>CM061063.1:187596449-190114431 GCA_030762895.1 Sophora flavescens | reverse complement strand
GTGTCTAGTTGAGTTTTATCAGTTTACTAACTATGCTTAGAAGTTTTGGTAGTGTGTAACATTGGTATGACATATGGTATTTATATACCATCTGCCTTTTGTTATATGTCATCTTGAGAAAAAGCAGTGTTCTTTTACAGAATCATGGCTCGTGAAGGGATGTTCGTCAATGGTGGTGATACCGCTCCTTGAATATTGTTGGAGGCGGACAATGTGGAAATAATCATCACAGGAAGTGGAGGAGGGTCATCTAGGACTCAAGATACCATGAAAACATAGCTACTGCTCATTACTACAAACATATTGATCTTGAGATCTTTATGAGATGAACAAAGCGTGGGAACAGCGAATCAAATGAGCTGGTAGTGAAGATGTGGTGTTACTTTCTGAAAGAAGCCACCCAGATTTCGAGGAGATTATGATCAGAGAAGGCAGAATGGTGGGTACAAGGGTGAGGAAGATATTGATACCATGGTGCAAGCCAGGATAGAAAAGTGATGTATTCTTCATGCTAGCTGAGAGCAGTATCTTAGTGGAGAAACAGCGAAAGATTGGAGGTCGGCAATTTACCAAGCGCATGTTTAGTGGCTGCTTCTTTGAAAGTGTTTTCCCTTGCTAGTTCGATGTGAGAAGGGAAGGAATTCATGAGTCACCGAACAAGGCAACATGACCCTAGGTGATTGTCGTCGCGTTATGAGGATCTGATTAAGTATTGAAATTTTTGAAGATTCCCAGATGAAGATTGGCCCAGTGTATAAGGTTTGAAGAAGGACTCCAAGATGAACTCCAGAGAAGGCTATGGATCTCTCGATATCCAAGAGTTTCCAGAGCTAGTGGGGAAATATGCGGTGCGGTCAGTATAGATCGGAAGGCGGCTAATGATCACAAGCAATCGAGGATTGGAGGCACCACTCAATAGGGTTTCAAGGTATGATTAGTAACTCTCGGCTGGTATAGACCATATTCAGGCCAGTGGAACAAGCACCCGGCACTTAGAGTGGTTAAGAGTGGAGTCACTTGGCCAGCAAGACTTAGCTTATTTCGGATGCGGAGGCTGCATTATCTTAGAAGATGCATGGAGGAGCGACCTAGTTGTTTTCCTTTGTGGGAAAGTAAGTCGTATGGCCTTTGGTGCAGACGGCCGGGCTAGGCAACAACCATTTGAGAGGTAGAGGAAATGGAAGCAATAGTGGTGGAGCTGGAAGAGGGGGTGCAAAAGCGGGACGACGAGGGAACAAGACCTCGGAGCCCTTTGGAAGAGAGTGTTCTGAAGTGAGGAGCTGAATCTGCTGATCACTGTGATATTATACAAGGTATGTGTTTGATAGCTGGTAGACTCATTATGTGTTATTTGGCGCCAAACCTTCATTATTTATTTACAGCCACTGGTGTGGATCTTTCAGCCCAAGTACCTTGTTTGTCATTGCAGCAAACCCTTGCATTATCTACTCTGACTAGTAATCTTTTGACTACTATGTCATTTTGTTTTACGAGTGTCACTATGGTTGTTGAGAATAGGGCGTTTATTGTGAACCTTGTCTGTTTGCCTATGCATCCAGATAGATGTTATTCTTAGCATGGATTGACTTCGGCTAACAGTAATGCTAGGTATTCTAGTAAGACCTTCATTTCTTGAGTCTTCTAGTGTAGTCTACGCCAATGAAGGTATCCATGAGAGTGGCGGTTAGGCAGTACGTGATCGCATTCGCGGTGGAAACTAATGAGACTCTAGTATAGATTCTATACCTGTGTGAGAGAGTTTCGAGAGGTTTCACTCAGCGTTCCCGGAGTTTGACACCGGGCGAGTGGAGATTCACCTTAGATCTTGTGCCAGGGACCCAGGACCTATGTCTATGGCGCCTTGGATGTCAGCACTTTAAGGTGAAGTTAAAAAGGATGGATGACATGTTGAAAAAAGGATTCAAAAGGCAAGTGTTTCTTGCAGTGGGGAGCTCTCCAGTGATGTTGTTTGTTAGAAGAAAGATGGAAATGCTAGGTTGTGCAACGATTATAGAAAGTTGAACAAGGTAACAATTAAGAATAAGTATTGGGTGCCTAGATAGATGATCAGTGGATCAATTGAAAGGGAGCGACAGTATTTTCAAGATTGATTTGAGAACGGATACCATCGTATTAGATTAAGGAAGGAAGAGAGTATCAAATGGCTTCGGGACAAGATATGGACATTAACGATATTTAGTTATACCATCATACATACCCAATATCATAATATTCAAATACCACAAATATCATAAAGCAATTCAATAATAATAATTAATTCAATCAACCTTAGATAAGATAAAATCATCCTAACGTTGATAAACCTAAAATCCCCAAATCACCATGGTTTTTCTGAGAAAAGGCTTCCAATGTAATTTTTGTCTTGTCGATACTCAACTACTAGTAGGGTTTAGTTCATACCACGCAATTAACAGAATATCACTTATTGATTCAGACGTAGAATGATTCTTTCCCCACAGTTGACAAAAGTGCTTTTCCATAAAAGTCCGGATGCATCCACGCATATCGCCAATAACCTCGCACGCTGTCCAACAACATCCATAAATCTACCACCATCCATCGCACACATCCACGGGGTTCACTTTCCACGTCCCTTAGCATGTACGGAGGTAACAATTTCCTAGAAGCTAATTTCATCGAATCAATAATGAGGTTTCAAATAAATAAAATCTATTTAATCAAGAGAAAAATCGATGAAAAAATTTCAAGAATTATCGTATGGACTTAGGGAAATGGATTCCAACAAGCTCATGAATCCAGGAAAAAGCTAACCAAAAACAGGCGCTATATCGTCGAGCTCGATTCCCTTTGTCATAAAGTTTTTGAAAACAGAATGGTGACAATGATGAACTATCCTTCGCATGTAGGCACTTCTCACAATGTTTCATCCCGATCCAAGTTAAAAACATCTCGAGATCTTAATTCTTGGTTGACACTAGATGGTATCCGAGTTGAGTTCTACCTCCTAGGCCTCATTGTCAGAGCTTCATCTCCCCTTCTGGGAAGTATTTTCAAATCTACGTAGTTGGATATGAAGAATACAAGTCTTTAACTTTCTCCTAAAATTGAGAATTATCGAACGGTTGAAAAGTGTTTGGCGACTCTCTCACCGACCGCTCAAACCCAGGTTTCAAGCTTCCAACAAAGGCTTCTTGTAATTATTGAGGTTTCTCTCTCATTCTTCTCCTCTAATCCGAAGTAGTGGATGAGTAAAGAGAGTTAAGAATATGAGGAAGATAACTATGAACTTAGAAGTGAGAGTTTACCTCCAGATAATAAAAAAAAAGTGAAAGAATGATCAAGTTATGCAAGAACAAACTGAAATGGAGATTTTGAAGAAAAAATGAAGAAGAAATGGAAGAGAAGAAGTGAGTGAAGGGTCAGGGAGAACACAGTTTTGAGGAGTATTTATAGGCTAGATTTAGGCTTGTTTGGTTATAAGGAATTGGTTTAACGGGTTTTGTGAATATTTAATTAATATAAGCTAACCATAATTAATAGTTAACTTAACTAGGGTTATGTTACTAACTAGGGTTAAAAAAGTATGTGGCTCACAATTAATGTAGGTGTGGCTGATTTTGGCCACATCTAATGAGTCATCCATGACTCATTGATCCCATCCATTAGCGGTTCCGAAAATCCCGTATGCAGCCCAGCTGTGTGTTCCGATTTCGGTTTTGAGAGGAAAATGATAGCAATAAAAACAAAATGAAATAGTATGGTTTAGTATATATGGATGCACGAATTGAGGAGATATGTAAGGTTTACAACCACGTAAAATGAGTGGTTAAGAATGCATAGATGTGTCTTGTTAATAACCGCGAAAACTTGGTGGCATTTCGTCATTTTACCCAAAAGTCATGATTACTAGAATTTAATGCTCATAAATGCTTGGTGACCCATCCTTCATGAGTATCATGTATGACTCATTGTCCTATCTCTTGACGGGTCTCTATAGTCCATTTCGACTTCCCTGCTTTCCGATCAGGGTTTTACGCCCGAATAAAAGGCTGTAATATTTCGCTTTTATTGAAAATTTTCAAAACAACCAAACTAGTTAGAAATATGATTTAAATAAAAACCATTTTGGTTCCAGTAGTCAAAATTGGGACTTAAATCAGTGTGTTTTTTACCGAAAGATAATTTTTATACCCTAGAAACCCTAATTTTACCAAAACCGAAATTTGTAGATTTTTTATATTATGTTCGTGAGGAATTCTACTTTCCAAATTTCGATCGAAATAAATATTATGTTTATTCAGATGAATTTTGGTAAAAGTTCTGGACGGTCGAAAAACAATGGGTGTTTTCCCTAATCGATAGTAAGATTTTAATGACCCGAAAGTTAAATTTTCATAGATTTTTTATATTTTCTCCTATGAGAGAATTATACTTTCCAAATTTTTGATCGTAAATAAAATATCATGTTTATTCTATGAATTTTGGTAAAAGTTCGGACTTAAACAACAGGTGTGTTTTCACCAATAAGAAGATTTTTAAGTGATGTAAAACCTAATTTTGACTCGTGAACCGAAATGCTTTATGTTTAAAACATATTTGCAACAAGTCAGGTTAGTTTGAATTTTTTCAACGGAAATCAAATACACGCTTTGATTCCCGCGTAAAACCTTGACGGAAACCGACGGAACCAGCAATGGAACCGCAGAGAGATAGAACGGGACACCAGAGGAGCTTGAGCTATGGGATGACTCCATCAAGATTTTATAATGCAATTAATGTTAAAAATTTTGAGTTTTAAGCGAAATTGACCAAAAATGCACTTTGTAGCTTACCTAACCAATGTTTAGTTAAAAATTCTAACCATGGTTAAGAAACCAAGGTTGATTTATGTGGACAGGGGCAGCCACATCTACTTTAATTGTGAGACACATAATATTAACTATGATTAGCCAAATAACCCTAGTTAGGTTAATTATTAACTACGTTAATCATTATATAGCTTATATTCCTAAACCTATTAATCTAAAAGCTAAAAACCAAACAAAAATGTAAGATCGCCCTATAAATACCTATCCAAAACCGTGGCCTCCCCCCCCTTCCACACTTCTCTTCATCTTCTTCATCTTCATCTTCTTCATATTTTCTTCACTAAAACACTTAGAACCCCATTGTTAATCCAAGAGCTTCATGATTTCCATTCCAAAGCTTAACAATATCATCATCAACCTCTTCTACTTTCTTCACTTAGGTAATATGATTATCTCCCTTCCTTTTAAGCTCTTGTACTTCAATATTTCTTGAGTTTCCATTATTAGACCTAGAACTTTAAAGAATTCTATAAAATTGTTGGAAAATCATAAAAATATGAAACCAATTTCTTATTATCTAGTTATGAACCATACTTTCATTATCCAAGAGCATGTGATCAAAATCATTTTCTTCCTAATGAACCCTATTTTGACGAACCTAGGATAGAAAATGAGTTTGAAGTTTTTGGTGCCATTTGTGAATTTCCAACCATTTTTAATGCTTCTTTAATACCTTTATAATCATAATCTAAAAACTTAACTTCAACAAAATTTTCTATCACAATTTTTATGAAGGCCGAAACCCTAGGGAAAGAGAAATGGATGGTTTTTGTTCAATCTTAAAACTTAAAATGACAATGTATCTTGTATACTTGATACTCCAGGATCATTTATCTAAAAGATAGAATTGATTTGAAAATCCTAGCCTAATTTCCAGATATATGGCCAAAACTTAAGTAAAAGGAGGATTTTGAATATTTTGTTCATATTTCTAAGTTATGATAATTTACTAAGTTACCAAGATCTAAGCAATTAGCATCCAAATGAGTAGAATGAGTAAATGGTCCTAGCCCTAAATTGAAGGTAGGCCGAACCTCGCAAAGTGACTTTAATTGGTTCGTTGATTAATTGGAATTGTGTTGTTTGGTTGAAGGGGAAGAGAGGAATTGTTAACGGTGAGGGGGTGATATCGAGGAACGACGGATTCGAGATACAAGTGATAACTCGGTAGGGAAAGAACAATTCCATCGTCTAAAACGATAAGTAGTATATTATATAATGATGTGAGGTAGGCGACCTAACCCTACTAGTAGTCGAGTAATCGATAAAGACTAAAATCACATTGAAAACCTTTCACAAACCAATGGTGATTTGGGGATTGTAGGTTTATCGTAATTAGATTGATTATATGATATTGAAGATGTCGACTTTTATTTTTATTAATTCACCGTGATACGTTGGTCGAGGTATTCCATCTGCATGTGACGTATTATTTTGGTGTTTGGATATTTATGATATTGAGGATGTTTGTTGTCCGTCACGTGGGATGGCTGTCATGGCCTAGTCGTGACAGTTCTCGTTTTGTAGAATTCTTGCATTTGATGTTTGTTCCACGGCCAGTGATGGCTTTCCACTCAGGCCGTGGCCAGTAGTCCACTTTGTTATTTATTTGATTTGATTATTATGGGTTGGTTGTGATAAATTGCTTTATATGATATTGAGATATTTTGAATATTCCGTTGATTAATATGTTATGCATGATCTTGGCTAGTTTTAATACTATGCTTAGATGATTTTAAGCAAAGATATATGTTGTTGAGAGATAATTGTTTAGGTGAGAGAATGAATTGACTTAGTGGTGCCTAAGCTCTAATTAAATTATTTAATGGATGAGATGTGACGTAGAATGCGGGTAGAGGCTATGATTAGATCTTGAGACACTAGGTTGTTATTGATAGCAGGTAGTGAGATTCATATAGATGCATTGAAAAATATAATCTTTTAGTCCTTGACGGTTAAGGTGATTATCCCATCGGAGATAGAGTAAAATTTAATGTCTTCAATGCTTATGTTATTTTAAGGAGAAACAGTGACGATACTTGTGCTTATGCACTATTCCCCTACAGGAAGTGGAATAAAGGTACACGAGTTATTATTTATTATGTTTATGTGCTATTTCTGATGGGGCAATAGTGATGCATATCGAGTTTATGCACTATTTCCTATTAGATATTAGGGAATAGTGGGCGCATTGAATTACTATATGTTTTGTGCTTATGTACTATTTCCAATGAGGGAAATAGTGACACATACTTGTGCTTAAGCACTATTCCCTATAAGAGGTGGGGAATAGAGCGCACCGAAAGTTATTATTTATTAGGTGCGTATGTGCTATTTCCAATGGGGCAAATAGTGATGCATACTTCTGTGTTAAGCACTATTCCCTATAGGGTTTCAAATAAACAAATCTATTTGAATTAAGAGACAAAATCTATGGAAAAACTTAAGAGAACAACGGCTCGACTTAGGGAAACCGGATTCAAAATAAGCTCATGAATCCTGAGGAAAAGCTACCAAAATAGGGCTACTATTCGAGCTCCATTCATCTGGCCATAGAGCTTTTTGTACAAAACCAAACGGTAAAAATTAATAACTATTTTTGCTACACCTTCCTCACAAAGTTTCAGCCCGATCCAACGGTTAACAAATTCAGATCGCAATTCTTTGGTGTGACTTAGATGGTATTTGAGTTTCTCACCTCCTAGGTCTCTTGTCCGAGCTTCATATATTATACTCCGGAGGTTTGCTCCAAATTCTAAAGTTGGATATGAAGAACCACAAGTTTGAACCTTCTTATAAAATTTGGGGAATGATCCAACCGGTTTAAGAGTGTTTCGCACTCACTCATGACTTGCTCCAACTTAGTTTCAAAGCTTCCAACAAAGGCTTCTTGCAACTATCGAGATTTCTCTCTCAATTCTTCTCCTATAATCCCAAGTAGTGGTTGATAAAGAGAGTCAAGGAGATGAGGAAGATAACTAAGATCATATAAGTGGGCGTTTACCTCTAGATAATAAAAAGAAAGTGAAAGAATGATCAAGTTGTGCAAGAACAAAACAATGGAGTTTTGAAAGAAAAAGTGAAAAAGAAATGGAAGAGATGAAGAAGTGAGTGAAGTGGGAGGGAGGCCACTGTTTTGAGGAGTATTTATAGGCTATATTTAGGCTTTGTTTGGTTATAAGGAATTGGTTTAATGGGTTTTGTGATTATTTAATTAATATAAGCTTAACCACGTTAATAGTTAACTTAACTAGGGTTATGTTACTAACTAGGGTTAAAAAATATGTGGCTCACAATTAATGTAGGTGTGACTAATTTTGCCCACATCTAATGAGTCATCCATGACTCATTGATCCTATCCATTAGCTGCTTCTGCAAATCTGAGATTGCCTTGTTCCGTCATTTATCCTCGATTTCTTTTTGGAGAGGAAAATGATGAAATGAAAGCAAAATGAAATATGGGTGGTTTAGTATATATGGCTTCACGAAATTGAGGAGATGTGGGAGGTTTACAAACCACGTAAAATGAGTGGTTAAGAGTACGTATATGTGTCTTGTTAATATCAGCAAAGTTGGGGTATTTTGGTCATTTTACCTAAAAGTCATGATTACTAGTATTTAATGATCATAAATTCTTGGTGACTCATCCTCCACGAGTCATCATGTATGACCCGTTGTCCCAATCTCTTGATGGGTCTCTCAGTTCCTTTTTGACTCGCCGGTTCCCAATTAGGGCTTTACGCCGCACAGAACGCATAATAATTCGTTTTCGGCTGAAAATTTTCAAAAAAACAAAACTAGTTATAAATATGATTTAAATATAAACCATTTCATTCCATGAGTCAAAATTAGTTTTTCGATCATTAAAATCTTACCTAAGTGAAAACACCGATCATTTTCCGTCCAAACTTTACCAAAATTCGTCCGAATAAACATAATATTTTATTTCTCGATCAAAAATTTGGAAAGTAGAATTCCTCACGAGAAAATATAAAAAATCCACAAATGTCAGTTTTGGGTCAAATTAGGTTTTCTCATAGGTATAAAAATTATCTTGTCGCTTAAAAACGCAAACCGGTTTTCGTCTGAGTTTTTATCCCAAATTTTAACCAAGGCTTCCTACCATAGAGTAGGTTCTAGATATGTTTTTTGTTTCCTCCAAAATCATTTCCAAGGTCTCAGATAAAAATATAAATAAATATATCTTTCTTGTATACAGTGTATCCAAAAATCAGTCTACATTACTACCCCACTTAGAAAAAAATTATGTCCTTGGAATTTGATGACTCAAACTAGACACTATAGATAACTTTCAAGCTCGCACACTCTACCCAAATTCTAAGCATGGTCAATATCCGAGCACAACTGATGCGCCCGATTCCTTTACCGTTCGGTATTCTAAATAAGCTCCGTGTCCGAGGAATGGAGCTCGAACAGAACACTGTTTTGGTAGCTTTTCCTAGGTTCATGAGCTTATTTTAAATCCAATTTCCCCTAAGTCCAACCGTTGTTCTCGTAAGTTTTTCCATTGATTTTGTCTCTTGATTCGAATATATATATTTATTTGAAACCCTATTGTTGATTCGGTTGGTATTTGGTGTTTCCCTATATTGTGATACTCATAATGTAATCGAGACGGAAGCGGGCGGTGGATGTGTAAGGATTGATGGTGCTAGATTTGTGGATGTTGTTGGACAGCGTCTGAGGTTCGTGGCGTGCGTGGGACGATTTAGAGCTTATACTTGGAAAGCGCGTGCATCAATCGAGATGGGGAAAGGATCACTCACTCGTCGAATCGATAAGTAGTATATTATATAATAATTGTGTAGGGCTGACCTAACCCTACTAGTAGTCGAGTAATCGACAATACCAAAATCACATTGGAAACCTTTTACGTAAAACCAATGTTGATTCGGGGATTGTAGGTTTATCGACGTTAGGATAATTTTATCCGAGGTTGATTGAATTTATTATTATTATTGAATTGCTAGTAATATTTTGTGGTATTTGAATATTTATGATTGTCCCGTGTTATGCATGATCTGCCTTGTTTTAATATTTGTGCTTAATGGATTTAAGCAAAGATATACGTTGTTCGAGAGATAATTGTTGGTTTGGGTGTGAGGATAATGGTGACTTAGAGGTGCCTAACCTAAAATGATTTATTTTAAATAGGAAGTGTGAGGATAATGGTGACTTAAGGCTTTGATGGAAGGTTAAAGCACTAGGATGTTATTGATGCGAGGTAGTGTGATTCATATAGATACATTGAAAAATATAATCTTTTAGTTATGGACGTGTTGTTATGATTATCCCATTGGAGATAAGTAGTAAAAATGTCTTTATGCTTATGTGCTATTTTGAGGGGAAATAGTGATGCATACCATGCTCATGCACTATTTCCTATTGGAGATTAGGAATAGTGGCGCACTCGAAATATAAGGTCTTTTATGCTTATGTGCTATTTTCAATAGGGGAAATAGTGGCGCATATCATGCTTATGCACTATTTCCTATTATATATTAGGGAATAATGGCGCATTGAATTACTATATGTTTTGTGCTTATGTACTATTTCCAATGAGGGAAATAGTGACGCATACTTGTGCTTATGCACTAAACCCTATGAGAGGTAAGGGAATAAGGGTGCACGAGTTGTTATTTATTATGTGCTTATGTGCTATTTCCAATGGGGAAATAGTGACGCATCTCGTGCACGTGGTTGTAAACCTACCACATCTCCTCAATTTCTCGACAGCCATATATACTAAACTATACCTAGTTCATTTTGGTTTCGTTTCATCATTTTCTCCTCAAAAATCGAAATCGGGTAAATGGCAGCTAGCATGCGGGATTTTAGGAACCGCTAATGGATGGGATCAATGAGTCATGGATGACTCATTAGATGTGGGCTTAAAATCAGTCACACCTACATTAATTGTGAGCCACATACTTTTTAACCTAGTTAGTAACATAACCCTAGTTAAGTTAACTATTAACTATGGTTAAGCTTATATTAATTAAATAATCACAAAACCCATTAAACCAATTCCTTATAACCAAACAAAGCCTAAATGTAGCCTATAAATACTCCTCAAAACTGTGGCCTCCCTCCCATTCACTCACTTCTTCATCTCTTCCATTTCTTCTTCATTTTTTCTTCAAAAACTCCATTGTTGTTCTTGCACAACTTGATCATTCTTTCACTTTATTTTGTACTTATGTACTAATTCTAATGAGGGAAATAGTGATGCATACTTATGCTTATGCACTATTCCCTATAAGAGAGGTAAGGAATAAAAGCTACCGAGGTTATTATTTATTATGTGCTTATGTGCTATTGGACATACTTGTGTTATGCACTTATTCCCTATGAAAGGTAAGGGAATAGGGGGCACCGAGTTATTATTTATTATGTGCTTATGTTCTATTTCCAAGGGGAAATAGTGACGCATACTATGCTTATGCATTATTTCCTATGAGAGATAAAGGAATAGGGGCGCACCGAGCTTTGACCCCAAATAGTTCTGGACTACTGGCTAGTGTGACAGGAGCAAAGATAGCCATATTAATATAAAGGTTGATTTAAGTGAAATGACCAAAATGCCCTTTTAGCTTAACCTAACCAATGTTTAGTTAAAATTCTAACCATGGTTAATTTATTTGGACAATGGGCAGCCACATCTACTTTAATTGTGAGCCACATAATATTAACTATGATTAGCCAAAATAACCATAGTTAGGTTAATTATTAACTACAGTTAATCATTATATAGTATTATATTCCTAAAACCTATTAATCTAAAAGCTAAAAACCAAACAAAACCTAAGATCTAGCCTATAAATACCCATCCAAACCGTGGCCTCCCTTCCCCACTTCCTTCATCTTCTTCACATTTCTTCACTAAAAACACTTAGAACCCCATTGTTAATCCAAGAGCTTCAAGTGATTTCCATACCAAAGCTTGCTAAGATCATCATCAATTCTTCTTCTACTTTCTTCACTTAGGTAATATGGTCATCTCCTTCTCTTTTAAGCTCTTGTTCTTCAATATTTCTTGAGTTTCCATTCTTAGATCTAGAACTTTAAAAATTATAAAAATTGTCGAAAAATCAGAAAAATGTGAAACCAATTTCTATGATCTACTTATGAACCTTACTTCCATTATCCAAGAGCATGTGATAAAAATCATTTTCTTCCCTAATGAACCCTATTTGACCGAACCAAGGATAGAAAATGAGTTGGAAGTTTTTGTGCCATTTGTGAATTCTAACCATTGTTTAATGCCTCTTTAATACCTTTATGATCTTAATCTAAAACTTAACTTCAACAAAATTTTCTATCACTATTTTTATGAAGGCTAAACCCTAGGGAAAGAGAAATGAATGGTTTTTGTTCAATCTTAAACTTATGACAACGATATCTTGTATACTTAATACTCTAGGATCATTTATATAAAAGATTGAATTGATTTGAAAATCCTAGCCTAATTTCCTATATATGGCCAAAACTTAAGTAAAAGGGATTTGGAAGATTTTGTTCATATTTCTAAGTTATGATAATTTACTAAGTTACCTAGGACCTAAATAATTAGCATCCAAATGAGTAGAATGAGAAAATGATCCTAGCCCTAAATTGAATTAGAAGGCCGAACCTCGTATAAAGTGAGTTTAATTGGGTTCGTTGATTAATTGTTATTGTGTTGTTTGGTTGAAGGAGGAATTGTTAACGTGAGGTGTGATATCGAGGAACGACGGATTTGGGATACCAGTGATAACTCAGGTGGGGGAAAGAACCATTACATCGTCGGAAACGATAAGTAGTATAGTATATAATGATTGTGTAGGGCTACCTAAACCTATTATTAGTCGAGTAATCGACAAGACCAAAATCACATTGAAAACATTTTCTATAAAACCAATGGTGATTTGGGGATTGTAGGTTTATCGGCATTATATTGATTATATGATATTGAGGATGTCTGACTTTATTGTTATTGAATTTACTGTGATACACTGGTTGAGGTATTCCATCTGCATGTGACATATTATTTTGGTGTTTGAATATTTATGATATTGAGGATGTTTGTTGTCTATCACGGTCGTGATGGTTGTCATGGCCAGGCCGTGACAAGTTCTGTTTTGTAGAATTCTTGCATTTGATGTCTGTCACGGCCGTGATGGCTATCACGGACAGGCCGTGACAGAGTATGACTTTGTTATTTATTTGATTTGATTATTATGGGTTGGTTGTGATAAATTGCTTTATATGATATTGAGATATTTGAATATTCTGTTGATTAATTTGTAATGCATGATCTACCTGGTTTTAATACTATGCTTAGATGATTTTAAGCAAAGATATATGTTGTTCGGGAGATAATTGTTTGGGTGAAAGAATGAATTGACTTACACGTGCCTAGTTTAATTAAATTATATAATGGATGAGTTGTGACATAGAATGAAAGTGGAGGCTATGATGAGAGCTTAAGGCACTAGGTTGTTATTGATGCGAGGTGGTGAGATTCATATAGATGCATTAATAAATATAATCTTTTAGTCCTGGATGTGTTGTTATGATTATCCCATCGGAGATAGAGTAAAAATGTCTTCTATGCTTATCTACTATTTTAAGCGGAAATAGTGACGCATATCGTGCTTATGCACCATTTCTTAATAGAGATAAGGGAGTAGTGGTGCACCGAATTATAAGGTCTTTTATGCTTATGTGCTATTTCCAATAGGGGAAATAGTGACGCATATCATGCTTATGCACTATTTCCTATTAGATATTAGTGAATAGTGGCGCATTGAATTACAATATGTTTTGTGCTTATGTACTATTTCCAATGAGGGAAATAGTGACGCATACTTGTGCTTATGCACTATTCCCTATGAGAGGTAAGGGAATATGGACGCACCGAGTTATTATTTATTATATGCTTATGTACTATTTCCAATTGGGGAAATAGTGACGCGTACTAGTGCTTATGCACTATTCCCTATGAGATGTAAGGGAAATGGGCGCACCGAGTTTTTATTTATTATGTTCTTATGTGCTATTTCCAAAGGGGGAAATGGTGACGCATACTGTGCTTATGCACTATTTCCTATAAGAGATAAAGGAATCGGGGCGCACCGAGTTCTGACCCTAAATAGTTCTGGACTACTGACTAGTGTGACAGGAGTATAGATGGCCATATTAGTATAAAGGTTGAATTACATGAGTTGAGCGTAGAGGGTGATATCGTAATTTGAGGATGATTGCTAGTTATGTGTGATGTGTGTGGTTGATGGTTATTATATTTTATGCTATGATTGTTTTCCGCTTTTGATGATCAAACAGTTTCTTATCCCCTATATGTTGTCTGTTGTATTGTATTTTTGATGTGATTGTACGAGAAGGCCCAACGGAGGAACCAGTTGCGGATGAGTTAGATGGAAATCCGTATGTACCGGAGGCCGGAGGACGAGCTGTGATCCATGGTGATTAGGGTCTAGTTTGTTATGGCCAGTGTGTTTTGTGAGACATTTTTTGTATTTTATGCTAAGAATGTCTTTTATTTAATTATATGCCTGTGAGGGATCCTACAGAGATGATACCCTCAACAGTGTTTTGAAATATGTGTAAAAGACTTACGTGTGTATTGCAATATAACTATGGTGTGATGTTGAAGTTATATGTTTATTAACTTAAGTTTTTAAGTTTTACATTATGTATGCGGTTAAGAATTTAAGTAAGAAGGATTTAATCCAATAAAACATCTGGGCACAACGGGGTGAGTTATTATTTATTATGTGCTTATGTGCTATTTCTAATGGGGGAAATAGTGACGCATATTGTGCTTATGCACTATTTCCTATGAGAGATAAAGGAATTGGGGTGCACCGAGTTCTGACCCCAAATAGTTACGGACTCATCGGCGGTGTGACGGGGAGTATAGGTGGCCATATTAGTATAAAGGTTGAATTGCATGAGTTGAGCGTAGAGGGTGATATCGTAATTTGAGGATGATTACTAGTTATGTGTGATGTGTGGTTGATGGTTATTATATTTTATGTTATGATTCTTTTCCACTTTTGATGATCAAACAGTTTCTTATCCACTATATGTTGTCTGTTGTATTGTATTGTTGATGTGATCGTACGAGAAGGCCCAATGGAGGAACCAGTTGCGGAGGACTTAGATGGAACCTCGTATGAACAGGAGGCCGGGGGACGAGCTGTGATCCATGGTGATTAGGGTCTAGTTTGTTATGGCCAGTGCGTTTTGTGAGACGTTTTCTGTATTTTATGCTAAGTATGTCTTTTATTTTATTATATGCCTGTGAGGGATCCTACAGAGATGATAGCCTCAACATTGTTTTGAAATATGTGTAAAAGACTTACGTGTGTATTGCAATATAACTATGGTGTGATGTTGAAGTTATATGTTTATTAACTTAAGTTTTTAATTTTTACGTTACGTACACGGTTAAGAATTTAAGTAAGAACGATTTAATCTAATAAAACATCAGGGCACATCCCGTTGTGCCCCTTTTGTGACATTAACTTAAAACCTTATTAATTAATTATCGAATCGCGCTCTTAACGTTAAACGTGTATTCCAAAACACGTAAAAAATTAAAAATTAACTTATAAACATATAACATTTGAAAGTTAAAGCATCACACTTTATATATATAATACATACACCATATATGTCTTGCATCAGAGTTATCAAAACCCTGTTTAGGGTATCCCGTCAGTAGGATCACTAACAGGCATCTTAAAAGAAACTAAAATTTGAGGAAATATAAAACGTCTTATAAGACTCCGCGCCCAAGATACTAAACTACATCGTTGGAGTCCACAGCTCCACGGTCCTGATCCGATTCATATGGAATCCCATCCAGCTCCTCAGTATCAAGCTCCTCCGCAGAGTCTTCTCGTACGATCACATAATATATAAAATGCAACATACAGAAAGATATATGGGATAAAAAACATTTCTATCATCAAAAGCAGAAAAGAGTCATAGCATATTATACAATAAATGTCATAGACAATCAACACACCTAACTAACAAATCATCGTCAAATTAATGTATCATCCTCTACCCCAATCTCATACAACTAAAATTTGATACTGACGTGGCCACTACCAATCCTGTCACGCATCCCCATTCCCGTTAGGGATGTTAGTCAGTCGTCCAAGCAATGTGTCCCCAAAAAGTGGTGCACACCCCAATTCCCGTTAGGATGCTCATTTTCAGAATGATACTATTCCCCAATTCCCGTTAGGGAATAGCTGCACATTTTAAATCTCAGTTGGGATGATCCCGCGAGAAATTCGGACCTCGTGTGTTCCCAACACACGATTGTGAATAACAATGCAAATATACGAACCTCACTGACCCATATTAATAATAACCTAGTGCCTTAACCTTCCATCAAAACCTCAACACATGTTCTATGTTATCATTCCTCTTTGAAATAATTAGTTTAGACTAGGCACCTCTAAGTCACCATTTATCCTCACACCCAAACCAACAATTGTCTCTCGAACAACATATATATTTGCTTAAATCCACTAAGCACAAATATTAAAACCAGGCAGATCATGCATAACACACAATCATAAATATTCAAATACCACAAAATATCACATAAGTAATTCAATAATAATAATAAATTCAATCAACCTCAGATAAAATCATACTAACATCGATAAATCCACAATCCCCGAATCACCATTGGTTTTACAGAAAAGGTTTCCAATGTAATTTTGGACTTGTCGATTACTCAACTACTAGTAGGGTTTAGGTCGCCCTACACAGTTATTATAGAATATACTACTTATCGAATCTGACGGTAGAATGATTCTTTCCCCCACCTGATTGACAAGTGCCCTTTCCCGTACAAGCTCCGAAGGCGTCCACGTTACTGCCATGAACCTCGGCACGCTGTCCAACAACATCCACAAATCTGCCACCATTCATCCTTACACATCCACCGTTCCGCTTTCCATCCCGACTACACGTATGAGTATCACGATTCGCCGAAAACACCAAATACCAACCGAATCGACAATAGAGTTTCAAATAAATAAATATATTTTAATCAAGAGACAAAATTGATGGAAAAACTTACGAGAACAACGGCTAGACTTAGGGGAAATCGATTCAAAATAAGCTCACGAATCCTAGGGAAAAGCTACCAAAACAGGGCTAATCTTTATTTAGAAAACTGAACGGTTACACTGAAGAACTATACTTCCTAAACATTATTAGAAAGTTTCAGCTCGATCCAACGTTTAGCGAATGTCATATCACAATTCTATTGGGACAGGTTTGGTGATACCCGGGTTGAGTTTCTCACCTCCTAGGCCTCTTGTCCGAGCTTAATATCTCACACTCTGGAGGTCTGTTCCAAATTATGACCGTTGGATATGAAGAAACACAAGTCCTGAACCATTTTATAAAATTTGGGAATGACCCAACGGTGAAGAGTGTTTAGTGACTCCCTCACAGTGACGGCTCCAACTTGATTCCAAAGCTTCCCACAAAGGCTTCTTGCAACTATTGAGGTTTCTCTCTCAATTATTCTCCTCTAATCCGAAGTAGTTGTTGATAAAGAGAGTTAAGGAGATGAGTAAGATAACTAAGATCATATAAGTGAGGGTTTACCTCTAGATAATAAAAGAAAGTGAAAGAATGATCAAGTTGTGCAATAACAACAATAGAGTTTTTGAAGAAAAAGTGAAGAAGAAAAGGAAGAGATGAAGAAGAGAGTGAAGGGGGCAGGAGGCCAAGGTTTTTAGGAGTATTTATAGGCTATATTTAGGCTTTGTTTGGTTATAAGAAATTGGTTTAATGGGTTTTGTGAGTATTTAATTAATATAAGCTTAACCATAGTTAATAGTTAACTTAACAAGGGTAATGTTACTAACTAGGGTTAAAAAGTATGTGGCTCACAATTAATGTAGGTGTGGATTATTTTGGGCCATATCTAATGAGTCATCCATGACTCATTGATCCCATCCATTACATTGTTAGGAAATCTCGTGCGCGACTCCGTCATTTACCCGATTTCGGTTTTTGAGGGGAAAATGATGAAACGAAAGCAAAATGAAATAGGTATGGTTTACTATATATGGATGCACAAAATTGAGGAGATGTGGGAGGTTGACAACCAAGTAAAATGAGTAGTTAAGAGTGCGTAGATGTGTTTTGTTAATAACCGCTAAAGCTTGGGGTATATTGGTCATTTTACCTAAAAGTCATGATTACTAGCATTTAATGCTTGGTGACTCATCCTCCAGGAGTCATCATGTATGACTCGTTGTCTTGATCTCTTAACGGGTCTCTGCAGTTCCGTTTTCGACTCCGTCGGTTTCCCGATTAGCGTTTTACCCCCGCGTAAAAGCGTAATATTTCGTTTTCGGTTGAAAATTTTCAAAACAACCAAACTCATTAGAAATATGATTTAAATATAAACCATTTCATTCACGAGTCAAATTTAGGTTTTCTGATCCTTAAAATCTTACTGTCAGTGAAAACACTGACTGTTTTCCGTTCGAACTTTGACCAAAATTCATCTGAATAAACATAATATTTTATTTCTTATCAGAAATTTGGAATGAATAATTACTCACAGAAAAAATATAAAAAATCTACAACTTTCAGTTTCGAGTCAAGTTAGGGTTTTCTGTCGGTATAAAATTATATCTTGTCGGTGAAAACGTGACCAGATTTCCGTCGAGTTTTAAACCCAAATTTTAACCGAGCTTCCTACCATAGATTAGGTTCTATATATGATTTTGTTTTCTCCAAAATCATTTTCTAGGTCTCAGATAAAAATATAAATAAATATAAATTTACCGTAAAAACAGAATATCCGAAAATCGGTTTTTTACATTACTCCCCCATTTATAAAAAAATTGTCGTCCTCGGAACTGATAAGAAGTATATAATTTATAATAATGGTGTAGAGGCGACCTAAACCCTACTAGTGGTTGAGTAATTGACAATACCAAAATCGCATTGGAAACTTTTCGCTTTACCAATGACGATTTGGGAATTGTAGGTTCATTTCCTTAGGTTAATTTTATAATATTGAGGATCTCTGAATTATTTATTATTGGCTGTTTGTTATACGTTGGTTGAGGTACTCTTCTGCATGTGACGTTTTGTTTTGATGTTTGAATATTTTATTGATTACTGTGTTATGCATGATCTGTCTGGTTTGATAAATTACTTAGTTAAATTTTAAGTAAAGATATATGTTGCTCGGAGGTATTTTGTTTGGGGTGAGAGCTTGAATATAAATTAGAGGTGCCTAGCTATTATTTTATAGAAGTGGTGTGATTTAGAATGTAAATGGAGGTTATGAAGAAAGCTTGAGGCACTAGGTTGTTATTGATAAAAATCAGTGAGAATCATATGTTGCATTGTTGTTCATAATCGTGTATTTGAGATACACGAGGTCCGAAGTTCTCGTGGACCGTTCCATATTAGAAGTTAAGTTGTGCAACTATAGTGTAATTGCTATGCATGAGCACCTTTGATAGAGGTGAGAGAGGGAACCAGGGTGTGTGCAAGCGGTCTTTGTGCAGCTATAGTGTCATTGCTTTGCATGAGCATTCTCACCATGGATGAGAATGTGCAGGCGTTGGGAATGCGTCACTTGGACGACTGACTAACATTCCTAACGAGGGATGTGTGACAGAATTAGTGGTGGCCACGTCAGCATAAAGGGTTAGTTGCATGAGTTGGAGGGTAGAGGATGGTGTTATAAAGTATGGATGATTGTAGATTGTGAGTGATGTATGTTTGTGACTATTATTGTATTATATGCTATGAATCTTTTCCGCTATGATGATAGAACTGTTTCTTATCTCCCTATTTCTGTATTTTTGTGTATGACTACTTTACTACGTTAGAAGACCCGCTGGAAGAATATGTTGCAGAGGAGATGGATGAAACCTGGATGAAATGGATGTTGCTGAGGAGTTGGATGAAACTCCGTATGAAGCTGATGCTGGAGAACAACCTACTGATCCTAATAATATAATGTAGTAAGTTTAGGGCCAATGAGTCATATAAGGCATTTTTATTTTCTGCTAGTTATAAGCAGTTTGTATAAATAAATACCGTGCGGGATCTCTGCGAGAGGATACCCTAAACAGTGTTGTGTAAAATAAAGGATAATTATGTGTTTATTTATGTTATATAACTTTGGAGTGTTTTGTATTTGCAGAATTTATATGATTATTAATTAAGTTTTAATTTTTACGTATTTTCAATAATAAGCGCGCGATTAAGTAAATTAATAATAAGGTTTTAATTTAATAATACAATGGGGCACAACGGGGTATCTCAAATGTCACATGGAAACTTTATAAAAGTCCCTCATTTAAGTGAAATCATTCAACACCTAAACCACATGGTTCCATCTTTCATTCATTTGTGTTTTGAAATCCGTTTTGAAAACCTTTAGAACCATCACATAAAGTTAATACGTAAAGTTCATTATAAGGACCGTTCTTATCAAAATCATTTTGATTTAACTGATTTATGACTTAAGCGAAGTCATTTAATTAGTGGGCTAAGTATAGAAAATGTTTCTCATTCAAGTCATAACTCAAACCTGAATTAAAATAAACATCCTTTTTGGATGGTTCTGCTTCATTAAAACTTATGTCCATTGATTTCCAAATATGATTTCAACTACGAGTTACCTTGATTGAAAATCAAAACATTCTAAGTGAGAATTCTAAGGAAATCGTACCTATACCTCACTTAGAGTAGGCTTTTAATTAAATATTTCCTTATAATAATTGCTTAATTTCATAGCATAAGAACTTGTTCTTTTCGTTTCTTAATTGTCATTGTTCATATCCCCACTTAAGTGTTGAGATAACCACTTAAAACTTGGGAATTTGAGTTAAACTCCCATTTGTTCCATCTGTGGCCAAAACTTGACCACGATTTAAGAGAAGATTCCACTTCTTCAAAACACTCATAACCATAACCATTCATCAAACATAGCATATAATTATTCAAAAGTAATGCTATAACCATATTCTCATGCTATATCCATATTGACAATTCAAACAAATTGCTCAAGTCAAGACATATAAATAAATCAATCAAATATATCATGTTCATGAGCACATAATCATATCAATCTTCAACAAAGACCACATATCGCAACACATAAATCAAACCACAACCACTATAACAATCATGTCCTCATAGAGGACCAAACCAAACAAAGTGGATAACCCTAGGTCTAGGATTTCCAATCACAAACAAATATAAGCCATCTTCACACCCACCAATATGGTGTGAGGTGGTTCACTCCCCCTTACCTCTTGTAGCTCCCCTAAGCAAGTTGCTCTTCTTTGCTCCATAAAGCCAACTCCAACAGTGACCTTCATCAACAACAACTTAACAAGTTAAAACAAACAAAAACCAAGGCTAAAACTTTAGCTAATGCTAACGGCCTCTTTAGGTTTATAGGACTAGGATGATTTGTTTTGAAAACCTTTTGGTAGACATAAAGACAAAGGTGTTTCCATGGTAGAAAAATTGTTCAAAGTCCAAAAACAACATCATGCAAATTCCTATGAACTAATACATGATTTTTTGAAAGTATGTGACTTGAAATAAATTACATATTCATGAAGCTAATGAAGTATAGAATAAAGTTACTGACTAGGGTCGAAAGAAATTACCCCTTGGTTGATGAGAAAAAGATTAACAAAGTGTAGGCTAGAAAAACACATTTTGCAAACAAGCTCCAAATGGATTTTTGTGTGAAATAGAAAGTGTCTAGCTGATGTAGGGGAGTAAGAATATGTAGTTGGAATGTTGAAATAGATTGGTTGTTGATCTAGAGGGCTTGGCCAAATTTGAGGGTTAGGAGAAAAAGAACTTGAATGTTCTTGGATTCAGGAACATGATAGCTCAAAGTGAGGCAAGGATCTAGGGAACAAGTTTCATGAATTAAGAATCATGAAATCGTGTCTACGAGATGCTTGAAATATAGGGGAGAAATGAATAGCATGTGAAGAACTTTCAAGAACAAGTGAGAGAAAATAAAACTTTTGCTTTTGATCCTTTAAACAAAGGAATCAAGTGTGTTTAGTGTTTTTGCAAAGTGAAAATGAATGGATGGATTTTGATGTAGCTTGGCACGAAATTAACAAGGTGATAGAGGAGGGTAGTTTGATCATTTAACATGGTTGGACATGAAAGGAATAAACAAAGAAGTCCAAAGGTAATTAGATCGTTTCTCATGAAAGATTAGATATTTTGTTCAAAATATCTTAGGCATTTTGTCAAAATCAATCATGACTAGTGACTCACCATGTGACTCATGTGGATGAGTCATCATGGATGACTCGTCGCTCTTATCCTTCGACACACCTCTGTAGATCCGTTTCCAGCTCCCTCGTTTACTCGATTAGGGTTTTCGCTCGTTTTTCACCAAGATTCACCCGAATAAAATACAATATTTTATTTTAGAGCGAAAATTCTAGAAATAGAATTTATCACTAAAATAATGATGAAATCTTAAATTTTCAGTTTCGAGTCAAATTAGGGTTTTTTTAACCGGTAAAAAATAATACTGTCAGTGAAAACGCAGACCGGTTTCCAACTGAGTTTTAAACCCAAAATTTCACCGTAACTTCCCACGATATAATAGGTTCCAACTATGATTTTGTTTTTCTAAAATCATTTTCTGGATCCTCGGTAATAATATAAAATATAATTACCGGTTAAGAGACGAGAAAACTGGGTGTTACATAAACTAGTGGTACAAGGTACATTATGATCTTATAATCAGTTGAATAGAATAACTTTAAGAAGTTCAAACTTGGCCTCTAACCACACCTCAACCACCAATACAACTTAAATACATTTCAATATATCTTAATCCATTCATCCATAATCAGTCCTTTTAATCATCAGGATAATTCATCGCTATTGATTCATAGTATAAAGCAAAACATATAGGCCTCTATGGCCACAGCCATTATTTAATAAGGACATGCAAGATTCAATCTTCATCCAACATACAACTAGTCATGACAACATCCAAAATATCAATATTATAAAAGTCCATAACATCAACTAAATGCTAACTCATAGTAAGAGTACAAGTGAGTTACAATTTCGTAATTTATTTGGCCAATACCATATCATTTCGTCAATAATTCAACTTCAACTCAACTAACACACATCAAATAAAATTAAAAACAAATCAAACAACCCACATAGGGGAAAACCTTGAGTTTCCGGTCAAGTAATTCAACGCAAAAGAAGTTATCCATACAATTTATCCCCAAATTTAGAACCATTGTCAACATTTCAATAACAATCTGAGTTGAAAGCGATAGTTTACACCACTAGAATCACAAAACAACCCCACTAACAATACAAACATACAACCATAAAATTGACATGCATGGAGTTTAAGAAGTTCACCCCAACTCCCAACCAACCCTCAAACACTTGTACCAAGTTTGAAGACTTTCTTAACTTGGAACCAAGCAAAATTGAACTAAGAGGGGGAAATGGGAAACGAGAAGATCTACACCATTTGACTTGATACTAGTATCAAAGTGTAGAGGACGTTAATAATAGGCTAGTGTACATTAAAGTGCCCGAAGGCCTCCATGGAAAGCGGAGAAGTTAAAGACTTACCTTTGTCTTTTTTCTTCTCCCACCCCCTTAAGTCTCTTATTTGTTTCTCTTGTATTTGGTGGGATGAGTGGAAAATAGTGAGGTGTGGCCTTTTATAGTGGATGAGGTGGTGGCGAGGTGTAACGTAATGTGTGGTGGGTGGTGATGATGCCATGCTTCACTTAAATGAAAATTAAGGGTTTTTAGACATTTTATTTGTTATATGTTCACCTAGACATCATTACTTCAATCAAACAATATTGTTAATACCTTAATTTTAAAAATATAAGTTGTTGCTTTATGTTTCGAGTCATTTGAATTTCATTTGGTATTTTCATAATTTAAGTACACTAAATAGTTGTCATTAAATAATTATTTTATTTACTTCATATGTGATGAGTGTGATTTCACCTCATATTTCCTTGACATTTTGCATGCATTTTCATATAGTTTAGGCATATTTAATTTTATATTTTTTAGTTTTTACCTTGGAATGAGTAAGGTGGTTTTGTGGTGTTTGTGTGCAGGAATTGAAGTTTAAAATGCTCAGGATCAGTTATGTTGGAGCTTGCACAAAGACGAGCTTGAAAAAGCAAGAAAAATGAGCCAAACAAAGCCCATCACGACCTGGCCGTGATAGGCATCACGGCCATGATCGAGTAGGGCTGAAAAGAAAGAAGGTTAAACTCAGAACTGGTCACGGCCAGGCCGTGATGACCATCACGGGCTGTGACATGCCAACTGAACCAGACCCTCACAGGCAGAACTGATCACGGCTAGACCGTGATCGTGGTCACGGCCGTGACAGACCAAGCAGTGAAGCCATCTCAGAGTCAGAACCCATCACGGCCTGGTCGTGACAGGCATCACGGTCGTGACGCGCAATATCTGAAAATTAAATTGCTGATTTAATCTGATTTTGTAACAACTTTGAATTCAAGTTACCCCACATTATAAATAGGACTCTAAGGCTCGAAAATAGGGATCCCTGGGGCTGCTACCTTAGGCAAAAATTAGGATTTCTCTTCTTCTCAATTTATTCTTTTCTCTTAGGTTTTTTTATGCTTTTGTTAATCAAGTTTGCTATGAACATGGCAATGCTTGAGTAGTCTTTTTATTTCTAGGAATTGGGGCTATGCCCAAGACTCGTTTTATGTGATGAATTGACGTTTTACTTCTTGTTAATTCCAATATGCTTTCGATTTGATTCTTATTGCATGAATTACTTGTGAATTTGGTACGCACTTATTTGCATGTCATAGATACTCTAAGGTTGAACGTAGCGGTGAACTTAGGTATTGGATCTATAGGGATTGAACTTAGGACTTAAATCACGAGAGTTAGAAGCGGTCCTTCGAGGGTTCATTGAATTGTCACGAATTTTAATGGGTTCAATTTAAATACAATTACCACAAGAACAGGGGTTGGTTTAATTGGGCATGGTTTTTGTATCTCGAGAGGGAACATTAAACTTATTTAGGACAAATTCACATTCAAAGCAATTTTGATAATTAACAAGAGGGGTAGTCAATTTAGTAGTATGAGCAGTCTTGTTGGTAACCCAATTCCTAGAAATCTCTTTTAATTTGAAAATCTCCGGATTTTATTTGATTGCGATTTTATTTGATTACGTTTTAATTACTAGATTGGTTAGTTAATCTTATTTCAAAAACCAAATCATTTTCTTGTCTAGTTTAATTAATTTAATAATTAATTGTTATTTAATATCACGGTCTCTGTGGGTTCGATCTTTTTATTACTTGACAATGAAGCCGTTCACTTGCGGATTCACGCTATCAATATGCATATAAGAAAGGAGGTGGGTAAAAGTGTGGATGTTACGTTTCGAACGACCAAATGATTGCATGATTGTCTGGATGGACATAAATACAATTTAGTCAAGAATGACATTGTGCTCCTTGTTTGGAAGATTATTAGCACGATGTAAATATGAATTGGAATATTTGTAATCCTTGAATGGTTATGTTGTAAAATGTTTTGATGTCATATGATTGGTAATAATGTCTTATAGAATGGTTGATGGAATGAATGTCTTTTAGTGGTGATGAAATGTTCCATGATTTGAATCATGAGCATTATTTGAGTTCTCATGATGATTTATTATGATTGATCGAGAGTGAAAATTGCATGACTAAAGGCATTGGTTGGTGAAGAATGCTATATTCATACTGAATTGGAAATGCATTAATGGAATATTATGATTGCCTAGATATTAAATCTGAACTTTGTTTCTGAGATTGGCCATGGATGCATGAAGATACACAAACATGTGAATGTGATTTGTTGAGGACTGGATGAGCCACATAATGGTGTGTGATAAATTGATCAGGTTAACCTTTTGTGTTTGTTAATTGGAACCTACCTTCCTAATAATTGATGATTTCTCTTGGTTTTGAGTGAAGGAAAGGAAGGCGTTTTCTGTTCAATAATTCTTCGTCGTGGAGAATATCTTTGATTTCTTTAACCAAAAAGTACCCTATTGTGTGCTTTTGAATCAGGAGGCATAAACTAATTATTTATTGAAATTATATTTTCTTGTATGGTATCTTATTATTACTATTGAAACCATGGTACCCATTACTTGTGGATGTTAAAGTTGAATTTTTAAAGAAAAAATGTTTATATATTAGAAAAACTATGTTGTGGACAAGTTTTTATGGGTAACCTAGAAAAAAGTTGAATTTTTACAGCAAAAATGTTGTATATTCTACCATGTCCCTCACCGTGCAGCACAATTTTTGGCCATTAGATTTTGTTAAGAAAAAGATGGATGGGTGAGATGATTTCAGTGTCACCAGTTCTCCCTGTTTCCTTATCTTTCTCACTTCCCCATCTCATTCCCATATCCCCACCATCTCCCTTCTAAATATTGTTCACCTTCCCTCATTACTTTCTAGATTTCAATTGTCACTGTCATTTGCAAAATTATATTTTTTGCTGTCTAATTGTTGGTGATGCGGTTTGTGGATACGACATTGAAGGAGGGACGTGAGAGTGGGCCTTATTCAATTCAACCCGCTCCTCATAGTAATTGAGGCAGTCTCCACCGCCACCAGACATAAGCTTCGATGATGCTGGCATATGATGGTGGTGGTGAACGGTGTTGTCGGGGAAGTTGAGGCGAGTGAAGGGTCCCCGAAGATAGAAGTCGGCTGTGTCGTAAGCACGACGGCGGCGATAGGGGTGGAATAAAAACAAGCCAAATCCTAGAATGCTTGTTGATAGGGGTGGCAAAGCAGGTTGGACCCGACGGGCCAACCTGTTTTACCCGTCTTTTTTGGCCTGCCGGGTTACACTTTCTAACCCATCAACCCGCCCTGCCTAACCCGCCAAGAAAATGGGGTAAGGGCAGGGTGGGATGACCCGTCAGGCCCAACTTATTTTTTATTTCTTTTTTTTAATTTTTTTTTATATTAGTTTACATATTTTTTTAAGCCTACATAAACATAATCATACAATGTTTTTTTATCTATATTATTATGTTTATGATGTTTAAAAATTGTAACATTACTCAAATATTATTAATAGAACTCAAATGAATAATAAATAATAATCATTTTTCCCAATACTATAATAGTAAAACCGTATATAAAAGAAATTAATCACACAAACGGAACGGAGTGTAATTTTCAAGTGGAAACATGATTAATTTAAAGATGTTTTAGGGAATTAAGTATTTAATTTTGTATTTTTTTAACTTTTGACGGGTCAACCCACCAACCCGTCATGAAATGAGGTGGGTTGTGATTTCCAACCCACTTTTAACATTCAACCTGCCCCGTCCTGTTTTAGGCGGGTTGACGGTGAGGCGGGTTGACCCATTTTGTCATCCCTACTTGTTGGGTTCCTTAATCTCAGCAACCCACTCTCCCCACCGATTCACAATGTAGTCATAAAGGATTCTAAAATCCTGAAAGGATTCCCAAGCTTCCCCAATAGAGTTTTTTCAGTGGGATCGTTTCTGATAAAATTTCACAATGGTTAGAATAAAAACTTGGAATTTTTTTGTAGTAAAAGATTGAATTGCACACAATAAACATGCCCTTTAAATTTTTCTGTAAAGTTGAAACCTTTTTTATGAAATGGTTGCTTAAAAAGATGCATTTGGTAAAAGGAACAGCCAGCATGCCACCATGCCTATGTTACTTTGCCCAAAGACAAAATGGCTTCAGGGCACTTGTTGCATGTTTGATAAAATTAGTGTTCTGATTTTGGTGGTCCCTCTTCTCCAATTTTTTGATCCTTTTCCAGATAAGCTTCTATGGGAGGGACTGTGAGAAATTTTTTCGAAAGTTTTTTTACCTGCTGGAACCGGTAAAGTCACATCTCTCATAGTGGGAGACTTTCCAAAGTAGCTCACCGTAGCAAAGGCCCTAAACTTTTTGAGAAAATCCATTCCCGTGGAATTTCCTGTAGTTCCATTTTTAATTAAGTCTTTCTACCAAGAAATTATTGAATTCTCACCTTAACGTGTTTATATGCATTAAAAGTCTAGGTATAACGCATGAAGTTAAGGCGATTGGATTCGTAGGTGAAAGTAGAAGTGCAGAGGTATTTTGAACAAAATTTTAGAATCATGTAATAAAATTTTATTTAATTGTGTTTATAAATTATCACATATAAATTATTTTTTGACTTCTAATTAGTATAATCTTTCATTTGTGTAATTATGATATATATTTAAATAACTTTGGCTAGATGTAATTACTCAAACATAATTTTTTTTGACATAATTACTCAAACATAATTAGTAAGATATATGTTAAAGTATAAAGTGATGTAGAAGGTAGATAGAAGGATATGTATAAAATGGTTTAATTGACTATTTGGACAAATAAATAAATTTGATTACTGACGGAAGAGCTAATTAGAGACAATAGGTTTCCTGGTGAATATAAACTTGACAGAACAATATCTCTAGAGTCCCCTTTCACACATGTAAGGCAAAAGAAAATGGAGTTTTTCACTGTGCATGTGAAGAGTGACAAGACGTTCATGGGTAGTTTCCGTGAGTACGTGGAGGAAGAAAATTCTGAGCAGCGTGTGGAGTTTGTGGTTAGACCACTGGTTTCAAAAAAAACCTATTGTGGCCTAAGTGACATGACACTAGTGCAGAAAAGAGATTCTACATCGGAGTTTACACATCGGTTGAAGAATAACCGATGTGTAAAACCTTTCCACATCGGTTATTTCTAACCGATGTTTAAAATTAAAATAAAAAAAACTTAAAGTCAGAAATTTTTAACATTTAACATCGGTTGTATTAGAACCGATGTGTAAAACAGTAATTAACCACATCGGTTTCTAATAACCGATGTATAAAACTATAAAAAAAAATTAGAAATTAAAATTTTATTTTTAAACATCGGTTTTGTTATTAACCGATGTGTGAAAGTTTACCACATCGGTTCTAAATTAACCGATGTGTATTATTACTTCCTCCCTTTTCATTTGGCGCTGAGAATTCATCTGAGCTCTCTCCCTCCCAAGTCTCATTCTTCTTTTCCCTTGCCCTAATACACAAATAGCTGCTATCAGTCTCCAACTCTCCCTTTCCCTTTTGTTGACCTACGTTCTCCACCGCTCTCCACTGCTCTCCACAGCTCTCCGTCGCTCTGCATTGTCTCTCCACAGCTCTCCACAGCTGACCCTCTCAACATCAAACAAAGGTAAGCTCCTGTCATTGTCTCTCTTCCTTTCCAAACTTCCCTTCTCATTCTTCTCTTATTGTTTGTCATTTTCTCTAAAACTCAGCCCTTTCCTCTTCACAAGAACCACCAAGGAAGCCACCACCGTCCTCTCCTCCGGCGCCCTCGTGAGTGAACAAAAACCTCTGCCTTCTCTCTGTTTTGGTAAAAAAAACCCCTTCTCTTATCTTTTTTTTCTTTCTTTATTCTTCTCTGTGACCTATTTTTTTGTTGGTTGTTTAGGGTTTTGGTTGTAAGTGCTGAGGAAAAGAAGCATTGAGTTTAAGGTTTTGGTTCTCTGTGACCCATTCCTTTTTTTTTTTGGGTATGCTTTCACTGTTAGACCGTAATCCCATGCTCCATGCTCCATGCTCCTTTTTTTTCTGCATTTTGCCCGTGAATGTTAAGTTTGACGAACAATGGACTTTTACATTTGCCTTCTAATTTAGAATTGATGAGCTTAACTGATGCATTTAGCTACATTGGTTGGTCTTGAGTTTTTGGTTGGTCTTGGTTAGCTACATCTTCAGTACATGGAATACATATCATAGCCCAAAACTTCTGTTTGATGCTTTGTAGTGCCTTCTATTAATGCCCATTTTCCTTAGAACTGTTGGACATCTTCTAGTTGCTTCCACACACATCACCTTTATTTTAAATTTATGATTTTATACCTTTTTTTACTAAGAAATATTGCTTTTCTTTTCCTATTTCAATATGTATTCCGTGTTGATGAAAAGCTACGAGAGATCCGATTGGATTCTTGGTGCCTGCAAAGTAGACTTTTTGCAACACCCTTTTCTTTTGGCACGGGGTTCCTGGAATTTTGACTATTTTATATTTTGAGTTTAACCATGAGTTCTGAGTTCTTACTATTTTTAGTGTAAACTTTGTAAGCCATAGTTTTGGTGATCCTCTTGAGGAACTTTGTGATTAGACATGAGTTCAAGAATCTCTCCAAACCCTCTAAGAACCTCTTATTCTCTTTTCACTTGTTTTCAAATTTTGCTTCAAAATATATTTTTGTTTGTTTGTTTGTTTGTTTTTATTTGTTAGGTTTTCTCTTTGTACATGGAGCAGCTTGTTACAGTTTCTTTAACATTTAGACATATTTTGGTACTTATGTACAGCATGGTATAACTCTACTTTGTTTTACTATTATAATATAATTATAATTTACTATCTGGTGGCACCATTGATAAAGCTATAGAAGGATAAGGGATACTATGAATGTTGTTTCTTGTTGATATATCCTTTGATTCATATGGAGTGTCGATTAATGATATCAGGCCCGGGGTTGGATTTATCGTTTTCATGAGGTTAATCTTTGTCATGTTTTGTGATAGATCAATTTAAGTAAAGGCTATGAGGATTGTCCACAAAAGCAGTCTGATTTCTTTTTAAAACTTTAAAGGATGTTTTGTTGGTCTTTCCTGTTACGTTCATCACATAAATGTTTTCTTTCTCATAGCTGATGACAACCTCATGTCCAAGAGGACTGAATGCAAAATGACTAATTGCATAATCTTTGTGAAATTGAAACAAGAAACAAGAGAATCAAACGAGTAGTAGTACACTCACACCTTTAGACAGAATAGAATTCCCAATATAAAAAAGCAATGAACTAACCTTAGATCTTGTTTTTACCCTTTTCCTCTCTGTGTTTTGGTAAGTGACTTTACAAAGACCTTATAGTGTCTGTCAATTTTATGGTTTTCATTAGAATTCTTAGATGTTCATTTTGCTGCGGGGGTGATCTACACTTCATTGCATAGTGCTACCCTGCCTCTGCTTTGTTCACTTCTCTGTTGTCTTTGCATAATAACAACTAGGCGTGTCTGTCTCTCAGAAGGTACGTTTTGGCTGAAAAGCTTTCATTGGAGTTTTAATGTATTTTCTTGAAAATTTATTTGATTCGATAATATGCCCTCAATAATTAGTAAAGCCTTAGTTTCCCGTTTGAGATGCAATACTAATGAGCGTACGTGTACGTGTACGTGCTTAATGTACCGCTCATTGTGTTGGATCTTGAATTGTCCAAAGTTGGACAGTTTGGGAAAAAACTTTTTCTTAATTCAGTTATAATAGTTATTCATTGATTCTAATGTTATATACTTGATGAAAGTTCGGATTGATACATTTCCTTTCGTTCTCCGGGTGCATACTTTATCGTGGTGGATGTCATCGCGTTCAAGTAGTGTACGTCGGAGACCGCGGGGAAATGCTGCCGAAATTTTGTCGAGTATGAGCATGAGAGTTAAGGACTAACTGTTAACCGAATGTTGAAAAAGTTTCTTCTCGAATGGGATAGGGCCATACCCTGTCATAAGAAGTGGTTGATGAATATGTTGGACTAAGTACGAATGTATTGGTTTAGTCATGGATCGCGGTTGGATGAATGCTAGACGGACAAGTGATGAGTATGAGGGTTATGGGAGAACTTTACTAATTGACCACAAAGTAAGTTTAGTTTGATATTACCATCAAGTTTGGCATATTATATGTTTACGTTGATATTTATAAGTTATGTTTATGTACGTTGATCGATATTTATAAGTTATGTTTGATATTTATCCTGACATACTAACAAGTTTTTTTTTGTTTTGTGTTTAAACAGGTATACATGGCTGATCATGAGGATATACCTCCTTCATGCAGCGGGTCAGAGACCCCGTCTACCGGTAGAAAGGGTAGATGATGCGTGATTTTTAAGATAAAGGCAAGTGCACCTCGTCGCAATCAAGTAATACGGTGGTAAGACCGGTTATCGTATCCACAGGGATTGGTTGTCAATTACCAATTCACAAACTTAACAACTATCTAGACTAAACTATGGTATGAGATATCAAAACAGAAAACAAAGCAATACAATATTTTTGGTCTTTTTGGACTTTTAACAAACACTTGGAGTGCAGAATTTATAACTGGATAGAATTGTCAGGTTTAGACTACACTAATCCTCCCTTGATTGCAATGAAATGGCTAACAACACAAGTCCTAATTCAATTATGCCAATCAAGCCTTTTCTAAAGTACTCAAGCCTAATGTCTTAGGTGCATTGAGCCTAAAACCCCAAATTAAACCCTAATGTCTTAGGTGGATTAACCTGAGATTTTGCATTAAGTCAAGACTTATAAGATTGCAAGCAGCCAACACCTATGTCTAGATTCTTGAACTACTTGGCATATGATTCATGAGCATGCCTTAACACCAACCTTTCAGTTATCTATCAAAGCAACATATCATTCCTATGGGTAGCTAATCCAAGAAAAGCATTAAGCACAGAATCACACACTCATAAAGAAATAGAAACTTGTATTGAAACCAAATCAATTAACAATCAAGTTCAGAAAAGCTACATCTAAACCCAACAATGGGGGAATTAGCTATACATGAATATGTCTATGACACGGACTCGGCAAGTGTACCGGTTCGTTGCAAGTAATAAAACGGTAAGACCGGATATCGTTCTCAGGGATCGTGGACAATTACTACTTCGCAAATTAGACTACTATCTAGGCGATCAAATTTTGGAGTGAAGGTAGCTCTATCATCTAACAAGCAAACAAGAATAAAATAGTTTTTGTTCTTTTTGGAATTTTATCAAACAGTTAATATGCAAACAGAAAGATGAATAACAATTAGATAGAATTGCTAGGGTTAGACTAAGCTAATCCTCCCTTGATTGTTATGAAATGATAACTAACACAGTTCCTACTTCACTTATGACAATCGAATCTTTTCTAATATACTCAAACCCTAATGTCTTAGGTGGAATGAGCCTAAAATCCCAAATTAAACCCTAATGTCTTAGGTGGATTAATAAGAGAAATTGCATTAAGAATAAAGATTCATAAGATTGCAAGTAGCCAACACCTATGTCTAGATTCTTGGACTACTTGGCATATAATTCATGAGCATGCTTTAACATCAACCTTTCAATTGTCTATTAAAGCAACTAATCATTCCTAAGATGATCAAGCCTAGGAAAGCATTAAGCATAGAATTATACACTCATAAAGAAGAAGGAAACTGTATTAAAATCAAGTCATTTTACAACCAAGTTCAGATAGCAATAGTCTAACCCCAACAAAGGGGAGTTTAGCTACACATAATTGAAGACAAAACAAAAGAAGGAGTTACAGAGATGAACAAAGGAGAGAGCTCCATGGAATGTTGCACAGCAGCCACAGCAGCAGAGGGTCTGATTTTAGGGTTTTCTCACTCCCCCTTTCTGTTCTGCCCAGATTTTCTTTTATAACTCGTGGCCGGTCACGGCCGTGACGGCCATCACGGCCAGGCCGTGACGGGTTCTATCTCTTGTAGTTCTGGCACAATTACTCTTTCGCGGGGCGAGCCATTTCTTCGCGACGCGAGCCCACTTTTCACGCCCGTGATATCCATCACGGCCAGGCCGTGATCGTCTCTGACTTTTGGTGGTTTTGGCACAATCAGTCTCTCGCGAGGCGAGTATTTTTTCGCGACGCGAGCCCATTTTTCACACCCATGATCTCCATCACGGCCAAGCCGTGATCGTCTCTGACTTTTGGTGGTTTTGGGTCACGGCCGTGATAGCCATCACGGCCAGGCCATGACAGATTCTGACTTTTGGCCCCCTTCTTCTTCAGTTTTCAGGCCTTCTCTTCATCTCAGCTTCCTCATGGCTAAAACTTGGGCATTTAATCAAAAATCCCTGTAAAACAACACACAATACCACCTTATCCGTTCCAAATGAAAAACTAAACAAAATCCAACTAAAATGGCCTAACTAAATGCAAATGCATGTAGAAATGTACATGGAAAATGAGGTGAAATCACACTCATCAGTCTACAAAAGGGAAAGAGAGAAGAGAGAAAGAAAACTTCATGACGAATCCTTCAATCTCCTTCCAATCCAAGAGCAGAGAGATGTCATCTTTAAGGTCCCAGCCTTCCCCCAGCCATCAGCCCTCTTTAGGGTTTCCAAGCCTCTGCAAAAAGTCCCCCCTTTCTGTCTGCTGTGCTCTTATTTATAGATCAGTATCGCGTCACGGCCGTGATGGCCATCATGGCCAGGCCGTGACGGATTCTGTTTCTGGCACTTTCGTACTTTTCAGTCTCTCGCGTGGCGAGCTCATGCTCGCGTCGCGAGCCTCCATTTCATGGCCGTGATATCCATCACGGCCAAGCCGTGATGGTCTCTGACTTGTGGTGGTTTTGGGTCACGGCCGTGATGTACATCACGGCTAGGCCGTGACAGACTCTGTTTTCAGCCTTTCTGCCTTTTCAGTTTTACCCGATCATGGCCGTGATGGGCATCACGGCTAGGCCGTGATGGGCTCTGTTTAGCTCATTTTCTTCACTTTTAAGGCTCTAATTCATCCAAGCTTCATTATAGCCAAATATGCACAGTTTTCCTTCAATTTCTGCAAAATAACACACAGAAACCACCTCATCCGTTCCAAAGGAAAAACTATACAAAATCAACACTAAATTGGCCTAACTATATGCAAATGCATGCAGAAATGTACATGGAAAATGAGGTGAAATCACACTCATCAAATCACCCCAAGCTTAAGACTTTGCTTGTCCTCAAGCAATCACTAAGGCCAGAAGATGAAAATAATCAGAGCAATGATAGTGAACTAAGAACCCGAGTAAAATGATCCAAGTAACAGGCATTCAATTATTTCAGCAAGAGACAATCAATTCAAGTCCAATTAGGGGCTTAAGTTTCCTAGACTCACATTATCACTGATTCGGGCACTCTTGCTCACTTGAAGCTCACCCCAAGCTTGTTTATTTGCTTGGCTCTCTTTCTTGCCTCACTCACTCAAGTGTTCAAGTATATATAACAATTCACTCCATTTTCCTCAAGGAATGATTCCTACCATATGCTTGACTATCAACCAAATCTCCACTTTATTTATGAAAACACCTAAGAATCAAGAGGTCTTTATTTGGTTGTAACGTGGCCATGGGATTAATCTTTAGGTGGGGATAACAAGAAAGGGATATTTCAAAAGGCTAAACCAAGTATCAAACATTTCAACACAAGACACCTTCTAAAATACCTCCTTGGGTTTTCAATACATTTTTCCACCTTTCTTTTCTTTCGTTTTCTTTTATTTCTCACTTCTCTTGTTGTCATCCCCTTCTCCATTTTTATTTCTTTTTCTCTCTTTTTTTTCTCTTTTTTTTTTCTTTTCTTTGGAGAAGGGGAGATTTTTCAATTCAAGAGAAATAATTTTTTTTTTAGATTCATTTTTTTTTCCTTTTCATCATCCCAAACTTTCAACTACATTTTCCAACCCTTTTTGCACAGTACTTTAGAAGGTCCCTCATAAGCATATTTAACAAAACATTTCAGGGTACCAAGAAAAGCATGCTATTCATTCAGGCTCAAAATTTGGGCAACTAAGGGGTAGCATTTCATCATTCAAAGCTCAGAAGGCCAGAAAAAATACCTATTGCCTCAATCATTTTCAAAAATGTTTTCAAAAAAATTTTTAAGCTTCAAAATGGTTTCAAGTCAAGTTCTAGAGAAATTCATCCAAGAGGAGCAGCACTCAACACAAAGAACGGGAGCAGATTTAGTGAGTACCCCCTAATGGCTCAAAAGCTCACATTTATCAGTTCAAGAACCAGTGAGAAACACAAGTCTAAAGAAACATATGCTAATCATCAACTATCCAAGATCATCTCAAGCATATTTAATGAAGCCATATCACAAGAATAGAAAATCAGGGTCCAAAAATTCACTATCACAGAAAAATTGGCACTTAGCTCTCACAATCATAAGCTCAATCTAAGCAGGGGTAACCGAATCATGCGATCATGCAAACTTAAGCCTATATGAATGTAATATTTACAATGCAAGCAAAAAGATTACCCCTACCCCAAGCTTAAAGATTTACATTGTCCCCAATGTAAACAATCAAGTTGGAGAGGGGAGAAGAAAAATAAAATAAAACAAAAAATTGGAACGGCTTACCGAGGCGGTAGCGGGTGCTGACTTTGCTTTTCTGGCTTTGTTTCTCCCTGCTCTTTTTGCTTCTCCTTCCTTATTATCCTGAAAACACTTAACAAATTTATTAATAAAAGAAAACTCTTGATCTTCTCAAATTATTCAAGAGTTAAAATCAAAAACAAAATCTAACTAAAGAGAAGGGTTAAGAAACTTGGGTTGCCTCCCAATAAGCGCTTCTTTAACGTCACTAGCTGGACTCATTAAGAAGCATCCACCTGGATCCCATAACCTGTGGTATAAGGACCAAGGGATGCTAACCATGTGAGATCCTTCACCTGGATCCCACGGTTTGCAGCAAAAATGTGGAAGTGAGCGCTCGAAATTCATGCTGACTTCTTCAAATGGGAAGCGCTTTTCAATTCCTCTCGGGTCAAAGATGACCCCTTCATCAACAAAATCTTCCCAATAAAAATGGGGTTCAACCTCTTGGACTAGCCATGGTGCCTTTATATTTAAAGATCCAAAATCCAATTTCTCAGGCAGAGGCATGAACTCCATTGTTGACTGCTTTAAAATGTGAGGTGGCAAACAAGTCGAGAGGATCATTGGTGCTGTTAAGCTTCGTACAATCTTCACTCTCAGCATTGCCAAATCCATCACCTTCCAAATATGCAGAAATCTCAGCACAAACCACACAAGTGTTTTTTCCATCACATTCAACACATGCATTGGAACTAATAGCATCATCTAATTCCAAAAGTTTTTCATCATCCCCAAGCATGGTGAAATAGATGTCCTCCAATTGCCTCTTCCTTTCAAGCTCTTTAGTCAAGGGTTCAATGGGGAATGGTGCAACTATGTTCTCCAAAACAGGGTCTTTACTTCTTGACTCGGTTGCTCCCACTTCTTCTTCTTCCTCATCATCCATTTTGGCATCATCTTCATCATCATCCATCAAGTTCCCATTTGGCATTTCGGATAGTTGGTTAGAGAGTTCCTCAATACGTACCCCGAGACTTCGAATGGTATCTTCTTGATTTTCTAAACTTTCCATTGTTGTTACCATGAAGCTCTCCAAAATATCCTCTAGGTGAGACCGACTATCCGGAATAGGTTGCTCAGAATTGACTGCGAATTCGGATTTGAAGTTCTCCCAAGCAACTTCCAATGGTGATGGTTGTGCTTCATATGTAGGTGTGGAAGATTCCCAATGTTCCTCTTCATCCATCAAAGTATTGTTTGGAGGGTTCCCCCACCATGGAGTAGAAGTGTTGGGAAATTGATTTCCCCATTCAGAATAGCCTACCATTGGTGGAGGAGAGATTTGTGCCCTTGACAGCTCATCACTCACTTGTTGGATGTTTACAGCTAATTGCAGCATATCTACCCGCAGCTGTAGCTCAGATATCTCCATTTCTGCATCAGATGACTGATAATAATTATAGTCCATGATCCTGCCAAATCAATTTTCACCTCACAGACAATTAAGCCCAAGATCAAAGAATCAAAAATTCAAATATATACAAAACTAACAAAAGAAAGATATCAAATATATACAGAAAAATAAAATAAAAAATGTCTAAACTAGTTGTCTCATTTGTTACTAATGATATTGGCAAAGCCAATCCCCGGCAACGGCGCCAAAAACTTGATGCGTGATTTTTAAGATAAAGGCAAGTGCACCTCGTCGCAATCAAGTAATACGGTGGTAAGACCGGTTATCGTATCCACAGGGATTGGTTGTCAATTACCAATTCACAAACTTAACAACTATCTAGACTAAACTATGGTATGAGATATCAAAACAGAAAACAAAGCAATACAATATTTTTGGTCTTTTTGGACTTTTAACAAACACTTGGAGTGCAGAATTTATAACTGGATAGAATTGTCAGGTTTAGACTACACTAATCCTCCCTTGATTGCAATGAAATGGCTAACAACACAAGTCCTAATTCAATTATGCCAATCAAGCCTTTTCTAAAGTACTCAAGCCTAATGTCTTAGGTGCATTGAGCCTAAAACCCCAAATTAAACCCTAATGTCTTAGGTGGATTAACCTGAGATTTTGCATTAAGTCAAGACTTATAAGATTGCAAGCAGCCAACACCTATGTCTAGATTCTTGAACTACTTGGCATATGATTCATGAGCATGCCTTAACACCAACCTTTCAGTTATCTATCAAAGCAACATATCATTCCTATGGGTAGCTAATCCAAGAAAAGCATTAAGCACAGAATCACACACTCATAAAGAAATAGAAACTTGTATTGAAACCAAATCAATTAACAATCAAGTTCAGAAAAGCTACATCTAAACCCAACAATGGGGGAATTAGCTATACATGAATATGTCTATGACACGGACTCGGCAAGATCATTCATATTGAAGTTCATGACAAACTGACTATAGCTCTCAGGCAACGATTGCAGAACCAAGTCGGTGGCCAACTCTTGGCCTAAAGGAAATCCCAGTCTCTCGAGATTCTCAATGTACCCGATCATCTGTAGTAGATGAGGACTCACAGGGCTCCCTTCTGCCAATTTACACTGGAAAAGGGCTCTGGAAACTTCGAACCGCTCATGCCTTGCTTGCTCTTGGTAGAGCAGCTTGAGGTGCACGATCATATCGTACGCCTCCATGGTCTCATGTTGCTTTTGCAGCTCAGAGGTCATGGTAGCAAGCATAAGACAGCCGACGTCTAAGGCGTCATCCTGATGCTTCTTATAAGCATCTCTCTGTCACCCTAGGAGGCGGTTGAAGCTGGTGGCTCCTCGAGAATAGGCTCCTCAAGAACATACAGCTTTTTCTCATGTTTGAGGACAATCCTCAAGTTTCGTACCAGGTCCAGAAAATTCGTTAGGATAGTTTGTCCTTCTCAAGGACGGATCGCAATGACAAGTTACTTGATGTGTTTGATGCCATGGTAATCTACGAGAGATAAATATGCAAAATATAAGTATCATGCCATGAAGTTATTTAATTAGGTCTTTAATTAAATACGCCTCCCACTATTTTACTCAAAACAATGACCCTCATCATTGATTCGGAAAATCCCGTTGGAAGATTTTCTAGTGGGCCAAGATCCATATTTCACCTAGCTTTAAGTCAGCTTTGGCTGATCACTTAAAATTCGGTTATTTAGGTAGGAAACACTTTCCGATTGCATCTCATGCAACTCTTGGACAGTTGGGTGAATAACTCTTATTCTAATCCATCACATGGACTAAAGCCCAACTTATGAGCCTCTAAGCCTTTCAATCCTATTGAAGTTGGCTTAGTTAAGTCGCACTCCAATGGATAACAGTTGAACATTACATTTGTCCCATCGCGCCTTACTATTATAGATAAAGGTACCCCGCTTTGGCGGACCCACACTTAATCGATCATAGTCTTGACGAGTGCCATGCATCGGAAGGCCTTTAAGTGTGACTTAATATTTCCTTTTGAGGGATTTGTTTAAAGTTTGATCTCATCATTTGTTAAACTCTTTAACTTATTATTTACATATATGCATCTCATACATATATTAGTTAAACTCTTTTAACATACTATATATATACATGCATCTCATACATATATAAGGCAAATAAATGTGATATGGTTATGGCCCCTAACGCATTGATTCTCCCAAGCCAATGAGAGAATCTAAACTAAAACCTAGGAGCGTCCAAGCTTCTCCAAGCAAGATCTCCCACGTGATAACGTCTTCTTGTCTCCATCATTACATTACATAAACAGAAACCTCATTTTCATATGAGGGGAGTGAGATGAGAAAAGAAGATACATATGGAATATAAGAGAAAGGCACGGCACGCAGGCCGTATTTCAAAATATAAACCAAAAGATAAAAGGACTAAGGCCATAACCATTCACCATACATCACCAAATAAATAGTAACAACCAATAATAATACACAATTATTATTATTATTAATTTCATTAATTAGAGATTTCAAAATCTGAATTTTGAAAACGTAACATATATATAACAAATCACATTTATTATAATTGATGTTACTATAAATCACATTTATTACAATTGTTGTTACTACAAATCACATTTATTGTAATTGATATAAATCACATTTATATGAATCACATTTATTGTAACAAATCACATTTATTGTAATTGATATAAATCACATTTATATGAATCACATTTATTGTAACAAATCACATTTATTGTAATTGATATAAATCACATTTACATAAATCACATTTATTGTAACATAAATCACATTTATTGTAATTGATATAATTATTAAATGGTGACATAAAATTTTCAAAATTTGAATTTCAAAATTACACACTACGCAGAGGTAGCACGGGGGCTAAAACCGCAAGGCCCGTGAACACTTCACATTGCAAGGAACGGCGGCTAAGGTTTCAACACTTGGAACCTCAACCGCAACAACATGAACTTTTCATGTCTGAAACCCCTTAACGCCGCCAACACAGAACTGAAAACAATCATGTTTAACATCAACATTTGACGCCATCGCAGAACATAATAAGGATTCAGAACCAACGTACATATCGCATACATACTCAAACATGCAATAGACGTATATATCATATACATACGAAAATCACAGAAACAAGGTTTCGCAAACCAGATGCAAACGATTTTCAAAAACAACTTTCAGAAAAACGATTCACATTATAAACATGTTATCATACATAACAGATAAACCACGTAACAGAATCATGGTTTCGCAAGCGGCTCTGATACCACTGTTGGGAATTTGCGTATAAAACAAAATAAAACGCAGCGGAAAAATTCCCATCGAAGGATCCATGCGAATGGTCATGATTCATGATTAGAAAGTTTACCTCTTGAAGCGATGGCTGTTGGTTGAAATTCGTCTATCACGAACACCGCACGAACGGTGTCCCCAGAGGTATCCACACGAGCGGACTCCGTGAGCGTCCAACGTCACGAACCGAAGCATCTCTGTCTCACAGTGCTAACTTCAAAACCGAGACTTACTGTTCACTCTTACTCTCTCTGTGCGGCTAGGGTATCAACCTTTTTTTTTGCACAACAACTTAAGTTTTCTACTTATAGTAGCGCCTCCTTAAGTGAGTTAGTGAGCAGCACTTGACCTAAGCCCATGTACTATGCGCTAGGCCCAATAGGAAAGTCCAACTCTCCTTTTAATGTTTCTTTTAATCCGCTCTTATGTGTGTGACCCTATAGGTTCCCAAAACGTTAGTAGTAACATTAAATCCCATTTAATATTACAAACAGTGAGCGGTATCTAGTAATACATCACTGCTACCTAAGTAGTGAGAAAGTCAGTGATTTGACGAAACCTTTCTGTGACAAATATTCATGTGCATTATTATCCCTTTGTCCATATATCTATATTGAACACAAGGCATAGAATGTGTCACCCTTGTATGGTTCAATATCATGTTCCCTGATACCCGAGTAGACTTAACAACAAATGAGGTCAATATCTCATATTGACTCATTTCAAAGACTGACCATGCATTTCTGAGTCTCACTCTATCAGGGGGCCCACAGATATTACTCCTGTTATGTAGGAGGGACAAATTCCATCTAGGTCACTCACATCCCTCTGCATGGCTCGTGGTATGCCCAATGACCGTCTTTATAATCATCCTATTACAGATGACGTTTGACGATATTAAAGCACACGACTCCTCATGTAGGGATCGTAGTGATTTCAGGTCGAAGGATTGTATGCACCATTGTCACTATGAGAACTACTTATGACACTCACATAACGCTCCATGTAGTGTTCTCATGGCGGGTCAATCCAGTACATCATTACTCTAATGTGTACCTATATGTCGATTCGATATCTCATATCCATGACCCGTGAGATGTGGTCATCAGTCTGCACACATAATAGTCTCAATTGTATTATTATTGTCCTTATTAATAAAATACTTGACTACGGATATTTAAGAATAGGATTTCATTGTTCAATAGTGTCTCACGATCAAGTCATATACTTGATATTCTATTAAACTGAAATTTCTATTCTAAGGACTTTATTATGTTTAAACAAGTAACACAATAAACTGGAATGCCTCATATCATATATATATAATAGCAAGATACAAATGTAAGTCTAAAGAAATACATTGGCCTCTAGGGCTTACACCAACAATCACGTCTCACCTAAATAATATTGAATAGTTCCTGATTGAGTACATTACGTGCAGGGTAACCGAGTTCCACTACCCGAGATTGCAAGGGCCCGAGTATCCCGTGGAGTTCGAACCCGAATGTCCCTAAAGACCCAAAAACTAAAGAATATGTCTTTGGTCCGTAACTATCCAATTTGTCAGTTCACCCGGTGTGAAACTGTAGCTCGATACACAACGAAACATCTGCCAAACTATGGATGTAAACCTATGGTTTTCGTTTTGTTTTTCTTTTTCGTTTCGTTCTTTCCTCATCGAGGCTGAAAGCTCCCGACTACTTTTATTCAGACATTAAATAAATTTTAATACCAGCATAGGATTTTAAAACCAAAATCAATTATTTAAAATCTCTTTCTCAATTAAACACTAGTCCGATGTCTCGGTAATTGATGAGTGTGATTCCACATCATCTTTGTCTATCATTTCACATGCATTTTCATGTAGTTTAGGCATTTTTAATTAGATTTTAGGTTAATTTTCCTTTGGAACGGGTAAGGCGGTTTTCGTGTGTTGTTTTGCAGATATCAAGGGGTAAATTGCTCAAGATCAACCATGATGAAGTTTGGATGAAGATGGAGCTTTAAAACTGAAGAAAATGAGCCAAACAGAGCCCATCACAGCCTAGCCGTGATGCCCATCACGGCCTAGCCGTGATGCCCATCACGGCCATGATCGAGCAAAACTGAAAAAGAACAAAGGCTGAAGTCAGAGTCTGTCACGGCCTGGCCGTGATAGCCATCACGGCCGTGACCCAAAACCACCACAAGTCAGAGCACATCACGGCCCAGCCGTGAAATTCATCATGGGCCATAACAGAGGCTCGCGTCGCGAGCAGTATATTCGCGTCGCGAATGACCGGATTCTGCAAAGCAACCAGAAGCAGAGGCCGTCACGGCCTGGCCGTGATGGCCATCACGGCCGTGACGCGCTTTACTTGGACCTGAAGAAACCGAAATAGATCAGATTTTGAGTTGGTTTGGGACTCTAACTTCCCCATTTCTATAAATAAGGATCAAGGCATCAGATCTAAGGAGAACACATCTGGATCATCCATAACAACTAGGACTTAGGCATAGATCTCTCCTCTCCTCTTCTCTGATTTTCACTATATTGTCAACCCAGCTTGTCATCTCCATGGCAAGACTGGAGTAGTAGTTTGTTTCTAGGGACAAGGGCTCTGCCCGAGGTTTGTAAATGATGTTGATTTGATGTAAAATCGTTGTTGATTTCGTTATTGTTTTAGATCTGATTTCTAGTGTGTTAATCACTCATAAATTTCGGCAACCGTTATTTGCGTGACATAGACGTTCTAAGGAGGAACCTAGCGATGAACTTAGGATTTCTAGGGTGTTTCACTCGTAAAGCCCGGCAGCCACTGGTTTGTGAGATGTGGATGATCTAAGGAGGAACCTAGCGGTGAACTTAGGTTATTCGCATGACTGAGACATTATAAGGAGGAACCTAGCGGTGAACTTAGGTGTCGGACCTATAGAAGTCAGACTTGGGACTGAAATCACGAGAGTTAGAAGCCGTCCCTCGAGGAGCAACGAGTTGTCACGGAACGCAAAGGGTCCAATCTGGGATCGACTACCACGAGAGTAGGGGTCGGGTCAATTGGGCACGGCTTTTGTAACCCGAGAGGGAGCTTAAGCTATCAGAGGATAAACTCGCCTTCAAGGCAATTTCGGTAATCAACAAAGGTAAATCAGATTAGCAACATAAACAGCCTCAAAGGTAACCCAAATCCCTAGGAATCCGTTTAAATCGAAAACCCCATAAACATTTGTTTTCTGTTTTAATTATTCTCTGCTCATCTATCTTTTAATTTCAAATTCAAACCAATTTCAAAACCCTTTACAAAGTCCAGATCTAATCGATTCGAAAACCGATTGCGATTTGAGAACACAGTCTCTGTGGGTTCGATATCTTTTATTACTTGACGGCAGTCCGGTACACTTGCCGGATTCGCACGAGCGCGCGCCGCATCCGCGGCGCGACACATCAAGTTTTTGGCGCCGTTGCCGGGGACTGTGCCTTTTCGAATCTCAATTCAAATTTTGAATTGATTTTTCTGGACCCTTTTCTTTTTATTTGATTTTTATTTCTGAAATATATAAAAAAAAAAAATCAAAAATCAAAAAAAATTCATTTCCTTCTATTGTATCCATCTCTCTGTGAGTTATATGCAAAGATCTCTAAGTCTTGGGAGCCTTAGTGAGATTGATCCGGAGATCGAGAGGACCTTCCACAGACATAGAAGACTACAAAGAGAGGGAGAAAGGTTGAGTCCCGTTCCACTCATGGCGAATCAACCGGATACAAAACCTTTGAAGGACTACGCAGCCCCAAATGCGAGAGGCTTGCGAACTGGGATTGCAAGGCCAGAGATTGAGGCGGAAAACTATACCATACCGCCCATGTTAATCAACATGATTAGGCAACATCAATTCGGAGGATTGCCTTCGGAGGACCCGACCGATCATATAGAAACATTCTTAGAGTTCACCGACGCAATCAGGATTAATGGAGCCTCAGTCGATGTTGTACGTTTAAGACTGTTCCCCTCATCTCTCACTGGAAAGGCGAAGGCCTGGCTTAAGCAAATCCCCGCTAACACTTTGACTACTTGGGACCAATTGGAGCAGGCGTTCTTGGAGAAATTCTTCCCTCCATCCAAGACGGCCTACATAAGAACCCAGATCACCGGCTTCTTCCAGAAAGACAGGGAATCATTATCGGAAGCCTGGGATCGTTACAAGGGACTGCTGGAGTCGTGCCCACATCACGGACTCGAGAGGTGGTTGATAGTGCACACCTTCTATAACGGATTGGACTACTCTTCGAAGGTGTCACTAGATTCTGCAGCCGGTGGAGCGTTTATGAATAGGCCTCTCACTGAGGTATTCAACATCATCGAGAATGTCGCCACCAACTACCACCAATAGGGATCCGAAAGAGGTAATAACCCGAACAAGATTTCGGGGGGTAAGTTTGAGGTAAATAGCACAGATCTTATTATGTCAAAGATAGACTCACTTAATAAACGCTTTGATCGGCTGGAAAGAGCTAATGTGAGTGCATTAGGTGCTACTAACCTTGTTTGTGAGATTTGTGGAATGCAGGGACATGACATGATGGGATGCCCACATGGATCCAGCGGCCGGGTGAGCAAGTGAACTCTTGTAACAACTACTATGATACGAACCCGAAGCTGCCCAACTATGCTCCCCCAAATCCCTACAACCAAAGAAGAAACAACCCTTACCTCTCCTACGGCAACTACAGCAACACGCTTAATCATGAGTTCCAAGAGGGTCAAGGTAATAAGAGAGCAGCACCGGGGTATCCTCAGGTACAAAGATCTAAACTCGAGACTTTATTTGAAAGTTTTGTCGAAACTCAGACAAAACAGAATGAGGAGTTTAGACAACAAGGAAGGGCAGTGAGTGAAGCAATAAAGGATCTAGCATCTAAGGTAGACAACTTAGCAACTCATAACAAGATGCTAGAAACCCAGATTGCCCAACAAGCCAGTACGTACTCGAGACCTAAGGGTGCATTCCTGGGGCAACCCGAAGCAAATCCCAATGAGCATTGCAATGTCATACACTTAAGGGATGATAAGCTTGGGGTGGGGGTAGCTGAAATGGAGGTGGAACCGGAGGAGGACACAAGCGAAAAGGAAGAGCCGATGATCAAGTATGTCCCTCCACCACCGTACCAACCCCCGATACCTTTCCCACAAAGGTTGGTCAGGAAAAAGCAAGTAGATGTAGAGACTAAAATGCCTACTAAACTGAAAGACCCAGGTAGTTTCTCCATCTCTTGCTCGATTGAAAAAGTGCAAATAGACCGAGCCTTGTGTGACTTAGGGGCTAGTGCAAGCTTGATGCCCCTCACTATCATGGAAAGGTTGGAAATCAAAAAGTTGAGTCCGTTCAAATTCTCCTTACAATTTGCGGATGGCTCAACTAGGACTCCTCTAGGCATACTAGAGAATGTCCCTGTGAAGGTAGGGAAATTCTTCATCCCTACCGACTTCCTGGTATTAGACATGAAAGGGAATTCTGAATTCCCCATCATTTTAGGAAGGCCATTCTTGGCAACTGCTGGAGCAGTAATAGACGTAAGGAATGGCAAACTCTCTCTAAATGTAGAGGAAGGTAGGGTAAATTTTCAGTTGACTAACTCTTGTAACAACCCTCCTTTTGAGAGCCATGTGTGCAGAATTGATGTAAAGTCTCCAGCGGTAGAGAGAGAACTTAACATGGAAGCAACTCCGAAGATATGCATGGTTGAAGATACACCTAGTGATGGAGTTGGAGTTGCTGTCCATGCGGAAACAAAACTTCCGCCGGAAGAAAGGAAGGCTAGGAAGCTCCGAGAGAAAAGAGCGAAGCGGAAGCATTATTGGCCGTATGAGCAGAAACGGCTATTTGAAGGAGCTCCTTGGAAAAGAAGTGTTCCTGCACTTCTACGCCCAGCCGACCTCGGTTGATTGAAGGAAGTTTGGTCAAGCTTAGGACCATAAACAAGCGCTTCTTGGGAGGCAACCCAAGTTTTTCTTTCCCCTTTTTCCTTTTGTTTTTGAATTAACCTCTTGAATAATTTGAGAAGATCAAGAGGCAAAAATATCATTAATAGGTTTGTCTAGTGTTTTCAGGTTGAGAAAGAGAAGAAGAGCAATAAAAAGATAAAGTCAGAGGCCATCACGGCCTGGCCGTGACAGTGGTCACGGCCGTGATAAGCTAAACAAGAGCACAGAAAGGATCACGGCCTAGCCGTGACAATCATCACGGGCGTGATGAGTAGGATGCCAAGGCCAGAGAGCATCACGGCCTAGCCGTGATGTAGATCACGGCCGTGACAGGGCAACTCCTGAGGACCAGAAACGATCACGGCCTGCCCGTGATGAGCCTCACGGCCGTGATACTATTTCCACCCAAGTTTTGACTGGAATGTGAAGCCAACACCCGCTACCGACTCGGTAAGTTGTTCCATCTTTCTCCTCTCTCCGACTTGATTATTTACATTGGAGACAATGTAAGTAATCAAGCTTGGGGTAGGGGTATTTATTTTTGCATTTGCATTGTTGCATTCATATTGCATTCTCATAGGCATAGATTGGTATGATCACATTCTTTAGATTGCCCCTCACTTAGAACATGCATCCGATTGTGAGAACTTGGAGCCAAATGAATTGAGATAGTGAATTTTGAACCCAATTTTTCATTATTCTTGTGATATGGCTAAAAATAAAAATTCTTGAGATAGTCATTTGATAGTTGATAATTAGCATGTGGTTCCTTAGACTTGTGTACCTCACTGATTTTTGAACTACTAAATGTAAGATTTTGAGCCAAAAGGGGTATTCACTAAATCTACCCCATTTCTTGTGATAGAGTGATTTAATTCCTCTTGGACTGTATTTTCTAGAACTTGACTTGAAACCATTTCAAAACTTAAAAATTTCTGAAAACATTTTTGGAAATGATTGAGGCACTAGGTATTTTTCCGGCCTCCCGAGCTTTGAATGATAAATGCTACCCCTTAGTTGCCCAATTTTGAGCCTAAAGATAAAATACTTTTCTTGGTACCATGAATTAATTTGATAAATAATGCTTGGTATGGCACCTTTTAAAGTATTAAAAAAAAGGGTAATTGGTAGTTGGAAAAAGTATGGGATGAAAAAGCTAGAAAGTAATTTCTCTTGAACTATAAATCTCCCCTTCTCCAAATAAATGAAAATGAAATAAACAAAAGAAAAATGGAGAAGGGGATGACAAAGAAAGTGAGAAAAGAAAAAGAAAAAAAAAATAGAAGGAAGAAAGGTGGAAAAGTAAATCAAAGTCCCCCAAAAGGTATTTTAGAAGGTGTCATACTTTGTAATGTTTGATAATCTGTCTAAGCCTTCTTGAAATTCCCTTTCTTTGATTTTCCCACCTTACAATAAATCCCATGGCCACATTACAACCAAAGGAAAAGACCTCTTGATTCTTAAGTGTTTTCATTAATAAAGTGGAGATTTGGTTAATAGTCAAGCCTATGGTAAAATACTTTCCTTGAGGAAATGGAGTGAATTGTCATAAACCCTAAAACACTTGAGTGAGGAGATATGAGTGCCCAAATCAGTGAGGATATGAACTTGAAGAACCTAAGCTTCTAATTGGACTTGAACTTGATTATCTCGAGTGCTTATTAAAAATGCCTATTACTTGGATTAGCCTTTAGGGTTCTTGGTTCACTATCCATGCTTTGAATGATTTATATCTTATGGCCTGAGTAATTGCTTGAGGACAAGCAAGGTTTTAAGCTTGGGGTGATTTGATGAGTGTGATTCCACATCATCTTTGTCTATCATTTCACATGCATTTTCATGTAGTTTAGGCATTTTAAATTAGATTTTAGGTTAATTTTCCTTTGGAACGGGTAAGGCGGTTTTCGTGTGTTGTTTTGCAGATATCAAGGGGTAAATTGCTCAAGATCAACCATGATGAAGTTTGGATGAAGATGGAGCTTTAAAACTGAAGAAAATGAGCCAAACAGAGCCCATCACGGCCTAGCTGTGATGCCCATCACGGCTAGGGGCCATGATCGAGCAAAACTGAAAAAGAACAAAGGCTGAAGTCAGAGTCTGTCACGGCCTGGCCGTGATAGCCATCACGGCCGTGACCCAAAACCACCACAAGTCAGAGCACATCACGGCCCAGCCGTGAAATTCATCACGGGCCATAACAGAGGCTCGCGTCGCGAGCAGTATATTCGCGTCGCGAATGACCGGATTCTGCAAAGCAACCAGAAGCAGAGGCCGTCACGGCCTGGCCGTGATGGCCATCACGGCCATGACGCGCTTTACTTGGACCTGAAGAAACCGAAATAGATCAGATTTTGAGTTGGTTTGGGACTCTAACTTCCCCATTTCTATAAATAAGGATCAAGGCATCAGATCTAAGGAGAACACATCTGGATCATCCATAACAACTAGGACTTAGGCATAGATCTCTCCTCTCCTCTTCTCTTCTCTTCTCTGATTTTCACTATGTTGTCAACCCAGCTTGTCATCTCCATGGCAAGACTGGAGTAGTAGTTTGTTTCTAGGGACTAGGGCTCTGCCCGAGGTTTGTAAATGATGTTGATTTGATGTAAAATCGTTGTTGATTTCGTTATTGTTTTAGATCTGATTTCTAGTGTGTTAATCACTCATAAATTTCGGCAACCGTTATTTGCGTGACATAGACGTTCTAAGGAGGAACCTAGCGGTGAACTTAGGATTTCTAGGGTGTTTCACTCGTAAAGCCCGTGCACCCTGGTTTGTGAGATGTGGATGATCTAAGGAGGAACCTAGCGGTGAACTTAGGTTATTCGCATGACTGAGACATTATAAGGAGGAACCTAGCGGTGAACTTAGGTGTCGGACCTATAGAAGTCAGACTTGGGACTGAAATCACGAGAGTTAGAAGTCGTCCCTCGAGGAGCAACGAGTTGTCACGGAACGCAAAGGGTCCAATCTGGGATCGACTACCACGAGAGTAGGGGTCGGGTCAATTGGGCACGGCTTTTGTAACCCGAGAGGGAGCTTAAGCTATCAGAGGATAAACTCGCCTTCAAGGCAATTTCGGTAATCAACAAAGGTAAATCAGATTAGCAACATAAACAGCCTCAAAGGTAACCCAAATCCCTAGGAATCCGTTTAAATCGAAAACCCCATAAACATTTGTTTTCTGTTTTAATTATTCTCTGCTCATCTATCTTTTAATTTCAAATTCAAACCAATTTCAAAACCCTTTACAAAGTCCAGATCTAATCGATTCGAAAACCGATTGCGATTCGAGAACACAGTCTCTGTGGGTTCGATATCTTTTATTACTTGACGGCAGTCCGGTACACTTGCCGGATTCGCACGAGCGCGCGCCGCATCCGCGGCGCGACACATCAGTAATCTAGGTTCTTTATAGTAGGAACACTAGCCCAACTTTTAGGCAATCCGAATCCAGCCCGATATCTCGACAATACAGATCCAGCCCGATCTGTTAGCATCGGCAATCTAGGTTCTTTACTTTCCTCAAAAACTCAAATAGGATCTCTAGCCCGTTATTTCGGTAATCTAGGTCCTCTCCACTTCCATCCAATTTCCACTTGATTTTTCGTTCAGTAAAAACTAAATCAAAACAAAATACAAAAGTTTCTCAACTTCGTGTCATCAATACTTTTTCGTTCTTAGAAATACACTTTCATAGAAACTTTTTCTTTTAAAAATCCATTTTCTAAAAACTTAGAAAATCACTAAAATCTTTTTCTCAACTTTGAACTAAATACAAAACTCTTATAAATGAATTGTATAAAAGAGAGCATTTTCTCTAAATCTTTCTATTTTTGAACAAAACTTTTGTAAACCCTAAAATAAATCTCTATTTTCAAAAGACTTTTTCCTTCAAATACTTTTAAAACATTTTCATAGATTTTAATGTTTTCCATTTTCTTTCTTTTCCTAAAAACTTTGTTCTATCTCAACACTTTCAATTCTTAGAGTTTTCTTCTCACTTTCCAAAGAAACCAAAAATATCACTTTGTTTTTAATGTCTTAATCTTTATTAACAAGCAATGACCAGTATCATGCCCTCAGCCAATCACAATCAAGCAATACAGTAAATATCATCCAATACATACATAATCCATTTACATAACTCAACAACAACATATACAATTTCAACAATTTCAAATCACATCACAACACATTTTCAATCAACATATATCCAATCACACAAACAAGGTACATGACTAGCAAAAACTCCTCAGGTAAACTCCCTTTACCTAAGAGTATGGATTCTTGTTTTGAAAATGATTGTCGGAACTTCAGTTTCCTCCACACAATTCCAAGTAACAAACTATCCAACAATTCCTTCACAAAACAACATAGAACAAGTTAAATTTTGAAGAAATCCTACTAACTCCCTAAGTGTAAAATTCGGCCAACACATGAACAAAAGGGTAGGATTTTCAAATCATCCTAATCTCTTAGATACTTGATCATAGAGCACTAGGGATACAAGATCAATTGATATGACTCAAGAATTTGAAAATTTTCATCCAATCCCTTTAAGTTAGGGTTTCGGCTCAAATTAGGAAAATAGGCTAAGGATTTTTGTTGGATTTACGCTCTTGGATTTTGATTATATAGGTACTAGAGAGCTTAAATCAAGCATTAGATTTCAAAAATTTCACAAAAACACCAAATCCCTCTTTTCTATATGTTTCGACCAAATAAGGGTTTATGGGGTTAGGGTTTCTCATCTCATTCAAACTCTCAAATACAATGAGTTAGGACTTTAGATTGATGATATAAATGATCATGGTACAAGAATTTCATGCATAAAATTCATGTTGAGTTCATTTAATAAAGACAACAAAAATGGGTTTCACTTAAAAGAAACATGAAAGAGATGAAGATGACTATCAAGAAGAAGAAAAGATGATCAAGAATGATGAGGTTACCTCAAGTGAGTGAAGGAGAACGAAAGGAGATTGAGTGATCTTGATGAACCTTGAACAAAGTTGACAACTTAGCTCTTAAGGAAATGGTTATGGTGTTTTTGGTGAAGGAGGAAATGAAACAAGGGTGGCTTAAGAGGGGGGCTGCCGTGGGGTTTTAAGGGTAGATTAAGGAAGAAAATGTTCACTTAATACATGTTTGGATCTTCATAGAAACACTTAATAGGTTTTAACTTAATAAAAAACTATATCCTTTAAGTTGTCATCATGACTTTGATGAGTCGTGATGTGATAATTTTCACAAGTCCTTTCAATCACTTCCATCATCTCTGCTCCATATCATCTCTGCACCACATCCAGTTCTGTTGTTTTCCCGACTCAGGGTTTTTATGCGCGTTTTGTTTAAATATTTCCCCCGAATAAAATATAATATTTATTTTAGAACAAAAATATTGAAATGGCTCATATCACTTAAAAAGGGATAAGAATCATTGATGTCTCGTTCAAGGGTCAAAATTAGGTTCTCTTATCAGTAAATTTGTACCGTCAGTGAAAACACAGATCGGGTTTCATCTGAATTTTCAATCCAAAATTTAACTGGAACATTTTACTATCTAGCATAATCTAGATATGATTTTGTTTTAGTCAAAATCATTTTCTAGGTTTCGGATAAAAATATAAACATATAAATATCTTTACAGATATTGGAAAGCAGTGAAAATCGGGATGTTACATAATTCATCGCTATTGATTCATAGCATAAAGCAAAACATATAGGCCTCTAAGGCCACAACCATTATTTAATAAGGACATGCATGATTAAATCTTCATCCAACATACAACTAGTCATGACAACATCCAAAATATCAATATTATAAAAGCTCATAACATCTACTAAATGCTAACTCATAGTAATAGTACAAGTTAGTTACAATTTTATAATTTATTTGGCCAATACCATATCATTTCGTCAATAATTCAACTTCAACTCAACTAACACACATAAAATAATATTAAAAACAAATCAAACAACCCACATAGGGGAAAACCTTGAGTTTTCAGTCAAGTAATTCAACACGAAAGAAGATATCCATGCAATTTATCCAAATTTAGAACCATTGTCAACATTTCAATAACAATCTGAGTTGAAAGTGATAGTTTACACCATTAGAATCATGAAACAACCCCACTAACAATACAAACATACAACAACAAAATTAACATCCATGGAGTTTAAGAAGTTCACCCTAACCCCCAACCAACCCTCAAACATTTGTACCAAGTTTGAAGACTTTCTTAACTTGGAACCAAGGAAAATTGAACAAAGAGGGGCAAATTGGCAACGAGCAGATATACGCCATTTGACTTGATACTAGTATCGAAGCATAGAGGACAGTGATAAAATGCTAGTGTACATTAGAGTGCCCGAAGGCCTCCATGGAAAGCGGAGAAGTTAATGACTTACCTTTGTCTTCTTTCTTCTCCCACAGCCTTCCCTCACCCTCTCTAAATCTCTCATTTGTCTCTCTTGCATTTGGTGGGATGACTGGAAAATAGTGAGGTGTGGCATTTTATAGTGGATGAGGTGGCTGTTGGTGTAAGCCCTAGAGGCCAATGTTTTTCCTTTGGACTTACATTTGTATCTTGCTATTAGTTACGATATGAGGCATTACGGTTTATTATGTTGTTTGTTTAAACGTAATAAAGTCCTTAGAATAGAAAGTTCTATTTAATAGAATATCAAGTGTATGACTTGATAGTAAGGAGTTACTAAGCAATAAGAACTTTGTTCTTAAATATCCGTAGTCAAGTATTATTATTAATAAGGACAATAATAATACATCGAGACTATTATGTGTTTGGATTGATGACCACTTCTCACGTGTCATGGATATGAGATATCAAGTCACACACTTAGGTACATATTAGAGTAATGACGTACTGGATTGACCCGCCATGAGAACACTACATGGAACGTTATGCGAGTGTCATACGTAGTTCTCATAGTGACAGTGGTGTATGCAATCCTTCGACCTGAAATCACTACGATCCCTACATGAGGAGTTGTGTGCTTTAATACCCACTACTACAGAAAAGGGTTTTAGTAGCGCACCTTTAATAGCGTTTCTAACCGAAACGCTATTAAAAGAGATGCGGAAGACATTTAGTAGCGCTTCCTTGAAGAAACGCTATTTTAGATATAACCTAAGACAGCGCTTCTCCAAGGAAGCGCTACTAAAAGTTGTTTGGTAGGAATAGATAGTGCTTGTTTGAGGAAGCGCTGTCTATTTGTGATGAATAGATAGCGCTTGTTTGAGAAAGCGCTATCTATTCATAACCTAAGGTAGCGTTTGTTTAAGGGAGCGTTGTCTATTCCTTACCCTAAAAAATAAATGTTTCCCTCCCACGCACACTGTCCCTCCACCGTTCAATTCAACCTTCCCCTCTCCGATTCTCTCACTTTTTCCTCAGAAATGAATTCCCTCTCTTTCTAGGGTTTCCCTCCTCTCAAATCTCCCACCCCCAAACCACCCTGTACCTCCTCCTCCTCTTTAACCTAATCAAATTATTAGCTATGGCTATCCGCGTCACCTTTTCCTTCTCCGGCTACGTCGCCCACAACCTCGTCTCCTCCGCCACCACTCGCGTCGCCAATTCCCGCTGCCTCCAAGAATGCTGGATCCACTCTCGAATCTTCGGAACCAACCAGAAACCCGACCTCGATCATTCAACTGGGGTCCGCAATTTCCACTCCGATTTCAGAAGGCCCGAGTCGAATCGCTGGGTCAAAAACTCTGCCTCTGCTTACACCAACCTCACCGCGGAGATTCTCGGCGATGACTGTGGGAACCCCATCGTGTTGGGTTTGATCTTGATGATGAAGTCAACCGTGCCGTAGCCACAGGTCGTCAACGGCGGCTATGGGCGTTTTGGGTATTTTGCCGTTTAAGACATCTTCGATCATACCCTTCTTGCAGGGTTCGAAGTGGCTTCCTTGCAACGAGTCGTTTCCTGATGCCACAACCTGGGAGGTGGATAAAGGAGGAACGCCGTGTTTGGATGGTGCTGCTAATACGGATCCGAAGGGTTTTGAGAAAAGCAGTTGGCTTTCGCGGTTGTTGAATGTTTGTTCTGAGGATGCTAAGGCTGCTTTCACTGCTATGACTGTTAGTTTTCTATTCAAATCATACTTGGCTGAACCAAGGTCCATTCCTTCTTCTTCTATGCTCCCAACACTGGAAGTTGGTGATCGTATTTTAGCTGAGAAGGTTTGTTCTCAATCAGAATCCAGTTTCTTATTAGTTATGGTTTTGTATTTATTTTACTTATTGTGAAACTGATTATGGTTGTTAATGGTGGATCAGTTTTCTTTCTTCTTCAGAAAGCCTGATGTTTCAGATATTGTGATTTTTAAGGCACCTCCTAGTTTACAGGTATCATAAACTTCCTTAGAAGGGGATTATTGAAATTGCTCATATATAAACTCTCTGCGTTTGGAAGAGGAGCTTATAATAAGAATACCTTATGAAAATAAACTTGTACAAATAATTCATGAAAATAGTTTATTATATTTTCATAAGCTCTTTTTAGCTTATTTCAATCAGCTTGTCAGAAAAGCTTATGAAAATAAGTTGTTTTTAGCTAATTTGAAAACGAGCTTATTATATAAGCGCTTAATTAAGCTGGGTATCCAAACGCATGCAATATATGGATTGATCCTTCATCATATTAAATTAAAGGTGTTGAGATGAATAATGATGTTTCTTATTTGATGTCTGTTATGTAGGAAGTTGGTTTTACTTCAACTGATGTATTTATAAAAAGGATTGTTGCTAAGGCTGTGGACTGTGTTGAAGTAAGCTTCCATGATTTGAGTAATTTGTAGATTACATTTGAGGTATTGTACCTTAATTTGGATTGGAAGATAATTTTTATGGATCTACCCGTTGAATTATTACTATCAAATTATCAACCATCTTGATCATTTGTGTCAATTTTTGAAAAAATTGAACAACGGATAAGGATGAAAGCAAATAGTTCTTATTTTCATATATTTTAGAAATATATATTTAGTTATTTACTTACATTGATCTTGATGTAATATTAACAAAGTACTAAACAATTTATATCATAGGAACTTTTAATCTAGCGGTATATTTTGTGAGAGAGTCATTAAATAAATAGATATTCAATGTTGTAAGAGTGATTCTGACTTCCACCAATGTCAATTGTGTTTGTATGTTGTATTTCATATCAAATTGTGATCTGGGTTGTCTTCAGAAGAAGGGATAATTGGCCTTGCCAATGGCATTGTATTTGTAATTTTGTTGTGTCAACTAAATGATTCTTTAAGTGTATATTCTGATCTACAATGGTTATTCTCTTTTTCCTAATTACCCAATCCCTCTTAAACAACTATGCTCCAAAGAATGGGATGGAAGGAGACTGTGTGTGGGTGAATGGGTTACCATAAAGGTTTTTGCATACATTAAGAATGGTTTATTTTATTTTACTTATTTGGTTACATTCACTTGCTCTTTACTATCAGTTTATAATTTCTGCCAATGTTACAAAAAAAAAAAATGCAATATCATGAACATGGAGTTTAGAGGAAAAAGCTACGACTTGTAACATGCTTAGTTGTTAGGCTGATGAGATGAAGGATTGATTCTTCCCATGGATTGATCAGGTTAGACATAGACCACAATAGAACACCGATGCATATTGAGGTTTGTTTATATTAATCTACATTTTTTTTTGGTTAATAATTTGTATGTGATGCAGGTTGCTGTTTCAGGTATAAGAATGATTGTTCCTGGGCATCTTTTCATCAGTGATTTTCCCTTGCACATTAAATGCTCTGAATGCCATTACCCTAACTGCTTTGATGTTTATCATTTTGAATATCCTTTTTAGCAATGCCTGAGCTATTACGATCTGCCAAGTTAGCTAAAGAGAAAGGGCAATCTCAAGGTCGGGATGTAACCTATTTGAAGTTTTTGACTGATAGTATAGTCCCAGCTCTGGTGGAAGCTTTGCATAAAGTAATTTTTATTCAAGTTTGTCCATTCTTAGTTGCGCTATTATGGAATTTCTATGTTTTGCTTTTATTACAGTGTACAATCTTTCCTTTGATCTAAAATTGTCTTGAGCAACTAGAGGAATTGTATCCTGACAAGGCTAGAGGGGTAGCAAAATTCAATGGTCCCTTGGCTCACAAGATTATTCTTTGGAGCCGACTTTATAGTAATCAAAAGTAGATTTGAGCCATGTGGTCTTGTTAAGTTGCATGCTATGCCATATGGAATGGTAGAGTTTATATGCCTTTTTTTCTTTCCATCTATTTCTTTCTCATATATCTACACCTTGGTGTTCCATGACAACGTTTTTATTCGTTTAAACATTAAATGGTGGTGTGACCTTGCAACAGGTGCCCATAGTTTCCTCAACCGGTGAACTTGTTGACACTGTACAAGAAGGTTTTACTGGATTCCACGCGGGAGCATTCACCGTAGAAGTAAGTAGAGAAATAGTCTTGTTTCACTTTGATAGAGGAGTGAAACTTATAAGATTATAACTGGGTTTGTTCTTTAGTGTGAGGTTGTTGATCCAGCTGATGTGGATAAGTTAGCTACAACTGTCAAGAGAGCCCTTCAAATGTATGGCACCCCTACTTTGAAAAAGATGATCCGTAATTGTATGGCCCAAGACTTTTCATGGAAGGTAAGCATGCAGCATGCTGTTGTGTGAAACGTCTGTTTTGCTTATGTCATGGCACGCTGCAAAGTGAAAAACATGTTTACACCTTTAGAGTTATAAACCATAAGAGGGAAATGAAATTCATCTAATTATTGAGCAATTATGATACAGGGGACCGCCAAACAATGGGAAAAGGTGATGTTGAGCCTAAGCGTTGCTGGCAGCAAACCTGGAATCGATGGGGATGAGATTGCTCCTCTTGCAAAGGAAAACATTGCCACTCCTTGAGCATCACCGTTGATATCCCGATTTCTAATACAGTCAAGGTCAAGAACTTTATCAAACACTTGCATGCGATGCTTGTAGATGGAGCCACCAGCTCATTGTTTGATCAAGGAGTTTAAGTTTTAAGGAAGGCACCTAGTAGTTTTATAATGGAACTTGAGTGTAAAGGTCTTTTTCAAGCAATGTATAAAACTTAAACTAACATAAGGTTTTTATTTTTTATTTTTTATTTAAAGCAAGGTCTGTAAGCAATCAATGAAATTTGAAGTACCTAAGTTGTCTAAGTTCAATGTAAGTGAATAAAGGCCGAGCTGATGTTGCCAAAACTGTTCTTTATCTGGCATTGAAACTATGCTATGAATCATAGGATATGTTATCGGCATTAGTCTTGGACTTATGCACCATTTCTACCCATTTCTAGGTACAATCAAGACTAATGCAAATTTAAGTTGTGTGCTGGCATCGAGGTTAACATGTTTTTATCACGGTGGGAAATGTAGAAAAACAGTGAATAATGAAAAAAAGGGGGGGGGGGGGGGGGATAGGTAGCGCTTTCTTGAAAAAATGTTGTCTAAAGTGACAAATAGACAACGCTTCCTTGAGAAAGCGCTGTCTAAAGTATGTAATAGATTGTCTTTAGACAGCGCTTTCTCAAGGGAACGCTACCTATTCCTACTTTCAGTAGCACTTTCTTAAAAAAACGCTGCCTAAAGTGACAAATAGATAGCGCTTCCTTGAGAAAGTGCTGTCTAAAGTATGTAATAGATTGTCTTATTACCAACTTTAGACAGCGCTTTCTAAAGGAAGCGCTACCTATTCCTACTTTCAGTAGCGTTTTCTTGAAAAAACGCTGCCTAAAGTGACAAATAGATAGCGCTTCCTATAGAAAGCGCTATCTAAAGTATGTAATAGATTGCCTTATTACCAACTTTAGACAGCGCTTTCTCAAGGAAGCGCTACCTATTTCTACTTTCAGTAGCGCTTAAAAAAGCGCTACTGAATCTCTCCCACCTTCAGTAGCGGGTGAATAGATAGCGCTTTGAAGCGCTACTAAAGGCCAAAAAAAGCACTACTGAAGCCCTTTTTTGTAGTAGTGACCGTCAAACATTATCTGCAACAGGATGACTATAAAGTCGGTCATTTGATACACCGCAAGTCATGCGGAGGGGTGTGAGTGATCTAGATGGGATTTGTCTCTTTTACATAACATGAGTAATATTTATGGGGCCCTTGATAGAGTGAGGCTGTGAAATGCATGGCCGTGCTGAAATGAGTCAATATTAGATATTGACCTCATTGGTTATTAAGTCTGCTTGGGTATCAAGGAATGTGATATTGAACTATTCAAGGGTGACACGTTCTATGCCTTGCGATCAACATAGATATCAGGACAAAGGGATAATAATACACGTGAACATTGGTACGTCAAATCACTGACTTTCTCATTGCATGGGTAGCAATGATATGTTTCTAGACACCGTTCATTGTTTATAATATTAAATATGATTTAATATTAGTGGCAACGTTATGTGAACCTATATAGTCACACACTTAGAGCATATTAATCGGAACTAAAAGAAATTGAGTTAAACTCAACTTCTATTGATCCATGCTCATGATATATGAGCCCGTGAGGGCCAGGTCAAACCCTTTTCTCCCAAGTGATGCACCTACCTATATATGGTAGTGTTAGAGTGCTGAGCCGTATAACATAATCCCTAACCGTACTCGGCACTCAATTTTCATGGAAAAGGAAAAACACTATTGCTTTAGGTTCGGGTGAATTCTAGTGTGAAATATGAGGATAAGCTCCTCACCGGTGGAGACATTTTTTTAACCGTTTGATATATTAATTTAATAATCAATGGTTAAGATCAGTTATATGGTAATTGTTGAACAGGTAAACAAAAAAATCAATATGACAATTTTACCTCTTACCCCTCAATCCATCCCACCCCACTGTCTCACCACCCGTGACCCTCGTCTCCACCACAATATGCTCTCTGGACATGGTTGTGCTGCTGCTAACTTCCCGAAATTCATAGATTCAAAATAGTAGCAGTAGTAGAGATCTAACAATTGGAAACCGTGGTGATTCACCAAATTAAAAAATAAAAGTAAATTTTTTAGATATGTTCTCTTCTACAGTGCCACCGTCTACCATAGATCTAGAACTAGATGACGAGACACAGAGAGTGTTTGGATGGATCTAGAACTCCATAACCTGAGCTGCCTTAGGTAGGTGGTGGGTGGAAGAAGAATATATAACACCAGAGCTTCACGGAGGAGGCTGATGGTGCGACCCGCGACAACTAGATCTAGTGGGCACACAATGGTGTTTCGCGCGACTGATAGACATGGATCTAGCGGTGACACATTTGGTTGGTGACTGTGTTAGGGGTGTTGGTGGTGAATGGAAAAAGGGTTTTGGCGAGGTGGGTTGATCGGATTCCACGGTTGGAGTCGATTCCAAGTCAGGATCAGTGTCGCGATGACGGACTAGGAAACGATGGTGGACGCCATCAGTGAGCTGAACAGCATCGTTGGGCGCAGTGTTCTCCGACAACCGGAAACTGAGACACCCCGATGTGCCCCATCGTATTATTACATTAAAACCTTAATATTTATTTACTTAATCGCGCGCTTACTATTGAAAATACGTAAAAATTAAAACGTATATCATTATCATATAACTTCTTCAAATTTAAAACACACCAAGGTAGTACTATATATACATACACACATGTTTATTTATTACGTTACCAAAACACTGTTGAGGGTATCCTCTCGGTAAGATCCCTCACAGGCATAAACTTCACTACAGACATACTTAGCGTAAAGATAAATACTCCTTAGACACACTGGCCATAATGTCTATACTCTACTCCCCATGAATCATAGCCCGGCCTCCAGCATCTGGTTCGTAAGGAGTTCCATCTAACTCCTCAGCAATTGGTTCCTCCATCGAATCTTCTCGTACGATCACACCAGAAATAAAACACAACACACAGAAAGATATAGGGAATAAGAAACAGTTCTATCATCAAAAAGCAGAAAAGAGTAATAGTAAATTATACGAGAATTGTCACGACACGCATCACTCAAAATCAACAATCATCCTCAATTCACTATATCATCATCTACCCTCACCCCATGCAACTAAAACTTTATCGATGTGGCCATCTTCACTCTGTCACATTAGTCGTGAGTCGAAGCGGTCCAAGACCAATAACTTTCGACGCATCAAAGACTAAACACGTATTAGTCTAAAATGGTCCAAATGCCAATAACATACGAACTCGTCAAGGAATATCATTCCATAACGGTCCAAAGTGTTAAGAACATACGAACTCGTCAAGGAACATCCTTCCATAACGGTCCAAAGGTCAAGAACATACGAACTTCGCCAAGGAACATCCTTCCATAACGGTCCGATGCCAAGAATATACGAACTCGTCAAGAACTAAAGAGTATTACGGTAGTCTACCCTCAGCATCCACATCCATAGGGCACTCACCCGCAATATCCGATATCCCAAAATAGGATATCCTGACCTCGTGTGTTCCACTCACACGGCTGTGAATAACAATACCTCGATAAATGAGTCTCCCTAAATTACATCAATAACAACCTAGTGCCTCAACCTTCCATCAAAGTCTCAACACCTTCTTCCTCATAGATAAAATCACTTAATTAGGCTAGGCACCTCTAAATCACCTTTATTCTCTCACCCAAACAATTATATCCCGAACAACGCATATCCTTACTTAAAAATCAGCTAAGCACAATATTAACAACCAGGCAGATCATGCATAACATAACATCAGAAAATATTCAAATATCTCAATATCATATAAAGCAATTTATCACAACCAACTCATAATAATCAAACCAAATCAATATCAAAGTCAGACTCGTCACGGCCTGGCGGTGAGAGCCATCACGATACGTGACAGCAACAAAGGCAATAATTCTAAAAATCGAACCTGTCACGGCCTGGCCATGACAACCATCACTGCTGTGACAGACAACAAACATCCTCACAATCATATTTATTCAAACACCGAAACAATACGTCACATGCAGATGGAATACCTCAACCAGCGTATCACAAACAGTCAAAAGTAAATAATTCAAATATCCTCAAATACTTAAAATCAACTTAATGTCTATAAACCTACAATCCCCGAATCACATTGGTTTTCTGAGAAAAGGTTTCCAATGGGATTTTGGTCTTGTCGATTACTCGACTACTAGTAGGGTTTAGGTCGCCCTAAACAATTATCATATAATCTACTACTTATTGATTCCTACGATAGGTTGATTCTTTTCCCCACCTGAGCTAGCACCGGAAATACGTACATGACGATCCTCGTTATCCCGCCACGAGTTAACACAACCACCTTCATCCAAACAACATAACTATGATGAATCAACTAACAACCATCTATGACACTTTAAGGCTAGGTTCGCCAAGACTTAGAAATTAGGTTTAAGGTTATCTTCTTAATGCCATCTTTTGGATCCTAGTTACTAGAGTCTTAACTAACATAGATTACTTATTACAATACTAAAATTTGAAACAAAATCCTCTAACCTTTAGGGTTACGGTTTCGGTCAAGGGCTGACTTTTAGAGTTCAAAATCCTTAAAATTGCTAATCATGATTAAGTCATAGATTAATGGTCCTTAATTAACCTAAATCATAGATTATTGACTAAACAACTAAGTTTCATACTCAAAACTTCCAAACTCTCATATACTAAGATTCGGCCTTAACATGTTCATAGGGATAGGGTTCTTAATTTGATAAACCAACTTGGATTTATTAAGCATACATACTAATAGCTTGATTACTATGGTCATTAATGAAAACTTTGAACAAAACTCATCTAGTTCCAAGAACTAGGGTTTCGGCCTTGATGAAATCAATAGGTGAGAGTTTGATTTTTAATCTTCTATATGCTTGGATACAAGAACTATCAAGGTATTTGAAGATTGAATCATGAATCAAGACATGAAAATGAAACAAAACCTATGAACACAACATTGACCTAGGTTCGGCCAAGTCCAGAAATTAGGGAAAGAAAATTCTCATGATCTTATTCTTCTATATGATGAAAATATAGATGATTATAATATCATAGCAATTAGTTTCATGTCAAAAGTATTTTTCTAGAATTAGTTATGAATTTTTGAAGTTACCATCATGAACTTTGAATCTTATGAAGAACATGATGATCAAAGGCATAAATTCAAGAATCTTGTGAAGAGAAAAGCTTAGAGTAGAAAGATTAAGAGATACTACCTCTTGATGATAAAATAAAAGGATGATCTTGATGATGTTCTTCACAAATTTCTCATGGTGTTCTTGAGAAACTTAGAGAAGAAGATGAACATGGTGAGGGTTTAGAACAGTTTTAGTAATATGGGTATATCTCTCAACATACTTGTCCGTTTTGGATTATCTTTATGTCGTTGGAAAGAAGAGAGAAAGATAAACAACTTTCATGTTGAAAGTTTTCCGAGATTAAGAGCATAAACTGGTCAAAATTTCGTGGCAGTTTCGGGTGATTGATGAGAGAATGACTTTGCCTTATAACTCATCCACTTAACATAAATGTCATTTATGGCTTAGGAAAAGTGATGTCCAAGTGATTGGAATGGAGGAAGGAGCCGTGAGTTTTGGGTTAGATTTGGTCAAATTTTCCAATGGCATGGCTTGTAATTGTCATAAAAAGACAAGGGTAAAATGGTCATTTCATAGCAAAAATTCACTTTGTCATAAATGCGCCATTATGACTCGGATAAGCTCGTCATAAATGCTTGTCAAGTCGGTCAAATCAATCATCTCAGCTACGTTGCCGACTCCGGGTTTCATCTGGCGCAGGTTTTTCCTAGAGATAATCTCGACGTATACGCCCGCAACAAATATAATATTTTAATTTTTATGCTAAAATTTTCAAAACTTCCAGTATCGTAGTAAATACAATAAAAACATTTTTCATCTCGTTCACGAGTTAAAATTAGGTTTGCTGAGCAGTAAACTTTTAGTGTCAGCGAAATCACAGAAAACGGCAGACCAGCTTCCGTCTGAATTTTCAACCAAAAACTTCCCCGTAACCTTATGAAAATAAGTATAACAAGGAAATGACCTTGGTTTATCCAAAATCGTTTTCTAAGTCTCGGATAAAAATATATATTTATATATTTATTACCGATATTACAAAGCAGCGAAAATCGGGGTGTTACATTACTACCCCTCTTAGAAAAAATTCCGTCCTCGGAATTTCTTAACTCAACACTAGACATCATCATGTAATCTTATCTTAATCTAAAGCTCCAACAATATATTTCTCATCACTGTTTTTCCCCTAGGTGACAGCGGTAACTTCATAACAAAATTCATTCTTATATCGTTCTATTTATCCTCAAAACAATCCATCACTACATTATATTCATTGTCCTTAACGTTTCACCTTGATCTATCATCCTTGAGGGACATAATTAAGACTTAATCATTTCATTCTTCTTACTACTGATCCACTAGAGAACTTTATTTCAACATCTAACTCCCGCAATTAACACCACAATCAATTCCAACATTTAACATCTACAATTACCCGCAATTAACACCACAATCAATTTCAACATCTAACTTCTACAATTAACACCGCAATCGAACTACCCTAACTTCCTACTTCATGTATCCAATCACAGTCTTAGTTCCTAAAAATGTATTTCACTATTCTAGATTATATCATAATCACACCTTTCAAGTCTCCAAATAAACATCTCAACATTCCGTAAGATAAAATCAAAAGAACAACACCTGTTAGGATTATCTAACTTAACAAATTTGAATTTCTCTAGTAACCTCAATTTACATCGAAAATCATCTTTTCTGCTCATATTCAACTTAGGTGAAAGCTCATATTCAACTTAGGTGAAATTACTATATACACTTTCGTTTACTCTTCCCAAACTCATACAATACATCTTAACTACGATCCTTAATCATTGCCCTAGGTTCCATAATGATACTATGCCTCGATCAACATTTGACTTATAGTAATTGTCTTACTCACTGATATTGATCTTAAGGGTGCACATCCTACCTGTCACAACTATACCTCAACAAAACTCTCATCACTTTCTTGTCTATCATGCTACTTAGACAAACAAACAAAGTCTACCAGATATAAAATACATACCTTGTATAAAATCCCGGATTGAGAATTCAGCTCGCCTCATCAGAAACACTCTTTTCGTGGCTCGAGGTCTGGCCATTTCTTTGTCCCATCGTCTGAACTCCTTTTCCAGCTCCAAGTCTCTGAGCACAAGTGTACAACATATAATGCTACATAAAATATATATATGCCATATAGCTGTTAACTATCGCGTCGGCACTCACTACCCAACTTCTAAGCATAGTTAAAATCCAATGTGGATTCAACTAGACACGGCCAGTAACAACTTCCTAGACCTCACAGTCCGATTAGAATCGAACTGCTCCGATACCACCAAATGAGACACCCCGATGTGCCCAATCGTATTATTACATTAAAACCTTAATATTTATTTACTTAATCGCGTGCTTACTATTGAAAATACGTAAAAATTAAAACCTATATCATTATCATATAACTTCTTCAAACTTAAAACACACCAAGGTAGTACTATATATACATACACACATGTTTATTTATTACGTTACCAAAACACTGTTGAGGGTATCCTCTCGGTAAGATCCCCACAGGCATAAACTTCACTACGAGACATACTTAGCGTAAAGATAAATACTCCTTAGACACACTGGCCATAATGTCTATACTCTACTCGCCATGAATCACAAACGACCTCCAAGATCGGTTCGTAAGGAGTTCCATCTAACTCCTCAGCAATTGGTTCCTCCATCGAGTCTTCTCGTATGATCACATCAGAAATAAAACACAACACACAGACAGATATAGGGAATAAGAAACAGTTCTATCATCAAAAAGCGGAAAAGAGTAATAGTAAATTATACAGTAATTGTTACAGACACGCATAACTCAAAATCAACAATCATCCTTAATTCACTATATCATCCTCTACCATCAGCCCATGCAACTAAAACTTTATACTGATGTGGCCATCTTCACTCCTGTCACATTAGTCAAGAGTCCGAAACGGTCCCAAGACCAATAACTTTCGAACGCATCAAAGACTAAACACGTATTAGTCTAAAATGGTCCAGTGCCAATAACATACGAACTCGTCAAGGAATATCATTCCATAACGGTCCAGTTCCAATAACATACGAACTCGTCAAGGAACATCCTTCCATAACGGTCCAGTGCCAAGAACATACCAACTCGTCAAGGAACATCCTTCCAAAACGGTCCAGTGCCAAGAACATACGAACTCGTCAAGGAACATCCTTCCATAATGGTCCAGTGCCAAGAACATACGAACTCGTCAAGAACTGAAGAGTATTACGTTAGTCTACCTCGGCATCCATATCCGTAGGGCACTCACCCGCAATATCCAATATCCCAAAATAGGATATCCTGACCTCATGTGTTCCACTCACACGGCTGTGAATAACAATACCTCGATAAATGAATCTCCCTAAATTACATCAATAACAACCTAGTGCCTCAACCTTCCATCAAAGTCTCAACACCTTCTTCCTCATAGATAAAACCACTTAATTAGGCTATGCACCTCTAAATCACCTTTATTCTCTCACCCAAAAATTATCTCCGAACAACACATATCCTTACTTAAAAATCAGCTAAGCACAATATTAACAACTGAATGAGATCATGCATAACATAACATCAGAAAATATTCAAATATCTCAATATCATATAAAGCAATTTATCACAACCAACTCATAATAATCAAACCAAATCAATATCAAAGTCAGACTCTGTCACGACCTGGCCGTGATATCCATCACGGTCGTGACAGGCAACAAAGGCAATAATTCTACAAAACAGAACCTGTCACGGCCTGGCCATGACAACCATCACGACCGTGACAGACAACAAACATCCTCACAATCATATTTATTCAAACACCGAAACAATACGTCACATGCATATGGAATACCTCAACCAGCGTATCACAAATAGTCAAAAGTAAATAATTCAAATATCCTCAAATACTTAAAATCAACTTAATGTCGATAAACCTACAATCCCCGAATCACATTGGTTTTACAGAAAAGGTTTCCAATGGAATTTTGGTCTTGTCGATTACTCGACTACTAGTAGGGTTTAGGTCGCCCTACACAATTATCATATAATCTACTACTTATCGATTCCGACGATAGGTTGATTCTTTTCCCACCCGAGCTAGCACGGAAATACGGACATGACGATCCTCGTTATCCCGCCACGAGTTAACACAACCACCTTCATCCAAACAACATAACTATAATTAATCAACTAACAACCATTTATGACACTTTAGGGTTAGGTTCGGTCAAGACTTAGAAATTAGGTTTAAGGTTATCTTCTTAATGCCATCTTTTGGATCCTAGTTACTAGAGTCTTAACTAACATAGATTACTTTTATTACAATACAAAGCAAACGTAATTTGATAAACCAACTTGGATTTATTAAGCATACATACTAATAACTTGATTACTATGGTCATTAATGAAAACTTTGAACAAAACTCATCTAGTTCCAAGAACTAGGGTTTCAGCCTTGATGAAATCAATAGGTAAGAGTTTGATTTTTGATCTTCTATATACTTGGATACAAGAACTATCAAGGTATTTGAAGATTGAATCATGAATCAAGACATGAAAATGAAACAAAACCTATGAACACAACATTGACCTAGGTTCGCCAAGTCCAGAAATTAGGGAAAGAAAATTCTCATGATCTTATGCTTCTAGATGATGAAAATATAGATGATTATAAGATCATAGCAATTGGTTTCATGTCAAAAATATTTTTCTAGAATTAGTTATGAATTTTTGAAGTTACCTTCATGAACTTTGAATCTTATGAAGAACATGATGATCAAAGGCATAAACTCAAGAATCTTGTGAAGAGAAAATCTTAGAAAAGAAAGATTAAGAGAGAATACCTCTTGATGATAAAATAAAAGGATGATCTTGATGATGTTCTTCACAAATTTCTCATGGTGTTCTTGAGAAACTTAGAGAAGAAGATGAACATGACGAGGGTTTAGAACAGTTTTATTAATTTGGGTATATCTCTCAACATACTTGTCCGTTTTGGAGGATATTTATGTCGCTGGAAATAAGAGAGAAAGATGAACAACTTTCATGTTGAAAGGTTTTCGAGATTAAGAGCAGAAACTGGTCAAAATTTGGTGGCGTTTCGGGTGATTGATGAGAGAATGACTTTGCCTTATAACTCATCCACTTAACATAATGGTCATTTATGGCTTAGGAAAAGTGATGTTCAAGTGATTGGAATGGAGGAAGGAGCTGTGAGTTTTGGGTTAGATTTGGTCAAATTTTCCAATGGCATGGCTTGTAGTTGTCATAAAAGACAAGGGTAAAATGGTCATTTCATAGCAAAATTCACTTTGTCATAAATGCGCCATTATGACTCGGATAAGCTCGTCATAAATGCTCGTCAAGTTGGTCAAATCCATCATCTCAGCTACGTTGCCGACTCCGGGTTTCATCTGGCGCAGGTTTTTCCTAGAGATAATCTCGACGTATACGCCCGCAACAAATATAATATTTTAATTTTTATGCTAAAATTTTTAAAACTTCCAGTATCGTAGTAAATACAAGAAAAACATTTTTCATCTCGTTCACGAGTTAAAATTAGGTTTGCTGAGCAGTAAACTTTTACTTTCAATAAAACACGTAAAAGACGGCAAAGCCTGCATGTCTGAATTTTCAACCACAGACTTCCCCGTAACCTTATGAAAATAAGTATAACAAGGAAATGACCTTGGTTTATCCAAAATCATTTTCTAAGTCTCGGATAAAAATATATATTTATATATTTATTACCGATATTACAAAGCAGTGAAAATCGGGGTGTTACATTACTACCCCTCTTAGAAAAAATTCCGTCCTCGGAATTTCTTAACTCAACACTAGACATCATCTTGTAATCTTATCTTAATCTAAAGCTCCAACAATATATTTCTCATCGTTGTTTTTCCCCTAGGTGACAGCGGTAACTTCATAACAAAATTCATTCTTATATCGTTCTATTTATCCTCAAAACAATCCATCACTACATTATATTCATTATCCTTAACGTTTCACCTTGATCTATCATCCTTGAAGGACATAATTAAGACTTAATCATTTCATTCTTCTTACTACTGATCCACTAGAGAACTTTATTTCAACATCTAACTCCCGCAATTAACACCACAATCAATTCCAACATTTAACTTCTACAATTACCCGGGAATTAACACCACAATCAATTTCAACATCTAACTTCTACAATTAACACCGCATCGAACTACCCTAACTTCCTACTTCATGTATCCAATCACAGTCTTAAGTCCTTAAAATATATTTCACTATTCTAGATTATATCAAAATCACACCTTTCAAGTCTCCAAATAAACATCTCAACATTCCGTAAGATAAAATCAAAAGAAGAACACCTGTTAGGATTATCTAACTTAACAAATTTGAATTTCTCTAGTAACCTCAATTTACATCGAAAATCATCTTTTCTGCTCATATTCAACTTAGGTGAAAGCTCATATTCAACTTAGGTGAAATTACTATATACACTTTCGTTTACTCTTCCCAAACTCATACAATACATCTTAACTACGATCCTTAATCATTGCCCTAGGTTCCATAATGATACTATGCCTCGATCAACATTTGACTTATAGTAATTGTCTTACTCATCGATATTGATCTTAAGGGTGCACATCCCACCATCACAACTATACCTCAACAAAACTCTCATCACTTTCTTGTCTATCATGCTACTTAGACAAACAAACAAAGTGTACCAGATATCAAATACATACCTTGTATAAAATCCCGGATTGAGAATTCAGCTCGCCTCACGGTAAACACTCTTTCTGTGCCTGAGGTCTAGCCATTTGTCGTCCCATCGCGGAACTCCTTTTCCAGCTCCACGTCTCTGAGCACAAGTGTACAACATATAATGCTACATAAAATATATATATATGCCATATAGCTGTTAACTATCGCGTCGGGACTCACTACCCAACTTCTAAGCATAGTTAAAATCCAATGTGGATTCAACTAGACACGGCCAGTAACAACTTCCTAGACCTCACAGTCAGATTAGAATCGAACTGCTCTGATACCACCAAATGAGACACCCCGATGTGCCCCATCGTATTATTACATTAAAACCTTAATATTTATTTACTTAATCGCACGCTGATAAGCCTCTGGCTCATCTATTTTTATGGCTAGTATGACCAGGGTTTTGTGCAAATTATATCCTATTTTCACCTAAATTAGATTAGATTGTCCTCAAGCAAGGTTTTGAGTCTCTAAAGTAGTTTTAGGTTAATTTAGCCAGTTTTGAGTCAAATAATGCACTTATAGTTGTGTCTTTGTTTTCAGGTTAAGTTGGAAGTCAAGAGAATAAAGAAACAGGGGATTCGCCTCTCGAACAGCTCTTCGCCTCGCGACCCCGAAGGCTGACTGTTCCAAGAAAATGCAAGGTCTCTGGTTCGCCCTGCGAAGAAGATCTCACCCCGCAAGTCACCCAGCCCTGAAAGTCAGAGACTATCACGGCTTACCCGTGTTGAAGGTCACGGCTGTGGCAGTTTAGAAGTTGAAGAGTCTCGCCTCGCGAGCATCCATTCGCCTCGCGAGCCTGGAAGTCAGAAAGCATCACGGTTGGCCCCTGATGTTCATAACGGGCGTAATAAGAAGACCCTTCCAATTCTCGCCTCGCGAAGGTGTGTTCGCCTCGCGAGAATACCAAAGGTTGCAAACTGTTCACAATATCCGCCTCGCGAGAGGGCAAAAATTTCTGAATGTTATAAATAGCTGTCTGGGCAGATTATGAACAACTTTTGCTTCTCCATTATTCTGTTTACATTTTTTTCTGTGTGTTTTCATTTTTTTGTATGGAGAACTAAGTTCCTAGGATTAATCTATTGTAATCGATTTCCACTACACTTGAGGTTCTTGTATTTCCTGTTTTGTATGCTTTTCCCTTTTCAATGCCATGCTTTATATTTCTGTTTGCTTAATTCAGGAGTATATTGTGTTGTGTTGATTTATTTCCGGTGATATTATGTTCCTATAATTAATCGCGTCTGCTTAATTCGCGTGTGTACGTTTCGTGTTCGCTTAGTTCACGAAGGGCTTAACCCCGTTTGCTTAATTTGGGAATAGGGACATGTATCTGTAGTAGTGGTTTCGCTTGTAAATTGTTGCTACAACCGGGAGGGGATTTGAATCTGCTTAGGGCTTGGAAATTGCATGAACCTATGATAGTTAGGAAATCGATAACAATAGATTAATCGATTTTAGCTATTTGACAACCTCTTTGAATTGCCTTGTTTCATTGCTCTGTTATTATTTTGTTTTCTTATTTGCATCCCAATCCAAACCCCCCCCCCAAAACTTATTTTTGTGAAAAAGAACACTTTAAGAGTCCTTGTGAGACAACATCCGAGTTGTCACCCTAACTACAGTTTTAAAACCCGCTCGTTTTTTTTTGGCGTGCGCGCGACAAAGACGACAAAAATTGGCGCTTGTTCGGGGACTCTGATTTGTTATTTTTCGCATTTTTTTTTCTATTTTCTTTTCTTTCTTTATTTTCGTTTTTGTTTTGAATTGGTCTGGCTACTAGATCCAATTGCCCTGAATTGTGTGATTTTGATCCGGAAATTGAAAGAAAACTGCACACACTCCGTAGAGAATTTCTGCCAGCACTAGTAGTGATTCTAATTCTAAAACTGTTTTTGAAAACATGGGAGACCAAAGGACATTAAGACAGCTTGCTGCCCCTGATGTAAATTACAATGGATTGTGTATTTCATATCCTGGTGCTGATACTCCTTTTGAACTAAAATCTGGTTTCATTCACTTGTTGCCAAAGTTTAATGGCCTTGCAGGTGAGGACCCACACAAGCACTTGAAGGAATTCCAAGTTGTATGCTCCACAACCTCGAGATCAGAGGGAGTAACTGATGATAGCATCAAACTGAAGGCTTTTCCGTTCTCACTCCAGGGAGCTGCAAAGGATTGGCTGTTGTATCTTGAGCCCAACTCTATCACCACTTGGAATGATTTGAAGAGGGTTTTCTTAGAAAGATATTTTCCTGCTTCAAGAGCTGCGTCAATAAGGAAAGAAATATGTGGCATCAGGCAAGGGAATGAGTCGCTAGCTGAATATTGGGAAAGGTTCAAGCATTTGGTATCCAGTTGCCCTCAGCATCAGATTTCTGAACAGCTTCTCATCCAGTACTTTTATGAAGGATTACATCCGATGGATAGGAATCTTTTGGATGCTGCTAGTGGGGGAGCACTAGTTGATAAGACCCCAGCTGCTGCCAAGCAACTCATTGAGAATATGTCACTAAATTCCCAACAGTTTACTACCAGAAGAAATTCAGTTGAGACAAGAGGTGTGCATGAGGTCCATAGTTCATCTTCCAACCAGGCCGCCCTTGAGAATAGATTGGATGAGCTCACTTATTTTGTAAGGCAATTGGCAATAGACAGAGTTCAGCCTGCAAAGTTATGTAGCATGTGCAATTCACCTGAGCACCCATATGATCCATGCCCCATCCAGAGAGAAGAGTTTGTCAGTGAAGTATCTCAAGCTTATGCAGTAAATCCATATAATCAAGGAAATGTGAGAATCAAGACAGCAGACTCGGACCTCTCTACCAATAGGTACCATCCCAACCGGGAGGAATGATCCTAATCATGCAGTATGGGAACTCATCCCAACAACAACCGATGGCAGCAGACTGTAATCCTCCTCCAGTGACCACTTCAGCACCTTCTGGACCTTCATTAGAGGATATGCCCAAACAAATGGCTGCACAAAATCTCCTGTTCCAGCAGCAAATGGGACAGATTCAGACCTCACAGACACAGTTTCAGCAGCAAACAAGTGCCAGCATTCAAAATTTAGAGACACAGTTTGGACAACTGGCCTCCTCCATAAATAACATACAGCAAGGTCAAAGAACAACCCAGTTGCCTGCACAGCCAGTGATAAATCCCAATGCCTCCAACCCTAATGTGAGTGCCATATCTCTGAGATCTGGAAAAGTTGTTGAGGCCACCTCTGGAAAGGATGAAGGAACTATTGAGGTAACTCCTGAGCCTACTGTTGAAGTTGAAGTTAAGAAAGTGTATAGACCACCGATCCCATTCCCACACAGATTACAGAAAAATAAGAAGGTTGGTGGTGAAGACAAGGAAAGGGAGATTTTAGATGTGTTCAGAAAAGTAGCTGTTAATATTCCCCTTCTAGATGTGATCAAGCAGGTGCCCAAGTATGCTAAATTTCTCAAGGATCTATGCACCAACAAGAGGAAGATGAAGAATAATGAGAGGGTTGATTTGGGAAGAAATGTCTCAGCTCTTATCCAGTCTAGGCCTGCACCAGAAAGAGTTGCTGTTTTAGCCCCTACTCAGGTACTACCACAGAAGTGCAAGGATCCGGGCACATTTACTATTCCATGCACTATTGGGGACAGGAAGTTTGAAAACTACATGCTGGACTTGGGAGCATCCATAAATGTCATGCCTACGTCCATCTTTAACAACCTTGATCTTGGGCCTTGCAAAGATCTGGTCTCACCATCCAGTTGGCTAACAGGACCAGTGCCCGACCCATGGGAATGGTAGAAGATGTGCTAGTGCAAGTCGATGATTTGATCTTCCCTGCTGACTTCTACATCCTGGACATGGCAGGAGAGACTCATTCCAGTAGATCACCAATAATCTTGGGCAGACCATTCATGAAGACAGCCAAGACTAAGATTGATGTGAATGATGGGACTATGTCTATGGAGTTTGGTGATATTGTGGCCAAGTTCAAGATCTTTGATGCTATGAAACACCCACTGGAGGAGCACTCGGTTTTCCAACTAGAGTTGCTTTCTGAGCTTATTGAGGATACCCATGAGGACTTTATTTCTGATTTTCCATTCATTTCTGGTTTTGATGATTTGTATTCATGTACTAACTGTACTGACACTAACCCTTGTTCTGTTTGTGCTGAGTTTCTTGATTCAACTTTGCAGGGTGATAGTGAGAGTGAGAGTGAAGCTGTCTGCTCAGCGAGGTCCTTGACATCCTGGCTACTCCCAATGTACCATCCGTTGAGCAGCCGCCCTCCCTAGAACTCAAACCACTTCCTGGGAACCAGAAGTATGCCTACCTGGAGACAGATGAAAAACTTCCAGTCATCATTTCTTCCAGCCTTGACTCTGACCAGGAAGCAAAACAATTAGAGGTTCTGAAGAAGCACAAGAAGGCAATTGGGTGGACATTGGTTGATATTCCAGGAATTAGCCCCTCCAGATGCATGCACAGAATTCTATTGGAGGATGGGGCTAAACCAGTTAGACAGGCCCAGAGGCGGCTAAACCCACTGATTCTGGATGTGGTGAAGAAAGAGGTGACTAAGCTTCTACAGGCAAGTATTATATACCCCATCTCTGATAGTACTTGGGTAAGTCCGGTGCAAGTTGTACCAAAGAAGTCCGGTCTAACAGTAGTTAGGAATGATAATAATGAGCTTGTACCTACTAGAGTCCAGAATATTAGGCAAGTAGTCTGTATAGATTATAGGAAGTTGAACCAGGCCACCAGAAAGGATCACTTTCCTTTGCCGTTCATAGATCAGATGCTGGATCGGCTGGCTGGTAAATCTCATTATTGCTTTCTTGATGGTTTTTCCGGGTATTTCCAGATCCATATTGCCCCTAAGGATCAGGAAAAGACCACTTTCACGTGCCCCTTCGGTACGTTTGCCTATAGGAGGATGCCATTTGGCCCTTGTAATGCTCCTGGCACCTTTCAAAGATGCAAGCTTAGCATTTTCTCTGAATTTATTGAAAATTGCATAGAGGTGTTCATGGATGACTTCACTGTATATGGCTCCTCATTTGATGCATGTCTGCATAGTCTGAGTTTAGTTCTACAAAGATGCATTGAGACTGATCTGATTTTGAATTATGAGAAATGTCACTTTATGGTAGAACAGGGGATAGGTTTGGGTCATGTAATTTCTAAAGAGGGTATTTCAGTAGATCCTGCAAAAATTGATGTGATGTCTTCATTGCCTTACCCATCTTGCGTACGCGAGATCCGTTCTTTTCTTGGACATGCAGGTTTCAACAGGCGCTTTATAAAGGACTTCAGTAAGATAGCTCTGCCATTGTCAAACCTGCTGAAGAATGATGCCCTATTCCAATTTGATGACCATTGCAATGAGGCATTTGACTACCTGAAAAAAGCATTGACCTCTACCCCCATCATCCAGCCCCCAGACTGGACACTCCCTTTTGAACTAATGTGTGATGCTTCCAATTTTGCTGTGGGAGCGGTTCTGGCACAAAGGGTGGGCAAGGTTGCCCATGTAATTCATTATGCTTCTAGGACATTAGATGCTGCACAATCAAATTACACCACCACTGAGAAAGAACTGCTAGCTGTTGTATTTGCACTTGATAAGTTTAGGTCATATTTGCTAGGTTCTAGGGTTATTGTTTTCACTGACCATGCAGCTCTGAAATATCTGTTAAAGAAACCAGAAGCTAAGCCAAGACTGATCCGGTGGATGCTTTTGCTCCAAGAATTCAATGTGGAGATCAAAGACAAGAGTGGAGCTGAAAATTTGATAGCCGGTCACTTGAGCCGAATAGCAAGGGATGAGGATCCTTCTCCCATCCAAGATGATTTCCCTGATGAGAGGCTTCTACATCTGTATGGGGTAACCCCCTGGTTTGCTGACATAGTTAACTTTTCAGTTCTTTGGTGTTGTTCCTGCAGGTACAAGTAGACATAAGTTCCACAAGCTCAAGAGCGATGCAAAGTACTATGTGTGGGATGATCCCTACCTGTGGAAGTTTTGCAGTGATCAGGTGATTCGGAGGTGTGTCCCCGATCATGAGACAGAGTCCATTTTGCACTTCTCACATGCCTCTCAAGTTGGAGGACATTTTGGACCACAGAGGACAGCAAGAAAGGTCCTGGTTTCTGGATTCTACTGGCCCACAATTTTTAGAGATTCCTATGAGGTATACAGGAATTGTAAAGAATGTCAAACAACAAGCCCTGCCATCACTCGTAGGAGTGAGATGCCTCAGCAGCCCATGCTCTTTTGTGAGGTTTTTGATGTGTGGGGGATTGATTTCATGGGTCTTTCCCCCCCTTCTTTTGGTTTTGTATATATTCTTTTGGCTGTAGACTATGTTTCAAAGTGGGTGGAAGCAATCCCCACTAGGACTAACGATGCTAAAGTTGTTTCCAAATTTGTTAGGTCCAACATTTTTTGCAGGTTTGGCATACCTAAGGCCATCATCAGTGACCAAGGCACACACTTCTGCAATAGAACCATAGAAGCCTTACTCAGAAAATATGGGGTTGTGCATAGAGTTTCCACTGCTTACCATCCCCATACCAATGGCCAGGCTGAAATATCAAACAGGGAGATCAAGCAAATTCTAGAGAAGATGGTGCAGCCGAATAGAAAGGAATGGAACCGCCGTCTGGAAGACGCACTGTGGGCTCAGAGGACTGCTTTCAAGACACCTATAGGAATGTCCCCCTTTCGGCTTGTATTTGGTAAGGCATGTCACCTCCCGGTGGAAGTTGAGCACCGTGCATATTGGGCAGTAAAGTGTTGTAACTTGGACATGAAGGAAGCTGGTGTTGAAAGAAAACTGCGATTTAAAGAACTTGAGGAGCTTAGGCTAGAAGCCTATGAAAGCTCCAGGATTTATAAAGAGAAAACAAAACTTTTTCATGATAGGATGATTGCTAGGAAAGAATTTTTTGTGGGTCAGAAAGTCTTACTGTTTAACTCCCGCCTGAGATTGATGGCTGGGAAACTTAGGTCCAAGTGGATTGGACCATTTGTTGTTACTAATGTGTTTCCTTATGGTGCAGTAGAGATTCAAAGTACAGGTACCAACAAGACCTTCAAGGTTAACGGGCAGAGGCTGAAGCCATTCCATGGTGTGGATGCTGGTGTTCCTGTGGATGTTAATGTTGAGGAGCTCTCCTTGGAAGCTCCCACCTACACTGATACTTGATCAGGGAGTTCCCTTTCCTTTCCCTCACTCTGTTTTTATGGTTCTTTTGTTCATTGGGGACAATGTATATTTTACGTGTGGGGGAGGGAACTAGTTGTAGTTTTTGTTTTGTTTTTGTTTTTTTCCCTTTTCTTTGAATAAAGCTCCTGAATAATTTGAGAAGCTCAGGAGTTGTGTTGAGTCTTATATTGGCAAGTTTATTGGATTTTGATTGATTTTGCACAGATTGATTGCATGATTTATGTGATGATTCCCCCTAGGCTGAATTTTTTTTTTGAAAAACGATCCCCATGTGATTGAAAACTGAACTTTGAGATTTTGTTATGATGGCATGATTTATGATAAGTTTGGGGTGATAGAAAGCACACACTAGGAATAGAATCTCTGTCAAACAATTTGCAAAAATGTCCAGGTGAGGTTTTGAGCCTCCAACATGTTTTAAACTGTGTGAGAATCACTTTCAAGTTGCACTTTCCTGAATTTGCTTGAATCTCTTCTTGGTTTGCATGATTATGTGTTTGCTTCAGATGATTTAGGCATTTTCTTTGTAAATAGCTACTTAGCCTAAAATTGAACCAATTCCTAATGCATGTTCCCTAGTTAGCACCATTGAACCTGATTAGCCTATTGTTAATTCTTGTTAACCTTATGTTATGAGCAAAAATCTGAAAAACCATGTTAACCCGATCTTAGGATTAGGAGAGCATGGAATTTTAGCAAGAGAGTGGTTTGCAAGAAACTAAGTTTGGGGTGGCTGCAAGGTGATGTGTTGTTTGGGATTGAGAAAAAGAAAAAAATATAATAAAAAAAATTGGAGCCAAAGGCTTGTAGAAAAAAAAAATGAAAATGAAAAAAAAAGAGAAAAAAAAAAAGAAAAGTGTAAAAATGTTAAAAATAAAAGTATTAGAAAAAAAAAGAGGTTGTAGTCGCCCAAGGCAAAAAGATGAAAAAAAAAAGGAACTTGAGTGGAATTTCAATGTTTTGAAGTGTTTCATGCTCTCTTAGTTCCTAGGGTCCTCAGCCTAGTTCCTTTGTATATCCTACCCTTAGCCAGGCCCCATTACAACCCATAAAAGACCTTTTGATGTTGGTTGCATGTTTTCTGTGGGAATCATTTTGAGATGAAAATCAAATTTATGGGAAGTGTTCTTGAAAAGTGAAACTGAGTGCAAAGTTGTTAGCCTGACACAAACTGAGTGATTGAGTGAACGCTAAATGGCCTTGTGAGGAAGGCAGTTGTTTGGAATTGGTGATCTCCCTCTTGTGTGTAACCCAGATCCCCTGCTTAGATTGATGACTGTTTGAATGATGAAATTCTCAATTGTTTAGAATAAATGAATGTGGGGATTGCCTTGTTTGAAAGGGGGGACATTGAAGAAAACTGTTTTGATGTATTGCTTGAATGTGTGCAAGGTTGATTGAATCTTTTAAGCTTGCCAGGTCTTGAGTCTTTTTGATTTTTGAGTCTTAGTTTGCTTGGGGACAAGCAAAGTTTAAGTTTGGGGTATTTTGATAAGCCTCTGGCTCATCTAGTTTTATGGCTAGTATGACCAGGGTTTTGTGCAAATTATATCCTATTTTCACCCAAATTAGATTAGATTGTCCTCAAGCAAGGTTTTGAGTCTCTAAAGTAGTTTTAGGTTAATTTAGCCAGTTTTGAGTCAAATAATGCACTTATAGTTGTGTCTTTTTTTTCAGGTTAAGTTGGAAGTCAAGAGAATAAAGAAACAGGGGATTCGCCTCGCGAACAGCTCTTCGCCTCGCGACCCCGAAGGCTGACTGTTCCAAGAAAATGCAAGGTCTCTGGTTCGCCCCGCGAAGAAGATCTCGCCCCGCGAGTCACCCAGCCCTGAAAGTCAGAGACTATCACGGCTTACCCGTGTTGAAGGTCACGGCTGTGGCAGTTTAGAAGTTGAAGAGTCTCGCCTCGCGAGCATCCATTCGCCTCGCGAGCCTGGAAGTCAGAAAGCATCACGGTTGGCCCCTGATGTTCATAACGGGCGTAATAAGAAGACCCTTCCAATTCTTGCCTCGCGAAGGTGTGTTCGCCTCGCGAGAATACCAAAGGCTGCAGACTGTTCACAATATCCGCGTCGCGAGAGGGCAAAAATTCCTGAATGTTATAAATAGCTGTCTGGGCAGATTATGAACAACTTTTGCTTCTCCAGTTTTCTGTTTACATTTTTTTTCTGTGTGTTTTCGTTTTTTTAAGGAGAACTAAGTTCCTAGGATTAATCTATTGTAATCGATTTCCACTACACTTGAGGTTCTTGTATTTCCTGTTTTGTATGCTTTTCCCTTTTCAATGCCATGCTTTATATTTCTGTTTGCTTAATTCAGGAGTATATTGTGTTGTGTTGATTTATTTCCGGTGATATTATGTTCCGATAATTAATCGCGTCTGCTTAATTCACGTGTGTACGTTTCGTGTTCGCTTAGTTCACGAAAGGCTTAACACCGTTTGCTTAATTCGGGAATAGGGACATGTATCTGTAGTAGTGGTTTCACTTGTAAATTGTTGCTACAACCGGGAGGGGATTAGAATCTGCTTAGGGCTTGGAAATTGCATGAACCTATGATAGTTGGGAAATCGAGAACAATAGATTAATCGTTTTTAGCTATTTGACAACCTCTTTGAATTGCCTTGTTTCATTGCTTTGTTATTATTTTGTTTTCTTATTTGCATCCCAATCCAAACCCCCCCCCCCCCCCCCCAAAAAAAAAAACTTATTTTTATGAAAAATAACACTTTAAGAGTCCTTGTGAGACGACATCCGAGTTGTTGCCCTAACTACAGTTTTAAAACCCGCTCGTTCTTTTTGGCACGTGCGCGACAGCGCGACCACACGCTTACTATTGAAAATACGTAAAAATTAAAACCTATATCATTATCATATAACTTCTTCAAATTTAAAACACACCAAGGTGGTACTATATATACATACACACATGTTTATTTTTTACGTTACCAAAACACTGTTGAGGGTATCCTCTCGGTAGGATCCCTCATAGGCATAAACTTCACTACAGACATACTTAGCGTAAAGATAAATACTCCTTAGACACACTGGCCATAATGTCTATACTTTACTCGCCACGAATCACAGCCTGACCTCCAGCATCTGGTTCGTAAGGAGTTCCATCTAACTCCTCAGCAATTGGTTCCTCCATCGAGTCTTCTCGTACGATCACATCAGAAATAAAACACAACACACAGAAAGATATAGGGAATAAGAAACAGTTCTATCATCAAAAAGCGGAAAAGAGTAATAGTAAATTATACAGTAATTGTCACAGACACGCATCACTCAAAATCAACAATCATCCTCAATTCACTATATCATCCTCTACCCTCAGCCCATGCAACTAAAACTTTATACTGATGTGGCCATCTTCACTCCTGTCACATTAGTCAGTAGTCCAGAACGGTCCAGTACCAATAACTTTCGAACGCATCAAAGACTAAACACGTATTAGTCTAAAATGGTCCAGTGCCAATAACATACGAACTCGTCAAGGAATATCATTCCATAACGGTCCAGTTCCAATAACATACGAACTCGTCAAGGAACATCCTTCCATAACGGTCCAGTGCCAAGAACATACGAACTCGCCAAGGAACATCCTTCCATAACGGTCCAGTGCCAAGAACATACGAACACGTCAAGAACTAAAGAGTATTACGGTAGTCTACCTCGGCATCCACATCCGTCGGGCACTCACACGCAATATCCAATATCCCAAAATAGGATATCCTGACCTCGTGTGTTCCACTCACACGGCTGTGAATAACAATACCTCAATAAATGAATCTCCCTAAATTACATCAATAACAACCTAGTGCCTCAACCTTCCATCAAAGTCTCAACACCTTCTTCCTCATAGATAAAACCACTTAATTAGGCTAGGCACCTCTAAATCACCTTTATTCTCTCACCCAAAAAATTATCTCCTGAACAACACATATCCTTACTTAAAAATCAGCTAAGCACAATATTAACAACCAGACAGATCATGCATAACATAACATCAGAAAATATTCAAATATCTCAATATCATATAAAGAAATTTATCACAACCAACTCATAATAATCAAACCAAATCAATATCAAAGTCAGACTCTGTCACGGCCTGGCCGTGATAGCCATCACGGTCGTGACAGGCAACAAAGGCAATAATTCTACAAAACAGAACCTGTCACGGCCTGGCCATGACAACCATCACGGCCGTGACAGACAACAAACATCCTCACAATCATATTTATTCAAACACCGAAACAATACGTCACATGCAGATGGAATACCTCAACCAGCGTATCACAAACAGTCAAAAGTAAATAATTCAAATATCCTCAAATACTTAAAATCAACTTAATGTCGATAAACCTACAATCCCCGAATCACATTGGTTTTACAGAAAAGGTTTCCAATGGGATTTTGGTCTTGTCGATTACTCGACTACTAGTAGGGTTTAGGTCGCCATACACAATTATCATATAATCTACTACTTATCGATTCCGGCGATAGGTTGATTCTTTTCCCCACCTGAGCTAGCACCGGAAATACGGACATGACGATCCTCGTTATCCTGCCACGAGTTAACACAACCACCTTCATCCAAACAACATAACTATAATTAATCAACTAACAACCATTTATGACACTTTAGGGTTAGGTTCGGTCAAGACTTAGAAATTAGGTTTAAGGTTATCTTCTTAATGCCATCTTTTGGATCCTAGTTACTAGAGTCTTAACTAACATAGATTACTTATTACAATACAAAAATTTGATAAACCAACTTGGATTTATTAAGCATACATACTAATAGCTTGATTACTATGGTCATTAATGAAAACTTTGAACAAAACTCATCTAGTTCCAAGAACTAGGGTTTCGGCCTTGATGAAATCAATAGGTAAGAGTTTGATTTTTGATCTTCTATATACTTGGATACAAGAACTATCAAGGTATTTGAAGATTGAATCATGAATCAAGACATGAAAATGAAACAAAACCTATGAACACAACATTGACCTAGGTTCGGCCAAGTCCAGAAATTAGGGAAAGAAAATTCTCATGATCTTATGCTTCTAGATGATGAAAATATAGATGATTATAAGATCATAGCAATTGGTTTCATGTCAAAAATATTTTTCTAGAATTAGTTATGAATTTTTGAAGTTACCTTCATGAACTTTGAATCTTATGAAGAACATGATGATCAAAGGCATAAACTCAAGAATCTTGTGAAGAGAAAATCTTAGAAAAGAAAGATTAAGAGAGAATACCTCTTGATGATAAAATAAAAGGATGATCTTGATGATGTTCTTCACAAATTTCTCATGGTGTTCTTGAGAAACTTAGAGAAGAAGATGAACATGACGAGGGTTTAGAACAGTTTTAGTAATTTGGGTATATCTCTCAACATACTTGTCCGTTTTGGAGGATATTTATGTCGCTGGAAATAAGAGAGAAAGATGAACAACTTTCATGTTGAAAGTTTTTCGAGATTAAGAGCAGAAACTGGTCAAAATTTCGTGGCAGTTTCGGGTGATTGATGAGAGAATGACTTTGCCTTATAACTCATCCACTTAACATAATGGTCATTTATGGCTTAGGAAAAGTGATGTTCAAGTGATTGGAATGGAGGAAGGAGCTGTGAGTTTTGGGTTAGATTTGGTCAAATTTTCCAATGGCATGGCTTGTAGTTGTCATAAAAAGACAAGGGTAAAATGGTCATTTCATAGCAAAAATTCACTTTGTCATAAATGCGCCATTATGACTCGGATAAGCTCGTCATAAATGCTCGTCAAGTTGGTCAAATCCATCATCTCAGCTACGTTGCCGACTCCGGGTTTCATCTGGCGCAGGTTTTTCCTAGAGATAATCTCGACGTATACGCCCGCAACAAATATAATATTTTAATTTTTATGCTAAAATTTTTAAAACTTCCAGTATCGTAGTAAATACAAGAAAAACATTTTTCATCTCGTTCACGAGTTAAAATTAGGTTTGCTGAGCAGTAAACTTTTACTTTCAGCGAAAACACAGAAAACGGCAGACCAGCTTCCGTCTGAATTTTCAACCAAAGACTTCCCCGTAACCTTATGAAAATAAGTATAACAAGGAAATGACCTTGGTTTATCCAAAATCATTTTCTAAGTCTCGGATAAAAATATATATTTATATATTTATTACCGATATTACAAAGCAGTGAAAATCGGGGTGTTACATTACTACCCCTCTTAGAAAAAATTCCGTCCTCGGAATTTCTTAACTCAACACTAGACATCATCTTGTAATCTTATCTTAATCTAAAGCTCCAACAATATATTTCTCATCGCTGTTTTTCCCCTAGGTGACAGCGGTAACTTCATAACAAAATTCATTCTTATATCGTTCTATTTATCCTCAAAACAATCCATCACTACATTATATTCATTATCCTTAACGTTTCACCTTGATCTATCATCCTTGAAGGACATAATTAAGACTTAATCATTTCATTCTTCTTACTACTGATCCACTAGAGAACTTTATTTCAACATCTAACTCCCGCAATTAACACCACAATCAATTCCAACATTTAACTTCTACAATTACCCGCAATTAACACCACAATCAATTTCAACATCTAACTTCTACAATTAACACCGCAATCGAACTACCCTAACTTCCTACTTCATGTATCCAATCACAGTCTTAAGTCCTTAAAATATATTTCACTATTCTAGATTATATCAAAATCACACCTTTCAAGTCTCCAAATAAACATCTCAACATTCCGTAAGATAAAATCAAAAGAAGAACACCTGTTAGGATTATCTAACTTAACAAATTTGAATTTCTCTAGTAACCTCAATTTACATCGAAAATCATCTTTTCTGCTCATATTCAACTTAGGTGAAAGCTCATATTCAACTTAGGTGAAATTACTATATACACTTTCGTTTACTCTTCCCAAACTCATACAATACATCTTAACTACGATCCTTAATCATTGCCCTAGGTTCCATAATGATACTATGCCTCGATCAACATTTGACTTATAGTAATTGTCTTACTCACTGATATTGATCTTAAGGGTGCACATCCTACCATCACAACTATACCTCAACAAAACTCTCATCACTTTCTTGTCTATCATGCTACTTAGACAAACAAACAAAGTGTACCAGATATCAAATACATACCTTGTATAAAATCCCGGATTGAGAATTCAGCTCGCCTCACGGTAAACACTCTTTCTGTGCCTGAGGTCTAGCCATTTCTTTGTCCCATCGCGGAACTCCTTTTCCAGCTCCACGTCTCTGAGCACAAGTGTACAACATATAATGCTACATAATATATATATATATGCCATATAGCTGTTAACTATCGCGTCGGGACTCACTACCCAACTTCTAAGCATAGTTAAAATCCAATGTGGATTCAACTAGACACGGCCAGTAACAACTTCCTAGACCTCACAGTCAGATTAGAATCGAACTGCTCTGATACCACCAAATGAGACACCCCGATGTGCCCCATCGTATTATTACATTAAAACCTTAATATTTATTTACTTAATCGCACGCTTACTATTGAAAATACGTAAAAATTAAAACCTATATCATTATAATATAACTTCTTCAAATTTAAAACACACCAAGGTAGTACTATATATACATACACACATGTTTATTTATTACGTTACCAAAACACTGTTGAGGGTATCCTCTCGGTAGGATCCCTCACAGGCATAAACTTCACTACAGATATACTTAGCGTAAAGATAAATACTCCTTAGACACACTGGCCATAATTTATATACTCTACTCGCCATGAATCACAGCCCGACCTCCAGTATCTGGTTCGTAAGGAGTTTCATCTAACTCCTCAGCAATTGGTTCCTCTATCGAGTCTTCTCGTACGATCACATCAGAAATAAAACACAACACACAGAAAGCTATAGGGAATAAGAAACAGTTCTATCATCAAAAAGCGGAAAAGAGTAATAGTAAATTATACAGTAATTGTCACAGACACGCATCACTCAAAATCAACAATCATCCTCAATTCACTATATCATCCTCTACCCTCAGCCCATGCAACTAAAACTTTATACTGATGTGGCCATCTTCACTCCTGTCACATTAGTCAGTAGTCCAGAATGGTCCAGTACCAATAACTTTCGAACGCGTCAAAGACTAAACACGTTTTAGTCTAAAATGGTCCAGTGCCAATAACATACGAACTCGTCAAGGAATATCATTCCATAACGGTCCAGTTCCAATAACATACGAACTCGTCAAGGAACATCCTTCCATAACGGTTCAGTGCCAAGAACATACGAACTCGCCAAGGAACATCCTTCCATAACGGTCCAGTGCCAAGAACATACGAACTCGTCATGAACTAAAGAGTATTACGGTAGTCTACCTCGGCATCCACATCCATAGGGCACTCACCCGCAATATCCGATATCCCAAAATAGGATATCCTGACCTCGTGTGTTCCACTCACACGGCTGTGAATAACAATACCTCGATAAATGAGTCTCCCTAAATTACATCAATAACAACCTAGTGCCTCAACCTTCCATCAAAGTCTCAACACCTTCTTCCTCATAGATAAAACCACTTAATTAGGCTAGGCACCTCTAAATCACCTTTATTCTCTCACCCAAACAATTATCTCCCGAACAACACATATCCTTACTTAAAAATCAGCTAAGCACAATATTAACAACCAGGCAGATCATGCATAACATAACATCAGAAAATATTCAAATATCTCAATATCATATAAAGCAATTTATCACAACCAACTCATAATAATCAAACCAAATCAATATCAAAGTCAGACTCTGTCACGGCCTGGCCGTGATAGCCATCACGGTCGTGACAGGTAACAAAGGCAATAATTCTGCAAAACAGAACCTGTCACGGCCTGGCCATGACAACCATCACGGCCGTGACAGACAACAAACATCCTCACAATCATATTTATTCAAACACCGAAACAATACGTCACATGCAGATGGAATACCTCAACCAGCGTATCACAAACAGTCAAAAGTAAATAATTCAAATATCCTCAAATACTTAAAATCAACTTAATGTCGATAAACCTACAATCCCCGAATCACCTTGGTTTTACAGAAAATGTTTCCAATGGGATTTTGGTCTTGTCGATTACTCGACTACTAGTAGGGTTTAGGTCGCCCTACACAATTATCATATAATCTACTACTTATCGATTCCGACGATAGGTTGATTCTTTTCCCCGCTAGCACCGGAAATACGTACATGACGATCCTCGTTATCCCGGCACGAGTTAACACAACCACCTTCATCCAAACAACATAACTATAATTAATCAACTAACAACCATCTATGACACTTTAGGGCTAGGTTCGGGCAAGACTTTGAAATTAGGTTTAAGGTTTTCTTCTTAATGCCATCTTTTGGATCCTAGTTACTAGAGTCTTAACTAACATAGATTACTTATTACAATACTAAAATTTGAAACAAAATCCTCTAACCTTTAGGGTTAGGGTTTCGGTCAAGGGCTGACTTTTAGGGTTCAAAATCCTTAAAATTGCTAATCATGATTAAGTCATAGATTAATGGTCCTTAATTAACCTAAATCATAGATTATTGACTAAACAACTAAGTTTCAAACTCAAAACTTACAAACTCTCATATACTAAGATTCGGCCTTAACATGTTCATAGGGATAGGGTTCTTAATTTGATAAACCAACTTGGATTTACTAAGCATACATACTAATAGCTTGATTACTATGGTCATTAATGAAAACTTTGAAAAAAACTCATCTAGTTCCAAGAACTAGGGTTTCGGCCTTGATGAAATCAATTGGTGATAGTTTGATTTTTGATCTTCTATATGCTTGGATACAAGAACTATCAAGGTATTTGAAGATTGAATCATGAATCAAGACATGAAAATGAAACAAAACCTATGAACACAACATTGACCTAGGTTCGGCCAAGTCCAGAAATTAGGGAAAGAAAATTCTCATGATCTTATGCTTCTATATGATGAAAATAGAGATGATTATAAGATCATAGCAATTGGTTTCATGTCAAAAGGATTTTTCTAGAATTAGTTATGAATTTTTGAAGTTACCTTCATGAACTTTGAATCTTATGAAGAACATGATGATCAAAGGCATAAACTCAAGAATCTTGTGAAGAGAAAAGCTTAGAATAGAAAGATTAAGAGAGACTACCTCTAGATGATAAAATAAAAGGATGATCTTGATGATGTTCTTCACAAATTTCTCATGGTGTTCTTGAGAAACTTAGAGAAGAAGATGAACATGATGAGGGTTTAGAACAGTTTTAGTAATTTGGGTATATCTCTCAACATACTTGTCCGTTTTGGATGATATTTATGTCGTTGGAAAGAAGAGAGAAAGATGAACAACTTTCATGTTGAAAGGTTTTCGATATTAAGAGCATAAACTGGTCAAAATTTCTTGGCAGTTTCGGGTGATTGATGAGAGAATGACTTTGCCTTATAACTCGTCCACTTAACATAAATGTCATTTATGGCTTAGGAAAAGTGATGTCCAAGTGATTGGAATGGAGGAAGGAGCCATGAGTTTTGGGTTAGATTTGGTCAAATTTTCCAATGGCATGGCTTGTAATTGTCATAAAAAGACAAGGGTAAAATGGTGTTGACAAATCTGGGCAAGTATACCCAGTCGTGCAAGTAATACGGTGGTGAGACCGGTTATCGTATCCACGGGGATTGGATACCAACTACCATTTCACAAACTCAGAAACTATCTAGACTAAACTAAAAATCACGAGAAATTAAAACAGAAAAATAAAGCAACAAAAGCAATAAAATGTTTTTGGTCTTTTTGGGGACTTTTTACAAACACTTGGAGTGCAGAAAGATATGTTGGGACTAGACTTCACCAAACCTCTATCTCATGCAATATCAGGACTAGATACCTCCCATTCATGCTTCAAATATTAAAATCAATCCACTAAATTACTCAAACCCCGATTCCTCGGATGGCAAGAGCCTAAACCCACTAATAGACCCTAATTCCTTAGGTGGCCTAGATCAATGAATTTACATTAAGATTAGGGATTACGCGATTACTAGTAAACCTAACTCCATTCCTCGATGAAAGGGTTACTAGGTGATTAAATTCAGTTCCGGTTCTGATACGAACGTCCCCATTGCATACCAAAACACAAATCGAGTCATGGGGGTGCTAGCCACAACAAGCATTAAGCACAGAAAATTAATCACTAATATGAAGACATGAACATAGAATAATCAGTCAAGATAAATACATGATTATCAGTTGGCTACATCTAATCCCAACAACAGGGATTTAACTACTCATAAAAAGAGAATACAAAGAGAAGGAGAGAAGGGATGAAGCAAACTCCATAGGAGGATCCTCCAATCTTCTTTCAGTCCCAGAGCAAGGAAAACATCCCCTTCAGGGTTAGAACCCTCTTCCAGACGCAGCCTCCAAGTGCCTCTGGCTCAAAACCTAAAAACTCTCTAACTCCCCTTCAGTTCTGCCCTAAAACAGCAACTTATACCAATCTGTTCTGCGCTCCCTCGCGAGGCGAATGGACTCTCGCGAGGCGAAAGTTAAAATCTGCTGTTTCAGAAATGGGACTCTTGCGAGGCGAACGTTTATTCGCGAAGCAAAACAGTAAATTGCTTCTCCAATATGCCCGTGAGGAGCATCAGGGCCTGGGCGTGATGGCTTCTGGTTTCCAGACTCGCGAGGCGAGACAAGGTTCGCGAGGCGAACCAGAAAGGCTTGCATTTTCTGGCACAGTCAGCTTTCAAGGTCGTGAGGCGAATCCATTCTCGCGGGGCGAATCTCCAGAATTCTGCTTGGCTCAATTTCTTCTCTTTTCAGGCTCTATTTCATCCAAGCTTCATTATGGCCAAATCTGCACAGTTTTCCTTAAGTTCCTGCAAAATAACACACAAAACCACCTTCACCCGTTCCAAGGTAAAAACTAATAAAAATCAAATAAAGAATGCCTAATCTATATGAAAAATGCATGCAAAAGTGTACAACAAACATCATGTAAAATCACACTATCAAATCACCCCAAGCTTATTCAATTGCTTGTCCTCAAGCAATCACTAAGGCCGGAAGAATAAACAGAACATGGATAGTGAACTAAGAACCCGAGTAAATGATCCAAGTAATAGGCAATTCAAACAATTCAGCAAGAGACAATCAATTCAAGTCCAATTAGAGGCTTAGGTTCCTTAGACTCATATTCTCACTGATTTGGGCACTCTTTCTCACATGAAGCTCACCCCAAGCTTGTTCATTTGCTTGGCTTTTTTTCTAACCTCACTCAAGTGTTTAGGGATATAGGACAATTCACTCCATTTTCCTCAAGGAATGAATCCTACCATAGGCTTGACTATCAACCAAATCTCTACTTTATTAATGAAAACAATTTAGAATCAAGAGGTCTTTATTTTGGTTGTAACGTGGCCATGGGATTAATCGTTAGGTGGGAAAATCAAGAAAAGGACATTTCAAAAGAGCTAACCAAATATCAACATTTCAAACATGACCTTCTAAAATACCTTCTTGGGTTTTCAATTTATTTTTCCACCTTTCTTTTCTTTCTTTTTTTTTTCATTTCTCACTTTTCTTTTGTCATCCCCTTCTCTACTTTATTTTTCTTTTTCTCTTTCTTTTTCTTTTATTTGGAGAAGGGGAGATTTTTCAGCTCAAGAGAAACTTTTTTTTCTGATTCTTTCCCATACTTTTTCAACTACCTTTTTTTTTACCCTTTTTTAATACTTTAGAAGGTATCCTATCAAGCATATTTATCAACATATTTCAGGGTACCAAGAAAAGCATTTTTTTCATGTAGGCTCAAAATTGGGCAACTAAGGGGTAGCATTTCATCATTCAAAGCTCAGAAGGCCCGAAAAATACCTATTGCCTCAATCATTTTCAAAAATGTTTTCAAAATTTTTTAAGCTTTAAAACGATTTCAAGTCAAGTTCTAGAGAATACCATCCAAGAGGAATAACACTCTAACACCAAGAATGGGGTATATTTGGTGAGTACCCCCTAGGCTCAAAATCTCACATTTTAGTAGTTCAAATATCAATGAGAAATACAAATCTACAGAACCATATGCTAATTATCAGCTATCCAAGATTATCTCAAACATTTTCATTTGCAGCCTTATCACAAGAATAAACATAATTGGGTTCAACAATTCACTATCTCAAATTATTGGGCACTTAGTTTTCACAATTGGATGCAAAATCTAAGCAAGGGCAATATAATTGTGTGATCATGCAAAACTATCATGCAAAACTATATGAATGCAACATGAAAAATGCAAATGCAAAATACCCCTACCCCAAGCTTAAGAATTTACATTGTCCCCAATGTAAACAATCAAGTTGGAGAGAGAAAAAAAATAAAATAACATAAAAAATTGGAATGGCTTACCGAGGCGGTAGCAGGTGTTGGTTCACATGCCTAGTCAGAATGAACTGCATGAAAATGGGGTCCCGGCCTTGATGGGTGCTGACTTTTCTTCTTGTTCTCCTTGTTCTTCCCTCCTTCCTTCTTATCCTGAAATCACTTGGCAATTTTATTAGTAAAAGAAAACTCTTGATCTTCTCAAATTATTCAAGAGTTTAAAATCAAAAACACAACTAACTAAAGAGAAGGGTTAAGAAAAGTTGGGTTGCCTCCCAATAAGCACTTCTTTAACGTCACTAGCTTGACGTCCTAGGATCCTCCTCCCGGATCAAATGGTAATTGGAGTGGGGATTGTAGCAGTAAAATGACTTTATCCTTAACTCCACCCAGCCAGTGTGTGAAAGCACCATTGACCTCTTTAACCACAATAATGCACTCACTTCCTAGCGGGTCAAATGGCATTCTCACCAGGAAGTTTGATAGACAAGTGGAAGGGACTAACTTACCAGTGTCCACACATGCATGCAAGCCGACATATTTGTCCAATGCAGAAATTTCAGATTCCTTAGCAAGCATGGTGGAATCCACTACCACTTCGTCTTCATCTTGAACTATCCCCCAAACCAGATTTTCCTCAAATTGGGCTTCAGGTGCCTTTTGTACTAACTGTTTGCAAATCTCCTCAACTTACGTTTTGATGTTCTGCATCACAGCTTCGATACTCTCATAATTGGCTCTTGCCTTGGCCTCAGAGGCGAATAGTTCTTGGGAATACTGTTCTAGAGCAGCTTTCAACGGTGTTTGCTCCTTCCATTCCCATTCTTCAACTTCCCAAGGACTTGTGAAAAGTACTCCCTCTTCTTGTGACTTGTCCACCATCACTTCTTCATCTTCAATTTGATCCATTCCCACAACCAGAATTTTCTCAAATTCTGCTTCATGTGGCTCCATGGGAATCACAATACACGGTGGTGGAGGTGGCAAATATGAACAAAAGGTTTCCCAATCCTCCTCGGAGAAGTTATATATAAGCCTTCCCGTCATATCATCAACTTGTGCGGGAGTAACATGATCCATCAAATCCATGCAATCTCCCAAATACCAGTCGTCTTCCAAAGCGCGACTTGAGGCTTCCTCATCAGGTGGATAATACAAATTTTCCATGAACTGCATCCACCTTGCAGAAACACACTCAAAAGAAAAAAATCAAACATATACAGAAAAATAAAAAAGAATAAAAATGTCTAAATTAGTTGCCTCCTCTGTTACTAATGATATTGGCAAAACCAATCCCCGGCAACGGCGCCAAAAACTTTTTGACGAATCTGGGCAAGTATACCCAGTCGTGCAAGTAATACGGTGGTGAGACCGGTTATCGTATCCACGGGAAATGGATACCAACTACCAATTCACAAACTCAGCAACTATCTAGACTAAACTAAAAATCACGAGAAATTAAAACAGAAAAATAAAGCAACAAAAGCAATAAAATGTTTTTGGTCTTTTTGGGGACTTTTTACAAACACTTGGAGTGCAGAAAGATATGTTGGGACTAGACTTCACCAAACCTCTATCTCATGCAATATCAGGACTAGATACCTCTCATTCATGCTTCAAATATTAAAATCAATCCACTAAATTACTCAAACCCCGATTCCTCGGATGGCAAGAGCCTAAACCCACTAATAGACCCTAATTCCTTAGGTGGCCTAGATCAATGAATTTGCATTAAGATTAGGGATTACGCGATTACTAGTAAACCTAACTCCATTCCTAGATGAAAGGGTTACTAGGTGATTAAATTCAGTTCCGGTTCTGATACGAACGTCCCCATTGCATACCAAAACACAAATCGAGTCATGGGGGTGCTAGCCACAACAAGCATTAAGCACAGAAAATTAATCACTAATATGAAGACATGAACATAGAATAATCAGTCAAGATAAATACATGATTATCAGTTGGCTACATCTAATCCCAACAACAGGGATTTAACTACTCATAAAAAGAGAATACAAAGAGAAGGAGAGAAGGGATGAAGCAAACTCCATAGGAGGATCCTCCAATCTTCTTTCAGTCCCAGAGCAAGGAAAACATCCCCTTCAGGGTTAGAACCCTCTTCCAGACGCAGCCTCCAAGTACCTCTGGCTCAAAACCTAAAAACTCTCTAACTCCCCTTCAGTTCTGCCCTAAAACAGCAACTTATACCAATTTGTTCTGCGCTCCCTTGCGAGGCGAATGGACTCTCGCGAGGCGAAAGTTAAAATCTGCTGTTTCAGAAATGGGACTCTCGCGAGGCGAACGTTTATTCGCGACGCGAAACAGTAAATTGCTTCTCCAATATGCCTGTGAGGAGCATCAGGGCCTGGGCGTGATGGCTTCTAGTTTCCAGACTCGCGAGGCGAGACAAGGTTCGCGAGGCAAACCAGAAAGGCTTGCATTTTCTGGCACATTCAACTTTCAGGGTCGCGAGGCGAATCCAGTCTCGCGGGGTGAATCTCCAGAATTCTGCTTGGCTCAATTTCTTCTCTTTTCAGGCTCTATTTCATCCAAGCTTCATTATGGCCAAATCTGCACAGTTTTCCTTAAGTTCCTGCAAAATAACACACAAAACCACCTTCACCCGTTCCAAGGTAAAAACTAATAAAAATCAAATAAAGAATGCCTAATCTATATGAAAAATTCATGCAAAAGTGTACAGCAAACATCATGTAAAATCACACTATCAAATGGTCATTTCATAGCAAAAATTCACTTTGTCATAAATGCGCCATTATGACTCGGATAAGCTCGTCATAAATGCTCGTCAAGTCGGCCAAATCCATCATCTCAGCTACATTGCCGACTCCGGGTTTCATCTGGCGCAGGTTTTTCCTAGAGATAATCTCGACGTATACACCCGCAACAAATATAATATTTTAATTTTTATGCTTAAATTTTCAAAACTTCCAGTATCGTAGTAAATACAATAAAAACATTTTTCATCTCGTTCACGAGTTAAAATTAGGTTTTCTGAGCAGTAAAATTTTACTGTCAGTGAAAACATAGAAAACGGCAGACCAGCTTCCGTCTGAATTTTCAACCAAAAACTTCCCCGTAACCTTATGAAAATAAGTATAACAAGGAAATGACCTTGGTTTATCCAAAATCATTTTCTAAGTCTCGGATAAAAATATATATATTTATATATTTATTACCGATATTACAAAGCAGCGAAAATCGGGGTGTTACATTACTACCCCTCTTAGAAAAAATTCCGTCCTCGGAATTTCTTAACTCAACACTAGACATCATCTTGTGATCTTATCTTAATCTAAAGCTCCAACAATATATTTCTCATCGCTGTTTTTCCCCTAGGTGACAGCGGTAACTTCATAACAAAATTCATTCTTATATCGTTCTATTTATCTTCAAACCAATCCATCACTACATTATATTCATTGTCCTTAACGTTTCACCTTGATCTATCATCCTTGAAGGACATAATTAAGACTTAATCATTTCATTCTTCTTACTACTGATCCACTAGAGAACTTTATTTCAACATCTAACTCCCGCAATTAACACCACAATCAATTCCAACATTTAACTTCTACAATTACCCGCAATTAACACCACAATCAATTTCAACATCTAACTTCTACAATTAACACCGCAATCAAACTACCCTAACTTCCTACTTCATGTATCCAATCACAGTCTTAGTTCCTTAAAATGTATTTCACTATTCTAGATTATATCAAAATCACACCTTTCAAGTCTCCAAATAAACATCTCAACATTCCGTAAGATAAAATCAAAAGAACAACACCTGTTAGGATTATCTAACTTAACAAATTTGAATTTCTCTAGTAACCTCAATTGACATCGAAAATCATCTTTTCTGCTCATATTCAACTTAGGTGAAAGCTCATATTCAACTTAGGTGAAATTACTATATACACTTTCGTTTACTCTTCCCAAACTCATACAATACATCTTAACTACGATCCTTAATCATTTCCCTAGGTTCCATAATGATACTATGCCTCGATCAACATTTGACTTATAGTAATTGTCTTACTCACTGATATTGATCTTAAGGGTGCACATCCTACCTGTCACAACTATACCTCAACAAAACTCTCATCACTTTCTTGTCTATCATGCTACTTAGACAAACAAACAAAGTCTACCGGATATCAAATACATACCTTGTATAAAATCCCGGATTGAGAATTCAGCTCGCCTCACGGTAAACACTCTTTCTGTGCCTGAGGTCTGGCCATTTGCTGTCCTACTGCCAGAACTCCTTTTCCAGCTCCAAGTCTCTGAGCACAAGTGTACAACATATAATGCTACATAAAATATATATATGCCATATAGCTGTTAACTATCGCGTCGGCACTCACTACCCAACTTCTAAGCATAGTTAAAATCCAATGTGGATTCAACTAGACACGGCCAGTAACAACTTCCTAGACCTCACAGTCCGATTAGAATCGAACTGCTCTGATACCACCAAATGAGACACCCCAATGTGCCCCATCGTATTATTACATTAAAACCTTAATATTTATTTACTTAATCGCGCGCTTACTATTGAAAATATGTAAAAATTAAAACCTATATCATTATCATTTAACTTCTTCAAATTTAAAACACACCAAGGTAGTACTATATATACATACAGACATGTTTATTTATTACGTTACCAAAACACTGTTGAGGGTATCCTCTCGGTAGGATCCCTCACAGGCATAAACTTCACTACAGATATACTTAGCGTAAAGATAAATACTCCTTAGACACACTGGCCATAATTTATATACTCTACTCGCCATGAATCACAGCCCGACCTCCAGCATCTGGTTCGTAAGGAGTTTCATCTAACTCCTCAGCAATTGGTTCCTCCATCGAGTCTTCTCGTACGATCACATCAGAAATAAAACACAACACACAGAAAGATATAGGGAATAAGAAACAGTTCTATCATCAAAAAGCGGAAAAGAATAATAGTAAATTATACAATAATTGTCACAGACACGCATCACTCAAAATCAACAAACATCCTCAATTCACTATATCACCCTCTACCCTCAACCCATGCAACTAAAACTTTATACTGATGTGGCCATCTTCACTCCTGTCACATTAGTCAGTAGTCCAGAACGGTCCAGTACCAATAACTTTCGAACGCATCAAAGACTAAACACGTTTTAGTCTAAAATGGTCCAGTGCCAATAACATACGAACTCGTCAAGGAATATCATTCCATAACGGTCCAGTTCCAATAACATATGAACTCGTCAAGGAACATCCTTCCATAACGGTCCAGTGCCAAGAACATACAAACTCGTCAAGGAACATCCTTCCATAACGGTCCAGTGCCAAGAACATACGAACTCGCCAAGGAACATCCTTCCATAACGGTCCAGTGCCAAGAACATACGAACTCGTCAAGAACTAAAGATTATTACGGTAGTCTACCTCGGCATCCACATCCGTAGGGCACTCACCCGCAATATCCGATATCCCAAAATATGATATCCTGACCTCGTGTGTTCCACTCACACGGCTGTGAATAACAATACCTCGATAAATGAGTCTCCCTAAATTACATCAATAACAACCTAGTGCCTCAACCTTCCATCAAAGTCTCAACACCTTCTTCCTCATAGATAAAACCACTTAATTAGGCTAGGCACCTCTAAATCACCTTTATTCTCTCACCCAAACAATTATCTCCCGAACAACACATATCCTTACTTAAAAATCAGCTAAGCACAATATTAACAACCAGGCATATCATGCATAACATAACATCAGAAAATATTCAAATATCTCAATATCATATAAAGCAATTTATCACAACCAACTCATAATAATCAAACCAAATCAATATCAAAGTCAAACTCTGTCACGGCCTGGCCATGATAGCCATCACGGTCGTGACAGGCAACAAAGGCAATAATTCTACAAAACAGAACCTGTCACGGCCTGGTCATGACAACCATCACGGCCGTGACAGACAACAAACATCCTCACAATCATATTTATTCAAACACCGAAACAATACGTCACATGCAGATGTAATACCTCAACCAGCGTATCACAAACAATCAAAAGTAAATAATTCAAATATCCTCAAATACTTAAAATCAACTTAATGTCGATAAACCTACAATCCCCGAATCACATTGGTTTTACAGAAAATGTTTCCAATGGGATTTTGGTCTTGTCGATTACTCGACTACTAGTAGGGTTTAGGTCGCCCTACACAATTATCATATAATCTACTACTTATCGATTCCGACGATAGGTTGATTCTTTTCCCCACCTGAGCTAGCACCGGAAATACGTACATGACGATCCTCGTTATCCCGCCACGAGTTAACACAACCACCTTCATCCAAACAACATAACTATAATTAATCAACTAACAACCATCTATGACACTTTAGGGCTAGGTTCGGTCAAGACTTAGAAATTAGGTTTAAGGTTATCTTCTTAATGCCATCTTTTGGATCCTAGTTACTAGAGTCTTAACTAACATAGATTACTTATTACAATAATATAATTTGAAACAAAATCCTCTAACCTTTAGGGTTAGGGTTTCGGTCAAGGGCTGACTTTTAGGGTTCAAAATCCTTAAAATTGCTAATCATGATTAAGTCATAGATTAATGGTCCTTAATTAACCTAAATCATAGATTATTGACTAAACAACTAAGTTTCAAACTCAAAACTTCCAAACTCTCATATACTAAGATTCGGCCTTAACATGTTCATAGGGATAGGGTTCTTAATTTGATAAACCAACTTGGATTTATTAAGCATACATACTAATAGCTTGATTACTATGGTCATTAATGAAAACTTTGAACAAAACTCATCTAGTTCCAAGAACTAGGGTTTCGGCCTTGATGAATCAATAGGTGAGAGTTTTATTTTTGATCTTCTATATGCTTGGATACAAGAACTATCAATGTATTTGACGATTGAATCATGAATCAAGACATGAAAATGAAACAAAACCTATGAACACAACATTGACCTAGGTTCGGCCAAGTCCAGAAATTAGGGAAAGAAAATTCTCATGATCTTATGCTTATAGATGATGAAAATAGAGATGATTATAAGATCATATCAATTGGTTTCATGTCAAAAGGATTTTTCTAGAATTAGTTATGAATTTTTGAAGTTACCTTCATGAACTTTGAATCTTATGAAGAACATGATGATCAAAGGCATAAACTCAAGAATCTTGTGAAGAGAAAAGCTTAGAATAGAAAGATTAAGAGAGACTACCTCTTGATGATAAAATAAAAGGATGATCTTGATGATGTTCTTCACAAATTTCTCATGGTGTTCTTGAGAAACTTAGAGAAGAAGATGAACATGATGAGGGTTTAGAACAGTTTTAGTAATTTGGGTATATCTCTCAACATACTTGTCCTTTTTGGATGATCTTTATGTCGTTGGAAATAAGAGGGAAAGATGAACAACTTTCATGTTGAAAGGTTTTCGAGATTAAGAGTATAAACTGGTCAAAATTTCGTGGCAGTTTCGGGTGATTGATGAGAGAATGACTTTGCCTTATAACTCATCCACTTAACATAAATGTCATTTATGGCTTAGGAAAAGTGATGTCCAAGTGATTGGAATGGAGGAAGGAGCCGTGAGTTTTGGGTTAGATTTGGTCAAATTTTCCAATGGCATGGCTTGTAATTTTCATAAAAAGACAAGGGTAAAATGGTCATTTCATAGCAAAAATTCACTTTGTCATAAATGCGCCATTATGGCCATTATGACTCGGATAAGCTCGTCATAAATGCTCGTCAAGTCGGTCAAATCCATCATCTCAGCTACGTTGCCGACTCCGGGTTTCATCTGGCGCAGGTTTTTCCTAGAGATAATCTCGACGTATACGCCCGTAAACAAATATAATATTTTAATTTTTATGCTAAAATTTTCAAAACTTCAGATCGTGTAGTAAATACAATAAAAACATTTTTCATCTCGTTCATGAGTTAAAATTAGGTTTTACGAGCGATGAAACTTTTCTTGTCGTGAAAACATAAAAACGATGCAGACTTCCGTCTGAATTTTCAACCAAAAACTTTCCCGTAACCTTATGAAAATAAGTATAACAAGGAAATGACCTTGGTTTATCCAAAATCATTTTCTAAGTCTCGGATAAAAATATATATTTACATATTTATTACCGATATTACAAAACAGCGAAAATGGGGATGTTACAGAAACCCCCATGAGAAACTCCATTAAAATATCCAAAAACAACTTGGCCATTGTCAGGAGATGGAGGACTGGATGGGGATGGCTGTTCTGCCATGATGGGCGACTAGACAGAGTGGCAGTTCTGTCGTGATGGGGGTGGCAATTCTACCGGGGTCGGAGCTCCAGCAGGTCGAAGAGGGCAAAAGATGGGGATGGAGTGGTGACAAAGGAAGGGGTGAAAATGAACCCCCGTCCCTATTTCATAACTTCACAGTAGAATTCACCTTAGTTTCGAGTCATTTGAATATCATTTGCTATTATTAAAAAAAAAATTGGTTATCCCTCACCGGTGAGGTCCCTGTTTCATAACTTCATTGTAGAATTTAATTTAGTGTGTGTTTGGACTTGCGTTAGATAAAAGTGATTTTAAATGTAATTGATTTTGTAAAATTGATTTGGTTCGAATTAAGTTTGAAGTGAAGTGATTTATGTTTAGATACTTTTATTTTGAAAGCAAGTTTAATGTAAAACTTAGTATAAAATTTTTAACTCAACTCAAAAACTGCCTTTTGTAGCTTCTAGTTAGAATCGCTTCTGGAGGCAAAATCAATTTTGCCTGTCAATAAATCTCACTTTTACTAAAATCATGTTTGATAGATAATAGACCGGAGATTTCTAACGTGAAACCAAACACAGCTTACCTTCGAGTAATTTGAATTTCATTTGCTATTATAAAAAAAAAACACATTATTTTATGTAAGAAAGAGAAAATAATTCTTGACCTTCTGAAGTCTTTGGAATCTACATGAGTGTCTGTTTTGGACTTTCCGCACCGTCTTTTTCTAACAATTAATTTTGAATTCATAAACACCACTTCCCTCCCATGACAAGGTTCCATGCGCCCATCCCCATCTAAGTTCAGTCTCAATACCCATCATTCCGACATGGCGCCGCCCATTGCGGCTTACCTCACGGCCTTCGCCCTCCTCCTCACCGCCACCTCCGCCTCCGCCGCCTCCGGATATCACAACCACACCGTGGGTGGCGCCGCCGGGTGGTTCTTTAACTCCACCACCAACACACCCGCCACGAACTACTCTTCCTGGGCTGCATCTCAAACCTTCAACCTCGGCGATTATCTCAGTAAGATCAATCACATATTCTTTCCGTAACTATTTTTCGCTCCTTTACTTTGAATAATACGGCGTCGTTTTAGGCCTTGAGAATGATAATCAGTATGAAATGAAAACTCAGAAAACAGATCCAGTAATTACAGATTGCACTTTTTAATGAACTGCTTTTCTTGTCTGTTTCTTTATCCCCTTATTCCTTGATCCTCAGTTTTCTTTTTTCAAACATTAAGTGAGAAGAAATTCCATATTTGGCTCAGAAAAAAAAAATGAAACATTTTAAGAACACTCTTTTTTAGCTCAAAAATTCGAAATCAGATAAAGTACTTGCCGATTGCACTTTGGATTATACCATAAATTTTCCTCAAATTTCTCGGATATCAAACAGGAAAATCTGATTCACTTTCCTTTTTTTTTCCTTCTATTTCTTGCTTTAGTCTTCATCCTCAGCACGAACTTGAATAGAAACTGCTTGTTTGACCAAGGAAAATGGAAAATCAATAAAAAGCTGAAACAGCAGAAGCTATTTTTCTTAGCTAAAATTTTCGAAATCAGATCAAAGTAACTGCTAATTGCACTTACACTGCATGCATGCTTTCCTCAATTTTATTCGAATCTAAACACAACAATCTGATTCAATTTTCCATTTTCGTTTTTTTCCTTCCTTTTGATACTCAGTTTTCAACACGAACTCGAACCAGACCGTGATTCAGACTTACAACAAGACCTCCTATATTAACTGCAGCGCAGACGATTCTGACAACGGCACCTTCATATACGACAGCGGAAGCAGTCGTTTCGGCGAGGCGTTGACCGTACCGGTTCCGTTGACCATCGTGGGATCCAACTACTTCTTCTCCGACGCCGGCGACGACGGCGTCCAGTGCAGCCGCGGCATGGCCTTCGAAATCAACGTCAACCGCGGCCTCGGATTGCCGCCCAGCCTCAACCAGCCGCCTCCGCCGCCGTACGTTGAGGCGCCGGATCCTGACACGGCGGCTCAATCTCCACCGATTACGGTGGCGCAGCCCCCCAACGGTAGTGGCGGGTTCGCGAGAAGCGCTAATACGCGCGTGGTAGTTTACGGCTTTGCTGCGGCGATGCTATTGTTACAGTGATTATTATTCGTTCACGGTGGGTGTGCCATGTGCAGCGTTTGATTCCCTTTATTACAGTTTACATACACGGATGAGAAGATTATCGAATTCTTTTCGAATTTTCTTTTACTTTTATTTATTATATGAGATTTTACTTTCTATAATTCCATTGTTGTTCGCTTGAATCACTTTGTTGAAGGCTTGAAGCCTGAAGCAGATGGGCTGTCTTTGCATTTTCCTTCAAATTTTAAATATAATATAGCTTGGAAAAATTTCACCTGTGGGAAACCTCAATTTTTATGTAAGTAATATTGAATACCTTTATGTAGTGCGTGTTAAAATAAAATAAATATCCATATATGTTATAAAAAATAAAAATAAATATCCATATATATAATAATAATAATAATAATAATAATAATAATAATAATTAGTGTAAATGACTACTTGTTCAAAAAAAAGTGTAAATGACTAGAGATGGAATGGGGCTAGAAAGCTCAAAAGAAAGAAATTTCATCAAGACCATCCTTGGGGTAGGCACCTCTAATACATCAGAAAGCAACACCTGATTAATGAGGCTAGGTGGGCTCTCATAGACAATCAAATTAGAACCTGAACTACAAGCTAGATTTGCAAGAAAATCCACACTCACGTTAGCTTCTCTGTATACATGCAAAATTTTAACATTTAAACCCTCGTTCATAAGCTTCCTGATTCGGATAAGAAGACTCCAACCCTTGTTGCTGCCATGACCTCCATTAGCCAAACATGAAGCAATTACCGAAGAATCAACTTGCAGCTCAATATTGGAAAAACCTCTGCTTTTTGCCAAAGAAAGTCCCTCAAAGACATCCCACGGTTCAGCAATATAAGCTGAACAACTTTCCAAAAAATTTGAGACACCACAAACCCAATCTCCATTATGATCTCTAAAAAGACCACCACAACCAGCTATAGCAAAATCTTTTTTTGCAGCTCCATCAGAATTTAGGGCGATCCAACTAAAATTAGGAGGTTTTCGTGAAACAAAAATTTGAGAAGGAATTCTAAGAGAACCTGCCATTGACGCACCACAGCTTGCCATATAGTTCCTGACCTTTTGCTCCACCAAAATCCATGGCCGAGGAGGTCTTGAAAAGTTTAAGTTATGCACTTGCTTGTTCCTCCAAGACCACAAGGAATAGCACATAGAAATCCAAACAGAAGCCCACTCTAAATCCGTGATAATACCTATTCTTGAATTCAGATTAAACGAGATCCACTGAGATAAATTACCCGCAAAGAATTCACTCCTGAAATCTGCTGCAACCAAATGATACCAAGCTTGGGAAGCCAGCGGGCAATCCGCAAAATTGATTCCACAACCAAAAAAACAATGATGACAATAAGGAGCTCCAAGCCCTCTTCTAAATTTCAACTCATTAGTCATTAATCTCCATGATTGACCTGCCACGCAAAGCAATGAACCCTTTCTGGAACTTCTAGTTTCCATGTGCATGAGTTGGTCATCACCTTTCGAGAAGGGATGATGGTACATTCTATTCTGGGAATAGGATGAGAGATATCACCATTCGTGATAGGATATCAAATTATTAAAATATTTACATCTGTGATGGAATATTATATACCTCCATCTGGGATGGGAAAGGCACTGAGAGTCATTGCATGGATATGAGCTCATAGATCTTAGTGAATCTGAGATTCACATCGGTTCTGGGAACCAAAGAGTCAAGTCAAGCGGTTCTCGGAATCACCAAGTCATGTTCATAGTAGAGATGTCAAAACGGGTTGGCCCGGCCCAATGGGTCGGCCCGTTCGGGCCAAGTCAGTTTCGAGCTGGGCTGGACTGGGCCAAAAATCAACTGGGCAGCTAATTTCCTAGCCCAGCCCAGCCCAGCCCTATGCGGGCTGCGGGCCAAACGGGCTAGCCCATGGGTCGATAATGTTTTTTTTAAATTATTTTTATTGTTTTTTAAAATTCATTTTATTAACTAACAAATTCCATTACCATTCCATTCATATGGTTATAACTTATGAATTAACATAGGAAATACATGTACCATAGTTATAATAAATATCCATCGTTATAAAAAACATAAATTTAAGTTTAACCATAACACGAAAAGTATAGGATATGTCATATGTACCAAACAAACTAACACAAAAAAAATTAGGATGAGGATCTCGTCACAAAAAAAAGAAGACATAAAAGCATAACATAAGTAGGATCTCATCTCAAAAAACATTGAAGCTTATCATCTTCATTCAACATCATTCTTCTTCCTCATCCTCCTCCTCAACGATGACATTCAAATGATTCTTTTTATCAATGACTTTGGTTGTCCTTTCATTCGCACCATCAATAGAACTCAATCCTCCTACACATTAAAATATACATTTAGCCATAACAATAACATATAGTAGTAGTAACTTAAAGTACAAAACAAAGCTATACAAGAGCTTCAAAAAATATTCTTACCATCTTGTGAGAACCCAAGTAACCAATTGCGAGCACAAATGAGAGCTTCCAGATTTTTTGAAAGTAAAGAGCTTCTATACTTACTCAAAATACGACCTCCAATGCTAAAAGTGGACTCAGATGCCACCGTGGTAATTGGAATACTCAATATATCACTAGCCATCCTTCCTAAATCAGGAAATCTACGGCTATTATCCCTCCAATAATCCAAAACATCTAAATCCTTGTGACCCACAAGTTTTGATTCTTCCAAGTAGAGGTCAAGTTCAGATTTTCCATTCAACAAAGTTTCTTTACTCTCTTCTGCTTCAAATTCCTATCAAATAATTACTAAAAGATTAAAACAAGTACAATAGATGAAAGATGAATAAGTTTGTTGAAGTACAATAACTTACATCATAGTCCGCTGGCAATGTTGAAATACTTGTCCTTTCTTGACAAGTTTGAGTGGAAGTACTTGCATCCATCATAGAATTATGAACTTCCAAATTGTTGGCATAGTGATTAAAAAGTTCATACAAAGCATTCTTCACAACACTTAACTTCTCATCAACCAAGAGCTTGTTGGAATAAAGTTTAGAGTAAGCATATTTAAGCATTTGCAATTTCAACCTAGGATCAAGAACACATCCTAAAGCAAGAATTGTGCTACACTCATTCCAATACTTATCAAACTTTTCCATCATTCTTAAAGCCATATCACTAATCACATAATCTTGACTTGATCTACTATTTTTCAATAGAACCTCAATCTTCCATATTTGCATGAAATACAAATTGGATGTAGGATATTTAGAACCGGAAAACATTTTGGTGATTTCATAAAAAGGATCTAAAAATTCATAAATCTTCTTTCCTCTTTCCCATTCTTCATTTGTTGTACAATGCTTATAATGCTCATCTTGATTACCCAAGCTTTCAAAAGCACGACTATACTTAATTGCACTCCCAAGCATTAAATAAGTAGAGTTCCATCTAGTGGACACATCTAAGCACAAGCCAACATTAGTATCAATGCCACCAATCCCTTCAACACATTGATCAAATAGTTTCATTCTTGATTCCAAACCCCTCACATACTTTATACTTTCTCTAATATTGTGCAATGCGGCACTTGCTACCTTCAATCCTTCTTGAACAATGATATTTAGGATATGTGCACAACATCTAATATGAAAAAAGTCTTCATTGCACAACAAATTATTTGACAAACAAAGTTGACTTTTCAAGAACTTTTGCATGAGACCATTAGAGGAAGCATTGTCTAAAGTAATTGAAAAAACTTTTTTTCTCAATTCCCCATTCTTTCAAAAACTCAAGCACCTTCCTTGATAGCTCATGACCGGTATGTGGGGGTTCCAAATGACAAAAGTTTAACAACTTACTGTTTAACTTCCAATTCTCATCAATAAAGTGAGCAGTTAGAGTGATATAGCCACGAGTAGTGCAAGAAGTCCAACAGTCAGAGGTCAAACAAACTCTCCCATTATGTCTAGCCAATTGATTTTTCAATCTTTCTTTTTCATGCATGTAAATCTTCATCACATCCCCAGTAATAGAAGTTCTAGAAATATTAGTAGCCTCACCAAAAGAAATATATTGACATAACGTTCTAAATCTATGCCACTCAACACATTGAAATGGAAGATCATGCAATATAATCATTTGCGCCATCAAATCACGAACAACATTATCATCAAGTTTTTTAGACCTCATTTTGGTAGTATAGTCAAGCATCATAGTCCCCACATTATCAATTTTAGGAATCTTTACACAATTAGCAATATGACGATTTAAGTGAGATGTACCTCCGCTAGCTGGACAACTATATACCTTCCCACAACCTTTGCATTTACACGTTTCTTTTCCGTCTTCAGTCAAAGGAAGTTTCTCAAAGTGCTTCCAAGCATTTGAGCTATTTGTTTTAGCCTTTTTCTGTCGTGGTTCAACCTTATCATCCTCTTTGGCAGGTTTTGAATCATCTACCTCAATAATTTTGCAATCCTCTCCAGCATTAGGCATATGATTACTCGTATTCAAAAGCTGTATTATTCTGAAAAAGAAATATTTAAAACAATATTCCGGTACTAAACAGAGTGTGGACTTCAAAATACATAAACAGACAGAATGATAAGCAACAGACTCAGACCATAAACTTTGGAAGACAAGATCCACAAACTTCTATTCAAAAGACAAGTAAGTACCACCTCGGCTTTCTCTGAAACACATAATAAAACAACCAAATCAAGTTAATAAATCAATGTGAATCATATTCTCCATGGACAATCTAATTCAAAGATCATAAAAAAAAAACATCATCTGGGAAAATCTAAAACCAAGAAAAGATCCTGGGAGAACCAACTATTAAGAATTCAGTACAGAAAATATATTCAGCTCCAACTAAACAAAGCAAGAGAATTCTAAACTTCAATTCACCCACCCATAAAATATCAGATGATATTCAAATCCTAAATAGATCTCAAATATAAACATGCATGTTTTTGAAGAAAAAGTACAGGCAAAAATACACAAATATATAGCAATTTAAGTACCAGATTTAGAAAAACCTAAAAAAATGTTAAAATATCCACACACACAAAAAAAACTGTGAACCCTAAAATCACTCCATCAAACTCGTTCACTGAAGCCACTCATTTTCACTCCCCACGCAAAATCAAACTCAACAACACTGAAAATATGAAATCAGTTGATCACTCTGCTACTACCGTTAAGAAGAAGAAAAAGAAGATCTACCAGATGTGGATTGTGACGAAGAGACCACCGTGGTGAGGTTGGCGACGATGATAGACAGAGAGAGAGCGGTGGCAGTGACGCAGAGAGCCAGAGACGGAGAGAGGGCGACGCAGAGAGCCAGAGATAGAGAGGGCGACACAGAGAGCCACAGTTGGCGACACAGAGAGCTAGAGACGGAGAGAGGGCAACGTAGAGAGCCAGAGACTGAGAGAGGGCGACGCAGAGAGCCACAGTTGGCGACGCAGAGAGCCGGAGATGGAGAGAGGGCGGTGAGGTTGCAGTACAGACGCAGAGAGACGCAGGCAGAGCAAGATGACGCACAGTTGGTTTGATAAAAGGCTAAACAGTAAACTTGGTTTGATAAAAAGGCTACAGGCATTCGGGGTTTAGGGCCAACAAGGCTAAAATGCTAAAGGCATTCAGGCCAGCGGGCTGGCCCGGCCCGTTTCGGGCTAGGCATTGATGGGCCAACAAATTTTCGGGCCGGGCCAAAAATCAATTGGGCTCTAGTTTTAGTAACCCAGCCCGCCATTTTTATCGGGCTAAACGGGCTGGCCCGTCGGGCCGGGTCCGTTTTGACAGCTCTAGTTCATAGAGTTGCATTGCATAGAATATGCATGGTTAATATGATTAAATATAATGAGGTGTGACTTAATTTGATTTTATGAGTTTGTGGTTTAAATGTATGATATTGATTAATTTATACGTTATTATTTTAAAGGTTTATCACAATTATATTTTCGCGGGTACCATGATTGATTTTTCCGGTTTTCGTGCCGGTTGAGAACAACACTATTTGCAAATATTTTTATTAAATTGTTTTTATTCACTGGGATTATATCTCATTAAAAGTATTGTTTTCAGAACACGAGGACAACATCGTTGAGACTGAAGAAGCTTAAAGACTTAGTATATTTTCTTAGTTATTTTTCTAGCTTAGTTAGTACTTTCTTAAATAAGGAGCCGTTATGGTTAGATATATTTATTTATCTATTGTTGGGTTTATTAATAGTCACCCGATTTTGAGGTAAATGAATTTATTTTGTAAGGATTTATATTAACCTGGTTACTTATTATTTATTAAGTATTTACTTTAGACTATTTTATAATAGTAAAATTTTTATTTTGGCTATATCTTAATTATGTTTTATTACGAGTTACTATTGTAACGAAGGATGTTACAATTCGCCATGTCTTTAAAATCACTCGCAACTAACCATTTACCATTACAGGAAGAGGCAAAAAGATACAACTCTTCCCAAAGCTCTCATTTTACATCTTCATTAAGACTAGCATAGATGGGAGTAAAAAACCAATTTCCTTCATTGGGAGATATAATTTTAAGATGAATATGTTGGAACCCTTTAGAAATTAAAGAAATATTAATAAAATATTTCCAAACAACCACAATACCTCTAACCTCAGTATTTAAAAAACCATCAAAACCAAGCAAAAGAAAAAGTTCTTTCAATTTTAAGAGGATCAATTCTCTAGTCTTAAAATAACCATATATATCCGATTTATAGGAATCCATATATTGATTACAATATCGATTGAAGGCTGAACTAGTAGCACCCCAACAATTCCAAATAATTTTTTTATTAAGGAGACTAATCATAGAAAACCTAATTAATCAATGGACATAGAAACCTCAGTTTCATTAGCACATTTTATCTCTGGAGTTTCCTCCACAATATCCATGTCATTATCAGTCACTACTCTCATTTGTGAAGACTGAATAATCAGCTGATTCTCAGCTTCACTAATGGAATTTTCTGAAGTAAGATCCTTACATGAATCGTCTGGAGGCCTAGACGGATGGGGAAGGAGATTACCTGCTGTAGGGCTTAAAGTCTGCATCGGAACAACGACGTCACAACCAATAGAAGTCTCCACGGGCCCATGCTTGAAAGATTAGCAGTCAAGGTTGAGAAAGATCGATCTCTACACAAAGCCAAGCATACTTACCTCTTTGCTGCAACAAGGTGTTCTTATCAACCCTAACTGTTGTTCCAATCTGACGAAGGATTTTAGGATCCTAATATTCCAAAGGAAGGCCTGAAAAAGGGACCCAAACAGCAACATTCTTGATAGATCCACTCGATGGATGAAAGTTTGGAGTCCATTCTCTCAATATCAAATAGTGATCATAAATCAACCATGGACCCTCTAAAAGAGCCTTCGACTGATCCTCCTTATTCGAAAAGTCCACCAAGAAATATCCATTACTGAGATCAATGATGTTAAGAACCCCCATCCTAACCCACATCTGCTTCAGACGATTCTCCAATGCCTTATATCCAATTGATCTACCAAGAAGCTTGACAATCACAGCATTCAGCCATGGACGTCTGATTCTTTCCTCTTCTTTTTCAGTGAGTTGGAACCTGGGACAATCATATGTTCCTAGCTTACCTTCCACCACAGTTACACCAATTTCCTCCTCCTCTGGATCTATCTTCTCAGCACCATCACCATTTGGAGCATCTACCCGTTCTTCATACTCATCTTCCGAATCAGGAGCACTAGCACCTCCATTACTTGTACCCAAGACTGAATCTTTATATGATTTCTTGCCTCCACCTGAATCCTCCATAAAAGGATCATCTACTACATCCACATAGGAAACAGGAAGAGAGGAATGAGAAGAAAAAGAGTGATCACCACCAATAACTTTTTTTGAACTTCGATCTATCGGATCTTTCTCTTCCTTGGAGAGGACATGGTCCTCTTTTTTTTTTTTTTAAGGTAGTGAAAACCGGATCGGATCGGATCGATCATTCAACCGGAACCGGACAGTGAACAAAACCGGCATAACCGGACAAAACTGGCGGTCCAGCAGCTTTAAACAGGCCCATGAGCGCTTCACGGAAATTCACGGATCTGATTGCTTCTATAACCAAAACATAGCTCTTCTTTTCGTAAAGGAGTCTATGCGGGACTCTGGATCGATGCCGTAGCCACGTTAGTACTCATCCAAGCCTCCCATGTCAGCATCTTCTTCTGGCTCTACAATTATGTCCCCATCATATACCCCATTTCATATTTAGTAATTTTTTTTTTGTGTAACGTTCACAGTTGAAGGATTGAAGGGGTTGGTCTTGTCCTTTCTCTGTAAAGTTCTTTTATACATTATGATGATGGTATCCTCTCTTCTCTCAGAGATGGAGATGCTGACCTTTATTTCTCCTCTGCTTGTATAGATTGAAGAACACTATCTCTCTGGTTTTTAGTTTCCTATCTCTGCTGAAAAGGGTACAAATATGCCTGGTATTTTGTTGTTGGTGTGGGACATTTAGTTCATGGTTTCTTTCAAATGGGGAAGGCTATGGTTTCTTATGGACTATGGTAATGCTAATTGGAAAAGTCTATCTCTGGCTACTTTTTCCTGAGGTGCGCTTCATGCCCTGTCTAGCTTAGGCCTTGACTCTTGAGGTTGCACTTGTCAATTGCCAAAGTTAGAAGAGTATTCAAACCTTTCTTACGTGTCTTACATTCAACTATGACAATTTTTTATTCATATTTGATGTTTTTAAAAAAAATAATATTACATTTTTCTATTGAATATATTATATAAAATTAAAAATATGTATATTTAATTATAACCGGTTCAATCATGATTGGACCACGGTTGGATCAGTGAACCGTGAACCAGTATCTTTATTGGTTCAATGATTGATCGGGTTTTTAAAACATTATTTTTTTTCAGCCATGAAAAAACTTCAAAAAAAAGCAAGAAACACGAGAGAATTCTAGAGAGACAATTCTGGTAGTAAACATTATTTAGATGACGAAATATATTATGATTAAAGAGAGCTTTTTATCAAGTGGTTGTTTTGATGGTTGTTTTTACTATTTAAAATTAGTCAAAAAAAAAAACATAATAAAAATGAGGTGATGTTTTTTATAATTATTTTAAAAAATAAAAACATAAAACTAAAAATAAGGTAAATAAGTCCTTGATTTCTTGGATAAAGATAAAAGTAAAAGCAAAAGATGGCATTAACTCACGAAGACACTAATATTATCTATTGTCTATCCATGTTATGTATAGATAGAGTTTTGCATTTCATTTATAGTTATGTCATATGGACATTAAAATGGAGACAACAATTTTACAACAAATAATGATATTTAAATTTGTTGTAAATGATGTGTTGTACTTGTTTAACATGTACATCGGAATAGGTAATTCATTAGCCATCTGTTAAGCTGATAATGGATCTTCTCCATTTTTTCATGTTTTCAAATCTTCACCCGTGACATTTTATCTCTCCCATTTTTTTATTTAAAACATCTCCCCTTTTATTTTTGTGAGGACAAGATTTAGCTAGACTATTCGGTTACGGGAGAGGATCCAGTCCCCCACTAAGATGCATTAATCAATCATTGAGCTGTATTAATCAAGATTTTGTAGACTATTAACCAAGTTATTGATTAACTAATTACTCATTTATTATGTGTTTACCCATTGACAAAGTTTAACACATCATTAACCATAATTTTGAATGTCATTATCTATTGTCGAATTGTTGTACCATTTTGAAGATGTCCAAATAACATATTTGTTTCATTTATATGTAGTTCAATTTTGAAATTTCTCTAAATATATTTTTTTAATGGATTTTGTTATTGTTGATATATTTTTTATAATGTTTTCAATTTTCTTTCTCAAATTTATTTTATTTCAAATACTATTTAATTTTAAATTTTTATTATGAATTAAATTAAAGTTATATTTTCAAAATATAAAATACATTTTATTATTCATTATTTAAAATTAATTTTCAAATCTTATAAAAAAAAATCTATTAAATATATACTATTATATTATTATTTTAATACCCTTTTATTATAAGGGAAGAATTGATGGTTTATTTGAAAAAGACAACTATAAATATGAGAAAGGGGGTTAAATTGTGTTTATCAGACTTTAAAACAAAGTTGAAAACTTTTGACACACAGGAGTTAAGTTCAGACAAGTGATTTCACAAGATACAGTCAGGTCACTGATTGATAAGTTTTTCATAGAAAAACACATAAACATGCAAGATTAAAACTTGTTTGATATTTACACTTAAACCCCTTTCGTTAGTTGTTAAATAAGGATAATCAAAGCAACTAAAGAGATAAGGATAGAGAGATTAAACACAACTATTTATCATGGTTCACCCTTTAATAACTAAGGCTACGTCCAGTCCTTGGCAGCACCAAGTTTTCTCCACTATAACTGATCAGGTTACATACTCCAAGTATTCTTTGCACACCTAGTCTCTCCAGGCTCAAAGACAAGTATTCTTTACTGACCTAGCCTCTTTAGGCTCACTCAAGTTGTTTTGAGAAAAGATTGTAATAAATACAATTTGCAAGTCTTTCACTAACACTCAGAAGAGTGAATTAAATATGAAGTATGAAAGACTGTGTAATAAATTCAAATGATTGAAGAATACAGATTGAAAGAATGAAGAATTAATTGCTCAGAGTAATGACTCTTTAATGCTGTGTATTCTCTATCTTCATCTTCAATGACTTTTGTATTTATAGGCTCCAATCATTTTGAATCCGTTAGAGACATTTTGTATTTATAGGCTCCATTAATGCATATGAACATTGATTGTACTCTAACACGTAAGTTCAGTGCTTTATGCTTTATGCAGCAACCAAATCAGTTTTGTGCAGGTTGCTTTTGTACTTTACTGAACACATTTCCCTTTTCGTGCAACTCTTAGTTGTACTAAGAATAAAGCATATTAGAAGCACTTCCTTTCTGAGCTCCTAGGTTGCTTGTGAGTATGACTTTTTGACTTTCTTGATATGCGTAAGAGAGAAAGCATCAATGACTTCTGCTTGATATGTGTTGTACTTGTTTAACATGTACATCGAAATAGGTAACATATTAGCCATCTGCTAAGCTGATAATGGATCCTCTCCAGTTTTTTCGTGTTTTCAAATCTTCACCCCTGACATTTTATCTCTCCCATTTTTTTATTTAAAACATCTCCCCTTTTATTTTTGTGAGGACAAGATTTAGCTAGACTATTCGGTTACGGGAGAGGATCCAGTCCCCCACTAAGATGCATTAATCAATCAATGAGCTGTATTAATCAAGATTTTGTAGACTATTAACCAAGTTATCGATTAACTAATTACTCATTTATTATGTGTTTACCCATTGACAAAGTTTAACACACCATTAACCATAATTTTGAATGTCATTATCTATTGTCGAATTGTTGTACCATTTTGAAGATGTCCAAATAACATATTTGTTTCATTTATATGTAGTTCAATTTTGAGATTTCTCTAAATAGTTTTTTTTTAATGGATTTTGTTATTGTTGATATATTTTTTATAATGTTTTCAATTTTCTTTCTCAAATTTATTTTATTTCAAATACTATTTAATTTTAAATTTTTATTATGCATTAAATTAAAGTTATATTTTCAAAATATAAAATAAATTTTATTATTCATTATTTAAAATTAATTTTCAAATCTTATAAAAAAAATTCTATTAAATATATACTATTATATTATTATTTTAATACCCTTTTATTATTTTAATATATACTATTTACGCTCAACCCTAAATCACTCTCAACCCTCACTCTCACTCTCACCCAGCACAGAACCCTAATCGCGAGCTCATCTCCACCGCAACCACCGCGAGGGCTTCTTCGCCACCACCGTGAGGTACACTATTAACCCTAACTCTGTCTTTCCATTCATTCTTTGCAATAACTTGACGTACATCTCTCTTTCCCCTTCCCGCGCACTAACTCTCCTTGTCCCTCTGCTCTCAGTAACCACATCGAACGTTGGCCACCACTCGAGCTCCCCTCCCCACCACCACGCGAGCACCTATTTCTGGTGAGTATTTAGGGCACATTTTTGTATTTTTGGTTTTGAGTGTATGTTGAAACTGTAGTCTCGGTAGTTGAAACTTGAAACCGTGAGTTTGATTTGTTTGGAATGTACATCTCTGTTTTTGGTTTTGAGTGCATGTTGCTCTGCTGGTTGATCTGTCACGGCCGTGATGCTAATCACGGCTAGGCCGTGATCAGTTCTGCCTGTGATGGCATGGTTCTGCCTTGGTTGCACGTTACGGTACGTGATGGACATCATCGCCGGCATCGTGACCAGTTCTTGGCAATTAATCTTTAAAAACTATAGTTTTCAATCTCTCGTATTGTCCTTATATTGGATATATATATGTTTTATATATCTACAGGACCTATCTAGTTATGGATCGTAGTTGGATGGTTTGTAAGCGTACTAGTGCTGAGTATTTGAAGGGGGTGGGAGAATTTATAGAATTTGCTCAAAGGAATGTTCCTAATAGTAATGGAATGTTCTGTTGTCCTTGTGTCAAGTGTTTGAATACGAGGAAATGTACGGTGAAGGATATACGTACTCATTTGATTTGTGAAGGGATTTGCTTGAGTTATACAAGATGGATATGGCATGGTGATATGTTGTTGAGTAGTAATACGGCGAGTGTCTCCCAAAGTGAGGACGTTGACGTAGATATGGAGGATGATCGAGTAGAGGACACGATCCATGATATTGGACAAGAATCTTTTCATCGAGCGCATGTGTATGATAGGTTGTGCGGTGATACGGATAAGCCTTTATATCCAGGGTGTACTACACATACACGGTTGTCGGCGGTGCTAAAATTTGTTTGTGTGAAGGCGAGAAATGGTTGGAGTGATAAAAGCTTCACGGAATTGCTTGAAGTGTTGAAAGACTTGCTTCCGGAGGACAACACATTGCCTGACCGTAACTATGAGGCCAAGAAGGTATTGTGTCCTATGGGTATGGAGTATAAGAAGATACACGCATGCCCCAATGATTGCATATTGTACACCGGTGTTCATGAAGACAAACACGATTGCCCCAAATGTGGGTTATCACGATACAAAGTGAAGGGTGGTGATGATGATGATGATGATGATGTTGATGATGTGAGAAAAAAGGGTCCTCCTGCGAAGGTGTTGTGGTATCTTCCAATAATTCCAAGGTTCAAGCGATTGTTTGCCAATGGGAAAGATGCGAAGAATCTTAGATGGCATAATGATGAGAGGAAACGTGATGAAAAGGTTCGTCATCCTGCTGATTCTATTCAATGGAAGAATATCGATACTATGTTTCCGGATTTCGCCGATGAGCCAAGAAACCTAAGGCTTGGACTTGCTACGGATGGAATGAATCCTTATGGTAACATGAGTAGTATTCATAGTTCATGGCCTGTTATGTTGGTGATTTACAACATGCCCCCTTGGTTGTGCATGAAATGCAAATACATGATGTTGTCTATGATGATTTCGGGCCCAAAGCAACCGGGAAATGACTTAGATGTTTATCTAGGTCCCTTGATTGAAGACTTGAAAACGTTGTGGGTGGAAGGTGTTGATGTAGTTGATGGGTATTCTCATGAGACTTTCAAGCTTCGTGCCATGTTATTTTGCACCATCAACGACTTTCCAGCATACGGTAACTTGTCCGGGTACAGTGTCAAGGGGCATAAAGCATGCCCTATATGTGAAGAAGGCACATGCTACACTCAGTTGCATCATGGAAAGAAGACGGTTTACCTTGGGCATCGGAGATTTCTTAGACGTGATCACCCATATCGTAAGATGAAAAAAGCTTTTAATGGATGCCAAGAGACAGAAGAAGCGCCGGCGGCCTTAATTGGAGAGCAGGTTTATCAGAGGGTAAAGGACATCGATGTTATATTCGGCAAGTCCAAAAAGAAAGGTAAAGCTGTTGAGAAAAACATATGGAAGAAGAGGTCGATATTCTTTGATCTTCCATACTGGCGCAAGCTTGATGTCAGACACTGCATTGATGTGATGCATGTGGAGAAAAATGTGTGTGATAGTGTGATCGGGACGCTTCTCAACATTCAGGGCAAGACAAAGGATGGTGTGAATGCTCGTCTCGACCTCGTTGCTATGGGTATACGAGAGCAGTTAGCTCCAGTTGTTGAGGATGGTAAGCGGACTTATTTGCCGCCAGCATGTCATACTTTGTCAAAAAAAGAGAGACAAATTTTTGCGGGTGTCTTCAGGGCATCAAAGTTCCACATGGTTACTCTTCAAATATGAAGAGGCTTGTCTCTAGTGATCTTAAATTGGTTGGCTTGAAGTCTCATGATTGTCACATCTTAATGCAACAACTTCTGCCCGTTGCTATTCATGGTATTGCTACAAAAAATGTGAGACATGCCATTACTCGGTTGTGCTCATTCTTCAATTCTATATGTAGCAAAGTCGTTGACCCCCGTATGTTGGATGACTTGGAAGTTGAGGCTGCTACAATCTTGTGCCAATTGGAGATGTATTTTCCTCCTTCCTTTTTTGACATAATGGTTCACTTAATTGTTCATTTGGTGAGGGAGATTAGATTATGTGGGTCGGTTTTTCTGAGATGGATGTACCCAGTTGAGCGCTACATGAAGATCTTGAAAGGGTACGTGAAGAATCCTCATCGTCCGGAAGCATCTATTGTTCAAAGGTATGTTGCAGAAGAAGCTATTGAGTTTTGTTTGGACTACCTGCATAACACGGATCCTATAGGGGTTCCTAAGCCTCGGCATGATGAGATCAGATGTCAAGGTAAGGGTACACATGGCTTAAGAATTAATAGGAAGGATCGGGAGGAAGTGCTTCAAGCACATTTGTATGTATTGAACAACATCGAATGTGTTCAGCCTTTCTTATTTGAACATAAAAGAAAAGTCAATCAAGAAAACCCTCGAATGAGCGAAAGGTGGTTGTTGAACAAGCATAACAAGACTTTCTTACCATGGTTCAAGGAAGAAATGCTTAAGGATGGTAGTACTGCTTCTGATGACGTAAAATGACTAGCACGTGGGCCTAACTTCAACGTCATATGTTGGAGCGGATACGACATAAATAACTTTTCCTTTTATACAAAGGAACAAGATAACAAGAGTACCATGCAAAATAGTGGGGTTATGATCGTGGCGAAGCAATGCACTTTCTCTAGTGCAAAGGACACAAAACCGTTTCAAAGACCGACACCTTACTTTGGATATATTGAAGATATTTGGGTGCTCGATTACACTAAGCTTACGGTCGGTATTTAAATGTAAGTGGGTTGATAGTAACGGTGGTGTACAAACCGACGAATTGGGGTTCACATTGGTAGACCTCAACAAGTTAGGTCATATAAATGAGCCTTTCATAATGGCTTCACAAGCAAAACAAGTGTTTTACATCACTGATCCTTCTAACAAAAGGTTGTTCGTGGTTCTCCAAGGAAAAAGCATGTATAATGGTAGTGATGAAAATGAAGATTCAAATCTTGATATTCCTGAGACTCCTTCTTTTTCAACAAACATGCCTACTATAATCGAGGAGACACAGGTGGACGATGTACATGCCACTCGTGATGATCATCATGAAGGGATATTGATATAGGTAGTTTAAACTTAGTATACATTTATAACCTATGTTAATAAATTAATATATATTGTTTTGAACATGCATACATTATATGGATCATTGTTCCATTTTTCCTTTGCAATTCTGTAATGTGTGTGATATTCTGTTCTTGGGATATTTTACGAATGCGGGGATGGCTTAGGGAGTGATATTTTAAAACTGAATTTAAAAAAAAATAATAATACTATTAACGCCGGTTGTATCATACAACCGACGTTAAAAAGTATTTTATAAAAATATACAAGATACACTATTAACGTCAGTTGTTTACTACAACTGACGTTAAAATTAAGACCTTTAACGTCAGTTCTTTATAACAAATGACGTTAATTTTAACAAAATTTACGTCGGTTATGTTAAAGAACTGACGTTAATTTTGACAAAACTAACGTCAGTTGTGTTAAAGAACCGACGTTAATAGTGTTATATTTAACGTCAGCACTCAACTGACGTTAAAAGTGTAACTTTTAACGTCAGCTGTATTTACGTCAGTCAGTATTCTGACGTAAAAAATCAATTTTAACTGACGTAAAAAGCACTTATTGCACTAGTGTATATTGACATAACGTTCTAAATCCATGCCACTCAACACATTGAAATGGAAGATCATGCAATATAATCATTTGCGCCATCAAATCACGAACAACATTATCATCAAGTTTTCTAGACCTCATTTTGGTAGTATAGTCAAGCATCATAGTCCCCACATTATCAAATTTAGGAATCTTTACACAATTAGCAATATGACGATTTAAGTGAGATGTACCTCCGCTAGCTGGACAACTGTATACCTTCCCACAACCTTTGCATTTACAAGTTTCTTTTCCGTCTTCAGTCAAAGGAAGTTTCACAAAGTGCTTCCAAGCATTTGAGCTATTTGTTTTAGCCTTTTTCTGTCGTGGTTCAACCTTATCATCCTCTTTGGCAGGTTTTAAATCATCTACCTCAATAATTTTGCAATCCTCTCCAGCATTAGGCATATGATTACTCGTATTCAAAAGCTGTATTATTATGAAAAAAAATTATTTAAAACAATATTCCGGTACTAAACAGAGTGTGGACTGCAAAATACATAAACAGACAGAATGATAAGCAACAGGCTCAGACCATAAACTTTGGAAGACAAGATCCACAAACTTCTATTCAAAAGACAAGTAAGTACCACCTCGGCTTTCTCTGAAACACATAATAAAACAACCAAATCAAGTTAATAAATCAATGTGAATCATATTCTCCATGGACAATCTAATTCAAAGATCATAAAAAAAAACATCATCTGGGAAAATCTAAAACCAAGAAAAGATCCTGGGAGAACCAACTATTAAGAATTCAGTACAGAAAATATATTCAGCTCCAACTAAACAAAGCAAGAGAATTCTAAACTTCAATTCACCCACCCATAAAATATCAGATGATATTCAAATCCTAAATAGATCTCAAATATAAACATGCATGTTTTTGAAGAAAAAGTACAGGAAAAGATACACAAATATATAGCAATTTAAGTACCAGATTTAGAAAAACCTAAAAAAATGTTAAAATATCCACAACACAAAAAAAACCGTGAACCCTAAAATCACTCCATCAAACTCGTTCACTGAAGCCACTCATTTTCACTCTCCACGCAAAATCAAACTCAACAACACTGAAAATATGAAATCAGTTTATCACTCTGCTACTACCGTTAAGAAGAAGAAAAAGAAGATCTACCAGATGTGGATTGTGACGAAGAGACCACCGTGGTGAGGTTGGTGACGATGATAGACAGAGAGAGAGCGGTGGCAGTGACGCAGAGAGCTAGAGACGGAGAGAGGGCGACGCAGAGAGCCAGAGCCAGAGAGAGGGCGACACAGAAAGCCACAGTTGGCGACGCAGAGAGCCAGAGACGGCCGGAGAGAGGGCAATGCAGAGAGCCAGAGACGGAGAGAGGGCGACGCAGAGAGCCACAGTTGGCGATGCAGAGAGCCGGAGATGGAGAGAGGTGATAAGCCTTCAGCTTATCTAGTTTTATAACTAGATGGACCGTGGTTTTTGTGCAAATTATTCGAGTTCAATCTCGTTTTCGCCCAAATTTGCCTTGTTTTGTTCCTAAGTTGGACTTTGACTCGTTTTGCGTCTTTTGTGTAGTTTTTAGCTTATTTTGGATAGAATTACGCTTTTTGTTGCTTTTGGTGTTTTCAGGTCAATAAGTGAAGCTCCGGGAGTCAAGGAAAGTCAAGAAGCAGTGGAAAAAGCACTTCTGGAGATATTCGCCTCGCGAGCCTGAAGAACAGATAAAACAGCAAGGTCATCAATTCTGTCTCGCCACGCGAGAATATGTTCGCCCCGCGAATCATGAAGACCTGCAAGACAGAGACCATCACGGCCAAGCCGTGATGAAGACCACGCCCGTGACAGTTCAAGGTTTGAAGTCTCGCCCCGCGAGAAGAACTCACCCCACGAGAGTTTGAAGACCCTGGAAGTTAGAGACCATCACGGCCCAGCCGTGATGAAAGTCACAGCCTAGAATTGAAGACTCGCCCCGCGAACACACTTTCGCCTCGCGAGAGTTCAAATTGAAAGCGCGCCAATTTTAATTCTCGCCTCGCGAGAGGCTGATCACCTCGCGAGCGAGCGCAGATCAGGAATCCTATATAAAGGCTGTTTCAGATCAGATTGAGGGGGCTAGAGGAGGGCTTTTGGAGGGCCGCGAATCCTAGTAGTTTTCCACTGTTTAGAGTAGCGTTTAGGGTAATTTCTTTTCTCTTTGGAGCTGCGTCTCCCTTTTTGATATGGAGATTATGTCCGATTGTTTGTCTATGAGCATGAGGAACTAATCCCCTCGTCTGAGGGAACAATGAAGCCGCCCATGGCAGTGTAGATTCGATGTGATGTATGTTTTCCTTTCCTTCTTTTAATTAATGTTTTCCGATTCTGATTTGAATGCTTGATCATATGTATTGCGTGATTAATCAGTTAAACGTGTTTGAGGCCGAACGGCGATTCGCGTTTTAGAACTTGAATCGGGATCGCTAATTGAATATTGCACGAGAGTGAGTAGGAGATTAGTGCAACCTTATAGGGAACAAGAATTAATCAAATTCGAGATTAGGATTATGAGACCTAGTAAGTAATTAATCCAATCGTCGAATACGTCCTAATGAGCACGAGAGTGGATTTAGGAGAATTTAGGGGTCCCGGTTGACATTGTAATTGAACTTAGGGAGGAATTCATCATCACTTGGGTATGCATGTTGGGTAGGTGGATTTGTGACCTTGGACATTTTAATTTCAGATTTTAATAGTCTAGTTTTATTTAGATTTGTTAATTGAATATCGATCCTCTTATTCTTTCTCCCTCAACCACCTTCTGTAACTTGACCAAGCGAATCGGATTTCCCGCGGATTAGTCGAATTGGTAGCCCAATCCCTGAGTTCGACCTCGGTAGTTACTTACCGTGTTTATTTTATTACTTGCGACGACCCGGTACACTTGCCGGCGTCAACAACAAGTTTTTGGCGCCGTTGCCGGGGATTGGCACAGCCAATTTTTCTAATTTCAGGGTAGTTTGATTATTTGGTTAAGTTATTTTTATTTTTATTTTTATTTTTAATTTCTATTATTATTCTCTATTTCTTGATCCCACTTGGTCTTGGCCCTGTTTTGTATGCAAGGTACCCTTTCAAGGTGGATTGCAAATCATGGAGACTATTTATTTTCCAGCCTTGGACGGTGTTACAAAATATGACTTTGGGCCTAATATATCCCTGGGAGATCACTGGCGCTGGGGACGTAATTGCCCTCATGCACAAGCTTATAGTGTAATCATGAAGCATGAGGAGGAATGGGAATGGAATGAGCAAACACCGTTGAAAGCTGCTCTAGAACAATATTCCCAGGAGCTATCCACCTCTGAGGCCAAGGCAAGAGCCAACTGTGACAGTATCGAAACTGTGATGCAGAATTTCAAAACGCAAGTCGAGGAGATTTGCAAGCAGTTAGTACAAGAGTCACATGAAGCCCAATTTGAAGAAAATCTGGTTTTGCGGATAGATCAAAATGAAGACGAAGTGGTAGTGGATTCCAACCTGCTTGCCAAGCAACCGAAAATTTCTGCATTGGATAACTATGTTGGCTTACATGCATGTGTGGACATGGGTAAGTTAGACCCTCCCACTTGTCTGGCACACTTCCTCGTGAAAACACAATTTGACCCGAGAGGAAGTGAGTTCATCATTGCGGAGGTCAAAGAAGTTTTCACACTCAGACTAGATGGAAGTATGGATAGAGTCATATTGCTCCTACAAGGGCCACTTCACAAACCATGGGATCCGGGTGGAGGATTTGATATGATGAGCGTCTCTTGGCCCCTGTACCACAGGCTATGGGATCCAGGTGGATGCTTCTTAATAAGTCAAACTCGGGACGTTAAACAAGCGCTTCTTGGGAGGCAACCCAAGCTAGGTATCCCTCTCTTCTCCTAACTTTTGTTTTGTTTTTGCTTTTTGTTTTGTTTTTGTTTTTCACTCTTGAATAATTTGAGAAGATCAAGAGTTTTTGTATGAAATGTCGTGTCGGCAAGCTTGTTGGATTTTAATTAGATTGAGCGTAGATTGATTGCATGAATTATTTGACCATTGATGATTTCCCCTAAGTTCTGAAATTAGAAAAGTTTATCCCCACTTAAAAATTGAAAACTGAACTTTGAGAACTTTGTTGTGATTACTTGATTTATGATAAGTTTGGGGTGAGGGGGTGCGCACACTAGGAATTGTATCTCGGTCAAACAATTTGCAAAATGTCCAGGTGAGGATTTGAGCCTCCAACTCTGTTTTTGAATGTGTGAATCACTGTTAAGTTGCACTTTCCCGGATTTGCTTGAATCTCTATATGATTTCCAACTCTGTTTTTGAAGAGTGAATTAAATATGAAGTATGAAAGACTGTGTAATAAATTCAAATGATTGAAGAATACAGATTGAAAGAATGAAGAATTAATTGCTCAGAGTAATGACTCTTTAATGCTGTGTATTCTCTATCTTCATCTTCAATGACTTTTGTATTTATAGGCTCCAATCATTTTGAATCCGTTAGAGACATTTTGTATTTATAGGCTCCATTAATGCAATATGAACATTGATTGTACTCTAACACGTAAGTTCAGTGCTTTGTGCTTTGTGCAGCAACCAAATCAGTTTTGTGCAGGTTGCTTTTGTACTTTACTGAACACATTTCCCTTTTCGTGCAACTCTTAGTTGTACTAAGAATAAAGCATATTAGAAGCACTTCGTTTCTGATCTCCTAGGTTGCTTGTGAGTATGACTTTTTGACTTTCTTGGTATGCGTGAGAGAGAAAGCATCAATGACTTCTGCTTGAGAGGACATCTCCTAAAAGCTTCGTTGTCCTCGTGTTCCTTATCGAAGGACCATAGACAGGTGAAGGCTTCAGACAGGTTGAATTTTTAAAGCAGAGAGTCAATAATCCAGTCAGCAGACATGTTGACTTTCACTCTACAGACAAGTGATCTTTTATGTGGGCAGACAGGTGTAAAAAGAATTCTCAATTTAGTGATCTGCACACTAGATAGACAGGTCGGTAACCAATATGAAGTTCAATTAAATCATTAACCAGTATTTAGTTTTCATCAAAACTAATGGCAAATGCACATCAGACATTTAGACACTTAACTATCTCCCCCTTTTTGATAATGACAAACATTAGATGATTTAATGAACTTTAGAAAATATCAATATATAAGATAGAAAAAGTTCAGACAGATCGAAATTTTCTTAACCAGAAAAGGTTGTGCAGACAAGTGCACTTAGGTTTACTTCATATCAAAAAGACTTAGAGCAGAAAACACATAGCACATTATCAAAGCAATATATCATAGCAATTAAAATGAATTAAGCAAATGTGAGGCGAGGTTCAGTTAAGCTTAAGCATTTATGCAGTCAAGACAAGCTCAATTAAGCATTGATTAAGTCTTTACTTTACTTTATAAAGCACTGATTATCTTAAGTCTTTACTTTACTTTCTCCCCTTTTGTCATCAACAAAAAAGGAAAACACAAAACAGAAAAGCAAAAACAGTAAAGATAAGATAAAAAGATGTATTTTTCATTCATCATTAGCTTGTACAAGACAAGTTTTTAAGAAACTACTCAGACCTACTCAGAGTGTGTTTGTGAAAGCTGGAAAAAAAAAGATTATGCTGATAATCTGTTTTCAAATAGTCGATTATTGTGATAATCGATTATAATCAAAATCTGTTTTTGCTTGGGGTATGTTTGCTGAAAAGCGATTTTAAGCTAATCCATTTTGTTTGGGTGGTGCAAAAATAATCATTTTTACATAGTAAAGATGGAGAATATTGTTGTGAATAGATGCTGGTTAGAAAAAGCTTTTTTAGAAAACAGTTGGGTCTTGCAGCTTGTTAGAAAACAACTGAAGTGAGGAGAAAAAAGTTTTTTTAGAAAATAATCTAGATACTCAAACATACAATTTTTTTTACAAAACCACTTAATTGCTCCAAAACAGCTGAATGGAAAAGATTGAATCTTTCCTAAACACACTCTCAAAAGATAAAACAGAGATCCTACTCTTGCTTCTAAAACAAGTCTAGCATTCATTTCTTCTTCCAACTGTCTTCTGGTGTCTTCTAGCAGTGTAACACCTCCCTTTGGCATTACATGACTAACTCGTTGTGGAAAATATAAACGAAAATGAAAGCTGGTTGTTTTTGGGAAAATAATTTAGATACATAGCTACGTTCGAAAACGGTCATAATTTTTTTCCTTTTCTTGAATGCTAAATAAAGCTTCAACATACCAACTTTAACATATAACAACCTCTTAACTACATACTCCATAAAAGAAATACTCATCACCACGTACGAGTTGATTTTCCTTCAGAAATCCATACATAAACAAAGGAGATAATTATACACCACTTAATTTTAAAAAAAATTAAGACAACTCTTACTTCAAAAAGTAATGGCTATCATCAGCCAGATATACCGATTATCTCAAAAGGTTATAACACAACCTAATGTCCTAGTTGAGCTAGTCACTCTAACCGACATCTACTAAGAAGACCCCAGAGGTCATTCTTAAAATACGTGGTTTCTTCAGTTGTCAGAACTAATATCCTCGAGTGAAACAAGGAACTCCTCTGCAACATCTGTACTTACATCCCACGGTACAACAACACGAAGCAAGAAAAACAGATACATTTGCAAGGGTGAGATACCGACAACTGAGTTTTATCATGATAACCACATGCGCGACAGACAAACAACAGCATATACATATATATGTACAATACATAAATTATCAGAAATAATCATAATGCTTTAAAACATTGGGATTCATACCCGACAGTCATCGCCATTTATAAAAAAATGCATGACACTTCAACATCATCATCTAACTTTGATATTATTATCCGGAGATCCTAACTTCCCTTCGTTGAGCAAGATTAGGCTGCAATACCCTTTACCACAATTGTCTCATGAGGTCGAGACCTTTTAATTTAGGTCCGACTCCAATTTTTCAAAGGTATCACACTCAAGCACCTAAAATAATATTGAGTAGTCCCTAATTGAGTACATCCATGTTTTGCATCGTTACGTCCACGGCTTGAGGTTGCAAGGCCTCGGTCTTTGTGGCTCACGAACTCGGATGTCCCTAGTAAACTCAATTTGGTCTTGACTTCCTCAACTTGTCAATCCACCCTTTGTGAATTGTAGCTCGATGGCACATTTAGCCAAACAACACAAGATACATTGTCCATCACACAAGACAAAATGGTCAACAACACATGGCACACTGGCCATCAAGGCACGTCTGCCCACAATGCATGTAAAATATTTGTTCTCGTCACTTTTCTTTTTCATTCATTCTTCCTTTGTCGAGGCTCAAAGCTCACGACTATTCTTACTTAGGCATAACTCCAACTCACACTTAACACAGAACACGAAGTTAAATGTGCCAACTGGGACTTTAACCCGCGACACACATGACACGAAGTCCGAGTGCTAAATCATGAGACCCAAAACCGGTGCCTCAGTCCTGGGTTCGCAGACATGTGACACACAGTCATCCACATCATTTACAGGACACTAAGTCCACAAAAACTAACACGGATCAATGATCTACATGTTTTCAACACAGAACACTAGAATTCCGACGTCTCAACTTCTAGATTCACTTTTCTTTCGCAACAACATTTCCGTTTTCATATTTATTTCTCAACAACGTTTTCGTTCTGTGAAACACAAAAAAATAAAAATAAAAACGAAACTCCGAGAACTTATCCAAGTTTGTCGGAAATCTTTTCGTTGACTTAAAACTCTTTTGTAGAAAATCTTTTTAGCTGAAATTCATTTTTAAAACGTTAAATCACAACGAAGTTCAAGTTTTCTCAAAACTCAATTCCTTTTGAAAACCTTTTTCCGAAAATACCCCGAATTCTTTAAAATTATTTTCTAACACATTTTTGTCCAAAATGATCTCACTATTTCTCATCATTCCGTTGTAAATCATTTTCTGAAACATCTTACGTTTTAAGACAATTTCTCTTTGAAAAATCAAATGACTTTGTTTTTGATAAAAGTTTTTCTTCCATTCACATTAAAGTTATTTTTGGAAAAGTAATTTATCACAATTACTATTTATTTTATTTTTGAATTTAATTCAGAAAAATTCACGTCAGTGAAATTTTTTCATGGTTTCGTCCTCACTGTCACTCCTTGATTTACTCTTTTACTCAAAATATTATTAAAATATTATTTTCCCCATTTTATTCCACTTTCAAAAGTTAACACTCTTAAGTTTCTCCTTAAACTTTTTAAAGTTTTCAACCTTAATATAATTGATCACTGACCACTGTCAGTCTTCTCAATCAATCACTCAATAACAGTTATTGTTGAGACCTCATAAGTCTGAAACACATTCAATGTGTAAATTCTCTATGTTTTGATGATTCCAAATAGATTAAGTACGGTAATATTGAACCTTATGAAATTACTGACAAATCTGATAAGTGTGCAGAAAATCAGATTTAAGGTCACTCATCTACTTTCTGACTCGTCTGCTTCTTAGTATAGCTTAGTTTATAAGACCTGTATGAAAACCACTCGTCTGCTTTTTGGTCAAAGACCAAGTCAACGTGCTATCAAGATCTGAGTCTACTTAATGACATGGCAAGAAGCATCTGTCTGAAACAGACTCAGTTGATCACTCGTCTAGTTTTGGACTGCATGATCACCCGTCTAGTTTTGGACTGCATGACCACCTGTCCAGTTTTTGGACTGCTTGAGCACTCGTCCGATTTCCGATTACTTCTCACCCGTCTGATTTTCCAGCTCTGGTATAATGTCAGTTTGTCAGAAATGAAGTCCAAGTTATCTTACTCATATTAAATACCTTCCTTAAAGATCTCGAAGACCTCTGGGCAATATCTTAAAGGATAAAGAATAAAGAACGTTTGTTTCAAGGTTTTAAGGAGTAAACATGCAATCTTCGTACCACAGCAGTAACTTTTTAGCTGTTTTAGTACAAAGTAAAAGTGCTTTCTGGAAAGTGAACCGACTGTTGCACTAAAAGAGGAAAGCTCTCCGCTGCAAGTACAAGAAGCCTGTTGTTGCCTACTATGATATAACAACTGATTCAGTTTAAAATGTTCGCTTGGACAACCTTGTCAAAGCTAAACATTCCCAAGAATTTAATGTTTATACAGAACGACTCTTTGGCATTAATGGTGTCTCAGAAGCTCAAATCAAAAGAACATATTTTATGAAGCTGTGTCTAAACGGATCTCTTGATTGAAGCCTTTAAATAGATCAAACAATGAAGATGAAAACAAGAAGTTGAATATCATTAAGAACACTGTGCAGAAGCATTTACTCTCCTCATTAACTTCTTCATCCTTTCATTGAATACACCTTCAATCATTTGATATTAATTCGCAGTCTTTCACACTTCATATTTATTCCACTCCTTGAGTGTGATCTGAAAGAGTTGCAAGTTGCATTAACTACACAAATCCTTTATATTCCTTGTTTGAGTGTTGAGCCTGAAGAGGCTAGGTGTGCAAAGAGTACTTGTTTGAGTGTTGAGCCTAAATAGGCTAGGTGTACAAAGAACACTTGTACTGTAATTTACTCAGTTATATGGAAACTTGGTGCTGCCAAGAAACTGGACGTAACCCTGTGGATTTTGGGGTGAACCAGTATAAAACTCTAGAGTGATATATCTCTTCCTTTATCTCTTTATTTTGCTTAAGTATTATCCTGTTTAAGTTTTTAACTTGGGGAGTTAATATTGTGAATATCAAACTCTGTTTTACTCTTCTCTATTTGCTTGCATGTTCTGTCTGAATATTAGACGTATCACTCGTCTAATTTTCTCTTCTTGTTGTGCTTGAGAAAATCATTGTAAGTAACCCAAAAAGTTGGCAAACACAATTCAACCCCCCTTCTTGTGTTAACTTTTGTTATTTCAGTTGGTATCATAGCTCAGCCTCTGGGTTGAGCACTTAACAGTGTAGAGGAAAAGATCTTGGAGATGGCAGGAGAAGCTAGCACAAGCCAATACCATGCTGGAGAAGGATCCTCAATGTCGAGACCTCCTTACTTTAATGGAGAGGACTACATTTACTGGAAAGAAAAGATGAAGTGGTTCTTATAGTCCCTTAACTCTGATCTTTGGGATCTCATTGAAGAAGACCCCTTTGTCCCTAAAGATGTCAATGGAGATGATGTTCCTAAAGCTAACATGACTTCTGAGCAAAAGACAAAGTGGCAGTCAAATGCCAAGGCTAGATATGCAATCATGTGCGCCTTGAGCAGAGAAGAATTTGAAAAAGTGTGTGCTTGTGAATCTGCAAAAGAAATGTGGGATTCACTAGCGGTTACTCATGAAGGAACCAGCAAAGTCAAAGAAACCAAAGTCAGCATGTTGGTCAAAAAGTATGAGCTATTTAAAATAGAAGAAGGAGAAACTATTGGATAAATGTATAGAAGATTTCAAACCATAACCAATGGACTGAAATCACTGGGAAAAGTTTACAAGACTGAGGAACATAATTAAAAGATTCTCAAAAGTCTTCCAAAACAATGGAGACCACTTGTGATGACGGTGATATCAGGCCAAAGACTTAACAATAATGAAGCTAGATGAGCTTCTTGGCACTCTCCAAATCCATGAACAAGATTTGATTGAAAAAAACAATGGAGAGAAAAACAAATATATTTCCCTCAAAGCTGACAAGAAATCATCTAGAGGAACCTCATCAAAAGCTCTCAAAGCTGATGAATCTTCAGAGGAATCTGAGGAATCAAATGAAGAAGATTCAGATGATGAATGTGGCACCCCTTTTCGTGCGCCACATTATGCAGATGCATGTAATAAAATAATATGAGAAATTTTAAAACATTTAGATCATGTATTTTAAATCAATACAACATATATACAATATATCAGAGTTCACAGAAGCAATGACATATGCAATACAGACACTCCACCGGCCGTGGTGTAACTAACAAAAGATTCAACTTCAACTCTGAAAGTCCTCGTGAGAGATGTTAGCATTCTCATCACCTTCCTCTTCTCGGCACTAGCTAAAAGCTCATCTCCATCTTCGAATCACGAACCGAATCAACATAACAGAAACATAGAGACAGATATAAAGGAGGTAAGAAACTCTAATCATCATAAAGGGGAAACAACATAAAATACTACTTATCAACATGTATATAAACAAACACAACTGTCTCCTAAGATCATTGTCACATTAATCAACCTCAACATCTCAGTAACTAGGATCATAACTTATTCTAATGCATAACTGGTCCTACATGCATGATTAGCCAATTCTATAACAACGTTCAGTCGGCAATTGGGTTACTAACTCCTGCATCACCAACATGAGTTTCGTCATCTTGGTCGCTCCGGATAGTCCACCTTAACCTCGTGTGACAATTGCTCAAACAACTATTACAACTATTCACACGCCCCCTCTGTGTACAGATACACAGATACACCTCTTGTGCGATAGCCTTGCTATGCACCAATATTATCCGACCACGTATGATAGCCACTCAAATGGCTTATCGTAGCAAGTCATACGGCCCCTTGTGAAAACTATCAAACTTTCGTTGTAGTCGTTCACAACACACCAACATCAACCTCATATTAGTAACCGCTCAAACAGCTATTGCGGCTACCTATAAGGCTGACCAACGCAATGCTATGCACATGCATCCATCACTACATAATTTCACACCACCTTTCCATCTAACACCTCGATATCACCACATGACATCATAATTTCCTAACCAAGCTGTCAACCTAGTTTCACATCAAACATCCCCAAAGTGTCACCAATATTGATCCACCACACATCAATATATCAACAACATCATATAATCAACGGAGAAATAAAAGAATAACCATATATCACGTAATCAACTAAGCATGTTATCAAAATCTTATGATCAATCAACAATCAACGGGGGTTGAGAATCCCCACACATGTTAATGTTCATATTCTATGCCCATAATCCCGATAATTAAAATTTCTTCCCCCTCACCTGGTGTACAATTGTACCGACGTCTCGAAACCAACATTTCCTATACACCTTCAATTCTGCCACGCAAGGAACCAAGGCCTCCGAGCCTCCAAAAATTCACCTAAGCATCACATTGCGGAGCACACGTTACTACGAGTTCAAAATCGAAGACGGAATTGAATTCCAACAAACGAAACGAAAGATACTTCGAGAAACATAACAAAACGAGTTTTGACATAAACGAGGATGATTTACCTTCTCTATTGAAGAAAAAAGAGAAGAGGAAAACGAAGGTATTGTCACTACGATCACAACCACGTACTTCGATTCTCAATTGGACAATCGAAACTCACACAACTCTCCCCGGAAGCTCTTTCTCTCTCTTGTTCTCACTCTATCTCTCTCTTTCTCTCTAGAACCTCTCCTCTCTGTTCTCTCAGCTCTCACTGCTCTCTGACTTAAGCCATTCTTTCTCATTGCATTAATGGAGCCCTGATTGACACGTGGCAAGTCAAAGCATGACCCTTGTCTGTTGACTTGGGCACTTGAGCGTGGATACTCCCACGCTCGAGCGTTGACTTTTGACAAAAAGTCAACTCTTTGCGTTCAGGGTCCATTCGACGTCCGATTACGCTCAAATTTGAGATATAGGCTCATTAGGACCTAATAAACAACCTAAAACCATCAAAAAGACCTAATCTCAACTCTAACTCCAAAATTCTTATTTCACACTCAGACGTCTCAAAGACGCTAACCGAAAAACCCTTGTTTTGTTCCTACGTTCCAACTCCCTCGATAAGGCTGCGTACCTGCCATGCAAAGGTATCTAGACCTTAATCCATCTTTTAACTATATAATCCAAGTCTTAAACATATTCCTCTTACGTAAAACGAAATCGTAAAAACCGGGATGTTACAATGAACTCTCTGTTTTCACTAGAGAGATGAAAAAGCTTTGGAAGGAAAGAAACTTCAGAAAGGACAAACCTTTCAAGCGCTTTAACAAAGACAAAAACAAAGATGGTGGATCTCATGACAAGAACACCATTGTGTGTTATGAATGTAAGAAGCCTGGTCATATCAAAGTAGAATGCCCTCAGCTCAAAAAGCAATCTCCCAAGAAGTTCTTCAACAAAAAGAAGAAAGGAATGATGGCCACTTGGGAAGATCTTGATGAAAGCTCCGCTGAAAGTGAAGGAGAGGAGTTTGAAGCAAATCTCTGTCTTATGGCAGATACTGACTCTGAGTTAGACACCGAGGTACATTCTGAACTTGAGAAATTGAATGATGCCTATGATGAACTATTGGAAGAATCCAACTATATGTCTAAATCTTTCAAATCCCTCAAGAGATAGTTTGTTAAACTCTCAAATGAGTATACACAGAAATATCATGAGTGTGAAAAGTTAGCTGAAGAAAGTAGTATGCTTAAGACTGAAAAGTCTAAAGCTGAGATCTCACTTGAAACTCTATCTTCTGAAGAAATTAGTAAAATTCAATAGAAAGTAGAAGAGCTCACCTTAGATCTTGCCAAATTTGTTAATGGTAGAGATAATCTGACTAAAATTTTGGGAAATCAGAGGCACTCCCTTAACAGGGAAGGAATAGGATATTCCAGTCAAGAACATCATAAAGGATCAACAAAGTTCTCAAAAATAATTGTCAATTCTGTGTCAAATAAACCTATATGCACATACTGTGGAAAATGTGGACATATCATGTCTAAGTGTATCCACAAAAAGAGAAAGAAGTCTTCACAGACTCCTTATACTAACAGAAAAGGACCCAAGAAAGTGTGGGTACCTAAGTCCATGATCATTTCTGTTGCAGACCTACTTAACAGGACAAAAGAAACACTTGTCATGGTACGTGGACAGTGGATGCTCGCAACACATGACAAGAGAAAGGTCTATGTTCCTAAACCTTAAACCTAAGAAAGGGGGACATGTGACTTTTGGTGGCAATCAAAAAGGAAAAGTTGTTGGTGTAGGTAAAATTGGTGGTAAACCTCCCTTGCCTATTATCTGTGATGTTTTATATGTGAAAGGACTAAAACATAATCTGTTTAGCATAAGTCAATTGTGTGATAATGGATTTTCTGGATCTTTTTCTAAAGATGCATGCATAGTCAATGACAATAGTGGAAAGACCCTCTTTTCTGCTAAAAGGCAAAACAATCTGTATAAGATTGACCTGTCTGAACTTTCAGATCAAAGTGTAACATGCTTTATGTCTAAAGAGGATTAAAAGTGGCTATGGCATAAAAAACTAGGACATGTTAGTATGAAAACAAATTTCTAAATTGAAAAAGCATAACCTTGTGATGGGATTGCCTGATATTTCCTTTAAGAAATATATTATGTGTGATGAATGTCAGAGAGGTAGACAAGTAAAATCAAGTTTCAAATCTAAGAAAGAAGTCACTTCCTCTAGACCTTTGCAACTGTTACACATTGATCTGTTCAGACCAGTCAATGTAGCTAGCCTAGGTGGAAAGAAATATGGTTTTGTCATAGTTGATGACTATTCTAGATTTACATGGGTACTCTTCTTAACCCACAAGGATGAGTCTTATACGGTCTTTACAGTATTCAGTAAGAGAGTACAGAATGAGCAAGGTTTTTGTATTTCTGCTATTAGAAGTGATCATGGAGGAGAATTTGAAAATGAGCAGTTCAAAGTGTTCTGTGAGGAAAATGGTATCTCACAATTTCTCTGCACTTAGATTTCCATAACAAAATGGAGTGGTTGAGAGAAAGAAAAGATATCTTCAGGAGATGCGAATAACAATGCTAAATGAAAATAATCTTCCTAAGTACTTATGGGCAGAAGCCATTAACACTTCTTGTTATGTGCAAAACAGAATACTGATTAGACCTATCCTAAATAAGTCTCCTTATGAATTGTGGAAAAGTTGAAAACCCAACATATGATATTTCCATCCATTTGGATATGAATGTTATATTCTTAATACAAAAGACCATCTTGGCAAATTTGACTCAAAAGTAGATAAAGGCATATTCATTGGATATTCTGAAATGTCTAAAGCTTTTAGAATCTTTAACTCTAGAACTTTAGTTGTATAAGAATCAATTCATGTAAAGTTTAATGATGGTTTGAAGACTGGTAGGGAACTATCAGATCTAGAAGAGGATGTTGTATGTATTGAACTTAATCCTGCAGTGGAAGAATCTTCAGACAAACCAACAATAGAAGTGTCTGAAATTCAGACAAGTGCTGATGCGTCTGAAACTCAGAATTTAAAGAAAGATTGGAAATTCAAGACCTATCATCCAGAAGATCTTATTATTGGAAGTCCATCTCAAGGAGTTAGAACCAGATCTGCTTTCAATGAAAACAACAACATGACCTTCATATCAGATTTGGAACCGCAAAAGATTGAAGAAGTCTTGCAAGATGAAAGTTGGATTCTAGCCATGCAAGTAGAACTAAATCAGTTCAAGAGAAATGATGTACGAACTCTAGTTTCTAAACCCAAGGAAAATCTGTCATTGGAACCGGATGGGTATTTAGAAACAAACTGGGTGAAGATGGAAAAGTGGTAAGAAACAAAGCAAGATTAGTTGCTCAAGGTTATAATCAACAGGAAGGTATTGATTTTACTGAAACTTTTGCACTTGTAGCTAGATTAGAACAATTAGAATTCTCATGTCATATGCTGCTCAACATGATATAACTCTTTATCAAATGGATGTTAAAAGTGTATTCCTAAATGGAATAATTGAGGAAGAAGTGTATGTGAAGCAACCTCATGGTTTTGAGGACTCTGAAAATCCTCACCATGTCTATAAGCTGAAGAAAGCTTTATATAGACTCAAACAAGCAACAAGAGCTTGGTATGATAGGCTAAATACATATCTAATGGAAAATAATTTCATCAGAGGAAAAGTAGACACTACAATTTTTAAGAAATGCTCAAAGAAAGACTTCAAAGTAGTACAGATTTATGTTGATGATATTATATTTGGTGTTACTAATGAAAATCTCTGCAAAGAGTTCTCTGAGCTGATGCAGGATGAATTTTAAATGAGCATGACGGGAGAACTGAAGTTCTTACTTGGTCTTCCTTGGTATTCTAAAAAAGGTACAAAATGGAAAATTCAAAGCCTATGAGTACTCCTATACATCCATCAATTGTTCTAAACAAGGATGAGGAAGGTAAAAAGGTAGACCAAACTGCCTACCGAGGTATGATTGGATCTCTTCTATATTTAACTGCTAGCAGACCTGATATTCAATTCAGTGTTTGTCTTTGTGCTAGATTTCAATCGGACCCTAAAGAATCTCACCATAAGGCTGTTAAAAGAATTTTCAGATATTTGATTGGAACCACTAACGTTGGTCTATTATATAAGAAAGCTGAAGAGTTCAGGTTAGCTGGATTTTGTGATACTGATTTTGCTAGAGATAAAATTGATAGAAAAAGTACCAGTGGAGGATGTCACTTCATTGGAGCAAATATGATCTCCTGGTCAAGCAAAATACAAAGTACCATTGCTTTTTCAACTGCTGAAGCTGGGTATATATCTATAGATAATTGTTGTTCACAACTGCTTTGGGTAAAATATCAACTTGAGGATTATTCAATGTTTGAGCATAATATACCTGTTTGGTGTGATAATACTAGTGCTATTAATCTGTCTAAGAATCCCATACAACATTCTAGAGCAAAACATATAAAAATTAAGCATCGTTTTATTAGAGATTATGTTCAAAAGGGTCTTTTTGAAATTAACTTTGTAACCACTGGATATCAGTGGGAAGATATCTTTACAAAACCCTTAAGTGAAGATAGATTTGTTTTTATCAGAAGGAATCTTAATATGCATAATGTGTCTGAATGAGTGCTTGATGATATGTCTGAAAATTTTACTTGTCTAAGTTTTATATCTGTTTGACTCGTCTATGTTAAGCTAAGCGTCTGATGACGTGGCTAAAAGCACTCAGTGCTAAACCCTGACTGAGACACGTGTACATTGCATTTTTTTCCCTCCTTTTATGAAAAACGTTTCATTTGATTTACAACTGTCTTTTCAAAATTCATTGATGTTTGTAGCAATAATCTCTCTCCTCATTCCCAACGCAAAAAACACTGAAGTGTTTTAACAAAAGGAATTCATGTCGTTTCAAAACTACCCACTCAAAGTCTCTTGCTCACAATCTCTCTCTGAACTCTCTTCATCTTCATCTCTTCGAAACCCTTCCTTTCCAAATCCTAAAAATCTTCTCCTCTGAAACAATGGCACCCAAAAGTTATCTTGAAGATGTTGCTGAAAGATCCGGACTTTCTTTAACAGAACTAAAGAAAGTGCATCCTAGAAGGATTCCTAACTTCTAAGTTAAACAACAAAGGATTAGATGTCAAGCCAGAAATCGCACATGCTGGGTGGCTACCATTCTTCCAGATTATGGAAGATGTCTATCCTTCCTTGGCTAGGGACTTCTGGTAAAACTCTAAAGTCACCAAGGATAGCACAACCTTCATGATCTCCGGTGATGTTGATGAAGACCATGTCTTCATCACCCATGAGTCACTCGCTGAAGTGAATAAGTGCCCTAGAGAAGGAGTAGGCTACGATAAAAAAGCTGGGTGAAGAATCAAGGTGGCGAGGCAGCTGTGAACCTTGTACTGTATGGAGTTCCCAAGTCAAAGGACTGTGATTCAAAGTTCCTAACTCCAAAGGCAAGATTTCTTCATGTTCTTCTAATTAACTGTGTGATACCTAAAACTGGTTCTAGGGATCATGTGAGTAAGATAGAAAATTTTGTTATCTACCACTTAGTCCAAAGAATCAAGATAGATATCATAGATTTAATTTTTGGAAACATGTTGAAAACTGTTAAAGGGAATTGCATGGATGGATTTCCCTATGGCATGCTTATGACAAGAATCTTCAGAGCCAACTCTTTGAACAACATGTCACAAGCTTTCCATGCTGATGTCTACACAGAGATAACTTCAAATACCCTATCTTTGATGAAAATTCAACTTCAACCAATTCAGAACCTTCAACTGCTGAAGCATCTTCCTCTGCTGCACCGGCTAGTGAAAGACTGAGCGTTCCAGTAGTTAAGGTTGAACCTTTTGAGGAACCTGTTGAAGAAGAAAGGTCTCAACTTCAAAGGAAGAAGAGGAAAGTTACTATCTCAACTGCTCAAACTTTTGTGTTTCAAGATGCTGCTGATGTATCTCAGGTTGTTGAGCCTGTTGTTGAATCTTCTGAGCAAGTTGATGCTTCTGCTCCTACTGCACCCAATATAACAAAAGTCTTCAAAAGGAAGAGAACAGTGCAAGGTGAGGGGGAGTCTCAACCAGAAGAGACAGTGATCCCTAAGAAAAAGAGGCCCACTGTGACAATAAGGAAATTGGTATTACCTTCTACTCCATCACCATCACCCTCACCTCAAAGAGAATCCTCCTTTCAACCTCAACCAACAGCCACAACAACCTCCACTCCACAACCATCATCACCATTACCACTATCTCCACAAAGAGCACCAACACCAATACTACCAAGAACATCATCACCTCAACCACAACAAAACACCCTTACTCCACCTTCTTCACAAAAAATTCCAACTCCTTCACACACATCACCCATCCATCACTCTTCTGAACCCAATCCTACCATATCAGAAACTCACATGTCTGATACTTCCATACCACAAACATCTCATCATTCTGACATTCTTCTCATTAAGGATGTCAATGACTTTGATTATTTTGACAATCCCAGTTCTCCACATTCACCCAAAATAAAAACCCCTTATTACATCAGAAACCATAACCAAGTCCCTCTGAGAATAATCTGTCCAGATTTACTCTCTGAAACAAGACACAACCCACTCCCTTTAGCCACCTTACCTCCATATCACCTATCTTCCAGAACCACTCCCTTCTCTATCACAGATGAGTCTTGCTCAAGTTTTTGAGCAGCAAAGACTTGGATGTCACTGCTTCACTTGAAGCTGAAAGGCAGCTTGTTAAGCTTGCCAGAAAACAAAAACCAGTAAACAAATGGCTCTTCAATCCTCACATCTTCATGAGACCCTCTACAAAGTAATGCCTGACTCCATGACCTTGAAAGGAAAGTAAAAGGTCATTGAATTGCCTGGAGATCAACAATTCTATCTGATCAAGCTCAATGACAACAAATACAAATCCAGACTGAGGTTGTTCACTACAGAGACCCATCACAAGTTTCTAAAAGTCAGAGACATCTAAGGACCACATTATTATGGAAGAGTTACCTCCTACTCCTCCTCCTAATCCACCTCCTCCATCAGCATCTGCAACTGCAATGACTACAACAGATTCTACTACTGTAGTTGCTTATGATCCTGCTGCCCATCAGAGGCTAGATGAAATGTCTTCGAGTTTACAGACTGTCTTCCAAAGACAGGATGAAGTAATTGCTCAGCAAGCTGCATTTCAATCTAAGATGTTAGCTCAACAGCAAGCAATGTAGAAGATGATGGAAGCTTTCTTCAAAAGCCAAGGAGGCCCTAGTTCTTAGATCTTAGGACTTAGTCTTTTTCATTTCCTCTTGAGTCATGCAATGTACTAGTCAATGATGTCTATCACTTGTAACACTTATGACTCTGATTATATGAAATGAATTGTTTTCGATATTGCTTTTGGCTAGCTGTCTTAATATATCTGTTTTACTCACTTTTTGATTGATGCCAAAAGGGGGAGGAAATATAATAGAAAAATAAGAAAATTATTTCTCACTTTGTGTTTTTCTGTTCCAAAAGTTATGGTTGCTCTTATACAATTGGTTTACAAATACTTATCCGCTATGATACCCTTTTTTTTGCTCTAAATATTTGTTTATCTGATGCATAAACTAAGGGGGAGCATTGCAAATTATATCTTCTGAAATTTCTCTTATTGCTTTTTGATGTTCAATAAAATCAGAAAAATTATTTGTCATCATCAAAAAGGGGGAGAATGTTGATACCTCATAAGTCCGAAACACATTAAATGTGTAAATTCTCTAAGTTTTGATGATTCTAAATAGATTAGGTATGGTAATATTGAACCTTATGAAATTACTGACAAATCTGATAAGTGTGCAGAAAATCAGATTTAAGGTCATTCGTCTACTTTTTGACTCGTCTGCTTCTTAGTAGAGCTCAGTTTATAAGACCTGTCTAAAAACCACTTGTCTGCTTTTTGGTCAAAGACCAAGTTAACACGCTATCAAGATCTGAGTTTAATTAATGATATGGCAAGAAGCATCTGTCTGAAACAGACTTAGTTGATCACCCGTCTAGTTTTGGACTGCATGATCACCCGTCTATTTTTGGGCTGCATGATCACCAGTCTAGTTTTGGTTTGCATGATCACCAATCTAGTTTTTGGACTGCTTGAGCACTCGTTTGATTTCTGATTACTTCTCACCCATCTGATTTTCCAACTCTGGTATAATGTCAGTTTGTCAGAAATGAAGTCTTAGTCATCTTACTCATATTAAATGCCTTCCTTAAGGATCTCGAAGACCTTTGGACAATAGCTCAAAGGATAAAGAATAAAGAATGTTTGTTTCAAGGTTTTAAGGAATAAACACGCAATCTCCATACCACAGCAATAACTTTTTAGTTGTTTTAGTACAAAGTAAAAGTGCTTTCTGGAAAGTGAACCGACTGTTGCACTAAAAGAGGAAAGCTCTCTGCTGCAAGTACAAGAAGTCTGCTGCTGCCTACTCTGATATAACAGTTGATTCAGATAAAAATGTACTCTTGGACAACCTTGTCAAAACTAAACGTTCCCAAGCATTTAATGTTTATATAGAATGACTCTTTGACATTAACGGTGTCTTAGAAGTTCAAATCAAAAGAACACATTTTCTGAAGCTGTGTCTAAACGGATCTCTTGATTGAAGCCTTTAAATAGATCAAACAATGAAGATGAAAACAAGAAGTTGAATATCATTAAGAACACTGTGCAGAAGCATTTACTCTCCTTATTAACTTCTCCGTCCTTTCATTGAATACACCTTCAATCATTTCATATTAATTCGCAGTCTTTCACACTTCATATTTATTCCACTCCTTGAGTGTGATCTGAAAGACTTGCAAGTTGCATTAATTACACAAAACCTTTATATTCCTTGTTTGAGTGTTGAGCCTGAAGAGGCTAGGTGCGTAAAGAATACTTGTTTGAGCGTTGAGCATGAAGAGGCTAGGTGTGCAAAGAATACTTGCACTGTAATTTACTTAGTTATAGTGGAAACTTGGTGCTGCCAAGAAACTAGACGTAGCCTTGTGGATTTTGGGGTGAACCAGTATAAAACTCTTGAGTGATATTCCTCTTCCCTTATCTCTTTATTTTGCTTAAGTATTATTCTGTTCAAGCTTTTAACTTGGGGAGTTAATATTGTGAATATCAAACTCTGTTTTACTCTTCTCTATTTGGTTGCGTATTCTGTCTGAATATTATACGTATCACTCGTCTGATTTTCTCTAATCTAAGTTCTGCTTGTTGTGCCTGCGAAAATCTTTGTAAGTAACCGAAAAAGTTGGTAAATACAACTCAACCCCCCATCTTATGTTAACTTTGGTTATTTCAGTTATAACATACATCGCAGTTATAACATACATCATAGTTATTCATGCTTTCACAGGAAACATTAAAAATCACATAACAGTCATATAACAATTAAACTTAATAGCACACATCACAACGAATAAAATTACATACGACACACGGATAGCATGTAGCTATCAAAAACCGCTCAGGTAAACTCCCCTCACCTCTTGTAGTTTTCAGTTTCCTTATCGAAAATGTTTCGTCAAACTTTCGATTCTTCTTGCAACGTACAACAACAAATTATCCTTCAACAAACTGAAGTTGACACAAGCAAGCATAAGAGGGGGGGGGGGGGGGGGGGGGGTTGAATTGTGTTTGATAAGAATTTTTGAAAACAACCTTTAAAACAATTTTTGCACACGAGGAGATTAGAAACAAAAGCAAGCTCAAAGAAATAGATCATTTTTAAAGGATTTAACAAAAGCAATATCAAAACCCCTCGGTTAGTAAGAAACAAATAAAGCTGTAAGAGTTAGAGATAGAAGAATCACACAAGATGTTTTATCCTGGCTCACTCTCTTCCAACCAAGAGCTACGTCCAGTCCCTTCTACTTGAAGGATTTTCTCCACTATTTTCAAATAGATTACAACCAAGTATTCAACACCTCTCCAAGCTATAAGTATTTCTTTCTTACCAAGCCTCTTCAGGCTCTAACTCTAACAAAGATTTAATGTTTGACCTCTTAACTCACTATGTGTGAGGATATGACTGTTTAAGGTCAGATGAATATTTTCACAATATTCAAACTAAGAATACAAACTCTTGCTTTTGAAAGAATATAAGAATGAGTGATTATCGATTGACAAAAGTTAAGCTAGCAAGGTCGTTCTCGCAAGAGTAGTTCTTCAGTATCTCAGGTCTTCTATTTATAGTGACCTTCTTCTTCACTTGTATTTCTTCAACGGTTACTTTGAATAATCCCATTTAGTGATATCATTTAATGCATGATATCCGTTGTGACTGATAGCTTGATTGTGGCAAGCTAAATAGTACTCTTGGTTATCGAGGTAGCATGAAATAGGTGGCTTGCTGCTCTGAGTATTGCAGTTTGAGAACTTGTTGTTCCTCCTTTATGTATAATCCAGCTTTTTCAGCCATAAAGTTGTCATCGGCCAAATTTTTTTGCAGTATCTCATTGTACGATCCTACTTTTTACATTTCTTGATGGTACTATGTTTCTTTTACAATAAGATAAAACATTAAAGCAGATAAAAAAAATGTGAAGAACAAATATTCTGTTGAAATAAATATCAATCATTTGAAATAAATTCAAGAGATTCAGATTGCATTTAATTCATTCTAAGATGGAGCTCATCTACTTTTAAAAAAATCCGTCTACTTAGTTATATGTGAGGACAAGTCTGCTCAATATTTTTATTTTGCTTGTCTGAGGACGTGACATATCCTCTTGTCTATCAAGTCTTTGGACTTGCTATTCCTCAATGAGTTATAAAGATCTCCGTCCAGTGATGTGGCAGTTAGAGCTTGTCTACTAGATTACTTTATTTTTCAGTTCATTTACTTCTACTAATTACTTCCGTCTGCTTATGTGGCATGATGGACACGCTTATTATCAAGTCTTTGGACTTGCTGTATCTAACTAGTTATTTTGGTATTCTTCTAGCAAACATTTAGAGCTTCGTCTACTTAAGAAAACCAGTCTACTTAAATAAGTAACTTTACTAAAATATTGAGCAGCCCGTCTACAAGGGTGGACACGTATTTTTCAATGAAAACTTATCCCATGTTTCTTTTACTTATATTTAAATATTCCTGCATAACTGAAAGCACATGTTAAATCTCAACTAACACTTTACCAATCAAATTTAATCCTTTTGTTAGCATCAAAACTTAGAGATTATTTAATCCAGAACCACTTTGGTTCCAACAATCTCCCCATTTTTGATGTTGACAAAACTAATTAAATTTGAAAAGAAAAGTCTAAGAGAGCTTGCAGGGCTCCCCCTTAGACAAGGCATTCAAATAATTAAGAAGAAAAAGTATATGAAAAACAACTGCATATAAGTTAACAGATAGGTGCAACAGCTTATCATACTTAGAGTATATATGAAGGAATAAATAAGCATAGTCAGCAGATATCAAAGCAAATAAGCAAACATAAGTATCAGAGTAGTTAGAAAGTAGAAAAGAATATGCATATGAAGACAAATATAAGCTTTTCAAAACCGACTTTTTATATATATAAACAAATCTCTTTCCTTTCTTTTCTCCCCCTTTTTGTCATTAGCCAAAAAGGTAAAAGGAGTGGACCATCATTGTCGGTATAAGAAAAAAGAAGGATAAAAGGTTAAGGTTAGGCAGGAGGAGGTGGTGGAGGTGGAGGGTTCTGAGTCTGGCTTTTCTTGAAATCCATGAGGAATTCCAGCATTTTATTCACAACCTCTAAGGTTGGAGCCATAGAAACTTGGACTCTCCGAGAGACTTCTTCTGTGATTTTCTCTGTCATCTTTTCAACTTTTTCTTCAACTAATTTTCCAACCCTTTCATCAACAAATTTTCCATGAACCTCTTCAAGATTAGGTGGCAGAGCCTGTTGCCTTGAGCTTTTCAGTAGACTCTTGAAATGTGTTTAATGTTCTTGAATGATCTGAAGGGTGCATCACAACTAGAGCTAATGGTTGAGAAGAGTGTTTTTCTGATGAGCTCTGACTGTGAATGGATTCACCTATCTCTTCTGAGCCAACAGTAGTGGCATTTTGATCAGGTTCTTCAACAACAAGTTCATTTGCAATAGGCTCTGAAGTAGGTGAAGGGGTCACTGAGACTTCTTTTGCCCATCTGATGGGGTAGATGAATTCCACATTTTTACTATTTATGGGAAGTCCCCAAAGATCTTTATAGATCATATACCTGAAATTTTAAAGACCACACTTCCCTCTGACCTTAGGAATTTCCTTCTTCTCTTCTTCAGTCAGTCCAGAGGAAGATGTCTCTCTTGCGCAATGAATAATATGAGATTTCCAGAAATCTGCAGCATGTTGTTCACTTATTAACTCAATCGATTCAGTATGCAAAAAGAAATCCAGCATTGAGTAGTCAAAAGTTTCTTGATGTAGATCAAACATTGCTGATTCAGCTTCAGGCATGACTCCTTTGAATCTTCTGTTTTTCTTGTCCTAGTCCATATTCAGATCTACCATCGACAGTCTTGGACAGATTCTATAAGGCATGATTCCAACTCTGGTTGCTTCATTATGTCTCAACCAGGATGGAGGGACAAAATACGCAGCTCTATCAACTCTGAAATGACTGAATTCCCACTTCAGCATTTCATAGGTGAGCTGATCCAGGAAGAAATCAGAGGCCCTCCCATAGACTCTGGGATGCTCAAAGGATATCCATTTTTTGTCCCTTGACATGATCATGGGAACATGCTTTGAGGATCTTGCTCTTTGCTCAGGGATGGTAGGAATATTTTTTCTTCTGCAGCAGATGCCACAACAGTAGGCACAGGGTAACCTAACATTCTCTTCTTGGGAATGGATCCCAGAAGAAGAGTCTTCTTCTCCTTGAGCTCCTTCAAGGGACTTGTCTGCTGCTCCCCTTGAGCGGGTTCTTCCTCTCTACTAAGAGCAGACTCCACTTGTCTTTTCTCAGCAAAAGTCTTCACAAGCCTTCTTCTTTTGTCCGTCCTAAGAGTCTCAGCCTCAGATGCCTCAGCATCCTTTGACTTTCTCTTAGGAGAGGGCTTCCTCAACCTGAACCTCAAGGGTCAACAGTCTCTTCAGTATCATTAGAGACTAAAGGCTTCTCCAACTCAGGTTTTTGATCATGTCTGACTACCTTTCCAACAGGTTTCTAGAGTTTTTATGAGATAGGAAATTCAGATTCATCAGCTGATTCCACTGGTTCCTTCAGCTTCAGCTCAACAGCAGGCTTCTTCTTCTTATTCTTCTCAGCCTTGTTATCTTCCTCATCATCTTCTAGAGGATTTCCTTCTATGTTCATCATAGACATATTCTTCTCGTCTATGGGAACGAACATGTTGACAAACTCTCCATCACTAGGAACAAACAGCTTGTTCCAAGAATGTCTTGTCATCAACATCCCATAAGGGAATGCTTGCATGTTGGGTCTCTTGATCAAGGACTCCAGGTAGATGAAAATAAGCTCATTTATGTCCACCTTGATCTTGTGGATCAAATGGTACAGGGCAAACCTGTCCAACTTGGTGACACTGTCTTTGGAGCCTTTTCTTGGCATAACACACTCCAACAACAACTTGTGCATGAATCTGCACTTGAGACCATACTGACAGGTTTCATGTTGGTAGGGTTTGGGAATCCATACAAAGCGATGTTCACATTGGTAGGTCCAACCTCATCTTCCTACTCAGACCTGTAACCTGCTCCTATCCTTGAGCAGTTGGTGACAATCTCCAGAGAATTCAAGGAGATTAAGAATGCTGTGTCGAGCACTCGAGCACGAAAGGTTTTGGTTCCATCAACAGGGTTTGAGATAATGACAGCACTGGTGCAGAAGTCTCTGACTATTTTCGGATGAACCAACTCCTTGATGTCAAAGAAGGGGTTCCACCTGGAGTATTCCAACTCCTTAGTGACACCCATTCCCCATTTCTTCATTTGTTGAAGATTCACGACCTTTCTAGCCAAAATTTTCACAACATCAGAGATTCTCATGTGGTATTTTGAAGCTATTTCCTTTGGTGAAAGATTTCTTGGGGGTGCCATTGCAGAAGGAGACGAGATTAGGGTTTTGAAAACTTAGAAGGGTTTGACAGAGAGAGAGATGATGACGAAGAGATTCAAGAGTTTTGAAAGCGTAAAAAGACAAGCTTTCTGACTCTTTTTTCTTTTATAGTCATAAAAGCAGGAGAGAGAAAAGAGACATTTTTAATTTTAAAACGGCACGAAATATGTGGGGGAACTACAACGCCTACTTAGACTTAAATAAAACATGGTTTCAAGAAATAAATCTGCCTTGTACATGATTAGATTCATATTAATAAATGGTATCAAATAATTAATAGCCATTTTATTAGAAACTGTTGAGTTCAAACATAGTGACTCAATAGGGTCAGACAGGTATCATAGACAGGTCAAATAAAAATAAGACAAGTTAAGCATGTAATATTAGACATGTCATTCAACAATGCAATGCATGTTCAGATTGTCTCTAATGTATATAAACCTATCTTCAGCTAAACGTTTTGTGAAAATGTCATCCCATTGATTTTCAGTTTTAACAAACTTAATATCAAAGATACCTTTTTAACATAATCCCTTATAAAGTGATGTTTTTTTTCAATATGATTATCCTTATAATGCTGAATTGAATTTTTAGATAAGCAAATTGCACTTGAATTATCAAACCACAAATATATTATGCTCATATATAGAGTAATCTTCATGTTGATGTTTTACCCATAAGAGTTGAGAGCAGCAATTAGCTGCAAAGATGTATTCCGCTTCAACAGTAGATATAACAATTGTTCTCTGTCTTTTGTTTGTCCAGGAGATAAAACTGGCTCCAATGAAGTGGCACCCTCCACTGGTGCTTTTTATTTCTATTCTGTCTCCATCAAAATCAGCATCACAGTATCCTACTAATCTGTATTCTTTTGTTCTTAAATACAACAAACCAAGATTAGTGATCCCAAGCAAATATGTAAATATTCTTTTAACAACTTTGAGATAGGATTCTCTAGGATTAGATTGGAATCTTGCACACATACAAACACTAAATTGAATGTCAGGTCTGCTTGAAGTTAAATATAGAAGAGAGTCAATCATACCTCTGTAGACAGTTTGGTCTACCTTTTTACCTTCACCATCTTTGCTTAATTTTGCATTGGGTTGCATAGGAGTTTTCATATGCATTGGAAGGCTTCTGAGGATCTTCCCAACTCTTTCTCAGCATTTGTATAAGTTTTGTCAAGAGACTTTAAACCTTTGATGATAGTTTGAAATCTCCCTATCATCTGAGCAACAAATTCACCTTCCTCCATGATGAACAGTTCATACTTTCTAACAAGTATGACAATCTTTGACTCTTTAACTTTAACAGTTCCTTCATATGTGACAGATAAGGTGTCCCACATTTCTTTTGCAGAGTCACAAGCATATACTTACTCAAATTCTTCAAGACTGAGAGCACAGAAGATCATTCTGCAGAGGTCCACCGAGCTTTTGGCTTGTCAGTGTTATCATCATTCTTGGGAATGAATGGACCTTCAGTAATGACATCCCAAAAATCATAGTTTATTGAAAGAATGAACCATTGGAATCTATCTTTCCAATAGTTGTAGTTTTCTCCATTGAAGAATGGAAGTCTGGTTAGGGAGGCTCCTTCAGTCTGGTGACTCCCACTTGAACTAGCTCCAGCAGTCATGTCTATTCTTCAGAACATTTTCCTCTATAATGTTAGATGCTTAACCCAGAGGTTGAAATCTGATACCAACTAAAATAGACAATGATAAACACGAGAAGGGGGGTTGAATTGTGTTTATCAGACTTTAAAACAAAGTTGAAAACTTTTTGCACACAGAAGCTAAGCTCAGACAAGTGATTTCTCAAGATACAGACAGGTCACCTATCTGATCAGTTTTTCACAGAAAAACACACAAACATGCAAGATTAAAACTTGTTTGATATTCACACTTAAACACCTTTAGTTAGTTGATAAATAATGATAATCAAAGCAACTAAAGAGATAAGGATAGAGAGATTAAACACAACTATTTATCCTAATTCACCCTTTAAAAACTAGGGCTTCGTCCAGTCCTTGACAACACCAAGTTTTCTCCACTATAACTGATCAAGTTACAGACTCCAAGTATTCTTTGCACACCTAGCCTTTCCAGGCTCCAAGACAAGTATTCTTTGCTCACATAGCCTCTTCAGGCTCACTCAAGCTGTTTTGAGAAAAGATTGTAATAAATACAATTTGCAAGTCTTTCGCTAACACTCAGAAGAGCATTAAATGTGCAGTATAGAAAGATTGCGTAATAACTTCAAATGACTGAAGAATACAGATTGAAAGAATAAATGATTAATTGCTCAGAGTAATGACTCTTTAATGCCGTGTATTCTCTATCTTCATCTTCAATGACTTTTGTATTTATAGGCTCCAATCATTTTGAATCCGTTAGAGACATTCCTTCAAGGTTTGGCTTCAAACTGAACTCCATTAAATGCAATAGAGTCGTTCTGAACATCCATTAATACAATAGGAACGTTGGTTGCACTCTAACACGTAAGTCCATTGCTTGATGCTTTGTGTAGCAGCCAAATCAGTTTTGTGCAGGTTGGTTTTTGTACTTTGCTGAACACATTTAACTTTTCGTGCAATTCTTAGTTATAATAGGAATAAATCATATTAGAAGCACTTCGTTTCTGAGCTCCTAGGTTACTTGTGAGTATGACCTTCCGACTTTCTTGATATGCATGAGAGACAAAGCATTAGTGACTTCTGCTTGAGAGGACATCTCCTAAAAGCTTCGTTGTCCTTGTGTTCCTTATCGAAGGACCATAGACAAGTGAAGGCTTCAGACAGGTTGGATTATTAAAGCAGAGAGTCAATAATCCAGTCAGCAGACATGTTGACTTTCACTCTACCGACAAGTGATCTTTTATGTGGGCAGACAGGTGCAAAAAGAATTCTCAATTTAGTGATCTGCACACTAGATAGATAGGTTAACAACCAATATGAAGTTCAATTAAATCATTAACAAATGTTTAGTTTTCATCAAAACTAAGGGCAAATGCGCATCAGACATTTAGAGACTTAATAATCTCCTCATTTTTTATGATAGCAAACATTAGATGATTTAATGAACTTTAGAAAATATCAACATATAAGATAGAAAAAGTTCTGACAGGTTGAAATTTTCTTAACCAGAAAAGGTTGTGCAAACAGGTGCACTTAGGTTTACTTCATATCATAAAGACTTAGAGCAGAAAGCACATAGCACATTATCAAAGCAATATATCAGAGCAACATACGTTAACTGTGGTTTTACATAAGTTAAAATGAGTTAAGCAGATGTCTAGCCGAGTTCATTTAAGCTTAAGCATTTATGCAGCTAAGACAAGTTCAATTAAGCATTGATTAAGTCTTTACTTTACTTTATAAAGCACTCATTATCTTAAGTCTTTACTTTACTTTCTCTCCTTTTGTCGTCAACAAAAAAGAAAAACACAAAACAGAAAAGCAAAAACAATAAATATAAGATAAAAAGATGTATTTTTCATTCATCATTAGCTTGTACAAAGCAAGTTTTTAAAAAACTAATCGGACCTACTCAGAGTGTGTTTGAGAAAGCTGGAAAAAAAAGATTATGCTGATAATTTATAGGATCTGAGGAGCCAATCTAGTTAGGTTATCGTGCTCTATTGTGATGCAATTGCATGTGATTTTTGTTTTTAAAAAAATTATTATTGTTAATTAATTAATTAATAATTAAATACACCACGTTAAAAGTTAAAATTTCAAAGATCAATGAAACTTGCTAGGAAAAAAAGGGACAATTCCCAAAAATGCAAAACATGGAGGAATCGAAGGGTGATTGAGAGTGAACGAGTAAGCACACGCAAAGCTTCAAAGCTTTTCATTCCAATCTTGTGAAGGAAGAGGCAAAAGAACCCAACAATCCTTTTAAAGTGTCGTTTCAATAAAGAAAACGATTGAAGTTTTTACAGTTTTGAAACAGTGTGTGAAGAGAGAGTTCCGTAACTGATATAACAGAAGATTTAACTTGGGTTTTCTTTCCGTTTCATCTTTTGGTCTCTTTTCAAAATCTCATCCCAATTCGCTTTCATTTTCCCAAGTTCGAACCTTTGTGAATTGTGATCTTTCTTCTCAAATTTCATAGTAAGTCTCCATTTTGGCTTGATTAGTGTGTTGTTTTCATACGGGCATCTTTGGTTTTGATTTTTTTTAATTGCATTGTGTGTTTTTGGGGTTCAGTTTTGAAGGGGTAGCGCTGTTTGGAATCTGGGAAAATGGGTTTGTTTTTTGGGATTTTTCTGGGGATGGTATTTGGCATAGCATTGATGGCTGGGTGGCAACGCATGATGAGGTACCGAAGCGCCAAGCGAATTTCAAAGGTATGGTGGTTTGTGCTGTTCATCTTGAATTATATTGTGTTAATCATTGTTTTAGAAATGGTTATGGATTTCTTTGGAATGGGCATTATTGAAGAGAAGTTGATGAATTGAGACACAATTAGTGGGTGAGTTTTTGAATTTTGAAAGAAAAAAACTGGGAGATCATGAAGTTCACGGGACAGCCAATGACCTACTTGTACTGGATTTTAACAAAGGAATGCCATATGGGAAGAGTAATCAATTTGAGAAAAGATTCATAGGGCATGTGTAGTGAGGACACTTATAAGAAGGTAAGGATAATAATTTAATGATGATAACATGATCATTTAAAAAAGTCACATGCATTTATCTTCTAATTTTGACCATTCAAATAAGATTCAATGGTCAAGCTTCATTGCTCTCTGCTTTCACAGTAAGAAGATGTTCTGACAATCTGACCTGATATAGTCCCAAGGTACCAATATCATGATTCTGAATACTCGTTCTTGCAAAAATTTATATGCCGAAACATAATTGCTCAAAAGAAATTGGTGGGAAAAAAATAGTGTATGCTTTTCTTCAGCGATCAGTGTTATTGACAAGCACAAGGAGATACTTTCTCAACGTACAGAATTGATGGTCCTTTGTGTTGGCCCACATCAGATATGTATATGGGCAAAGTACCCCTTATAATGACTTTGACAATTCTTCCTTTTTAAGCTAGCTTTTGGGGGTAGAGTTAGATATATATATCTATTAAAATGAAGAAGTAGACCATGATAAGCAGTACCTCTAACTTGGAAGTTTTCTTGCAACACCGAGAACGCAACTGTTGTAAGAAAGTAGCTGACTTACTACTAAAAAATGAGTGGCCTACTGTAAGAACTATACCTATGCAATACACACATATCAAGATAAATATTAGTTGATGCCTTAAAATATGCAACAAGTAATTTTTATATTAATTGCTATTCAAGTGGAATATTTTACTTGATAAGGAGATTTGGACTTCCAAATGGGTTTGACTATAAGGAATCTCTGATTATTAGGAGAGTAAGTTAGAAATTGGAAAAAGATTTACAAGATAAACAGAAGATTTTGATGCCTGACTCTCCTATCTAGATTGTCCTAGATGAGAGTATATAAAAGAAAAATAAGAGACGCTAGGTGATATTTGGTCAAACCATCATTTCAATTCTGAAAGTAATATTTAAGTTTACCGGTGTATGCATTTATGAAAGTTAGTATGTAGGTCCACTATATATTACTTTATAAGAACTTATATCCCTCATGTTGAGAGGTATAGATGCATCCAATGTCTAAGCATTTTTCTGTTATCTGAATGATCAAATCCTTAAAAGAAGGACTAAGGTGACCCTAAGACAATGAAAACCTTGCATTCCGAAGCAGTGCTCCTTCTGCTTTGCACAAACATTTTATCTGGTTGATTTTTAATCCTAAAATGTCTTGAGAACAAATCAAGTTGATGTAGGACTGATTCAAAAGTTCTTACTTTGGTCATTGCCTACCTTTAAGGTTTAGCTTGAATGTGAAAGAAATCAGGAACTGTTAATGGGCAAAGATTGAGTGGTATTACAATTTTTCTGGGTGGAAGTATGTCGTTTTATTTTAGCTAGGTTGCTTACCTTGGGGTTTTATGAACTGATTAAAAGAGACCTTACTCTAAATGATTTTATAACTTTATATGATGGGTGCATGTGTTTTGCACATACTATCTTATGCTTTTTTTGCCTGGTTGAATCCTGCATTGATAAAAGCTGTAGGGAATATTTGGTTGCCATAATTAGTGTGGCATATTGGTATATCGAAACAAAAGCTTTCTCATGCTCTGTAACTGTCATGGTTCATAGTTTAATGAAGTATGCTTATAAAAAAAAAATAGTTTGATAAAGTATAAGACTACATAAGTGCGAACATGTAACTTTGTTAAACTGCATAGTGGTCTATCACATGATATTATGAAAATATTTTGAACCAGAAACCTTTGCTTGTTGCATAATATCTAACCTGTTCTCTCTACGCAATCAATTACAAGCTTATCAATTCATTCATCTCTTTGTATCGTAAGCCAGTGACACATATCGTAATTTTGACCTTCCCTGAGCCTGTGGACTTCTGCATGGAGTCTAGATCCTGGATTCTATGCTAATTTAATCACAGTAATGGAAGAAGACAAGTAGAAAAGGGACATGAAAAGGAAAATGAAAAAAGGAAGGCATCAGAACTTGGATCTTATATTATGATGAATATGATAGGGACCGGGTATTATGGGGTGCCTAAGTCCCACATCGAGTAGCATGGGATGCTGGGTGGTGTACTTAAGTGGCTTGGTTCTCCCCCTTAATGGCTAACTTTTAAGGGAGGGTTCCTCAAGTGCTTGGGAGCACTTGATGTGAGACATAGGCACCCCATAATACCCTGTCCCTATCAGAATACTACTACACTAACAACGATATCTTGTTGAGGGACCTGCTGGGCTGGGCATATTTATATTTAACAAAAAAATTTCCTACTTTAGTCTTTGGGTATATGTTTTTCTTTTTCCTAATATTATTTATTTTTCACTGCAGGCAGTTGACATTAAACTCCTTGGATCCCTTAATAGAGATGATTTAAAGAAAATTTGTGGTGACAATTTACCCGAATGGATATCTTTTCCTGTATACGAGCAGGTCGGATTCTCATCTGTTATTGTGATTACTTAGCTTTCTATTCTCATCTGTTATTCCAGTGTTATGTTTTTGGCAAATTATCAAATTCAGCTGCAAAGTTAAATTTAGAAACTCTATGTTTCCGAACTCGTATACTGTTTATATTTTCTGTGTATGACTCTTCCTTGCTTGGGCTGTTTTTAGGTCAAGTGGCTAAACAAGGAGCTGTCCAAACTTTGGCCATTTGTGGCAGATGTGAGTAAGCTTGCATGCACATTACCATGTTTGTAACATTTTGTTAAACCAATTTTCTCTTTTTCCATGTTTGTTTTATGTTCTGTTCTTTTGTATTGGAGGATTCCTTATCCTCCCCACTCATTTTAATTCCTTCTCTTCATCTCAATAAATTTATTCTTTTATAAAAAAAAAAAAGGCTACAACAGTTTGTGGAGTGTTGTTCATTGATTATTGACAAGATTTATTTCTAGGTTAGATCTTGAAATTTCCCTTGTTCTGTAGTATGTTATTTTACAGAATATATTTTATTTTCTATCAAGATTGGATTGTTTATTTATTGTGGTATGACATTATATTGCTTCCAACACCCTATTTGTTCAGTAACTTGAGTTTGAATGAGAAAGAGTATATTGGATCTGTTATTATGGGGAGACACTAAATTAGGATTCTTCATTTGAGAACTAATATAATATAGAAACCCAAAAATCAAAACCACAGACTGGATGTCCTTTGGTTTGTAATTAGTTACTCCATCTTCACTTACTAGATGTTATTAAGTGAACATTTTTGCCTGCATTTATGCAGTGGACTCAACTTTAGGTATTTTATGTTTAGTTAATATAGTTGATTTATTATTCTTGGTACTGGGTGGTGTTTATTTTAATGAATGATATTTGCATTTTGGATATGATTACATGTTTTTTCTAGAACTGAATGTACTATGTTTCAGATTCGGTGTCACTATGAGTGAACCTTACTTATATGGATATGGTTTTTTGGCATCTCCAATGTACAAAATTTATCCTCAAACAAAAAAGTGTGGACAACAAGTAGTTATTTAAAATATTTTTTATTCTTCAAAATTAAAGAATTTCGGGTGAGTGGGTAGTAAAATTACTTTAAACAAAATAAAATAGTTGACATTCATGTCAAGGTGTAAAAGATAACCACATATTCAGGTGCTGTACATATTACTGTAGCAACTAGTGTGGCTACTGTGGTGTGCTACTGTGCTAAGTATACATGCACTGTAGTATGAACAGTACTATGATATATGGTTATGATTGGCCTACTTGTCCTGAGTTACAGCCACTAGTTGTATTTCTCCTCCTTTCCTTCTAATAATTTTTATCCTAGAAGAGTGTCCTAATGCACGAGGCTCTCACTGATATGGGGTCTAAAGGTTAACTTGAATATGAAAACTGGATACTTTTACTTGTATATTATTGAATAGGAGTACAAGATATATATATACTTGACTCTAGACTTGATTCCTAGAACAATAAAAGTCTATACTAAGTCCTAGGAGAAATATACAATGAATCATAAGAATACAATGGATGGGACTCCACCGTCCACACCGTCCACATAAATCCACCGTCCATTAATTATATTCAACAACCGTCCACACCGTCCATATATTAATTATATTCAACACTCCCCCTCAAGCTGGAGCATATATGTCTGATGCAATCAGCTTGTCACATATGTATGCTATTCTAGGACCCCGTAAAGACTTAGTCATTATATCTGCAAGTTGATCTCTAGTACCCACAAAGGAAGTCTTAATGATGCCCGAGAGGATCTTTTCCCGGATGAAGTGACAATCAACTTCTATATGCTTGGTTCTTTCATGGAAGATAGGATTTGAAGAAAGATACAATGCTGATTGGTTATCACAAGCAAGTTCCATAGGAGCTATCTCACAAAACTTCAACTCTTGGAGCAAATATTTTAGCCATAGGAGTTCACAAGTAGTATTAGCCATAGCACGATACTCTGCTTCTGTGCTTGATCTTGCAACAACATTCTGCTTCTTACTTTTCCATGAAATCAGATTACCTCCAATAAGCACACAGTAGCCTGAAGTAGACCTCCTATCACTAGCATCGCCTGCCCAATCTGCATCTGTATACCCCATGATATTAGATGACCCCTGTCCATATAAACAATCCCTTTACCAGGTGATCCCTTGATATATCTTAGGATCCGAACAACAGCATTCCAATGACTGTCACATGGTGAGTTGAGAAACTGACTTACAACACTAATTGGAAAAGCAAGGTCTGGTCGAGTCATGGTGAGATAATTTAACTTCCCAACTAATCTTCTATATCTGCCTGGGTCAGGATAGGGCTCCCCCTCATTAGGTAGAAGGTTTACATTTGGGTCCATAGGAGTATCAACAGGTTTACAATCTAGCATCCCTGTTTCTTCAAGAATGTCAAGGGCATATTTCCTCTGAGAAATGGCAACACCTGTTCTTGATTGGGCTACTTCAATCCCAAGAAAATACCGCAATTGTCCAAGATCTTTGGTTTGAAAATGTTTAAACAAGTGTTGCTTCAATTCCTTAATGCCTTCTTGATCGTCACCTGTAATAACAATATCATCCACATACACCACGAGATAAATACGTTTATTCAAGGATGAGCATTTAAAGAATACAGAATGGTTTGCCTCGCAACGAATCATGCCAAACTGCTGGATGACGTTACTGAACTTCCCAAACCAAGCACGAGGTGACTGTTTTAAGCCATACAAGGACTTCTGTAACCTGCAAACAAGATCTGACTCCCCCTGAGCAACAAACCCAGGTGGTTGCTCCATATAGATTTCCTCCTCCAGATCACCATGTAAGAATGCATTTTTAATATCCCATTTGGTATAATGGCCGGTGTCTCATGGCGGCCATCGACAAGAACAAACGAACAGATGCCATCTTAGCAACGGGAGAAAAAGTATCACCGTAATCCGGACCATAGATCCGAGTGTACCCCCTCTGCGACGATCGGGCTTTCAAGCGATCCACCCGCCCATTAGGACCAACTTTAATCGTAAATACCCATCGACAACCAACTACCGATTTCTCAAGAGGAGGGGAAACAAGGGTCCATGTATGATTAGATTCCAAAGCCGTCATCTCATCAACCATTGCCTGCCGCCATCCTGGATGAGATAGTGCTTCCGAACATTCTTGGGAATGGTAACAGATGACAAAGGCGGATACAAAGGCATAATGAGAAGGAGATAATCGATGGTAACTAAGGAAATTGTAAATGGGATGGGGATTAAGAGTAGAACGATTACCTTTACGAAGGGCAATTGGTAAGTCGCCAGGTGCGACTGGTTGGACCATGATGGGAGAAGCGATTGGAGCGGGAGCCGAATTAGGAGGATCAATACTGGGTGTGATCTCGGGAACTTTAAGAGCCCGACGCTCATAAAAAATACCATATCGATGAAACGGGCGGTCATCCCGTGTTTGTGCAAGTTGAGGAACGGGCAAGACTGAGATGGAGTAGAATCGGAGGTAGGCGATGTGACAAAGTAGGGGTATCTTCAAAAAATGTAACATCTCTGCAGATACATAAAAGCGATGTGTAGAGGGACAATAACATCGATATCCCTTTTGCACTCGAGAATACCCAAGAAAGACACATTTAACGGCCGTGTGGACAACTTATCACGACCAGGAGAAAGATCATGGACAAAACAGGTAGAACCAAACACACGAGGGGGAACAGTATAAAGAGAATCATTAGGAAATAAAATAGAGTGAGGGATTTTATTACCCAAAACAGAAGATGGCATTCGATTTACCAAATAACAGGCCGTAAGAACAGCGTCACCCCAAAACTTCAAGGGTGCATTGGCATTTATTAAAAGAGTCCGAGCTGTATCAACAAGATGACGATGTTTGCGTTCAGCAACACCATTTTGCTGTGGTGTGTGAGGACAACTGGACTGATGTATGATGCCATGAGAACTCAAAAAGGATTTAAAAGATGTGGAAAAATATTCTTTTGCACTATCACTGCGCAAAATATGAATTGTTTTTCCAAACTGATTCTTTATTTGCGAACAAAAGGTTTGAAAGACATCAAATAACTCAGAACGATTTTTCATTAAAAATAACCAGGTGCATCTTGAGAAATCATCAATGAAAGTAACATAATACCTATATCCTCGAACAGAAGGAATATGCTAGGACCCCAAACATCAGAGTGGATAATATCAAAAGGAGACATAGTTCGACTACTGGCACTACTAGGAAAAGATACTCTAACATGTTTTCCAAGTTGACATGACTCACAGTTCAAGGTCTTCAAATGTGAAAGATGAGGAACCATCTGCTTTAATTTTTCTAGACTTGGATGACCCAGACGACGATGTAAGAGATCGACAGACTCTGAAACAGCACATACGGTGGATGAGGAAGATCGAAGGTAGTAGAGGCCCTGTGATTCAGATCCAGATCCAATCATTTGTCCCGTACTCCGGTCCTGTATAACAAAGGAATCAGAATTAAAGGTTATGAAACAATTTAGAGTGCGAGTAATTTGGCTAATTGAAATTAAATTAAAGGGACAATCCGGTACAAACAAGACTGAATTTAAAGGTATGGATGGAAGAGGTGAAGCTTGACCAATACCAGTGGCTTGTGCTTTAGACCCATCGGCAAGAGTAATACTGTGAGATGTTTTAGGGAATGACAATTTAGAGAAAAGAGAAGGATTACCAGCTAGGTGATCAGAAGCACCAGAGTCTAAAATCCAAGATCCAACAGATGTAGATTGAGAGAGACAAACTTTAGAGTTACCAGTGCGAGCAATGGTGGCCGAAGGAAAAGCCTGTTGAGTGGCTTTAAATTGAAGATACTCCTTATACTCACTGACCGAAAGTAGATGATCTTCATTTGACTTGGTAGTAATAGTAGGGGAACCAGAAATCAAACAGGGGCTCAAGCTCTTCTTTTCTGCCATGGAAGAAGAGCAACAGAATACAAACAACAACAAGATTCAATGAAGGGGTAGCACAACGACAGACCCACAAACCAAACAGGGGCGGAACAGAACCAGGAGAGGACGGCGATCACGGCGGCGGAATCAACGGAGTAAACGGAAGCCGAGAAGGCGGCGCGTGGATTACACGTGCTGGAGAGTGAGAATTTTGTCGACGGCGCGTGAGGGCGCGTGACAGCGAATCTGGCGGCGGAGCTTGGGCGGACGTCCGGTCGGCGACATCTGAGGTGAACGGCAGTGTCACTCCGGTCACCAGACAACTTCAAAAAACTTGGGCCAGTGCTCACAACAACTGAAACCCAATGAACATACCAAACAGGAACCAACAAGGCTCTAGATACCAACTTGAATATGAAAACTGGATACTTTTACTTGTATATTATTGAATAGGAGTACAAGATATATATATACTTGACTCTAGACTTGATTCCTAGAACAATAAAAGTCTATACTAAGTCCTAGGAGAAATATACAATGAATCATAAGAATACAATGGATGGGACTCCACCGTCCACACCGTCCACATAAATCCACCGTCCATTAATTATATTCAACAACCGTCCACACCGTCCATATATTAATTATATTCAACAGGTTAGATGCACATTATCCCGAGTTGAGAGGCTGTTTCTGTCACTAGAGTTTGTGACCACTAGGTCTCGAGGCAACAATCTTATTGTTACGCCAAGTCTCAGCTGATACAATTTTTTTCTAAAAAATCTGTGTGTATGTTCTATGCAACATGCACCCTCTTTCCTTAGACATAAACCTTCTTTCCTCTTGTGCTTAGGCTCAAGGAACCTTTATACTTTGATTTTCCTTGCAAAGCTTTCTTTCGTAGGGGTATTCCTCCATTGCTTAAATAGATGTTGGAATCTTGATTTGTACGATAAGTGCGGCAGAGATGAAAATGTTGTATTAAACGAGTGGGTATACAAGAAAGGATAAGATCGGGAGTGAATATGTCAAGGGTCGTATTCTATGGTTACGATTCTACCAGGGAAAGTAGGAGAGGCACCTATTGAGGAAAAGATGGTACAATCATGCCTATGATGCTTTGGACATGTGAGAAGAAGACTAATATAAGCCCAATTAGTGGAGTTTATCCAAGAGAAGATAGCCCCATAATTAGAGGAGAGGAAGACCAAGAGAAACACTAGGTGAAAGTGAAACCATTAGAAAGGATTTAAACCCAAATGGCCTTTTGGAGTTGTTTTTTGATAGAACAAAATGGTGTTGTTTGATCCATATAGCAGAGCCCACCTAGTGGGAAAAGACTTTGATTGTTGTTGTTGTTGTTGTATTCTTGATTTGGATTATGTTTACTTTTAGGCAGCAATGCTAGTGATAAGAGAATCTGTTGAACCACTATTGGAAGAGTACAGACCCCCTGGAATTACTTCATTGAAGTTCAGCAAGCTGTCTCTTGGAAACGTCGCTCCAAAGATTGAAGGTATAAACCAACAGCAATTCCTCTCTTCATTATTTTCCCTGCTAAATTCACTACTGCACTTAAGGAATGCATAATTTCAGAAAATGACGTTGATCTGTCTTTCTATTTTGATAACTTTCCGTTTAGACTGCTTCAGATGTAAGAAAATTGAGAGATTTTTTGCAGGAGCTGGTTATCCAAATTTTCATGTTTATTTTTGTTTTACTTTTTTCTGTCTGTATGACATTTGATATACTGTTGTACTGACCTTTATATATCCAAGCTTTATGGACAATATCATTCATTGTACTTATTTTTATATATCCAATTCTTATGGACAATGCTTTTCATCTCTTCTCCTTTTGTCTCTTATGTAACTAATTTTGTTGGATAGGAGTACATGTATTTTTAAGTGTGTCCCTTTGGCCTTAATATGTTGTAGTATTGGATTGTGTTCATTGCTTCTCTTTGGTGCTCTTCTCATGGTTGTGTGAAGTGAATTTCCATTACTGATATCCAAAGAGATTGGACAGCTTTGTTGCATTTTTGAGCCAATTGGCTTTATTGTTTTCTGCTGTGATTTTCTTTTCTTTAGGATTTCTTATCTTCTCCCTGAAGTACATTCTTGGTTTTAATTAGAAATGTTTTTTTCTTCTTCAAAGTTTTGCAGAGGAATCCATGTAAACATAACATGACTTTATTATACAAACTAAAACCAATTCACAGATATAACCAAAATCTCTGAGTTAAAAAGAAAATCCCATCATCTGTGCAGTCCATAATTTGAAGGGACCTCTGTCTTCTCTTGAGAAACACCTTCCGACCATTAACTCTTAATTGCCCTCATTCCATACATGTCATCTTGCTTTAGCAAGAAGCTTCTAAGCACCAATTCATGTCTAGATCTCTGTCAGAGCCATATTGAGAACTTGTTAGAGCAAATGAAAAATTCGTGAAAAGGATCATTTGGATTTGTTGTAGTTGCAGTGGTGTATGGCTTGTGCTGGACTTGCCAGCACTTCCTTTGTAGTGAGGGATTGTTAACACTATAATTTATGATCATATCATAGACATCGATATCTAATTGATTTAGATTTTAGAGGGAGGATGCCAGGCTGTTTGTTAACTAGTGACAGATTTTATCTATTTGATCATAGACAAAGGAGCTTTCAGTGCAATGGGTTTTGGGGGAAGGGTTTTGGGAGGCACAAGGAAGTGCTAATGATATATGGGACAAGATGGCCAAAGGGATTAGGAAGGCAGCAAGAGACTCTCTGCGAATCAAGAGGATTTGGACCTAAGGGTAAAGAATCTTGGTGGGGAGATGCAAGTTTGCAAGATAAGGTTAAGTTTAAAAGGGAATGTTATAAAGCACTGTCCTTGTGTAAAAATGCTGAAAATTGGGAAAAATATAAGGTAGCTAAGAAAGATACTAAGAAGGCGGTGAGTAAAGCAAGAGCTAGAGCTTTTGACGGCTTATACCAATCCTTAGGAACCAAAGACGGAGAAAGAAGGATTTACAGGCTAGCTAAAGGTTGGGAAAGAAAGACAAGAAACTTGGACCAAGTGAAATGCATTAAGGATGAAGAAGGTAATATCTTGGTTACGGAACAAGATTTTAAGGAAAGTTGGAAGAATTACTTTCACAAGTTATTTAATGAAGGACACAATTATATGGCACTCTGATAGGCTAAACACTAGAGATGAGGACCAACACGAAATTATATGGCACTCTGATAGGCTAAACACGAAATTACTTTCACCCTTGTGGATTTTTTCCCTTTCTAAGATTTTCTGTTGAATCACTTCTTATATCAACAATTAATACATGCATATTTTCTTCATCCATGCAGGTATCCGTGTTCAGAGTCTTAAAAAGGGTCAAATCATAATGGACATTGATTTCCGTTGGGGTGGTGATCCCAATATTGTTTTGGCTGTTGAAGCTGCACTTGTTGCATCAATCCCTATTCAGGTTAGACTCAGCAGTGTTTTTCTATGTTGGAATTTCCTGTTTCTTTAAGAAATTTTCAAAATTTTGAATGTTGTTTTTTGCTTCAGTTGAAGGATCTTCAGGTTTTCAGCATTATCCGTGTTATATTCCAACTTGCTGAAGAGATCCCCTGCATTTCTGCTGTTGTTGTTGCCTTACTTGCTGAGGTAACCCTTGAGAAAGGGGGCGGTGATCTACTTGAGTTTTCAATCTCCCTTTTACAGTTTCCTATGTGCCCACTCTTTTGTTGGCTCCTGTAAATCAAGTTTAAAAAATTGCATGGACCATTGGCTTGAAGTTGCATATGCATGTTATCACTTCATGATTGTGTGACATTAATTTATTTATTTTTCTATAAGAAGAAATTGACTTTTACAGTTAATAAGCAAAAACACTGAAAAGGTTGATAATCGACCCTTTATATCATGCATAGGTTCGTTGCATTTATATATATATATATATATATAAGCTTCAGTGATTTACCAATTTACCAGTGTGATGATGTTAGGTGGATTACTTTTATCGGCATTGCCCACTACATGATAGTTTGTAACTAAGGAATCAAATATTAATTTTTCGGTCTTGGTATTACTGACTCTTCCATTAACATTCAATCAGCCTAAGCCTAGAATTGATTACACTCTGAAGGCTGTTGGTGGAAGTTTGACGGCTCTCCCTGGAATTTCAGATATGATTGATGTGAGTTCTGTCTATTTTAGGAACTTTCCCCTTTTCTTCTGGTACTGATTTTGAATTAATACTCATAACCCAATATTTCATAGGATACTGTGAACTCAATTGTTACTGATATGCTCCAATGGCCTCATAGGATTGTTGTTCCACTTGGCGGTATGCCTGTTGATACTAGGTAATGTCAATATGGAAAAAATTTCTCCATTTGTTATATCTCTTTTTGAATTCAGATCAAAGCATGACTAGGTTTTTTTATTATATCTGATAAACTATATTGTAAATTGAGTTTGAAATTGTCGGGGTGTTCCTAAGAATTGCTTGTTTCATTTTTTGATCCCTCCACCCCGCTCTGAAAGGAAGAAAAACAAATTGGGAATGCCAATTTGTATGCTAATGCTAAAATATTCCTACACTGCATAATCACTCTTTGTATTTTTCAGTGAGCTGGAGCTTAAACCCCAGGGAATGCTTACAGTGACTGTAGTAAAAGCAAATGATTTGAAGAATAAGGAAATGATTGGGAAGTCTGATCCTTATGTAGTTGTGCATATTCGACCACTATTTAAGGTTAAAACCAAGGTTATTGATAACAACCTCAATCCTGTTTGGAATGAGGTATTTAATTTGATTGCAGAAGACAAGGAGACCCAGTCACTCATCCTCGAGGTTTTGCACCACTGATGCTTTCCCTTCTTCTTTTGTGCTACTTTCTTCTGCCTTCTTTCTTAGGAATATGCTGTGACATTTTGCTTACACTAGTTTCAGACTTTTAAAAAAGTTGAATATATCCTCTTCACTTAGGCAGTTATGCTAATTACTTATGGAAGAAATTGAGAAATTTCTGAAGAATTTAGTTTTCAGATATGTTCAATATGTGAACATGAAAATACCCTAAATATAGTCTGTTCAGGTGCTTTAATTTGGCGAGTTGTTACTCAAGTTTAGTTTTTCAAAGTTACCATTCAAAATGTTGTCACATATTATCGTAGTACAGATTATTTTGTGAAAGAATTCATGCAGAGAGAGAAAGTGTAATATTGCTAAACTGAATTTTCATTTCTATATTCCTTGATCACAAATGTACATAGATGAGATATTTATACATGGCCTAGATAACTCTAAACTCAGGAACCGACTCAGACTTTAGTTACTTCTAGACAACTGTACATAGATGAGATACCCCCCCACCCCCCCACAAAAGCTCAAGGTGGCTGATTTATAGAAGAGGGATCAAGCACCTTGAGCTTGTCGCTTAGATACAAAAACCTGGTTGGAGACGGTGCCTTGGTTAGTAAGTCTGCACATTGCTCCTCGGATGGAATGTGCAGCACCTGCTTGCTAATCACCCTTTCTCGACAAAAAAACAGATCAAGCTCCATATGTTTAGTCCTAGTGTGGAGAATAGGATTGTGAGATAGAGCAATTGTGCTCATGTTGTCACAATAAAGAACCGGTGGAGGCAGCTGCACATGTAGCTCTTGGAGAAGGTTTTGGAGCCATATTATTTCTGCAGTTGTGGCCGCAAGGCTTCTATATTCAGCTTCATTGCTTGAACGGGCTACCACGGTTTGTTTCTTAGCCCACCAAGAAACCAAATTTGGTCCCAAAAAGATACAAGAACCTGATGTGCTGCGTCTGTCATCAGGATCCGAGGCCCAGTCAGCATCAGAAAAACCAGTTAATACAAGGGGAAAGGCTGTACATGTTGGCTGAAATGTATAGACCATGTGTTAGAGTGCCTTTGAGGTATCTTAGGATGTGTTTGACTGCTGTCCAGTGAGATTCCAGGGGTTGTGCCATGAACTGACACACTTTGTTGACTGAATAAGAGATCTCAGGCCTTGTGATGGTAGCATACTGCAGTGCACCCACAATGGACCTATAAAGAGAGGGATCCGAGAAATAATCAGCACCAGACTTGGACAATTTACAGCCACCAACCATTGGTGAAGAAATGGCTTTAGCTTCAGCCATTTTAGCACGAGATAGGAGGTCATTAAGATACTTGGTCTGAGTTAGGAGAAGAAAACCATTGGAAGTTCTTCTAACTTGAATGCCTAAGAAGTAGTCCAGTTCACCTAACTGTTTGAGAGCAAAGTTGGAGTGTAGTTTATTGATGAGCTGCTGTATGAAGGAAGAGGAAGTTCCCGTGATGATGATATCATCAACATAAACAAGCATATAAATCACTTGAGATTGATGAGTGTAGGTGAACAAAGAAAGAGGGGTCACACTTGCTGCCAATGAACCCAAGTGTCAAGAGAGCTCCTTTGAGCTTGTCAAACCAAGCCCTTGGGGCTTGTTTTAGGCCATAGAGAGCCTTATGTAACCTGCAGACCAGATTTGCATCACTGAGACAAACCCCGGAGGTTGCTCCATATAGACCTCTTCTTCTAAATCTCCATTGAGGAATGCGTTGTTTACATCCAATTGTTGAAGTGGCCAGCCATTGGACAATGCAATAGTTAAGATAACCCGAATGGTAGTGGGTTTGATAACTGGACTAAAAGTTTCTGTGTAATCAAAACCGGGCTGTTGGTGGAACCCTTTAGCTACAAGCCTAGCCTTGTACTTGTTGATGGAACCATCGGGGTTTTCCTTAACACGGAAAACCCATTTGCAACCAATAGCTTGTCTTTGAGGTGGAAGGGAAACCAAAGACCAAGTAGAGTTCTTCATAAGTGCATCATATTCAGCCTTCATGGCCGAGTGCCAATTCGGATCAGCAAGGGCATTTTTAACAGTTTTAGGTTCTGTGTGGGCTAGAAGCACAGTGGGGTTAAACCTTGGTTTGACAATTCCATTCTTGGATCTAGTAGTCATAGGATGTGTGTTTAGGGGTCCAGTGGCTGAAGAAGAAGTAGGGAAGGGAAATATAGTGCTAGGGATGGTTGGAGAGGATGCAAGTGTGCTGGAAATAGAAGGAGTGGCAGAGGGTTGAGGTGCTGGAATTTGAGGCATGGATAAGGTAGGAGAAGAGTGTGCAGGCTGAATAGTGTGTGGAGAGTTGTTTGATGATGGTAATGAGTCATTTTGTGATGGTGGGGAATTATTGGGTGATGGTAAGTTGGGCACAGTGGGAGGATAAGGAATGAGAGGAATAGGGGAGAGGGAACGAGGAGAGGTAGTTGGTGCAGGGTCTTTGTTGCCAAATAACTCTTGATAAGGAAATCTAAGTTCATTAAAAATGACATCTTTTGAGATGAAGGTTCTTCCAGTGGGTGAGAGGCAAACATAGCCTTTATGAGAGGTAGAGTAACCTAAGAAGACACACTCATGTGATCTAAATTCAAGTTTGTGACGATTATAAGGATGAATGAGAGGAAAACAAGCACAACCAAAGGACTTTAGGAAGCTGTAATCAGGAACTTGACCAAAAAGCTTAGTATGTGGCACTTCCTTGTGAAGAGAGGCCGTAGGTAATCTGTTTATTAGATACACAGCAGTGAGAAAAGCATGATCCCAGAACTTAAATGGAAGGCAAGAATGAGCCAAGAGTGTAAGACCTAATTCAACAATATGCCAACGCTTTCGTTCCACAGCACCATTTTGGTGATGTGTATGAGGGCAAATAATCCGGTGATTAATGCCACATTCTTGGAGAACTTTTGCAAAAGAACGAAATTCGCCTCCCCAATCAGTTTGGAGGGCTTTGATTTTTGTGTTAAATTGAAGCCCAATCATTGTTTTGAAGTTAAGAAAAGTTGGCAATGCATCAGATTTCTTTTTAAGAAGAAAAAGCCAAGTAAATCTTGTGTTGGCATCAATGAATGAAGTGTAATACTGATAACCAGTAGAAGAAGTAAAAGGGGCAGGTCCCCATAGATCACTATAAAGAAGATCAAACGGATTGTGGTAAACTGAAGTAGATTGAGTAGAGGGTAGGCGGTGAGCCTTACCAAGACAACAAGATGAACAGAATTCAAAAGTTTTATTACTGATAGGAAGATTACAACTTTGCAATACATGCTTAAGCGTGTCTTTATTTGGATGGCCTAATCTTAGGTGCCATGTGGTGAGTGATACATGTGTAGTCTGAAGGAAAAACAGAAGCATTACAAGAAAATTCATTGCTAGACCTAGAATGAACGGAATTAAGACTCTGCTGAGGGAGAAGGTGAAGATCCGTGAACTGGTAGAGTCCATCAGCTCCAACTTCTCCACGAAGCAAGACTTCACTGGTAACCTGGGATTTCACAAGACATTTGTCAGAATGGAATTCAAAGAAGACAATTATCTCTAGCAAACTTAGTTACACTGACCAAATTTTTAGTAATATTAGGGACATGCAAAAGATTTTGAAAACTAATTTAACATTAGAATTGACAGGGGAATCAAAGAAAGTAGAACCATAGGAAGAAATTGATAAACCTTGACCATTGCCCACTAAAATTTGATCTGAACCTTCATAGGGCATAGGTTGCTGAATATTTTGGAAATTGAGGGTAACATGGTGGGAGGCACCCGAATCAAGGTACCACTGATTTTGAAAATTGTTGTGGTGTTGGGTAGTCAATAAGGCTTGGGGTGAGGCCGCAGGTTGGGTAAAGGACGATTGTTGTTGCCATGGAGGTGGGTTGGGCGGGTTGGGTTGATATTGATAGTTTGGGTTGGAGTTTTGGTTCGGGTTAGGGTTTGGTTGGTACTGTTGATCAAACCTGTGCCAGCAGGAGAACGCATCGTGGCCGTACTTATGGCAGAGTTGGCACTGCACTAAGCTCCGACCGCCGTGGCCTCTACCACCACGGCCACCGCGGCCTCTTCCACGGCCATTCCGGCCACCACGGAAATACTGAGACGAAGGAGCCGAATAGAGCTGTTGATTCTGTGTAACATTAACTTGTGGTGAAGGATCGGAGGGAGAGGAAGCAGCCGAAGACGCCAATGAAGCAACATTAACGGTGGCATTAGGTCGAGCAGTTTGTCTGTATCGATCGAGTCTGACTTCTTGAGCCAAAAGAAGGGCTTCCAACTCATCCAGATCCACCGTATAATACCTGGTGCTTATCAAGTTTATCAACGAATCATATTCTTCCGGTAGGCCTTCTAGAATAACATCCAACTGTTCTTGATCAGATACAGGATCACCTATGGAGTAAAGTGAATTCACCAAAGCTTTTACACGAAGAACGATCTCGGAAATAGTCCTATCATCTTTCTTTGTATTGCGCAATTCAGTACGGAGCATTCTTGCTCTTGCACGAGTTTTTGACTGGAAATGATTGTGGAGCTTCTCCCAGAGCTGCCACGAATGAACGCATCCAATTAAGCGGGTGAGAATTGGCGCAGCAACGGAGGATTGAAGCCACGAAAGAAGAAGTGAATCTTGAAGTTCCCAGCGAGTGTAATTAGGATTAGGGTTTCCGGCGAGTCGATCAGACTCAGAAAGATACCGGATCGGAATTTGCGGCGACACCAGGAAGTGATGAAGCTGGTGCGCCTTGATGAGTGGCTCAATATTAGAGTATATAAAAGAATATAGGCAAACTTGTAATGGCTGAGTTAATCCTCTCGGTTCCAGTTAGTTAGGTCAAGCAGTTACACTCTATTAAGTTAGGCATTGTAAACTATAACAAACTGTGTGCTGAGTCAGCAACAGTTAGTTATGATTCTGTTGATTCTGGTTAGCACCTAACTGCAAGACAGTTATCAGAGCAGGCTATATAAGTCTCTCCTTGTAACAGCTTCTTATTCAAGAAATCATAATACACTTTTCTGATTCTCTCATTCTGTTTCTCTCTTTCTCTCTGAATTCTATTATGGTATCTAGAGCTTCTTTTCTTTGGGCCTAATTGTTCATGGCGTCCATTGGCAATCCTTTCACCGAACACAATGCTGGAAATGCATCTTCCTCTGCTAGAAATGCATCTTCTTCCTCTTCGTCAAACTTCAATCCTCCACTTTCAGTGAAACTTGATGATCAGAATTTTCTCTTATGGAAACAGCAAGTTGAAGCTGTTATCATTGCTCACAAGCTCCATCGCTGGGTTGTGAACCCTAATATTCCTCCGATCTACAATTCCGAAGCAGATCGCACCGAAGATATTGCGTCAGAAGCATATCAATTATGGTTAGCCCAAGATCAGATGCTGTTTACATGGTTACTGAGCTCGATCTCGCCGATAGTGCTCCCTCGATTCCTCAGTTGCAAGCACTCGTATCAGATTTGGGACAAAGTGCACAAATTCTTTCACTCATCTACGCGCGAAGGTTCGCCAGTTTCGGTCTGAGCTAAAGAACACTCGGAAAGGATCGCGCACGATGCAGGAATTTCTGGTGTGCATTCGTGCCTTAGTGGACTCGCTTGATGCGATTGGTGACTCTGTGAGTGATCAAGATCACATTGACACGATTCTGGAAGGATTGCCTGAAGAGTATAATTCGTTCGTGATGATGATTTTCGCTAGGGTTGAGGATATTGAGTCGCTTCTGATCGTCCAAGATGCGCAATTGGAGAAATTCAAACAAGAGCTTCCCTCATCCTCTGTATCTCTCAACCTAGCTCACACCGCTTCAACTGCATTTTCGTCTGATCAGCCAAACAGCGCAGAGTATGCTTCAGGTCGCAGTGCTTTTCAGGGAACCAATAGAGGTCGAGGCTGTGGTAATAGAGGACGTGGTGGTCGCGGTCGTGGAGGTCGAATTGGTGACAGTCGCAGCAGTAATAGACCTACTTGTCAACTGTGCCACAAGTATGGTCACGATGCTTTCAACTGCTGGCATCGCTTTGAACATGACTTTGTTCCCAGTCGTCCTGCTGCTCCCACTGCTCAAGCAGCCACTCACTTTCCATATCAAGGTCAAGTTCCTGTTCAGACTCAGTTTCCCTTGGCCTTACCTCCTCGACCGCCTTCAGTGCAAATGGCACAGGTTTCAGCCCCATCCTCTGGCTACTTAACTGCTCAGAATCAGCCTTCAGCCTTCTTAACTTCTCGGCAGCCTCAGTATCAGTCCCAGTTTGGTACTCCTCAGAATCGGTCATACACTCAGGAACTTACACCTTCTCATATGTGGTACCCTGACTCTGGAGCTTCACACCATCTTACAGCTGATTCTTAGAATTTCAGTCATAGTTCACCTTTTGAAGGACAAGATCAAGTCCTCATGGGCAATGGGCAAGGTCTCCCCATAACCTCTACTGGTTTTTCTAAAATTACTACTCCAAATCACCCACACACTGTCCTTTCCCTCAATAATCTGCTCCTTGTTCCTTCTATAACTAAAAACCTTGTTTCTGTGTCTAAATTTACTCAAGATAACAATGTTTATTTTGAGTTTCATCCTCACTCCTGTTTTGTCAAATCATAGGGATCTAACAAGGTTCTACTTGAAGGCTCTCTAGGAAATGATGGGCTGTATTGCTTCAAGCACATCAATATTATAAAGGAGCCTTCAGTTCCAATAAGTTTTCTGTCCTCCTCCTCTAGTCCTACTTGTAATAAGTCTGTTGATAGTATTCCAGCAAGTGTTAATACTAATGTTGTTTCTAATTCCTTTGCTACTTGGCATAATAGATTGGGTCATGCCCATCCTAATGCTGTCAAGACTGTTTTACAGCTTTGTAATATTCCTTGTACAAATAAAATGGCAAATGATTTTTGCAATGCCTGCTGTTTGGGAAAGTCTCACAGATTGTATGCTCCACCCTCCCCTACTGTTCACACTAAAGCCTTTGAACTTATTCACTCTGACCTTTGGGGCCCAGCACCCTTTACTTCATCAAATGGCTACACCTATTACATAGCCTTTGTTGATGCTTTCACTCGATTTACATGGATTTATTTTCTTAAAAGAAAGTCTGATGCTCTAACAGCATTTAAACAATTTCACTCCCTTGTCAAAACTCAATACTCAGCCTCTGTCAAGGCTATTCAGACGGATTGGGGGGGTGAGTTTAGACCTTTCACCAACCATTTGACTGAGTTAGGTATTGTGCACAGGTTAACTTGTCCACACACATCCCATCAAAATGGCACTGTGGAATGTAAACACAGGCACATTGTCGAAATGGGATTGACCTTACTTTCCCATGCCTCCATGCCATTAACCTTTTGGGATCATAGCTTCACTATGGCTGTCTACTTAATAAATAGACTCCCCACTGCAGCTCTCACTTCCTTTTCTTCTCCCTATCATGCTCTCCAAGGGTCCATTCCTGAATACACTCTGCTTAGAACCTTTGGCTGTGCTTGTTTTCCTCTCTTGCGTCCATATAATCAACACAAGCTGCAGTTCAGGTCCACTGAGTGTGTTTACCTTGGCATTTCTCCCCAACATAAAGGCCACAAGTGCCTATCTCCTTCGGGAAGAATTTTTGTTTCAAAGGATGTCTTATTTAATGAACTTAAATTTCCTTATCCCTCCCTTTTTCCTTCTCCCTCTATAGAACCAAACTCAAAAGATTCCACATTTCCGTCCACAATTCCCACCCTCCTTCTTCCTCCTTTGAATGTTGTTCCTTTAAATCAGTTTCCTCCCCCTCTTTCTCCCTCACCCTTATCCACTCCAGGTTCTGTTGCTGTGACTACCAGTAACACGTCCTCAGACTCTGAAAACTCTGCACAACCAGCAGTGTCTTCCTCCCCTCATCCACCAAGTCTCTCCCCATAACCAGCAGTATCTTCCTCCCCTCATCCACCAAGTCCCTTCCCTTCTTCTACTGTCCTGCCAGACCAACAGGCCAATGCCTCACCATCCCGGCCCCCTCATCCTATGTTAACACGATCCAAAACTGGCTGCCTACCACCTAAGTTGTATCCTCGGGTAAATCTTGCCTATGCGGAGCCTGCATCAGTTAAACAGGCCCTGTCCAGTCCTCCTTGGCTTGAGGCCATGAAGGCAGAGCATACTGCCCTTCTTCAAAACAAGACCTGGTCCTTAGTTCCTCTTCCTCCAAATAGAAAGGCCATTGGGTGCAAATGGATATTTCGCATCAAAGAAAATCCTGATGGCACTGTTAATAAATATAAGGCAAGGTTGGTTGCCAAAGGCTTCCACCAAACTCATGGATTTGACTTTCATGAGACCTTTTCTCCTGTCATCAAACCAGTCACAATCAGAATAATTCTCACCATGGCACTGTCCTCCAACTGGGTGATACAACAGATTGATATAAACAATGCCTTTTTGAATGGTTTGTTGAGTGAAGAGGTTTATATGACTCAACCTCCTGGTTTTGAGGCCAAAGACAAAACTCTTGTTTGTAAGCTTCACAAAGCACTTTATGGGCTCAAACAAGCCCCAAGGGCCTGGTATGAACGCCTCACTAGCACACTGTTACAGTTTGGCTTTGTAATCAGCCGTTGTGATCCCTCACTTTTCATCTACTCTAAGGGAGCAATGTGCCTCTATGTCTTGGTCTATGTTGATGACATCATTCTCACTGGCACTTCTCCAAATCTCATCTCTGACCTTATCAACAGACTCAATGCAGCCTTTGCTCTTAAAGAGCTTGGCTCTCTTGACTATTTTCTGGGGGTTGAAGTCAAGCATCTACCATCGGGCTCCATCTTACTGAGTCAGACTAAATACATCAGAGACCTCCTTAACAAAGCCAATATGTTGGAGGCCAAAGGTATCTCTTCTCCTATGGTTAGTGGCTGCAAACTGAGCAAGTTTGGCACAGATTCGGTGGCTGATCCAGGTCTCTACAGGTCCATAGTTGGGGCATTACAATATGCCACATTAACCAGGCCAGAGATAGCCTACAGTGTTAACAAGGTATGCCAATTTATGGCAAACCCACTTGAAACGCATTGGCAAGCTGTAAAAAGAATCCTTCGGTACCTAAAGGGTTCCATGCATTTTGGTCTGCTCTTACGACCTTCCTTTATCACTCAGCCCTTCACTATTAAGGCTTTCTGTGATGCTGATTAGGCCAGTGATCCAGATGACAGGCGCTCTACCTCTGGATCATGCATCTTTCTTGGTCCAAACCTGATCTCTTGGTGCTCCAAGAAGCAACCTCTGGTAGCGCGGTCTAGTGCAGAAGCCGAATACCGAAGCATGGCTAATATGGCAGCAGAAACACTCTGGATTATGTCCTTACTCACTGAGCTGCGGGTTCCATTTCACACACCACAGATTTTCTGTGATAATTGAGTGCGATTTGCGTAGCTCATAACCCTGTTTTGCATTCTCGAACGAAGCACATTGAGCTTGACCTTCATTTTGTCAGAGAAAAGGTTCTGTCTAAAGCCCTAACTGTGCATCATGTCCCAGCTTCTGCTCAACTAGCTGACTGCTTCACAAAGCCATTATCTTTCACCAGATTCAGTGACTTACGAGCCAATCTCAATGTGGTTGCTGCTCCTCAACCACCTTGAGATTGCGCGGGGGATATTAGAGTATATAAAAGAATATAGGCAAACTTGTAATGGCTGAGTTAATCCTCTTGGTTCCAGTTAGTTAGGTCAAGCAGTTACACTCTATTAAGTTAGGCATTGTAAACTATAACAAACTGTGTCTTTGAGTCAACTGATTAGTTATGATTCTGTTGATTCTGGTTAGCACCTAACTGCAAGACAGTTAGCAGAGCAGGCTATATAAGTCTCTCCTTGTAACAGCTTCTTATTCAAGAAATCATAATACACTTTTCTGATTCTCTCTCATTCTGTTTCTCTCTAAATTCTATTACTCAATCTGTTGCTTCCATAACAGGAAGTTATCTTCTGTTAGCTTCTCCGAAATCGATAGGGAGAAAGCAGGTGGAGGAAAACAAGAAACCAGCGCCACCGGAGTAGGCGGCAACGGCGGCGGAGGAGGTGGAGGAGGAGGAGGAGGAGGGGAAGAACCAGAAGCCCAATGTGCTTCACCTAGCTCTGTGATACCATGAAAGAATTCATGCAGAGAGAAAAAGTGTAGTATTGCTAAACTGAGTTTTCATTTCTATATTCCTTGATCACAATTGTACATAGATGAGATATTTATACATGGCCTAGATAACTCTAAACTCAGTAATCGACTCAGACTCCAGTTACTTCTAGACAACTGTACTCTAACAGACTACGGTACACCTTATTCTATCATTTTGTACAATTCTTTTTTTAAAATAGGAGCAGACATACTTTTTTCCATAAATATTCTACTATTGTATAGCTATCAATTATAATATAGTAATCATAATAGAAAGTGTGGACATCATGTCACATATAATCAAAATTTCTGACTGCAACACTGGTGTCAATTCTACATGCTAGTTAGTATATATGAGAATATCTACTTGCTCAAATGGCTTCTTATGCATTGAGTTCTTCGAAAAATTCATGTTAGATTCCTTTGTGGGATCTTAGCTGTTGGAAATCCGCCTTAATTGCGATTCGCCCCTAGCCGCCTTAATTGCGGCAAGTTTGGGCTGCCTTCATTGCAACCTCCAGCACCTTCATTGTGCTGAGTATGAGGGGTGTGTTTAGTCCCACATCGCCTAGAGATATGGCCAAAGTAGTGCTTATAAAGCTTGGGTAATCCTCACCTTACAAGCTAGCTTTTGAGGTTGAGTTAGACCCAAGCCCAAATTCTAAGATGGTATCAGAGCCTATCATAGATCCGTTTTTGGGTTGCCCACATCATCCACGCTCCATGCCCATTGGGCTTGGGCGTGAGGGCCGCCTTAATTGCGGTTCGCCCCTAGCCGCCTTAATTGCTGCAAGTTTAGTATGAGGGGTGTGTTTAGTCCCACATCACCTAGAGATATGGCCAAAGTAGTGCTTATAAAGCTTGGGCAATCCTCACCTTATAAGCTATCTTTTGAGGTTGAGTTAGGCCCAAGCCCAAATTCTAAGATTAGCCATAGTTTGTACTTTATTTACTTCCCCTAGTTCAAGGGTTTGTTCATCTGTCTCTCTACACAGCTACACCTGCTAATGTTTTGGTTTGAAATCTTCTAATCCCACTCCATGGTTCCTATTAAACTGGTTCAATGCATGATTGATTTAATAAAATTAACATAAATGATTTTCATGACTCTGCAAATAGGTTCATGATAAAGACATTGGGCAAGACAAGCGATTGGGGATCGCAAAATTGCCACTTATTGACCTGGAAGTGGAAACTGAAAAGGAATTCGAATTGAGGCTGCTGTCATCGCTTGATACGCTGAAGGTGAAAGATAAGAAGGATCGAGGAACCTTGACAATAAAGGTACATATAGTCTAGATATGTGTTGATTTATTTGGCAGTGACATCATTACAAAATTTCTGGTGCTATGCTTGATATATATATATATATATATATATAAACTGAAAATTTGAGTGAAAAGTTTTCTTTCCCCGCTTTTTCTTTCCCTTTAGGTTTTTTGATCAGTGATCATCCTGTCATTGGCATATTTAGTCCCTTCTTATTTTGTGTTCACTTACATGGCATGTCTTAATTGATTGGATGTTGTGTACTTATAATCAATCTCATTGGAATTTCAGGTCTTTTATCATCAATTTAACAAGGAAGAGCAGTTGGCTGCACTAGAAGAAGAGAAAAGGATGCTTGAAAAAAGGAAGAAACTGAAAGAGGAGGGAGTTATAGGAAGTACAGTGGATGCACTAGATGGAGCAGCATCAGTAGTTGGGTCTGGTGTTGGACTGGTTGGTAGTGGCATTGGTGCTGGAGCTGGACTTGTTGGCAGTGGTCTTGGCGCCGTTGGTAGTGGACTGAGCAGGGCAGGAAAGTTTATGGGCAGGACAATCACAGGGCAAACTGTCTCCAGAAGGAGTGGTTCATCAGAGGAGAATGGTGGTGGTACAAAGCCTCTGTAATTCCTGCTTGGGCACTTCAAGATTAATGAATTGACCTTGAATGTTTAGTTTTAAGCTACTATAGAGCATAGATAGATCACCAATGTTGCTTATTCTTTTTCATAATGTTTTCTCCAAGTCTGTTGTTAATGGAAATAGATTGAAAACTGATAGCAGAAATTTTGATTAATAGTTTTTAGTTGTACAATCCATATCTGTAATTATGTTTAACCTGGATGTGTAATAAAACTTGATAATTGTAAAAATTCCTTACTGGAAATCTAAGTGATTCAAAACGAAAAAATTATGTTACACAAATTAATTTTGTAACTATGAAAAAGTAGTTTAAATTTTTAAAGAAAGGATGGTGACTATACCTGGTAGCATATAATATTAAGGAAAACAATATAATGACTTTCCTTAGGATTTGACTTAATTATATTCGACATTCCTCTCGTTTCAAAAGTGATACCCACCTTGCTAGCATTATTTCAATTACCTCTCAGTGGTCAAGCACTTACAATCAAGCATATGGGTGGAAGTGATGAGGATGTGTAGATGTTACAACCAACAATTCTTTGTTGGCTCGAGTACATGGGGTATCAGGTTGGACTTTGTCCAAGGATGGTGGTGGCATTGGGTGTGGATTGAGCCCATTTGTTCTGGTATGATTCAAGCATATTGGGGGAAAAACCTAAGTCCCACATTGATTAGAGACATTGTCTGATAAGAGCTTATATGTAGTGGGCAATCCTTATTCTATGAGTTAGCTTTTGGGATTGAGTTGGACCCAAAATCTAATATGGTATCAGAGTTATCTTAGATCTATTGTTGTGCCACCCACCATGTTATCCACACACCAAGCCTAATAAACAACTTTTTTGGGCTTATCTGCTGACATAAGCACTTGTCAGAGTGTTTGGAAGAGCTTATGAAAACAACTTATGATGCTTATTTTGATAAGATCTTTAGGATAGCTTATGAAAACAGCTTATAGCTTATATGAAAACAATATAACTATATTTTCTCTTTGATTATAGAAATAGCTTATACATAAGTGTTTATCCTATAAGCACTTAATTAAGCCGTTTACCCAAACAGGCCCTAAAGATAGTGTCTAATAAGAGCCTATAAGTAGTGGGCAATCATCATCCTATGAGCTAGTTTTTTGGATTGAGTTAAGCCCAAAATCTAATAAAGCACTACAAATAACATGATGAAGGGCTTGTTTGTTTCAGCTCTAAAATGTATTTTCAATAAAAAAAAAATTATTTTTAATACTTACACATTTGCTTGATCGGACTTCAAAAAAATTTAAAAGATAAAACAACTGAAATTTAGCTTTTTAGAGAAGGTATATTTTGTAATTTCTTGAAAAAGCTTCTACAAAAGTTAAAAAGTTACTTTTTTTTATAATTATAATAAAATATAAAATAGTTTCTTATTTATATAAAAGTAGAATAAAGGTTCAAGTTGATTAAAATAGTTCCTGATAAGAAATAAAATATCTCGAAAAATTAATCTAAAAAGGACCACTTTGACATGACATTTGAGATTTTTGAATATCAAATTAATGTTTATTTTGATTCTTATGGGACCAAATATGTTTCCATGTTTTGTTTCCCAAGAATCTAGTGTGAGTCTTTACTCTTAAAAGTATAAATAATTATTTTTCAAAATATTTTAAAATGACTTTTCTTTAGTCTAAAGAAATGGATTCTAAAGACTTTTGCTAGATAGGGGTAGGCACCACCTTCTTACTTCATCATTATTATTCCTGTCAACGGTGAAAAAAACATATTCCAGTCAATTGTCCATTCAACAAGAACTCTCCAAGGAAGGAGTCATTGCTCTTGATTTTTGAACATCTGCCACTTAGAAATTGAGAAGAAATTTTATCCTTTGACTTCCCCACTAACCGACTCATTTTCCCTTCCTTTCTTTATATAAGCCGAGTGTTCCAGATTGTGCATAACAAAGCACTGTGATCACTGAAGATATGGCTAACATAGAATCCTTTTCAACAATTTCAACAATTCAATGGCAAAGAGGGAGACTGATTGGGCGTGGTACATTCGGAAGTGTTTATGTTGCCACCAATGGGTATTATCATATATGAAAGTTTACTTGCTTTATGCTCTTCCTTTTTCTCCCTTCTTTGGCACTGAAATAACTTGTCTTCCGTGAACAGTGACAATGGAGCAATATGTGCTGTAAGGGAAGTAGAGTTACCTCCTAATTTGCTTGACTCTGCAGAGCGTTTAAGGCAGTTAAAGCAGGTTGGTCCATTGCTTACTATTCTTATCTTGTTCTACATGTCAAATGGTTAAGATGTTTGATGTGATCATGTGTGTAAAATATGGGATTGGATGAGAGTTCTGAGGGATTTTCCCCCCACCTTCTTCAAAGGTTTTTTTTTTTGCTTGATTTTGTGCCTTCAACTCAATCACCACAAATTGTTTAGTTATAATATTCATATGACATTCCAGCGACGACCGGCTTTTTCTACGAATCACCATAATTAAGACATTTGGCTTCTCAGTAGCATCCAGGGTATTCCTACAAGCTTTGGCCCTTTGGATCGGTTATGAGACCAATCTATGATCGGCTGCTTAAAATAAGGAATTAACCCTTACTTTTCGTAACCTCTCAACTAAAGTGCTTGTCACCAGGATTTGAACTTGCATTCTCCTCCTTATTCTATTCATATATGCCTTATTCTTGTTCTTATTAGTTTACCTGTTTTATTATAATAGGAAATTGAAGTTCTAAGCCAGCTGAAACATCCTAACATTGTGCAGTATTATGGTAAGCAAAGCTGTCTCCTAATTCAGATTCAGCAGGCAAATGGTCTATAAAATTTTCCAAGAACAAGCAAAAAACTCTAAATAATTTGGGATCATGTGTTTGCAGGTTGAAGGCCGGTTATGTATATATATGGAATATGTCCATCCTGGCTCAGTTAATACACTTGTCCAGGAACGTGTTGGTGGGATAACCGAATTTGAAGTTCGACAATTCACTCATCATATGCTCTCTGGGTTGGCTTACTTGCATAGCAACAAAATAATTCACAGGTGTGTGCTACACGGGAAGAGCTTAGAGCAAACTAGTATATGACATCTCCAGCAAAGCATTATATGAAAATTGATCCACGGTGGTCGTGGATATTTGTTGGTTTAATTTTTTTTTATTTAACTATATAGTCGTTGTTTGTATGTGTTAGAAACCAAGAAAATTAGGATAGAAAATAAGAAGGAAACACTGTATTATTACTGTTCTCAAGTCTGTATCAAGAAGATAACAGCACTTGGATATGGAAGAAGCAAATACACAGGGCAAAAGAAAATGATACTCTAGGCAGTTAGAGAGTGCCTAGTCTCTCTCAAGTCCCAATCCCAATTCTCGCCTGCCCCTTTCCTCCCTTCCCTCATGCTTATATTCTCTCTCATACACCAGCACTCACACTTCACACACCTCACAGCTACTGCCAGCATGGCAGTTAGTTACATCATATTCTCGCTCTTATATCTAATCAGGTGCATTGCACCTTTAGAGGGCCTTGGAAGTCTTATGTCCGCATCAATACCATTGATGGGAACCAAGGAATTACAGGACAGAAATTTAGAAGAAAGTAGTGTGTTATTGATAATCCCTAGCCTATAATGAGGAATTACAGTACTGGGATGAATAAGAAAATACAGAGCAATGAAAATGGTAACCTAAGGCAATTCGAGAGTGCCTCTCTCTCCCAAGTCTAGTCCCAATTCTAGCCTGCCCCTTTCCTCCCTTCCCTCATGCTTATATTCTCTCTCATACACCAGCACTTACACTTCACACACCTCACAGCTACTGCCAGCATGTCAGTTAGTTACATCATATTCTCGCTCTTATATCTAATCAGGTGCATTGCACCTTTAGAGGGCCTTGGAAGTCTTATGTCCGCATCAATTCTTCCCCCTTTGAAACTCACCTTGTCCTCAAGGTGAACAAGTGAGTGGCTTCTTGAGCACACCTTTCCGGGGTCCCACTGTTTGAAGCCCGATTGTGTGGAGCCTCTTGTAGTTGTGTGTCGTGGTCCACCCGGATCCCACTGCTGGAAATACAAGGACCAACTTATGCAGGAAGCATAATAATTTCCACCCAGATCCCATTGCTTGGAGTGTCTTGGCTGGAAGCTCCGTTCTTTGACCCCAACCTTGATCTCAGAGTTGCATATCAACCAATCCTGCAATGACCAAGCCTTTGTTCCTCTCCTCCCTCTGTTTCTTCCAGAATTTGCAATACTCAGCTTTTGGAAAATAACAGCAGCTTCATGATTAAGATATAAAGCTGCATATTGCCTTGTGGTGTCGTTCCCCTTCATGCTTGACTGTCTTGTACCATCAAGAACTCTACCCGGGTCCCATTCCTTGAAGCACGATGACCAAGTCATGGATAAAGTATAAGAACTTCCACCAAAGTCCCATTGGCTTATGCCCCAGTCACGGACCATCATAGAGTACAATGATAATATGTGACATTTATAAGTAGTAGCCGGGTTAATAGCTTTAGCAATGGCTTGAAGGCCAACCTTCTCACTCCCTTCTAGTACCTGCAACACTACATCACTTGGGCAGCACATCTGGTCACACACAAGGGCAATGGCAGCATGTTCCACTTGGCCAAAAACATCATGAACCACCATATCCACTATGAAAATAGATACTAGAACTCTAGTGGGGGACTCCAAGAACACTTGTAATCTTAGTATCTCCTAATGCCCCAATAGAAGCCTTCAGCTTTCCAAATGCAGCAAGTTGGCAAGTACTATTTTTCCTTCTGAAGAAACTTGATAACTGAGAGTTTTGTAGATGCCCACCCCCAAGAATAAACATATCCTTCCCAATTGTTGAATCTAGCTGCTTCTTCAAAAGCCCAATTTGCCCATCCTCAAAAGCCCTCTTTTCTTCATTGAGTTGGGCCCTGTCCATTTCCTCAATTTCCCTATAACTCTTTCCCCTGTCATACACAAAATTAAGCAAACCATGAAAGATGGAGGCCCTGAGCAATTCCCCATTTTTCGTATCAGTGATTGTTAGCTTGTTTGCTTCCTCTAAGGCCCACTCTTCTTTTTCACTAAGTTGGCCCACTATCATATTTGGAAGCACTTGCTGAGACCCACTATTATGTCTCAGATGATACCTTGGTCTTCCTTCAGCCAAAATTCTACGAAAAGAACAACTTTGGGCTTGGCCCATTAAACCAAATTTTTGACCCGCTTTCTGCACTGCCCTGGTCCCCTCCTTTCTCTTACATGCACTGGTTAACATAGCAGCGGAGAGTGATGGCAGCTTGACAAGGATAGGTGGTGACCCACCCTCCACTGCGACGAGTGACCCACTCGCCTCTACGTACACACCCAGATCCGGCATCTCCGACGGCGGTAACCGGAATTTCGGCGGCGACCCACCCTTCTCCACGAGCACATCCCTATCTGGCGGTTCCAGTGGTTCCGGTGGCGGTGCACGCCCACCACTGACTAACGTCTCCACCCAACTACCTCGGTCTCCAACCTCACCGCTTCAGTCGCTGCCATTACCTGAGCCACCACGATGGGTCATCTCCTGTTCCTTCTCCTTCCACGCACTGTTGTGACGTAATGGTTCAGCAACCATCTCCCTCGAATGATTGGTTTTATCAGCCTCACTCAAACCTTCCCCTCCCCCTTTTTCTTCATCTTTCTCCCCCGCATCATTCTTCTCTTCTGTAAACTCAGATTCCACCAATCCAGGTTCTTCTTCTTCGTCCCCATCCGAATACGGTAGAACGTCCCTGTACTCCAGCTTAAAACGCCAGAGTAGTGCCACCATGAACGTCAGCCAGTTTGCCCGTGGATGGCTTCGATCCCACCAATGCCACCATTTGAGAGCACCGCCTCTTAGTGCCGTCATCGCCTTCGTCAACTTGTCCTTCTCTGGTGTTCCCCTTTCCTGGAAGTGCTTCTTAAGGCTAATCACCCACCCATAGGCGTCTTCTTCTCCATTGAATACTGGAATTTCGAGCTTCCTTCCTCCTAATTCGTAAGACGGAGGGCGACTCCCTTCCTGAGTTCGTCGACGTCGAGGTTGTTCTCGTTGCCTTCGATCTCGTTCTCTCAATGGCTGCCTGATCTCATGCCTCTGCAATTGGTTTCCAATTTTCCTTCCCTGAGAACCACGCTCACAATTCTCATATCTGGACCCCATTGCTTTTCGTGTAATGCCCATCCAAGCTCCCGGGATCGAGAGCTCTAATACCAATGTTAGAAACCAAGAAAATTAGGATAGAAAATAAGAAGGAAACATTGTATTATTACTTTTCTCAAGTCTGTATCAAGAAGATAACAGCACTTGGATATGGAAGAAGCAAATACAGGGCAAAAGAAAATGATACTCTAGGCAGTTAGAGAGTGCCTAGTCTCTCCCAAGTCCCAATCCCAATTCTCGCCTACCCCTTTCCTCCCTTCCCTCATGCTTATATTCTCTCTCATACACCAGCACTCACACTTCACACACCTCACAGCTACTGCCAGCATGGCAGTTAGTTACATCATATTCTCGCTCTTATATCTAATCAGGTGCATTGCACCTTTAGAGGGCCTTGGAAGTCTTATGTCCGCATCAGTATGCTTATGTGTAGGGACATCAAGGGTCGAACTTGCTTGTTCATCAAGCTGGGGTTGTCAACCTTGCTGACTCTGGGATAGCAAAACATGTAAGTTTATAAAGCCCTCTTTGGTTTAAGAATGTAAAATTCATTAATACTAATGTGTATTCTCATTTACTGAATGATTGAATTGATTACAAGAGTGAGGCTAATGCTTTATATATAACTAATCCTAACAGAACTAACCCCTTTTAACTAACTAACTAACTTTTACTCTTTCTACACTCCCCCTCAAGTTGGTGCATGCAAATTTATAATCCCCAACTTGGGAATTAAAAGTTCAAATCTGTCCCCGCCCAAAGGTTTTGTGAGTACATCAGCTATCTGGTCCCTAGTTCCAATCTTCACAGGCTCTATGTCTCTTGATTGAACTCTTTCTCAAACAAAATAACTGTCCATCTCAACATGTTTGGTTCTTTCATGAAAAACAGGATTCAGTGCTATGTGCAATGCAGCCTGGTAATCACAAAATAACTGTGTTGGACCTGTTTGAGAAGTCTTTAATTATGTCAGGAGCCATCTCAACCAGATCAGCTCACTCACCGTGGCTGCCATTGACCTATACTCTGCCTCGGCTGAAGACTTAGCTACAACAGTTTGTCTTTTAGTCTTCCATGAGATTGGAGAACCACCAAGGAGAATCATGTAGCCTGTGCAAGACCTTCGAGTGTTGGGACAACCTCCCCAATCTGCATCACAATATGCCTGCAGACTGAAGTTATCTTCTCTGGACAGTAGAATCCCTTGCCCTGGAGTCTTCTTTAAGTATCTCAAAACTCTTTCCACAACATCCATACGGATTTGTTTAGGAGCTGTCATGAATTGGCATAATGTATTTACTACATAGGTGATCTCAGGTCTGGTCACAATCAAGTATAGTAATCTGCCAAGCAATCTTCTATACCTTGTTGCATCAGCATCAGGATCTTTGTCACTGGTTCTGAAGTTGCAATTTTGTTCCATTGGAAAGTTGCTTGGTCTACACTCTTCCATCCTAGTCTCCTTTAGGATATCTAGGGTGTACTTTCTTTGACTCAGAACAATTCCTCCCTTTGTTCTTGAGACTTCAATGCCTAGAAAGTATTTTAACATTTCTAGATCTTTTATACTGAACATCTTGTCCAAGTGCAGTTTCACTTTATTCATGAAATCTAAGTTATCTCCTGCCAAGATGACATCATCTACATATATGAGAGCTGTCATGAAGACTCCTTGCTTATCATAAATGAATAGGGAGTGATCTGCCTTTGATTGCTTGAAACCAATGGTGCTCAATGCATTTGTGAATTTCTGATACCAGTTTCTGGAAGCTTGGCGTAGTCCCTATATTGACTTCGTCAATTTGCATACTCTGTTGTCTCCCTTCTTAGCAAACCCTTGAGGAACTTTCGTATAAATTTCTTCAGTCAAATCTCCATGAAGGAAGGCATTATTCACATCCAATTGGTGGATATGCCAACCTTTCTTTGCTGCTATAGTGAGAAGACACCTCATGGTCACTAACTTTGCCGCAGGTGCAGAGGTTTGAAAACCTTCTTGATGAATTGCATGACTCTTATCATTTTCCTAAGATTGATTTGAGAATTATGAACCAGGACTTGAATGAATTCCTTGATAAATGTGTTGTTGTGCTTTCTAATGTTCATTTGATTTATCACAACAATTTTGAGGAATGTGTTGGATTACTTAGAGAAAGTTTGTTTGCTAACATGCTCACATACTCTTTTGATCAAAATAAAGTTAGAATTTTGAGGTTTGTTATGAGCTCTAAAGGTTTGCGTGTGATAATAATTGATGAGTTAACTACTATTTCCCTTTTTACTCTTCCCATTCTTGGAAATTCTTTTAAGCTTTCATATGATGATCCTAATGTGTTTACGAGGATTATCTTGTTTCGAAAAGAACCACCACTATGTAATTTTGGTGAGAAGTGAAATGAGGCTATGCTTGGGTATTCCACTTATGAAAATGAGTTGATGCCTTTGAAATGGAATGAAAATTTTTCATATGTCATGCACCATTGTCAAAGAAAGGTAAATATTATGGTAGATGCAATTTCAAGAAGGTATAATTTGCTTACTATCTTTAGCACTCAATTGTTTAAGTTTAAATATCTTAAGGTGATATATGTGCATGATTGGAAATTTCCTAACATATTTGTTACATGTGAAGAGTTCTTTATATATGTGTTTGATCCTGACGATTGGGTTTGGGTGCACATGAGAAAAGAAAAGTTTCCTTCACAAAGTAAATTTAAGCTTCAACCAAGTGGAGATGGGCAATTACAAGTGTTGGCCAAGATCAGTGATTGTGGTGTTAGTGCAATTTTCAGTATGGCTGAATTCTTTCCCTTTGATGTAAGTGATAAAGAATCAAATTCGAGGTCGAATTCAATTAAAGAAGGAGGGGATGATAATGAGCCAAGAGGGGGCAAGTCAACTTTTCAGCAAGAATGATTTGAGCCCAATGAAGACCATGGATCAAGAAGCACTACAAGGATTTGGTGGCCCAATGACAAGAGCAAGAACAAAGAAAGCCCAAGAAGTTCTAACTCAATTGGTGGTTCTCTTAATGGACACAAGCCCAAGTTCAAGTCAAGAAGATAATGAGCCCAAATGCACAACTTTGCTCATTCAAATAGAAGAAACATGAGGAAGGGCGTGTGGGTCCAAATTGAGTTGTTTTTCTTATCAATTTCAATAAGTGTATGGATCATGGAATGTGGGTCCAATTTTTCTATTTGTTGCAAATTGGGGCAGCCACATTTTCCTAATTTTGCACATGTTTTATATGTCATAGTTGAGTGAATAATTGTTGTAAATTGTGTGGGAGTTAGACTTGTAAGTTGAGAAGAAAGTGTAACATCCACATAATGAGTATGAGAGAGTCATAAAGGGGTGGGGGTTATGTATTTTCGTTTTTATTTTGGTGGCTGATTTAAGTTAGGCTTTTAGTGTGTTTAAGGTCATGAATTAGGCCAATTAAGTGGGGGTTATGGTTTGTCTTAGTGACTGAATTAAAATGGTGTTAAGTTAGTCTTGATTAGGCTGGTTATGAGGGGGTTTTGGAATCATATGGAAGACTAAGTGTGAGCCAAATGAAATCAGCCACACTTCTATATGTATGAGGCCTAAAACACATGAATAATAACTTGGATGTTGAATTTGGATTGAAATCCATTTGTGAGACTTTGTCCTCTTTGGTTCTTGGTTGAGCGAACCTTAGTTCTTATCAAGAATCCAAGATTCTTGTGGCGAACATCATAGACTTATCAAACCCTCTAGTTTGTGGCGCCATCATCATCTCTTTCTCATTCATTTTTGATTCTTTCTTCACCTAATTTTGTTACAAAGTGTTAGATGAAAATTCACTTCCTTAAAATTCAACCAAAAAGATCATTCCAAAGGCATTCCATTTGGTTGTCATCATATATCCACTTAGAATCCACAGCCTTCTTTCCTGGTGGGAGCTGCTCCTAGGGCCATGTTTCATTCTTTTCCAAAGCCTAAATCTTCTTCATCATTCCTTCCCTCCATTCTTTATGAGCTACTGCCTGCAGAAAGTTCTTTGGCTCATCTCTAGAAGAGATGGCAGCTAAAAAGGCTATATGAGAATGTGTAAACTTATTGTATGACAAATAGCTAGATAGAGGGTAAATAGATGAAGTTAAACCAGACATTGGTGGCATGATAGATGAGGGCAATTCCACTTCATAGTCTTTCAATTGACTTGGGAGTTGTCTCACCCTTTTGTTGGCGTGAGTCATTAGAATCACCAGAAAATAGGAACATTAATTGTAAATAGCTGTCAAATCCCTTAGATCAAGGGATTAACTTATATTTAGCCATGAGTATCGTGTATAGGCTAGGATAGCTCCTAAAATCTCTCCTCCTTGTATCTATTTATACTCTGTAAATTACTCAAAGGAATAATAAGGTGAATGAAATACCTTATATTTTGACATGGTATCAGAGCCAGGTTCCGATCTTGGGACCTGGGGTTGATGTTCTCTTAGAATAATCACTTGAGTGTTGAAGGGTACACCGATGCAGATTGGGCTGGGAATGTTCTAGACAGAAAATCCACATCAGGATACTTCACATTTGTGGGAGGGAATTTAGTTACATGGAGAAGTAAAAAGCAAAAGGTAGTGGCCTTGTCTAGTGCTGAAGCTGAGTTTAGGGGCATGGCAAAAGGACTTTGTGAACTATTATGGCTCAGAAGGTTACTAATAGAGATCGGCTTTGGTCCTAGCATGGAGATGAACCTGTTCTGTGACAATAAAGCTGCAATTGATATCTCACAAAATCCTGTCCAACATGATCGAACAAAGCATGTGGAGGTAGATAGACATTTCATCAAGCAGAATCTTGAGGAGAAGATTATTCGATTTCCTTTTGTCAAGTCGGAAGACCAATTGGCAGATATTCTTACAAAGGTAGTGTCCGGTAAGAACTTCCATGACTCCCTTGACAAGTTGGGCATTAAAGACATTTATGCACCAACTTGAGGGGAGTGTTGGCGTGAGTCATTAGAATCACCAGAAAATAGGAACATTAATTGTAAATAGCTGTCAAATCCCTTAGATCAAGGGATTAACTTATATTTAGCCATGAGTATCGTGTATAGGCTAGGATAGCTCCTAAAATCTCTCCTCCTTTCACTGTGTCTAGTCTGTTGGTGAATCATAACTTGATCATTCTGTCTCTGTTGTTCCTGCACAACATCATGAACAACTTCTGTTTGCTTTTCCTGCGCAGCATCATGAACAGCTTCTGTTTCTGTTTGTTGAACAGGATTTTTCAATTGTCTTGCTTCATATTGTATCTTCCCTGCCTCATCTTCATAAGTGATGAGTTGATCATTCTGTCTCTGCCTTCCCAGTTGATTTAACTTTCTGAAAGGAAACTCACTTTCATAGAAAATTATATCTCTTGAAAATGTATTTCTCTCTTTTCAATGTTATGGTTTTGTAGCCTTTTTGGCTAACAGGATATCCAATGAAAACATTGGTTCTCCCCTTTTAACCAAATTTATCATCTTTCTTGAGTTTTAAAATATAAGCTAAACAAGCAAACACTTTTAAATGCTCATAATTTGGTTTCTTGTTGAAAATAGCTTCATAAGGTGATTTGTTATAAAGAACTTTAGTAGGCAATCTGTTACTGCAGTAAGGACACATTCACCCCAAAACATAATAGGTAAATTAGCATGAAATCTTAAAGCCCTTTCTATTTCTAAAATGTGTCTATGTTTCCTCTCAACCACTCCATTTTGTTGAGGGCTATAGGTATATAACACCCCGATTTTTCTGCTTATCTATAATCTGTGTTTATGTGGATAAGTGAGTGTTTATTTTTCTAATTTATGAAGAAATAAACCAAAATCTTATTCTCAGAATCTATTTTATTTTATGAAAGTGTAGTTGAATTTTCGGTAGGAAATTTCAAACGTTTCTGATATGAGTTTTCACTGTCAGTCAAATTCTACTGACCCAAAAAATAATTTTCGTTACGCAAAATAAGATTTAAAATTTTCCTAAATCAATTATAACCATTTGCATGATTTTAGAAATTATTTATTTCAATATGAATTTTTTGGGTGGAAATTTACGAAGAAAAATACGATCGATTTTTATAGTCACGAAATTAATGGAACCAAAACGAAACAATTTATTTAAAAAAATGTAGTAGGTGCAGAATTGAAAGACATGATGTGAAAAATGAGCTTGATAGATTTGATGTGAATAGTGAATCATTTATGGCATATCATCATTTTATTTAATTTTACAAGAAAGCATTTTATTTTTTCTATTTAAATTAAGCCCTATTTTTTAAAACTAAAGACTTAAAACTAAAGACTGAAAACCCTTTAATTAAATTTTTTTAAAAAAAATTGAAGGTCATTTGAATGATCATTCACAATTTAAACCCACTACTGTCCTGAAAATGATTTTATAAAAGAGCTCAATCAAATTTTGAATGAAAAATTTGATATAAAAAATAATATCTTTTAACATGATCAAGTAAAGATTTTTGGCATAAAATGGACTATAAACCAGTGATTAATATAGAGATATAAAATATGGGATTAAAGAGTGCGTGTGTGTGTGTGTCTTTATATATATATATATATATATATATATATATATATATATATATATATATAAAAGTAAGTCTTGGACAAAATGTAATCCAAGAATTTATCAGACATCTCTAGTATCATTTTCCCAGTCATGGCCAAAACCTATACTTAGAAAGATAAGACGACTTTATTGTTTTAATTTAAGTCGTTCGTTTAATCCTTAGACTTGCGGCACGCGGTGGACAGAGGAAGTTCGCTCTGGGCAACACGGAAACAAAGACTTTGTCTACCCGTCAAATCAGGTCAGGGGAGAAAGCCTGAGGGATAATTATGTTATGATGACTATATGCCTTGTGTGTTTGATTGATGTTGTTATTGTTGTGGCTGTTTTGGTTGGATTTGATTTTGAGTTCATTATGTGTTGATGATTTATGAAAATATGCATGTTGCTCATATATGTTGAAGTTGTTGTATATGTGGTGATGATTTATGAGGAATATGAATGTTGCTCATATATATATATATATATATATATATATATATATATATATATATATATATATATATATATGTTGAAGTGTTGTTGTATATGTGGTGATGATTTATGAGAAATATGAATGTTGCTCATACATGTTGAAGTTGTTGTATATGTGTTGTGATTGTTGCATGGAAGCCTAACCATTGGTTAGAGCTCAAATAAAGAAGATAAAAGCTTTAAGAAAATATTTACAAAGGAAATCACAAGTAAGAATTTCTTTTAACAAGGTTTTGATAATAAGGGGAGGTTGTGTAATTTTAATGATTGGTGAAAATTTTAGAAAATAAAAACAATTTTTATAAAGAAAAATTCAATTGAAAATTTAAGTGATTTTATGCCAAAAGAAATCAATTTCTTTGAGAATGTTTTAAAGAAAACAAAAGTTTATTCTAGGACTTGAAAAGAATTTATTTAGAAAATTTCAAATGTTTTTAGGAAAAGAAGAAAATATTTTAAATAAAAGGATTTCAAAAGAAAAGTTTTTATTTAAAAGATTTTGTTCAAGGGAAAATGTCCGATAACTTGGATAAGTTACGGAAAATTTTGGTTTTCGTATTTGTTTTTCACTAAACAAAAAATAAGACGAAAAGTGAACCTAGTAACCGAGACATCGGGATACTAGTTATAACACGTGGATCCATGATCCATATCACAACGCTGTGGACTGTGTGTCCTATATATGATATTGTGGACTGTGTGTCCTATACAAGTTGCGGTGGACTGTGTGTCCTATATATGTTGTTGTGGACTGTGTGTCCTAAAGGCTTTGTGGTGGACCGTGTGTCCTACAAATGTTGTGATAAACGTGGAAAACGGAGTAAAAAGGGTAAAAAACTGTTTTTCTATGACCACAAAGTTCGAGACTAGTGCATGGGTCTAGGACTGTGTGATTGAACACTCGGACTTTAATGTCCTGTGTTGATAATAAAAGCTTTAAGATATTTAAAATTCATGGGAGGTCGTGAGCCTTAGGCCTCGATAAGGAAAGAATGAAGCACAAAGAAAAGCCGCGAAAATAAAAGGCTTTACATGCTTTTTTTTTTGGCAGACGTGCCGATTATTTCGGATATGTTGATAAACAAGGTATTCGAGGCAGTGTTATTCGGAATATCTTGGTAGACGTACGAGGTATTCGAGACGGTGTTGTTCTGGATATCTTGGTGCACGAGGTATTCGAGACGGTGTGCCTTTGTGGTAATTTGAGCCTGTGTGGCAATTGAGCCTGATCAGCTTATTGTTTTTCAAAAAAAAACTGTATGGAGTTGGGGTCTCCGGAGACTAGGATAGAGTGATGAAATATAGAAGTGCCATGTTCAAAAAAAAAAACAGCGGTGATTGTTGATTGCTATGATTAATTGTGAGAATTTATATGTTGAATATGAATATTTATCTGTATCTATTGCTCTGTGTTTGGGGCATGTGGTTGTCATAATTCATCCATATATTGGTATCTCACCCTTATAATATATCAGGTTTTCCTGGCCCTTTGCTGTGGTGCTTTGTTACACGAGGACAAGTGGTGTCGAGAAGTTCCTAACTTCACTTAAGGATAGTACTCCCGATCCCTAAAGAGGTTGGTGAGAATTCTATGGTGAGAACTACAGAGTTCTTTCCGGTGGTTGTCTTTTAGAACGACCAGCTTAGGATATTTCCTTTGGTACGGGTGTTTTAAGAAAACTATTGTAGGTGATTTTGAAGAACCTTGTAATGAATTTATCAATTACAGTACGAAAGGTTATTTCACGAAAGTTTATATGTTGAAGTGTTTTGATTTATAAATAAACCTAGTTTTTGTGTGCTATTAAGCATGGTATGATATTATGTTTGTGTTGTGTGTACTATTCCTTTTTGGAAATACTCCGCAGAAAAGAAAAGGAAAAATTTTTACCCCCATATTTTCAGACTTATGAAAATAATAGAAGTTTTTCCGAAAGCAACCAGTAAACTTTCCTTTTAATTTATTTCTACATGTGATTAGGAGGTAATGCCCAAGAGGGGTGTTACAAGGTACAAGATAGTTCCATAACAATGCCTCTTTCATTATAGAAAATTTGCATATGATTGGAAGTAAATTCTAGGCCATTATTAGTTCTAACTCTTTTGATTTTCTTTCCAAACCGAGTTTCTATCATGCTAACAAACATAGGTAGATAATTTTCAACTTCCGATTTATGCTTATATCCAAACTCCTCTACTATAGTCATTAACAATAGTGAGAAAATAATGCGCTCCTGCCATAGAGGTTGTGGCATGCCTTCCCCATATGTCACAGTGAATCATATCAAAACAAGCCTTAGTTGGAAAGGGCAGCCTTGTTTGCTTAGCCCTAATACAAGAGTCACAAGGGACAATATTTCTAGCTACTTTAGGAATGTAATCTATGTTACTCATCTTATTGTTAGATGTATGTCCTAACCTTTGATGCCACACATCTGAATTTACAGTGTTTCCTACTTTCTTGCCAAATCTTTGAGTTGGCTCAAGGAAATATAGCCCATTGTGGTGTTTAGCCATTCCAATCATGGTCTTCGAGGCTAAGTACTGCACAATGCATGAATTAGCCAGGAAAATGACAGCACAATTGTTTTCTTTAGTTAATCTACTTACTGACAAAAGATTGCAACTGAAATCAGGAATGTACAGCACATTATCAAGACTCATGCCAGTGAACACATCTAGTTTCCCTAGTCCTCTTACTGGTACACTAGCACCATTGGGAATGTGAACAGTTTGCTCAGTGGAAACAAGCATTTCCTTAAGCAAATTCCTATCACAAGTTATGTGTTATGTGGCCCTAGAGTCTATGATCCAGGGCCTGTGAGTTAAAGATTTACCTGCCATGTTAATTGTTGGCCTAGTTTGTTGACTCACTTTGCAGGATCTCCATCATCTTCCAAATGTGCAGCAATTTCTCATATTGCTTCATAGTCGATCCCGAGGATGGGGCTTTCTTCTGTGGTTGCTTGTGCCACTTTGAAACCACCTTTCTTGTTGTTCCAAGGTGCTGACTTATCTTTTCTTTCTCTGTTTGGCTTCCTCCAATCTTGAGGGTAGCCAATTATCTCCCAACATTCCTCTTGAACATGTCCCAGCTTCTGACAATGATTGCACTTTGGCCTTTCCTTCTTGAAATTCTTTCTTTCTTCTGTTTCTTTAAAGCGATTGCTTTGAGCTTGGAAGGCAGTGATTTCTGATCCTGGTTTGCGAGTTGTTGAGATTAACCTTTGCTGCTCATCTTCAGCAACCAGATGATATGCATGGCCTAGGGTTAGCTTTGGTGCCATATAAAATTCATGAATAGTAATGTGTATTCTCATTTCCTGAATGATTGAATTGATTACAAGAGTGAGGCTAATGCTGTATATGTAACTCAGCCAAAGCTAAGTTATCCAATAGTAAGTGGTTAGCTGATTAGCTTATCCAATAGTAACTAATCCTAACAGAACTAACCCATTTTAACTAACTAACTTTTACTCTTTCTACAAAGAATACATTTTCTATTTATATTTTCTGTTTTCATTAACAATTACAAAATATCACCTTATTTTCATTTTGTTTTTTGTTTTCAAAGATTTGTATTGTAAACAACAGAAAATAGAATGAAAACAAGGTTGACTTTTTGTTATTATTAGTAAAAAAAAAGAAAATAAAAACAGAAGATATTTTCTTAAACACACCTTAAACTTTCCATTTCTAGTAGACTCTTGCTTGTCACAAACCCGTCCTACGAAGAGGATGATGCATTCATGTCACTGGTTATCTGCATGTAATTCTTTATTCTGTTAAATTCATTTTAGGCAATGTAATCTCGATCTTTAGATTAAAAGGTTCAAATATTTTGTTTCAAGAATTGAAATTTTTTTTTTCGAAATCTGCAATTATCTGATCCGATTAAAGCAGTCATGAGTTTCCATTGTAACTGTTGGATTTGATTTGACAATCCACATACTAAAGCTATATAACTTGTAAGATTTATGTCTTCCACAGCTTATTGTACATGTGGTTGATTTCCCTATGAGTCAAAGAGCATACTGGATGGCTCCAGAGGTATATTCTTATTCCAGTTTACTCTATGGTGTCCTACACCATTCCTTACTAACACTTCTTTCTCTTGAAGCTTATACAAGCATCAGTAAATGATGACGACATCCCCGATCTATTTGTTGCTGATATTTGGAGTTTGGGTTGCACAATTATTGAAATGTTCACATGGAACCCTCCCTGGAGCGAGTATGAATCAGGAAGCACCTCAGAAAAAATTTCTTCCGTCTTCTTCCAATTTGTAGTTCAGCATAACTATTAGGAATTTAGAAGAGTGAAAATGAATTTTCTCATTGATACAAATGGCATAGTACAGTTTATATACAGATTGGACTTGTGTCAACTTGCTTTAGTAACAAACTTAACCGACTAACCAGCATATTAGAGCCTCTTTGTTTTGTTTCCAATTTCATGTTTTGGTTTCATGTTTTCAAAAATAATTACAAAACTACCAACCTTGTTATTCTGTTTCCTGCTTTAAAAAATTTGTATTTTGTTTTCAGTGTTTCCTGTACAAATCTTTGGAAACAAAAACAAAATGAAAATAAAGCGGTAGTTTCGTAATTGTTTTTTAAAACAGGAAATAAAAAAAAAAGCAAACAGGCCCTTAGGAAGAGTGAAAATGAATTTTCTCATTGATACTGATGGCATAGTGCAGTTTATATACAGATTGGACCTGTGTTAACTACCTTAACTAACTAGTAACAAACTTAACCAACTAACAGCTAACCATAACTAACAAGTGGTTATTCTAACAATAACACTGTAACAGTTTGCACTATGATATATCTTGAACTGGATAGCACTAGCTTTCATTGTGTTTGTTAAAACACATTACAACATCGTATGATACCTGTTTTGTTCTGCTAAAATTTGTTTAACCACAAGCTCAAAGTATCATGTTGTAAAATTTTCAATGTGCAGTTTGTGTACATAGCATAAATGCTGCATCTGTATGGTTCTTTCATTTATTAACTAGCATCTATACATACATATTACGCTATGCAGGCTGCAGCCATGTTCAAGATTTTAAGGGCTACCCCTCCAATACCTGAAACTAGGGGTGGCAAAAACATCTGTTTGTCTATCATCCATCCGGTCCATCCAAAGAGTTATCCATCCGATCCATCCATTACATAAATAAATAAAAAATTAGTGGACTGGATCAAGTTGGATCATTTCATTTAAGGATGGATAGTGATTACTAAATCCATTGGATCACTATATGAAATTAAAAACAAATCCATTGGATATTGGTTAACTCATTTCGTACCGTGTTAAATGGAAGTTTAACCAGACTGAGTAGTTTAACCAGTTTAAAGAACGCACCGGGAAGTTCTTCAAACAAGGTCTTTTCGTGATGCACATAATATTATTAATATAGCTTTTCCTATATTTTGTGACACTGAAGTTTGTCTTTTAAACGTGTGTATGTTTTCAACAGCGAGGGTAGAGAAAGGGGAAAGAGAGAGAGGAGAGAGAGGGGAAGAGAGAGAGGGGAGAGGGGGGAGAGAGAGGGGGAGAATATTTTAAAAGTAATAAAATTATTTAATTGTACAAAAAAATATTCTTTAAAATAATTTTTATGGATGGATTGGATATCCATCCATAAAAAAATTGTTAATGGATGGATTGGATGAATTTTATTAAATGGATAATGGATGGATTGAATTTTTTTAATGAATTTTTAATGAATCATAATGGATTAATGGATCATTTTCAATCCATCCATTACAATCCGCATAAAAATTTATCCAATCCATTCATTTGCCACCCCTACGTGAAACGTTGTCATTGGAGGGTAGAGATTTCTTGAGATATTGCTTTCAAAGAAATCCAGCGGAGAGGCCAAAGGCTGCAATGTTACTTGAACATCCATTTGTGCATAATGTCACCGATGTTGAATAAGGAAGCACCATCATCAAGGAAGTATAATCCACGTTAAATACTCACCCTTTACATGTGATTTTGGGACGATTGTGATATTCCAGAAACTTTACTAGTGTGTTTCGAAACTCGGTTGAGTTTCAGGGTGATAAATAATTGCTGGGCTGCAACACACATTGGTGCTTTTACTCTTCTAATCCAGACCAAAAGAACTCTTATAATCTTACAAAGTTACATTATCACCTTAGAATTATTCGGCACTCTAAAGCAAATTCTACCAAATCAAAGGACTCCCTGCTAATTTATGGCCCATAACTCCTTGTCTTACAAATTCTAACATAATCAAATTCATCCAAAATCTATCATGATATATAGGGCAATTCTTTAATCCCCTGACTCAAGGGTTGATGATCAATACTATCTAAATTTGACCAGTTATAACAGCTACAATTTTAAAATTAACCGGCAATTAAGAGTTTCTTTAATAATATTTAATTAAAATCAATTGATAATCACAATGGATTACTGGCATAAATTCATATTAAGGATCATCTTCTTCTTCCTCTGTTCCTTCCTCTCTTTGAAATCGATTTTTCTTTTCTTTTTTTAAACTTGGAGAACAATTTCATAAATCAGAAGAAAGGATTGAAATCAGTAACAATATCAAGCAACCAAAATAGAAATAGTTCTACATGATTTTAATTACTACTTTTCCAAAACAGTGAAGACGAACACAATCATCACCATTACCTTGACTTTCATCTTCCCTTTCATTTTCACACTAAGCAACTCCACATTTGAACCATCAGTTTTTGCCAAGCACATCAAGCAGCTTTCAATTTGTCAACCCCATCGCCGTCCCAGCCACGAACCACATCGGTTCAGACGCCCACCGTCACATCACCACGTCCTCCGTTCATCCGTTGAACCGCCACCACCCCAAGCTCCGTCGCATCAGAAGACTTCACCGTCGTCACTCCGAGCTCCTCTAGCGCCTCGCGTCGCAGCAGCACCTTGTCAACCTCGTCTCAGATTCGCAAGCACTGTCATTCATCCACCGCCACGAGGTCTACCGATCTCAACTGTCAAAAACAGTTGTGCCTCATCTCGGCCGCCATCCTCCATGACCAGATCTCCATCGCCTCAGGTCACCAAATAACAAATCTGAGCTCCTCCCTCCATTACGCCTTTGTCGCTGCCACTTGCCGTCCTCCACGAGCTCGCCACCACTAGAGTGCGGTCTTGCCAAGTCTTGGTTCCAGCGCTGCAAAACATCTTCAATCCGTATTTGACAAACTGTTGATTTTTTTTTTGTTGAAATACAATGTAATTTTGTTTTTTGGTATTAAACGGGGTCAAAGACCCAAAAAAAGATTACAAAAGGACTAATCTAGGGGAGGACATTCCCAAAGCATCAGAAATCCAAATTTGGGAAAGGCCCAAAGGGGGCTGCTCAAAATTTCTAAACCGGGATCTAAATCTAAGTTACATCCAATATTAGCAAAAAAATCAGCTCCTTCGTTGGCTTCTCTGTAGATATGAATAAATTTAACCCCAAAATCTGGAGAGAGGAGACTTCTAATGTTTCTCAGAAGGCTCCAACCATTGTGGCTTCCCTGGTTTCCTATATTTAAAGAGTCCGCTACTGTTTTTGAATCCAGCTGAAGCTCTAATCGTAAGTATCCTTTAGATTTAGTAAGTTTTAGGCCTTCATAAACCCCCCAAAGTTCAGCTAGATAGGCTGAAGAAACTCCTACATGTTTAGCAAAACCCAGTAGCCATTTACCTGAAGAATCTCTGAACAATCCACCACATCCAGCAACCTCCTGAACTGACTTAGCCGCGCCATCAGTATTTAGCTATCCAACCTTGGCGAGGGGCTTGCCATTTGACGAAGATCTGATGAGGAACTCTAAGCCGATTTGGAGAAAAATCTGATTGAGCAGAGCAATAATTGAGAACCGACTCCTCAATAATTTGTATAGCAGTTAACAAGTAAAAGATCATGACCGTTGATTTTTTATATAATATATCAATGGTATTAAAGATGTGGAGGATGAATCCTCAAAGGCCAAGAGGGAGGATTGAAGACAGTGCCCGATGTATATAGAGCACTTGTAGCATGCCATTTCATATGCCAGTCATAATAATAGAAAAATAATCAAACATCATTCATGAAAAGTCCAGGATATGAGAGGTAAGACATCAATATATGCAAACATCAAGTTATCAAATTTGAACTAAAAAGCTATTTATGAAAGAATACATAAAATTGTTATTCAATTTCTAGTCCACTCTTAGCATCAGAGTATTGTACAATGAGATATTTTTATAGTAAACAAGGTATAATACTTGTGTACCTTGTTTAAAATTAGTAAGGGTGATGTGAACAAATTAAATCAATTGAAAGCAAAAATCAATGGCATGGGAAAGAGATGATGTAGGAGTAAATACAACACAAGCATCAACCCTATCCCATCTAGGAGAATTGACCATTCTAGCAAGGCACTTCATTTGACATTGCCAAGCTAGAAAGGAGAGAAGGAGGGTGGGGGTATTCTGGAGAAAAAAAAAGTGTGTTCCCTGCTCTAAGGACTTGCAAAATCAGGAATCAGGATCATTCACTGAGCTTACAGTTCTGAAGATAGGGATGATTAAACTTTACATATTTGGTCCAGTAAGACCGGTACTTTGACATTGCTATCTCTAACCAGGGCTTCATATTACCATTGTAGTGTATAACTGCAGCTTTCTCAATATCGGAACGATCTACGCTTGGATTGTAACCCAAACCAAGTACGTGCCATGATTTATTTAGCGGATGTGTTAATCCATAGAATGTCATTAGCCCTGGAGGTAACGTCCCCAGCTTCCACAGCACCCTGTCTTCATTCTAAATTCAAACAAGAAAAACAATGGTCAGCAAGAGATCGTTTAAACTCATCGATTTGTGTGAGAATAGAAACATGATATAAACCATTCAACTGCTCACCATATTCTGCCACTTGTGATATATGCCAGTAATATCCTTCTTTTTCCACTCCTTCAAATCAAACATGTTCATCCCATATGCCCAACCACAAGCATTTGGATCAAAATTTTTTGCAATATGGGGATTTGAAAAATTAAGATACTTGTCAAATCGATGAAAGCTCTCGCCACATGTTTCAACAGCACCATTTACTTTTCCATGAAGATTCACAGCCCATAATCCAGTCAAATCCTTGTGGACAACAATGTCGTCATCAAGAAAAAGAATCTTATCCAATTTTGGATAAACTTGAGGAAGATAGAATCTGAGGTGATTGAGCATTGAGAGATATTTTGGGTTTCTGTACTTCAGATTAGAGGCACCAGTGGTTGGATGGCCTGCCTTGAAATAATACGCTTTCATTGTTGCAGATTCAAGCTGCCTCAAGACAGGGCAGTAAGAAGAGTTCAACCACTTAAATTCATCAACATTTTCAACATGGATTGTAGCTTTTCCAGGTGGATTCAACAAAAACCACATGTTCATGGCTCCAAAATTTAGTTTATCAGTAACAAGGTGAAAAACATGCTTTGAAGGATCCTACAATGTAGAAGACAAGAAAATAAATATACAAGACAATGAAGGCAAGGTTTAATTATATAGTTTATCAACTCATGGATGCATAGTCTTTACATGCACAATATGTGTGGCTTGTACTGTCAATGTCAAAGCACAAATTATTCATCATCTATAAAAGAATGCACATGGAAGATATGTGCACACACAGTGGTATGGTTAAAGATGGCCTGACTCACCTTTGCATTCACAATAGCTGAGTTGACAACAACAGATGCAGCCAATACATTGTCTGAGAACAGGGCATAATGATAAAGACTGGGATTCTCCAAATTCTCACTCCTAGGGAACTTTCTCTTTTCAGGAGGAAGGAGGTTGTAATCTATGGTAAGGCGCATCGATAGGCAGTGAATTCCATTTGGTATGGTCTTGGCAGCCAACTGACTGAGGAATGTGCTTTGTTTCTTCAAGCTCCTAACTTGTTCGTCCGCTGTTTGTAGCATTGCCCTTAATTTCCCAGTGACCAACTTGCAGTCATACAATTGATCTTTTGCTTTAGACAGAACTTGGCCCATAGCCTTGATTTTTTCATGTGCACTAGAGATAATTAAATATATGATTAGTTAAGTCAGTAAATGCAGACAAAGACAGATATACAAAGAGAAAACTACAGACAGCTTCATACCTGTGATGTAGCTCAGCATCAGAAATTGCCTCACCTAAAGCACGTTGACTCTCTTTAAGCTGTGATTGCAGTTCTTGGTATAGTTGAAGGTTGTTCTTCATCTTTGCAATACTCAAGTATACCCTAGCCATAATGGTTTGGTCTCGCATCAACCGCACAGTAGAATCAGCATTTTCATTCTCATATTCTTTCCTCCAAATGTTGTATTTACCTAGAATTGCTGAATCAACTGATTTTGAGCGTTCAATAGCAAAATCTTCAAGTTTTACAATTACTTCATCATCCTGTTTTACCAACTCGGCTGCACGCTTTTCCTTCCTTTTCTCTATTAATTGCTGCAGAAAATATTTACAAAGATCACGAAACAAGTTAATTTCTATTATTTTTTTACTGTTTCAAAAATAAAGTATCACTCCACACACCCAACAACATTTTTGAACAGAACATTATACACGTGTTTGCGTAATTGGTGTACAGTTGCTTATGAGTCAAGCGAATTTTGGAATAATTACTTTAGGAAGAATAAGTTTTATGTTTGGGAACCTTCAGCCACAAGTGATTTTATATTAATGAATTGTTTTGGTAGTGTTTGGTAAAATTACTTTTAAGAGTAAATATACCAAAAAGTGATCAATATTTATATTCTAAGCAAGGACAAAATTATAAAATGCATCAAAATATATTCTGCCCCAACTTCCATTGAGCAAGAAGTAGCAAAGAGGACAGCCATGTGTGCAAGGCTCCCATCATTCTAGGGTAGGGTTTATATATGTGCATCCTTACCCCTATAGGCTGACAGGTTGTTTCTATTAAGTGTCTAAATCCCACATTAGTTGAGTGTATGAGCCAAGAACCATTTATAATAACCTGGACATCCCTCCCTCTATGAGCTAGCTTTTAGAGTGGAGTTAGGCCCAATTATTCTAACATGGTATCAGAGCCTCTCACGATGTTGGGTCACCCACAGATGTCCAGTCCTGCAAACTTCACGCTCCAGATGTGAGAGGGGTGTATTAAGTGTCTAAGTCATACATTGGTTGAGTGTATAAGCCAAGAACCATTTATAATAACTTGAGCATCCCTCCCTCTATGAGCTAGCTTTTAGAGTGGAGTTAGGCCCAATTATTCTAACAGTTACCCACAATACAAACTTGCAAATGGTATGCAAATGCAAAGCACCTATGAGTAAGTTAGAACAAGAAAAAAAATCCAAGAATGATGCTCACCCTTCTGGCAAGCTGTGCAGGACTATCAGTCCACTGAGCAAGACCATCTGCATTATTAGACTACAGTTAGCTTATACTCTAATATGCATTAACAAAAGAAATTAAATGAGAAAGTAAATAAAAAATCAAAAAAGCATATTACCTGATAGTATGGTACCACCTAAAGATCTGCCTTCCTTCCCTTTTTGTTTTTCTTGTCTAACATTTGTTGCTGATTGGTTTAGCTTTAATTAGAAAAAAAACAATGGATTAACATATAGTAACAATAAAACTATAATGCCTTTTTTGAATACAGGAAATGAAATTTTAATGCAGAAGCGCATTAGTCTTCCTAACCTCAATGGTAGCATTTGAAGTCTTTATCCCAACAACTCTCCATGAAGCAGACAAATTATTTTTTCTGAAATTGTCAAGACTCAAAGGCCCCATATCATTTGTGCTGGACACAATAACATCAAGAACCTAAAATATAATATGTATCAGAAAGCCAGGAAGTAAACTCTTACATGAAAAAATGAAATGTGAAATACGGAAGAGTGAATCTCTATAGCTTGTGCTTGCCTCTTTCGAAAAAAGTGATTTAAGGTCCTGCAATGACTGCCATTCTTTCCATTTGGCAACCTGCAACAGGCAACTTTATTTTAAGGCAAACAAATAAAACAGCAAGAAGCTGTATATATTTATATTTACATAACCAATGAACCTGAAAATGCATAAAACATGCTACCTGTTTGCTTGAAAAAACCAAAATATCATCTTGATCTGCAATATGTATTTGAAGTAATTAGACCAACTTAAACTCGCAAATATACAAATATAAGAGAAATTGTTAAATATGTACATCAGAATTATTTTCTCTTCCTATATTTTCTGGAAATGGGTCGAGAAGAAGGACCAAGACAATAAATCAAGTAAATTTCCCACCCGTCAGAGACATTCTTCCTCATTTAACACAATTTGAAAGTCTTATAAACAAAAACGTGTACTCTTAAGCCTATCATCTGCAAGTCCTGTCACTTTTTAGAGGGAAAAGATAAAACACTTCAACTTTTATTTTAATTTTACACACTACAATTGCCATAACTGATATCCCAACAATACAAAGCATAACCAAGTCACAATAAAAAATTGCTCTCCCAGTCCACAAAACGTTATTTTGCACCAATACAAATACTGTATAATACAGGGACAAAAACATTTTTTAAAAAATCTATGATATGGGTAAGGTGGGGTCATAATAAAAAAAAAACTTAACTACATAGATAAATATATAATAAATAGTCAGAGCTTAGAACAAATATAAACCATCCAAGCATCTCAATTTAGTAGGAAGTACACCTTTAGTCACATATTGCCAATACACAAACTTAAATTAACTACAACCATCGTCCCAAATTTATAATATAAAGATGCGGAATCAACCAAATCAAGAAACAGATATCTCAAACCACTAACGGTATCTAGATAATGAAATTGCGAAATCAAGGATAATGACAAGAACCTATGTATTCAATCTTGGATAGCGGCATAGAGTGGCCGACCCAAATGTGCCCCCACTATATATATATGTATATGTGTGTGTATATATATGTAATTACAAAAATTAGGTATATATGTATACACACACTATTAAGATTTTATTGTTACACTGTTTAAAGTAATTATAATTATATACCAGTAATAAATAAATGTTAAAAAACAAATTTTTTTTTAAAGTGAAAATAAATTTGTAATCAAAAGCCAACTATTTGAAAACAAACAATTAATGCTATAAGCAAAGGAAATAGAGCTAACAAATGACATAACTCATAACCAACCAATAAAAGTGTTGTAGGGTCTTAAAATTGGACTTTAGGTCAAACTCAACCTCACAAAACCGGCTTGTAAGGTGAGGCTCAAGTCGATGTGAGACTCTCAACATAGGGTATGAGATGAAAACCATTACTGTAAAAATGACTGTCAAAGTCACATTTGTGGAAGATAGAAAGACAATTTATCAAACAAAAGACAAAATGGAAAAGAAAATGAAAAAACATAAACATAAATGGAGGAAGGCACAAAACAGGGAGGTACAAGGAAGCTAAGGCTGCCGAAAAAGGGTTGGGATGTAACCGAAAATTGGGTGGGCTGGCCGGAAATGGGGTGGACTGATCGGATGCCTTCCCTGTTTGATATAGCGGGCGCAATTTGCATGACTGGAAAACACTTTGGGATGCACTACTTTGTAGCGGCTAGGGGCAGCGGCACAACACCACCATTTCTCAATTTAGTAGGAAGTACACCTTTAGTCACACATTGCCAATACACAAACTTTAATCAACTACAACCGTGGTCACAAATTTCTAATATAAAGATGCAGAATCAACCAAATCAAGAAACGAATATCAATTGAATAATCAAATTGTGGAATCAAGGAGAAAGACAAGAACATGGTACAACTTCAGAACCAGCCAACGAGAGTCTAAACCCTAAATGAATATCTAAATGATCAATATATCAAATTGTGGAATCAAGGAGAAAGACAAGAACATGGTACAACTTCAGAACCAGTCAACGAGTGTCAAAGCAGTGATTGTTAGAATCCAATTGCAAGGTATCAGACTAGAGTCCTACATTGGAAGCATAGGAATCCAATGTAAGGTTTATATGGCATTAGGCTCTCTCACCACAATAGCTAGCTTTTGTAGAGTAGTTATCCAAAGGTTTGTATCAATTGAAGAGTGCCAAGTGTTATAAGTTATAACTGCAATCCTCCTTCCGTTGAGTCTTCGAGACAAAAGTCCCGTATGAACAAACTAACAAAGTTCATTCAAATCATACAATTTCCTCATGAGTAACTATGGCCATCTAAGGCTTATCTATACAAGCTTCTAAACTAACTAACTAACAATGTAACCAACTAACTAAAAGTAAAATTATGTACAAATCGTATCATAAATTAGTGGCACTGAACAACTGGTTAAGTGCAATACTTCACAGTCACTCTACTTCCGGAACTCCCTTTTCCACTTCCATAGGAAGCACAGATCTAATCACTCAAAATTCCAACCGAATCAGAATTCAATTATCAAAGGCCATAGCAATGAATTGAAAACGTGGCACTTTCTAGAACATTAACAAGGGTGAAAAACTCCCAATTTAACAATCAACCAAAACAAGAAATTGCTACCCAAAAAAAAAAAAAATCATAAACACTGAATTAGCCCATACCCATCTCACATTTTCATTCAAGGATCTGCAAAACATGTAACATTCGATACATAATGCGCGAAATGACACCAATAAAAAAAATTTAAAATTTTCAAAATGGGGTGTGAAAATAAAATCAATAAAAAAAACACAGAATCATGAAGCAGAGTACTCACCCGAATCGGTGTGAAGGCCTGTAGCGAAAAAGAAAATGAGAGGCACGAGAAGGCAGAGGAGAACAAAGCCCAGGACAGGGTAATGGGGTCCTTTCCTCCTGTTGTTAGGAGCCATTCTGGATCAGAAGAAAGTTGGGAGCTTTGAAGAGTTGAAAATTGATGGGAACCCAGAAAGAGAAGAAAGAGGCATTAGAGAGAGAGAGAGTTCTGTATATATCTGTGTGTTTGAAGAATGCTGCTTTCTCTCTTTCTCTTCCAGTTGGAATTTGGATGAGATTTTGGGCTACTTTCTGTGAATTATTTATTTCCAACTTGTGTGTTTTCCTTTCACTTTCTCAAGCTGTTTCTTTCTATCACTTTCCTTTCTTATTTATTTATCCGGATGGAAAATTTTACTCGCCTTGCTTATTCAACTTTTGAGGGAGAGTTTTGTCGTTCTTGTAGTCCTATATGACTTGATGGATCAGTCTTCGTAGTTGTGTGCGCATCATATCCTGGAAAAAAAATCATCTCTTCCCTATGCTTGCCTCACAAAATATTTAAGAATCATATGTGTGGATCTTATTAATGTGTTGATTTAAATATTCAATAATTAATAACGAAAGACGATGAAAATTTGTGTTTTTTGACCGATCAAAATTTACAACACATAATGGTGGCACGTTTTATACACATCAATATTGTGTTTCCCTGTGAGAAAGACAAGTATAATGTTCGCTTAATTACATTTTTGTCCATCTATTGTTGGTCATGTGCTTTTTTTAGCATATTTGATCCCCAAATTTTTCAATGTCGTAAATTCGATCCTTCCATCCAATGTTCGACAATTTTTCAATGATCAACAGAGAGGAATCGTTGTTTTAAGCACATAGAACCTCTGGTTGGGCTTCTATAGTAAAGGATTTTATGTTGAAACCAAAAAAGGTCCCGAAAAGGAGAGACGAAACCAACAAATGTCATGGAGGAACCATTGAATCATGTTAAAACAGAAAGGTAGAGGAAGGAGAACCTCAATCAGAGGTTGTATCACTTATATGCCCTTAGAGTAGAGGTTTTATCACTTCTATGCCCTTAGAGTAATGGTTCATCTATGTCGTTCATTGAAAAAATTGATAGACATTTATTACCCAAAAAAAAATTTGATGGACATTGGGTGAGAGTAGGATTGGCAACAGGGCGGGGCGGGCGGGTTCTACCGACCCCGCCCCCGCTCTCTGTCGGGGTTCCCCATCCCCAACCCCAACCGGGGTCGGGTTTCCCCGTGGGGTCCCCACCCACGAGTGACTAAATTTAAAATTATTTTGTTTTAATTGGAATTAACAACTTAAAAATTGAACTTTTAAAAAATAAACAAATAAAATATTCACACAATTAAAACAATCAACCAGACACTAGAACTTAGTTTTCTTTCAGTTACAAATTAAAAATAAACTAGTGCATTAGAAGTATTTCGTTACGCTTCAAATAACACAGATAGTATCAAAGTACCAGAATAAAAGCACAATCAAATGTTCTTTAATAAATTTTTTAAAAAAAATGTATCCCTTTAAATAGAATGAAACTTTTCAATCAAAACAAACTCATTCCCCTACATGGATATATGAGTGTATTATTGTAATTACGTAAACAATGGGCGGGTTCGGGGTCGGGGCGGGGACCCAGTCAAAACGGGTTTTCGCTGCCAAAGTCGGGACGGGTTCCGGTGGGTACTCGCGGGTGTGGGTCTCGTTTCTATGCCTAGACGAGAGGATCAAATTTGCAACATTGAAAAAATAGAGGAACCAAATGTGCTAAAAAAAACTTGAGTTACCAAAATTGCACATGACCAATAATAGGGGATCAAAAGTACAATTAAACCTAGATACGGTAACTAAATAAAATAAATATAAGTTTTGAAAATAGAGGAGTGTCACAAAATAGGTAAAATTAAAAAGTATTAAATGTTAAATATGAGTATTTAAATTTTTGAAATTTTAAAATATTTAATATTAATATTTCTAAAAAAACTAAGATATTTTTTTGGATTCCCAAGGCATCCTCCCGCGCAATTGCATAGACTAATCCCTCGAGGTACTGGATGACATTGAAGGGTTGACCTCTTCCAACCAGGTTTTTTTCATACGCAAGAGTCAGTGATCGAACCCTTGATCGCATGCTTAAGAGTGTGGAAATACTTCATTCCCATGATAATATTATAACAAAAATACCAAAATATCCTCCAGCTCCCCCACTTTCCATCCCATAGCCACACGGCAATTTTTTTTTCCCAATACTGCAACGTGTGAAACTTGTTTTGTAATTTTAATGAATATTCTCATGAATATATATCTAAGTCAAACAAACTTTCAAATTATTTTCGGGAATTTCAAGAAAGATTCTCATAAATTTTAAATGCTAATCAAATATGTTTTACAAAATATCCAACAATAACATTTTCGAACATGTGATTCCCAAAAATATAATTCTAATCCTTAAAACTAACACCCGTAACAAAATAACTTTTTATTCGGATTTACATCCTTTATCATGCGCATTATGGGTTTGTTCCTTGTGTTTATTTCTTTTTAAATATTCTTATCACATGAAAAATTGATACCAAAAGAAAAATCAATTCTCCACATTAATTCAATCAGTTTAATATATTAAATCCCCTTATTAAATGATATTATTACATTAACTTCATAAAATATTATTATAAAAACGATTCATACTCGATTGAATATTTTAAGAGTAATGTTATTTGTACATCTGGATTCTAGACATATGAGCGATATCTGCGATATCTAGTTAATGCCGTTCAAATATATGGTTAATTACGTTCAGTGGATGGTTAATGAACTATTCAAGCTTGGCTCGTTAAATGTTTGATCAAGGTCATTCGTTTAATTAAATAAACAAACTAAAGCTTAAAATTGAGCTCGATTATTTAAATGAGTCAAGCTCAAGCCTTACAGGCTCGACATTAGCGACTCGTGAATATATATATATATATATATATATATATATAAGGAGCAACTCAAGTGAGAGGAGTGTGTTATTATGAGAGGTGAGAGGAGTAAATCTGGACATTTGAATAATACATGAATGGTCAAGATTAGAACATAGAGTCATGTGACTTTTTTAAGTGATCACATGACCACCAACTAACTCTCACAATAAGATACTCATCTCACTTGAGTTGCTCCACACACACACACACACACACACACACAGATATACATATATACATATGCTACACAACCTTGCAGGATGAACCCTATCTATTGCCAATTGCCTTACAAAAGAAGTGAGCTCATCCAATCTATTCTCAAGGGCCTGGTTGGAAGAAGGATTATGGACCTCATGCACACCTCTTGTCTCAACAGAATTTCTCCTGGTAGTAAACTGCTGGGAATTCAGTGACATATTTTCAATGAGTTGCTTGGCAGCAGCTGGGGTCTTATCAACAAGTACTCCCCCACTAGCAGCATCCAAAAGATTCCTATCCATCGGCAGTAACCCTTCATAAAAGTACTGGATAAGAAGTTGTTCGTAAATCGATCTTTGGGGGCAACTGGATACCAAATGCTTGAATCTTTCCCAATATTCAGCCAACGACTCATTTCCTTGCCTGATGCCACATATTTCTTTCCTTATTGACGCAGCTCTGGAAGCAGGAAAATATCTCTCTAAGAAAACCCTCTTCAAATCATTCCAGGTGGTGATAGAGTTGGGCTCAAGATATAACAGCCAATCCTTTGCAGCTCCCTGGAGTGAGAACGGAAAAGCTTTCAGCTTGATGCTATCCTCAGTTACTCCCTCTGATCTCGAGGTTGTGGAGCAGACAACCTGGAATTCCTTCAAGTGCTTGTGTGGATCCTCACTTGCAAGACCATTAAACTTTGGCAACAAGTGAATGAAACCAGATTTTAATTCAAAAGGAGTATCAGCACCAGGATATGCAATACACAAGCCATTGTAATTTACATCAGGGGCAGCAAGCTGTCTTAATGTCCTTTGATCACCCATGTTTTCAAAAACAGTTTTGGAATTAGAATCACTACTAGTGCTAGCCCGAAATTCTCTACGGAGTGTGTGCAGTGTTGTTTCAATTTCAGGATCAAAATCACACAATTCAGGGCAATTAGACCTAGTAGCCAGACCAATTCAAAACAAAAACGAAAATAAAAGAAAGAAAAGAAAAAAAACAAAATGCGAAAAATAACAAACAAGAGTCCCCGGCAACGGTGCCAATTTTTGGTCGCGCTGTCGCGCACGCGCCAAAAAGAACGAGCGGGTTATAAAAACTGTAGTTTAGGGCGACAACTCGGATGTCGTCTCACAAGGACTCTCGAAGTGTTATTTATCACAAAATTCAGTTTGGGGGGGTTGGTTTGGATGCAATCAAAGAAAATAAAACAATGAAAACAAAGCAATTCAAAGAGATTATCAAGTAGCAAAATACGACGATTCATCTGTTCTCGAATTTCCAACTATCATCGGTTCATGTAATTCCAAGCCCTAAGCAGATTCTAATCCCCTTTCAGTTGTAGCAACAATTAACAACGAAATCGCTACTACGGATATATGTTCCTATTCCCGAAATAACAAACGGGGTTAAGCCCTCATGAACTAACGAACATGAATGAACACACGCGAAATAACAAACGCGATTAAGTATAGGAACATAACATCACCGAAACGAATCAATACTACACTACACACTCCTGAAATAACAAACAGAAATGTATAATATGGTATTGAAAAGGGAAAAGCAAGTAAAGTAGGAATTACAAAACCTCAAGTATATGGAATTCTCATACAGTAGACTAATCTAAGAATTTAGTTCTCCATGACAATAACGAAACACACAGAAAATATGTAAAACTATGGAGAAGCAAAAGATTTTTCCAAGCTGTTTAGAACAGCAATTTATACTATTCAGAAATTAAGTCCACTCGCGAGGCGAGCACACCTTCGCGAGGCGAATATTGTGAAAAGTCAGCAACGTTTGGTCTTCTCGCGGGGCGAAGGACTACTCGCGAGGCGAGACTCTTCAAATTCCAAACTGTCACAGCCGTGACCTTCAGCATGGTTAAACCGTGATAGCTTCTGGTCTTCCAGGGTTGGATTTCTCGCGAGGCGAGTCAAGTGTTAGCGAGGCGACACAGAAACCTTGCATTTTCCTGGAACAGTCAGTCTTCAGGGTCGCGGGGCGAGGTGTTGTTCGCGGGGCGAACCAGAGAGGGTGCCATTTTCACTGTTCTGCTGGATTTCAGGGTCGCGGGGCGAGAAAACTCTCGCGAGGCGAATACCCTGTTTCTTTATTCTCTTGACTTCCAACTTAACCTGAAAACAAAGACACAGCTATAAGTGCATTATTTGACTCAAAACTGGCTAAATTAACCTAAAACTACTTTAGAGACTCAAAACCTTTCTTGAGGACAATCTAATCTAATTTGGGTGAAAATAGGATATAATTTGCACAAAACCCTGGTCATACTAGCCATAAAACTAGATGACCTAGAGGCTTATCAATCTTCTTGTGTCCAGATCTGCAGCATAGTCTGCATCTGAATAACCAGAAAGAAAACTACTTGAATTTCCTCCATATATGAGACCTATATCAGCTGTTCCTTTCAGATATCTGAAAATGCGTTTTACAGCTTGCCAATGCTCCTTCCCAGGTTGGCTCATATACTTGCTCACCACACTAACTGCTTGTGCTAAGTCTGGCCTTGTGCATACCATAACATACATGAGGCTTCCAACTACACTTGCATAAGTAACTCTTGTCATATGTTCCTTTTCTGATTCAGATTGAGTTGAATGATCTTCAGAGATTCGGATGCTAGTTGTCAGTGTTGTGGATACTGGTTTTGATGTTATCATACCAAACTTGCTTAGAATCTTATGAATGTAATCCTTTTGACACAAGAAAAGCTTCTTCTGATTTCTGTCCCTGTAGATCTACATGCCTAAGATCTTTGCAGCAGCTCCCATGTCTTTCATTTCAAACTCAGAACTGAGGAGAGAATTTAGCTTGAGAATTTCTGTTTTATCCTTGGATGCTATAAGCATATCATCCACATAAAGCAGTAGATAGATATAGGAGTTGTCCTCCACCTTGCTATGATAAACACAGGAATCATAAGGGCTCCTATTGTATCCATGAGAGATCATGAATTGATCAAATCTCTTATACCATTGGCTAGGGGATTGTTTCAATCCATAAAGAGATCTCTTCAATTTGCAGACTAGTTCTTCCTTCCCTTGTACCTCAAATCCTTCTGGTTGTTTCATGAAAATGTCTTCTTCCAATTCTCCATGTAAGAAGGTTGTTCTTACATCAAGTTGTTCTAATTCCATATCTATATTTGCAACAAGATCTAGGAGAACTCTAATTGAGGTGTGTCTAACTACTGGAGAAAAATCTCATTGTAGTCAACACCTTCCCTTTGACTGAAACCTTTAGCCACAAGTCTTGCCTTGTATCTAATGGCCTCGTCTGATGAAAGTCCACGTTTCTTCTTGAATATCCATTTGCTTCCAACCACTCTTCTATTTTCTGGTAGTTTAACCAAATGCCATGTATGATTCTTCTATAGAGATTCCATCTCTTCATGCATAGCAGTGAACCACCGAGTTGATTCTGAACAAGAAATAGCTTGCTGATAGGTGCTTGGCTCCTGTATGTCAATATCTTCAGCTACTTGCAAGGCATAGGATACCATGTCCTCAAAACCATATCTTTCAAGAGGTTTGATCTGCCTTTGTGACTTTCTTGTTGCTGGAATTTCAGGTTGTCTCAAAGGCATTTGAATTGTTTCAGATACACCCTTTTGTTGTTGTTAAGTCATATTTCCTATTGTAGAATCGTTAGAACCATCAAACTCCACCTGTTTTGTGTCTTCTTTGTATTTGCTTGGATCTGTTGATTCTGACTTGGATTGTAAGGTAGAGTTTTCATCAAAAATGACATCTCTACTTAGAATTACCTTTCTTTCTGATGGAGACCAAATCTGTATCCCTTCACTCCATCTCCATAGCCTACAAAAACACCCTTTTTAGCTCTAGGTTCTAGCTTACCTTCATTTACATGATAGTAAGCTGGACACCCAAAGACTTTCAGTATTGAGTAATCAACTGGTTTATTGGACCAAATTTCAAAAGGAGTTTTGAAGTCTATGGCAGTGGATGGAGAACGGTTCACCAAATAGCATGTTGTACTCACTGCTTCTGTACAAAAACTTCTGTTTAATCCAGCATTTGATAGCAAACATCTAGATCTTTCTAGTAATGTTCTATTCGTCCTTTCAGCTATCCCATTTTGTTGAGGAGTGTTCCTAACAGTGTGATGTCTAGCAATGCCTTCATTTTTACAGAATTCATTGAATTCTTCTGAGCAAAACTCCAAGCCATTATCTGTTCTAAGCCTTTTAACTTTCTTTCCTGTTTGATTCTCCACAAGGATTTTCCAATGCTTGAAGAATTTGAAAGCTTTAGACTTCTGCTTCATCATGAATACCCATGTCATCCTTGAGTAGTCATCTATGATGGACAGAAAGTATCTTGCTCCCCCAAGAGATGGGACCTTAGAGGGACCCCAACAATCAGAATGAATGTTGTCCAGAGTGGACTTAGTAGAATGAATAGCCTTAGGAAATTTCAACCTATGTTGTTTCCCATATATGCAGTGTTCACAGAATTTCAGAGGTATCACCTTATGGTTTCCAAGAAGTCCTTGTTTGCTAAGAATTTCCATTCCCCTTTCACTCATGTGGCCAAGGCGCATATGCCATAGAGAATTATCATCAGTAGCTTTAATTTCATATTGTGTTACCGCGAGACCGAGCTGTGTGATGTGTCTCCTTGCAGCACATACAGATTTCCATGCTTCATGCCTTGCATCACAACAGATTTTCCTTTCTTGATTTGCATTACTCCACCTTCTACAGCACAACTGAAACCTTTTGAATCCATGGCTCCCACAAAAATAAGGTTTCTTTTCAGCTCTGGGACATGTCTTACATTTTTCAGAGTTCTAACAATTCCATCATGCATTTTGATTTGCACTGAACCAACACCTACTGTCTTACATGGATTATTATTTCCCATTAAGACATTACCTCCAACCTTCTCTTCATAAGTCATGAACCAACTTTTGTGTGGACACATGTGGTAGGAACATCCCGAGTCAAGGACCCATTGATCACTTTGTTGTTGATGTTGTTCTACAACAGATAGCACTAACTCAGTTTATGACATGGAATCTTCTTGAACTGTGGCTGCAACCAATTCTTTCTTTTTTTTCTTTGGACAATCCTTTTTCCAATGGCCAGGTTCTTTACAGTAATTACAGATGTCTTTTGGATCATTCTTGAATCTTTTCTTGCCCTTTCCCTTTTTCTTGTTCTGACCTTTTGCAGAGTTTGTAACTACCAAACCAGCAGCTCCACTATCATCACCATTACTAGATGCTTTGAGACGAAGTTCTCTAGAGTATAAATTGGACTTTACATCTTCTAGAGTGATAGAATCTTTACCAACAGTGAAAGAACTAACAAAGTTTTCATATGAAGGAGGTAAAGATGCTAACAGAATCATTGCTATGTCCTCATCATCCATCTTAACATCAATATCTCTAAGTTCTAGTAAAATGGAATTTAATTCATCAAGGTCCTTAAGTTGTTTACCTTCCTTCATTCGTAGACCAAATAGCCTCCTTTTAAGCAATAGCTTGTTGCACAAGGATTTTGTCATATACAATCTCTCCAATTTCAGCCATAATCCAACAGCTTTGGTTTCTTCAGAGACTTCATAGAGCACTTCAGCAGACAAGGAAAGAAGGATCAGGGAATGAGCCTTGTCTTATTGTTCCAAGGTGACAACTTTAGCAGACTTGCCACCTTCACCTAAAAGAGGAGCCCATGCTCCTTGTTCCTTCAGCAGAGCGTGCATTTTGATGCGCCAGAGATTAAAACTGTTTCTCCCATTAAACGAACAATCTTGATGGTGCTAGCCATCTTCTTGTTTGAATCTTGATCACCCGGCACGAGTTATCTCTGATTCCTGATTTCAGACGCGGAAAAGATTGATCCAGTCTAGCTCTAGATACCAGTTTGTTATGCAGAGATGAGAAGATGATGCATAGAGAAGCACACACACAAAGCACGGATTTCTACACACTCAAGAACACAGCAATTTACGTGGGTGGTTCACCAACTTGGCTACATCCACCCAAGGGCAGAAGGAGTAAACTGATTTCACTACGAACTTGAGAATTACAAGATTGAACAAGGATCAAAATCTATTACAGCTCTACAATACTCGTTGCATTTCTGTTTAGAGAACCCCCTTCTATTTACAGGAGTCCTAAAACCACTGTAACTAACCTGAGCTATGCTAAGATAGATACCCTTGTTCTAACTACCATAACTGACAATCTTTTAACAGATTACAAGTACATAACTAAATGAACAAATTGTAACCTACTTTTATAAGAGAATTCAAGCCAAATTCTACAGAACATAAAACAACATGACATGCAAAAAGGGCTCATGCGCCTTCAACCGATTGTTTCATAGGGCCAACCAACTGATGTGTTTACTAAGGCACACTAACCAACTCCATTTCATAAACTTATTTCCCACCATCCGCTTGAGGTGAGGTATTACACAATGGGTTGGGTTATGGTGTACCACCCACATTTTACACCACCCACTACACTACCCATGTGGTAAATTTTGGGCCAATCAAATTACCACATAGGTTAATCAAAATTTCAAACTTTCTAGTTGTATTATACTGTAGTCAAACTATATGAATACAGTATATTGTAGTATAATATATGTGTTTTTTGTATTTGTAAATTTAACTCATATTAAAATAATATTTTTTGATTAAAAAAACTGATTATATTACAAAATATTATTGACAACGAACATTATTTTAATTCATATTAAAATATTATTTTGCAATATAATCAGTTTTTTTTAAACAAAAATCATTATTTTAATATGGGTTAAATTTGCGAATACAAATAGTACATATATTATAATACAATATATTGTATTCATATATTTGACTACAGTAGAAATACAACTAGAAAGTTTGAAATTTTGACCAAACCCATGTGGCAATTTGATTGGTCCAAAATTTGTCACATATGGGTGGTGTAGTGGGTGGTGCAAAATATGAATGATGCACATTAGCCCAACCCTTACACGATATAATAGTTAGCTTTTCTGTTATGCACAACTGTGATCAATTGTCAGTTGGTAGTTAGTTATCTTTTACTTTGTTAGTTAAGTGAAAGTCAGCTCATACCAGCTACTCAGAGTCAATGAAATCAATAAATCATTTTAGTTCGTTCAATCACAATTTTCTCCGAGTTCATATTAAATTGACCTTATATGAACATTCTCAGTAACTTCATTCAAAGAAAATAAGAGAGAACAAATAGAAATTGAAACATACACTACAATATATATAATTCATAAGCACACATAGCCTATCAGGTTGACTTTTGAAATGACAATAAAGGTTAATTACCTCAAGCAGCAGCATAAAGATGTGAGTCTGATACACAGACTCATCAAAAGGTGCCTCCAATGATGTTAGAGGCTGCAGAGCTGCCATTGGTGTTTGCCTTTCCCTCGACAGAAAGTAGTAACGAATGGCGACACATATGAGGGTCAAAATACCAAAAAAGGTACCACACACAGGGGAGGCTTCAATGTTGGGGGTGGTAGTTTGACTGAGGGAAATAGATCCCTTTGTACTTGTGGGGAGGGAACACAGGAGAGAGAGAGACAGCGCTAGATTCTCCATGATGTTCATTTTTTGCTTCTTCTCTAATCAAATAGAGATTATACCCTGTCCATTATTACTTAGCAATTAAAAGTTTAGATATGCTAAACTGACACACAAATTCGGACACTTACGGATACACCGTATATGCTAGTGGCAAATTCGTGATTATGCTAGTGGCAAATTCGTGATTTTGAGGAACAGAGGGAAATAGGTATTCCTTACAATCTTCCCTCCTTCGCTCTTTCTTCTCACTCCTCTTGGCTCTTTATTCTTCACTCGACGATCTGTCTTCTTCACTCGACGATCTGTCTTCTTCACCCGTTCTTCTCACTGCCTCGACGCCAAGTCTTGTTCACCCGTTCTTCTCTACCTCGGCGCTCTGTCTTCAACTCATTCTTCTCACGGCCGCGAAGCTCTGTTCCCGAATGCCACCACCACCCACTAGCAAAGCCTAGTGACAGCCACAACGGAAACGTCGCCACCCACCACTCATCGACGGCGAAACCCACCACAAGAGTAGGTGAGGAAAATCCCCCATTTCTTCCTTCCCTGTTTCCGTTGATCTCTCATATCGCCACCCACCACAAAATCAAACAAACCCTAGCTCACTCACTCTCACAATCCCGCATCTCATCCCTTGGCCTCTGCTGAAGCTATAGCTATGTAAGCTTTGTCTATCTATTCTCCGTAGGGTTTATTTGCTATTCAAGTTGTTTCTTTCATGGCTTTATCGCTTGCGGTCTTTGTCAACATTGTTGTGGCAAGTAATGGGTGAACGTTAGAAACCTCTGTTTTTCTGCTGATGGAGTGATGTTATGATTTGTACTGTTTGGTAGTGTGACAGTGTAAAATGCACTTTTTGGTTGAATGTACTTGGCTTGTTCATGAAAGAAGGACTGAGGATGCAATGATGGTTCTGGCTTCTTGTAACTTATCTTTGAAGCATTTTGTTTGCATCAAAGTTTTGAATTTTTTTAGGCCGGATATAATCCTAGTTTGTCATGACTTTGTCTCAACCATTCCTTATGAGATGATTTCTATATGTACCATATAGAAAACTTAGAAAAACAATTGTAGTGAGTACAAAATATTTTAATGTGATTCTAACTTACGACGTGTTGGATCGTCTATAAACAGGTAAACCAAAAGCAAAGAAAAATGGCTGGAGCAACAGATATTAATGTAAGGAAACCTCATTTGTATTTGTACTTACTCGTGTGCAATGTATTTACAATCAACTGAAATTTCATGTAATGATACTTGGCAGGTTCGTACGAGGCATGCTTGTATGCCAGGAATGTTGATTGATATCAACCAGGCACTTTCAGAGGAGCATCGTGCTTTGTTGGATACGACCCCATTTAAATGGGTTAGTAAAATGACAAATGAACCTAATATTTCAAGCGTCTTATTGTGCGAGCTTGTGAGGAGGTGGGATGAGGGTGGTCGAGCATTCAATGTTAGGGGTACGCCGATCCCTTTTACCCCTGCTGATGTATGCCTGGCTCTGGGACTTCCAGCCACAGGTGAACCAGTGGTAGGTGCAGCTGATGAGCAGTGCTATACACTGTCTATTTTTTAGGGGGCTGATATAACCATAGAGGCTATACTGGACAAGATGCCCGCCATTCCGCATAATGTGGGGGATTTTTGTAGGGCATATATACTCCTTGCTTTCATAGTGTTTTACTTTGCGAGGACAAGCAAGTTGGTCTTCACAGATTATGCATGGCTGCTGGATGACTTGGATGCCAGCCATAGCTTCAATTGGTCATCAGCAGTTCATAAATTCTTGGTTGCGAGTTTGAGCAGAGCTCACATGGTCAGTGGTGAAGGGTCAAATGACCATGAAATACATCTATGTGGCTGTGCACCCATCCTACAGGTATGTATTGTTGCACATGTTAGATCACCATATAATGATTTGTTAACAAAAATTTATGGCTACTAATGATGTCAATCTTTTTTGGTAGATCTGGGCGATGAACCATATCTCGATTGGCTATACACCTAGCACTCCTCCCGAGCACCCTTTCCCACGGTTTTTGAATTGGCCAATTGTTACGTCGAGGAAGAAGAGAATGAAGGAAGCATTCAAGAATACAAGGGTACCAACCATACCATATTTTCGATAATATCTTGAAAATTGATATACACAATGTTCAGTTGATGTGATTCTGATGTTTGCAGGTAACGGTTGCTTTAATAGCAACAGATGCTGAGCTTCAACTACCCATTGTCCGGGATGCATTACGGGGGAGCCAACAACACCAATATGTACATGTTGATGAATATCAAAAAGTATTGGCGACGCTTTAGGAGCATGAACAGAAAATTAGGGAGCAACAACAGAGGATCTTGGCTCTAGAGGCGGATGTTGCAATTTTGAAAGATGGTCCCACTCGTCACCGATCAAACATAGGCCAAGTCAATGAGTATGTGGGATGTTCCACTTTAGGTGGACAAGATTCATCCCCTCTTCACCAAACTCCCCTAGCGGATATTTATGCTGACACGGGTGGTGTAGGGTCTTCAGGTGTTCAAATAGGTGGTGGTTACTAAAAAAGCTAGTTGCCTGTTTTACATGGTTGTGTTTGTGGTTTACTCGTTGAAAGCACATTGAGAATCATTGTATACGCAGGTGTAGAAATGCCAATTTCTCCGCGGATGGAGGCTGATGATGCTATTGTAGATCCTCCGACTGTAGCGATGGGTGCACCAAATGAAGCACCAGTTGCAGTGCCCGCTTGTAAGTAATGATTTGCATGTTCACAATGAAAAAGTACCATTGTATTAAAAATAAAGCCTACTTACCATCTACCATTGTGACTGTTGTAGGTGAACATAATACGGAGGGTGATCCGGAGGGTGGGTCAAACATAGCAACAAGGGTGAAGGGTAAACATAGGATGCGGAAGCAATCTTCTAGACTTGATCCCCCATATACCAAGGCATACATGAGAAAGGATAAGACAACAAAAGAATAGTTTTTATTTGTATATTCGAACATGAAACCTTGATATGTACATTGTTATTTTGTAATGTAGGAGTAGTATGTAATTTCTCGGATTGGTAAGCCTGGATTCTATGATCAGCATTAAAATAGATATTAACTATTGTGCAAAATATCTTACGACATTGCTAACAGGTTTGACATGCTTTACATGGTTGTGTGAAACTAATTTAAGTGTCATGACAAGTCATTAAATAGATAACGAAATAGATGAGTGAAGTTCAGTGATGACATAACTGATTTGCTCCAAGAGTTGGTGGTAAGATACGTTAGTTACCAAATAATTTAAAGCATTCACCAAATAATTGAAGCATCCACCAGATAAGTGAACTACGTTCACCAGATAATCTAACGCATCCAAAACCCAATTTTAGTATAGGCATTCACCAGATATTCGAAGTCATTCACCAGATAATTAAACTACGTTCACCAGATAATCTAAGGCATCCAAAACCCAATTTTAGTATAGGCATTCACCAGATATTTGAAGGCATTCACCAGATATTTGAACTACGTTCACCAGATAATCTAAGGCATCCAAAACCCAACTTTAGTATTGGCATTCACCAGATATTTGAAGCCATTCACCACATATTTGAACTACGTTCACCAGATGATCTAAGGCATCCAAAACCCAATTTTAGTATAGGCATTCACCAGATATTTGAAGGCATTCACCAGATAAGTGAACTACGTTCACCAGATAATCTAAGGCATCCAAAACTTGGTTTTAGTATGGGCATTCACCACATATTTGAAGGCATTCACCAGATAAGTGAACTACGTTCACCAGATAATCTAAGGCATCCAAAACTTGGTTTTAGTATGGGCATTCACCAGATATTTGAAGGCATTCACCAGATAAGTGAACTACGTTCACCAGATAATCTAAGGCATCAAAAACTTGGTTTTAGTATGGGCATTCACCAGATATTCGAACGCATTCACCAGATAAGTGAACTATGTTTATCATATAATCTAAGGCATCCAAAACTTGGTTTTAGTATGGGCATTCACCACATATTTGAAGGGATTCACCAGATAAGTGAACTACGTTCACCAGATAATCTAAGGCATCCAAAACTTGGTTTTAGTATGGGCATTCACCAGATATTTGAAGGCATTCACCAGATAATTGAACTACGTTCACCAAATAATATAAGGCATCCAAAACTTGGTTTTATTATGGGCATTCACCACATATTTGATGGCATTCACCAGATAAGTGAACTACGTTCACCAGATAATCTAAGGCATTCAAAACTTGGTTTTAGTATGGGCATTCACCAGATATTTGAAGGCATTCACCAGATATTTGAAGGCATTCACCAAATAATTGAACTACGTTCACCAGATAATCTAAGGCATCCAAAACTTGGTTTTAGTATGGGCATTCACCAGATATTTGAAGGAATTCACCAGATAATTGAATTATGTTCACCAGATAATCTAAGGCATCCACAACCCAATTTTACTATAGGCATTCACCACATATTCGAAGGCATTCACCAGATAAGTGAATTACGTTCACCAGATAATCTAAGGCATCCAAAACTTGGTTTTAGTATGGGCATTCACCAGATATTTGAAGGCATTAACCAGATAATTGAAGGCATTCATCGGATAATTCAACTACATTCACCAGATAATTAAAAGTCGTTCACCAAACTTAGTTTCCATGTAATATCGAAGGCATTCACCAGATAATTAGAGACATTCACCAGATAATTAAAAGGCATTCAACACTTGACTTAATTATCTAGGAATAAGTTGTTCACAAGGTAATTGAGGGCATTCATCAGATATATATGATCATTTCCATTGACATTTATACAGGATCATTTACATAGAATTGTCTAAGTATGTACAACAAGTGGTGGTTTTGTCATTCATGATACAAAAATCTAACACGCAATGGGTTGCACCCAACCAACTTGTATTTAACTACATACACATAGACTACGTTCATATACATATACAACAACAACAATCAAGCCTTATCCCACTAGGCTACATGGATCATACGGCGCCATAATGTTCTATCATGGTACGTTCATTCATATACAAGATTTACGTTCATATACGTTCATATACATATATGACAAGATAATGGATCGTTGTGCTGCAACCATGTCATTCAAAAAACCGACAAAAGTTATGGCGCCCGACCAACCTGCACAACCAATGGTAAAGCGGTAAACACTAAAAATTGTACACGAAGTTTAGTACCAGAGTCCAGGACTTATGAAAAACCATACCATTAGTGAAGACACAGAAAATTCCAAAATGTGTCTAATCATCCAAATTTGTAGTGAACTGCGAACACCCCATGAAGTCAACATCAGATGTTGTCAAAAGGTTGACGAACGATATACTGGCTCCAACCTGGACAACACCATATAAGAAACTAAAATAATGGAGTCCTTAACTATATAAATGACCCACAATTTACATGCCCGTGTATTCAAAGTAACGTCTTCTAAACCCTTAAATACAGGGCTTGAAACTGTTGGATTTTGGAGAACACAACAACTGTCTTCAAAAATTGACATTGACTGTATAGAAAAACAATAAACCAATCAACATAAATTTTCATCTCATTGTCCACAAAAGGCACATGAATTTTGTAGAAAGTATACATCACGGGGTACAAATCGATCAAATTGCTAAAATTAAACCGACAACACATAATAAAACAACGTCTACAAGTTAAACACAATATGATATTGGACACAAACCACAGTGCTTGTATCCAACAATTCTCCACTGGTGACAATGTCAATAGATGATTCTACATGGATGTTGTTTCCACTGTGATTACCCACCATTCCATTGTTTGCCTCCTGCACATTTTACAAATGTTGTTGTTGAAACTTACATTTAAATTGGATTTTGGTTGAGGTTCACATTACTCATTAATCACGTGGTGTGTATGGTTAATACAGAATTTTTGGAGAAAAAAAATACCTTGGTAGTCTCTTTGTCTTCAGTATGTTGTGACCGCTTCTTCGCCCTTTTTACAACTTTTTCAACTACCCCTATTTTTCTATTTGTACGAGGGCGTCCCTTACGTTTGACACGCAATGGACTGCGAATGTGGGGAGCATTGTTTGGATTTGAGTCAGCAATGGGACTTTTGTTAACTTCCCGCATTGTAGCATCCATGGTGGGCAAATTAGAACTAAACTCATGTAGCCTTTCATGTAGTGCCTTACTTGCAACTTCAGACTCTGCACATACTTCAGCAACCTCATAGAAATGCTTGCACAATCTGTCAAATCTTTCCATTTGTGGCTTCAATTCTGTCACACAGTAGCTGCTCTTAATATATGAATATTTCCTTTTAATATTTTTCTTCCATCTTGCTAAAACATACTTATCCGGCACATTTTTAATCCTCTCTTGAGTACACACACAAAGCACATGGCGACACAGAATGCCTCTAAACTCAAACAATGAACATTCACAACAGACTTCATGGTTCTCACGATTAAAAACAACATTATACTCACATTCTTTTGTTCTATCACCAACTAGGACCTCCTCCATCACATGATAAGTGGCAACGCAACCATCCACGGTCTTCAAAGAATACGCACAATTCATCTTTGATATAAACTCGGCCTGAACCTCCTTAAACTTGGCATGAGTATACTCACATTGGAATTGCTTTTCAGTTGACGAGTTTGAACCGCAGGGAATTGTCGTATCCATGCATTGAAAATCAGCTTGAAACTCCTTTTCGGCTCTACTCTTGAGAGCATTATCATACTGCTTTACAAATTGATTCAGACTTGTTGTTGAATTGATATACCCATCAAAGAATGCATGTATGCTCTCGCTTCACTGCGTTGTTGACATACCTGCCCAAGTTCATACAAGTGAAAAACCATTAACCAAGTATGATAACCATGGACATTACACGGCTTGCTGTAACAAAAAGTATGAGAAGGTGGAAAATGCATTTGAAACAAAAGACAGACCATGTTTGCACACGACCACATACCTGCCCAAAAATATTTCTTCAGCATGGTTGGTGCCCATCTATGACGTTCCTTGTACAACCCATCCAATCACTCATTCTGTCCAAGGTCAAATTTGTCAATGAAGGAAGTCCATCTATCTTCAAAATCAGCTGTTGTGACTGTATCATAAACCGCTGTTTTCATTGCAGACTTAATCTTCTTATATTCACCATATCCGCTAAGTTTTTCAGGAATTTTTTTCATTATATGCCATAAACACCACCTATGACGAGTTGTAGGGAAGACTAGCTCAATGGCATTTTGCATAGCCTTACATTGGTCAGTGACAATACGCAGGGGCTTTTCCCCTCCATACAATGAAGCCATGTTTGGAAAAGCCGGACAAATGACTCTGTGTCTTCTGCGAAACCGGACCACATCCAAGTAATGTTGATTGACCATGATGATTCACACCAACAAATGCAGCAAAAGGCATGTCATACTTATTGGTCAAATATGTTGTATCAAATGTCAAAACATCTCCAAAATATGCATAACTAGCTCTACTTCTTCCATCAGCCCAAAACACATTTCTGACATGAAAATCATCATCCATATCTATGGCATAGAAGAAATCTTTGTTTTGCTCCGTCATTCGAGAAAAATAGCTTAGTAAGGCCTTAGCATCACCTTCTTTCCCAATCGCACGCCTTTATTTGTTGACATAATTTCTCACGTCTTTTTCACAAAAGGGTATATGCTTATGCCCTCCTCCATCTGTAACGAGAGACTGAAAAGTCTTATTAATCCTCACCCCTGCATCATCATTGATTTGGATTGTTCTTTTTACATGGAGGTTGATTGTCTTGTTAGCCTTGAACAACCTTGCCTTTGTGGGGCTGATCTTGTGAGAATGGTTGGGTTCAAATTTATTAATGTAACACAGTTCATCTTTTCCCAACTTAATAGTAATGTCAGACAATTCTTCCATTTAGTCGGACGTGTCATCAACGTACAAGGAATTTCCGACACTCGGGACCCCGCTCGTGAACATACTAGCATTAAGTATCTAATCTGCCCATCCTCTTCTTTTCTTGATGTTCTAGTCTTCCAACCAAAACCCTTTCTTAAAGCATACTCGCGATAAAATGATTTAACATCCTCTATGGAATCAAAACACATCCCTGTTGCAGGCTCCCACTTTTCTTGATCATCATTAACAATGCCAACTCCATTTGCTTCGCTATCACCACCACCACAGTCCACATAATCATTTGAAGTTTCCATGTATATCGAATTGTGGATGCCACACTGAAACTGCACAAATTAGATCTTTCATAAGTAATGTCACAAAACAATCATGGATTCACTAGCTTCTCATATGAATTAATAATGACAAACTAAAATTCACCTTAACCCACTCAACTAAGCTGCATGTTAGAGTATGCACCATGCTAACCTTCCCTAATATAGAAAATCATAACAATGCATAATTATAACTTATAACTTATTGCACATGTATTGAGTATCTACCTATTGCATCTAACATCTTCCAGTTTGAAGACAATGCATCAACAAACCAATGACACATGCACATTGGAATAAAAGAATAGATACCTTTCTACTTCAACATGAGTTTACTAAGTGCTCAATGGAGTATGGAGTGTATGTGAAGGTGAATAAAAAGGCAAGCTTGCTGCTCATTTGCACATATGGTGATAATCTGCTAGTGACTGGAAATGATCCTACTATATAAATTGAGTGTTTTAAAACACTCAATTTCTGGGAGTGTTTGAAATGACAGACTTAGGAAAGTTGTCATATTTCCTTGGAATGGAGTTTGCAACTACTCCAAAAGGAATTGTACTGCACCAGAAGAAATAGCCATACTGTCATCGATTAATGTTGACAAACTAAGCTTCATCATTATAACTAGAAAGCACAAATGCTGGAACTATAAACTAGTACAGTAAAACATGAACCACCAAACTTGGAAAATCTTCCACACCAGCGAAAACAACCACCTTTCACTGCTTTCCAAGCATACTTTCAATTACACAGTATCCTCCTCCAACCAACTTGAGATGCACATTGCTATAAGATCAATTTACCAGGATTATAAAAACCATCATTGCATCCTCAGTCCTTCTTTCATGAACAAGCCAAGTACATTCAACCAAAAAGTGCATTTTACACTGTCACACTACCAAACAGTACAAATCATAATATCATTCCATCAGCAGAAAAACAGAGGTTTCTAACGTTCACCCATTACTTACCACGTCAATGTTGACAACGACCTCAAGCGATAAAGCCATGAAAGAAACAACGTGAATAGCAAATAAACCCTAGGGAGAATAGAGAGATCAACAGAAACAGGGAAGGAAGAAAGGAGGGTTTTTCCTCACCTGTTCTTGTGGTGGGGTTCGCCGTCGATGAGTGGTGGGTGGCGACGTTTCCGCTGTGACTGTCACTGGGCTTTGCTAGTGGGTGGTGGTGTCATTCGGGAACAGAGCGTCGCGGCAGTGAGAAGAAAGAGTTGAAGACAGAGCGTCGAGGCATAGACGAACGGGTGAACAAGACTTGGCGTCGAGGCAGTGAGAAGATACAGTGAAGAAGAAAGAGGGCCGAGGCAGAGAAGAACGGGTGAAGAAGACAGAGTGTCAAGGCAGTGAAGAAGACAGAGAGGCAAGAAGAAAGAGCGTCCACGAGTGAGAAGAAAGAGCGAAGCAGAAGAAATGACGTCGAGACAGTGAGAAGAGCACAAGAAGGAGGGAAGATTGGAGGGAAAACACCTTTTCCTCTGTTCCTCAAAATCACGAATTTGCCACTAGCATAATCACGAATTTGCCACTAGCATATACGGTGTATCCGTAAGTGTCCAAATTTGTGTGCCAGTTTAACATATCTGTTAAAAGTTTAAGATATATATATATGTGTGTGTGGTGTGCGTGCTTGGGAAGTCACTAGACTTTTATTGGATAACAATAAAATGAAGGGTGACAAATTGGTATAACTCTTTGAAAGTTAATTTTGAAGCAACTTGATCCCCATTAATTATATATATATATATATATATATATATATATATATATATATATATATATATATATATATATAAAAGCTATTTATGAGTGGTTAATATCGAGTTTGTAAGGCTTGTGCTTGACTCGTTTAAATAATCGAGCTCAATTTCAAGTTTGAGTTTGTTTATTTAATTAAACGAATGACCTTGTTCGAACATTTAACGAGCCGAGCATGAATAATTCATGAATAACTCAACTCATTTACGCCCCTAAATATACTCATTTATTTAACATTTAATTAATAAAAAGTTGCTATTTAAATAACAATTTTTTAACCTATACAATCTTGTACATGTTAAGTATCATTAATTACCCAATTAATTTTGACCAGCTAATTAATTATGATTTTTTGAGAAAACAATTTTCTCTCCTTTATTTATTTATTTGGATTCACCTTTCTCTGGCTCCTTCCGGTCATTCGCCCTCCTCGTTTGTTCCCATGGACAGATGGAAAGAGGTAAGCCTGTCTAAGGAAGAAGAAGAAGGGGTCACCGTCGAGGAAGACGAACTCTATGGTGATGAGGTCTTCAGACGACCGCTGGTAGGGAAGCTGTGGACATGCAACCCCTACAACATCAAGGCTTTCAAGCAAACGATGACTCAGGCGTGGAGACTCAATAATCCAGTTGAGATACAGGACCTGAACAAGAACCTTTACTTGTTTCGGTTCTCAACCAAAAGAGACGCAGATAGTGTGCTGAGGAATGGCCCCTGGAGTTTTGATCGAAACCTGCTCATTCTGGAGCGGGTAACCGGAGACGAGCAACCGTCAGATCTAGCAATGCACCATGTCTCCTTTTGGGTTAGGGTTTACGAGCTACCCCTAAAGCTAAGATCTGATTCTATGGCAAGGAAACTGGGTGATACTATAGGGAAATTCGAAGAGGCAGATCTGAGGGATTCTAACAGGCTAGGACGATTTCTAAGGATCAGAGCTGCTATTGATTTGAGGAATCCACTCAAAAGAGGAACGGTTGTCAGGTACCAAGGGCGGAACCTGCGAGTCTTCTTCAAATATGAGAGACTCCCAAATTTCTGCTTCGTGTGTGGCAGGATTGGACACCAGATGAAGGATTGCGAAGAGGTTGAAGCTCCAGAAGAAGACAGCTATGAAGAGGTGGAGGAGAAAGAGCTATCCTACGGGCCATGGTTGAGAGCTTCCCCTCTACCAAAGGTCTGATCGAGAATGGGAAAAGAGAGCGGCTACGGTAATTGCAAAGAAGAACCTTTTTGCCTGCACCAGTACCAGCAAATATGAGAACTCTACGGGGGGAAGGAAACGGATTATGAAGTGAACCAAATCAAGGAAGTCACTATCAGCAAGGAGAAAAATGAAGCTGTTGATGACTTGGGGAAAAAGAAGAGCCTCTCAGAGAAGAAGAGCCTCTCAGAAAAAGAGGTGGAGAGCGTTGCTGAATCCCTGGGCACAGTGGCCCTATCGAAGAAGATGGAAGGAGGAGAAAGCACCCAGAAAGGAAAGGGCAGCAGAAGAGGAAAGTGGTCTCGAAAGGAAGGGAATAGGAAAACACCAAAGACACAATCTACAGAGCTAGCGAAGGAACTGGGGAAGAGGCAACTTGTAGATGTCAGGATCTCTGAAGGGAGCCCAGAAGACCTTAAGGACAAGGAAAAGAGAAGGCGTCAAGACACTGATATGGCAGAGGCTGAAGGAAAATCTCTAGAGGTGGTGTTGGCTGACCAACACCACCTAGCAAAATGAAGGCCATCAGCTGGAACTGCCGGGGTCTGGGGCATCCCCGGGCAGTTCGAGCCTTGCTGAGGCTCATCAAAGTGGAAAATCCCCAACTGGTTTTCCTCATGGAGACCAGGCTGAATGATAGTGAGATGGACAGAATAAAGATCAAAAGTGGCTTCAGCTCTTGCCTTTCTGTAGCCTGCTCCGGCAGTGGTCGTGAGAGGGCGGGAGGACTAGCACTTCTTTGGCATGATAAGGTGAATTTAACTATTCAATCTTTCTCTTTAAATCATATTTTATGTTACTGTGAGGATGGGGAGGGGAGTGATCCCTGGTACCTATCTGGTATTTATGGCTTTCCTGAGGAACAGAATAAGAGGAAAACATGGCAGCTGATCCAGTCTATATCTCATTCTGTGGGGAGTAAATGGATCTGCTTTGGGGATCTAAATGATATCCTGTCTGGGGAGGAAAAGAAAGGTGGTAACTCCCGCAGCCAAAACCAGCTTCTGATAGGCCGACAAGCTATGGATGAATGTGGTTTACAGGATTTGGGATTTGAAGGTTACCAGTTCACATGGTCAAATGGCAGGCAAGGAGAGGAGAACATCCAATGCAGATTGGATAGAGCTTTAGCAACTGATGCTTTTTGTGACCGGTTCTCTCCAACTCGGGTTGCTCACCTTCCCAGATATGGCTCAGATCATGCAGCCTTAATGATCCTACTTGAGGCTCACAGTGACTTAAACAAGAAAAGAAAGGATAGGGTGTTCAGGTTTGAGGAATGCTGGACCAGAGATGCTAGATGCGAAGATGAGGTAAGGACGACTTGGAGGTCCTCTGAAGCAAACTGTGTTAAAAAGCTAAATTCCTTGAAAAGATTAGACAGTGTGTTTGAAGACTATCAAATTGGGCCAATCAGAAAGGAAATCCAAAGAGTTGAAGCTCAACTAAAAGATAGTACCAATTGGGCAGAATCTCCAGAGGGCTTAAAGAGGCACAGAGAATTGGAAAACAGACACTCTGAACTCCTACACACGGAAGAAATTATTTGGAGGCAGAGGAGTCGTGCTGTGTGGCTCAAGGATGGAGATAAAAACACCAAATTTTTCCATGGCAAAGCAAACCAACGTAGGAAGGTGAATGCGATAAAAAAGTTGAAGGATTTGGACGGGGTATGGTGGCACGGGGATGAAAATGTGGAGAGAGTCCTCATTAGCTACTTCTCGGAGCTGTTTTCTTCTTCAGAACCCGAAGGTATGTTGCAGATATGTGAAGTCGTAAAAGGAAAATTAACAGTGGATCACATAGCTTGGTGCTCTAGAGATTATACAAAAGAAGAAGTCATTGAGGCGATCAATCAGATGCACCCTCTTAAAGCCCCAGGACCGGATGGTCTTCCAGCACTCTTCTTCCAGAAATTCTGGCATATAGTTGGCGAAGATGTGCAAAATTGGGTCCTTGATATCTTGAATAATGAAGGCTCACCCGAGGCCTTGAATAGGACCTTCATTGCCTTGATCCCTAAATGCAAGAATCCATCATCACCCAAGGATTACAGACCTATCAGCCTATGTAACGTGGCAATGAAAATTGTCACAAAGGTGATAGCCAACAGAATCAAGGCAATTCTTCCAGACATCATAGATGAAGAACAATCAGCTTTTGTCAAGGGGCGCCTAATCACTGATAATGCCCTCATTGCTATGGAATGTTTCCACTGGCTGAAAAAGAAAAGGAAAGGGAGGAAAGGAGTGATGGCATTGAAGCTAGATATGGCCAAAGCGTATGACAGATTAGAATGGCCTTTCGTTCAAGCTGTTCTCTCCTCTATGGGCTTCCCAGATAAGATGGTTGATCTCATCATGAGGTGCATATCTTCGGTGTCCTACCAAATTCTCATAAATGGGCAACCGAGCAAAAGCTTTACTCCCGAGAGGGGATTGAGACAGGGTGACCCTCTCTCACCCTATATCTTCATTCTTTGCGCTGATGTCCTCTCAGGGATGATCCATTCAAAAGCCAACAGCAATATGTTGCATGGAATTAAAGTAGCAAGGCAGGCTCCTCAGATCTCTCACTTGTTTTTTGCAGATGATAGCCTGCTGTTCACCAGGGCAAATACCAATGAGGCTGATACAATCTTGGATATCCTTTCCTCCTATCAGAAAGCTTCTGGGCAAATGGTTAACATGGATAAATCGGAAGTGTCTTTCAGTCAAAATGTGCCAACAAATGAGAGAGATATGATCTGTAACAGGATGGGAGTAAAGACAGTTGACACTCATTCTAGATACCTTGGACTCCCAATGATCTTTGGGAGATCAAAAAAGGTCATCTTTTCCACTGTTGTTGACCGTGTCTGGAAGAAAATGAAAGGATGGAAAGAACAGTGCCTCTCGAGAGCCGGGAAGGAAGTGCTGATCAAAGCAGTCGCACAGGCAGTCCCAAATTATATTATGAGCTGCTACAAGCTCCCTGAAGGAATCTGCAAGGAGATTGAAGCTACCTTAGCTAGATTTTGGTGGGGTGCAAAGGAAGGAAAGAGGAAGCTTCACTGGTTGAGCTGGGATAAATTGTCAAAGGCTAAAAAGGCTGGGGGTATGGGTTTCAGAGGCTTTAGCGATTTCAATAAAGCCCTTCTAGGGAAGCACTGCTGGAGATTAATCACAGGAAGCGAGTCCCTCATGGGAAAGGTCTTCAAAAGTAGGTACTATCCAAGGAGCTCCTTTATGGAGGCAAAACAGGGGTACCAACCAAGTTATGCATGGAGGAGCATTATTAGTGCTAAGGAAGTGATAAGGAAGGGAGCCATCTGGAGAATTGGAAATGGCCAAAGTGTTAGAACCTGGGAAGACCCGTGGCTGCCCAAGGAAGTGGATTTCAAACTCCAAAACAATACAAGTGAGAGAGCTGAAGCACAAAGGGTTTGCGACCTAATTGATTCAAATTCCAAGAAATGGAAAGAGGAACTGATCTCTTCCTCCTTTAACCCTTTTGTGGCCAAACAGATTCTTAGTATTCCTATCTCCCATCGCTTGCCAAATGATAAACTCATATGGCAGTGGGAAAAGGATGGTGAATATTCAGTCCGGTCGGCCTACCACTTATTAAAAGATCACAAGTGCAGGAACAATCCGGGAACCTCCAATGCTTGCAATGAGAAACTATGGAGAGAAATTTGGAAAGCCCCTGTTCCAAACAGAGTTCGGAACTTCTTGTGGAGGCTGGGAAAAAATATCCTTCCTACCCGTGACAATCTCCAGAAAAAGGGTATCCAAATCGATACTCAATGCCCTTTATGCCAGCTTGGGAAGGAAACCATTGATCACCTTTTTCTGCACTGCCAATTAGCAAGACTGACTTGGTTTTCCTCTCAGTTTGGTATTAGGGTGCCACAAGATATGGATATAAACCAATGGTTATATGAAAGGGCTGTCTATTAGTGATAAAACGGGTTCCCAATTTTTTCGTGTTCTGTTATGGAAATTCTGGGAGCCCGGAACCGGATGGTTTTTAACCAAAAGCCCCGAATCCTATTGAAGTGGCCCTGTCTGCAGCCAACTTTATTCGAGAACTGAACCCAATAGGCCTTATGAAACTAGCTCGCAACAGGTCCATCAATTCCCACAATCGGACCGGTTCCCGAGGAAGCCATACTATTTTTGTTGATGCAGTTGTTTCTCTAATGGGTCTACAGGATGGGGCTTGGTGGCTTATGACCAACCCCGACTCCATTTCCTTCTCGGCGTGCAGGTTTGAAAGAGTTGAAACCGATCCTTTGCTAGCCGAGGCTCTTGGTGTTCGTTGGGGACTTCAATGTGCAAGAAACCAGAATATTCAAAATATCACAATAGTTTCGAGATCTTTGCAATTGTTGTTAATTGCATCAAGTTAAAGACTGTGGTGGCTGCTATTGATCACATCATCCAAGATTGTATTATGTTGATGAATAGTTTCAATAGGGTCAATGTTATTCATGTTAGGCGCCAGTTTAACACTATAGCTCATAACCTTGTTTCTTTATCAAAGTCTGTTGGGTCTAGAACTTGGATGGGGTGTGTCCCATGCCAAGCAAACATTTGCCCTGTACCCTGTTGTTCGTAATGCTTTACTATCAGTGTTTACCATCAAAAAAAAAAAAAACATTATGATATCAACTTTTTTATTATTATTTCGATAGAAACCACAAACTGAAAAAATGTGTTTATTACGATATCAATATTATATACTGATATGTATTTCCAGATACTATCTAACAATAAAATCATATTGGATATAATTCAGCAGCTTCGTCTTTCTAGTGATTCGCTATGTTTCTCCCCAAGTCTAACCAAAGATATTCATCACCGCAATGCCAAATCATTTGACGTTTCTTGCATTTATTTGTATTGTTGATTGGAAATTTATGGTTAATTTAGCACAACTTTTCAACCTTGGGCTCACGTTGTGAATGTTATTCACAATTTTTTTTTTATGGATGAGTCCCTTTAGGTTGGTGACATTCTTGTCAAGATCTTTATGAGCTATTCTAAACACGAGGACTCTCAACTCTTCTGAGCTTTGATATAGAAATGGTCCGATCGTTATTGTTCTTCAAGAACTATTATATAGCAAAATTGCAACCTCATGTTAACGTGGTTTTTTAGTTGTGTCCAAAATTCCTTCGTGACCAATAATTATAGATTAAACGAGTGTGAGACATACGAGTTATGCAGTAATCTCGTCAAAATAAGTATGTGAATTGTTTGTCAAGTACGAATTTGACAATGAAGCCAAATTAAAAATTACTGACAAAGACTTAGTATCAAAACAAATATGTAAATTTATCAAAAATATACAAAGTGTTATCAATAATGAATTTTAACAATAAAACGACTTGTGTTTTAAAAGATAAGTTTGAAATTTAAAAGAAAAAAGTAGTTTCTATTGTAGAAGATAACTTCCTAGTTGCATTAAGCTTGTAATGAAAAGAAACAAGAATTTGAAAGTAAAGTTAAGTAAAATAGGATCTAAGTAATACCCTTCACGAAAGGTAAATGAAAATAAGAACATAAACGAAATATTAAGGAATAATGGAGAACAAGTAAAGAACTTTGAAGGATAAAACCAGTATTGTACTGGGTTGGAATATTGAATTGAATTGAAAATGACAAGGGTGGAGGGAGTACTTGAATTAATCCATCAATCTGCTGTATGATCGAGATGTGTAGGATGTGTATCAAGTAACCGACCGACCCTGGTTACAATGAGTTTACTACTATTTGTAGAAAAATACAATAACTTCCTAGTAGTAACTTCCTATCTAAATGACTGCCACATGTCTTTGGCAGTTCTTTTAGATTCTAAACCTAACTACTTGTCAAAACAGTTCCAATAATTTCTCAATGTCTTGAACCGCTCCGTGTCAACTAACTTGTTTTTGACGGAATTAACTGCTTGACAACTTATTTTAACTGCTTTGTCGACCTTGAGACTTGATCATTTTTCCTTTTCCACCTTATTGGCGACTCTTTCATGAATATTGTCGGAAAAATCATCCGTCAATCAATATGCACATCTTCTTGCCAACTAAGTATCTTCAATACTTTAGAAAAACAATAGTTTTAACTTCACTCCCTTTGTTAACCTGTCAGAATTATTTCTGTCAAGAATTTGAAATTCTTCCATTAACACCTCCCCCCTTTTATTGTAATATTATATAGCAATCACGCAGCTCAAACTTCCACCATAGCAATAACTTCCTCCTTGCAATAATAGAAAAGAAGAACATAGTGGAACATGAAAGAAATCCGTTATGTACCAAAACAATGATGACAAATCGTAATACTCTTGAAATCACAAAATAGCTAAAGATCCAAAATCCGTTGTTTCTCACAAACACACTTCAATTAAACACATTCTCAAAATTTTAATCTAAAGCTTTAGAAAAAGACCTGATTTAAATTTTGTTGTGTTTGGGCTTCCTTCTTCCTCTTTTTTGTCATTGTTATCCGAACATGATTTTTTTTATCTAGACGACTTGTAATATTTGGCCACTTCTTTTGCAAAAGGTACAACTTATAGCTTTCTTCGCCAATTCCTTTCCACCTTTCACTACAAAAAAAGTGTTATTACCGACGACCGGCCATCGGAAAGGCCAAAAAGCCGTCGGTAATGGGTAATTACCGACTGCCTCGTGTCTGTCGGTTATAAGCTCGTCGATATGGGTTTCGGACCGATTTGGGCATTCCGTTGGTAATTATCGATGAAAATGTCCGTCAATAACTCGTCAGAGGGTTTGCCCAACTATCATGGAATTGTCCGTCGGTAAGTGTCTAAGGGATTTACCGACGACAATGTCCATCGGTAATATGGATCAAACCTTATCGATGGAAATGTCCGTCGGTAATTGCAATTTATTTTTTTATATTAAAATTAATTAATTTTATTTTAATGTTAATTATTATTTTCAATTGATTATTTTATTTTGTTTTGTTTTAATGATTAATAATTAATTTTATATTAGTTTCATTATTAAATTTTTTATTTGTTAATATTAAAATTTATTTTTATTTTAGTTATTAATTATTTTTTATTTTATTTTAGTTAATTTTATTAATTTATTAATTAAATTTAAAATTTAAAATTTAAAATACAAATAAATTTTAAAAAGTAATTAAATTAAAATAAAAACATAAAACAAATTCATTATAGATCTATACATAAATAACCTCACGGCTACAAAACCCTACAACTATAACTATCTTAATAACCATCATCATAATAACCCTCATCGTCGTCCTGGCGGGGGGAGTTCACGGGCATAAGATGACCATCCGGCTGCGACTGAGAAGACACATCGGCATCCTGCTGCTGCGGAGGTGGACTGATAGAAGTGGAGGGCTGGCCGGTCTGGAGGACCACCTCCAGAGCGCTGCGCCTCTCGGGTGGGAGCACATCGAGCATAGCGGTCATCACCGTAGAGAAGGCCTCCATCTACTGCCTCATGCGCTCGTTTGCCTCCCTCTGCTGCACCTCCTGCCTCTCCGCAGCTCCTTCTGTGTCCTGTGAGCTATAGAATGTAGGCTCCCGAATGGTGAAGCTCTGCGTCCCCCGATGTATGGTACGAGCTAGGCTTCCAATACCGTAAATCTGCCCATTCTTCTTCCCACCGGTCACATCAACCCACACCTGGGTTTGTAGTCGCTCAGACTCGGCAGGGTCCAGATGGGAAGGATCCGAAGCACCGGAGCAAGTGGTAGCCTCATACGCTACCTGACTAAACCTAGTACTGAACTACTCCTGCGATCATTACATTAAAAACATTATATTATTAAACTGTAATAATAACATATAATATAAATGTAAAAAAACACTAAAGCTCACCACATTCCGCCTGGACCTCTCATCAACAAACTCGTCGGTGTCTGCGCGTAAATGAGTCTGTGTAAAGACCGTAGGGACATCAACCGACCGTGCAAGTTCTCCAGCCTCCAAACGACACACTAATAGAATCAGTTAATTATAAAATAAATTATTAATAAAAATATAAAGTTTATAAATAAAATTATTTATATATGCATACCATGTTAATGTCATGTTGCATGTGGTTAATCGAACCAACCATGTGTAGGCTCCCGTCCTTCTCGGAAGCTAGATTCCTCTTCTCCTGCTGACACTCCAGCTTGTAAGCTGGAGTGTCCCAGTACGCACATAAATGGGCCCAGATGTTGGGCACGATATAATCCGAAAGTATCCGACTCTTCCTACGCTCCCGGAGCATGTCCCTCAATCTATGACCTGCTTTGTCGTCAAATATAGCACGTATCTGTGAGGTATGCTCTGGTAACCAGCGTACAAGGTCCTGTTAAAAAAGAAAAAAATATTAATAATATTAGACAAAAAAATATATCAAATGCGTGAAAATAAATATAAAATTACAGGAAATAATAAACAACTTACCCCGAATCGTTTGAAGATACGATCCTGATCGTCCTTCGGTATCACCTCCCATGATGGCCAGAAGCGATTTATCTGGCGGCTTGATGGCGTTGGTAACGTTCTTCGATCCCATTTTCGATGGGATAAACCTGAAAAGTTTATAGTTTAAAAATGTCAACAATATGACAAACTACAAATTCATTGAATAATAACTAAAAGTAATTGTTATAAAACATTAAATTAAAAAATACTTACGCTCCAGAAACATGCCGGACCCATGGTCGATCCTCAAAAGGGAATCTTGGCCCCTCCAAGCACGACCTCAGACGGCCGACATCGCCGCTGTGCATGACGATGATGTGTTGTGATCGTACTGGGGTGCGGATGATGAGGATGGAATGGTCGTGTCCAGATGTGGTTTCATCCTGGGAGTTGGCATAAACGATGATCTTGCTGGCTATGTGGCTGGCGCAACAGATGATGGTGGTGGTGGTGGGTGTGGTGTGGGTGCAATATGTGTCGGGGATGGTGTAGTATGGGTCGGTGAGGGTGTAGAATGGGTCGGGGAAGGTGTAGAATGGGTGGGGGCGGCTCCTGTAGGGGTCGGGGTAGGTGCAGCTGGGGTGGGTGCGGAAGAATCAATACCAGCAAAAGCTAGCACCTGGGACATGAGGATGTATCGCCCCCACTTAGCCTTCCCCTTCCCCTTATCACCGCTAGGCGGTGGGGGGCGGGGCGGCTATTTTCTTGATGCCGACATAGCTATTTTTATAGCACAATTATGAATCAATGTAAAAACAATAAATCAAACAATATCTAACAGAGTAATCAAAATATACATATAATTAATAATTTTAAACATTGAAACTTGTCAAGTCTTACATTTAATTGCATAAACAAATATTTAAAATACAATAAAATTACTGAACAGTAAAATTCCTATTCAGACTCGGTATCGTCATCTGATTCTAAATCAGACTCTTCGTAAGTCATATTAAATAATTACTTTTCAATTAGCAATAAAGGTTGATAATGTTTGCCAAGTTATATGACACTTACTTGTTGCTTGAACCAATCAGGAAAATCTGCATGTGTACGAGCAGAAGCATCTTGTTACTTATATGATTAATTTGCAAGAACACACTGACAATGATTATGTGTACAACGTGTTAACAGGGAAATTGATATAACATGTGATAGATTATTTCAAAAATAAGTCGTTGAACCTTACTCATGGTATGGTTTCACCTCGGTGCAATTTATCAAGACATGAACAAGGGCCGATTTATATTCCTCATCACTTAACCAGCAAGTAAGCTCCTTGCCAGCATGACGACCATGAAGGTTAAATACGGATAGCATATAAGGATATCCTGCATTATCAACACCTACCTCGTTCCTAATATTTCTTGGTGCCAACATGAAGTTATTGAAATAATGGGAACAAAAATGGGTTGTCTCACGGTGTAAATAAGAAGCACAAATTGATCCTTCAACCCTAGCCTTGTTTTTTACAGATCGTTTAGAGTCACCCATGAATCTAAGTAAAAAAACATTAGGCTTAAGGCATTATTTAAGGGACGCTAATTATTTAAATGTGCAAATGTAATAATATTACCTTTCAAACGGATACATCCACCTATATTGTACTAGTCCACCAAGCCTTGCTTCATATGTAAGATGGACAGGGAGATGTTCCATTGAATAAAAAAAACCTGAGGGAAATGTCGTCTCTAACTTGCATAGAATTATAGGAATATGTTCTTCCATCCTCCTCAGACCATCCATCCTTAAAGTTGCAGAGCATAGATCTTTGAAGAAATAACTGATTACTGTAAGCGGGTTCAAAACATGCGGGGGACAACGAACTGAAAGCAATAGGAAGCAAACTCTCCATGAATACATCACAATCATGACTTTTCATCCCATGAAGCCTCCCCTGATTTACATCAGCACATCGTGCCAAATTAGAGGAATAACCATCGGGCGTCCTAAGCTCTTTTAATTGCCAACAAACAGACTTTACTTCATTGGCGGTTAAAGTGTAACAAGCTTTTGGTTTGACCATTTTTCCATTTGGCTGTGGCTTCAGCTCCAAATCCTTTCGTCTACAGTACAGAGCTATGTCCATCCTTGCCTTCTCATTGTCCTTCATCTTGCCAGCCACATTCATAATCGTGTTGAAATTGTTGTCAAAGAAATTCTTCTCAATGTGCATGACATCAAGGTTATGTCTTAACAGATTATCCTTCTAGTACGGTAGTTCCCGAAAAGTACTTTGTTTTGTCCAGTTATGCCATTCTCCATACCCCGGTAATTTTGACACACCGGCATTAGTGACTTTTGGAAAGTCGCTAACCCGACCCCAAATTTGTTCAAGAGTCAACAAAGGCGGTGGACCTTCTTCTTCTGTCTGATTCTTTTTGAAAGCTCGGATATTCCTTCAAAATTAATGATCATGATCTAAGAACCGAAGATGAGAAACAAACCATGAACTTTTGCCACCATATCTTGGGGTAAAAGCCTTCCCATGTTCCATGCAATACGGGCACACCAATTTACCATGGGTCCCGCAACCAGAGAGCATGCCATATGCAGGAAAATCATTGATAATCCACATCAATAACGCTCTCGTCATAAAGTTTCACTTCTTTGAAACGTCACACGTTAACACACCAGCCCACAACTTCTTCAGATCATCGATCAGAGACTGCAAATATACATCAATCACAGTCTTCGAATTAGATGGCCTCGGTATGAGACAAGTCAAAAACATATACGGTTTTGACATGCACATCTTGGGAGGAAGATTGTACGGGGTAATAATTACTGGCCACCATGAATATGGCGAGGATGACGCCTGAATGTATGAGTTAAAACCATCTGAGCACAGCCCAAGTCGTACATTGCGAGGTTCTGATGCAAATTCAGGGTGTACTCAATCGAAGTGCTTCCAGGCTTCACCATCAGAAGGGTGGCGTAAAACTCCCGTACTTCTTCTATTTTCATAATGCCACCTCATCTGTCCCACAGTTTGCGTTGATGCAAAACGTCTCTGCAACCTTGGAATTATTGACAGATAGAACATTGCCTTCACAGGAATTGGTTTGTTCTTACTACTGTCACTATTTTGAACACGGTACCTCGGTGTTTGACAAATTTACATTCTTCCAGTGTGCTGTCATTTGTGCCCGAATCACTGTCATAATAAAGCATTCACCCATTCGGACAACAATCAATCCTCTTAGCCCCCAACCCTAGTTTCGACACCAACCGCTTTGCATCATAATAAATTTTTGGCAACATCTCTTTGGATGGTGTCACATCTTGAAGCATTTTACAAAAAAATTCCTAACGCTTCTCGGGGACATTCCAATTGGACTTGCAAGCTAAAAGCCTAACACTAATTGATAACTTTGAATCTGATGCCCCTTCAAACAATGGCTTATTTGTATCTAACAAAAGATTATAGAATCTCTACACCGATTAATAAGGAGGCTCTTCCATGTCATCGGACTCATTCACCTCAAAAGTCCCACGTTGGTTGAGACAATCATCCACCATCCACTGCATTGATTGGAGTTGTTCAACACAGTCATCGTGTAATCCACTGCCTGATGCACCCATGTCATGATCGTCACCACCGACTTCATTTAGATCAATATTCGGCAACTCCTCACCATGATCAGTTCATATCCAATAATTAGACTTGAACCCACGTCGGTATATGTGTACCTTGACTTCATCATAAGTCAAAACCTTTGTACAATTGCACTTTATGCACGGACATGTAATCCCCCCTCTTCAGCATAATCACAATGTTGCTTAGCTTTGGATATAAACTCCTCAACTCCAACTACAAATGATTGTTTCAGACACTATCTTCTAGACTCGTTCCTATCATACACCCAACTATGGCTCGAGGGATAATATTCTATCCTTCCGCATTTTCAGATAAATTGACGTATATTTAAACACAATTCTATAACACTGAATCACTCCCTTATTTTAAAAGGTATGGCCCTATTACATTCGAGAAGAAACTTTTTCACAATTGTATTATACTAGTTAGTCATTACTTCTCATGTTAGCTGACAAAATTTCAGCAGCATTTCCCATCAATCTCCAAGTACACGACTTGACCGTGGTAAGATACCACAATCAAGTATGGACCATAAGAACAAAAGAAAACCTATCGAACCGAAATTTCATCAACTATTTAACATATGAGAATCAACGAGTAATTAGTATATCAGTGGACAAAAAGTTTCTTCCCAAACTGTCCCAATTGGACAATTCAAGATTCAATAGAATGAGCGATACCATGACCACTAGTACACATGCTCAATAATATTGAACCTCGAACGAAACCTAAGGTTTTTCTCGAGTACGTATTAATTATACTCTAAAACTTTTAGTAATAGAGATAATTTGCATAAAGTTTGACAATAATTTAGTAAAAAGTTAAACACATATATAATTAAGCAAACCATCATAAACAAAGCATTAGCAAAAAAAACAATCGCATACTTATTCGTCTAACTTTTTATTAAATCATTTATTTTTTAAATTAACTTTAATTATTATAACATTTGAAAAAAAGTTAAGTACTTAGTTAATTAATTACTAAAAGAATTGTTATTTATATAATAATTATTCTTCCCACTTATGTTTGTTTACTTGATGGTTTAAAGTCTTATTATATCAAGTCTTGAAATCTATTATTAGTATATTAGTTAATTGCTTAGTTAAATAATTACCAAAAATTAGTTATTTAAATTTTTTTTCTTCCACTTTTCTCACGTTACTTTACTGTTTGGAATCCTACGATATATCAAGTCATCTTCGAAACACCGATTATTAGTATATTTGTAACACCTTGTTTTTCGTATAAGTGATTATGTGAATGCCTTGTTTGCTTAGAGTTGTTGTTAAAGGGCTAAGTGAGATTTATAGGCTTAAAATCCCTTTTTGGTACATGAGCATGACCTTGCTCATGTCCAGCACGCCCGTGCTGAGGCTTGTGTCTTGTGACTATCCGAGTCACAAGCATGGTCGTGCTCAATAGGGAGCACATCCATGCTCAAAGGCAGACCGCACCTCGTAGGCGCTAAGTTGAGCATGATCGTGCTCGGTAAGGAGCACGCCCATGCTCGGGTCTGATGCCTTTAAATATAGAACAGAAACCGAGGGTTGCGTCTTCAAACCTCAATTTGACACTTTTAGGCACCCCTAAGTGTGACAGCATCCTTTCTCGTTCGTCCCCTTTGAATCCAATCATTGGTTGGTGTTCCGTTCGTATTTGAGAGAGTAGAATCATGCGCTAAGTGCCAATCCAAAGGTAATAGTTCTTGCCTCTTCTGTTTCCTTTTCTGTTTCATGAATTGGGAACTAATTGGCTAACCCTTTCGTGTTGGCCAAGGCTAGGGAATGTTCGTCGAGTCGTTCGAGGGTACCAATTTGGGATCTACGTCGGTTTAATGAGAATTCTTCATACCAGGTATGGGGAAAAGGATAGTGTAAACATTAGGCAAGGGGGTAGCGTCAGATGAGGGGTTCCCATAGCCCTGTTATTGTTGTTAACTGTTATGATGCCTAATTGCTATTAATGTTTGTGTGATTATGAGTATGCCTGTCATAAAATGCCTATTGTTTATACTTGCTCTGTTGTACGCCAAATTATGTATAATTGGTTAATCTATTTATGACATGATTATTGGTTGAGTTGATATGACTGTTATGCCATGATTTAATTGGTTAAACTGATATGTGATATATGTCATGAATTTCGTTGGTTGATGTTAATGGTTTTCATGTTAGCTGAATGATGTTGGTTGATGTTGGAACGTTAATAAGACCCTAATTGGTTAATAGGACTTTTAGTTAACATAACGGTTAAGGGAATAACTTCCCTAAAGTTTCATAAAACATGGACTTAGTAGTGAGATGTGGGTTTTATGCCAAACGGTTTAGCCAAGACAATAGGAATTGATTTGAGAGTGTTTAGAGAGCCTTTGGCTAAATGAACACCATGAATCTGCCAAAAACAATATGGCCAGCTCCAGGACCACGACCGTGCTTAACAGGGAGCACGCTCATGCTCCCAGTTTGAATATGGAAGATGACCACGTTTTGAGCATGGCCGTGCATGATAGTGAGCACGATCGTACTCCACTTAAGTGGAAGCACACCCTTTCTTAGGGTGAGCACGCTCGTGCTCCCCCATCAGGCATAATGTGAAATTAAAGGTTTTAAGGGGTGTTTTACCCCAATTACCCCAAATGATGAAATAATACACCAATCGAATGATAACAAGTTAGATAACTTAAATAAAGATTAATTAAGACAAACAAGAACAATAAGTTAGTTAAGCCGGTGCCCAATGGCTTGCTGTTGGTGACGCCGGCAAGTGTACCGGGTCGTCGCAAGTAATAAAAGAAACACGGCAAGTAATTACCGAGGTCGAACTCAGGGATTGGGCTACCAATTCGACTAATCCGCGGGAAATCCGATACGTTGGTCAAGTCACAGAAGAAGGTGGTTGAGAGAGAGAGAAGAGAGAATAGGATCGAAATTCAATTAACAATCTATTAAACTAATTAACTAAAAATCTGAAATTAAAATGCCCAAGGTCTCAAATCCACCTACCCAATCATGTATAGTACCCAAGTGATGATGTATTCCTCCCTAGGTTCAATTATAATGTCAACCGGGACCCCTAATTTCTCCTATATCCACTGTCGTGCTCAATAGGACGTATTCGACGATTGGATTAATTACTTACTAGGTCTCATAATCCTAATCTCGAATTTGATTAATTCTTGTTCCCTATAAGGTTGCACTAATCTCCTAAATCCACTGTCGTGCTCATTATTCAATTAGTGATTCCAATCCAAGTTCTAAAACGCGAATCGCCGTTCGGCCTCAAACACGTTTAACTAATTAATCACGCAACACATATGATCAATGCATTCAAATCAGAATTGGAAAACATGTATTGAGAGAAGGGGAGAAAAACATACATCACAAGAACACTACACCGCCATGGGCGGCTTCATCGATCCCTCGGACGAGGGGATTAGTTCCTCATGCTCATAGACAAACACTCGGACATAATCACCGTCGTAAAATAAAACAAAAAGAAAAGAGGAGACGCAGCTCCAAAGAGAAACAAGGATTCGTAACAACTACTGATCTAAACAAGTGGAAAAACCTCCCCCAATCTGATCTGAAACAGCCTTTAAATAAGGATTCTGATTCTTGCTCTCTCGCGGGGCGAGCCCTCCTTCGCGAGGCGAATTTTAGTATTGGCGCGCTTTCAAATTTGGATTTTCGCGAGGCGAGGGTGTGTTCGCGGGGCGAGACTTACAACTGCAATATGTCACAGCCGTGAAAGTCAACACTGCAGGGCCGTGATGGTCTCTCGTCTTCCAGGGTCTTCGAGGCTCGCGAGGCGAGCTGTCTCTCGCGGGGCGAGACTTCAAACCTAAATTTGTCACAGCCGTGACCTTAATCACGGCTATGCCGTGATGGTCTCTGTCTTGCATGTCTTCAGACTCTCGCGGGGCGAGAAGATTCTCGCGTGGCGAACCAGAGTGATGACTGTTGCTGCTTCAGTTGATGTTCAGGCTCGCGAGGCGAGCATCTCCAGAAGTGCTTTTTCCACTGCTTCTTGACTTTCCTTGACTCTCAGAGCTTCACTTATTGACCTGAAACAACAAAAGCAAACAAAAGCGTAATTCTATTCAAAATAACCTAAAAACTACACAAAATACACAAAACGAGTCAAAGTCTAACTTAGGAACAAAACAAGGCTAAATTTGGGCGAAAACGAGATTGAACTCGAATAATTTGCACAAAAACCACAGTTCATCTAGTTATAAAACTAGATAAGCCAAAGGCTTATCAAAACACCCCAAACTTAAACCTTGCTTGTCCCCAAGCAAGCTAAAACTCAAAAACGACTCAAGACTTGGCAAGCCTAAAGGAATCAATCGATTTCGCACAAATTTCATGCAATCAAAACAGTTTTTTCTCCAATGATTTCCCCCCTACATCAACGTAATCCCCACATTCATTTACTTTGAACAATTGAGAACTTCATCATTCATGCAATCATTAATCTAAGTTGAGGATCAAAGTTACACACACAAAGGAAGATCACCTATTTCAAACAATTGCCTTCCTCACAAGGGCATTTAGTATTTCACTCATTCGCTCAATTTTTGTCTGGCTATCAACTTTTCACTCAATTTCACATTTTAAGAGCACTTCCCATGAATTTGATTTTCATCTCAAAAATAGTTCCCACGAAAACATGCATGCAACATCAGAAGGTCTTTTTTAAAGGTTGTAATGAGGCCTGGCTCAAGGTAAGATATTCAAAGGATAGAGGCTAAGTCCCTAGGATCAATGAGAGCATGAAACTAATATCACAACAATTGAATTCACTCTCATATTATTCTCTTCCTTGCATTTGGTGGCTACACACCTCTTCCTTTTTATATTTATTTTTCTTTGCCCTTTTTGGCACATATTCAATGCTTTTCATCCCCCATTTTATTTTTTCTTTTTTTTTTCTCAAGCCTTCGGCCCTTACTTCCGTTTTTCTTTTTCTCAACTATGATTCATGAACTTGTAGCCACCCCAAACTTAGTTCCACAACAATACTCACAAAGCTAAAATTCCATACTCTCCTAAATCCTAGGATAGGGGAAAATCATGGTTTTTCTGAGTTAATGGCTTGTAATGTAAGGTCATCAAGAACAATAGGCTTCAAGGCTCAATGTGGCTAACTAGGGATCATTCATCAAGGTTGGTTCAATTTATGGCCAAGTAGTTAATTCAAAGAAAATTGCCTAAATCATTTGATGCAACACATAAACATGCAAACCATGAAGAGATTCAAGCAAATTCGGGAAAGTGCAACCTAAAAGTGATTTACACAGTCAAAAACAAAGTTGGAGGCTCAAATCCTCACCTGGACATTTTACAAATTGTTTGACCGAGATACAATTCCTAGTGTGTGCACCCCCTCACCCCAAACTTATCATAAGTCAAGTAGTCACAATAAAGTTCTCAAAGTTCAATTTTCAATTTTTCACATGGGGATCAACTTTTCTAACTTCGGAACCTAGGGGGAAATCATCGATGGTCAAAATAATTCATGCAATCAATCTATGCTCAATATAATTAAAATCCCACAAACTTGCCGACACACATTCATACACAAACTCTTGATCTTCTCAAATTATTCAAGAGTGACAAACAAAAACAAAAACATAAACAAAAACAAAACAAAAGTTAGGAGAGGAGAGGGATACCTAGCTTGGGTTGCCTCCCAAGTAGCGCTTGTTTAACGTCCCGAGCCTGACTTATTAAGAAGCATCCACCTGGATCCCATAGCCTGTGGTACAAGGGCCAAGAGATGCTCATCATGTGAGGTCTTCCACCCGGGTCCCATGGTTTGTGAAGTGGCCCTTGCAGCAGTAATACGACTCTATCCATGATTCCACCTAGCCCGAGTGTGAAAACTCCATTGACCACTGTAATTATGAACTCACTTCCTCTCGGGTCAAATGGTGTTTTCTCGAGGAAGTGTGCCAGACAAGTGGGAGGGTCTAACTTACCGGTGTCCACACATGCATGCAAGCCAACATATTTATTTAATGCATCAAAATCAGGTTGCTTGGCAAGCATGGTGAAGTCCTCTACCACTTTATCTTCATTTTGCTCTCTACCCCCTTGCTCCGGTGCCTTGTCCCTTGCCAACTCCTCTTCCTTAGGTTGCTCTTCCTCAACATGTGGTTGTTCCGGGGCCATGTCACTTGTCAATTCCTCTTCCTTAAGTTGTTCTTCCTCAACATGTGGTAGTTCTTCCTCAACTTCCTGAGAACTAGTCGCATCCCAGTCAGATTCCCACACCCTATCGCTTCTAGTTGTTATGGCTTCGCATTGGTCCTTAGGGTTGTTCTTGGTATCACCTGGGAAAGTGCCTGTGAGACGCTCATTTTGTTGCTCTACGAACTGACCCAACTTCTCTACTGCCGCATTCGCCTTTTCAAGTGCTGCATTTACCCTCTCAAGACGCAACTCCCAAGTTTGTTGTTGTTGGGCCATCTTATCAATTGTCGCATTTGTCCTCTCAAGAGCCAACTCCCAAGGTTGTGGCTGCCAATTCTGTTGAGGTTGTTGTTGCCAATTTTGTTGAGGTTGTGGCTGCCAGGCTAGACCACCGCCATCATTACTCCAAGTGAAATCCGGATGGTCTCCCCTCATATCACCCCAATGCTGATTCTGACTCTGATAGTTGTCCTGGGGCACGCTGTCATAGAAATTATGGCATGAGTCCACATATTCTTGAGAGGAGTAGAACGGACAGCTCCAAGTGTCATGGTCTCTATTACAATATTCGCAACCCGGAAGCATTCCCTCGTGTACCTCGCATACAAAACAAGGCAAGACCAAGTGGAATCAAAGAAGTAGAGAGAGATAATAGTAAATAAAAAGAAAATAATAGAAATAAAAATAAAAACAAAAATAACTTAACCAAATAATCAAATTTCCCTAAAATTAGAAAAATTGGTTGTGCCAATCCCCGGCAACGGCGCCAAAAACTTGTTGAGTCACCGGCAAGTGTACCGGGTCGTCGCAAGTAATAAAAGAAACACGGTAAGTAATTACCGAGGTCGAACTCAAGGATTGGGAGACCAATTCGACTAATCCGCGGGAAATCCGATACGTTTGGTCAAGTTACAGAAGGTGGTTGAGGGAGAGAGAATAAGAGGATCGATATTCAATTAACAAATCTAATAAAACTAAACTATTAAAATCTGAAATTAAAATTGTCCAAGGTCACAAATCCACCTACCCAATATGCATACCCAAGTGATGATGAATTCCTCCCTAAGTTCAATTACAATGTCAACCGGGACCCCCAAATTCTCCTAAATCCACTGTCGTGCTCATTAGGACGTATTCGACGATTGGATTAATTACTTACTAGGTCTCATAATCCTAATCTCGAATTTGATTAATTCTTGTTCCCTACAAGGTTGCACTAATCTCCTACTCACTCTCGTGCAATATTCGATTAGTGATCCCAATTCAAGTTCTAAAACGCGAATCGCCGTTCGGCCTCAAACACGTTTAACAAGTTAATCACGCAAAACATATGATCAACGCAATCATATCAGAATTGGAAAACAAGAATTGAATTAAAGGAGAGAAAAACATATATCACATCGGATCTACACCGCCATGGGTGGCTTCATTGTTCCCCCAGACGAGGGGATTAGTTCCTCATGCTCATAGACAAACAATCGGACATAACCACCATGATAAAATAAAAAGAAAAGGGAGACGCAGCTCCAAAGAGAAACAAGGATTCGTAACAACTACTGATCTAAACAAGTGGAAACCCCCCGAATCGATCCAAAAAATGACCTTTAAATAAGGATTCTGATTCTTGCTCTCTCGCGGGGCGAGCAATAATTCGCGAGGCGAATTTTAGTTTTGGCGTGCATTCAAGTTTGGATTTTCGCGAGGCGAGAGCGTGTTCGCGGGGCGAGTCTTCCAATTTCAATCTGTCACAGCCGTGACCTTCATCACGGCTAGGCCGTGATGGTCTCTGTCTTCCAGGGTCTTCAAACTCTCGCGGGGCGAGATTCTTTTCGCGGGGCGAGACTTCAATTCTAGGCTGTGACCTTCATCACGGCTAGGCCGTGATGGTCTCTGACTTCCAGGTCTTCATGATTCGCGAGGCGAGCATACTGTTCGCGGGGCGATCCAGAGTGATGACTGTTCCTGCTTTATCTGATGTTCAGGCTCGCGAGGCGAGCATCTCCAGAAGTGCTTTTTCCTCTGCTTCTTGACTTTCCTTGACTCCCGGAGCTTCACTTCTAACCTGAAACAATAAAAGGACACAAAAAGCGTAATTCTATTCAAAATAGACTAAAAACTACTAAAAATGCCTAGAACGAGTAAAAGTCTACTTAGGAACAAAACAAGGCCAAATTTGGGCGAAAACGAGATTGAACTCGAATAATTTGCACAAAAACCACAGTCCATCTAGTTATAAAACTAGATAAGCCAGAGGCTTATCACTTGCCGCACGTTGATATTGTTAAAACCAAAGTGATTTTGGCTAAAGTAATATCTTAAGTTTTGATGTTAACAAAAAGGTTCAATTTGTACGACAAAGTTGTTTCAAAGATCTAACTTGTTTGTTCTAGCTTGCAGGTTTATTATAGTATTGCTAGATAAGGAAACATACTTGTAGCTTCTCAGTTTCACTGAGAAACAGTAACGTGTCTAAGTTCTCAACCGCTAGACGAGCCTTCAAAAACAAGGTAAAACTCTAAGTTTATAAGGTTATCGCTAGACGAGATATTAATTTTTGGCTAAATTAAATAACACAAGACGAGCATCTAAGTCTAAGTGTAAAATGAGTCTAGAATAGCAAGTCCAAAGACTTGAGTCTAGACGAATAATTAAATAGACGCCACTTCAGTAGACGAGCCCGCTTTACTATTAAGTTGAAATTACGCGTCCAAAGACTTGCGTGTTGTTGAGTCACCGGCAAGTGTACCGGGTCGTCGCAAGTAATAAAAGAAACACGGTAAGTAATTACCGAGGTCGAACTAAGGGATTGGGCGACCAATTCGACTAATCCGCGGGAAATCCGATACGTTTGGTCAAGTTACAGAAGGTGGTTGAGGGAGAGAGAATAAGAGGATCGATATTCAATTAACAAATCTAATAAAACTAAACTATTAAAATTTGAAATTAAAATTGTCCAAGGTCACAAATCCACCTACCCAATATGCATACCCAAGTGATGATGAATTCCTCCCTACGTTCAATTACAATGTCAACCGGGACCCCCAAATTCTCCTAAATCCACTGTCGTGCTCATTAGGACGTATTCGACGATTGGATTAATTACTTACTAGGTCTCATAATCCTAATCTCAAATTTGATTAATTCTTGTTCCCTACAAGGTTGCACTAATCTCCTACTCACTCTCGTGCAATATTCGATTAGTGATCCCAATTCAAGTTCTAAAACGCGAATCGCCGTTCGGCCTCAAACACGTTTAACAAGTTAATCACGCAAAACATATGATCAACGCAATCATATCAGAATTGGAAAACAAGAATTGAATTAAAGGAGAGAAAAACATACATCACATCGGATCTACACCGCCATGGGTGGCTTCATTGTTCCCCCAGACGAGGGGATTAGTTCCTCATGCTCATAGACAAACAATCGGACATAACCACCATGATAAAATAAAAAGAAAAGGGAGACGCAGCTCCAAAGAGAAACAAGGATTCGTAACAACTACTGATCTAAACAAGTGGAAAAACCCCCCCCAATCTGATCTGAAACAGCCTTTAAATAAGGATTCTGATTCTTGCTCTCTCGCGGGGCGAGCAATAATTCGCGAGGCGAATTTTAGTTTTGGCGCCCATTCAAGTTTGGATTTTCGCGAGGCGAGAGCGTGTTCGCGGGGCGAGTCTTCCAATTTCAATCTGTCACAGCCGTGACCTTCATCACGGCTAGGCCGTGATGGTCTCTGTCTTCCAGGGTCTTCAAACTCTCGCGGGGCGAGATTCTTTTCGCGGGGCGAGACTTCAATTCTAGGCTGTGACCTTCATCACGGCTAGGCCGTGATGGTCTCTGACTTCCAGGTCTTCATGATTCGCGAGGCGAGCATACTGTTCGCGGGGCGATCCAGAGTGATGATTGTTCCTGCTTTATCTGATGTTCAGGCTCGCGAGGCGAGAATCCACTCGCGAGGCGAGCATCTCCAGAAGTGCTTTTTCCTCTGCTTCTTGACTTTCCTTGACTCCCGGAGCTTCACTTCTAACCTGAAACAATAAAAGGACACAAAAAGCGTAATTCTATTCAAAATAGACTAAAAACTACTAAAAATGCCTAGAACGAGTAAAAGTCTACTTAGGAACAAAACAAGGCCAAATTTGGGCGAAAACGAGATTGAACTCGAATAATTTGCACAAAAACCACAGTCCATCTAGTTATAAAACTAGATAAGCCAGAGGCTTATCAAAACACCCCAAACTTAAACCTTGCTTGTCCCCAATCAAGCTAAAACTCAAAAAGGACTCAAGACTTGGCAAGCCTAAAGGAATCAATCGATTTCGCACAAATTTCATGCAATCAAAACAGTTTTTCTCCAATGATCTCCCCCCTTACATCAATGAAATCCCCACATTCATTTACCTTAAACAATTGAGAACTTCATCATTCATGCAATCATTAGTCTAAGTTGAGGATCAGGGTCACACACAAAAGGAAAATCACCAATTTCAAACAATTGCCTTCCTCACAAGGGTATGTAAAATTTCACTCATTCGCTCAAATTTGTCTAGGTTATCAACTTTTCACTCAATTTCACATATCAAGAGCACTTCCCATGAATTTGATTTTCATCTCAAAAATAGTCCCCACGAAAACATGCATGCAACATCAGAAGGTCTTTTAAAGGTTGTAATGAGGCCTGGCTCAAGGTAAGATATTCAAAGGATAGAGGCTAAGTCCCTAGGATCAATGAGAGCATGAAACTAATATCACAACAATTGAATTCACTCTCATATTATTCTCTTCCTTGCATTTGGTGGCTACACACCTCTTCCTTTTTATATTTATTTTTCTTTGCCCTTTTTGGCACATATTCAATGCTTTTCATCACCCATTTTTTTTTTTTCAAGCCTTCGGCCCTTACTTCCATTTTTCTTTTTCTCAACTATGATTCATGAACTTGTGGCCACCCCAAACTTAGTTCCACAACAACACTCACAAAGCTAAAATTCCATACTCTCCTAAATCCTAGGATAGGGAAAAATCATGGTTTTTCTGAGTTAATGGCTTGTAATGTAAGGTCATCAAGAACAATAGGCTTCAAGGCTCAATATGGCTAACTAGGGATCATTCATCAAGGTTGGTTCAATTTATGGCCAAGTAGTTAATTCAAAGAAAATTGCCTAAATCATTTGATGCAACACATAAACATGCAAACCATGAAGAGATTCAAGCAAATCCGGGAAAGTGCAACTTAAAAGTGATTCACACAATCAAAAACAAAGTTGGAGGCTCAAATCCTCACCTGGACATTTTGCAAATTGTTTGACCGAGATACGATTCCTAGTGTGTGCACCCCCTCACCCCAAACTTATCATAAATCAAGTAATCACAACAAAATTCTCAAAGTTCAGTTTTCAATTTTTAAGTGGGGATAAACTTTTCTAATTTCAGATCCTAGGGGGAAATCATCGATGGTCAAAATAATTCATGCAATCAATCTATGCTCAATTTAATCAAGACCCAACAAGCTTGCCGACACACTATTCATACACAAACTCTTGATCTTCTCAAATTATTCAAGAGTGACAAACAAAAACAAAAACATAAACAAAAACAAAACAAAAATTAGGAGAGGAGAGGGATACCTAGCTTGGGTTGCCTCCTAAGTAGCGCTTGTTTAACGTCCCGAGCCTGACTTATTAAGAAGCATCCACCTGGATCCCATAGCCTGTGGTACAAGGGCCAAGAGATGCTCATCATGTGAGGTCTTCCACCCGGATCCCATGGTTTGTGAAGTGGCCCTTGCAGCAGCAATACGACTCTATTCATTATTCCACCCGGCCTTTGTGTGAAAACTCCATTGACCTCTATAATTATGAACTCACTTCCTCTCGGGTCAAATGGTGTCTTCACGAGGAAGTGTGCCAGACAAGTGGGAGGGTCTAACTTACCGGTGTCCACACATGCATGCAAGCCAACATATTTATTTAACGCATCAAAATCAGGTTGCTTGGCAAGCATGGTGAAATCCTCTACCACTTTATCTTCATTTTGCTCTCTACCCCCTTGCTCCGGTGCCTTGTCCCTTGCCAACTCCCCTTCCTTAGGTTGCTCTTCCTCAACATGTGGTAGTTCTTCCTCAACTTCCTGAGAACTAGTTGCATCCCAGTCAGATCCAAACACCCCACTGCTTCTTGTTGTTGTGGCATCGCATTGGTTCTTAGGGTGGTTCTCAGTATCACCTGGGAAAGTCTCTGGGAGACGCTCATTTAGTTGCTTTGCGAGCTGGGCAACCTTCATCTCTAGATTCTGAATTGCCAACCCTGTATGAGTTGCCAACTTATCAATGGCTGTGCTTGTATTGATTGCCAACTTCTCAACTGCCGCATTCATCCTCTCAAGAGCCAACTCCCAAGGTTGTCTTCCACCATTCTGTTGAGGTTGTGGTTGCCAAGCTAGACCATCGCCATCATTACTCCAAACGAAATCCGGATGGTCTCCCCCCATATCACCCCAATACTGATTCTGACTCTGATAGTTGCCCTGGGGCATGCTGTCATAAAAATTATGGGAGGAGTCCACATATTCTTGAGCGAAGTAAAATGGACAGCTCCAAGTGTCATGGTCTCCATTACAATATTCGCAACCCGGAAGCATTCCCTCGTGTACCTCGCATACAAAACAAGGCAAGATCAAGTGGAATCAAAGAAATAGAGAGAGATAATATCAAATAAAATAAAAATAAAAAAATAAAAATGAAAATAAAAATAACTTAACCAAATAAACAAACTTCCCTAAAATTAGGAAAATTGGTTGTGCCAATCCCCGGCAACGGCGCCAAAAACTTGTTGGTGACACCGGCAAGTGTACCGGGTCGTCGCAAGTAATAAAAGAAACACGGTAAGTAATTACCGAGGTCGAACTCAGGGATTGGGCTACCAATTCGACTAATCCGCGGGAAATCCGATACGTTGGTCAAGTCACAGAAGAAGGTGGTTGAGAGAGAGAGAAGAGAGAATAGGATCGAAATTCAATTAACAATCTATTAAACTAATGAACTAAAAATATGAAATTAAAATGCCCAAGGTCTCAAATCCACCTACCCAATCATGTATAGTACCCAAGTGATGATGTATTCCTCCCTAGGTTCAATTATAATGTCAACCGGGACCCCTAATTTCTCCTATATCCACTGTCGTGCTCAATAGGACGTATTCGACGATTGGATTAATTACTTACTAGGTCTCATAATCCTAATCTCGAATTTGATTAATTCTTGTTCCCTAAAAGGTTGCACTAATCTCCTAAATCCACTGTCGTGCTCATTATTCAATTAGTGATTCCAATCCAAGTTCTAAAACGCGAATCGCCGTTCGGCCTCAAACACGTTTAACTAATTAATCACGCAACACATATGATCAATGCATTCAAATCAGAATTGGAAAACATGTATTGAGAGAAGGGGAGAAAAACATACATCACAAGAACACTACACCGCCATGGGCGGCTTCATCGATCCCTCGGACGAAGGGATTAGTTCCTCATGCTCATAGACAAACACTCGGACATAATCACCGTCGTAAAATAAAACAAAAAGAAAAGAGGAGACGCAGCTCCAAAGAGAAACAAGGATTCGTAACAACTACTGATCTAAACAAGTGGAAAAACCTCCCCCAATCTGATCTGAAACAGCCTTTAAATAAGGATTCTGATTCTTGCTCTCTCGCGGGGCGAGCCCTCCTTCGCGAGGCGAATTTTAGTATTGGTGCGCTTTCAAATTTGGATTTTCGCGAGGCGAGGGTGTGTTCGCGGGGCGAGTCTTCCAACTTCAATCTGTCACAGCCGTGACATTCATCACCGCTGGGCCGTGATGGTCTCTGTCTTCCAGGGTCTTCAGGCTCTCGCGAGGCGAGCTGTCTCTCGCGGGGCGAGACTTCAAACCTAAATTTGTCACAGCCGTGACCTTAATCACGGCTATGCCGTGATGGTCTCTGTCTTGCATGTCTTCAGACTCTCGCGGGGCGAGAAGATTCTCGCGTGGCGAACCAGAGTGATGACTGTTGCTGCTTCAGTTGATGTTCAGGCTCGCGAGGCGAGCATCTCCAGAAGTGCTTTTTCCACTGCTTCTTGACTTTCCTTGACTCTCAGAGCTTCACTTATTGACCTGAAACAAAAAAACCAAACAAAAGCGTAATTCTATTCAAAATAACCTAAAAACTACACAAAATACACAAAACAAGTCAAAGTCTAACTTAGGAACAAAACAAGGCTAAATTTGGGCGAAAACGAGATTGAACTCGAATAATTTGCACAAAAACCACAGTTCATCTAGTTATAAAACTAGATAAGCCGAAGGCTTATCACGTGTCCACTACCTACTGAAAATGAACCCGTCTACTAGAAGTGAATTTATTTCAAATGATTGAATATTTAATTCGAAGGAATGTATGTCTCTTTCCCTTTTTGCTTCAATTGTTTACTCCTTATTTCTTGAGATTAGAAACATAGTATCATCGTGAACATAAACCTTTGTACCCTGTCATGTATATTGATGTAAAGTTAAACCAAGTACAAAGAAGGAAAGTTAGAAAGCAACCTTCGGTACAACAGGGAAGCGATAGCTTTACTATGAGAATTCCTCTGATAACTAAGAGCACTTTTCTAGTAAGCATATCAAGCTATCAGTCTAAACGGATCTCAGCATTAAATTCTATCTCTAAACGGATATTTACTCAAGACCGTTGGAGAAAACATGAAGATGTCTATAAATAGTAGATGACCCCAAGTGAAGAAAAAATTTGATGCTCTAAAATTTTCAAAGTGCCAAATCTTTGATCAACTTTCATTTGAATATTTTTCATTTGTATTCTTCCTGATCCTAAACTTTCATATTCTCACACATAGTGAGTTCATAGATCAAAATCTATAAATATCTTTGTTAGAGTTAGAGCCTAAAGAGGCTTGGTAGAGAAAGAATACTTGTTGCCTGAAGAGGTGTTGAATACTTGTAATCTATTTGGAGAATAGTGGAGAAAAACCTTCAGGTATAAGGGACTGGACGTAGCTCTCGGTTGGAAGAGAGTGAACCAGGATAAATCACTCGTGTGAATTTTTTATCCCTATCTTTTACAGTCTTTGATTATACTAACTGTGGGGATTTGGATACGAGTTTGTTAACTCTTTAAGATGGTCTTCTTGCTTGTGTGCACTTATCTTGTTTTGCTTGCAAAAATGTTTGAGAAAATGCTTTTTTGAAAAACTGTTAAGAAACACAATTCAACCCCCCTTCTTGTGTTTCCCTATATCAACTTCAGATATGCTTTGGTGCTTTTTGGCCAAAGTGGCCTCAATGCTTTTTGGTCGAGGTTTTGATATGTTGAACATTGGTGCTTTTTGGCCAAGGGGGCCTTGACTCATATGTGTTAAGGTGTTGATGTTAATGGTGATGAGACTTGGGTGCTTATTGGCCCAAACGAAGGAGGTGGTTGCCCTGTTTGTTTGATGTTGTGCCCATGCATTCACACATCGGAGTTGTTAGTGGGGGAAGATCTGTTGGGGTTTTCATGAGATAATCCTCTTTAAAAATCATATCTCAAAGCGGAAGAAAACCATCCTCATGGATCGCGCATAACAAAAACATGAATCGCATAAAGGGCTATTTGTGTTTACCTCTCAAAGCGTGCTTTCATTGTGATCACAAGTGCCATGAAGGAGAAGCACCTCTACTCAGTCCACGCGAGCAAGCGGGCGTCGGAGCTTTGCGTCTTGTGCTAGCTGACGGCTATGGGAGGCAATGTTAACAAGTCTAGCTTTAGAGCAAGACTAGTAGTCTATTTATAAGCCACAAACTCCTCTTGACCTAACTGCCTACTTATTGGGCCTTGTACGCTACAAGTCCAATAACCTTTAAATTATTAAATCATATTTAATTAATTGACCCGCTCCGCATTTGCTCTATGTGTGACCCTGTAGGCTCCTACTTAGTTGACAATAATATTAAATATTACAATAATATCAAATATTAATTATAATATTAAATATTATAAATAATGAGTGGCATCTAGCAATGCATCATTACTACCCAATTAACAAGAGTATCGATGATCCGATTTTAGCCTTACCGCGACCAAAATTTATTGTGGAGTAAATATCCCTTCGTCCATATGTTTTAATTGAACACAAGGCATAAGAGTGTCATCCTTGTTATGTTCAATTATTTATTCCTCGATCCCCGAGTAGACGTGTAATCACAAATGGGCACAATATCACATATTGGCCCACTTCCGCTTGGCCACGCATATTTCACATCTCACTCTATTGAGGTGCCCAAGACATTACCCCTGCTATGTAGGAGGGACGAATCCTATCTACATCACTCACACTCCTCAACATGATTTATTACAGGCCCAATAACTACCTTTATGATCAACCTGTTACGCGTGACGTTTGATAGCATTAAAACCTACAACTCCTCATGTAGGAATCGTAGTGACTTCAAGTCGAAGGACTACTTCACTATGGCCGCCATGAGAATACTTATGACACTTACATAACTATTATGAAGTATTCTCATAGTGGGTCATCCGGTATATAGTTTGTCCTTCTCAAGGACAGATCGCAATGATAAGTTACTTGATGTGTTTGATGTTATGGTAATCTACACAAAGAAATATGCAAAATATAAGTATTATGCTATTAACATATTTAATTAGGTCTTTAATTAAATACGCCTCCCACTATTTTACTCAAATCAATGACCCTCATCTTTGACTCGGAAAATCCCATTGGAAGATTTTCTAGTGAGACCAAGATCCATATTTCACCTTGTTTTGAGTCAACTTTGGCTGATCTCCCAAAACTTAATTATTTAGGTTGGAAACTCATTTCCAATTACATCTCATGTAACTTTTGGATCAGTTGGGTGAATAACTCTTATTCTAGTCCATCACATGGACTAAAGCTCAACTCAACACATCTAAGCCTTTCAATCCTATTGAATTTGGCTTAGTTAAGTTAGACCCAATGGATAGCATTTGGACATTACAATTGTCCCATCGCATCTTACTAGTATAGAAAAATGTACTTCGCTTTGGTGGACCTACACTCATTCGATATTAGTCTTGATAAGTGCCATGCATTGAAAGACTCTTAAACTTAATATTTCCTTTTGAGGGTTTTTTAATTAGTGATCTCACCGGCATTGTATCTCATTCAAAACGTCTCTCAGCATACATGACATACATGCTATCATACATTCAACTAACATATAAAGAATACAAGACATATACACATATAAACATACACTTCATGCATCTCATATATACATCTCATACATTCTATGCATCTCATACATAAACATACAAGATAAGGTACAATAGTTATGACCTCCTAATGTACAAGAATTAAATAAATAATTATTACAATTATTTGACCCTCGAGCAAGCTTCTCAAGCTTCTCCCACGACATAATCATTTGGTGTTGCCTCCTCTTCAACTCGAGCAATTACATTTATTAAAAATAAATAAATAAATTTAAAAAGACACAGCACGCAGGCCATATTTAATTAAATAAATCATGACACGCAGGTCGTATTTATCCAAAATAAATAACACCATAATCTAGGACCATAACCATATATCGCATACTTAAAAAAATATTTAAAGATAAATAATAATAATAATAATAATAATAATAATAACAACATTTATTACTATTATAATTATTAAATAATTTTAAAATAAAAAACTTTTATGAATTCAATATTCTCATGATTTTTCAAAATCATTACCATAGAATTAACATCCAAAATGCCAATAACACGCAGATCGAATCTTTATGAATTCCATATCCCTTTTTTTGTTTTGTTTTTTTATTAGTAATGTTTAAATCAAGTTATAGATGTGTCCTCAACTAACGTCACCTTATCAAATCTTGAAATCAATTTCAGTGATTCAAATAAAACAAATTTATTTATTTGAAACATTCATATTAGACTTATAAAGAAACGCATACATACGATCCTGGCGAATTCTCATTCTTTTGAATTCAGAAGAAAAAAAACTATAACGTCCAGCACAATCGACACATGCTCAAAAGAATTAAATTTCAAATCTTTTCAAAATAATTGCATTTGAACATTTCAAATTCACTAGTACCAACCTACGTACTGTTCCGGGGGGAAAAATTTCAAAAGCAATTTTAACGAATTTGAAGCGTAAGTTTGTTCCGGTATACTCATCATACGCATTCGAGAATATGATGCAAAAATATATCAACATATATAACAAACAAAAACAAACATGTGCTGACAAAAAATAACATGTATTCGATTGAATCTTATTCAAAAGTAATAAATCATGTTATCAAACAAGACAAACAAGCACATATTATGTTAATTACCATCATACGTCTTGATATCACTTTTTGGGTTTTCATGAAATAACCCTCTTTAAAAATCATATCTCAAGGCTGAAGGAGAAGCACCTCTACTCAGTCCACGGGCTTTTTGACCAAATTGGGTTCCTTTTAGAAACTATTTATCAGTTTAGGGTTGTTCTGAAACTATTTACGAATGGGGGGTCCTTATGGACACGTGACATATTTTTTTCCACTCTGACGGGTCAAAGGCGCCAGTCAGACTGGCACCTTCCAAGTCAAAGGCGCCAGTCTGACTGGCTCCTTCAAAGGCGACAGTCAGACTAACGCCTACCAATATTAAAAAAAATAAAATCAAACAATTGATAGCAATAACAATTTACACCAATAAATATTCATCAATTATTATAGTAGTAAAAAAAAATTTATCTTGTAATAGCATTAATGTCATCTTACTCCCTATACTTATAGTATAATTTTTTTTAGCAGCGTTCCTTTAAAATTGTTGGTAACTTTCTTTTAATTCTTACAAGGTAAATTTTTTTTTACTACTGTAAAATTTGATGAATATTTATTGGTGTAAATTGTTATTGCTATTTTTTTTATGACTCTTGTGATATTATTTGCTACTTGTTATTAGGGGATTTTTTTTATTACCTCTTGTTGTTTTAAATAGATACTTTAGCATTAATGTCATCGTTACTCCATATACTTATAGTATAATTTTTTTTGTAGTAGTGTTCCTTCTGAATTACAGGTAACTTTCTTTTAATTCTGACAAGGTAAATTTTTTTTACTACTGTAATAATTGATGAATATTTATTGGTGTAAATTGTTATTGCTATTTTTTTTATGACTCTTGTGATATTATTTGCCACTAGTTATTATGGGATTTTTTTATTGCCTCTTGTTGTTTTAAATAGATACTTTAGCATTAATGTCGTCGTTACTCTCTATACTTATAGTATAATTTTTTTTGTAGCAGTGTTCCTTTTGAATTGCAGGCAACTTTCTTTTAATTCTTACAATGTAATTTTTTTTTACTAATGTAATAATTGATGAATATTTATTGGTGTAAATTGTTATTGCTATTATTTTTTTATGACTCTTATGATATTATTTGCTACTTGTTATTAGAGGATTTGTTTTTATTGCCTCTTGTTGTTTTAAATAGTTACTTTAGCATTAATGTCATCGTTACTCCATATACTTATAGTATAATTTTTTTTGTAGCAGTGTTCCTTCTGAATTACAGGTAACTTTCTTTTAATTCTTACAAGGTAAATTTTTTTACTACTGTAATAATTGATGAATATTTATTGGTGTAAATTGTTATTGCTATTATTTTTTTATGACTCTTGTGATATTATTTGCTACTTGTTATTAGGGTATTTTTTTTATTGCCTCTTGTTGTTTTAAATAGATACTTTAACATTAATGTCGTCGTTACTCTCTATACTTGTAGTATAATTTTTTTTGTAGCAGTGTTCCTTCTGAATTGCAGGTAACTTTCTTTTAATTCTTACAATGTAATTTTTTTTTTGCTACTGTAATAATTGATGAATATTTATTGGTGTAAATTGTTATTGCTATTATTTTTTTATGACTCCTGTGATATTATTTGCTACTTGTTATTAGAGGATTTTTTTTATTGCCTCTTGTTGTTTTAAATAGTTACTTTAGCATTAATGTCATCGTTACTCCCTATACTTATAGTATAATTTTTTTTGTAGCAGTGTTAAATCTAAATTGCAGGTAACTTTCTTTTAATTCTTACAAGGTAAATTTTTTTACTACTGTAATAATTGATGAATATTTAGTGGTGTAAATTGTTATTGCTATTATTTTTTTATGACTCTTGTGATATTATTTGATACTTGTTATTAGGGGTTTTTTTTATTGCCTCTTGTTGTTTTAAATAGATACTTTATCATTAATGTCATTATTACTCCCTATACTTATAATATAATTTTTTTGTAGCAGTGTTTCTTAAAATATAATTTTTTTACTACTGTAATAATTGATTAATATTTATTGGTGTAAATTGTTATTGTTATTATTTTTTATGCTTCTTGTGATATTATTTGCCACTTGTCATTGTTATTTGCTACTTGCTACTGATAAATAGTTTCTTAAAGAAACCCATTTTTTTCAAAAAGCCATTTAAAACAACAAGAGGCAATAAAAAAAACCATAATAACAAGTAGCAAATAATATCACAAGAGTCATAAAAATATAATAGCAATAACAATTTACACCAATAAATATTCATCAATTATTACAGTAGTAAAAAAAAAATTTTGTCTTGTAAGAATTAAAAGAAAGTTACCAGTAATTTTAAAGGAACACTGCTAAAAAAAATTATACTATAAGTCTAGGGAGTAACGATGACATTAATGCTATTACAAGGTAAAATTTTTTTTAACTACTGTAATAATTGATGAATATTTATTGGTGTAAATTGTTATTGTTATTGTTATTATTTTATACCTCTTATTATTGCTATCAATTGTTTTTGACTTGGAAGACTGGCGCCTTTGACCCGTCAGAGTGAAAAAAAAAATATGCCACGTGTCCAAAAGGACCCCCAATTGGTAAATAGTTTCAGAACAACCCTAAACTGGTAAATAGTTTCTAAAAGGAACCCAGTTTGGTCAAAAAGCCCAGTCCACGCTTGCTAACGGACGTCGGAGATCTGCGTCCTGTGCTAGCTGACGGCTATGGGAAGCAAGGTTAACAAGTCTAGCTTTAGAGCAAGACTAGTAGTCTATTTATAAGCCACATACTCCTCTTGACCTAACTGCCTACTTATTGTGTCTTGTACGCTACAAGTCCAATAACCTTTAAATTAATTAAATCATATTTAATTAATTGACTCGCTCCGCATTTGCTCTGTGCGTATGATCCTGTAGGCTCCCACTATGTTGGTAATAATATTAAATATTACAATAATATCAAATATTAATTATAATATTAAATATTATAAATAATGAGTGGCATCTAGCAATGCATCATTACTACCCAGTTAGCAAGAGTATCGATGATCCGATTTTAGCCTTACCGCGACCAAAATTTACCGTGGAGTAAATGTCCCCTCGTCCATATGTCTTAATTGAACACAAGGCATAAGAGTGTCATCCTTGTTATGTTCAATTATTTATTCCTCGATCCCCGAGTAGACGTGTAATCACAAATGGGCCCAATATCACATATTGGCCCACTTCCGCGCGGCCAATCATATTTCACGTCTCACTCTATCGAGGGGCCCAAGACATTACACATGCTATGTAGGAAGGACGATTTATGTCTACATCACTCACACTCCTCAACATGATTTATTGCAGACCCAATAACTACCTTTATGATCACCCTGTTACGCGTTTCGTTTGATAGCATTAAAGCCTACAACTCCTCATGTAGGAATCATAGTGATTTCAAGTCGAAGGACTACTTCATTATGATCGCCATGAGAATACTTATGACACTTACATAACTATTATGAAGTATTTTCATAGTGGGTCATCCGGTATAAATATTATTCCTAATATTTATACCTGTGTGCTGACTTGATATCACATATCCATAATCCGTGAGATGTGGCCATCAGTCTACTCACACAATAGTCTCTATGTATTATTGTCATCCTAATTAACAATAATACTCGACTACAGATATTTAAGAATAGCATTCTTATTATTTAATGAGGTCTCATTATTTAGTCTTACACTTAATGTCTCATTAAATGAACTGCCTATTCTAAGGACTTTATTATGCAATTAAAACATATAAATAACATAATAAATAAAATGCCTTTATTTAAATAAAAAATATATAATCCAAAGTCATGATACAAAATGTAAATCTACTAATATAGATTGGCCACTAGGGCTTACACCAACAAGATCAACATAGGGGACGTCGTCCTAAAGTACGACGATCTAGCCATCCGCAGGTGGCTTACCCAAGGTTTGGTGAACCCTGCGCCCCCGTGGTGGCGCATCCTAGAGTACGGTGCATCGGCTATCCAAGGGGTTCACCTATGGTTTAGTGAACTGCTGGCATTGATGCTTTTTGCCCAATGTGGATATGTAACTTCGAAGTTGCCTTCCCGAGATAGTTTAGATCCACATGCATAAAGGAGTAGCGGAGCAGTGTTGCACCGCATAGCATATGTTGGTTGAATTAACATATTGATATGGATGTGTATGATGTTGCCTATATATATAGATATATGTTTGTGTGTGTGTGTGTGTGTGTGTGTGTGTGTGTGTTGTATATTGCTATGCCATGCTATGATGTATGTTCATCTTGCTTCCTATCTCCATGCCGATGTGTTTATATGTTTTCTTACTCCCTGTTTCTCTATTTCTATTGTTAGCATGTATCTTTTATGCAGCGGGCGACGAGCTACCAGGAGAGGAGTGACTCTGAGGTGCTGCGACTCAATAGTTATGATTTCTCAGTTTATAGTTGTTTAGTAGTTTCAGTTTCAGTTGTATTCCGTGATTGTATCCGGATTTGGTATACCAGCTCTGTATGTGACATCAGGGTTGGATTAAGTTTCTTGTTTATGTTCTTTTCATTTTAAAACTGTTATTATTTTTCCGTGTTATTGAGAACTAGTTCATGTGGGACCTTTCTACCCATGAACATTTTCATTTTAATCAAATGGAGTATGCATGTTTTTATTCATTATCCTTATATTTAATGCCTTATATAACATGCGGGGTAGTATGATGTCACATTTAGTAGTATCAGAGCAGATCTGTCCTATCAGGCCGTGGTATTAGTCTGTTGTATGCTCTTGTTTGAATTGTCTATACTTGTTATAGACAATGATGCTTAAAGTTAGGAGCCTATAGCTTTTTCCTGCTTAAGTTCTCTGTGTTTAATGGATGTTTTGGACATTTACAGGGACTTATGGCAGGAAGAGGCATAAAGGATCAAGCAATCGCTGACGCGTTGGCACTCCTTGCCAATGCGATAGGGCAAGTTCAGACCAACAACAACTGACGACCCACTGAGTTTCAAGGTCTTGACAAGTTCCAGTGGAATAATCTGCCATCTTTTAGAGGAGCTTATGACCTCGAAGGTGCTCTGTTGTGGATGAGGGAGACAAAGAAGATATTCTGAGCCATGGATTGCAATGATCAGCAGTGGGTTATCTTTGCTACTTTTATGCTCACTAAGGAGGCTGAGCACTGGTAGGAGAACCTAGTCGAGAGGATGGTGACCGAGGGTATAACAGTCACTTGGGCTGTGTTCAGAGAGAGGTTCTTGGAGAAGTATTTTCCTGCGGACATTCGTGACAAGAAAGAGATGGAACTATTGGCGCTGAAGCAGGGGAATATGTCAGTGGGAAAGTATACGGTGAAGTTCGAGGAGCTGGCTAGGTATTACACACCGTATCAGATTATGGTTGATGATCGTTCCAAGTGTGTAAAGTTTGAGGATGGCCTTCGCCCAGAAATCAAGCAGGCAATCAATTACTAGGAGGTCAGAATATTCCCAACCTTGGTGAACAAGTGTAGGATCTTTGAGGATGCCTACAAGTCCAGAGTGGCCAGTTTCAAGGGTTCAAATAACCAGGGCAGCAGGAAGACCGAGAAGAAAGATAAGGGCAAGCAGCGTTACACTCCAGCAGGCAGGGATTTCAAACAGAGTGGCAGGAAGCCATAGTTTTCTTATGATAGGTCCAGGGGTGGGAACTCTAATGCCCCTAGACCCATGAAGTGCAGCAAGTGCGACACACCGGAACACCTCACTACCCAGTGCAAGGAATCATACGTCATCTGCTTTAGGTGTGGCAAGCCTGGCTACATTAACCGGGAGTGTGGAGGAGCAAAGTCAGAGCCTCCAAGTGCTAGCAAGAGTCAACAGTCTCAAGCTAATCGACTTAAAACTACTGGAAGAGTCTTTACTCTTAGTGGAGCTGAGGCCTTCGAGTCTGAGGACTTGATCTAAGGTATGTGCTTAATTGATGGAACTCCTTTAACTGTATTGTATGATTCGGGTGCTACGCACTTGTTTATATCACATGATAAGGTCAAGAGTTTAAATTTACCTGTTACATTTCTTAAGTATGATTTGATTGTTTCCACACCTACAAACAAGCCTGTTCTCACTTCTCATGCAAGCAAGAACTGTCATATTACCATTGATGTTAGAACTCTTACTGTTGATCTTGTATTCTTACCTTTAAACTTGATATTATTCTTGGCATGGACTAGTTATCTTCCAACCACGTCCTTCTAAATTGCTTTGATAAAACCATAGTTATTGGCACTCCCGTGGAGTCTAAGGATCCTAGTTTTGTCTCTCCCAACCAAGTCAAGGCTTTGATGAAAGACGAGGCCCAAGTGTACATGATGCTATCTTCCTTGGAAGTAGAGAGCCTCCTGATGTTGGAAGTGTGCCTGTTGTGCGGGAATTTCCTGAAGTGTTACTGGGGGATGTTTATAACTTGCCCCCTTAAAGAGATGTTGAGTTCACCATAGATTTAGTGTCTGGCATCGGGCCAATATCCATAGCACCCTATAGAATGTCTCCTCTAGAGCTAGCTAAGTTGAAGGAACAAATAGAGCACCTGATACTGAAGCAGTTTATTAGGCCTAGCATATCCCTATGGGGAGCGCCAGTGTTGCTAGTAAAGAAGAAATATGGCAGTATGAAGTTGTGTGTCGACTATCGGCAGCTCAACAAGGTGACCATTAAGAATCGGTATCCACTCCCTAGGATTGATGACCTTATGGACCAGTTGATAGGTCATGGTGCTTGGTTATGCCCTTTGGTGACTAATGCTCCTGTTGTGTTCATGGACTACATGAACAAGACCTTTCACCCTTACTTGGATAAGTTTGTGGTGGTTTTCATAGATGACATCTTAGTGTACTCCAAGACCAAGGAGGAACATGAGGAACACTTGAGGGTTGTCTTGCAGACCCTTAAGGAGAAGCAGTTGTATGCTAAGATTTTTAAGTGCGAGTTTTGGCTAGAAGAGGTGAGTTTCTTGAGACATGTCATCTCTAAAGGTGGCATAGCCGTGGACCCGGTGAAGGTAGAGACGGTGCTTCAGTGGGAAGCGCCAAAGTCAGTGATCGAGATTAGGAGTTTCTTGGGTTTAGCAGGGTATTATAAGAGGTTTATAGAAGGTTTTTCTAAGATAGCTTTACCCTTAACCCGTCTCACCAAGAAGGGACAACTTTTTTTGTGGGACTCTAAGTGTGAGTAAAGTTTCCAAACCTTAAAGGATAGGTTGACATCAACACCAATGTTAGTTTTGCCAGATCCTAGTGAACCTTTCGTAGTTTATTGTGATGCTTCTAAGCAAGGTTTAGGTGGTGTGTTGATGCAGAATGGTAAGGTAGTAGCTTATGCTTCTAGGTAGTTGAAAATCCATGAGAAGAATTACCTTACCCATGACCTAGAGTTAGGAGCTGTGGTGTTTGTCTTAAAGATTTGGAGGCATTACCTTTATGGAGAGAGGTTTAAGGTCTTTAGTGATCATAATAGTTTGAAGTATCTCTTTGATCAAAAGGAGTTGAATATGAGGCAACATAGGTGGATGGAGTTTTTAAAGGATTACGAGTTTGATTTAACCTACCACCCAGGAAAGGCCAACGTAGTGGCAGATGCTCTAAGTATGAAAACCTTGCATGTCTCCGCTTTGATGGTTAGGGAGATGGATTTGATCGAGGAGTTTAGAGACCCGAGTTTAGCTTGCGAAGCTACCCCTAAGAGCATTAGGCTTGGAACCTTGAAGGTTACGAACAGTTTGATGGATTAAGTTAGAGAGGGTCAGAAGTTAGATAAGTTTCTCTTAGACCGGAGAGAGTTGCTTGCTCAGGGTAGAAACCTTAGTTTTAAGGAAGGAAGTGATGGAGTCTTGAGGTTCAAGGATAGAGTTTGCATACCGGATGTTCCTGAGCTTAGGAGGTTGATCCTTGAAGAAGGACATAAGAGTGAACTGAGTGTGCACCCATGGGCCACCAAGATGTACCAGGACCTTAAGCGCATGTTTTGGTGGCCTAGGATGAAGAAAGATGTGGCTGAGTTCGTGTATGCGTGCTTAGTATGCCAAAAGGCTAAGATAGAACACCAGAAGCCATCAGGAAAGTTGCAACATTTAAGTATCCCAGAATGGAAATGGGATAGTATCTCTATGGATTTTGTGTCTGGACTCCCTAGGACTTCAGCTGGTTTTGAGGCTATATGGGTTGTTATGGATAGACTGACTAAGTCCGCCCATTTCATCCCAATGAACATGGAATACCCTTTGGAAAAGTTGGTCAAGTTGTACATCAAAGAGATAGTTAAGCTACATGGTGTACCCTCTAGCATAGTGTCAGATAGAGACCCGAGGTTTACCTCTAGGTTTGGGAATAGTTTGCCAGAGGCTTTAAGAACAAGCTTAGGCTTAGTTCAGTTTATATATCACCCCATAGACTGACAGTCAGTCTGAGAGAACCATCCAGTCCTTGGAGGACTTGCTTAGAGCTTGTGTGCTAGAACAGTCTGGTAGTTGGGACACGTTTTTACCCGTGATAGAGTTCACCTACAACAACAACTTCCATTCTAGTATTGGGATGGCACCTTATGAAGTTCTTTATGGGAGGAGATGTAGGACACCCTTATGTTGGAATGAACCCGGTGACAATGTAGTGCTAGGACCCGAGATAGTGCAAGAGACCACGGAAAAGGTGAAGATGATTCAGGAAAAGATGAAAGTGGCACAAAGTAGGCAAAAAAGCTACCATGACAAAAGGAGGAAGGCACTCGAATTCCAGGAAGGTGATCATGTGTTCTTGAGAGTTACCCCGACAACTGGGGTTGGTAGAGTGATGAAAGCAAGGAAACTTACTCCTAGATTCATTGGTCCTCACCAAATTCTAAAAAGAGTAGGTGAAGTCGCCTACCAAATAGCCTTACCACCGTTCTTGTCCAACCTTCATAATGTTTTTCATGTGTCTCAACTCAAAGTATATTCATGACCCTAGCCACGTGATAGTACCCGACACGGTGCAGTTAAAAGAGAACTTGACTTTTGAGGTATTACCTCTTCGAGTCGAGGATATGAGGGTGAAGCAGCTAAGAGGCAAGGAGATTCATTTGGTCGAAGTCGTTTGGAGTGGGGCTAGTGAGGAAAGTTCTACGTGGGAGCTGGAAAGCAAGATGATGGAAGCGTACCCGCACCTGTTCAATCGAGTTGAGTAGAAATTTCGAGGATGAAATTTTTATAAGGGGGTGGAATTGTAACACCCCATTTTTCGTATAAGTGCTTATGTGAATGCCTTGTTTGCTTAGAGTTGTTGTTAAAGGGCTAAGTGGTAATTCTAGGCTTAAAATCCCTTTCTGGTACATGGACACGACCTTGGTCATGCCCGGCACGCCCGTGCTGAGACTTGTGTCTTTTGGCTATCTGACTCACAAGCACGGTCGTGCTCAATAGGGAGCACGACCGTGCTCAAAGGTAGACCGCACCTCGTAGGCGCTAAGTTGAGCACGACCGTGCTCAGCACCCGTGCTCAGGTCTGATGCCTGTAAATATAGAACATAAATCGAGGGTTGCGTCTTTAACCCACAATTTGGCACTTTTAGGGGACCCTAAGTGTGACGGCAACCTCTCTCGTTCGTCCCATTTGAACCCAATTATTGGTTGGTGTTCCGTTCTTGTTTGAGAGAGTAGAATCACATGTTAAGTGCCAATCCAAAGGTAATAGTTTTTCCCTCTTCTGTTTCGTTTTCTATTTCATGAATTGGGAACTAATTGGTTAACCTTTTCGTGTTGGCCAAGGCTTGGGAATGTTCGTCGAGCCGTTCGAGGGAACCAGTTTAGGATCTGTGTCGGTTTAACGGGAATTCTTCATACCAGGTATAGGGAGAAGGATAGTGTAAACATTAGGCAAGGGGGTAGCGTAAGATAGCCACGTTATTGTTGTTAACTGTTATGATGCCTAATTGCTATTAATGTTTGTTTGATTATGAGTATGCCTGTCATAAAATGCCTATTGTTTATACTTGCACTGTTGTATGCCAAATTATGTATAATTGGTTAATCTGTTTATGACATGATTATTGATTGAGTTGGTATGACTGCTATGCCATGTTTTAATTGATTAAACTGATATGTCATATATGTCATGAGTGTCGTTGGTTGATGTTAATGGTTTTCATGTTGTTACCTGAATGATGTTGGTTGATGTTGGAACGTTAATAAGACTCTAATTGGTTAATAAGACTTTTAATTAACATAACGCTTAAGGGAATAACTTCCCTAATGTTTCATAAAACATGGACTTAGTAGTGAGAGGTGAGTTTTATACCAAACGCTTTAGCCAAGACAATAGGAATTGATTTGAGAGTGTTTAGAGAGCCTTTGGCTAAATGAACACCATGAATCTGCCTAGAACAATACGGTCAACTCCAGGAGCACGACCGTGCTTAACATGGAGTACAACCGTGCTTAACAATTTGAATCTGGAGGATGTCGTACTTTGAGCATAGTCGTTCATGATAGTGAGCACGACCGTGCTCCACTTAAGTGGAAGCACACCCGTGCTTAGGGGGAGCACGGACAGGCATAATGTGAAATTAAAGGTTTTAAGGGGTGTTTTAGCCCAATTGCCCCAAATGATGAAATAATACACCAATCGAAAGATAACAAGTTAGATAACTTAAATAAAGATTAATTAAGATAAACAAGAACAATAAGTTGGTTAAGCCGGTGCCCAATAGGTTGCCGCATATTGATATGCTTTGGTGCTTTTTGGTCAAAGTGGCCTCGATGCTTTTTGGTCGAGGTGTTGATAAGTTGAAACTTGGTGCTTTTTGGCCAAGGGGGACCTTGACTCATATGGGTTAAGGTATTTATGTTGATGGTGATGAGACTTAGGTGCTTATTGGCCCAAGCGAAGGAAGTGGTTGCACTGTTTGTTTGTTGTAGTACCCATGCATTCACACATTAGAGTTGTTAGAGGTGGAAGATCAACATAGGGGAGGTCGTCCTAGAGTACGATGATCTGGCCGTCCGCCGGTGGTTTACCCAAGGTTTGGTGAACCGTGCGCCCCCGTGGTGGCGCATCCTAGAGTAGGGTGGGTCGGCTATCCAAGGGGTTCACCAATGGTTTGGTTAATTGCCGGCATTGGTACTTTTTGGCCAATGTGGATATGTAACTCCGATGTTGCCTTCCCGAGATAGTTTGGGTCCACATGCATAATGGAGTAGTGGAGTAGTGTTGCACCGCATAGCATATGTTGGTTGAATTGACATATTGATATGGATGTATATGTTGTTGCCTATATATATATATGTTGTATATTGTTATGCCATGCTATGATGTATGTTCATCTTGCTTCCTATCTCCATGCCGATGTGTTTATATGTTTTCTTACTCCCCGTTTTTGTTTCTATTGTTGGCATGTATCTTTTATGAAGAGGACGACGAGCTGCCAGGGGAGCAGTGACTCTGAGGAGCCTCCACTCTATAGTTAGGATTTCTCAGTTTATAGTTGTTTCAGTTTCAGTTATATTCCATGATTGAATCCGGATTTGGTATACCAGCTCTGTATGTGACATCGGGGTTGAGTTATGTTTCTTGTTTATGTTCTTTTCCTTTTAAAACTTTTTTTTCCGCGTTGTTGAGAACTAGTTCATGTGGGACCTTTCTACCCATGGACCTTTCCATTTTAATCAAATGACGTATGCATGTTTTTATTCATTATCCTTATATTTAATGCTTTATATAACATGCGGGGTAGTAGGGTGTCACAATATTAGTTAATTACTTAAATAATAATTAGTAATTCTTCTAAAAAAAATTAATTATTTAGATATTTATATTTTTAAATAAAATTATATTTTATTTTTAACTATTTTAATTTGTTATTTAATTTTTTTAATATCTATTTATAACCACAACTCGATTTCGTGCACGCTTCTTGATGCGCCATGAGCTATTGTTGTAATCACTACGTGTCTCGTAACTTTAACTTAGGTAAGTTATACCTGAGATTAAAGTGATTCATCTTTAAGACTAATCTTCTACCCATACCAACATAGTTTTTTATTTTCAATAATTTATTTAATTATTGAAAGTTGCTAAAATTTAAAGATCCTCATCTTAATTTTAAATTAAAGATATCCAAATGATCATAACAATAACAATGATGACGAACAAAGAAATGAACATATATTGGGAAAACAAACAGAACACAAAATGATTGTCAAAAGTACATACACATATGAACAAAATAGCAAACAAGCAAGCAAAGCATCCATACATATTACAAAATAAACACACACACACACACACACATATAGTACAAAACAACAATTTAATAAATTAACAAATTACAGAACTCATACTTGTTGCCGAACACACAGAGACACGGTGATGAGTGACTGCACAATAAGGAGACAGTGGTGGCTGTACAACAATAAGCAAAAAAAATTTAAAAACGTAAAAATTAAAAATTGTATGAACGATATTGGTTCTGGTGGTGGTGGTGGTTGTGTGCACAGTGGTGGTTAAAACTTCAAACCTGAGGAAGGCTAGGTGGTGCACAGTGGTGGCTCCCTGACTGTGCAAAATCGAATAATATTGTCCTGCCATGATTTTGTTGTATTTTAAGTGTATTTCAAAAATTTAAATTGGGAGTTTGAATTTAAAATTAAAATATATTTTATTATCATTGAATTCCTGTAACATTTCTTTTAACACTCTTTATTTCCTTTAATTGCACTATTATTCTTGACACTAGTGGAAAATATGCCTGTAACGACTGGATGTAACATCGGTTAGGTGAAAAACGATGTTGTAGAAGAGGCGGTGGCAGTATCGTAAATATGTGGATCATTTTAAAAACTTATAACAATGGTTGCGATAGAACCGATGTTATAAGTGACATGTAACAGCAGTTGCAGTAAAACCGTCGTTAGAAGTGAGCATTTCCCAGATATTTGACCTAGGGAAAATCTTGTAACAACGGTTGTATAACAATCGCTGTTACAAGTGACATATAAAAGCGGTTGGAAATACAACCGTTGTTACATGTCTTTATATTAACATATGAAAACTCAAGTTCAACTATTCACTCCCGAACCCTAACACTGTTTCTTTCAACCCCTGTTCCTTCGTCCTCTCGTACTAACGCCATCGTGACCACCATTGTTCCTTCGTCTTCGTCTCGTCGTCCTCCACCACTTCGTCCTCTCTCACTATGGTCGCTACCTCGTAAGCTCTCTCTCCCTTTCCATTTGTTGTGAGTTACTTTAAATTTTTTGCGTCTCTGTTTCTGTTTTTGGGTTTCATTGAAGAACATGTTTGTGGTTCTATGCGTTTCTGTTTTATCTTGTGATTTTGGATGCTGATGTTTTTGTGGGTGGTTCTATTTCATTGTTTTTGTGTTTCTGTTTTTGCTTGTTGTCTCTCTTTCTATTTCATACGTGTCTCTGTTTCATTGATTTTGTGGGTGGTTCTGTGTGTTCTGTTTTGTGTAAAATATTGTTATGGCTACTGTTTTGCTTATGGTTCATGCTCATGCTCATGGTTGTTTATTTTCAAAGGTGACGATAATATAGTTTGTTAGGGTTTAGATGCTCCTATGAAATGTATTGATACAAGGAAATATCATCATAGTCTATCTTATTTTATCCCTTAACTTAATGTAGTTGTGTGTATATTTACAAAACGTAGCTATGGATTGTAGTTGGATGGTTAGTAGACTCACATGTGATGAGTATCGGAAGGGAGTGGAAGAGTTTCTAGAATTTACTCAAAGAAATCTTCCTGATAGTAATGGAAAGTTTGTTGTCCTTGTGTCAAATGTGTGAATATGAGAAAATATGAAGCTAAGGAAATACATACTCATCTTATTTGTGAAGGGATTTGCAAGAATTATACAAAATGGATATGGCATGGTGATATCTTGTTAAACCAGTCAAATGTGTCCCAAACTGAGGAAGTTGACATAGATATGGAGGACGGTCGACTAGATGATATGATCCGTGATATTGGACAGGAGTCTTTTCAGCGAGCAAATGTATATGATACTTTGTGCAGTGATGCGGAGAAGCCTTTGTATCCGGGGTGCACTACTTATACACGATTGTCGGCGGTGTTAAAATTGTTCAGTGTGAAGGTGAGAAATGGGTGGAGTGATAAAAGCTTCACTGAATTGCTTGAGTTGTTGAAGAACATGCTTCTAGAAGGCAACACATTGCCGGATCATAACTATAAGGCGAAGATGATACTGTGTCCGATGGGAATGGAGTATAAGAAGATACACGCATGTCCTAATGATTGCATATTGTATAGGGGTGTGTATGAAGAGTTGCACGACTACCCCAAGTGTGGGGTATCACGGTACAAAGTGAAGGATGGTGATTCTAGTTGTGATGTGATCACAAAGGGTCCTCCCGCGAAGGTGTTGTGGTATCTTCCAATAATTCCAAGGTTCAAGCGATTGTTTGCTAATGTAGACGACACAAAGAACATTAGATGGCATGCAAATGATAGGAAACGTGATGGAAGCGAATTGATAGTTTGTTTCCAGATTTCGGAAAGTAGTCAAGAAACCTTAGGCTTGGACTTGCTACAGATGGAATGAATCTGTATGGTACCTTAAGTAGTATTCATAGTTCATGGCCCATTCTCCTCGTAATTTACAACCTACCTCCTTGGTTGTGCGTGAAGCCCAAATACATGATGTTATCTATGATGATTTCGGGCCAAAAACAACCAGGAAATGACTTAGATGTTTATCTAAGTCCCTTGATTGAAGACTTGAAAAAGATGTGGGTGGAAGGTGTTGATGTAGTTGATGGGTATTCTAATGAACCTTTCAAGATACGTGCCATGTTATTTTGCACCATAAATGACTTTACAGCATATGGTAACTTGTCCAGGTATAGTATTAAGGGGCATAAAGCATGCCCTATATGTGGAGAGGGCACATGCTTCACTCAACTGAAGCATGAGAGGAAGACAGTTTACCTTGGGCATCGAATATTTCTCAGCCATGATCAACCGTATCGATGATTTAAAAAAGCTTTTAACGGAAGTCAGGACAATGAACCTGCTCCGCCGGCCTTGAATGGAGAACAAGTTTATCAACGGGTGAAGGATGTCAATGTTACATTTGGAAAGACTCAAAAGAAGGCTACTGAGAAAACATATGGAAGAAGAGGTCTATCTTCTTTGATCTTCCATATTGGTGCAAACTTGATGTCAGACATTGTATTGATGTGATGCATATGGAGAAAAATGTTTGTGATTGTGTAATAGGGATGCTTCTCAACATCCAGGGCAAGACAAAGGATTGCGTGAATGCTCGTCTAGTTTTGGTCGTGATGGGTATAAGAGATCAGTTAGCTCCACAATCAAAGGATGGTAAGCGAACATATTTGCCTCCAGCATGTCATACTTTGTCAAAAAAGGAGAGAATGAGTTTTTGTGAGTGCCTACGGGACGTCAAAGTGCCACAGGGTTACTGTTCAAATGTCAAGAGGCTTGTCTCAATGAGCGATCTGAAATTAGTTGGCTTAAAGTCTCATGATTGCCACATCTTGATGCAACAACTACTACCTGTGGCTATTTGTGATTGTGCTCCTAAAAATGTTAGACATGCCATAACTAAGTTGTGCTTATTCTTCAATGCTATATGCAGCAAAGTCGTTGATCCCGGGAAGTTGGATGAGTTGGAAAAGAAGCCGCCATTATCTTGTGCCAATTGGAGATATATTTTCCTCCTTCATTTTTTGACATCATGGTTCACTTAATTGTTCATCTAGTGAGGGAGATTAGATTGTGTGGCCCTGTTTATTTATGGTGGATGTACCCAGTTGAGCGATACATGAAGATCTTGAAAGGCTATGTGAAGAATCCACAACGTCCAGAAGCATCTATTGTTCAAAGGTTCGTTGCAGAAGAAGCTATTGAGTTTTGTTCAGACTACCTTTCTGAAATGGAACCTATAGGGATTCCTAAGTCTCGTCATGATGGAAGATGTGAAGGTAAGGGTACACGAGGTGAAACTGTTATAGGCAAGGGTCGGGAGGAAGTTCTTCAAGCACATTTGTATATATTGAATAACATTGATGAAGTTCATCCTTACTTATCTGAGCACAAAAGGAAAGTCAAGGAAGAAAAACCTCGAATGAACGAAAAATGGTTGTTGAACAAGCATAACAGGACTTTCCTACAATGGTTTAAAGAAGAAATTTTGAAGGATGATAGTACTGCTTATGATACATTAAAATGGCTAGCACGTGGGCCTAACTTTAATGTCATTTGCTCGAGCATTTACGACATAAATAAGTTTTCCTTTTATACAAAGTCCCAGAATGACAAGAGTACCATGCAAAATAGTGGGGTTATGATCGTGACTGAGTCCATGCACTTCTCTAGTTCAAAAGATACAAAACTCATTATGGCACCTGTCTCTTACTTTGGAGCCATTGAAGAAATTTGGGAGGTCACTTACACTAAATTTACAGTGGCAGTTTTTAAATGTAAGTGGGTTGACAGTATTTTATATCAATGATCCTTCTAACAAAAGGTGGTCAGTGGTTCTCCAAGGAAAAAACATGCATAATGGTAGTGATGAAAATCAAGATTCAACTCTTGATATACCCGAGACTCATTCTTTCTCATCACGGGTGCCTAATTTCATTGAGGAAAATGTGGTAGACGATGTACTTGCCACTCGTGATGATCATAATGAAGGGATATTGATCTAAAGTTGACTATAGTGTAAGTTATGCATGTTTATTTTTATTTTGCATCATAGTGTAATTAATGTTTTTTTAGGTATCCATATTAATTATTTATTTTTTGTTTTTGTTGGTGACTTAATTTAATTAATGTTGAATCTCTATTTGAACTTATGCAGGCTTTGGCAGAACAGAGTTAATGGAGCGCAGATATAGACTTTGAGCACAATGCATGTATTTATGTTTTAGATACTTAGAACTTATATTATTACTTTGTGTATGTAATAGATCATGACTTAGTTATTAGCTTGATCAATTTTGTTTGTATATATATGATTTATTGTTGTATGATGTATATATATATATATATATATATATATATATATATATATATATATATATATATATATATATATATATATATTGATTCTTCCATTGATGGTCTGAATTTTGTATGATCTTAGTTAGCTTCAGTGTGTATATCTTTAAATTTTAGCAGGTGAGTCTGGATGCTTCTCTGTGTGTATCTATGAAATATTGCAGATGCAGTGTAACTGAAATAAACCAATTTAAAAAAAAAAACCTCTTGTAACAATGGTTTTAAACAGAACCGCAGTTACAAGTCAACTTGCTGCATGACCAAATCAGAAATCCCGCTACTTTTAAAGGTGGTTTAAAGTTGAACCGATGTTACTTGTTAACTTGTAACAGCGGTTGTAAAATCGATGTTACAAGTTAAACTTGTAACGTCGGTTGAATTAACGTCGACTTCAAATCCGACATTACAAGTCACTTTTAACCGCTGTTAAAAGTACTTCCTGCACTAGTGTGAATACAAATGTGTATAAGTTTTTTATTCAACTTTGATATTAAATCCAATTGATTGCTAATAATGCTTGGATGGAAATCTTATTAAATGTAAATGACCTGTGCATTTTGAAATGTGAATTTTTGCTAATATGTTTTGAGTTGAAAACGGATAACATACATATAGATATAGAAGTTACGTTTAATGTTTAGCTTCTGGAATTTAATGTGTTTTATTTATTTAAATGAAAGTTTATTGATTAAATGATGCTTTTGATTCTTGGCAGTGTACCTTCCAATATATTTAGTTTGTGTTGAATTCTGGATGTTGCAACCCACCGTCTTCTTCCATTTTCTTTTGTAAGATCTATATATATTTGTAAGGCTTTTTTGCATGAGTCTGGTTTTTTTAGAATAATTATTACTTTTCTTCTCCATCCTGAGTTAAACATTTTCTTTTACTCCTGCTGTTCTGATACCTCGGTTACAACCGGGATGAGCCTGTTAAATCCCGGGGGGATTTTCGTCCTAGGAGAATAAATCCTTAAGGATAATATGATTCCACACAGTTTCAGGCTTTTGGATTGTTTCTTCTTTGTACGTTCATGACTTTTTTTCCGTTGCTTGCCTACAATTCGACAACAGATTGTCGACTCCAATGAAAATACCCAAAGGCATATTATAAGAATTCACCTTGTAAGTAGTATCAAATGCAACAACATCTCTATACTCTTGGTACAATTCGAAGCAACGAAGCGACAACCAAAAAATGTGCTCTAGCCTCTGTTGTTCACACTAGTGGAAAATATACATTAGACGGTAAAGGTTTACGTCAGTTAACCAAAAACTAGACGTTAAAAAGGGGGCGGTGGCAGTTTTGTAAATAATTAATTCACTGTTAACGTCAGTTGTTTTAAGGACTGACGTTAAAAGTGAGGCGGTGGCAGTTTTGTAAATATAAAATCACTATTTGCGTCAGTTGTTTAATGAACTGACGTTAAAAGTGTTTTGGAAGAAATTATTAAAACTTTTAACTTCAGTTGTTTATAAACCTGACGTTATAAGTGTGATTTTTACTTCAGTTAAATAAATAACTGACGTAAATAATCAACTCATTCCTATCTTTCTTTCGTTGTCATCTCAGGGTTGTCACTCTTAACGCAGATCATCACTCCATATAGTGCAGTTTATTTCTAATATTTTTTTTTAAAAAGTTTATTTTTAATCTTAATTAATTAGCTTGAAATAGTAAATTAACAAATTCTTGTGCAAATTAAAATAAATAAACACTTAACATAAAACAAGTTATATATGTATAATCAAATCGTATCTCATTGAAGCGATTCATAAGTTACAATTACATGTTTAAAAGGTAAAAAATTTCCGCAAGATATATAGCACTAAAATTAAAAAAGTTTCTGCTTCAACATCATTTTCTTCTCAGTCCTGTGCTGATCAGAATCTCCAACATTGATTCTTTTCATTGAAGCGATTCATAAGTTACAATTACATGTTTAAAAGATAAAAAATTTCCGCAAGATATATAACACTAAAATATAAAAAAGTTTCTGCTTCAACATCATTTTCTTCTCAGTCCTGTGCTCAGAATCTCCAACATTGAATGCATCCCCTCCCTCATTTGAAGTCGATGCTCCATCTGAATCCACAGTCACTTTGGAGCCGTGGCAGAGTGAATGGTGCACTCGATCTGTTTCAAAGAATATTCTTGGAACAGCCACTTGGTTCCAAAGCCAAGTTTTGGAACCGTAGCTGCCGATTCTCCGAAGGATGATGGTGTGTGCAAATCACTTTTCGTGTTTCACCCAACCTTACCATCCATGTTACGTGATTCAAACAACCTGAGAAGTGTTTTTGACCATTAAGACAGAGACCTTTAAGTCTAGGTATAGGAAGAAAGAGTGATGAAGTTAATCTCCATGGCAGAGCCATATTGTGAAGCGAGAAAAATTAAAGGAATGAAGGAAGCTATTTATAGGAGTAGGGGATGAAGTTACTAGGCGTCGTAAGTTGCTAAAAAATTAAATTGATCATTAAGAGCATTAGGTTCCAAGGCGCATTGGGAGTTGGCCTGGCGGTCATATATTATAAACGTGCGTAAAAGAAAACGCTGAAGGACACTTTTAACGTCGGTTGTTAAATAAAACCGACGTTAAAAGCATTTTTAAAATAAATATTTTTATTTTTAACGTCGATTGTTTATAAAACCGACGTTAAAAGTGTGATTTTTACTTCGATTAAATAAACAGTGATGTAAATAATCCTATATCCCTATCTCGAAATGCCCCTGTTGTCACACGAGTCCGTTAACGTCGATTGTTGAATAAAACTGAAGTTAAAAGTGTTTTTAAAATAAAAAATATTTATTTTTAACGCCTCGTTGTTTATACAATTGACGTTAAAAGTGTGATTTTTACTTGATTAAATAAATAGGCGACGTAAATAATCCTATATCCCTAGCTATCTGAAATGCCCTGTTGTCACTCAATTAACACAGTCTCGAGCCATTTTGTGAAGGAATAGAAATATAGAGGAAAAGAAGAGGCGTAGATCTGATCGTTTCATAAGAATGTTACTTTAACACTTTTAACGTCAATTGCATTCAACAACGGACGTTAAAAGTGTTTTTTTAAAAAATATTAATATTTAACGTCAGTTTGTTAATAAAACTGACGTTAAAAAATTAATTTTAACGTCAGTTGTTTAATACAACTGACGTTAAATGTTGTTTTATGTTTACACCCGCGCGCCTTCTGCACTTCGCTCTGTACGTACGTCTCTTTTCTCTTTTCATCACGCTCAACCCTAAATCACTCTCAACCCTCACTCTCACTCTCACTCTCACCCAGCACAGAACCATAATCGTGAGCTCATCTCCACCGCAACCACTGCGAGGGCTTCTTCGCCACCACCGTGAGGTACACTATTAACCCTAATTCTGTCTTTCCATTCATTCTTTGCAATAACTTGACGTACATCTCTCTTTCCCCTTCCCGCGCACTAACTCTCCTTGTCCCTCTGCTCTCAGTAACCACATCGAACGTTGGCCACCACTCGAGCTCCCCTCCCCACCACCACGCGAGCACCTATTTCTGGTGAGTATTTAGGGCACATTTTTGTATTTTTGGTTTTGAGTGTATGTTGAAACTGTAGTCTCGGTAGTTGAAACTTGAAACCGTGAGTTTGAGTTGTTTGGAATGTACGTCTCTGTTTTTGGTTTTGAGTGCATGTTGCTCTGCTGGTTGATCTGTCACGGTCGTGATGCTAATCACGGCAGGCCGTGATCGATTCTGCCTGTGATGGCATGGTTCTGCATTGGGATTGCACGTTACGGCCGTGATGGACATCACCGCCAGGCCGTGACCGATTGCTAGCAATTAATCTTTAAAAACTATAGTTTTCAATCTCTCGTATTGTCCTTATATTGGATATATATATGTTTTGTATATCTACAGGACCTATCTAGTTATGGATCGTAGTTGGATGGTTTGTAAGCGTACTAGTGCTGAGTATTTGAAGGGGGTGGGAGAATTTATAGAATTTGCTCAAAGGAATGTTCCTAATAGTAATGGAATGTTCTGTTGTCCTTGTGTCAAGTGTTTGAATACGAGGAAATGTACGGTGAAGGATATACGTACTCATTTGATTTCACTACAACAGAATAGACTTTTAATAACGCACCTTAATAGCATTTCCGTGTGGAAATGCTATTAAAAGTGATGGGGGACTTTTAATAGCGTTTCCCTAAGGAAACGCTATCTTAGGTATCACCTAAGATAGCGTTTCCGTGTGGAACCGCTATTAAAAGTTCCACTTAGGAAAAGATAGCGGTTCCACACGGAAACGCTATCTTAGGACATACCTAATATAGTGTTACCTTCAGCAAACGCTAACTTAGGTATCACCTAAGATAGCTTTTCCTATAGTAAACGCTATCTTAGGTCTTCGCAGCAAAAATTAAACGCGCGCGCCGACCTTCCCTCTGCTTTCTTCCTCATTTTCATTCTCATCGTTTCCTTCCCTCTGCATGCCATCTCTTTTTTCTTCCCTCACCTTCGCCATTGCTCGCCGCCGCTGCTACTCCGAAAGAGAAAGAACCCACTCGAACCCAAACCCCTGTGCCGCTGCTCCTACTGCCACCGCGAGTTCTCTCCATACCCGCCGCTGCTCCTACTACCACCGCGAGTTCTCTCCATACCCCCATCGGTTATAGAAGAGCCATCAACATCAACCTCTATTTTACACGAGTCTCATACTAAGAGCTTCACACTCTGGCTCAGTGGTCTCGTGACACGATCAGGGGCGCATTCCCGGTTGAACCCAGTTCCAAGTTTGCAGCTTTATTGGAACCCACTTCCAAGTTCACAGTCTGTGTTTAGGTGATTTTCTATCATTTACAAATTTTATTTCCGGACATTCTTAATATTTGTGGGAGTGTGTTTTTATCCAAGTTCACAGTCTGTGTTTAAGGTTTTATTTTACTTGCTCTTTAATTTTCGGTTTGATTGGTGTTGAATGGAATGTGACTTGTTTGTGTGTCAATCATTATTTGAAAATATGAATATGGATTGACGGATTGACTGTATGCATTTTGAACCTAATGCTGCTGGTATCCTGTTTTGTTTTGTTTCAATGTTTTTCGGAATGTGAAGAATGGGTTCATATGTTTGTTTTTGTTGCTTCAGTTTGTTGATCCTTTCCCTTTATATATCATTTAATTTAATGTTCTGCGCTCAGATTTTGGTGTTTTTAGAGAGTGAGCAAGTTTGCTTTTGAGAAGTGTTGTCAATTAGAGGGGATACTCTGCATCTTGGTGATTTTAATGCTGTGTTTAACTTGAATATTTTAAGAACTAATAGCATTAGGTCATATGTTAGTTGAACAAATGAGGTGCTTCTGTTATGTGGCTGGAGTGTTGCCATTTGTCGGGCATACAATATAGGCAAGCTAGAAGTGAGATGTGGAGTGGAAAATGTCGAATACATAATCGGAAGTCTAATTTGAAGGTTCTTGTTGGTTCATCTCATTGAAAGTAAATAGTGAATTTGGATCTCTTCTTCATACTGTCATTGAGTTATTTATGGCTTTAACAGATGGCAGAGAATTGCCTTTTCATGGCAGAGAATTGGCTTTAAAAGAGCAAGTACTAAACGTGAAAAATATTTATTCCCACCTCATTTTTCCGGGAATATTCAGACATGCTGGTACCAAACACTACATTTGGATAGTGGAATCCACAACTGGGTTCGTTTGTTAATCTCATGTTTATATGCAATTGAGATTTAAAAACTGGTGGAATTAAGCTATTTGTGCAAGCATTCCAAGTGTGTTGTTTTGTTTCTATGGCATTGACTTCTTATTTTGAGAGTTCTTTTTGCTTTCTATTGTCATGGTATTTTGGGGACAAGTCGACACCTGGGATGTCCAAACACATTGTAGGGCTGTGAATTATAATGGTCTCAATTTTAAAGTTCTTACTTGTATTGTTATTTGCTAAATGGATGAAATTAGATTACCTAGTAGCTGCCTTGCCATTGGATGCCATTACCTAGTAGCTGCCTTGCCATTGGATGCCAAGATTGAAATCGAGTGCATAGCTGCACTATAAGCACCGGTTGGTTCCTTCAGCAAACTCAGGTTAATAATGAACGTGGAATCTTAACCTAGTATTGGAGTTTAATTTTGGTTTGTCCTCCTTGAATCATGGTGCTCTTGTCATTACTATTATTGCTCTAGTATCCTGATAGGAAGGAATTTAATCATCGGATTCTCTCTCAAGATTATGTGCCCCATTAAAAGGGAAAGAAACTAAGTCAGCGACAATGTGTTTTGTTTGCAGCCTTTCATTCCTTTAATCAGATACATTGCATGTAGACCTCAACCACTCTAAACTCAAAGTAAATATGTTTAATAAATATTTTTGTAGATCGGAAAAGCATGGATCGGAAATGGATGTCTGCCAATCGTTTAACGAAGGAGTATGAGGATGGGGTGAAAGAGTTCATTAGTTTTGCAGTTCGGCATGCGAAAAACCCTAATACAATCATATGTCCTTGTTTAGATTGTTGTTATGCAAGGCGAGTTAGTGCAGCCGATTTGAAAGAACATTTAGTGTGTAATGGAATCGATCAAAGTTATACATGTTGGACAAAACATGGCGAGACAAGAGCTGAGTCTAGTGAAATGAGGAATCGTGTGAGATATTCATCATACGATACCGACACAAATACTTATGAGGGCGATCGTTTTGAAGACATTGCAAATGCTGTTGAAGAGGATCTTCGGGATTGTCCACAAATGTTTGGGAGGTTGGTAAGTGATGCAGAGCAACCATTGTATGATGGATGTACTAAATTCACAAGATTGTCGGCGATGTTAAAGTTGTATAACTTGAAATCGGGCAACGGATGGACTGATAAGAGCTTTACGGACTTACTCACACTATTGAAAGACATGTTGCCAGATGATAATGTGCTTCCTAGTCGGACATACGAGGCTAAACAAATGTTACGCTCTATTGGCATGAGCTACGAGAGGATACATGCTTGTCCTAACGATTGCATTTTATTTCGGAATGAATATGCATCGTTACAGATGTGTCCTAAATGTAATACCTCACGATATAAGAAGAAAGAATCAGATCCAGAGAAGGTTGTGTGGTATTTTCCCATAATACCCAGATTTAGGCACATGTACCGTAGTTCTGAAGATTCAAAGCACTTGACATGGAGAATGATGTTGAACGGTATATTGTCGAAGAAGCTGTTGAATTCTGTACCGAATACCTATCCAATGCTGAATCTATAGGGCTGCCAAAGTCTCGTCACACATGGAGAATGATGGGGCAAGGAATTACTGGAAATGAAATAGTGACTATAACAAGGATGAGTAATGGGAGCAAGCACACTTATATGTTCTGCACAATGCCGATGAGGTTGAGCCATATGTTGAAAAACACAAGGACATGCTTAAGAGTTTGTATCCAAATAAGAATCAAAATTGGCTAACTAGAGAACACAATCGTTGTTTTATAACGTGGCTAAGAGATCACATTTATGCAGAGTTGACTGAAAATGCTACTTCAGTTTCAAATAGATTGAGATGGTTAGCCAAAGGTCCAAGTTTGCATGTGTTCTCTTACCACGGTTATCAAATTAATGGGTACACATTCTATACAAAAGAACAAGATGGTCGGAGTACAATGCAAAAGCAGTGGTGTGACTCTAGTAGCTCGGTCGATGCATATCTCAAGTGCCAAAGACGAAAACCCGATATATGCAAATATGTCATACTTGAGCGTCATTGAACGCATATGGGAGTTGGATTACACAAAGTTTAAGGTTGGTGTGTTTGGTTGCAAGTGGGTTGACAATAATAACGGTGTTCGATTGATGAGTCGGGGTTCATGCGGGTGGATCTTAATAGGGTGGGGTATAAAGATGAGCCTTTTATATTAGCATCTCAAGCTCAACAAGTGTTCTATGTCACTGATCCAGCTGATATGAAAAGGTCCATTGTTCTTTTGACTAACAAAATAATTACTAATGTTGATGATCAAGACCATCGAGATGTTGATATTGAAGATGATCCTTTCGTCGGGACATTACAATCACTTGAGATTGATCCAACTAGGGATGATGGTATGTATATGAGAGATGATCATGATGAGGGGCTTTTGGTCAATCCACCATTTCGTACTAATAAAGGACAAACAAATCTCAATCAAATGAAGAAAAGAAAAAGGTTGACTTAAACATGTATGTAGTGTTTGTGTTTAAATGAACTTTCCGATCCTTTTATATTATAGTTAGCATCTTCTAGGTAATGCTAGTGTTGATTTTGTTATTCATAGTTGTTTTATATTTTGCATCAATTAATGTTATATTAATGTCCATTGATGTTTTACTTGTATCTAATATTTTTGTAGGTAAATGGCATCTTCAAGTAATTCTAGTGATGCCAAAGCGGCGAGACGTGGGCCAACAGTTATGAAGGCGGTCATCCGCGCTAGGAGTAAAGGACAAAAATTTGATGTAATTTACTTACTAATCTAAGGATTTCATAATGTTGTTTGATATCTAGATTTAATTACTTTATTATTTTTATTAGGTTGAATGGAATTCTTTGGACCAACCTATTCGTGCTAATGGTAAAATATTGAAGAGTTACATTGGGGCCGTTGTTCGGCAAACGGTCCCAATTATTTGTTCTAATTGGAAGGATGAAGCTTTGGATGGTTTCAAAGAGAGCATATGGGCTGATGTACAGGTAATTGTTAAAATTTATAAATTATATTGTAAACTATGTAAACATACTTACTTTGACACGTTGTTTATATTGTTTTGCAGATGTCTTTTAATGTTGATGAATCTAGGAAAAAATTTGTACTTCAGGAAGCTGGTAACCTGCATAGGGCATTCAGAACTAGATTGACCAAACAATTTCTAAGAGATGCCAACGGGAATATCAATGAGGAGCCTCCATCACAATATCCACACATATCAAGGGATGAGTGGACAGATTTTATAGCAATACGCACGGGGAGATGCTCAATTCCTGGTATGTTTAATATCACGTTAGTCCTTATAATTTTATAGCAATACGTACATATGACATTAACCATGTATTAATATTACTTATATGTGTCTGAATAGAAATTAAGCAATGAAAATCGCAATGCAGGCGTTAGATCCTCGCATGCCCTTACAAAGCATCACGTAAGGGGTATGCTGACATTGAGGATGAATTGGTATGTATATATATATATATATTTAACTGCATTTGTGGTAAATATGACTTTTAAACTGTTTGGTTAATTTATATTATCTCAATATACAGATACAGGAGGCGGGGCCAGAAGTTAAGAAAATTAAACGCCATATTGTGTGGAGGAAAGCCCGCGAGAACAAGGCGGGTGTAATTGACAACAAAAATACGCAGACCGTGTGGAATAAATGTGTTAGTAGACTAACGTTTACATTATCATTTGTTATTTTCATATGATAATATATAATAATTTTAACATTTGCATTTCACCAATAACTATGTGTCAGGAGGAATCATCACGATCTGCAGTAGAGGAGAGATAGAAGACTTTGGTCGCCAGGATATTCTTGCCAAAGCCCTAGGTGTGCCAGAGAACCCTGGTCGTGTTAGGGGTGTGGGTTTCGGTGTCTCACAAAAAGACTACTTCCCACCCGAAGGTCGTGCAAGAAATAACTCGGAAACGAAAAAGTGGGAGACATTGGTGTCTCAACTCTCTGATAGATTGAACATTTTGGAAGAAAAGCTGAAACAAAAGGATGATGAGGAGAGGCAAGGCTAATTTCACAGCCCAAGCAAGCGTCAAAGATAGTTGCACTCTACCATCTCGCCAAAGAGGCTTCAGAGGTAATGCATGCCTTTTTTTTTACTAGTATTGCATTCGCAGTTAAATACATTCAATTGGATGCCTTAATTCACAGCTTATTCATCTATCATTGGATTAGGGCGTCAACTCATGTCACTATATTTATCGACCCCAAACTATCGTATGGTTGCTATGGGTAAAGTATACAATGAGTCGGGTGTTACACTCGCACAATTGGACCAGTACCCCTTAACCATGTGAAAGTTGGAGTTGATGTTGCAACCGAGGGGGATGCGCCATTCGGGTACCTATCGTTGATGCGGATGTGATGACAAGTAGGAGATGCAATAGGTACTTACGTGGCATGGCCAATTGATCTCGTGGTTGTAATTAATATGGTATGTAATTGCATTTTTCCACCTTTTCATATACGGCATATATGCATTACATTAGTTGATCACTAATCGGCATATTGAAATGCAAAATTTCCAGGCACCTGCAAAAGCTAAAGGCAAGGGCGGAGTGTCCGGATATACAAAGGAGTCAATTACAACCCCAGAAAATAAAGGAGGCAACTCGAGGTCAACCCACCTACAGCTGGTTCAACTACAACTTCTCCGGAATATTTGAATTTCCTTAAAATACATGAACGAAAGAATATGAAAAATCTTTGACCAATTGTACGTAGAGATGGAACAAAATATTTTTGGTCACCATTTCATTGAGATGCTCAATACTGAAAATATCAGAGAAGTTGTAAATCATGAATGGGTATCTGCCTCCGTTATTTCCGCATATATCAGGTAATAAATCAGGCTTAAAGTGTACAATATTTTTTTAGTCTTTCCATTTAAATATTGATGTCATTGGTGTAATCCATTTTTATATTTTAATTGAAGGTATTTGTATGAAGAATTGTTGCTTCCAAAGGAAATAACGAGGAGGTTTCTGTTCTTGTCCCCACACCAAACAAATACATACGGCTACTTCGGGAGGGATTCACAGACAACGTATCTAGCTGACCGGTTTGCAACTAAAGAAAGAGAATATCAGCCCTTGTTTTTAGCGCCGTGCAATGTTGGGTGAGTCTCTTATCCTATAGGACTTAATTCACAATAATGAATTACATAAAAGTTGAGGTGCTTAGGATTTGTTATCTCAACATTTTTGTAGGAATCATTGGGTCTTTGTCTTGCGATAAATATTGTTGAAGAGATTATTTACTATCTGGATCCCTTGTATGTTGATCCTAGGGATCGCCTGAATTAAAGAATCATTCGATACGTAAGCATGTTTTTATATTTCTGATTTTCTATGATTCTGTTCGATACGTAAGCATGCGTGTGTTTGTGATGATTGAAAATATGTTTCTTAATGAAGTCTGTTTGATTTTGTGATTAGTGGTTTGCAAGTTTATCGCGCAAATATCGGAGCTAAGGTGCCGTGTTTAAAGGCAACCAACATTAAATGGATTCAGATACAGGTATATTTGCAAAAACTTAATGCGCAATTAGATAAAAAAAAAACTATATTGATTTACTATTTTATTTTTTATAGTGCCCAAGACAACCCAACAGTACAGATTGTGGGTACTATGTCATGCGTTTCATGAAGGAGACTATCTTGCAGAACCAAGTTAAAATACCAATGGCGGTATGTTGTTTACTTAGCTTTTAACTGTGACTGTTCAAATGTTTTAGCAATTGTAACTTAATTTATTTAATTTTTATGTCGCAATACTTCCCTGACTTCAAAAGCTCCACATACTCCACTGCTCAACTATCCAAGTCAAGGAAGAGTGGTGTCTCTATATTGTTGAAAAGTTCGTTTGATTATGTCAAATTGATCACAGTAGTTGCAGCAATACTCATTGGTATGTGAATAATGCTTTATATTTATCAACCCCAAACTATCTATGTATTTGTTTTTCATTGGTACATGCCTTCGAGTTGATGTGCATGGAAAGGAGAAAATAAGTTCAAACTTATTATTTTTGTTAGACTTTGTTAATGCTTGATTTGAATTCTGTTTCTTGCTACAGTAGTATTTACCTAATTAGTCTGCTGTATCCCAATCTAACAGGTTAGTCTTTGTGGTGGAAATGCAGTATGTATGCTACAGAGGCTTTGGATCACATTTCGACACATTACTTTGGTGTTGTCTTGGTCTCATGAAAAACAAACAGAAGCTGTAAATGTAGATTAATTGTAGATGTATGTTGGTTTTCTGATTTTGGTTTCTTAAGGATTGAGATCTGGTATAGTTGCTGCACTTTGATTTTGTCTTACTCGTGTGAATTTGAATACTTTAGAAACAGAGTAGTGTACTTATATCTGGTTATATATATAGTTACTGTATAGAGTGTTGCACTTTGATTGTATAGTTACTGGTTTGCTGCACAAACACATGCAGTGCTGCATTGAACACTTATATTTGAACACTTATATTTTGAACACATTTTGAACAATTGTGTTGATTGCAACAATTGTGGTTTTTTTGTGTAGTTCAATATGCAGGAATAATGGATGTAAAAGTTAAGAAATAAAATTAAAAAAAAAAGGGCTTTAGATAGCGTTTCCTTGTACAAACGCTATCTAAAGTCAGACTTTAGATAGCGTTTCCGTGTACAAACGCTATCTAAAGTCAGACTTTAGATAGCGTTTGTATAAGGAAACACTATCTAAAGTCAGACTTTAGATAGCGTTTCCGTGTACAAACGCTATCTAAAGTCTGACTTTAGATAGCGTTTACGTGTACAAACGCTATCTAAAGTCACCTATTAATAGCAGTTCCTAAATGCTATCTTTGCTAACGAGTTTTAATAGCGGTAGCATAGATAGCGGTTACAAACGCTATTAAAAGGCATACGGAAACGCTATCTAAAGTCTAATCTGTTGTAGTGTTTGTGAAGGGATTTGCTTGAGTTATACAAGATGGATATGGCATGGTGATATGTTGTTGAGTAGTAATACGGCGAGTGTCTCCCAAAGTGAGGACGTTGACGTAGATATGGAGGATGATCGAGTAGAGGACATGATCCGTGATATTGGACAAGAATCTTTTCATCGAGCGCATGTGTATGATAGGTTGTGCGGTGATGCGGATAAGCCTTTATATCCAGGGTGTACTACTCATACACGGTTGTCGGCGGTGCTAAAATTGGTTTGTGTGAAGGTGAGAAATGGTTGGAGCGATAAAAGCTTCACGGAATTGCTTGAAGTGTTGAAAGACTTGCTTCCGGAGGACAACACATTGCCTGACCGTAACTATGAGGCCAAGAAGGTATTGTGTCCTATGGGTATGGAGTATAAGAAGATACACGCATGCCCCAATGATTGCATATTGTACACCGGTGTTCATGAAGACAAACACGATTGCCCCAAATGTGGGTTATCACGATACAAAGTGAAGGGTGGTGATGATGATGATGATGTTGATGATGTGAGAAAAAAGGGTCCTCCCTGCGAAGGTGTTGTGGTATCTTCCAATAATTCCAAGGTTCAAGCGATTGTTTGCCAATGGGAAAGATGCGAAGAATCTTAGATGGCATAATGATGAGAGGAAACGTGATGGAAAGGTTCGTCATCCTGCTGATTCTATTCAATGGAAGAATATCGATACTATGTTTCCGGATTTTGCCGATGAGCCAAGAAACCTAAGGCTTGGACTTGCTACGGATGGAATGAATCCTTATGGTAACATGAGTAGTATTCATAGTTCATGGCCTGTTACAGTTGGTGATTTACAACATGCCCCCTTGGTTGTGCATGAAGCGCAAATACATGATGTTGTCTATGATGATTTTTAATGCAAAGCAACCGGGAAATGACTTAGATGTTTATCTAGGTCCCTCGATTGAAGACTTGAAAACGTTGTGGGTGGAAGGTGTTGATGTAGTTGATGGGTATTCTCATGAGACTTTCAAGCTTCGTGCCATGTTATTTTGCACCATCAACGACTTTCCAGCATACGGTAACTTGTCCGGGTACAGTGTCAAGAGGCATAAAGCATGCCCTATATGTGAAGAAGGCACATGCTACACTCAATTGCATCATGGAAAGAAGACGGTTTACCTTGGGCATCGGAGATTTCTTAGACGTGATCACCCATATCGTAAGATGAAAAAAGCTTTTAATGGATGCCAAGAGACAGAAGAAGCACCGGCGGCCTTAATTGGAGAGCAGGTTTATCAGAGGGTAAAGGACATCGATGTTATAATCGGCAAGTCCAAAAAGAAAGGTAAAGTTGTTGAGAAAAACATATGGAAGAAGAGGTCGATATTCTTTGATCTTTCCATCTTGGCGCAAGCTTGATGTCGATAATCTTGCATTGATGTGATGCATGTGGAGAAAAATGTGTGTGATAGTGTGATCGGGACGCTTCTCAACATTCAGGGCAAGACAAAGGATGGTGTGAATGCTCGTCTCGACCTCGTTGCTATGGGTATACGAGAGCAGTTAGCTCCAGTTGTTGAGGATGGTAAGCGGACTTATTTGCCGCCAGCATGTCATACTTTGTCAAAAAAAAGAGACAAAGTTTCTGCGGGTGTCTTCAGGGCATCAAAGTTCCACATGGTTACTCTTCAAATATGAAGAGGCTTGTCTCTAGTGATCTTAAATTGGTTGGCTTGAAGTCTCATGATTGTCACATCTTGATGCAACAACTTCTGCCCGTTGCTATTCGTGGTATTGCTACAAAAAATGTGAGACATGCCATTACTCGGTTGTGCTCATTCTTCAATTCTATATGTAGCAAAGTCGTTGACCCCCGTATGTTGGATGACTTGGAAGTTGAGGCTGCTACAATCTTGTGCCAATTGGAGATGTATTTTCCTCCTTCCTTTTTCGACATAATGGTTCACTTAATTGTTCATTTGGTGAGGGAGATTAGATTATGTGGGCCGGTTTTTCTGAGATGGATGTACCCAGTTGAGCGCTACATGAAGATCTTGAAAGGGTACGTGAAGAATCCTCATCATCCGGAAGCATCTATTGTTCAAAGGTATGTTGCAGAAGAAGCTATTGAGTTTTGTTCGGACTACCTTCATAACACGGATCCTATAGGGGTTCCTAAGCCTCGGCATGATGAGATCAGATGTCAAGGTAAGGGTACACATGGCTTAAGAATTAATAGGAAGGATCGGGAGGAAGTGCTTCAAGCACATTTGTATGTATTGAACAACATCGAATGTGTTCAGCCTTTCTTATTTGAACATAAAAGAAAAGTCAATCAAGAAAACCCTCGAATGAGCGAAAGGTGGTTGTTGAACAAGCATAACAAGACTTTCTTACCATGGTTCAAGGAAGAAATGTTTAAGGATGGTAGTACTGCTTCTGATGACGTAAGATGGCTAGCACGTGGGCCTAGCTTCAACGTCATATGTTGGAGCGGATACGACATAAATAACTTTTCCTTTTATACAAAGGAACAAGATAACAAGAGTACCATGCAAAATAGTGGGGTTATGATCGTGGCAAGCAATGCACTTCTCTAGTGCAAAGGACACAAAACCCGATACAAAGACCGACACCTTACTTTGGATATATTGAAGATATTTGGGTGCTCGATTACACTAAGCTTACGGTGCCGGTATTTAAATGTAAGTGGGTTGATAGTAACGGTGGTGTACAAACCGACGAATTGGGGTTCACATTGGTAGACCTCAACAAGTTAGGTCATATAAATGAGCCTTTCATAATGGCTTCCCAAGCAAAACAAGTGTTTTACATCACCGATCCTTCTAACAAAAGGTTGTCCGTGGTTCTCCAAGGAAAAAGCATGTATAATGGTAGTGATGAAAATGAAGATTCAAATCTTGATATTCCTGAGACTCCTTCTTTTTCAACAAACATGCCTACTATAATCGAGGAGACACAGGTGGACGATGTACATGCCACCCGTGATGATCATCACGAAGGGATATTGATATAGGTAGTTTAAACTTAGTATACATTTATAACCTATGTTAATAAATTAATATATATTGTTTTGAACAGGCATACATTATATGGATCATTGTTCCATTTTTCCTTTGCAATTCTGTAATGTGTGTGATATTCTGTGTTACTGGGATATTTACTGAATGCGGGGATGGCTTAGGGGAGTGATATTTTAAAACTGAATTTAAAAAAAAAAAAACTAGTAACGTCAGTTGTATCATACAACTGACGTTAAAAGTATTTTATAAAAATATACAGTACACTATTAACGTCAGTTGTTTATTACAACTGACGTCAAAATTAAGACCTTTAACGTCAGTTCTTGATAACAATTGACGTTAGTTTTAACAAAATTTACGTCGGTTATGTTAAAGAACTGACGTTAATTTTGACAAAATTAACGTCAGTTGTGTTAAAGAACCGACGTTAATAGTGTTATATTTAACGTCAGTACTCAACTGACGTTAAAAGTGTAACTTTTAACGTCAGCTGTATTTACGTCAGTCAGTATTCTGACGTAAAAAATCAATTTTAACTGACGTAAAAATCACTTATTGCACCAGTGTCATCAATAGTACATGCATATTGGAAGCAAGAGTTTTCATCCTTGGCACGCTTACAAAAACAGAAAAGATCATTAGCATCATTATCCATACTATCCTAGTGAATCTTAATGAAGAAGTTATGTTTCTGAAGAAATGAAAGATCTCCATGCTTTACATTTTTCTCAAGCTCCATAACACGCATTATTTACTTGACTGAAAAACCAACTTCTTTTAATAACAAAATTCGCTTCTCGTCGTCCTTAGAAATTTTGCAGTTAGATGCAAGGAAGCGCACCTGCTCTAGAGGTAATAGTTCATGATTGTGTTCAGATATAAATTCAATAACCTTCCATTCATCTGGGAAAATCTTAAAGGATTTCTTTAATTTGATTGTCATGGCAACCTTACTTCCACATCTTGGAGATTAATTGTCTATTATATTTTTTTTTTGGTTACATCTTTCTTTTAAAAGTTTAGATTAGGAAAATGACTAACCTTATACAAGGTTAAAGCCGACCACCAACCTCTAGGAGTCCAGTCCACAACGCGAATTAATACGAGAGGAAGCGGGAATCGAACCCACGACCTGTCTAGCAGGACAATGGGATCTTACCAGCTGGTCCACCCCAAGGGGACAGATTAATTTTCTATTATGTTACTTTTTAGATGGGTCATAAATCTTTTTTATCTGAAAATCCTTCACGGTGACAAAAGTAATCTCGCATATTCATTGTCCCATTTTTATTTTTATTAATAAATGAACCTTTCTGAATTGAGAACCCACTTCTTTTGGCATAATTATCATAAAACCTATAAGCTTCTTCCTCACTTAGAAAAATTCCCCAATAGAAGGTTCAAAACAGTTTTCAAGAGCATTTTCACGAGAACTTTCATGGTCATCTTTACTCATATCAAGTACTTCACATCCAAAATAATCACATGGTTCATCATTTGGAAGATTGTTTCTATCAATCAAATTTGTGACTCTCAACCTACATGGATAAGTTGATACTATTATTGCACTACTAAAAATTAATATTTAACAACAAATAGCATATTACTACAAAATATAAATGAATACAATACCCAGTAAGATCACAATTTTTTGATAGCTTGCTTCCTTGAATATGTAGCATCTCAGACATTTTGGATTGAAGCCAATTAACTTAAAAGATAATATAAATCTACTGCTGTACAATATAGATAAAAATGTATAAATTATTTTAAGAGAAATAAAAAGGAACTACAAAGGCATTTTTTAAAAAGGAATGAATAACATGAGATTGCAAAGCTGGCAATTGAAAAGCATATTGACATCACAAAGCATATTTTAAAAAACAATATTAGATATACCAAATATACTACATTGACATCGAGTAAAATAGGCATTTATGTCAAATAAATTATATTGAGATCGTAAAGTATATTGAAAAAAAAATATCAGCAAAGACATTTTTTTCCTGCAATATTGCAAAGCCATTTTTTACATAGCAAAGGCATCGTAAAGGCATTTTTTTAGATTGACATTGTAAATTCATCAGCAATATCGTAATTATATTTACCAAATGAAAGTATAATAATTTTCTACTATGATGAATCATAGTACTTTTGTTTGCTGCTGCACTGTAAGACCTGGATAATAGGAAAAAAGAAAATTCCAACATTTGTTGCAAAGAGTCTTTGGAAGAGAGAGGGGCGTAGGCTTAAAATTTAAAAAACTGAAATCAAATGGTTATTATTTTTGGTGGGAAGATATATTGATATAGGGAGGTGAATCCAAACAAATAAATGGGAGAGAGATAATTGTTTTTTCAAAAAATCATAATTAATTAGCTGGTCAAAATTAATTGAAAGTTGGCCCTGAGACACCCGTTGTATCCCGGTGTTTTATTAGATTAAATCCTTTTTAATTAAATTCTTAACCGCGTACGTAATGTGAAAATACGTAAAAATTAAAACTTATATAATAACCATATAACTTCTGCAAATTAAACACATCAACGTTGTAATATATAAATACACACATGTTTATTTATTACATTACCAAAACACCGTTGAGGGTAATCCTCTCAGTAGGATCCCTCACAGGCATATACATAAACAAAAGTTATACTAGCGGAAACATGTAAAAATACTTCCATGAGGCACACTGGCCATACTATCTAGACCATAAACACCATGGATCACACCTCGTCCTCCGGCCTCCGGTTCATACGGAGTTCCATCCAACTCCTGCTCAATCAGCTCATCAATAGGGTCTTCTCCAATGATTCCATTGAAATATAAAATACAACACACAGAAAGATATAGGGGATAAGAAGCGGTTCTACAATCGAAAAGCGGAAAAGAGTCATAGTATATAACATAATAAAAGTCATAGACAATCAATGCATATAACTAACAAATCATCCTCGAAATTAAGGTATCATCCTCTAACCTCAACCTCAGGCAACTAAACCTTTATGATGACGTGACCACTAATTCCCCATATCCGTTAGGGATGTTAGTCCGTCGTCCAAGCGACGCGTCCCCAAAATCGGTGCACACCCTTATTCATGGTGATAATGCTCATGCAAAGCAATGACACTATAGCTGCACGGTAAAGTCAGTGCACACCCGGGAACAAAGGTGCTCATGCATAGCAATGACACTATAGCTGCACGGTACAATCGGTGCACAACCTCATCCATGGTAAGAATATTCATGTAATACAATGACACTATAGCTGCAAGCACTGGTGCATAATATGCATTTAACATCGGGGTTTTAACATCGGTTTTATCAAAACCGATGTGAAATAGGAGGTGGTGGCATTTTTGAAATTAAACTGAAATATTTTAACATCGGTTATAATAAAACCAATGTGATAAAAAAATTTAACATCGGTTTTTATTAAAACCTATGTGGAAAAGTGAAACCAAAATTTTTTTTTTATCAGACATAAGATTAGACATCGGTTTTTGAATAACCGATGTGGAAAAGGGAAACAAAAACAATTTTTTTTTAATCAGCCATAAGGTTACACATCGGTTTTCATATAACCGATGTGAAATATGACTAACCACATCGATTTTTACTAAACCGATGTGTAATATTTGACAAAACCCTATGTTTCTATTTTCATTCCCTCCATATGTTCCGCGCCCTCTTCCATTCCTTTGTTTTTTATTCCTTTGTCACTTCTTCCCCATCTCTCTCATTGCTCTATGATCCGTCCCTACTACTTCGCCGCGGCCTCCCATCTCTGTCTCTCCCTGCAGCTCGCCGGTCTCCGCTTCTACCTCCGCTTCTGCTTCTGCTTCTCCCTCCCACTGGACAAGAAAACAGAGCTCTCAAGGCGTGAAAGGTATTTACAGAATTCTAGTTATATTAGTCATTATACTTCTTGTCTACTTTAGTATACTTGTCTTCTATCACTGGTTCTGTAACTTGTATTTGTTCAGCTGTAGCATCATTCCTCACCATCCTAATGTCTAAACCTCTGTTCCCTGATAACTTTGGCATGATATTATAAATCTTAAATTGAGATATTACATTATCAAGGGTTTATATCATTACCAAAATAGTAGCTACATTCCATCCTTGCATTAATTTCAGTTTGATTTTCTCTTAAATCATTCTCATAATCAACCGAAAAGACAGAAAACTTTGATGAAATCTCTGTGCTCCAAATTCTAGTGTTAAGTGACAAGAAGCACGGATTTCACTTTATAACATGAAAATCAGATAATCAGCATGCATCTTCTTGTCAAGTGTATAAAATGTCTAATGCTCGTCTAAATAAAATTTCTAGTAGTTAGATCTTTAACCATTTCTAACATTTAGCATTTCTACCAATCATTGACGCTGACCAACTTTCTTACTCTATTTGCAGAACAAGAAATTGACAGGTGTTATTTTCCTGGACTGCGGATCTGATTTGAGGAGTAGTCATAGGGTTCCTGGTGAGTTTCATTCAGTTACTCAGAAATTTAGTTACAACTTACAAGTGTATCACCAAACAACTTTTGACAAGCAATCCATTCCTTCATAGGTAGTGTGTTATTTTATTTATTTTTGCCTGTCACCTTTGCCATTGTAGTTAGGAGCTATCTACAACCACAACAAAGCCTTAATACCTTATTCTCATTAGGTGGGGGTTGTAGGTGCTATCTATGCCGGGAAAATTGTTACACTAGTTATCTAAAAAAAATTAGTCAAGGGCAATTTGTGTTGACATCTTCTTCTACTTGCTGCCTACTACACTTGTGATACTTGAAAATGTATGTCTGTGTTACATCTCTAGTTGTTGTGCTAAATAATCTCTGGATATGTCTGAAGGTGATTGTGGAGAAGGCAGAAAGAAGTGATATCCCGAGTATTGACAAGAAGAAGTAAGATATTGTCAATACTTTTCATATAATCTGGAAACACCACCTTAATTATTTCTGCCAACTATCTTTGTCACATTCAGTTGTCTACATTTTGCCTTGTTCTGACGTAGTTGTCTGCAGGAGCAAGGGAAAACAGAACAAGTTGTTTATGTACGTTGATCAATATTTATAAGTTATGTTTGATATTTATCCTGACATACTAACAAGTTTTTTTTTTGTTTAAATAGGTATACATGGCTGATCCTGAGGATATCCCTCCTTCATGCAGCGGGTCGGAGACCCCGTCTACGGGTAGAAAGGGTAGACGTGCCACACGAATGAGGAATTTGACTGCCAATCGTGGTTCAAATAAAAGGATAAGAATAGACTTTGATAATAACCTCAATCCTATTGGGCCAATGGCAGAGCAGTTTAACAGTTTTGTGGCGACCCTTGCTAGAAGCAGGCCTAGTATACTCATTGATAATTGGAAAGATGTATCGGCGGACGTGAAGGATCAGATATGGGAGAGTATTCTGGCATCTATACTTTTACGTCCTGTGTTTGTCTGTATCTACTTTATTTTAATCTTACTAATATCATATACTAATTCGTTGATTCTTTTGGTGTTAATGTAGCTCACCTTTGACATACCAGATACGACAGCTATGAAGAAGCGTTTGAAAAAGTATGCTGGTGAGCGTTGGAGGGCTTTTAAGGTCGACCTGGGCAGATACTATGTATTCAATCCAACATGTGAAAAGAACCCACTTGAGGTGTACCCGTTTCTTGACCAGGCGACGTGGGATCGCTTTGTTCAGAGCCGACATGATCCCGACTTTCAAGGTTAACTTATTTGATTTGTCTCTAAATTTATGTAATTTCATTAATTTTATTTACTTATGTAATTTAATTGTCTTCTATTTATAACAGGAGAAGAGGAAAAAAGGGCAGGAAAACCAAAGCAAGAATGTCTACCCCCATGTCATGTCTTGTGGGGGATATAAAAAGCTTGGTCAGATAATGGTGGAAGAGGAAAAGAAAGCACGTCAGGAAGCAGCATCTCAGGCGGATCCTAACGCTGAAAATCGTCCAGAGGTTGTTGATCCACCTCCACCCCCATGCCATCGTAAATGGAAGAGGGTCTGACAAAGAAAAACAGGACAATATACATCTGAGGAGGCCCGCCAAGTAGATGAGAAGATTGTAAGTATAGTTTGAATTGTAATTGTCATTTTAAGATTTTTACCGAATTGTAATGTGACCTGATATTTTATATGTGATAGGATGCCGTGGACGAGCAGGTAACCCAAGGAACCTTTGTTCCTAGAGGACGCGATGATATCTCTTAGCCGCCATCCAGAAACCAGACCACCCGGGCCGTGTCATTGGTGTTGGATGGGGCATCGGCATTCGCCAATACCATGGTTCATCTTCACACCAATGCCACAGGGATGTTGATGCAGATAGAGCACGGCTAAAACAGGAGATTGCAGCTGAGCTTAGACAGGAGATGGTCGAGCAGTTTGCCCAGCAGATGGCAATATTGATTTCTATGTCCCAGCAGATGATAGCCGGTGTCCAACCCTCTGTCCATGTGAGCACTAAGGGCTCATGTGATCCTCCTCATCAGCCTGAAAATGATGATGATGGTGATGATGATGATGATGATGATGATGATGATGACGACCCTGATAGGTGTGAGCTATATGTTGATGATCATCATGATCGCCGCTTAGTGGCATTGGGGAAGGCACATAATAACTTAGGTAATACCATACACCATCGTTTATTACCGGATGATCAGCTGAGGGTCGTTGTTGAGATTATTCGAGATGTCGATGCTCGAGTCCCCGTGCCCACCGAGGAGGTTCAAACAAAGGGGTCGGGCCCCAGTAACTTCATCCTCCTCGGCCAAGAAGGCTGGTCGCCTTTCTTGTTGCATCCGAGGTATTCAGTTAGTTGTGTTTTTCTATATTCATAGTTGAAATTATTTATTATTGTTTAAAGATAATGCTTTATTTTTATTCGTTATAGGATGTTGGACATGATATTCTGCCTAAAAGGTCGGATCCAGGAAGACCAGAGATGTTTGCTCCTGCCAAGGTATTCATTTGACCATTTAATTAATTACGAATGAAATAACTTATCTGTGATTACTAATATATATCTTTGTTGTTTAGGGGATCGACAAAGGGGCACCTGGTGATATTTTTAAACTTCTGGCTATACAGGTTGTCACCATGGAGAATGGCGCAGCTTTGGTAAGGTTGGAACATGATGCCAGTCCAGGTGATGAACTGTATATCCCAAAGAAGGAACTTATGGAGATTTTACTCAATAAAGAAATGGCTAGTTCTGCACACCTATCGTTATGGTGCATGTAAGTACATTTTATTTATAAGTTAAGTAATTAATTTTTAAATACTATGATAATTAACATGTTTTTTCAATATATTAGGTATCTGCATCGTATGTTAGTTGATCAGGGTAACCTCGCCCTTTATGGGTTCATTGACCCCATGTTCATCCAGGGTGATGTTCTCCTAGCATCAGAAGACCGGGTCACCACCATACGAGATATACTTGCCCGAGACGATCATCAATTCTACCTTGTTCCTTATCTCAATAAGTAAGTACCGGTTATTTAATTATAACTATATATGAATTAGTCACTAATTGTTCCGCAAATACAGTAAGAATTGGCAACTGTTGATCTTGTACCCTAGGATGAACGTCGTGGTCTTCTTCTGCTCAATTGGAAATAAGCCGGCGAATGAACTGAAGACGATCATCGAAACGTAAGCATTAAAATACTTTATAATCAGTAATGCAATTGTTTTAATTATCTGAAATCTATTAGATATACTTTAATTAATGTTTATTTTGTCATGATAGTTCTATTAATGCAAACCACATGTTGCATGGTGAAAGGCGTCGGGCTATCAGATGGATTATTCCTAGCGTAAGATATTTATTAGTTCAAATGCATCAAATGTAGTGGGTATAATTATTGATTTCTATTTAATTCCTCATATTCTAATTGGGTTTCATTTGTGCGTAGTCACGTATACAACGTGGATCATGGGAATGTGGATACTATGTGATGAAGTGGATGTTGGAAATTATCTCCTCCAGGATCACTGAAAGATGGCACGAGGTAAATGTTAATTGATAACAATTAGAAGCAACAGTTATAGATTCGTTATATGATTTATGTTAGTTTATTACTTAAAAGATATAATCTTTTGTCCAATTAAACTTACAGATATTCAACAATCCAACTCCATTATCTGATTCCGACATCAACAACATAAGGAGGCGTTGGGCAACTTTCTTTCTTGAAGTGTACCAACCATAGTTTGTATATATGTAGGTAGTTTAAAAACTTATCATGTACTAGCTATAGTGTACTTTTGACTGATCATATGTATTTTGATATGAAACCTATAATATATCATGTAGCTTTTTGGTTTCTAATTATCTTTGTTGTCTGAATGTAATTGAACGTACAAATGTATTGTTCGTAATAAATTCAGTCTATATTAATTTAGTGTGTTTTTGTTGTACAAAAGTGATTGTGTTGAGAATATTTAGAGTATGTTATTCTGGTATTGATCTGCATTACTGAAACAGGGGAAAGGAATGATAGAAATGTAAAAAACAGTTTAAAATAAAATTAGACTTTACACATCGGTTTTAAAAAAACCGATGTGGAAATTTCAATTTCCACATCGGTTTTCATCAAAACCGATGTGGAAAGTGAAATTTCCACATCGGTTTTCTGCAAAACCGATGTGTGAATTGAAATTTTCACATCGGTTTTGAAAAACCGATGTGTAAAGTCTAATTTCCACATTGGTTTTAAACAAAACCGATGTGGAAAGTGATATTTCCAATAGGTTACCAATTGACAAATGAACTTTCCACATCGGTTAATGTAAAAACCATTGTTAAAAATGTACTTTAAACATCGGTTTTAAAACCGATGTGAAAAGTGGTAATAAACCACATCGGTCTTTTCAACATCAGTTTGAAAACCGATGTGAAAAGTCAAAAATAACCGATGTGGAATCCTTTTTCTGCACTAGTGACGGTACAGTCGGAGCACACCTTGATTCTCTTTCGAGGGTGCTCAAGCAAAACATTGACACTATAGCTGCACAAATTAAATCTAACATTAGACGGTCCCACAAGGACTTTGGACCTCGTATGTGTCAAACATACGGTTATAAACACAATACAACTTATAAACCTCACTGAAGTACATCAATAACAACCTAAGGGCTCAAGCTTCCATCCTAGTCTTGACACACATTATATGACACATTTCATCTTTAAAATAATCAATTTATGCTAGGCACTTCTAATTCACCGATACTTTCTCACCCAAACAATTATCTCCTGAACAACATATATCCTCACTTAAAATCAACTAAACATAGTAGTAAAAACCAGGCAGATCATGTATAACACAATATCAGAAAATATTCAAATACCACAAAATATTACATAAGCAATTCAATAATAATAACAATAAATTCAATCAACCTTAGATAAGATAAAATCATCATAATGTCGATAAACCTACAATCCCCGAATCACCATTGGTTTCACAGAAAAGGTTTCCAATGTGATTCTAGTCTTGTCGTTACTCGACTACTAGTAGGGTTTAGGTCGCCCTACACAATTATTATATAATATACTACTTATCAATTCCGACGATAGGTTGATTCTTTCCCCCACTTGGGTTATCACTAAAATTCCGAAATTGATGTCCCTCGTCCACACGTTATCAAATTCACCTTCATCCAAACAACACAACAACAAGTTAATCAACAAACCATCCCATAATCACTTTTAGTTAGGTTCGGTCAAGTAATTCAAATGAGGGTTAGGGTTATGTTCTCATTCTAATCTTTTGGATTCTAGGTGCTTAGGTCTTGGATAACTAGGATAAATTGTTAGAAGTTGAAAATATGAAACAAAATCCTCTAACCTCCAAGGTTAGGGTTTCGGTCATGAGCACAAAAATAGGTGAGAAAATTTATTTGGATTCAAGCTATTGGATCATAACAGTACAAATACCAAAAAGAATAAAAACCACAATCTTAACACATCAAATACTTTTCTAAACATTTTTACATAATATTTGAAGAAATAGATCAAAGACTTGAAATAGATAAAACTTGAGACTAATTGAGGATTAGGAATATAGAACCCTTAAATAGCTTAGATCTAACCTCATATAAGTTAAAAATTGAAAAAAAACTCCTTTGTCCACTATAACATAGATTCGGCCCTGTCTAGAACAATAGGAAGGAAAATGATTTTGCTCACATACTCTTAGATGATGAAAATAGAAGACATATAAGGATCATTGAAATTGGTTTCATATTAAAATGATTTTTATACAATTTTCTAGAGATTTTCAAAGTTATGAACCCTAATATGAACCTAGTTGAATATCAACTTGGATCATGACAATAATTGAAGAACATAGGGTTTATTCTTGATGAGGAACAAGGTTTACCTCTTGAAAATGGAAGACGAGCAAGAAATCTACTAGTTGCTTCAATACCTTCGTTATGGAGGTTTTGGAGAAAAATGAAGAAAATGAGAGAACGTGGGAGAAGATGTAAGAAGGTTGGAGATGAATGAAGAAATGAAGGAGAAGAGATGGAGGGGAGGGGCTGGCGTTTGGGGGGGAGGTTTATAGGTAGGAAATTGACTTAACTCAGGTTAAGTTAATACTAATCATGGGTAATAAATATCTAGATAGTTTCAAATAAATATCTAGATATTTTTAGCTGTTCCCGGCTCCGTCGATTTCCCGATTAGGGTTTTACTCCCGAATAAAAGTGTAATATTTCATTTTTGGTGCAAAATTTGTAAACTAACCAAACACGTTGGAAATATGATTTAAATACAATCAATTTCGTTTACGAGTCAAAATTAGGTTTTCTGATGATTAAAATGTTACTGTCAGTGAAAACACCGACCGTTTTCCGTTCGAACTTTCACCAAAATTCGTCCGAATAAACATAATATTTTATTTATGATCAGAAATTTGGAAAGTAGGATTCCTCAAGAACAAAATATAAAAAATCTACAAATTTCAGTTTCGGGTCAAATTAGGGTTTTCTGCCGGTATAAAATTATACTATCATTTAAAAACGCAAACCGGTTTCCGTCTGAATTTTAAACCCAAAATTCACTGTAACCTTCTACCATCAGAGAGACTTGGAAAATGATTTTATTTTATTTAAAATCACTTTCTAACTCTCAGATTAAAATATAATTAATTATATTTTAACCGGTTAAACAGCGTAATTAAAAATCAGGCTGTTACATTACTACCCCTCTTAGAAAAAAATTCCGTCCTCGAAATTGCATGACTCAAACTAGACATCATCTTGTAATCGTATCCTAATCTAAAGATCCCACATTATATTTCTCATCGCTATCTTCCCCTGGGTGACAGCGATAACTTCATAACAAAATTCATTCTTATATCGTTCTATTTATCCTTGAAACAGTCCATAGTTACATTATATTCATTGCCCTTAACATTTCACCTTGATTTATCATCCTTGAAGAGCATACTTAAAACTTGATCCTTTGAACATATTCTATTATTCCAAATTATATCAAAATCATACATACCGTGTATTAGATCTACAGAGTGAGAGGGTTCAACTCCTCTTATGGTAAACACCCTCCCAGCAGCTTGAGGTTTAACGATCTGTTGGCCTGTTGCTGGAACTCTTATCCCAGTTCCACCTCCATAACTTTCAGCTCCTCTACCCACGACTATTGGTTGTTGCATACCTTTCTGCCTACAATCACGAGTAAAATGTCCCTTTTTTCCACAATGGAAACAACTAGGACTTTTTGTGCAATCCCTAACATGATGCTATCCTCCGCATATGAAACAAACAAAGCCTTGTGGTTGCTGGCCTGATCTAGCCACTGTTGCGTATGCAGGTGTCTGTGCTGGTCTAGCATATGGTTCCTGTCTCGACTGAGGATCACTATCTACTCTCCTCCGAACATCAGATCGAGTAGGACCTCCAATCCATTGTTGCTTCTGTTTAGCAGTCATCCTCAGATCTATACTTTCAATAGCGATACATCTTTCAACCAGTTCCGGGAAATACTAGATGTCGAGAGACACTATAGCCCTATGCAGTTCGTATGAGTCCTTCCTCAAACCATCTACATTGCCAGTCTTCATTTGGACACCTCTGATAATACTCTAAAAACTTAATCAAAGCATCAAAACATGATGCATAATCACCTATGTACATGTTGCCTTGTTTGAGGTTTGTGAATTCTTTTTCCTTCTCGCGTCGAACTAGACGAAGAAAATATTTTTCGAAGAAGCGGTCTGTGAATAACTGCCAGTCAATGTTTATGCTCTCAACTTCCAATAATCTTTTCTTTCCTTTCCACCAGAACTCTGCTCCTTCAGTTAGCGTGAATGCATCATAAGTCACTTTCCTCTCCTCGTTACAGCACACAGTGGCAAATATCTTCTCAATCTCTTGTATCCACCATTCAGCCTTCTCCGGGTCATACTCTCCTTGGAATTGAGGTGGCTTTCCTTTCATAAAAGTAGCCAATCCTGCATCTTCAGCTGCTGCAGCCCTCCTCTGATTCTTTAGTTCCAGCTGATCTCTGTTCATCTACAGCATCTCAGCATTCTGCTGGGTTTGTAACAGCATAGCAGCAGCTATTGTTTCCATGGTATTGGGAGTCGTAGATGACTCTCTGCTATTGGTGTCATTGTTGATAGCTCCTATAATTCTTTCCGGAGTTCTGTCACCACTGTTGGTTGGACGTCCTCTTCCTCGAGTCATGATTCTGTAAAAGAAATCATCCGCTCTTATTAGTATGACATATAATACCACATAGACAAGTATATAAATACCATATGCCATACTACTGTTCGTTATCGTCTTAAATTCGGACACACTACCCAACTTCTAAGCATACTCAAAATCTGACGTGGATTCAACTAGACACATTCAGTAACAACATCCTAAACCTCGCATTCTTTAATTCTGATCGGACATAACCCCACAGTCCGTTTTAGAATCAAACTGCCATGATAGCAAATGAGACACCCCGTTGTGCCCCGGTGTTTTATTAGATTAAATCCTTCTTAATTAAATTCTTAACCACGTACGTAACATGAAAATACGTAAAAATTAAAACTTATATAATAATCATATAACTTCTGCAAATTAAATACATCAACGTTGTAATATATAAATACACACCTATTTATTTATTACATTACCAAAACACCGTTGAGGGTAATCCTCTCAGTAGGATCCCTCACAGGCATATACATAAACAAAATTTATACTAGCGGAAACATGTAAAAATACTTCCATGAGACACGCTGGCCATACTATCTATACCCTAAACACCATGGATCACAGCTCGTCCTCCGGCCTCCAGTTCATACGGAGTTCCATCCAACTCCTCCTCAATCAGCTCATCAACAGGGTCTTCTCAAGTGATTCCATAGAAAGATAAAATACAACACATAGAAAGAGAATAAATATATAGATATTTTTACTAAATATCTAGATATTTTCAAATAAATATCTAGATATTTTCAGCTGTTCCCGGCTCCGTAGATTTCCCAATTAGGGTTTTACACCAGAATAAAAGCATAATATTTCGTTTTTGGTTGAAAATTTTCAAACTAACCAAACTCGTTGGAAATATGATTTAAATACAAACCATTTCATTCACGAGTCAATATTAGGTTTTCTAATCATTAAAATCTTACTTTCAGTAAAAACACCGATCGTTTTCCATTCGAACTTTCACCAAAATTCGTCCGAATAAACATAATATTTTATTTCTGATCAATAATTTGGAAAGTAGGATTCCTTACGGACAAAATATAAAAAAATCTACAAATTTCAGTTTTGGGTCAAATTAGGGTTTTCTGCCGGTATAAAATTATACTATCAGTTAAAAACCCTGATCGGTTTCCGTCTGAATTTTAAACCCAAAATTTGACTGTAACCTTCTACCATCATAGAGACTAGGAATATGATTTTATTTTATTTAAAATCATTTTCTAACTCTCATATTAAAATATAATTCATTATATTTTAACCGATTAAACAGCGTAATTAAAAATCAGGCTGTTACATTACTACCCTTCTCAGAAAAAAATTCCGTCCTCGGAATTTTGTGACTCAAACTAGACCTCATCTTGTAATCGTATCCTAATCTAAAGATCCCACATTATATTTCTCATCGCTATCTTCCCCTAGGTGACAGCGATAACTTCATAACAGACATCGTTCAATTTATCCTTGAAACAATCCATAGTTACATTATATTCATTGTCCTTAACATTTCACCTTGATTTATCATCCTTGAAGAGCATACTTAAAACTTGATCCTTTGAACATATTCTATTATTCCAAATTATATCAAAATCATACATATCGTGTATGAGATCTACAGAGTAAGAGGGTTCAACTCCTCTTATGGTAAATACCCTCCCAGCATCTTGAGGTTTAACCATCTGCTGACCTGTTGCTAGAACTCTTCTCCCAGTTCCACCTCCATAACTTTCAGCTCCTCTACCCACAATTATTGATTGTTGCATACCTTTCTACCTACAATCACGAGCAAAATGTCCCTGTTTATGATGAGTGTGATTTCACCTCATAATTCATTGACATTTTGCATGCATTTTCATATAATTTAGGCTTATTTTATTTGATTATTTGTTAATTTTACCTTGGAACGAGTAAGGTGGTTTTATTTGCTCAGGACCAGTTGTGTGGAAGCTGGCACGAAGATGGGAGCTTGGAAGACAAGAAAATGAGGCAAACAGAGCTGATCACGGCCTAGCCGTGATGGCCATCACGGCCATGATCAAGTGGAGCTGAAAAGGAAGAATGGAAAAGTCAGAATCTGTCACGGCCAGGTCGTGATGCCCATCACGGCCGTGACATGTCAACTGAGCCAGACCCCTTCAAGGCAGAATCTGTCACGGCCAGGCCGTGATGGTGGTCACGGCCTTGACAGACCAATCAGTAAAGAAACACCCAAGGCAGAATCTGTCACGGCCAGGCCGTGATGGCCATCACGGCCGTGACGCGCAATCTATGGATCATTAGAAACTGAATTGATTTGGTTTTTGTATTGGCTTAGGATTCAAATTGCCCAACCTTATAAATAGGACCTCGGGGCTCGAATCTGGGCACTTTTGGGGGTTGCTACCTTAGAAAAAATCAAGATTTCTTCTTCTTATTCTCCTTCTCTTCTCTTAGGTTTTTCTGTTCCTGTTATTTTTAACCAAGCTTGCTACAATCATGGCAATGCTTGAGTAGTATTGTTTCTAGGAATTAGGGTTATGCCCAAGACTTGTTTATGGTGATGAATTGATTTTCGATTTCTTGTTAATTTCATCTTTTGCTTCGATTTGATCCCTATCATTTTAATTACTCATAAATTTGGTGGCCACTTAATTGCGTGTCGTAGATACACTAAGGACGAACTTAGCGGTGAACTTAGGTATCAGATCTATAGGAATCAGACTTAGGACTTAAATAACGAGAGTTAGAAGCGGTCCTTCAAGGGTTCATGAATTGTCACAAAACTCAAGGGGTTCGATTTAAATTCAATTACCACGAGAGTAGGGATTGATTTAATTGGGCACGGTTTTTGTAACCCGAGAGGGAGCATTAACTAATTTAGGATAAGTTTGCTTTCAAAGCAAATTTTGGTAATTAACAAGGAGAGTAGTCGATTCAGTAACATAAACAGTTTTGTGGTGCCCCAGTTCCTGGCAATCCCTTTTGAATTTGAAAATCCTCAATTTGAATTGCTTTCCTGTTTTGTTTAATTGCGATATTAAATTTGATTGTTACTTGATTCTTATTTCAAAAATCAAAACCTTTTCAAAATCCTTTTTTATACAATCCAGTTATATCGATTTAATAATTAGTTGTGGTTTGAGATCATGGTCCCTGTGGGATCGATCTTTTTATTACTTGGCAACGAATCCGGCACACTTGCCGGATATCCTATCAGTTTACCACAATGGAAACAACTAGACCTTTCGGTGCAATCCCTAAATGATGCGATCCTCCGCATCTGAAGCAAACATAGCCTTGTGATTGCTGGCCTGATCTAGCCACTGTTGCAGATGCATGTGTCTGTGCTGGTCTAGCATATGGTTCCTGTCTCCACTGAGGATCACTATTTACTCTTCTCCATACATCTGATAGAATAGGACCTCCAATCCTTTGTTGCTTTTGTTTAGCAGTCATCCTCAAATCTATACTTTCAATAGCGCCACATCTCTCAACCAGCTCCGGGAAATACTGGATGTCGAGAGACAATATAGCCCTCTGCAGTTTGTTTGAGTCCTTCCTCAAACCTTCTACATTGCCAGTCTTCATTTGGAAACCTCTAAAAACTTAATCAAAGCATCAAAACATGATGCATAATCACCTATTGACATGTTCCCTTGTTTGAGGTTTGTGAATTCTTTTTCCTTCTCGCGTCGAACTAGACGAAGAAAATATTTTTCGAAGAAGCAGTCTGTGAATAACTGCTACTCAATGTTTCTGTTCTCAGCTTCCAATAATCTTTTCTTTCCTTTCGACCAGAACTCTGCTCCTTCAGTTAGCATGAAGGCAGCATAAGTCACTTTCCTCTCCTCGTTACAGCGCACAGTAACACATATCTTCTCAATCTCTTGTATCCACCATTCAACCTTCTTCGGGTCATACTCTCCTCGAAATTGAGGTGGCTTTCTTTTCATAAAAGTAGCCAATCCTGCATCTTCAGTTGCTGCAGCCCTCCTCTGATTCTTTAGTTCCAGCTGATCTCTGTTCTTCTACAGCATCTCAGCATTCTGCTGGGTTTGTAACATCATAGCAGGAGCTATTGTTTCCATGGTATTGGGAGTCGTAGATGACTCTCCGCCATTGGTGTCATTGTTGACAGCTCCTATAATTCTTTTCGGAGTTCTGTTACCACTGTTGGTTGGACGTCCTCTTCCTCGAGCTATGATTCTGTAAAAGAAATCATCCGCTCTTATTAGTATGACATATAATACCACATAGGCAAGTATATAAATACCATACGCCATACTACTGTTTGTTATCGTCTTAAATTCGGACACACTACCCAACTTCTAAGCATACTCAAAATCCGACGTGGATTCAACTAGACACATTCAGTAACAACATCCTAAACCTCGTATTCTTTAATTCTGATCGGACATAACCCCACAGTCCGTTTTAGAATCAAACTGCCATGATAGCAAATGAGACACCCCGTTGTGCCCCGGTGTTTTATTAGATTAAATCCTTCTTAATTAAATTCTTAACCACGTACGTAACATGAAAATACGTAAAAATTAAAACTTATATAATAATCATATAACTTCTGCAAATTAAAAACATCAACGTTGTAATATATAAATACACACCTATTTATTTATTACAATACCAAAACACCGTTGAGGGTAATCCTCTCAGTAGGATCCCTCACAGGCATATACATAAACAAAATTTATACTAGCGGAAACATGTAAAAATACTTCCATGAGACACGCTAGCCATACTATCTAGATCCTAAACACCATGGATCACAGCTCGTCCTCCGGCCTCCAGTTCATATGGAGTTTCATCCAACTTCTCCTCAATCAGCTCATCAACAGGGTCTTCTCAAATGATTCCATAGAAAGATAAAATACAACACACAGAAAGATATTGGGGATAAGAAGCAGATCTACCATCGAAAAGCGGAAAAGAGTCATAGTATATAACATCATAAAAGTCATAGACAATCAACGCATATAACTAACAAATCATCCTCGAAATTAAGGTATCATCCTCTACCCTAAACCTCAAGCAACTAAACCTTTATGATGCCGTGACCACTAATTCCCTATCTCCATTAGGGATGTTAGTCCCTTGTCCAAGCGACGCGTCACCAAAACCGGTGCACACCCTTATTCATGGTGGTAATGCCCATGCAAAGCAATGACACTATAGCTGCACGGTAAAGATGGTGCACACCCTGGACCAAAGGTGCTCATGCATAGCAATGACACTATAGCTGCACGGTACAGTCGGTGCACAACCTCATCCATGGTAAGAATGTTCATGTAATACAATGACACTATAGTTGCATGGTACAGCCGGTGCACACCTTGATTCTCTTTCGAGGGTGCTCAAGCAAAGCATTGACACTATAGATGCTCAAATTAAATCTAACATTAGACGGTCCCACAAGGACTTTGGACCTCGTATGTGTCAAACATCCGGTTATAAACACAGTACAACTTATAAACCACACTGAAGTGCATCAATAACAACCTAGTGCCTCAAGCTTCCATCCTAGCCTTGACTCGCATTATATGACACATTTCATCTTTAAAATAATCAATTTACGCTAGGCACTTCTAATTCACCATACTTTCTCACCCAAACAATTATCTCCCGAACAACATATATCCTCACTTAAAATCAACTAAACATAGTACTAAAAACCAGGAAGATCATGTATAACACAATATCAGAAAATATTCAAATACCACAAAATATCACAGAAGCAATTCAATAATAATAACAATAAATTCAATCAACCTTAGATAAGATAAAATCATCCTAACGTCGATAAACCTATAATCCATGAATCACCATTGGTTTGACAGAAAAGGTTTCCAATGTGATTTTGGACTTGTCGATTACTCGACTTCTAGTAGGGTTTAGGTCGCCCTGCACAATTATTATATAATATACTACTTATCAATTCCGAAGATAGGTTGATTCTTTCCCCCACCTGGGTTATCACTGGAATTCCGAAATTGATGTACCTCGTCCACACGTTATCAAATTCACCTTCATCCAAACAACACAATAACAAGTTAATCAACAAACCCTCCCTTAACCACTTTTAGTTAGGTTCGGCCAAGTAATTCAAATGAGGGTTGGGGTTATGTTCTCATTATAATCTTTTGGATTCTAGGTGCTTAGGTCTTGGATAACTAGGATAAATTCTTAGAAGTTGAAAATATGAAACAAAATCCTCTAACCTCCAAGGTTAGGGTTTCGACCATGAGCACAAAAATTGGTGAGAAAATTTATTTGGATTCAAGCTATTGGATCATAACAGTACAAATACCAAAAAGAATAAAAAACATAAACTTAACTCATCAAATACTTTTCTAAACATTTTTACACAATATTTGAAGAAATAGATCTAAGACTTGAAATAGATAAAACTTGATGAAAGTTGAGATTAATTGAGGATTAGGAACATAGAACCCTTAAATAGCTTAGATCTAACCTCATCTAAGTTTAAAATTGAACAAAACCTCCTTTGTCCACTTTAACATAGATTCGGCCCTGTCTAGAACAATAGGAATGAAAATGATTTTCCTCACATACTCTTAGATGATGAAAATAGAAGACATATAAGGATCATAGAAATTGGTTTCACATTAAAATGATTTTTCTACAATTTTTCTAGAGATTTTCAAAGTTATGAACCCTAATATGAACCTAGTTGAATATCAACTTGGATCATGAAAATAATTGAAGAACATAGGGTTTATTCTTGATGAGGAACAAGGTTTACCTCTTGAAAATGGAAGACGAGCAAGAAATCTACTAGTTGCTTCAATACCTTCGTTATGGAGGTTTTGGAGAAAAATGAAGAAAATGAGAGAACGTGGGAGAAGATGTAAGAAGGTTGGAGATGAATGAAGAAATGAAGGAGAAGAGATGGAGGGGAGGGGCTGCCGTTTGGGGGGGGGGGGGGGAGGTTTATAGGTAGGAAGTTGACTTAACTCAGGTTAAGTTAATACTAATCATGGTTAATAAATATCTAGATAGTTTCAAATAAATATCTAGATATTTTTAGTTGTTCCCGGCTCCGTCGATTTCCCGATTAGGGTTATAAACACAGTACAACTTATAAACCTCACTGAAGTACATCAATAACAACCTAGTGCCTCAAGCTTCCATCCTAGCCTTGACTCACATTATATGACACATTTCATCTTTAAAATAATCAATTTACGCTAGGCACTTCTAATTCACCGATACTTTTTCACCCAAACAACTATGTAAGACTCAATGATTTAGAGATTTTGATATATGACAAATACAACCTAATGTGTATGCAAGTGTTTTAGTGTCAAATTACAAAGACGGGTGTCAAGCAGTGATCAAAAAGTTCAGTGAGCAATTAAAGGATAATATTCAAGGAAGAACTTGAAGAAATCAAAAGAGCTACAAGGAGGAATCAAAGAGCAAAGATAGAGATCAAAGGATCATCAAGACAAGAGCTTAAAGGAGAAATTAGATTTAAACCTTAGATGATTTGTAAGAGATGAAATCTCTTATTCACAAATAAGCTCAATTAAAAAGATGCATGAAGAAAATCAATTTTCATAACCTGCATTAAAAGGAATAAGTTTTTGTTAATGAAAATGATTTTTGGAAATAAGAAGCGCTCGTCCAAAGCGCTCGTCCAACACAAGTGGGAAAAGCGCTCATCCAACAATGAAGTAATAGAAGCGCTCTTCCAACACAAGTGACAAAAGCGCTCGTCCAACTGAATTAATACAAGCGATCGTCCAACACTGAAGTAATACAAGCGCTCGTCCAATAAAGTGATACGAGTGCTCTTCCACGAAAGTGATACAAGCGCTCGTCCACTAAAGTGACAGAAGCGCTCATCCACTGAAGTGACTGAAGTGCTCGTCCACTAAAGTAATACAAGTGCTCGTCCACTAAAGTGACAGAAGTGCTCGTCCACTGAAGTGATAGAAGTACTCGTCCACTAAGGTGACAAGCGCTCGACCACACAAGTCTTTGAACTTGCTAAGTCCTTAATGAGAAGCTTCTTCCAATGACATGGCATATGGAGCTCGTCTACTAATTGGAGCTCATCCAATTACTTTGTGTTTTAGTACTCCCGTCTACTGACGTGGCTAGAAGGACTTGGTTATTATCAAGATAGACGCGAATGCTCTAAGAGTATATGTAGAATCTTATTTCAAGAACGAGAATCAAGAAAATAGATTCTGTTAATTAGATCCAAATCTGTTTTGATTGATCCCAACGACTATAACATGTTTTCTATATAAAGAGGGATCAAAGGAACACTTTTAACAATCACAACCAGATCAGAAATTTTATATAAAAATCAATTGTGAAAATCATTCATCTTCTTGCTTGAGCTTATTGTGAAAAGAGTGTTTCAATACTCATAAGTGCTTCAATTTTTTTATCTAACTATTGAGAGTTAGGAATCAATTTTTGTTTTACTTTTCGATTATAAAGAGAGAGGGAGTCTCTCTGAGTGATTAGGGTGAGGTATCCTTAAGGAAGAACATTGAGGCTCTTCACAAGAGTGTGGTATCTCGAGGTGAAGGAGTGCTCTGTGGTGTAAAGGTTTTTTAAGCTACCTGGTAAAACTTGTGTGTTAGTGTGTCAAATCCCACAGGTGGAGTGAGGACTGGATGTAGGTCACAGTGGTGGTGACTGAACCAGGATAAATCTGGTTGTGTGGTATCTCTAAACTCAAACTCCTTTACTTTCTATTTATATTCAAGAACCTGAGTCTGATTGTAATCAAGTCTGCGTTATCTGCATTCAGTCTGATTGTAATCAAGTCAGTGTTATCTGCATTCAAAACTGAGTTGATCAAAACCATTGTTGATCGCTGAAACTGAACTATTATTGAAACTGAAACCTGCAAGTTCGTTCTTGACCGTTAATGCTTGTATCTGAAACTTGCATAACTTGTTCTTAATCTTTAAAGGTTTAATCAATTTCTGTATTTTGTTATTACTGAGTTATTCAACCTGAAGCTATTCTCTATTAATTCTGAATCAATCTTTCTTATCCTCATCACCTACTATTCAAGATTTTATATAAACCCTTCATTGATTTTGTAAAAGATCCTGAGGCCACAAATCCGCAACTCTGATTTGAAAAGCTTTGTGAAAAAGTTTTAAGAGGGAAATAATTTTTTGAAAACTCAATTCACCCCCCTTCTTGAGTCGTTGAAGCCAAAACAACAATTGGTATCAGAGCTAAACTCTTAAGTTTGGCTTAACAGCTATAAGAGTATGGCATCCAATGACTGTTTGAATGAAGGGTCTTCCCTTGCACGCCCTCTTGCCTTCAATGGATCTGAGTATATCTATTGGAAGGAAAGAATGGTAATCTTTCTTGAGGCAGCAGGTGTTGCCATATGGGATGCAGTAGAAAATGGACCATCTGTCCCCTCTACTATAGATGCTAACGGTGCTCCAAGAAATAAACCTAAAACTGAATGGAATGAGGATGATAAGAAAAGAGTTCAATATAATGCACGTGCTAAGAATATTATAACATCTCCTTTAAGCCGTGATGAGTTTTTCAGGGTTTCAAATTGCAAATCAGCAAAGGAGATGTGGGATACATTGCAAGTAACACATGAAGGAACCACAGACGTCAAAAGAGCAAGAATGAACACCCTCACACATGAGTATGAGCTATTCAGAATGAATCGAGGAGAACCTATGACTGAAATGCAAAAGAGATTTACACACACTGTAAATCAATTGGCTGGTCTTGGAAAAGTTATATCAGATGAAGATCAAGTTAACAAAGTAATGAGATGCTTGAGCAGGGAATGGCAACCTAAAGTCACTGCAATCTCAGAGTCTAGGGACCTTTCATCAATGACCATTGCCACATTGTTTGGAAAACTGCAAGAGCATGAATTGGAGTTGAGCAGACTGAATGAGAGTGAAGAAACTAATAAAAGAAAGAAGGGATTGCCTCTGAAATCACAAGTAAGAGAAATAGAAGACAGTGATGACGATGATTCAGCACAAGAGGCAGAATCTGAAGAAGAGATGGGAATGCTAGTTAGAAATTTCAAGAAGTTCCTAAAGAAGAAAGGCAAATTCAAAAGAAAGTCATCCACTTTTCAAAGGATAAATCTCAGCAAAGGTGACAACTCTTCCAACAACATCACATGCTATGAATGTGGAAAGATTGGCCACATGAAGCTTGACTGTACAAAGCTGTAAAAGAAGGACAAAACTGAAAAGTTTGACTCAAAGGACAAGAAGTGGAGAAAGCCAAGAAAGGCCTACATTGCTTGGGATGATAATGATCTAGATTCCACTGAAGAATATGAATTTGAGGAGGTAAACTTGTGCTTGATGGCCAGCAATCATATTGATTCAGAAAGTGAAGTAAGTTCTAATTAACAACCTTCTTATGATGAATTGCAAAATGCTTTTGAAGAACTTCAAAAAGAATCCATTAGACTTGCTAGATTTCTAAATAAGTCTAAGAAAACCATCACATGCCTAGAAGAGAAAAATTCTGTTTTAAACAAAGAGCTAGCTGAATTAAAAACAGAAATTGTGCTGTGAAAGATAGAGAACTAGAAGCTAGGAATAAGGTCTTGATTGCATCAAACTCTAATTGTTCCAAGTGTTGTACATTGACTAAAGAAGTTGAAAAACTGAAAAATGACTTAGCTAAGTTCACAAATGGTAGAGATAACTTGAATGCTTTATTAGGACATCAAAAATGTGTTTATGATAAGGCTGGAATATGCTATAAACCTAAGATACATGAGAAATCTTTCAAGAAATTTTTTGCTGCACCTAAGTCATCAAACATACCATTTGTTAAATACAATATTTGAGCTAGAAAAGGTCACACAGCTTCTACATGTCAATACAGAAATTCAGCATACAATAAATCTAAGTATATATGGGTTCCTAAAGGAACTATTGCTGCAACTAACTCAAAAGGACCCAAACAGATTTGGGTACCTAAAACATAAACATGATTATGTTTTGTAGGTGTGTTGGAAAGCCAAGAATGTGAAATGGTATCTTGACAGTGGTTGTTCCAAGCACATGACTGGAGACAAAACCAAGTTCATTTCCTTTACCCCCTAAGTCAAGTGGTAGTGTTACCTACGGAGACAACAATAAAGGTAGAATACTTGGCATTGACAATATTAGAAGTGACTCAACAACAATCATTGAGGATGTACTATATGTTGAGGGACTGAAACACAACCTATTAAGTATCAGTCAACTATGTGACAAAGGCTTCAAGGTAAAATTCAATTCCAATAGTTGCTTAATTGAAAATCAGCATGATGAAAATTTGAATTTAATTGGACATAGGACAGATAACATCTATATGCTTGATTTAGATAATATATCTTCAAATACTGCATGCTGTCTTATTTCAAAATAAGAAGAGAATTGGCTTTGGCATAGAAGAATTGCACACATTCACATGAACCACTTGAATAAACTGATTCGTAAAGATCTTGTAGTTGGCTTGCCTAAACTAAAATTTGTGAAAGATGGACTAAGTGATGCATGTCAAAAAGGAAAGCAAGTTAAGGTCTCTTTTAAACCAAAGAACATTGTTTCAACAACTAGACCCTTGCAACTTTTACATATAGATTTATTTGGTCCGTCTAGAACCAAAAGCTTTGGTGGTAACTCGTACGTATTGGTAATAGTAGATGATTACTCTAGATATACATGGACATATTTTCTATCTCATAAGAGTGATTCATTTGCTGCATTTAAGAAAATGGCAAAAATTATGCAAAATGAAAAGGACGTGAAAATTGTTTTTATAAGAAGTGATCATAGGGGAGAATTACAAAATGAAGTCTTTGAAAACTTTTGTGATGAGCATGGCATTCAACATAATTTTTCTTCTCCTAGAACTCCACAACAAAATGGAGTAGTGGAAAGAAAGAATAGATCATTAGAGGAGATAGCAAGAACTATGTTGAACGACTCTAGCTTGCCAAAACATTTTTGGGCAGATGCTGTCAATACAGCCTGCTATGTGCTAAATAGAGTCTTGATAAGACCAATCTTAAAGAAAACCCCTTATGAGCTTTACAAAGGCAGAAAACCAAATATAGCACATTTACATGTTTTTGGTTGCAAATGCTTTGTTCTTAACAATGGAAAGAATAATCTTGGAAAATTTGATGCAAAGGCTGATGAAGGAATTTTCCTAGGTTACTCTCTATCCAGTAAAGCATTTAGAATATATAATAAGAGAACACGAACTATTGAGGAATCTGTGCCTGTGACATTTGATGAGTCTAACCCCAAAAGGTTGGGAAAGGATTCTGTTATTGATGATCTTGCAGATTCAATTTAGAAAACTCTCCTAGAAGAGAAACAAGACAATGAAGAAGATGAAAGCTTAAAGAACGAATTGCTGCAGCAGGAGCAAACAGAACAACTGCCTGACCTACCAAAGGAATGGAGGACAGTCAGAAATCATCCAATTGATAACATCATCGGTGAAATTACAAAGGGGGTAACTACTAGACAATCACTTAGAAATGTTTGTAATCATATGGCATTTGTGTCTCAAGTAGAACCTAAGAACATAGATGATGCTATAATTGATGAACATTGGATGATGGCTATGCAAGATGAGTTAAACCAATTTGAAAGAAACCAAGTTTGGAAACTAGTGCCTAAACCCAAGAACTGTCAAGTAATAGGTACAAAATGGGTTTTTAGGAATAAACTAGATGAAAATGGTACAATTGTAAGAAACAAGGCTAGATTGGTAGCCAAAGGGTATAACCAAGAAGAAGGCATAGATTATGATGAAACATATGCACCAGTAGCAAGATTAGAAGCTATAAGAATGGTACTTGCTTATGCTTGAATAATGGGATTTAAATTGTATTAAATGGATGTTAAGAGTGCTTTCTTAAATGGATTTATACAAGAGGAAGTGTATGTTGGTCAACCACCTGGTTTTGAGAATAATGAATTGCCTAACCATGTTTATAAACTGTCTAAAGCACTATATGGCTTAAAGCAAGCTCCTAGAGCTTGGTATGAAAGGTTAAGTAATTTTCTCATTGAAAAAGAATTTAAAAGAGGTAAAGTTGACACAACTTTGTTCACTAAGAAAAAGGCTCACAACATTTTACTTGTACAAATATATGTGGATGATATAATTTTTGGTGCCACTAATGAGCATTTGTGCAATGAGTTTGCAAGTATTATGTAGAGTGGGTTTGAAATGTCAATGATGGGTGAACTAAACTTTTTCCTGGGACTGCAAATAAAGCAAACTGAAAATGGAATCTTTGTTAGCCAAACCAAGTACTGTGATGAGTTGATCAAGATGTTTGGCATGGAAAATACTAAGGAGATGGCTACTCCAATGAGTACCTCCTATTATCTGGACAAGGATGAGCAAGGTAAACCTGTTGATGTTTCTAAATTCAGAGGTATGATAGGCTCACTACTTTATCTTACTGCCAGTAGGCCAGATATCATATTTAGTGTATGCATGTGTTCTAGATATCAAGCAAATCCAAAAGAACCACACTTAACAGCAGTTAAAAGGATAATTAAGCATTTGTTAGGAACAAAAGACATGGGATTATGGTATCCCAAGGGAGCTACATGTACTTTAATTAGCTATTCAGACTCTGATTTTACTGGTTGTAAACTAGATAGAAAGAGTACTAGTGGAACTTACCATTTACTAGGAAACTCATTAGTATCATGGTTCGGTAAGAAGCAATCTAGTGTGGCTTTATCCACTGCAGAGGCTGAATATGTAGCAGCTGGTAGCTTTTGTGCACGGGTTTTATGGATGAAACAACAATTAGTTGTTTATGGTGTGCAACTAAACCAAGTTCCTATTAGATGTGACAATACGAGTGCAATTAACTTAACTAAGAATCCCATAATGCACTCTAGAACTAAATACATAGAAATCAGACATCATTTCATTAGAGATCATATACAAAGTATAGAAATTGAGATTGAATATGTTGGTACAACTAAACAACTTGCCGATATTTTTACCAAGCCCTTGAACAACGAAAGCTTCTTTTTCATTAAAAGAGAATTGGGAATAATTGATCAATCATATATCTAATCTCTATCCCTCTATCATGAACAATTTTATATGCTATGTTTGAATGTTAAAATGCTTACCTTCTCTATTGGTTTAAATGTTTATTTTCTTTACCTTTTTGATAATGCCAAAAGGGGGAGGAAAAAGTATGATATAGAGAAAAGGGATAACAACGAATTATACATGCATATGTTGAGGGGGAGCTTAAAAGCTTACATGATTAATGGGAAGTAAATCAAATTCTGCTATAATAATATTTTTTTGCTCTGATATACTTCTGCTCTGACTGCTCTGATACCATGATATAAATATGTTAAAAACACTTAGCTTCCGCTACACTTATACTCTGATCTTATAATTTGTTAAAAGATTTGTCATAATCAAAAAGGGGGAGATTGTAAGACTCAATGATTTAGAGATTTTGATATATGACAAATACAACTTAATGTGTATGCAAGTGTTTTAGTGTCAAATTACAAGACGGGTATCAAGCAGTGATCAACAAGTTAAGTGAGCAATTAAAGGAGAATATTCAAGAAAGAACTTGAAGAAAATAAAAGAGCTACAAGGAGGAATCAAAGAGCAAAGACAGAGATCAAAGGATCATCAAGACAATAGCTTAAAGGAGAAACTAGATTTAATTCTTAGATGATTTGTAAGAGATGAAATCTCTTATTCACAAATAAGCTCAATTAAAAAGATGCATGAAGAAAATCAATTTTCATAACCTGCATTAAAAGGAATAAGTTTTCATTAATGAAAATGATTTTTGGAAATAAGAAGTGCTCATCCAAAGCGCTCGTCCAACACAAGTAACAAAAGCACTCGTCCAACAATGAAGTAATAGAAGCGCTCGTCCAACACAAGTGACAGAAGCGCTCGTCCAACTGAATAATACAAGCGCTCGGCCAACACTGAAGTAATACAAGCACTCGTCCAATAAAGTGATACAAGTGCTCTTCCACTAAAGTTATATCGTCCACTAAAGTGACAGAAGCGCTCGTCCACTAAAGTGACAGAAGTGCTCGTCCACTAAAGTGATACAAGCGCTCGTCCACTAAAGTGAGAAGTGCTTGTCCATTGAAGTGATAGAAGTGCTCGTCCACTAAGGTGACAGAAGCGCTCATCCACACAAGTCTTTAAACTTGCTAAGTCCTTAATGAGAACTTTCGTCCAATGACATGACATATGGAGCTCGTCCACTAATTGGAGATCGTCCAATTACTTTGTGTTTTAGTACTCCCCGAATCACCATTGGTTTCACAGAAAAGGTTTCCAATGTGATTTTAGTCTTGTCGATTACTCGACTACTAGTAGGGTTTAGGTCGCCCTACACAATTATTATATAATATACTACTTATCGATTCCGATGATAGGTTGATTCTTTCCCCCACCTGGGTTATCACTGGAATTCCGAAATTGATGTCCCTCGTCCACACGTTATCAAATTCACCTTCATCCAAACAACACAACAAGTTAATCAACAAACCCTCCCTTAATCACTTTTAGTTAGGTTCGGCCAAGTAATTCAAATGAGGGTTAGGGTTATGTTCTCATTCTAATCTTTTGGATTCTAGGTGCTTAGGTCTTAGATAACTAGGATAAATTGTTAGAAGTTGAAAATATGAAACAAAATCCTCTAACCTCAAAGGTTAGGGCTTCGGCCATGAGCACAAAAATAGGTGAGAAAATTTATTTGGATTCAAGCTATTGGATCATAACAGCACAAATACCAAAAAGAATAAAAACCATAATCTTAACTCATCAAATACTTTTCTAAACATTTTTACATAATATTTGAAGAAATAGATCTAAGACTTGAAATAGATAAAACTTGATAAAACTCGAGGTTAATTGAGGATTAGGAACATAAAACCCTTAAATAGCTTAGATCTAACCTCATATAAGCTAAAAATTGAACAAAACCTCCTTTGTCCACTTTAACATAGATCCGGCCCTGTCTAGAACAATAGGTAGGAAAATGATTTTGCTCACATACTCTTAGATGATGAAAATAGAAGACATATAAGGATCATAGAAATTGGTTTCACATTAAAATAATTTTTCTACAATTTTCTAGAGATTTTGAAAGTTATGAACCCTAATATGAACCTAGTTGAATATGAACTTGGATCATGAAAATAATTGAAGAACATAGGGTTTATTCTTGATGAGGAACAAGGTTTACCTCTTGAAAATGGAAGATGAGCAACAAATCTACTAGTTGCTTCAATACCTTGGTTATGGAGGTTTTGGAGAAAAAGGAAGAAAATGAGAGAAAGTGGAAGAAGATGTAAGAAGGTTGGAGATTAATGAAGAAATAAAGGAGCAGAGATGGAGGGGAGGGGCTACCGTTTGGGGTGGGGTGGGGGGTGGGGGGTGGAGGTTTATATGTAGGAAATTGACTTAACTTAGGTTAAGTTAATACTAATCATGGTTAATAAATATCTAGATATTTTCAAAAAAAATATCTAGATATTTTCACTAAATATCTAGATATTTTCAGCTGTTCCCGGCTTCGTCGATTTCCCGATTAGGGTTTTACGCCCGAATAAAAGCATAATATTTCGTTTTTGGTTGAAAATTTTCAAACTAACCAAACTCATTGGAAATATGATTTAAATACAAATCATTCCGTTCACGAGTCAAATATAGGTTTTCTGATCATTAAAATCTTACTGTCAGTGAAAACACCGACCGTTTTCAGTTCGAACTTTCACCAAAATTCGTCCGAATAAACATAATATTTTATTTCTGATCAGAAATTTGGAAAGTAGGATTACTCACGGACAAAATAAAAAATCTACAAATTTCAGTTTCCGGTCAAATTAGGGTTTTCTGTCGGTATAAAATTATACTGTCAGTTAAAAACGCGGATCGGTTTCCATCTGAATTTTAAACCTAAAATTTCACCTTAACCTTCTACCATCAGAGAGACTAGGAATATGATTTTATTTTATTTAAAATAACTTTCTAACTCTCAGATTAAAATATAATTAATTATATTTTAACCGGTTAAACAACGTAATTAAAAATCAGGTTGTTACGGGCCCAGCCTGATCGAACCCAAACCCGAAGCGGGCTAGCCCGACCGAGCTCGAACAATCCGCATACTTTTTTGTATTTTGTATATTTATATATTTTTTTCTCTTAAAAAAACCTAAAAAGTTGAAAAGGAACCAGACATGGGACACTAAGCACTGAACAGTGAAGCCACAACAGGATAACAAATAGTAAAAAAAAAAAACGTTTTTATTTTTTATTTTTATCTTTCTTATTCATCCTTGAGATCTTTCCCCACCCTAAACCTAAATGGTGCTAGCCACTGCACTTAAAGTTTGATTTTTATTTTTCTGGAAACAAAAAATCTCTCACTTGATTAGATAAACATAAAAGTCATGGAAGTGTATGCAACGGTGCCATGTAGCAAGGATTCTATTTTTTTGTTTTTCCTGAAATCAAGTAGCAAGCATGAAATATCTCATCACGTTGTCGTTCTAATATCAATTTCTCTTTTGTTCACTTTCAGATTTTCTTTTTTCTGTTTTCTCAACTTCACATTATGATATTATCATTATAGTTAATCTTTTTAGTCTTATAAGACAATTAATCTTGTACCCTTTTCTTAACTTCACATTCTGATATCATCATTGGTTATGCTTTCTTGTGTTGTACCAGAACCTTATATATGCAATTATGCTTTCAGGTTCTGAACTTCAGATATCAACAATTGCTAACCAAATTTTACAATCGTTATATCTGTTGGGTGTACCAAAAAAATTAGAAAAATTGTGCTTAAATATTAGGTAAAAAACTATTTTTTAAAAAAAAAAATATATGTCGGGTAGCCCGAACAAACCCGCATAGGGTCGAGCTTAGGCACCTTTTTTAGAGTCTGAATTGTATCCGGGTTGTTTTGGCCCTGCTCGATATAGACCGAAACCGGTTAGGGCCGGACAAAGCGGGTGAGTCTGCTTTTGCCACCTCTTTTTTTTTATAAAAAAAGTTTAGGTAAGTTGGATCCCGGGGGCTCACCAGGGAGCATGTCTCACGACTCAAAGAGCGCTTGCAAAGTTACTTACAGGTTACTCATCAACGAGGTCCTCACATCGATAGTGGAATTCAAACTCACGACCTTGTGAGTTATGAGCCGTATCCTTACCAACTAGACCAACCTTCGTTAGTTGTTTTGCCACCTCTAATAGTGAGTAATTAATGAGACTTAACATGTGTAAGGTTGATTAGGTTAGAAAGTGTTGGAATATGTGGCTTCGACTCAAGAGGGGAGGGGCGAATTGAGTCTACAAATTTCTTTTTAATTTTTTTTTCAAGAAAAATTTCCTTAACAAAATTTATCACGCAGTCAATTATATAAAAGAAATAAATTAAAAGAGAGGTAAAGAGAATACTTGCGCGAGGATTTTATCCTGGTTCAGCCACCAACCACCAGTAACATACGTCCAGTCCCCACTCCACCTGTGGGATTTTCTTCCACTAACAAACAAGCTTATAACTGGTGCTTGCAACCTTTGTACACAACAGAGCTCTTCTTACTAGGGATAGCCCACCCTTGTGTAGAAGCCTCAATCACAAAAAAAAAGGGATACCACACCCTCACACAAAGTTTCAGCAAAGGAAGAACAATATGATACACTCTTCTAGTGCAGATGATTACAACTTGAAGCACTATGAGTATGATGATAGTAACACAATTTGGCTCACAAGAATTGTCTTATCAGAAGAGTATTTTTTTTTTTTATGTATTCTCTTCTCTTATGAATTTTCAACAAAAAAACACTTTTATAGCCTTTTGAAAATATGACCGTTGCACCTCAAATAAGGAAAGGACTTATGTCATTGAAAGCTAGCCGTTGCACCATTAAATTTAATGTGCAAATCAATTGGGTGGTTTAAAAAAAGTTTAAAAAACAATTTGAATTGGAATTTGAATTGGAAACACTAGTGGAAAATATACATTAGACGGGAAAGGTTTACGTCAGTTAACCAAAAGCTAGACGTTAAAAAGGAGGCGGTGGCAGTTTTATAAATATCAGACTTCATTAATTCAATTTTAACACCAGTTGTTGTAAGGACTGACATTAAAAGTTAAGTGACTCACTTTTAACGTCAGTTCAATAAACAACTGACGTTAAAAGTGAACCTTTTAACGTCAGTTGTTTATTGAATTGATGTTAAAAGTGAGTCACTTAACTTTTAACGTCTGTTCTTTCATCAACAGACGTTAAAGGTTATTTTAATAAATTTTTTTAAAGGTTATTATGAAACTCATTTCTTTCGTTGTCATCTCCCTGTTGTCACCCTTAACGCAGATCACTCCATATAGTGCAGTTTATTTCTAAACTTTTTTTTAAACAAGTTTATTTTTAATGTTAATTAATTAGCTTGAATTAGTAAACAAATTCTTGTGCAAATTAAAATAAATAAACACTTAACATAAAACAAGTTATATATGTATAATCAAATCGTATCTCATTGAAGCGATTCATATATAAGTTACAATTACATGATTAAAAGATAAAAAAATTCTGCAACATAGCCCTAAAATATAAAATAGTTTCTGCTTCAACATCATTTATTCTTCTCAGTCCTGTCATCAGAAACTCCAATTAATGGATGCATCTCCTCCCTCAGTTGAATTCCATGATGCATCGCGCGTGAATCCACAGTCACTAGCAGCGAAAGCAAAGTGAAATGGATCTTTGCATCACCTCCTTCACTGGAATTCCTTGATGCATCGTCTTGAATCCACAGTCACTTGCAGCGAAAGCAAAGTGAAAGGGATGATGGGGATGAAATAAAGTGAGGGAATCACATTACGTGATTCACCCAACCTTACCATCCATGTTACGTGATTTACTCAACCTCAGAAGTTTGTTGACCATTAAGACAGAGACCTTTAAGTCTAGGAATAGGAAGAAATAACAACACCTCAAATATGATAGAGGCATATTGTGAAGGAAAAAGCACGAAATATAGAGGAAAAGAAGAGGGGATGTAATACAGATCGACTGATACAGAAGAATATGGTTCTTTATATAGAGAAGAGAAACTACCTGAATTTCTTGAAAACTGATCTAAAAACTTAATGCTCATTAAGAGGATTAAGTTACAAGGTGAATGGGTAAGTAGCACAATAGCCAAAGGAATGAATGTTTTTGCAGAAACTTATACACCTTTAACGTCAGTTGTTTAATACAACTGGCGTTAAAAGTGTTTTTAAAATAAAAAAAATATTTATTTTTAACGTCAGTTTTTTATACAACTGACGTTAAAAGTGTGATTTTTACTTCAGTTAAATAAATAGCTGACTTAAATAATCCTATATCCCTATCTGAAATGTCCTGTTGTCACTCTTAACACAGGTCACTCCATATATATAGTGCAGTTTATTTCTAAACTTTTTTTTAAACAAGTTTATTTTTAATGTTAATTAATTAGCTTGAATTAGTAAACAAATTCTTGTGCAAATTAAAATAAATAAACACTTAACATAAAACAAGTTATATATGTATAATCAAATCGTATCTCATTGAAGCGATTCATATATAAGTTACAATTACATGATTAAAAGATAAAAAAATTCTGCAACATAGCCCTAAAATATAAAAAAGTTTCTGCTTCAACATCATTTATTCTTCTCAGTCCTGTCATCAGAAACTCCAATTAATGGATGCATCTCCTCCCTCAGTTGAATTCCATGATGCATCGCGCGTGAATCCACAGTCACTAGCAGCGAAAGCAAAGTGAAATGGATCTTTGCATCACCTCCTTCACTGGAATTCCTTGATGCATCGTCTTGAATCCACGGTCACTTGTAGCGAAAGCAAAGTGAAAGGGATGATGGGGATGAAATAAAGTGAGGGAATCACATTACGTGATTCACCCAACCTTACCATCCATGTTACGTGATTTACTCAACCTCAGAAGTTTGTTGACCATTAAGACAGAGACCTTTAAGTCTAGGAATAGGAAGAAATAACAACACCTCAAATATGATAGAGGCATATTGTGAAGGAAAAAGCACGAAATATAGAGGAAAAGAAGAGGGGGGGTGTAATACAGATCGACTGATACAGAAGAATATGGTTCTTTATATAGAGAAGAGAAACTACCTGAATTTCTTGAAAACTGATCTAAAAACTTAATGCTCATTAAGAGGATTAAGTTACAAGGTGAATGGGTAAGTAGCACAGTAGCCAAAGGAATGAATGTTTTTGCAGAAACTTATACACCTTTAACGTCAGTTGTTTAATACAACTGGCGTTAAAAGTGTTTTTAAAATAAAAAATATTTATTTTTAACGTCAGTTTTTTATACAACTAACGTTAAAAGTGTGATTTTTACTTCAATTAAATAAATAGCTGACTTAAATAATCATATATCCCTATCTGAAATGTCCTGTTGTCACTCTTAACACAGGTCACTCCATATATATAGTGCAGTTTATTTCTAAACTTTTTTTTAAACAAGTTTATTTTTAATCTTCATTAATTAGCTTGAATTAGTAAACAAATTCTTGTGCAAATTAAAATAAATAAACACTTAACATAAAACAAGTTATATGTATAATCAAATCTTATCTCATTGAAGCGATTCATAAGTTACAATTACATGATTAAAAGATAAAAAAATTCTGCAACATAGCACTAAAATATTAAAAAGTTTCTGCTTCAACATCAATTTCTTCTCAGTCCTGTCCTCAGAAACTCCAATGGATGCATCTCCTCCCTCACTTGAATTCCTTATGCTCCATCTGCTTTATCCACAGTCACTTGGGGAGGAGATGAAATAAAGTGAGGGAGTCACATTACGTGATTTACTCAACCTCAGAAGTTTTTTGACCATTAAGACAGAGACCTTTAAGTCTAGGTATAGGAAGAAATAACAAAAGTCTCAAATGTGATAGATCCATATTGTGAAGGAATAGAAAACGCACGAAATATAGAGGAAAAGAATAGGGTGTATTACAGACTGATACAAAAGAATGGCACTTTATATAGAGAATAGTGACTCTCTGATTTTCTTTAAAACTGATCTATAAACTTAATGCTCATTAAGAGGATTAAGTTACAAGGTGCATGGGTAAGTAGCACAGTAGTCAAAGGAATGAATGTTTTTGCAGAAACTTATACACTTTTAACGTCAATTGTCTTCAACAACTGACGTTAAAAGTGTTTTTAAATAAAAAATATTTATTTTTAACGTCAGTTGTTTAATACAACTGACGTTAAATAAATGACCTTTAACGTCAGTTGTTACAAACAACTGACGTAAAATGTTGTTTTATTCTTGGTTTTTGATTATAACGTTTACACCCGCTCGTCTTATGCACTTCTCTCTGTACGTCTCTGTTCTTCTCTTTTCATCACGCTCACTCTCAACTCTCACTCTCACTCTCACTCTCACTCTCACTCTGCCCTAATCGCGAGTTCATCTCCACCGCAACCACCGCGAGGGCTTCTTCGCCACCACCGTGAGGTACACTCTTAACCCCTAACTCTGTCTTTCCCGCTCATTCTTTGCAATAACTTGACATCTCTCTTTCCCCTTCCCGCGCACTAACTCTCCTTGTCCCTCTGCTCTCAGTAACCACATCGAACGTTGGCCACCACTCGAGCTCCCCTCCCCACCACCACGCGAGCACCTATTTCTCGTGAGTCTTTAGGGCACATTTTTTTATTTTTGGTTTTGAGTGTATGTTGAAACTGTAGTCTCAGTAGTTGAAACTTGAAACTGTGAGTTTGAGTTGTTTGGAATGTCTCTATTTTTGGTTTTGAGTGTATGTTGAAACTGTAGTCTCAGTAGTTAAAACTTGAAACTGTGAGTTTGAGTTGTTTGGAATGTCTCTATTTTTGGTTTTGAGTGTATGTTACTCTGCTGGTTGGTCTGTCACAGCCGTGATGCTCATCACGGCTAGGTCGTGATCAGTTCTGCTTGTGAGGGTCTGGTTCAGTTGGCATGTTACGGCCGTGATGGACTTCACTGCCAGGCCGTGACCAGTGCCTGGCAATCTTCAAAAACTAGTTTTCAATCTCCTGTATTGTCCTTATATTGGATATATGTTTTGTATATCTACAGAACCTATCTAGTTATGGATCGTAGTTGGATGGTTTGTAAGCGCGCTAGTGCTGAGTATTTGAAGGGGGTGGGAGAATTTATAGAATTTGCTCAAAGGAATGTTCCTAATAGTAATGGAATGTTCTGTTGTCCTTGTGTCAAGTGTTTGAATACGAGGAAATGTACGGTGAAGGATATACGTACTCATTTAATTTGTGAAGGGACGATGTATATGCCACTCGTGATGATCATCACGAAGGGATATTGATATAGGTAGTTTAAACTTAGTATACATTTATTTTTATTTATACTTCTGTATTTATTTTGAGTTATAAACTATGTTAATAAATATATATTGTTTCTGAACAGGCATACATATGGGTCGGTCGGATAGCCCTCATGCACGGGAGGACACTGTGGGGCCTACGCAGGACCCGATCGCGCCTACGCCTGATTCTAGTGTAAGTTTACATGTTATATACTATCTTTAGTCCTTCTTTTTAAGGTAATTTTATAATGTTACAACCCTCTATTTTATCTTTTTTTTTTCCATACAGACATCACAGGCTCATAGGAAACGGGGTAGAGGAGCCACGACGTTGAAGAAACTAGAGAAGGACAGGCAAAGCGGACAGAAGCTTGAGGTGTCCTTCGATGCTAATCTAAATGCCCAGGGACCCCGTCCTAAAGAATTTAATAAGTGGGTGTTTCTGCAAGCGAAGCAGCACGTAAGCATCAACTACAACCACTGGAATGACGTTCCACAGAACGTTAAGGATCAGATTTGGGAGGCTATCACGGTATTTTACCTTTACATTCGTTTGATTTACATTATTAGATAATTATCCGAGTTATAATCCATCCAGTTGTTATGTATTTAATGTGTAGGTAGCTTGGACTGTGCTAAATGACGAGGATCATCGTCATAAATGTATGAAAATGGCATCAAAGCGTTGGAATGGGTTCAAGCATGATCTTACCAGGTACTATGTATCTGGGAAGAAGCGGCTTGATAAAATGTTCTCGGATTATCCCTGGATTGATCAGGATACCTGGGATATGTTTGCTAGGAGTCGACAGGATGGAGAATTTCAGGTTGGTTGATTAAGTTAATTTTGTATGCTTCTTATAGATCATTTAACTGTATTTAATTATGTGTTTTTGTTTGAATAGGCTAAGGCAGATAAGGGTCGGCAGAATCAGGCGAAGAACGTCCACTACCACACCATGTCTCAAGGTGGGTACCAGACTCGGATCGAGCAGATGATGGCGGATAGGCTGGGGGTGAAGCAGGAAGAGCGCTATGCTAGGATTGAAAGAGGAGAGGTTCCTGAGGGCACACCATTAAGTCCTCCGTCGGACATCGACCGCGAGGATGTCTGGTTAGCCGGCCGCATGACAAAGACGGGATCTTTTAAAGTTGATGCCACTCACGAAGTGGCAGATAAGATTGTAAGTAAATAATTAACTTGATTTCAATTGATATTTGTATAGATACTTTTAACACTTTTCACTTGCACGTTATTTCATTTTTTTCATTGTAGATGGATCTTAAAGCACAATCCTCCCAGGGCTCATTCGTCCCTTCTGGACGGCGGGACGTCTTGATGACTGCTCTAGGAAAGAAAGACCATCCTGGTCGGTTTATCGGTGTTCCTGGAAACGTGACCATCAAAGAATATTATGGCAAGTCTGCTTCACGAAAGCGGGTGGTCGATGAAGCATCAATTTTGGATGACATTACTCAGCACCTCATGTCCAACCCTGCTATTACAACACGTCTGATGCAAAGCTTAATATCCAACCCAGAATTCAAGCAGACGCTTGCTAGAGAGCTTTCCTCCGTCGGTTCATCCCAGGACACCGCAGGGCATGCCAACCGTTCACATGTGAGAACAAAAGAGAGTTATAGTAGGGCACATGTGGAGGACGATGAGTTGGCAGCTAGGGAGGGGGAGTTGGAAGTCCAACGCCATGAGCTTGAGTTGGAAATGAAAAGGCGTGAGCTTGAGTTGGACTTCAAACGACGTGAGCTCGAAATGTTAGCAAAGGTATGTATTCATTATTAATGTCCAAATTAGTCAAATAATTACTTTTTTTTTTTAATTATCAACAACTTATCTATTTTATTTTTCCTAAATTGAAGGCCAAGTCGACGTCGGTGTCGCTGTCACCTGTCACCTGTCACTCGTTTGTTCTCACTTGGTGAGGATTATGCGTTTGAGATTTTTGAATGTCCATTGGAGCACGATGGATGGGTGGCACGCCCAAATCAATGGAGGATATTTTCCTTCTGTGGTGAAGATCTCGGGCACGCCTGCAGAGATAACGTCTGGATGGCCAGCACGGTTTTGAGTCTCTGGTGCACGTAAGTTAATTTTAATTTTATAACTTATTTATTTTTGGTATTTTTCCATTTAATAATTTATTTTAATTTCAATATATATATTATGTAATTAACATCCACACCTTTTCATATCTTAGGTATCTCCATCGTCTTCAGCTTGATAAGGACGTTGCATCAGTTTACGGCTTCTTAGATCCGTCAATCCTTGTGCCCCAATTATTTGCTGGCGATGCATTTAGTAAATACATAGGGAACTTATTGGGAGACAATCAGAAAGAATTATATCTGGCTCCCTACTGTATGAAAGACCATTGGCAGTTATTCGTACTTCACCCGTCTAGGCATACTGTCATATTCTTATGCTCTCTCCACCAAAAGCCGCCACAGGAGGTGGTGGAAGCTGTAAATAAGTAAGTAACTAATCTTAAATTTAATTTAAGTTTTAATATCAGTTGTTTTTAGTTTATTACACACATGATATATGAATTTGTTAATTGACATGATTATTTGTTTATGATAGCGCGCTGAAGGCGATTAGCATAAGTTGCACCAACAGGAGAAGTAGGACTTCTAAGGCTAAAGCAAATCCTGAATGGACCATCCTCAAGGTTTGGTAGTTTATTTATCAAATAATTAATATTATAATTACTAATTTATATGTATATTCAACTGACATTGAAATTAATTTTGTTTGTAGTCTCGATTTCAAATTGACGGGTGGTCGTGCGGCTATTATGTGATGCTTCATATGCTGAACATAGTCTCTGCATCTATTACGTATGGATGGAATAAGGTAATATTTAAACAACTTGTTAAATTATATATTATAGTTTTGAAGATGACTTGCGTTAATGTTATTGTTATTATTTGAACGTGTATAGGCATTTAACGACCAATCGCCTCTTCAAGAAGATGAGTTTAGAAACTTGAGGATGCGCTTCGCTGAATTCTTCTTCAAGTATGCGGCTGAAAAAGGAATTGACAAGATACCTCCTCAATACTTAGATGAATAGTTTTTTTGTCAGACTTTAGAAACTAATTAATAACATGTATGTATATATATATATATATATATATATATATATATATATATATATATATATATATATATATATATATATATCCTTAGATTGGTAGTTTTGTTTGTTCGATAAAATGCCCCTGTGACAAACAGAAAACCAGAATACACAGACTAAGGCAATTGCAGTATACACAGTGAAAAACAATTCAAGAATGCAAAGATTAATGAAATAGGAAAGAACACACCCAAGATTTGATAACGGAGTTCGGCCAAATCAATGCCTACGTCTCCGGGACTAAGCACAAGCTTAATCCAGTCTTATTTAGAGCCAATCCAAGTACAAATGGAAGAAGATCTTCCTTTCACTCCTCCTCTTCCTCACTGATCCCTTAGCCCCAATTACACCCAAGTTTCCCTAGTAAAACTAGCCTATTCTCTCCTTGACACTTTGTAATTTTTCAGCTAAGACTTGATCATCTATCCTGAGGCAGAGGGAATGCTTTATATATATAGCAATACAAAGGGAAGGGGTTAACCAACTATCAGAATATTATGCAGTAACAGAAATAACAGAATCTGTTACTGCATAATAACTAACTTAGATATGCCATATAATCAACAATCTCCACCTTGGCATATCTCTACATTGACTCTTAACATGACTAGAATTAAGAAGTGCTATCCTTGCCCAAACTTGATCAGCAGTCTCCGATCTTCAACAAGTTCAAGCAATGCCTAAACTTGTTCAAAGAAACAACCTTTGTGATGAAATCTGGAGGATTTTCAGCCGTGTGAACCTTGTTGATTTGGACTGCTCCCTTAGAGATAACATCTCTAATCCAGTACATCCTTATGTCAATGTGCTTTGTCCTTTCATGGAAGGTGTGATTCTTACAGAGGTGAATAGCACTCTGATTATCACACAGCACATGGATGTTGTCTTGAGCAATTCCTAACTCATTCACCAAGCCTTTCAGCCACAGGGCTTCTTTAACATCTTCTGTAACTCCTATATATTCAGCTTCTGTTGTTGATAAAGCAACAATGTGTTGGAGTGTTTCTTTCCAACTTATGGTGTTTCCAAACAAAGTGAAAACATATCCATTTAGTGATCTCCTTTTGTCTCTATCACCTGCAAAATCCGAGTCCACATAGCCTGTTGCTCCACCTTGCTTCTGTCTATCTGTTCCATACATTAAACCAGTGTTGCTGGAACCTTTTAAGTATCTAAGAATGTGTTTAACTGCTGACCAGTGTGTTTTCCCAGGATTTCCCATGTATCTGCTCACCAAACTGACTGCATATGATAAATCCGGGCGAGTGCACACCATGGCATACATCAAGCTGCCGACTGCACTTGCATAGGGCACATTCTTTAGTTCTCTGATTTCCTGTTCTGTTTTAGGACAGTCTTCTGCAGAAAGCTTGAAATGAGCTGCAATTGGAATGTTGACAGGTGTGCAATCTGTCATGTTGAACCTATTCAATACTTTCTCCAAGTAACTTTTCTGGGAAATGATGAGGATTCCAGTTTCCTTGTTTCATGTAATTTCCATTCCAAGCATCTTTGTGGCACTCCCCAAATCTTTCATTTCAAATTCTGCTTTTAGTAATCCTTTGAGCTTTTCAATTTCTGTCATGCTTTTACATGCTATCAACATATAATAGAAGATAGATATATTCACATGGCTTCAACTGTTTATAATAGACACAGCTATCAAAGTTACTTCTATAAAATTGAAGTTTTAACATAAAACTGTCAAACCTTTTATACCATTGGCGTGGGGATTGTTTTAATCCATACAGAGACTTGTGAAGTAAGCATACCATATGTTCTTTCCCCTTTGCTACAAAACCTTCTGGCTGTTTCATGAATATCTTCTCCTCGAGTTCACCATGCAAAAATGCTGTTTTGACATCCATTTGTTCAAGATGGAGATCAAATTGTGCTACTATAGCTAGCAACACCCTTATGGAGCAGTGTTTTACCACAGGGGAGAAGATTTCATTGAAATCTATGCCTTCTCTTTGAGAGAAACCCTTTGCAACCAATCTAGCTTTGAATCTAGGATGTTCAATTCCAGGGATTCCTTCTTTCTTTTTGAAAATCCATTTGCAGCCAACCAACTTTGCTCCTGCTGGTTTTTCCACCAGGCTCCAGGTTTGGTTTTTTGAAAGTGATTCCATCTCCTCTGTCATAGATTGGAACCACTTATCATGATGCTTGCCATTCATAGCTTCTTTGTATGATCCAGGCTCTTCATCATCCACAAAACATGCTGCATTAAGTGCATAAGCAGTCATATCAGCATAGCCAAACCTGTCAGGAGGTTTGATTGTCCTCCTTTCTCTGTCCCTGACCAGTACATAGTCATTCGGGTCAGTGATTTCTGAATTACTATCATGCTGTTCATTTGTGTCCTGCACTGAAGTTTCAACAGTCTGTTGGCCTTGGTCCATTTCTGCATCATCATCAAACTCCACCTTGAGCTTGGATTCCTCTTGATGTTCAGTTGTATCCTTGCATTTGAATTCAAACTTTGATCTGTTCATGTCAGTTTCATGGAAAATGACATCTTTGCTGATTATGCATTTTCTCTTGTCATGGCACCAGATCCTGTAGCCTTTAACTCCATCAGGGTATCCCATGAACAAACCTTTCTTGGCTCTTGGATCAAGTTTGCCTTCATTTACATGATAGAAGGCAGGACACCCAAAAATTATGAGATTCTTGTAATCTGCTGGACTGCCATTCCATAATTCTTGCGGAGTCTTGAACTCAATTGCTGCAGAGGGACTTATGTTGATGAGATAGCAGGCTGTGTGGACTGCTTCTCCCCAGAATTGCTTGGACAGCCCTGCATTAGACAGCATACACCTAACCCTTTCCAACAAAGTCCTATTTAGCCTCTCTGCTAAGCCATTTTGCTGAGGGGTATGCCTTACAGTGTTGTTTCTATAAATTCCATGGTCTTTGCAGAAAGCATTGAATTTTTCTCCACAATACTCCAGGCCATTATCTGTTCTTAAAGCCTTTATTTTCCTTTCACATTGTTTCTCAACTCTGGTTTTCCAATGTACAAAGGTTTTAAAGGCTTCATCTTTGCTTTTTAATAGGTATATCCATACTTTTCTGCTATAGTCATCAATGAAAGTGATGAAATACCTATTGCCTCCATGAGATGGAGTTCTTGATGGCCCCCATAGATCAGAATGTATGTAGTCCAGCTTGTCCTTGGTTTTGTGTGTTGCAGTGTTGAACTTTACTCTTGTTTGCTTGCCAAGCACACAATGCTCACAGAATTCAAGGCCATCTATCTTGTCACCACACAACAGCCCTTGCTTCTGTAGTTCTTGGAGACCTCTCTCACTGATATGAGCAAGTCTTTGATGCCACAAACTTCCCTTGTTTGTATTGTTTTCAGCAGCCACAGAGGAAGTGCCAATTATAGTTTCTCCTTTGAGAATATACAAGCCATTCTTCCTGTATCCCTTCATTATCACCCGAGAGCCCTTTGTTACCTTCAGTAGAGAATCTTCTGCCTTGAAGCCAAAACCTGCTTCCTCCAGGGTCCCAAGTGAGATCAAGTTTCGTTTCAGATCAGGTACATGCCTCACATTTGTCAACAGCTTCTCGGTTCCATCATTGAGTTTGAGCTTGATGGATCCAATGCCAATAACCTTGCAAGTGGCATTGTTTCCCATTATCACTTGACCTCCCTCAATCTGTTTGTAATCAATGAACCACTGCTGGTTGGGACACATGTGAAAAGAACAACCAGAATCCATCACCCATTCTGATTGTGTTTGGCAGGTTGCAGCAACTAGCACATCTGCACTTTCATACCCGTCTGAAGCCACTGATGCATCTCCTCTATCTTCCTTTGAATGCTTCTTCTTGGCTCCTCTTTCTGGACAATTCTTCTTGAAGTGACCCTCTTTATGACAAATGAAGCACTTCCATTTTCCTTTGGATTTGGATCTTGCCCGATTCTTTCCTTTCCCTTCTTTCTTGTCAGGTCTGCCTCTTGCTGTTAGATTTTCCCCAGTGTCACTCTCCTTGTAATCAGCTTTCTTGGACAACTCTTTTGAGATTAGAGCTGCCTGCACCTCCTCAAGGGACAAGGTTTCTCTCCCATAGACTAGAGTGTCAGCAAGATGTTCATATGAACTATTCAGAGATCGTATCAAGAGTAGGGCTTGGTCTTCATCATCTATTTTTACATCGATGTTCTCTAGGTCAAGAATCAACCTATTGAACTCATCCATATGATCTTCAATGGATGTGCCGAACTGCATCTTGATGTTGTAGAGCCTCTGTTTCAGATACAATCTATTTGCCAATGACTTGGTCATGTAAAGATTTTCGAGCTTCAACCACAGAGCAGCAGCGGATTTTTCTTTGGACACCTCTCGAAGGACTTTATCCCCCAAACACAGTATGATGGCACTGTGTGCCTTGGTCAGAAGATCCTTCTTTTCTTTCTCAGACATCGTGTTTGGAAGCTTTCTTTCCCCTTCCAGAGCCTCTTCCAGTCCCTGATGTATAAGCATGGCTCGCATTTTTAACCTCCATAGAGAGAAATCATTCTTCCCATTGAATTTGTCAATGTCGAATTTCGTCATCTTGCCCAAAACCTTGCAGAGAAGCTCCTGATACCAGTTGTTCGATAAAATTCCCCTGTGACAAACAGAAAACCAGAATACACAGACTAAGGCAATTGCAGTATACACAGTTTTGAAAAACAATTCAAGAATGCAAAGATTAATGAAATAGGAAAGAACACACCCAAGATTTGATAACGGAGTTCGGCCAAATCAATGCCTACGTCTCCGGGACTAAGCACAAGCTTAATCCAGTCTTATTTAGAGCCAATCCAAGTACAAATGGAAGAAGATCTTCCTTTCACTCCTCCTCTTCCTCACTGATCCCTTAGCCCCAATTACACCCAAGTTTCCCTAGTAAAACTAGCCTATTCTCTCCTTGACACTTTGTAATTTTTCAGCTAAGACTTGATCATCTATCCTGAGGCAGAGGGAATGCTTTATATATATAGCAATACAAAGGGAAGGGGTTAACCAACTATCAGAATATTATGCAGTAACAGAAATAACAGAATCTGTTACTGCATAATAACTAACTTAGATATGCCATATAATCAACATTGTTTTTAGACATTAGAGACTAAAATTTATATATATATACTTGTAGATAGTTATGTTTTTCCTATATATGGGTTTTGGTTTTAAGTCCCCCCATTGTTCCTTTGTATATTTCTTTTCTTTTTGTTAATATTGAAATTTAAGGGTAGTGTTTGCTTCTATAATGTGTGTGATATTCTGTGTTACTGGGATATTTACTGAATGCAGAGATAGCTGAGGGGAGTTATATTTTAAAACTGAATTTAAAAAAAATCTATTAACATCAGTTGTATCAAACAACTGACGTTAATAGTATTTTATAAAATATACAGTACACTATTAACGTCAGTTGCAATAAAAAACTGACGTTAAAATTAAAACCTTTAACGTCAGTTCTTTACGACAACTGACGTTAGTTTTAACAAAATTAACGTCTGTTGTGTTAAAGAACTGACGTTAATAGTTTTATGTTTAACGTCAGTTGTTAATAGTTTTATGTTTAACGTCAGTTGTTTAAACAACTGACGTTAATTTTAACAAAGTTAACGTCAGTTGTGTTAAAGAACTGACGTTAATAGTTTTATATTTAACGTCAGTTCTTTACCACAACTGACGTTAAAATATTAACTATTAACGTCAGCTGTATTTACGTCAGACAATAATCTGACGTATAGAATCAATTTTAACTGACGTAAAAAGCCCTTATTGCACTAGTGAAAGCTTGTTGTTGCACCATTAAATGTAATGTGCAAATCAATTGGGTGGTTTAAAAAACAATTTTCACATGTTAAAATCGTTTCATGCCTTGAGATATACATACAGATTCCAATTCAAATTTCACACACTGAAGCTTTCTTTATTCAAGATCAATATCATTTAATTTCAAAAAGAAAGTTTTACGTTACACCCAAGTTTCACATATATATGTAAAGAACAATGTACTATTATTTTGGTCATTATTGAACAAATTACCGTTGCCAATCAATTGGCAATATTTAGTCAATCAATTTATTTCATTCCAAACTCAATTAATCACATTTTTCAATTGAGAAGAAAAGCTTAGTCAATTGAAAATAAAATCTCAATCATAATTAAATTGAATCAAAGGCTCAAACGGTTGAAGCTTTAGTGCAAATCAGTTTTTATAAGATTGACAAAAATTTTCCATTTGCTATATAGTTTATGTTGACCAAACTCTGCACACGGTTTGAGAAAGTGAAAAATTGAACATTTCAATTGAAATTGCATCATTTTGAAATTGCACTATTTGATATGTTGCAACGTATTGAATAAATTGATTGCACCTTGAAAATTAATAATTGCATGGGATTGAAAACTGATTTTATATTTTGAAAAACTTAATCTATTTTTTTTTTGTTAAATCAGATTCCTATTTATTTTTTTAATTTAAAATCAATTTGGAAAATACTTTGTTAATCAAAAGCTTGATTAAAAACCTTTTATCCAAAAGTATAGTGTTTTAGTTAAATTGATTAAATGAGTCAAAGTGAGTTTTAGTCATCATACCCTTACAAGATAACTAAGACCTAGTATATATACTCAATCTTGCTTGAGGTCTTGATACTTGATTTTATGGTACACCATAATAATTTGAATTTGTGCACGCGGTACCTGCATGCTATAAGAAAATTTCTCTTACCTTTTTGTTAATGTTTGTCATTCATCAAAATATATAAATGTGTGATTACAGAAAGATCGTTTAAATAATACTAATTAGAGCAATGTCACTAAGACATTGTTTTTAACACTCTCTAAGATGCTCTATGTTTTTGGATAATTCCATATGAGGTCATGAATTTTACTATTTAGTGGGTCCTATATGGAATTAACTCAATAATCAATAGTATGATGGAGAGAATTTTGATAACACAACATCAGTTCCTGATCAAGCATAAAGATCATGATCAATTTGTCTTAGGATCCTATTACCTAAAGTTAGTGCAAGATTTGAAAATAAGCACTTTGGTTAAACTCTTTTGATTAGCTTATATGATATTGATCAATATGGATACCATTTTTAAATTTATTTTTATCTTAATTTAATTTTAAATTTCTTATAAATTTGTTACAATTGTTTACAATATTTTTATATCTATTTTCATTAAGTTAAAATTGTTTATAATGCTTTTATATTTGTTAAAATGGTTTATAATGTTTTAAGAATGATTTAAAATAGGTTTAATTACTCAATTGGTCCCTAAACTCTTTGTGAATTTTCAAGTAGGTCCCTAAACTAAAAGAGTTTTTAGTTATGTCCCTAATCATCTAAAATATTTTTAATTGGGGTCCCTAGCTAGGGTTGGAAATCCGTTAGTGAATTATGTTCTGAGACTGAATATTCCTAATATATCCTCCAAGTTAGACGCCCATATCACCTTTTTTTCGCATGTCATTCTCCACATGACATTCCACACACCGATAGGAAAAACAAGTGCATTGGTCCCTTAATTTAATTTATTTTGTAAATTTGGTCCTGTAAGTTTTTTTCTTTTGTCAAATAGGTCCCTTAAGTTTGCTCCTGTTAACAATGTTTGCCTTACCGCCAGTTTATGTCCATTACTTTTAATGATAGTCCCACGTAGCCATTAACTATCCTAGGTGGCAGTGACTAGGCACCCAAACTCGAAAAAATAAAAAAATTTAAAATAATTAATAAATAAAAAAATTATTAAAGGAGGAAAAGCTTCCTCTGTCTTCTCCACTTATCCACACTGCTCTCAATGTCTTCTTCATCACTCTAATCTTCTTCAACCCTGTCATACCCACCAAAAATGGATTCATCCATCTCACATGGTTCTCCCTTAGAGGTAGAAATGCTTCAACCCAACAATTGTTTCATACAAACTAGTTTTTATGAAGAGGCGGACACTGTATTACCCATAAGACTAAGAAGAAGAGGAAGAACACACATGCACTCGCCCTTAAGCTTTTCTCTGGCAGCTGGAAAGTTCTCAAACATGAAGCCCAGAACAATATTCATTTAACAAGCAAAAACCATAACCTAATTCGAAGTAAACAACAGGGGAAACAAAATGAGTGTAAAATGAAAAGGAACGGACAACGTCTCAAGGCTAATTCCTTACAATTTTGAAGGCTCGATTGATTGTTCAATCAGACTAATCCAATGGTTATACACCTGCCTATTTTTCGGCTACTATCCAAATTATACTTTCTTCTTCCTCCCATTATTTCCTATTTCATAGGGTTACAACATCACCGTCACCCTCCACTTTATTTATTCATTTTCTTTTCTTTCCTTTTATTATCAAACCCTAATTCAACCTCAAATTCAATCCAATCAAGCCTTCTCCTATTGATGTCGATCCCCATTCAAAACCAAACTCCAACCTCCTTTCCCTCTTCCTTAAGCTCATCAACATACTTCTCCTCACTTTCGTATTCTTCCTCTCCTCGGCTTCACCACTATCATTTTCCTCAACGCCTTCCTCCTTGGCGGCAGCCTCCATCGCTTTAGCCCCAACCTTAACCTCAACATGAACCATCGCTCATCTGATCCTCCACACATGTCGCATTGTCGTAAAACCAACCTCGATGTCCTCCATGCCCAATTTGAGCGTCCACCGCACTGCTGCCCTATTCCATCGCCGCCCAATCTATGTTACCCTTGTTGGTTAAGTGGAGAAGACAACTTTAAATAGTTTTTATTTATTAATTAATTTTTTTAAAATTTTTTTTCAATTTGGATGTCCATTCATCGCTACCTAGAATAGTTAATGGCCATATAGGACTGTCACTAATGGAAATGGGCGGAAACTGGCTGTAAGGCCAATGTTGTTAACGAAAGAAAACTTAAGGGACCTATTTGACACAAAAACTTATAGGAGCAAATTGAAAAAACAAATAAACTTAAGGTACCAATGCACTAGTTTTGACTTTACTGATATTTCTCCAGTTCTCCCAATCTCCAAATCCCTAATACGCTTGGTTTCCTATTTGGGTTTCCCTTTCTATTTCACGACACATTTTCTACTTATGCGTTATTGACAATTGTTTCTTACTATTTTGCATTTCTTGACATTCATGTGTTGCTTCTCCCGTTGCCTTACTGCTACACATTTGCTTAACGAGATACACACGAATTTGCTCCTTAATCTTTAATCATTAGTGTTCTATTTTGTTGTTGTAGTGCCACATGTTTTGGGGGATTGTTTCTTAGGTTTGTATCTATCCAAATTACACTTCTCTTCCCATTACCATGGAAATTCGTGATTCCCAGGATGATCTGTTAGAGTCGTGTCGACAACACCATTGTAGCTACCGTCTTAAGAATCAATGGAATGACATCACACGTTCATGTTTATTCTCCAAATGTGTTTTGAAAGGAGCAAGCAAGAAAAGAAGTGGTCATACACCATAAGGAGTCTCCATGATGTGGCCCAATGTTACTTGTAGATTTCGCATGGGGTAGATGGTCATTCCATTGAGAATTATAATGATGCTTCCAAGGTCGTTCTAAGAAGGTTATAAACTACTGAGAGTTCAAGATTAAAAGTATCTTACCATCACAAGAGGTTCGCATTCTTGTGATTGAGAAGGGGAAATACTTTGTAGCCCTCCTTTGGGAATCTCCAAGTAACCCATGCTGGAGTTGTTTATCAATGGTTTACCATAAAAGATGGTTACATTGTATTGACCCCAAAATCTATTCACTCATTTGATTTTTGAACTATATTCACTTTCTTGAGGCAAAACTCTCCTTTCAAGGGCCCTATGTTAGGCATTTCGATTCTCAGATTTCATACTCAGCTACCATACACTGGGGGAATTTCTATTCTCAAGTTTCATTATAAGGTGCCCAACACTGGGGCAGCTCCATTACCATATGCCTTGGCAACCCCATTCTCCAGTTTCATTTTCGAGGGCTCGACACCGGGGCAGATCTATTCTCAAAGATCCTAATCAGTGACAATTCATTCTCAAGTGACATATGTCGAGCTAATTTCATTTCCAAATTTCCAAATGTCATGCATTAAGGAAAATTTTGCCAAGAACGACTGAATCCAAACTGAGGCAACACCCCTTTGACTACTTGTCACTTCTTGTGAGTCTTTGTTTCTTCCTCTGTAAATACCATTTGAGCTGTCAAACTTCCACCAATAATCAGGAAGTTGAATTGTTAGTAATACCCATTCCTATCATACTTTTTAATTCATGCATGTCTATTACATGATGCTTCAGGTAAGGTGAACATTGGTTCAACAGTACAATTTAGCCGTCTGATGGTAGTCCCTTAATGAATAACTCTAGTTAGAAGAATTCTGAATACAGGGAGGAAGTGACATTCTCAATTGACAATTCAAGCAAGGATTCAAAGAAAAGTGTCTGAAAAAGGTCACAAGCTTCTGTAAGAGTCATATCCAACAAATAAGTCTAAGCAAAATATATTTCACAAAGATTTCCCTTGGCTACGAGTTTGGTCAAACATTCTTAGAAGAAGCTAAATGAATCCAAACTTGACATGACCAACCGAATCTCAGAGATAACTCGGGCTTTATCGGGAAATGGGTACTCTTGAAATTTTCAAGAAGGAGATCATGTGCGCTCAAAAGGATTTTGACGACTCAAATGGATAATCATGGAAATAGGCTCTTATTGATGAAAGGTCTTATGTGCTAAAAAGGGGCATTTTCCGGAAAAGCTTTGGTTGTTGTAAATATGAAGTCTGAGAGCACTTCCAAAACAAAACAAAAAAAATGAGAAAAGAGAAAAAGAAAAGAAAATGGCTCGCTAAGCTGAAAACCTGAAAAGGCGGCTTAGGCAAAAGTTAGAAGACCCAGTAGGTTGAAAACTCAAAAGGAGCAACCTACGCAAAAGTTAGGGTCAAATTCAAAGAAAGGACAAGGAAGTCTCCTCAAGTTGACAAACTGAGGCAGTTTAGGAGAGCAAATCATGAAATTTCCCCTATTCATGAGAGACTAGCAAAGATCATCCTAAAAATTATGTCTTGAAGAAGTGCAAACTCCATTCTGTCATTCACCTTTGAGAATATCTCTGACTAGAAATTCTTCTTGGGATTTCAAAAGGTCACAGGACACCATAATGGTCTCTTGATCAAAGGCACTGTTAAGAGGGGAGAACAAACTGATAACCCCATCCATTGGGTTAATCACGAAGGACGGAGCACTAGCAAGGCTCATCAAGTCCAGAGACTCGAAGCATCGGTCATGCGAACAAATTACAATTCAAGCCAATGGGCTCATTCTAGTTCATCCTCAAATTTAGTTACGGTCCAAACTCCAAGAAGCAATAGATCAAAGAATGGTTTGCAAAAAGAAATTATCAGGATTTTCATAAAACACGAGGCATCACTTGCATCATGCATTGTTCATGAATCAAAACCAACATCATTGCATCTTATTTCTCTACATGTTGTAGGCATAGGGCATCATAAACTTTGTTTTGTTCAGCTTTAACCTGCACAAGGCCCATAAATTGCGTTTCTTTGCGCTTTAGTAGGCATAAGGCCTCTTAAGCTTTGTTTTGTTTAGCTTTAACAAGGCACAGGGCCCATCAGCTATGTTTCTTTTCGCTTTAGCAGGCATGAGGTCTCTTAAGTTTTGTTTTGTTCAGTTTTCGTCCTGTCCGAGCGCCGTGAAAATATCATTTTGGGTTAGGATTTAGTTTATCATTTTGATTTTGTATTATATGCAGAAATGACAGACCCAAAATTTGAAGTTGAACTACATCATGGTGGTCTGTTTTTGACATTTGGTAATAAATATTTAGGTGGTAGGACCAAGAAAGGTCTTGAGTTTGACTTGGACCACTGGTGATTCCAAATATTACTACTATATTGAAGGGTTAGGGTACAAGGAGTTTGCCAAAGTTTACTATTTGGAGCCAAGTAGATGCATGGATAATGGGTTGAAGGAACTAAAGTCTGATTCTAACTACATGGCAATGACTGAGTTTGTGTTGAGTCCAATTATGGAACATGTGGAGGCATTTGTTGTCCATGGTTACAATCAAGGTAATGAGTTTGAACTCACATTAAATGATTTAGACTATGAGCCTACTGAAGATGAAAATGAAAGTGATAATCCAGAGGAAGACCGCAATGATGAATTGTTGTGAATGTTAGATTTGATGACAGTGCTGATGATTATGAACACAAGGATTATTTTGAAGCTGATGAGCATTTGAAAGAACAAGGTGAAATGAAGAATAGACAGAACATGCAGGGCCCCAATTTTTAGTCAACACTTCAAGTCCTATCCAAGCTGATACCTCAATCTCATGTTGTGAGCAATGACAATGCTGAAATTTCATATGGATATATATGAAACGGAATGTCTACATAGCATGGATGGATCTTCATATGATGAGCAAGGCAAAAAGTATATATAATTTGTATAATCTTGCAGAGATATGCATGGACTAAAAGTGGAAAGTGGGGATTGAATTTATCTCAATCAATCAACTCAGATAGGTTATGAAGGAATAAGTGTTACTGAATGGGAGAAATATAAGGTATATTAAATATGACAAGATAAGATGCAGTGTGAAGTGCAAGGGGAAGGATTTGAGTGGATGGCTTTTGTCACCAAGGTGGGTAATGCCTTAACTTACAGGCTTAATACCTATAAAGGAGTTCACACATGTAGGAGAACCTTTAAAAGTTATTTGACATCTTCAAATTGGGATGCAAATAAATTGTCCACTATAATGAGGCTGGATGAGAAGAAGAAATTTGTGCATGTTATGCAGGATGTGAAAGAAAAGTATATGACTGAGATTTTTGTTACCAAGACATATTGGGCAACAAGAAAAATAGTTGAGAAACTCGAGGAGAAGCTATTGAGAAATATGGAAGAATACGGAATTATTTTGAGGAGGTTCAAAATAATGGTAACACATGAGCCACGGTTTCAAATACTATATATGTGCATAGATGCCGTGAAGAAGGTTTTTTAGCTGCCAGTAGACCAATAATTGGAGTTGATGGATGTTATTTAAAGGGTGCTTATGGACAACAATTGATGTTTGCTTTTAGAAGGATCCAAATGACAACTATTTCCCTATTACCGATGTTGTTGTTGAAGCCGAAACAAAAGACTCGTGAGGATTGTTCATATCACTCTTGTTACAAGATTTGGGCACATGAACTCAAAGGAGATGGTTTGGATTACTTACAAGAAAAAAAAATATACTACATTTATGTTGATGCACTTATATTTCACTTTTTTTTTTTTTTGATAATCAAAAAGTATATTGATGGGAGTATAAGGAGTACTCCAACCCACATACATAAGAACATCAAAGTTAGTAGCACCTGTGTAATAAAAATACTAGCCACAATTGGTCCAATATTTGTTATACATAGGCCGACACCTAAAGTATAGCTAAATAAAAGAACTCTAATGAATTGGACCCAATACAAATTGACCCCTGCATAGAACATAAAATATTATGTAGCTGCTTAGCAACCCAAAACCACCTACATCCGTATCATCAATAACATTCCTCTGTGGCCAGCTGCATTTCCAACCAAATTAGCATCATAGTGTATTTACTTTGATAGCTTCTACTGCCAATAAAATCACATCAATTCCATAAACTGTTGACATTTCTTTCACTCAAAACTGCCTAACTATGCGCATACAGAAGACAGAACATGCTTGCAAACTAAACCAGAATGCAGAACAATATATATGACTGATAAATCAACAAAGAGCGTTAGCAGTAACTGATTGAGATTTCCAGTCATACATATAAGGTTTTATGCCACAGCAGAATATTTCCAAGCACACACTAAGTTAGAATCTTTAAACAGTACATCGGATTTAGGCACCAGTCTGTGAAAGAGAAACTGTTCCTTTTTACTGATGCCTTACACCAAGACCAAACTCTCACTTTTATCATTTCTATTATCTTCACAGCATCCAAACCAGCCTGATTAAAAATGATGTCGTTTTGAAGCAGCCACAATGACCAAACAATGCCAAACCAGAACATCCTCCACCCTTTTTTGTATCCTTTTGTGTCTAAGAGCCCACTGTGTTGTAATAGCAACTCATTTAAGTTTCCTGCTAAAACAGTGTAGACTCCCAACCAATTATATATGAACATCCAAATAGAATAAGAGAAGTTGCAAGACAAAAATAAATGGTTGGTAGTTTCTAATTCCTTTTCACAAAAACAACATAATGGAGAGCCCGATCCAACCGTGAGGCCTCTGTTGAAAAGGTTAACCGCAGTAGGGATTCTGTCTTGAATAGACCTCCAGCAGAACGCTGCCACTTTGGGAGGCACCTTAGATTCCCACATGAGACTGTACAGTTCCTTTCCCATACCTCCATCCACTGCTGTAATGACTTTGTATGCTTCCTTCACCGTGTAAGGTTTTTCCCCCACACAACCAGCTCCAGCTATCATCCACATTTGCTCTTGGACACTTTTGGTTAATGATATTCATCATGTTCTCCATAAGCCCTTCTTCCCATATAAATAGTCTTCTTCTCCAATTGAAGTTCCAACACCATAATCCATCTCTCCATGTGCCCAATTGCTGGATCTTTGCCTCCTTCAACAAGGATATGTTGTACAACCTGTGAAAAGCACCAGTCAAAACATTCGTGCCTACCCAAAGATCATTCCAAAAAGAAATGTTGTTTCCAGAGCCCAAGACCCTTCTAATTCCATTGGATAACCACCCCTCCTTTTGTGAATCCCCCCTCTAATTTACCTAAATTGGACCACCACATTGATACCTCACCGCCCTCAAAAGTTTTTTCACACCAATTTACTCCCCAACTAGAAGGGTCCCCATACCTTACCCTAAGGATGCTCGACCAAAATGACTCTTTTTCTGTGAAGAGCCTCCATCTCCACTTCCCAAGTAACGCTAAGTTGAAGGCTTTTATGTTTCTAATGCCTAAACCCCCATCCTCTCTAGCTCTGCACACAACATCCCATTTTACCCAACATATTTTCCTACACTCATCACTCCCACCCCAAAGGAACCTTCTTTGAATTTGAGTGATTTTGTTCAAAACCTTCTTTGGAGCCTTGTATATAGATAAATAATAAACAGGTAAAGCAGAAAGGACTGCATTTACCAAAATAACTCTACCACCAAAAGAAAGATATTTATTTCTCCAACCCATTAACCTTTTTTGAAGAGAGGTAATAAGTGGCTCCCATGTTGAATACCTTTTCGGATTTCCTCCCACCAAGATTCCTAGGAATTTAAATGGAGTGTTTCCTAACCTGCAGTTCAGTATGTGTGCCGCTTGCTCAATTAAACCAGCATTTGTCTTGATGGCTATCAAGCCACTCTTGTGGAAATTAACTCTAAGACCAGCAGCTAGCTCAAAAGATCTTAGGATACTCTTAACTGCTCTCACGTTTGATATAGTCATATCTCCCACCAAGATTGTGTCATCTGCATATTGGATATGACACTAGTGCAATAAGTGCTTTTTACGTCAGTTAAAATTGATTTTTACGCAAATCTTCGACGAGCGTAAATACGGTGACGTTAAAAGTTAAACTTTTAACGTTAGTTGAGAACTAACGTTAAATATAACACTATTAACGTCGGTTCTTTAACACAACTGACGTTAATTTTGTCAAAATTAACGTCAGTTCTTTAACAAAACTGACGTGGATTTTGTTAAAACTAACGTCAATTGTTATCAAGAACTGACGTTAAAGGTCTTAATTTTAACGTCAGTTGTAATAAACAACTGACGTTAATAGTGTACTGTATATTTTATAAAATACTATGAACGTCAGTTGTATGATAAAACTGACGTTAATAGTATTTTTAAAAAAAAATTCAGTTTTAAAATATCACTCCCCTCAGTCATCCCTACATTCAGTAAATATCCCAGTAACACAGAATATCACACACATTACAGAATTGCAAAGGAAAAATGGAATAATGATCCATATATATGTATTCAGAAACAATATATATTTATTAACATAGGTTATAACTCAAAATAAATACATCAATAGAAATAAAAATAAATGTATACTAAGTTTAAACTACCTATATCAATATCCCTTCGTGATGATCATCACGAGTGGCATGTACATCGTCCACCTGTGTCTCCTCGATTATAGTAGGTATGTTTGTTGAAAAAGAAGGAGTCTCAGGAATATCAAGATTTGAATCTTCATTTTCATCACTACCATTATACATGCTTTTTCCTTGGAGAACCACGGACAACCTTTTGTTAGAAGGATCAGTGATGTAGAACACTTGTTTTGCTTGGGAAGCCATTATGAAAGGCTCATTTATATGACCTAACTTGTTGAGGTCTACCAATGTGAACCCCAATTCGTCGGTTTGTACACCACCATTACTATCAACCCACTTACATTTAAATACCGGCACCATAAGCTTAGTGTAATCGAGCACCCAAATATCTTCAATATATCCAAAGTAAGGTCTCGGTGCTGTAACGGGTTTTGTGTCCTTTGCACTAGAGAAGTGCATTGCTTCGGCCACGATCATAACCCCACTATTTTGCATGGTACTCTTGTTATCTTGTTCCTTTGTATAAAAGGAAAAGTTATTTATGTCGTATCCGCTCCAACATATGACGTTGAAGTTAGGCCCACGTGCTAGCCATTTTACGTCATCGGAGAAGATACTACCATCCTTAAGCATTTCTTCCTTGAACCATGGTAAGAAAGTCTTGTTATGCTTGTTCAACAACCACCTTTCGCTCATTCGAGGGTTTTCTTGATTGACTTTTCTTTTATGTTCAAATAAGAAAGGCTGAACACATTCGATGTTGTTCAATACATACAAATGTGCTTGAAGTACTTCCTCCCGATCCTTCCTATTAATTCTTAAGCCATGTGTACCCTTACCTTAACATCTGATCTCATCATACCGAGGCTTAGGAACCCCTATAGGATCCGTGTTATGAAGGTAGTCCGAACAAAACTCAATAGCTTCTTCTGCAACATACCTTTGAACAATAGATGCTTCCGGACGATGAGGATTCTTCACGTACCCTTTCAAGATCTTCATGTAGCGCTCAACTGGGTACATCCATCTCAGAAAAACCGGCCCACATAATCTAATCTCCCTCACCAAATGAACAATTAAGTGAACCATTATGCCGAAAAAGGAAGGAGGAAAATACATCTCCAATTGGCACAAGATTGTAGCAGCCTCAACTTCCAAGTCATCCAACATACGGGGGTCAACGACTTTGCTACATATAAAATTGAAGAATGAGCACAACCGAGTAATGGCATGTCTCACATTTTTTGTAGCAATACCACGAATAGCAACGGGCAGAAGTTGTTGCATCAAGATGTGACAATCATGAGACTTCAAGCCAACCAATTTAAGATCACTAGAGACAAGCCTCTTCATATTTGAAGAGTAACCATGTGGAACTTTGATGCCCTGAAGACACCAGCAGAAACTTTGTCTCTCTTTTTTTGACAAAGTATGACATGCTGGCGGCAAATAAGTCCGCTTACCATCCTCAACAACTGGAGCTAACTGCTCTCGTATACCCATAGCAACGAGGTCGAGACGAGCATTCTCACCATCCTTTGTCTTGCCCTGAATGTTGAGAAGCGTCCCGATCACACTATCACACACATTTTTCTCCACATGCATCACATCAATGCAGTGTCTGACATCAAGCTTGCGCCAGTATGGAAGATCAAAGAATATCGACCTCTTCTTCCATATGTTTTTCTCAGCAGCTTTACCTTTCTTTTTGGACTTGCCGAATATAACATTGATGTCCTTTACCCTCTGATAAACCTGCTCTCCAATTAAGGCCGTCGGCGCTTCTTCTGTCTCTTGGCATCCATTAAAAGCTTTTTTCATCTTACGATATGGGTGATCACGTCTAAGAAATCTTCGATGCCCAAGATAAACTGTCTTCTTTCCATGATGCAACAGAGTGTAGCATGTGCCTTCTTCACATATAGGGCATGCTTTATGCCCCTTGACACTGTACCCGGACAAGTTACCGTATGCTGGAAAGTCGTTGATGGTACAAAATAACATGGCACGAAGCTTGAAAGTCTCATGAGAATACCCATCAACTACATCAACACCTTCCACCCACAGCGTTTTCAAGTCTTCAATCAAGGACCTAGATAAACATCTAAGTCATTTCCCGGTTGCTTTGGGCCCGAAATCATCATAGACAACATCATGTATTTGCGCTTCATGCACAACCAAGGGGGCATGTTGTAAATCACCAACAGAACAGGCCATGAACTATGAATACTACTCATGTTACCATAAGGATTCATTCCATCCGTAGCAAGTCCAAGCCTTAGGTTTCTTGGCTCATCGGTGAAATTCGGAAACATAGTATCGATATTCTTCCATTGAATAGAATCAGCAGGATGACGAACCTTTCCATCACGTTTCCTCTCATCATTATGCCATCTAAGATTCTTCGCATCTTTCGCATTGGCAAACAATCGCTTGAACCTTGGAATTATTGGAAGATACCACAACACCTTCGCAGGAGGACCCTTTTTTCTCACATCATCAACATCATCATCATCATCACCACCCTTCACTTTGTATCGTGATAACCCACATTTGGGGCAATCGTGTTTGTCTTCATGAACACCGGTGTACAATATGCAATCATTGGGGCATGCGTGTATCTTCTTATACTCCATACCCATAGGGTACAATACCTTCTTGGCCTCATAGTTATGGTCAAGCAATGTGTTGTCCTCCGGAAGCAAGTCTTTCAACACTTCAAGCAATTCCGTGAAGCTTTTATCGCTCCAACCATTTCTCGCCTTCACACAAACCAATTTTAGCACCGCCGACAACCGTGTATGAGTAGTACACCCTGGATATAAAGGCTTATCCGCATCACCGCACAACCTATCATACACATGAGCTCGATGAAAAGATTCTTGTCCAATATCACGGATCATGTCCTCTACTCGATCATCCTCCATATCTACGTCAACGTCCTCACTTTGGGAGACACTCGTCGTACTACTCAACAACACATCACCATGCCATATCCATCTTGTATAACTCAAGCAAATCCCTTCACAAATCAAATGAGTACGTATATCCTTCACCGTACATTTCCTCGTATTCAAACACTTGACACAAGGACAACGGAACATTCCATTACTATTAGGAACATTCCTTTGAGCAAATTCTATAAATTCTCCCACCCCCTTCAAATACTCAGCACTAGTGCGCTTACAAACCATCCAACTATGATCCATAACTAGATAGGTCCTGTAGATATACAAAACATATATCCAATATAAGGACAATACGGGAGATTGAAAACTATAGTTTTTGAAGATTGCCAAGCACTGGTCACGGTCTGGCAGTGATGTCCATCACGGTCGTAACGTGCCAACTGAACCAGACCATGCCATCACAGCGAAGCTGATCGATCACGGTCTAGCCGTGATGAGCATCACGACCGTGACAGATCAACCAGCAGAGCAACATGCACTCAAAACCAAAAATAGAGACGTACATTCCAAACAACTCAAACTCACGGTTTCAAGTTTCAAGTTTCAACTACTGAGACTACAGTTTCAACATACACTCAAAACCAAAAATACAAAAATGTGCCCTAAATACTCACCAGAAATAGGTGCTCGCGTGGTGGTTGGGAGGAATCGCTCGAGTGGTGGCCAACGTTCGATGTGGTTACTGAGAGCAGAGGGACAAGGAGAGTTAGTGCGCGGGAAGGGAAAGAGAGATGTCAAGTTATTGCAAAGAATGAATGGAAAGATAGAGTTAGAGTTAATAGTGTACCTCACGGTGGTGGCGAAGAAGCCCTCGCGGTGGTTGCGGTGGAGATGAGCTCGCGATTAGGGTTCTGTGCTGGGTGAGAGCGAGAGTGAGGGTTGAGAGTGATCTAGGGTTGAGCGTGATGAAAATATAAAAGAGACGTACGTACAGAGCGAAGTTCAGAAGGCGCGTGGGTGTAAACGTTATAATCAAAAAGCAAAAAATAAAATAACATTTAACGTCAGTTTTATTAAACAACTGACGTTAAAAGTAATTGTTTAACGTCAGTTGTATTAAACAACTGACGTTAAATATTAATATTTTTTAAAAAAATACTTTTAACCTCAGTTGTTGAATTCAACTGACGTTAAAAGTGTTGTGTAAAAATCATTCTCTATATAAAGTACCATTATTCTGTATCATCTGTAATACTGCCTCTTCTTTTTTTCTATATTTCTATTCCTTCACAAAATGGCTCTTGAGACCTGTGTTAAGAGTAGGATTATTTACGTCAGCTATTTATTTAACTGAAGTAAAAATCACACTGTTAACGTCAATTGTATAAACAACTGACGTTAAAAATAAATATTTTTTATTTTAAAAACACTTTTAACGTCAGTTTTATTCAAAAATTGACGTTAAAAGTGTATAAGTTTTTGCAAATTTAAAGCATTCATTCCTTTTATGAGCACTAAGTTTATACCTAGCTAGACTTAAAGGTCTATTTCTTCCTATTCCTTCGGGTGTTTTCTTTTCTGCACGTTTATAATATATGATTGCCAACTCCCAATGCGCCTTGGAACCTAATGCTCTTAATGATCCATTTATTTTTTTAGCAACTTACGACGCCTAGTAACTTCATCCCCTACTCCTATAAATAGCTTCCTTCCTTCCTTTAATTTTTCTGCTTCACAATATGGCTCTGCCATGCAGATTAACTTCATCACTCTTTCTTCCTATACCTAGACTTAAAGGTCTCTGTCTTAATGGTCAAACAACTTCTGAGTTTGAGTAAATCACATTACATGGATGATAAGGGTGTGTAAATCGCATTATGTGAATTGCACACACCATCATCCTTCTGGAGAATCAGCAGCTACAGTTCCAAAACCTCAGCTTTGGAACCAAGTGGCTGTTCCAAGAATATTGCTGAAATAGATCGAGTGCACCCTTCACTCTGCTTTGGCTCCAAATTGACTGTGGATTCAGATGGAGCATCAAGGACTTCAAGTAAGGGAGGAGATACATTCAATATTGGAGTTTCTGAGGACAGGACTGAGAAGAAAATGATGTTGAAGCAGAAACTTTTTTATATTTTAGTGTTATCTTGCGAAAATTTTTTATCTTTTAATCATGTAATTGTAACTTATGAATCGCTTCAATGAGATACGATTTGATTATACATATATAACTTGTTTTATGTTAAGTGTTTATTTATTTTAATTTGCACAAGAATTTGTTTACTAATTCAAGCTAATTAATTAAGATTAAAAATAAACTTTTTTAAAAAAATGATTAGAAATAAACTGCACTATATATGGAGTGATGATCTGCGTTAAGAGTGACAACAGGGAGATGACAACGAAAGAAAGATCGGAATGAGTTGATTATTTACGTCAGTTATTTATTTAATCAAGTAAAAATCACACTTCTAACGTCGAGTTTATAAACAATCGGCGTTAAAAGTGTTAATTAACGTCCGTTCATTAAACAACTGACGCAAATAGTGATTTAATATTTACAAAACTGTCACCGCCTCACTTTTAACGTCAGTCCTTAAAACAACTGACGTTAACAGTGAATTAATGAAGTCTAATATTTACAAAACTGCCACCGCCCCCTTTTTAACGTCTAGTTTTTGGTTAACTAACGTAAACCTTTATCGTCTAATGTATATTTTCCACTAGTGTGAGATACCCCGAATTTCTGCTCCCTTCCTTCAAAGACAAATTCACTGAAGATATTTTTCTCAACCGCACTGCAAACAAGACCACTAAGGCCTTCTGCAACTATAAGGAACAAGAATGGGGCCATTGGGTCTCCCTGACGAATCCCACGTGACATTAGGAATTCCGGTAATGGACTTCCATTTACCAATACTGAAATTGATGCTGACTGCAAGCAAACTTTAATCCAAGTCTTCCATTTGTCTGGGAACCCCATTCTGGATAGTTCACTGTTGTTGCACACTGAATTGTATACTGATATGCAATTATGCACTTATAATTCACCGAGGCACTCATATTTCACTACCACACCATCATACTGATAAACACACACCACACTTATTCTCACTAATGTGCACACTTGCACTTATGCACCTATACACACTTGCACTTTTGCACACCGATATTTCACTGTTAATGCACCACATTGATATCCAACGCACTAATATGCACAATGATATTTCATCGTTTATGTACGACACCGATATGCACTCTGATATTACACTTATGCACATTGATAATGCACTATTTTGGACTATGCACCACCACTTATGCACACTGGTATGAACTGTTATGACTCGATATGTACGATTTTGGACTAATATGCATTGATATGTACTGTTTTGGCTGATATGAACACACTTGCGTTGTTTTGGACTATTTAGCACTGATATGGACTGATATTGATGTAGGGTTGGTTCATTGAACTTTTTAATGATCATTAATGCTTCTAGGGAGTCCAATTTATGTATGAATGATAAATTTGGATATTGTTGTTTGGGAAGATGAATGTTAGCATGGGAAGTTGCTATTTGGGGGACGAATAATAGCATTAGAAATTTCTTATGTTTGTAGCTTATAAATAGTTGGATGGAAGGGAAGATGGAAGTAGAAGTTATCTATTCCTTTCGATTCTCTTAATCTTGTGATGTGGAATTTTAGCACCTATCTTTTTTTATCTAATTCCTTTATTATTTTAGCCCTCATCAGATATGCACACTGATATGCATTGCTTTGGACTATGCACTATCGCTTATGCAAACTGATATGAATTGATATATACTATTTTGGACCGATATGCACTTATATGCGCTGTTTTGGACTGTTTCGATTGATATGGACTGATATGCACAGTGATACGAACTTATATGCGTTGATATACACTATTTTGGATTGTGCACCACTACTTATGCACATTGATATGCACCACACCACACTTATGCACACTAATATGAACTATTTTGCAATATTATGGACTTGTGCACACCAATATGCACTGTTATGAACTTATACACATTGATACTTAGTAATCTTCTTTGTTGTGTTTGTAGGGTCTTGTCCAAGTCTGTGAAGAGATGATGCTTTGAGTTGAACAAAGATTTTACCTTAGCATTTATATGCCAACTGTAAGAAGCAATGTGGTGGAGGTTCATCTTTAAGAGATTTGACTATGAGCATTGAGAAAACTAAGTCTTCTAACCCATAACCCAACACTCAATGAATAGAGCTATGTGGATATCTTTTTTCTATAAAAAATCCATAAGGGTAGCATATAGATAAATATGTAATGTGGCCATAATGGGACCACACGTTTTGAAGCTTTAACTTTTTCTATTGCTGATGGAATATTAAAGTACTTTATTATGTATCAGACAAATGTCGGTGGGTTGTATTAGACCAATGTTTGTTGCATATAATTATAACATGAAAACACTTTTTTCATATTTTACTTTTGTTGATGTGTTTTTTGTCATATAATTATGTTTTTGGCTTATAATATGAAACCATTTTTTTTTTGTCATTTGGTAACTTCAATTGATGCACATTACCATGTCGCTGACATTTATTTACTAATAAATCACCTCCACACATTCATTTACTAATAGAAAACCCCTAACTATACAACATTAATTGCCTAATATATATCTAGGGAAACCTTAACACACCTCTACACGTAACATAATTGATCATTGCAAATAGCAAAGTCATTATACTGAATACACAAAATCACTAGAACAACGTCTTGTATTTTTTTCAGCCTTCCATTCTCCGATTCTAATCTCCTTATTCTATGTTCTTGTTGCATCCACATTATCCCCCCTCTTTGGTTCAATGGATCCTCAATCCATTGAAAAAAAATACACAATTGCTTGTCTATATTTAGCAAGAACACATATCAATAATGAACAAATATTACTATACATGAACACCAGTAATGGAAGACATATGCTGTAATTTTAGCACCCTATAAATCTCCTTCTCGGGTTCTTGTCTGTCTTAGAGGTTAATAGAACCACTGGATCACAACAATAGCAATGGCTTGCAAGTTATCTCTCTCTATTGGTTGATTGGGTGGAGGATGTAGCATGAGATATAGTGACAACAAATATTATTTTGGAATTGAAGGGAAAGGAGAAGCGGAAGCAGGAAGATGCACCAAGGGAGCTGCTCGAATGCTATTTTGGTCATATAACAGTCGATTGAGAAAAGACACCAAATACATGGGTGTTGCAAGAATGAGAAGATGACCTTCTGAAACCCTAAATAGAAATTTGAAGGGGGGGCATACCAGGTCACATTCCACATTAGCACAACAAACATCTTGTTGGCCTGATGGACACAACCCAAAAAAAATTAGATGACCAGGGGCCCGATTAGAATTTTTTTTAGTTTAGGGACCTACTTGAAAGTTTCCAAATAGTTTAGGGACCAACTAAATAATTAGACCTTTAAAATATTTTGAAAATATCAAAATTGACTTGAAATTGTGAAAAATGGTTTTCTGCCCTCAGTATTCGAGTACTTTTCATAGTACTCAAGTTGTGGATAAATGGCTCTTATATGTTTTTATTAGTGACCAAACTTAATGATCAATAAAAATGATTTGTTTATTACTTTGATTCACTAACAACTTGCAAAGCTTGATTTTTCAATGAGAACATTAGAGCAAGGAAAGTGGATGCAAAGGACCATGGAACATGCAAATTCAAGGAAAGGATCATGAAGAATGACATGAAGAAAGAGCATCATGAAGAAGGAATTTAAAGAAGATCATTAGGAATTTGTGTAAAGAAAGTACTTAGATTAACTCTTAGTTAAGCTCTCTAAAATAAGTGAAAATGACTTTCAAAAGTAAACATGTTTTCAAAATGAACTTAGAATGAAAAAGGTTAATTGATGAATCTGTACATCTATGTGTACATCGATGTACTTTCAGTTAATTAACTAACTTTTAATGAAAACCTGAGTGTACATCTATGTATAAGTATTATACATCTATGTCTACATCTATTGATTCTGGACTTGCTTGATCAGAAAACATTTTTGCAACTATACATCGATTAGTACATCTATGTATAAGCCAAAACAAAACCAATGAGTTTTTGAGATAGCAACACAATTGATTGGATAACCAATGTATGTGGTTCTGGGCTTCAATACAAGTGTTTTTCAAGAACAGCATCGATGTACTAATTTGTGTATCACTCAAGATCAAGAACTTCCAAGAACATAATCGATTGATCAATTGATGTACACAAGTTATAAAAGAGAAATTTTGTTTAATACATCTGTGTACTAATCGATTGACTGATAACAGAATTTTTCAATTCATTTTATTTTGATCTCAACTGACTTGTAAAATGTGTCCAACGGATTTACACTACAACAGAAAAGGCTTTAGATAGCATTTCCGGATGCCTTTTAATAGCGTTTGTAAGCGCTATCTATGCCACCGCTATTAAAAGTCGTTAGCAAAGATAGCATTTAAGAAGTGCTATTAAAAGATGACCTTAGATAGCGTTTCCGCGTACAAACGCTATCTAAAGGCAGACTTTAGCTAGCGTTTGTATTAACAAATGCTATCTAAAGTCAGACTTTAGATAGCGTTTGTTTCAGTAAATGCTATCTAAAGGCAGGTCAACCATCCACATTCCCGGTTACCCTTCCCTTTCCCTCTTCATCAACCTCATCTTCTTCTCCATCCGACGTGTGGCTGCCTGAAATAGGACGATGATGGTGGCATTCCAGGTGGATATACCAACCACTCTTCTACTCTCTTCTGTCCATCTCCTCTCCAAGCAGATCCTGCGTCCACATAGCTTTGCCATCCACCGCCAACCACCACTGCAGTCCCACCTTCGTCACCTCATCATGGTTCAACCTCTGCTCCGTCCATCTGCAACAAATAACTGGAACCACGCCTTCGCTGTCACCATCGAGCCCAGACGCGAGCTGCCCTGATCCACCTGAATCCACCATTATTTATGATGTTCTCCTCTATTCAAGGCATGAAACTTTGATTTCCACACAAAAATTCACCCGCGAAAAAGATATTAATAAAAATAACAGAGAAAACTAGAATCGATGATGTGTGAGTGAGAGGTTTACCTGATAGATCTGGATCTTGCAGAGGTTTGCTAGGGTTTGGTGTGTGGATCTTGCATAGAGAGAGAGAGAGAGAGTTGCTACGATTTAGTGAGAAAAACAAACATTCACAGGGGAAGAAGAACGTTTACCTGCAATGGTGGTTCGCCAGTGTCCTTGAAAATGGTGGTTCATTGAGTTTCTATCTGTGTGTGTGAGGAAGAGTACGCAGAGTGAAAGAGTACGCGGAGTGAGAATCGAATCACCTAAGATAGCGTTTCAGTGAGGAACCGCTATCTTAGGTTGTTAGTTAAGATAGTGCTTCCTAATGTAAGCGCTATCTTTTCCTGCAGCTTGACTTTTAATAGCGGTTCCTTAAGGAAATTCTATCTTAGGTGATACCTAAGATAGCGTTTCTTTAAGGAACCGCCATTAAAAGTCCCCTCATCACTTTTAATAGCATTTCTGCACGGAAATGCTATAAAAGGTGCGTTATTAAAAGTCTAATATGTTGTAGTGTTATTTTGAAATATAACTATATAAGGACATTGGCAAACACTTTTTTTTTTTAATCTAGAACTCATAATACGAGATCAATCACTGAAATTTGAGAGAGCTTAACATTGAGAAAATCTGAAGTATTTTCAATAGTCTTAAATTTTTAAAATCTGATTCTCTAGAATCTGATTTCAATCTTTTCAATTGTAAGAATTGTGATAAGAGAGAAGTTTCTCTTGCTGGTTGATTCAAGAGTAGAAGGGACTCTTGGTGCTGTGCAAGAGTAGAAGGGACTCTTGTGGCTTTGCAAGATTGCTTTGGGAAAAAGGTGTCGTTTTGGTAGAAGGAACCTAAGAGTGAAGCTTGTGTAAAGAATCTTATAAATTGATTTTGATAGTGGACGAAACTCACAGTGATGTTGAGACTGGATGTAGGCTACCAGAGGAGGTAGCTGAACCAGGATAAAATTGGTTTGCATTTTCTCTTTCCCTAAACTCTTTATTGTTAGATACATGAATTAAGCAATATGTTAGGGATGCTTGCATGATTTGATTAGTTTCTGATCTTGTTCATATCTGAAATCAACAGTCTTGTTAATCTTTCTTTTATAAGTTCAAAGTCTTGTTAGAATTATATCTTGTAAAAACATATTTTAGTTTGTTGGTTGACAAAATATTTTTCAAAGTTAAGAAAAACAATCGGTTTTTGCAAGGAGGGGAAAAGTTTCAAAAATATAACATGCTCAATTCAACCCCCCTCTCCCTCTTGAGAAGTAGTGAGAAGCCACAACCAACACAAGTATCATGTGTTTTTTCAAGCTCAATACAAATTCTAGAGAGACAATACTTAATACCTCCGTTAGTACTCAAGTATCGTCACCTAAAAGTGGGAAGAAAAAAAATCTTGTTTTTGATAGTGCAATGATAAAAAAAAAATCAAGTTTTTGAAGGTGTACTCAAGTATCTCTTACGTTACTTAAGTACCACCTATTTTTTTGTCACTGCGGGTAATTTTTTTAAGTACATTAAAAACCATAGGTTTTCCATATCAGGCTAGGTGAAGCCGGCAGGTCTTCTTTGCTTGCTCCCGCCCGAGGATCCTCTATAAGAGTTTGTAGTGAGCCTCTGGAGTGGGTGGCGGGTTATGCCTCTCGCTGGGTACTCGTATGGCAGAGCGAGCTCTGGTTACTCTATTAGGTGATATGAGAAAATATGCAAGAGTTAAGATGAGTTGGGGGGTTTAGAAATATTCCTTGGTATTTATAGAGGTTGGTTACCCATGTAAGGTGAAGGGTTTTAGACAACTTTTGACGTGTTCAGGCAGCGGCAGACTACAGTGCCAAAGTAATGAGGGTGAGACCCTTGTTGGTCGCACACATGGCTTGGTCATGGGCTTGTGTTTACAGCCATGTGGGTCGTGATTGCATCCTCCTGGGAGGTTCTTTTTATCGGGCCTTGTGGTTGGGTTGTGATCCATCATGGCCTTGGTTTTGGTTTGGAACTAAGTGAAACATAATATATTAAGTTTTTGCAAATGAGTTACGGAGAATAAAAAATGAAATATTTAATACAAAAGATTTAATTTTTATTTTTATTTTTTACTGAGGTTTGATTTTTATTTAATATTTGTTAAAATTTATTTCTTCAGATACTCTTTAACAAAATCTTAATATATTTACTCAGAGAGTTTTTTTGATTTTTTTTTTTTTGTAAATACATGTGTATAATTTTTTCCCCAATATCTAGTAACAATGTTTTATTATTTATACAACTTTTTTTGAATGTTAATATTATATTTTTTATAGTTTAACACATTTATTTATATTTTTTTATTTCTTATCCTAGCATTTCATTTCACAAGACAAAAAGTAACCTAAAAAAAGTCGTTTAAATAAAAAGGTTCTTCTGCATCCCTCTTTCCCTTCTAGATGTATCTCATCCTTTGATTTAAAGGGATGCAGAAGAGAAAAACATAATAGAAAAAATAAAAATAAAAGGTGAAGGTGTCTCCTAGAGTAGTACCCTACTATAGTATACGAGAATTTTTGCAATAGGTATCTAAAGCAGCCACGTTAACATGCCAATTTTCAGTCATATAAATAGTGAAAGCAATCAAATTTTGAGCTTCCCAATAAAATCGGATGAATGGTAAAATAAAATAGTAACAATGCTATGTATGCATATGACTCTTCTTTATTTGCCAATGATGAAATACATTCTGTCCTTCTACGAACCTCCATGTCCATGATGACTTGGTAATTTCTCTCCACAGGGTTGCCAAAACCCAAAATGAAAGGGTGCTGCTTCCCTGTGACCTTTGATCGGTCCCAAAGCCGAAGGGGCAGCTTCAAGCTTATTAGAAATTCCTCTTTTGGTATTGCTTCTGGCTCTTTTCTTTGATTTCATTTATGCCATTTTGGTGTTTTTGTCTGAATTGTATTGCAACTATGAGCCTTTTGGCTTTTGATTGGTTTTTTGGTATGAAAACAAATCTGGTTGGTTAAGCGAAGCTGTATATATGAAACTAATGAGGTTTCATCAAGACGTAATAACCACAATGGTAAAACTCACCCTCAAAAGCTAGTCGTTAAGAGGAGGGTGCCTTGATAATTATTACCTCACACTCCTCCCATTCTAAACAACTCTTAGCACGTTACATCCCATCCCCCTTGTTCAGCAAGGACCGCGACGGCTATTAACAAACCCTACTGGATATGCCTCATCATTGGGGGACTACGACATGACATCCGCATGCATGCGTGGCCCATGTGAGGTTCTTAAAGCAAAGGCTTTAGGCCTCACCCAAAAAGCGCATATACCTTATATATGTTAATGTTATATAATTGATTCATTGAATAATAATAAATTATTTGATAGTACTGAATAAGCCAAAAAACTTGATATTTGTACTTCAAATTTATTGACTGCATTGAATAAATAAATGAATTTTACTGCAATGAATATGATTTTTGCGTTTGAAATGCGGTATATATAACATGCTTTGTTATATAACTACACCGAATAAGTCTAACTTTAGAGTCACTGTAGGCTTATACAAGGATTGGGACGATCCTGTTCACGTGACCCCGTTGTGGCACCCCAACCGCCCAACTGGTATGACCTATGATGATAGAACTCACCTTAGAATGGGCTGACCGTGTGGGTTAATGAACTACGGTGGCACCCTCCCCTTAACGACTAGCTTTTTATGATGAGTTCTACCATTGTGGCTGTTATGCAAGAGTTAATAATATTAAGTTCAGACTTTTAACATTAGAAATGACTTGAATTGTCTGATGTTACAAGACCAAGTTTTAGTTAGAGATTGACAATTATCATTTAGATGACATGGCCCACTTTATCTTATAACAGAAGGTTTTGGGTTCAATCGTCAGTAGCCAAAGGGGTTTCCACCTACTTTTCTATTTGGCATGAACATGTCTATGCAAGCATGTAACACCTTCCAATATCCCTATGTCTTCAGCCATCATTCATTTTTCTGTATGAAAATTTTGAATTTAATTTATAGACTGATAGACATCAATATTTGTTTCACTAAGCTGTCTTTAAGAAATTCACAACATGCTAAATTTCTTGAAGTTAAATAACATTAGGTGCTAATAATTTCCCTGAGTCTGTTTAATTTTATAAATTCATATTAATGTTCATCATTATTTTTCCTCGAACTATTAATCAGTTACAGTTCTTCTTTGCAGATTCACCCAAATGTGGTGCCAGAAGAGGGAGTCATAAGGGAAAACCTCTAGTTGTTTGCTTTGGAGAAATGATGATCAATTTAGTCCCTACAGTTGCTGGAGTGTCCCTTGCAGATGCAGCTGCCTATAAGAAATCCCCTGCTGGAGCTACTGCCAATGTTGCTGTTGGAATATCTAGACTAGGATGCTCAGCAGCTTTTATTGGCAAGGTGAAATTCTGTAATGAGTCTAATAGGGATTAACTGAATAGTATGAATTTTATTGAATTTCAGCAAGGGGAATTCAACTTCCAGAAAATAAGCTGGAAGGAAGTACGAATAGTAAGCAATCTCAGTGATATAGACTATACTGCAAAGCATTGAGAAAAGGGGATAGAAATGAGACAGAGAAGAGAGACTCAGAGAGGAATGAATTACATCACATAATGCACACCCTTATCATTTTCCTTTCTCACTCTTATACACCTCACCCTCTCACCCCTTTTCCATATGTTTCCTTTGCCTTTTCTGCTATAACCATTTTGCCGACTTGGCTTTTCTCTATTGATATCATAATATTACCACCCCCGTTAAAATCAACCTTGTCCTCAAGGTTGAAGCTAAGACAATGTTGTTGCTTGATAGTAGCTTAGTGGCCTCCAAGTCAACTGGACCTTCCTAATGGACAAGAGAAAATCCATCCAGAGCCCATTGTTTGAACTGTGAGGACCCATTGGTATGAAAAAAATAGTCATCGCCACCCAGATCCCATTTCTTGGACTGTGTTGGCATAATAGTCCATTGTTTGATCTTCAAGTATGTGTAGTCCTGACTTTTAGCATAAGAGAGCCCTGTTTGGGTAAACGGCTTAATTAAGCGTTTATAGGATAAGGCTTATCATATAAGCTCTTATGTATAAGCTATTTCTATAATTAACGAGAAAATATAGTCAAACTGTTTTTATATAAGTTATAAGTTGTTTTCATAAGCTATCCTGAAGAGCTTATCAAAATAAGCTGAAAACAACTTATGGACATGTCACAAGCTGTTTCCATAAGCTCTCCCAAACACTCTGACAAGTACTTATGCCAGTAAATAAGTCCAAATAGACTGTTTATAAACCAATCCAAACAAGCTCCAGATTCGTTTTTCCGGATAGGTGCGGAAACAACTTAATTGCATGCTCATTGTTACCACATTTGGAATATGCACCAAGTATTGCATTCCCAACTCTAGGCGTAGTATATCTAAAGGTATCCAAAATAGAGATGCATGAAATCAAATCTTTCCAAGATAGTATAGAATAAGTGTGATATGCTTCTTCTGTATAACCACATTTTGTACCAAAGCATTTCCCATGGCAGTATCTTCAAAAAAAGAACAGAATGCCTCAAACTAACCAAAGGCAACGTTCCCAATTGTTTCTTTTGAATTAATTGGGCCTGCCCATTAGGTTTAGGCTTTACTGCCAACTTTCCAAAATTGCCCCTGCCCTCCTACTCTTTTTCACGACAATAATTAGTAGAGGCCAGGGGCTTGGTTCTCCACTCACCTCCCAGATGTTCAGCCATGGCCACCTAATGAGCAATGCCTCAACGGCCGCCGCATGGGAATCTTGGTTTGGCGGTTCCGGCGGTGGTTTGATCGGTCGTGTCTCCGCTTTCATCGTTCTCCTCCGGCAACGGTTTCGTTTCAGCGGTTGTGGCACTTCGACCAGCTTGTGCTCATTTCCCAGCTCCGTTGTCATCATATCTTTGCTCTCTGCCATGGTGACAATGAAAGAACCAATGTAAAGAGTCTAATAGGGAATTAACTGAATAGTATGAATTTCAGCAAGGGGAATTCAACTTCCATTATATAAGCTGGAAGGAAGTACAGATAGTAAGCAATCTCGGTGATATAGACTATACTGCAAAGCATAAAAAAAGGGGATAGAAACGAGACAGAGAGAAGAGACTCAGAGGGGAATGAATTACATCACATAATGCACATCTTTCTCATTTTCCTTTCTCACTCTTATACACCTCACCCTCTCACCATTTTTTCACATGTTTCCTTTACCTTTTCTATTTCAACCATTTTGCTGACTTGGCTTTTCTCTATTGATATCATAACAAATTCTCTACAAATATTAGCACTGTGTCTGTGCTTCCTATATATGTTATATATGTTGGCTGTTTATGTTATTATTATCATCTTTTACAAGAATTCTTTATGCAAAATCCTACTTGCGGTGACTTTGCATCGAAAGTCTGAATCAATCTGATACATCAGACATAAGTGTTTAAGGAAACCTAAGATTGATCCAACGGTACATCAACGTATGAATGCGTGATTTTTTAAATACAGGAATCCATTTTCGTTGGCCCTGTCTATTACAACTTACAAGGGATATATTTTCTGGACAACTACTTTTCCAGAACATTTTATCGTTTCATGGTTTTCTGATCCGCTGCAAATTCTCGAGTTAAGCTATATATTTCAAATAGATCACAACATCCGAGCTTATTTTATTGTTCCTGGCTTCCTATGTGTCATGTCAATTTGAGGTGATAATGCTTTGGATAGTATATTTCATAAACTGTTGGAATGCGATTATGAAAGTTTCAAGATATTTATAGCAAGAATGTCTACAGTAGAGGCTACAAAAAGGCTAGAACTCTCAAATCATGAAGCTAGGAAATAGAATAAAGAAATATCAAATGTAAACAAATATTGAATGAACATAATTTCCTAACATCATAGAATAAAAATCTAGGTAGCTACATTGGCTACGATAATGTCAGGTAAGAAGGCTTTAAATAGGCCTGTCATGTACTTACTGTAAGTGTGGTATGATGGGAGGTGATTGAAAAAATACTATGTATCCATGTTATGCCCTTCAACCCACCAAACTAGTCCAACTAACAATCTAGAATTACCATATAATTCAAAGTACTAATAATTCCAAATTATCTTTCTTCCTTAAATCTACATAAACTCAGTAATATTTTCTAAAGTGAAACAAAGTTCCTGGCATATGCAACATGCCAACATCTACATGCTTGAATGTTCCAGTTTTATTATGTTTTTTGTCTGACCACAGTGTCCCTGATATTTGCATGGAAGGTGGGAAAAGATGAATTTGGCTATATGTTATCTGACATTCTGAAACAAAATGGTGTTGACAATTCTGGCATGCTCTTTGATGCACATGCAAGGACTGCATTGGCATTTTATCATCTTAAGAGTGACGGGGAACCTGAATTCCTGTTTTACAGAAACCCAAGTGCTGATATGCTTCTTCGTCCAGCAGAAATTGATGTGAAACTCATAAATAAGGTAATAGCAATTAGTATAAAAAGTATATGGAACCGAAGGAAAAGCACCCTGTTGCCCCAATCATCATCATCACATTGCCTATACTATATTATTATAACGCATAGTTACTGGGTATGCGGTATGGGCATGTGATATACAGTTCATCATTTTTTATATTATTATTATAAGACTTTTTTAAAATACATTGTACATAGGGTTAATGAACTGTACCCGATAACTATGTTATAAAGTTTATTAAAATCTTATTTAATCATGTTATAATATATTTTGCCAGTTTAACCTTCCATATGGCATGGTTTAAATTGTATTTTTTAATTATTCAGATAATATTTTGATTTTGGAAGTAAATAAAACCTTCCAATCCTAACCTAAAGTGCTATGTTTTTATGTTCCTCAATTTGCTCCAAGACCAGAATCTTAAATTGACAGAACTCTACATCTTGTTATCTCTTAGTTTTTTGTTTCATTAAGTACTTGTGCTATATATGCAGGCAACGATATTTCACTATGGTTCAGTTAGCTTAATTATGGAGCCTTGTAGGTCAGCTCACCTAGCTGCAATGAATGTTGCCAAAAGGTCTGGCAGTATCCTTTCTTATGTCCCAAATGTGACATTGCCACTATGGCCATCAGCAGAGGCTGCTAGGGAAAGCATCATGAGTATTTGGAACTGTGCCGACATTATTAAGGTACATGTTTCGTGTGTGTGTGTATGAGAAAAAGAGAGAGAACACCTATCAATGTCAATTTTTGACATCAAATTGAATGGGCTTATCAAAATTTGACATTGAAAGATTACTTTGATGTATTTATCATTGTAGGGCTGAGAGTACGTTTAGATAAACAGTTCTGACAAACTTATTGCAGTAAATATAAATGAGCTTATATAAAAATTATAAACTATTTTCATTAACTATTATAATAAGCTTTAATATCCTCTTCCAAATACAAGCTAAATTGATAACATTTCATATTTAGATGAAGTATGAACTAATAATTAATTAGGTGTCAACTATGTGTGTGTGTGTGTAACGTAAGGGTCATTTTACAGGTAAGTGTAGAAGAAATTCGATTCTTGACTCAAGGAGATGATCCTTATGACGACAAAGTGATCATGAAGAAGCTTTACCACTGCAATCTCAAACTTCTGCTGGTCACTGAAGGAACACGGGGCTGTAGATACTACACCAAGGTTAGATCCATATAGACAAAGACCTGCATGATTTCTATTCATCTCTACCTGCATAATGTGGTCCTATTAATGAATGTTATTGATATATTTTGTAGTGTAAACATTTTGTCCTAGATAAGATAAATATGGAGACTAACTGGTTATTTTCTCTTCCCTCTTTGCTAATCCAAAATGGGTTGGTTATGTTCACAGGACTTCAAAGGTAGGGTTTCTGGTTTTGATGTAGAAGCAGTTGATTCAGCTGGGGCAGGTGATTCATTTATGAGTGGGCTCTTGAGCATTGTGGCTACATACAAACAAATTTATAAGGTGACAGACACTTAGTAATGCCCCCATATGATCAGATTTTTTTTTAAATATATATCTTTATTTTATTGTTTCTACGATCAGTGACCATGGCTTCTTGAAATTCATGCATGAAATAATAGGCCTTATGAAAACATAAGGCAACTTTGAAGTTGCAGATAAAACATAACTGGCTAAATTACTCTTTTGGTCCCCAAATTATTTTAAAATGTTCAATTTGATCCTCAAGTTTTTAAAATGTTCATTTTGGTATCTTAATTCCTAAAACTTATTCAAATATGTCCTTTCATCAAGTTGACTAATGACGACATCAAGTTGACTAAGAGACCAAAATGACCTTTTTAAACACTTTGGGAACCAAATTGAAAATTTTAAAACAATTTGGGGACCAAAAGAGTAATTTAGCCAAAAGTTTATTAAAAATAAAAAAAAATATTTTTTCCCGAAATTGCCGCATGGCATTAAGATATTAAATTTAATACCACGTAGCATTAAAATATTAAATTTAATGCCACGTGGCATTAGGTAGGACGTCGCCGTTAGTCAATTTAACGGAATGACCTATTTGAATAAGTTTTAGGAATTAAGGGACAAAAATGAACATTTTTAAACTTGAGGACCAAATTGAACATTTCAAAACAATTTGGAGTCCAAAAGAATAATTTAGCCAACATATAATATAATAAATATATAACTAAAATGTGGTACTTCTTAACTCTTTGTTGTTGTATTTTTTAAAATATGTTATTTCATGTCTTTATTCTGTTAACCAATCATGAATTGATATATTATTAAAAAAAATTAATTCTTATAACAATTACTATAAAAGTCATGCATACTAAATAATTTGTAATTAGTTGATATAAAAAATTTACTTTGACAATGTAGCCAAATATAAAACAACAACTTATATGTAATGATACAAGCATTTTATTACACGTGAGAAATGATTTTTGAAAAAAAAATATGATAACAATTTGAATGATATAATAAAGTGCCGTAACTTAATGACCATCAACTGAACGTAATTAATCATGACTTTAAAAGTTATTAACCACAATTTTTAGATGTTCAAATATATATGGGATCATCCGAATTGTTGTTCCATTTTTATGTTTAAATAACACAAGTGTTACACGTTAACAATCTAGTGACTTCAGTGTTTCATCCTCTGCTATTTTCAGGATGAGAAAAGGTTGAGGGAGGCTCTTGATTTTGCAAATGCTTGTGCTGCTGTCGCAATGACAAAGAGAGGGGCCATACCTTCACTCCCCTCTAAGGATGCTGTTCTGAGAATTCTGTACACGAATGACTAGAATATTTGTCCATGATGATTGGCTAAACTAGTAAAACCTGACAGCACGACTACAGGTTTTGAATTCAATTTCTATGGAGTAGGTGCCACTTGTCACATGCTCTGTTCTTGTCTTCTTGAAATGTGATAATTTTCTGTCTTCACTGTACGTTTTTGTCACCATCCTTTTTAGAATTATCTAAAAAGTACGTTTTAGTCCCTTAGAGATAAAACCGACACATTTTTGAATTTAGGGATAAAAAAAGTATGTTTTTTCAAATGAATGATTAAAATCGAATATTACTTAATTTTAAGGGACTAAAAATATATTTAATTATTTTTTAAGTCCCTAAACTTATAAATAATTTATAATTGGGTCCCGTATTTATAATCAATTCCTTAAACCTATAAATAATTTATAATTAGGTCTCTGAATAGGATTCATGAACCATAAAATCTACATGTAACCTTGTCCCGACAATCCAATCAAAAATTATTTACAAGTTCAAGAACTTGATTACAAACGTGAGACCCAATTATAAATTATTACAAGTTTATGGACTTAATTATAATTTTTTAAAATATAAGGATCCATTTAAAAATTTTCAAATAGTTCATGAACCAGTATAGCAATTAAACCTAATGGTAAAGTTTAAAAAGAAAATGGTTTTCTCGTAAAAAAAAAAAGAAAATGGTTTTATGCTTCACACCTTGTCAATAATCAATAATGTTATACATCGATCAAATTTTGAGCTAATTTCCCTTCAAAATTCACACCCTTCAAACATTTCACACTCTCCATTCAACTTTCTTTGAATAAAATCTAGTTAACTATGGAAGACATTCACTCTTAAAAAACTTGTTTTACTCAATATTCTAGATTTTACTTTTTGCTCATGACTTACACTTTTTTCTTTTGGCTTTCATTTGGTTTCATTTGCCTTATTATACTTTTGGTTTTCTCTCACCTTTCACTCTTCTATCTAATGACTTTACTCTTCTATCTAATGGCCTCACTCTTATAAGGACACATAATATCTCTTGATAACTACACTTACAATAAACTTAACCTCAAATATAAATGTTTTTATTTACTAACTACTAAAAACTTTCAATCATATTCAGTCAAAAAAAAAAACTTTCAATCCTATGAATTTGCCAAAACATAAATATTTCCGTACATGCATACTAATTAACTTTTTTTTTTTGGTACAGATGCATACTAATTAACTAAATACGCATTATCAAGTTTAAAATTGCTAATACTATACCAAATTGGCAACTAAATACTAATTAATAATGCTCTAGAATCAGTAAAGACATGCATTTTAAACTCTAGTCATACAACTTGTGAAAGTGCTTCGGATCTATATATATATATCTACATATATATATAAGCGTCAATACAATGTATCATTTACTAAACCATAAGTTTAGGCATCATTATCAACCAAAACACTCAGTTACTATTATTTTTCACCCCTAAGAGATTAGGAAATAATCTAACATTATACATTGACGAGACAGTTGGGATTCCCTTATTCTAATTTGCATAGGCAAGGATTAAATTATCTTCAACTAGACCTGTGTAGTCCAATGAACAATTCAGTCTCCACAACTGAACTTGGACTACTTTCTGCATAGGGTTGATTTTCTCTCTGATCCTTTGATGCTGGATGTGGCTGCATATCATACTGCAGAGGAATTTTGGTAATACTAAGTTTTCAGTCTAACTCAAGGATTTCTAAAATCTAAAACAAGTATTGAACAAATCTGTAAAATAAATTGTAGACAGTAGTAACTATAGTGTAATTTTACCTCCTCCGAGAGCCTGGCATTTTCAGCAAGTAGAGCTTTTTCCTGAGTTGTATTCAAAATACACTAGTTAGCATATTTTTAATGTAATACTAGAAGGGATATTTTTTTTTTTGAACGTTCAGAAATCATGGAAAAAGAAAAGAACCTTGAAGCATCATTTTCTGGGCCTTTATCATGAACTCAGAATGATACAGAAGTAAATTCAAACACGAAGTCTAAAGTAAAGGAGTAATGCTGATTACACAACTTTCAAATGACAATTAGTCATAACCGTGTGGTTTCTTTCTGCATCTAAATTTGACAAAATTACAGAGAAATTAAGCCAACTTTGATGAGATGCAGACACCTCCTGTGTATGTAGAGTTGTCCTATAGTTGGGATTTGACTTATGTGCAAGTAACATCAATTTGAATAGGGTTTCAGTTCCATTGACTCGGCTCAGTTGTTAAGCTGCAGGACATGATGACTGAGTGCGTGGGTTAAACCCCCGCAATGCACTCCGTCTTTTTTACATTCCTTACTCCCCTCTCTCCTTGTAAGGCCTATTATGAGCCTCTCTTTAGAAAAAAAAAAAAAACAAAGAAAAGAAAAGAAAAGGGTTTCAAGCTTATTTTCCTCCTTTTATGCTGTTTTTTTTTTTGGGTTAAAAATGGTAAAGGGATAAGAAAAGGTAGACTAAACTAAATGTTAACAATTAGGCTCATTGGATTGGATTTGGATTCACTCCTCGAGAACAAGATATGATCATATTAGAGAGAGAAAGGATCGGATTTGGATTCACTCCTGGAGAACAAGATATGATCATGTTAGAGAGAGAAAGGAACAAATTTTTTGAAATGTAAGCAGTGGACCTAACAATCAAATATACGAGTCCTTGTATGAAAAAAAAATTATATATATTTTTCCAAATTGCATTAGATGAAACCCAAAATCAAATACTTCAACTTTCTTATCACATTGATATTAATATTATACAAAATCAGATGCAAGATTACATGCATGTATCAAGTTCAAGAACCTTCTAAACTATATGGACAACTTACTTTTTCTTTTAGTTGCTCAATCTGTTCCTTGTAAACCTGAGTCTGAAGAATACAAAGTTGGGATTCAAATATTTATTAAATTTGAAATCTTAAAAGTAAAAAAGCTCTATAGGTTTGTTACACTAACCTTTCGTGCTCGAATACTGCTTACACTCCTCTCTAACTGTTGTTCTATCTGTTGCAGTTCTTCTAAGTCGCATGACACCAAACCTTCTCCCAAGAGTTTCCTGAGGGATGAAAAGTACACATGCAATATATTCTTTCATTATTGGTGCAATTTGACATTGAATGTAAACAAATTGTTAAGATGATAAGAAATTCAAGATCTTGAAACCGTTTTGAAGCTTCAAGTAACTCAATCTTCTTTGTCAAGCTTGCCGTTTCTTGCTTCAAATACTGCCATATATTGGGAAATTTCATTCAGTCTTCAGGATTCTAAGTTGAATGGGTGTCTATGATAAGAAAATACATTAAGCAGGTAGAAATTAATGGAAAGCGAGTTAACCAAATTCCCATTCATGGTCGCATATTGTTGGAAATGTTCAAAGCGTCAAAGATTCTAGTATTTAGAATTTTCAGGATCTATAAGAACTTCTACAAAAAACCTTTTTTTATCATCAATCAACGTGCTAATTAGTTATCATGGCACATGCTACACTGTCTCCAACTCTACAACTGGTAGAGTCCACCATTTTTATATCCGCCATGCTAAATATCTTTTCATGTTGGTTATATAGGATGTATATTAAAATTTTTGGACACTCGAAGTATTTAAATCAAGGTTAAACTATATTTTCAATCTTCGTTCGTGATGCTCATTTTCAACTTGGTCTTTGTACGACAAGTAATTTCAATTCAGTCCCTATATGTACAATTATTTTCAATTTCAATTTGGTCCTTATCGTATATTGTTGTTATAACACTATTTGTTGGAGTTGAAGTATAAGAATCAAATTAAAAATGCTTATCGCGAATAAGGACCAAAGTGAAAATGATTACCACTTATAAGGACCAAAAGAGTATATGTTTGTTTTTTATATGTGACAAGTATTTTCAATTTGGTCCTTATACTTCAACTCTAACAAAAAAAAAATTATACAGGGAATGGTGAATTTTATTTGATTAGGAGAGTAGTTCAAAAAGACCGTTAGAATACTAGGTAGTGCTGTAGTAGGCCCATAAGCTCATTTGTGTATATTGTATATTGTATATAAGCCATCTATTCTTTGCTAAGTAATGAAATACAATTTTCTACACTTTCTACATGGTATCTAGAGCCAAGCCGCCCTAATCTGTTGCCTTTCTTCCATTTTCCGGCGGCCCTGTCTTCTTCTCTGGTGAGCTCTTCTCAGACATACGTTGGTTGTCACCTCCAACACCATTGCATTCGCCTCGTCACCGCCGGCCAGGCCATTGAACATCACCCTAAATGGAGCTGCAACGTGCCACCACAAGCTCTGGTCATCCCGTTCAGATGACATTGAAAAGTTGAAGAAACACTTATTTCATCAATTTCAGAGCAAGGACGGGAGCTTACTTAAATATTTTCTAGGTATTTAAGTGACTCAATCTAAATGTGGTGTTGTTTCTCAAAGGAAATATATATTGGACATTCTTGAGGAAATTGATATGTTAGACTGTAAACCCGTTGACTCTTCTCACTATAAAAATAATGTATTTTAACGACTATACTTGGAGCTAAATATGAATTTTGGTCGCTAAATATGAAAATTCGGTCCGTAAATGGTTCGGGGACCGATTTAACGACCATCAAACGATTTAGCAACTAGGCAATCTGCTACCACATTCGGTAGTCGCTAAATTGATCGATAAATGATTTAGCGACCGAATTTCCATATTTAGCAACCAAATTTGGTGGTAGCTAAATACCTCTTTTTTTGTAGTGTCTATGGATCCTAATGTTAAACTTCCTCCTGGTCAAGGGGAGACATTGATTAATCCAGGTAGGTGGTGAAGACTAGTTGGTAAGTTAAATTATCTTACTATCATTCGTCCAGATATTTCGTTTGTTGTTTCAGTGGTGAGTCAATTCCTTCATTCTCCCTGTGATAGTCATTGGGATGCAACTGTTCATATTTTTTAGGTATGTTAAAGGATCTATCGTCAAGATTTATTGTATGAAAATAAAGGCCATTCCCAGGTGACTAGTTACTCAGATGTTGTTTGGGCTGCAGGGACGGATCTACAAGAATTTTAGGAGGGTCATTGGCCCCTGCTGCTGAAAAAGGCATGTATAATATGTCCAAAAATTCCATCCGGATCAAAAGTTATGATCATTCAAAGATTTATCGACCGTTTGGGATTTCAGTTACCCGTCATGTCCAAAAAGTCATCAATAACATGCACCCAATGCTTCTTGGATGCGTACTGAACCCTGTTGTTGGGTGCAACAGCCGAGGGTCTACTTTGGGTGGCTAGATTATCATGTATATTGATAGATTACTAATATAATTAAGGTTGTGAAATAAATAATTATGAATATTATATATATATATATATATATATATATTGAATGAACTTTAATTTTTAAAGCTAGCCCCTCTTATCATTTAAGTTTGGCTCCCGTCCCTATTGGGTTGGATCTCCTTTTGATAGACGTTCTACGATAGGATACCGTGTTCTTGTAGGAGGTAATCTCGTCAACTGGAAAAGTAAGAAGCAGGAGGTTGTAGCTAGATCTAGTGCAGAGGCTGAGTATCGATTTATGGCCTTGGTCACGTGTGAGCTTATGCAACTAATTCATGACCTGAAATTTACATAGGTCTCTCAAATGAAGTTGTTTTGTGATAATCAACTTCATATTGCCTTCCAACCAAGTTTTTCATGAGAGGACCAAACATATTGAAGTGGATTGTCATTTCATTAGAGAAAAAAGTTCTATTTGGTTGTTTTGTCGCTAGTTACATTAGTTCTAATGATCGACTAGCTGATATTTTCACTAGGTCTCTTAAGGGAACCCAGATTGAGTTTATTTATATCAAGCTGGGTGCGTATAACATATATGCTCCTGCTGAGTGTTAAAATACTAGGTAGTGAGCCTATAATCCCATTTGTGTATATATATATATATATATATATATATATATATATATATATATATATATATATATATATCCTTGTAAATCATCTATTCTTTGATAAGTAATGAAATACAATTTTCTACACTTTATACAAATAATTGCTCACTAGTTTATAGTTACCGTGCAAGGCCTTTTTATGGATTATCCTTCTATTTCACACTGATAGGCCATTTATATGAAAGAAAACCAAGATGCTGTAGTTTGTGATAGGTTTTCTAGATATATTTATATATTTTACTTGTGCTTTCTTTATCTTAAGTTTCAGCACTAGAGGCTTATAGCATTTTACTCTTGATTATTTCTACACAATTCTATATATAGCAATGTTGTATTGTTGTAGAATCATCTAGGGGATTTGCATCAATTTCAAAGACAATAGATGTTTGACCAAAATGAATGATATATGGGGTCGGGAGGATAACAAGTACAGAAACTAGGGTTTAGCATTACCAAGAATGAAAGTTGAGTGTGATTGATATCCAAAGCGCTAATCATTATGGCTTAAAGTATGGAAGAAGTGCAAATGCAAAACTAGGGTTTTGAGATAGTGAATTTGTAGGATGTAAGGAAACTATTAAGAGTATTTTTCTCTCAGTTCTAAAGTGTACTAATGGCTTTCAAAGAAGTAACAAGACTCACATAATATTTTGAAAAAACTGATCAATATTTTTATGTTGCAGCAGCAACATCACTAGGTATTGGGCTAAGGAAAATTTTGGAAGATATATATGTGATAAACAAGAAGACAGAACAATGATGATGGGTTACAATAAATCAACCATCGCTATGGCAAAAAAATAAAAAAAGAATACTAATTTGCCACAGCAAGACAAGGCACATTGTACTTGTGAGGTAATTGAAGGAGTGGTTTAACAAGAATTTTGTAACTTGGACACTCGAGTTGTTGCAGACGTTTTCATTAAAGCATTCCTTAAGAAACAGATTTTAGTTACTTGGAGCAGCACATCAAGTTCAAGGGAAGAATGTGATAGGGACCACGTAATATGGTATGCCTAAGTCCCACATCAAGTAGGATGGGATACTCGGTCAAGCACTTGGCTTGGTTCTTTCCCCTTAATGGCTAGCTTTTAATGGTAGGTTCCCAAAGTACTTGGGTGCTTGTTATTTGGTATCAGAGCTGATTGTCCATGTCTCAAAAAGTGCTACCTACAGAGGGGCTGACCGAAAAGACAGAGTGAAGCTACATAGAGTGCAGCCGCTGGAGCGTTGGCTCCCAGGGGTGGTGCTATATGTGACAGGGACTGAGTATTATGGAATGCCTAAATCACACATCGAGTAGTATGGGAAGCTCGATGGAGTAATCAAGTGGCTTGGCTGCTTATCAAAATGTTGGATTTTAAACTGCAGTCAATGTTTTAGCATTACCAATGTTTTTTTTTAATTATAAAACTTGGATCACAAAAAACCATTACGAGGAAAGAAAAAGCACAAGAGATAAGTATGATAAAAACAAAAACAAATAATGAGTGAGGTATGATGACCTGCATATTTTGTTCATCTGATATGTGTGCTGTTTGATCATTCCTGGTATGCCTACGATAGCGTTCAATTGTCTCCTGCATGCTGTTTAATTAAACCCAATATCGCTACAGTCAGCTGATTCATGGATAATGAAGCTGAGATAATGAATCATACAACTAACTTTTGTCTCTTTGCTCATATCAAGTTACTAGATTTTGAAGAAGTGCTTTTTCCCAAAGATCAATTAGATTCACCAAAGGGTCGAGTTTAAGGGAAGTGTTGAAAATTTAAACTTGATACATACATTTAATTCATTAGTACTTATGCATTTTTAGGTTCAAAGCATTTTCCCTCTGCATGTATATGTCTATCTCCATATCCAAGAACGAATAATTTCTAGGGGTTGTTGTTTCACTATGTGTGCTTAAGTCCATTGTGCAACATAAGGGCCTTCCTGTTATCATTTCCTGAAATGAATAAATAATTATAAAATTATTACTTTGTTTTCATTCTATTTCCTATTTTCAAATATTTGTATAGGAAACAATAAAAACAAATAAAAAGTTGTTTCCGGTACAAACATTTGGAAACGGGAAATAAAATAAAAACAAAGTAATAACCTTATATTTAATTTTGTTGTAACTGTTCTTAAAATCAAAAAATGAAAACAGGATACAGGAGGTAAACTAAACAGGCCGTCTAATACAGGTATAAATATTGTTGTACTAGTGCATTTGCAAGCAAGCCAAGTGAAGGCAAGAATAGGCCAAGTGTAAGGCAAAATGATAGAAAAGCCAAGAATAAAAAGTAAAGCTAAGAAATCAAATCCACTGAATTTCTAAGAAGAGTTTTGAGTGTTCTCCATCTTCACCTATCATCTTATTTCCTTCATACTTGCATCTCCACTCGAAGTTGAATCTTAAATAATTTTGAGGTAAAGTTCTCTTCATTTTCATTCTTGACACTATCTACAAGACAATTACAACTAAGTTGTGCATCCAGATGGAAAAAAATCAACCCGCTATTCAACAATGCCGTTTTGAAAAGGGTAACGGAGAATACTAAAAATTAAAATAGCAAAATGCAAGTGAATTTTGAGAACAAACAATATAACTGGGGAAAATTTCTATAAAGACTTTTCAAAAGTCAAATTAAAGGAAGGAAAAGATACCATTTTTCTAATAAGATGGTTGCAGTAGGCTCACCTTGTGTATATTAAATTGAAAAGGAATGTTTTGATTTAGATAACTCAAAATTATAATTTAAATCAAACTGAAGTGAATACTTAAAAATAATTAATATTCAGCTCATATCCCTAAGTGGCACACTAACACTAAAGGTCGACATAGAAGATGCATGAAGAACACACTTTCCAGTCTCCGTACACATCCAAATAAGAGTTATTTCAAATTCTCTGTAATGTATTTTTTTGCAATTTCACCTCCATGATGTTCAACTTCTTCACAATCAAAACCCTAGCCTGTATAATAGTTGAAACTTCTTAGAAATCAATCAAGCATTGAGCCTTGTTTTGAAGGGACATATAACAAGCCAAGGCTTGATACATGAAATTAAGCTCTAGCCATTTCATATTCATGTTATCAGTCTTCAATCAAGCCCAATGACTAAACCCTAAATCCTAAACCCTAAACAATTTAACCCCAGTTAGAAGTTACTATTTGAGGTGTAATTATCTAAAGTTTTCTTGCCTCCATATGGGCCATGATAACTGCTGCAAGCAGCAAACCAGTATGCTGCTATAATTTTGATACTAATTAATCATTACTAGAATTTAAGCTAGTTCTTTATTATAATTTCCAATTTAACTAACCATATAGTAACGAAGAAATGGTTAATTAGACAAGTTGTTTAGATTTATAATTACCAAGACTTAAATGAACTGATCAAGTCAAGGTTGAGCTTCTTCATCTGTTTACTTTTGTTTATTTATTTTATATCACTTTAAGTTCAAACTTTATATATAAGGAACATACAGCTTCATGAATCTATGATACAGATCGAGTACACTTCTTAGAGCTTGCATCTAGCTCGTAGGCTCCTTGAACCAGCTGCTCAACTCAACTTAATATATACTATTCATTATTCATATAATTTTATATGACCATAATTAACGACTATCCTAAATTCTACTAAATTCAACAACATTGATCTGGATTCAGAGAAAATGTTCGACGTTATAAGGTTGAGGGTGTGGTCATGGTGTTCGACTGCAATCCCTGAAAGCTATTTCACATTTTCGGATTGGTGCTCTAACCCAATTAGCTGTCTAGAATACAGTAAGAGCAAGAGGCAGGGTATTCGAGGTGGTTGACCCTGTTGGTTTTGTTGTGCAAGTGCGGGCAGGGGAATGTAGTTTCGAAAGCGTTATGTTGGGCTGTGGTGCTGGATGTTATATAATGTTCCTTGTGGGTTCAAGCTTTCGTGAGGATGTTTTCGTCTGGGGTGTTCAGATTATATTGAGTGGGGTAGGAATTTGTTTTTGAGGAGTGGAACCTTAGTTATGATACAACCTGTTAACTTCTGTTAGGTAGTTTAGGTTGTAAAATACCTGTTGTTCACTTTCTCTCAGATTCAGCTCCATTCTTGTAAGGGTTAGAATACCCCTAGTACTCTAATTAATACATTCTTTGCTTATAAAAAAAAAGTTTATTTAGATATTACCGGACACTAAATTTAAATTATAATTTAAATCAAACTGAAGTGAATAATTAGAAATTCTTTGTATTCAGCTCATCATCTCCTTAACTAACTGTGGCACACTAGCAAAGGACATGGAAGTTGCATGAAGTTCACTCTAGCCAGACATTCAATTGTGTTCTTTGTTATCACTTAAGCCTATAAAAAATTTCAACCTGTTCTCATGGCTTAAGTACCATATTGGGTTTCTATATTTACTAAATGTGGGAGTCATATCATTCTTCACAACCAAAACCCTAGGCGATCATCTTCAATGGTTATTGTACTTCGCAGGACCACATCACAAACCAAGGCTTGATACATGATATTAAACTCCTTGTATTGTTTATGGGTTGGGATACCCCTTGTACCCATTTAATAATTAAAAAATTTCTTTGCTTATGTAAAAAATAAAAATTTCACGGTCATATTATTTGTCTTCTTTGTTTTCATTCAAATTACTTGTCTTCAAATCAAGCCTATTGTGTCACAAGTCAGACCATTTGTTAGGGAATAGTTGCTCACATCCTATGTGGCATGATTAGTTGGGTTAGTGAGCTATTCTGTTGAAAATTCAGTGTGGTCCGGTATGAGAGATGCACACCGATATGGTATTCAACCTTGGGAGTTGTCATATTGTCAAAAAAGGTCTAGACTTAATGGACTCATGCACTCCTAACTTATACGCACTTTGGTTCTCTTTGTTTTACTCGAAGTGGGACTTTCTTGTTTTCCAACACTCCCTCATTGGATTGGTCTTCTTTTGTTGGCCCGGTTGTGACTTGCGTCCATCTTAATTTTTTTAGTTGCATGGACTTGTATTCAAGTGAGCCTAAGAGGCCTCAGGTCAGCTTTCTTTTTATAGCTCGGGCTTGTACTTCTCGAGTCTTAGATCGGAAATTCAAAGCCGACCAAATACGAGAGTGCAGACTGATTTGGTATTCAAGCTTGGGAGTTGCCATATTGTCCAAAAATTCCACAATTAATAGAATCATGCTCTCCGAGCTTATATGCACTTTGGTTCTCTTTGTTTTACCCTATGTGGGACTGGACACTGGTCAGCTACGGTCGGATTCAGGCTAAAAAATGCAACTCCAAAGATAATCGAACACGTAAATATCAGACCCGCGTCGTCCATCTAAGCCATCGGATTAGGCGGGTGGTGGTTTCGACGGGTGGGTTGGCACGGGTTGAATCAAACAAACAAAAATGCTTACACAAGCTTACACCTTTCACTTTCAGAACAAGAACAAACCCAGAAAAAAAAAAATCAAACTTTTAACATTACAAACACATAGTCGTTACAATCCAGAAAAAGCACCACCACCAAATAGCAGAGATCCCGCACACTCCGAGTTATGGATCTGGCACACGACCAAGCATTTGCAGTGATCTGCTCGCGGGTGACTCCGGGTACTCGTGGGAGATGCAGATCTGGAGAGCTTGCCGGAGCTTTACAGCGTCGAGGACCGATGTGCTTGAGATTGAGGAATAAACGAGATATAGGGTTGTTGGGGTCACTATTTGTAGAGAGGTGAGGAATGAACCACAGATTGAGAGAGACGGGAGAGGCAAGGGAAGATTGAGAGTGAGCGGCACTATGGTTACTAGGGTTTCTGAAGATTGAAGAAATGAAAGAGAATGGGGAACGAGAGAGAGAGCGAGCGACCAGGAAGAAATGAGGGAGAGACAAGAGAGGTTTCTGAAAAGTGTAAACTGCGTTGAGAGAGATTAAGAATAGAGAGAGTCGGAGAGTGGTTGACGATGTGAGAGTCCCTTCTCACAAAATGGGATATTCTCAGCCATCAATTAAGTAACGAATCCTCGTCATTTTTAATCTCACGATAGTCCTCAGTCGGGTTCGAATTTCGATGAATTTTATTTTTTACAACCGAACCTGTCGGCTGGAAACAACTTAAATTGAATCCCAGGCCCGATGACCCGTAGACCCGCCTGCACTCACCCATATACCTGCACATTCCTATCGGGCGGACCGGGTTTCGATCGCCACCGAGAACTTGTCCAGCCCTATGTGGGACTTTCTTGTTTTTCAATGTAATTCACCATTAGCTTATAGTCATATGGTGGCGAAGAATTTATTAATTAGACGTGCTTTTCTAGGCTTAAATTTACTTATACTTAAGAACTGACTCGGGTCAAGGTTATCCTTCTATATCTGCTTTTTATTTTATGATGTCAATTTACGTTCAAATTTTTAACTGCCTCAGAGATAATAGTAGTTAAACATTGTTTGAGACTATTAATAAGGAACATAAAGCTTCACGAATCTATGATACATGATCCAATATAATGGAGTACCAGGTCCGGAATCATATACAAGTGACTAAACTTGGTGGGTTTGGTATTAGACATTAGACATATTATGATATTTCTGATAAAATGATGGAGGTGGACATAAAAGTTTTTCATATTTAGTATAAGAGATAAAAAATCATTCCGAAGCATAAAAGATGTTCAGGAATAAATTTTATTCCCAATTGTGAGAATGAGAAAGAAATATGCCAAGAAATAAGACTTCCGAAAATGTGATATACTTGGGAATAACACATTCCATGAACCAATCACCTTCTTAGTAGAAACTAAAGATGGTTATTATACTATAATAAATTAGGGTAATTTCGATTCAGATAAGGGAAAAGCCCAAATACAAAGTTCTTGCCTTAACTAAGTTGCAATTCCTAATTTATCACCATAATATAAATTGTATTTTGGATAAAGTTGCAACTCTCAAATTGAGTTCAATACATTAACCCACATTGCAGGACTTGGATAGGGCATGCTCTCAAGGTTGCTGCCCCCATGATGAACTACTAAGGACAAGGTGGGAGTGTAAGGCATGGCTCCAACCAAAAAAAAGGTCCCCCTCAGCTCTTGCAGCTTGAAACTCGCACACGGACTACTCAGTAGTACTCTATGAAAAAAAGTAGGTTGCGAAAGAGAAGGTATGATTAATTAAAATACCCAAAATATTTCCCTCAATTAATAGAACTCCCAAACTAGATGAGAGAAAATTAACCTCTCATTTCTTTTCCTTCTACTCCAAAAAAACAACTCACAAACATAACCTAAATCTTCGACTAGCCATCAAATTCAAAGTATCTCATATATGATATTAGCCCGACCTCCATATTCTGCTTCTATAATAAAATGAGTTGTGAAAGTTTGTTTCTTGTTATGCCAATAAATAAGAGTCTATAAGAAAAATACAATATCCAGTAATGGACACGAGAGCACTAGTAGGAAAGGCGAGAGATTTATTGGAAGCAGTAGCAATTAGCATAAGCTTGAGGAACTTATATGCCATTGAAACTCACTCTAACCAAGACCTTGGAGGATGCACGGGACAAGTCTAAATCCAGTGTACTGGTTTCTAACAGTATCGATACTAACGAGGAGTATCTGAAGAAATTGAAATAGGGCAAGTATTGCCAAATTTTTTCATTATAACCAAGAAAATGATATTTTGAAAGAAGATTTGAAAAAATAATAATAAAAAAATGAAAAAAAAAAAAAAAAACTCACGATAAAACCTTGGAAAAAGATTTAATGTTATGTTATAGCATTGCCACGTCAACCAATCAAACCTAAGTTTTCACTGACATGTCAATATTAATAAGATTTTGTTATCCTAAAAAATGGGATTTTGATATCTCCTATTAATCAAAGATGATCTCTTTTATCACTCAAAAGTTAAAAATATGAATAAACGTTATTGAGTTATTATTTTATTTTATTAAATGATAAATTATTATTGACGAGGATAAAAAATATGACTGAAAGATGAGACAAAAGATCTTCATATGTCAATATACAAACGTCAAGTCAGCATTGCCACAACCACAACGAAGTGCCACATCAACATAATTACCACATCTGTGAAGGCACAGGTTAGTAGGTTGGGCCAGCAAGTCAACAGGGTAGGCTAGTCATCATAGGTTAATGTAGATCTAGCTAAGCTGTGTGAGAGTTCGAATCATCATGAGAGTTAATGATTTGGCGCAATAGCAAGCGACGAGTCCAACAATGTGGACAGTGTCAATAGTGGACATTTAGAAGGTGGCTGATGGGAGAGAAAAAACCAACCATATGCACCAAGGAGACTAGAGGAGAAACGACAAAGAACAAGAAGTGACAGATGAAAGAGCAGGAATTACCACATAAGCTGGCGAAGAACTGCATATATACGGCAGACAAAAACAATACGGCAGACAAAAACAATAAGTTAAGGATGTCGATTTATATTTTCATTTTCTGTTTTTATTTTTTAAAATTTTTATTGATTTTAAATTACTAATAAGAGGATGAAAGGTTTTTACAATAAACAATTGTGATAAAGAGAGAATGAAAGGTTAGTTAGCAAGAATGCATTTCCGGAAACAATAAAAACAAGTATTTGACATTTTCAAAATTTCTAGAAATATTGGATGTGTTTTCCAAGGTTGTCAGACTCGCGAGTCTACGTAGACTCGTGGAGGGTACGTAAACTCGACACGTAGACTCGACTCGTAGACTCGTAAGAGTCTACCTAATATAAAAAGATATATATATAAAAATGACATATATACATAACATAAAACAGTAACATCATAATCCAAATTCAGCTAACATCATAATCATAAAATAGTAATTACTATTACTATTATTATTATTATTATTATTATTATTATTATTATTATTATTATTATTATGTAATAGGACTCCTTTTATCTAAATAAATAAACTACTATGTAATTGCACCTATAGAGTTTACCAGCCCAAGCCTAAACTATTTGCTGATGCCATAGTTTTTAATTTTGACTAGATGGGCCTTTAGTTTAAAAAGGCCCAACCCTCCTCTTCTTTCTTCCCTGACCTGGAGACAGAAAAAGTAACCCTAATCTCCAACAAAGACAGAAACGGCGCACAGCATGAGAGGCCAACCCTTCAAGCCGCATTTGCATAGGTGAGGGACGGTGGGCTCGCGACAGGCTCAGCAGGAAGCAGAGACATGGTCGCTTGTGACAAACTCGCAGGGATGGGGAGAATCAGCTTCACGCAGTGGTGGTCCGAGGTGGCGTGCCGGTTTGCGGCTCTGTTCGCAATGGAGATTCAGGTCCTGTTGCAAACTCGGTGACTCGACCTAGACTCGCGAGTTTGACCGAGTTTGACCGAGTCAAACCGAGTTTAACCGAGTCTGCTATGAAACCGATTCTGCATGCGAGTTAACCAGTTTTGCCTACCTAGAAACGTAGACTCGGACGATTCTACGAGTCAACTCGCGAGTTTGACAACCATGGTGTTTTCAAAATTTGAAAAATAGAATGATATAGCAAATACTAAAATCAATACAGATTTTAGAAAATAAAAATAATAAATGAAAATACAAACCAAATAAATCCTAAGCTCTTGATATCAAGTGCAAAATAGAAAATTACAGAGACGAACTTGAAGAAATTTCTGTATTTTTCTAAATGACCGTATACAAGAGTTTATTTACATTTTCCAGTGCTCGCTTTGGACTCCATTTATAATTGGATTAGAATATCCCTAATACTCTAGTATCAATACAATTTAGGCTTATAAAGAAAAAAAGTAAAAAATTTGTATGCTTATGTGTAATCCTAGGGTTGTAATGACAAAAGACAAATACTGTACAAAGTACAATAGGATTCCTAAAGTAATTACACAATCCTAAAATGGTTACATACAAATAGGGGTGTTCATCAACCGATCTAAATCGATTCAAACCGTAAAAATCGAACCTAAAAATCGGAAACCAAACAAACCGAAAACCAAAAAAATCACAAGTTTTTATTGGATTGGATCGGATTTTGGATCCTATAGTGAAATCCAATCAAATCAAATCCAAACCGATCTATTATATACATACACTATTATTTTTGAAATTATAGTATTACTCATACTTAAACATTATTCTTCATACTTTTATGTCCCACATTCTCTTTAATATTTTTGTTGGAATGACATATATAAGACTATTTAGAATAAATATTAATGTTTTGAAGTTATATTTTACTAAAAGTTTTGATGCATATCAATATATATATATATATATATATATATATATATATATATATATATATATATATATATATATATATATATATATATATATATTTGATTGAGTAATCATGAAAAATATGAAAACAATTAAGTAAATTTGAAAAATAATTAACTACAATTTATTTGTAGCCGATTTAAGGAAAAAAAAATAGAATAAGTGGGAGTAGATATAGAGGATTAATATAAAAGAACGTGTTAAAAAATATCAATAATTTTTTTCTTCTCAAACTCCCAAATTAAAACAAAGATTATCTTTTATCCATTATTAAATAAGTAAAAAGGACACTTGACATTAGAAAAAAAAAAGTATGACAAAACCGAATTATCCAATCCAAACCGCATTTGATTGGATTGGATCGTATCGGATGTTTTTAAAGGAAGCAAACCGATCCAATCCAAACCGCACGATATTTTCATCATTGGATCGGATGACTTTTTAACTCAAAACCGATCCAATCCAATCCGCGAACACCTTTACATACAATGATTACAAATACTTACATAAGATAACAATGAGCAATAGAACCGAAGGTGAACGGTTTACAATAGTTCAGCTAAAGGACACTGTTGGATGTGCGACTAGGTGTTGAAGCTTAATAATTAGTACATTTAAGCACTGGATCACTCAAGAAAAGCCAAGACAAGGAAAGAAAATAGTTATTTTATGAGATTTAATCTTAATGCATTGAACACCCATTCATATTTTTCTTTGGAGAATAAAATATAGTGATCTTCATGTATAAATTATTATGAAATTTTGCTTTATATAACCCTACTAACACTGCATCATTTCTGTTTAGCAAGGCTTGTGTTTAAGTTCATTTTATGTATATAATAATATTATTCTAATTTCAACTAGTGGAGGACCAAAAAGAAGTACATTCACCAGTACTGTGATTGAACAAGAGCAAACTGCGGAAGGTAGAGAGGTACATATACCAAGATACACAGCTAGACTATAATTAACCTGTAGAATTAGTTTAATTACCTTTTTTTATATCGTTGTATTATTGAAGCACAGTAATGAGATCACAGAAGTAGATATTAAGATTAAAATATTAATCATTTTAAGTCATAAAATTAATAAGATGGAAAGAAGCTAGTCGTAACATTCTTGTATAATCTATAAGTAAACCAATTTTTGTAAGCAGACGTTTCACTGAAAACACAGCAACTAAAAGCAAAATAATATCAAGCTTCAGCCGCTCTATCATATGGTTAAGATAATCCTGCAAATTTAACAGTCTTATCTCTTAACTATATATTTTACCTAATAAAATATATCCTTTAATCCCTACTTTATATGCAACTCAGTGAGAAAGAGAGGATGGAAAAGCTAGAATGGTGTTAATTAATATAGAATTGTGTTTATAGTAAATTTTATACGTGGCAGTGAGCTCTAGATATAGCTAACTAGTTTTCAATTTAATCAAGTTTTGGAATCAATTAAATCTACACCACTCTCACATCACTGTGCTTGTTAGTTGTTACTACTTACTATTGACCAGAACTTTGATTATAAAATAAATAGGTTAGACCCTAATTGAACAACAGTTTGTACTTTCAACTTTGATCAAGAAATTCTTATTATTATAATCATAATTTATAATTTATAATAATAATAATAATAATTAAAAATATAAACAGCCTCGGAACGAGGTTAGTGTGCCTCTAGTACTAGTTGTATTGAAAACTGGTGTATACTGCACATTATTTATGAAACATCATAAGCTCCTCGCTTGAAGAGTTTATAATTTCCTTTTCCTTTTGGCAAACTAAATCAATTGAACAAAGTTCACTCACTCCGTTAGGTGATAACAGATGCCTAAGTCCTGGCCATATTTTCATAAGGGAAATGTTAACGAGTGCCCACTTCTTTGGATACTTGTTAAAGAATCAATAACAGAAAATTCATATTGAAAATTGATGTATTTAATATTTAAAAAAGTAAAATATTTAGTTTTTCAATGAAAACTTACTTTTTATGATTTCTTAACAAGTGTCCTAAGGACACTCGTTAGCATAATCATTTTCTTAAACCAATTTTTTTTTATTAATTTATTGCTCAGAATAGATTGCAGGAGGTATATAATCTTAGTTATGTAGTGCAGGTCATTATTTAAGAAGAACCCTTTTTCTATGTATCTCTCTCATCAACATTGGCTGTCACTGTTTTATAGTACATATGATACAGCACCATAACCAATATGCCATAACTCTTTGCCCGTTAACAAAGGAACCAAGTACAGATACTTCATACTTTCAGCATTTTTCTCTTTATTTGAGTGTTTGGGTGGGAAAGTGGGGTTTTATGTACTGGTCCATTTGACAAAAAGTTATTCACTCGGATATAACCTTTCAAATCTAATATAGAAAACCAAACATAATAGAGGAAAGCTTGAGAAGTTAATAGGTGCTTATCACACCCATTAGTGTAAGAAGTGTGAAGTTTTAAACAAATGGTACTCAAATCCAAAAGGTACAAGTTTAAGCAAAGTCAAATCATAGTCATATGTATCAGATTTTAAATTAGATTTTGCCCCTTTTTTTGGTTTATAGCTGAGTGATAAAATCAGCTTCACTGCAGAAAATGCAGTAAACTATAATCAAGTAAGCCATTTGATGTCATGAAATATTCAAGGTTTCCCTAACTAAGATAACTTGACAGAAACCATCAATGTAAAACTAATAGTACCTTTCACTTGTTAACTACTGAACTGCTCAGCTCTTACCCCCAAAATATATTTTTCTTAAAAGTAAAATCAAATTAATAAAACTCCTTATTAGCTTCTATCTAATCCATCACTATAGTACTTTAATTTTGTTATATATGATGAAAATCTTATCTACTTCACTATCTATATGGTGTAAAAGCAGATACATATGTCAGCTGCTTGAAGTTTAATAGCAACCAAATTGAAGGAACTTTAGCATGAAGAGGAATGCTATATTTAGCATAGATAGATGAAATCACACAAAAATCATGTAAGAAAAAAAATATATATGCAGAGAATCCATCATACCTGGAGCTTGCAAATTCATAAAGCTTTCCTCTTGGAGAGAAGATGATAAGAGCAACCTCAGCTTCACAAAGAACTGATAGCTCAAAGGCCTTCTTAAGCAGTCCATTACGCCTCTTTGAGAAGGTAACCTGCCTGCTTGTGGCATTCTCTATACGCCTCATCTGTGTCTTTCCTCTCACCATCTCTACCTTTCTGTTTTCAATCAACACCCCAAAAAATAAAATTATAAAAAAAAAACTTTGAAATTTAGAAATTAAAAAAAAAATGCACTTCTAGTAAACTAAAAAGTGTTCTTACCATGTACAATGAACCCAGAAACTAATTAAGGTTTCTAGTCAGTGATGAAAAATATAAGAGATTCCCAGCAAAATTGAATCCTCCAAGCAAGACTTGAAAACCAATAAGCTTTAACATAGAGAAAATTCTAATAGATATATAAGAGTCACTTATCAAAGAGTAACCATTAACTACCTAAAAATGTTAAGGCTATGATATGGAGCTAGATGAAGTTTAAAGGGAAATGGAAGTATATAAAAGAAGCAGAAGAAAGAACAAAAGCACACTCTATAAATGCAAATTTGTGATGGAAAGAAACCAAATTGGCAAAGTAGCAGTAAATAATAATATCCTTCCAAAAAAGGATCTAAACATCAAGAAACAAATAACCCAAAGATGGGATTTAATTTTCTTTTTTTATTTTGATTTTCTGTGATAGAAGGATATTCTTACCAGCTAGCAAATTCAAGTTGTGTTGTGAATAAGCCAAGAGAAGGGTTAATTAACAGAAGGAGGAATCAGATCTGCACCAAATTGGCAAAATCCCAGAAATCTTTTGACCCATGAAGAAGAGAGAATAAAGGGTTATTCATAGAAAAGGAAAGAAAAGGAAAAAAGAAAAGGAAGCACCCAAAAGAAGAGAGCAAACTGCAGAGAAACACAGACCAACCTTTCCTTATTAATCCACCTGTTCCAAGTTGGTTTCACAAGCCCCACCATGTTGAGAAACAAAAAAACGATTTATTTTGGTAATAAAAATTGAAACCTCATCCTTTTCTTGTTTTGGTAAAAGCCAACGACTCCATGGGCCCGAAAAAGAAATGTTTAGTTGAAAGGAATAGAATGGGAGATATTTTAAAGAAAAAAGATACCTGAACATCAAAAGTTGATACCAATTTTTGATACCTTGATTAATCGGAGTAAATATTTTATTAATTCAGTTTATTATATGATTGATCATTTGTAAATATTTTATTAATTTATAATGATTCATTAATCATATAAAAAACTGAATTAATCAGATATTTGCATGTGATTAATCAAATATTTATATGGTTATGAAAAATAAATTAAGCTTCAGATATCCCTTTAATCATATGATAAATTGAATTAATCAAAAATTTATACATGATTAATCAAAGTATCTACGTTGGTGTCAAAAACTGAGGTTAGGATACGTATTTTAAATGTGGCTGAACATTTTTGTTTGAAAAGACTTTGCTATTGAACGGATATAAGAAAAAAAAGAGAGTAAAATATACCTTAAAAAGTCACGTCTCTTTCACATTAATTAAGGTAATAGAATAGAATTAAAATATAAATATAAAATTCAATTAGAAATAATATTTAATTTATATATATTGTTGGTGTAAAAAAAATTTATAGTATTAATCAATCATAAATAATTATATCATTAAAATCGTTTAATTTTTATCTTAAATATCTTAAAAGTCACTAATATAATAATTTATTATTGATTAATAGTATAAAATTTTACAATGACTATACATAAAATAAACCCTTACAAATAAATAATAAAACTATATAAATTAAAAATATGAGTTTAATTTTGATATGATATCCAATGTAAAAATTTGTATCATGTCAACTAATTGTATTTCGTTTTATGTGTGACTTTTAGAACATGTATTACAAAAATCAAATATATTTTAATAAGAGTTTAATAAAATATATATTGATAATGTAAAATAGTTTTATACGGACATCTAATCATATTTCATCGTTATATCACTTTATTATATTAGTTCATAAAATATCTTCATAAATATTTATGTGGTGAGATATGATTGGATGACTGTTTAAACTTTTTTATACTGTCAATACATATGCATTAAATCTTTTTAATAATGTATCAATATATAATTAGTTGAGAGTGTAATTTTTTTTAAAAATTAACAATGCATAATAACTAAGAATTAAAGTAGTACACATTGTCAGTGTAAAAAGGTTGTATATAATATAGTAAAAAATATATAATTTAATGTTAACATATTACTAATATAAAGTTTTTATATCATTATTAATCATTCATTATTATACACATAACTTTTAAATTACTAATCATAAAATTAGAATATTACAAAAATTTGATAATAGATATTAATTAATAATTAGTAATTTATAATATATAAACTTTATAAAAATAATAAATGATTGTTTTTTTACAGAAATAATTGTTAAATTATGAGATAACAAATTTATAATATATAAACTTTATAAATAATTGTTAAATTATGAGATAACACATTTCAATAAAATGCATTATTTTTTTATAAAAATTTGAAATGCATTATTATATTATAGAAAAAAGCTCATATAATACATTAAAATGTTAATTCACTTTAATTAATTTTACTTATTTATTTTACATTTAGAGTTTGTTTGGAAAAGTTTAATTCTTTCCCTTTTAACTATTTTTAGATCATTCAACTGTTTTTTCAAATAATCATTATATTTAAATACAAAGATGAATTTTTAAAAAAACTTTTTTTCACATATTTCAACTATTTTATTTAAGCTACTTCATTCAACTATTTTTAAAAAAACTTTTTTTACACTATACAACCACTTTCAATTTCCTTTCTTTCGCTGACTGCGTCAGCCACTTTCAATTTATATATGTTACACCTCCACTGCGTCAGCCAAATTTCCACTTGCTTTTATAGATATTATTTATTTAATTAATATTTATTATTTATTTATATTATTTTTTGTTAAAAAATTAAATATTTTTTAATGTTAAAAAAATCAAATATTATTAAGTTATACAAATAACTTGATATCCTTTTTCGTAATTTATTATATAAAAGTGATTATTTTTACATCATTCAAATAAAATAGATTATCTTAAAACCGTTTTTCAACAAATATACTCACATAAAAACAGATTCTGATTATAATCGATTATCACATTAATCGATTATTTGAAAATAAATTATCAGCATAATTTTTTTTTTTCATCTTTCACGAACACACTCTTAAACTTTCATTAAATTATCCCTATCCAATATTATATATAGATAATCGATTATTTAAAAACACATCAACATATATTTTTTTTTTTCATCTTTCAAGAACACACTCTTAAACTTTCATTAAATTATCCCTATCCAATATTATATATAGATAATCGATTATTTAAAAACAGATCAACATATATTTTTTTTTTTCATCTTTCACGAACACACTCTTAAACTTTCATTAAATTATCCCTATCCAATATTATATATAGATAATCGATTATTTAAAAATAGATCAACATATATATATTTTTTTTTCATCTTTCACAAACACACTCTTAAACTTTCATTAAATTAACCCTATCCAATATTATAATTATATACTTCTTTTCACACTGCTTTTGGAAAGAAAGATTGGAAAGCATAGACAAGAGAGAGAATAGGGTGAGTGACAGAAGTCCAGGAAACTGTAGGGCGCAGCAGGATAGTTAAAAAATTGAGGAAATAGTACAATGTTAAAAACACATCAACGTCGTCCGTACAATGACGTACCTAATGAGCCAATCAGCATTAGAAAACGCAGCAAGTTGTCATCATTGACCTTTGTGTGAATGTGAAACGCAGCAAATAGTTGTTCAAATTTGATTGATTTCCTGTGCTTTGTATATTTATTTATTTATTTTTGTGTTAAATATGCTTTTAATCTATGTTTTTTTATAAAAGTTTAGTTTTAGTTTCCATTTTAAAAAAAAAAATATTTTTTTAGAAAAAATACATAAAAATGCTCTAAATTTTAATTTATTTGTAAATAGGTTTTTTTAACTATTTTTTCATCACAATTAGTCTTTAAACTATCACCATTAGTAAAACTAGTCGTTCAACATATTTTTTTTTCCAATCAATCCTTAAACTACTATTATTAGTAAAATCAATCCTTCAGCTAACAAGTCTCAAGACTTTGTTCTTAATTTTTTATAAAAAAATAAAAATTTAAAAATACAATAAATGATTTAGACTTAAATAAAATGAACGGTTGAATTTATTACCTTTAATGATCTAACTGAGAGTTAATAGAAGGATTAATTTTTCTAATATTAGGAGTTTAAGGATTAATTGAGATGAAAAGAATAGCTGAAGGATTGATTTTTCTAATAGTAGAAATTTAAGGACTAATTGGAAAGAAAAAATAGTTAAAGATATCTATTTGCAAATGAGCTAAAGTTTAGGGGGTTGTACTTTTCCCTACTTTTTAAGTCCCCATTTTTTAAAATGTATTAGAAGTGGTCCATACACCACATATTTTTAGTCTCTCATTTTTTAAAATCCCACATTTTTAGTCCCTCATTTTTTTACAAAAATTTGGTTTTAGTCCCTCATTTTTTTAAACGAAAGTATGTTGTAGGGGCCATTTCTGACACATTTTAAAAATGGGGGTTAAAAATGTACGTTTTTCAAACGGGGGACTAAAACCTAACTTTTATAAAAAATAAAGGATGAAAAACATATTTAACCCTTTATTTTTTATTTATTAATTCTTAAGTTTAAACTTTAAAGTGTACCGGATTATTTTTTTTAAAATGTACCTTATTCTTAAAACAATAAAATATATAAAATGAAATTAAGAAAATGATTTTGCTATTATTTACTTTTACGAAATGATGGAATATAATAATTAATATTTATTTATGTATTTAATTATTTATTAAAGGTAAAATATTATTTTGTTCTCTGTAGTTAAGTTTACTTTTAAGCTAGTTCTTATATATAAAAATATTTAAATGAGTCTTTTTAATTATAAAAATTTTCCTTTCAAAAAAAATTATAAAAATTTTAAATTAGTCATTACTATTAAAGAATATTATAACACTGTTAAGATTTATCCTACATAACTAGCAAAAGTTTACTTATCATCTTAACTATAAAATGGAACGTTGTTATATTAAAAGAACCAACATTTTAGGTGAGTTTTGGTTTTTGTTTTTTTTTTTAAAGCAAAAATTATACCATATACAAAAACATGCTTACAATTTCATAAATTCACCTAAGGGCAGCAAAACGCCCCCATTGTATTCATACATCAGCCAGAAAAATTCAAATCCAACTGTCTACTCCTTTGAAATATACAAACCACCCCCACGAGATAGTTTTCACCTGTAGCACAATGGCAGAATGGTCTGCGACAGCTCCCTGAAATAGTATCTGATTGCGTAACAACCATGAACACCACACAACTGCACTCCATATAAGATATTTGACCTTTGGAAACAAAAAACCATGCTGCAGAAAATTATGTATACTATTGCTATGCCAAACACCATCCAACCCAGCCCAAGCATAAATGGAATGCCGGCCATACATTGTAAGAGAATGGGCAAGAACAGTTTCAGATTGGGTAAAACAGAAAACACAACAAGTATACCTTGATGTGACAATGGCGATCTAGTTGGAAGACGCTCCAGTAAAGCTCGCCATATGAAAATAGCCCACCTTTGAAGGAATGGCTATTCTCCATAGGCCCTTTAGTGCCTTAGATAAGTAATTAGATGCAGCTAAGCAGGCTTAACTGAAAACTGTTGCGAGGTGTGAAGTTTCCATACACGTCTATCATTTTCATCCTTTGCTGGTGTGACATCGAATAATAAGGCTTGCAGTTCGGCTAGCTCTTCCTCCTCCTCAGTATTCAGTCCCCTATTCCACACCTACTGCCAGCGCCACACACCCAATTCACCCACTGTTTTTCCCTTATCGACAACCACACGATACAGACTTGGAAACGGGGTTTTAAATTGGGATGCGGACACGGTTGCGGTCACTGTGGTTACGATCATTACAGTCGCTGCGGTGTGAAACGATTTGAAAAATGAAAAAAAAAAATCAATTTTTTTTGTAGTTCTTTATATATAAAAAATAATAAATCCGTGTCAAATCCGTCCGAAATTTTCATAAAATTTCATACGGAAACATTTCCGTCCGAAAATTCCGTCTGAAAATTCAAGTTTTCTAATAGTGACAGCTGGCGACTCCACTGGGGACATTTGAGAATGATCAGGCCTAAGTAGTTAGTTGCGCATATTGGTATTTATTATTTTATCCCTTTTTGTTTTAATTGCCTTTTTTTTTAAATGATATTTTTTTGTTTGATGCAACCTTAGGATAAAAGAATTTTATAGTTGTGCTTGCTTTGTTTTGTAGGTGTGGGGGTGGGTTAATTTATGTACAGGTTTGTATGCCTCCAACACACACATCACTTACACTTATCTCACACACTTTTAGCTCTATACCCGAACTTGTGGAAGCTTAAGAATTATGGGTGCCTCAACATTGTTATTGAAGGCCTAGTGCCTCCCTGATATTTGTTGATTCACCACTTAGGTTGTTATTACTAGCTTCATGGACTAGTCATCCCGAATGGTATATCCCTACTTGTGGCTAAGATCATGAACTGGGACCTTGTATTTCGGAGCAGGGGCAACCTGAGGACCTTGGCCTTTAGAGGATGATAGCGAATCCATGTTGCTTTGGGCCCAAATAATCCACTGAGATGGGCAATATTTTAAACATCCCATAGCCTTTGGGTTTCTAACCCTACAAGGCTCTCTCTTTCTCTCTCTCCCTCTCTCTTTTCCCCTCATATACTTGAATTTAATCTCTCATTTCCTTTTAACAGATTTCTTTTGCGAGGGAAGGCCTATTACCATCCATATAGCAAGAAATGGAAGTAAATATGGGAGAATTATGGACTTGTTGCACATCCATGTTGATGCTTAGGGCTTGAGCGCCTTAGCCCAGTATTGGAACCCGAACTTGAGGTGTTTTGAATTGCCAAATTTGGACACAACACCTAATATAGAAGAATATGCTTACAAGTTAAGGATAACACTTCCAAAAGAGCTTCGGGTCTATCTCTACTATGGCCTGCACGTCAGTGATTGAAAGGTGGCAGAACTTTTGGGAGTGCAACTAAAGCCATCCGACAAAATGGAGAAGGGATTTGTCACGGGTTTGAAGCGAAGGTTCCTTGAAGTTCATCTCCGAGGATTGGCCCAACAACAAAATTGGCCCGTCTTCAAGTGTGTTTTGGATTTAACCATTTATGGCTTGGTGCCTTTTCCTTTTGTACCAGACATGGTAGATTACGCGGCCATGGACATCTTCTACAAGGCCGATGAATATAATGTGAATCCTATTCCTGCAATTCTGGTAGAGACCTTTCTCTCGCTGCAAGTTATTCATGAAAATCAACAAGGTAAACTAAGATGTTGTGCACAATTGATGTATATCTGGATCGTCACCCAAATGTATGCTCGTAATTACATTGGTGAGATAGACGACCCCTTGAAGAGGTTCCACCGTATGCCAATAAAGCCAAATAATCTCTACAAATGGATACAGGAGTTCGATGATGTTGATTCAACGTCTTTTAACTGGATGTGTCAATGGTATAGAGGAAGTACGATCATTTTTAGCTGTGGGAACTTCCCAAATGTTCTTTTGATAGGGCCGAGAGGTTGTGTGTTGTATTCTCCAGCACTTGTGATCCGACAATTAAAATGGACTCGACATGAACCGCCCAAAGAGGTTTTAGGTGGGATCTCTTTCTTATATCAGGAATGTGAAGTGGTCAAGAACACAACATTGGCAATCAGGCTGGCTTGGAGTGACATTCAAATATTTGGAAAACTGGAATTAGGAAAGCAACTTATTTCTCATACTAATAGTTATGACACCTGGAGAAAGGCAAGGAGATGGGACAATGTTACCCAAAAGATGGTCCCATGCAATGAGATAAGTGATATGAGCGAAGCGCTAATGTTAGGGAAGATTGAAATTTTGAAGGCTCAGATAGGGGTACTAGAAGATAAGGATCAAACGGCTCATATCACCATTGTTACTCTTCAACACAAAATCCAAAAGCTAAACATGATGATAGAACGTTTGAAGGATGAATGTGCCGATGCATACGAAGCCGAAGGTCCCGCTAAGAAAGCAAGGAAAGAGAATATGATGGGATTAGAAATTTGAGAATTGCGGATGAAGATAGAAGACCAAGGAAGAGAGTTAGGAAGAATTCTTAAAGAGAAAGAAGAGTCAGAAGCAAATGTTAGAGTGAATGAGGCACCCCATTGTGCCCCGGTGTTTTATTAGACTAAAATCTCATTAATTAATTTCTTACTTGTGCGCTTAATATGAAAATACATAGAAATAAAAAACCTAACTTATGACGTATACAGCTTCATATAGAATACACCTCACAATATAAGTATAATAAATATATTACAAAACATTGTTGAGGGTATCCTTTCAGTAAGATCCCTCACAAGCATAAACTTAAACAAAAGTTAAACAAAGCGGAAACATATAAAAATACTCCTCACGAGACGCACTGGCCATAACTAACTAGACCCTAATCCCCATGGGTCACAGCTCGTCCTCCAACCTCTGGTTCATAGGGAGTTTCATCCAACTCCTCCTGGTTACGCTCATCAACAAGGTCTTCTCGTACGATTCCACAAGAAGATAAAATACAACATATAGAAATATACATGGGATAAGAAACAGTTCTATCATCAAAACCGGAAAAGAGTCATAGTACATTATACAGTAGTTGTCACAAACAATCATTACACCTAACTAACAAATCATCCTCAAATTAATATATCATACTCTACCCTCAATCTCATGCTACTCAAGGACACCATAGCTGCCCACCTATTTCTAAGGTGAAAGTGGTCTCGCGAGAACTCTTGATTTTACGTGTATTATATTACCAATATACGGTGTATTATATTACCAATACACAGATGTGTTTTACGTACACGGTGTATTATATTACTAATACACAGATGTCCTTGTGTATTATATTACCAATACACTTTTGTCTTTGTGTATTATATTACCAATACACTTTTGTCCTTGTGTATTATATTACCAATACACTGTTGTGGACAACAACACCTATACTTGAATCTCACCAACCTATTTTAACAACATCTTAGTGCCTTAACCTTCCATTAGAACTTGACACATATTCTATGCCATAACACCTCTTTAACATTCCTCATCTAAGTTAAGCACTTCTAAATCATCATTATCCTCACACACAAAACAATCATCTCTTAGACAAAATATATATCTTTGCTTAAAATCCACTAAGCATAATAATAAAAACCAGGCAGATCATGCATAACACAATATCAATAGAAATATTCAAGTATCACCAACATAACACAAAATCAATTCAACAAAGGTAATAAGCTCAAATCAACCATCAACAATATAAAATCAACCTAATGTCAATAAACCTACAATCCCTGAATCGCCTTTGGTTTTTAAGAAAATGTTTCCAATGCGATTTTGGTCTTGTCGATTACTCGACTACTAGTAGGGTTTAGGTCGCCCTACACAATTATTATATAATCTACTACTTATCCATTCTGACAATAGGTTGGTTATTTCCCCCACCCGATCTAACACCGGATTCACGAACTTCCCGATCTTCGTAACTACAGTACGAATATCTGATATCCTTCAACCAACATCACATAACAACGAATAATCAAACAATTCTCATTAGGTTCACTTTAATACTAGGTTCGGCCTCTAATTCAAAATGAAGCTAGGATTATTTTCTCACTCTAATCTTTTGGATTCTAGGTGCTTAGGTCTTAGATAGGTTAGAAAATATGAAACAAAATCCTCTAACCTCTAAGGTTAGGGTTTCAGCCTTGAACATAAAAATAGGTTAGAAAATTTATTTGGATTCAAACCCTTGGATCATAAAAGTTCAAGTAACTAAAAGCATAAAAACCATAATCTTAACTCATCAAACACTTTTAAACATTTTTACATAATCTTTGAAGAAATAGATCCAAGACTTGAAATAGATAATAATTGATGAAACTTAAGATTAGTAGAGCATTAGGAACACAAACCCTAAATAGTTTAGATCTAACATCATTTAAGTTAAACAACTGATCAAAACCTCCTTTGTCCATTTAGACATAGGTTCGGCCCTGTTTAGATCTATAGGAAGGAAAACGATTTTGCTCACATGCTCTTAGATGATGAAAATAGAGATCATAACTAGATCATAGAAATTGGTTTCACATTTTTAAGATTTTTCTACAATTTTCTATAAATTTTAGAAGTTATGGATCTAAGAATGATAAATGGAAGAAAATGACATTAACTCAACAAATAAGTGAATGAAATAACATAGATGAGTAGGATAAAGAAATGTTACCCTTGAAGCTTGAAGAAAAAGGAGGAAGAAGATGAGCTCTTGAAGAAATCCAATGAAGTTTGAAGAAAATGAGGTTTTTGAGAGTGTAAACCATGAATGAAGAAAATGAATGAATATATAGAGATGGGAGAGAGAGAGGCATGTGGGAGAAGGAGAGGAGAGAACTTGGAGGTCAAGTTTGGGTTAGGACATGTTTGGTTGGTTAGGAGAGAGATTAATAGGTTTTAGGATTAAAATATTATTACTTTCCAAAACATCATGATAACTTTCTTGGATGTGACATGTGACTTTAGTCCATCAAGTCACTTCAGTAACCCCAGCTCTCCATTCTGCTCCGTTGTTTACCCGATTAAAGTTTTTTATCGTAATCCTCGAAGTTTTTCCCCGGATAAATATTATATTTTAATTTCGAACGTAAAATTTCCAAAATTAGTAAAGTCATTGGAAACACAACAAAAACACTACCATTTCGTTGACGGGTCAAAATTAGGTTCCCTGCTCAGTAAACTTTTACTGTCAGTGAAAACGCAGACCGGGTTTCGTCTGAATTTTCAACCCAAAATTTTACCGTAACCTTCCACCATAAAGTAGAATATGAATATGATTTTATTTTATTCAAAAACAGTTTCTAACTTTCAGATTAAAATATAATTAATTATATTTTAACCAGTTGAACAACATAATTAAAATCAGACTGTTACAGTGCACATTGAAACCATTGAGATATTGGAAGAGAGGCTGCAGTCGTTACAAAAAGCCTTCGCCCACACTGAGCGTTACTCTGATGAAGGTTGGAATACCGCAATAAAATGTCGCTAGTCATTAGCAAAGGCATAAGAGAAAGAAGCACAATTGTGGATGAGGATACGAATGCTCGAGATTGATAAAAAGCAATATGAAGAAGAGACACAGCAACAGGAAGTATGGTTAAAAAACTGGCAACTAGTGGCAGAAAATTTGAAGACAGATAGAGATGCTTGGAGGAAAAGATATGAATACTTGTCAGGTAATTTGCGATTCCATGCTTCCCAGTTTGTGAGTCACTTTGAGGAAGCATCCATTCAGATGCTCATGAGTGTTGAGTCCATAATACCTCCAAAAGTAGTTAACTTCATGAAATATTGTAGAGGGATTGCTAGTGGATTGAAAAAGAAAGTTCCAAAACTTTTGATGTAATTTTTTTGTTTTGTTTGATGAGGCATGTACTTCCCTTAAATAAAATGAAAGTTGTTTTGATTATATCCATGATCGAATTCTCCTTTAATCCTACATTCATCTATGCATCACAAGTTTACCTACATGAACACATTGCTAGTGAGTGGTGCGGTCCATTGAGGAACACATATTCCCATGGATCGGTCATCAACCACAAATAACCTACGGGGGATGTGCCCCTAGAGTTATGTGTGGGGATGAAATTTCTTGCTATGAGAAAGCAGTCTCTCCTTGAAATAATTCATGATCATTTTTCTACTCTCACCTCAATTGTTTTTATTCACTCGGATCTCTTTGATTTTGCAGTTTTAATCATTGCTCTAAAACACCCTTATTAGACTCGATCACAAGCTAGAATTGTGGCTGAACTAGAAGCGACTCATGAGCTTAGGGAAGAGGTTAACCAAATGAAGGGACGGATGGACAAGATGATGGAGATGCTGCAAGCCATACAGAAAGAAAAAAACACAGACGGGAATCCTTTGTCCTCGAATGTTGAAACTCCAGCCGCACTTCTTTTTCCTCCAGGTTTCCCTCAAAACCCTCTCCAAGGTCAAGTCTTCAGCACCCAAGGGGTTATGATAACCAACCCGCAATACGGCCTCCCTCTAGGTTTTACTCCACCACCAGCCGCAGAGTTACAAGGCAATCGCCAAGATCCCCAAAACCTTGCCCAAGTGCAAGTACCCCCTGTCGGCACCAATGAAAACCAACCTTCAAGCTCAACCACACACCATTCAATTGGATGCCAACGGAACAAGAGTGACACAAAATTTCACCCCGACCTACATGCCATCATTTTTCCCTCACTCAAGCGAAAATCCTCATTCCAAAGAAAAGTTGGATATCCTTGAAGAGAGATTACGGGCAATTGAAGGGGCTAGCTACGGTCTTCGGGATGCTAGAGAATTATGCTTTGTCCCCGATGTAGTGGTCCCACCTAAATTTAAAATACCGGATTTTGATAAGTATAAGGGGACTACTTGCCCGAAGAACCACCTAACCATGTATGTTTGAAAGATGGTTGCATACGCCCATAATGAAAAGTTGTTGATCCATTTCTTCCAAGGTAGTTTAATCGGGGCAGCTGCAAGCTGGTATATTCATCTTGAGCGGGCTCGTATCCGATGTTTTAGAGATTTGGCTGATGCTTTTCTGAAGCAATACAAGTATAACATCGATATGGCCCCTGACAGGCTACAGTTGCAGAGTATGTCAAAACGAAATGCTGAGACCTTTAAGGAGTATGATCAAAGGTGGAGAGAAGTAGCTGCTCAAGTAGAACCTCTGTTATCATAAAAAGAAATTGTTGCTATGTTTATCGATACACTCCAATCACCCTTCTATGACAAAATGATTGGGAGCGTATCATCAAATATTTTTGATATGGTGATCATTGGAGAAAGAACCGAAAGTGGGATGAAAAGTGGCAAGATTCCTGAACAATCAGGAGGACAAAGCAGCATCAAGAAAACGCCCTTTGCAAAGAAAAAGGAAGGGGATACTAACTCAGTGCAAAGTCAGACTTTTACCAATTTCCAACCTTTCTATCCCAAGCTAACCATCCTTATATAGCAGTTACCTCACAGAGCTCTCCTATGACGTTTTACCAACCAACCCAATCTTGGAGTCAAAATCTGAACACAAATCAAAGAAGGTCTGACTACCAAGAAAGGAAACCCGTGCGGTTTGACCCGATACCCATGACCTATACTCAGTTACTGCCTCAGCTTTTCAAAAAGAACTATCTGGCACCTGTTCCGACAAAACCCACCCAACCTCCTTATCCTAACGGATTCGACCCAAATGCCAAGTGTCATTATCATGCAGGGGTTGTATGTCACTCTACAGAGAATTGCAAGACTTTGAAATTTAAGGTGCAGAGCTTGATTGATGTGGGGTGACTGAGCTTTGAAGAAAAAGTTCCTAATGTGGGAAATAACCCTTTGCCTAATCATGGGAGTTCAGGTGTCAATGCTATAGAAGGGATTTCAGAGTCACCTCTCAAAAGTCAAGTAGCTCAGATTAAGACTCCTTTGGGGCTGATTCTTGTAGAGTTATGCAAATTCGGGTTGACACAAACCTCAACAAAGAAAGTCAAGGATAATGGCAAGCAAATGACATGTGGTTTTCAGGAGGATGTTGGGCATTCAATTGAGGAGTGCAATGAGTTCAAACAAGTCCTCTAATAGTTAATGGACATGAAACTGGTACAAGTCGGTTATCACTACAATGGCAGTGGTGTGAACATGTTCACAAAATCAGCACCTCCTCGAGGGGTTCTCACCATTCCAAACGGCCCTCAGTCGGTTGTTGAGCAAGCCGTCACCGCTCCATCACCGTTAGTGATCTATTCCACTAAACAGGAGCCTCAATCACCCTCAAGTGCACCCACACCACTTGTTATCCAGGTCCCACGTCCTTTTCCTTACAAAGATACCAAAGCGGTACCTTGGAGATATGATATGTAAATTCAAGGGGAGGAACCAAAATCTTCCGACGAGACACCAACATCTCCGGGATCGGAGGAATAACCCGAAGTGGTCGTATTTATATCCCCGATGAACTGCGCAATGAACACACAGACAAAGAAGAGAAAAGCCGTAAGGGAAAAGGAAAGATTGGAGAAACATATATAGAAGAAGAAGAGGAAGATACTGAAGCACAAGCAAAACATAGTGCTTATAAGAAAGAAGTGTCAAATGAGGAGGCTTTTGAATTTTTGAAGTTCATAAAGCAGAGTGAATATAGAGTGGTAGACCAGCTGAATAGAACTCCAGCAAGAATATCGTTGTTATCTTTGCTTTTAAATTCTGAACCACATAGAAGGGTATTAATGAAAGTGCTGAATCAAGCCCATGTTTCTCATGACATCACAGTAGATAAGTTTGATGGCATCGTCAGCAACATCATCGCTGATAATTATGTTACTTTCACAGATGATGAAATACCCGCTGAAGGAATGGTTCACAACAAGGCACTGCATATTTTGGTGAAGTGTCGGGACCATATCATGGCTAGAGTGCTCATCGACAACAGATCCTTCCTCAATGTGATGGCTAAGTCGACACTCTCCAAGTTACCTTTCGATGGAACCCATATGAGGCCCAGTTCAATGATTGTGAGAGTATTTGACGGCACTCGAAGGGAAGTTGTTGGGGAGATTGAACTACCGATTCAGATTTGTCCTTGTACCTATGATGTCCTCTTCCAAGTGATGGATATCGTACCAAATTACAGTTGTCTTCTAGGACGACCTTGGATTCATTCTTCCAGGGTTGTGCCCTCCATGCTCCACCAGAAGTTTAAATTCTTCATTGGCAATAAGCTGGTGATTATCTCTAGAGAAGAAGATATGCTAGTAAGCAAGCCCGGAACAACCCCTTACATTGAGGCTGCAGAAGAAGCTCTCGAGACTGCTTTCCAATCATTTGAGATTGCCAATATCACCTATGTGAGGGAAGGGGCCCCATTTCCAAGGCCACAATTGTCTGGTGCTTCCATTATGACGACCAAAATCATGCTTGAAGGAAAGTACTAGCTTGGGTCCGGTTTAGGGTGAATGGCCAGGGTATCGCGGACATCATAATGGCCCTTGAGAACAAGGATGGATTTGGGTTGGGATACAAGCCCACCAAGGCAGATAAAAAAAGAGTTATGGAGGAAAGGAGGTAAAAGAGGCTGGCTAGGTTGGAAAATCGTGAGTATGAGGCTGAAAGGATTCCTATTTGTGACATACAACAAAACTTCTACATCACCAGATTTATTTTTCAAGATCAAGTAACCGCCATTGAAAATGATCATCCCGCTAGTCCCGGCATCAACCTGGTGTATCAATGCTCCCCAAATGCAAAGCTCAATAAATGGGAGATCATTGAGCTCCCCGTAATCGTAGATGCTTTGTCAAAGTAATTTTATGATGCTACCCCTTTAGCTCTGCCCAAGGCTTTAGGGAGGTTTTTGTAATGGGTTTTGCTTGTTTCCATTTCAGTATGAATTATCAATAAAATGCATGAATTCAGTTTTTATCCATTTGTCCCTTACCCCTCTTTTAAGTTTCACTTTACTTTTCTTCCACCTTCATTTCATTCATTCCCTTTTGTAATTAACCAATAATGCAGATCGGAAAGTGCTCTTGAAAATATTAGCGTCGATAATTCGTCATATGGTTTTGATAATCCCATTAATCATGCTGATGAGGATGATGGTGATGACTGGGAAACTCCACCAGAGCTAATGAGATTGATAGAACATGGGGGTAAATAAATTAAACCCCATCAAGAGCCAACCCAATTAATAAATCTGGGAACTGGAGAGAATAAAAAAGACGTCAAGATTGGGACCTCTTTGAAAGAAAGTGAACGAAGCAGGCTGGTCAAATTATTGTTTGATTATAAAGATGTTTTTGCATGGTCATATCAAGATATGCCAGGGCTAGACCCTACTAAAGTAGAACACAAGTTACCATTGAATCCCGAATGTCCCCCAGTTAAGCAAAAGTTAAGGAGGATGAAAGCAGAAATGTCCTTAAAAATCAAGGAAGAAGTAAAGAAATAGTTGGTTGCGGGTTTTCTAGCAGTTGCAAAATACCCTCAATGGGTAGCTAATATCGTCCCAGTCCCAAAGAAAGATGGAAAAGTTTGAATGTATGTTGAATTTCGAGACCTGAATAGAGCCAGTCCAAACGATGATTTCCCTCTACCTCACATCGATGTTCTGGTGATAACATTGCTCACCATGTACTATTTTCTTTTATGGATGGATTTTCGGGGTACGATCAGATCAAGATGGCTCCGGAAGATATGGAGAAGACCACATTCATCACTCTGTGGGGAACCTTTTGCTACAAAGTTATACCCTTTGGTTTGAAGAATGCAGGGGCAACGTATCAAAGAGCTATGGTGACTTTATTCCATGACATGATGCACAAAGAAATAGAAATATATGTGGATGATATGACCACGAAGTCCAAATCTGAAGATGATCATGTCGACGATTTAAAGAATCTCTTTGAGCTACTAAAGAAGTTTAAGCTCAAGTTAAATCCAGTCAAATGTACTGTTGGGGTGAGATCAGGCCAGCTACTGGGATTCATAGTCAGCCAGAAAGGAATAGAAGTTGATCCTGAGAAAGTTCGGGCGATGTTTGATATGCCAGCTCCTCAAACAAAAAAAGAAGTTCATGGGTTTTTAAGAAGATTGAATTATATTTCTAGATTCATTTCCCAATTAACCGCGACGTGCAAGCCAATATTTAAGTTGCTGCGCAAGAACCAAACAGTAGTATGGAATGAAGATTGTCAAAAGGCATTTGAAAGGATCAAGCAATACTTGCAAGAGCCTCCAGTTTTAGTACCTCCAGTTCCTGGAAGACCTCTCATAATGTATTTGAACGTATTGGATGATTCTATGGGTTGTGTATTAGGGCAACATGATGAATCAGGTAGAAAAGAACATGCCATTTACTATTTAAGTAAAAATACACCAGTTGTGAAGCCAAGTACTCACTACTGGAACGAACATGTTGTGCATTGGCATGGGCAGCTCGCCGTCTGAGACGGTATATGTTGTGTTACACTACTTGGTTGGTGTCAAAAATGGACCCAATCAAGTATATCTTTGATAAGCCTACTCTCACTAGAAGGATTGCCCGGTGGCAAGTTCTACTATCGGAATATGATATTGTCTATGTAACTCAGAAAGCGGTGAAAGGTAGTGCTCTTGCGAAATATCTGGCTAATAAACCCATAGAAGATTATGGTTCCATGCAGTGTGACTTCCCAGATGAAGATATAATGGCTCTATTTAAGGAAGAACAGACACCAGACAAAGAAAAATGGATCTTGTTGCTTGATGGAGCCTCTAATGCACTAGGGCATGGAATTGGGACCGTATTAATCTCTCCAGAAAATAACTTCATCCCAATTACAGCACGACTTTGTTTCAATTGTACTAATAATATAGCCGAATATGAGGCTTGTGCTAAGGGAATTCAAGCAGCATTAGAGTCGTAAGTAAAAATCCTTGAAGTTTATGAGGACTCTGCTTTGGTCATTCATCAAATAAAAGGAGAATGGGAAACTCGGGACGCCAAGCTAGTCCCTTATGTTAACCACATCAGAGGTTTGGTTGAACAATTTGATGAAATCACGTTCCATCATATCCCTCGAGAAGATAGTCAGTTAGCCGATGCACTGTCTACCTTGTCATCAATGTTCAGGGTAAGCAACGGGAAAGTCCTGCCTCTCATAAAGATAGAAAGTCGTGACGGTCCTGCATACTGCCAAACAGTACAAGAGGAACCTGACGGGAAACCTTTGTTTCACGACCTAAAATGTTTCCTTAAGAGTCGAGAATACCCTTCAGGTGCTTTAGAAAATGATAAAAGGACTTTGAGAAGACTTGCGATGGGCTTCTACTTAGATAAGGATATGATTTACAAGAGAAATTATGATATGGTGCTTATGAGATGCGTTGATGCAAGGGAGGCAGAGCGAATAATCAGAGATGTACATGAGGGATCCTTTGGAACTCATGCAACTGACCATGAAATGGCAAGAAAAATCTTAAGGGGTGGCCATTATTGGTTAACAATGGAGACAAACTGTTTTAATTATATGAAGAAATGTCATAAATGTCAGACATATGCTGATAAGGTTCATGCACCGCCAATACCCTTAAATGTTTTGACATCTCCTTGGCCATTTTCCATGTGGGGAATGGATGTCATATGACCTATTGAACCGAAGGCTTCCAACTGGCATCGCTTCATTCTCGTTGCAATTGATTACTTCACGAAATGGGTTGAAGCCGCTTCTTATGCCAACGTGACTAGGAATGTGGTAATTAGGTTTATTAAAAGAGACATAATTTGCAGAGATGGGTTGCCAAGCAAGATCATCACTGATAACATGACCAATTTAAACAACAAAATGATGAAGGAGATGTTCGAGAAATTTAAAATACAACACCACAATTCCTCACCATATCGCCCTAAAATGAATGGGACAATCGAGGCAGCCAATAAGAATATCAAGAAGGTAATCCATAAAATGGTTATGACTTACAAAGATTGGCATGAAATGTTACTTTTTGCTTTGCATGGTTATCCCACTTCAATCTGTACCTCAACTAGGGCAACTCCATATTCTTTGGTTTACGGGATGGAAGCAGTGCTCCCAATTGAAGTGGAAATTCCCTCATTAAGGGTTCTAATGAAAGCAAAGTTAGAAGAAGCTAAATGGGTCCAAGACCGATTTGATCAGTTGAACCTCATCGAGGACAAGAGATTGACTGTGTTATGTCATGGGCAGCTTTATCAAAAGAGAATGATGAGAGCTTATGGGAAAAAGGTACTCCCTCGACGGTTTCAAGAAGGAGATTTGGTGCTTAAGAAGAACCTACCAATTCAAAAGGATCATCGTGGAAAGTGGGCTCCAAATTACAGTGGGGCCTTATGTCGTGAAGAAGGCCTTCTCTAGGGAGCCTTAATTCTTACAAATATGGATAGGGAAGATCTGCCGCTACCAGTAAACTCAGACGCAGTCAAAAGATACCACGCTTGAAAAAAACTCACTAGGTCGAAAACCTGAAAAGGTGGCCTCAACAAAATTTAGAGCGACCCGATAGGTTGAAAACTCGAAAGAGCAGCCTATGCAAAAATTAGGGCAAAAAAAATTCGCCAGGTCGAAAACCTGAAAAGGCGGCCTAGACAAAAGTTAGAGCGACCCGGTAGGTTGAAAACTCAAAAGAGCGACCTACGCAAAAATTAGAATAAAACATTTGCTCGCTAGGTTGAATACCTGAAAAGGTGGCCTAGGCAAAAGTTAGAGCAACTTGGTAGGTTGGAAACTCGAAAAGAGTGACCTACACAAAAGTGAATGAAAGGAAGCCATTTCAAGATGCTAAACTGGGGTAGGTTAAATCCTTGAGAGCGGTCCGCAAAATGCTTGTGGTGTGTGAAGACTGGGGCAAACCACATTGTCATTAAGATGGTTATTGGGTGTTCAAGACTATATGACGGATAATAACAATGGCCATTGGAGAGAGTATCACTAGAACAAATGCAATTCACCTTTACCATTACCTTCTGTAAATGTTACAATCCCAAAGGCATTATGACGATTTCATTGTACCCACTCATTTTAATATATAATAGTATTGCTTTCCACTTCTATGATTATCTACCCATTTTGTCCACTTTGATTTCTTGTTGGTCCAACATGCATTTTTCATGATAAGCATATACTGAAATGTGAAACTTGTATTTGTGGAACAAAAGCATTTTTTTACTTTGACGAAAGTTTGAAAGATTATGGGTAGCATAAGGATTCCTCATTTAGGAAGGCACTGTTGAAAGGGAGCAACCAGGTAATTATATGTCGAGATGGTCACTACAAAAAGAGCACACCATCTATGTTCATCAAGACAGGAAATTTGAAGCATCAACCAAACAAGCGGATCCCAGTTTATGCTAGTGAGCTCGTAATAGTTCGTCTCTTATTCTAGCTGTGATCAAAAAACAAAGCAAAGGGTGGTTTGCCAAACTGATAAAGTTTCCTTTGAGCAAGCAAAAGGTGTCTCAAGCTACACAAGTTTTCGGGACCCCGTACCCACATCGCTTTTAGTGTCACGTACCCATCTCTTTTTAGGTCCCCGTTGTAATAACCTTATTGATCGTTTGTAAACAATCAATTTTGAGGTTCCTTCTTTGTTTTGGTCCAACAATCGATTATTTGAACCACCATAATCGATTACAAGGTTTTTTGACTGAGTTCCTGAAGTTCGGAATCATCATAATCGATTATATATAAACCCATAATCGATTATGAGTTGTCTGGACCTAAAAACAGAACCTGCATGATGGATTATGAGGAGTTCCATAATCAATTATGAGATGTGTAATCGATTATATAGCCTTATATAATCGATTATATCCAGGAAAATCTATATAAAGCCCTCTTGACCAACCCCAAACGTGAAAATTTGGAGTTCTAAGGCAAAAACCTCATATTTTTTAGAGAAAATCTCAAAGTTCATCACTCTTAACATCACTACCATTAAAGTTTGGCCATCTACATCAATCACACACTTTCATCTTCATCTTCCTTCAAATTCATCTTCTCCAAGGAGCAAAGTTCTTCTTCCATCTTCATAAATTGAGGTATATGATCATCTTCTTCTTCTCTTGAGTTCATCTCTTTACTTCTCAGGATCACCTTTATTTGAAACCCATTTTGACTATTTTCATGAAAATGGAAGCAAATTGATTTGTATGATTTGATTCTTGTTCAATGATCACTCCTAGTATCTTTCCATGATCTTAGCACTTTGTGAAATCAAATGCTTGATTAATGCTCTCTAGTTTCTTAGTAGCCTGAATCTAAAAGTTTGAATCAAAAAGAATTTCCTAGCCTATTTCACTATGTAAGACCAAAACTTAACTAAAAAGGGATTGAAATGTTTTGTTTCATATTTTCAAGTTATGACAATTTATCTAAGCCATCTAAGACTATAGGAACTAATATCCAAAAGCTTGAAATGAGAAAAGAACCCTAACCGTATTTTGAATTGAATGGCCAAACCTAGCTATTTAGGTTAAGGGTGAGTTTGTTGATAAATTTATGGTTATGTTGTTTGGTTTAAGGTGAAACTATTAAGTTGTGGTGTGATAACGAGGAACGTCGAATTTGGAATTCCGACGATAACTCAGGTGGGGGAAAGAATCATTCTACCGTCGGAATCGATAAGTAGTATATTCTATAATAATTGCGTAGGGCGGCCTAAACCCTACTAGTATTCGAGTAATCGACAAAACCAAAATCACATTGGAAACCTTTTCTGTAAAATCAATGGTGACTTTATGTTATTGAATTTATTGTGATATGCTGGTTGAGGTATTCCATTGCATGTGACGTATTATTTTTGGTGTTTAAATATTTCCTGATATTGTGTTATGCATGATCTGCCTGGTTTTTAATATGGTGCTTAGTTGATTGTTAAGCAAAGATATGTATAGTTCGAGGGTTGTTGGTTTGGGTGTGAGAATAATGGTGACTTAGAGGTGCCTAACCTAAATGATGTATTTTAAAGAGGAGGTCTGACATAGAACATGTGTTGAGGCTTTGATGGAAGGTTAAGGCACTAGGATGTGGGTCGGTGAGAGTCATGTGTTTGCATTGTTGTTCACAACCGTGTATTTGTAATACACGAGGTCAGGAGTTCTCGCTAGACCGTTCCACATTAGATATAGGTTGTGCAGCTATAGTGTCATTGAATTTCATGAGCACCCTCGGGAGTGGACAGGGTGTGCACCGGGATAATGGTGCAGCTATAGTGTCCTTGCTTTGCGTGAGCATTCTCACCATGGAAGAGAATGTGCATCGGGAATTTGGAACCTGTCGTTTGAACAACTGATTGACATTCCCAACGAGGAATGTGTGAAGGAATTGGTAGTGGCCATGTCAGCATAAAGTGTTAGATTGGATGAGTTGAAGGTAGAGGACGATATATATTGAATTATGGATGATGGTTGATTTAGAGTAATGTTTGTCTATGACTTTTGTTATATTTTATACTATGACTATGTTTCGCTTTTTGATGATAGAATTGCTTTTTATCCCCTATATTTCTGTATTTTTTGTGTCTACTTTATTTACGTTAGAAGACCCGATGGAGGAATATGTTGCTGAGGAGCTGGACAAAACTCCGTATGAAACAGAGGTTGCTGAGGAGTTGGATGGAACTCCTTACGAACCAGAGGTGGGAGGTCGAGCTGTGACCCATGGTGATCAGAGTATAGATAGTATGGCCAGTGTGTCTAAGAAGTATTTTTATAGGTTTCCACTAAGTATGACTTTTATTTAAGTATATGTCTGTGAGGGATCCTACTGAGAGGATACCCTCAACAGTGTTTTGTATTATGTGTAAAAACGTATGTGTGTATTGGCATTATAAATATGGTGTGTTGTTTTTAATTATCCAAAGTTATATGCTTATTAACTTAAGTTTTTTATTTTTATGTATTTCCATGCTAAGTGCGCGACTAAGTAATTAAATAATGAGGTTTTAATCTAATAACACAACAGGGCACAACGGGGTGTCTCACCCGTACCTAGGGTCCCTGTACCCATCTCTATTCAGGTCCCCGTGCCTAGGGTCCCCATACCCATATCTATTCAGGTCCCAGTGCCTAAGGTCCCCGCACCCATCTCTATTCCGGTCCCCGTACCTAGGGTCCCCGTACCCATCTCTATACAGGTCCCCATACCCATCTCTATACAGGTCCCCGTACCTAGGGTCCCCGTACCTATCTATTTTAAGATCCCCATACCCATCGCCTTTCGGGTCCCCGCACCCGATGACGTTTTGCCTTCATGCTCTCTTAGTCACGGTCAAAATTGGGATTCATGTCTTTACTCTTTATTTACAATGATAATATGCAAACTACGGTTATGCATATTTGTCTTGTAAAAAACAAGTAAAGAGGGGCAGCTGTGAACACCCTATTTTGTTCGAGCTCTACTTTTTATTAAACTTTTGATTTTAATTTTAAATTTATTTTTAATTTTCGTTTTTTTAATTTATTTATTTATTTTCTTTTTTTCATAAACCAAAAAATAAAAAAATAAAACAAATTATCAGCAAGTATTGAAAAGATAAAAAAGGGGGAGGTGAGGTTCTTAGTCTTTTGGGCCTAGACTGACCTATTCCAAGCCCCAAACCCAGATCCAACTCAAACCCATTTCCTTCCTTCACCCTCCTCCAACAAACCCTAGCAGCCACCCTTTTCTTCCCTCTAACATTATTTTGAATTTGAATGTAGTTGGTAAATCCCTTGATTTTTGCAGGTGAGGCTCACAATTGTTTCGATTCTGTTTCAAATCAGAGATGAAAATTTTAATCCTTGCATATTTTTCGGACCAAAATCAAAGCGAATTTGGCATTATAACATCACAAGAGAGGCTACAGAATGAACGGCACGGTGAGAGGAAGAGAAAAATTTTTCAAAGAAAATGTCTCTGAAACAATACCGAGAATAGAGAGAAAAATACAAAAAATTAATTTAGAGAGAGAGGCGCCTCTCCTTGGTGACCACCACGCACCGTCACCACTTCCACCTCGGACCACAGCGACGCAGGCATCCTTCCAGAACAACGCCCGTGTCTCGCAACACCGTCAGCCTCGAGCCGCAGTCTGCACTCTGCCCAGATCCGACTGCGATCTGTCCCTGCACAGTCCAGCCACCATGCCGCCTCGTCGTTGGCCCCCGCTGTCTGACGCGCGCGACCTCACTGCCTCCACTCCTTCGTTCTCGCGTACACAGGTAGAAGGAGAAAGGCTCCTTGTGGATCTATTCTGTTGCAACTTCTTTTGGTATTCTGATACATACATAGACTATTGTATTGTGTTGTTTTATTTATCTTCTTTTTATTTTTATTTTTTTTCTGTATAATTAACTTAAATTGGTTGTTGGGATAGTGGGTTAGCTTGCTGGCCCAAGCGAAGTGATCTGATAAACTAAAAAGAATTGGGATAATAAAAAAAATATTGAATCTGATTTTCTTTTCTTATGACTTGATTATATTAAAATAAATAAATAGAATAATGTAAAAAAAATACTTGAAAATAATTATTTTGGGATTGCTTTGTGAGACGTATCGCACTCAATTCCTTAGAATCGTGATTGTTCTGTGGACGAATGTGCCACGTTCTATCTCGATTTGGAGTTTTCAACATTTAAAAAAAATAAAAATAAAAAATTAACCTTTTTTTTTAAAAAAAGAAACATTTTCATAAAAATTAAAATCAATCAACAAACAAAATATTTTTTACAAGAACTATGTGGCTTTGAGTTTCCCATCGCAGCAGGGAATACGTAGGAGCGGGATTAATCATCCCGTCAAGCCAAAATTAATTTTTCCTTTATTTTTGTGTTCTTTTTAATTTGTTAATGTAGATAATTAATTAATAATTTATTTAATGTTTTTGGGTTGCTCTATGACAAGTGTGATGCTCAATCTCTTAGCTTTGAGGTTGCCCTATGGACTTACGTGCCATGTTAAACCTCATTTAAGATTTATCAATAATAATTTTTAAATTTTTAAAATGCAAAACCAATAAAGAAACATAAAATATCAAAAAAATAATAACAAATAAATAAATTCTTCCTTGTAAAATATTTTTGGGGTAAAAAAATAAATAATTTAAATTCGCGCGATTAATCTAATATACCATTCGTAGGATGGGTGATGTAGCCTGTAGGGTGCTAACACCTTTCCTACTCGAAACCGACTCTCGAGTCCAATCTTGTACTTAAAGACCAGTCCTTAAAATAAAAAGGTTTTTCCAAAGTGTTCCTAGTTAAATAAATTTTGGTGGCGACTCTTCCTTTTTTTGCGACGCCATGACGGGACGGTCGCGACAATGTTAGTATGAAACACATTTCTCAATTGAAAAAAGCATAACCTTGTGAGATGATTGCTTGATATTTCTTTTAAGAAAGATGTTTTGTGTGATGCATGTCAGAGAGGTAAACAAGTAAAATCAAGTTTCAAATGTAAGAAAGAAGTCACCTCATCTAGACCTTTGCAACTGTTACACATGGATCTGTTTGGACCGACGTGTAGCTAGCCTAGGTGGAAATAAATATGGGTTTGTCATAGTTGATGACTATTCTAGATTCACATGGGTACTCTTCTTAACCCACAAGGATGAGTCTTATAAGGTCTTTACAATATTCAGTAAGAGGGTACAGAATGAGCAGGGTTTTTGTATCTCTGCTATCATGAGGGTGAATTTGAAAATGAGGAGTTTAAACTCTTCTGTGAGGAAAATAGTATTTCTCACAATTTTTCTGCACCTAGAACTCCACAGAAAAATGGAGTGGTTGAGAGAAATAACAGATATCTTCAAGAGATGGGTAGAACAATGCCCAATGAAAATAACCCCCCTATGTACTTCTGGGTAAAAGCCATTAACACTGCTTGTTATGTGCAAAACAGATTACTAGTTAGACCTATCCTAAATAAGACTCCTTATGAATTGTGGAAAGGTAGAAAACATAACATATCATATTTTCATGCATTTGGATGTGAATGTTATATTCTAAATACAAAAGATCATTTGGGAAAATTTGACTCTAAAGTAGATAAATGCATATTCATTGGTTATTCTGAAATGTCTAAAGCTTTTAGAATTTTTAATTCTAGAACCACTATAGTAGAAAAATCAATACATGTGATATTTAATGATGGCTTAAAGACTGATAAAGAACTGTAAGATCTAGAAGATGGCATTGTAGGTATTGATCTAAGTCCCTCTGAAGAAAAGTCTCCAGACAAGTCAAAAGTAGAAGTGTCTGAAATTCCAGAAAATCAGAAGAGTCCTCAAACGTCTGAAAAACAGAATGAGAACAGAGAACAGAAATTCAAGACTTATCATCCAGATGATCTTATCATTGGAAGTCCATCTCAAGGAGTTAGAACCAAATCTAGTTTCAAAGAAAACAATAACATGGCCTTCATATCAGATTTGGAGCCCAAAAGAATTTAGGAATCTCTACAAGATGAAAGCTGGATTCTAGCCATGTAAGAATAATTGAATCAGTTCAAGAGAAATGATGTGTGGACTCTAGTTTCTAACCCCAAAGACAGATCCACTATTGGAACCAGATGGGTATTTAGAAACAAACTAGATGAAGATGGAAAAGCGGTAAGAAACAAAGCAAGACTAGTTGCTCAATGGTATAATCAACAGGAAGGTATTGACTTCACTGAAACCTTTGCACCTGTAGCTAGATTAGAAGTAATTAGAATTCTTATGTCTTATGTTGCACAACATGATATAACTCTCTATAAAATGAATGTTAAAAGTACATTTCTAAATGGGATAATTGAGGAGGAAGTTTATGTTAAGCAAAGAAAGCTTTATATGGACTCAAACAAACTCCTAGAGCTTGGTATGATAGATTAAGCATTTATCTAATGGAAAATAACTTCATTAGAGGCTAAGTAGACACTGCACTTTTCAAGAAATGCTCAAAGAAAGATTTCATTGTAGTACAAATTTATGTGGATGATATTATCTTTAGTGTTACTAATGAAAAGCACTATAAAAAGTACTTTGAGTTGATCCAGAATGATTTTGATATGAGCATGATGGGAGAATTGAAGTTATTTCTTGCTCTGCAAATAAAACAGATGAGTGATGGAATCTATATCCATCAGCAAAAGTACACCAAGGAACTTCAGAAAAAGTATAAGATGGAAAGTTCAAAGCCTATGAGTACTCCTATACATCCTGATAACTCATTTTTGAGTTACCTTTTAGTGTGTATACTTGGACTAATTAATTGTTATATGTGTTTAACATTGGTGATTTGGCTGAGTTTTACATTGTTGGGCTTAATTGCTAAACATTGTTAATTTTTGGATTCTTCACTCATCCTGACCTTGTTGCCTTGCGCAGAGCATAACTAGAGTTACAGATATCAAATTTTGGTGATCTTTCTGTCCCTAGAAAGATAAGGAAGAGACCTACAATTTTAGGTTCACAAGAATTGTCAAATTAGGCCAAAATCAAGGCTAAATTGGGTCCCGAGTTCTCTGGCGAGGATCAGTGCGCAGTCCATGATGTTCCTTCACTTAAATGGGCCTAACTTACTCATATTAAGTCCAATTAAGGCATATGATACCTTGTTGGAAAGCTTATTCAGAGGCCCTTAATTTGGTCTTGGGTTAGGTCAGGATTAATAAGCATAAATAGAAGTTTACAGTCGCACAATTCAGGGAGGAAATTATACACTTTGCAATCCTTGTTTTTGCAAGTTTTGGAATTCTCTTGTGTTCTCTTCTCTCCTTTTTAGTTTTCTACACTTTGTTGGATGTTTATTGTTAAAGCATCTCCAATGGTAACGACTATGGAAGGCTAAACCTTTTATCAATCCTAGACATTCAAATAATTTGGTTTGAATTCTGAGTTCCTTACTTTTAATTGTTTTTCAATTGCTTCTTATCCTTTTCTATTCTTTCAATTATGATTTCTGTGTTGTGAGTGTGATTACGCTTGATCTATGTCTGATTAGATGTAGATTCAATTTTCATAATTGAATTGAAATTAGAGACTAGTGTTGATTAACCTAAAAATCTAATAGAGATTAGGGAACCGATTGGTAACCTAAGTTAATCGAATTTGTGCACGAATCAATATTATTAGTGATTGTGATTGTGATTTCAATTTTGTTGATTAAACCCTACATGATTATGTAGTAGATTCGAATTAACAGAGAGGGAGAGCAAACGAGTTTATATCTTTTGGAACAATGACGAATTCTACCAAAGAACATGATGTCTTGGATTGATGTTTCTAATTAATTGAATTTCTTTGTTTATTGCAAACTGTTTTCTCCTTGAAAAATTTGAAAACACCCCTTTCTCTAATATTCTTGATTGGCTGTTAATTTTCAAGATCCTCGTGAGACGATTAAGGTTGTTTTGCCTTGTACTGCAGTTTTTTTAATTACTATATTATTTTGACTCGTGTACAACCACGGATCAAATTTGGCGCCGTTGCCGGGGATCTTTGATCTCGATTAGCCAATTCAAGAACCCTACTTACTTTAGTTTATAACTGACATTTCATCTTAGCGTTTTCTTTGTTTTTCATATTGTGGCTTTGGAATCGTATAGTGATTAGTCTCCTGATTGAGGAGTGATAGTTTGCCCTTCATATCAAAAATCGGTTTTCGGTCAACTTCATCAGATTGCTCCGAAATTTGTACAAAAAGTCCGAAAAAATCAAGGAACAAGACCCACCTATCAGGGACTAATTACGTTGCTTTGGGTGTAAAAATCCAAAATTCCATCGTTTAGACCACTTTTTCAATTTTTTAAATTTTTCGTATTTTAAAAAAATCCAAAAAAATTTGTATGCACTTTATTTGATTTTTAGGGATTTTCTGTAGTGTTTGAATTTTTTTGATTTTATTTGGTACGGTTTCTCAATTTGTTTTTCATTTTAGCGATTAGGACATTGTTGGTATTTTCTAAATTGTTTTGCTTCCTTATTTTGTTTGCATTATGCATGACTAGGTCTGATCCAGGTGAATTGTTTGCTTATAACCCTGAAATAGATAGAACATATCATAGATTGAATAGAGTCAATAGGAGGGTTACAAATCATAGTTTAGCACCAAATAATCAAGTAGATAGTGACTTAGGTGAATTAAATGACTCTACATCTGATTCTAGTTCAAATTTGGCATCTTATATTGGTGATTCTGTTTCTGAATTTAGTGCTGATAACATGGCTAATCCAAATAACAGAACACTAAAACAATTGGCTGCACCTGATGTCGCATATCAACCTTTGTGTATTTAATACCCTGATTTGGATGCACCATTTGAGCTTTAATCTGGTTTAATCCATTTGTTGCCCAAGTTTCATGGTCTTGCAGGTGAGGACCCTCACAAGCATCTTAAGGAGTTCCATGTTGTGTGCTCTACTATGCGACCACAAGGAGTTCCTGAAGATCATGTCAAATTAAAAGCATTTCCATTCTCTTTAGATGCTGCAGCAAAGGATTGGTTGTACTACCTTTATCCTGGTTCAATTACTAGCTGGGATGGCATGAAGAGATATTTCTTGGAGAAGTTCTTTCCTGCATCCAGAACAGCATCAATCAGAAAAGAAATTTGTGGCATTGGGGAGTTTTCTGGAGAGGCATTATATGAGTATTAGGAGAGGTTTAAGAAGTTATGTGCAACCTGCCCCCACCATCAGATTAGTGAGCAACTTCTCATCCAGTATTTCTGTGAAGGACTAACGCCAATGGATAGAAGTATGGTTGATGCAGCAAGTGGTGGAGCATTAGTGGACAAGACACCTGTGGAAGCCGTTGCAAATATGGCAGAGAACTCCCAACAGTTTGGTTCAAGAGCTCTAATTCCAGCTAAGGGAGTGCATGAGGTGAACGTTACTACAGATAATCAGAGACTGGAAAATAAAAGACTAAACCCCCAATTTGGTCCCTGAGAAAAACACTCGGGTCTGAAATAGTCCCTAACCAAAAAAAACTATCCAGTTGGTCCTTAAGAATGTGTTTACCGGGACAGATTAGTCCTTCTGTCAGTTTACGACCTTTGACCGCAGGTTAAATGCTGACGTGTCAGTTTCCATTTCTAAAAAACCAAAACGCATTGCCGTTTGTGAACTGAAATTCCTTCTTCTTCGACATTCCTTCTTCTTCCTCCCAAACTTCTTCGACGTTCCAAACTTCTTCCTCCCAAACTTCTTCGACGTTCCTTCTTCTTCCTCCCAAGGGAACTTCTTCTTCCTTCCAGCTTCTACGTTTCTCCTCCCGAGGGAACTGAATTTCCGTCTTCTTCCTCCAACTTCGTTGACATTTGCTCTGCAAAGAAAGACCACACGAAGGAGAAGAAGTGAAGGGGTTCGTGTCTTCCAACTAACTCAAGGGTGAAGAATCGTGTGAATCAATCCGATTTCTGAAGGTAATGTTTCTTATTCTTCCCTAATCTCTATGCTTTTGGGTTTTTCGTGTTTGAAATGTGGAGAATCGAGTGTTAGGGTTTAGGGTTTGTGTTATTGCTGATTTTGGCTTTCTCATGCATGCATGGGTGGGTCTGATGTTTTTGTGGTCCCTTCTTCATTGGTTTATCCATTTTTGGATTGTTGAATGCTTATTTTACATACAAATGTGGTCCCTTTGTCAATGTGTTGGGTGTGTGTCACGATAGTGTCGTTTGTGTGGGCCCATGTGTTGGGTGTCCCTTTAACTTCTGCTGAGTTGTTTCTTTGTTTCTTGTTTGCAGATGATTACACAAATTCGCTTCTTCTTTCACCATGGAGGAACTCTGGTTATGCAGGATGGGGTCTTTGAAATACATTGATTCGAGGGTCAACACCATGCCACCAATTGATGTTGACTTGGTCAACTATTTTGATTTGGTGGTGATGTTCAAGAACTTGGGGTACCATGACTTCAAGGCTATGTGGTGGATGCATCCGGGTCGTAAGGATTTTGTGACTGGTTTAAGACCAGTTGAGGGAGACAATGACATCAATCGCATGTGTGAGGTTGCTATGGAGTACACGGCTGGAGAGTATTACACAATGCACTTGTATTTTGAGCATCCGGTTCTAGGTGTGCAAGATGCAGTCTTTGTTGATCCAGATGAGGAGGAGGAGAATGTTCAGGAAAATGGTTCTACACCAATTGAAGCTTCATTCGAAGACTTGGTGACTGATGATGAATATGACAGTGCGGAAGATTCTCCTTATAGGCCTCCTCCAGTGTCTGACAGTGATAGTGATGAAGGTTACATGAGCAAGCAAAAAACTGAAGTGAAGGGGAAGAGGGCAGCCCCCACTGTCTCATCTTTAGATAGTGAGAGGGCTGAAAATTCTGACATCAACTCATTTGAGAAGAATGGTTACCAAACTTACTCTGAGCAGATGAAAACCCCAGACTCTACTGACGACGAGGGCAACTTAAGGCACACATTCCCAGTGTTCAACTCAGATATCTCATTTGGACAGGTTAGGCTACAAGCTGGTATGGAGTTTAAAAACTTGGAGGAGTTTAAGAATGCTGTGAAAGACTACAATATTGGACTTGGAAGGCAATTTGTATGGAAGAAGAATGATAAACAGAGGGCTAGGGCTGTTTGTAAGGTGAAGGAATGTCCATGGGTTGCTTTCTGTTCATGGAATAGCCTGGACAAGATTTACCAGTTGAAGACTCTGGTGGATGATCATACTTGCTGCAGGGTCTTTAAGAACAAGGCTGCCACCAAGAAGTGGGTTGCTAAGAAACTGGAGAAGTGATTATTGACACAGCCTGAGCTTAAAAGGAGACAGGCTTTTGACATTTTCAAGGAGGAGTTTACGGTGCACCTTAATGATAAAAAGCTGTCAAGAGCATTGAGAGCAGCCAGGCTTGCTGTGGAAGGTTCGAAAAAAGATCAATATGGTAGGACATGGGACTACCTTGCTGAGGTGTTGAAAAGCAACCCAGGATCAAGCTGCTAGGATGGATGTTTCACCCAGAATGGAAGGCCCCCACTGTTTGATCGCTTGTATATATCTGTTTGGAGGGCCTCAAGTCGGGTTTTAAAGGCTGGTTGTAGGCCACTCATTGGCCTAGATGGGTGTTTTTTGAAGGGTTATTATGGTGGTCAGTTGCTGTCAGCTGTTGGGCAAGATGCAAACAATCAGTTTTATGTCATAGCTTATGCCGTAGTGGATGCTGAGACAAAGGATAATTGGAAGTGGTTTCTCACACTTTTGGAAGGGGACATTGGCTGTCATGAGAGATATGGATGGAACTTTATATCAGATCAGCAGAAGGTATATGGTTAATATGGATGGAACTTTATATCAGATTGGCTGTTTCTGTTTGTCATATTTTGTAGTGTTTCTATCATGTGTAGTGCATGTTAATAGGGACTAATTTGGCTCACGGTCATGTTTCTTAGGGACTTTACTGGTATCACTTAAAAATTGTTAGGGACTAATTTGTCCCACGAATAATGTATAGAATATTGAATTATGCCTATTATAACTGTTCCAACATATTCATTGCTGCAAGGTTTAGTACCTGCTCTTAAGGAGGTTATGGCAGGTGCACATCACAGAAACTGTGTGCTTCACATTTGGAAAAACTTTATCAAGCACTGGAAGGACAAGGATCTGCGTGGCTTTGTTTGGGAATGTGCAAAGAGCACAACTGAGGCAGAGTTTAAGACAACTATGCAAAGACTAAGAGGCCTGAATGAAAGGGCATACGACTACCTGAATGCTATTGAGCCAAGTGCATGGGTGAAGGCCTATTATAGCCATTGGCCCAAAGTAGATAACATAACTAATAACATGTGTGAGGTCTGGAATAGAAAGATCCTCAAGTACAGAGAGAACCCAATTTTGACCATGCTGGAGGAGCTGCGATGTTATTTGATGAGGAGGCATAGTGGCCACATGAGGGTGTTGGGGTCATACAAAGGAAAAATACCACCAGTAGAGAAGAAGAAGCTAGAAAAACTGAAGCTTGAGAGCAATAAGTGGACACCTACCTGGACAGGTGACCCAGACAATGAGAAGTTTGAAGTTCAGAGATATGGGTCAAAGGTTGGAGTGAGCTTGAGTCAGCAGACATGCACATGCAATCAGTGGCAGCTAACTGGCATGCCTTGTGCTCATGCCATAGCAGCTATAGCCTACAAGAATAAGTGTCCTGAGGATTATGTGCATCAATGGCTGACAATGGAAGCCTTTAATGCAACATATCAGCACTGGATCCACCCAATTCCCAGCAAAGAATTTTGGTCAGAAACTGACAACCCAAAACCTGAACCACCAAAACTGAAGAGGCCTATTGGTAGGCCAAAGAAGCACAGAAGAAGGGATGTTGCATCTGAAGAAGCTCCAGGCAGCCAACAAAACAAAGTTAGGAAGAGGTATGAAGTCAGGTGCTTAAAGTGTGGAGAAGCTGGACATTATGAGAAGACTTGCAAGGGACCAGCTAGACCTGAAGTTGCTAGGAAAAGGCGTCCAAACAAGCCTATAGAGAATGCAGCACAAGAAGAGGTGCCATTGACACAATCACAGCCTCAGGAAGAAAGTGCAACACAGGTAACTAGGTGTACAAAGTTTTGGGCTGTATTTATGTGTAGTTTTCTTATGACATTTATTTTGTTTCAGACTCAGGAACCAGTTGAAGGAAACCAACAACCCATTCAAGGAACGCATACTACAGACTCTGCAATTCCACAAGAGACTAATCTGTCTCATATGAATTTTGTAAGGGACCATTTTGGCCCACTAAACATTTTGTAAGGGACCATTTTGTCCCACGATATTTACATGTTAAAAATTCCTCACTGGTTTGATCTGTCTGATTTCAGGAAATGAGTGATCAGAGTACACCACCGCTGCCACCAGCTATAAGGCCAACACCTATCAGGCCACGTGGGACAGTTAGACCATGTGTAACTCTACCCCCTTTCACCCCAAGTCCTTCATCAGCAGCGGGAATACAATCAATACAACCACCACCACCTCCAGTTAGGCCATACAAAGCTCCAACATATGCTCAGGGTGAGGGAACTGTGTCAAATGAGACATTGGCAGCAGCAAGTAGTGGGACTGCAGAGAGGCTATTCAAGTTCATTCCAACACCTGGATACAGACCACCACCACCACCACTGCAAGATAATGGCAAGAAGAAAAAATGAAGAGGGAAGTGACACTGCAGAAGGAATTCAGCAACAGACAATGTTTTTTGAGTTTTCAGTAGTTTACTAGGTTATATGTTCTAGTTAGGGACTGACAATGTTTTGTGCTTTATCTTGTTGTTTGGTACATTATAAGGTTATTTTGACAATGACAGGATATATTTGTAATGAATTGACAATGCATATGAATGAAAAGTACATTTTGGAGTTATTTTGTTGGTATTATTTACCTTTCATGGCTGCCCTTTGGAGTTATTTTGGAGTTATTTACCTTACATTATAAATGGATTCTTTTACAACTTTGATTAGAAAAACAGAAATTTCCATTTCATTATAAATGCCAAAAGGCATGGATTACATAACTTTTTCACCCAAATATTACAAGCACATACTAACCTAACTTTCCATGACATTTACACTACTTCTATACATTAAATATCATAACCATAACAACAAAAACCAAGACAACCCCTATCACAACTCCAAATGATCTTTGGAGATAAACAACATCTTTGGATATAAGCAACATCTTGACTTGCATTTCATTCATCTTTGCTTTCATCTCGGTTATTTCCATCTCCACCTGAGGAATTCTCCCATCTCCCATCTCCATCTCCATCTCCTTAAGTCTCTCTTGTTCCATTTGCGCCTCATATATATCCACCCACACAAATGTGCCACAATGTGGTTTCTTCTCCTACAACCAAAACCAGCAAGAATGTAAAGATGACAGGCCAACCAATATGGAACTAAAGTAAGGGATTCATTACCTTATATAAAGGGCACCCATAGAAGGGTCTGTTTGGGTTCTTCAGTGTTCTTGAAGTGCTGATGACACAGGGTCTCTTACAAATGCAACATGGAGGAGGGAACTTTGGGGTTACAGTGCTTGAGGAAGCACTCCAACTATAGTCACGGCTGGACACATTGTTAGACGCCCAACTCATTTTAACGCTGGTCCAACAATGGAAGGGGGGCGAAATAGAAATTAGGGATTCAGTCACTGCTGATGGGGTGCGCAAGTCCGAGGGTAGCGATCGGATGGGGGGAAGGAGAAGAAGAATGTTTATAATGGCGAGGGAGAACAAGTCCTAGGGTTGGGAAGTCCTTGGGTTGGGTCGAAGAAGTTTGTGAGGAAGAAGAAGTTTGGAACGTCGAAGAAGTTTGGGAGGAAGAAGAAGGAACGTCGAAGAAGAAGGAATTTCAGTTCACAAACGGCAATGCGTTTTGGTTTTTTAGAAATGGAAACTGACACGTCAGCATTTAACCTGCGGTCAAAGGTCGTAAACTGACAGAAGGACTAATCTGTCTCGGTAAACACATTCTTAAGGACCAACTGGATAGTTTTTTTTGGTTAGGGAATATTTCAGACCCGAGTGTTTTTCTCAGGGACCAAATTGGGGGTTTAGTCAAAATAAAATCATAGAGCTTACTTCTCTTGTTAGACAGCTAGCCATCGGACAACACCAGCAAGTTAATGCAGCAAATCAATGCCTACCCAAAGGATGCGGCATATGCACCTCAATAGATCACCCTACAGACATGTGTCCTACACTTCAAGAAACTGATCAAGGTGTTCATGAATCAGATGCAGTGGCTGGAATGTTCACTGGAAGACACTCATATAGATCTCAGTAGCAGTAGAATTATGATCCATTTTCTGACAAGTACAATCCAGGATGGAAAGATCATCCTTATTTGAAATATGGTCTTGTGCATCAAAATGTGCAACAACAGTAGAGATTTCAGGCAGCAGGTTCGAGCAACAAGTACCAACCACCTCCTTTTAGGCAACAACAGAATATGCAGCAACTATGCAAAACACTAGTGTTGGACCTTCATTGGAGGATTTGATGAAACAGATGGCAACTAGCAACATTCAGTTCCAGCAGAATATCAATACCACCATTCAAGACCTGCAAACACAGATTGGGCAACTGGCTACTACTGTTAATAAATTGTAGTCAGAAGGATCTGGTCAAATTCCCTCTCAACCAGTTATTAATCCAAAGGAAAATGTGAGTGCCATTACCTTGAGAAGTGGCAAGGAGCTGGAATTGCAGGAGAGTGAATCTAACAGTAGAAGTAAAGAAGGAAAGAGCAATGCAACAGCCAAAACAGTTGCAGGGAAACAAGTTGAAGAAAAACATGTTGCAAGAGAAAAATCAAAAAATTCAAGTGTTGCAGCAGATTAGGAAAGAAGGCCTTCATTACCTTTCCCAAAACAGAATAGCTCAACCAAGGAAAGTACCACAAGCCGAGGTAGATACAGAGTTGCTGGAAACTTTTAGGAAGGTAGAGGTGAATATTCCCCTATTGGATGCCATCAAACAGATTCCCAAGTATGCAAAGTTTCTTAAGGAGTTATGCACCCATAAAAGGAAGCTGAAGGGTGATGAGAAAGTAAGCATGGGCAGAAATATTTCTGCACTAATTCAGCCTAGTATGCCTCAAAAATGTAAGGATCCAGGCACTTTCACCATCCCTTGTACTATAGGCAACTCCACATTTGGGAATGCAATGCTGGATTTAAGTGCTTCCATAAATGTCATGCCTACATCAGTTTTTAGGTCATTGAAGCTTGGAGATTTGAAGCCAACTGGTGTAGTGATTCAACTAGCCAATAGAAGCACAACGCATCCAGCCGGAGTACTTGAAGATGTGCTGTTCAAGTTAATGAGTTAATATTTCCAGAAGATTTCTACATTCTGGACATGTAGGATGAGTCCTCTAGTAATGGAACCTCATTGATTTTGGGGAGGCCATTCTTGAAGACGGCAAAGACCAAGATAGATGTGCATGCAGGGACTCTTTCTATGGAGTTTGGTGATGATATTGTGCAGTTCAACATATTTGATGCCATGAAACATCCCATGGAAGATCATTCTCTTTTATATCTTGATGTCATTGATTTGCTAGTTGATGATTATGCAAATTTAAATTCTGAATTTCATGAAATTAATGATTTAGATTGCTCCCCTTGTACATGTGATGAATCTGATGTGTGTGCTATTTGTACAGAAATAAATATTGCTATAGATAATGTTAATGCAGGTTGTGATGTAGCAGCAGCAGCAATAGAGGGAACACCATTACCTTCTATTGAGCATCCACCAATTTTAGAGTTGAAGCCTCTACCTGCACACCTGAAATATGCTTACTTAAAGGCTAATCACAAGCTGCCAGTGATTATAGCCAACAATCTCCAACCAGACCAAGAGGAGAAGTTGTTGCAGATTTTGAAGGGTCGCAAAAAAGCAATTGACTGGACTTTAGCTGATATTCCAGGGATTAGTCCTTCTACATGCATGCACCGGATATTGTTAGAGGATGATGCCAGAGCAGTAAGGCAGCCACAGAGGCGACTAAATCCTACCATTCTTGATGTGGTCAAGAAAGAAGTCAGCAAGCTATTAGTAGCCGGGATCATATACCCTATATCAGACAGTGAGTGGGTTAGTCCTGTTCAGGTGGTCCCTAAGAAGACTGGGATAACTGTTGTGGAAAATCAGAATAATGAGTTGGTCCCAACTAGAGTGCAGAATAGTTGGCGAGTTTTCATAGACTACAGGAAGCTTAACTAAGCCATTCGCAAAGACCACTTCCCTTTGCCCTTCATTGATCAAGTATTAGAAAGGTTGGCAGGAAAATCCCATTACTATTTTCTGGATGGATTCTCAGGGTATTTTCAGATTCACATTGCACCGGAGGACCAACATAAAACCACTTTCACCCGTCCTTTCGTCACTTTTGCTTACAGGAGGATGCCATTTGTCTTATGCAATGCTCCAGGTACCTTTGAAGAGGTGTATGGTGAGTATATTTTCTGATCTTTTAGAGAGTTTCATGGAGGTATTTATATATGATTTCACTGTTTATGGTTCTTCATTTGATGCATGGATACAAAGTCTATCTAGAGTTATGGATAGGTGTATTGAAACTAACCTTGTATTGAATTATGAGAAATGTCATTTTATGGTGGCAGAAGGAATTGTCCTAGGGCATTCGGTGTCTAGCAGAGGCATTGAGATAGATAGGGACAAGTTAGATGTTATTGCTTCTTTATCTTACCCCGTATCTGTGCGGGAGGTGCGTTCCTTTCTTGGCCATGCAGGTTTTTACAGGTGGTTTATCCAGAATTTCAACAAGATAGCTTTGCCCTTGTCCAAGCTTTTACAGAAGGATGTAGAGTTTGTCTTTGATCAATCTTGCCAGGATGCATTCAATGAGTTGAAGAGGCGACTCACCACCACTCCTATCATCCAATCACCTAACTGGGAGCTTCCTTTTGAGCTGATGTGTGATGCCTCAAACTTTACACTTGGAGCTGTTTTAGCCCAACGAGTTGGCAAGATCTCTCATGTCATAGCTTATGCCTCTAGAACTTTAGATGCAGCCCAGGACAACTACACCACTACTGAAAAGGAGCTTTTGGCAATTGTTTTCGCATTAGATAAATTTCACTCCTATTTACTCGGTTCTAAAGTGATTGTTTTCTCTGACCATGCTGCATTGAAATTCTTGTTGAAGAAGACAGATGCTAAGCCAAGATTAATTCGTTGGATGCTTCTCCTTCAAGAATTTGACATAGAAATCAGATATAGGAGTGGTGCAGAGAACTTGGTAGCTGATCATTTGAGGCTGAGGTTTTACCTACCAGGGATGATTTTCCATATGAGCAGCTTATGCAGCTGCATGATACTAACCCTTGGTTTGCTGATATAGTTAATTACCTGGTTGCGTCTGTTATTCCCTCTCAAGCATCTAAATCACAAATTGCTAAACTAAAAAGTGATGCAAAATATTATGTGTGGGATGATCCGTATTTGTGGAGATTTTGTAGTGACCAGGTAATTCGCAGATGCATACCTGACCATGAGATCCAGTCTGTGCCTCATTTCTGTCATGCCTCCCCTATAGGAGGGCACTTTGGTTCACAGCGGACAGCTAGGAAGGTGTTGGACTCTGGATTTTATTGGCCCACCATTTTCAGGGATGCGCATCAAGTTTCTATGACTTGTGAGCAGTGCCAGAGAGCGGGGATAGCCATCACTCGCAGGCAGGAGATGCCCCAACAACCTATTCTTTTCTGTGAGGTATTTGATGTTTGGGGTATAGATTTTATGGGCCTCTTTCCTGTTTTTTTTGGTTATTCATATGTCTTACTTGCAGTTGATTATGTCTCTAAGTGGGTGGAGGCCAAGGCCACCAAGACTAATGATTCTCGAGTTGTTGCAGATTTTGTCAGGTCTAATATCTTTTGCAGGTCTGGTGTACCTCGAGCTATCATCAGTGACCAAGGGAGTCATTTCTGCAATAGGACCACGGAGGCTTTGCTTCAAAAGTATGGGGTAATGCACTGAGTTGCCACAGGTTATCATCCTCAAACCAACGGGCAGGCCGAAGTCTTTAATAGGGAAATCAAGAGAACTTTACAGAAGGTTGTGCAGCCAAATAGAAAGGATTGGAGTCGTCGGCTTGAGGATGCTCTTTGGGCTCATAGGACCGCTTACAAGACACCTATAGGAATGTCTCCCTTTCGGGTTGTCTTTGGTAAAGCGTGTCACCTACCAGTGGAATAGAGCATCGTGCATACCGGGTAGTGAAATATTGTAACTTAGCCTTTGAGCAAGCTGGTTCAGTGAGGAAGCTTCAGTTACAGTAACTTGAGGAGCTCCGTTTGGAGGCCTATGAGAATTCTAAGATCTACAAGGAGAAGACTAAGCATTTTCATGACAAAACGATTTCCAGGAAAGAGTTCTCCATTGGCCAAAAAGTGCTTTTGTTTAATTCTCACCTCAAGCTCATGCTCGAAAAGCTTCGCTCCAGATGGGATGGTCTTTTTGTTGTTACGAATGTTTTTCCCCATGGTGCAGTGGAGATTAAAAATGAGACCACTAACAAGAATCTCAAGGTTAATGGCCACCGTCTTAAGCAGTTTCATGAGAGCCCCATATTGGTTGAGGAGCATGTAGAGGAGTTATCCTTGGACAAGCCCACCTTTCCTGAAGTGTAGATTTTCGCACCTTGATGAGGGAGTCCTTCCCCTTTTACTTTTAATTGCACTTTTTCCTTATCTATTGTCTTTGTGCTTACATTGAGGGCAATGTGTGATTTAGGTGTGGGGGGAAGTGTTTTAGTGTTTTAGGATTTTTATTTTGTTTGGTTTCTTGTTTTAGAGTCTGAAAAATAAAAATAAAAATAAAAATAAAAAATAAAAATAAAAATAAAAATAAGAATAAAAATATTATTTGTTTTTGGTTTTTTGAGTCCTGTTGCATGTTTTTCAGTGAATTTTTAAGTTTGTGTGAGTTGTGAGTGATTTGCTTCATTCTTGGTTAAGAGGTTTCATGACTTGATATGGAGAAATTTTTACATTTCTAGTGTAATAAGTTGGCATTGAAATTAATTTGTGAATATTTTGTGGTAGAATTAACCCTTGTGAGTTTTTGAGCCTTATACATGGATGAACTGCAATTGTTCCATGCTTTTCTTTCTTGTGTGATTTCCCTCATGATTGTTAATTACTCTAGAACTTGACTTGACTCTTTAAAGCCTCTTGTTCACATGCATGTATTGAGATGATTTAGGCTTTGTTTTTAAGCTACTATCCAAATAAGCCTACCTTAAAATTATCCCCTTGATAGACCTTTGAGCCTATTTATCCCATTATTTGTTTTATATCTCATTACAAGCCTAAAAGTGAAAAACAATGATATGACCCAAACCTTAGGGAGTAAAGGAGTTTTGGAATTGTTTTGGGAATGGATGCTTAAATAAGTGTGGGGTCTATGCAATAGTTTGTGGCTTACTTGATTGGAGTGGCAAAGTGCAAAATAATAATAATAATAATAATAAATAAATAAATAAATAAAGAAAATTAATATAAAAAAATAAAAAAAAGAAGTAAATTGTAATGCAATGTGAAAGTGCAATTGAGTGAAAGTGCAAAAGGAAGAAAAAATTCAACAGAGACAAAGTGTTGTTCATTGACATTGAATTGTGTTTCTTGGGATAAATTTGCATGCTTATTTAAACTCATTCCCTATTGCTCCTCTAGTCACTTTGGTTTATAGCTAACATCCCTTCTTGTATCCACCCATACCTTAGCCCCATTACAACCTTGAAAAGTCCTTTTGATCTTTATGTGCATGTGTTTCAAGTGGTGGATGTTAGAGGCTTGTCAAGCTTATGGTAGTGTTAGCATTCATGATGTGCCTTGAGCGTAAACACAAACATTAAACACTTGAGAGTTGGAGTGTATGCCTAGTGAGGACTCTACCACTTTGGGTTCATCTTTGATATGAATTGCCTCCTTGTTTGCTTGAGATGTTAAGGACGTATTCATGATTGTTAGGATTACTTGATGCTTTGAATGTTTGTATCTTGCTCACTCTTGTCCATTCTTGGGATTAATTGATAAGTGTGTTTGTTGTGTTCTTAAAGTTTTTAGGAATTCAATTTTTGAGTTTTGCTCAGGAGTGCAAAAGAGTAAGTGTGGGGGAATTTGATAACTCATTTTTGAGTTACCTTTTAGTGTGTATACTTGGCCTAATTAATTGTTATATGTGTTTAATATTGGTTATTTGACTGAGTTTTACATTATTGGGCTTAATTGGGATTAATTGCTAAACATTGTTAATTTTCGGATTCTTCACTCATCCTGACATTGTTGTCTTGCGCAGAGCATAACTAGAGCTACAGATATCGGATTTTGGTGGTCTTTCTGTCCTTAGAAAGATAAGGAAGAGACCTACAATTTTAGATTTCCTAAGAATTGTCAAATTAGGCCAAATCAAGTCTAAATTGGGTGCCGAGTTCTCTGGCTCGGATCAGTGCGCAGTCCATGATGTTCCTTCACTTAAATGGGCTTAACTTACTCATCTTAAGCCCAATTAAGGCATATGATACCTTGTTGGAAAGCTTATTCAGAGGTCCTTAATTTGGTTTAGGGTTAGGTCATGATTAATAAGTATAAATATCAGTTTATAGCCGTACAAGGGAGGAAATTAGACACTTTTGCAATCCTTGTTTTTGCAAGTTTTGGAATTCTCTTGTGTTCTCTTCTCTCCTTTTTAGTTTTCTACACTTTGTTGGATGTTTATTGTTAAAGCTTATCCAATGGTGATGACTATGGAAGGATAAACCTTTTATCAATCCTAGACAATCAAGTAATTTGGTTTGAATTCTGAGTTCCTTACTTTTAATTGTTTTTCAATTGCTTCTTCTCCTTTTCTCTTCTTTCAATTATGATTTCTGTGTTGTGAGTGTGATTATGCTTGATCTATGTCTGATTAGATGTAGATTCAGTTTTCATAATTGAATTGAAATGAGAGACTAGTGTTGATTAACCTAAAAATCTAATAGAGATTAGGGAACCGATTGGTAACCTAAGTTAATTGAATTTGTGCACGAATCAATATTATTAGTGATTGCGATTGTGATTTCAATTTTGTTGATTAAACCCTACATGATTATGTAGTAGATTCAAATTAACAGAGTGGGAGAGCAAACGAGTTTATATCTTTTGGAACAATGACGAATTCTACCAAAGAACATGATGTCTTGGATTGATGTTTTTAATTAATTGAATTTCTTTGTTTATTACAAACTGTTTTATCCTTGAAAAATTTGAACCCCCCCCCCCCCCTTTCTCTAATATTTTTGATTGGCTGATAATTTTCAAGATCCTCGTGAGACGACCAAGGTTGTTTTGCTTTGTACTGCAGTTTTTTTAATTACTATATTATTTTGACCCGTGTACGACCACGGATCACATCCATCAATAGTTCTAAACAAGGATGAGGAAGGTAAAAAGGTAGATCAAACTGTCTACCGAGGTATGTTTGGATCTCTTCTATACTTAACTGCTAGCAGACCTGACATTCAGTTCAGTGTTTGTCTCTATGCTAGATTTCAATCGGACCTAAAGAATCTCATCATAAGCATGTTAAAAGAATTTTCAGATATCTAATTGGAACCACTAACTTTGGTCTATTGTATAAGAAATCTGAAGATTTCAGGTTAGCTGGATTCTGTGATGCTGACTTTGTTGGAGATAGAGTAGACAGAAAAAGTACCAATGGAGGATGCCACTTCATTGGAGCAAACATGATCTCATGGTCGTGCAAAAGGCAAAGTACCATTGCTCTCTCCACTGCTGAAGCTGAATATATATCTACATCAAGTTGTTGTTCACAACTGCTTTAGGTAAAATATCAGCTTGAGGATTATTCAATGTTTGAGCATAACATTCCTGTTTGGTGTGATAACACCAGTGTTATTAACTTGTTTAAAAATCCCATACAACATTCTAGAGCAAAGCATATAGAAATAAAGCATCATTTTATTAGAGATTATGTGCAAAAAGGTGTTTTTGAAATTAAGTTTGTGAACACTAAAAATCAGTGGGCTGACATCTTAACTAAACCTTTAAGTGAAGATAGATTTGTTTTTATTAGAAGGAATCTTAATATGCATAATATGTCTGAATGATTGTATGCTCATATGTCTAAAAATTTACTTGTCTATTATTTTTTATGCTTCAGTCGTCTACTTTAGCCAAGCGTCTGATGACGTGGCTGAAAGCACTCATAAAGTGCTGACCTTGACTGAAACACGTGTACATTACAAAATTTCTCTCCTTTTTATAAAAAAAACGTTCCATCTTTTCACAACTGTCATTTCAAAATTTATTACTCTTTATGGCATAACCTCTCTCATTGTTCCCAACGCAAAAAGCACTCAAGTGTTTCCTTTTCTTATCCTAAAAGTAAACTTAGTTGTTTCACAATCTCTCCATTCAGAATCTTTGCTATCTCTATCACTCTAATTCTCTCTTCATCATCAACCTCTCAAAACCCTTCATTTCCAAACCCTAAAATTTCCTCTTTTCTGAATCAAATGGCACCCAAAAGCTTCTTGGAAACCATCGATGGGCAAGCTGGAATCTCTGTGAGTGAAATGAAGAAGTTACACCCTGGAAGAGTTCCAAACTTTGAGGAACTGAAAATCAAGGGAATGGATGTCCAACCCGAGATTGATGTTGTTGAATGAATGCCTTTCTACCATCTTCGTGAAGTTGTCTACCCTTCACTGGTTAGGGATTTCTGGAAAACAACCAAGATAACCAAGGACATCCTTACTTCCATGATTTCTGGAGATGTTGGGGATGATCATGTCATCATCACCCATGAGTCACTTGCTGAAATGACAAAATGCCCAAGGGAAGGTGCTGGGCATACTGCTGATTGGATGAAGCCTATTGGGAAGAGGCTGTCAACATTGCAATCTATGGAGTTCCTCAACCAAAAGATCAGGACTCCAAGTATCTAACTGCTAAGGCAAGATTTCTTCATGTTCTCATCATAAACTGTATGATGCCTAGAGCTGGATCTAGGAACCATGTCGATAAATTTGAGAAATTTGCTATCTATCACCTTGTCCAAAAGATCAAGATAGTTGTCACTGATCTCATTTTTAGACACATGGAGAAGGCTGCCAAAGGGAAAAACAAGGATTACCCCTATGGCATGATTATGACCGAGTTTTTAGGTCAAACTCTCTGAAGGATCTTAGGGATGCTTTCAGTGTGTATCTCTGCACTGAAATCACCACCAAGACTTTGCCTCTGATGAAGGTGCCACTAAAACCATTTAAGGAACCTGTTGTAGAGGAACTTCAACAAGAACCTGCTAAAGAAGCCCCTACTGAAGAAGCATTTGCTGCCCCTACTGTGAAGGTTGAGCCTGTTGAAATAGATACAGCCACTGATAATGCTGCTACTACTTCTGTTTCAAGACCTTAGAAAGTGTTTAAGAGGAAGAGAGTATCTGAAACTGTTGCTCAAGCTAAAGGGAGTCTCAAGCTGCAGAGACTATGATCCCCAAGAAGAAGAGGACCTCTACCACTAAGAGGAAAGCTGCTGAACCTCTTAGACAATCTTCTAGGATCAAGAGAAGACTGGTTCTTCAAGATACACCACCCTCATCACCCTCTCAAACCAAACTGCCAACTCCTCCACCTACCAAAGCCAGAACACCATCCAAAAACAAAACCCCTTCATCACTGTACCATCACCACAAAAAGCTCCCGCACCACCACCACAACCATCACCCATTTCTGTCCTAGAACCACATATTTCTGAACCTAAACCACATACTTCTGTTTCAGAACCACATGTGTCTGAAACTGAACCCCATCTGTCTGAACCATCCACACCTCACTCCACTCACTCTTCTAAATCTCACCATGATGAATTTAATGACTTTGACATCTTTGACAGACCTACCACACCTCCACCTCAACCTAGATCACGCACACCTGGCTACATTAGAAATCAGTGTCAAATTCCTTTGAGAAAGATCTTTCCTGATCGTTTCTCTGAAACCAGACTTAACCCTTACCTAAAGCCATCCTACCTAAATACCAGCTCTCCTTCAGAACCACTCCAATTGTTATTTCTGATGACTACAGCTCAGATATGTTGTTTAGCAAAGAATTGGACATGATTGCATCTCTGGAAACAGAAAGGCAACTGGTGATATTAGCTGAGAAGCATAAGTTCTCTGCAAGGTGGAAGCCAAATCCACATGTGATCACGAAGCCCTCAACAGTAATCAAGTCATGCCAGACTCAATGGCATTCAAAGGGAAGCAGAAAGTTGTTAACGTCACTGGGATGCAGATAAACTGTCTGATCAAGTTGAACAATAAGAAGCTGAAGTTCAGAAAGAGGATAGTCACCATTGCTACCTCCCCCAAGTATCTGAAAGTTGGAGACATCTATCTGAGATTTGGATCTGGCTCTGGACTGTCAGATTAAGACAAGAAGGATATTCCTACTAAAGGTAGACCTGCCTTTGCTCTCTACCCTTTTGAATCTTCTATCTACACTCTTCATCCCTTCTTTGTTGTTTTACCCTTCTTCATCTTAAATTTTCCAGAGTCTAGTAACCCACATAAACCTCATTAGGATATCCTATGAGTTTATGTTTTCCCAAGTTGAGTCTCCCTTTCACCATGAAAGAATCCAATGGTTTCTGAACACTTTCTTTCCTAACACTAACTTTGAAACCACATTCTCAACTAGTGTCTATATGGATCCTCAGCTTGAGAATGAAATTATGGTTGAAGAGTTGCCTCCTATCCCACCTCCTAGTCCTCCTCCATCTGTACCTGCCGATCCCTCAACCTCTTTAGCTACAACATACTCTACTGCTCCTGTTGTTGCTCATGACCCTGCTGCACATCAAAGGCTGGACGAAATGGCCACTTCTCTGCAATCTGTTATGCAGAAACAAGATGAAGCGGTGGAACAACAAGCCTTTTTCAGGCCACTATGCTAGCTCAACAAGCAGCATTGCAGAAGATGTTGGAAGCTTTCTTGAAGAGTCAAGGAGGACCTAGTTCTTAGAATTTATGACCTAGTTTCTTTTTAGAGCCAAGCAACGTACTGTCAATGATGTTCTTATCAATTTTGTAAATGTATGTTCTGACTCTGAATGAAATTGAAACAGTTTATCACTTTTGGCTATTTGTTCTTTATCACTATCTGACTTTATGCTGTTTAATGATAATCTCTTTGATTGATGCCAAAAGGGGGAGGAAGTAAAAGTAACAATAAGACTTTTTAGACTTAATTAACAGATTTTGCTATGATATTAATCTGATGCATTAATTAAGGGGGAGTCTTAATTATTATATCTATCTATGCTTTAATATACATTATCTACGACACGTCTAAAAGTTTCAATTGTCTATCAATTGTCCATTACTTTTTGATGTTCAATAAAATCAGAAAAATTATTTGTCACCATCAAAAAGGGGGAGAATGTTGAGACCTCATATGTCTGGAATACATTCAATGTGTAAATTCTCTAAGTTTTGATGATTCCAAATATATTAAGTATGGTAATATTGAACCATATGAAATTACTGACAAGTCTATTAAGTGTGTAAGAAAATAGACTTAAGGTCACTCGTCTAAATCTGACCCGTCTAAATTTCCCTAAGGAGCAGTTTTCAAACTCGTCTGAAAACCACTCGTCTGAAAGTTAGTCAACTCGGACAAAGACCAAATCAAATCTCGGTCAAAGTTTTGATCTAGTTGATGATGTGGCAAGGATCAAAAGTTTGAAGAAGCTTCAGTGGATCACCCGTCTGAAAGATGCTCTCTTACCCGGCTAAGTTTTGGATCAAATCAACCATCTAATTTTAGACTGTACAACACTATCTAGTTTTTAGACTCTGCTGCACCAGTTTTAGTGTCAGACTTTCAGAAGAAAGGCCAAGTCAACCTTATTTGAAAAAGATGCCATCCTTAAGAATCTTGAAGACCTTTGGACAATAGCACCAAGGACAAAGAATAAAGAATTCATTCTTTCAAGTGTTTAAGGAATAAACACGCAACCTCTGCACCAAGTTAGTAGCTTTTAGTTGTTTTAGTAGAAAGTAAAAGTACTTTCCAGAAAGTGAACTAAGTGTTGCACTGAAATGGAAAACTATCTTCAGCAAGTACAAGACGTCTGCTACTGTAAACAACAACTGCTCAGAAACAAAGTGTATTCTTGGTCTCATGTGTCAAAGTCCAAAGTACCTAAACATTTAATGCTTACACAGAACAACTCTTTAACATTAATGGCGTCCCACAAGTTCAAATCAAAGGAGCACACTTTCTGAAGTTGTGTCTAATGGATCAAATTGATTGAAGCCTTTAAATAGGGCAAACCATGAAGATGAAGTAAAGAGATACAGTGCGCATATTCAAAGAAGCATTTGTTATGCTCATTTAATTCTTCATTCCTTCATTGATTATCTCTTTAATCATTTGACATAAATTTCACAATATTTCATTCCTTCATTTATTCCACTCTGAGTATTATCTGAAAGACTTGCAAAGTTGTATTAAAAACTCAAAACCTTTTACCCTTTACTGTTTGAGGCTGAAGAGGTTAGATGAGTAAAGAATACTTGTTTGAGTGTGAGCCTGGAGAGGCTAGGTGTGAAAAGAATACTTTTACCGTAATCTGATAAGTTACAATGGAAACATTGGTGCTGCTAAGAACTGGACATAGCCCTGTTGATTTTGGGGTGAACCAGTATAAAACTCTTAAGTGATACCCCTCTTCCCTTATCTCTTTAATTTATTTAAGAGTTATTTGTTTAAGCTTTTGACTTGGGGAGTTATCTTGTGAATATCAAATCTCGTTTTAATCATTCTGTGTGCGTGTTTGCGCTGTCTTAAAATTAGACGAGTCACCCGTATAATTTTATGTAGCTTTGTTTTTGCTTGATGTGCCCTGCGAAAAATTTTCTAAGTTTCCTAAAAGGTTGGTAAATACAATTCAACCCCCTTCTTGTGTTAACTTTGGTTATTTCATTTGTAACGTCCCTGGTTGCTCTATGAATTGATGACTGTCACCACAAACCAACACGAGCCTTTTCAGCACGCTTTGTTCTCACTCACACGCTTCTTGGGAAAATTTCCCGGCAGGTCACCCCATCCCATAATTGCTCCAAGTCAAGCACACTAAACTGTGGAGTTCTTAAGTGATGAGTTTCCTAAAAGAAGATGTATCTTGTTCGTATAAGTAGTACCAATCAATTCATATAAGTCAGCATCAATTGTATAGTCTCATACCTATGCAGTGTCAGGATCCCTCTCATTCTTGTGTATAATCGATTCATTCATGTGTCCCTTCGCCTAGAATCCTGCCAGGAGTCATTCCTTGTCCATACTTTCTTGCATCGGGGACAACTCCCCACCCTCGTTAGCCCTGGATGTCACAGAAGACAATGTGTAGGATAGGAAGACTACATAGTTAGTCTGATTGGCTTCAATTGGATCCCCGTCTTTGTAAAGAAATTTTGGTGGTAGTTAGGAATATGTGTTCTAGTGATCATTTAGAATTTACCTTTTGGCTCTAAAAGTGTCCTTGAACAAATCTTGTTGTCAACTTAACTGGTGTAACTTTTAACCATTAAATGCTAATTTAAAAAAACTAGACGCAAATTGAAGATTATGGTCAATTTTAGGGGTGGCAAAATGATCCATTTATCCACTATTCATCCAGTCCATCCATGAGAAAATCCATCCAATCCATCCATTTATAAAAAAAAATATAAATGGATTGGATGGATTGGATTATTTTTTTAGTGGATGGTTTATGATCCATCCAATATTTTTTAAAATCCATTGGACCAACAATCAAAAATGTAATGGATCAACTTTTATCCATTCCAAAACCAATTTATTTTTTTCATATTATTTTTCACCAAATAAAAAAAACCTTCATTTGTAACAAAAAAACACTCCATCTAATTTTCTCTTCCGTTCCCTATTATTTTTTCTTCACTATTTTTTTATTTTTTTTATCTGTTTTTATCTTTTTTTGTTATATTAAGTATTAACTAATTAATTGTTCTCAATCACCAGTAGTAGTTCACGTTATTACGTACGTTTTTTTTTTCGTTGCCTTTTTTTTTTGCTGAGAAACTTTAAAAAAATGTATTAACTAATTGAAAGCACAGAAAGTCGTAACAAGTTTCATAAAACAATGTCATGAAACGTTGTGGCAAAACAACCTCTGTAGATGCACATAATCAATGACTCTCGTATAATAATAGAAAAATGGCCATGATACAAAATGATTGTGCGATAGAGTGGAGAGAGAGTAAAGATAGAAAGAGAGTGGGAAAAAAAGGAGAGAGAGAAAGGGTAGAGAGAGGAAGAAAGATACGAGAGAGGATGAGATAGAGATAATATTTTAAATTTTTTTACAAATTATTTTTTTTTAAAAATATTTTATGGATGGATAAAAGAGATATAAAATTATTTAATTTCTTAAAATAAATTTTAGTGGATGGATTGGATATCCATCCATAAAAAGTTGTTAATGGATGGATCGGATGGATTTTATTTAATGGATCATGGATGGATTGGATTTTTTTTAATGATTTTTTAATGAATTATAATAGATTAATAGATTGTTTTTAATCCATTCATTAAGATCCGAATAAAAATTTATCCTATCCATCCATTTGCCACCCTTATTCAATTTGGTGTTAACAGGGAAGCTATTGTAAATAATTATATTATTATAGCTGGACGGTGGAGTAATAAGGGACTGTTGGAAGTAGAAGAAGAAATTAAATAATGATTATTGTATATATTGACTCATGCATAAAGTAAAGTAGCATTCATGAACTTAGGAGATAATTCTCTTAATATATTTTCTTCGTAATTATAAGATGTAACTATTTCGAAGTATATATAAATATCTTCTTGCTGAGTGCGATTTCACTCAAGTAATTCATCACAAAACTTTTACAGCTGCCTCCTTGATGTTGTAATTATTTAGATATTGAGCATTACACTAGATTTCCTACTAGAGACTTCCATTCTCAGTATATTCTTTGGTGACTCATGGAAATTCAAAATCCCTCTTTCATTTGGGCTTCATTCGGTTCCTCTTGCCCTTGTCCTTGGCGTAGACACTATGTAATATCCCGATTTTTACCGTTCTTTAACAACAGTAAATATATATATTTATATTATTTAATTTGGGTTGATTAATTATCTGAATAATTATTTTAATTTATTTTTACATGGTTTAATTTGAGTAAATTTAATTACTCATTTAAAATCATTTTATTAAGTACGTCAACACCGCCTTATTCCAATATAAGTACTTTTACTAGCAATAATGTTATGTTATTGTCACTATTAGTATTTGTTTAAAAAAAATTAAATCATATGATGGAAAGAAAATTATTTTCATAGGATTTTCTCTCTCCTCTCATCTTATCAGCACACGATTCCCCCTCCTCTTCCCTTATGAGCACACGATACCCCCCCCCCCTTTTCTTCTCTCTCTCTTTCCTTTCTTTCTTCTTCCTCCCTTCAACTTCATCTCCCTCCTTCCTCTCTCAAATCCAGTGCCGCTCCTGTCCAGCCGCGACCGCGCTGCCTGAACCGTCGCCAGAGCCGTGCGACCCACACGTCCGGTCCGCCTCCTCCGATCACCGCTTCCCTGCTGCGTCTGACAGAGTTCCGCCACGCGAAAAACACGTTCCACCGCGGTATGTGCTGGAAGCGCCGCCTCCTCATGGTGGTTATCCACCATGTGAGTTCCTTTCAAGCTCCTTCTTCTTCCTTGAGTTGATGTATCCCTCTCTCTTTTGTTGTCACAGAGAACGAACCACCGCCACGAACCACCGTCCTCCGCCATGGCTACAGTCACAGCCGCCGCTTGCTCTCTTCCTTGTCATCTTGGGTGAGTGTTTCACCATAACCTCTTCTAGTTAAAAATCCCCAATTTTCTTTTGAAAACCCTAACCCTAAGATTTTGATTTCAGTTTCAAAGTGTGAAATTAACACTTGTTTTATGCAATTGGGACTGTGAATTAATGTTTCCCTAAACCAATTTCATTATTCTTTAATTTAAAATGAGTTTTCCCCAAATTGATTTATGAACCCTAAAATCCTAAAATTGATTTCATTGAAGTTAGATCTATTTTGTGAAATTGAGTATTTAAAATCAACTTAGAGTGAGCATTTGATGATGAGTAGTTGATTATATGTTTTATCTGGTTGTGAAAATGCTTTGACTCCCTCTCTGGGATGTTACTGTGGTTGCGTTTGCTTCGAGCTGGGGTTGTGAGGGAAGCTAATTGTTGAATGCGTCAAGGAGAGGATCTTTTCTGGTCTTCAAAGGTAAAGGGAGTTTACCTGAGGAGTTTTAGTAGTTACATACTTAATTGTTGTGTTTTAAGTTTATGTTGATTTAATTATAGTAATGATGTTGTTGAGTATATGTTTGGAGTTTGATTTGATGATTGTGATTGGTTGAGGGTATGACATTGGTCATTGCTTGTTAAATGAGGATTAAGTCACTAAAAGACTAAAAACAGAAATCTAAAAGTTGGTTTTCAATTTCAAGTGTAAAGCCTTTTAAAAATAAACGTGATTATGACTTAAGAAATTTTGTTAAAAGTCACATTTTGAGAAAAATCAGAGATGAATTATAAATGAGAGTTAGTAAGGACGGTTTTGTGATAAGTCGCATTTATTTTAAATTTCCTAAAACGTTTCGAAAGGGAGAAAAAGAAGATGAAAGCTTATGAAAATGTTTCCAAGGTACTTAAGGAAAAGTCTTCTTAAAGAAAAGTTTAGTTTTATGAAAAGTTTAACTCTAAATGAAAATGTTTAGAAAAAGAATCTATGATTGATTTACTAACAACAATATTTTGTTTTGGTTAAAAGTGTTGAGAAAAAGTTTGTATGGATTTATGTTTCTGAAAATGAATTATAAATGCAAAGGACTCTGCAAAACGTATTTTTAAGAGCGAAAATGTATTTATAACACAAAGTGAGAAATTCTTGTATTTTGTTTTGATTTAGTTTTCACTGAACGAAAAACAAGTGGAAAAGAGAAAAATGGAAAGGACCTAGATTACCGAAACGACAAGCTAGACCTGGATTGCCGAAATTACGGGCTAGGTCTGGATTGCCAAAGTACGGGCTAGAGTTCCTGTTTGAGTTTTAGAGGAAAGGAAAGGACCTAGATTGCCGAGCTATAAACCCGGGCTGGATTTGGATTGTTGAGATATCGGGCTGAATTCGGAGTGCCGGCTAGTGTTCCTACTGAGAAGAACCTAGATCATAGAGACGTCGGGCTAGTGTTCGCATTGAGGAAGAGATTTTAAGATCATTGTTTTTGGTTTAAAATCTTGAGTTGGTATTAAAATATATTTAATACCTGAATAAAAGTAGTCGAGAGCTTTAAGCCTTGATGAGGAAATAATGATGCGAAAAGAAAAACAAAACGAAAACCCTTGTTTTACATGCATAGTCTGGCTAATGCCGTTGTGGCAGACGTGTCGTTGTGTATCGAGCTATGGTTTCACCAAGGGTGGACTGGCAAATTGGATAGTTACGGACCAGAGATAGATCCTTTAGTCTTTGGGTCTATAGGGACATTCGAGCTCGAAAACCCATGAAAGGCTCGGGCATTTGCAACCTCGAGCAGTGGAAATCAGCTACCCAGCACGTAATGTACTCAATCAAGAACTATTCAATATTGTTTAGGTGAGACGTGATACCTTAGAACAATTGGGGATTTGGACCTAAATTGAGAGGCCAACCCAACGCGAAACAATTGTGTTATAGGTATTATCACGACCTATCATGCTCGACGAAGGGAAATTAGGATCTCCAAAGATTGTGAAATAGATAGTGAATATTGAAGTGACATGAAATGTTTTACAAAATGCATTTGGTTATCGGAATGAATCCCTATGGAAAATAATTATGTTGTTATGTGATATATTGTCTTTATCTTTATCATGTGATATTGTTTTGTGAGTCGTGTATGTGACTGCTATGATAAAAATCATAATTAGTATCTCACCTTTGCATCATTTCTGTTTGGTTTTGAATTTTTGTGGTATACTGTTTTCGTGAACAGATGAGGTAGAGAAGTTCCCAACTAAACTCGGGGATATTAGTCCCAATCCTTGAGGATGTCTGATGTCAGTTATAATGGTGAGAACCGTGGGGGTCTTCCCCAAGAATATCTTTTAGAACGACCAGCTTAGGTTTTTGAGACGTTATTGATTAATGATAGTATGTATGTTCATGGCTCGGAGAACCTTTAATTTGAATGGAATGCTTATGGCTCAGAGAGCTTTTCTTTTGGATGGAAATCTAAGATTTTCCTTTTGGTCATGTATAGTTTGTTGATGTAAATATTTTCAGAATAACACAATCTTGATGTATTTTGTATGATTGAAACTTCTGGGATGAAAATATAAATGTTTCAGCAGATGTTTTTATTTTGGGATGTTGGATTTATATAGAAGACTCTGTCGAAATTTTTGTAAAAATTCTAGCTTTTTATTCAAGTACATTTTTAAAATAAATAGGCTTGGCAGGCTAGGATTGTAAGCCTGTGCGCCGGTCATGGCTTAGGTTTTGAGTCGTGGCAAATCTTATATATATATATATATATATATATATATATATATATATATATATATATATATATATATATATATATATATATATATATATATATATATATATATATATATATATATGACCGGAATCTATATAATGATAGATGAAAATGTGGTGTTCTTATTTTATAATATGTTTAAGTTCCTACAACAACCGCAGGAAAATAAATTTTATATCCACTTTCATGACCTATAGAGAATTACAAGAGATATTTTTCGAAAGCAACCATCATTTGTTATTTTATTTTAATGTGTTATTACGAATTTGAGTTAGTCATGTAATGCCCAAGGAGGTGTTATACACGACTTTCTCATCCTGGGCCTCTTCATTAGCTTCATTCTCATGTTGTGTTTAGCTTGGAGTCATAACATCCCCCACGTCTTCAAGAAATACCTTGTCCTCAAAGTAGAGTTTCGAGTGAGCAGCTAGGAGATCTTGAAGAGTTTCCCATGTGGCATCTTCTGGGTAGAGTCCAGTTCATTGCACCAAGGCCTTTGTCTGTGAATGGTCAGTTGCATGTTTAATGTCCAAAATTGCAAAAGGTTGAATTGTTGGACGATTGTCTGTTGCTTTCGGGGGTAAGGGAAGTGGCTTAATCGAAGAGTCATGGCATGGTTTGAGTTGTGAAACATGGAATACAGGGTGAATATTACTCTTTGAGGGCAATTCCAATTCAAATGCCACCTTTCCAATTTGTTTTATCAGCTGAAATGGGACATAATACTTCTCCGAGCTTGAACGGGTGAGGAGTTCTTCTTTTGTCAGCATACATTTTCATCAATTGTTCTGCCTTTTCCAACTTTTTCTTCAATAATTTTAAGATGGAATCTCTGGTTGTCAAGTCAGCCTCAATGGCCTCCAATTGATTGGCACCCGAAATGTAAGTATCAAGGGTTGGGGGAGGTTTTCCATTTACCACCTGGAATGGAGAAAGACCTATGGTGGTATGCTTGGAAGTGTTGTAATGCCACTCCACCCAATGCAAGTACTTACCCCAATGCTTCGGTTGTTCATGGATAAAACACTGGAGGTATTGCTGTAACGTTTTGTTAACTATTTCAGTTTGACCATCACTTTGAGGGTGGTATGCAGTAAACATCCAAAGTTTAGTGCCGCTGAGTTTGAACAATTCTTGCCCAAAATGGCTAGTGAAAATTGGATCTCGGTCGGACATTATACTTTTGGGCATTCCATGGAGTTTACACACCATTTGAGCAAAGAGGTCGGCCACCTTAGCTATTGTAAAGTGGGTTGGTAACATACCAAAGTGAGCGGCTTTGGAGAGTCTATCAACTACAACCAATATTGTTGTGTTATTTTGGAAAGAAGGGAGCCCTATGATGAAATCTAGGGAAATGTCCTCCCAAATGCCTACCGGTATTGGTAGTGGTTGAAGCAGCCCATAAGGTAGGTGTGTGGAGTGTTTAGTTTGTTGACAAATAGCACAAGCATTTACAAAATCAACCACATCTTGTTTCATTCCAATCCATAAAACATTTTCCTTGAGCCTACCATAAACCTTATGAATACCACTATGGCCACCTAGGGGGGAGAGTGGAATTCTTCAAGTATGAGTTGCTTAAATGGGGAATTGGAAGGAATGTAGAGTTTACCTTTGAAAAAGAGTAGGTCTTGATGTATCTTGTAATGCTCATAGTGTTGTGGTTCATTCTGGACCTTTAGCATTAAATCATGAAGCTGTCGATCAGCTATGAAAGATTCCTTCCATTTCTGTAAGAAATCGAAGTGGGGAACCGTGATAGCCAATAGTTGAGGAGTGGGGTCATGAACTCGTGATAAGGCATCAACTACTTGGTTTTGTGCTCCGGGTTTGTAAATGATTTCATAGCAATAGCCCAAGAGTTTGGAGAGGTAAAACTGTTGTTCCAGAGTTTGAACTACCTGTGTTATTAGCTCACAGAGGCTCCACTGATCAGTATGGATAATAAATTTCCTACCTAGGAGGTAAGCCCTCCATTTCTTCACAGTGGAAGTTATGGCACAAAGCATCCAAACATAAGTGGAAGTATGCGGTAGTTTTGGGCAGAACTACTTACTGTAATAGCAGATTGGGTGCCCATTTTGTACCAAGACAGCCCCCAATCCCAAATCTGACGCGTTTGTCTCCAACACAAAATCTTACTCAAAATTTGGTAAGTCAAGAACTGGGGCTTCTGTCATAGCCTTCTTTAAGCTCTCGAATGCTTTTTGTGCATTATTAGACCAGATAAAGACATATTTTTTTAAGTAAGTCAGTAGGTGGGGCTGCAATCGAGGCGTAGTTGTAGACAAATTTTCTGCCAAAACCCAGTAAGTCCGAGAAAACCTGAGATATTTTATATTGCGAGGAGGAGGTCAATCTAACATTGCTGCAATTTTTTAGGGTTCGGTCCCACCCCTTTGCTGAAACTATATGGTCGAGATAGGAGATAGATGTCGAGGCAAAAATATACTTGGAATACTTGAGAAAAAATTGGTGTTCCAATAACCTCTGAAATACCCTATCCAAGTGATCAACATGATCTTCTAAAGTTCTACTATAAATAAGAATGTCGTCAAAAAAGACAATGACAATGTGCCTAAAAAAAGGTTGGAAAATGATGTTCAAGGTAGATTGAAAAGTAGAGGGTGCATTACAGAGGCTGAAAGGCATTACCAGAAATTCGTAGTGTCCCTGATGAGTGTAGAAAGCAGTCTTATGAATGTCCTCGGGAGCCATACAAATTTGGTTATATCCTGAACGAAGATCCAACTTAGAGAACCATTGTGTACCATATATTCCATCTAAGAGTTCTTTGATTGATGGAATAGGAAACCTGTTTTTATGGTGATGGCGTTGAGAGCTATGTAATCAACGCAAAAATGCCATGTTCCATCTTTTTTGTGAACCAGGAGAACGTGAGAGGAGAAGGCACTTGAGTTGCGTTGTATGATGCCTGTATCCAGCATTTCATGGATTTGGGCCTCAATTTCTTGTTTTTGGAAGTGTGGATAACGGTATGGGCGAACAATGATTGGGTTTGACGCGTCAAGAAATGGAATGTGATGATCGGTTAATCTTGGGGGGGGGGGGGGGGGGGATTGTTGTGGGGGTGGTGAAAAGTTTGTTGTATTTATTGAGAAGGAGTTGGATGGTTTTGGATTCTCACAATTTAGTGGAGGGGGTTCGGTTGAAGGAGGGAGAAGATGAAGTTCCAGAAGGGTGTCTGAGGCTTGGGTGGCAATTAGACGTTGGAGTTGGTGTAGGGAGGCTTCTTCTGGGCCTGGTTTTGCTTCACCCTTTAGTTGGACCAGCTGACCATTCTTAATGAATTTCATAGTGAGGGATTCATAATCTATTAGGATTGGGCCTAGAGTTTTAAGCTACTGCACATCCAACACTAGCTCATCGCGACTAAGAGGTCGGACATATAGATCCACTGAAAATGTATGGTTCCCTTGTTGAAGTGGTACTTGATGGCAAATATACCCACAAGAGAGTTCTTCACCATTACCAACCAGAACTTGGAAGGATTGGGCTGGGTTAAGTGCGAGGCCCAATTGAGAGGTTGTTCTCTCTTGAATGAAGTTGTGGGTGCTCCAACTATCAATGAGGGTAGCAATAGGGTGCCTTCCAATATGGCCTAATACTCTAAGTGTTTGAGGAATAGTGTGGCCCGTGAGAGCATGTAGGTTGATTTGGGTTGAAGGTGGGTCGGGTGGAGGGTTAGGATGGGGCTCGGTAGTGAGGAGTAACTAAGCAAGGGGGTCTTCGGGTGATTCCTCCTAGTCGGGATAAGAGTAGGAACTACCGCTTGCACTTATGACCACGGTGCCATTTGTCATCGCAGTTGTAACACAACCCTTTGTCTCAGCGGGCTTGGAGTTTGGTTGGGGAAAGGTGTTTTATTGGTGGAAGGTTTGATTTTGGTGTCTAGTTAGTGGTGGTTGGGTGATGGTGGATGGTCGAAAGTATGATGACGGTTGGGAAGATGGGGTGGCTGTGGTCGAGGTATTGGTGGATGGCTGTTTTGGAAAGTGGGGAGGGTTGCGGTTTGGTTGGATGTAGGAAATGTCTGCGAGTTTTTCTTCTTGTAGCTTGGCCAAGCTAATGGCTTGTGATAAGGATATTGGCTGGAAAGAGTGAACCTCTCAGCGGATTTCTGGGCAGAGACCCCAAATGAAGAAACCGAGGTAGAATGGTGGGGAGAGGCCAGTGATTCGGTTGTTTAGGGTTTCAAATTATGTTTGGTACTCTTTTACAGTGGTTGTTTCAAAGAGTTTGAAAAAGGCTCCTTTGGAGTCTTCTTAGTGAGTAGGGGAAATCTGTTTTCTAGAGCTTGGATGAACATTGTCCATGACAGTATTTGGTTATTAGCATGCATCCATCGGAACCATGTTAAAGCCTCACCTTCCATGTAAAAAGAAGCTAGGCACGGGCGGTGGTCTTCTGGTATTTTATGGAAATCAAAAAATTGATTTATTTTTAAGATCTACCCAAAAGGGTCATAACCATCAAAACGTGATAGGTCAAGCTGATAGAGGTTGGGGAAATAGGTTGTTGGGTGAGATTTCAGGGTCGAATAGGGAGGATTCAGGGCTGTTGAGGCGGGTCTTGATTTGGGTGACTTATGTGGCAAGGGCTACAATATCATTCTGAACTGATTGGAAGAGTTGTCGAAAGGTAGCTTCAAGGGCATCACTTGTGGAGGATGAAGACATGGCAACAAGAGCACCAAAATGTAAGGTTCTGAACCTTATAGGGAAGTGACCAGGGACATGCAGAAAAGAAATGACATTTTTCGAGGAAAGGCGGCCTCCAAAATAAAAATAAAAAAACAAAATTTCCACTTAATTCTTTCTTGATTTCATTCATTGCTTAATGGGTTACATATATGGAGCTGTAGTACTCTAGCCAGCTCATCATAACAGAAAAGCAATAACAGAAAGCAATTAACAGTAAATAAAAGATAGATATTGAGCTTTGGTGACTCATGGCAATTCAAAATCCCTCATCCATTTGGGCTTCATTCGGTTCCTCTTAGCCCTTGTCCTTGGCATAGGCACGACTGTCTCATCATGGGCCTCTTCATCAGCTTCATTCTCATGTTGTGTTGGGCTTGGGGTCATAACACTAATAGTGTAAAAACAATTTATATTGACATCCACTAACATTTTGACATGGGCTTTTATTTTAATAATTAAGAGAAATAACAATAATGTTGATTTGTTAAGATATGAGTAGATGTCAATGTAAAAAACCTTTACACTGATCACATATAGAAATTAAATTCCATAAAAAAAAACCTAACTGATATATGGTTGCATTTTATCAACAATCCAACCTCTAATTATGTTTGCTGTGTGTGTAACCATTTTTTTTTCTCTTCAATCATTATTCTGCCACATCATTAGTAGAAACCATTAGTAAAAAAATTAATATGGGGTGGGGTAGCTCAAGTGGTAAGAGCTAAGGGTTTAAGGTGTTGAGGTGGTGTTTGGTATTCGGAAGGTAAACTACATTCCTGAGAATCACATTCTCGGGAATCTTTCTTTCCCACCTTCATACTTAGGAATAAAGTTTTCCCAAATTTCTAATTATCATTCACAAATTTTATTCCCGGGATCTTTTATGCCTGGGAATAACTTTTTAAAACTTATACCAAACATGAGAAACTTTTATTCCCATGCCAACATTCCCGGAAATATTTTTATAAAACTTGTATCAGATGCTACCTGAAAGTGTTGGAGGTCCATGGTTCAAACCTTGGTAAAGAATAAAAATTAACAACTACCATAATAACATTTACCTATAAAAAAAACTAATATTACAATGTAGTATTTTTTGGGGGGAAAATAGTTATACATCCCATTGGTTACTTGCAAAATCTGAGCCCTATACTAAGGCCCATTTTTTATACCTTTTAACTATCCCTTTGAGGCATTGGTATTTATGGTATTAGACTATTAGTTAACCTTATTTATGGAGTAAGCAATCATTAACAATCCTCTTATTTTTAGTTAACCTTGTCAAATCAGATCTTCGTGAAAGATATGTGTGTAACAGGTCGGTTCAATTTTAGGCCAGAAAAAAATCCGAACAAATAAAAAATGATTTGATTCGATTTGGTTTTAATCAATTTTTTCTACAAAACTCGAACCAAATCAAACCAATCAAGAACGGGATGATTCAATTCAGACCCAAAAAATTTTAAATTTCAAAAATATATAAATATTAGGTGCTTCTAAGGTGAGGGAGCAAACAAATCCCTCATCCATGAGAGAGCAAAAATAGTCATTAGATATATTAATTAAATAAATGAATGGCTGAGATTATTTAATGATAACATGATGTCCAGGTTGCTTTTCTCTCAGCTCATCCCACCCACTAGTCGGAGAACTCCGCATGCAAGAAAGTGAACAATACAAATCTGTAATGGATTCCAAAAACTCTACAACACGATCTCTGTGGATGCATGGTCAATAATAACCACTTTAAGACCAAAATTAAATGCCGAATAACAAGATAAAAAATTGAGAATTTGCATCGGTTTCAAAATTAAAAAGTAAAAACACCAAGACTTTGCAATGTGCATTCTCTCTATTTGTCGTTCATGTAATTCCCTTGTACCATCAACATGCACCAATTTTCTCTCGATATTCATCACGATTATCAGCTAATTTTACACACATCCATGATTCATTCATCCATCCATTCCAAACAAATATTACCTCTTGACTCAATTATAAACAAAAAAATAGCACCTGTATTTTTTTAATTCAAATATAAATAAAATCTAACCAACTTAACTCTATTTAATTTAAGTATTCCAAAAATTAAGAAAATTAATCAATCAAACCAATTCTCCCTTTACTTTTCTAATAGTATTATATATTCCCGAGACGATTAAAGGATAGTTTAGTAATTATAACTCATTTTTTACATAAATCAAGACAATTAAACTAAATTAACTAACTTCCTTAATAAGTGTGAAATTAGTTATTTTTGCTTATAATTGAGTCCGGAGATATTACTATAAATAGTCATCCAAATCGAACTCAATTAATTTCCCTATGCGTTAGGGAGCTTCATCACTGCATCGCCAAGATCTGGCTCACAGAGGGCTTGGTCGTCGTCGTTATGGCGTTTCAGGACCACACGCCGCATTGCCACGTGACATTCCTGGCCGCCGCGTCTCGGATTTGGTCACCACCGTGGTGGAACTCGAAACACCACCGTGGTGGAACTCGAAACACCACCGTCATCGCGTGAAGCTCAGATCTGATCGCCATTTGAAGGGATGATGACATGATGTTGTTTAACCCATCCCTAGTTGATTCAAAGCTCCGACCAGACAATCAACAAGGCAACCGGTGGTGGACAATGGTGGCAGGTGAGTGGTGGTGGCAAAAGAGTAGATTTAGATATGAGTTTTAGAAAGCAAAAAAATAAAATAAAAAATCTATTGATTTATCGGGAAACTGGTGGTACACGGGTGAGGGACTTGTTTGGTCCCTCACCTTAGAAGGCACCTAAATATTAAACATAAAATATTAAAATATTTATAAAAATAAAATAAAATAAAAATTAAATTATTAAAATATATATAAATATTAAAATATAATAAATATTATATTATTAAATATATATGCAAATATTAAAATATAGTAATTGGTACGGTTCGGTTCCAGAATCCTTGAATCTGAGAATCGAACCGATCACTATCGGGTTTGATTCGGTTCGGACCCGAACACCAAAAAGATCCGAACCAATTTAATTGGTATGCTTCGGATTTTCGGGTTCATTGGGTCTTACACCCCTAGTGAAACATGTTCAAGTGTGCAACTTACTTTTAAGATGATAATTTAAAAATAAAAGCGAGCACCATGATAAGTATAAATACCTAGGTTCTTCTCAAAAAAAATTTGTTCCCCTAATTTAGTTTTTGATAAATGAAAAATCTCAATTTAGTTTTTAAAAATCTTAAATTATGACCAAAATAGTTCGTGATAGGAACTAATGTATCCCTAAAATGTCCTAAAATTATTAATTTGATCAATATTTGAGATTCTTAAAGACCAAGTTAGGAATTTTCAGGAACTAAATTAAGAAGTACATATTTTTTCTCAAGAACAAATTTAGATACTAGTGTTGGTTTAATTATTCATTCTTAGTTTCTATGAAATAAAACAAAACCATCTTCCAAGGAGAAAAGGTCCAACTAGGATGATCTCACTCGGTTACAACAAAACACACAACCAGGACTCAAAGCAACTTAACACCAGCTTCCCTCATAAAATCGATGCTAAATTACTATTTTGATCCCTTATTTGTTTTAAAATGTTCAAATTGGTCCCTCAGTTTTTAAAATGTTCAAATTGGTCTCTTGTTGTTTTGAAATATCCAATTTGGTCCCTCAATTGTCAAATGTTAAGCAAAAATGTCCTTTCCGTTAAGTTTCGTCGTTAAGTTGAATAAATTAAAACAAATAAAGGATTAAGTTGAATAAATTAAAACAAATGAGGGACCAAATTAAATAAAATATCGGAACCTAGTTGAATATATTACAACAAATGAAGAACCAAATTGAATAAATTAACACAAATGGGACCAATTAGAATATTTTAAAAATTGAGGGATCAAATTGAATATTTTTTTAAAAAAAATAAGGGACCAATTTGAAAATTTTAAAAATTTAGAGACCAAATTGAATATTTTAAACAAATAAAAGACCAAAATAGTAATTTAGCATAAAATCGATAATAGCTTTAAGGCATGAAAGATTAAGAATGTATGTAGGGGAGTTATCATTGCGTTGAGTTATGAGTCATTAGAGAATGTGTATTCGGGTGTGTCAGGTTGAGATTCCCACACAATGGGACATCAACTGCAACTCTGAAAGAGGGTTAGACATGGAACTTTACTTTGAAAGTAGCCTACAGAAGAACTTGTCATCTTGCTTGATTTGGAGGATCACTCTTATGGGGAAGCTCATCTTTTCCATTAAACATCTTTGTTTGATTGGAATATAGTACTAGGTTTCAAAGGGGATTGAAGAGAAAGATGAAAAAGGTTTTGGGATTGAATTTTGGTTTAACTAAGTGTCAAATACAAATGAAATCATCACATAGCTTGCATATCTTTTTATAAACAAGCAACACTGTACGTCAGCACATGCAACATGATTATTGATAGATAGTATTGATATATATTCTCACTTTAGATGATTAGATGATAAAGCATCCAATTTTCCGCGCCTAACAATTTTGACCTTTACCCTTTAAAATTAATCACTTCCCCTATTCATTTTAAGATTTTGAAATTAATAATATATTCTACTGTATCTTGAAGTGTGCTGCTATATGCAACTATTGGATTTCAAACCATTATACATCACTTCTTCTCGGTTTTAGTTAACTATAACAACATGATTAATTGTTTTTGAGATGGAAATCTACGTTTTCTGATTTAAGCAACCATTTTACTAATTTATAGTTGCAGGCCCGATGCTTTATATTTTCATTGAATCTGCTATAAGTATCAGTTTGGATGTGTTATCTATTTTCTCATTTACTTTAATTTTTACTTGAAATAATAGTAAATATAGTCATATGCTCTTAAATCTGTACAGATATTGATAAAAAGGTTATCTATTACTATTTCAGATAAAGCGACAAATAAGTCTTCAATTATCTTTTATTATTTCACACATTTTTTTTATTATAATCTCATTGATAGTCAATTTATTATCAATTGCATAATATATATATATATATATATATATATATATATATATATATATATATATAAAACAACGGCACAACGAACAGGTCACAATCTAGTTTTTAGTTAACCTTGTCAAATTAGATCTTCTTGAAACATGTTCAAGTGTGCAACTTGCGTTTATGATAGTTTAAAAATAAAAGTGAGCACCCCGGTAAGTGTAAATACTTAAGTTCTTCTCTAATAAAAATTGTGCCCCTAATTTACTTCGTGATAAATAAAAAATCTCAATTTAGTTCTTAAAAAACTTAAATGGTGGTCAACATAGTCCATAATGTATCCCTAAAATGTCCTAAAAGGATTAATTTGATTAACATTTGAGATTTTTGAGGATCAAGTTAGGGATTTTCACGAATTTTCATTTCTCGGAGACTAAATTAAGAGGGACTAAATTAAGAAGCATATTTTTTCTCAAGAACAAATTTGGATATTACTATCAGTTTAATTATTCGTTCTTAGTTTCTATGAAATAAAACAACACCTCCATCTTCCAAGAAATCAAGGTCCACCTAGGATGATCTCACTTAGGTACAACAAAACACACACAACCAGTACTCAAAGCAACTTAACACCAGCTTCCCTCATAGAATCAATAATAGCTTTAACCTTACCATGATATTTCTGTTCTCTCTTGAAGTGAACGGAAACAGCAGGTATGTTCTGAAGCAAAAGGCGTTCGGCTAAAATCTTCCCAATCTTCCCAGCTGCAGCCACATCGCGCTTAGTTTCCAAGCTTGATCTCAAGGCCTTCTCTTGTGAGCTTGCAGAAGAGGCTACAGTTGCAGTTGGTGTGTGGATCACTTGAGCACTCACATACTTATTGGTAAAATGCATCCTCAGAATATAAGGTTTGAGAAAATTTGTAATCCTGGGAGGCCTGACTGGAGGTGGGATAACCATAGCTGTTTTGCAATAAAATCTTTGTTGAGTATAAATTCATAAAAAAAAAAAAATTGTCATACTTTTGGCATATGACACAACTTAAGAAATTATAAACTGTCTCAAAATTCAAAAAGATATTGCTCTTTCATTCACTCTGCCACATTGGAAAACTGTATCAAACAAGAAGCCAAGCATTTTAATACATGCACAAAATATAAATTCTTTCCAAATTTTTTTTCCTATCTAGCAAATGCAAATATCAAAATATTAGCTAAATATAAATTTTTTTCTCCTTTCAACATTCCTCCGCTGGTTATATGATGCAAAATTTAAGGATATGGGCTATGACGAGTTTCCCTTTCAAAATGTCCACATTAAATCTTGATACCAAATAGGATGAATTGTATGGTTCAAGCTAACTTAGCACGCTGAGGATGTATGTCTATAATATTTGTAGTGTGGATGTATGTCTATAATCTATTCGGATTGCAAACAGCATTGGCTGGCAGGTAATCTTTTGGATCTATTGCAGCATCATGACGGGTTAATTAATGGAAGGGTGTGCAAGAAGGCTTGGCGGTTGTTCTGGTTCGCAACAATCTGGACTTTGTGGGCTACATAGGAACGAGCTAATATTCAAACAGGGCAGCATTAATTTTGTGAAGGTAACTGATTTGATCAAAATTAGAGTTTGGTGCTAGTGTAACGGATTGATAAAGAAAGGATGCTATTCTCTTTTGTGGATTGGAGCATTAACCTGCAAGCACGTATCCAACATGTTCAACAGCTTCTGGTTCTGTTGGTGCTATGTCTACACAAGTGAGGGAGGCTTAGTTTTTTCTTTTGATATGCTTTGTTTAGTTATATCTGTAAAAAAAAAAACTTTGCATCTGGGGTAGTCTTAGTTCTGGCAGGTGTTTGGTTGCAGTTTGTGGGTGGTATCTTTTAATCTTGTCTTCTTCTTATTGTTACTCTATGTATATGGGTTCAAAGTACCCCTTGTACTCTTTTCTTAATATACTTTTTGGCTTATAAAAAAAAAAAAAACTTAGCACACCGAGGAGGAGTCTATCAGCTAAGTGGATTTTTCATCCCACGACAGAAAATTTTACATGTAGACAGGATTATATTACAACTATCAATCAATGCACTTTACATTGGATTACTGCATAGTATATTGTAAGCTTATCTTCCGTTGTAAGATCACATTTGATAGTTCAAAGCTTCCTCCAAAGTTGTGTATGGATAGCAAAGAGATTTGTAGACCTCACACGTTTTCCCCCCCAATATATGTTATGTCCAGATCCAATTGGAAGGAAGAGGGCCACTTATTTTTGCTTTGTAAGGTTGCTACTTTCTCTTGGAACAATCTTTTCAAGGTTATCGGGGAGTACCAAGCATGTCCTTCTACTTTGGAGCAGTTTATATCTAGTCTGTTATTAAAGGTTTTGGTAATGGGTTGTCTATAGATATAATTTATTATTGGATATTATGGCATCGTTTGATCCATGTAGCCAACCCCACCAAGTGGGAAAAAGGCTTGATTGTTATTGTTGTTATAAAAGGTTTCGATGCAACATAAATAACACTATATTGTGCCACAGTGTGCAGTTTATGAAGTCCTTTGTCGTGTGTGGTTGGAGCTGAATGCTCGCAACTTTAAAGATGTTTTTTTGTCCCTAAAATTGTCATGCGACAAAGTTATGTCTATAGCTTCTCATTGATGTTATGTACATGACTGAGGCATTAGAATGCACCATTGAAAATAAAGTGCATCCATGCATCTTAAATGGTGGACCATTGATTTGGAAGGAAATAAAATGTATGGTTGAGATGCAGACATGCAACAAAGTAAAATCAGTTGCAATTTGGAAATGTCATCCAATACCATCCACCATCTCCCCTCTGTCTGCCGCCATATACGCAACCACCACCCCCTCCCACCCCTCCGCCACTGGAACAAACCAGTGAACCACTGCAAGCTTCCACATTCGTCCAACCTCCATGGCCATCCACCACCAGACCTCACCCTACGGTCAACAAAACCACTGCCAGCAGCCGTGTCTCCCCAAACCACCCACAGGCCACAGCCATTGACACTCCTCTCTCCCAAATCAGTGACATGCTCTGGCTCTTCAGCATCTTCAATTCCAAAGGAACCAACCTCTCCTTCCCCCTATCACCAGCAGGCTGCAGCAACCCCATTCTCATGTGGGTTTGGGCCTACACTTATATCCTTCAACTGGGTCAACTCAGGGACGAAGCTACCACCGAGTTGGATTAACTAGCCATGGGCGAGGATCGGCTAAAGCTATCTCTAATAGTGAGGAGGTTGGACCAATTTCCTGATGTTGGTTGCAGTGGCGATGGCTGCATGTGGTGATCCACAACAGTGATCTGAACGCTGATAGGAATGCACTCTTTGATATTAAGAAAAACAAAAAACAATGGAGCTATGCTCCTTAAAGAAACAGAACAATGCAAATACTGACTAAGACAACGAAGAAAATGATAGAAACAGAATACCAAGACTGATCTCAGTGTTTAGAGAAGCAACCTTCCACCCAGGCAAGAATTGCCATCCAAAACCAACCTTAATGATAATCTCCTTATGCCCTAACCGTCTCCCTCTCCCCTTATATTCCTACTCTTCTGCCCGCCTTCCAATCATTCCCAAATGCCCTCCCTCTAATCCCCTACTGACACCTGTCCATTCTGTTACTGCTCTCTATTCTTTTCTTTCGCCTTCTCTATCCACATGTAGGCCTATTCATCTAGCCCATGTAGGCTCTCATGTTGTTTATCACCAGGCCTCATTCCTTTTCTTTTTCCCTTATACACATTTATAACGGGCTTACCAAATGCGGACTCCAAAATGGTTGTTCGCAGCGGGGAAAGGGGAGGAGGGACAGTGGCAGAGGAGGCGAGGGATGCAGGTAGGAGTTCCAAACTTCCAATTATTGTGTACCAAGAAAACATTATGGAATAATGTGTAAAATTACTGGGCAACAGGCAAAATTTCAGGTTGCACGATATACCCGAACTCAAGAGGATGTATCATAGAATCACTTACATGACTGATTCTAGGGAGTGGTTATCTCATCTAAGAAATTGAGCATGCTTGCTGCATTCTATGCTCTTCTAGTTCTTTATTGTATATAGGTTTCCCTGTTTTGGGGGATTTCTTATCCTCCTTCCCCAAGTTATACCTTTCCTGTTTTCCCTCTAATATGTTTTTTTTCCCATAAACAAAAGAATAAAAAAAAAAAAAAAAAGATCCCAGTAAACTTTCTGTACTGGCCGAAGATATAAGGCCGAGGATTGTCGATACGACCGAGCTCATTCTTCTAAGTGGGCAGTGACCCGAATTCCTATAAAGTCGAAGACCTATTAATGCACTTGACACCCGAGGATAAATACTCGGGCCTATTCCACAGCAGGCCACGAGTGAAGATATCTCGGCCCCGAGCTATCCAAATCCACAAATCGATCGGGCCGAATATCTCGCTGGTCCAAATATCTCTCCGTATAACTCGGAGCCTTATGCTTATCATTATCTAACTGCAATAACAGTTCGATCCTAACAAATAGGATCCCAATAACAGTCAAACTCAAACTGTTGCACCAAAACATCTCTATAAATAGGGGTCCAATCCCCTCACTTAGAACTACGTTTGCTTTGATTCCCATTTGGATACGTAGGAGCAGAATTCCGATTCTGTCAAGCTAATTCCAAAGCACTCCCACAAGACCTTCTCCGGACGAGTATCTCCCACATGAGATATTTGGACGGAACATTTGGCGCCGTCTGTGGGAATCGAAGCAAAATTTTCCCATACCACAAACAATGGTGAGGACAAGGAGCGGAAACTGCAGGAGAGAGGAGCCAGAGAACGCCAACAATGGGGATAATGGAGAACGATCCATAAACCCAGTAATAACAACTGACAATCCAATTATTCAAGAACTCCTCGCACAAGTGGCAATGCTGAGAAGGGAGAATGAGGAGTTTCGGCGGCAGAACAGTCGTCGTGAGCGAGAGCAAAGCAGAGAAAGGTCCGCCTCTTCTCCTCATGAGAGAGAGCACCGGACAGCCGAGAATGAAGGATCCAGAAACACGCACAGAGAGGGAGGCCAACAACCCCGGTTTCTCATCATGTTGACCGAGCAGACAAGGGGGAATTTCCTAGGCAGGCCCCTGAACTTTCACTTCAGGCAAATAGGCCTAGTGAAAGGGCCGGCGTGCGGAGGCCGAGACATCCCTTCACCGATGCCATCATGGAGGTTCCTCTACCAGCCAACTACAAACCAATAAACATTGACAGGTATGATGGCACCTCGGACCCGGAACGTCATTTAGATGCTCTCACTACTCAAATGTACCTCTTTACCGACGATGATGCTGTCATGTGTAAAGTCTTTCCAACTACTCTGAAAGATGCTGCATTGAGCTGGTATACCCAGCTACCGCCAGCATCAGTTGACTCCTTTGATACATTCATGACTAAGTTCAATGCTCAGTTTGCTACGAGCCGAGCTCATCAAAAAACCTCGGCCTCGTTGGTAAACTTTAAGCAAGAAAAGAACGAGTCTCGGTGTGATTTCATGGCCAGATTCAGCAAGGAGACTGTCCTCATCCGGAATCTCAGTGCCGATGTTGCACTACACACTATCTTGACCGGGTTACGGCCTGGCCCTTTCGCCAGACACTTAGCTCGGAAGCCACCAACCAGTATGGATGAGTTGAGGAGAAAAGCTGCTGGATTCATTAATATGGAGGAGATTGAGGAGTCTAAGAAAAGAGACAGAACCGATGATTCTGATAGACGAGAAGGGAGAGAGAAGAGGAGGGCTGGAGGAGACAAACAAATTCAAAAACACATCCGAGCATTTACATAGGGGACCGAAGTATGAACACTATACCCCCCTCAACACCAACCGAGCTCGGGTATTTGAGGAAGCTTACAACGCAGAACTTTTACAGCTCCCCAACCGTGGCCACACGCCCCAGAATGCTGATCGGGTATTTGAGGAAGTATGAACACTATACCCCCCTCAACACCAACCGAGCTCGGGTATTTGAGGAAGCTTACAACGCAGAACTTTTACAGCTCCCCAACCGTGGCCACACGCCCCAGAATGCTGATCGGCAGAAGCATTGTCGATACCATCGTAACTACGGGCATACCACCAAGGAGTGCTGGGTCCTGCGTGACAAGATTGAAGAGTTAGTGCAACCTGGTCATATGAATAATTTCATTCGGAGAAATCACAACAATGGTGAAGGGCGTGGCAGAAGTAGAAGAAGAGGAGGTGGCCAAAGCCCGGGAAGGGGCGACGGTCGGTAAAATAATGAAAGAGCAGAAACCAGGGAAGACCAGAATGAAAGGCGAGAGGAGGATAATACTGTCTGAGGTGTGATAAACACTATTTCAGGTAGATTTGCAGGGGGAGGCACGACAAGTTCAGCTCGGAGAAAACACCTTCGGGCCATTCGGGCTGTCAACTCGGTATCTGGCAAACCCCCGAGGATTTCCCCACCGATTATCTTTTCTGACGAAGACTTCTTGGGGGTGGATCCTAATCAGGACGACCCTATGGTAATCACAGTGCAGTTGGCCAACTTCTCGGTCAAGAGAACTCTCGTCGACCAGGGGAGCTCGGTTGATATTTTATATTATTCAACATTTCAGAAGCTCGGGATCCCAGAAAAATCTATTGACCATACTGACGAAGAAGCTCGTCGGCTTTGCTGGGGAACAGGTGGATACCCGAGGATACATTGACCTCCTAACTACGTTTGGGGATGGCAAAGCGTCCAAAACTATCATGGTCAGGTACGTGTTGGTTAATGCAGTAACATCGTACAATATCTTGATCGGAAGTCCATCTTTGAACGAGTTAGGAGCTGTGGTCTCTACTCCCCACCTCACAATGAAGTTCCCTTCCAACTCGGGAGACATAGTTGCTATCCGGGCTGATCAAAAAATGGCCAGACAGTGCTATGCTGATAGTTTGCGTGTAAGCAAACTCAAACCTACACCTGCAGAAACACTAGATAGGGGAAAAGACAAGTCTGTGAATTCTATTAGCTCTGTTGAACTAGACCCGAGAATGGACATGCAGGAACAACGGCCACAACCCATTGAGGAGTTAGAGAAGTTCCAGATCGGATCACAGCCCGATCAGTGCACCAAGCTCGGCGGTCAACTTGAGCCGAATTTAAAAAAGAAAATAAAGGAAGTGCTCCGCAGCAACGCCGATTTGTTCGCCTGGACCACATCTGACATGCCGGGGATTGACCCCGATTTCTTATGCCACAAACTGGCAGTCTGTCCTGAGGCAAAACCGGTAGCCCAAAGGAAAAGGAGACTTAGTGAGGAAAGGAGAAAAGTGGTGGAAGAAGAAACAGCGAAGTTGGTTAAAGCCAACTTTATTCGAGAAGCAGAATACACTACTTGGCTGGCCAACGTGGTTCTGGTCAAAAAAGTAAATGGCAAATGGCGCATGTGCACTGATTACACAGACTTAAATAAAGCTTGCCCAAAGGATTCTTATCCTTTACCGAGTATTGATAGGTTGGTGGATGGTGCCTCCGGATACAGAATTTTGAGCTTCTTGGATGCATACTCGGGGTACGACCAGATCCGAATGTATCCCCCAGATGAGGAGAAAACAGCTTTCATAACTGAAGGCTCGAATTATTGTTACCGGGTAATGCCATTCGGATTGAAAAATGCTGGGGCTACCTACCAAAGGCTCATGGACAGGGTGTTCGAAAAACAAATCGGAAGGACTATGGAGGTTTATGTGGATGATATGGTCGTAAAATCCAATGACCACAACAACCACCCGAAAGATTTGGAGGAAATTTTTCAGCAGCTAAGAAAGTATAATATGAGGTTGGATCCGGAAAAGTGTGTTTTCGATGTTCAGGGTGGAAAATTCCTCGGTTTTATGTTGACACACCGGGGAATCGAGGCCAATCCTGATAAATGCCGAGCTGTGATTGAGATGCGAAGCTCACAAAATATTAAAGAAGTGCAACGACTTGCAGGGCGGCTGGCATCATTATCTCGGTTTCTCCCCAGATCTGCAGAGAAAGCTCGGCCTTTCTTTAGATTATTGAAGAGGCCTCAAACCTTCGCGTGGACCGAGGAATGCGAGAAGCCTTCGTCGATTTCAAGGCCTTTTTGTATTCACCACCAATATTAACTCGACCTATCCCAGGGAAAGAGTTATACTTATACCTGTCAGCCACCGAGTACGCCATCAGTGCGGTCATTGTGCAAGAAGTAGAGAAAGTTCAAATGCCGGTGTACTTCATCAGCAGGGTCCTTCATGATGCCGAAACCCGGTATCAAGTCATAGAAAAGCTGGTTTTGGCCCTGGTAACTGCAGCTCGGCGATTGCGTCCGTATTTCCAGAGTCACCAGGTGATTGTCAAAACCGATCACCCGATTAGGCAGATTCTCAAAAAGCCCGAGTTGGCAGGTCGTATGATTGCTTGGTCGGTGGAGTTATCCGAGTTCGGCCTGAAATACGAGTTGAGAGGTCCTCTGAAAGCTCAATGTATCTCCGACTTCGTAGCCGAGCTCAATCCGCTGCCGATACCCAAGGATATATGGTGGAATTTGTATGTGGATGGATCCTCGAATGTCAGAGGCAGTGGAGTCGGGGTATCTTGGAAGGCCCGGGAGAGGCGATCCTGGGAGCGATCATTAAAGTTTGGGTTCAAAACCTCGAACAACCAAGCCGAATATGAAGCCTTGATAGCGGGGTTAATTTGGCTAAGGAAATGGGGGCAAAGGTCGTTAGATGCCGAAGTGATTCAGACTAGTCACAGGGCAAATCTCTGGGGTACCAAACGAAAGAGCCTCGACTTACGGTATTTATGTAAAGTCAATCGGTTAATTTCCAGCTTTGAGAAATTCGCTAGTGAACACATTCCCCAGAGAAGAAAATACTGGGGCGATCTATCGTCCAAATTGGCCAAGATTTAAGAAACCGGGCCAGCATAGAACAGATTATTCAAGAAACTCTCAATGAACCGAGTATCACGTTTGGAGAGGTGATGGCCAACGAGCCGGTTGACCGAGAGTGGATGACACCCACACGGGAGTATTTATCCTCGTAAACTCGCGCCCGAGATCACGCCGAGGCCGGGAAGATCGAGGCTCGAGCAAGTCACTTTACTATCGTTTCCTGGGAGAGTTGTATAAACGGGGATTCTCTGCATCGATGTTAAAATGTCTGACAAAGGCACAATCAAAATATGTCATGGAAGAGGTTCACAGAGGAATCTGTGGTTTTCACTGCGGGGGCAGATCAATGGCCTCCAAGGTAGTCCGAGCAGGGTACTATTGGCCTACCATCTGAGCAGATTGCATCGAATGGACGAAATAATGTGATGAGTGCCAAAGATTTTCCAATGTAAGTCGTACCCCACCCGAAGAACTTCACACATTAACTCGCCTTGGCCCTTTGCTATGTGGGGGATGGATATATATTGGACCATTCCCCGTAGCCAAAGGTCAAGTCAAATTTCTCTTGGTAGCAGTGGACCACTTCACAAAATGGATCGAAGCAGAGCCTTTGGCGAAAATTACCGCCGAGAAGGTACAAAAGTTTGTGTGGAAAAACCTCATCTGTAGGCACGGAATTCCCTTTGCAATCGTCACTGATAACGGAAGGCAGTTTATAGATAAGACATTGCCAGAATTCTATGTCAATCTCGGTGTTAAACACCACGTCATATCGGTAGAACATCCCCAGACCAATGGGCAAGCCGAGGCGGCCAACAAGGTCATTCTCGGAGATCTGAAGAAGAGAGTGGGAAAAGCCAAAGGAGCTTGGGCAGAAGAGTTGCCGAGTATCCTCTGGGCCTACCACTGCACGCCTCAATCCACTACTCAAGAAACACCCTTCAGGCTGACATATGGAACAGACGCCATGATCCCAGTTGAGGTTGGTGAGCCGTCTTTCCGACGTATGCAACATGAGTAGAATGAGAATGAAAGCAACTTAAGGGTCGAACTTGACTTGGTGGAGGAAATCAGAGAGGAGGCTAAAATCAGGGAGGAAGCCTGCAAACAAAGAGCTACTCGGAGGTATAATTCAAAACTGAAACCGAGGAGTTTCCTGTGCGGAGACTTGGTGCTAAGGATGAAAGGAGAAGCAAGGAGGGATCATACGGAAGGCAAGCTAGCAGCAAACTGGGGAGGGCCATTCCGAGTGGTAGAAAACTTGGGAAACGGAGCATATAGGTTAGAAGAATTGTCAGGGAAGCCTATCCCGAGAACTTGGAATGCTTCTCATTTAAAATTTTATTATAGTTGATGTATATAGTCAGGTGATGTACTCTTTTTCCTACCTCGGTATTTTGTCCCAAAAAGGGTTTTGACCGAGAAGGTTTTAACGAGGCACACCGCAGACTTCCTTTTTATCCAATAAAAGAATTTATTATGGACATTGTTCTATTTTCTTAATTTGCCGATGTATTAATTCCGCGAACATTAAATTTTTAAGGCCAAGTTTGAGCCTGAAGGCCGAGTTCGAGCCAATTAACTTGTTAAAGGCCAAGTTTGAGCCTGATGGCCGAGTTCGAGCCAATTAAATTGTTGAAGGCCAAGTTTGAGCCTGATGGCCGAGTACGAGCCATTAAATTGTTAAAGGCCAAGTTTGAGCCTGATGGCCGAGTTCGAGCCAATTAAATTGTTGAAGGCCAAGTTTGAGCCTGATAGCCGAGTACGAGCCATTAAATTGTTAAAGGCCAAGTTTGAGCCTGATAACCGAGTTCGAGCCAATTAAATTGTTGAAGGCCAAGTTTGAGCCTGATGGCCGAGTACGAGCCATTAAATTGTTAAAGGCCAAGTTTGAGCCTGATGGCCGAGTACGAGCCATTAAATTTTTAAAGGCCAAGTTTGAGCCTGATGGCCAAGTTCGAGCCAATTAAATTGTGAAAGGCCAAGTTTGAGCCTAAAGGCCGAGTACGAGCCATTAAATTTTTAAGGCCAAGTTTGAGCCTGAAAGCCGAGTTCGAGCCTATTAAATTGTTAAAGGCCAAGTTTGAGCCTGATGGACAAGTTCGAGCCAATTAAATTTTTAAGGCCAAGTTTGAGCCTGAAGGCCGAGTTCGAGCCTATTAAATTGTTTAAGGCCGAGTTCCAGCCTTTGAAATTATTTAAGTGAAATCGAATACGAGCAGTAAGAAGAACAAAATTTTGATCTAAAAGCCGAGTTCGAGCCATTAAATTTTTTTAATAAAACCGAGTACAATGCCGAAAGTAAAAACAAGGTACGAGCCGAGTACTAGAAAGTACTACGACTTAGATACAGAGCTGAAATTGAAAATAAGGCCCGCCCGGCTGGCCAGTAGTTCCCCCAATTAGAACAGGGGCAAGACCAGTTGGCCAGTAGTCCCCCCAATCGGACGCCACGACTTTCCCTCAAGGGGGAAAGTAATCACTTCCCCCTGAGAAAGCTGGACGATGAGGTGCTCGGCCTGCTCCGGGAGTAGACGGCCTCTACCCCTTTCTCCACTCCCGAAGACTACTATTCTCCCAGTTAACATCCTTTTTGAAGGATTAAATCATAAAAGGAATTCTGGATCCCATCTCCCACTTACATCCTTTTTGGCAGCTATAAAGCTCAAAAAAGGATGTTAACTGGGAGAGAGGAGCGTAAACCCCTGGTAACATTATGAAGGGTATTTGGGGCGAAAACTACTCGGGTCGAAGGAGGACGAATTTGGCTGGTGGAAAAGAATGAAGAATGAACAAGTGAAGCAGTGAAACGGCCCTATTTATAAGGGGCGAGAGGCGTTGGAAAGGAAAAAATATACGCTGTAAAAAGGTTTATTGAAAAAATAAATCTCGAAACTCAGCGAAGAGCAGTAATTGCATGAACCCATTGGGGTTTCCAAGGCACATAATGTGTGACCACATATGCAAAACGTGAATCATGCATTTCACATGTGACAACAACTATCCGTTTTTGATACGGATGGCAGAATATCTCGGCCTTAGCCGAGGTCTTGTTTAAACAAGCCGAACACAACGTCGGAATATAAAAATATTTCAAAGAATATCTCGGCCAAACAAAAGCTACAAGAGGAACAGGAAGTCATCAAAATGGTGGAAGAGTTTTCATTAAGTCAATCAAAGTTACTAGGGCAAAAGCCCATTACAAGGGATGAAGAAAACAAAAAACGAATACAGTTACTCGTCCCTAGGACTATCTTCGGCATCGATGTGATCCTCGGGAGAATCTTCCGCCCCTTCCACCTCCTCTTCCTCTTCGGGAATAATGGGAACAAGTTCCCCATTCAACACCTCTTTAGTCACATCGACACCTGAGATATCAACCCCCGGAGCAAGAATTTCAACTTGGGCAATGGCCTTTGCAAAACCTTTCTGATGCTCCACAAGAATGCAGTCGGTGGCCTCTTTCAGATCCTCCTGAATCTCCATCCTGGCCTTAGTCTCGGCCTCCAGGGCGGCCTTAAGTTGCTCGATTTCAGCTTGAGCCTTCTTGAGCTCTTCTTCAGCGCGAGCTCTACCCTCTTCAGCCCGAGCTTTATTCTCCTCAGCAAATTTTGCTTGGGAGTTAAGCTCGGAGTTCTGGCCGTTCAGCTCGGTAATGGTAGTACTCAGGAGATTGTTGGCTTTGGCCAGCTCATCACGCTCCGCGGAGGTCCGGGCAAAATCCCCCTTCAGTTTCTCAATAGAAGCGAGTTCAGCTTCCAGATGCCGGGATTTCCTCTCGGTCTCCACCAAATCTCGGCTAAAAAAGAGGGCTAGAGCGGCAACTCGGATGCAGTAGGCCGAGAGGGCCTCCATGCTAGACTGAGCCCCTTGTTGCCTGATTAATCGGAGATCAGCGGGCTTTAGGAAGTTCGAGTCAAAAGAAGGGAAGGGGTTGAAGTCTTCGCCCCAGAGAGACGAGGTCCCTGCTTTTAGAGAAGTGTTATACCACTTCACCTCGGTAGAAGGAGGAAGTTGTTCTTCTCGCCCCGTAGTTCCCGTCTCGTGAGTGGTAGGGTGTGGGGGACTTGAGCGAGGAGGGGAAGAATCTTCGGCGTCAACCACTACCTCTACCCTCTTTCTTTTGTGGGGGGCGGATGATGAAGCCCCCTTGGCAGAAGCCTTAGCAGTGGCCGGAGGAAGTCTTTTCTTCTTCTTCTCGGTCGTGGAGGGACCCTGACCCTCTTTCGCAGCAGATTTAAAAAGCTTGGAGAAGTCGAATTTCCCTATAATGACTGCCAAAAAGAAAAATTGTTAGTACAGAAACACATACAGAAAATAGTTGAAAACTAAAAAGCCGAACACTTACTTTTAAGGTCGGCTCTCGGAGTGGATGAGAAGGGGAGTTTCAGAAGACGTCCACAATGGAGAGGCCGAGAAAGTTTTTCTAATATATCTATATCCCGTCTATCCTCGGCAGGAAGGGATTGGTATTCGAAACCAACGAATTTGGTAGGGGAGGATTGCCAGTATAAAGGAAACCTGGCGCATCCATTCTCATCAAAAAAATGGGAGGAGTGAGGGCCCGAGGGGCGAACTCGGAAGAAGCCGACTTTGAAGTCCTTATACGATGATGTGTATAGACTAAGCAGTCCTCTCCGGTTCAGCCCATTAAGGGAAATCCATCCCGTTTTCTTACCAAACCTTGTTTGGTAAAAGTACAAAAATTTGGGAGTAGTCGGCTCCATCCCGATGTATTTACACAGAATTTGAAAGGCTTTTATAAAAGCCCAACTGTTGGGATGAAGCTGAGTAGGTGCGACATTCATGGTTCTCAGAACGTCGCACTCAAACTCAGTGAAAGGTAGGGACACACGCAGCTGTGCAAACAGTGTTTTGTACATGTAGGTAAAAGGGGGCTCAGAAGGATGAGCCCTGAGGAAAACATACTCGATACCCGAGCATGGGGAACAAATAAACTCGGATTCGTCTCCAGACGCCGAGATATTAATCTGGGACCGAAGACGAGCAATCGAATCTGAAGACTGAAAGTCAAAAATAAGCCCCAACTTCGCCCTTAACCCAGGAATACCCAGGAAGGGTAATATCGGGAACAGGGTCTTTTGGAACCCTTTGGCGTTGTTTGCGAGCGGCGGGTTTGGAAGTTTGGGGGGAGGGGGAACCAGACCTAGAAGAGTCGGACCCAGAAGAATCAGACTCAGGGGAAGACGACCTGGAGGAGGACGGTCCCACCTGACCGATGTTTAGTTCCTGTGAAGGAACAGAAGAGGTGGAAGGAGAACCCCCAATGGAGGAAACCTCGCGCTCAATCAGAGGCGAAGTGTTCGACTCAGAAGACTCGGACGAACTCATATCTGGAAACAGAAAATAAACTTAGAAGCACGAAGGAGGGAAGAAGACTGGGCGTACCTGAAGAGTGAAAGGCAGGAAAGTAATGGCAGAAACTTGAAAGACAGAGATGAAGGGCGAAGGAAGATAGGCAAGGGGGAGTGAGGTGAAACAGGAGAAGGTATTTATAGCTACCACGATTGATGATGAGATGCAATCAACGGTCCATGTTTCTTGAAATAAAAAGGCACGACTTTTAATTTTCCCCTCATTAAATGGGCGCGGAACTCTAAGGTTACTCACCTGTGGCGTGCCTCAGAAGGATTAAGGGAAATGATTGCCTTCTCTGACAAGATGAAGAGTCGGTTGAAATGACGGCTTGAAATGACGGTTTAAAACACATAGGGAAGAAAGTCCAGCAGCCGAAGAATGAGCTCGGTTCCATACTTGCCAGCTCTTTCGCTTATTTAAGCTCAGAGCTCGGGGGGCTTGTGTACTGGCCGAAGATATAAGGCCGAGGATTGTCGATACGACCGAGCTCATTCTTCTAAGTGGGCCGTGACCCGAATTCCTATAAAGCTGAAGACCTATTAATGCACTTGACACCCGAGGATAAATACTCGGGCCTATTCCACAGCAGGCCACGGGTGAAGATATCTCTCGGCCGAGCTATCCAGTCACAACTGACTGGGCCGAATATCTCGCTGGTCCAAATATCTCTCCGTATAATTCGGAGCCTTATCCTTATCATTATCTAACTGCAATGACAGTCCGATCCTAACAAATAGGATCCCAATAACAGTCAAACTCAAACTGTTGCACCAAAACATCTCTATAAATAAGGGTCCAATCCCCTCACTTAGAACTACGTTTGCTTTGATTCCCATTTGGATGCGTAGGAGCAGAATTCCGATTCTGTCAAGCTAATTCCAAAGCACTCCCACAAGACCTTCTCCGGACGAGTATCTCCCACCTGAGATATTTGGACAGAACACTTTCCATATAGCCAAAGGTCTTAAAACAAGGTCATAACTTACTCATAACCACTAGAATCTTAAAATATTATCATTTATCCATTTTGTCATTCCGATGAAGTTGTAAGATTTTGCAAGTAAACTCAATAGTTTAAATATGTAACCATTTTCTCTATTTTTCTCTAAAATTTAATAATATATGATAATTTTTTCAATTCCCATGTTAAGCCACCTCAAATAACAGGTCAGCACACAGATTTGTATCAAATAATAATAGATAGGTAATGTTTTAAATTAAAAAAAAAAGTTAGGTAATGCACACCTAGGCCTTGATGTAAGTATATATAAGCAAGCAGTTGTATCAACCCAAAAACTGGGATAAGGAATGGTTCAAGCCCTAGAAGAATTAAATTTGTTAAGAGCATGTTTAACAACCCAGACATTTGCTAAATAAAAGACTCAGCACTTTCCCAACAAAAAAAAAAATCTAGAATACTTAGCTTTTAAAGTACTAATAAAAAGGAAGATGAAGTTTTAATTCTAACAACTGTGTCTGCAAAACTATGTTGTCACTAGCCAGACCAAGATGAAACTGAGACTATCTAATCCAATCCAATGAGCTATTTAATCTGGCTGACCAAACACAGCCAACAAAATAGAATAGAGTAACCTTTGGCTCCTCACTGTCAACATTGCAACTATTGCTACTAAAAATCAGAGAGGAAGGAACTGAAAACACTAAAAATAAAAACAACCCGTTTCTTATTGAAATCAATCAATATAGATAAAAAGATGAAATTTTGATTTGCAACTTTGATCAAACAGTTGATGGGTAAGTGTACAAAATTGAAGAAACACATAGGAGGAGGAAGAGGAAGAAGAAGAAGAAGGTAGAAAGGGAAAGTGTACCTGATGGGTGATTGTAGGAGTAGCAGAGTCTGGAAAGCAGCGTCACCGTCGCAGTGCACAAGTGGAGTATCCCGTCTTAAACACCGAAGGATGCGGTCTTTTTCAACTCTTGCAAATCACCAAAATAGAAAAAGGTGAAAAATCAAACAAAAATAAAAGTAAAATTTTAAAACAAACCAAAAATTATATATATTTCCAAAATACACAATTTCTCAATTATTTTCCAAACTATTCATATTTTTTCCACGATCAGGACTTCAGGAGTTCCCGTGTATGTTTTTTTTTTAAAAAAAAATTATCAAAATAGTTAACTAAATTAAAAAATTAAAAAATGCAAATAAGGGGAAAATATAAAAATTGAGGTTAAAAAATTGTTAATTTTTTTTTTGTCTTAATATGTTGTCTCTTTCTTCCACTACCTTAATATGTTGTCTCTTTCATTCACTACCTTAAAAAATTATATTTGTTGCATCTTTCTTTTACTACCCTATCGTATTTCTCTGAATATTGGATTGCAAATATATATTTTCAAAATAACAACTGCATTTCAAACTCATTTATCATTTTTCAATACTAATAACAAAGGGTGGTCATTAGTTTTCTAATTTGCGCCTAATAAAGTTACAATATATTTCATGATCTTAGAGTTGTCTCTCTGGCATCAAAGATGTGTCCTTCAAGAGGATTTCGTATAACTTGCGCAAGTTCTCTGTCTCCTTTGCCTCAACTATTTTTGTCATGATAGAGTTTTTTTCCTTCACATCATCTTCCATGGCAAAGATGTCTCTGCTGTTTTTGTTTTGTGATGAGTATGATTTCACCTCATATTTCCTTGTCATTTTGCATGCATTTTCATCTAGTTTAGGCATATTTAATTTGATTTTTATGAGTTTTTACCTTGGAACGGGTAAGGTGGTTTTGTGGTGTTTATGTGCAGGAATTGAAGATTAAAATGTTCAGGATCAACCATGATGGAGCTTGCATGAAGACGGAGCTTGAAAAGCAAGAAAACTGAGCCAAACAGAGCCCATCACGGCCTAGCCGTGACAGCCATCAGGGCCATGATCGAGCAAGGCTGAAAAGAAAAGTACACAAAAGTCAGAACCTGTCACGGCCGTAACAGGCCAACCAATGCCAAGTTTTCCAAGACAGAATCTGTCACGGCCTGGCCGTGACAGGCATCACGGCCGTAACGGGAAAAATCTGAAAATTTAATTGCTGATTTGATCTGATTTTGTAACAACTTTAATCCCAAGTTACCCTACATTATAAATAGGACTCTAATGCTCGAAAATAGGGGATCTCTTGGCTGCTACCTTAGGCAAAAATTAGGATTTCTCTTCTTTTCAATTTCTTCTTTTCTCTTAGGATTTTTATGCTTTTGTTATTCAAGGTTGTCATGACCATGGCAATGCTTGAGTAGTCTTTTTATTTCTAGGAATTGGGGTTATGCCCAAGTCTTGTTTTATGTTATGAATTGATGTTGTCCCTTTGTTAGTTCCAATTTGCTTTTGGTTTAACTCCTATTGCATGAATTACTTGTGAATTTGGTGCGCACTTATTTGCATGTCATAGATACTCTAAGGAGGAACCTAACGGTGAACTTAGGTATCGGATCTATAGGAATCAAACTTAGGACTTAAATCACGAGAGTTAGAAGCAGTCCTTCGAGGGTTCACTGAATTGTCACAAAGCTTAAAGGGTTCGATTTAAATTCAATTACCACGAGAGTAGGGATTGGTTTAATTGGGCACGGTTCTTGTATCCCGAGAGGGAACATTAACTTATTTAGGATAAATTCACCTTCAAAGCAAATTTCGATAATTAACAGGAGGGGTAGTCAATTTAGTAACATGAGCAGTCTTGTTGGTAACCCAATTCCTGGAAATCTCTTTTGGTATTGAAAAATCCCATATTTGATTTGATTGCGATTTTGTTTGATTGTGCTTTAGATATTTGATTTGTTAGTTAATCTTTTAAAAACCAAATCTTTACCAAATCTTTTTCTAGTCTAGTTTAATTGATTTAATAATTAATAGTTATTTAAGATCACGGTCCCTGTGGATTCGATCTTTTTATTACTTGACGACGAAGCCGTACACTTGCGGATTTGAGCACCATCACTTTGTTCTTCCTTTTTGCTGCCTTTTATCCTATCGGACGAACCAATGGCGATGCATGATCATATTCACGACTTGTTGGCATAGCTGGGTTAAAATATGACGAGTACACCTCGGGTGTTGAAATCTGTGTTCTTTTTGAAGAACTATCAATGGAATATGCTGTCTATTTAAGTTCATCTTTCAGCAATCACCATGCATGCTCAAATTTGAATTGCTCGGGTTTATCTTGAGAAAAAATAGTACGTGAGTATGCCATAACATCGTCCTTCTCCGAGCTCCCACTTTTCTTTTCCTGAATAGCTTGCTTGTAACACCTGGTGACCATTTGATTGGGATCCATTTGAGTGAAGTTGAGTGCAAAAATGCATGTCATTATCCAATTTATAGATTGATGAAGGATTTTCTATCACGTGCAACTTTGCACAGGTTAAGAAACTCAAAAGAAACAACTATTTATTGGAAAACTAAACATTTCAGTTTTGAAGGTATAAATACATAAGTTCCTATATAAATTTCTTTTGAGATCCTTAACATGTGGAAAATTGCACAGGATAGAAAAACTCATTGATAAAAAATGGCTATTATTCTTTATCCAATGTATCATTTCAATTGTACACAATGTGAGAAACATAATTCCGATGGACATATTTCCATCAGCCTCACATTTCTTCTTCAGAAACCCATTTCCATCATTGAGCCCTCACATTTCTTCACAAACCCTCATTCAGAAACCCATTTCCATGGTCCTTCGATTTCGATGCATGCAGAAAGGGGTTTCAAAATCGATTTTGGTACTTAAGAGAATGATCGAGTGCGTTTGTTATTGCTTATTTTGTTAAAAAAAATCATTTTTTAACTGAATAATCATTTTTTAAAAATTTTAGTGTGTTTGTCTTTGCTTTTGAAAATAATGAAAAAAAAAATCATTTTCTGGGTTAAAATGAAAAACAACTTTCATTAGCTTTTGGAGAAAAAAAAAAGTCAATTTTTATAACAAAATACTTTTAAAAAAATTGATGTTTTTTATGGTAAAACAAACACAAATATACTTCTGCTTTTCTTTAAAATCTCTAAAAATAATCACTAAATTATTTTGTAACAAAATCAATCATTTTATAATCTTAAACAAACATGCTCTCATTTTTTGTTTGATTGTGGTATGATTCCTCAAATCTGATTCATGTATTATTCATTTTTGGTTTGAAGAGAATGTGATTCATTTTTGGTTTGAAGAGAATGTTGTAAAGTTGATTATTTTTTCCATTTCTCATCTCTGAATTTCCGTTTTCCTTCTCTATTTGTTTTTCTGATTTTTGTTTTCCCTCTCTATTTTGTTTACTGATTTCAGTTTTTATTACGATTTGGCATTCCTATCTTTCGGCTAGTATATTCTATCAAATACATATTCTTATGCTCTCCAACGGCTACAGTGTTATATTGGAATCAATCAAGGATTTGCTCAATATGATTTGCATAATCTGTCATATATCATATTTTTATTCTGCTTTTACTCTGTTTCCTTGAATAGATAGCCTTAGACATGTGTTGATGTTGTGTATATATGTGTATCAGCTGTATCAGTTTTGTATGTAAGAATTATCCTTCAATAAAACAAGGAGTTCTTTTACATGGTATCAGATTAGTGTAACACCGTATTTTTACCGTTTTGCTGTTTTTACTATTTTTTAATTATCGGTAGAATTTTAATTGCTTGTAATTTTTTATATTAGATCTAGAAAATAATTTTTAATAAAATAAAATCATAATTATACTCTATCTTATGGTAGAACCTTACGATAAAAGTTTAGGTTTAAAACTCATACGAAACCCGATCTGCATTTTCACTGACAGTTAGATTTTACTGGTCAGAAAACCTAATTCTGACCCGTGAACGAAATAGTTTAGGTTTATATTTTATTTTCAACGATAGTGGTTATTTTAAAAAAATTCAAAATAAATAGGTTTTTATACGTTATTCGAGCGAATACTCGACGATCGGGGATCGACGGAATCGAGAACGGAGGTGCAGAGACAAGACTCGAGGCCAGAAGGATGAGGACAATGAGTCATTTATGATGACTCATGGGGGTGAGTCATAGGGGTTAGTCATCTTGCATTAAATGCAAGTAATGATGGTTATATGTGAAAAGTCCAAAATACCCGTAATCCTTCATTATAATTTCAAGTGTGCCATGACCACATTTTACCCATTTCTCCCTAGAAACCCACGGCCCCAACCTCTTAAGACCACACTTGATCACTCATTTCCATCATTGTTCATGCTGTTCTTCATGAACTTGAAAGAAAACACAAAGTTCTTCATTTTCAATTTTCAAAGGAAGTAATAAATCTTGATCATTTCTTTAAATTCCAAAGGTATAGCCTTATTATCCATGATCATACCTTCACTTTTCAACACAACTTTTCTTCTTAAATCCATTATTTCTTCAATATCAAATTCCTAGATCTAGATTTTCAAAAATCTCTAGAAAATCATAGAAAAATCCTTTTAACGTGATTCCAATTTCTATGATCTTCACATGACTTCTATAATTGTAACACCCCATTTTCTTTCATAAATAATCTTAATATGTTTATATATATTAGACATATATGTTGAATATGGTTTTTAGATTGTTCTTGGCATCTAAGTTCATTTTTGGAAAGTTTAGCCTTAGAAAGACTAAAACCTTTTAGAGTCCTAGTAACATGTTTCACCGTTTTGGTCATATATTGAGTTCTAGATGTCCGATATAGGTGATCTTTGTGGCATTGGAAAGATAAGAGAATTTTCTACAACTTTAATGAAGATATATAAATCAAATTCGGAAGTTTAGGTTGTCAAAAATAATCAATTGTGGAGCAGGCCAGCTTGTGCGGATTTTGGATATACCTCCACTAATTTGGGCCTATCTCACCCATTTCAAACCCAAATTAAGTATATGAGCACTACTTGGAAAGCTTATTTGAAGATATATCTGTTAGGATTGAATTGATTTGAAATATTGGTCAGAAATATCATTTATGGGTTAGGTGAAAAGTGAAGGAATCATATGGCATAATTAGTGCAAGATTAGGTGGGATAATTGGTGCAATGCCTTTTGTTTCATTCTTTTTGACTCACCAACCCCACCAGCCATCCCACAATCAGATAACACCTCAAAACAACTCATAGTGGAGCAAAGTATGGAGTGATTTATGGATTAGTGGAGCCCATCATGAAAGAAAAACCAATAATCAAAGTTGGTGGGAGACAAAAGCAAGAACATTCACCAACCATGGAATATTAATTAGGCCACCAAGGAGTACGAATTTTGGGAAGATTTATAGAGTTTCTAAGCTTATATAAAGGATGGTTATTGATGCTTAAAGAGGGGAGAAGAAAGCTTAACCTATAGACCAAAACAACCATTGCCGAAAACTTGAAACTTGGAGGAACAGTTCCGGTAAATCCTTCACTACTTCTACATATAACGTTGGATCTTGTTCCAAATTCATATAGAGTTCCTAGGCTTATATTACTTCATATCCAACGGTGGAAATTTCTGTTTAATCCATAGTGAGAGTTATTCATCTTATAAGTTTAATTTGAGTTCAACTCGGGTAGCTCCAGACCAGTCAACTTGAGAGGATCATCCTGTGCTCAGTAACCGTTGGATCTAGCTGAAACTTTTGAATAAGATAAATTAAAGGTATATCTTTATTCTTACCGTTCAAATTGGTAAAATAATGTCTGGTTTGTGAGATATAAGGCAAACACAGTGGCGGATTTTGTGGTAATTGCTGCCGATTTTAAGTTCTTTACAATGTGCCTTTCACAATGTGTTTCGTAGGTGAATCTTGAACCTCAGGGACCCTAGTGGATCTTATTTCTTCTTTTTAAACGCGAACTTCAATCCAGGTATGGGGAGAAGGGTAGTGTTTACATAGGCTTGGAGTTAGAGTAAAGTAAAAGGGGTCCCCATAACCCCGTATTTATGTGTTACTAAATGATTTTAATACGTATGAGGTTGTGATTGTTGATTATAACATGTCAGTGGTCGTTGTTGGATATTTGATTATTCATGCTTATGTTCATAATGTTTGGTTTGTGATTATCTTTGTTCTTTGTTGTTGTTAATATGAATATGTTGACATAATAATGTGTTGGATAACGCTGTTGTTGTTATGACTGTTGATGGTTAAGTCTTTGGTGCTTATTGGCCCAAGCAACGTTATTGTTAAGTCTCGAGTACTTGTTGGTGCAAGCGGAGGTGGTGGCGTTTTCCGTTGATTGTTGTTTGACATGCATTTCATTGGAGATGTTGTTGGGAGATGTTCGACATAGGGGAGATCGTCCGAGAGTAAGGCGATCCGGCCATCCACGGTAGGTTACCCAAGGTTTGGTAACCGCGGCCCCCCGTGATGAGGCATCCATGGTTTGGTGCGTTGGCTATCCATAGGGTCTACCCGAGGTTAGGTGGACTGCTGGTGTTGGTGTTTATTGGCCAATACGGATATGTAACTCCGAAGTCGTTCATCTTGAGTTAGTTGGATCCACATGCATAGTTGGAGTAGCGGAGTAGTTGGTGCCTTGCATTGCATAGCATATTCGATGATGTTGTTGTTGATGTACGTTGATACATGCTAAATACTATATGCCTATGTTGATGCCATGCTTGTATGATTTACTTTACTTCCTACCTCTATGCTGATTATGTATACATGAACTTACTCCCCTTCATTTGTTGGTTGTGTTTGGCCTGAACGGCATTTGCAGAGGATGACGAGCAGCCCGGAGAGGAGTGACTCTGAGGAGCCGCCACTCATAGTTAGGGCCTGCTTTTATGTTTTAATTCTTTTGGTTTAGAAGTATTTCCGTTATACAGAAGGATTATACCAGCTCTGTACGTGACATCGGGGTTGGGTTTTATTATGTTTATTTGCCTTAACTTATTTATTTCCGCGATTTGAAACTTGGTTCATGTGGGACTTTTCTACCCATGGACAACTCACTGAATTCTTATTCAGGTTATGCATGTCTGTTTAATTGACTTTTGGATTTTATGTCCTTTATCATACGGGGTAGAAGGGTGTGACATTTAGTGGTATCAGAGCAGGTCTGTCCTATCAGGCCGTGGTATGAGTCTGTTATGAGTCTGATGTGTACTCTTGTTTGAAATGTCTATACTTGTATAGACAATGATGCTCAAGTAGAAGCTGGTGTGCGAGTTTCTGTGCCTAAGGGACTGTCTTGGTCTCGTACAGGAACTGATGGCTGGACGCGGACGAAACGATCAAGCTATCGCTGATGCATTGGCACTGCTTGCCCATGCCATCGGACAGAATAATCAGAATCACAACGGTGGACCGGCTGAGTTTCAGGGACTTGATAAGTTCCAGAGGAACAACCCGCCTTCCTTCAAGGGGGCGTATGATCCAGAAGGAACCATGCTGTGGTTGCGGGAGACTGAGAAGATCTTTCGAGCGATGGACTGGTTATCTTCCAACCATGTCCTGTTGAACTGTTTTGACAAAACTTTGATTTTTTGCTACCTCGACGGAGTCTAAGAATCCGAACCTTCTATCTGCCAACCAAGTTCAGGCTTCGATTCGTGATGAAGCCCAGTTATACATGATGTTAGCTTCTCTGGAAGTAGAGAGCCAACCTTCTAATGTCTCCAGCTTGCCGATAGTGCGAGAGTTTCCAGAAGTGTTTCCGGGAGATGTTTACGAACTACCCCCAGAACGAGATGTAGAGTTTGCCATAGACTTAGTGCCTGGCACTGGGCCGATATCCATAGCACCATATAGGATGTCCCCTCTAGAGTTAGCTGAGTTGAAAGAGCAGTTAGAAGACCTGATGCAGAAGCAGTTCATTAGGCCGAGTGTGTCCCTATGGGGAGCACCTGTGCTGTTGGTAAAAAAGAAGGATGGTAGTATGAGCCTGTGCGTCGACTATCGACAGCTCAACAAGGTGACGATAAAGAGCCGGTACCCCCTTCCTAGGATTGATGACCTTATGGATCAGTTGAGAGGCGCTTGCGTCTTCTCGAAGATAGATTTGAGATCAGGGTACCATTAGATTCGTGTAAAGTCTGAGGACATACCGAAGATTGCGTTTAGAACGCGCTATGGCCACTACGAGTACCTGGTTATGCCTTTTGGTGTGACCAATGCTCCTGCTATGTTCATGGATTACATGAATAGGACCTTTCACCCTTGGACAAGTTTGTGGTGGTTTTCATAGATGACATCTTAGTGTACTCCAAGGGAATAGAGGAGCATGAAGAACACCTGAGGGTTGTATTGCAAACTCTTAAAGACAAGAAGTTGTACGCTAAGTTGTCTAAGTGTGAGTTCTGGTTGTAAGAGGTAAGTTTCTTAGGACATGTCATCTCTAAGGGTGGCATTGCGGTGGACCCAGCCAAGGTGGAAACGGTGCTCCAGTGGGAAGCGTCGAGATCTGTGACCGAAATTAGAAGTTTCTTGGGGTTAGCTGGGTATTATAGGTGGTTCATAGAGGGTTTTTCCAAGATAGCTTTACCCTTAACCCGTCTCACCAGAAAAGGGCAGTTATTCATCTGGGACTCCAGATGTGAGGAAAGTTTCCGTACCCTTAAGAATAGGTTGACGTCAGCACCAGTGCTAGTTTTGCCAGACCCTAGTGAGCCTTTTGTAGTGTACTGTGATGCTTCAAAGCAAGGTTTAGGCGGTGTGCTGATGCAGAATGGTAAGGTAGTAGCTTATGCTTCTAGGCAGCTAAAGACCCACGAGAAGAACTACCCTACCCATGATCTAGAGCTAGGAACTGTGGTATTCACCCTAAAGATTTGGAGGCACTACCTGTACGGCTCGAGGTTCGAAGTGTTTAGTGATCATAAGAGCCTGAGGTATCTCTTTGATTAAAAAGAGTTGAATATGAGACAGCGTAGATGGATGGAGTTCCTAAAGGATTATGACTTTGAACTGATCTATCACCCAGGTAAGGCCAATGTGGTGGTCGATGCCTTAAGTAGAAAGACCCTGCATATCTCCGCCCTGATGGTTAGGGAGATGGACCTAATTGAGGAGTTTAGAGACCTTAACCTAGGTTGTGAGTTTACCCCTAAGAGCATTAGGCTTGGAACCTTAAAGATTAATAACAATTTGATGGATTAAATTAGAGAGGGCCAGAAGTTAGACCAATTTATCCTCGACCAGCGAGAATCGCTCGCACAGGGTAGAGCCAGTAGCTTTAGAGTTGAAGCGGATGATATCTTGAGGTTTGAGGATAGAGTGTGCATACCAGATGTTTCCGGGCTCAGAAGGATGATCTTAGAAGAAGGGCATAGGAGCGGAATGAGTGTGCACCCAGGTGCCACCAAGATGTATCAAGACCTTAAGAAGATGTTCTGGTGGCCTAGAATGAAAAAGGATGTGGTCGAATTCGTCTATGCATGTCTAGTCTGTCAGAAGGCTAAGATAGAGCATCAGAAGCCATCAGGTATGCTGCAGCCCTTAAGAATCCCAGTTTGGAAATGGGACAGCATCTCCATGGATTTTGTGTCTGGACTCCCTAGGACTCCAGCAGGTTTTGAGGCGATTTGGGTTGTGGTAGATAGACTCACGAAATCTACACATTTCATCCTGATGAACATGGAGTATCCTTTAGAAAAACTAGCCAAGTTGTACATCAAGGAGATAGTTAGGCTTCATGGTGTACCCTCCAGCATAGTGTCCGATAGAGACCCGAGGTTTACCTTGAAGTTTTGGGAGAGCTTCCAAGATGCTTTAGACACGAAGCTTAGGCTTAGCTCAGCTTATCACCCTCAGACCGATGGGCAGTCTGAGAGGACCATCCAGTCCTTAGAGGACTTGTTGAGGGCATGTGTGCTTGAACAGCCAGGTAGTTGGGACAAGTTTTTGCCACTGATAGAGTTTTCCTACAATAATAGTTTCCATTCCAGCATTGGCATGGCCCCTAATGAGGCTCTGTATGGAATGAGATGTAGGACACCTTTGTGTTGGAGTGAACCTGGTGATAGTTTGGTATTAGGACCAGAAATAGTGCAAGAAACAACTGAGAAAATAAGGATGATCCAGGAAAGGATGAGAGTGGCACAAAGTAGGCAAAAGAGCTACCATGACAAGAGGAGGAAGGCACTTGAATTCCAGGGAGGTGACCATGTGTTCTTGAGAGTTACTCCGACAACTGGGGTTGGTAGAGTGATGAAGGCGAGGAAACTTACTCCCAGATTCATCGGTCCTTATCAAATTCTTAAAAGAGTCGGCGAAGTCGCCTATCAGATAGACTTACCCCCATTTTTATCCAACCTTCATAATGTCTTTCATGTTTCCCAACTCCAAAAGTATATCCATGACCCTAGTCACGTGATAGTTCCCGATACAATACAATTAAAGGAGAACCTGACGTACGAGGTGTTACCTATTCGGATCGAAGATAGGAGGGTGAAGCAGCTTAGGGGAAAGGAGATCCCTTTGGTCAAGATGGTTTGGCATGGGGCGGCTGAGGAAAATGCTACCTGGGAATTGGAAAGAAATATGAAGGAAGCATACCCACATCTGTTCAGTTCAGGTTAGTAGAAATTTCGAGGACGAAATTTTTTTAAAGGGAGGTGGAATTGTAACACCCCATTTTCTTTCATAAATAATCTTAATATGTTTATATATATATTAGACATATATGTTGAATATGGTTTTTAGATTGTTCTTGTCATCTAAGTTCATTTTTGGAAAGTTTAGCCTTAGAAAGACTAAAACCTTTTAGAGTCCTAGTAACATGTTTCACCGTTTTGGTCATATATTGAGTTCAAGATGTCCGATATAGGTGATCTTTGTGGCATTGGAAAGATAAGAGAATTTTCTACAACTTTGATGAAGAGATATAAATCAAATTCGGAAGTTTAGGTTGTCAAAAATAATCAATTGTGGAGCAGGTCAGCTTGTGCGGATTTTGGATATACCTCCACTAATTTGGGCCTATCTCACCCATTTTAAACCCAAATTAAGTATATGAGCACTAATTGGAAAGCTTATTTGAGATATATCTGTTAGGATTGAATTGATTTGAAATATTGGTCAGAAATATCATTTATGGGTTAGGTGAAAAGTGAAGGAATCATATGGCATAATTAGTGCAAGATTAGGTGGGATAATTGGTGCAATGCCTTTTGTTTCATTCTTTTTGACTCACCAACCCCACCAGCCATCCCACAATCAGATAACACCTCAAAACAACACATAGTGGAGCAAAGCATGGAGTGATTTATGGATTAGTGGAGCCCATCATGAAAGAAAAACCAATAATCAAAGTTGGTGGGAGACAAAAGCAAGAACATTCACCAACCATGGAATATTAATTAGGCCACCAAGGAGCACGAATTTTGGGCAGATTTATAGAGTTTCTAAGCTTATATAAAGGAAGGTTATTGATGCTTAAAGAGGGGAGAAGAAAGCTTAATCTATAGACCAAAACAACCATTGCCGAAAACTTGAAACTTGGAGGAACAGTTCCGGTAAATCCTTCACTACTTCTACATATACCGTTGGATCTTGTTCCAAATTCATATAGAGTTCCTAGGCTTATATTACTTCATATCCAACGGTAGAAATTTCTGTTTAATCCATAGTGAGAGTTATTCATCTTATAAGTTTGATTTGAGTTCAACTCGGGTAGCTCCAGACCAGTCAACTTGAGAGGATCATCCTGTGCTCAGTAACCGTTGGATCTAGCTGAAACTTTTGCATAAGATAAATTAAAGGCATATCTTTATTCTTACCGTTCAAATTGGTAAAATAATGTCTGGTTTGTGAGATATAAGGCAAACACAGTGGCGGATTTTGTGGTAATTGCTGCCGATTTTAAGTTCTTTACAATGTGCCTTTCACAATGTGTTTCGTAGGTGAATCTTGAACCTCAGGGACCCTAATGGATCTTATTTCTTCTTTTTAAACGCGAACTTCAATCCAGGTATGGGGAGAAGGGTAGTGTTTACATAGGCTTGGAGTTAGAGTAAAGTAAAAGGGGTCCCCATAACCCCGTATTTATGTGTTACTAAATGATTTTAATACGTATGAGGTAGTGATTGTTGATTATAACATGTTAGTGGTCGTTGTTGGATATCTGATTATTCATGCTTATGTTCATAATGTTTGGTTTGTGATTATGTGGTTGCTGTTGTTGTTAATATGAATACGTTGACATAATAATGTGTTGGATAACGTTGTTGTTGTTATGACTGTTGATGGTTAAGTCTTGGGTGCTTATTGGCCCAAGCAACGTTATTGTTAAATCTCGAGTGCTTGTTGGTGCAAGCGGAGGTGGTGGCGTTTGCCGTTGATTGCTGTTTGACATGTATTTCATTGGAGATGTTGTTGGGAGATGTTCGACATAGGGGAGATCATCCGAGAGTAAGGCGATCCGGCCATCCACGGTAGGTTACCCAAGGTTTGGTAACCGCGGCCCCCCGTGATGAGGCATCCATGGTTTGGTGCGTTGGCTATCCATAGGGTCTACCCGAGGCTAGGTGGACTGCTGGTGTTGGTGTTTATTGGCCAATACGGATATGTAACTCCGAAGTCGTTCATCTTGAGTTAGTTGGATCCATATGCATAGTTGGAGTAGCGGAGTAGTTGGTGCCTTGCATTGCATAGCATATTCGATGATGTTGTTGTTGATGTACGTTGATACATGCTAAATACTATATGCCTATGTTGATGCCATGCTTGTATGATTTACTTTACTTCCTACCTCTATGCTGATTATGTATACATGAACTTACTCCCCTTCGTTTGTTGCTTGTGTTTGGTCTGAACGGTATTTGCAGAGGATGACGAGCTGCCCGGAGAGGAGTGACTCTGAGGAGCCGCCACTCATAGTTAGGGCCTGCTTTTATGTTTTAATTCTTTTGGTTTAGATGTATTTCCGTTATATGGAAGGATTATACCAGCTCTGTACGTGACATCGGGGTTGGGTTTTATTATGTTTATTTGCCTTAACTTATTTATTTCCGCGATTTCAAACTTGGTTCATGTGGGACTTTTCTACCCATGGACAACTCTCTGAATTCTTATTCAGGTTATGCATGTCCGTTTAATTAACTTTTGGATTTTATGTCCTTTATCATACGGGGTAGAAGGGTGGCACAATAATCATCATCAAAGAGTTTGAAAAATTTAAAGATCTCTAGCCTATTTTTCTTGACATGGCCAAACCTAGCTCTCAAGTGGGTTAGATGGATTTTCTTCATTTTTAACTTGTTTTCTTGTTGATGGTTCATGGCTAGGTTTTGTTGGTTCAAACCTTGAGCTCTAGGTGAACATCATCCTCTTCTTGCTTGAGTTTCAAGTGATCAACAAAGGTATGGGGGAGATTACCATCATCCTACCTTAGGGTAGATATGTTGATGGTTTATTTAGTGTTATTTAGTATAAATGGTCTTGTAAATCATAAGTGTGAAAGTTGTGAAATTTATTGTTTTATATATGTGTGATCCTCTTGGAGAGATTGATTGATGTTTGTGTTTGTGGAAGAATTACTATTGATGTTGAATATGATTATATGATGCATGACTATTTGAGAAAATTATCTAAATCACTTGTTTAGGCCATTCTGCCTCGGCTGTTTAATAGGGTTGCATGATGATCTAAATTGTTTGAATAATTTTTATGAGAATTCAATGAATATATAAGAATATATAAATTGGTTTGGATTGATTTGGATGTGTATATTGAAAGTTATGAATTTATGAGTCCTTAGGGACTAAAATGTAATTTCTGAGAATTTCAGTGGCTGCACTGAAATTCATATTCTTGTGTGTTAAGATTGTAGTCCTTGATGAGACAAAACCATAGAAATTGGTTTGGTGTTTGGATTAATACATAAAAATTTATAAGTTTTTTTTTTTTAAAAAAGGACCTTTTTACAATTATTGTAAAATATTTGGGGCAGAAATGTAATTTCTGGAAAATTTGAGGGCAAATAAAAAATATTTCTAAAGAAGTTGGTTTGGTGTGATTTGTATAAATAAAAAGTTATAATGTTTTATGTGAATAAGTATCTTTTTGTAATTAATAAAAGTTTAGCGACTCAACTGCAATTTTTGAAAATTTATGAATTTGGACAGTTAGAAGCTGTTTTTCATGCCTATCAAACTGTTTGAAAACTCGAAAATGAGTTTTGGACTATTAGAGTATAAAATCGTTGAAAAATGATTTACGTGATTTACAAAATTAACGACGTTCGGTCAAATCCTTAGAAATTTTGTATAAATGGAGATTTTGATGGAAAATTAGTGTTTCAACATTTTCATATGAGTAATATAACCTAGGATGTAACACCTCATTTTTACTGTTTTTATGGTTTTTACCGTTTTGTTGTTTTTGCTGTTTTTACTGTTTTTCAATTATCGGTAGAATTTTAATTGTTCGTAATTTTTATATTGGATCTAGAAAATTATTTTTAATAAAATAAAAATCATAGTTATTCTCTAACTTATGGTAGAAGCTTATGGTAAAAATTTGGGTTTAAAACTCAGACGAAACCCGGTCTACGTTTTCACTGACAGTAAGATTTTACTGGTCATAAAACCTAGCTAATTTTGACCCGAGAACGAAATGAATATATTTTATATATCATTTCCAACGATATAGGTTATTTTGAAAATTTTCAAAATAAATAAGTTATTATACTCGATTCGGGCGTAAAACCCTAAATCGCGTAATTGACGGAGTCGATAACGAACGTGCAGAGACAAAACCCGATGTCGGATGCTAAGACCTCTTGCCACCTAGGATGGTGAGCCACATGGATGATTCACCCATGTCATGATTACTTTTTATAAAATATCTAGATATTTCTTTAAACTAGTATAAAGACCGTTTTGTCCTTGGACGATTTTACCCTTGAACTTTCATCGAAATGACTAGTTTGCCCCACAATTTGTGGACACAAATCAGCCACATCTCCAACCTATCCTCACCACATGTTTGTCATGATGGCTTTAGGTGTGAAATGTCCAAAATGTCCTTGAATTTTAATGGAACTACAAGTTAGTCCCTATGTATTTTTACCATCTTGTCCCCAAGGCAATTTTTTATGGACAAAACTGCCCCTCACTCCCTTAATTTCGTGCAGCCTCCCCACATCCACACCTAGTCATTTTCTAACTTCATTTTCATCATCTCACATTTTCTCTCAAAAAGCTAAGAACACCATAGTTGAGTTTGTGAAGAAAGTGCTTGATTCCTTGCCCATTTTTCAATTCCAAGAGGTATACCATACTCTACTCACTCAATCATGATCATGTTCTTCAATTATTTTCATGATTCAATGCCTTGTTCATTATTTTCAATTCATAGATCTAGAACTTCAAAAATCTCTAGAAAATCATAGAAAAATATTTTTAATGGGATTCCAATTTCTATGATCTTCATATGGCTTCTATTTTCATTATCCAAAAGCTTGAAAAATTGGAGATTTCGAGCTATTTTTTTTAGAGTTGGACGAACCATACTCAAAATGGGTTTGGTAGTTTTTCTTCATTTTTAACTTGTTGTTTTGTTAATGATTCATGGCTAGGTTTTGGTGTTTCAAACCTTGAGTTCTAGGTGAACATCATCCTCTTGTTTCAAGTGATCAACAAAGGTATGGGGGAGATTACCATCATCCTACCTTAGGGTAGACATGTTGATGGTTTACTTAGTGTTATTTAGTGTAAATGGTCCTATGAATTATAAGTATATAATTTGTGTAATTTATTGATTTATATGTGTGTGATCCTCTTCGAGGGATTGATTGATGTTTGTATTTGTGGTAGAATTACTATTGATGTTGAATATGATTATATGATGCATGACTACATGAGAAAATTATATAAATCACTTTTTAGGCCATTCGGCCTTGGCTGTTTAAAAGGGTTCCATGATGTGTTAAATTGTTTGAATAATTTTTATGAGAAGTAAATGAATATATAAGAATATAGAAATTGGTTTGGATTGATTTGGATGTGTATAATGAAAGTTATGGATTTATGAGTCCTTAGGGACTAAATTGCAATTTCTGAGAATTTCAGTGGCTGCACTGAAATTCGTGTTCTTGAATGTTAATATTGTAGTCCTTGATGAGACAAAACTATAGAAATTGGTTTGGTGTTAATTGGATTAATACATAAAAAGTTATAAGCTTTTTGGTGAAAAAGGACCTTTTTGCAATTATTGAAAAATATTTGGTGCAGAAAAGTGATTTCTGGAAAAATTTTAGGGCAACTGAAAAATATTTCTAAAGAAGTTGGTTTGGTGTGATTCAGAGTTATAAATAAAAAGTTATAAGGTTTTAAGTGAAAAATGACTATTTTGTAATTAACGAAAGTTTAGGGACTAAAATGTAATTTTAGAAAATAAATGTAATTGGACAGTTGGAAACTGTTTCTCATGCTGATAAAACTGTTCTAAAACTCTAAAATGAGTTTTGGACTATTAGAGTGTAAAATCGTTGAAAAAAGATTTTTGCGATTTACAAAATTAACGACGTTCGGTCAATTTTAGGAATTTTATATAAATGATATAAAATCAGTATTTCAACTTTTCCCATGAGTAATATAACTTAGGAGAATAAGACATTTGAGTTTAAGAACCATATCTTTAAAAGTTGGGCTTTTTAAGCCTAAATTAAGTAAAAAACGGCAAAACCGTTGTTTAACGTTTTAAAGATTTTTGAGGAAATGTTTTGGAGAAATTGATACCTAAGTATCTTTTAGGGATATTAATCTTGAAAATGGATTGGATTTTATCTAAAGTTTTTGGTTCTAAGCCAAAAGGATTTTTGTCTTTCAAGACGAGATTTTACTGTAAAATGTAAAGAAAACCTAAGTCAAGAATGACTTAGTGAAAATACGAACGTAATAATTTATGACGTGAGGTGGAACACGACCTTATGTCATAAAGTATGGATAATTTATTATCCATATTCCATAAAATTTAATGGACCCAGAAGGGTTTGTTTTTTTGAAAACCAAAGAAAAATGCTCAACTAGAAAAGTACAGAGGAATAAATAATTGAACCTATGTTCCAATTTCATAATGTGCTAGGTTTCGTAATCAAGTATTCTAAGAAAACTTTGCATAAAGATGAAAGGTTACTTGAGAACTTTAGCTTGATAATTAAGTACAGGTGATTCGGACTTCAGGACATCTAGCATCTATTATAGTACGTTGAAAGGATTCTGATGGAATCAAACTATGTCATCCGATGGATAGACGAGAAGAACGCATTTCCGTCAAAGTTTGCCTAAACACATAGTGAAACTATGTTCTGTAAGACCGTTGTGCCTAGGAGATCGAGCTAACACTTTAATGCGGGTGCGAATTTCGTAGTGACGATCTATTGATGCTTGGGGGTGTCGGGTTATGAAATACTCATAAAGGCCTAGTTGGTTACTCTTCTGTGGCATGGTGATCTTGCAATACACCGACATACTCTACTAGACACTATCTATTTTCTGGTAGTGTAGGATGTTCCCGAAAAATCCAATGTGCACGTTGATGACTCTAGACGCATTCTATTGCCCAAGGCTGGCGTAGTCCGGAACAATCCTCCGAACCACTCTCTCCGACTGTTTGTTAAAACCATGGTATTGGGGGTCAGAGGTCATTCCTCGAGTCTTAGATGTCTCTTAATTAGGAAAAGCGGTGCCTTGTGATTATGTTGTTGTGAAACATTATTATTTATGTTGTGATGGATGATATAACTGTTTATTGATAATTGTGCGTACCTGTGTGTCGTACCACTGCATGTCTGCGTTAAGTGTAAGATGAACGGAAATCCCACCTCATTTTTGTATTTTCTGGTTTGTTGTTTTCTATCTTGGGTTTGACGAAGATGACGACAACACTGTTTCTCCATCACATCCTGCTGGAGTTTGAGCGTACTTGAAGACATGGACACCGTCTCGAGAGCTTTAGTATAATGGATTTTTCTCAGTATTTTGTGTCTGGTCAGTCTCGTGTCTATGTTATATTTTGTGGAGCTATGTCTCTAAAGATATTATTATTATAAACATATTTCAGTCTGTTGTTATTTACTGGCGTTGGTATTTCCGCCTTCTTTCTGAATATGTATGACTGATAATACTTAGAACTTGGTTTGTATAATATTGATGCATAAGTTGATGTTATATGTTAAAGACTATGTATGGTATTATTGCGAAAGAGAAAAGAAAAAAAAAAATAAACCCGTATTTTTGGCAAAATAATTATTTTCCGTTTTACTCGGTATTATAAAAATAGAAATGTCACAGACAATGTAGCACCCGAGAAGGGTGTTACATAGGAGGGTAATACATTTGAGGCGAAGAACCATGTTTTCAAAAATATGGCTTTTGGGCCTAAATTCAGTAAAAACCGACGAAACCGTTGTTAAACGTTTTTAAGGATTTTCGAGAAAATGTTCTGGAGAAACTGATACCTAAGTATCTTTGATGGAAATTATTCTTGAAAATGGATTTGATTTTATCTAAAGGTTTTGGTTCTAAGCCAAAATGATTTGTAGTCTTCAAAGACGAGATTTTACAGTAAAATGCCAAAAACCTAAGTCAAGAACGACTTAGTGAAAATACGAACGTAATAAATTATGACGTGGGGTGGAACACGACCTTATGTTATAAAGTATGGATAATTCATTATCCATATTCCATAAAATTTAATGGACACAATGATTTGTTTTATTGGAAGTCAAAGAAAAAGGCCCGATTAGAAAAGTATAGAGAAATAAATGTAACAGCCTGATTTTTAATTACACTGTTTAACCGGTTAAAATATAATTAATTATATTTTAATCTGATAATTAGAAAGTGATTTTAAATAAAATAAAATTATATTCCTAGTCTCTCTGATGGTGGTAGGTTACGGTGAAATTTTGGGTTTAAAATTCAGACGGAAACTGGTCTGCGTTTTTAACTGACAGTATAATTTTATACCGGCAGAACACCCTAATTTGACCCGAAACTGAAATTTGTAGATTTTTTATATTTTGTCAGTGAGGGATCCTTCATTCCAAATTTCTGATCAAAAATAAAATATTATGTTTATTCGGACGAATTTTGGTGAAAGTTCGAACGGAAAACGGTCGGTGTTTTCACTGACAGTAAGATTTTAATGATCAGAAAACCTAATTCTGACTTGTGAATGAAATAGTTTATATTTAAATCATATTTCCAACGAGTTTGGTTAGTTTGAAAATTTTCAACCAAAAACGAAATATTACGCTTTTATTCGGCCGTAAAACCCTAATTGGGAAATCGACGGAGTCGGGAACAGCTAAAAATATCTAGATACTTATTTGAAAATATCTAGATATTTATTAACCATGATTAGTATTAAATTAACCTAAGTTAAGTCATTTTCCTACCTATAAAAACCCCCCACGCCAGCCCCTCCCCTCCATCTCTTCTCCTTCATTTCTTCATTCATCTCCAACCTTCTTACATCTTCTTCCACTTTCTCTCATTTTCTTCCTTTTTCTCTGAAACCTCCATAACCAAGGTATTGAAGCAACTACTAGATTTATCGCTCATCTTCCATTTTCAAGTGGTAAACCTTGTTCCTCATCAAGAATAAACCTTATGTTCTTCAATTATTTTCATGATCCAAGTTCATATTCAACTAGGTTCATATTAGGATTCTTAACTTTGAAAATCTCTAGAAAATTGTAGAAAAATCATTTTAATGTGAAACCAATTTCTATGATCATTATATGTCTTCTGTTTTCAACAACTAAGAGTATATGTGAGCAAAATCATTTTCCTTCCTATTGTTCTAGACAGGGCCGAATCAATGTTAAAGTGGACAAAGGAGGTTTTGTTCAATTTTTAACTTAGATGAGGTTAGATCTAAGCTATTTAAGGGATCTAAGTTCCTAATCCTCAGCTAATCTCAAGATTCATAAAGTTTTATCTATTTCAAATCTTAGATCTATTTCTTCAAATATTATGTAAAAATGTTTAGAAAAGTATTTATTGAGTTAAGATTATGGTTTTTATTCTTTTTGGTATCTGTACTGTTATGATTCAATAGCTTGAATCCAAATAAATTTTCTCACCTATTTTTGTGCTCATGGCCGAAACCCTAACCTTGGAGGTTAGAGGATTTTGTTTCATATTTTCAACTTCTAACAATATATCCTAGTTATCCAAGATCTAAGCACCTAGAATCCAAAAGATTAGAATGAGAACATAACCTTAACCCTCATTTGAATTACTTGGCCGAATCTAACTAAAAGTGGTTAAGAGAGGGTTTGCTGATTAACTTGTTGTTGTGCTGTTTGGATGAAGGTGAATTTGATAACGTGTGGCGTGATAACGAGGGACATTAATTTCGGAATTCCAATGATAACCCAGGTGGGGAAAGAATCAACCTATCGTCGGAATCGATAAGTAGTATATTATATAATAATTGTATAGGGCGACCTAAACCCTACTAGTAGTCGAGTAATTGACAAGACCAAAATCACATTGGAAACCTTTTCTGTGAAACCAATGGTGATTCGGGGATTGTAGGTTTATCGACGTTAGGATGATTTTATCTTAGCTAAGGTTGATTGAATTTATTATTATTATTATTGAATTGCTTATGTGATATTTGGGTTTTTGACCAAACTGGGTTCCTTTTAGAAACTATTTACCAGTTTAGGGTTGTTCTGAAACTATTTACCAAAAGGGGGTCGTTTTGAATATTTTATTATTTTTCGGTCTGACGGGTCAAAGGCGCCACTGCAGATGGCGCCACTGCTTTTATAAAAAAAAAAAATGAAAAAGGGAGGCGCCAACTGCAGTGGCGCCTCCCACAGTAACATGCTACAGTAGCGCACTGTAGCGCTACTGTAGCAGCCCTTTTTTTTATTTTAAATTTTGACTTTTTTAAAAAAATAAAAATTTTATTTATAAAAAAACTCATTCACCAGATAATGAACTGAATTCATCAGATATTTGTACATGATTTACCAGATATTTGCAATAAAAATAAAGAGAGAGGAAGCATTTGCTGCCTTCTTCTTACAGAGAGAGGCTTTTTACTGAACTAAACAAAATATAAAGAGAAAAATGTTCGCGGAAGAGAATGGTCTGAAGGGAGACCCAAGGCTCCCAGCCATCTCCCAAGCAAGGAACTGATCTCGATTTTTTGACCAAACTGTGTTCCTTTTTGATAAAGTATCTATATAAAAAAACAAGAAGTAATAAAAAAAATCCCATAATAATGAGTATCAAATAATATCGCAGTAGGCATAAAAAAATAATAACAATAACAATTTACACCAATAAATATTCATCAATTATTACAGTAGTAAAAAAAAATTATTTGGTGAGAGCATTGCAGAAAATCTCCGGAGTGAAATTAAGAAGATGGGTTTACCTGAGATGAATATTCCTTGATCCTGTCGTTGATGGTTCCGTCTAAAGCTCTCTCAGCAAGCTCATAATATACAGTATCTTGATAAATGAGTATTGCTGCATGTGTGCTAGAAAATACATAATTCCACCTACAGATTGTCCAAGTTGAAAGACGACTTCAACATTTAAAACAACACATACCTGCAGTCTAGCTCTTCTATCTTCTTTCCGTTGGGCAAGAGTCACATGCAGAGTGAAAAAGGGAAAAGAAATCATTTTTAAAGTAAAAAACCATTCGGTTCCCTTTTTTTTTTTAAATTTTTACTTTTTTAAAATAATAAAAATTTTATTTATAAAAAAATCCATTCACCAGATAATGAACTAAATTCACCAGATATTTATACATGATTCCTAAAAGGAACCCAGTTTGGTCAAAACCCAATGGTCATTAATTCGGTTATTTTGGAACCAAACCAATTACTATATTTTAATATTTAGACTGGTAAATAGTTTCTAAAAGGAACCCAGTTTGGTCAAAAAGCCGAAAAATAATTACTGCAGCCTGAGTTGGCTTTGTGAAAAAAATTATTGAGTACAAGTATGAAAATTTTGATAAATAAAATGGTTCCATGTTCACAGAAACCAGCACATTTTGACATCATGATTTTTTAGCAAATTGATTTGTAAGAAAGGGAGATGAAAGGGTTGATAACTGCTTTGGGAGGCAGGGTAAAGAAGCAGAAGATGAGCTGTGGAAGAGCATGCATAACTGCTATCTTTTTTTTTCGGCTTTTTGACCAAATTGCGTTCCTTTTAGAAACTATTTACCAGTTTAGATATCTGGTGAATGGGTATTTTTAATAAATAATTTTTTTTGGTTAAGTATGTGTAAATATCTGGTGAATCGGGTACAAATATCTGGTGAATTCAGTTCATTATCTGGTGAATGGTTTTTTTGAGAAATAATTTTTTTAGTTAAGTATGTGCAAATATCTGGTGAATCATGTACAAATATCTGGTGAATTCAGTTCATTATCTGGTGAATGAGTTTTTTTATAAATAAATTTTTTATTTTTTTTAAAAAGTAAAAATTATAAAAAAAAAAGGGGCTGCTACAGTAGCGCTACAGTGCGCTACTGTAGCAGGTTACTGTGGGAGGCGCCACTGCAGTTGGCGCCTCCCCTTTTCATATTTTTTTTTTATAAAAGCAGTGGCGCCATTTGCAGTGGCGCCTTTGACCCGTCAGACCGAAAAATAATAGAATATTCAAAACGACCCCCCATTGGTAAATAGTTTCAGAACAACCCTAAACTGGTAAATAGTTTCTAAAAGGAACCCAGTTTGGTCAAAAAGCCGTGATATTTTCTGGTATTTGAATATTTTATGATATTGTGTTATACATGATCTGCCTGGTTTTAGTACTATGTTTAGTTGATTTTAAGTGAGGATATATGTTGTTCGGGAGATAATTGTTTGGGTGAGAAAGTATCGGTGAATTAGAAGTGCCAAGCGTAAATTGATTATTTTAAAGATGAAATGTGTCATATAATGTGAGTCAAGGCTAGGATGGAAGCTTGAGGCACTAGATTGTTATTGATGTACTTCAGTGAGGTTTATAAGTTGTATTATGTTTATAACCGTTTGTTTGACACATACGAGGTCCAAAGTCCTTGTGGGACCATCCAATGTTAGATTTAATTTGTGCAGCTATAGTGTCAATGCTTTGCTTGAACACTTTCGAAAGAGAGTCAAGGTGTGCATCGACTGTACCATGCAGCTATAGTGTCATTGTATTACATGAACATTCTTACCATGGATGAGGTTGTGCACCGACTGTACCGTGCAGCTATAGTGTTATTGTTATGCATGAGCACCTTTGGTCCAGGGTGTGCACCGACTTTACCGTGCAGCTATAGTGTCATTGCTTTGCTTGAGCATTCTCACCATGAATAAGGGTGTGCACCAGTTTTGGGGACGCGTCGCTTGGACGACGGACTAACATCCTTAACGGATATGGGGAATTAGTGGTCACATCATCATAAAGGTTTAGTTGCGTGAGGTTGAGGGTAGATGATGATACCTTAATTTCAAGGATGATTTGTTAGTTATATGTGTTGATTGTCTATGACTTTTATTATGTTATATACTATGACTCTTTTCCGCTTTTCAATGGTAGAACTACTTCTTATCCCCTATATCTTTCTATGTGTTGTATTTTATCTTTCTATGGAATCCTTTGAGAAGACCCTGTTGATGAGCTGATTGAGGAGGAGTTGGATGGAACTCCGTATGAATCGGAGGCCGGAGGACGAGCTATGATCCATGGTGTTTAGGGTCTAGATATATGGCCAGTGTGTCTCATGGAAGTATTTTTACATGTTTTCGCTAGTATAACTTTTGTTTATGTATATGCCTGTGAGGGATCCTACTGAGAGGATTACCCTCAACAGTGTTTTGGTAATGTAATAAATAAATAGGTGTGTATTTATATATTACAAAGTTGGTGTGTTTAATTTGTAGAAGTTATATGATTATTATATAAGTTTTAATTTTTACGTATTTTCACGTTACGTATGCGGTTAAGAATTTAATTAAGAATGATTTAAGCTAATAAAACACCGGGGCACAACGGGGTGTCTCAATAAACAATTGGACTTGTGTTCCAATCTAATAATGTGCTAGGACGTTAATCAAGTAGGTTTAATAAAACTTTGCACAAAGATGAAAGGTTACTTGAGAACTTTCGCTTGATGTTAAGTACCGGTGATTCGGACTTAAGGACATCTAGCATCTGTTACAGTACGTTGAAAGGATTCTGATGAAATCAAACGATGTCATCCAATGGATGGACGAGAAGAACGCATTTCCGGCAAAGTTTGCCTAAACACATAATGAAACTATGTTCTGTAAGGCCGTTGTGCCTAGGAGATTGAGCTAACACTTTAATGCGGGTGCGAATTTCATAGTGACAATCTATTGATGCTTGGAGGTGTCGGGGTATGAAATACTCATATAGGCCCAGTGGGTTGCTCCCCTGTGGTATGGTGATCTTGCAATACACCGACATACTCTACTAGACACTATGTATTTTCTGGCAGTGTAGGATGTTCATGAAAAAGCCTAGGTGCACCATGACGACTGTTGACGCATTTTATTACCCAAGGCTGGTGGACTCCGGAACAATCCTCCGAACCACTCTCTCCGATTGTTTGTTAAAACTATGGTATAGGGAATCAGAAGTCATTCCTCGAGTCTTAGAATGTCTCCTATCTAGGAAAAATGGTGCCCTGTGATTATGTTGTGGTGAAACATTATTATTTATGTTGTGATGAATGATATAACTGTTATTGATAATTGTATGTACCTGTGTGTTGTACCATTGCATGTCTGCGTTAAGTGTAAGATGAACGAAAATCTCACCTCATTTCTGTATTTTCTGGTTTGCTGTTTTCTATCTTACGTCAGGCGAAGATGACCACAGCACTGTTTCTCCATCATACACCGCTAGGGTTTGAGAGTACTTGGAGACATGGACGTAGTCTCAAGGGCTTTAGTATAATGGACATTTTGTTATTATTTTGTATTTGGCCAGTCTCGTGCCTATGTTATAGTTGTAGAGCTATGTCTCTAAAACTGTTATTATTATTATAAACCTATTTCCAGTAAGTTGTTGTTTTATGGGCGTTGGTATTTCCGCATTCTTTCTCAATATGTATGACTGTTGGTACTTGAAAATGTTTGTAAAATATTTATATATGAGTGGATGTTATATGTTAAAGAATATGTATGGTATCATTTGCAAAAGAGAAAAGAAAAGAAAAAGTAAACCCGTATTTTTGGTAAAATAAGTATTTTCCGCTTTACTCGATCTTATAAAATAGAAAAGTTAGCGACAACTTAGCATGCGAGAAGGGCGTTACAGTTAGAGTATGTCTCCTTGTCTTTCCATCAACTGAACAGGGAGATAGATAAGATGGCAGCAGAACCAACCAAAACATCATCATCAAACAAAGGTGAAAAGCACCCCATTACCAGTTGAGTAGCTCGGATAGACCTGGTGACCAACTTGTTGCACATGTTCTGAAAGGGACGAACTACCCAACATGGAAGAGGGCAATTAATGACCAATGCTATGATGTCAAAACACAAGGTGGTGTACGTGAATGGTAAATTGCCAAAGCCCAAATAAGGGGATCCCAATGAAGAAGATTGGACAACCTGTAATTCAATGGTAATGTCTTGGATCCAAAACTTCTTAAATGAAGAATTGTTTGATAGTGTTGTTTACCATAACACAGACCCTCTGTGGAGCCAGTTGCATACAAGGTTAATGTCGATGGATATAAGGGGAGAGATCATAATAGAAAGCTACGACGTGAACACTGTTAAGGACCATTGCTTTGAAATAGTGGGCTACCCACCGAACTGGAAAGGGAAGAAGAAAAGAAAATTTGCAGGTCATGCAGCCATTCCAGAAACAAAATAAAAAGAGAACTCTCAAGGACAAACTGGCCAACTTTCCCAAGAGCAAATCGTTCAATTCAAGTTCAAATCCGGCAGAAGTATGGCACCGAAGATTGGGTCACTTTCCTTTTTCTAGATTGAAGCTTGTATTTGATGGTTTAGATGTTGGTAAAAATAAATTTTCAAATCCATGTGATGCATGCCACTGTGCAAAGCAATGTCAAAGTGTTTTTCTCTCTCAAAATAATAAATCCAAGAATATCTTTGATGGACATGCATACTTTCTTACCATTGTAGATGATTGTTCAAGGGGAACTTGGGTTTGTTTATACGATGAAAACCAAATCTGAAGCACCAACATTATTTGAACATTTTATGAAAATGGTCAGAACACAATTTGGAATCCAAATCAAGAAAGTTTAGATCAGATAATCCCCTTGAATTAGTTCAGGGAAATTTCAAGAAGGGCTCCAACATACTTGGAGGACTATGTGCTGCATTATTCAAATAAGGAATATTTTCCCCTAAAGCAAGCTGCCCCTGTAATCACACCTCAAGGTACTTATAGTAAGGATTCTATTTACCCCATTCTTAACATTTCAAATTCTATGCAATATGGCACTAACATTGCGGTGGAAAGTTTGATGGAACCAAACAATTTTGAGGAAGCAATGCAACACCCAAAATGGCAAGAAGCAATAAGCAAAGAGTTGAAAGCTTTGAATGAAAATAATACTTGGAGTCTTGTGCAGCTACCAAGAGGGAAGAAAGCAATAGGATCAAAATGGGTCTTCAAGATAAAGTACAATCCTGATGGTTCTGTTGAGAGATATAAAGCTAGGCTCGTCACAAAGGGCTATAGTCAAGTGGAAGGCCTAGATTATAATGAGACTTTTGCACCCGTGGCGAAACTTGCAACTGTGAAGTGCCTCATTGCAGTATCTTCCATTAAAGGATGCATGGGAGCTACATCAGCTTGATGTTAACAATGTGTTTCTCAATGGGGACTTAGACGAAGATGTCTATATGAAGATACCTCAAGGATTGTATAACGAAGAGAAAGGAATGGTATGCAAACTTCACAAATCATTGTATGGATTAAAGCAAGTTTCAAGGCAATGGTTTGGAAAGCTTTCTGAAACTTTATTACAATATGGATTCAAGCAGAGTGCCTCAGATAACTCACTTTTCACTATGACAAAAGGAGACAGCAAGCTGGTGGTTTTGGCATATGTTGATGACCTAATTGTTGCAGGAAATGATAGAGAAAAGTGCCAGCAATTCAAGAAATACCTCCAAGGATGCTTCCATATCAAAGACTTGGGACCACTCCATTACTTCCTTGGTCTAGAGGTCAAGAGAAGTGAGAAAGGAATTCATTTGAGCCAACACAAGTATGCAAAGGACATAGTGGCAGAAACAGGTTTAAAAGGAGTAAAACATGCTGAGACGCCTATCCCACAACAACATGGATTTTCCGCTGACATTGGAGAGCCTTTAGAAGATGTGGCAGCTTATAGGCAACTCATTGGAAGACTCTTATACTTAACTTTAACTACACCTGACTTGTCCTATGGGGTTCACCTACTTAGTCAGTACTTGAAGGACCCACGGAAGCCACACATGGAGATGGCAAAGCGGGTCGTTAGATATTTGAGCAAAGATCCAAGTCAAGGAATATTCTATCCTGACAACAATGAACCAGTTTTGAAATCCTATTGTGATGCTGTTTGGGGAACCTGTCCCACAACCAAAAGATTTGTAACAGGATTTGTGACTTTCCTTGGAGATGCTTCCTTAACATGGAAGTCAAAGAAACAACCCACAGTGGCACTTTCATCTGCGGAAGCAGAATATAGGGCAATTGCCAAGGCGACAAAAGAGATAATTTTGTTAGAAAGTATACTTAAAGATATGTTTTTGACAGTTCCTAGACCAATTGATCTGTTATGTGATAATAAGTCTGCTATGCACATTGCTACAAATCAAGTTTTTCATGAAAGAACCAAGCACATAGAGTTGGATTGCCACTTTGTTCGTGAAAAGGTTCAAGCCAAGGTTCTGAATCTGATACTTGCTCCTTACTAGCAGATATTTTCACTAAAGGAATTGGGCAGGTTCATTTTCGAACCATTTTATGCAAACTTGGAGTAGAGAGCACAAATTTATCAGCTTGAGGAAGGCAAGGAACATCAGTTTAATCTACAAGCTTTGTTTGTTATCACAACGGCAGCTTGAGGGAGGCTATTACGGTTTGATATTCCTATCTTTCAGCTAGTATATTCTATCAAATCCCTATTCTTATGCTCTCCAACGGCTACAACATGATATTGGAATCAATTCTCAATCTGATTTGCACAATCTGTCATATCAAATTTTTATTCTGCTTTTAATATGTTTCCTTAAACAGATAGCCTTAGACATGTGTTCTTTTGTGTATATATGTGTATCAGCTGTACCAGTTTTGTATGTAAGAATTATCCTTAAAAAAAAACGGGAGTTGTTTTACAGTTTTCCCTCTCTATTTCAAAGTATTATGCTTTTTCTGATTGTTGTATATTAATAACCCAGTTAAGTAACTGCTGTTGGAAATGGTCTAAGGACTGAACTCCCCCATTGTACTACATTATTATAGGCCTTTTTCTACTGTAGATCTATATTATTATTCACTTATTAGTACTTACTTTTTATTTTTTCATCCTTTTCTTTTTCCCTCAAGAAGCTAATTTGAGTACAATTAATTATCAATATATATATATATATATATATATATATATATATATAGGGTGGGGGAAGTCAATATTTTCATCACTCATTTGTATGAGAGGAGTTACTCAGAAGGCACAATTGCATTTTTATGTTCATAAATATTATCAAAGTTGACAACCACAGTTTTTTTTTTTTATATTTAAATATTAGCAAAGGCTAAAATGTCTCAGAAACAGTCTCTCTGTTTGCGGTGTAAGGCCGTGTACATCTGTCCTTTCCAAATCCCATTAAGTGAGAGCCTCGTGCACAGGCTGTCCGCAATTATCAAAGGCAAAAATGTGCAAATCCTTACAGTGGAATAAGGAGCTACAAGTAAGGCTACATATTTTGGAAGAAAAGATATAGCAGAACATGAGGACCACTAATGAAAAAGACAATTAAGAAAAGGGTTGTAAAACAGAAAAAAGAGGGAGGGAAGAAGGGGAGAAAAGTGAGATAAATAATCATTTTGTCATTGAGAAGGAAAAAAACGTAAAACCTTGTTGAGTTGGCAGAACATGTGACAGAAGAGAAAGTTAAGAATATAACTCTTTTCTGTGTGTTTCTTTCTTATGTGTTTGTGAAGCACGTGACAAAGCACAAGCGCTGAAACTGAAAGCAGCATCAGAAATAAGCTTGTTCTGTAACGTTTGTTACAGCTCAGTTCTTCTGTCATACTGTGGATCACACACATTACTCACATATGTGAATGTGACCAATGTGTCCACCATACCTTGTCACTAATAGTATAATATATACTTAAGGTGGACCCCACTTTCAAGGGAATATAAAATTCCTTCTTAGCCGTTATAAGCACAAAAGATCCCATAACTTCATTGCCTATATAGATAACCAAATTGCTGGTGTCTTGGCTATTCTATTCTGAGTCTTTATCAGCAAAGCCTCTCTTTATCTCTCTATTCCAAAAATGGCAATATCCATGCTGAAGTTAATGGTTCCTCTACTTTTCCTTTCCATGATTTCACCCAAAAGAGGTAACAGAAGCATACTTTATCCAGAACATATCAAAATTGTTTCATTTTAACCATTTTCTATCTCACCTAATTAGATTGTGTCATGTGAAAATTCAATCATATTATTTATTGTAAATGTGTGCTTTTTAAATGATATGGCACAATCTGATTGGATGTACCAGGAAGTTGTACACAATTTTGAGACAGGTGATTTCTATCTTTTTTTTACTCCATCCATGTAAACATTATAATGTTGTTCAATTCTTCCCTTAATGTTCATTGACATGACTAAATTACATGCAGTGTATGCCGAATTCGAGCTATGGTGCATAGCTGATGAGCAAAGCACTGATGATGAGTTGCAGGCAGCCTTGGATTGGGCTTGTGGGAGAGGAGGTGCAGATTGCAGTAAAATTCAAGTGAACCAACCTTGCTATTTTCCAAATACATTAAAAGACCATGCTTCTTATGCCTTCAACAGCTACTTTCAGAAGTTTAAGCACAGCGGTGGCTCTTGCAACTTCAGAGGTGCTGCCATGACAACAGAAGTAGATCCTAGTAAGTATTAAACATATTCTTTTTTTTTTTTGTGTGTGTGTGTGTTTTAACTAGGAAATATTCATGTTCACATGGCATTGAGTGCAAAAGTGAAACTAGAAAAGGGTAGGCCTAAGATTATGAAAATTAAATGGGCTAATTGATTCAGTTTGAAAGAGACTAATAAAAGAGATAAAAAGAAAACTTACTTGGAAAACAAGTCAGGTGTTACTCTATGATGGCTGAAGCTGTATTTAGTAAATCAATGTTTGAGATATTACTCAAAATAAAAGCACACACAATGAATCCATTAAGCATAAAATGGGGTGGACAAGGCAAACTAGCACCACTTTCCATGTGCCAGCATCATGTGCTATGCCCTTTTTTTGGGTGGATATCATGTGCCTATGCTCAAATTAAACGAACCTGATCCCTGAAGGTTAAGCTGTTAGGTATAGATTTTAGAAACAATCTAATACACTCTCTCAATCACCTTTTACACCACTTTTTTAGCAAATGAATTGTCCCACATATAATCAGTCGCGATGCAGGGATTAATTGGAACAAACAATCCAGAAATTATGTAACATTTACGTTACAGACGTTGTGTCGGTTTGGTCTAAGGTGCACCTCTACACCACCACCCACCAAAGTGGTATAGTGGTGCACCACCCACAACCACAATGTGAATGTGGGTGGATGGTGCACCATAGCCTTCCCCGTGTGATCTCTAACATGTGATTGCTTACTGTGTGCATGCAGGTCGTGGTTCTTGCCACTATGACTTCATTCCCTGATTGCAACTGTGGCTGAAGACTTAAAATAAGTTCACCAGAAACTAGCAATGTGCTCTTGTCGTTTCTTATCTTAATTAATGATAGAACTGAAGTTGATCTCAGTCGAAGGCTGAGAGCTATTAAAATTCTTGTCCTGCAAACTAGCTAGCTTCCGATCTTAAAAAACTAAATTGATTTCTTTTTCGAACACTGATGTATGTGTAATGCAATTAGACATGTGGTACAAGTATTTGATTTGTCCTTATAAAATTGTAAATTATATTCAGGAAGTTTAACTTGAAAGAAAGGTATGATTCTTCTCTTAGCAAAGGTATGCAGCTAAAATATTAAGTTTTTAGAAACATTGATTCTTAACCTATTACTCAATCTAGACTCAATTATAAACAAAAAGATACTTATATTTTATAAACTCAAATATAAACAAAATTCAACTAATTTAACTCTATTTAATATTAGTATTTCAAAATTCAACCAATTCTTCTTTTACTTTTCCAAAAACATTATACACTCCCGAGACAATTAAAAAATAAATTAATAATTATAACTCATTTTTTTATATAAATCAAGACAATTAAACTTAATTAATTAACTTTCTTAATAAGTATAAAATTAGTTTATTTTGCTTATAATTAAGTCCGGATAAAATATTACTGTTAAAATATCAATAATTATTTTTCTCACACACGCAAATTGGTCCATAACTCTCTAAAATTTGCCTAACTCGTGATATGATCGAATCAAATACATGCTTAACGTAGAAGCAAATTATGTCCGGAAAGGACTAGAACCATGTTGTCAACTATAACATTCCCTTTTTACCTGTTTGCTTACGAACATAAGAATGTTTATCTATGTATGTTAGTCATAGGCTTATGCCGTGCGATTATAAATAAATAGAATAAATTGAAATATTAGAGCCCAAAAAAATTCTGATTCTTGGCTGCAATTTTCACCAAGCAAGATTACAAATAATTATCATAGCTGAACAGATTGGAGATGTATTGTTCATATCCAAATAGCAGCATCAGCCTTGGTAGTACATTACCTTAAATGTTCCTCTCTCTTTGACTGTATTTACACAGTAAGGAACCTCTGATTCTTGGCTGCAATTTGCACCAAGCAAGATCACACTTAACTATCACGGTGACTGCAGTATTAGTCTCATAAGCTTCTGTTCTCATGCTCAGCAAGCTCCTCTTCACCAGTATACAAGTCAGAATTAAAATCATCAGACGATCGTAGATTTTCAGTAAAGCGTTCATCGTTCTTCAAGGGCTTATAATCCTTCCCCCTCCAAACTACAACCTGTTCTTTTTCAAATGTCACCGGAATACAAGGGACCAGGTCCTGCATTAACACATGAGACAGTTCAAAAGGAGCAAATTAAAGCACCAAGCCCCGAAACAAAACTTGAAAACCAGAAAAAACACGTCCTCTCTGCAAAAACTTTGAAAGGTAGAACAGAGAGCCAATGTTACTGTAATACCAATGTTACTGTAATGCCAATATTAATTTATTATTATTTATTTTCTAGTTACATTATTATAATAACCACCAGATGATTCAGAACTATGTAAAATATAATAAAACTGAAATATATAATTCACAACCAAAAGGTAATATTTTACTGAAACCTTCCTCTCGGCTCTTCCCCATAATTAGAAGAAATAGTGCTTATGGTGATGACAGTTGCCAGGATATCTCTAAGTATACACACAAAGTAAGATAATAACAATAGTATGGTATATGGATGAAGCGTCTAGGACCAAAAAGAAAAAAGAAAAAAAACACAATAGGCATTGGAAAAGCACCATGTTACCTACATTCTAAGTCAACCAAAAAATTCTTCCAGCCAAACCTGAAGATTTATCAACTCATTCCACACAGATAAAAGTACTTACCTAGTTTCTTTTATATTCCGGAGGGTCTACAATCACATTTGGTCCTCAAGAATTGATTCCAACTTGTTCAGGTAACTTTTCAAAATGAATTCTCATATTTCCAGGTTGTAAAACTAACAGAGAAGTAGGATTTTGCTGCTCCTCTAGCAAATGAAATTGATTCTACGTTTCCGTTCATTGATTCTACGTTTGGGGACTAGTAGCTTTGTGAAAAACAAACCTTACAATCACACTACAAAATTAATTTTAACTAGGGGGACCATAAATTTCCAAAAAAAAAAATCCCTACAACTACATTTTAAAAGTAATTTGACCTTACAACACCCAAACAGACTTAATTCTAAAATCAAATCTTCTGAAGTATAATCAAGCTGAAAAAGGCACTCTGCATTTTAATTATGCAACAAAAGACAATAATTACATCAGATAGATAGCATTGTAAAGCTAGTTATCACAACAACCTAATTAGAACAGCAAAAGAGATTTTTTACCCTAAGTTTGCAGCCTACTTTCTTGTAATCAGTCCTTTCGAGACCCTGGCAATCTATCCGAACCAATTCACAGGAGAGGAAAGCATCTCTGACCATGGGTACCAAAAAAGCATAATAACCATTTTTGGCTGCAGTTCACTTCAGAGTAAATAAAATTTTCAAAAACATATTGACAACTGAAATTAGAAAATATAATAAGCATACCAAGTTTTGTTAAAGCAGGAACAGCTAGGCCTCTCTTCCTCATTTCTTTTGTTTCATTAACACTTAGGCCCTCAATTGTTGACTTAATCAGTCTGGGATATACAGGTTCATGGGGTTTCCACAACATGAGAGGAATTACAGGCCTCTTTTTTGGATTATAATTCCTGCCTCTGTATAATATAAGTGTACCTCCATGTTTAAAAATGATCTTTCCAAATGTTTTGTCCTGCAACATGAGAATTCTGATTAGGCGTGTGTTATTAGATAAGTTTAAACATAAGAACGGCATATAATCCAACCTACATTTCAACCAACATGGGGTCCATATGTTTAAACTGATCATAATATAAAATTTCACTTCAGAAGGCAACAAGGTAGTTAGAAGAAAATGAGTGAAAGGGTATAGAAAGACATAAACCTCAAGCTGGGTGCAAACATTTTTCATGTCCATAGTTGGAACACCCATGCATTTGATCCTAACCGCTTCAGCAAATTTCCAATGATTATGAATATCATTCAACATGTTATGAGTTAAACCATCCCTCCCTGCAACCAAAACAAAAACAGTCCTTCAATGATAGAGAAGTAAATAAAGTTCAAAGAATGCATTATATCCTTTCAGTTTTAAACATAATTTTACTTTCAATATATACTTTTCCGGGTTCTAACTGAATTTAAAATAACTTGTGCAGGATACTCATCAGTTCATATACTACTTTTCACACAAACCTCACCCTTATAATTATTCTAGGAAACTTTAAAAAGAAATCATGCTGACCCTTAATCTAACCAAAAAAAAAATCAACAACTACATGGACTGTAATTTTTGTTGTATAACTTTTATGTAAATGAGTAAATTAGAATTTTGGCTACAATATCAAACTGATGAAAGTACTTTTTTCCCTTTTCTCTGAACACCCTCATTATCAGAAGCTTTTATTTTAAGCTAGAAAAGGGATCTAGATTCCCTGCATTCAAAAAATCATACATTGACGCATCTATGCATTAATACAGTGTTGGATCAATCCTAAGCTTTTTCAAACACTTTCTATGATTGATCCAATGGTACATTAATGCATTAATGCGTGATATTTTAAATGCACCAAATCCATTTTCCTATAAAATATAGCTTCTCAAAAAAGTTAAATTTCAACTTTTCTTAGATTCGTTTTTTTTTTAAAGTCCGACCAAACAAGGGCTCATTTGCTTTGTTTCCATTTTGCTATTTTCATTTCTTATTTACATTAATAATTGTAAAATATCACATTCTTTGCCTTTCTATTTGTACAAAAACACAGCATGACCTTCATTTCTTGCAAATATCAATAGAAAACAAGCAACAGCAAAACAAAGCAAATAGGTCCTCGACATTAAATGTGTAAATGTTTGTTGAAAATATGATTATAATCTTTGTTATTAATGTATAGGTTTAGGCATATCATATCATATCTTGTAAATAGGAATAGAATATCCTATATTCATTATGTAATTATTTCATTAAACCTATATAAAACGGACTCTGTTGTATAGTTGAGACACGGTTTCACCATCTCTATGCCTCTGTTTTCTCTCTTTAACATGGTATCTAGAGCCAGACAGAGGCAATCCTAAAACCGTGCTTACCCCAATGTTATCGATGGTGGATGACGGAACACAGCGGAAGGCTAAAAATCCACCATTTCAAGCCGCCATAAAACACCATGGTGCCGCCATCCTTCACAAATTGGCCATAGCGGTTGGGCAAAAATCCGCCACCGCAATCCGCCATGGCCGCTATTTGATAACACTGGCTTACCCGACGGACCCACTGTTCTCCGGTAACAAATTTTCTTGGCAAACCGTGTTCTCATTCCGGTTTACCCCTTTTTCACTGTCGTGACGTCATTCAGGCACCATTTTCAGCCTTCTTAGCCCTCTGCCACCGTCAGTCGCCGCATTTTCCGACGACCCTTCCGTCCGACCACCCCACCATCAGAACCGCGCCGTCATGCGCGGCCCACCCCCCGAGACCCAGCCCCAACAGACGCCTCACACGCATCACGAAGCTTTAGCTAGCAGCGACTTCCGCCGGCGCGTGGAGACGCCGTTCCAGACGATATTTCCGGCGCGGTGGTCGCCTCTCTCCATCGATTCCAACACCACCACTCCCAAGCCAATCCGAGCACTTTTGCTACTGCACTGTGCACTTGTGTCGTTTCGGGTTTTTCAGGTCACGCGTTGTCGTCATTTTGGACATTTGTTACTGATATATGGCTTCCTCTACTTCCATAGATCCTCCTAAGACCATGGATCCTCTTAAGGCCTCTCCGGCTAATTATAAAGATTTTCTCAAGTGGTTTGAGCATCGACAATCATCCGGATCCACTGCTTTGGTTGCACATACTAGTAACTCATCTGCTTGCATATCTTAGTCACCCTCCCTTGGTCCTTGGGTTCTTGACTCCGGTGCGTCTGATCATATCTCTGGTAATAAGGCTCTTTTCTCCTCTCTCTCTACATTAGGTTATTTACCTATTGTCACTTTAGTTAATGGTTCCCAAACCCAATCCCAAGGTATTGGAACTGCCCATCCTCTTCCTTCCCTGTCAGTTAATTCTGTCCTTTATATCCCTGGGTGTCCCTTTAATTTACTCTCTGTTAGTCGTTTAACCCGTTCTCATGATTGTTTGATTACCTTTACTAAAGATAGTGTTATTCTGCAAGACCGGAGTTTGGGACGGACGATTGGCACCGGATGTGAGTCTCATGGCCTTTACCAGCTTTCCACCCCATCCCAGATTTGCTCTGCCGCAGATTCCCCTCTTACCATACATGCTCAGTTGGGTCATCCTGGTCTCCCCAAACTCCAGAAATTGGTGCCAAGCCTTTCCAAGTTATCTAGTTTGCATTGTGAGTCATGTCAACTAGGCAAACACACTCGTAGTCAATTTCCCGCTCGAGTCAATAAATGAGCTTCGTCCCCTTTGTTACGTTTATTGATAATTTTTCAAGGTGTGCGTGGTTATTTTTAATGAAAAACAGGTCTGAATTATTTTCAATTTTTCAGCGGTTTTATCAAGAAATTAAAACTCAGTTTGGTGTCTCCATTCGCTCTTTACGTAGTGATAATGCCCGAGAATATTTATCCCAACAATTTCAAACTTTTATGGCTTCTAATGGAATTCTTCACCAAACATCATATGCTCATACACCTCAACAAAATGAGGTTGTCGAACGCAAAAATCGGCATCCCGTTGAAACCACCCGGACCCTTCTTCTTCATGGCAATGTTCCATTTCGATTCTGGGGGGATGCTGTTTTGACAACTTGCTATCTTATAAACCGCATGCCCTCCTGTGTTCTTGATAACCAAGTACCTCATTCTATCCTTTTTCCCCATATTCCTCTCCATTCACTTCCGCCACGTGTCTTCGAGTCCACATGTGGATCCCCCAGTTGCTCGACCGCTGCAGACTTATCATCGTCGCCCACCACCTACCTTGGTGCATGTTCCTGCCGTTCCTCCTACAGCTCCACCTGCTACTCATCCTGCTCCTGAGGCCATGATTGATTCTTCCCCGACACCAACTCCTTCCCTGGATCCGGCCCCGCCGCCTGACCTAGACCTTCCCATTGCTCTCCGTAAAGATATACGATCTACTCGTAACCCATCTCCCCATTATATTGCTTTGAGTTATCATCGTCTTTCTCCTTTGCATTATGCTTGTCTTTCTTCGTTGTCGTCTGTCTCTATTCCTAACTCTCCAGGTGAAGCTTTATCTCACCCTGAATGGCGGCAAGCGATGATTGATGAGATGTGTGCTCTTCAAAGCAGTGGTACTTGGGAATTGGTCCCTCTACCTCTTGGGAAGTCTTTAGTTGGTTGTCGTTGGCTTTATAATATTAAGGTGGGTCCTGATGGTAAGATTGATCGGTTTAAGGCCCATTTGGTGGCCAAAGGCTACACTCGGATATTTGGGCTTAATTATGGTGATACTTTCTCTCCTGTGGCCAAAATGGCCTCTGTTCTGCTTCTCCTCTCCCTTGCTGCAATTTGTCACCGGCCTCTTCATCAACTTGACATCAAGAATGCCTTCTTACATGGTGATCTTGAAGAGGAAGTATATATGGAGCAACCACCTGGGTTTGTTGCTCAAGGGGAGTCATCTACCATGGTCTGTCGGCTTCGCAGGTCACTTTATGGTCTTAAACAGTCTCCTTGGGCTTGGTTCAGTAGATTCGATCTTGTAGTGCAATTGATTTGGTATGGTTCGCAACAAAGTCGACCACTCAGTATTCTATCGTCATTCGGCCCAAGGATGCATTTATCCGATTGTTTATGTGGGACGATATTGTCATAACCTAGGTAGTGATCAACATGGCATACTACAAGTGAAACAATATCTCTCTCATCAATTTCAGACTAAAGACCTTGGTAAGCTCCGTTATTTCTTGGGTATTGAGGTAGCTCAATCTAAGGATGGTATAGTGATTTCACAAAGGAAATATGCTATGGATATTCTTGAAGAGACTGGACTATTGAACGCTAAGCCAGTTGACACTCCTATGGATCCAAACATCAAACTTCTACCTAATCAGGGGGAGCCACTGTCAGATCTAGGAGATTGGTTGGGAAATTAAACTACCTCAGTCACCCGTCCAGACATTTCATTTGCAGTCAGTGTGGTAAGTCAATTCTTAAATTCTCCTTGTCAGGACCATTGGGATGTCGTGATACGAATCCTTAAATACATTAAAGGTGCTCCAAGAAAAGGTCTCATTTATGAAGACAGAGGACATACTCAGATAGTTGGTTACTCAGATGCCGATTGGGCAGGCTCACCCATTGATAGGCGATCTACTTCTGGGTATTGTGTACTTATTGGAGGAAACCTAATCTCTTGGAAAAGTAAGAAACTAAATGTAGTTGCAAGGTCCAGTGCAGAAGCTGAATACAAGGCCAGTGACTTGCAAACTCATTTGGTTGAAACAGTTACTCAAAGAACTTCAGTTTGAAGAAACTATGCGAATGACGCTAATATGTGATAATCAAGCAACATTGCATATTGCCTCTAATCCTGTGTTCCATGAAAGGACCAAACATATTGAGGTAGATTGTCATTTCGTCAGGGAGAAGATCCAATCAGGGGACATCATCACTAGCTTTGTCAACTCCAATGATCTTGTGAGATGCCTTCACAAAATCTTTGAGAGGTCCTCGTATTAGTTATCTATGTAACAAGTTGGGTGCATATGATTTATATGACCCACCTTGAGGGGGAGTGTTGAAAATATGATTATAATCTTTGTCATTAATGTATAGGTTTAGGCATATCATATCATATCTTGTAAATAGGAATAGAATATCCTATATTCATTATGTAATTATTTCATTAAACCTATATAAAACGGACTCGTTGTGTAGTTGACACACGGTTTCACAATCTCTATGCCTATGTTTTCTCTCTTTAACAATGTTGTTAGAAGTGACTTTTTTAAATAAAAAAAGCATTCTTTGTAGTATTAAAAAAAAAAGACTGAAACAACCAGACTCTAGGAGTAGGAACAAGCATTTTCATTTTCATACCCAGATTGATTTGTCTCTTGGTTTTATTCCTCGCACACTGCAAAATCAGGGCTTTCCTCTCAGCATGAGTAAGCGGTTCCCCTAGAATCCACTCTCTCTTCTGCTTCCTCCTCTCCTCCAACTTCGGGTCCTCATCTCCCTCCAAACACTCCACCTTCGGGTCCACCGCCGGAGCACACACCCCGGTCCACTTCCGGTCCACCCGGTCCGGCCCAAAGGGCGAGTACTTGGGCTCCCTCAGCCCGATCGGCCTCACCGAGGCACTGCTCTCCGTGTAGCTGAACCGGAAGTCGAACGGCAAGTTAGAGCGGACCGGCTTCCGCCCGGTTCGATCGAGCGACGAGGGGGGACGGTACTTGGGCTTCGGTTTTTTCTTGTTGGGCTTGGTGGGAGTGTCATTGGGGTTTTGGGGTTCAGGGGAGAGGGTGGACGGTGGTTTGAAGGTGTAGCGGTCGTGGAGTTTGGAAGCGGTGGCGGAGGAGAGGTGGCGCGTGAGGAGCGTGATGACGGTGGGGGGATTTTGGCGGGAGAGGCGAGTTAGGAGGTACATTAGGGTTTAAGGTTGTTGCATAATGTATGGGTTCAGCTGGTTACTTGCTGGTCATCACACTTTTTTTCTAGAGTTTTTTTAATACATGAATTTTTTTGAAAAACAAAAAAACTGAAGACGAGGGGGAAAAAAATATTTAAATCACATTTCACCCAAATATTTCGATTTCTACACATGGTTTTTTTCCCTTACCTTTTTCCAATGGGAGTTGCGGGTTACTAAACAATAAAATAATATTTGATGTGCCACTATCATTTTGAGTTATTAAAAATTTGAGAGAGTTGTTTGAATAATCAACATTTGTTTGTAGACATGTAAGAGAGATAACATAGAATGTTGAAGAGAAATAAATAATATTTTTGAGTTAAACAACTTGTTGATAGGAACTCTTATTAATAAAAATTAATTGGGATGCTTAAATTGAGGTGACTCACTTAAAAAAAATAAAGTGAGTTGCTTATATGAAAAGCATTTAAGATGCTCTTAGTTCTCCGAGAGATGATTTCCTTTCAGAGTTTTTTTATTTTTATTTTTTATTTTTTATTTTTAAAATTTTTGAGATTTAATTACATTAACTATGAAAAGGGAGTGAAGGTTAGCCGATTTTTAAAAATACAACTATTTTGGCCTCAAGCGTTTTTTAAGAAGCTACTATTAATAGTTTTTAGCTTCATGGTTATGATTTTAACATATCTGGGTGGGACTAAACATCCACATTGTCATTGTGAAGGGGATAAAATGATATATAATTTGAAAATTAATTGAAAGGGGCGTAAATATTAATGTTATTTTGTATAATTTGATATTTTTGTCCATGACGAGGTTCTCTAACTTATTGGAAAGAGTGTATATATTTTTCGTTCCCTAACTTATTGTTTGGTTTCAAATCAGTCTTATAAGTAATACATATTCTGATTGGATCTTCTAACTTGTAAACCTACTTAATGTTTGTCATTTCTATCAGATTTGTTATAACGGTGTTAGATTTTCATCGATAGTTACCATAAAACCTCTATAGTCACCGGAGCATCTTAAATGCTTAACATTTGTTTGTGGACATGTAAGAGAGATAATATAGAATGTTGAAGAGAAATAGATAATATTTGTGAGTTAAGCAACTTGTTGATAGAAACTCTCATTAGAATAAAAATTAATTGGGTTGCTTAAAATTGAGGTGACCTACTTAAAGAAATAAAGTAAGTTGCTTATATAAAAAGCATTTAAAATGTTCTTCTGAGAGACGATTTCCTTTCTAAAGTTTTTTATTTTTTTATTTTTTTTAATTTATTTTTGAGATTTAATTACATTAACTATAAAAAGGGAGTGAAGGTTAGCCGATTTTTAAAAATACAGCTATTTTTGCCTCGAGCGTTTTTTAAGAAGCTACTATTAATAGTTTTTAGCTTCATGGATATGATTTTAACATATCTGGGTGGGACTAAACAACCACATTGTCATTGTGAAGGGGATAAAATAATATATAATGTGAAAATTAGTTGAAAAGGGTGTATATATTAATGTTATTTTGTATAATTTGATATTTTTGTCCATGACGAGGTTGTCTAACTTATTAGAAAGGGTATATATATTTTTCTTTCTCTAACTTATTGTTTGGTTTCAAATCAGTCTTATAAGTAATATATTTTTTGATTGGATCCTCTGACTTATAAACCTACTTAATGTTTGTCCTTTCTATCGGATTTGTTATAACGGAGTTAGATTTTCATTAGTTGTCATAAAACCCCTATAGTTATTAGAGTCTCATCGGAGAACCTCTTGAAAACCCCAGCCGCCGTCGGATCATGCATCTTCACCTTCAGCTGCCATGGCGGATCATGCATCTTCACCTTCATCAACTTAGCAACAACTGTAAAATATGTTTTAAATGAGGGGTTGGCAACAACTTGCATTCAAAATGTTGTAGTATGTTCCATTGAGAACTTCGCATTTTCTTGTATTTATAAGCTTCTTCAGGGAAGATGTGATTGTCTCTTCTTCATAAATAGAGACGTTGGGGAATAGTTGTTTGTCCTTACATTCGTGCCTTGCTTATTCTTTGCTTTTACTGCCAAATGCCTTTTGGTGCAGCAAGCGCACTAGGTGGCTAATTGTACTGTTTATGCATTATGATGTTTGTTACAATTGAAAAGTTGTTTTTTTGCACAAATAGAACGGCTCTCTTTGTTTGAGTTTGAATGAGCATCTTCCAGCTTTAGGAAACACCATTTGACTTAAGGTGGTCTTCGTCTAAGCTAAGATTAAAGCATTATGAGTTGATTCTCTTAAATCCTTTGTTTTGCTTCTTCTTGATCAAGTCCTTCAGACATTATGATAAGTTCTATACACTTAAGCAAATGATAAAAACAACTCACATGGAGTTTTTCATAATGACATGAAATATGGTTGCAATTAGGTTCAATGATGTAGAGACAACCTATCCATTGACATCGATGTCACCCGGGTACTTAACGTGCCACATCAGCACATTGTTAGTAACAACTAGCTTGACTATCTTCTAAAAATAGAAAGTTAATAGATTTGTTTATAAGAGATTTTAAAGACTTATGTTGGTACACGAGTAATTAAGTAGCTTCAACCAAAAAAAAATTTTAAAACAAAAACAAAAACAGTGGTGTGGTCGTGGATAATGCTTAAGTAATCTCTTTCTCCCCCACCTATGACTAATGGATAATAAGAAGAAAATGTTCAAGGACAATAATATCACATTTTAATCTCAACTTGTGTCTCATTTGAGTTAAACTTGAAGCTTAGCCCATATTAAACATAAGGAATAACTGGCTAACTGCTGTACGGTTAACACGCTTGCATTGGAATTCAAGGAATAGGGGTTCATAATGTCAAGGGCTCTTTGTTTTAAAGCAATATCTCTATTGTACTTGACAATGATGTTTGTCTTGGAGTTTGCAACATTAAACTTCTCAAAATCCTCTGCTTCTCAATATTTCTTGCTCAGAAATTGTGTAAAGAAATCCGCCAGCTGGTGACACACAATATGGGACTAAATCACAATGCAATTCAGAGAATCATGCCCAGGAGATTTCACAATCTTAGCATGTGTCTAGGCCAAAATAACTTCCTAATCTTAAACCCCAAATACAGAACCAGGAGATTTCTGTATGAATTTCCAGTTTAACATTAGTAACAGCTAATACAATTATCCAAATTAATGATAAATAACAGATTCATAAATAAAGAGATAAGAAGTTAATCTGCATAGACTACAAGTTATGAGTCCCCCTGTAGAGATCATGACATCAAATGAGTTTTTAATGACAAAAGATGACAACAAACACAAGGAAAATGAGAATGTTAATAGATGTTTCACTTAGAGAAGCAATCCTAAGCTCCATATATATGTGACATTGACTCTAGCCAAAGAAGGACCCAGAAATTTTATAATCTTTCTTACAAGCTTTCCCTACCAAAACCTTAATTATTTGTATGTTAGAAGCAAATTAGTTGAAGCAGGCTTTCTTATCCTTTCTTTTGCTAACTTTGTAATATATACAAGTGTTTGAAGAACAATAAGCTTCTTCTTAGAGACCTTCCATAGTCTGTTTTGTCATATTAGTGTCTCACAGACTCATAAGCCCACCATGTATCTAATAAACATGACTTTGCTGAAACTTCCCAAATCCTTTTCTTTTCTTTGGATTCAATTGTTGCTAATCCTGCTGAGCAGTGCTTCAGTTAATGGAGATGAGCAAAAGGCACTTAATTTCTTCTCAGTTTTCATTCCATATTAGCTAGATCTATTTTGTTTCTTTAATATTTGAGCTAACTTCTAACATACCATTTTTTGTTTTCTGTATGAGCTTGACCATTTGACTTGTCTGCAGAACTTTTATATTGTTTTCTTGGGAGCTCATCCTGTGAGCAGAGACATTGCACTTGATACCCATTTAAATGTTCTATCTGCTGTGAAGGGAAGGTAACCTGATCAACTCACAAAATCTTCCTTGTCTTTCTCTTTTCAAGAACAAAACACAAAATGAACTGTATATGTAGTTGTCTTTCAAATCATGTGAAGAAACTTTTCTTTCTATTTAATGTTTTTTTTTTTAATTAAGTCATTTGTGCTTTGATTTGTGTTTGCTTAGCTACCTAGAAGCCAGAGAATCCATTGTATATAGCTACACAAAGAGCTTCAATGCATTTGCTGCAAAACTGTCAGAGGATGAAGCCAAGAAGTTATCTGGTATGGATCATTTTTCTCTAGCTGCTTCATATCAGTTTAAAATATAGTATTACTAGATATAGGTTTTGGTTTCATATTTTGTTTAATAAGAGAATGCCCTTGAATAATATAACTTTGCATACTCCTTGGTGATTAAATAGCAAATACACCTTCTCTATTACTAGTTTTCAATTTTTTAAAATCATTTTTATAGATGATTTGAACAGTTTGTTTTATTATTTTTTTACTCATTTTTGTATAAGCAGCCATGGAAGAAGTGCTTTTGGTATTACAAAATCAGTACCGGAAGCTACACACAACAAGATCATGGAACTTCATTGGGTTACCTCTGACTGCTAAAAGAAGATTGAAATTAGAGAGTGACATAATTATTGCTCTTTTGGATACAGGTTAGCTTTCTTGGCCATTTTCATTCTTCTTTGTTCTTGATGTGAGATATTATATAAATGGTATTTCATGAATTGCAAAAACACTAATGTCTCCATATTGGTGAGGTAGGGATCACTCCTGAGTCTCAAAGCTTCAAGGACAATGGATTTGGTCCTGCACCAGCAAGATGGAAAGGAAGTTGTGGCCATTATGCTAATTTTTCCGGCTGCAATAAGTGAGTTCTCTTTCTTTGTGTGCATTGTGTCGCTACATTTTACTTTCTTGCTGAAGATAGCATATCTAGTAAAGGTTTCTACTAGTGAACTAGTGAACTGACATATGGTATGTTTGGATGCACGGTGATTTGGTCCTAGAAGTGTTTTTCCTTAAAGCTAAGGTGAGTAGTTTTTTAGTCTGAGAAGTGATTTGGACCATTTTTAACACACATCCAAACATGCTAATACTCACCTAGACATAACATACCAATACACTACACCACAAGAAGAAAGGAGTCACATTGAGCTTTATTCAATTGACTCCAAAAAGGTAAAGGAGGGTTAGATGCATTACATAAATCACTTTATTGTAAGTTGACTTCTCAATAAAATAAATTCCGCAAATTAAAAAATTAGTTCAAAATGAAATTTGCAAAAATCTAATCCAAACCCCACTATTTTTTTTTAGTTCTCTGTTATTAATTATGATTTTATACCAATTAAAAGAAAGTTAAATATGTTAATCTATATGGGGTTTTTTCTAGGCGGACGAAATGAGAAATGAAAAAAGAATATTGATGCAGAATACAAATGACGTCTTTAATAAATAGCTTAATTAAATACTTATTCAATAAAATGTTTCGAAATAAGTTAAAAAGGGATTATTTTCATGACTTTTTGACAAGCTTATTGAAATATATTATTAAGCTCATAAAAAGTTGGTAAACTATTCTCATAAGCCATTTTTCATAACCTTATTATCATAACTTATTTCAATATTCCTATATAAATAAGCTTTCTATCGATTCTAGTCTAGCAAACACCCCTAGAGTTCCCGAGGCATGAGGCATAATATTAAAGTTTGTCTTTTCAGCTATTAATTCGTTTTTCCTGTAAATTTTTTTAGCTTTCAATTCAATGTAACTTGCATTGTACATTAATAGTACCAGATAATAAATGTTGTGCATCACAACATTTTTCATATTCCGGACGATTTGTTTTCAAACAATTACTACAAATTTTAACACCGACTACATGTATTTATATGTGATATTTTACATGAAAATGAAGGTTTTCCAAAAATAAAAATGAACTGGGGATCGTACTCCTACTAGTTTCGCGTGCAATATTATTAAGAGAAAAACAATCATGAAAACATGGCTCACATACAAGTATACTTTATAAGTTCATATTTCACACTAGGGTCTTGTCCTGTTGTTCTAAAATCAATACATTTTTTTTTTGACAAATATTGTCAATTTGTCTAAGCCATTCCAATCTCGTTTTTCAAGTTATATAATGAACATTACTAATGCAAAAATCAGTAGCGAGTCAGGCCAGTAATTATAAAAATGTATGATATAAATTTATTAAAAAAATCATGACATATATAAAAGTCAAACAAAACTGACTATATATGACAAGTTGAATTTAGAAATTGTGTTAGACGATTAGAAATTTAGAAAAATATTCTTCAATCTATCAAGTTTAAAGAGTGGGCCACGAGGATAATGTTTTCTTTATAAGAAACATCAAAGTCTTTTTTAAGTTTTTAATACTTGTTAATTTCAATATGAAAAATAAAATAAAATCAGGGGAGCTTGTGCTACCGCTGCGCTTATAACAATGTGGATCCTCCAGCAAAAGATAATTAGTGAATGCTATATGATATTCTTTTTTGAGAGATAAAAGGAATCCTCATTTATGATAGTTCTTATGTACAATATACGTATAAGTAATGTCCCCAAGAGGATCATTGCAATTAAGTACTTGAAAATTCAATGAAGAGGTATTGATGTAGTTTAAGCAGGAGGGTCTAATGTAGATTATTAGATACTATTGATCACCATGTTTCTAACATAAATTGCACAAATTATATATGGCTCAAGCTCTAACTTATGTATTCCTTCTGCTTGGCAACTCTCTTATGGCAAATTTGAAGCAAGATCATAGGAGCTAAATACTTCAAGGCTGATGGAAACCCTGATCCATCTGACATATTATCTCCTATAGATGTTGATGGTCATGGCACTCATACTGCATCAACAGCTGCAGGCAATCTGGTCCCAAATGCAAGTCTCTTTGGGTTGGCCAACGGGACTGCTCGCGGCGCGGTGCCATCTGCTAGATTGGCAGTTTACAAAGTCTGCTGGTCATTCAGTGGATGTGCAGATATGGACATACTTGCTGCATTTGATGCTGCTATACATGATGGTGTGGATGTCATATCCATTTCCATAGGTGGAGGGGATGTTAATTATGTGACTGACTCTATATCAATTGGTGCATTTTTTGCAATGAGAAAAGGTATGATCACAGTGGCTTCAGCTGGAAATGGAGGTCCATCTTTGGCAACTGTAACAAATACTGCACCATGGATTGTAACAGTAGCAGCTAGTGGCATTGACAGGGCTTTCAAGAGCACTGTACAATTAGGCAGTGGAAAGAATGTTTCTGTAAGTTTCACTCTTTTGCCATTACATATTCTGAAAAACTAGTAATTTTACCATAATTAACAAAAAGGAATTGTATTTTCCATTAATCAAATTTTAATTTCTAAAGGTTTCAATATACAACTATGATTAATTTAAATGGAACATAGAGTGAACATTGTAATTGGAAACAATTCTATATGTTTGCTACAAACTTTTCAGATTGTTGTTTAACAAGAAGGTTGTAGCTCTATTATATGTAGCCTAATATTCAAGTATTTTGCCACACTTGTTTATACAATCTGCACAAAGAAATAATAATTATTTTTTCAATAGTTATCTGTAGTTTTTATTTCACTCTAGTGTAGAGTCTGTCAATAACTTGTGGCATTATAGAATGACCCATTGAAGTTTAACTTGACAAGGATTTCACAAAATACAAGACCAAATAATTTAGTACTAGGAATATAAATTGAAATCCACAAACAATTTGGGTGTTCATATGGTTCTATTAATAACAAATGTGACATTATATGTGGCTTGTTAAGAAATTTTGGTGAAAATCATGTGTGGAGGTCCAACTTTGGAGGTTATGCAGGGGGTAGGAGTGAGCTGTTTCAATCCAAAACGAAAATTGTACCCTCTAGTCAATGGGGTTGATGCAGCCAGGAACTCTGAAACAAAGGATGATGCTAGGTAACTTTTTTTTTTCCTCCCAGTAATACCTGGTAAATTGTTCAACAATAACAAAGAACATTTTCATGCATTGACAGATACTGCAATGGAGACTCATTGGAGCCAAATAAGGTTAAGGGAAAGCTTGTTTATTGCAAATTAGGAACATGGGGCACTGAGGCTGTTGTGAAAGAAATTGGAGGCATTGGTACTATAATTGAAAGTGATCAATATCCTGATGTTGCTCAGATTTTCATGGCTCCTGCTACCATTGTGAATAATAGCATAGGTGAAATTGTTACTAATTATATACATTCCACAAGGTAAAATATGCTCTTGTTTGTTCTTTGAATGATATTGAAAATTAGCTATGTACTAATTTTTCTATATTTAGCTAGATCAAACCAAATATTTGTGACAAAATAATTTTTTATTATCTCATACTACCAATTTTGTATTATCTTGTTCAATTTAAGATCACCATCGGCAGTGATATATAAGAGCCATGAAGTAAAAACACCAGCTCCATTTGCTGCTTCATTCTCATCTAGAGGTCCAAATCCAGGATCCCAACACATTCTCAAGGTACTTTCTCGATCTAAATTCCCTGCGGTCAGGGACTCCCTAAAGTCACTGCAGTCAAAGAATCTAATGGTTAGGAATTTATTGAGTCATTTTTGTATTAATTTTTTAAACACAAAAAATAATGTATGGCTAAGATCTCTTGCGGTCAATTTTTGACTACAGAGTACAGAGAATCCATTTCCCTAATATTTGCAGGTTTTCATGCTTGCATGGTATAATGGCCAATTTTATATTCTGCTTGTAATTGTATTTTGACCATAAAGCTGGTACAGTTTGAACTTAAGAGTGTTTTGTGATCTATTTGATGCAGCCTGATATTGCAGCTCCTGGCATTGACATCTTGGCATCTTATACTCTTAGGAAGTCACTCACTGGTTTGAAAGGGGATACCCAATTTTCAGAATTCACACTAATGTCTGGGACTTCCATGGCATCTCCTCATGTTGCTGGAGTTGCAGCTTATGTGAAGTCATTTCACCCAAATTGGACTCCTGCTGCCATCAGATCTGCTATTATTACCACAGGTGAGATTAAAGCTTATTTTAACTTTATTTTTTTTGAAAGGATATTTTAACTTTATCAGCTGATTTGTTTTTGGCAGAAAAATTATCATCGCAACTACTTTTTTACACCATTTTTTCCACTTAGTTAAAGATGTATAAATCTGTAGTTAATCACGTGTATTGAATGGTTAACGAGTTGTTTTGTTCACTTTTGTGGTTTAGTATTAACGTGTTAACATTTTAATAGACATGATTAACTATGAATTTATACATGATTAATCAGGTATAAAAAATGGGGTAAACAAGTAGAGTGAGAATATAGAAGTTGTTTATCATATAATTAAGCTCAACCTGAAGGCTTTCACCATATACAAGTCACAATTATAAGTCATTACTTCATATCTTTTTGAGATGACTGACTTGTTTATATCCTTTGTCAAGCCAAACCTATGAGCAAGAGACTTAACAATGAGGCAGAATTTGCCTATGGTTCTGGCCAATTGAACCCAACAAGAGCTGTGAGCCCTGGATTAGTCTATGACATGGATGACTTTGCTTATATCCAATTCTTATGCCATGAGGGATACAATGGTTCAACTTTAACAGTACTAGTTGGTTCTCCTGTAAATTGCTCCTCTTTGCTTCCTGGTCTTGGCTATGATGCTATCAACTATCCCACCATGCAACTTATCTTGAAAAGAAACAAAGACACAATAGGAGTTTTTAGAAGGAGAGTGACCAATGTAGGTCCTGCTCCAACCATCTACAATGCCACCATTAGATCACCCAAAGGAGTGGAAATCACAGTGAAGCCTACTAGCCTCATTTTTTCTCACACCCTGCAGAAGAGGAGCTTCACAGTAGTGGTGAAAGCCAAATCCATGGCAAGTATGCAAATTGTATCAGGTTCCCTTATATGGAGAAGCCCACGTTACATTGTCAGGAGCCCTATTGTGATCTATAGTCCATAAGGTTACAGATATCAATGGCCATGAGCCTATGACCATGCTTGTAGTTGTATAATTGCCTTTGTATATTACTGTCAATTTTTTAATGTGTTCACAAAAAAACTTTTTTATGTATTTGATGAATTCATTATTTGTGTTTATTAAAGCAAATTCTTTTTTAAAAAAAAGTATAAGTATTATATATTTTGATTAAATTAAGATGAGCTAAGCTAGCCAGTATACTCTTTTTAACACCCTCTTCAACACACAATCATTATTATTAGATGAAGTTCATGTGAAATTCATTATATAAAGAATTGACTCATATATAAGATTTAATAAGACTTACATGAAATTCAACCAATAATAAAGAGTGTGTTGAACAGTGTTAAAAAGAGTAATTGTTGGCATTTCTCAATTAAAAGTTTAATCTCTATAGTTTGTTAGATTTCACTGCAATAAGGTGGGTCTTCCTAATTATAGATTCAAATAATGTTTCTGCATGAGTTTTGATTTATGTCCCCCTTTTTTTTTTTAATTTTTTTTATATTTACAATTTTTTTTTTGGTGTGCTGCTGGTGAATGACGACAATTGATGTTTCAACCTAGTTGGGATCAGTTGTCATTGTGATGTTTTTGCATGTCATTTTTGCTTAAAAAAATAGAAGCCCAAGATTATTAATTTAAATTGCATACCTCTTGTAGACATTAGACATACAAAAACAATCTCCCTGATTCTCTTAGTAGAAGCATATATACAAGCGTATTTGTCAAGAATGGAGTCTTCCACTTGAATTAATTATCAATAAGACGAAAAGAAAAAATGCTATTAGTGAGGGGCAAACGCCATTGGAAAACACAAAAATCCATCGATAATTGCAAATTATCGATGGCCTCGCGTCAATCGGAAAAACAGGCGTCAGAAACAATTACTGACGGATTTTTGAAAAAGCCATCGATAATTACCTAGGGGCTAGGCTGTCGGTATTTACCTATGCTTAACTGACCGGTAATTCCCTACTGCCTTACCGACGGCTATACCCCTAGGAAATTATCGGTGGCCAAGCCCTAGGTAATTACTGACGGCCGGTCTTGCACGTCGGTAATGTATTTTTTTAAAATTATTAAATATTATAATTATAATTAGTTTTATTTTTTTCTTTATATAAATTATAATTATATTATTGAATTTAAATATATTAATTAAATTATTACAATTAAAAATTAATTATATATTATTGATTAATTTTGACACTAAACACGGTAAATAAAACAACAACTAAAACTAACCAAACTGATAAGTTTTGTTTATATACGCATGGTAATTGACAATGAAACTTTGCATGGATAGCAATATATAAAAAATTTATAACAATATATTATCTAATAGTAGTGAGGCTCTTCATTGCATTCCTTCCAACTAATAATTTGTTGGTAGGTTCAAATAGAGTAACTCATGGTCCTTATCGCTTCAAAAATGGTCCTTGTATTTTGGAGTTGCTTTGGATTGGATTTGGAGGTCTAGAAATGAACTAGTCTTTTCTCATAAATCAATTTCGACAGGGATCATTGTTGCTGTAATTAATTAGAAGATTGGTGGTTGATATTGAGCAAGCATGAAGGGATCATTCTCACGTGAGAACCCGTAAGGATTTAGTTTCAGGTGTCTCCTTGATTAAATGGCTTTTGATGGGTTCCGGTAAGTGTACCGGATCGAAGCAAGTAATAAAATACGGTAAGATATCAAGGTCGAACACATCAAATATCACTTCACAAATTTAACAGCCATTTAAACCAAAAGAAATTGAGATTTTAATTAAGATAAAAATTATGAAAATAAATTAAAATTGATATTTTTGGATTTTTGAATTAATTAACTAAAAAGCAAAATTAAACAAGGAATAATCAATTAAAGAAATGCTATCAATATACATTTCTCACAGACAACGTTATCCCACTTGATTTGTGTTTGATTCAATTATATCAATTTCCTAACCTCTTATTAACTTCAACCAAGAATTTTAGACTATCTTAAGTTTCTCTCGAGTACTCTAGAAAACACCCCTTAATTATTAATCAATTATATCTCTACGATGGTCAATTATTAAGGAATTCAATAAGATCAATGACTCTCTATGAAGGTTACATAAGATTTCTTAGTATATCTCTATCCGTATTAATCGCATGATTTTATCTCAATACTCTTGATACATAAATCTCCTTTTGATCTCATTATGATTAATCAATCATCTAATTGGTGATCAAGCAATTAGAAGTATTAAGAATAGAGAGAACAAAACACAAGATAAGACAAGAAGAAATTAAATAAAACTGAAAAAAAAAAAAACATCAAACCGTCGTGACGAAATTACATTGTCATCCTAAAAAAAAGGTTTTAGCTAGTCGTACTAAAAAGAAGAAAAATGATAAATTGACACAGATTTTGGGACAACATACGTACACCGTATGAACACTGTGCGGCACTATAGCACTTTTTTTTTTTAAATTTAAATTTTTTTTGTAAATAATTTTTTTGATTAAGTATGTGTCAATATCTGGTGAACGGGGTACAAATATCTGGTGAATGCCTTCAAATATGTGGTGAATGCCCATACTAAAACCAAGTTTTGGATGCCTTAGATTATCTGGTGAACGTAGTTCAATTATCTGGTGAATGCCTTCAAATATATGGTGAATGCTCATACTAAAACCAAGTTTTGGATGCCTTAGAGTATCTGGTGAACGTAGTTCAATTATCTGGTGAATGCCTTCGAATATCTGGTGAATGCCCATACTAAAACCGAGTTTTGGATGCCTTAGATTATCTGGTGAACGTAGTTCACTTATCTGGTGAATGCCTTCGAATATGTGGTGAATGCCTATACTAAATTAGCTTGTGGATGCCTTAGATTATCTGGTGAACGTAGTTCAATTATCTGGTGAATGCCTTCAAATATGTGGTGAATGCCCATACTTAATCAAAAAATTTATTTACAAAAAAAATTTAAATTAAAAAAAAAAAACAAAAACTGTGCTTCTGATCACAAGACGAGTGATTTCTGATCAACACACATGCGTCTTGCAAGACTGCTCATATGGTGTACGTATGTTGTCTGGTAAATGTGTGTCAAATTAACAAACCTGTAAAAAGAATACAACAAGAATCAAAATTATTCTCACGCTTGCTGTGCGGCGCTACTGTTCATTGCGGCACTCCCCCTTAATTCACTGACGCTGTTGTGCTTTTTATATATTGCAAAATCTGCAAATGTTCAATCCCTAATTCATTCCATTCAAGTTGGAATACTTCCCGTGGGCCCTTTGTAAATCCATTCACGTTGACCAATTTTCCAGCAACTAATCCAATTTGACTTTTTTTTTAAAGTTTACTTTACAGGTCTAAATTCAATTCCAAAAGGCAATATTGCCTCTGTACGTGAAGTTCTAATGTAAATTAGAATTGGATCAAGGTATCGTAACTTTAATTCTTTTCTTTCAAATTCAATTGTAAATTCCAATTTAACAACAATCTTTTTCCTTTATTATTGATATCTTCCTAAAAATTAAGATAATCAAAATAGATAAAAGTCTAATTTAAACTAATTCAAGCATTTAACTAAATTTAATTGATGAAATTCAATCTAAAATAATCTATAAAACATGATAAGTCATCGTATTATCAGCTTCCGCCTTCATTGGATTTTATTAAATTGAATTGTGATGGAGCAGTATCTAGTCCACATGGTAATGCTGGTTGTGGGGGTGTGGTCAGGGATCATTGTGGTGCTTATTTGATGGGGTTCTCTTCAAACTCGGGTCAATGTTCTATTATGCAAGCAGAATTATGGGGTATTTGGAATGGGCTCAACTTGTGCGAAGTAAGGGCTATAACAGAGAACTGATGGTGGAATCTGATTCTAAGGTAGCGATCCAGTTTATTCAGGAAGGGGTTTCTGTGTCGCATGCTTTCTTTGGAATTATTGTTGAGATTAAGAAGTTAGCTCTTCAATTTAAGGGTGCGTTTGGGTAAACAACTTAATTAAGAGCTTATCACATAAGACCTTATCGCATGAGAGCTTATGCCATAAGCGCTTAAAGAAAGAAAAAGAAAGAAAGGGGCATGAGAGGATTCGAATAGTGAAAAACACGGAGAGGGTGTTTAGTGCATAAGCTCTTATGATAATTCCATAAGCTTCTCCCCGTGACTTATGAAAATAAGTGAAAAACTTCTTATGGGATGGTATAAGTTATTTTTATAAACTCTGCCAAAAATACTGCATAAGAGCTTATGTCATCAGATAAGTCAAAAGGAGCTTAAATAAGCTCTTCCAAACGCCACCTAAGTCTATGTTATGGATCCATATCTTCCATGAAGCAAATAGATCAGCTGATGCCTTTGCCAAGCATGGAGTTTCGATGGAGTCAAACTTCCATATTTTTTTATTTTGCTCTCTCCTTTGTTTATTTTCCTCTTTTTGTTTGATGCTTCCTCTGTCCCTTTCTAGAGGGGTAGTTAGATTTTTGGTTTCTTTGGGCTTTTAGCCCATTGTATTCATAAAAAAAAAAACAAGAATGATAAGTATCAAACTTCAATTATTACATCATCCAATGGTATAGAATGGAAATTTATTAAAGAAAATACATAATTTTGTTATTATTAATACAAACTTGTAAGCTTTCACAGTAAAAAAAAACGTGTAAGCTTTCAGTAACAGCAAAAAGACAATAAATATTTTTAAATAAGCAATAACAGTAAAAAACAAATATCAAATAAGCAAAATATCAAATAAAAAAAATATCAATGTAAAAAATAACAAAAAATATCAAAAATCAAATAACAGGTCAGGTTATGCAACCTCTGGTGGCGGTGGGGGCCAGAACTGGTTGCTGCAATGGCTGGGTGGTGGGCGGCCGAAGGTGGTGGGCTGGGTGGGGACCGGCCGGATCTGGGCGGTGACTGAGAGATCCAAAGGAGAAAGACAGACGCGAGAGAGAGGCAATCGAAGGAGAAATAGACAGAGCGATGGTTGGGTGGTGGGCGGTGTTAAGCCTCTAAAATGTCTGATGTGTATTTCCCTAAGTTTTGATGAAAAGTAAACATTTGTTAATGATTTAGTTAACATTTGCATTAGTTGCTAACCTGTCTATCCAATGTGCATATCAAAATAGTAAGAAGTCACTTTCTCACTGCTCCGCCACTTAGATGACCACCTGTCTGGAGAAGCAAAAGTCAACCTGTCTGCTGACTAGGATTATTGACTTTTTGCACTGAAGTTTTAACTTGTCTTCTGATAAGTTCTTATACTTGTCTAAGGTTCTTCGATAGGGAACTCAAGTACAAAGCTTTTGGAAGCTGTCCCCTCATACAAAAGACTATGAAGCTTTCTCTTTCTTCATCTCACGTTTATCAAGAAAAGTCAGAAGTCATTCTCACAAGCAACCTAGGAAATCAGAGATAAAGTCCAGTTAAAGAATGTTTCCGACATGCTTTATTCCCTAGTACTCTTGGTTATTACACGAAAAGGGGAATGTGCTCTGCAAAGTACAAAAGCATTCTGGACAACTTTGATTTTGCTACTGCACGATACATAAAGTCATGATCCTTCAAGTTAAAGTACAACCAACGTTCATTTTACACTAATGGTTGCCCAGAATGACTCTATTGCATTTAATGGAGCTCTGCTTGAAGCCAACATTTGAAGGAATGTCTCTAACGGATCTTAAATGCTTGAAGGCTATAATTACAGAAGTCATTGAAGATGAAGATAAAACACACAGCATTAAAAGAGCCATTACTCTACGCATTTATTTCTTCATTCTTTCAATCTGTATTCTTCAATCATTTGAAGTTATTACGCAGTCTTTCCTAAGCTTACATTTAATCCACTCTCCGAGTGTTAGTGAAAGAACTGTCTGTCTGTTGTATTTATTACAAACAAACTTCTCAAACAAACTCGTGTGAGCCTGAAGAGGCTAGGTGAGCAAAGAATACTTGTCTTTGAGCCTGAAGAGGCTAGGTGTGCAAACAATACTTGGGGTCTGTAACCTGATCAGTTATAGTGGATAAAACTTGGTGCTTCCAAGGACTGGACGTAGCTCTTTGTGTTAAAGAGTGAACCAGGATAAATAACTATGTTAATCTCTCTTCCCTTAAACTCTTTAGTTGCTTTGATTATATTATCTGCTTTCTAACTAAAGGGGTAAAGTGTGAATATCAAACTTGTTTTCAAGTTGTGTGCTTGTGTGTTTTTCTGTTAAAATCACAACAGATAGGTCACCTGTCTGTAGAGTGTTTTCACACTTGTTTGAACCTAGCTTGTGTGCGAAAAGTTTTCAACTTTGTTTTAATTATAAACACAATTCAACCCCTCTTCTCGTGTTTATAGTTGTTTATTTCAGGCGGTGGGCAGTCGGATCTGGGCGGTGACTGAGAGATCCGAAGGAGAAAGAGGGATAGACGTGAAAGAGTGAACAGAAAGAGAGAGATAGTGCATGGAGGACACCTAGCAATGGTGGCTACGTCGGCGACAACGTGGTGGAGGACAACCGGAGGACGGTGCGTGGAGGATGACCAGAGCAAGGGATGTATTAATGAGACAAGTACAGATCTAATAGGAAGTTGGGGATTTTTAAGGACGACCAACCGTCGATAAGTGGGTTGTTAGCGAGGGCCTAAAGCCGTCAATAATTTGAGAGGCGTACTAATGGAATAAGGCCATTGAAAAAGTGACGGTTAGCGACGACTTAAGATCGTTGGTACTTGCGAGGGACAATGGCGGTTAGCAAGGGCCTAAGGCCGTCGGTACTTGCGAGGGTGTAAGGCCGTCGGAATTTGGTATAAGGTCGTCAGAAAAGTGGCGGTTAGCGAAGGCCTAAGGCCGTTGGTACTTGCGATGGCCTATGGTCGTTGGAAATTGATCTAACGCAGTCGGTAAATCATGAAATATTCGAGCCAAATTTTCGCACCTTACCGACGGGCTTGATCGTCGATAATGTTTCCTATACCGAGGGGCGTTTTATCTGTCGGTAATGTTCTGTCGATAATACACATTATTCTTGTAATGACAACCGTAACCTCAATGGGGCAATGCACAGTAGGGTAGGAATTCAGGAAAGGATCTTGCCCTTTTAAAAAAGCATCAATAATATCCATCCATCCTGAAAATTAAGCCCAACAAACTACAATCTAATCCTTTGTAATCTAGCACACTCACCATAAGGGCTCATGCTCAAGCCTAACAAATAATAAAACATGGAGACTACCAAAACCTAGAATGGATCACATAATCATACTGGTCTCGAGGAAAATATCAGACTATCAATTCAAACCATTTTAATAAACAAAAACGTCAATACATAGATGTCCAAAAAGAAGATTCTGACATTCTCTCACTTCAACAATATTAACTGAATTTTAATTCATTAAAAAACATAATCATAATCACCAATAAAACTTGGTGATGCTCACCACAAAACATTATCATTATCACTAACTTAACTTAGGGATACTCACCGCAAAACATTATCATAATCACCTATTAAACTATCAGTTAAGAACCATAGGTGAAGATAAATTATTTAGAGTATAGTTCTCTCCTGAATATGTAACTAATAATCTCACAGACGTGACATGATCACAAACAAGTATGTGAGTGTAGTATAGATCTAAGGCATAACATACCATTCATCTAATTGTATATTCCTAAGCAAGTACAACCCAATCCCCTAAGGAGATCAAAGACTTTTGCTAGTGTAAGCATGCTACACGAGTCTTTCACAGTGAGAGACTATTACTCACCTTTGATTCACTTTAATTCAGATGATTATACTGTACACCTTCCACATTTGATTACCCCTCCCCCAACTCCCCTCCCACCCTCGTCACCACCACCATCAACCTCACTTCCGAATCCACGTAAATTTTCTTCTTCTTCATTCTCCCCGTGGCCTAGGGACAACTCGACAGTTGTGGATTCGACAGAGGATTGTTGTTGTTGAACCAAACAACTCGACCGAGGACCTTGGATCACTTCCACTGGAGGTGGATTCGACTATGATGACGACCGGATCGTTCTTCTCTCATAGCGTACTTCTTCCTCGATCCTCTCTCATCTCGGTGTAATGACCATGAAAAAAATTAATAAAATCAAACGGTGTGAATGGGTTTATAAACGCACATGGAAAGTGTGAAAATTTTTTTAGACCTTACAACATGTATTGAAGTGTTCTATAACATAATTCATATGAAATTATGACACCATAGAATTAAGAGTGTGCTAAATATGTTAAACAAGTGAGAGATATATGCCTATTGTTGCTAAAATGACCCTTCCTACTTGAGGGAAGGCCTTAGGGGCCCAAAAATAATGCTAAGTTACTATTTTGCACAATTTAAAGTGGTTAGAATGGTGAGGGTAAGGGGGCATACGGGATTGGCAAGTGAGAAGGAGGAAAAGAAGAGGAAATGAGAGAAGAAGGAGAGGAAGAGATGGAAGGGGAGTTAGGGCAAGTCACTCCATCATTTTCACTTCATGGGTAAGCATTTTTTCATTCCATCATCTTCTCCATTTTGGGTCCATCATCTTTTCCCCCAAAACCCTCATTCCTCTCCCATTTCGGTTTTGGAGAGAACTCCATTAATGGAGCTTAGGTTTTCCATGATTTTGGTATAATAAGTTAGGGAACTTGCTCCCTATTGGTTTAGGATGGAAAAAGGTGCTTGAAGAAGCCTCAAACACCTTAAAGCTTCAAAATCAAGAGGAGAACATCCACCCAAGGTCAAATCCAAATTTGCCTTCCACTCAAGGTGAGGGATTTTAGTGTTTTCTTCAATTGTTTTGGTTTCATTTTGCTTATTGATATTTCACCCATGAAATTGAAAGGAATACCAAGGTTATTATTAATGGGTTAAACCCTAGAAATTTGGGGTGAAGAACTCCATTGATGAAGCTTCAGTTTTTCTTGGTTGTGGGTGTTAAAACTTGAAAAAGCTTGAAACTTCACATGCTTCTATTTGTGATTTAAAGTTGTAATTTGGGTATGATGCGTGTATTTTTAGAAATATAATTAAAGGCAAGTGCACCTTGTCGCAATCAAGTAATACGGTGGTGAGACCGGTTATCGTATCCACAGGGATTGGTTGTCAATTACCAATTCGCAAATTCAACAACTATTCAGACTTAACTAAAGTGTGAGGGATTAAAACAGAAACTAAAGAAACAAAATATTTTTGTCTTTTTGGAATTTTGTCAAACACTTGGTATGCAAACAGGGATGTGGCTAGAATTGTCAGGGTTAGACTACACTAATCCTCCCTTAGTTGCAATGAAATGGCTTCTAACACAAGTCCTAATTCAATTATGCCAATCAAACCTTTTCTAAAATACTCAAGCCTAATGTCTTAGGTGCATTGAGCCTAAAACCCCAAATTAAACCCTAATGTCTTAGGTGGAATAATCTGAGATTTTGCATTAAGTTAAGACTTATAAGATTGCAAGCAGTCAACACCTATGTCTAGATTCTTGACCTACTTGGCATATGATTCATGAGCATGCCTTAACACCAACCTTTCAGTCATCTATTAAAGTAACATATCATTCCTATGGGTAGCTAATCCAAGGAAAGCATTAAACACAGAATCACATACTCATACGAAATAGAAACTTGCATTAAACACCAAATCAAATACAACAAGTTCAGAAAAGTTACATCTAACCCCAACAATGGGGATTTAACTACTCATGATAAGGAAATACAAAAAAGAAAAAAGAGAAGAGATGAAGAACACTCATAGACAAGCTTCCTCCAATCTTCTCTCCATCCAAGAGCAGAGAAAACGCCCCCCTTTTGGGTAGAAACCCTCTCCAGCCTCCAGCCTCCAGCCTCAGCCTGCCTCCAAGTGCAGATTATTTTAGGTTAGAAGTTAGTCCCCTTTTCTGTCTGCTGTGCTGTTATTTATAGGTCCGTCGCCCGTCACGGCCGTGACAGCCATCACGGCCAGGCCGTGATGGTCTCTGACTTGGGCGCCTGTTCATTCACTTATTCATCACGGCCGTGATATCCATCACGGCTAGGTCGTGATTGTTTCTGACTTTTCCAACTAGCAGGTCACGGCCGTGATAGCCATCACGGCCAGGCCGTGACAGCTTCTGACTTTTGGCTCAATCTTTCTTCAGCTACTGCTCCCTCACGGTAGTGAGGCCATCACGCCAGGCCGTGATACTCGCTTGGCTCATAATCTTCACTTTTAATCTCTTTTTTCATCCAAGCTCCACCAAGGCTGATTTTCTGGGCATTTTTCCATTAAATCCTGCAAAACAACAATTGAAACCACCTCATCCGTTCCAAAGGAAAAACTATACAAAATCAACACTAAATTGGCCTAACTATATGCAAATGCATGCAGAAATGTACATGAAAAATGAGGTGAAATCACACTCATCAAATTACCCCAAGCTTAAGACTTTGCTTGTCCTCAAGCAAAAACTAAGGCCAGAAGAGATAAACAGTCAAAGCATGGATAGTGAACTAAGAACCCGAGTAAAATGATCCAAGCAATAGGCAATTCAAACAATTCAGCAAGAGACAATCAATTCAAGTCCAATTAGGGGCTTAAGTTTCCTAGACTCACATTCTCACTGATTCGGGCACTCTTGCTCACTTGAAGCTCACCCCAAGCTTGTTTATTTGCTTGGCTCTCTTTCTTGCCTCACTCACTCAAGTGTTCAAGTATATATAACAATTCGCTCCATTTTCCTCAAGGAATGATTCCTACCATATGCTTGACTATCAACCAAATCTCCACTTTATTTATGAAAAACACTTAAGAATCAAGAGGTCTTTATTTGGTTGTAACATGGCCATGGGATTAATCTTTAGGTGGGGATAACAAGAAAGGGATATTTCAAAAGGCTAAACCAAGTATCAACAATTCAACACAAGACACCTTCTAAAATACCTTCTTGGGTTTTCAATACATTTTTCCACCTTTCTTTTCTTTCTCTCTCTTTTTTTTTTTTTTTTTCATCCCCTTCTCTATTTATTTTTCTTTTTCTTTTTCTTTTTTTTTCTTTTCTTTTATTTGGAGAAGGGGAAATTTTTCAACTCAAAAGAATTATATATATATATATATATATATTTTTTTGATTCTTATCCCAAACTTTCAACTACCTTTTTCACCCTTTTTGTAATACTTTAGAAGGTCCCTTGTCAAGTATATTTATCAAAAATTTTCAGGGTACCAAGAAAAGCATTTTATTCTTTCAGGCTCAAAATTGGGCAACTAAGGGTAGCATTTACACATTCAAAGCTCAGAAGGCCCGAAAAATACCTATTGCCTCAATCATTTTCAAAAATGTTTCCAAAAATTTTCTAAGCTTCAAAATGGTTTTAAGTCAAGTTCTAGAGAAAACAAACCAAGAGGAATAACACTCTACACAAAGAATGGGGGCAGATTTAGTGAGTACCCCCTAATGGCTCAAAAGCTCACATTTATCAGTTCAAGAACCAGTGAGAAACACAAGTCTAAAGAAACATATGCTAATCATCAACTATCCGAAATCATCTCAAGCATATTCATTTGCAGCCATATCACAAGAATAAACAGAATTGGGTTCAAAAATCCACTATCACAATTTAATTGGCACTTAGTTCTCACAATCATAAGCTCAATCTAAGCAAGGGTAATCAATTCATGTGATCATGCAAACTTAAGCCTATATGAATGCAATATTTACAATGCAAGCAAAAAGATTACCCCTACCCCAAGCTTAAAGATTTACATTGTCCCCAATGTAAACAATCAAGTTGGAGAGAGGAGAAGAAAAATAAAATAAAACAAAGCAAAAATTGGAACGGCTTACCAAGGTGGTAGCGGGTGTCGGCTCACATGCTTTTTGACTTTGTTTCTCCCTGCTCTTTTTCTCCTTCCTTTATTCAAAATCTGAAGACACTTAACAAAATTATTAACAAACCTCTTGAGCTTCTCAAATTATTCAAGAGGTTAAAACAAAAACAAAATTAACTAAAGAGAAGGGTTAAGAAAAGTTGGGTTGCCTCCCAATAAGCGCTTCTTTAATGTCACTAGCTTGACTTATTGAAAAGCATTCACCTGGATCCTCCTCCTGGATCAAATGGAAATTGGGGTGGTGATTGTAGCAGTAAAATCACTTTATTCTCAATTCCACCCAGCCATTGGGTGGAAACACCATTGACCTTTTCAACTAAAATAATGCACTTACTTCCTAGCGGGTCAAATGGCATTTGCACCAGGAAGTTTGAAAAACAAGGGGAAGGGACTAGTTTACCAATGTCCACACATGCATGCAAGCCGACATATTTGTCCAATGCAGAAAAATCAAACTGCTCAGCAAGCATGGTGGAATCCCCTACCACTTCGTCTTCATCTTGAACTATCCCCCAAACCAGATTCTCCTCAAATTGGGCTTCAGGTGACTTTTGTACTAACTGTTTGCAAATCTCCTCAACTTGCGTTTTGAAGTTCTCACGCATGCCTTCGATCATCATCACAGTTGGCTCTTGCCTTGGCCTCAGAGGTGGATAGCTCTTGGGAATACTGTTCTAGAGCAGCTTTCAAAGGTGTTTGCTCCTTCCATTCCCATTCCTCCTCATGCTTCATTATCACACTATAAGCTTGTGCATGAGGGCAGTGACGTCCCCAGAGCCCGTAGTCTCCCAAGACTACATTAGGCCCAAAGTGGTATTTTGTGACACCGTCCAAGGTGGGAAAGTAATAAGTCTCCATGATTTTCAGTCCACCTTGCACAAACAAAACTCAAAACAAAAAGATCAAATATATACAGAAAAATAAAAAAGAATAAAAATGTCTAAATTAGTTGCCTCCTTTGTTACTAAATGATATTGGCAAAACCAATCCCCGGCAACGGCGCCAAAAACTTGATGCGTGTATTTTTAGAAATATAATTAAAGGCAAGTGCACCTTGTCGCAATCAAGTAATACGGTGGTGAGACCGGTTATCGTATCCACAGGGATTGGTTGTCAATTACCAATTCGCAAATTCAACAACTATTCAGACTTAACTAAAGTGTGAGGGATTAAAACAGAAACTAAAGAAACAAAATATTTTTGTCTTTTTGGAATTTTGTCAAACACTTGGTATGCAAACAGGGATGTGGCTAGAATTGTCAGGGTTAGACTACACTAATCCTCCCTTAGTTGCAATGAAATGGCTTCTAACACAAGTCCTAATTCAATTATGCCAATCAAGCCTTTTCTAAAATACTCAAGCCTAATGTCTTAGGTGCATTGAGCCTAAAACCCCAAATTAAACCCTAATGTCTTAGGTGGAATAATCTGAGATTTTGCATTAAGTTAAGACTTATAAGATTGCAAGCAGTCAACACCTATGTCTAGATTCTTGACCTACTTGGCATATGATTCATGAGCATGCCTTAACACCAACCTTTCAGTCATCTATTAAAGTAACATATCATTCCTATGGGTAGCTAATCCAAGGAAAGCATTAAACACAGAATCACATACTCATACGAAATAGAAACTTGCATTAAACACCAAATCAAATACAACAAGTTCAGAAAAGTTACATCTAACCCCAACAATGGGGATTTAACTACTCATGATAAGGAAATACAAAAAAGAAAAAAGAGAAGAGATGAAGAACACTCATAAACAAGCTTCCTCCAATCTTCTCTCCATCCAAGAGCAGAGAAAACGCCCCCCTTTTGGGTAGAAACCCTCTCCAGCCTCCGACTCCGCCCTCACCGCCTCCAAGTGCAGATTATTTTAGGTTAGAAGTTAGTCCCCTTTTTCTCTCTGCTGTTTGTTATTTATAGGTCCGTCGCCCGTCACGGCCGCGGATAAGCCATCACGGCCAGGCCGTGATGGTCTCTGACTTGGGCGCCTGTTCATTCACTTATTCATCACGGCCGTGATATCCATCACGGCTAGGTCATGATTGTTTCTGACTTTTCCAACTAGCAGGTCACGGCCGTGATAGCCATCACGGCCAGGCCGTGATGACTTCCCGACTTTTGGCTCAATCTTTCTTCACTCATCGCTCCCTCACAGTGAGTGAGGCCATCACGCCAGGCCGTGATACTCTCGCTTGGCTCATAATCTTCACTTTTAATCTCTTTTTTCATCCAAGCTCCACCAAGGCTGATTTCTGGGCATTTTTCCATTAAATCCTGCAAAATAACACCAGAAACCACCTCATCCGTTCCAAAGGAAAAACTATACAAAATCAACACTAAATTGGCCTAACTATATGCAAATGCATGCAGAAATGTACATGAAAAATGAGGTGAAATCACACTCATCAGGGTATGGGAAAACTATTGATGTAGATGCTAAAATGTTTGATTTTGTGTGGATGTAGATGAGTGTTTGTAGGTGTTGCAAAATGGTTTTGAACCCTAGTTCCTTAAAAGAAAAAAAAACTATTTGGTAAAAGTGTCTAAACTTGACATATGCATGGGGAGTATACGAATTACATAATCAAGCTTGGTCTAAAATATATGATTGGTGACCTTATTTGAAGATAAATCAATTTAATAAACTCGAGTTTGAGTGACTAAGTGTTGAGGATAAGCCCCAAACCCGAGATCAACATGTTTCTTGATGAAACTTGTTTTTGTCCAAAATCTTGACCAAGATTTAAATTAAAAACTATGTTAAATCACTCAATGAAAAATTATGAGAATCTGTACATAGATAGTATTATGTATTAAATTTAAAATAAATCTATAACCAATTCATTCGGGTCTCTACATCCCGAGATATGCGCATCCGAGGTTAGACAATTTAGAATATATCATAGCAAAAAAATTCTTCTGTATAATGTGTTTCTGGGAGCTCCTGTGATGACCAAAAATTCTAATTTTTATACCATATAAACTACTATGTCTTAGATTTATTTACCCTCTAGAACCAAGTCAAAAGGGCTTCGGTAGACCAAGTTATGCCACTCAGAAATCAGGCCGTCAGAAGTGAATTCTGCAACGCGAAGGTCAACTTTGAAACAAAATATGTATTGATTTATAATTCCAAAAATTCTAAAATTTTTGTGGGATTTAACTGTTTGTCTTATATTTCAATTGAAACAAAAGGTGTATGATTTGGAGGTCTGTACAAGAAGTTATGTGGTCAAGAGTAACGGTTGTCAGAAACTTTATGTTCTATAAAATTATGTGGAGCAAGGCGCGATCAAACTTAATATTGGACATTATCCAGCCACCTAAAACATTTGATAGTTCAAATGAGAGTATTTCTATGACTTATTCTTCCAATAATTCACACCTCATGTCAATAGGAACTCCTTATCCCGAGTTACGCACAAGTTAGTGTTAGATATCCAGGTTGAATAGCATGAGGGTATAGTTTAAAGAAACATTGTATCTAATGATTGGTTCATTTGTGAAACAAGTCTTCTAGATAAATATTCATGTGTATGGGATCATTCATGTTGTTTCATTAATTGAGTTAATTTTTCATGTTGGATCATGGTTTATCTTTATTTTAGTAAAGTACTAAGTTTACCATTTTGCTAAGTGATTCATGAATTGGAACTTAGTTCTCTTTGTGTGAAGACTTGAATTGATATTACCTTAGGAAAAATGTTTGAGCTTGATACAAAAGGGGATATAGTACTCTATTGGTCAGAATGAGACTTCTTGTGAACAATGTGAAAGAGGAATAAATTGTAACGTTTATGATCGTGATTGAAAATTTTTTAGTTTACATACTTTATGAATTTTTAAATCTTTTGAATATCCTTGTTGTGCAAAGAGAGGATGACAATAGACAATTTGAGATCTTTGTTATGTTTTCCAAGTGACGAATTATATACAGACACATGCATATGTATATATGTGAATTAACTTGTATCATTATTTTGGATTATTGGTTTATGCTTTAATCATGAATGTGAATGGTTGCAAATTATATTGAACATGAGAAATACACATGGATTGTGTGAAATGAGATGATTGTTATGTTGGAGTTACAAATGATATTAATGTTGGTTATGAGGTTACAAAGACACTTGCATATTAAGATAGTTATGATTTGGAGTCTATATTGAGTTTAATGTTAATATATGCTGATGTTTGAGATATGGTACAATCATCATGGATTGAATTGTTAATCGCTGAAATATCGATATCGAAATATGTGAAGATTTTGTTGCGTCTGTGATTATTGATATGTGTTCCTCTTTGGGAATGGTTGCATCGTGATATGATAGAACTTTTGGGGTACTGATTGAAGGGATAAAGTATCTCTAGAGCGTGAAAGTGGAATGGTGGTGGTATGGTGTCATGGTTATGAAAAGGAAAATGTTGTGGACTTTAGCCACATGAGGATTATGGAAATGATTGACTTAAGATGAAAAATATAACTATCCCAATGAGGAACCCTCATGGTTAAATGTATGTTATCGGACTTTAGAGCATGTAAATTTGTTATCTAGATATTATGCATATTGATCTGTTTTAATTGATGTCTTATTGATCAATAAAGGGGTATCCCTCACTGAGTTTCATACTCACCTCTTTGTTTTAACGTTTTAGCCACAGGTTCTTCTTAAAGGAAAGAATTCAAGGATGCCCAAGGACTGCTGTAGAGGATTTTGAAGTTGTGTTGTCATAGAAGTTTATAGACTAATTAGGGCTTAATCGTTTATGTTAAGTATGTATTGATGAAATAATTTCCCTTTATTGGAAAATGACAACTCTGCGATATATAATGGTTCTTGTGAAACATTTTGGAAACTTAAATAAGTTGGCACCTAATGTCGTATTGTAATTGTGGAAGAAGTTTCAAATAAGAGGTTGATGTTAGACTTCGAGGCTAAGTAGACAACCTTAGCCCTGTCCAGTCATGGATGCCAAATTTGGGTCGTGATACTCGGTTTCCATGAGATAGCAACGGCGGCTCTGACGCCACCTCCACCGCTTCCTCCCTCCACCATCTTCGCTCCCTTTGATCTCTATCCTCTCTTTCCATCTCCTAACTCAAACACTTCACATCACACCTTCCCCTTTTCTCATCACCCTATTTCTCCTCCCTCTCCTCCTCCGCATCTCATGGGCCCTCGACTCTGTTGTCGCCATCGGCAAATCCATTACGGCTTCGAATAGCTGAACTGGAGTGCGAGCCTAATTAGGGGGATGAAGGGTGTGGGAGGCGTCGGAGTTGACAGATATGGTGGAGGAAGCGGTGGAAGTGGCATCGAAGCCGCCTTTGCTAGCTCAGGTATGACCACCGTGACATCGCTGACGCCGACATTGGGGAGTGTAACAGCCTGATTTTTAATTATGCTGTTGATAGTGTGATTTTACATCATGTTTTCTGTACACTTTTGCATGCATTTTTCATATAGATTAGGCATTCTTTATTTGATTTTAGTTAGATTTTCCCTTGGAACGGGTGAAGCGGTTTCTTGGTGTTGTTTTGCAGGAATTCAATGTAAAAATGCTCAGAATTAGCCTTGATGGAGCTTGGATGAAATAGAGCCTAAAAGAGAAGAAATTGAGCCAAGCAGAATTCTGGAGATTCGCCCCGCGAGACTAGATTCGCCTCGCGACCCTGAAGTTGACTGTTCCAGAAAATGGAAGTCTTTCTGGTTCGCCTCGCGAGTTTGGGGACCAGAAGTCATCACGCCCAGGCCTAGATGCTCCTCACGGGCGTAATTGAGAAGAACCTTTCATTTTCGCGTCGCGAGAAACTCTCGCCTCGCGAGAGTTCAATTCTATGAAACAGCGGATTTTTAACATTCGCCTCGAGAGACATGTCTCGCCTCGCGAACGCGCGCAGAACTGATTGGTATAAGTTGCTGTTTTAGGGCAGAAAGGAGGAGTTTTTGGAGTTTTGGGAGCTCTTGGAGGCACTTGGAGGCTGCGGCTGGACTAGGGTTCCAACCCTAGTAGGGGATGTTTTCCTTGCTCTGGGAATGGAAGAAGATTGGAGAATCCTTCTGGTCGCGCTGTCGCCACGCGCCAAAAAGAACGAGCGTTTACAAAATAATGTAGATAGGGAAGCGACAACTCGGATGTCGTCTCTCAAGGACTCTTAGGCGTTGTTATTATTAACAGAAAATTAGTTCTGGGGGGTTTTGGAGTGAATGCTAATAAAATAAAGAAAACAAAACAATAAAAACAGAGCAGTTAAAAGATTAACAAATATGCTAAGAAACGATCAACCTACTGTTCTCGATTTCCCACTATCATTGGTTCATATAAATCCAAGCCCTAAGCAGATTCTAATCCCCTCCCGGTTATAGCAACAATTAACAACGCAATCGCTACTACGGATATATGTTCCTATTCCTGAAATAACAAACGAGGTTAAGCTCTCATGAACAAACGAACATGAACGAACACACGCGAAATAACAAACGCGATTAAGTATAAGAACATAGCATCACCGAAATGAATCAACACAATACTATACACTCCTGAAATAACAAACAGAAATATATAGCATGGCATTGAAAAGAGAAAAGCAAATAAAACAGGAAATACACAACCTCAAGTGTGGTAATGGAAACCAATTGCAGTAGATTAATCTAGGAGACTAGCTCTGCATTACAGAAATAAGCACAAAAGAAAATAAAAGAAAAATAAACTACTGACTAACTAGCTACTCTGACTAAAACTAGCCAGCTTACTAGCCCCCCTTCAGTTCTGTCTAAAACTGACTTATATACAAGTTTCTGGAATCAGTTTTCTCGCGAGGAGAGAACACATTCACGAGGCGAATAATGCGAACAGTCTGCAACTTTTGATCTTATCGCGAGGCGAGCATATCATTCGCGAGGCGAGACTCTTCAGATTCCAAACTGTAACGCCTGTGACCTTTCACACGCGCAGGCCGTGATGGCTTCTGGTCTTCCAAGGTTGGATTGCTCGCGAGGCGAGTCAAGTATTCGCGGGGCGAGACAGAATGGTTGGCAATTTCTGGAACAGTCACCTTCTGGTTCGCGAGGCGAACATCCTTCTCGCGGGGCGAAAGATCCATATTTATTTCCTTTTATTAACTGAAAACAGAAAATAGCATAAGTACTTTATTTAACTCTAAATCAACTAAATTAACCTAAAAATACTTTATAGACTCAAAATACTACTTAAAGACAATCAAGTCTAATTTGGGTGAAAATGATATAAAATTAGCACAAAGCCAAGGTTTTTATTAGTTATAAAACCAGTCAACCAGAGGCTCATCAAAATACCCCAAACTTAAACTTTGCTTGTCCCCAAGCAAACTAAAACTTAAAAACTTAAAAAGACTCAAGACCTGGCAAGCTCATAGGATTCAATCAACTTTCGCACAAATTTCAAGCAATTTATCAAAATATTTCAATGTTCCCCCCTTTCAAGCAAAGTAATCCCCACATTCATTTATTCTAAACAATTGACAATTTCATTATTCAAACAATCATTAATCTAAGTAGGGGATCCAAGTTACACATACAAGGGAGATCACCAAATTCAAACAACTGCCTTCCTCTCTAGGGAAATTTGTGTTTCACTCAATCGCTCAGTTTGTGTCAGGTTATCAACAATTCACTCAATTTCACTTTTCAAGAATACTTCCCATAAATTTGATTTTCATCTCAAAATGGTTCCCACAGAAAACATGCAAGCAACATCAAAAGGTCTTTTATGGGTTGTAATGGGGCCTGTCTAAAGGTAGGATATACAAAGGATCTAGGCTGAAGACCCCAGGAACTAAGAGAGCATGAAACTTTTTACACTTTGAAATTAAAACTCAAGTTCCTTTCTTCATTTTTTTCTTTATGCTTCTGGGTGACTACAGCCTTTTTATTCCAATATCCTTTTTGAAATTTTTGTACTTTTTTTTTTCTTTTTTCTTTTCTTGGCTCCAACCTTTTTATTGTATTTTTTTTTTCTTTTTCTCAATCCCAAACAACACATCACCTTGTAGCCACCCCAAACTTAGTTTCTTGCAACCATTCTCTTGCTAAAATTCCATGCTCTCCTAATCCTAAGATCGGGTTAACATGGTTTTTCAGATTTTAGGCTCATAACATTAGGTTATCAAGAATTAACAGGCTAATAAGCTCAATGGGGCTAACTAGGGAACATGCATTAAGGGTGGTTATTTTTTGGCTAAGTAGTTATTTACAAAGAAAAATGCCTAAATCATCTGAAGCAAACATATAAACATGCAAACCATAAAGAGATTCAAGCAAATTCAGGAAAGTGCAACTTGAAAGTGATTTCACACAGTCAAAAACATGTTGGAGGCTCAAAACCTCACCTGGACATTTTTGCAAATTGCTTGACAGAGATTCTATCCCTAGCGTGTGCTTCCTATCACCCCAAACTTATCATAAATCATGCCATCATAACAAAATCTCAAAGTTCAGTTTTCAATCACATGGGAATCATTTTTCAAAAAAAATTTCAAATCCTAGGGGGAAAACAGTCAACACTATCATGCAATCAATCTGTGCAAAAATTAAATCAAATCCAGCAAACTTGCCAACAAAAGACTCAACACAACTCCTGAGCTTCTCAAATTATTCAGGAGCTTTATTAAAAACAAAACAGAAATAAAGCAAGGAAAAGAAAATTAAAAGAGCAAAGTTCAGAAAAACTCATTGGAGTGGTTCCACCAGGATCCCACTGTCTGTGATACAGTGACCACGGAATGCCCAAAGTGTAGTATGATCCTCCCGGATCCCATGGTCTACAGCATAAAGATGAGAGCGGACACTTGATAATCTTGGTACCTCCGCCAAGTACGGCGGACTTCTCGCTCCCTCTCAGGTCACAGTTGACCTCTTTCTCAACTTTGTCCATAAAATCCTCCCAATAGAAGTGGGGTTCAACCTCTTGAAAAGGCCACAGTGACAAATCCAAAGGCTTGAACTCCATCACCGGTGGTTCCACAGGGGGAGGTGGCAAATAGTTAGCTGGGGTTACTGGTGCTGCTTCATTTTCTGCAGGTTCTTCATTCACTGTGCTAACAAATTCATCACCTGCTATACATGCAGAAATTTCAGCACACACCGCACAAAGGTTAGTGTTAGTAGAATCAACACATATATCACAATAAAATGAATCAGTAAAATTCTGAATGTCTGGAAATTCAGCAATTAGTTCATCCATCCCATCACTTTTAACACATGCATCTGATTTAATTGAATCATCTACTTCCAAAGGTTCTTCATCATCCTCAGGCACGGGGAAGCAGATGTCCTCCTGATCCTCCTGATCCTCATTTTCTATGTTTCCTGAACAGAATAAACCTGCATAACAGTCTATACACAAAGCAGTGCCATCACAATAACAATCAGCACAGGCATTAGAATCAGGGGATTCAACACACAGTTCATCAACAGAAATATTATCACAATCATCAGCAGAAGTATCTTCAAGAATAACCATCTGTGAATCTTTATGTTCTTCAAGGGGCTGTGGAGTTAGCCGTGCAGCCGAATTGGCGACAATTTGATCAATTAGAATGGACAACTTCTGAGATTCAGCTTCACTCTTCTGGTATTTAGCCTCCATCCTCTGTTGGAATTCAAGATTTTGTTGTGCCAACCGTTGGTTGTTCTCTTCCATTTGTGCAGTCATCTGTTTGAACAGGTCCTCTAGTGAAGGTTCGGAAGGTGCAGCTCTGAAGGCAGGATAGTATCTAAACAGGAAGGCTTCCTTCAAATCAAACCAGCTTGAGATGGAATTCTCATCAAGACAATACAACCAATCCCTTGCAGCGCCTTCAAGTGAGAACTGGAAAGCTTCCATCTTGATGTGGTCTTCTGTTATTCCTGCAGGTCTCAGCATTATGGAGCAAGCAATCTGGAATTCCCTCAGATGCTCCTGCGGATTTTCACCTGCAAGACCACTAAACCTTGGCAACCAGTATGATAAACCATAAAAATCAGGAAAATATATGCATGGTGGTTTATAATTAACATTAGGCATGTAACCTTGCATATAATTATCCATGGGAAGGAACTAGGAATGGTAACCAGACAAAACAGCTAAAACTAATTCAGCAAAGATTTTTTTTTTCCTGCTAATAACAACAACAAGAGTCCCCGGCAACGGCGCCAATTTTTGGTCGCGCTGTCGCCACGCGCCAAAAAGAACGAGCGTTTACAAAATAATGTAGATAGGGAAGCGACAACTCGGATGTCGTCTCTCAAGGACTCTTAGGCGTTGTTATTATTAACAGAAAATTAGTTCTGGGGGGTTTTGGAGTGAATGCTAATAAAATAAAGAAAACAAAACAATAAAAACAGAGCAGTTAAAAGATTAACAAATATGCTAAGAAACGATCAACCTACTGTTCTCGGTTTCCCACTATCATTGGTTCATATAAATCCAAGCCCTAAGCAGATTCTAATCCCCTCCCGGTTGTAGCAACAATTAACAACGCGATCGCTACTACGGATATATGTTCCTATTCCCAAAATAACAAACGGGGTTAAGCTCTCATGAACAAACGAACATGAACGAACACACGCGAAATAACAAACGCAATTAAGTATAAGAACATAGCATCACCGAAATGAATCAACACAATACTATACACTCCTGAAATAACAAACAGAAATATATAGCATGGCATTGAAAAGAGAAAAGCAAATAAAACAGGAAATACACAACCTCATGTGTGGTAATGGAAACCAATTGCAGTAGATTAATCTAGGAGACTAGCTCTCCATTACAGAAATAAGCACAAAAGAAAATAAAAGAAAAATAAACTACTGACTAACTAGCTACTCTGACTAAAACTAGCCAGCTTACTAGCCCCCCTTCAGTTCTGTCTAAAACTGACTTATATACAAGTTTCTGGAATCAGCTTTCTCGCGAGGCGAGAACACATTCGCGAGGCGAATAATGCGAACAGTCTGCAACTTTTGATCTTCTCGCGAGGCGAGCATATCATTCGCGAGGCGAGACTCTTCAGATTCCAAACTGTAACGCCCGTGACCTTTCACACGCGCAGGCCGTGATGGCTTATGGTCTTCCAAGGTTGGATTACTCGCGAGGCGAGTCAAGTATTCGCGGGGCGAGACAGAATGGTTGGCAATTTCTGGAACAGTCACCTTCTGGTTCGCGAGGCGAACATCCTTCTCGCGGGGTGAAAGATCCAGATTTATTTCCTTTTATTAACTGAAAACAGAAAATAGCATAAGTACTTTATTTAACTCTAAATCAACTAAATTAACCTAAAAATACTTTATAGACTCAAAATACTACTTAAAGACAATCAAGTCTAATTTGGGTGAAAATGTGATATAAAATTAGCACAAAGCCAAGGTTTTTATTAGTTATAAAACCAGTCAACCAGAGGCTCATCACCTTCTATGAGTGTTCTTCATCCTTTCTCTCCTTCTCTTTTGTATTCTCATTTAGCATGAGTATTTAAATCCCATTGTTGGGGTTAGATGATTACTTTTCTGAACTTGTTTGTATTTTGATTTGGTTGTTTTAATGCAAGTCTCTATTTCTTTATGAGTAAGTGATTCTGTGCTTAATGCTTTCCTTGGCTTAGCTACCCATAGGAATGATATGTTGCTTTGATAGACAATTGACAGATTGATGTTAGGGCATGCTCATGAATCATATGCCAAGTAGTTCAAGAATCTAGACATAGGTGTTGGCTGCTTGCAATCTTATAAGTCTTGACTTAATGCAAAATCTCAGGTTAATCTACCTAAGACATTAGGGTTTAATTTGGGGTTTTAGGCTCATTGCACCTAAGACATTAGGCTTGAGTATTTTAGAAAAGACTTGATTGTCATTATTGAATTAGGACTTGTGTTAGAAGCCATTTCATTGCAACTAAGGGAGGATTAGTGTAGTCTAACCGTGACAAAATTTAGTCGCATTTCTTTTGCCCTCCAAGTGTTTGATAAAATACCCAAAAGAAAAGACCAAAAATATTTTACTGCTTTTGTTTGTTTTATGTTTTGATCTTTCATACCATAGTTTAGTCTAGATAGTTGTTGAGTTTGTGAATTGGTAATTGGCAACCGATCCCTGTGGATACGATAACCGGTCTTACCACCGTATTACTTGTTTGCGACAAGGTGCACTTGTCTTTGTCTTAAAAATACGCATCAAGTTTTTGGCGCCGTTGCCGGGGATCGGCTTTGCCAATATCATTAGTAACAAAGGAGACGACTAATTTAGACATTTTTATTTTTTATTTTTCTGTATATATTTGATCTTTTTGTTTTGAGTTCTGTTTTTGCAAGGTGGACGAAAGTCATGGAAAATTTTTATTATCCACCTGATGAGGAAGCTTCTAGTCATATTTTGGAGGATAACTTGTGTTGGGAAGACGATATAAATTTGGGAGAATTCTTCGAGGAGTTTTCTCTATCTCATAATATTCCATCACGAGTCGATCCTATGACTAGTGAGCTTATATATATATATACTCCAAGGAGGATTGGGAAACCTTTTTATCATATTTACCACCTTCACCACCGTGTATTGTGATTCCCATGGAACCACATGAAGCCGAAGTTGAGCAGAATCTGGTTGTGGGAATAGATCAAATTGAAGATGAAGTGGTGGTGGTAAGCGAATCACAAGAAGAAGGATTACCTTTCATGCATCCTTGGGGAGGAACAAGTGAGAAGGCAGGGCATTTGGAAAGCACTCCCTCCACCATGCTTGCTGAATTTACTGCATTAAATAAATATGTTGGCTTGCATGCATGTGTGGACATTGGTAAGTTAGCCCTTTTCACTTGTCTGGAAAACTTCCTCTTGAAAATTCCACTTGACCCGAGAGGAAGTGAGTTCATAATTGTAGAGGTCAAGGGAGTTTTCACACATTGGCTGGGTGGAGTTGAGGATAAAGTGATATTACTGCTACAATCTCCACTCCAAATACCATTTGATCCGGGAGGAGGATCCTAGGACGTCAAGCTAGTGACGTTAAAGAAGCGCTTATTGGGAGGCAACCCAACTTTTCCTAACCCTTCTCTTTAGTTAGATTTTGTTTTTGATTTTTAACTCTTGAATAATTTGAGAAGATCAAGAGTTTTCTTTTACTAATAAAATTGCTAAGTGTTTTCAGGCTAATAAAGAAGGAGAAACAAAAAGGGGCAGGGAGAAACAAAGCCAGAAAAGCAAAGTCAGCACCCGTTACCGCCTCGGTAAGTCGTTCCAATTTTTCTTTCCTCTCTCTATCTTGATTGTTTACATTGGGGACAATGTAAATTCTTAAGCTTGGGGTAGGGGTATTTTGCATTTGCATTTTTCATGTTGCATTCATATAGACATAGCTTTGCATGATCACATAATTAGATTGTCCTTGTTTAGATTTTGCATCCAATTGTGAGAACTAAGTGCCTATTAAATTGAGATAATGAATTTTTGAACCCAATTTTTTCATTCTTATGATATGGCTGCAAATGAAAATGTTTGAGATAATCTTGGATAGTTGATAATTAGCATATGGTTCTATAGATTTGTGTTTCTCATTGATGGTTGAACTACTAAAATGTGAGATTTTGAGCCAAAGGGGTACTCACTAAATTTTACCCCATTCTTTGTGTTAGAGTGTTATTCCTCTTGGATTGTTTTCTCTAGAACTTGACTTGAAACCGTTTTGAAGCTTAAAAATTTTTGAAAACATTTTTTTTTAAAAATGATTGAGGCAATAGATATTTTTCTGGCCTTCTGAGCTTTGAATGACTAAATGCTACCCCTTAGTTGCCCAATTTTGAGCCTGAAAGAATGAAATACTTTTCTTGGTATCCTGAAATATGTGGATGAATGATGCTTGATAAGGGACCTTCTAAAGTATTACAAAAGGGTAAAAAGGTAATTGAAAAATTTTTGGGATGAAAGAATCAGAAAAAAAAAATCTCTTGAGCTGAAAAATATCCCCTTCTCTAAGCAAAAGCAAAAAAAAAGAAAAAGAAAAATATATAGAGAAGGGGATGACAAAAAGAAATGAGAAAAAAAAAAGAAAAAGAAAGAAAAGAAAGGTGGAAAAGTAAATCGAAAACCCAAGAAGGTATTTTAGAAGGTGTCATGTGCTGAAATGTTTGATATTTCGTGTAGCCTTTTGAAATGTCCCTTTCTTGATTTCCCCACCTAACGATTAATCCCATGGCCACGTTACAACCAAAGTAAAGACCTCTTGATTCTTAATTGTTTTCATTAATAAAGTAGAGATTTGGTTGATAGTCAAGCCTATGGTAGAATTCATTCCTTGAGGAAAATTGAGCGAAATGTTATATCCCTAACACTTGAGTGAGGTGAGAAAGAGAGCCAAGCAAAAGAATAAGCTTGGGGTGACCTTCATGTGAGAAAGAGTGCCCAAATCAGTGAGAATATGAATTTAGAGAACCTAAGCCTCTAATTGGACTTGAATTGATCGTCTCTCGCTGAATTGTTTGAAATGCCTATTACTTGGATTATTTGCTCGGGTTCTTGGTTCACTATCCATGCTTTGATTATATATCTCTTCTGGCCTTAGTGATTGCTTGAGGACAAGCAATTGATTAAGCTTGGGGTGATTTGATAGTGTGATTTTACATCATGTTTTCTGTACACTTTTGCATGCATTTTTCATATAGATTAGGCATTCTTTATTTGATTTTAGTTAGATTTTCCCTTGGAACGGGTGAAGCGGTTTCTTGGTATTGTTTTGCAGGAATTCAATGTAAAAATGCTCAGAATTAGCCTTGATGGAGCTTGGATGAAATAGAGCCTAAAAGAGAAGAAATTGAGCCAAGCAGAATTCTGGAGATTCGCCCCGCGAGACTAGATTCGCCTCGCGACCCTGAAGTTGACTGTTCCAGAAAATGGAAGTCTTTCTGGTTCGCCTCGCGAACAATGTTTCGCCTCGCGAGTCTGGGGACCAGAAGTCATCACGCCCAGGCCCTGATGCTCCTCACGAGCGTAATTGAGAAGAACCTTTCATTTTCGCGTCGCGAGAAACTTTCGCCTCGCGAGAGTTCAATTCTCTGAAACAGCGGATTTTTAACATTCGCCTCGCGAGACATGTCTCGCCTCGCGAACGCGCGCAGAACTGATTGGTATAAGTTGTTGTTTTAGGGCAGAAAGGAGGAGTTTTTGGAGTTTTGGGAGCTCTTGGAGGCACTTGGAGGCTGCGGCTGGACTAGGGTTCCAACCCTAGTAGGGAATGTTTTCCTTGCTCTGGGAATGGAAGAAGATTGGAGAATCCTTCTATGAGTGTTCTTCATCCCTTCTCTCATTCTCTTTTGTATTCTCATTTAGCATGAGTATTTAAATCCCATTGTTGGGGTTAGATGATTACTTTTCTGAACTTGTTTGTATTTTGATTTGGTTGTTTTAATGCAAGTCTCTATTTCTTTATGAGTAAGTGATTCTGTGCTTAATGCTTTCCTTGGCTTAGCTACCCATAGGAATGATATGTTGCTTTGATAGACAATTGACAGATTGATGTTAGGGCATGCTCATGAATCATATGCCAAGTAGTTCAAGAATCTAGACATAGGTGTTGGCTGCTTGCAATCTTATAAGTCTTGACTTAATGCAAAATCTCAGGTTAATCCACCTAAGACATTAGGGTTTAATTTGGGGTTTTAGGCTCATTGCACCTAAGACATTAGGCTTGAGTATTTTAGAAAAGACTTGATTGTCATTATTGAATTAGGACTTGTGTTAGAAGCCATTTCATTGCAACTAAGGGAGGATTAGTGTAGTCTAACCCTGACAAACTTTAGCCGCATTTCTTTTGCCCTCCAAGTGTTTGATAAAATACCCAAAAGAAAAGACCAAAAATATTTTACTGCTTTTGTTTGTTTTATGTTTTGATCTTTCATACCATAGTTTAGTCTAGATAGTTGTTGAGTTTGTGAATTGGTAATCGGCAACCGATCCCTGTGGATACGATAACCGGTCTTACCACCGTATTACTTGTTTGCGACAAGGTGCACTTGCCTTTGTCTTAAAAATACGCATCAACTGTTTAACTGGTTAAGATATAATTAATTATATTTTAATCTGAGAGTTATAAGGTGATTTTAAATAAAATAAAATCATATTCATAGTCTCTCTTATGGTATAAGGTCACGGTGAAATTTTGGGTTTAAAACTCAGACAAAAACCGGTTTCTTTTTTCTACTGACAGTATAATTTTATACCGGCAGAAAACCCTAATTTGACCCGAAATTGAAATTTTTACATTTTTAATATTTTTTCCGTGAGGAATGCTATTTTCCAAATTTCTGATCAGAAATAAAATATTATGTTTATTCGAACGAATTTGGGCGAAAGTTCGAATGGAAAACGGTCGGTGTTTTCACTGACAGTAAGATTTTAATGATCAGAAAACCTAATTTTGACTTGTGAACGAAATGGTTTATGTTTAAATCATATTTCCAACGAGTCTGGTTAGTTTGAAAATTTTCGATCGAAAAACAGACAAAAACCCTAATTGGGAAACCGACAGAGTCGAAAACGGAACTGCAGAGACCCGTCAAGAGATCGGGACAACGAGTCATACATGATGACTCATATAGGATGAGTCACAAAGCATTTATGAGCATTAAATGCTAGTAATCATGACTTTTAGGTAAAATGACCAAAATACCCCCAAGCTTTCGCGAGTATTAACAAGACACATCTACGCACTCCTAACCACTCATTTTACATGGTTGTAAACCTCCCACATCTCTCCAATTTCGTGCATCCACCTCCAATAAACCATACCTATTTCATTTTGCTTTCGTTTCATCATTTTCCTCTCAAAAACCGAAATCGGGTAAATAACGGACCTGCGTACGGGGTCTTCGGGAACCACTAACGGATTGAATCGATGAGTCATGGATGACTCATTAGATGTGGCCCAAAATCAGCCACACCTCCCTTCATTCTCCACCAAGTATTTTAACCAAACCATGGTTACAAATTAACTCTAGTTAGGTTATTATAACCATAGTTAAGTTATTATATTATTTTCTAAACTTATGCTATGTCAATTAACCTAACCTTGGTTCATTTTTAACAATTAAACAAAGCCATTTCACTCCCTCACACTCTCATTTTCGTGGCTGCCTTCCTTTCCCACACTTAACACATTTCTTTCTCTTCCTATTTTCATTCTAACTTGTTCTTCACCAAGAACACTAAGAGCATGCTTTGTGTTCTTGAGAAGTTCTTCATTTCTCCTCAAGTTCTTGATCAAACTTCTTTATTCCAAGGTGAGCAATCCATTCCTCATCATTAATCATGCATCAAATCTTCACTTTCATCAACTTTTCATAAATCTAAATTTCTAGATATAGAACTTCAAATAATTCTAGAAAATTGTAGAAAAATAATTTTAATGTGAAACCAATTTCTATGATCCTTATATGACTTCTACTTTCATCATCTAAGAGTGTGTAAGCAAAAGAATTTTCCTTCCTATTTTTCTATATATGACCGAATCTAAGTATTGGTGGGCAAATGAGATTTTGTCCAACTTTTAACTTAGATGAAGTTGTTTATAAGCTATCTAGGGTTTCTATGTTTTAAATATAAGAGTTTAAAATCAAAAGAAATTCATAACCTTATTTTCTAGTCTTGGCCGAAATTGGATTCATATAAACAAAATAAGTTTTCTTCAATCTTTAACTAGATCATGATTTGTATAAACTAGTTAAGGTGTGTAGGTTCTAGATCCAAGAGTTTGTGAGCAAAAGGAATTTCTAGCCTATTTTACTTATTATGGCCGAAACCCTAACCATAGAGGTTAGCGTATTTTGTTTCATATTTTTGAATTGTAACACTTGATTTATGTTAGTTGATACTCTAGGAACTAAAATCCAAAAGATGGAGTTGAGAAAATAACCCTAACCTATTTTTGACATCATGGCCGAACCTAGTATGAATTAGTCATAGTTGGTTTTTGTTTGATTTATTTGTGTTATGTTGTTTTGGTTGAAGGGTAGAGTAACGAGGATCGAAAGGTTGGTGGGGGGAAAGAATCAACCTATCATCGGAAATTGATAAGTAGTATATTATATAATGATTGTGTAGGCCGACCTAAACCCTACTAGTGGTTGAGTAATCGACAAGACCAAAATCACATTGGAAACCTTTTCTGTAAAACTAATGGTGGTTCGAGGATTGTAGGTTTATCGACGTTAGGATGATTTTATTTTATCTGAGGTTGATTGAATTTATTATTATTATTGAATTGCTTATGTCATATTTTATGGTATTTGAATATTTCTGATATTGTGTCATGCATGATCTGCCTGATTTTTAATATTTTACATAGTGGATTTTAAGCAAAGATATATGTTGTTCGAGAAATAATTGTTTGGGTGTGAGGATAATGGTGACTTAGAGGTGCATAACCTAAATGAGTTATTTTAAAGAGGAAGGGTGACATAGAATATGTGTTAAGGCTTTGATGGAAGGTTAAGGCACTAGGATGTTATTAATATGGGTTAGTGATATTCATGTGTTTACGTTGTTGTTCACAACCGTATATTTGGAATATACGAGGTCAAGAGTTCTCGTTAGATCGTTCCACCTTAGAATTTAAGTTGCACAACTATAGTGTCATTGCTATGTATGAGCACCCTTGATAGAGATGAGAGAGAACCAGGGTGTGCACCGACGGTACGGTGCTGCTATAGTATTATTGCTTTGTATGAGCATTCTTACCATGGATAAGAATGTGCACCGGTGTTGGGAACGCGTCACCTGGACGAATGACTGACATTCCTAACGAAGAATGTGTGACAGGATTAGTGGTGGCCACGTCAGTATAAAAGTGTAGTTGTGTGAGATTGGGGTAGAGGATGATACATTAATTTGAGGATGATTTGTTAGTTATGTATGTTGATTGTCTGTGAAGTTTATTGTATGATATGCTATGACTCTTTTCCACTTTTGATGATATAAATGTTTCTTATCCCCTATATATTTCTGTGTGTTGTATTTTATTTCTGATGTGATCATACGAGAAGACCCGATGTAGGAACCAGTTGCTGAGGAGTTGGTGGAACTCCGTATGAACCAGAGGTGGGAGGACGAGCTATGGATTCCAGTAATGTAGTTTAGTGTCTAGGGCCAGTGAGTCTTATAAGATGTTTTATTTTCCGCTGATTATCATCAGTTTGTATAACTAAATACCTGTGCGGGATCCTACTGATAGGATAACCTAAACAGTGTTTTGGTAATGTAATGGACAAACATGTGTGTATTTATATATTATAACTTTGGTGTGTTTAATTTTTTATATGGTTAGTAAATAAGTTTTAAATTTTTACACATTTTCAACGATGAGCGTGCGATTACGTAAATAAATAATAAGGTTTTAATTTAATGGCACAAAGGAGCACAATGGAGTGTCTCAGGGAGCTTGGAGGTCGGGAGTTCCATCTGAAATCTAGTTTGAATGAACAAGTGGACTGGACTTAGTTGCGGTTCCGAGTTCTTCGCGAAGGAGCTCCATGGCGGACCTGCTAAACCGGATTGCTCCGATAAGGATGATGAAGCCGAAGAGGAAGGCAAAGAGGGGAGGATACCGACACTATAAACGAAATGAAAAGGGAAATAAAAAAAGTTCTGGTGTAGAAGGGTACATGATAAAATTGGTGGGACTATATGATCCAATGACCCTAAAATATGGTACACGATGGGAGACATACTAAACCTCCTACCGTAGAAGCAGTTGGAGATCAAAACATCATTCTCACAAAAGTCCAATGTTTTCTAAGAAAACATCCATCTGGAGACAAATTTAGTGGTACCAAAATAATATTTCAACATAAAATGTTTATATGTGCATAATTCATCAAATCAAAATTATATAAGTTCAATTTAATAAAGTTAAATCATAGCAAAATAAAATAAAATTAATACAGTTAGAAACAAAGTAGTGGCAACCCCCACCAACCAATTACATCAAGTACATAAACTGCAAGGTTTAAATGAGTAACTAGGTAATAATTGAAAGAAGCTAACATAGTTCCACTGTTAATTTCAACATTAATCGTACAATTTTTGATTTTTTCAACTTTGACCATAAATGATGTTTGAAATTGTATATATAACATACATGCATCAATCGATTAATATATGTATATCGATGAGATCAAAATGTATACTTTTATACAACTTGGTGGATCATACATTACGCAATAAGCATGTTATAAAATTATAAAATCGCAATCTCAATGAGCAAAGTACTGAAAAAATTAAGGACTAGTGCAGCCAGTCTTAAACAACAAACATTTTATGAAGTCATAAATCTTGCTCAAAAAACAAAAACAAAATTATTTCCAAGAATATAGAGCATACCCCCCCCCCCCCCCCCACCACATTAAAACACCTAAACGCAAAAGTATCTTCCACGTATAGTACCCTCTATTTTAGTCTCTCCAAGAGATATATATATGGAAAAAAAAAAATAATCCTGAACTCATTGTTATAAAAAACAGGAAAAACTGGCGGGTCAGATTGATTCGAGAGGAAATCGAACCCATAACTGGCCTGATCAAGTCGTTAGATTGGATAAGCATTCAAATCTGTGTTGATGTCATTAAACTAACCTTGAACCGAATTGGATCATTAAACTCGACAAACAGAATCGCTCATGAATCGACTCGAAACAACAAAAACCTAGGTTGAAGAAATGAAGAACAAGTAAAAGAACCGTATGCCTACATGAGATGAGGAGGAGGAGGATGATGTGGATTGAGAGGAGAATGAAGAAGAGGGAGAAGGAAGGTGGCTAAAGAAAGGGAAGGTTGCAGGATGGGAGAAGAAGAATGAGGGAGAAGAAGGATGGTGTTGCAGGTTGAGAGAGGAAGAAATAAGGTCGAGAAAGATGGTGACTCTTAAGAAGAAGGAGAAGGATGTGTCTATTTGTTTTTGGGCAGCAGGGTTAAGAGATCCAGAGTTTCTCATAGTGGTCTTAGGCCAATATCATATCAGATGTAATAAAATAGTAAAAAAATACAAAAAGAACAAATTTGGGACTCAAACTCTACATCAGGAAGTATTTGAATGGACAGCCAATGTGCCATATGCAATATATATATATATATATAATTTAATCGGTTCAGATAGTGACTCACTAATTCGACCATCGACTTAGGGCCTTAACCGAGTCAATGTAGAAAAATGAAATGAAGAAGAATGAAGTAAACTCCATGAAGATCCTCCTTCCATCGATGAGAGTGTCTTCTTTCCACTTTTAGGGCAAATAAATTCATTTAGCTCCCGAGCCTCTTTGATTTTTGCCCAAAATATGAACTTATACTCCCAAGTGGAAAATGGGAGTTGCGCTCAGCATGTGCTAAGCTAAGTTTTGGGTCACTTAAGGCCTTGTTTGCGAGTTTGGAGGGGAAGGAAAGGGATGAGATCTAAGAGGAAGGAAAGGGGAGGGGAGGGAGGGGAGGAGAAGGAGAGTATATCCCTCTCCTTGTTACGGAGTGCATATTGTATGAGGGAAATGAAATAGAGGGTTTATGACATGCTTTTACAATTTGAGGAGGAGAATGAGAGATTAATTAAAATACACCAAAATCTTTCCCTCCAATTAATAGAACTCACAAATAAGGGGAAGAAATTTAACCTCTCCTTTCCTTCCATTCCCCTTCAAAAAACAACTTACAAACATAGCCTAAGTGGATTCTTGGGTGCTCTTGCGGTTAGCCAAGCTCAAGTTGTGTGGAGCCCTGACCTTCCAAAATGACGTACGCCCTTGTTGATGCCCTATTTCGCTAGACAAGTTGAAGCTTTGCTCAGCCAAGGTCACACTGAATCCACAAACTTCATCTTCAATCCGACTCCTATTGCTTGCTCTCCACCATGCATCTTCATGCAACCGCGAAAATGAAAATTAATTATATTGAAACACTAAACAACACAACACTAACAATAAAGCAACTAAAGCATTAACTGAATGAAAACAAAGTAAAACATAGGGCAAAACAACTCTAAAATGTTTATAAGTTTAAGAGTATCAAAACTACCCAAATGAAGCAATCGAGAACAAGTAAATTGGTAGCTTATCTGTAAGACTCAATGACTTAGAGATTTTGATATATGAAAAATACAATTTAATGTGTGTGCAAGTGTTTTAGTGTCAAATTGCAAAGACAGGTATCAAGCAGTAATCAACAAGTTCATTAAGCAAATTCAAGGAAAATATTCAAGGAAGAACTTGAAGGAATTAATCAAGGGGCTACATGTAGAAATCAAAAGAGCAAAGTCAAAGATCAAAGGATCATCAAGACCAAGATTAAAGGAGAATTTTAGATTTAAGTCTTAGATGATTTGTAAGAGAAAGAAATCTCTTAGTCACAAGATAGCTCAACTAAAAAGATGCATGAAGAAAATCAATTTTTATAACCTGCATTAAAAGGAATAAGTTTCTTTTTAATGAAAATGATTTTTGGAAATAAGAAAATTATTTGTCAGGTACAACCATGTAATCAATGGATGTATGTCTGCTACTGTAAATGACAAATGAATTTAAGGTTCTTGATTCAATACATAGATGTACTGAATGGGTGTACTGATGGATTAATCAAGTTCAAGTTTTTGAAAAACACGTACAACCATGTATTACATAGGTGTAAAAAAACTATCAAGACTATCAGTATGAAATTGGTTAATACAGCCATGTACTCAACCCCTGTTCAAGAACTAGAATCAAGAAAACAGATTCTGTTATCAGACCCAAATATGTTTTAATTGATCCCAACGACTATAACTTGTTTCCTATATATAGAGGGATCAAAGGAACACTTTAACATACAACAAATATATCAGAAATTTTACAAAATCAATTTGAGAAATCAATTGTGAAAATCATTCATCTTCTTGCTTGAGCTTCATTGTGAAAAAGAGTGTTTCATTCTCATAAGAACTTGAATTTGTATATCTGACTATTGAGAGTTTAGGAATCAATATTTTCGTTCTATTTGATTGTAAAGAGAGAAGGAGTCTCTCTGTGTGATTAGGGTGAGGTATCCCTAAGGAAGAACATTGAGGCTCTTCACAAGAGTGTGGTATCTCGAGGTGAAGGAGTGCTCTGTGGTGTAAGGGTTTTTCAAGCTACCTGGCTAAAGCTTGTTGTGTTAGTGTGTGAAAACCCACAGGTTGAGTGGGGACTGGATGTAGGTCACAGTGGTGGTGACTGAACTAGGATAAATCTGGTTGTGTGGTATCTCTAAACTCAAACTCTATAATTTTTGTCTTGCGCATATAACTGTGATCTTAATGTTCTAAGTTTTTAATTGATATCAATTCTTGATCTGTTTAATATGAATTAAAACCAGAGTATTAATGAAATCAATCTTGAGTTATTAATTATTCAAAACTGAGTTGATTATGACTGTTCTTGATCACTAAAACTGAAACCGAAACTGATATATTGTAACTTCAGTTCTTGACTGATTAAGGCCTGTATCTAATACCTGTACGACCCTGAACTGAACTTCTTTCTATTTGATTCAATCGCTGTTTAATTGATAACTGTGAGATGTGAACTTGAATCTTATAACTGATTTATCTTTCTGAATTAATCTTTCTTTCCTCATCACCTTCTATTCAAGATTTCTTAAAAAGTCCTTCACTGTTTTTGTAAAAGATCCTGAGGCAACTCTGATTTGAAAAGTAAAGTTTTTGAAAAGGAAGAATTTTTGAAAACTCAATTCACCCCCCCTCTTGAGTCTTTGCAGCCAAAACAACATTATCAATATTTATCATTGATTAATTAAAGTGAGTTGAGATCTGAATATATTTTAATTAATCAAGGGCGAATATATCTTTAATTGCTTACTTTACATTCAAACTCACTTTAATGAATACTAATCCTACCTTGAAGAAACCTTCTTATTATCTTACTATGTTGAGGTGTTGAATTATGCATCTGCTGAGACATTTGAGACTTCTTTCCATTACCCATACTCAGACCCGTACCCGTGCGAGCAGCAACTTTAGTATTCTTACATGTATCCTCTTGGTATCTAAGTACTCGTACCGCACTTGTTACCTGCACTTTAACTGTGAACAAATAATAAATAACAAAAGAAACGTTATAACAATTAAAAAACGATTTAAAGATCTTTTATATCTACTCATAAAATATTACAAATCAAAATATTTAACTAAATAAAAATACCCAAAAGGAAGTATAGATGCTGTTAGGTTTAGAAAGTTAAAAATATTTAGATTAATTTTGGTTTTAAATTTTGTATTATAGTTAGAATTATAGATAATAGTGAGTTTTTTTTCCATTAACCCTAAAAATTAAATTCAAGAATACCCCCTTTTCAAATTATGTACACAAACCCCCCATTTTTTTTGTTCCCCATTGAGAAGTCGGCTCCCCCATTGCTGACTTCTCAAAATGTATTTTTTTAACCTAGTGGGAAGTCGGCTTTGGAGAAGCCGACTTCTCAACTAGGTTATTTTGTTTTAATTTTTATTATTTAAAATTAATTAGTTATTTTTTTTAATTAATTATGTTAATTACTAGATTAAAAAAATTAATTATACAATTAAAACTCCATTAAAATATTTTAAAAAATAATTATTAATAAATAAAATTAATTATATACTTCAACAAAAATTAAATTTCTACATGTCCTCGTAACATCTATATGGCATCCACATAAACTGGTTAGAGTATATTGAGCATAGTAGTACCCTCATTTAAATTTATGGGTAAATCTATACCTGTATTCTTATCCATTATGCAGGTAATTATCCTATCCTTATCCATCATACAGGTAACTATCCTATCCATTGTGAGTAATTTTTACGGACACACAGCAGGTAGAATTCAAATTGACATCCTTATTCATTATTTCCATCGGTAAACACTCATTTATTATGTCCAAATCCTAGTTCAAGGCACTTTCAATTTCGTTCCAGTGCCATATGCATACAACAACCATTTTAAACAGTGAATGCGTCCTTGTGGCGATACCAGAGTTCTGTTTATGACTATATATATTGAGCATTCGTCGATGCATAAATGCATTTCTCCTTTCAACAAGAAACTACGCCTTTTCGAAAGTTCGACTTAGATTTTTTAGTTGTAACTGTCACCGCAATAAGGTAAATGGTATGCCTGAACTGGACTTTGGTCGTATAGAAATCTGGCTATAATAAAGTGTTTAATTTATTAATGGAGTCAAAACAATGTGTCTTATAATTAAAAAAATAAAAAAATGTCGCTTAACTTGTGCTCCAGTGAAGGTTTGTCCGTGTTACTTCTTGTTTCTCACGCTTCATGAATTATATTTGGAAGGACTCAGATTGATCAAAAGTGTAGACTGCGAACAAATGAATTTTTCTAGCCTAAAAGCATTGCCCCTTTGTTATGTTAATGTGAGTCATTCAAACATTTGCTTTCATGGTGTGATCTAGTTCAAGAGCGGTGAATTAATGTTCACGGATTTTAGTAGTGAAAATACCTTGTTTGTTCACAGGAAAAGACTGGGTGACGTATCCGTAATAATGAAAGGGTCTGAGAATTGAGATGCCACTCTTCTTATACATATAGAGTTGCAACTATGAAAAAGATTACATATAGCTCCATTTAAATAGTTTAATTGATATGTATATAAAGGATTTGAGGCGAGCAACATGGGACTTCTAAGTTTCCAACACCCCTCTTCCATAAATATCTGCCAGACGATATAAAGGAAAATTATCATAACATACGATAAACGACGGAGATGGGCTCTTGAAATGGTATTGAGTATAGTTGCCTCAACAAATATATAAACCGTACCTTAGGATTTGAGACAGGTTATGTAGGACTTCCAACACATGGTAGAGTAACTTTTAAGGTGGTATGATTTGACAATTTATGATTAAATCCACATTTAAATTCAATCAATCATTGAATACCTTTTTTTGATAAATTAAAATAAAATAACATTTAGATATTATAAATGTGCCTAATTTTAAGGTAAAATTTATATATTCAAGAAAGATTGATTAAACAATAGAAAAGAGACCAACAAGTAATTGGTCTAAGTGGTAACGGGTTTGAGCTCTTTAAGCAAATAGTTATGGTTTGATTCCTGGTCGGGAGATGTCATCCCTTCAATACTATCCAGTATCTTGAGATATTAATCTTCACCAGTCACGTGCATGTATGTTTGGAAACAAAAAAAAAACAAATGAAAAGACAGGAAAGAGGAATGCCTTATATTCGACTCAAAGAAGAAACGGTTGGGAACTCATGAGATCACCATGTAATGATCACTAACCCGTAAGTGCACGATGGTCTCAAGATCTCAACTAGTGCAGAAAACATTTCCCTTCATGATTTATCCAGCACTTCAAGACTTAAACTAGCTAGTGGTCCCACAAGCAATGGGACTTCATTGCTGACACGTGACACGCACTAATCACTACTTTCCTTAGTTAGAAAGCTAGAACATTGGCAATCAATAATATGAACACAAGCTGTGACATTGGCAATAATAATAAACACCAGTTATGACAGAAATGTGAGCATGCTTATGAGAAGTCATCAAAAACTTCTGTTCATTCTTTAGCCCCACATCCCTTCTGGATCTGAAACAAACTTCCGCGTGACTCAACTAACTTTGAATAAATTGGGAAGGTCTTCATATGAAGCCTCTTGATATGTGATAAGCCGCTGGCTCATCTAGTTTTATGGCTAGTATGATCGTGGTTTTGTGCTAATTATATCCCGTTTTCACCCAAATTAGACTTGATTGTCGTCAAGCAGCATTTTGAGTCTGTAAAGTATTTTTAGGTTAATTTAGTTAGTTTTGAGTCAAATAAAGCATTCACTGCCATTTCCTATTGTTTCAGGTTAGAATAAAGCACTTAGAGCCAAGGGAATGAAGAAAACAATGGAATAATGCAATTCTGGAAGATTCGCCTCGCGAGAATCTACTCGCCTCGCGAACCTGAAGACCAGCACGAGCAACAACAGTCACCCTTTCTGGCTCGCCTCGCGGATAACTACTCGCCTCGCGAAAAATCGCCTCGCGAAACATGTTTCGCATCGCAAGCGACCGCAACCCAGAATCTATATTTATAGTCTGTTTTAGGGCAGAACTGATAATTTTTGATTTTCTCTTCTTCTGTTCTTTTCATAGGCGGCTGCGAATTAGGAATTAGGTTTAGTGCTTTGTTTTTCCTTTGTAATGGAGAACTAGTCTCCTTGGATTGATCTACTGCGATTGGTTTCCATTTACGCTTGAGGTTATGTAATTCCTAAACTCATTACTATTCTCTTTCAATATTTGTTCCGTATGTTCTGTTTGCTTAATTCAGGATTATATAGGATAGGTATTGATTTGTTTCGATGATTGTATGTTCCTATACTTAATCGTGTTTGCTTAATTCGCGTGTGTTCGTTCATGTTCGCTTAGTTCATGAGTGCTTCACCCCGTTTGCTTAATTCGGGAATAGGAAGATATGTCTCGCAGCATTGGTTTCGCTTGTTAATTGATGCTACAATCGAAAAGAGAGTAGAATCCGCTTAGGGCTTGGATTTATATGAACCGATGATAGTGGGAAACCGAGAACAGTAGGTTGATCGCTTAGCTTATTTGATAATTATTAGCTTGCATTATTTTTTGCTTTGTTTTCTTTGTTTAATGTCAAATCCAAAACCCCCCAATTCTGACTTTTTCTGTTAATAACAGCCCAAGAGTCTTTGTGAGACGATACTCGAGTTGTCGCACTTCCCCTATCTACATATTTTTGTAAACCGCTCGCTTTTTGACGCGTGTGCGACAGCGCGTTCAAAAATTGGCTCCGTTGCCGGGGACTCTTGTTGTTATTAACAGAAAATTAAATTAAAAAAAATTGCTGAATTGGTCTGAGTGTGAATCTACCCATGGATGATTATATGCAAGATTTTATGCCTAATGTTGATTATGAACCATGCATATATTATCCTAACTTTGATAGGCCACCACCATGCATATATTATATCCTGACTCTCCTAGTTTAATACATCGGTTGCCAAGGTTTAGTGGTCTTGCAGGTGAGAATCCGCAGGAGCATCTGAGGGAATTCCAGATTGTTTGTTCTACAATGCTGAGACCTGAAGGAATGACAGAAAACCACATCAAGATGAGAGCCTTCCCATTTTCACTTGAAGGTACTGCGAAGGATTGGTTGTATTGTCTCGAGCCGAATTCCATCTCAAACTGGTTTGATTTGAAGAAAGTCTTCCTGTTGAGATACTTTCCTGCTTTCAGAGCTGCATCAATCAGGAACAACATTCCTGACCCTTCCACTGATGAGTACCACCCCAGCTGGGGAAACCATCCAAACCCTTGGTATGGGGACTCACAACTGATGTTACCACTGGCACCACCACAGAATCCTCCCCAAGTGACCACTTCTGCACCTTCCGGACCTTCACTAGAGGACCTGTTCAAGCAAATGACTGCACAGATAACTGCACAAATGGAAGCAACAATCTCGAATTTCAACAGAGGATGGAAGCAAGTCAGCGGGACTACACTGCAAACTCCACATTCCCTTGAGGAACATACAAATTCACAAGTAGTTATTCTTGACAATACTTCTGAGGATAATTTTGATAATGATGTCAAGAACACTTCTGTTGATGAACTGTGTGTTGAATCTCCAGATATTCATACATTTCCTGATTCTATCTATTATACTTCATGTGTTGATTGTACTGACTCTGCTTCGTGTGTAGCATGTTTTGAAAGCTCATTCTTTTCAGGGTGTGGGGAGCAAAACGTCCATATGGAACAGGAGACATATGAGGTTGAGGGCCCTGTTCAGCCAGGAAACATAGAAAATGAGGATCAGGAGGACATCTGCTTCACCATGCTTGAGGATAATGAAGAACCTTTGGAATTAGATGCATGTGTTGAAAGTGATGAGGTGGCTGAACTGTGTGCTGAATTTCAAGACATTTAGGCCTTTACTGATTCAGTTTATTGTACCATATATACTGACTGTACTAACACTAACCTTTGTGTGGTGTGTGCTGAGAATTCTGCATGTATAACAGGTGATGGATTTGTCAGTGCAGTGAATGAAGATTGTGCAGAAAATGAAGCAGCACCAGTAACGCTCTCTACCTATTTGCCACCTCCCCCTGTGGAACCACCAGTGATGGAGTTCAATCCTCTGGATTTTGCACCCTTGGATATGAAGACACTATGGCCAGCCCAAGAGGTTGAACCCCGATTTTATTGGGAGGACTTTATTGAGAAAGAGATCAACCTTGACCCAAGAGGGAGTGAGAAGTCCGCCGCACTTGGCGAGGTCACCATAACTATCAAGCACTCACCTCCATATCAAGGCTGCAAGTTAGGGAACCATGGAACAAGCTTCAGTCCTTTGTCTATCACGTGGGCATTATGCTACAAGCCATGGGATCCGGGAGGATCATACTGCAATTTGGGCATTCCGTGGCCCCTGTATCACAGACAGTGGGATCCTGGTGGAACCGCCTCCATGAGTTTTCTCTAAACCTTTTCCTTTTTAATTATGCTTGCTTTGTTTTTGTTTTGTTTTCTTTTAGCTCCTGAATAATTTGAGATGATTAGGAGTATTTGTGTGTTGAGTCTTGAGTCGGCTAGCTTGCTGGGTTTGATTGAATTTTGCATAGATGGATTGCATGATACTTTGTGACTGTTTCCCCCTAGGTCTTGAAAAATTGAAAATTAATCCCCACATGAAAATTGAAAACTGAACTTTGAGATATTTTATTGTGATTGCATGATTTATGATAAGTTTGGGGTGATGGGAAGCACACACTAGGGATAGAATCTCGGTCAAACAATTTGCAAAAATGTCCAGGTGAGGATTTGAGCCTCCAACATGTTTTAATTGTGAGAATCACTTTTGAGTTGCACTTTCCTGAATTTGCTTGAATCTCTTTATGGTTTGCATGTTTATGTGTTGCATCAGATGATTTAGGCAGATTTTCTTTGAATTAGCTACTTGGCCTAAAAATAACCGTCCCTAATGCATGTTCCCTAGTTAGCCCCATTGAGCCTAATTAGCCTGTTAATTCTTGATAACCCTATGTTATGAGCCAAAATCTGAAAAACCATGTTAACCCGATCTTAGGATTAGGAAAGCATGGAATCTTAGCAAGAAAAGGGTTGTAAGAAACTAAGTTTGGGGTGGCTACAAGGATGTGACATGTCATTCTGGGGTGAGAAAAAGAAAAAAATAATAATAAAAAGGTTGGAGCCAAAAGAAAAAAAGAAAGAAAAAAGAAATAAAAGAACAAAAATGTCAAAAAAGGATATCTAAAGAAAAAGGTTGTAGTCGCCCAAAGCATAAGGAAAAAATGGAAAAAGGAATCTGAGTGGAAATTCAAAGTGTAAAAAGTTTCATGCTCTCTTAGTTCCTAGGGACTTAAGCCCAGTACCTTTGTATATCCTACCCTTAGCCAGGCCCCATTACAACCTTAAAAGACCTTTTGATGTTGCATGCATGTTTTCGTGGGAACCTTGGTTGAGATGAAAATCAAATTCATGGGAAGTGCTCTTAAAAATGAAATTGAGTGAATTGTTGATAGCCTACACAAACTGAGCGATTGAGTGAAACACTAAATGCCCTTGTGAGGAAGACGATTGTTTGAATTTGGTGATCTCCCTTTTGTGTGTAACTTATATCCCTTGCTTAGATTATTGACTGCATGAATGATGAAATTCTCAAATGTTCAAAGTAAATGAATGTGGGGATTGCATTGTTGAAAAGGGGGGAATCATTGAGGAAAAATTGTTTTGATGAATTGCTTGAAATTTATGCGGAATTTGATTGAATCTTTTAAGCTTGCCAAGTTTGAGTCCTTTTTGAGTTTTAGTTTGCTTGGGGACAAGCAAAGTTCAAGTTTTGGGTATTTTGATAAGCCGCTGGCTCATCTAGTTTTATGGCTAGTATGACCGTGGTTTTGTGCTAATTATATCCCGTTTTCGCCCAAATTAGACTTGATTGTCGTCAAGCAGCATTTTGAGTCTGTAAAGTATTTTTAGGTTAATTTAGTTAGTTTTGAGTCAAATAAAGCATTCACTGCTATTTCCCATTGTTTCAGGTTAGAATAAAGCACTTAGAACCAAGGGAATGAAGAAAACAATGGAAGAATGCAATTCTGGAAGATTCGCCTCGCGAGAATCTACTCGCCTCGCGAACCTGAAGACCAGCACGAGCAACAACAGTCACCGTTTCTGGTTCGCCTCGCGAAAAATCGCCTCGCGAAACATGTTTCGCCTCGCGAGCGACCGCAACCCAGAATCTGTATTTATAGTCTGTTTTATGGCAGAACTGATAATTTTTTATCTTCTCTTCTTCTGTTCTTTTCATAGGCGACTGCGAATTAGGAATTAGGTTTAGTGCTTTGTTTTTCCTTTGTAATGGAGAACTAGTCTCCTTGGATTGATCTACTGCGATTGGTTTCCATTTACGCTTGAGGTTATGTAATTCCTAAACTCATTACTATTCTCTTTCAATATTTGTTCTGTATGTTCTGTTTGCTTAATTCAGGATTATATAGGATAGGTATTGATTTGTTTCGATGATTGTATGTTCCTATACTTAATCGCGTTTGCTTAATTCGCGTGTGTTCGTTCATGTTCGCTTAGTTCATGAGTGCTTCACCCCGTTTGCTTAATTCGGGAATAGGAACATATGTCTCGTAGCATTGGTTTCGCTTGTTAATTGATGCTACAATCGAAAAGAGAGTAGAATCCGCTTAGGGCTTGGATTTATATGAACCGATGATAGTGGGAAACCGAGAACAGTAGGTTGATCGCTTAGCTTATTTGATAATTATTAGCTTGCATTATTTTCTGCTTTGTTTTCTTTGTTTAATGTCAAATCCAAAACCCCCCAATTCTGACTTTTTCTGTTAATAACAACCCAAGAGTCCTTGTGAGACGATACTCGAGTTGTCGCACTTCCCCTATCTACATATTTTTGTAAACCGCTCGCTTTTTGACGTGTGCGCGACAGCACGTTCAATCTGTTAGCTTTTTACACTGTTACCATCAATGTTCATGATTCCCAGCTTATTATGTGTACTAGTCTATGGCTTCAAATATAAATTTATAAGGATCATAATAAGTGTAGGATGAAGCGCATAACAAAAATCTTGTTGGCCTTTATGGGATTGGTACCACTCTTTGATTCGGGAGAAACTAGCTAGCCGTCGACTAACCGCACGACCTGTGATTAAGGAAAAAAGTTGCGTCATTCTTAACAGCTATAGCTTTTAGCCTAACGGTAAGTATTTGATTCTTCAAATCTGAAGAGCAAAACTTAGTGCAGTATCATAAGTATTTTACGTGCTATTCTTCATCGGGAATATGACACATGAAACAATTTATCAATGAAATTATAATATTGGTAACTGTTGCTACATGTTTTATACTTTTTTTTTTATAATGAAAAAACAACACATGAAGTACATATGAAATTGCATATAAATTTTGTCCAAATTTGAAATGGATATAGGCTTTAACTAAACCCCAATGCCAAGCAATGCCCTACACTACGGATGAAGTTAGCTAGTTTTCTAAAATTTGCAATTAATGATATTCAGTAAAAAGCATCTATGTAACTGTGAATATATGACCAATCATATATGTTTAAAGCCATTTTTTTTTTATAGAAATTTTAAAACCAAAATCTGGTAATAAGGATTCTAACTATTGAAAATATTGGTAGGTGGAGTACTCCATTTTCATTGGACTAAATGTTGATAGCGAATGTGCAACTTTATTTCATAGATGGAACATTAAGGGACTGCACTTATTACATGTGACCTGCGCCGAGAATATGGAGCAACTGAATTTAATGACAGATATTGAGCAAATAAAATCTTGAACAACAAATAGTTGGGAGATTAATAAACTGGAAACATTTTGAATGGCTCACTTTAAATCACAAATTAAAGTATTTAAACTATCTATGTAAGTCCTACATCGATTGACTATATGAGCTAAGAACCATTTATACTAACTTGGACATCCCTATTTCTATGACCTAGTTTTTACAGTGCTACCTCCAGTTACAAACTTCACGTTCCAGATGTTCTCCTTCTATGAGCTAGCTTTTATAGTCGAGGTAGGCTCAATTATTCTAACATAAACCCATTTTTGTATAGAGTCTGGAAAGACTTTCCATAGCAAAGGCAGTGAAGAAAATTTAAATGAACTCCACAGTAGTTAAAATAGTAAAATAGACGTAAATTTGCACTTGATAAGCCAAACAAAATTTGTCATAATTCATAACACAGTCTCTGAAGGGATACTTCAACATTCTAATTAATCTTCTAGATGTACTCGAGTCTAAACAATCTTATCATTACAAATGTCATAAATAAAATGTAAAAAAGGTTCTAAAAAAGCAAAGGAATGCCAAAAGTAAAACTTGAATCAAGTTTCCTAATCATTCATATATATATATATATATATATATATATATATAATTTTCCAGGGCATCCTCCACACGTAACTATGGATACTAATCCCAGGAGCAACTGGACGACATTGAAGAGCTGATATCTCCCAACCATATTTTCTCCAGAAGCAAGAGCCAGAGATGGAACCCCAGACTACTTGTTTAAGGGGCCCGAGTGTGTTACCACTAATACCAATCACATGTTGGCAGTCATTCATATAATTTAATACAGACCCAAGAAAGATATTTCTAAATTGAGTAATGCTACTCACACACATACTTATACATCATCTCAAATCTACACAATTTTTATCATTTAATCGTAACCAATTCTATCTCCTTTTTTGTACACATGTATTCCGATCTTACAATAACTAATCATATGTATGAAAGTGATGTGAGCTACATATATAAAATGTGTGGGAAGTGTTTTCTTTCTAAATTTGATAGCCAATACCACATAGTTAGATCTGTATATATGGATCTTTGGAGCTCTTAGGATTGCTGTCATCTAATTCAAAGCGTGCAGTCTTGAAGTAGAAGAAAAGTAAATAGAAGGTAGACTTTTGTATAATTGCAATGAGCATATATAGAAAGTTAAAACGCTTTCAACTTTCAGTGCTTATTTAAGAGTTTCCTAGCATTCCTTATCCCATAGACTTTTTCTCATGCTCTTGTGCTAAACCCAGCATAGGTATGGAGCATCTCTATATGTCTTTCTGTTATCTGTATCTCACTGCATTTTTCATAGCTGCTAATCAAGTAGTAACTATGAATATAGAATATACAATATGCGTGTTTTCATAGTTTGCATAGTTTTATTCACATACACACAAGCAAAGCTTCTTTTTAACTATCTCTGTTCCTAAAGAGTGTGTAGTATGTTAAGATTAGAGATAGACTTCTAGCTATGAATATGTTTCTCTTAAGAAAGCAAAATATAATAGAAACTTGTAAAGAAAATTAGTCAGCAGAAGTTTGGAAATGGTATAATATTTTTACTTCCTAGTTTCATTTTTTGTTTTTCTTAAATAAAAGATTCTTATGCATATATTTTAGGACCTTATCAGCCATGTTTTGTTTTTTGAAGGCATCATGATTTTTAGGACACTCTTCCTGTTCTTGGCCGTTATGGTGACAAATTCAATAGCTCTCGCGGTCCAACAGACATACATAGTACACATGGACAAGACCAAAATCAAAGCCTCAATTCATTCTCAAGACAGCACAAAACCATGGTTTGAATCAGTCATTGATTTCATTTCTGAAGCTTCAATGGAAGAAGAAGAAGAAGAAGAAGAGTCTTTAGCCCCTAAGCTCCTTTATGCCTATCAAACCAGCATGTTTGGTTTTGCAGCCTTACTTTCTGAGAAACAACTTAAATACATGAACCAAGTGGATGGTTTCCTTTTAGCCATACCTGATGAACTATTAACCCTCCACACAACATACACCCCACATTTTCTTGGCCTAAAGAATGGAATAGGACTTTGGAGTGCTCCTAACTTGGCCTCAGATGTGATCATTGGAGTCCTTGATTCAGGCATATGGCCTGAACACATTAGTTTCCAAGACTCAGGCCTGTCCCCAGTACCCCATCATTGGAAAGGTGTTTGTGAACAAGGCACCAATTTCTCTGCCTCAAGTTGTAACAAGAAGCTTATTGGTGCAAGAGCCTATTTCAAAGGGTATGAAAAGTTTGCTGGAAAAATCAACGAAACAGTCGATTTTCGTTCCCCTAGAGATTCCCAAGGGCATGGAACACACACTGCCTCAACTGCAGCTGGTGATATGGTGAAAAATGCTGGATTTTTTGGCCAGGCTAGAGGCTCAGCAAGTGGAATGAGGTATACCTCAAGAATTGCAGCTTATAAAGTATGCTGGTCTTCTGGCTGCGCCAGTTCCGACATATTAGCAGCAATGGACCAAGCAGTTTCTGATGGTGTTGATGTATTGTCACTCTCTTTAGGGGGTATTCCTAGACCTTATTATAATGATAGTATTGCCATAGCCTCATTTGGGGCAACCCAAAAGGGGGTTTTTGTTTCTTGCTCTGCAGGCAATTCAGGTCCCTATGCATCAACAGTTGGAAACGGTGCCCCATGGATCATGACAGTTGCTGCTAGCTACACCGACCGAACGTTTCCGACAAAAATAAAGCTTGGAAATGGAAAGATTTTTAAAGGATCATCTTTATATCAAGGCAAGCCAACAAACCAACTTCCCCTTGTCTATGGCAAATCAGCAGGTACAAAAAGGAAGCACAGTTTTGCAGTAGAGGCTCACTTGATTCAAAGCTTGTGCATGGAAAAATAGTTGCTTGTGAAAGAGGAATCAATAGTAGAACTGAAAAGGGTGAGGAAGTGAAAATGGCAGGTGGGGCAGGAATGATACTACTTAATTCTGAAAATCAAGGAGAAGAGCTTTTTGCTGATCCTCATGTTTTACCAGCCACTTCCATAGGGGCTTCAGCAGGTAAGGTTATTAGACGCTATATCCGCTTTGATAAAAGACCAACAGCTTCAATTTCCTTTCTAGGGACAAGGTATGGTGACCCTGCACCAGTAATGGCAGCATTTTCTTCTAGAGGGCCAAGTATAGTGGGACCAGATGTGATCAAGCCAGATGTGACTGCACCTGGTGTGAACATCTTGGCTGCTTGGCCATCAAAAACTAGCCCAAGCATACTCAAGAGTGACAAAAGAAGTGTACTATTTAACATAGTCTCAGGTACCTCAATGTCTTGCCCTCATGTAAGTGGCATAGCAGCACTGCTTAAGTCTGTCCATAAAGATTGGTCTCCTGCAGCTATCAAATCTGCTCTGATGACTACTGCTTACACATTGAACAATAAAGGATCTCCAATTACTGACATTGGCTCAAAGAAATCAGCATTTGCTAACCCTTTTGCATTTGGTTCAGGCCATATTAAGCCAGAAAGTGCTTCTGATCCAGGGTTAGTCTATGATATCAGCACCAAAGACTACTTAAATTACTTATGCAGCTTAAACTATACCTCTTCTCAGGTTGCTTTATTATCAAGAGGTAATTTTGCATGTTCTAAAAAAGCAGTTTTTCAAGCTGGTGACTTGAACTACCCTTCATTTGGTGTTCTATTTGTCAGCAGTGCCCTAAATGCTAGTGTGACATACAAGAGAGTTGTCACAAATGTTGGAAAACCCCAAAGTGATTATGCAGTTCAAGTGGAACAACCAAAAGGAGTTTCAGTTACTGTTGAACCAAGGAATTTGAAGTTTGGAAAACTAGGACAGAAATTGAGCTACAATGTGACATTTTTTGCATTTGGAAGATCAAGAGTTGCTGGTATCTCATCATTTGGGTCACTCACTTGGGTATCTGGGAAATACAAGGTTCGAAGTCCTATAGCAGTAACCTGGCAATAGCAAAGGTCTTTCTAAAGGGTAGTATTTGAGAGGAGAACAGAGAACTTTATTTGATGACACATCACATTATTGTTCAATATCCTAAGTTCAGTAGTGAGATAAGGGTGATTTACAATTGCTTCTTGCTAATTATTTCAATGTTGTTGGGAATTTATTTGGAGACTTTTCCCTTATAACTTTATTTTATTTTAAGTTCTTAGTATATTTAATAATGAGTTTAATTTTTATGCACCGTTAGGATGACATTTTTCATATATTACAAATCATTATATGTGTGACTTTTAAGGTAGTTATGATAAAGTTTAAACATTTTTAATAATATATCAATTTATAGTTGGTTGATAGTGTTAAAAATATTTAATTTAACCTTACATACCAATTAAATACTTTAATAATTCTAAATTTATAACCAACTAGTGTGTGTTTGGATTGGTGTCGGGTTCCATGGCAACACAAATCCAACACCCAATGTGATTTTTCAACGCCAATCGAGAGTGTCATTGAAATTGGATTTGCATTGGCGTTAAACTCAATGCCAATCCAAACACGTATGTGAAAATTGCCTTCCTCATAAGGAAGAGCATATTAGATTAATATACATATATGTTAAATACGTAACCAATGTGTAAACAAAATTAGTTAGGAAGTTAGTTTTATTAGTTAGGGAATTAGTTTAGAGTTATTAAGTGTTTCTATATAAATACTTTCTTTTGTATCTTCTCATTCAATAAATTCAATCATGAAACTATTATCAAGTTTCTTCTCATGATATGGTATCAGTAGCAAATTTTTTTTTAGCATGTTTCCTTCTCTTCTTGAAGAAACATTTCAATTCTCTTTTATGGGAGTTCTTGAATGATATCATTATCCTTGAATTATTTTGATTCCGCTCCATACTTTTTTCCTTTTCAAAACCCCTTTTCATTTTCTTTATTCTACTTTCTCTCAGTTTTTTTTTCCTCTCAATCTTTCTCTCCGAGAACCAAGAGCCATGGCAAAGAATCACTCAATATAGCTTCTTGTGACCGGTGGAGATTCGATTTCAGTCACAATGTGATGATTGCTTATGAAGGACACGTAATCCTCAAATTGGAGATAGCATGTAGCATTCAAGGTGACGAGCCTTGATCACAACTTTGACGTTCAGTGCTTCGCAAGGCAAAAAGGGATGCTCCCCCAGAGTTCTCAATTTCATATAAGCTAGTTCGATAAATATAAAGTGCCCTTGGAGTCCAGTTCAGATAAAAGAAGTGGTGCCACTGATGCAGTTCATTGAAGAACAAGAAGAGTTATCAAAGAAAATGGAAGAAGAACGAGAGTCTGTGGAGAAAACACGTGCAACCATGACTCTTGATGCTGCTAGTGCTATGGAGGAAACTACAAGCAGATCATGGAACAACAACAAAAAATTCAAAGAACCGTGAGTAAATCCCAGCAACCGTATTTCAATATATATATATATATATATATATATATATATATATATATATTCAAAGAATGGTGAGGAAAACCCAACACCCATTACAAAAATTCATGAGGCCTATAGAGCCAATTTCAAGCGACCAAAGACTGATGTTAAATTCCAGCAAGTCGCCTATTTTCATTTACAAATTTCTTCAAAAAAAATTATTTCATTCTCTTTTGTATCCAAGCCGGGAGTTCTTAGTATACACTCTCCAGCTTGAGGGGGGTATTAGATTAATATACACGTATATTAAATACGTAACCAATGTGTAAACAAAATTAGTTAGGAAGTTAGTTTTATTAGTTAGGGAATTAGTTTAGAGCTATTAAGTGTTTCTATATAAACACTCCCTTTTGTATCTTCTCATTCAATAAATTCAATAATGAATCTGTTATCAAATTTCTTCTCATGATAGAGCACGAAAAGGAGAAGATAAATTAATTAAGAAAATTACATGTGACTTACCAACATAGCTATATGTTTGGATGCACAACTTAATGAAGAGCTTATTTAATAAAAATAAGCTAATGTTATAAATTATATTTATAAACTCTTTCAACCATATGTAAAAGCGCTTATGTAATGAGATAACCCCGATTAACCTCTTCCAAATGCATTGACTTGGGAAAAAACTTTTGTTCTAGAAGATTAATTAATAAGAAATTTATACCACTCAGCTTGTTATATGTTCCAATCAAGTTACTCCACGCGGCAGATCCGTCACGAAGTACTGATAGCATCGGTAACATTACGCAAGCCTGAAAAGGTTAAAATGACAGCATTTCGTAACCTGCCATGCCGGTATTCCACGAGCCCATTGCACACGTCGTCAACCGCTGACCTGGGAAGCGGGGGGAGAGAGAGAGAGAGAGTCCTTCCCTCCATCTCATGAATGTCCCCCCCTTCTTTGAAGCATCTGGAAAAGTCATGCTTTCCCTCTCTTTCTGCTCATAAAAATTCAACACCCACCACCATTCACCATTGATATATCAATCAATCTTCCAAGATTTTTTTATAAAATAGTATGTGATCAATCCCAGTTGTCATCTTTTATAAGCACTGCAATTCATTTCTCTTTTCTTTTTCTCCTTATTCTACATGTGTACAATTCTTTTGTATCAATAATAATCAATTCAAATACAATTAACATGATTCTTGTGTATTGAAAATTTGAAACTCTAAAAATTTGTGTTGTTTTTATATGTTATTATCAAGGGTGAGGATTTTGTGTTTTATTTGATGGATAATAATCATGGTTCTTCATCATCATCTCCATACCGGTATCCTAACCCATATTTGTACCCTCCAAACCCTTATTCACCATACCCACCTCCACCTTCACCTTCAACCCAAGGTCATGATCCATATGCACATCATCATCACCCTTATCCATATCCTTATACTTCTTCACATTCCTTCAACTATTCCTATCCCCCACCTCCTAGATCACCCCCTTCTTCCTCCCATTCTGGCCCCTTAGATTACTTCTATCCTCAACCTCCTAGAATATTAACCCCATCACCCAGCTCCCATTCTATCCCACAAGACTATTCCTATCCCCCTCCTCCTCAACCACCCTCCCCCTTAGGTCCTCATACTTCTTCCTCCTTAGACTTTAACCACCCTCCTCCCCATTCTGACTTTCCTCGGCCGCCGTCATTTTATACTCCTTCCCCACCTTATCCTTACCCCTACCATGTTCCTCCAGGGACTCACAACAGTCCTTCTCAGCCTTCCCTCTCTCACCAAGCTAGTTTACAACATGGATCATCATCTCATTACTATTATCAACAAAACGCGTCTCCGGACGATAGTTCTCAACCCCATTCGCGTGTCAATAGCTTCTCTGGTCCTTACCAGCAGGAGAGCACAAGCACTAGTGATAATTATAAACCTTCTCAGGGTTCTGCTTACCCGCGTTTGGATGATCTTATGAGCAATGTTCGGTTGTCCGATAACCAGCCAAGTGCTCCTGCATCACCCCCTGCACCTGCAGTGCAACCACTGTTTCATTCCATTTCAGTTCCAAAGTTACAACAGAAGAAAGATGAGTTTTATGGATATTCTAATAACTCCTTCTCAGGTTGGGGATCCTCCTACTCCGGTCGAGTGGATTCGTCTAAACTTTCAGATTATTATGGCTCATTTAATGATTCAGTGCATAGTCAGAGTATGCAGATTGTTCCAACGCAGAATAAAGGGTCCTTGAGAGTTTTGCTCCTACATGGAAATTTAGACATATGGATTTATGGAGCCAAAAATCTTCCAAATATGGATATGTTCCACAAAACATTAGGGGATATGTTTGGTAGATTACCTGGTAGTGTGAGCAATAAAATTGAAGGAACTATGAAGATTACCAGTGATCCTTATGTATCAATTTCAGTATCAAATGCTGTAATTGGGAGGACTTATGTTATTAGCAACAGTGAAAATCCTGTTTGGATGCAACATTTCTATGTTCCCATCGCGCATCATGCTGCTGAAGTGCACTTTGTTGTTAAAGACAGTGATGTAGTGGGTTCACAGCTCATTGGCATTGTGGCAATTCCAGTGGAACAAATATACTCAGGGGCAAAAGTAGAAGGTGCCTACCCTATCCTGAACAATAATGGGAAGCCTTGTAAGCGAGGTGCTGTCCTGAGCCTGTCAATTCAGTACATCCCAATGGAGAAACTGAGTATTTATCATCAAGGAGTCGGAGCAGGGCCTGACTACATTGGGATTCCTGGAACATATTTTCCTTTGAGGAAAGGTGGAACTGTTACTTTATATCAAGATGCTCATGTTCCTGACGGATGCCTCCCTAACGTGCTGCTTGACAATGGGATGTATTATGTTCATGGGAAGTGTTGGGTTGACATCTTTGATGCCATATGCCAAGCTCGGCGTTTGATCTATATTACAGGGTGGTCAGTCTGGCCTAAAGTTAGGTTGGTAAGAGAAAATGCTGGTTATGCATCACATTATACCTTGGGTGAACTTTTGAGGTCAAAGTCACAAGAAGGAGTAAGAGTTCTTCTCCTTATTTGGGATGATCCTACATCAAGAAGCATTTTGGGTTACCAAACAGTAAGTAATATGATTTTTTCTGTTACATATCTTTGCATTTCCCTGTTTCGAAGGGTTACATATCGTTGCATTGCATTTGCCTGTTTGGAAGGGCTGATAGGATTTGATTGGTAATTTTCTGCATGTCACATCCTTGCTTCATGTTGTTATTATATTTATAAATACATTTTTATAACATTTTGAATTTCCTTGATTGTGACTATTTTTACCTTTGATAAAGAAAAAGAAATTGAATGTTGGCTTTTGCAAGTGGGCAGAAGAAAGGGCTGATTGATCCCACAACAAAATTTTCTTTCTGATAAAGTTTATTTCTGTCCTTCCATTGGCTGATGGTGGCCCTAAACAAATCAGAGCTGAATATTTTCAAAACCTGTTTGGATTTGGAGTTAGGACATTTTATATCTTGGCTCGTTACATTCTTAAACTAGGATCTTCTTAAAATCTGTCTTGAAAGTCACACCAACTTGTCGGTTAACTTGTTACTGCCCTTAGGTAGATGGTAATAATATAAATGAAGTGACCAGCTAAGTGGTTCTTTTCTCTTGTTGTGTTAGTACTTTTCCATTTGTGACAGCTTATGTTTACTTTATTTCAAGACTCTGATTGTTGAGCAAATATATATATATATATATATATATATATATATATATTTTATTATAATGAATATAGTATTGATGATTTTCTCTAATAGTTTTGATTATGCAAAACTCTGCAACTTTACCTTTAGGATGGCGTCATGGCAACCCATGATGAGGAAACTCGACGATTTTTCAAACACTCTTCAGTGCATGTGCTGCTTTGTCCTCGCACTGGAAAACGACATAGCTGGATCAAACAAAAGGTTAGGTTTGACAACTACTTAGTGAAATCACAATGTTGATGAGCAACATTTTCAGCTTTAGATGAACTTGGTCTGTGATTGTGTATGAAAATTTAATTTCAGAATGTTGAATTATGGGATTACAACGCGGGGAATGGTTAACAAAATGAGGGCAGATCATATCCATTCAAGATGACTATAATTCCAAAGAAAGGTCAACATGGATTGTTTGGTTGTGTAAACCATAAAAATTGTGTTGATGTTAATAAAAGGGACAATTATGTGGGAGAATATATAAAGGAATAGAGTATGATCAAGGATGATTTGGCTGGGACATACATGGAATGATGTTATATCTTTAGAGGTTGTTGCTTGGTAGGAATAGATGAGACATAAAATTCATGAGTTTAATCTCTGTTTATTTGTTAGATTTGGATTACTTTCATCTAGCTCAAGTGTTTCCTAGTTCTTTTGTTGTTTATTTTTTTCTTTTTTATTATTTTATTCATTACAATCAGTTAGGACAATATTTATTATCTGAATCTCATGATGTGGCAGTAAGGTCATGTGGTATTCAGTATGATGAAAGTTTATTAAAAGCATATACAGCATGAGAAGTCATGTACGATATTTTCTCAAATAATTCTTATAAGGAATGTTGATTGGATCCTTGTGAGTTTTAACTAAAAATCTGTCTAATGTTTTTAGTTATAAACTGACTGCTAGCCATTTTACATTGACTTAAAGGCATGTGTTAAAATTATGACAATAAATCTCTGTTCTTTTTCATCCTAAGAACTATACTGAATTTCCAAGACATTATTTTTGGCATATTACTCATGCAAGCACTTAAAACTTCAGTTCAATAGTTTTTCTTTACAAGGTTGTTTAGCTGCAAAGGTTATCGACTGTTTATATTTTTTATTTTTGTAGAATGTATCCTCAACTTCCATGCAAAAAGGAAAGTGAAACTTGAATTACATGTATGTCAAAATTTTTGTCAAGGTTCAGTTTTGCTTGCTTTTACATCTTGTTTTAGGTGGATCTCTTGTCGTGTTATTACATACTTCTACAATTTCAGTTTCAGACTTCTACTTTGAATATCTTGTTTATCAGGAAGTTGGCACTATATATACACACCATCAGAAAACTGTAATTGTGGATGCTGACGCTGGAAATAACAGAAGAAAAATTGTAGCATTTGTCGGTGGACTTGATTTGTGTGATGGGCGATATGATACCCCTAACCATTCTATCTTTAGAACACTACAGACACTACATAAGGATGACTATCACAACCCTACTTTCACGGTAATCTCTTCTTTCAGACTCCATTTTGTTGCATGATAGAGACTACCTGGAGTTTTCCATCAATGGTTTGATGAGGAATGGATGAATGGAAGCATTTTGTTGAGAGTAAGAAGAGAAAAGAGAGCTGTATGATGAAATCCTTGTGCTTCCAACTAAACAGCGGATGCTCCTATCCATAGCCTTAGTGAAATAATTACAAAATAAATCTAGAGGATTCTTTTCTTATCTACATGATATTATATGATGTGATATGATATGATATGTCTATACAATAAATCTGCATAATAATTACAAGGATTCCAACACTCTCCCTCAAGATGGAACATATAGGTCATATGCATCAAGCTTGTTATACATATAACTTATCCGAGGACTTTTAGACTTGGTGAAAACATCTGTCAGTTGATCATTAGAATTGACAAAGCTTGTGATGATGGCTCTAGATAAGATCTTCTCTCTAATAAAATGACAATCGATCTCAATATGTTTGGTCCTCTAAAAAAGTATTAGATTAGATGCGATATGCAATGCAACTTGATTATCACCGGTGGTTGTCATCTACATAATCTCCCCAAATCGGAGTTCGTGGAGTAAATGTTTTAACCAAATGAGTTCACAAGTGGTTGCGGCCATGGCTCTATACTCTGCTTTGACACTCGATCTTGCGACCACATTTTCTTGCTTTTCCATGATATCGAGTTACCTCTAATGAATACATAACACCGAGAAGTGGATCTTCTATCAGTTGGAGAACCTGCCCAGTCAACATCCAAATATTCGGCAACCTGATTGTGAGTTTTATCTTCATAGAGAAGGCCCTTTCCGAGATTGGGCCACCTTTATTCCCAAGAACTACTGAAGTGGGCCAAGATCTTTGGTCTGAAAGTCATGAGATAGTGTTTTACTTGAGTTATACCATGGTGGTCACTACTAGGGATAACAATATCGTCGACATACACAATCAGATAAATGCACCCTTGTGTGGAATGGAGATAAAAAAATCTCACTTTATGTCATACCGAACAGCTGGATACAATGCTAAATCTGTGAAACCAGGCCTTAGGAGATTGTTTAAGGCCATATAGTGACTTGTGAATATGACAAACTAGTTCGAAAGACTCCCCCCGAGCAATGAATCCTACAGGTTACTCCATATTAACTTCTTCGGCAGGGTCACCATGGAGAAAAAGGCATTTATGATGTCCCACTGAAGAAGGGGCCAATGGCGAATAGCAGCCATAGAAAAAAATAGACAAACAAAGGCCATATTTGCCACGGGCGAGAAAGTATTCTCATAATCAAACCAAAAACCTGAGTATACCCTTTTGCCACGAAGCAAGCCTCAAGGCAATCAATCTTACCATCGAGGCCAACCATGACTGTAAAAATCCACTGAGAACCTACAACAGACTTCCTAAGAGGAAGAGCAACAAGTTCCGAAGTACCATTGCTCTGAAGGGCACACATCTCGTCAACCATAGCTTGTCTCCCCCAGGATGGGATAAAGCATCACCTGTAGATTTAGATAGAGACGTAGAAGAGACACGGAAGAAGGACAAACATAATGCAAAGAAGAGAGACAATGATAACAACAAGTAACATAGTAAGGAGAAGGGTTACAAATAGACTATATACCTTTCCGAAGAGCAATGAGAAGTTTAGAATCAGAGGTAGTGTCAGAGTTGGTAAAAGAGTTGGAGCTGGAGGATGGTCTGGAGGAGAGTCCGCAAAAGCCTTATCAGTGACTAGCGTACGAAGAGGGTCTAGAGGCGGAGGTAGAGGTGGGGGGTACGCGATGAAGATATACCTGGAAGGGACGAATAGCGGGGGTGGGTTCCGGAACATCCGTAGTTTGAGGTTTAGGCAACTCGAAGGAGACGAGAGTTAGAGAGATGAGTGAGACCCCATGGATTGACTCAAAAAGCGACTCAGGAGTTGGAGAATGAGACCCAAAGTACGAGACCGACTATAAGAAGGTAACATTGACGGAGACAAGAAAACATTGAGGCCAGGAGAGAAACAACAATAACCTTTGAGACTAAGTGTAACCAAGAAAGTCCTACTTAAGGGACCGAGTTGATAATTTACAAGACCAGTAGTGATATTTTGGACATAACAAATGGACACGAAGACATGCGGTACTAGGGAATGGAGAGGTTGATGAGGAAACAAGACAGAGTGAGGAATGTGGTTATCATTGAGAGAGGAGGGCATACGATTAATGAGGTAAAAAGAAGTAAGAATGACATCACCCCAAAATGGGGACGGGACATGCTCGTGAAGTAAGAGCGCCCAAGTTGTTTCAATAAGGTGGCGATTTTTACGTTCTGCAACCCCATTTTGTTGAGGGCTATGAGCACAAGAAGTTTGGCGAAGAATGGCATTAGAAGCCATAAAATTTTGGAAAGGCAGAGATAATTAGTCACAGACATTATCACTACGGAAAGTGCAAATTGAGACACCAAATTGAGTTTTTATCTCACTGTAAAAATTTTGGGAAATTGAAAACAATTCAGACCTGTTTTGCATTAAAAATAACCAAGTACAACAAGGATAGTCATCAATAAAATTGACAACATATTTAGACCTTAAAGTGGACACAGTATGACCAAGACCCAAACATCAGGATGAACTAATGCAAAAGGAGATGTAGCTTTTCAAGACATGGATGACCCAACTTAGCCTGGATGGGGAGAGGAGAGTCAAAGACCAAGCCAACATGAGAAGGAGCGAAAAGCTAATAGAGGTCATGGGACTCTCATTTGATGTCAATCATTCATCCCGAACTCCGGTTCTACTGGAAGACATAATCTTTAGTAAACGAGATGATACAATCAAGAGAATGACTTAAACTGCTAATGGAAAGTATATTAAAAGGAGAACCAAGAACATAAAGTACATAATCAACAGAAAGGGAATGGAGGCGATGGGCAGCCCCACCCTTTGAGTGTGTTTTGAAACCATTAGATAACGTAACAACAACCAAATAACCAGATGTAGAAATTAGGATAAAACATAATTGTTACTAGAGACATGATCGGTGGCACTAGAGTCAAGGATCCAAGGACCCAAAGATGACGAAACAACCAAAAGAATTACCCGTGTGCATAACAGAGGCAGTGGAAATAGAGCCTTGACGTTGCTTATACTTTAGAAAGTCAACATAGGCAGTGAGAGAAATAGTTGGTTGCGCAAATAACCCAGACGATTTAAGGTGATCAACATGTGCAACATTGGTCTGCAAGGAGGGAGGCCATGCAGAGTCCAAAACTTGTCAATAGTTTGACCCAAATGGTGACAATTGTTGCAATTTGGGTGAGGCTTACCAAAGTGACCCCCCGGTACAACTACGACTGTTTCCTTGGGATACAAGTGCAGAGGCATCAATCGGAGTAGAGGCAGCATAGGATCAGGGGGCTGCATGGTCAGGAACAAGAGTAAAGTGGACCAAGCCACGGATAGACATAGGACAATAGGGGTCCTCGGGATCTAATCACTGGTTGGTTGAGTATTCTGGAAGCAAACCATACAGGGCCAACAACATAAAATAGGTACCGCACTGATCAAGTTTATATGTAGGTATTGCGGCTAGGGGCCAAGAATTCATTAAAGTTATGCAGAGCCCACGAACCTTCCCTAAATAAGTACAAAAGAGATAAGATTATCCAACTTTCGAGGTGCAATGACACTCATGAGATCTGAAAAACTCCATAAAGATGTTGAGTGTCGTTGGTGTAAAGAAACTTCGCTTGTCCCAAACTAACTCACAAGTGATGTCCGTATGGAAGATCTGTTTCAGAGATGGATGAATAGTGAACTTGATAATGCTGCACAGGTGAGCATCAATCTTGTTCCTCTGCTTCTTGGTCAAGTGGTCAGCATATTCTTTTCTTGTATGTTCAGCCAGAGTTTAATTTCAGAAGTCCATGTATCATAGTTGCTTCATCCAATTTGTCAGTGGAGAATGGGCACTGATATAACTGGTGAAAACAAGGGGCTCAGCCTTGCAAGGGTCCTTGGGAGCATTTGAACAGCCAGAACCAGCCATGGGTTAGAACTCTAAGGGAAAAACTGAAATTACTGGTATCTAAAAGCTCTGCGCAAGGGAAGGTAACACCACAAGGCTCCGATTAAAGATAAGGGTTGATCCTTGTAGAGGAGGGAGAAGTTACCACTGGGAGGCAAACAACTACTGGAAAGCTGGTCGGATGCACCTCCACGCGCGTATGGAAGATGCACGAGTGCGGTTAAAGGCAGAAGCAAGAGACGGTGCATGAGCGCGCGTTGGGCGTTTATTGAGGTTGGGACTTATGTGACTGGACAAATTGGCGGCTGGAGATTCTGGTCTTGGGGTGGCTGACCGGAAATCTTACCAGAGCAGTGGATGGCAGCAACAGATAGTGCCAACGGGCGGCAGACGGCGACGACAGATGGCGGAAGGAAGACATGACATAGGGACTTCCAGAAACTGGAATTGAAACACAATTGTCTGGAGAAAAAAATTCACCTGTGGGCAGTGGGTCCACTGGGTACGCACAAATTAGGATTGTCTTTCTTTAGGTTCTAGATATCATGTTGAGAGTAATGAGAAATTCGTGTTTAAACTACACAGCGGGAGACTCAATGAAATAATTACATAATAAATCTAGGGGATTCTTTTCCCATTTACATGATATGATATGATATGCCTATACAATAAATCTACATAATAATTACAAGGATTCCAACACATTTGTTCAAAAAATAGATACTAAATGTATAAATGCATGTTTTAGCAGTTCTAGAGGAAGTCAAAGCATAATCAAGAAATGCTTTTTGTCTTCTTCTAAACCAATGATTGAAGAGATTCTTTTGGTTGTTATATGTTGTGTGTGTCCATTTTCAGTCCAGCATACTTTGAACTACAAAATTAGCATCACCAGTGATATTGTTAGATACCCTGGTTACTAAAGTTAAGGGGGATAAAAAGTATAGTACAGACAGAGACAACAAGGGGAAGAAGAGACAATTGGTTTGTAGCAGCCTTGCCTATGTGGCAAGGAGGGTGGGAGAGAAGGGAAATGGTTTGGAGCATCGATAAAAGGGAGGAAAAGGTATGGGAGATTGCATTTAGTCATTGAGTGAAGAATTGTGGCCTTTAGGTAGAGAGGAAGCAGACCCTTGAAGTTCTGCAGTGTCTCTTTCTTTCTATTTTTTCTCTTTTTCTTTCAGCCTTATAGAAATTGAAGAGGCATGCCTTTGTTGTAAGGAGTTAATCTCTATATTTTCTCAAGAGAAATCCAAGTTCCTATCAGATATGCTAAACGTATTAATAAACAAATGTTATTTCTATTGACATGCCCTAATTGCACGTCTAAAATTTTCCTGCAAAAATCTGTTTATGAAGGAGATGTTCTGATATATAAGTTTTAGAAGTCAAGCAACTTAAATTATGGTGGACCCTTGCTAGGAACCAATAAGCTGCAATTTCTGAATGTGTTTGAAACAATCAGGCCATTTTATTCTGATGATAATGATTATTTCATGACAGGGTAATACTGGTGGTTGTCCACGGGAGCCATGGCATGACTTGCATTCTAAAATTGATGGTCCTGCAGCTTATGATGTTTTGACTAATTTTGAGGAGCGCTGGTTAAAAGCTTCAAAACGTCATGGGATAAAGAAGTTGAAAACTTCATATGATGATGCTTTACTTAGGATGGAAAGAATTCAAGATATTATCGGCATCAATGATGCTCCTAGTGTTGGTGATGATGATCCTGAAGCTTGGCATGTTCAGGTTATTAGTTATTTATCACTGAATAGATATTTCAATTTTCTAGTGGCAATTTTCTTTGCATTTACTCTAAAAGGAAATTTGATTGTATTTACTTTGGAGTGTAGATATTTCGTTCAATTGATTCAAATTCTGTTAAGGGATTTCCAAAGGATCCAAAAGATGCAACTGGCAAGGTAAATAAAAGCTGTGTTTCTATTTTCCTTTTTTCATGCTTCATTTCAATTCATCAGACTTCAACCACATTGTGTTATATGTGCTTTGAGAAGGTCAAGCATTATTGTACTTTTACAGAACCTAGTATGTGGGAAGAATGTGCTCATTGACATGAGCATACATACAGCATATGTGAAGGCCATTCGTGCTGCACAACATTACATTTATATAGAGAATCAATATTTCATCGGATCTTCATACAATTGGAGTCAACATAAAGACCTTGGTATGGAACAACTCCTTTCTGCTTTATTGTTTGCTAGTTCTTCAATTATTGCAACTGGTGCTATCCTGAAGATTTTGTAGAACATAATTCACACGGAATATCAGCTTGTTAGGGATAAATCATCCAAAGCCAGAATCCAGATTGATTTTTCACTGATTTAATTAAGTTACCTACAAATTATATACAGAAAACAATCTTTTAGATGTATGGTATGCCTTCTGGGTGCATTATATACATGAAAGGCTCTGGAAGTTACATGAGTTTGTCATAACTGATACACATCATATTGTTTCATTGTTTGCAAAAAGAGCCAATTAAGAAGTAAATTATAGTGATGCCTATGACAATCCTCCATCAACTGTGTTGTTTCTACGTTCTCTATCATTTTCTGGATGAGAATGCATTGTTATTGAGGTTCCATAAGATTTAATTTGAAGATATATTTTTTATGTTAAATTTCATGTTTTGCAGGTGCTAATAATTTAATCCCTATGGAAATTGCTCTAAAGATTGCTGAAAAGATAAAGGCTAATGAGAGATTTGCTGTGTATATTGTAATTCCAATGTGGCCAGAGGGTGTTCCAACAGGGGCTGCCACACAAAGGATTCTATTTTGGCAAGTATGATTCAATTCACAATATGAAAGCCAAATTTATTTGGCAAGGATTTGATTTAATTTTTCAGTTGGCATTTGGAATTATTCACTCTGACATTGAATAGCATACCAGCTCTATCATTCTCATATTAGATAATTTTCCTATTTGATCACCTATCCTTTCTGCTCTAGGACAGGTGGCTGTTTAGTCAAACAAAACAGAATATCATTGTGATCATCATAATTTAAAGGATCTAGAATAACTTTTTTATTTTTTATTTAATTATTATTATTTTATAATTCCAATTTCCAAACTGCTGAGGTATAGATGAAAAAAAGAAATTGGAAATACAAATTATTCCAAAACTCAGATATCACAATGGTCTGCCAAATTAGTGGTATGGCTCAATTGTTCTAAACTCGTGGCTTCCTGATGTTTAAAAGTTATAGCACCTGTCAGTATTTGGTTATTGCATTCATTAATCTGGAATTATTTTTTAATTTTTGTAGAATAAAACGATGCAAATGATGTATGAGACAATTTACAAGGCTTTGGTTGAGGTTGGGCTTGAAGCAGCATTCTCTCCACAAGACTATTTGAACTTCTTCTGTCTTGGTAATCGGGAGGCCATAGATTTGTATTCTAATGTCAGTGTGTCCGGAAATCCTCCTCCAGCAAATAGTCCTCAAGTATGTTACTATCAACCCTTTCCCTTCCACTTCCCAATGACATTTTTTGTGCTGCCATTTTGAAGAAAAACAATGTTTTCTGTTGTTTATTCCATGAAGATGACACTAAGTATTGGCCATTGACCACAGTATATGAAGCACGGACACCTCTTCAAAGTGCCGTGTCGCGTGTCGGACACGCCTCGGACACCGACACTTCTTAGACACGTCTATATGTATATAAGCGGTGTCCCGATGTTAAATGTTTTGGACATTAGCCGTGTCGCGGTGTCCCTGTCGTGTCGTGTCGCGGTGTCCGTGTCAGAGTCGGTGCTTCATAGGCACCACACTAAGTATTGGCCAATCATATCCTTTTTGAATCAGGGATGAAAACTGGAATCACTAATTAGGAAAGGTACAAAAATAAATTAAGAAACAAATCAGCAAAATAAGGAAACAGAATATTTGGGTTCGACTAGTTGTTAGGCCTAATCAAACTCAATAAAAAGCATATTAAAACAGAATAAAACTCTGTAATTGCAGAGTTGAAACACATTAATTAGGTGAAGATTCCCACGCGACTAACAACCCCCGTCAAATTGTAGAGTAGAAGTTGATCATTCTCAACTTCTGCTCAATTTGTCAACCTTAATCCTTGATAAGGTCTTGGTTAACACATTAGCAACTCAGCAACCGGTAGAGACATAATTCAAATCGATGAGACTTGAATTATGAAATGTCTAAAAATCTCCACATGCTTTGTCCTATCATGATGAGTGATATTGTTGACTATCCTATGATTGCTATATTGTCGCAAAACACTTCTATTGATAAATCAACATTGAAGTTTAATTCCATGAGGAGCCTTAAAATCCACATTTCTTCACATATTCCAGGTGCTATAGCATGGAATTTTGCCTCCACGCTACTCCTGGTAACCACGGGCTATTTTTTGCTTCTCCAAGTTACTAAATTTCCCACACAAAAGGTACAATAGTTTGTAGTTGACCTTCTATCAATAACTGAATCAGTCCAATCTGAATTAGAGTATACTTCCACCACTTTATGATTCCCTTTTTCGAAATACAATCCCTTGCCTAGAGTAATTTTCAGATATCTCAAGAATCAAGATTCTATTTACTGCCTCCAAATGCTCCTTAGTAGATTGATTCATGAATTGACTCACAACACTGACTGGAAAGGTTGATATCTGGATCTGGATGAGTTTAGATATAACAGTTTTCTTACCAGTCTCTGATATCGGCCAGTGTCCACAAGGGTACTGTCCCTTTTGAGACCAAATTTGTAGTTGGTTTTGAATGGGAGTGTTTGCTAGTTTACACCCCAACATACCAGTTTCTTCCAGCAGGTTTAGGGTGTATTTCCTTTAAAAAATGCAGATGCCTTCTTTAGTCCTTGCAACTTCCATACCGAGAAAGTATCTCAAGTTGTTGAGGTTCTTGACTTCAAATTCAGTCGCTAGAGATTTTCTCAATCAGGCTATTGTGTCAATATAGTCTCCAATGATCACAATATCATTCACATATCAAATCAGAATTGCCAATCTTCTGTCTAACGTTGACTTGACAAACAATATATGTTCAGTTTGGCATTGTTTGTACCCTTGAGCCTTGACAACCGTGGTGAATTTTTTACATCTAACTGATGTAGGGGACGGTCTAGGCATGTAACAATTGAGAGTAGAACTTTGATGGTGTTGCATTTGGCCACTGGTGCAAATGTTTCTTGGTAATCTATTCCATAAAGTTTAGGTGAGCCTTTGGCTACAAGTCTAGCCTTATACTTCGCTATAAAAATCCACTTTCATCATACTCCTATCTAGTCCTGCCACGTGGAAGGTCAACTATTTCCCACGTCTCATTCTTTTCAAGGGCATTCTACTCCTCTCAGGTGCCACTCATCCATTCTTCACCGCCTCAGTAATTTTTTGAGATTTTCTCAAGAGCAACAATATTTGCAAATGCCTTTAGACTTGGGGACAATTTTTCATAAGCAATAAAAAATAAAATTGCTAATTGCATGTCTAACACAGGTTCTTACCCTCTTTCTCAAAGCAATGTGCAGATCCAACTCCTCTTCAGGACTTGGAGTGCTGGAGGTGGTCTGACCTAGTTCAAGACATGTGCTATCTCCACCATTTGAAATTTCCCTACTCAATAAAAAGTACTAAACACAATAAACTGTAATTTCAGAGTTGAAACACATTAATCACGTGGAGATTCCCACATGGCCAAAAACACATTTAGTACCGCATTTATATTATAAATCCCGTAGTGTGAAACAAGGAACCCATATGAAACTCTAGACATCTAGTATTGATGGTAAGTAAAAAAAAAGTATTAAAATAAAGAAAAATTGCCTCCAGATAGCTGTTTGTTTAGCATGTAAACTGCACCCAGGCATTTAAGGTAACAACTAAAAAGCTGTTATATATCAGATAATGTTCTATCCATGTTTTTACTGAATCTCTTGCAAGATATTTCTCAGTCTCTATAAACATCTTGATAGTGTCATTTATGGCATGAAATCTCTATTTAGTGAATGCAGTAGTAAAACTTTTTTTGTTGTTCAATTTCCAGGCAGTTAGTCGAAATAGCAGACGTTTCATGATTTACGTTCATTCAAAAGGCATGATAGTTGATGATGAATATGTGATATTGGGGTCTGCAAACATCAACCAACGCTCTATGGAAGGAACGAGAGACAGTGAGATTGCAATGGGAGCATACCAACCTCATCATACTTGGGAAAGAAAACATTCTTATCCATGTGGACAAGTAAGTTTGTTTTACATCATTGCCTACTATTACTAATAATTGCTTACTAAGCTATTGTTTATATAAACAGTTTCATTTTTCACTTGTGGCATTCAATCAAAAAAGATGAGGTTGCAAAACATCAGTAAATTAGTTGTCAATTTAGATATTTTATAATGATGCTCATATTTAATTTTATTTAATTTGACACACACATATACTCTAAATTCTGAGCTAATTATATCTTACAATCCTTAATCAATAAAAAATTTAATATTGCATTGTTGCACATGTTATTTTTAAATAAAAAATGTTAAATAAAATACATAAAGAATTCAATTTTTTTTTTAAATGTCAAGTATAGCTGTAGACCCATTAGTTAGCTAGTCGATCATATTCTCTTTTTTTAAAATAAAATAAAATAAAAAATTGCATGCAAATACAGGATTAGAAACGGACGACCTTTGCCTAAAAACTGACCCAGATGTTTAGCATATTGGGTGCTCTAAGCCTCTAAGATCTTTATACTGGAGATTTCAACTAAGATGTTAAATGCCTTGTAAGCTCTTCCCACAACATTTTAATTTTGATCTCTGCTTCTCCAACAATGCCACAAACTGGCTCGCTCATCCAAAGAGAGATTATGTCCTGTGGATTGGGTGCCTAGACTAAAGTGCTATATGTTTTCAATCTTTCAGGCTGAATTCTCTCGTGTTTTCTTTTAGTTTGACTATTTCTGGTTGTTTTTCTTTGCTTTATGTTATGTTTCAAGGCCAAGAAAAAAAATGTCAATGAACATTTACATGATCATTTGGCGCATTTAGTTAATGCAATTCAGTGGATGCTTTTATCATATGGAACCTCCCTTAAATATTAATTGAGAGACAACAAAGTGTGTGGGTGGGTGGGTGGGGGTGGGGAGGGGGGATAACTCACTGCAATCAGAAATAGAATACTCATCACTATTATTTTGGGGTGGATCAATTTTTTTAGGCACAACCATGCTATGGTCAACTGCTATATAACAGAACTGATATTCACAACCATGCTATTTGTTAGAATAGATTATCTTATCTTATCTTATCTTAGAGTACATCATATCTTATAAGAGTATCTTGAATTATCTCATAGGATTAGGTTGTTATCAATTAGTTATTATCATAATTAGTTTTCCTTTTCAATTAAGATTAGGAGTCTTGTATCCCTATAAATAGGGATTAGTGCTTAAGTTTTTTGTATAGCAATATCATAATCAATTATAATCATATTTTGAGTGTTCATTCTTTTTCTTCTTTCTCTATCTAACCCCATAACTTTAACATGGTATCAGAGAGGTACCATTCTCCGTGACCTATCTTGTCACTATTCCGCTGCGGAGTTCCGTAAGTATGAAGGAACTCTAATCATCTTCTTAGCCATAAAAAAAAATTACCATTTTTCTCTCCCCCGTTGTGTTTTCCTTTTCCGGTAACCTGAAGGAGGAGGATATCATTCTTCGTCTTTCTGACCCTTATTTTTGTCCCGTCAGTTGCTGTCCGCTGTCGTCGTTTCCAGCCGCCGACCCCATCACTAAACTCGCTGGCCTATGCTATTTTTGGATCTGTTCTCACCTCCCTCTATGGACCACTTTTCAGCAACCACATTTATGTGTTTGGTTCCCTTATGTTATGTTTTGTTGTGTTCGAAAGCTCAAATCTTTTGTCTATTGTTTGCTTCTCTAGTGTTTGTCATGCAATTCTTATCCACTGATGGATCATACTAGTGGCTTCTCTTCCCACCGACGATCATTCCGGTGGCGACTCCTTTCCCACTAATGGATCATACCAGTGACTCCTTCTTTTATCCACTGATGGATCGTACCAGTGGCTTCTCTTCCCACCGACGATCATTTCGGTGGCGACTCCTTTCCCACTGATGGATCATACCAGTGGCTCCTTCTCTTATCCACTAATGGATCATACCAGTGATTTCTCTTCCCACCGATGATCATTCTGGTGGTGACTCCTTTCCCACGAATGAATTATATTAGTGGGACTTCTATTTCCGTCAACGATTGACTTATGTTGGTTATAACTCGTACTACCCCAACTTTTTGTCCTATATGCTCTGGCCTCGGCTCTTTGTCCTATATGCACTGTCATTGTCTTTGTCCCAAATGCACTAGTCATCATGACCGTTTGTCCCAGATGCACTGGCCTCATCTCAGTCCCGGAAGTAGTTGTCTACCTTAATTTCAATTTTAAATAATTTGGGTCTCCAATATTGTTGTTGAAGCTTCCAAATGTAGTTTTGAGAAGTTTGGACCTTGCTGCTCGATTGCTTGCCAATAAATTTGTCAGGCTGATGATCATTCCAACTATCTTGCTAAGTTATCTTTCCAGCAACTCTTTCCGGCCTCTCCAACATCCATTCCCACTTAAGTTAGTTGTTTCGGTAGTCCCGTCGTTTGACTATCGTCAAGGCTGAGCCGTCGGCACCAATCACAGAAAACTTCGTGACCTATCCCACTCTTAGGTTGGTTGTTTCAGGCTAAGGACAACGTCTAGCCCAATATCATTTCAGTTTGGTTTGATTGATGTTCGTGAAAATCAGGAATGATTACTTCAATTGGTTGATTGGTGGTTTGTTGTTGGGCACAAACATTATTGGTTGATGGTTTTGGTATTTCTCGGTTTATTCAAGATATCTTTATGGATCTGGTTACATCTAGTTGTTAAATTGTCTCTTTTAAAGGATATAATTGTAACAAGCTTAAAGCTTAATAAGCTTTAGCTTGAAGGGGAGTGTTAGAATAGATTATCTTATCTTATCTTAGAGTACATCATATCTTATAAGAGTATCTTGAATTATCTCATAGGATTAGGTTGTTATCAGTTAGTTATTATCATAATTAGTTTTCCTTTTCAATTAAGATTAGGAGTCTTGTATCCCTATAAATAGGGATTAGTGCTTAAGTTTTTTGTATAACAATATCATAATCAATTATAATCATATTTTGAGTGTTCATTCTTTTTCTTCTCTTTCTCTATCAACCCCATAACTTCAACACTATTAATTCTTGTCATATTGTAGTCAGACCATATTCTCTTGAGAGACGAGGGCATATGGAATTTACAAAAACTAATACTTCAAATGATAGAAGTTTGGTGAATCAAAAAAATAATAATTTTTTTTTATAGAAGTTTGATTTTTATTTTGAATTTAGTTGATATGTCCTGTCAGCATAAAGATTTTTTACATCATCAATCAATAATAAATTGTCACGTCATTAAAAATGTTTAACTCTTACCCTAACTACCTTAAAAGTCACATATATCATGATTTGTGATTGATCGACTGTAAGAAACTTTACACTAACAATACATATCAAATAAACTCATCAATTATTTTTCATATGTTTTGAATCCATTAACATATATAATTTGATGGTGATTCTTATACTGTGTAGATCCATGGATATAGGATGTCACTATGGGCAGAACATACAGGAACAATGGAAGACTGCTTCTTGCAACCTGAGAGCCTTGAATGTGTGCGAAGGGTTAGAGCAATGGGTGATATGAATTGGAAACAATTTTCAGCAAATGAAATAACAGAGATGAGAGGGCATTTACTCAAATACCCGGTAGAAGTTGATAGAACGGGCAAAGTTAGACCCCTTCCTGGCCATGAAGAGTTCCCTGACGTGGGAGGAAAAATAGTTGGATCATTTCTTGCCATGAAGGAGAATATAACCATTTGATGAATCTAGAACTTTGTCTTTCACATTAAGATGAATGTAAATTACAAAATTGAAGTTGAACAATTTTGAAATGAGCAGAACTGAGGCATTGTTTCCTCCAAAATAGATTTTCCACCTAAATCTATATAATTAATCGATCTTAGATCCCTTATAATCGATCAGGTATTTAACTCTAGGGCTTTGTTTGAGATCTAATAGGAAAAGGAAATGGAAGGGAGGGGATAGGGAAGGGAGGAAAATGAAGGATAATTCTCCCCCCTTGATTGGAGGTTATAAATTTATAAGGAAAGGGAAATAGATCGTTAATTATTTCAAAATTATGATTTTAACCACAGATACAAAGTATCAATCATTGTTAGCAGTGATTAATATCTGTCGGGAATCCATAAGTCCCTTATCACTTAAACCAATTACATGTTGGTTTAAAAAACTAATATAGTATATTATTTTCATTTTTTTAAAATATTAAAAAATGTCATCTTTCTATAAAAATTTCATTGAAAACTGCTCTCTACATATAAACTCTTGAACAAAAATTCTTTCTCTCTCAATTAAATATACGTAGAACTTATTATTTATTATATATTTATTATTAAATAGAGAATAAACTCAATAAAATCTTGTTTTTTATGTATCGATGGAAGAATGATTTTCTTTTTGTTAAATGCATAAATAAACCACAACCACACAATTTTTATTTATTTTTTTATTATGCCACCTTAATCAATTAATCAATTGAAATATGATATATGACCCTCGTATTAAACTATTTGAATTTCTTCATTCAAAATAAGATTCATAATTGGGGATGGGGAATGGATAGATACAAATTAATACAAGTACAACGCATCCTCACAATGCTTTCAACGATATTATAAAATAGCAACAAAGTAATTCAATGATTTTTACACAAACTAAAATCAACCAAAATCATAGCAACAATTACACCATATATAACATGGGCTATTGGCCTAAGAGCAAAGGATAAAAAAACTACTGCAGACCTGAACAACATAATCTTCAATACCTGAAAAAAAAAATCACAAACCATTTCGTATCATGTGCAATAATGAAAATAATGCAATTCCACCCACAAGAGATATGCTGGAAATTAGAAATTGGAAACCACAGAAGAGAGCGTGGAAATCAAACTAAGAAACAACAATGAATAGTCAGTTAGGCTCCTTCTAGCGTGCATGAGTGACTAATGTTGCTCACTTAGAGCCACCTTTTATCATCGTTGGATCAAGTGGTCACACCGGATTCTATCATGTACTCTCTACACTGGATTTTCTTTTTTATATTTTTGTTTCCTCTCACTGACATCGTCTCTAGTACGCTCCACCTTCCACCATGGAACAACAACCACCGCCAACCCTCCCAGATCTCATTCCCTCGATGCCATCACTCGGAAGAGGCGCCGCCATGGCTCGAGGTGGCTCCCTATTCACCTCCCACCCTCCCTCTACCACCATTGTCGTCAACCTTCAACCTCCTCCCTCATCACTACCACCTGCAATTTGTGTTTCAGATTCGTGAAAGCAGTGAGTCCCTGCTTTCTGTAGGTCCATTGTATCACCGTCGCTCCGCCGCGCTTGCCCCGGCTCGAACCCCCTTGCCACACAGATCCACCCCGACAATCACCGTGCCTTGCTCAGACCCAGCTGCATGAAACCCAGTCACCGCCTCACCCGCTCCACCTCGCCGTCACAGCCGTGCCACTTGTTCACCGCCTTCGTCTCCGATCTGCTCCTTCGACTCCAATTTCGCCTTCTGGTAATCAAGGTGATTTGTTCATCCTTTCCTTCACTGCGTGCCTTCTCATATTGTGGGGTTGGGGGTGGGTACGCAACGGTGGTTGCATGGTGGATGACAATGGATGCGTAGTGGCCAAGAGGAGAGACACTTGGTTTATGGTGTGGGACTTTTGATGGAGTTGGGATTTGGTGTGGAGGGTGTAGAATGTTATCATGAGGATCATAATAAATCAAAGGTAAATAATAATGATGCATGGTGAGAGACATGCTATGCTCTCTCATCCTAGAATTTGCCTAGTCTGTTAATCAAGTTCACCGCACTTTTTATTGAAGCTACTAATGGTGGGAACGTTCTTTTCTCTTGTTTCACCCTCATTCCAAACAGGCATGATTCATGTACATAATAACTAAAGGCAAGAATATGATTATGTCATGTAGTGGATTACATAAATTACATAAATATATAATGATTCAATCAAAATATATGCAGCATAACAGCATACAAAAAGAACCAGTAAATGAAATACCCAAAGGGATTTCGGTGGCACCCCAACAAAACCACAAATAATAGCATGATCTCATCAATACGCTTTGCTGCAATGTCTGCTTCAGCAGAAAAATTACAAATAATACAGCACAAATAATCCAACTCATGAGTTTGGAGGGGAGGGGAGGGAAAGGGAGAGGGGAAGGAGAGTATTATCCCTCCCCTTGTTTGTGAATGGATATATTGTATGAGGGGAAGTAAATGGAGAGTTTATAGCAAATTTTTACAATCTTATCCTTATTTTAGGAAATTAACATAAGTAATATTTTTAAATAATATTAATATTAATGCAAAAAAAAAATTTAATACAAATTAGTAAAAACTGGAAGGGTAAATTAGTAATTTAATTATTTCCCCCAAAAAAACCCCAAATTGGGGTAAACCAAAAAACTGAGGTGAGGAGGGGTTTGGGGGTTTTCTAAAATCCTCAAAAATTTTCCCTCCAATTTTTTAAACTCACAAACAAAGGAGAGACTCTAACAAACCCTCCCTTTCCTTTACTTCCCCTCCTAAATAAGACTCACAAGCAAAGCCTTAGAGCCATATACTCCCTATTAGGCCACCAATGAAGTAAATCTCAAGTTCTATCTATTTATTTTTAAACAGGAAAGATGATCTATGAAAGAAAACCACTTTCAAGAAGGAATTCTAATAACTGATAAAATTGTGTATATCATAAAAACATCAGAATTCAAAATTTAAACAAATTAGCATCAAGGTTCAACTAGCTACCACTTGGCACTCATGTTCACTAACCCAGCAGATGTTACACACTTACCAATCATCAAGGACAGGATAGCATATGATCTAGGAAAACAAATCATTATTCAAGCATACAGTAGAAATCCTGCATACAAGGCTACATAAATTTCAAAAGACAATTTTTCAGGGTTTAGTACAAATAACTTTGCAAATTTCAAATCAGTATATCATAGGAACAAACAAGAGTTTACATGTTTGGCAATCCATGAATTTGCTAAAAGAAATAAATAAATAAATAAATAAATAGAGAAACTCATAACCCATGAAAAAATGATCGTTTACCAGGATAAAAATTTATCCTTCCTGGATAAGTTAAAATATGAGTGATGTTTTATTTACCTACTTCATACTCTTTTCTGGTTGTGTAACTCTATAACCCATATAATACGCAACTTTCAAAAATTTTATAACGCAGACAACTACCAACATTCCAAATATCAATTCAAACAAGTTGGGCAAAAGAAACATCATCCGAAAAAAGATGTTACCACTAGCTTACTATTAAGTTGTCACCCTTTGTAAGTTTGATAGTAGTTCACAGAGATAACAATAAACAGACAATTTCTTAGTGGTCTAAATTGGGAAATAGAAAGGACATATAATTCTCAAAATAAATAAATATAATGGGATATATAGAAGTGCAAAAGCAGAGATCCTTTGTGACATAGAGACTGAATTGAAACTTTCTACACTTTAAAAGATGAAATAGATAACTTCATAAACTGTATGTTGACTCCTTTGTAAGAAATAATTACGTCAACAGAATAGAATGTAGCCGAGAATACCTGTGGAGGCTTGAAGGGATATAATCAGGTATTCTAAATTAGTGTCTGATATGGAACAAAATGGGCAATACAGGGCAATGCTGAATGTATCTCATCAAAATGATACAAAGGCCAAAATACAAGATCCAAAACAGAACAGAGTCCAGACTTTAGATTTCTATCAAACACTAAGAACATATATGATTGTCAACAACCACACATATGAAAACCGAGCTAACAACATAGATAATCCAGCATAATAGACATACATCAAGATTCAATATAGAGATAGAACACACAGATCCAAAACAGAGATCAAACAAAATAATATAGATATTCAGAATAAAAAATAGACATGAATCTACAATGCAGTTCACAAATAGATATCCAGATTCAAAAAGTCACAACAGATAGTAATATACCTTGATTATGTGCAAACAGTGTGAGGAGAATCAAATCCGTGGAGAAAATTAAGACGTCACCAACTGGATTGTGCAGCTTGTGAACTGGATTTGTAGTGCAGTTTGCAAACAGAGACACGATCGGGACCAAAGCTAGGGTAGAGAGGTTTGAAGAAGGGATTCGATTCAAAGCGGATGAATGAGAGTGATTTTGAAATCTAGGGTAGAGAGATTTCTGAGAGTGAGAGAGTCGTGGGAGACATCAGCGAATGATGGGGGAAAAGAAGAAACATGTAAGTTTTGAAATTATTAGGGTAAATTAAGTTTATTTTCGTCCCCTTCCTTCCCCCCCTTTTGGGGGAACTGTAAAAAAGGGACAAGTGAGGGGTTTGGAGGGTTTATTAAAATCCTAAAAACCATCCCCTCCATTTTATTAAACTCCCATACAAGGGTGACGCTCCAATAAACACCCCCCCCCCCCCCCCCCCCTCCCTTACCTCCAAAAACTAACTCCCAAAATAGCCTAAATGTCCAAACCATAGGAACCATACATGGAGCGTTACCTCCATGCATTTTCTTGAGAAGAAACCATAATAGCACAAAATTATCGTTTTACACTACTTTATGCCATTTTACACCTGTTTAATATGTATAAATTTATGGTTAATCACATGTATTAGATGGTAATATATTCATTAAACAACCCGTAACCATCCGATACATGTCAACTATGAACTTATACATTACTAAATACTAATCAGGAGTAAAAATGATGTAAAGAAGTGAGTAAAGAATTATGTAAAGAAGCAGTGTGAGAATATAGGGGTTATACTAGCAAAGACCAAATAAAGATATGTACAAATGCAAACAAGTTAAAATGATCGTTCATGGGACGTTAACAAGCTTTGCACGTCTAGTTCTCTGATCAACCTCCACTCGAAGACCAAGTGCAGCAATTTCAGGCACATCAGCAGATCCCTGAAGCTCCAATTCAGCAACTATCCTTTGGTTCTCCTCATTGCCCTCCAACATATTCCTCACAGACCATATGCCCCATTCTCTCAAGAAAGGATTATCTTCATCAGTAATACACTGCTGCAATAGCAGTAGAATTCCATTCCTATGCCGAATTTCATCTTGTGCGTGCCTCCTTCTATATATACAATTTCCAATAAGTGCAACGATGTCTCGTCTAAAGCCCTTGTAAGGGCACGGTTTTGAGGAACAACTAGCTTCATCTTGATTCTCAAATTGTTTGATTCCTTTCCTGATAATTGTTGGAGGCTCAAGGTCCCCAAGCAAAGATAAAAGAAACTCAACTAGGCCATATGACAATAGAACATCAACAACATCCTCTGCATTCTCCCTATTACCATTTACACTATCTTTAGCACAAATGTCCCTCAATATAGTAAGAGAGTAGCCAAGAACATCAACCGCAACAGAGCCACTAGGAAGACCAGTCTTGCCTCTCGTTGCAACTTCAAGAATGCCAATAGATTTCTTGAATATTCCAAAAACAAACAATGCACCATCCTTTGAAATGGTAACCTCTCTGATCCGCTCATTGAAGATTTCTGATAAGATTCGGAGAAGAAATGCTTGTTCGGATGAAAACTGATCATCATTGGACTCGGTATCTTCACCCTCAGGAACATCCACAAACCGTAATTTAGAAAATAACACAGGCAACTGAGATTCTTCAAGGCAGATTCTTGAAAGGAGCAACTTTAACCAATCCTCACCAAAACCAGCTGGTACAGTATAAAGCATGAATAAGGAAAGTGCATAGAAAAATAACAAAATCAGTATTACAACCTAAAAACTCCCATAATCTAGATTAAACTTGTTCCAACATAGATAAAACCTATGAAGCATGGACATTTCAAAATAGTCACCTTGTCCATGTTGGACACATATCTATATCCGACATTACGAACACTTTTGGACACTCCTAAATGTATTCACAATTTTTACATTTACTTTCTGAGTTTCTATATTGTTGTAGATGGAAATGCAACAATAATTAGATAAATGTTAACATTTAATTATGTTTACAAGAACTCATGCTAACTTTTAAACTATCATTTCTCTCTTTTAATGTAAGATTTGTGTTTTGATGTTAACCACTTAACCTTATATTAATTTTATATCTGGTCGTGTCATGTCCTATAAATTTTAAAGTTTGTCGTATTTCCGTGCAAAGTGTACAAGCAACACCAACAAGAAAAGCTATTTTCCACAGGGTGAGGTTGGCTGCGCCATTGTGTTATAGGGAAAAACCAATTTTCCGACATTTAGATCAAGGAAAATATTACTAGGGGAAAAAAACTCCTTGACAACATAGAGAAAACAGCAAATTACACAAGCAAAAAATACATAAAAATACTAACCAGAAGAAGCAGTCCTCACAATTTGTACCATTAAAGGCCATCCACCATCACTTGACAGCTCTCTAAACCATTCAGGGTTTCCATCACAGCATGTATATATCACCATACACAACAGGTCACAAGTCTCCTTGCTTCCAAGTCTAGCAAGAGACACAAACCCAACCGGATATAGCTCTTCCCAAATAGCAAGCTGGTGCTGTTTCCCAGCCAAAGAAACATTTGCCAGAACCTGCAGACCCCAACGAGCCAAGCCATGATCAGGGCTTGAAGAACCAGCCTCTGACCTCAAAATATCAGAAACAACAGTAACCCCATTAAGCTCAAGAAATGAGTTCTGGTTTGCAATTTCTCCAGCACACAAGTTTCTGAGGAGCTTCAAACATAAAGAGAGAAGATCATGATGATGACGATGAGGTGAAGCATTGGTGAGTGAGGAAACTATCTTCAGCACTTCAGGGAGGACCTTTTTGGAAGCAAGGTCCAAACGGCCAACATTAGATTTGGATTCCTCAATGAGAATCTTTAATGACTTTTCCAAGTTACAAGTGTTGGAAGTACCCAAGAGTAATTGAAGGGTGTCTTCTGAAATGGGGTATTCACCCATTTGGCTTGATTGGTTGAAAACTTACAAAATATAAAAATGCAAAATTTTTCAAAATAAAAATTGGGTTTTGATGATAAAATGGAAAACCACCCTAACCTAAATGCTGGTTCTAATTGTAACACTAACACTAATTGTAACACCCCAACATGTTCCGGCAAGAATGACAGCTAGCAAGTAGCGGCGGCGGCTAAACCTGATCAAGAGAAGCGAGAGGTGATCAGTGGCACTGTCTTACGTTGAAGAAACTCATGTCAGGTAGGTATTCAGATAGAAATGTTTACGCTTACGCATAAACCTGGTGCATCCTAATCACAACTTAAGTTAACAAATTATTATTATTATTCTAATTTACTAATTTCTAATAAATAAATCTACATAACTATCGTAGATTCGTAATTAAGTTCACCGATGTCAGGTGGACAAGTGAGTTTCAAATTTTCTAGTCTTCACAGATCCTTGCAGATGTAAAACACCAGCCAACGCTCTTTTTAAGTTTTTATACTATTTAGATTATGATATAATAATATAAAAAAAAGTTGTAAAAAAAAAATTTGATTTTGAGCCCAGAAGCACTGCTTCAATGCCGAACCAGAACAAACATGCCCAGAATCACTCTTATTCTGATCAAAATGATTCAGAATAAAAACTTTTTCATGTGACACTGGTTAAAAAAGAAAAAATAAGAATAAGAGAAGATATGAATGGAAGAATGAAAAGCAGAAAAACAAAAAATGTTCGAGAAGATATGAATCGAAAGAGCGGGATTTTGAATCTGTGATTACCTACGGCCGAGGAGGCGGTCTCCACTCCGACGCTTGGTTGCGGTTAGATGAAAATGGAGGTCGAGATGAAGGAGCGGCCGGCGGGGTAGCAGCGGTGGCTGCACCGTTTCTGCAGCGGCGTAGGGGTCAGAGAGTGAGGCTGGGAGCAGCACAAAGGCACCGTTCTGCGTTGCGTTCGACTTAGCTATTAGGGATTCAACAGTAACTTCAATGGAGAATAAGGAAACAGAAAAGCTAAATGGGTCCGCTCACGGTAACACCGTAGCACGGTAGTTATTGTGCGGTACTGTAGTGTTTTTTTTTTAAAATTTAATTTTTTTTATAAATAATTTTTTATCAAGTATGTGTCAATATCTGGTGAATCGAGTATAAATATCTGGTGAATGAGTTTTTTTGAGAAATAATTTTTTTGATTAAGTATGTGCAAATAAATGGTGAATCCGGTATAAATATCTGGTGAATTCAGTTCATTATCTGATGAATAGGTTTTTTTGAGAAATAAATTGTGGTTAAGTATGTGTAAATATATGGTGAATCAGGTATAAATATCTGGTGAATTTAGTTCATTATCTGGTGAATGTGTTTTTTTTATATAAATAAATTTTGTTGGTTAAATATGTGTAAATATCTGGTGAATCGGGTACAAATATCTGGTGAGTTCAATTCATTATCTGGTGAATGAGTTTTTTTGAGAAATATTTTTTTTGGTTAAATATGTGCAAACATCTGGTGAATCGGGTATAAATATCTGGGGAATTCAGTTCATTATCTAGCGAATGGGTTTTTTTGAGAAATAAATTTTGGTTAAGTATGTGCAAATATATGGTGAATCAGGTATAAATATCTGGTGAATTCAGCTCATTATTTGGTGAATGTGTTTTTTTTTATAAAAATTTTTTTTGGTTAAATATGTGTAAATATCTGGTGAATGGGTTTTTTTGATAAATAAATTTTTTGGTTAAGTATGTGCAAATATCTGGTGAATCATGTACAAATATCTGGTGAATTCAGTTCATTATCTGGTGAATGTGTTTTTTTGAGAAATAAATTTTGGTTAAGTATGTGCAAATATATGATGAATCAGGTATAAATATCTGGTGAATTCAGTTCATTATTTGGTGAATGTGTTTTTTTTTATAAATTTTTTTTGGTTAAGTATGTGTAAATATCTGGTGAATGAGTTTTTTTGATAAATAAATTTTTTGGTTAAGTATGTGCAAATATCTGGTGAATCATGTACAAATATCTGGTGAATTCGGTTCATTATCTGGTGAATGGGTTTTTTTAGAAATAAAATTTTTATTTTTTTTAAAAAAGTCAAAATTAAAAAAAAAAATTAAATTGATGCTACAGTAGCGCTACTGTAGCAGGTGTCGTATTTGTGTCGAAATTTTGTGTCCGTTTAGCACGGCTCATAAGGAAATTAGTGGTTTGGTACCTTATCTTTATTATTGATTTTATTTTGATTCCTTTTATTTTTGATCCCTTATCTTTTTTTTAGGTTTTATTTTGGTCCCTTCCATCAGTTTTGTACTGATGGTGTTAGGTATCCGCCGTCAGTCGCCGAAAACCACCGCCGTCATCGGAAACTACCGTCGGAATCTCGTTGGAATCTGGGTTTTAGAGAGAGAAAGCCACATTTTCCTTTCTCTCTCTTCTTCCTTCTTTCTCCACGCCCACTGAAGAAGCTCCACCACAATCCACCACCATCACTCGAGCTCGCCGTCTGTCGCACCGCCAGCGGCCTCCTTTCCAAACGAAACAGTGACAACATCAATGGGTACTGCTAATAGTGTAATGACAGAAAAGAAGGGAGAGGAAGGAGGAAGAAGGAAGGGGAAGAAGAAGGAAGAAGGAAGAAGGAAGAAGGAAGAAGGAAGAAGAGAGAGAAAGGAAAACAATATTTTCTCTCTCTAAAACCCAGATTCCAGCGACAGCGGCGGTTCTTGCGACTGACCTAGGTGGTTTCCGGTGACTGGCGGTGGCGGTTTCCGGCGACTGGCCGCGGTGGACTGACGAAAGGGACCAAAATAGGCTAATGGTTGAAAGATAGGGGACCAAAACGAAACAAAAAAAAAGATGAGGGACCAAAATGAAACCTAAAATAAAGATAATTGACCAAAATAGTAATTTAGTCTTCGGAAATAATATCCTACGTACGGATATTAGGATATTATGGTAATTTCAATAGTAGCAGTTAATTTAATATTTTTTTATTTTTTTTATTCTCAAAGGAGCTAAACAGCCCAAAACAACAAAAGAACAATCAAGAACACGAAATTGCAAGGTATGGAAGCCCCGAAAACATCACCTAAAAGTAAGTGGGCTAATCCCGAAAGGGGGTTTCTAGTAAATAGATTCCCATCTCTTTGGTTAAAGCTCAGTTGGCTAACTGATAGGAACATGGATGGCTTGAGCATGTGGAAAGAAGCATATTCAGATTATTATATTTTTATAATTTTTATTTATAATTTTCGTATTATTTTTGGGCTGAATTTTAATATGACCTTTTGTATTTTCCTAGCCTCACTAAATGCTTCCTAGTAGTGCTCTTAGTCATAATAATGGCTAGTGGGAATTTATTATCATGTTTATGCATAAATGTTAATGTAAATGCATTTATCAATTAATGTGGTAAATGCATGGTAGTGGGAGTTAGTGAATGTTTTTAGTGTCATTTAGTTGGTGAGTTATGTGAGTTATTAGGTGTAGGTTATGGAATATTGAGAGACAAGTCAACCCAAAAGTGGGCAGCCATCCTTGTATATGTATCATTGCAATACCACATGAAATGATAACTTTGAGTTCATTTTGGATTGATTCCAATTGTGAGAGTGTTTTCTCTCTTGGGTTTTTCATTGAGCCAACCCTTGTTCTTATCAGGAATCCAAGATTCTTGTGGCGAACCTCACATTGGCTTATCAAATCCCCTTGGATTTGTGGCGCCTACCTCCCATTTCTCATCTTATCCAATTTTGTATTTCACCTTCTTCTATAATTTTGTTTGGTCACTCAAGGATAGATCCGAAATTATACATGTTCCTTGCTAGGTTGTTATCATTTGGTATCTAGAGCCATCCTTCCTAGAGTGACCTTTGATTTTATTTTTCATTTTTTCCAGAAGTTTGAATTTTTGTTAGTGGGTTCTTCATGGAGTCACTAATGAAGAAAAATGATGCCAAGAAAATGGAGAATCTTTTCTATTCTAGATGCTATGTGAAGGACAAGATATGTAACTTGGTCATTGATAGAAAGGGTTACATCAACCTAGCTAGTACCACCATGGTGCAAAAGTTGGGACTTCCTCTTCTAGAGCATCCACAACCGTATGTCATTTGGAGCATCCCGGAGTTTAGTGATTTTGGTGACGTGATGGTGAACAAACAAGTACGAGTGCCATTCCGGATTGGGAGATATGAAGATGACGTTTTATGTGATGTGGTGCCCATGGAAACGAAGCACTTGTTACTTGGGCGTCCTTGGAGGATTGAACGACAAGCGAGATATGATGCCGACAACAACAAGTACTCATTTGTATTTAATAATCGCAAAATTACTCTTGTACCATTGTCACCAAAACAAGTGTATGAAGATCAAATGTACTTGAAAGGAGAAGCAAAGAAAAACGAAACTCATGAGAGAAAGGAGGAGGAAATGGAGAGCGGTGAAAAGAAGAAGAGAAAAAAGAAAGCCATGAGGAAAAAGAAGAATTAAAGAAAAAAGAAACCTATGAGAGAGAAGAAGAGGAGAACCATGAGATAAAAGATGAAGAAAAAGAAAACAATGAGAGATATCTCGTGAAAAAAAAGAATTATGAGAGAAAAAAGGATGGAAGAGCCAATTATCAAGCAAACGGTGGAAAGCACAAAAGAAAATTTTTATTAGATAATCCACTGACTTATAATGCAGGTTTGGATTTGAGGACAAATCACTTTCAAGAAGAGGGGAATTATAGGAACATGGATGGCTTGAGCATGTGGAAAGAAGCATATTCAGATTATTATATTTTTATAATTTTTATTTATAATTTTCGTATTATTTTTGGGCTGAATTTTAATATGACCTTTTGTATTCTCCCAGCCTCACTAAATGCTTCCTAGTAGTGCTCTTAGTCATAATAATGGCTAGTGGGAATTTATTATCATGTTTATGCATAAATGTTAATGTAAATGCATTTATCAATTAATGTGGTAAATGCATGGTAGTGGGAGTTAGTGAATGTTTTTAGTGTCATTTAGTTGGTGAGTTATGTGAGTTATTAGGTGTAGGTTATGGAATATTGAGAGACAAGGCAACCCAAAAGTGGGCAGCCATCCTTGTATATGTATCATTGCAATACCACATGAAATGATAACTGAAATGATAACTTTGAGTTCATTTTGGATTGATTCCAATTGTGAGAGTGTTTTCTCTCTTGGGTTCTTCATTGAGCCAACCCTTGTTCTTATCAGGAATCCAAGATTCTTGTGGCGAACCTCACATTGGCTTATCAAATCCCCTTGGATTTGTGGCGCCTACCTCCCATTTCTCATCTTATCCAATTTTGTATTTCACCTTCTTCTATAATTTTGTTTGGTCACTCAAGGATAGATCCGAAATTATACATGTTCCTTGTTAGGATCATATCACTAACCAATCAGCATAACAATTACCCTCTTTATAATAAGAGGAATGCTAAATTGACACATTTTTTTGACATCTATACCATTGACATCGTATAACACTATAGCTTGTTAGTGTTTTATAGAAATTCACCAGATAATTGAATGAATTCATCTGATAAATGAACTACATTCACCAGATAATCTAAGGCATCAAAAACTTGATTTTAGTATAGGTATTCACCAGATAATTGAAAGCATTCTTACGTTCACCAGATAATCAAAGGCATCCAAAACTTAGTTTTAGTATTCGCATTCAATACATAATTGAATGCATTCACCAGATAAGTGAACTACGTTCATCAGATAATCAAAGGCATGCAAAACTTGGTTTTAGTATTGGAATTCACCATATAATTGAAGGCTTTCACCAGATAAGTGAACCACGTTCACCAGATAATCAAATGCATCCAAAACTTAGTTTTAGTATAGGCATTCACCACATAATTGAAGGCATTCACCACATAATTGAAGGAATTCGTCAGATAAATCAATTACATTCCCCAGATAATTAAAAGGCGTTCAATACTTGGCTTAAGTATCCATGTAATGTATGTGTCATTCATCAGATAATTGAAAGCATTCACCAGATAATTCAACTATATTCACCAGATAAATGAACTACATTCACCACGTGAGGGGAGGAAGTGCAAAACACTAAGGGCTCGTTTGGTGGTCAGGATAGGATAGAGACGGATATGATAGGAGAACATGATAGGAGTATGATAGGATATGAGTAGGATAAACTGTTATCATATCCGACGTTTGGTGTCCACCAGATAACCAACTAGACAGCATTATAATTTAAGTATGAATTTTAAATTTTTAGTTTTTATTCTAAATGTTTTCATCTTTTATTATATTTTAGTTTTTTTTTTATAATTTTCATTATTTAAAATTATATAAAAAGACAATTATCATTGTGATAAAACTATATATAATTTTTTAAATATTGTCTAACTAAAATTAATTTTTTTATATTTTTAAATATTCATCTTTTGTTTTTACTTTACATATAGTTAAATTATTATAATACTTTTTTATATTTTACAGTTTTTTAAAATAATATAAAAATAACAAAATTTGCATTGTTATAAAATAAAAATAAATTTTAAAATGAATTATTAATATTTTTATTATTTAAATATTTTATATTTTATAATACCTTTTTTTGGTAACCATGTCAAATTTTATTATACTTTAATTATTTTATGTGTTATATATTTTATATTTTATTATACTTTAAATCACCCTATCCTACTTGTTACAAAAAAAAAATACCTTATCCTATCCTGTTGAGTGTTAACCCAGCTCTCCCATCGGGATAAAATTTTAACTAGATGGACAGAATAGGATGAGTGACAGTTATCCTATCCTGCTGACTCACCATCAGACAGGATATGATAGCTTATCCTATCCTGTCTATCTTACTATCAAGCTACGGGTGAATTTATAATAAATGGGAAAAATCCAACTGGCAGTCACGATCCTGCCATTCCCATATGAGCTTGCAAAATTTGGTACGGGTCCCAGAAGCTTTCCTGTTTCGTAAGTTGTGCACAATGAAGACCGAGTCTGACTCCACTTTGAGTTTCCTTATGCCATAGTTCCAAGCAGTCTCAAGCCTTTTTAGTATGCCCCAAAGCTCAGTGGTTGATGCTATACGGATGCCTATGTTCATTGTAAAACCCACCTGCCACTCTCCACGATCATTCCTCACATCCGGCCAAGCCTGGGTTCCCTTTGGACGCACTATCCGTATTAAGCTTGGACCACCCATCATCTGGATAGTGCCACCGGATTGGTTTTGAGATTTTCCCATGGCCCACCAAGTGTGTGAGATCTCTAAAAGTGCTGCCCCCAATATTAGTCGCATATCTTAGGACTTCCTCCCAAGGTTGAGGCGGGCGGGAAAGGTCCTCGTCGAACACTACTCTGTTCATCCACCCCCATAGGAAGGAGCAGCTGACAAAGAAAATATCAGTCCATTGTTTGAGAGTGAAATTTCCAAAAGATTTGGACAAGTTCGCCTCCACCCAATCGCGTGTATCCATAGCGAAGAATTCGCCAAGGAGGTTCGAGTGAACCATCCGAATCCAGATTTGGGTAGCATAAGGACAATCACGAAGGACATGGGAGATGGTTTCAGGGACCCCTACATAAAGATTGCAAGTAGGGGAGCATCCAGTCCAATGGCTACGGCGGTGGTTGGTGAGCAGCCGGCAATGGATAATTTTCCACATGTTAAAGAGGACTCTGCGAGGCCCATTCCAGGCCCAAAGCTTTCGCCAAACAGGGTCCGTTTGAACATGATTGGTCCGAGTGAGTAAATCATAGGCACTTCGGACGATTTTATCCTCTTCCTCAGGTTGGATCGGGGGCACTATGGCTAGCACTTTTTTAACCACATCATTGGGGAAGAGTTGGTGCAGAAGCTGCATAACAAGCCATTAGGGAGGGTAAAACACGGCTGATGAGTTTCCAGAGGTAGGAGTCTCGGTTTTTGCAAATCACTCCTTGAAGCATATGCAGCCCACGCCCATATTTCCCTCTAAGCACCAAGGCCCAAAGATCATTTTTTTTTGTTAAGAGGCCCTGACCAATTTTCATCAAGAAGGCATCTTGCATAGTGTTCATATGTCTAAATACCAACCCCTAGGCTTTTGGGCTGGCAAATGGTGTCCTAACTAACAAGATGAGTCTTCCTTTGAGAAGGAGTGCTACCCCAAATGAAATTTTTCTGCAAACGTTCAAAACCGCGTATGTTGCATGGTGTAGTATGGAAGAGAGCTTAAAACCGATTGAGCCAGGACAGTCCTACCAGCAAGAGTGAGCAAGTTTTGATGTCATCCTCTCAACAATACCCTAGAAACCTTATTTGACTTTCCCATTGTGTGGGAGAGAACCTAGGTGCTTGCCAATGCCCTCAACCATAGAGAAGTTAGTCATCCCCTGAATCTCATGCTTGATCGAGTGGTCGACGTTCCTGGAGAAAAAGAGGTTGGTTTTGCTGGGATTAATTCGGTGGCCTGAAGCCATACAGAACTTATCCAAGACCTATAAGATTTTGGCCATTTACTGGGTGCTAACTTCAGCAAAGATAAGTAAATCATCCGCAAATAGGAGGTGGGATATGTCGAGGTCGTTGCGACCAACTCTGATGGGCTTCCACTATTTATCCTCTATAGCATCATTGATCAAGTGGGTGAGTTTTTCCATACATATGATAAAGATATAAGGAGATAAGGGGTCTCCTTAGCGAATGCCACGCCAAGGAATAATTTGCTCCGTTTTCTCCCTGTATAAGCAGTTAATTTAATATTGTTTTATGGTCCTTTCAGTTTGGATGGGCTCGATTTTGCACACAAGAATTGAAAACCGATCCAATCTAAACCAATCTAGTGAGAGAGAAAAAAAAAATCAGTTTTTTAGATTTTCGGATTTGTTAATTTTTTTTTTATTATCGATTGTTCGCTTCGATTACTGTGGTAATGTGACTTACGTTAGATTGGATCGGTTGATGAACACCTTATTCAATATGTTTTCCGATAGTCGGGTCAGTCTCTGATGTCACCTTAGTTAGCTAACACTATTTAAAAAGCTGATTTGGCATGTTAAATGTCATTTAGGAGGCCATATGTCTATCCACATGTGTGCCTACTCATGTGGACCAAGTTGAATGTTAAAACACTATCGACTAAAATGAAGGGTCAGAAGTATCGGTCCCCCATTATTGTGATACTTCAGTTATTAGAATTTCCCCCAAAAAAAGATCTATGCCCTAACTTTCACCGAAACTCTGACCTACGACTTCTCTGCCACCATATCACTTTTGATGTTTTTATTGTTTCCTCTTAATGATGTGGATACGTTAGGCCTCATATTGCTTGATTGTAGATATTGAGTGAAGTACTAAAAGGTGAAACTTAATATTGAAATTTTGGAATTGAACAAGAGAACTAAAATCATGAAAGTAGATTTGGTTTCTCGAGGACATACGAATCATCACACCTCTTAAGGGGTTTAACAATTTAAGTTAACGTAATTGCCTTGAAAATAAGAGGTTGGTTGATTTAGGCATGTTGTTGTGTTTCGAAAGAAAACAATGATTGCCTTAGGATAATCTCCTTCAGAAGTAGTTAGAGTGCGTTTGGGTAAACAACTTAATTAAGAGCTTATCACATAAGATCTTATCGCATGAGAGTTTATGCCATAAGCACTTAATGAAAGAAAAAGAAAGAAAGGGGCATGAGAGGATTTGAATAGTGAAAAATACGGAGATGATGTTTAGTGCATAAGCTCTTATGATAATTCCATAAGCTTCTCCCAGTGACTTATGAAAATAAGTCAAAAACTCCTTATGGGACGGCATAAGTTATTTTTATAAGCTCTACCAAACACACTGCATAAGAGCTTATATCATCAGGTAAGTCAAAAGGAACTTAAATAAGCTCTTCCAAACACCACCTTAACCCTATAAGCTTCTATGCTGATAAAGCAAAAATCATAATACATGTGCCGAGGGATCGTCTTCTAGCAGTTGTAGTCAAGGGTCACTGTTGGTTCCAATGGGTGGCAGGGGCAACACGTAACTATAACATGTAGCTACCTAAAAATTTTAAAAGTTAAAGCTTTTTACATCTAAATTTATAGAAAAAAACAAATTCTTTAACTAGGACCCTAAATAAAATATTGTTATTTTTTTTACCTGGTCAATAAAATCTTCTAATTCTATTGTTGGGTAGTATTAGATAGCATTAGATATCTATTCTTACACGTAATATTAATTCTTTTAGAAAGCGCTATCTATTCCTACACCAAAGTATTAATTCTTTCCCTAAAAATAAACTGTTCCGTCCCATGCAAATTTTTTCCCTCGCTCTTAAATTTGTCTTGCTAGGTCTACCCTCCCACGTAAAAGTAAGCTACGGCATGACTGTCTCCCTTCACCAATCCGGATTGCCTCCATCCATCCAGCAAGTCCAGCAAAAAAATAGAAAAGGAGGATTTGGATGATGAGAGAGAAAATGATAAATAATGATGAGAGATAATGGAGTTAAGAGAGAAAAAAGATGATGGAGGGATGATGGAGGGGAGGATTGCTGGAGGCAATCCAGATCCCTCCCTCCACCGCTTCAAGGCACTGCTTGCGACTGTCTCCCTCCACCGTGCCTTCCATTGTGCCGCCGTTCTCCTTCAGTCTCGCCGGTCGCAGCATCATCTCCGAACGGTAAGCCCTCTTCTTCTTCCCTCTTCAGCCTTTCACTCTTCCATTCACTCTCCACCGTCGACCTCAAGCACGTCGTTGCTACTTGCTGGCAGAGAGAAAAGGGAATCATCCTTCACTCTCCCTGGAACCGGAAGAAGAAGAGTCGAACTAGAGAAAAGGGAACCAACGCCATCTCTTCACCTGGACTGGGGTTTCAACAAAACACAAAAACCCTTATTTTTCGTAAGCTTCTCTCTCTATTTACTTCTCTCTCCTTTTCCCTCTTCTATTTTCTGAAAAACAAGTTTTATCGGACCAATAATTATGCTAGATTTCCTTTCTTCTAGGTTTCATATGCTCACAAATTCTCATTATTGATTTTAGGCTTGTGGAGAAGATTAACATTTCAATTGGCCAGGATCCAAATTCAAAATCTTTCATTGGAGTTCTTGATATCTATGGGTTTGAAAGTTTTAAGTGCAACAGGTAAGCTAATGATTTCATCTGGCAATTTTGGTTTAGTATTCAGCCTTGTACCTAATAAATATTTTCCGCTTAGTTTTGAGCAGTTCTATATTAACTTTACAAATGAGAAGCTGCAACAACATTTTAATCAGGTTTGGTAATTTCTTTTTCTGGCATAATTTGTGATGTATATATTCTAGAACGCAATCACATTCTCATGTTTGTCCTAAATTCCTCAGTAACACAAAACCTATTTCGGGGCTAAGGGTTGGATGAAAACCTATTTTGGGATTTGTTTGGCTGAAACTATTATTTGTATGTATTCTCTGTGTTTTCCACTTCAAGGGTCTAATTGGGGATGTCAAAAGGGGAAGGGATTGGAAGCGTAACTCTATTGCGATTAAATATCTTTATTTACCTAATATCACTGTAATCAAATATCTTTAATCAGATATCTATTGTTGTGACCTGTGAGAGTAACTCTCTTGTGATTAATTACTCGAGTTAATCCATTTTCCTGTTTTTCCTAACAATAAATGATGTATGTAGATTTTCTATGTCCAAATATACCGATGCATAACAATCAGCACTATATATAATTTTATCATTTTAGATTCAGTCCAGATGTTGATTTTATCATCATTGTCGTTGTTCTCTTCGTATTAATATATGCATATAAATGGCAATAGCAAATCATGTATATGTATATCGTAACAAGTGTGAATGAATATATGAGCAGCGGGGTTCACAATCACAACTACTCATGGACATGGTGGTGTCTCTGATGGTCGATCATCGGTGTCAAGATTGAAGTCTCAATTGAGCTTCACAGGGCAAGATTCTCTTTCCCAGACATCAGAGGTGAGGGAGGGCACCAGTTGTGACCACCGTAGTAGACCTCCACATTCTTATGCTTCAACCACCTTTGGAATTGAACCTTGGGACAACTCTAATTCCATTGTCTTCTCATCCCCACCAACTAAGCGTTCTAAGAATATCGATGGAGACATTCTGAACTGTCTCAATGCCTTGGAATCTCAGGTAACAAACAACTTTCTATTGGAATTGGAGGATCATTTCTTGAATCCACTCACTAGCATTGCACTTCTCATCATAGCATAGCATAGCATAGCATCTCTATGTTATGTATTAATTAAGCTCAGCTGCTTCACTGTTTTCAATTTTTATCCACTTCAGTTTAGCCTGCCACAAACAACTTTGGAAATGGCAATAGTCGAGAAGCTATTGCATATTCCTGAAGATTCTGTCCCTTGTAAAATCCGTGCTAAGCGAGGCTGTGCTACTCATCCACGTAGCATTGCAGAACGGGTAGTCAATCTTGCTTTCAAACAGTTTAGTGTGCATGCATGATTGAATTATTAAAACATTATCGTAGAGTGATAGCAAACACCTATTTTATTTATTGCTGTGATCCTTCATTGGTAGCTCAACTTGCTGTGATTCTTCTTCCATGTTTGTTATTTGTACATAAAATATGTTATTATGTGTTGGTATGTTATTGATGTAAGACAAATGTGTTTGGAATTTGCTGGTTTTATAGGAATTATGGAGTAATTAAAACCCATTCACAATGATTATCATTTTTTTTCTTCATGTAAACAGAAGAGAAGAACTAGAATAAGTGGGAAACTGAAGAAATTACAGGACCTTGTACCTAATATGGATAAGGTAATGGTAGTTTCTTCCTTAGTTGTGCTATTTGTGCCTGACAACATTCTTTAGCCATCATTGGTGCTTATGTTTTGTCTTCAGCAATGAGTTTTCAGGGCAGCCTTAATACTGGTTAAACTTCTATTATATTTTATGGACTGTCAGAATATAGTCCACTGTTAATGAGTCGTGATTAACTTTGGATTCAATTTAAAATTATGTTGCATGGCCATCATTCCTTGTTTTAATTACTAAAGGTTGAATCTATGTGTAAGAGGTTTAATTATGTTTAGTCCATATGTATTGAAGTTAGTGGTTGCTAGAATTTTCCCTAGGTATAGCATCTCGCAGCAAAGAGCCCTTTCTTCCTGATATGAATATGATGCCCTAACCATGATTCCAGGTACCATTAGTGAATTACACTCTTTAAAAATGATAATAAAATCCATGTGATTCTAAACAATTGTCCCGTCCAACTTTCTATTGAAACCACCAAACAGAGTTGTTCTCTTCATTTTCCTTCCTTTATTTATGCAAAATCAATTAGTGAAATAACTTATTTGAACAATGATTTGAACACCATTAGTTAGCAGATATGATGGCTGAGCACTTATTGCCATTATTCAATATCTAAGAGCTATGTTCTTATGATTGAATTTCTCTGATTGTATCTTGCTAAAGTAAAGTACGTCCTATGATTTCTAATGGATTTGGCTCTTGCACAGTTGCACTAACCAGCATACTACTGCCTACTACTACATTGTTAGTGAGTAAGTAACAGGGAATATAAATCGAGTATAGAAGAACACGCATTTTAAAGACACCAAAATGGCAAAATTCAGCAACTATGTCCAAGATAACATTAGCAAGAAAACGAAAATTGGACAGAATGAAAAAATGGCTAAGAAGTTTATAAGCAACAGACTTTTTATTCATTTATTTATACTCAGTACAGATATATCATTATCTCAAACCAAAATATAGTGCTTTAAAAATCAACTTGTCGTAAACAATGATCTCACTTGTTTATAATTCTACCCAAATGGAATTCAGATCTAGTGCTTCTAAAAATATATTGCTTCTGAAGCAAGTAATTTTAGATCTACAAGTTGATATGCTTCTATGTATGTGTCTTGTTCTTGTTTCTTAAGTCAATTTCAGGGGGTCCATAATCTACATATGCAGAAACGTATAATGCCACAAAACAAATTGGGTTGAACCTGAGATATTTAGATTATGTGTAAATTGGTTCTATTTCTAAGGGTGTTAATTATTGGATCTTTGGATACTTCAAGTCTGTCCCCTTTCTTTAATTTGCTAGATTATTGTTGGGAAAAGAATGAAAATCTGAATTTATGGATGTTGTTTCCTTGCTTGTCTTAATTCCTAATCTAGCTATTATTTTTGCACTCAACTGTTTGCAATAATGCCTGCACCAGTTTTGATTCATTTTGTGTAAATAAAGTAAAGAATGTACTAACATGTGTCATTGAAAGTAATTGGTTCAAAATATAGTGTTTCTGAAGCAAGTAATTTTAGATCTACAAGTTGATATTTGTTTCTGTGTATGTGCAAGTGATCTGTATGTGTATCTTATGCAGGCCGACAACAAGGATTTTGTGCGATCAAGCAGAATATGAAAGTCGCATGCACAAATTGTTTAGAATTACTAGCGTGTTGATTAGCTTGTATACATTGTTAGTATGCATGGTTATTGTCTAGTGTAGGTTAGTGACCTTTTGGTTTATGGACTTAAATATTAGAATTGGTTATGTGTAAGCGTTACTATGAATTGTGTTAAAGTGTATTAGTTACCAATATTGTATCTAAGCTTTGTACATTATATATGTGTAGCTGTTTTTGAGTACTTTTAGTACTCTTTCAATACAAATTTGATTTATCAACAAAAAAAAAATGAGTTGCTGAGTGCAGGTGAGAAATGTAGAAAAACAAAGTGAATATTAATATAAAAAAATGGGGAATAGGTAGCGCTTCCTTGAAAAAGCGCTATGTATTGCATACTTCAGACATCGTTTTCTCAAGGAAACGCTGTCTAAATTATATGCAATAGATCGCACTTTCTTAAGGAAAAGCTGTCTATTTTTAACTATAGACAGCGCTTTCTCAAGAAAGCGCTACCTATTCCCACTTTCAGTAGTGCTTTTTAAGCGCTGCCTATTTGTTTCACATTCAGTAGCGGGTGAATAGATAGCGCTTGTAAGTGCTACTAAAGGCAAAAAAAAAAAAGCTATTAAAACCCTTTTCTGTAGTAGTGAAAACATTGGGATACACAAAAGTGGGTTTGGATTAGACTCTTAAACAATAATAAAGGCAAAGCCTTATAGAGAGACAACTAATCATGAGGATACGAAGGACTAGGAAATAAAGATAAGCCACACATTTCGTGAAAGAAATTTGTGCTGACAAACTCTAACTTGAGTGTGGAATGTGAACATGCTACCAGAACACTTGAGTTTCTTCTTAGTGAAGTTAGTAGAGTGTGACTTTATGATGTAAGGACGACCCAACATACGAGCCTCCCATTTATGTTTTCACTCCTACTTTTACACCCTTTTATCTCTCCACCTCACTCCATTACTAATCACTTCACCACATCTCCTTCAAAAGTCCCTCCCAAACATAGCCTTAGGTACCTAGGGTTAAAAGGATGAAGGTAGAATTGGAAAATAATATTCTAAGTATGGATATTATGGTCATTTCAATAGTAGCGGGGAGGTAGATATATTCAGTCTTACCTTACAAGCAGAGAGGTTATTTCAAAGATTTGAACATGTGACCTTCAGGTCATAATGCAACAATCTTACCGTTGCGTCAAGACGCACTCGAATACTTTATGTTGTAATGGGAGTTATTATTCCCATGCAAAACTGTTTGTAGTCATGTAGTTATGTTTGGGCATTAGTGACCCGATGAATCACCAAGAAAAAGAAAAAAAAAAAGAAAGGAAAAACAATGTAATACAATTCTGATGGAAGATAAGCTTAATGCTTAACAGATGAAACACAAAACAGCTTTCTGAGCTTTATAAGCACATAATAACTTGCCAATTGATGCTCAGAACAATAACTGTAATCCCACCCACCCTTATTGCGTATTATAGGAAAAGCTCTCAAAAGTAATAACCCAATTTACACCCAGTTGTTGACAGTGGAGTGGAGCCATCCTTGCAAAACAATTGTTCCCACATTACACCTTCCATCATATATGGGATTGTTGTGCAATGAAATGTTCAAGCTTTCCTGGCTTCTTGTTAATCAAAAACAGTAGCAGACTTTCCTTGTGATTTAGAAAATCTGGAATTGTGGAAGCACAGAAAGAATATCTTCCCAGGATCTGGGAGGGCCGTGATGCGCATCTCATTTCGATGTTACATCACGATCCTGACATGTAAGTATATCTTGTTTGAGCTCCAATAATTAGTTCAACAGCTTTAGCTGCAAAATAACATATATTCGAACAAAACAGATCAGACACTCAAAGTAGTTGTTCAAGATGAAATGATGGGGAGAAACTAAAGCAGAAAAAGTACAACAAAGGAAATAAAGAAATATCAAGCACACCTGTAAGAAATCCTATGACAGGTACTGGTTCCAAAACTTTCTCAGTGCTTTCAAGTTTTTGCCTAAAATATTAAAAGGAGAAAATTTCATCATCAGTTTTTCTCCAACTCCGGCGGCACATTACAAAATTTTTTAAAATGAGAAAGACTAAGGAAAGTGAGAAATAAAAGTAAATTATTGCTACCTGGTATATTTGCTGAAGAAAGGATCTCTCATTAGGTATAGTGCAAATAACAGCTTTCGTCTTTTAACCTGAAGCAAAATCATTTCAGTACATATTCTTTTAATGTATGCGGCAATAATGGCAAATAAGACAGTTATAAATGCAGTTTTATTGGCCAAGAGCCAAAGATTCATGCAGAAGACCACAATGCAGCTTACATGTCTACATGGTATAACTCTAGAGAAACTCAAACCTCATCCTTTTCTGGGGCAGAAAATTGAAACATTCGCTCCTTCTCACCGGCCACTGATGTTCCAACAAGTGATAGAATACTCATTCCTATGCAGTCGATAGCCAATGAAAGGAACCAAGGGGTCCATGACCGAATACCATACTTTCGAATAAATAAAACATAAACAAGTGGCCTCGTAATAAATAGAACTTCTCCAATCAAAAATAGAGCACCGCGAAGACCCTTTTCGGACAATATGCTGAAAAGTGTTGGTCTCTCTATCACTGAAACTGTAACAATGCAGTGGACAGGTATTAGTTGAATTTTCCATATGCATATAATCAATTACACTACTTCAAAAAATATCTTTAAAACATATTGCCTGGAGGCTCCACAATTGCTTGTTGGTGTTGAACCCTACTCAGCCACACTGGTTCTGACACCATCCTGGCTCTTTCTCCGAATCTACTTAATGCAGATAGTGCTCTTCCTTCCAGATTATATGGGTTTGGACCTTGATTGCTTTTCATATTACTGAGGGCATGACCCAAGCCAGGCTTTAGGCCTATTTGATCTTGGGAAGTCAAACTATTTGAATTTGTCTCATCATTAGAAGTCTCCCCTCCAGATAACAGCATTTTATATCCACTTTTCCGAAACAAAGATAACCGAACCAGCACCCTGAGTTAGAGTCACTCAAGATAATGAGAAACATGGATCAATGGCAATAGAGAAAATGACAGACTGAGGATATTAGGAAGGGACATTTGCTAAATTACAGTATGCTGCTTACTTTGTTGCTTCAGTAACAGCAAGGAAATTCCATTTCTTATCGTCGCCATAGTAATGTTGTGCCACAACTTCAACTAATGTTTCCAAGTCCTTTAATGCAGATAAACATAATGAATAAGGAAATGAATAAGCCTCAATAGAGCCTGTAATATCCTGAGTAGGAGCTGTATCAATTATATGTTCATTGATAGATGTGATAATCCCCAAAATGGTAGTTACTGCATAAAATCAAAGGTTTTATTAAGAACCATTTTATACATTGCAGCTAAATATAATACGAAAAAAATGGAAGACAAGTAGAAATTGTTCCATTATACACAAAGTGTAGGTAACTAAAAGGAATGCCATGTGTTAACATGTGGCTTTCCTTTCATTTGGCTTTTTTTTTTTTCAAAAGTCAAACCACAAATGTCTCTCTATTTTAGGTTGCAAAGAATTGATGATATGGAGAAAAATTATTTCCTCCATACCTTGAAGGATGGTCAGTTTAGTGGCCTATAAATTGGAAGCTCTTTCATTTGTTAGAAATATATCATTTCAACATCCCATCAAAAGCATCATCTCTCACACAGGAGAATTAGTTTCTTGTATCTTCTCTTTGTTTATTTGTTGAGAGTAAAGTGTATGCACCCTGGGAAGTATTGGGGTGTCTATGGAATTTGGGTTTGAGTGAAGTGTGACAATTCTTTTATATTTTTCATCATATTTCCTTATTGAATATATACACCAGTTGTCTTTGCATATGAACATAGGCTCTAAGCTGAACTACATTTGTACTAATACTTCCCCTTTATTTGCACTAATTTTATAACATCACATGACTTAGAAACTCTCCCAACACTTGGAATCTGAAAGGGGGGACGCAATGTTTTCCAGGAAAATGTATTTCTAGCTAGCGTTTTTGAGATCAAAATGTAAACATAATAGGAGATAGATCAATAGAAGCTTCTAATCCACAATATTTTTCTTACTTAGAAAATTTTTATTCCCATTCTGTCACCAAAAGAACATGCATTGCTTTAAGAGAGAGAATCTTATCTAATTTTTAAAACTCAAAAAGAAGTAGCCAAAAGTTACCAAAATTTCACAAAACCTGCTTCTGGTCCAATCTCTGAGTCAGAGAACCGTTCAGGAAGAAGCCACGTCAATCCCTGTTCACATTTTCAATCCCCCAATAAGATAACAATTAAAAGACAACAAGTTAACAAATAACAAATCCTTTTCGAACACAAAGCCCTGCATAGACTCATATGAACCACAAAGAACAAACACATCAAAAAGACAAAAACTAAATTGAAAATAAAAAATAAAAAAGCCACCAGCACATGTTATAAATTTTCCAAGTCAACTAATTTCAGATGAACTTGGAAATGACTAAAACTGACAAGAGAAACAAAAATAGCACCTAATGCTACTACAACTAAATTATAATTATATACTACAGAACCCCACACTTTCCCACCCAATCATAAACCTGCTCTCAAAACTGAAAGTCTAACTACAGCATAATATAGCATAAAACTGATATCAAAATTACCCTTCTGTTTCAAAATTTTATAGAAATTATCCCAATCAAAGAACTAAAAACACCAACCAAGTACCAGTGGTAAAGAGTTCGGTATCCTTAGGTTATGTTTGGAAGTTTTGAGTGCTTTAGAATGAAATGAAGTGATAATTGATAAGTAAAATTATATCACTCCATTCTTTGAAAGTTTTAACAAGATGTTGCTCCATTATTTGGAAGTCACAATAGTAATTAATAGAGCAGAGAGTGAATTACAAAATGTACGAAGTGATCTACATTCCACTCCATCCCAAACTCTCCAGATTGAAGTTGGAGTATTAACGAGTGGTTTGGTTCTAATCCTTAACACTATGTTTGGGAGGATGGAGTGGGGTGGTTAGTAATGCAGTGGAGTAGGGAAAATCCATTAACCCATTGTTTGGGAGTTCCTTCGTTAGTGGAGTGGGATAGTTGAGGATGGTAATCCAAACCACTCCACTCTATCCAAAGTCCCTCATGTTCATACCCTTCAAATTGGGGGATTTGAGATCTCCCTCCAAACTTCCAAACAATGGAGTGTTGTACTCTTACCCCTCCATTCCACTCCACTCTAAACCACTCCATTACTAACCATTCCACTCCATCTCCTTCAAAACTCCCAAACATACCCAGGCTATGTTTGGGAGCTTATTAAGTATACCCTCGAAATTTGAGGGTTTGAAATTCTCTAATTAAACTTTCAAATAATGGAGTGATATATTTTTACTCCTCCAGTCCACTATTACTAATCACTTTACTCCATCTCCTTCAAAACTCCGAAACATATAGCATTAATCGTCACACAGTTATTTTTATCCCTTCACTCTATTCGTCCAATCATAACCTAACAAGTTCTTAACTTCGAGTGTTGCAAATGAAAAAAATACGTGTTTGCCCCCTTGGGAGGTGTCCCCGACTGCACTCAGAAAACAGCTAAAAGAACAAAAACAATAACCTTACTTTAAAATAAAATAAATAAATAAATAAATAAATAGCTTACATTGGCCAAAGACTCCAACGAGTGAACATAGTCTTTATTCTGCCTGACCCATCTCTTGTAAGCCTCCATACCTTCAGTTGCTCTACCAATTACAGAAAAATAACAACAAAGTCGACAACTTCAAGCACCAAAATCGAAGCCACCACGAAACCTCGTACACAGTAATGTTTGTTAGAGACAACTTGGGTGAACTCGCGATGTGTTTCGGTGAATGGGAGAAATATCTGTTGTGAAGGAAAACAGGATTAGCAAAGCAGGGAGAGAGAGAGAGACAGAACAGAGATATGATAAGGTGTTGGTTTTGTATATTTTGAGGGGTGAAGAATCAAATCTTCACCGTTAAATTTGTACACTCTTCGATTGTTTCAGAGTTCAGACTGTTTCATTGAATGTGAGTGTGGGACCTTTCACCTTATTGTGCCGGGCCCACCTAAGTAAATATGGTGACTCGTTGTGTATGTTTGCTAAATAATTGTAGCTGAATTTAATTAAAATAGTAAATTATTTGATTTGATTTGAAATGATTTGATTGCAAATTAAATTTTATATTTAAAATAAAAAATATTATATAAATGATATTTAAATTCATGTTAAATTATTTTTTAGGTAAAATAGATAAATTGGTCCCATACGTTTATTTTAATTTTCAAATCGATCCTATATGTTTTTTTTCCTTCAAATTGGTCCAATACGTTTTGAAACGTTTTCATATAAGTCCTATACGTTTTGAAGTTTTTCATATAAATCCTATACGTTTTGAAAATATTCAAATATGGTCATATATGTTTTGACAATATTAAACACATGGTTGAGAAACACGGTTGAGAAATGATTGAGAAACTGGAAGGACTAACGTGAAAGCATTTCAAAACGTATGAGACCAATTTGAAAAAAAATATATAGGATCGATTTGAAAATTAAAATAAACGTATGAGACCAATTTACCTATTTTATTAAATTTTTAATATATTTTTATAATTTATAATTAATCCTATTATTATTTTAATTTTAAGCTCTATTTGATAAAAGTAGCTGATAAACGAATTGAAAGCTGAAAATGTAGTTGATAGTTGAAAAGTTATTTTTAGATGAAAACTTATAGTTGAAAAACATGTCAAAATTAGTTGATTAAAGTTGAAGTGTTTGATAAAATTAATTATTGAACAAAATTATAAATATAAAATGATATAAAGGGATTTGTTTATATATTTGTTATATTTTTTATTTCAAAGTAATGCTTAATTTTAACACTTTAATTTATTTCAAATTATTTGTAATATTAAAATTCTAATATTAATTTTTAATTTTAATTTTAATTTCAAATATTTCTATTAAATAATAGGTTAAAATAAATAAATTAAAAATGACATATTTATATAATTTTTTATAAATTTTATTTTTTAAGATAGAGGGTGAGTAAAGTATGAATTTTGTTAATAATAAGAGTATAAAATTAGTGAAAAGTCAATATAAGATATACACGATAAGCTAGTGAAATAAATTTATTTATCAAACACTTTTATTTTAGTCAAACAAATTTATAAAATAATTGCCAAATAGATCACATAATCAAATCCCCCGCACGAACCCACGTTCGAAGGAGAATGTGTACATGCATACCCTCAATTTAAATATTTTGTTTTATATTTTCTTATTAATTTCTTTTTACTCCAGTAGTTGGAAAAATTTGCCCCCAATGCCACTGGACTCCTGACATAGGCACGACGAACAACAAGACTCATGCCCACTTTATAGTTGTGATGAACATGTTCTACGGTGCTACACGCCTACACTGTTACTTGACTTTATTTTGCTGTGAGGACCTTGTCTTTTAACCTTGCTATGACAACCTTTACAGAAGAAGAAGCAAGGATTTCCCAAAATGAAATCAATTTTTTTATTAATCGAAAATGTAACCGAGAAACAAGGGGAAATATAAATAAATAAATCTAATATCATATGAAACTGACCATAAATTACTAGGTAGTTTAAAATTATATATAATATAAATATTATCTCAAAATTTATTAGTATACTAGATTTTTTTATTGTAGATATTATATAAAATAAAAATATATATATTTAATTACAATCTACCGGAGCATGACTAGACTAAAGTTGAACTGTGAACAACCTTCACCGGTTTAATGATCGGTTTGATTTTTAAAACATTGATCAATATACATCATACATGTTGTTTATTAAAAAAAAAAGATTGGTTAACAATGTATTAATTTTATTTCCTTAATTATAGGAGGATAATAGAACTTTTTTGAATGAGGTATGTAATTATTTTGATTAGACATATTACAATTTTATGGTTTTAACATTTATATGACTTTATCTTGATATATATGATGATTATTATTAATTATTTTAGAAATATATTGCCCCCATTAGCTCAGGGCCTTAGATCCATCACTGGGTTCGTGTTTTTTTTCGTTTCTAAAGGTATCGTTGCATATAATTGGAAGACTGATGACTGAAGTACTGAACGGTAATGAAAGACCGATCTCTCCCAATCAGATTTTTTTCATACACAAAAGTCAATAATCAAATTCTTAACCATTTGCTTAAAGAGTTCGTTACTACTCGATCCAACCACATCTAGTTAGGTTTGCCTTTTATTTATTTCAAAGATGAACTTTTCTATGGTTATGAATCATTTAATATTTTATGAAAAATAGTTAAAATTCAAATGTAAAATAAAGTAGCTTACAAAGAATGGGGATTTGTTTTTATTTTTTTTGACAAAGAGGGTTTGTTTTTATAGAAAAGAGAACAAATAATATCGTTCTTTTTATATCTTGAGGCATGATGTGATGTATAATTTCCCATCAATTATTGAATGAAATCGATTAATATTATTTATTATTTATAACAAATCATACCCACAATTATTTCAACAAACTTAATTTCAAAGGAAGCGTCTTTAATTGCTGATACTGAAATTTTTTAATTTTTTGCATTAAAATCAATAAATATTGATGTTGTGTTGTAAGTCTAAGTGATAAAGTTTACAGCTCTTATACTCAATCTTAGCCTTTAATGATATTTGTATATCTAATAATGGCCAGAATTTGTTTCCTATTAGTAAGTCACGTGAGACAATGAATTTTTTTGTTTTTTGTTTTTGAAAGAGTGAGACAATGGATTTAGAAACTCTCATTTCCCTCTCATGTTTGCTTTCTCGCACCTCTTTCCCACCCATCGCACTTCTTCTCACTTTGCTTCTATTAGAAATAAAAAACAATGGTGTAAACCACAAAAAAAAAAGAAAGAAATAAAAAACAATGGTAAGGAATCAAGTTGCTTCTTGTTCTCCTCACTTTGCTCTAGCGGAATTAAGTTCTCAAACTGTTCGATCCCTCTCATCAAATATCACGTTCATACCAGTATGTGAATGCCCTATAGAAAGTTATGAAAAGAATCATTGTTGTAATTGTTTTAACAGTCATTTTTCATAATCTATTCAACTTTTAAATTTTATTATCGAATTTATTATATTTTATTTAACACTTTTTTAGCGAGCTAACACATTCCTACTCTACTGAGTAGTAGAGGCATTCTCTACTCCACAAATGGTTGCAGACCTGTTTTAGCCTCTACCCTCCGGCGAACCCAGCAACCAGAACCAAGTGGTTGCATATCTGTGTTCTATGACAATTGCGGTTTCAGATCTGTGTTTTATGGTGGCTGCAGATGTAGATCAATGTTCTATGGCTGCGGCACCAGTTCGGTGGTGCTGCGGCGGAGAGGGAGAAGAAATAGCGACATGTTGTCGGATCTGTGTTCTCAAAGGATGTCGTCTAAATCTGCTTAGTTTTAGGTTTTTACCCCAAATCTGTGAGAAGAAATTTGATGAGAAGAAAATAAATGAGAGAGAGAGAGAGAGGATGGTTGTGATGGTTGCAGGGGTAGTTGTTGTGAGAGCAATGTTCATGGTAGTGTGAGGGTGGTGAGGTGAGGTGAAGGGTAATGGCAGTGAGACACCCCGATGTCCAATTAAATAACAAACCTAATTAACTAATCATTAATCCGTTTTATTAGCGTTAGTATGAATATACAGTCAAAAATAATACATGTTGTGGAAGCGATAAATTAAAACGTTTAAAACATTTAGAGTGGAAGAAAAATAAAACACAACAAATATATATATAATATGTACAGAAGTAACCATTGAGTACTATCGATCCCAACATAGGGATCGTAAACCTAACAACTATACAGATCGATAAAATAAAACGGAAAAACTAGTCACAGAGAAAGATAACAAAACCTCAGCAAAGACATCTACTCACCGGCCTCTCACAAAATACAACAAAAGTCAAAATAAGCTCTCAAAGCCTTTCCCCTAGCAGGCGCTATTGACGAACCATATCAGCAACGATATTGCGTTTGGAACTACCATCATCCTCACCGTGGTGGCACCTATACACCTGAGTCCTAACTGTCTCATCACTACTCATGACAACCCACTTGCGACAGTAGTGGCACATCGTCTGCACGCTCCTCCTCCAGCCTCTGTCCACCACTTTGACTCCACCGCGGGCATGGGAACGATCCTCCTGGTTCCACATGTCGTCTAAAAACTCCCACTGGCGGGGTGAAAACCAGATCTTAGAAAAAGGAAGGCATTGGGAGATGCGATACGAGCCGAGCAGAGTGAAGAACGATCCTCCCAAGGCGGATGTAGATACTGACTGGGCCGACGTAACACATGAAGAATTGTGAGTGGTCAACCTGTGTTGGACGAAATCTAGGCAAGTATACCTAGTCGTACAAGTAATACGGTGTGAGACCGATATTGTTCCCACGAGGATCAGTTGCCAATTACCAACTCACAAATTATACAACTATCTAGACTAAACTGTGGTATGAAGAGAGATCAAATCATAAAATAAAGAGATAAAAGCAATAAAATATTTTTTTGGTCTTTTTGGAATTTTATCAAACACTTAGCAAGCAAAGTTAACAAATGGATAAAATTGTCAGGGTTAGACTACACTGATATTCCCTTGATTGCAATGAAATGGTTAACAACACAAGTCCTAATTCATTTATGACAATCAAATCTTCTGAAACACTCAAACCCTAATGTCTTAGGTGGAATGAGCCTAAAACCCCAAATTAAACCCTAATGTCTTAGGTGGATTAACATGAGATTCTATATAAAGAGTCAAGATTTATAAGATTGCAAGCACCCCAAGACTTATGTCTAGATTCATGAATTACTTGGCATTTGATTCATGAGCATGCCTTAACATCAATCTTTCAATTGTCTATCAAAGCAACAAATCATTCCAAGGATGGCCAAGCTAATAAAAGCATTAAGCATAGAATCAAATACTCATAAAGAAGTAGGAACTTGTATTAAAACCAAATCAAGAAACAATCAAGTTCAGAAAAGTCATCATCTAACCCCAACAAGGAGGGGATTTAGATACTCATAGTAACAGAAATTACAAAAGAGGAAGCCAAAACCCAAACAATAGAGATAAAGGAGAAGAAAGACTCCATGGAAGGTTTCCAAAACTGTCACCGCAGTCCCTTGTTCAGAGAACGTCCCTTTAGGGTCAGCCGTCGCCCCCCTAGGGTTCCAAGTCTGCTCCAGGTCTCTCCCAAGCTCCCTTTTTTTTGTCTGGCCAGATGCTCTATTTATAAAATTTCAGATTAAATAATGCGTGTCACGACCGTGATGGCCATCACGACCAGGCCGTGACGCATTCTGCCATGGGCGCGCTTTCAAATTTGACTTGTCACGGCCGTGATGGGTATCACGGCTAGGCCGTGATCGGTTCTGTCTGGTTCAACTAGCATGTCACGGATCACGGCTAGGCCGTGATAGCTTCTGACTTTTGCCTTCTGCTCTGCTTGATCATGGCCGTGATGGGCTCTGTTTGGCTCATTTTCTTCACCTTTCAAGCTCTATCTTCATCCAAGCTCCATCATGGTAAATTTTGAGCATTTTGTCCTAAATTCCTGCAAAACAATATCACAAAACCACCTTACCCGTTCCAAGGTAAAACTAACAAAAATCAAACTAAAATGGCCTAAACTATATGAATATGCATGCAGAAATGTACATGAAATATGAGGTGAAATCACACTCATCAACCTACCACCCACAGTCATCATGGTATATGATCTCAATGTCGACTAAGATCTGGATCCTCGGCGGTATCCTCTCCAAGTAGTGCATCGGTAGGTGCTCCGGCCCTATCGTCGTCGTTGTACCGCGGCTGGTACTCATCTAACAAACAAACACACACACAAAGAAAATAAAAGACAGAAAAAGGTGTTGGTTGTGGCTTCCCAATACTTGGGGGGGGGGGGGGGGGTGGTGGGGTGGGGGGGTTGAATTGAGTATGTATAATTTTTGAAAACTTTTCCCCTTTATGCAAAAATATAAACTTTTCTAAAAACTTTTGAAAAGATTTTGTCAACCAACTAACCAAAACAAGTTTTTTCCAAAGTAATTGATTCAAGACTTTGTTGTTTAACAAGAAAGAAAGATGAAGATATTGATTTCAGAAATTTGACATACACAGGTTATTCCTTAGCTATTGCTTAAACATACATTCATCAATTAAAAACAATTAAAGGAGTTAAGGGATAAAGAGAAATGCAAACCGAGATTTTATCCTGGTTCAACTACCTCCTCTGGTAACCTACATCCAGTCCCCAAAATTACCATGAGTTTCATCCACTAAATCAAACACAATTACAAGATTCTTTACAAGCTTCAACTCCCAGGTTCATTCTACCCAATTGACAACTTTTCAAACAAAGCAATCTTGAAATTCCCAAGAGTCCCTTATACTCTTGTCAAACCACCAAGAGTACCTTCTACTTTTTATCTACACAGAGAGAAAACCTTATCTCTTATCTTCCTTTTGCAGTAAGAAAAGATTTTGAATCAGATTCTAAGAAATCAGATTTACAAGTTGAAGTTCTAACAAAAAAAAAAAAACTCAAGTATTCTCAATGAAAAGCTCTCTCAAGGAATTTCATGTTTAATCTCAGTATTGAATGAATTATTGTTCATAAAGTGTTTGCCCATGCCTTTATATAGTTGTATATCAAAATAGATCCGTTGGGCATACTTCAGAAGTCAGTTAAGATCAAAACAAACTTTCTTGAAAAATTCAGTTATTAGTCAATCGATTGTGTAATCGATGTATTAAACACAATTTTCATTTTTATAACTGAGTACATCGATCGCCAAATCGATTGTGTTCTTGGAAATTCTTGATTTTGAACAATACACAGATGTGTACATCGATTGTGTTTTTGAAAAACGTAAGCATTCTCAACCCATAAGTCTTTACATCGATTGGTCAATCGATTACATGATCATTGTCAAAAGTCTTTGCCTCTATTTGGACTTATGCATCGATGTATCAATCGATTGTTTTATCATTTTCAAAAGACTTTACTTATGTTCTGTGTATGCATCGATGTACTAATCGATTGGATGCATATATCAAAAGTGTTGACTTCTGTTTAGCCTTACGCATCGATGTATCAATCGATTGTATGCATGTTTCAAGAAGTGTTAGCTTCTGTTTCATCTTATACATCGATGTATCAATCAATTTACAGAAGCTAGTCTTGCATACTGATCAAGTTAGTCCAGAATCAATCGATATATACATTGATGTATAACATTTATACATTGATATACACATAGGTTTTCATTAAAAGTTAGTTAATTAACTGAAAGTACATCGATATACACATAGATGACAGAACTTTCAATTAATCCTTTTTCATTCCAAGTTCATTTTAATTTATGAAAACCATTTTGATTTGTTTTTAAGAGAGATCTAATTCAAGGAGAGACACTTAAAGTTTTCTTTACATAAAAATCTAATGATCTTTGCTTGAGATTCATTGTGATTCAACTTTGAGATTCTTCATCTTCAAGCATTCTTTCACGATCCTTCCTTTTCTCCTTTGATCCTTCGCATCCACTTTCTTACACTAATGATATCTTGTATATAACAGCCTGATTTCAATTATGTTGTTCAACCGGTTAAAATATAATTAATTATATTTTAATCTGAGAGTTAGAAAATGATTTTGAATAAAATAAAATCATATTCATAGTCTACTTTATGGTAGAAGGTTACGGTAAAATTTTGGGTTGAAAATTCAGACAAAACCCGGTCTGCGTTTTAACTGACAATAAAAGTTTACTGAGCAGAAAACCTAATTTTGACCCATGAACGGAATGGTTAGTGTTTTTGTCGTGTTTCCAATGACTTTAGTTATTTTGAAAATTTACGTTCGGAAATAAAATATAATATTTTATCCGGGTGAAATCTTCGAAAATTACGATTGGGAAACTTAAATCGGGTGAACAATGGAGCAGAATGAAGAGCTAAGTTGACTGAAGTGATTTGATGGAGTTGAAGTGACTTGATAGACTAAAGTCATATGTCACATCCAAGAAAGTAATCATGATATTTTGAAATTAATAGTATTTTAATCTAAAAACCCATTAATCACTCATCTTTCAACCAAACATGTCCTAAGCCAAATTTGGCCTCCAAGTTTTTCTCCTCTCCTCCCCCCCACACGGTTTTCAACCCCCTCCCCTTATATAAACCCATCATTTTCTTTATTCTCACTTTCATCACATTTTCATAAACAACACTTTACTTCAACAAGTTTCATTGATTTTATTCAAGAACTCATCATCTTCACTCATTTTCTTCAAGCTCCAAGGGTAAAAATTCTTCTTCTTACTCATCTAAGTTCTCATCTTCACTTATTTGTTGAGTTTATGCCATGTTCATTCCATTTGATATTCTTAGATCTATAAGCTTCTAAAATCTCTAGCAATTAGTAGAAAAATCTGTTTGACTTGATACCAATTTATATGACTCACAATGATCTCTATATTCATTATCTAAGAGCATGCATCAAGCAAAATTTTCCTCCCCTATTTTTGTAAAGAGGCCGAACCCATGTTGTTTTGAAACAATAAGGTTTTGTTTCAATGTGTGAATAGAACTATTGATTTAAGCTCTTTAATACCTTTTGATGTTAAATCTAAAAACTTGAGAAGTTTTAAAACCTCTAGCCTATTTTATGGTTCAAGGCCGAAACCCTACCCTAAGTGGTTGGATGATTTTTATTTCATATTTTCAACTTATAGCAAATTATCCTAACTAGCTAAGATGTAAGTAATTATTATCCAAAAGATTTGAATGAGAAAATGACCCTAGCCTATTTTTGAATTGATGGCCGAAACCTAGCATTAATGTGTCAAAGAGGTTTTGTTGATTTATTTGTGGTTGTGTTGTTGGTTGAAGGATGAATTGGTAACGTGTGGCATGATAACGAGGAACATCGATTTCAGAATCCCGGTGATAACCCAGGTAGGGAAAAGAGCCAGCCTATCGTCGGAATGGATAAGTAGTAGATTATATAATAATTGTGTAGGGTGACCTAAACCTTACTAGTAGTCGAGTAATCGACAAGACCAAAATCACATGGTAAACCTTTTCTGAAAAACCAATGGCGATTCGGGGATTGTAGGTTTATCGACATTAGGTTGATTTTATATTGTTGATGGTTGATGTCGTGCGAGTGCACGTGCGATCTGGCAAGTGTACCGGATTGTCGCCAAGTAATAAAAAGATATCGATCCCACAGAGACCGTGATCCCGAATCACAACTAATTATCAAATTGGTAAAACTGGACTATAAAGAGAAATTTTGAAAAGGTTTTGATATTTGAAGTAAGAGATAACTCAAAATCAGAATCAAATAAACAGAAAGTAAATCTATTTATGGTTTTTCAGATTTAAATGGATTCCTAGGAATTTGGGTTACCAACAAGATCGTTTATGTTACTAAATTGATCAACCCTTGTTAATTATCGAAAATGCCTTGAAGACGAATTTATCCTCAAATAGTTTAAGCTCCCTCTCGGGTTACAAAAACCGTGCCCAATTAAACCAACCCCTACTCTCGTGGTAGTCGAATTTAGATTGAACCCTTTATGTTTTGTGACGATTCGTTAATCCTCGAAGGACGGCTTCTAACTCTCGTGATTTCAGTCCTAAGTCTGACTTTATAGATCCGACACCTAAGTTCACCGCTAGGTTCCTCCTTAGAATGTCTACGACATACAAATAAGTGCGCACCAAATTTACAAGTAATTAAAACACTAGAAATCAGATCTAAAGCAAAATCACAATTAACAAAGATAAAACATCAATTCATTGCCGTAAACAAACCTTGGGCATAGACCCTATCCCTAGAAATTAAACTACTACTCAAGCCTTGTCATGGTGATGACAAGCTTGGTTAACAACAACATGAAAATAAAAATAAGAGAAGAGAGGAGGAGAAGAAGAGAGATCCTAAATTATAGCCTAAGAGTAGCAGCTCAAAAAATCTTCTCTTGCCTCTGTCCAGATGCCTTATTTATAGATTTGGGAAGTTTTAATCCCAATCTAACTCAAATCAGATCCAAATCAGTTGCTTCTGATCCACGTAATGCGCGTCACAGCCGTGATGGCCATCACGGCCAGGTCGTGACGGCTTCTGCCTTGGGCGCTTCTTCAATTTTTGGTCTGTCACGATCGTGATCAGTTCTGCCTGTCGAGGGTCTGGTTCAGCTGACAGGTCACGGCCGTGATGGACATCACTGCTAGGCCGTGACCAGTTCTGACTTTTGCCTTCTTTCTTTTCAGTTTTGCTCGATCATGGCCATGATGGTCATCACGGCTAGGCCGTGATGGGCTCTGTTTAGCTCATTTTCTTCACTTTTCAAGCCACATCTTCATCCAAGCTCCATCATGGTTGATCCTGAGCATTTAATCCTTAATTTCTGCAAAACAACACCACAAAACCGCCTTACCCGTTCCAAGGTAAAAACTAACAAAAATCAAATTAAAAATGTCTAAACTATATGAAAATGCATGCAAAATGATAAACAAATATGAGGTGTAATCACACTCATCAATGGTTGATTTGATTCTATTACCTTTATTGAATTGATTTTGTGTTATGTTGGTGATATTGGAATATTTTGATTGATATTGTGTTATGCATGATCTGCCTGGTTTTTATTATTATGCTTAGTGGATTTTAAGCAAAGATATATATGTTGTCTAAGAGATGATTGTTTTGGGTGTGAGGATAATGATGATTTAGAAGTGCCTAACGTCTCATGATGTATGTTAAAGAGGTGTTATGACATAGAATATGTGTCAAGTTCTAATGGAAGGTTAAGGCACTAGGATGTTGTTAAAACGGGTTGGTGAGATTCAAGTATAAGTGTTGTTGTCCACAACCGTGTATTGGTAATATAATACACAAGGACAAAAGTGTATTGGTAATATAATACACAAAGACAAAAGTGTATTGGTAATATAATACACAAGGCCAACTGTGTATTGGTAATATAATACACCGTGTATTGGTAATATAACACACGTAAAACACATCTGTGTATTGGTAATATAATACACCGTGTATTGATAATATAATACACGTAAAATCAAGAGTTTCTTGCGAGACCACTTCCACCTTAGAAATAGGTGTGCAGCTATGGTGTCTGAGTAGCATGAGATTGAGGGTAAAGGATGACAGGGTATTCTTGAGGATGATTTGTTAATCATGTGTGTTGACTGTCTGTGATAATTACTGTATATTTTACTATGACTCTATTCCATTTTTGATGATGGAACTGTTTCTTATCCCCTGTATATTTCTGTATGTTGCATTTTATCTCCTTGTGGAATCGTACGAGAAGATCCCGTGGATGAGCGTAACCAGGAGGAGTTGGATGGAACCCCCTATGAACCTGAGATCGGAGGACGAGCTGTGACCCATGGTGATTAGGGTCTAGTTAGTTATGGCTAGTGCGTCTCATGAGGTGTATTTTTATATGTTTCCTCTTTGTTTAACTTTTGTTTAAGTATATGCTGGTGAGGGATCTTACTGAAAGGATACCCTCAACAGTGTTTTGTAATATGTTTTTAAGACATATGTGTGTACACTTAACATAACTATAGTGTGATGTTTTAATTAATTGAAATTGTGAGCTTTTGAAACTTAAGCTTTAATTTCTACAAATTTTTCATATTAAGTGCACGAGTAAGAAATTAATTAATGAGGTTTTAGTCTAATAAAACACCGGGGTACAACATCTTCAGAAATTGGTGTCACTTCTGGAGGTGCAGGTGCAGTGATGGCAATGCCTAAATGTTGATGTATGGTGGCCATCTGCCCTTCAAGAGTATTGATCTTTAGACTCATGTAGTCTAAAGTCCTCTTGATCAACAAGTTTTGTTTGTTTTGCCTCTGTTCAAAAACTTCCATCATCTTAATCAATTTATCCATTTTTGTGTTCATTTCAGAATTGTCCATTGGAGCTCTTGACTCATCTCTAGCCATTCTTACCCATTCTCCATCTGAGTTCTTAGCAAGCTTCATTTTGCTTATTGTGCCTTCACCAAACTTGTGAGTCACCTGCCTTGCTTGGAACCTCTCCTCATGTTCCAATGAGACTCCAAAGTTCTCAAGCAATTTCACAGCTAAACCAGGTTAAGGTAAAGTACCTCCACTGATTTTACAATCAACCATATGCCTTACTATAATGTAGCTCCAACTGAGCTGTTTCTTTTCTATCATTGCCCACAACATCAAAATATCAATGTTTTGTAACACAACATGGTTACATGACCTAGGCAACAATATCCTACTTAGCACATATTGCAGCAGCCTGTTCTGAACATGCATGGAGCTGATATTGATCAGTCTCCCTTCTTGTGCATTCTCAACCAGAAGCACTTTCTTAGCTTCTTCCTTGTCACAGGCCTTCAACCAAGCACTTTCAGGTCCAATTCCAGCCAAATTACTTCCCAAGTAATCCATCCCAGTGAACTGTCCAAACTCTTGAAAAGTCATCTCAATCCTAGTGTTCTTGACCTCACCAGAAAATCCTACATTTTCCATCTCTAGAGTGCAGTAAAATGCTTTAATCAATGTTGGATAGATGTCACTCTTTGTTTGCAGGAAATCACCTAGTTTATATTCTTCAAGAGTCTTGTGAAAAGTGACACCATTTTTCTCAAAGTAACTAAAATCCACAGTTCTTGCTTCATGGGTATCTCTATGCTTAAAGTTATTCTTGTATAGCATAATGTATTCTTCATCAGAGAAATACCTTTTAAACAATTCTATTTTAATATTGAGATCCTCATCTTCTTCTTCTTCTTCTTCTTCTTCTTCTTCTTCTTCCTCTGTCCTTTTCCTCTTCTTTTGTTCAACCTTCTTCTTCTTTTCTTGCTTCTTAGGTGCAGGTTTAGATGCCTCAGCCACCTTTTCGTTTCCTTTGGCTTGTTTTTTCTTAGCAAGTTCCTTGATTTGAAGCTTTTCTTACCTTTGAGAGGTTTGGGTTTTCTCCATTTCTTTCCTCTTATGGCATGAAGGTGTGGATATGGGGGAAACTTGTTGAGGTGTGGAAGATTGGGTTGAAGATGATGATGTGGAGTTAGAGGGAACTGGTGTAGAAGGTCCAGTTTTCTTAACACCATTGGATTGAATTTCAAGCTCTGCTAGGGTTTTGGGTATTGAGAATTTGATTTGGACTTGTTAAAGATCTGGAGGGAAAAACTGAGTATTTATGAACTTGTGATAGTCAATCGATGTATCAATCGATTTATTAAAGGTTTTCAGCTTGTTTAACACATCAGTCAATCGATGTACAAAGCATCAAGATTGAATTTTGAAGTGTGTCAGTCGATGTTGCAATCGATGTATCACCTCAGTCGGAGAGTACCAAGTTCTAAATGTTGAACTCAATTGATGTGTAAATCGATGTATAAGCTATGTCAGAGTCTCCAACAACAGCAATATACACCCAATCGATGTAGAAATCGATGTATAGGGAAATTCAGTGAGTCCCAAGTTCTAGAAACTCCACTCAATCGATGTTACAATCAATTTATATATAGGGTTAGTAATTTTAACCCAAGTAAATCGATGTATAAATCGATACATAAGCTCTTCTAGGGAGCAGTGTTTATTGTTTTAGGAATGCAATCGATGTAGCAATCGATTTATAGAAGATTAGTTTGAGTTTTTCTGATTTCCATAGCAGGTAAATCGATGGTGGAATCGATGTATAGAGACTTCCAGAAAGTCATGTTTTCTGATTTTGTTCATCAATCGATGTGTCAATCGATGTGCTAGTGTTTCTAAGCCTAAAAAGCTTTTGATCAATCGATGTAGTAATCGATGTAAAGGTACTAAATTCAGATTTCTAGATTGATACATAGATTACACAATCTATGTACTAGCTATGAGGTTTTGATTTTAGTATTAAGCTAATTGATTGTCAAATTGATGTACAAAGATCAGATATCAAACAATCATGCATTCAATCATACAAAACATTAAGCATAGGTTGGATCAATTATCCCAAATTCTCTTCTTATGTAATAGAAGCTTTCCTTAGCCAATGGTTTAGTGAAAATATCAGCTAATTTCTTAGATGTATTAATATATTCAATAACTATATCTCCACTTTGTATATGATCCCTTATGAAATGATGTCTTATTTCAATATGTTTAGTTCTAGAATGCATTATAGGGTTCTTAGTTAGGTTTATAGCACTAGTATTGTCACATTTAATTGGTACTTTCTCTAGGAGAACACCAAAGTCAATTAGTTGCTGCTTCATCAAAAGGATTTGAGCACAACAACTACCTGCTGCAACATATTCTGCTGCAACAGTTGACAAAGCCACACTTGTTTGTTTCTTACTAAACCGGGAAACTAGTGAGTTCCCTAGTAAGTGGCAGGTTCCACTAGTACTCTTTCTATCCAACTTGCATCCAGCAAAGTCAGAGTCAAAGTATCCTATTAAATCACATGTTGAACCTTTAGCATACCATAATCCAATTTCTCTAGTTCCTAGCAAATATTTCATGATTCTCTTTACAGTTGTTAAGTGAGATTCCTTAGGGTTGGATTGATATCTTGCACACATGAAAACACTAAACATTATATCAGGCCTACTAGCAGTTAGGTAAAGTAAGGAACCAATCATACCTCTTTACTTGGATATGTCTACTGTTTTACCTTTTCCATCTTTGTCCAAGTAACATGATGGACTCATTGGAGTTGCCATTTCCTTTGCATTCTCCATGCCAAACTTCTGCAATAGTTCTTTGTAGTACTTTTCTTGGCTTATGAAAGTCTCATCATCACATTGTTTGATTTGAAGTTCCAGGAAGAAAGTGAGTTCTCCCATCATGGACATCTCAAACCCATTTTGCTTCAACTTAGAAAATTCTTTACACAGTGAATCATTAGTAGCACCAAATATAATATCATCAACATATATTTGTACAAGTAGTATATTTTTAGCTTTTCTTTTTGTGAAAAGGGTTGTATCAACCTTGCCTCTAGTAAAACCTTTATGTAGTAAAAAGTTACTCAATCTTTCATACCAAGCTCTTGGGGATTGTTTAAGTCCATACAGGGCTTTAGTGAGTTTATATACATGATTAGGAAATTCATTCATTTCAAAACCAGGAGGGTGACCCACATATACTTCTTCTTGTATCAACCCATTTAGAAATGCACTTTTAACATCCATTTGATATAACTTGAAATTCATGATACATGCATATGCTAGCAACATTCTAATAGCTTCTAATCTAGCCACAGATGCATATATTTCATCATAATCTATTCCTTCTTCTTGATTATAGCCTTTAGCTACTTATCTAGGTTTATTCCTTACTATGATACCATTTTCATCAAGCTTGTTCCTAAACACCCATTTTGTAATTATTTGTTTATCCTTGGGTTTTGGAACAAGTTCCCAAACTTTATTTCTTTCAAACTGATTAAGTTCTTCTTGCATTGCCATAATCCAGTTTTCATCAACTATTGCATCATCTATAGTTTTAGGTTCAATTTGAGAAACAAAGGCCATATTGTTACATGCATTTCTTAAAGAGTGTCTAGTAGTTACCCCTTTGGATATTTCACCAATAATGTTGTCTAGAGGATGAATCCTTGAAATTCTCCACTCCTTAGGTAGTTCCTCATATTGTTCCTCTTCTGGAATATCTACCACTCCTTCCACTTTTGTATTATCTTGCTTTTCTTCAAGTTGAGTTTCTTCCAAAGTTTCTGCAACATCATCAAGAATATCATTTCCCAACCTTTTGGGGTTAGATTCATCAAATGTAATATGTACAGATTCTTCTATTGTTTGAGTTCTTCTATTGAAGATTCTAAATGCTTTACTAGATAATGAGTAGCCTAGGAAAATACATTCATCAGCTTTAGGATCAAATTTACCTAGATTATCCTTGCCATTATTTAGCACAAAACACTTACAACCAAAGACATGAAAGTGAGCAATATTTTGTTTTCTACCCTTATACAACTCATATGGAGTTTCCTTCAATATCGGTCTAATTAAGACTTTATTTAGTACATAGCAAGATGTACTAACAGCATCTGTCCAAAAGTATTTTGGCACATTAGAGTCATTCAACATGGTTCTAGCAATCTCCTCAAGCGATCTATTTTTCCTTTCAATTACTCCATTTTGTTGTGGAGTTCTAGGTACTGAAAAACTGTGTTGTATACCATGTTCATCACAAAAATTGTCAAATTCCTCATTCTGGAATTCTCGTCCATGATCACTCCCAATAGATACAATTTTCATGTCTCTCTCATTTTGTACAAGCTTAGCCATTTTCTTAAAAGCAGAAAAGGCATCATTTTTATGTGCTAAGAAATATGTACAAGTATATCTAGAGAAATCATCAACAATTACAAGAGCATAAAGATTTTGACTAAAGCTTTTTGTTCTAGAAGGACCAAAAAGATCCATATGCAACAATTGAAAGGTCTACTAGTTGAAACAATGTTTTTCGCTTTGAAAGAAGTTTTCACTTGTTTTCCTTTTTGACAAGCATCACATAAACTATCTTTCACAAACTTCTTCTTAGGTAAACCAATTACAAGTTCTTTGGAAATCAATTTGTTCAAGTTATCCATGTGAATATGAGTTATTCTCTTATGCCATAGCCAATTTTCTTCTTCTTTTGAAATTAAACAACATGCATTATTAGAAGATAAATTGTCTAAATCTAGCATATAGATGTTATTTATTCTATTTCCTATCAACTTCATGTTCTTGTCATATCTAGATTCAATCATACACATGTTTGGATTTAAATCTACCTTATACCCTTTGTCACAAAGTTGAGTTATGCTCAATAGGTTATGCTTTAGCCGTTCAACATATAGAACTCCTTCAATCTTAGTTACTGGACTTTTTCCAATTGTGCCAACACCAAGTATTCTTCCTTTGTTGTTGTCACCATATGTTACATTTCCACCTTGTTTGGAAGCGAATTTTGTGATGTCTCCAGTCATGTGTTTGGAGCAGCCACTATCTAAGTACCAACTTGAACTTTTGGCTTTCAAACACACATACAAAACATATTTTAAACATTTGTCTTAGGTACCCAAATTTTGTTGGGTACTTTGGTGTTAGTCATGACATAAGTTCCCTTAGGAACCCATATTTGTTTGGTACTCATCCTTGAAGGATTTCTAAAATAGCATGTAGAAGCAGTGTGTCCTTTTCTTGCACAATAGAATAATTTAACAAAAGGACTAGTAGAAGATTTAGGTGCAACAAAGAGTTTCTTAAAAGCTTTTTCATGCATTGCTGGTTGGTAACCTATTCCAGCTTTATCATATACTCCTTTTTGTTATCCTAATATGGCATTTAGGTTGTCTCTTCCCATTGTAAATTTTGATAGAGTACTTTTCAGTTTTTCTATCTCTTTTTCTAGAATGTTGCAATTAGAGCATGCAGAACTGGATACACTTAGCCTACTGTTTTTATCTTCTAATTATTTATTCTTAATTTGAAGAGATGTATAATCACTACATTGTTTAGAAATGACTTTCCTAGATGACATTAATTGCTTAGCAATTTTCAGATATTCACTATACAATTCATCAAAGGCATCTTGTAGTTCATCATAAGTAGGGGGAAGATCATTTACCTCATCTTCATTTTCATTGTCACTTTGATGACTAGTCATAAGACAGAGATTTGCCTCTTCCTCCTTAGATTCTTCAGAGGAATCCATGTCATTTTCCTCCCATTCTATGTATGCTTTTCTTGGCTTTTTATTCTTCTTGTCTTTGGACTCATAGTTGTCATGCTTGTCCTTCTTTTGAAGCTTTGGACATTCATTCTTGTAATGTCCAGGTTTACCAAATTCATAGCATTTTACATTTGAAGTTGAACTTTCATCTTTTGAAGTGTTATTTTTAGGAAAGAAACTTGAGGGCCTTTTGTTGAGGGTTTTCTTCTTTTTGAGAAACCTTTTGAATTTTCTGACCAGCAATCCCATATCTTCTTCTGAATCTTCATCCTCCTCAACTTCTTCATCTTCATCACTATCAAGGACTTATTTCGATATCTGTGCTTTTAGTGATAAGCCTTTATTCTTTTTCTCCTTCTCTTCATGATCATTCAACCTATGAAGCTCCATCTTATGTTCTTTGAGCTTTCCAAACAGTGTAGCAATGTTCATGGTTTCTATGTCTCTTGATTCAGCTATTGCAGTGATCTTTGGTTGCCATTATCTTGTCAAGCATCTCATAACTTTGTTGATTTGTTGTTCATCTGAAATACTCTTTCCAAGTCCATTTAGTTGATTCACAATATGGGTGAATCTCCTCTCTATATCATTGATGTCTTCATCTTTCTTCATGTGAAAGAGTTCATACTCGTGCATGAGTGAGTTCATTCTTGCTCTCTTCACATCACTTGTTCCTTCATGAGTAATTTGCAGTATATCCCACATTTGCTTGGCTGTCTTACAATTAGAGACCCTGAAAAATTTATCATAACTCAAAGCAACAGTTATAATATTTTTAGCTTTAGCATTATAACCCACTCTTTTCTTGTCATCACCATCCCAATCAGCTCTAGGCTTATTTGTCTTGATGCCATTTGCATCAAGAATAAAAAGGATGTATGAACCATTTTCAACAGCCTCTAGTACATCAATACCACTTGCCTCAAGGAATATTAACATCCTTTCTTTCCAGTACATATAGGCAGTGCCATTGAATGCAAGGGGTCTTGCAAGAGATTTGAAGTCATCATATTAAGTTGTTAAGCTTTACACAAGAGTGAAAGCTCTGATGCCACTTGTTGGTTGTGGCTTCCTAATACTCAAGAAGAAGGGGGGGGTTGAATTGAGTAGGTATAATTTTTGAAAACTTCCCCCTTTATGCAAAAACAAAAACTTTTCTAAAATCTTTTGAAAAGATTTTGTCAATCAACTAACCAAAACAAGTTTTTGCCAACGTAATTGATTCAAGACTTTGTTATTTAACAAGAAAGATAGTTGAAGAGATTGATTTCAAAAATTTAACATACACAGGTTATCCCTTAACTATTGTTTAAACATACATTCATCAATTAAAAACAATTAAAGGAGTTAAGGGATAGAGAGAAATGCAAACCGAGATTTTATCCTGGTAACCTACATCCAGTCCCCATAATTACTGTGAGTTTCATCCACTAAATCAAACACAATTACAAGATTCTTTACAAGCTTCAACTCCCAAGTTCATTCTACCCAATTGACAGCTTTTCAGATAAAGCAATCTTGCAATTCCCAAGAGTCCCTTCTACTCTTATCAAACCACCGAGATTCCCTTCTACTCTTGATCTACACAGGGGAAACCTTCTCTCTTATCTTCCTTTTGCAGTAAGAAAAGATTTTGAATCAGATTCTAAGAAATCAAATTTACACTTTGAAGTTCTAACAACAAAAAAACTCAAGTATTCTCAATGAAAAGCTCTCTCAGGGAATTTCATGTTTAATTTCAGTATTGAATGAATTGTTGTTCATAAAGTGTTTGCACAGATATATTTTTATATAAAAATAAATCCGTTGGGCATACTTCAGAAGTCAGTTAAGATCAAAACAAACTTTCTTGAAAAATTCAGTTATCAGTTAATCGATTGTGTAATCGATGTATTAAACAAAGTTTCCATTTTTATAAATGAGTACATCGATTGCCAAATCGATTGTGTTCTTAGAAATTCTTGATTTTGAACAATACACAGATGTGTACATTGATTGTGTTCTTGAAAAACATAAGAATTCTCAGCCCAGAAGTCTTTACATAGATTGGTCAATATTGCATGATCATTGTCAAAAGTCTTTGCCTCTGTTTGGGCTTATGCATAAATGTATCAATCGATTGTTTTATCATTTTCAAAAGACTTTACTTATGTTCTGTGTATGTATCGATGTACTAATCGATTGGATGCGTATATCTGTGACACCCTCTACCCCGCATATTAATAGAAAACATTTACTTGAAAGGGGTAATATAAAAATATGTATTTATTTCATAAAATAAAACCGGATAGAAATATACCACATTGTAAAACTTAGCGCGGAAAGAAACATAGTTTTAAAAAGATAAAACATAAACAAAACAATAACATAGTCCAACCCTGATGTCACATACAGAGCTGGTACAATCGTTCCAGAATAAAATCCTTGGAATACAATGAAATTGAACTAACAACAAACTGTAACTACTGAAAACAACTAAACATCCTAGCTAGAGTCGTGACTCCTCAGAGTTATTCCTCCACTGGCTGCTCACCGTCCTCTGCATAAGAGATACACACCTACAACATAAAAAGAGAAATGGGGAGTAAGAAATCATGTAAACACAACGGCGTGGAAGTAGTTAAGCAAGATGAACATACATCATAACATGGCATAGCAATATACAACAAAACATCAACATAATATAATCATATCAACACGTCATCTCAACCAAACTATCTCAGGAAGGCAACTTCGGAGTTACGTATCCACATTGGCCATAAAAGCACGAACGCCGGCACTATGGGTGAACCCCTTTGATAGGCGACGCACTATAACGAGGGTACGCCACCGAGGGGCGCACGGTTTACTAAACCTTGGGTAAACCACTCGAGACTTGGCCAGATCGCCGTACTCTAGGATGACCTCCCCTATGTTGAACTTCGCCCACTAACAACTTCAACGTATGAATGCATGAGCACAACAACAAACATGGCAACCACCTCCTTTGCTTGGGCCAACAAGCACCCAAGACTTATCACCAACATCAACATCAACATCAACACCTTAACCCTTCTGGGCCAAGGCCCCCTTAGCCAAAAAGCACTGAGGTTCAACTCATTAACATCTCGACCGAAAAGCATCGAGTCCACTTTGGCCAAAAAGCAACAAAGCATATCAACATGCGGTAGCCCGAATGGCACCAGCTTAGCCAACTTATTATTCTTATTCATCTTAATTAATATTTAATTAAGTTATCTAGCTCTTCTTTATTCGATTGGTATCTTATTACATTATTGGGAACATCTAGGGTGAAACACCCCTTTAGAACCTTTAATTCACGTTCTGACCAGTAAGGGGAGCACGGGCGTGCTCACCCCAGCACGGTCGTGCTGCCACTTAAGTAGAGCACGGTCGTGCTCACTGTCTTGCACGACCGTGCTTAATGCGCGACCATCTTCCAGAATCAACCCGTGCTCCCTGTTCAGCACGGCCGTGCTCCTAGACCAACGGTACTGTTTTAGGCAGATTCAACTTGTGTTTTTGGAGCCAAAACTCCCTAACACTCTCAAATTAGATCCTAGGGTCCTTTGACTAATCCAGTTAGCATCAAACCTCGCGTTTCACTAGCAGTTCATGTCTTATGAAACTTTAGGGGATTAACCCATTAATTCTTATGTTTAATTAATAGTCTTATTTAGTTAATTAGGGTCTTATTAATATGTTCAACATAACGGCAACATAACTAAGCCAATCAACATTCAGCCAATCAATGCATAACAACAACCACACAACAGTCATATTCATATCATGAACAGATTCAACTATTTATACATCATTGGCATACAACATCAACATAGTAATTATAAACAATAGGCATACCATTAACCAACTAGCAATTGTAGCAATTAACCATATAATCAAACAGAACATGGCATACTCAACAATTAACAATAACAACTAACAACATACAACTAGACTATGGGAACCCCTCATCTTAGGCTACCCCCTTTCCAAATGCATACATTATCCTTCTCCCCATACCTGGTATGAAGAATTCCCGTTAACCGATGCAGATTCTATCTGGTTCCCTCGAACAGCTCGACGAACGGTCCCAAGACTTGGCCAACACGAAGAAGCTAACCAAATTAGTTCCCAATTCAATAAACATAAAAGGAAACGGAAATGGGAAGGACCATTACCTTAGGATTGACATTTAGCGCATGACTCTACCCTCTCAAACACCAACAGAACACCAAACAGTGATTGGGTTCAAAAGGAACAAACGAGAGAGGCTGTCGTCACACTTAGGGTTGCCTAAAAGTACCAAATTGAGGGTTTAAATCATAACCCTCGATGTTAGCAACATACTTATAGACTCGATCCCGAGCACGATCGTGCTCCTCCTTGAGCATCGATGTACTAATCGATTGGATGCATATATCAAAATGTGTTGGCTTCTGTTTAGCCTTATGCATCGATGTATCAATCGATTGTATGCATGTTTCAAGAAGTGTTAGCTTCTGTTTCACCTTATACATCAATGTATCAATCGATTTACAGAAGCTAGTCTTGCATGCTAATCAAGTTTGTCCAGAATCAATCGATGTATACGTTGATGTATAACATTTATACATTGATGTATAACATTTATACATTGATGTACACATAGGTTTTCATTAAAAGTTAGTAAATTAACTGAAAGTACATCGATGTACACATAGATGTACAAAACTTTCAATTAATCCTTTTTCATTACAAATTCATTTTAATTTATGGAAACCATTTTGATTTGTTTTTGAGAGAGAGCTAATTCATGGATAGACCCTTAGAGTATTAGACATTCTCTGGGAAAGGGAGGCCCGTGTGTGAGAAAGAAAGAAAATGTCCTAGAAGCGGAATTCCCTGTGAGAGTGATCAGCCGACCTGCATAAGAGTGTGACTCCTTAGAGGATTTGACCCTAGATGTGGGTATAGGATGTTTATAAATGGTGGACTTGAGATATGTTTGCTAGCTGTGAATATGTGTTGTTTGTTAACATGTTGTATTGTGCCCCGACCCATTTTATAGCATTGCATAGTAGCTTATCTCCCTTCTGTGGATAAATGAACCTATTGTTATATGCATCCAATCGATTAGTACATCGATGCTCAAGGAGGAGCACGATCGTTCTCGTGACCTAGTCTATAAGTATGTTGCTAACATCGAGGGTTATGAGTTAAACCCTCAATTTGGCACTTTTAGGAAACCCTAAGTGTGACGGCAGCCTCTCTCGTTTGTTCCCTTTGAACCCAACCTAATGCATACACTATCCTTCTCCCCATACTTGGTATGAAGAATTCTCGTTAACCGATGCAAATTCTATTTGGTTCCCTCGAACAGCTCGACGAACGATCCCAAGCCTTGGCCAACCCAAAGAAGCTAACCAAATTAGTTCCCAATTCAATAAACAGAAAAGGAAACAGAAATGGGAAGGACCATTACCTTAGGATTGACATTTAGCGCATGACTCTACCCTCTCAAACATGAACGGAACACCAAACAGTGATTGGGTTCAAAGGAAACAAACGAGAGAGGCTGTCGTCACACTTAGGGTTTCCTAAAAGTACCAAATTGAGGGTTTAACTCATAACCCTCGATGTTAGCAACATACTTATAGACTCGGTCCCGAGCACGATTGTGCTCCTCCTTGAGCATCGATGTATTAATCGAGTGGATGCATATAACAATAGGGTCATTTATCGACAGAAGGGAGATAAGCTACTATGCAACGCTATAAAATGGGTCGGGGCACAATACAACATATTAACAAACAACACATATTCACAGCTAGCAAACATCTCTCAAGTCCACCATTTACAAAAATCCTAGACCCACATCTAGGGTCAAATCCTCTAAGGAGTCACACTCTTATGCAGGTCGGCCGATCACTCTCACAGGGAATTCCGCTTCTAGGACATTTTCTTTATTTCTCACACACGAGCCTCCCTTTCCCAGAGAATGTCAGTTGGTTTGTCCAGGGTATCATTCCGCTCGTCGTGACCAATAAAGGTGCTTCCCCCAATGATCTCATTCTCCAATTGGGGTATCTTGGTCTCCTAGGAAGGTCATTCCTTCATGATCCTTCTTTTTCTCTTTTTATCCTTTGCATCCACTTTCTTGCACTAATGATATCTTGTACAAAAATTTAAGATTGACAAGTAGTTAGTGAATAAAGTATAATTCAAATTAGTTTGGTCATTCATCAAAACACAATAGGGTCATTTATCCACAGAAGGGAGATAAGCTACTATGCAACGCTATAAAATGGGTCGGGACACAATACAACATGTTAACAAACAACACATATTCACAGATAGCAAACATATCTCAAGTCCACCATTTACAAACATCCTAGACCCACATGTAGGGTCAAATCCTCTAAGGAGTCACACTCTTATGCAGGTCGGCCGATCACTCTCACAGGGAATTCTGTTTCTCGTACATTTTCTTTTTTTTCTTCTCACATACGGGCCTCCCTTTCCCAGAGAATGTTAGTTGGTTTGTCCAGGGTATCGTTTCGCTCGTCGTGACCAATAAAGGTGCTTCCCCCAATGATCTCATTCTCCAATTGGGGTATCTTGATCTCCTAGGAAGGTCCACCTGCGATTGGAATACTCAGGGCCAGACGTCGGGATAGCCAAGCCTCCACGGAGATCACGACACAGTGGGTGCAAATCACTGGTCTCTTGTAAACCATTCCAGATTAGACTAAATCCCCAAGGTTCCCAGAATCGTCCCTATCCATATTCCGTACTCGCACTCGGGTACACCAACCTCGTGTGACTCCTAGTCACATGGCCCGCCACTTTGGCAACACATGCAATGTATAGACATCCTAAGTTGACACTGATACCAAACTCAAACCTACACGCTTTACGATGCCAATGCTTCCACAGCTCAACATGGTACCCATATACTGCTTTCCAACATCAATCCAATCAGAGTACCCTTAGGGTGTTAACTAAGGTTCTAACATCACAACCAGACAATCATCCTTATAATCCTTCATAACATATATATAATATTATTAAATAACATAAAACATCATAGAGAGCATGTTATTACAGATCACACATCAGACATCACAACATCCATAAATGACATAAAGCAGATATCACAGGCAACCATAAAGCAGGTAATTTAACATATTAATTAATCCTAACGCTGATAAGCCCTTAGTAATTAAACCCTAATGAATAGTTCCAAAGACATTTTATCTAGGGTTTACCCACTACTAACTACTCGACCACTAGTATGGTCTGGGGAACCTTACACATGCAAAATAACATGTTATACTACACTTGCCTCCCCGACGTGATAGTCACTTTCTCCCCACCTTGTATACACTTGTGTTGTCATCTCGAACTTCATGAACTCGTCCTCTCAACCCTTCTAAGATGCTGCTATGTGTCAATTATAGCTCTTCGGTGCTCCAAAAGTTGGCCTAACACATGCACAGAGTCCCGACAATGTCATAAACCCTAATCTTGCAACAATTTTCCAAACATAGCTAGAGTCGAAGCGAGAATCGAAAAAGAAGGGAAATGACAATGTCTACGAGTTAGGGATTCGAGAATTACCTCACCGTATCGAAGAATCGAGGTTAGATACACGACGTACACGTTGCCCTGATCATGTATTCGAAGTCGGAATGGAAAATCGGACTGACGGATTTCACGCACTTGGATTTTCTCTCTCTAGATTCACTCAGACCTTCTCTATCTTCTCTTTGGGTCACATGTAACATATGGAAAAGGAAAGAGAAAGAAAACTTTTATTTTTCAACACTCTGTTGAGCACGCTCAAGCTTGCTTCAGTTGCACGCTCTAGTGTGCAAGTGCTCTAGGGCTTGGCACCTCCACGCTAGAGCGTGGAACCCTTCTTCCACATTTCTTCCACGCGTCGTTCTTAAATTGCCACGTGTTTACATGAATGTCACACTCAAGCATCCATATCCCACGCTTGAGCGTCCTGTTTTTGTGCCGGTTGTCCGATTTTGCGCGTTTTGGTGCTTTCTGAGTCCTTTTGAAGTCCGATTGGCCTCAAATTTGACTCACTAGCACCTAAGGAACAATATTAAGACCTTATCATCCTTAATATCTTCCTTAAACCCTAATCAAGAAAACGGGGTGTTACATTACTACCCCCCTTAAAATAAATTTCGTCCTCGAAATTTAAATTAAGTTACCTCAAGAGAAAAGACGTGGGTATTGTTGAAGCATATCTGACTCTCTTTCCTAAGTGGCATCTCTGGTAACAGCATCTCACATGATCTTCACCAGGGAAATTTCCTTTCGAAGAAGCTCCTTGATCCGTTGATCCTCAATCTGTACAGGCAAAGCTTCATACTCAAGGTTCTCTCTTATCTGGATTGATTTAGGCTCTATAACGTACGATTGATCAGGATGATATTTACAAAGCTGGAAGATGTGAAATACTTCATGGATATTGGATAGGATAGGTGGTAAGGCTATTTGATAGGCAACTGGACCAATTCAGCGAAGAATCTGAAAAGGACTGATAAAACGTGGGGTAAGCTTCTTGGATTTAATTGCTCTGCCACTTCCAGATCTTGGAGTGACCCTCATGAACACATGGTCGCCATCCCGGAACTCCAATGGTCTTCTCCTCTTATCGCTGTAGTTTTTTTGCCTATCATCTATTGCTTTCATCTTTTCTCTAATCTTCCTAACTTGCTCTGTTCGACGATGAATTTGAAAAGGTCCGATAAAACGTGGGGTAAGCTTCCTGGATTTAATTGCTCTGCTACTTCCAAATCTTGGAGTGACCCTCATGAACACATGGTCGCCATCCTGGAACTCCAATGGTCTTCTCCTTTTATCATTGTAGCTTTTCTGCCTATCATCCATTGCTTTTATCTTTTCTCGAATCTTCCTATCTTGATATGTTGTTGATCGTACCATCTTTGGTCCAATCAGTTGACTCTCACCTATCTCATACCAACAGAGAGGTGTTCTGCACTTCCTTCAGTACAGTGCTTCGTATGGCGCCATGCAATTACTTGAATGGAAACTATTGTTGTACGTGAATTCAATCAGTGGAAGAAATTCATCCGGACTCCTTGTTTGTTCCAGCACACACGCTCTTAACAAATCTTCCAAAGACTAAATCGTTCTTTCCGACTGACCATCCGTCTGAGGATGATAAGATGAGCTCATCCGTAACTTAGTTCCCAATGCACTATTCAAGCTTTGTCATAAACTTGAAGTAAATCTCGGATCCCTATCCGAAATTATACTCGCTAGCACACCATGCAACCTTAATATCTCATTGATGTACAAATGGGTTAACTTTTCCAAAGAGAACCTCTGATTGATAGGTGTAAAGTGAGCACTTTTCGTCAACCTATCAATTATTACCCGTATTGCATCATGCTTCTTTTGTGTTTTAGGCAAACCAGACACAAAGTCCATTGTAATACTATCCCATTTCCATTCTGGGACATCCAAAGATTGCAATAATACTACTGGCGTCTGGTGTTCGATTTTTGCCTTCTGACACACCAAGTAGGATGGGACATATTCTGCTACTGCCTTCTTCATTCTAGGCTGCCAGAACATTCTCTTCAAATCCTGATACATTTTAGTGGCACCTGGATGAAACTTTGCTTACTTTTGTGTGCTTAAATTAGATTCTTAACTTCTTTATCCTCTGGCGCACATATCCTCTCACCAAACCTTAAGATACCGTCAGTACCTCACTTAAACTCTACAAATTCTCCTACTTCAATATTTTGAATGACCTTTTGGAGGTACTGATCTTCCGCTTGCTTTTCCATACTAAGTCTAGGTATCCACCAGTAGTACTGATCATTCCCAAACTTATCTTATTCTGGGATAATTCCGTTATCCCCAGATGCAGGTCTCTGAATTGCTCGATCAGCTCTAACCCCTTAATCATCATAGCAGACACTTGTAAGGATTTCCGACTTAAAACATCTGCTACGACATTAGCTTTCCCAGGATGGTATTGGAGATCAAACTCATTGTCCTTGATGAACTTCATCCATCTCTTCTGCCTCATGTTTAACTCTTTCTGATTGAACAAATACTTCAGACTCTTGTGATCACTGAGCACCATACAGATAGTGTCTCTATATCTTTAATGCAAACACTATTACGGCCAACTCTAAGTCACGGGTTAGGTAATTCCTCTCATGTACTCTTAACTTTCTAGAGGCATACATCACTACCTTTCCATTTTGCATGAGAGCGCAACCCAGACCTTGATGTGACCATCGCAGTACACATCAAACGGTGCTAACGGATCTGGCAAAACTAGCACTGGAGATGATGTAAGCCTCCTTTTGAACTCCTGGAAACTAGCCTCGCACTCATCATTCCATTAAAATGATTTTCCTTTTCTTGTTAATTGCATCATCGACAATGTAATCTTCGAGAATTCTTCTATGAACCTTCTGTAATACCCTACTAATCCAAGAAAACTCCTAACTTCACCCACAGTCTTAGGACGTTCCCAATTAACCACTGCTTCTACTTTGGCAGGATTCACATCTATCCCTTCCTTGTTTATCACATGCCCAAGAAATTGTACTTCGTCCAACCATAATTCACACTTGGACAACTTGGCATAGAGTTTTATGTCCTTAAGCACTTGAAGTAAAACCCGAAGATGCTCTTCATGTTCTTATCTACTCGAAGAGTAGATCATAATGTCATCGATATACACAATGACGAATTTGTCCAAGTACGGTATAAAGATCCGATTCATGTAGTCCATGAATACGACTGGAGCATTAGTCAAGCCAAACGGCATAACCAAATAATCGTAGTGTCCGTACCAACTCCTGAAAGCAGTCTTCGGTATATCATATTCCTTTACTCGGATCTAATGATACCCAGACCTCATATCTATCTTAGAGAACATAGTTGCTCTCTACAACTATCCCATCAGACCGTCAATCTTTGGCAAAGGGTACTTATTCTTTATCGTCACATTGTAAAGTTGTCGGTAGTCCACACACAACCTTGCACTTCTGTCCTTCTTCCTTACAAAAAACACTGGCGCTCCCCACAGTGAAATACTTGACCGGATAAACTCCTTCTTCATCATGTCATCCAGCTGCTTCTTCAACTCTGCTAACTCTGTTGGGGACATTTGATAAGGTGCTATTGATATCGGTCTCGTCCCTGGTATGAGATCTATTGCAAACTCAATCACCAACTTAGGTGGCAATCCTGGCACATCATCCGCAAAAACTTCGGGAAACTCGCATACGATAGGCAGCACTTCCATATTAGGAGACTCCTTGGTTTCCAAAGAAAACAGCACCACGCAGCTCCTTGATTGTTCTTCTCCCAGACTACCGTCATTGGTAGGCAATAATCTAGAAGGCTTCAAAAAACGAAGAGTTTTATTTGAACAGTCTAAAACTACATGGTTCGTCGAAAGACAATCCATGCCCAATATAACATCAATCTGTTGCATAGGCAGGCAGATAAGGTCAACAACAGAAGTATGGTTTTCTAAAACAACTGGACAGGCTCGACAAACAAATAAAGTTGTCAATGTATCTCCTATTGGGGTAGAAACATTCAAATCACAGGGTAGATGTAACAGTAATTTCAAATGATCCATGCACTTAAGAGACCTGGACGAATGTGTAGCGCCTGAATCAAATAATATAGACAAGTGTTTTCCAAAAATGAGGCACTTACCCTGTATTAGATCAAGATCTCTAGTAGTCTCGGAACTCCTGACAGCAAACACCCTCCCATTGGCTTGGGGTCTACTTCCTTGCTGATTGACTTTATGAGCTATTAATCCACTACTCTAAGCTCCTTTTCCTTGTTGTGGGACTGGATTTCTAACAACATTGCTCCGAGGACACGATCTGGCCATGTGTCCCTTTTGTCCACACCGGTAACATATCACATTTTGCATCTGGGGATAGTTTCTTAGAAGATGTGGTCCTCCACACTTAAAACAGGTCAGCATCCCTGATGATGCCTGACTAGAACCTCCGCTACCAACACTGTTGTTTACTGATTATGGCGACTATAAGATCTCGGTCGTTGCTGAAACCTTCCCCCACAACAACTTTGATTGCTGCCTCATCTAATCGGTCCGCCACTCTGCTGCTGTGGCTGTATTGGTCTTGAACGACCATGACTCTCCAGCATAGTGCACTTTTCAACCAAAATTGGGAAATGGTTGAATTCAAACGACAACATCATCCTTTTCACTTCTGACCTTAGCTCTTCTTCAAATATATGACAAATCCATTCTTCATATGGATGGACTTGGTAGAATTTGGTGAACTTCAGTAATGCTTCGAACCTGATGGCGATCTTGACAAATCACTGGCTTATCTAGTTTTTAAGCTAGAAATGCTATGATTTATACACTAATCCTTCGAGTTTAATCTCGTTTTCACCCGAATTTGGCTTCATTTGTCCTTAACCAATGTTTTGAGTGTTTTTGGTAACTTTTAGGAATTTTGGTTGTTTTTGAGTCAAATAAAGCATTTAATGCTATTTTAGGTTTACAAGTTAAAAATGAAGCTTGAGGAAGCTAGGAAAATTAAAGAAAACAAGCAGAAGGAAGAAAAGGCTATCTCAGCCAGCGAGACAGTGCTCGCATCGTGAGCCAGAGGCCAGAAAAGGAGGATTTTGAAGGTGCTTTGGGGAGCTACGCGAAACAGGGCTTGCCCAACGAGAATTCAAAATCTAGTCAGAGCCAAAATTAAGTTTTTACCTTGCGAGCGTGTGAAGATAGAACCTCCTATTTAAGCTTGTAATAGTGCGAATTTCGTACCATAATCCTAATTTTTGAGAGCTGCGTCTCGCTTAGCGTTTTTCTGGGAATTCTGAGTTTTGGTTGATTCTTTCTTTCAATTACTTGATGATGATGTACGCTATGAGGAACTAATCCTCTTTTCTAAGGAATCGATGCAGTCGCACATGATGGTATAGTGAATTGTGATGTTTTCTATTCACTTCTCTTAATTCTTGTTTCTTAATTCTGTTTTGCTTTGTGTTAATCAAAAGAGCTCGTGGTTAACTAATCAAGAGTGATGAGTCCAAGAGAGATTCATACTTTAGGACTTGAATTTAGGGTTCCTGGTTGGCATGGAATTGAATCAAGGGATAGAAAATAATCACTTGGATCTATGTTTGATTGTGTTGGTGAAATCGCGACCTTATATTTCCCAACCATAGTCTCAATCTCAATTACTGCTTGCTATCTTGATTTGATTTTAATTTTGTTTAATTTAGATAATTGAATTGATCTCAACAAACTATCTCTCCATTGACTTGGTCAAACTCGATTGCTTTCTTTGAATATTGATATAATTGGTCACCCAATCCTTGTGTTCGATCTAGGTAATTTTCTTGCCGTGTTTTTATCATTTACTTCGATCCAGTACACTTGTTAGGAGCCCATCAAGTTTTTGGCGCCATTACCAGGGATTGGCATAACAAATTTTCTTTATTTAAAGAAAATAATTACCTTGAACAAGCCAATTTTTGTTTTTAATTTTTATGAATATATTACTTGTGAGTTTCTTTGATTTCACTTGGTATTGTGAGTTTTTGTTGTATGCGAGTTGCCATTCCTCCTGAGGAATTGCTTTACGACCCTTAAATTCGTAGGACTCGAGAAAAGGTAAAGGAGACAAATCAGGGAACAAAGGAGGCTTGCAACACTAAATCCTATCAATCTTGAGGAGATGGCTGAATAAGATCAACATGTCTACAAGTCTTTTTATGAGTACACCCGCCCAAATTGGGAGGATTGTACTTCTACTATTGTGATGCCTCCCATCACGGCCAATGCATCTGATATCAAGCCATCGATTTTTCAACTGGTGCAACAACATCAATTTGATGTGTGTGTGTGTGTGGGGGGGGGGGGGGGCCCCCCCACGCGCATGAAGATCCTCACTAACTTATCTTGCGTTTCTTAGAGATATGTGATATTTCTAAGTATGCTGGAGTTTCTGATGATGCATATCGCTTGCGTCTATTGCATTTCTCTCTATGAGATATAGCACGTTATTTGTTGGACTTGAACATGGATCGTGGAAGCATTACTACTTGGGAGTACATGGCTCAAAAGTTCCTAACAAGGTTCTATTGCGTAAATGTCCTTCTTCTTTCTTTGATTTGTGGATAAAGGTGCATAATTTCTTCAATGGTTTAAGAGGTTCTTCTCAAATTATTTGTGATGCCACAGCTGGAGGTTCCTTTTTTTGTAAATCGGTGGAGGAAGCATGTGCATTATTAGATAAGATGGCAAAGAATGATTATAGCCGCATGAAGGAGGAGTGAAATATGCAACAAATTTCTCCCACACCTCCTCATAATTCTGCATCCGAGATTAGTGCTAGTTCTATTGAAGCTATTCTTGCACAAAATGCACTCTCGAAGCAACAGAATGAAGCACTTACAAAGATGAAGGTGAATGCGGTGCGTGAGGGGATGCCTCCGGATTGTGACTTTTGTCAAGGTGATCATGATAGTTCAAGTTGTCCAGGTAATTATTCTAAGGAGCATGTGGACTCGTGTCACAATTTCTATGATACGGTGCCACAATGCAATGATTATCAGAGGAATAGGCCAAATAATTACTACCAAGGACAGAATTGGAATTCAAGAGGAAGGGATCATCCGAGTTTCTCTTGGAGCAATACTAGTGGTGGTTTAGCAGGAGGACAACAACAACATCAACCACAACAAAAGCCGTACTATGGGAATCATCAGAACACTCAACAAGGTCTTCCAAGGATGAACCAATTGCAAATCGTAGATGGTGGGAAACAACCTTGGGAGTTGGCTCTTGAGAAGACTCGTGCAGCCATTGAAAAGTTGACGCTGCACACGGATACAACTATTGACAAGTTGGCAACTCATACAGATGCATCGATTCAGAGTTTGGAAACTCAGGTGGCACAACTTGAGAAACAATTGAATGAGCGTCTTCCAGGCTCTTTTCCAAGTAATACGGAGAACAATCCTAAGAACCAATGCAGTGCCGTAATAACTCGAAGCGGTAAAGTGTTGGAATCAAGGGGGAGTCTTTTTAGTTCTAATGATGTTGAAATTCCAGAGGTACCACAAGTGGAAGCGGAGCAAGTAGTGGAATAAGAAGTGGTTAGTGAAAAGGTGTCGGAGCAAGAGGGGAAGTGTAACATCCTAAAATTTCAATATAATTATTTTAATAAAATGGTTAATTTATTAATGGGTATAATGTATATTAATTTAATTAATTAATTTAATTAAAATGTGAAGAAAATGGACAATGTGAATTTTAAAAAAATTAAAATAAATAAAGTCAAACTCACTAAATATAGAGGGGGTCCATGTAAATCTCAAATTGAGATTTTGCTTTCATGGGCTGCACGGCAATACAAAATTCAAAGTGAATTCTTTGGATAAAAAAAAAATTAAAAAAAATTAGCAGTCCCATACGTTGAAAGTTTTGAAAGAAGGATAGTTGAATACAAACCTGAACCAAGTGCAGTATTTACAATATGATAGAAAAAAGGTTTGGTTTAAAAAGAAAGAAACATATCTAACTAAGCTTTTAAAAAACGCTTATCTTAGTGTCAAAGAAAAGAAAAAAAGAGGGTACGCCGTTTACTGGGATGTCAACAGGGAGGAGAGGTTCTTGGCGTAACATTAGGAATCATCTTAGGTAATATTTGGAGTTTTTGGAGGCCTACAAGAGGTGAGTAAAAACATATTTCTTCACCCTTCCATGGTACAATTAATTGTAGGGTTCTTGATTCGAGATTTGAGTTTCTTAAAATATTTTGGGGTTTACTTGAATTCTTATAATATTTTGATGTTATTTGATGAATTGATATAATAAATATATTTTTCTTTATTTTTTTAAGAAATAATTTTATATTATATTGCATGCTGCACCTAAAACCCTTTCTTTTAATTGTTGATGGCAAAACAATTGCCAATACCAAACTTAGTGAATTGAACTTCCAGTGGCGTTAAGTTCTATTTCACTTGAGAAGGCCAAGTCATATTTGAATTTGAGATAAAGTTCTTCACGTTCCCAGATGATGTTTTCCATGGAATATGGTTTCACACAATATTTCATTTTATTGAATTGTAAATCATAATTTTGTAATTAATTAAATATATTACGAGTCAATTCCAAAGAAATATATTTGATTTATATGAGTTGTGGTTGATTGGCTTGTCAGAGGATATTATAGTGTTGTCTTAGCATGACATAATATTATTGTTATTGACTTATTGAGTTTGATAATCTTGATGGTCATCTGGGATGACATATTGCATTATGCATGAGTTGGTCATCACCTTCCGGGAAGGAATGACGGTGTACATTCTATTCCAGGAATAGGATGGAGATATCACCATCTGGGATGAGATTTCAGATTATTAAAATATTCATATATGATATGGAATATTAGATACCTCCATCTAGGATGGAGAAGACAGTGAGACACCATTACATGGATATGAGCTTATAGACCTTAATGGATCTGAGATTCACACCGGTTTTGTGCACCAAAGAGTCAAGTCAAGTGATTCTGGGAATTACCGAGTCATGTTCGTAGAGTTACATTGCATAGAGTTTGCATGATGAATGTGAGTAAATATAATGAGATGTGACCGTAGTTGATTTTATGAGTTTGTGGTTCTAAGTGTTTAATATTGATTAATTTATATGTTATTATTTTGGAGGTTTATTATATTTATGATTTTGAAAATTAGCGGGTACCATGGATGTTTTTCCGGTTACCGCACCGATTGAGAACAACACTATTGCGAAAATATTTTTAGAACTTGTTTTTATTCACTGGGATTATATCTCATTAAAAGTGTTGTTTTCATCGAACGAGGACGATGCCACTGAGACTAAAGATGCTTGAAGACTTGGTGAATTTTTTTAGTTATTTTCTAGTTTGGTTAGTATCTTCTTGAAAATGAACCGTTTGTGACTAGACATGTTTTTTAATTTATCGTTGGGTTTATTAGTAAACACTCGGTTTTGAGGCAAATGAAATTATTTTGTAATGATTTATTAACGTTTCTATTTATTATTTATGAGATAATTATTTTAGACAATTTTATTTTGTAAAATTTTTATTTTGGCTATATTTTTATTATGTTATATTTTGGGTTACTCATGTAACGAATGGCGTTACAGGAAGTTGAAGTTAGTGGATATGGATTTCTTGAAGAAGAAGTATGTTGAGCCTAAAGATCTTCCTCCTTACATAAGGTGCCATATCCAGAACGCTTGAAGAAGCCTTTGCAAGATAAGCAATTTTCAAAATTCCTTGATGTCTTCCGCAAGCTTCAAATGAATATTCCTTTTACGGAAGCCTTGGAACAAATGCCATCCTATGCCAAGTTTACGAAGGATCTTCTCTCCAAGAAGTGGAAGATCATTGATGAGGAAACGATTACTTTGACCGAGGAGTGTAGTGCAATCTTACAACGCAAGCTACCTCCGAAGTTGAAGGATCCGGGTTCATTTAGCATTCCATGCACCATTGGGGAGATGACTTTTGGTAAGGAACTTTGTGATCTATGGGCAAGCATTAATTTAATGCCCCTTTCTATGATGAGGAAGCTTGATATTCAAGAGGCCAAAAGGACTATGATGTCACTCCAACTTATGGATCGTTCTATTAAATACCCCTATGGGGTGGTTGAAGACTTGTTGGTGAAGGTTGACAAATTCATTTTTCCGGCGGATTTCGTGGTGCTTGATATGGATGAAGATGCCGAGATTCCTCTTATTCTAGGTAGGCCTTTCTTGGCTACCGGCCGTACATTGATATATGTTCAACAAGGAAAGATCACACTTCGGGTGCAAGATAAAAATGTGGTCTTCAATGTCTTTGAAGCAATGAAGCATCCGGTGGATCAAGCTAGTTGTTTTAGCATTGATGTGGTGGAGCCAATTGTCAAATCCTTTGCCACTCAGGAAGCACATGATTCATTACTTGCAAAAGTGTTGGTAAAATCCCATGTTGAAGATGGTGATGGGGAGTTTTTGGAGGATGCAGAATTTATTAAATGCCTTAAACAAATGGAGGCATTGCCAATTCTCCCCAAGGAAGAATGCAAAAAGGAAGAGCTCAACAAGGAAAGCGCGGAAGAGGATAACTAGAAACCAGAGTTGAAGACATTACCATTTCACTTGAGGTATGTATTTTTGATTGAGGATGGACAACATCCGGTTATCATTAGTAACTTGTTGAAGAAGAATGAAGAAGAAAAGCTCTTAAGGGTTCTTAGGGAACACAAATCTGCCATTGGTTGGAGGATTTTAGATTTAAAAGGTATAAGTCCCTTATTGTGTATGCACAAAATTTTGATGGAGGATGATTATAAACCGGTGGTGCAACCACAAACACGGTTGAATCCCATCATGAAAAAAGCGGTGCGCAAAGAGATGATTAAACTCTTAGTGCCGGAATTATCTATCCAATCTCGGATAGTAGTTGGGTTAACCCAATTCATGTGGTCCCAAAGAAGGGAGGCACAACCGTAGTTGTCAATGAAAAGAATGAATGATTCCAACAAGGATCGTTACAGGGTGGAGTGTGTGTGTTGATTACCGGAAGATTAATGATGCAACAAGGAAGGACCACTTTCACCTCCCATTCATAGATCAAATGGTGGAACGCTTAGCCGGATGTGAGTAATTTTGCATCTTGGATGAGTATTTCAGCTATAACCAAGTTGTGGTGGATCCAGAGGACCAAGAAAAGATGGCATTCACTTGTCCATATGGTGTATTTGCATATATGAGGATACCCTTTGGTTTGTGCAATGCTCCGGCGACTTTCCAAAGGTGCATGCTTTCTATCTTCTCGAACATGGTGGAGAAATTCATTGAGGTCTTTATGGACGACTTCTCGATCTTCGGGACGTCTTTTGATGATTGCTTGAAGAACTTGGCTTGTGTGCTACAAAGGTTCTAAGAAACCAACCGCGTGCTTAATTGGAAAAAATGCCATTTTATGGTCCGGGAAGGTGTGGTCTTGGGGCAAAAAATCTCCCAAAAGGGGATTGAAGTTGACAAAGCCAAGATTGAAGTGATCGAGAAGTTTCCCCCACCAACCAATGTGAAGGGGTGGGAAGTTTTCCTGGGCATGCCGGCTTCTACCGGCGCTTCATCCGGGATTTCTCCAAAATAGCAAAACCGCTATGTGACCTTTTTATGAAGGATGTATCCTTTGAATTTAATGTTTCATGTTTAAATGCTTTCAATACTTTGAAACATAGACTTGTGACCGCACCCATAATCACTGCACCCAATTGGGAATTACCTTTTGAAATTATGTGTGATGCAAATGATCATGCGGTGGGGGCGGTGTTAGGACAAATGGTGGAAAAGTTAGTACATGCGATTTACTATGCTAGCAAAGTTTTAAATAATGCACAAGATAACTATTCCACCACTGAAAAATAACTCCTTGCAGTGGTATTTGCACTTGATAAATTTAGATCTTATGTTGTAGGGTCTAAAATTATTGTGTTAACCGATCATGCGGCCATAAAACACTTGATGACAAAACAAGAGGCCAAACCTAGACTAATCTGGTGGATATTACTTTTGCAGGAGTTTGATCTTGCGATTAGGGACTGGAAAAGTTCCGAGAATGGAGTTGTGGACCACTTGTCAAGGTTGGTCAATCCCGACGAAGAGGATAAATTATTAGACATCCAGGAAAAGTTCCCAGATTAGCGCTTATTTGCTATTTTTGAAAAGTTTCTCCTTGGTTCGCGGATACGGCCAACTACAAAGCTTCAAAAGTGGTCCCGGAAGGCCTTACTAGGCAACAAAGGAAGAATTTCTTCTCCAGTGCAAAGCATTACATTTGGGAGGATCCCTTCTTGTTCAAGCAATGTGCAGACGGATTGATGTGGAGATGCATTCCTCATGATCAAATTCAAAACGTGTTGTGGCATTACCATGGCTCGGATTTTGGTGGGCACTTTAGGGGAAAGAAAACTGTTGAAAAAGTCCTCCAAAGTGGGTTTTTTGGGCTCACATCTTCAAGGACGCACATTCTTTTACAGAGAGGTGTGATCGCTGCCAAAGGTTTAGCAATATCTCCAAGCAGCATGAACTTCATCTCCAAAGCATATTAGAGATGGAGATCTTCGATGTGTGGGGCATTGATTTAATGGGTCCTTTTCCACCGTCATTCTCATTTCAATATATTTTGGTGGCGGTGGATTATGTGTCCAAGTGGGTTGAAGCCATACCAACAACAACGGATGATGTGCGGGTTGTCAAGGAATTCTTAAGGCGCAACATCTTCACAAGGTTTGGTGTCCCAAGGGTCCTAATTAGTGATGGTGGTTCACACTTTTGCAACAAACAAATGGATCACCTACTTATAAGATATGGGGTCACACACAAGATAGCTACTCCTTACCATCCGCAAACTAGTGGTCAAGTGGAAGTATCCAACGATGAGTTGAAGCGAATTCTTGAGAAGACAGTAAACTCACCGCAGAAGGATTGGTCAAAGAAGGTAGCAGATGCACTATGGGTTTATAGGACCTCTTTCAAAACATCCATTGACAGATCTCCATACAATTTGGTGTTTGAAAAGGCGTGTCACTTGCAGGTTGAATTGGAGCATAAGTCTTATTGGGCAATCAAGGCCCTCAACTATGGTTTGAAGAAAGCCGGTGAAGCGCCTACTAACTTGAATGGCTTGGCGGAGATCTGCATGCAAGTGTATGAAAATGCACGAATCTACAAGGAGCAGACAAAAGGTTGGCATGATAAGCATATCTTGCCTGGGAGGTTTGAACCAGGGCAATGGGTTCTTTTATACAACTCTCGGTTTAGGTTGTTTCGGGTAAGCTGAAATTTCGATGGCCTAGACTCGCGCAGGCACTTCACAACCATCCACCGAGCAGATGTTGGTCACCATCCAGCATAACATTTAGACCATGATGCGGTCTAATGTGGTAACTAGAGACTTCTTCAGAGAGCATAGTAGAGCTACACAAGAGGGCCGAGTCCCAGTTTACCTGGATGAGGAGGAGTTAGGACTTGAGTTTGGCTAGGAGGACTTCCCTGGGGCCAGGGAGTTCGGCCGGGGGGGTACCCGAGGTTCAGCAGCCAAAGGACCCCAACCATGACTTGGGGAACAATGAGGACGAGTACGACCCGACGAACATGATTATGTATGATTGAGTCAACTGGGACTCAATCAATATAAGATACCGGGGAGTTTTTGTTTTTATTTTGGAGTTCTAGCTATTAGTTTCGATATAGTAGTATCTATTTATTTAGATAGAAACTCAGCTTATATTACTTGTTGGATACTTGTTGCACTATTTTGTATATATTTTGAGTGCAAGTTTTTTTCCATTTATTTTTTATTTTTATTTTATTTTGGATATTGGCCACATTTGACTTGTTAATAATTAGATGCCACTTGATTAGAGCCACTTGCGCGGAGTGAGAATGCCAATATATGAGAAAATAATCACTCCGCACCACCCCTAGTATCAAGAGATGAAAGAAGCAATTTGAGAGAGACATAGGGAGATTGAGTGCGAGGTAGATGAGAGGCAAAGGAACTTCCCGGTGTGCATTGATACCGATCACGAGTTGTACGCAAAAGTCAAGAAAGCGATGGAAGACAAGCGGATCCCATTTCCGGAAGTGGAAAATTTTACCAAAGAAGAAGAATGTGAGTGGGATCCGACTTGGTTGCTAACTCTCTCAAAGGCACAAACGATTGTGCATGGAGGGAGATGGAGATGATTAGGATTGCCAAGGAAGGAATACGGGAGGAAAGCCTCAGAGAGAGAGGAGGCTACGATTGTTAGTCCTCAACTTGCATGAGCAAGGCAATTCGATGAGGCAGAATCTAGTCCGCCAAGGAATAGAGCAAAGATAGATGAGGAAGAGATGATGAATGCTAATGAGAGCGTGGGGTCTGCTCGGACTCCATGATGTAAAATTTCTAAACCCTTCTCATTTTCTATTCTTCTCTTTTGCTTTGAATTTTTTCAAGTTAGATAAATGGTTATGTAAATACATAGTGTCAATAGTGTAGTGTCAGTGAGCCTTGATAGATTTTATTGAATTAAGCATAGATGGAATGCATGTGCTAATTAAATTATTTTGATGAATTCCCCCAATGTTTTGAGATTTTGAAAAATTTATCCCTATTTAAAAATGGAAAAATGAACTTTGAGATATTTGTTGTGATTGCATGATTCACGATAAGTTTGGGGGTGAAGGGGAGCACACACTAGGGATTGTATCTCGGTTAAAAAATTTGAGAAAAAATGCCCAGGTTAGGAATTTGAGCCTCCAACATTGTTTTAGAATCGAGTGAATCCACATTTTAGTTGCATTTTCCCGGATTTGCTTGAATCTTTGCATGGTTTGCATGATTATATGTTTGCATCACTTGATTTAGGCATTTTCTTTGAAATAGCAACTAAGCCTAAAAATAACTAACCTTATTGCATGTTCCCTAGTTAGCCATACTAATGACCTTATGTTATAAGCCAAAAATCCGGAAAAACCATGTTAACCCAATCTTAGGATCTAGTAGAGCATGGATTCTTAGCAAGACAAAGGTTGTATGAAACTAAGTTTGATATGACTACAAGGGTTTATGATGTTATTGTGGCAGAGAAAAAGAAAAAGAAAAAGGTTGTAGCCAAAGGGAAAAGGAGAAAAAGAAAAATGATAAATGGAAAAGGGAATAAGAGTGAAGACTTTAGTGCAAAAAGATTTCATGCTCTCTTAGTTTCTGGGGTCTTAGCCTTGCACTTTTGAATATCCTACCTTAAGCCAGGCCACATGACAACCTAGAAAAGACCTTTTGATAATGCATGCATGTTTTCGTGGGAACTTTGTTTGAGTTGAAAATCAAATTCATAGAAAGTGTGCTTAAAAGTGTGAAACTAAGAGAAAATTGATAACCTAGACACTTGAGTGATTAGAGTGAAATACTATATGCCCTTGTGAGGAAGGCAATTTTTGAAATTGGTGATCTCCCTTTTGTGTGTAACTTGGATCCTTTGCTTAGATTGATGATTGCATGAATGATGAAATTCTCATTGTTTAAAGTAAAGGAAAGTGGGGATTAACATTGATGGAGGAGGGGGGGGGGGGCATTAATTGGAAAATGTAGTGATGAAATTGCATGAAGTTAGTCCGAAATATGATTGAGTGCATCGAGCTTGCCCAGTTTTGAGTCTTTTTGAGTTTTGGTTTGCTTCGGGACAAGCAAAGTTTAAGTTTGGGTTATTTTTATAATTCACTAGCTTATCTAGTTTTTAAGCTAGAAATGCTATGATTTATACACTAATTGTTCGATTTTAATCTCGTTTTCACCTGAATTTGACTTTATTTGTCCTTGAACAATGTTTTTTTTTGCCTTTTTGGTAATTTAAGGAATTTTGGTTATTTTTTAATCAAATAAACTATTTAATGCTATTTTAAGTTTTCAGGTTAAAAGTGAAGCTTGAGGAAGCTAGGAAAATTAAAGAAAACAACCAGGAGGAATAAAAGGCTGTCTCGCCCTGCGAGACAGTGCTCGCGTTGCGAGTCAGAGGTCGGAAAAGGAGGATTTTGAAGGAGCCCTGGGGTGCCTTGCGAGCAAGGGCTCGCCCCGCGAGTCAGAGAGAGGGATTCTGAACCATCTCTGGGGCGTCACGGGAGAAGGAGTTAGCCTCGCAAAGCAGAGCATGAAATTCTAAAGGTCCCCTATCTCACCTCATGAGAATTCAAAATCTGGTCAGAGCCAAAATCAAGTTTTCGCCTCGCGAGGAGCTGCTCACCCTATGAGCATGCACAGACAGAACCTCCTTTTAATCTCGTAATTGTGCAAATTTTTCACCCTAATCCTAGTTTTTGAGAGCTGGGTCTCGCTTAATGTTTTTATGAGAATTTTTAGTTTTGGTTGATGGTTTCTTTCAATTGCTTGATGATTGCATGAATGATGAAATTTTCATTGTTTAAAGTAAAGGAAAGTGGGGATTAACATTGATGGAGGGGGGGGGGGCATTAATTGGAAAATGTAGTGATGAAATTGCATGAAGTTAGTCCGAAATTTGATTGAGTCCATCGAGCTTGCCCAATTTTGAGTCTTTTTGAGTTTTGGTTTGCTTCGGGACAAGCAAAGTTTAAGTAATTCACTAGCTTATCTAGTTTTTAAGCTAGAAATGCTATGATTTATACACTAATTGTTCGATTTTAATCTCGTTTTCACTTGAATTTGACTTTATTTGTCCTTGAACAATGTTTTTTTTTTGCCTTTTTGGTAATTTAAGGAATTTTGGTTATTTTTTAGTCAAATAAACTATTTAATGCTATTTTAAGTTTTCAGGTTAAAAGTGAAGCTTGAGGAAGCTAGAAAATTAAAGAAAACAACCAGGAGGAATAAAAGGTTGTCTCGCCCTGCGAGATAGTGCTCGCGTTGCGAGTCAGAGGTCGGAAAAGGAGGATTTTGAAGGAGCCCTGGGGTGCCTTGCGAGCAAGGGCTTGCCCCGCGAGCCAGAGAGAGGGATTCTGAACCATCTCTGGGGTGTCACGGGAGAAGGAGTTAGCCCCGCAAAGCAGAGCACGAAATTCTAAAGGTCCCCTATCTCACCTCATGAGAATTCAAAATCTGGTCAGAGCCAAAATCAAGTTTTCGCCTCGCGAGGAGCTGCTCAACCTGTGAGCATGCACAGACAGAACCTCCTTTTAATCTCGTAATTGTGCAAAATTTTCACCCTAATCCTAGTTTTTGAGAGCTGGGTCTCGCTTAGTGTTTTTATGAGAATTTTTAGTTTTGGTTGATGGTTTCTTTCAATTACTTGATGATGATGTACACTCAGAGGAACTAATCCTCTTTTCTAAGGAATTGATGTAGCCGCACATGACGACACAATGAATTGTGATGTTTTGTATTCCCTTCTCTTAATTCTTGTTTCTTAATTTTGTTTTGCTTTGTGTTAATCAAAAGAGCTAGTGATTAACTAGTCAAGCGTGATGAGTCCGACCGGATATTTAGCTTTAGGGCATAAATTAAGAACACAAATTGAATATTGATAGAGATATAATAGGAGATTTGTGCAATCGTTTAAGGAACCAAGAACTTAATGAATCTTTCATATTTATCATCATAGAGATATCATTGATTGGCATGTTTAGGTGTTTTCTTTTGTGCTCGAACAAGACATTAGAATAATTTAGGGTTCCTGGTTGGCATGAAATTGAATCTAGGGATAGAAAATAATCACTCGGATCTATGTTTGATTGTGTTGGTGAAATCATGACCTTAGATTTCCCAACCATATTCTCAATCTCAATAACTGCTAGCTATCTTGTTTTGATTTGATTTTAATTTTGTTTAATTTAGATAATTGAATTGATCTCAACAAACTATCTCTCCATTGACTTGGTTAAACTTGATTGCTTTCTTTGGATATTGATATAATTGGTCACCCAATCCCCGTGTTTGATCTCGGTAATTTACTTGTCGTGTTTTTATTACTTGCTTCGATCCGGTACACTTGTCGGAGACCATCAATACTCTCCCACAGGCATGTTCCCTTTCTATAAATTCGTAAACACTTTCTCCTTCTCCCGTCGGACACTCTTAGAGAATTATTTCTCCATAAAACACTCTTTGAACAAGTACCAAGTCATCGCTTGTCCTTCCGCTTCTAACAGACGCTGCTTGTTCCGCCACCATGACTTTGCTGCTCCGATCAACATGAAGGCCTCATAAGTAACCTTCCGCTCCTCATGGCAATGCATGGCAACAAAGACTTTCTCTACCTCTTGCAACCACTTCTCTGCCGCCTCAGGATCGTACTCTCCGTGAAACTAGGGCGGATTTCCCTTCATGAAAGCATTCAAGACATTTTCCATGATTTCTTCCTCTCTGACCACATTCGCTTGTTGTAGCCTTTCTTCTCTAGCCTCTTTTTGCTGCATGAACTGAGCATTTTGTTGAGTCTGATGCAGCATTGGTATAGCCAACTCTCTCATTACCCGCATTGTCCCATTTGATTCAACACCGTTATTCGTTCCCACCGAACTTCCATGAACATCAGTGGCTTCACCACCTCCATTTCTACCTCTTCCACGACACCCATTTCCACGTGCCATTTCGACTTCCTGAAAAAGAATTCATTAGCACTCATTTCTAAGACACACAATTCAATACATAAACATATATCCATTATATGTCTTACAAATACGTAAAACATCATCCTCATACTTTAAGAATATCTCGCATATCGGACACTCTACCCATTCTAAGCATAGCTGGTATCCAATGAATCCAACTAACAGTGTCGGTATTCATCCTACCCCACAGTCTGGTTTAGAACCGAATTGCCCTGATATGACTAAATGTGACACCCCGATGTCCCATTAAATAAGAACCCTAATTTTTTTAAAGCAAAAAGGTATGCAGAGACATCACTGTAAAGAAGGACATCCCAGTTAGGCTGACATCCCCCACCTTACCAATCATCTGCAACATACCTAAATATTATTAAAATAATAAAGAATAAAGAATACAAAACATGGGGGGACATCAACCAAAACCCATGAAAAATGAAAATGATTTGAATCTAAACTAAGGAAGACCAAATCTATTACGGTTATAGTCCTCCCTAAAAAAATTAGGAACAAAGTCCCACCAAACAAAAATACTAACAACAGGTCCATGAGAAGCTAGTTTATCTACACATGCATTCCTCTCTCTAAAAATGTGGGAAACTTCATTTGCTTAGACAAAAGCAAGCAATTCCTCCACCTGTTTCTTAGCTGCCAAGGAACAATTTTATCTGACTTAAAAGCATCCACAACCAATTTGGAATCACACTCCGATCAAAGATTATGCCGACCTTTGTCAATAGCTATCTCTATATCCAACATAGCACCACTCAAACTCAGAATGTAAAGAAGAAGATATTCCTAAATTAATAGCATAACAGCCAATTAATGAGGCTCTATAGACCCTAAAAAGACCACCACAAGCAGAGATACCAGGAGATCCTCTAGAAGCACCATCTGTGTTACACTTCACCCAATAACAAGGAGGAGATTTCCAAACAACTTGCTTAATACAGGGAGCTGGACAAGGGTGAATTCTAATTGAAAATTGCTTCGGCAGCATAAAGTCACTCAGAGAAGATTTCATGCTTCCTGTTGAACAATTTCCAGACAGAGAAACATTGGAAATGATCAAAGACTTGGCTGCAGCAAGAGAGATCATTTTGTTTTCAAACCTTAACTGATTTCTACAATACCAAATTGTCCATATCACATTGACTATGGCAGACAGGATAGTATCCTGAACTTGATGGCTGCTGCTCTTCGAGTAAACTGACAGGATTCACTGAACAGAAGAGATATCTAGAGAACAGCTAATCTGATCACCTAGCCAGAACCAAAGTCTTCTTGCAAAGCTACACTCCGAAAACAAGTGACTTGAGGTTTCAAAAGAGGACAGGCAAAGGCTGCACATAGACACAACTACACTGCCTCTAGATCTCAAATTCTCATCTGTGAGCATCCTATTATGAATCAAACTCCATGTTACAAAAGACTTTGAAGGGGGATAGCATTGCTCCAAATTAACTTGCTCCAAGGAACAATTGGCTTAGGCTGATTAAGATGCAAGTATGCATCCTTAAAAGATAGCTCAACCGAATCAGACAATGACAAAATTAGCTGATCTTTAGCTTCAAATTTAGGAATGACTACCTGTTCAGTTTCTGCTGCAATATCAACACAGTTTGCAATCAGGTCTATTGGCAATGACCAAGATGCATCAATCACAAAGTCACTAACTCGAGCTGACAAGCTAGAATGACATTCATCAGGAATATTTAATGATCTAACAATTGAGTTGGAGAGCCATTTGTCAACCCAAAAATTGATTGAATCACCATTCCTTAACTGCGAATAAGAGGAATACATAACAGTATCAATATGCTTTTTAATAGAAGGCCAAATAGAAGACTTCACAAAAGATGATCTAGGCCTATTATTCTTGAGGAACAAAGCTTCAAAGCTGCAGCATCATTGATAGATTTGATTGGGCTGATACCAAGCCCTCCTTCATTAAAAGGCGCACACACTTGGCTCCAAGCAACAGTCACTATCTTCCTGGTAGAAATCTCTCCTGACCAAATGAAGTTTCTTAGCCATGCATCAACTATTTTAAGCAATGAAGATGGCCAAGTATACACTTGGAAACAATAGAGGAGAGACCCTTGTATTACTGACTTCACAAGCTGCACCCTAACCATTATAGATAGAAGAGCACCCTTCCAAGCTCCCAATTTCACTTTTATTTTATCTGCAATAGGAAGGAGATAGTTGGACTTAGGCTTACCCTTAAAGATAGGAATACCAAGGTCAACAAAGGGCAAACTGCCAGCAGTGAAACCAAGAATGGAACTAATCATAGACAGTCTCCTAAAGGGAATTGAGCCTGAGAAGAACATGCTTTTATCCAAGCTAATAACTTGCCCTGATGCTTTAGCATATTGCTTGAAAAGTCTCATAATATTCATCAAATTCTGCTTAGAACCTCTGCAGAAAATCAATATGTCATATGCAAAGAAAACATGACTTTTAGTGTCAAAGCCTCTAGGACTGGACATAGAACTCAACTTTCCGGTTTGAACCAGATTGGTTAGGCCTTTGCTTAGAACTTCTTCTACTATACAAAACAGTAATGGAGAGAGTGGATCACCTTGCCTAACCCCTATTTTGCTAACCTACTGAATGACCATTTACAGAAAAAGAAAGCTTAGTAGAAAGTAGGATAACTATTATCCAGTCACAAAACTTGTCTGCAAATTCAAAAGACTTCAACACTTTGATAAGGAAACTCCATTGCATAGTATCAAAAGCTTTTTTGATGTCTGTTTTTAGAGCCAAATTTCCACAAAAGGACCTGTTATCAATTAAGTTCAAGGATTCTGACACAGTGTAGATACATTCAGTAATACTTCTTCCCTTCACAAACCCTCTCTGGTTATCTGAAATGATTCTAGGAGCCACTAAAGCCAACCCGTCTGCTAGAACTTTGGAGATAATTTTGAATTGGAAATTAGCCAATGCTATAGGCCTATACTGTTCAATTCTGTCTGCACCATTTGTTTTAGGAATTAAGACCACCAAGTTTGAATTCATACCAGGGAGGATCCAACTTTGTGTAAAAACTGGTTGACAGACTTAAAGACATCTTCTGCCACCACACTCCAAAGATGATGGAAGAAAACTCCTCCAAATCCATCTGGTCCAGGGGCACCAGAACCATTCATGGAGAACACAACAGCCTTAACCTCTTCCATGGTTGGCAACTTGGTTAGCAAAACATTGTCTTCATCAGTAACAATTGAGGGAATTACCTTAGTCACAAGGTCATTAGCTAAACAATTGTTCTCTGCAGCAAACAAACCTTTATAGAATTCCAAAACATGATCCTCAATGTCGTATTGCTGATCTAGAATCAAGTCACCTTTTTGAGCATAGACATTTGTTTTGTGGCATTTCTGACTTTAGAAACCTTGTGAAAGAAAGCTGTATTTTGGACTTGGTCACCAAAGGAATGCCAATTTAATGGCCTTGTCTTTCCAAAAATCTTCCTGACACTTCAAAGCATTCTGTAACTCAATCTGGGCCAAAGATTCCTGAAGAATCAACTCATCTGATGAGCCATCAATATCTATCTCAGCTTGGATCTGATCAACCAATTTAACAGCTGAATCTACTCTTTGATGCACATCACCAAATACAGTTTTGTTCCAGGATTTAAGTTCTAGTTTTAAAGCTTTTAATTTCTGAACAAGTATGGACATAGGGCATCCAGTAAAATTCCTGCTCCATACCTCCTTTACTAACCTTTGACAATCAAGGTGATCTGTCCAGACTTTCATGAACTTGAAAGATGAAGGAAAAGCTGTAGCTCATCTCTGCTGGTGTAGTAAGATTGGGAAGTGATCTGAATGAGACTTTGTTAAAGTAAAGCAACTAATAGAGCTCCAAAAGGTTAACCAAGCATCATTGCATATAGTTCTGTCCAATCTCCTCTCAGATAAAGCAGCACCCCTTCTTCTGTTTGACCAAGTGAAGGCAGCTCCTCTTGTAGGTAAATGAATTAAGTTACAAGACTCAGTCCAAGCTCTAAACTCCTCAAAAGACAGACTTTGAGGTTGGCATCTACCCCTTTTCTCATGAGCTCCAAGGATAGCATTGAAACTCCAATGAAACACCAATGACTTATATGAGATTGTTGTAAACTAGCTAATTCAGCCCAAAGACTTCTTCTCTGTATATAGCTAGTGCTTGCATACACTGCTGATACATGAATGATCTGATTTTCACAGCTAACAGAAAATGCAACCTATTGATTGGAGATAGAAATAACATTGGGAGCCAAGTTATCTTTGCAGAAACACCACAAATTAGGAATCAAATTACTTTTATTATTAACAACAAAAGATCTAAGTTGCGAAGAAGACCAAAGCTTGTTAGCTAGGCAAAGCTTTTTGAGAATCAATCTTGTATCAAGATCGGCTATGCCTCTAGCATTCCAAAACCACAGCTTCATTGAGACTGATTTTTGGATCCAACACTTGATCGGGTTTCATATGGACTGGCTGATGAGTGTGATTTCACCTCATTTTCCATGTACATTTCCGCATGCATTTGCATATAGTTAGGTCATTTTAGTGTTTATTTTGTTTAGTTTTTCCTTTGGAACGGATAAGGTGGTATTGTGTGTTGTTTTGCAGATGTTCATGATTAAATGCCCAAGAATTAGCAAGTATGAAGCTTGGATGACTTAGAGCTTTGAAAGATAAGAAATTGAGCCAAGCAGAGAGTATCACGGCCTAGCCGTGATGGTCCTCACGGCCGTGAGGGAGCAGTAGCTGAAGAAAGAATTGAGCCAAAAGTCAGAAGCTGTCACGGCCTAGCCGTGATGGCTATCACGGCCGTGACGTGTCAGCTGTGCCAGATCTCCAAAAGTCAGAGACGATCACGGCCTAGCCGTGATGGATAGTACGGCCGTGATGAATCAGTTGGAAAAGTCAGAGACGATCACGGCCTAGCCGTGATGGCTATCACGGCCGTGACCTGTTTGTTGGAAAAGTCAGAAAGGATCACGGCCTAGCCGTGATGAGTATCACGGCCGTGATGAATCAGTAAATGAAGCGGTGCCAAGTCAGAAACCATCACGGCCTGGCCGTGATGGCTGTCACGGCCGTGACCGGCCACGAGTAATAAAAGAACTGAGCAGAACAGAAGAATGGCAATTCAGAAAACCCTAAAGAAAAATCCTCTGCTGCTGTGGCTGTGTGCATCATTCCATGGAGCTCTCCCCTTTGTTCATCTCTGTAATTATTCCTTTTGTTTTACTTTCAATTATGTGTAGCTAAACTCCCTTTTGTTGGGGTTAGACTATTGCTATCTGAACTTGGTTGTAAAATGACTTGATTATAATGCAGTTTCTTTGTTCTTTATGAGTGTTTGATTCCATGCTTAATGCTTTCTTAGGCTTGATCACCCTATGAATGATTAGTTGCTTTAATAGATAACTGGAAGGTTGGTGTTAGAGCTTGCTCATGAATCAAATGCCGGGTAGTTCATGAGCCTAGGAATAGGTCTTGAGGTGCTTGCAATCTTATAAGTCTTTACTTAATGCAAAATCTCAGGTTAATCCACCTAAGGAATTAGGGTTTAACTTGGGATTTTAGGCTCAATGCACCTAAGGAATTAGGCTTGAGTATCTCTGAAAAGACTTGATTGTCATAATAGAACTAGGAACTGTGTTAGTTATCATTCCATAACAATCAAGGGAGGATTAGCTTAGTTTAACCCCAGCAATTCTATCTCATTGTTATTCATCTTTCTGTTTTCACATCAACTGTTTGAGAAAAATCCAAAAAGAACAAAAATATTTTCTTCTTGTTTGTTTGCTAGATGTTAGAACAACCTTCAATCCAAAATTCGATCGCTTAGATAGTAGTCAAATTTGCGAAGTGGTAATTGTCCACGATCCCTGAGAACGATATCCGGTCTTACCGTTTTTATTACTTGCAACGAACCGGTACACTTGCCGAGTCTGTGTCAAGTTTTTGGCGCCGTTGCCGGGGATCGGTGTGCCAATATCACGAGTACCAAAGGGGACTCCTAATTTAGGCATTTTATTTTATTTTTACTGTTTTCCTACTGTGTTTTTCGTTCTTATTGTCTATATCTCTGCTGTGAATTTCTGCAAGTGCTGTTTTCTGTTTGTTCTGTGCTACTCCGTTTGTTCAGTGTATGCGAGGTACAATCGACCCAGGTGAACTCCAATTCGAACCTGAGATCGAGAGACTCTGCAGAAGGAATAGAAAGAAAACCAAGGCAAGGCAAGAGAGAAGAGAAAGAGCATCTTCTAGTAGACAAGAGCAGCAAGTTGAGTTACCCAGTGTGCAAGAACCACAATTTGAAGTAGCAGCTGTCACCATGGCAGAAGAGAATGCACCAAGGAGAACAATGGGGGACTACACTTCCCCTAGAGTTGATAGATGTGGGACTCCGATTGTGAGACCTGCGGTGGCCTGCAATAATTTCGAAATCAAGGCCTCACTCCTCCACCTTGTGCAGCAAAACCAATTTGGAGGGTTGGAGAGTGAAGATCCTCATACTCACATTGGTACCTTCATTGAGCTGTGTGACACCATCAAGTTAAACGGAGCTTCCGATGAGGCCATTCGGTTAAGGCTTTTCCCTTTCTCTTTGAGGGATAGAGCTAAGGCATGGCTTCAATCTCATCCTCATGGAAGCATCATCACCTGGAACGACTTAGTCAGCAAGTTTTTATCTCGATTCTTCCCTCCGTCAAGAATGATTAAGCCGAGGTCGAGAGATCAATGCCTTTGCACGAGAGGGATGGTGAGTCACTATATGAAGCCTGGGAGAGGTTCAAGTCTTTACTCACAGCTTGTCCAAATCATGAACTGGAGACATGGCAGCAGGTCGCAACTTTTGTTAATGGGCTCAACAGGAATTCAAGAAGTATGATTGAAGCGGCTGCAGGAGGAACATTGAGTCAGAAGACACCGGAAGAAGCAAAGGACTTGATTGAGAACATGGCTAACAATGACTATCAAATGCCTAGTTCTCGGTCAATGGTCAATAGAGGTGTTCTAGAGCTGGATGAAATTGGTGCCCTCAAGGCACAAATGGCTATTCTTACCAAACAACTGGGGTCGGTTCAACTGCAGAACTCTCAAGTACAAGCTGTTCAAGTTCAAGGTGCCTCAGTGTGTGATTTCTGTGGAGGCAACCATGCAAATGGAAACTGTGAGGTCAATGTGGTTGGAAGCTCGGGACAAGAAGAGGTAAACTATATGGGCAACCAAGGGCCTAGAAATGATCCCTACTCCAACACTTACAACCCGGGGTGGCGCAATCATCCCAACTTTAGTTGGAGACAAGGACAAAGTTCAAATACTCAAGCAAAGCCTCCTCAAGAGAGTTCAAGCAAATTGGAGAACCTTCTAGGCCAGTTCATGCAAGCTACTCAAGAGACTATAAAGAATCAGAATGCCTCAATCAAGAACTTGGAGCATCAAATGGGCCAACTAGCAAGGCGAGATGGCGGAGAGACCTCCAGGACAATTGCACGGGGATACCGAGAAGAACCCAAGGGAAGATTGTAAGGCCATTGTTACAATAAGTGGGAGAATGTTAAATCCACAAGAAAAAGAGAAGGAAGAGAAGACAAGTGATGCTGGAATTGACAAGGGGCAATTTGAAGAGGTAAACAATGAAGAACCCGGAACTTCCCAAGGTACTACCTCTAATCCTATTGATGTAGAAGCTGAAGAACCACAGAGGGAGAAACTGGTTGATGAAGAATTTGCAAAGAAGAAGACCAGAAGACAGATTCGGAAGAGGTCGATAATCCCAAGGAGCTGCCCCCATATTTGAGAATCCATTACCCCCAACGGTTGAAGAAAGAGGCAAAAGATCAGCAGTTTTCTAAGTTCCTGGATGTATTCAAAAAGCTACAAATAAACATCCCGTTTCTTTGAAGCTCTACAAAGAGATGCCTTCCTACGCAAAATTCATGAAGGAGATCCTTACAAACAAAAAAGAAGGTGGAAGGAGGAGACGAGTTATGCTTCTTGAAGAGTGCAGCGCTATACCGCAAAGGAAGCTACCGGTAAAAATGAAGGACCCGGGCAGTTTCACTATTCCATGCACTATAGGTCATCTCGAACATAGGGAGAGCATTGTGCGATTTAGGGGCAAGTATTAATCGATGCCGCTCTCCATTTTCAAGAAGTCGGGATTGGTGAAGTAAAACCAACGAGAATTTCTCTTCAATCGGCGGACCGCTCAATTACATATCCCTATGGTGTTGTGGAGGATTTGTTGGTGAAGGTAGATAAGTTCATTTTTCCAGCAGATTTTGTGGTGTTAGATATGGTGAAGATGGTGATACTCCTCCGATTCTTGGGAGACCATTCCTAGCAACAGGTAGAGCCTTGATCGATGTCAATCAAGGGGAATTGGTGCTTCGGTACAAGACGAAAAGGTCACCTTTAATGTGTTTGAAGCGATGAAACACCCAAGCGACAAGGACACATGCATGATAGTGGACCTCATTGATTCATTAGGTGACAAGAGTTTGCACAGAAGTTTGAAGATTCGTTAGAAGCCGCTCTAATGGTAGAGGATGTAGAAGAAGGAGTATGTGCGGAAGAAGTTGATCTCATGATTAAATCTCTGGAGGCTTGTCCGGTTGTGAATACCGATGAAGACAAAGTGGTGGAAGATGTGAGAATTGAAGACAAGGGTGACCCACCGGTGCTAGAGTTGAAGGAATTGCCATCCCATCTCCGTTATGCCTTCACGGGGATGAACTCTTCATTCCCGGTTATCATCGATAGTGGGTTAAATTCATTGGAAGAAGAGAAGCTGTTGAGGGTGCTTAGGGAGCACAAATCTGCGATTGGATGGTCTATGTCCGATTTGAAAGGGATAAGCCCCTCCTTCTCGCATGCACAAAATCCGTGTGGAGGAAAAATTCAAGCTAGGTTAGGCAACCGCAAAGAAGACTCAACCCGAATATGAAGGAAGTTGTGAGGAAGGAGATTGTGAAGTTGTTGGATGCGGGCATTATCTATCCCATCTCCGATAGTCCATGGGTGAGTCCGGTCCAAGTTGTGCAGAAGAAAGGGGGGATGGCAGTGGTAGCGAATGAAAGGAATGAACTTATTCCCTCCAGGACCGTGTCTCGGATGGAGGGTATGCATTGACTACGTAAGACTGAATGAGGCCACTAGAAAAGACCACTTTCCATTACCCTTCATTGATCGAGATGCTAGAGAGGTTGGCGGGCCATGCTTTCTATTGTTTCCTTGACGGATACTCTGGGTATAACCAGATTGTGGTTGACCGGAGGACCAAGAGAAGACCGCTTTCACCTGCCCTTATGGAGTCTATGCATACAGGAGAATGCCTTTCGGGTTGTGCAATGCACCCGCCACTTTTCAAAGGTGCATGCTCTCCATATTTTTCTGATATGAATGAGAAGTTTATTGAGGTATTTATGGACGATTTTTCTGTATTTGGTGACTCATTTGATAAACTGTTTGAATAATCTTGCCTGTGTCCTAAAAAAGGTGCCAAGAAACTAACCTCGTTTTAAATTGGGAAAAATGCCATTTCATGGTTAGGGAGGGTATAGTTCTTGGGCACAAAATTTCATCACGAGGGATGGAGGTTGATAGAGCCAAAATTGAAGTGATTGAAAAACTTCCTCCTCCCTTAAATGTGAAAGGTGTTAGAAGCTTCCTAGGGCATGCGGGTTTTTATAGAAGGTTCATAAAAGATTTTTCAAAAATTGTGAAACCCTTATGCAAGCTTTTGGTAGCTGATACTCCTTTTATATTTGATGATGATTGCATGCATGCCTTCAAAATTTTGAAAGAAAAACTCACCACCGCACCAGTCATTGCTCCTCCAGATTGGAGTTTACCTTTTGAGCTAATGTGTGATGCAAGTGACTATGCGGTGGGAGCCATTTTGGGCCAAAGAAAAAACAAAGTGTTGCATGTCATTTACTATGCTAGTCGTGTGCTTAATGATGCCCAATTGAATTACACTACGACTGAAAAAGAATTGCTTCTTTGTGGTATTTGCTTTTGATAAATTTAGATCCTACTTGATTGGTTGTAAAACTACAGTCTACACTGATCATTCTGCTTTGAGATATCTTATGACTAAACAGGATGCTAAGCCAAGGCTTATTAGGTGGATACTGCTACTCCAAGAGTTTGATTTGGAAATAAAGGACAAGAAAGGAGTGGAGAATGTGGTAGCAGACCATTTGTCCAGGCTCCCACAAGCAGATGTCCAAGCAGAAGCAAAGTTGCCAATTCAAGAGGAATTTCCAGATGAACAGTTGTTTGTGGTGCAAGTGGCACCTTGGTTCGCGGATATTGCAAATTACAAGGCGGCCAATAAGATTCCTAAGGACTTCAATGCGCAGCAGAAGAAGAAGCTCATTCATGATGCCAAGTTCTATATTTGGGATGAACCGTATCTTTTCAAAAGAGGTTCAGATGGAATTCTGAGGAGGTGCATACCGGAAGAAGAAATTAATGGGGTGTTGACCCACTGCCACAACTCACCCTATGGAGGACACTTTGGTGGTGAGAGGACCGCCATGAAGATTTTGCAAAGCGGGCTATTTTGGCCCACTATTTTCAAGGACTCCCGAGCTTGGGTGATGAATTGTGATAAATGCCAGAGGACCGGCAGTATTTCCAAAAGAAATGAGATGCCCTTAAAGGGTATATTAGAGGTGGAGCTCTTTGACGTATGGGGGATTGACTTCATGGGTCCTTTCCCGTCGTCTTACAACAACAAGTACATCCTGGTGGCAGTTGATTATGTGAGCAAGTGGGTGGAAGCCGTGCCAACTTTGAAGGATGATGCAAGAACTGTGATCAGTTTTGTGAGGAAGAATATTTTTACCCGGTTTGGGACCCCTAGGGCTATCATTAGTGATGGGGGTACCCACTTTTGCAATAAGGAGTTCAATGCAGTGCTTGCCAAGTTTGGGGTGAACCACAAAGTTACCACACCATACCATCCCCAAACCAGTGGGCAAGTAGAATTGTCCAACCGGGAGTTGAAGAGGATTTTAGAAAAAACTGTGAACAATGCAAGGAAGGATTGGGCGAAGAAAGTGGATGATGCACTTTGGGCCTATCGGACTGCCTATAAGACGCCTATTGGTATGTCACCTTACCAATTGGTGTTCGGGAAATCATGTCATCTTCCGGTAGAGCTACAACACCGTGCTTTTTGGGCAGTGAAGGCCCTAAACTTTGATGCAAGGCTGGCCATGGACAAGAGGATGCTTCAATTGAATGAGTTAGATGAGTTCCGACTCTTGGCTTATGAGAGTGCCAGGATATACAAGGAAAGAACCAAGTTCTGGCATGATAAGTACATTCTTCCCAAGCAATTTGAAGAAGGCCAGTCAGTTTTGCTGTACAACTCAAGACTCAAGTTTTTCCCAGGCAAATTGAGATCAAGATGGTCAGGCCCATTTTATGTCAAGTCAGTTTCTCCGTTTGGTTCAGTTGAATTGGAAAATCCATCATCAGGAAATACTTTCACTGTAAATGGGCACAGGCTCAAGCACTACCTTGGAGGAGATTTTAATCGTCAGGCAGTCTCCATCCCTCTTGAGGCACCATCTTAGAAATCATCCGTCAAGCTAGTGACGTTAAAGAAGCGCTTATTGGGAGGCAACCCAATTTTTATTTTTATTTTTTTATTTTATTTTATCTTCATCTTCTCTTTTGTTTTTGAATTCCCCTCTTGAATAATTTGAGAAGCTCAAGAGGTTTGTTAATAGTTTGTTGAGTGATTCCAGATTTTGAAGGAAGGAGGAGAAGAAGGGCAGAAGGAAACAAAACCAGAAAGCATGTGATTCAGCACCACTACCACTTTGGTGAGTTGTTCCAATTTTCTCCCCTCTCTAAACTTAATTATTTACATTGAGGACAATGTAAGTCTTTAAGCTTGGGGTAGGGGTAATCTTTTAGCTTGCATTGTAAATATTGCATTCATATAGGCTCTAGTCTTGCATTATCACATGAATTAATTGCCCCCTGCTTAGATTGAGCACCTGATTGTGAGAGCTAAGTGCCAATTTGTCTGTGATAGTGAATTTTTGGACCCTGATTTTATATTCTTGTGATATGGCTTCATTAAATATGCTTGAGATGTTCTTGGATAGTTGATGATTAGCATGTGTTTCTATGGATTTGTGTTCTCACTGGTTCTTGAACTGATGAATGTGAGCTTTTGAGCCATTAGGGGGCACTCACTAAATCTGCCCCCGTTCTTTGTGTAGAGTGTTTTCCTCTTGGACTGTTTTTCTCTAGAACTTGACTTGAAACCATTTCGAAACTAGAAAATTCTTGGAAACATTTTTGAAAATGATTGAGGCAATAGGTATTTTTTCCGGGCTTCTGAGCTTTGAATGTGTAAATGCTACCCTTAGTTGCCCAATTTTGAGCCTGAATGAATAACATGCTTTTCTTGGTTCCCTGAAATGTTGTGTTAAATATGCTTATGAGGGACCTTCTAAAGTACTGTGCAAAAATGGGTTGGAAAATGTAGTTGAAAGTTTGGGATGATGAAAAGAAAAAAAAATGAATCTGAAAATTTTTTTTACTTCTCTTGAATTGCAAAATCTCCCCTTATCCAAACAAAAAAAAAAAAAAAGAGAGAAGAGAAAAAGAAATAAAAATGGGGAAGGGGATGACAAAAAGGAATGAGAAGTAAAAAGAAAAAAAAAATGAAAGAATGGTGGAAGAGCAAACTGAAACCCAAAGAAAGGTATTTTAGAAGGTCGTGCCTTGCAATGCTTGGTTGTTTGTATTGCCTTTTGAAATTTCCTGTTCTTGAAATCCCCACCTGAAAATTGATCCCATGGCCCCATTACACCAAAGAATAAGACCTCTTGATTCTTAGATGTTTTTCATTAATAAAGTGAAGATTTGGTTGATAGTCAAGCTTATGGTAGGAATCATTCTTTGAGGAAAATGGAGTGAAATGTCATATTCCCTTAACACTTGAGTGAGTGAGGCAAGAAAGAGAGCCAAGCAAATAAACAAGCTTGGGGTGAGCTTCAAGTGAGCAAGAGTGCCCGAATCAGTGAGAATGTGAGTCTAGGGAAACTAAGCCCCTAATTGGACTTGAATTGATTGTCTCTTGCTGAAATAATTGACTGCCTGTTGCTTGGATCATTTTATTCGGGTTCTTAGTTCACTATCATTGTCCTGGTTGTTTTCATCTTATGGCCTTGGTTTTTACTTGAGGACAAGCAAAGTCTTAAGCTTGGGGTGATTTGATGAGTGTGATTTCACCTCATTTTCCATGTACATTTCCGCATGCATTTGCATATAGTTAGGCCATTTTAGTGTTTATTTTGTTTAGTTTTTCCTTTGGAACGGATAAGGTGGTATTGTGTGTTGTTTTGCAGATATTCATGATTAAATGCCCAAGAATTAGCAAGTATGAAGCTTGGATGACTTAGAGCTTTGAAAGATAAGAAATTGAGCCAAGCGAGAGAGTATCACGGCCCTGGCGTGATGGTCCTCACGGCCGTGAGGGAGCAAAGAGTGAAGAAAGAATTGAGCCAAAAGTCGGAAGTCACATCACGGCCTAGCCGTGATGGCTATCACGGCCGTGACGTGTCGGTGTGCCAGATCTCCAAAAGTCGAGACGATCACGGCCTAGCCGTGATGGATAGTACGGCCGTGATGAATCAGTTGGAAAAGTCAGAGACGATCACGGCCTAGCCGTGATGGCTATCACGGCCGTGACCTGTGTGTTGGAAAAGTCAGAAAGGATCACGGCCTAGCCGTGATGAGTATCACGGCCGTGATGAATCAGAAAATGAAGCGGTGCCCAGTCCGAAACCATCACGGCCTGGCCGTGATGGTTGCCACGCACCGTGACCGCCACGCAGTAATAAAAGAACCGAGCGGAACGAGAAGAATGGCAATTCAGAAAACCCTAAAGAAAAATCCTCTGCTGCTGTGGCTGTGGTCATCATTCCATGGAGCTCTCCCCTTTGTTCATCTCTGTAATTATTCCTTTTGTTTTACTTTCAATTATGTGTAGCTAAACTCCCTTTTGTTGGGGTTAGACTATTGCTATCTGAACTTGGTTGTAAAATGACTTGATTATAATGCAGTTTCTTTGTTCTTTATGAGTGTTTGATTCCATGCTTAATGCTTTCTTAGGCTTGATCACCCTATGAATGATTAGTTGCTTTAATAGATAACTGGAAGGTTGGTGTTAGAGCTTGCTCATGAATCAAATGCCGGGTAGTTCATGAGCCTAGGAATAGGTCTTGAGGTGCTTGCAATCTTATAAGTCTTTACTTAATGCAAAATCTCAAGTTAATCCACCTAAGGAATTAGGGTTTAACTTGGGATTTTAGGCTCAATGCACCTAAGGAATTAGGCTTGAGTATCTCTGAAAAGACTTGATTGTCATAATAGAACTAGGAACTGTGTTAGTTATCATTCCATAACAATCAAGGGAGGATTAGCTTAGTTTAACCCCAGCAATTCTATCTCATTGTTATTCATCTTTCTGTTTTCACATCAACTGTTTGAGAAAAATCCAAAAAGAACAAAAATATTTTCTTCTTGTTTGTTTGCTAGATGTTAGAACAACCTTCAATCCAAAATTCGATCGCCTAGATAGTAGTCAAATTTGCGAAGTGGTAATTGTCCACGATCCCTGAGAACGATATCCGGTCTTACCGTTTTTATTACTTGCAACGAACCGGTACACTTGCCGAGTCCGTGTCACTGGCTTTTGCAGTTTGCCTCTTTTTCTGCCTAATATTTTTTCTTTTGAGACTTGGACAAAACCACAGTGAAATCCTTATCACCCTCATCATTAACACAATCATTTTGAGCTCCTTCATCATGATCAATTTCCTCATCCTCAACTCTATCAGCCCAGAACTTTGAAACAATTCTAAGATCCTTTTGGACTATAAGATTTAAAGGAGTTTCACAGTTTGCAGAATATGAATTGCTTTCTGATAGGAACCAGTATCACACAACAATGAAACAGTAGCAAAAATAGGGAGAAAACTGAGCTATGTATGTATTATTTACTGAAAAAGAAAGATTTACAGGGAATGAGTATTCCTCCGCCACAGAGCCAAGCTCCTACTGGAAGAGGATTCTCTTTCTGCCCAAAACCCTAAGGTTCTACCAAAATAATCCAAAATACCCTTTCCATTTTCCTAAACACTCCTTTTATTCCTCTCCTTGTGCTGCCTACATGATTCACATGCCATGTCACTAACTAACTCTCCCTTAGACACACTTTCCCCCTTCTAGAACTCCCGCTGGACTTTAGGTCCATGAGTGACTTGGTTCACTCTCAGCCCATGTGATGCTTTATTTGGGCCTTTCTCTCCATGGATCCTATCAATGCCACCTGCTTGAAATTCAGCCTTGTCCTCAAGGCTGAGATAAGGAGACTGACATATGAGTACCAATTTTCCCTTCCACGCAATGCTCTGAAAAATTGGTCTCTGTTCCTCTTCTTGAACCACAACCCCGGCATTGTCCCTTGAAGGTACTTCATAGGTAGTGATCATGAGAACAATTAAAACTTGAATTGTCTTAGAGAAATCAGAATTGCCCTGCTTTACAAGCCAAGAAGCAAGTGTATAGGGAGTATAGAGTGCAATTTGAACTATCTCATATCTACTTATAGAAGTTTGTTCCCTAGTTATAGCCTCTCTAGCTACTGGCATGGCCTCAACATGAACAGCTTGCAGGTCCTCAAGGTGAAGGATTGGACAAAGGTCTCGTAGAATAGTGAAGGAAGTGTTCCTAGGGGTCCCACCGCTTGAAGCCCAATGATCTAATTTCCATTTCCTTGGAAACCTCTTGGAAGCATGTTGGTCTTGTAAGAGCATTCCACTCATGGTTTTCAACAACCTCGGCTTCAATCCTCCTAAACTTCCCTCTATCATATACAAAATTAAGTCTGAAAATGTTCTTTAAAAGAAAGTAACCTGCTGCCAGTTCGTGAAGTAGGTTTCCAAATTTGGAGAATTGGAAATGCATGGGCTCACCATCATTGCCAAATGCTATATCTTCTGAAATCTCCATAAACATGATGAAATCCTTTACTATATCCTCCTTTGAAAATATCTTTATATGAATAGCAGGTAGTAGTGCTAATGCCATTTCTTTTTCCCTGTTCTTTCTGTCCATAGCCAGAGTTATGAGCTTCAAAAATGCTGGGTTATACTCAGGTCTTCCAAGGTCTACAAGTATTCGAATGAACTCAAATATGTCATAAGAGAGAAAACATTCATGCATTATACCTACAGCCACTCCTTTGTGTTTTCTCACCCAATTATCTTGGACTTGGATATCCCCATATTTGCACAAAACACTCAAAAGATGAAGTCCTCCTTCTGGAACATGATAATTTTCAAAAACATGTATCCTAGGTTGTTCCTTGGCCCTGGCCACCATACTAATTGTAACAATGGAAATGTATATTCCTTCAAACGGTTCATTGGAAATGCCTTTCACTCTTGCAGCCATGGTCACATCTTCAGCTACCATGTCTCTGTAGTTCATGCCTTTGACCTCAGGTAAGGCATTATGGCCACAGTGCTTACCCTCATGAGAACCATAATTACCTGTTATCCGAAAGGCCCATTTCATGGTGACTTCTACACAATTTACTTCACAATCGAACCATAAAACATCACTGCTATCTACTATGGGGCTTCTTGACCCTTCACCTCTTGAGTAGGCCAAATGACTGAATGGCAATAAAACAATAATTGCAGCTGCAGAACTAACTCTCTGTAACACACTACTTAGACTTCTGTCATAATATATGGAATAAGTTGCCCTATTGAATAGAATACTCCGACGGGTAATGACATGTAGAAACAATTTGTGAGTAACTGAACTAACCATAGATGCATTTGGAGTCATCAGCTTCTCATTGTAGTCCCTTCTAGTCCCATTCCAATTCAAATAATCCTTCACATAATCAGACAGAGAAAGAGCAAGAGGATGCCAAAAATCATGAATATAAGACCCAAAAATCATTTTTGTGAAATTCTGCAAGTTATCAGGTGAAACGCCAGCATCTTGATTCTTATCACTTTGTAAATACTTCAGAACCTTTGGTAGAGGACCCAACTTGTTTAGCCATTGAAACACCAAAACAATATGCATTTGGGCCTGACCTATTTGTGTTGATAGGCATTCAGAGCGATACTCTGTAGCTCCCTGTTGCAAACTAATTGCACTATGTGAACTATGCAATGACTGAATCCATCTAGAAGGTTCATATCTACTTTGAAAAGCTGTATGACCAAAGTTGTTGCCACCATTCTGAGTGAATTTATTCAGTTCGAGGGCCTGGAAATGCCTCTCCAATTCAATAAAGACATTAGCAGTTGACCCACTAACCATTAAGTCCATTGAAAATTCCTCCTTTGACTTCTTCCATTCATTAGAAAATTGGGCCAGGTATTTAGTTTTTAGCACAGGCCCACAATATTGCTTCAGGTGTAACCTTGCTCCTTCTTTATCATAATCAGAATTAATCAAAGAAAATTGGGCTTGGGCAATTAGGTCAAAAAATTGACCTATTTTACATATTCCCTTTTCTGTCCCTCTCTTCTTCTCCCTTCTATCTTCTTTTCTGAACCCCACAGCCTCCACCTTCATCAACGGCTGCAACCACATGTAGGACCAGTCCCCAGTGGCTACGGCGACGCCGGCAACTCTGGTGGTGGAGTTAGGGTCATCGAAGTCGGTGTCCCAATGACCAGCCGCACACCTCCATGACAACGGGCAGCGTGTATCTGGCGGTTCAGGCGGAGTTGGCGGCGGCTCATGCGACTCCGGGGGTGGCTCATTCAGTGTATCCGGCGGTGGTGGCGGGACTGCAACGCATCCTCTCTTCTGTTTTTCCCCCCGAGTAACGGAACCCACCATTTGACCACCATTGTCTGGCGGCTTCAGTGGCGGCGGCTGGTCGTCCGGCTGTCCTGGAGGTGGCCACTCAGTCATACCGCCTGTGAACCCCAGCTCTTTAAATTTCTCTGCCGCAAAATTTCTCTGGTGCGTCGATATTGGTGACGGTGGTGGGTCGCCAACTATAACACTACCCTCGGACGAAATACCCAATCCTGTTGCGCTCTCTGCTGTGGCTTTCTTCACTGAATCTGTGTTCATTTCCACTCCATCGTTGACACTCTGGTTCTTGGTCTTCGGCCCTTCTTCTTCCCCTTTGTTTTCTCGCTCCTCTTCTACTATCTTTATTGGAATTGAATTTTCTAGGTCAGTTCCTTCTTGTTGGAATTCGACTGACCCTTGAGCCATCAATGGTTCCGATTCCAAATTTAGCTCCCTTTTCTCTGAATCTTGAAGACAAACCCACAGATCTGGTATGAATTCTTTGATCACTGCTAGCTCAAAAGTCTTCCATGTTGCATTCTGATTGTCTTGCTTCCAAGAAGACCACCACTTGAAAGCTTCTCCTCTCAATGCAAACACAGTCACCCACATTTTCTTCATCTCTTCATGGATCCAACTGTTGGCCTCAAAATAACGCTCCAGCTGGATCAGCCACCAATAAGCGTCTCCCCTTCCATCAAACAGTGGAATTTTCATCTCCGGCATCACTGGCTCTCCCTCGAGAATCCGGCAGGTCGGACCAGTTTGATAGGAACCAGTATCACACAACAATGAAACAGTAGCAAAAATAGGGAGAAAACTGAGCTATGTATGTATTATTTACTGAAAAAGAAAGATTTACAGGGAATGAGTATTCCTCTGCCACAGAGCCAAGCTCCTACAGAAGAGAGGATTCTCTTTCTGCCCAAAACCCTAAGGTTCTACCAAAATAATCCAGAATGCCCTTTCCATTTTCCTAAACACTCCTTTTATTCCTCTCCTTGTGCTGCCTACATGATTCACATGCCATGTCACTAACTAACTCTCCCTTAGACACACTTTCCCCCTTCTAGAACCTGCCAGACTTTAGGTCCATGAGTGACTTGGTTCACTCTCAGCCCATGTGATGCTTTATTTGGGCCTTTCTCTCCATGGATCCTATCACTTTCATAGAAGGGGAAACATGAGTTACTCTCATTGAAGAGGAAATTGGAGCAATAAGGGGGGAATCTGGATGCAAAGACTCTTCATACACAGAATCTGCATTATCATACAAAGTTTCCATACCTGTAATTGGAACCTCAGGATTGACGTGTTGCAACACAAACTTAGTATTCTTTCTTATCAAAGTAGAACCAATATTGTCATCACCAAACACCTCATCTGTATTGTTCTTCATAGAGCCACCATCAACCTTACTGCCTTGATCATTACTGTCAGCACCAAACACCTCATCAAGGATTTTCTGAGTAGAACCAGTATCACCAGCATTGCCTGAAGGTGGGACATTCTGGCCAATTCTTCCATGATCTTTTGATTGAGATTTTTCAAACCTTTCCCCAACAAGATTATTATCCTGATCACCCTCCACAACTTTGTTGCCTTTACCATTACTGTCAGCTCGAAACACCTCATTAAGGATTTTCTGAACAAAGCTATGTCTGAGGGTTGATTATTCTGATTACCTGGATCCTTTGAATGATCTTCAGCAGCATCAGCCTCAGGTTTAGATGCCTGCTTAGGGACATACACTGGTTTACTTTTAGGAGTAGGAGGATCCTTTCGAGCATTACCCCCTTCTTTTTACATTGATCTAAAGAATGACCAATAGCATGACAGAAATTACAAAAAGAGGGCATCTTTTCATATACAATGCTAACAAAGAAAGCATAGTCAATCCTCTCAACCATGATTTTGTTTGGAAAAGTCTTTGTTAAGTCAATATCAACCAAGATCCTTGCAAAGTGACCATAAGCTTTATTCTTTGTGGCCTCATCAATCGAAATTGGAGTCCCAATACCACTTGCAATTTCAAATAAGATTTTTGGTCGCCAATATTCAAGAGGCAAATCATGAATTCTAATCCACACTGGAGCATGTATCTATTTTTGCAGATTTGGATTGAAATCTTGAGACCATTGAGAAAGCCTTTAGAATCCCTGGATTCAAATTCCAAGAGCCAGCCGCCCAAACACGTCTCAAATCTTCAGCAGAGGCAAAATTGAACTCAAAGAAGTCCTTGCCCAATGGGATCATACGCCAAGGACCAAATGGCTTCCACAGCTTTGACAATCTTTCTTTCAGTTCCTGAACCTTCATCGGAATGCTTACTTTGGCCAACAACAATCTTCCATGTAGATTATTTTTACACCCTTCTTGGCCCTTCAGATATTCATCTTCTGATATTTTATGGAAATTGAAACATCAAAAGTTACACAACGCTTGAGCAAAAAATCGGGAGGGGGAGGGGGGGGGGGGGGGGGGGGCGGCGATGCAAGGAATTGACAAGGGGGTTACTTGCGGCTGAAGCCATGACCATGCAAACCCTAGTTTACCAGGCACGACAAACCCCAGCAGAGAGTTGTGGAAACCGGACAGTTGGATTGATAAATTCAAAGAAGAACCCTAATTAACTAATCCTTAATTCGTTTTATTAGCGTTAGCATGAATATACACTCGAAAATAATATAAGTTGCGGAAGCGATAAATTTAATTGTTTAAAACATACACAACATAAGAAAAATAAAACGCAACAAATATATACATAATATGTACAAAAGTAACCATCGAGTATTGTCGAACCCAACATAAGGATCGTAAACCTAACTATACAGACCGATAAAATAAAATGGATACACTAGTCACAGAGAAAGATAACAAAACCTAAACAGACAGAACCTACCCACCCGCCTCACAAAACGGATAATTGGTCCTATCGTCGTCACTATACGGATGTTGCTGTTTATCTAACGAACACACATTCAGATAAAAGAAAAGACAGAGAAGGGAGATAAGCTACTATACAACACTATAAAAGGGGTCGGGGCACAATACAACATGTTAACAAACAACACATATTCACAGCTAGCAAACATGTCGCAAGTCCACTATTTACAAACATCCTCGATCCACATCTAGGGTCAAATCCTCTAAAGAGTCACACACCTATGCATGTCGGTCGAACACTCTTACAGGGAATTCCACTTCTCAGGCATTCTCTTTATTTCTCACACATGGGCCTCCCTTGACCATAGAATGACAGTTGGTTTGTCCAGTGGCACTGCCCGCTCGTCGTTTTCAATAAGGGTGCTTCCCCAATGAGCTCATTCTCCAATAGGGGTATCTTGGTCTCGTCGAAAGGTTCACCAGCGACTGGAATACTCAGGGCCAGACGTGGAGATAGCCAAGCCTCCACGGCGGTATGACATAGTGAGTACAAATCATTGGTCTCTTGTAAACTATTTCAGACCGGACTATATCCCGAAGGTTCCCAGAACTGTCCCTTTCCATATTCTGTACTAGCATCCAGGTACACCAACCTCGCGTTACCCCAGTCACACGACCCACCACTTTGGCAACTCATGCAATGCACAGACATCCTAAGTTGACACCGGTACCCAACTTTAACCTATACACTTTACGATGCCAACACATCCACAGCTCAACACGGTACCCATACACCGCTTTCCAACATCAATCCAATCAAAGTACCCTTAGGGTGTCAACTAGAGTTCTAACATCACAACCAAACAATCATCCTTAGAATCATTCATAACATATATATATAACATTATTAAATAACATAAAACATCATAGAGAGCATGTTATCACTGATCACACATCAGACATCACAACATCCATAAATGACATAAAACGGATATCACAGGCAACTTCAAAGCAGATAACTTAACATATTAGTTCATCATAACACCGATATGCCCTTAGTAATTAAACCCTAATGAACAGTTTCAAAGAGATTTTATCTAGGGTTTAACCACTACTGACTACTCGACCACTAGTAGGGTCCGGGGAACCCTACACATGCAACATAACATGTAATACTATGCTTGCATCCTCTGCGTGATTGGCACTTTATACCCACCTTGTATACACTTGTGCCAGCGTCTCAAACTTTGTGAACTCGTCCCCTCAACCCCTCTAAGGTACTGCCACGTGTCCAATATACCTCCTCGGTGCTCCGAAATTTGCCCTAACACATGGACAGAGTCCCGACAATGTCGTAAACCCTAATCTTGCAATAGATTTCCAAACAGAGCTAGAATTGAAAAAGAAGGGAAATGACAATGTCGACGTGTCGACGAGTTAGGGATTCCAGCATTACCTTAGCGGATCGAAGAATCGAGGCTAGATATATGACGTACACATTGCCCTGATCACGTATTCAAAGTCGGAATCGAAATCGGACGAATGGATTTCGCGCACTCGAATTTATAGTAAATATAATAGTATAATGACCTTTCACCTATACAATAAATGCTATCTTGCTTTGCTATGTGGGGGCGAGTGAACAAGGGTGGTAGTAAAAAAAATTAAGTGTTATGAAAAGATGGGTGTCATGTGTGTTTAGGGAAATGAGTGTGCAAGTGATACAGAAGTAGTAAAATATAAAAAATGACAAGTGTGAATCAAAAAGGGTGAAGTCGTGGCTGAATGTTTTAAATAATCGCACATATCGTCCCCTTTTTCACCCACTTGCTACTTTCTGAAAATACTTTTGTCTCTTTTACTTTCACTTTCTCCAAGAGTAAATAGCCAATTTGGTCCCTGAAACTGTGAGATCGTGTCAATTTGGTCCCTTAAATTAACGAAATTGCAAAAAGGTCCCTGAAACTGTCAAACGTTGATCAAGTTGGTCCCTCCGTTAGGAAGGGTTACTTGACGCCGTTAATGGCGCTGACGTGGCACGTTAAGTGCCCATGTGGCATGACAGCTGTACCACAGTTTCAGGGACCAATCTGACACTAAATTTCAGGGATCAAATTGACACTCAAAGACTAAAAACCTATCTTCTTCTTCCTTCGGCTGTCTTCTTCCTTCTTCACTATATACTACCACAGAGGAAAGCAATTTATTCTGAGAGTTAAGAACTGGGCACTCAAGTAAAAACATCAAAGAAGAATGGAATAGCAATAAGCATGTAACGGTTTCAATCATTTCAGTAAAGTTGCTATAGCAATCTTGTCCACAAACACGAACTACTGATATCAACATTTGAATCAAAGAAGCTAATAGAAGCAAGGAACTTTGGCGTGCTATGTTTATTGCTGCATGAACTATTCCAATCCTCAATTTCCAAAAGCACTTAATTAATTAATCAAACCCAAAACCTTGACAATAACAACACTTAAAAAATTGGAACTAAACTTGCATCTTCTTAAATATTAAATTCACAATTAAAATGAACATATAGCAAATAGTTACCAAAAAGAGTCATTGTATTTAGTTCCGAACCAAAAGGGCGAGAGGCCAATGGCCACCGCCATGTGAGAAAAACCCCAACTCTTCAGTTTAGATGATCTCAAGTAAGCTCAATGCCTCAATTTCCAGCATGCCCAGAAAGCAAATTCAATACACAAAGTGATGCAAAAACACGAACCAATCAAGCAAAGAAGTACCGAATCATCATCCGAACCATTCCTCACACTTTTCCCACCTCTCACCAACCCACAAAGCAATCAACCATAAACCTCAGAGCATGCATGTAAAGACAATAACTTTTGGGGATTGAAACCTCAAAAAGCAGTCAATTTGCGATTCCAATCAGATCTCACACGACTTCTCTTGTAATCCCCTCGAATATTGAATATTACGAAAGAAGAAAAGGGAAGGAGTTTCGCCCTCTTGATCAACGACCAATCAATCGAAAGATATCATCTGCATTTATATGTGTTTCCTGTGTTTCATGAGTTTAGTGATGGACAATGGTTTCATGCACGATGAAGTAGAGATAGCAGAGAGACAACCAGATACGTCGAAGGAAGAAGACAGCCGAAGGAAGAAGAAGATAGGTTTTTAGTCTTTGAGTGTCAATTTGGTCCCTGAATTTAGTGTCAGATTGGTCCCTGAAACTGTGGTACAGCTGTCATGCCACATGGGCACTTAACATGCCACGTCATCGCCGTTAACGACGTTAAGTAACCCTGCCTAATGGAGGGACCAACTTGATCAACGTTTTGCGAGTTTGAGGACCTTTTTGCAATTTCGTTAATTTGAGGGACCAAATTGACACGATCTCACGATTTGAGGACCAAATTGACTATTTACTCCTTTCTCCAACCTTTCACACTTCGGTAAGCTGCCATTCCCCTTTTACTATTTTTTTGCTTCTTCCAATTTTACGGATCCTCTCCCTCATCCGGTGTATTTTTCTTTTCTTCTTTAAATCGTCCTTGTCCTCAAAGTCCCTTCTTTCAAGTAACACCATATATTTTTATGCTCTTGTTTCATGATGACAAATGAAAGAAGCATCTCTCAAAGAGATAGAGGAATCTGACTTCACTGTTCTACTCCGAGACACCGAGAGGTAGAGGGAAGATTGTCTTTACTCACGGGGCTTGCAAATGGACAATGGGGTGGTTTTTCTTTTATTGCTTGAAATTTTGAGACTCCCTATCTCAAAATATAAAGACAACCATGGTTTCTTCTATTTTTATTTTTTGTAATGATGTTTTAATGAGGAAGAAATAATGATGGTTTCTTCTTTTATTGCTTGAAATTTTGCTTGTTGTCTTAGTATAGAATAGATTTGGAAAATTTGCTTGCTGCCTTAGTATAAAGATCTACATGTTTGATCTTTGGCTTATAGTTATATGACACTGGATGGTTTCTTTGAAAATATGCATGATGACCTTACTACCAAAATTTGTACGTGATCTTTTTATTAAATGAGCTTAAGAATAAATTTATGATAGATAAAAAGGGTAGCCATTAATGTTTAACCTAAATATTACACATCATTCCACTAATTAAATATATTAGGTAACCATAAATTTAATAAAATTCATACTCATCAAAATATGATTTATTTTATCATGTTTGTAAATCTGGTTTCATTGATTAATTAAAATTAAAAAATTACACAATGACTTTTTTAATGTGCATGTCATAGATTTAGTTTATCAACGTAAACAATTTTCGTGATTTTTATAGTGTTAACTTTATGAACTATGTTGGTAGTGAATATAGTTTAGGTGCAGAACGTGAATAGTTTTTTTTAGTAAATAAAATTATTTAGTTGAGTATAGATTCTCTTATTTTATATATATATATATATATATATATATATATATATATATATATATATATATATATATATATATATATATATAAAAGGGGGATGACGGGTCAAGGAATGGAAAGAGGGATGAAGAGCAGGATGATGAGAAGTAGGAGATCAAGGCGGATTTTACATAAAAGAAAACAAAATAATTAAAATATGCAAATTAAAACATGAAAACAGTAAAAACAAATACTGTAGAAATTAAAACAGAAAATATAAAAACTTAAAACATAAACCCAGAAAGGTGGTAGAACCGACCAAGAACTGGGAAAAATAAGAGAAACTGGAGCGGAGGCAGAGCCTCACCAGAACCGGTGGAGGGAGAAGAGAGATTTTCTAAACCATGCGGTTTTGATTGAATGCTTGAAAACTACAAGCTTGAACACTACAAGATTGAAAGATTGAAAAGAGAAAGAAGAAAAACTGAGGGACTCACAGTATGAGAACTCTCAGAACTCTCAGAGTTTCTCACTCTTAAAACTCTATCTAAAACTTTGGATGTCTAACAACTGAGCCTAACATCCATTTTATAAAAAATTGAAAATTTACTATTTCAACAGTATCGGTAAATTTTACCTATACTATTGCAACTATTGAAAAACAGTGCCGGTAACATGACTGGGACTGTGCCGTCGGTAATGAATAGTGCCGGTGATGAACAGTGCGATGAATTTGATCGAATCGTGACTGTCGGCAAGGAGCAGCATCATCGGGTGACTGGAACTATTCATGCCAGATTTTTGATTGGTTTTGCAGGCTGAGTGATTGGGATTAATCATCATCACTCAGGTTGACTGTAGTGTCAATACCATAACAGTCATCTTCGTTTTGATAGAAAGGATCCGAACAGTGGCTTGAATCCTCATTGTCTTCATCTTCATCAGATTGGGGGAGCTTCTGGTTGGTGGATTTTGATGAAGAGGCTACCTCCTCCTTCACTAGCTTTAAGATAGCTTCCATATTCTGAAGGAAGCTTTCTTTTGATTTGGATCCTGCCAAGACCGAAACTATCCGAGATCTCTGATTAAGGAACTCACAAGTTTCTGGGTTGACTGCTTTCATCCATTTAGGATTCTGCTGGAACCAAATTCTGACATTGTCACTTGTGGCTGCCGCATAATTGAACTGAGACCACCACTTGACATAAGTTGCTCTTTGCAAGATAGGCAATATACCAGGGTAAAGATCTTGCTTCTGGTATTTGTATTGCCAGCTGAATACCCATGAAAGGGAGAATTTTGAGAAAAATATTAAGTTGACAAGGAAAGGGCTTTCCTTAATGTCAAGATATTTTTCTAATGTTTGATATCCTTCAAGGACTTCTGTTGGAAGGATTTGTTGGATCGGACAAAAAATACTCTACCAATGGACGAACCAGTGAGGAAATTTGTAATTAACATTCTTCTTGAAATAGATCAACCAAGAATGTTTGTTTTGATTGTTTTGGTACCAGAAAATATTGTACCAAGCTTGTTGATAATCACAGTAATTAAAACCAATGGGATCAAAAGTTTGAGAATTTTTTTTGAAAACATTCAAATTCTTCCCGAATTGTTCAGGTGTTAGAACCTTAAGAATTTGGAAAGTTCAATGAGTGTATATTGATTGATCATTTGGATCACGATAATGTTTAATTGTGATTGAATCTGTATCAATCACGATAAACTCATAAAAATTTCTATTTTTATTAGATTGAGTTTGTTGAAAATGAGAACCGTTTTGAAAGATTTTGGCGGGAACTTTGTTAGGGGTATTATTCCAAAATCCTGGTTCCATTTGAACAACAAAATGGGTTTGGTTTTTTGCAACATAGTTGGTTGCGGCTGTTTGTGTTTGGGTGTTGTCTTTTGATAATCTTGTATCAGGTTTGACAACATTTAAAGGAGTAGCTGTTTGGGCTAGCTCTCTGATTAGGTTTTTGAGAGGGGGTGGGGAACCTGATTCATTCTCCACTCTATCTCCCCAAGTTCCTTTAGGGAGTTTGGTTAGCCCGTGATCTTGAAAGGCTAACAAAGATTAAATGGGGATGCCATAATCTTCTTTTGACTGTTTGGCGGTTTGCTGGGTTGAAAACCCAGATTGGGTTGATGACCCAATATTGATCGTTGGGTTTTGAGTTGATGACCCAGATTGTTTTTGGGTTGAAGACCCAGATTTCGATGCACCTTGGCGATTGAGTCCCTTAATGATCAGTTTCCCTTTTCCCTTCCCCTTTTGTAGAGGAAGATTCTGACTTTGGCATTGCTGCCACTCTCACTTTTCTACCTACCTTGTAAATATTCATGAGTAAGGAAGTCAGGAAGAGAATTGGAAGAGCCGTTGAGAAATTCAATTTGAAAGTCAAAAGCACTTAAAATTGCTTGCCATCTGGCAAAAAATTGTTTTGATGCTAAATTTTTAACATCTTTTTGTAAAATATCTTTAGCAGATTTACAATCTACTCTAACCAAAATTTTTTGATTAAGTAAATCAGATTGAAATTTTAAAATGCATAAAACTATTACCAAAATTTCTTTCTTGACAGTAGAATAATTTTGTTGAGCGGAATTCCAATGTTTTGAAGTATATGCAATGATATGCTCTTTTCCTGAAATTCTTTGCTTTAAAATACCGCCATAACCAATGTCAGAAGCATCGGTCTCAACAATTTTGAGGGCAGAAGGGTTTGGAAGATAAAGACATGGAAGATTCTTTATCTGAGATTTATTAATTTTGACAACTTTTGTATGCTCATCTGTCCAAGGAGGGGGTTCCTTTCTTAGATGGTTGTGCAAAGGTTTGATGATGTTGCTAAGGTTGGGGACAAAGTCAGTGACATAGTTGAGACATCCTAAGAATCTTTGAAGCTGAGTTTTGTCTATTATTTGATCCGGAAATTTGTCAGCAAATTCAATTGCTCTGTTGATTGGAATAATAGTTCCTTGGAAAATATTATGACCAAGAAATCTAAATTTTGTTTGGAAGAGATTGACTTTGGTTTTAGACACAGCTAAACCATTTCTTTTGACCACACCTATGAAGATTTTCACATGTTTGAAGTGTTGATCAATGGATCAAGAAAAGACTAAAACATCATCAATGTAGACGAGTGTAAAGTCTGAATAAGGATTGAAAATCTCATTCATAATTATCTGGAATTCTGAAGGATCATTTTTTAAACCAAAGGGCATAACATTCTATTCATAATGCCCAAAAGGAACATTGAACGCTGTTTTGTAACGGTCACCTTCTTTGACCTCTATCTAATAGTAACCAGATTTCATGTCAGATTTGGAAAATACTTTTGCCGCGTTTAGACGATTAAGAAAGTCTTTTTTGTTAGGAATTGGATATCTAATCCACCTAAGAGCTTGGTTTAAAGTAAATCCACCAAGGAGATTTACTTTACCGTATTAAACCTTTGTTTAAGAAATCATTAATTTCCTTTTGTCAATATCTAAGGAGTTCATGATTCATTTGGATTGGTCTAGACTTAGTCGGAATTTACCTCTCATTGAAATCTTGTTCATAAGGCAAATCAACAACGTACTTCTTTCTATTCCAAAATGTCGTTGTCAAGTCAAAACAGATAGATTTTTGGATTTCATCAAAGAGGATCTGGATCTTATCTTTGATGTTTGGTTGCTGTAGTTGTAACTCGATATTCTTAAAAGAAATTTATTCCTTCAAAAAATTGATTTGGTTAATCTTACAATCGAGAAGATTTAAATCTCGAATGATTGGTTTCCTGATGAAGGGTAAAACTATGTCTTTTCCCAGATGTTGGGTTGTGATTCCATTGTGGGTAATGGAAAGTGGAAAAAGTGATCTGATGAATGGAGTTCCGATGATCACTTCATTCTTTAGATTTCTGACTAATAGAAAAGGGGTTTCAACTTGGAGACCTTGATTTTCTGTTAAGGGTTTTGACAGTTCATAATTGATCCTAAGATTAGAACCATTAGCTGCACTAAGCTTTTCTGAGGTTTTCTCAAAGTACTTGGTAGGAGTTAATCCTTCTTGAATACAGTTTGAATCAGCACCTGTATCGAAAAGCGCTGTAGAATCAAGAACAAATTATCCAATGATAATTTTGATCTTGATATGGAACTTTTGAATTCTTAATTGATTTACGAAGTTAAGGAATGCTTCATCTTCATGATCATCCTGACCCTTAGTAAGATTGTCATGCTCATCTTCTTTGATGGAACCTGACTCTGGTTTGTCTTCACAACAAGATTCATCTGATTGAGCCTCAGCTATATGAACAGCTTGTTCTTGTTTGATTTCCTTAACTTCTTGTTTCAGATTCTTAATCTCTTGCTGGAGATCATGAGTCGTAACAGGCTTCGTTTGTCGAGCAGCATCCAGCCGCTTAAGAATCTGTTTGAAGTCAAAATGATCTTTGACTTTAACTTTGCCTTTTCCTTTGAAATCCTTTTCCTTTGAGGATTCCATGGAAGATTTAAGCTTATCCAGATACTTTCTCCTTTCATCTGGATCAACTATTGAATTAATGACTTCAAAAAGGAGATCTTGTTCCATAGTTAAGACATCAACTTCATGAGATGAATCGAAACTAAGATTACCAATATCATCTTCTTGGATATGATTGACGTCTTCAGGAAAATCACCATATGATTCTACTTCTGAAGTATCTGATTGAATCAAAAGATTATCCAGTTGTTCCTCAACTAATGGTTTGAGATTCAATTCTTTGATTCTTTTCTTTAGCCTACAATATTTACTGATATAGCCAGGTTTGCCACAGTTTTAGCAAGTAACCGCTTTCTTGGAGAACCCATCACCAGTAGCTGGCTTAGGTTTGAATTCTAGTTTTAATTCTGGCTTAGGCTTGCCATACCGTTTGTTTTTCTTATACTTAGTATACTTGGTATACTTAGTCTTTTGGGGTTTGCCTTCGTATTTCTTAGAAGACTTGGTCTTATCCTTTGGACAAGGGGGTATACCAAATTGTTCACAAAAAGACTCTAAATCCTTTTTGGCGGCCTTTTCTTTCTTGAACTGATCTCCTACTTTGTCTTCCTTACAAAGTCTTGCCCCTATTTTCTGGGTAGCTGCAATGAGTTAACCATAACTCAATTGCTCATATGGAATATTTCCATATGGAGGTTATGCTATGAGATCATCTTTAACAAGATCACCTAACGATGTTGGGAGACCTGCAATGAATTTTTCTTTCCAGAACCTATTCTGGAAATCTTCTCTACTGTAAACCCTAGTTAGGAAGGTATCTTTATACCACCTAAAACTGGATTATGATCTACACTTGAGATTGGACAATAATTCAGCAGACCTATCTTTCCAAGTGGAAGAATTTCCCATAAAATGTCTGCATATTGAGAAGATTAAGGTGTTAACCACATCTGGAATGGTTTCACCTTCATTATCATAGATTGGATTTCCTTTTGCATCGGTCTTGATTGTAGAGAACATTTGTTCTTTCTGTGCTTCCGAGAAAGAATAGTCCCACCATCCTTTTAGTTGGCCTGTAAAATCTGCAGATAAAATATTGCAAATGGCTTTTTCCGAGCAATCATTTGTAGTTTGATAGGAAGTAGCCATCATTGACATATGCTTCATTGTTTGGAGCATTTGGTACTCTGTTTGGCCATCTATGTTCCATTCATAGATATTGTTTGCATTGAAGCTTTTAAAACTTGGAGCTTTTTCTTCGAAGAGCATATCTGGAGGAGTCGCTCTTGGATAATAAAGCTTCGAGGGTTTTTTCCAAGATTGGGTATAGACAGGATTGATGTTGATTGGGAGTTTTTCCCGAGGATTTGGTTTGGAAGTTCTGGCAGCAGATTCTGTTTCTGAGCCATCTTCATTGGTGACATTGATAGTTGGACCTTTGCCCCTGATTAAAGGTCTTCCTTCTTGGTCATCAGATGGAGACTCTGGAACACTTAATTGTTCCAGTTTTTCTTTTACTTTTTCAATCAACTCCCGTTTTTCCTTTTTTATTTCGGGATTAAGAAGAAGCAAACTTTCTTTGATCTTCTTATTCATTTTAAAAGGTTTGAACAAGGGTTTTTCTAAGGGAATATCCTTTTTAATTCCCGAAGTAGATGCCTGGGTGGATGCATCTTTTTTAATCAAGTTTTCTCCTAACACTTGAAGGTATTTATTCGTATAATTGGATTGCTCCATTAACTTGTTAATGTCATGAGTAGAGACTGCTTCATCAAGATTTTTTGATTTGAACGGAGCAGCCATAATAGGTTTGTTGGTGAAAGGATCTTTAACACCAGGGAGTTGGAAAGAGTTATTTGATGGCAACTCTGTCTTGACCAACTCACCATTTTTTAAATGTCATACTGTAATGACATTAGTGGTTTTATCAACATATATCCTTGTCTTCCAAGGATAATTGATTGAATGTTTGACTGAGTAAGCATGAAACCAGTCAAAAAATAAAACTTTTGTCTTAACATTGTTAAGAAATTGATAATATTCTTCCTGTATATTTTTCCAGTTTGTTCCCTTAAACTCTTGCAAGAACCATTCTCTTTGAGGTTTCCATTCCTCAGAGTAAAAGTCATTTCGAAGGGATTCCTTATCAATAATGAACTTACAAATCATTATAAGATTCATTAATGGAGGAAAAGGTTGGAGACTGAATTTATCGTTGATCATCTTCTGTCTGATAAATTGGTCTAGGGATGGTAGATGAATTATCTAATCCCTGAAGATTAATGGTTGTCATTTGAGACGCAGTTGAAAAAGATTGCCTTGAGGGAACATATCTGAAGTCTTCTGATCTAAGACTAGAGGATCTAACCGAGCTGAAAGAATTTCTTCTTCCAAAGATTAGTTCAACTCTTCTAGTTGGAGTTTGAACTATGTCATTGAAATCTGTCGTATCCCTTGGTAAAGCTGGGACAACCTTATCCAAAATCCATCTTTCTGGTAGGACTACGTCCTTCCAAAGGATTGTTTTTGGGACAATCACGTTTGCTTTAGTAACATCAGTAAGAAACAGGGTTGTCTCTCCCGATGTTCTAGTTTTGAGAACTTTAGAATTACAAGAATTCATAACCTTGTATTGAATCCTGTAAAGCAAAGCTGCTTGGATAGATCCAGGGTTCATGTCTAAGCCACGAATCTTAAGATCTAAGAACAAAGAATCTAGGATATTATGATCCTATAAACTCAAAGTTCTATTTGGGTAACAATTGAAATAAATTGGACCATGACTTAGGCTAGTTTCTACCGTTCCTAAGAGAGTGTCCTGAAATTTATTGTGCCTAATATCCCTTAAGCACATCAAGATTGAAGCGTTTAATCCTTCATAGATTAAAGGTTTGACATCTACTTGAACACATCCTATGTGTAAGTACCTGTACTTTTGTTTGTGATTTTTTATCGTTTCCATTGAGAGAAGTTGAAATTCCTCACTCTCTGGACTGATTGGAATATTTTTCTCTTCTGTTTTAATAACATAATCAGAAGTAGTAAAGAACTTTCCTTCTGACTTGTATAATTCTTTTGTGGGTATTCTGGGAATTACCCAATTATCAATATCTTGATTGATATTTTCAAAGCATATTTCCTCCTAGAAAATATTGCTTGGATTGGTAGGAATATCAGATTCCTGAAGAGAAGAAGAAGAGGGTTAAGAAGAACGGAATGAAAGCTTGGAGAGGGAGCGGGATAACATAATTTTCAAAATTCTCTGATATCATTGCCTTCCTTTGGTTCCATAGCAAAAGTAAGTAATGATCTACGCCGTAATCTACTCAATATTTTTCATAATATTTTAAAAAATAAAGTCTTTACATGAATTTACAAAATCATTAGATCTTATTATTCTTAACCAAAGCCGTACCTTACCTTTGGAAAAAGGATTTCCATTAACAAACCAAAAGCTACCTCAAAGAAGACTTACTGCTACTCGATATTCCTGCTTTGATATATCTTGCTTCAAGCATCGGCAAATTCGACTTACTGCCTCATCATCCTTCGAGGTCTTACTGCTACAGCTTTAACAAGACATACCAAAGCATAAACACGGAGGTCCTTACCAGATTTTTGATCGGCAAGGAGCAGTATCATCGGGTTACTGGAACTATTCATGCCAGATTTTTGATTGGTTTTGCTGGCCGAGTGATTGGGATTAACCATCACCACTCGGGTTGACTGTAGTGTCAATACCATAACAGTCATCTTCGTTTTGATAGAATGGATCCAAACAGTGACTTGAATCCTCTTCGTCTTCATCTTCATCAGATTGGGGGAGCTTCTGGTTGGAGGATTTTGATGAAGAAGCTACCTCCTCCTTTGCTAGCTTTAAGATAGCTTCCATATTCTGAAGGAAGCTTTCTTTTGATTTGGATCCTGCCAAGACCGAAACTATCCGAGATCTCTGATTAAGGACTGCTTTCATCCATTTAGGATTCTGCTGGAACCAAAATTTGACATTGTCACTTGTGGCTGCCGCATAATTGAACTTAGAGAACCACTTGACATAAGTTGTTCTTTGCAAGATAGGCAATATACCAGGGTAAAGATCTTGCTTCTGGTATTTGTATTGCCAGCTGAATACCCGTGAAAGGGAGAATTTTGAGAAAAATATTAAGTTGACAGGGAAAGGAAAGGGTTTTCCTTAATGTCAAGATATTTTTCAAATGTTTGATATCCTTCAAGGACTTTTGTTGGAAGGATTTGTTTGATTGGACCAAAAATTCTCCACCAATGGACGAACCAGTAAGGAAGTCAGGAAGAGAATTGGAAGAGACTTTGAGAAATTCAATTTGAAAATCAAAAGCACTTAAAATTGCTTACCATCTGGCCAAAATTTGTTTTGATGCTAAATTTTTAACATATTTTTGTAAAATATCTTTAGCAGATTTACAATCTACTCTAACCAAATTTTTTTTATTACGTAAGTCAGATTGAAATTCTGAAATGCATAAAACTATTGCCAAAATTTCTTTCTTGACAGTAGAATAATTTTGTTGAGCAGAATTCCAGTGTTTTGAAGTATATGCAATGATATGCTCTTTTCCTGAAATTCTTTGCTTTAAAATACCGCCGTAACCAATGTCAGAAGCATCGGTCTCAACAATTTTGAGGGCAGAAGAGTTTGGAAGATTAAGACATGGAAGATTCTTTATCTGAGATTTAATAATTTTGACAACTTTTGTATGCTCATCTGTCCAAGGAGGGGTTCCTTTCTTAGACGGTTGTGCAAAGGTTTGATGATGTTGCTAAGGTTGGGGATAAAGTCAGCGACATAGTTGAGACATCCCAAGAATCTCTGAAGCTGAGTATATATATATATATATGATCAACTTTGACACCAAATCTCATCCCTTCATTTGTATTTAATCCAATGGCTCACAACTATTTATTTAAATAAATAAATTTAAATAAAAATACAAAACAACAAATCTGAAGGTTGCTATAATGGCGGGCGATATACTTGAACTATCGGGAGGTGAGTCTGCCAAGTATGTGTATCGCCGCATGCCCTGTGCCGCACGCCACCCCTCCACTGTGCCTTGCGCCCTGTGTCGTGTGCCGCCCAGTCTCGTTTCTATGCTGCATGCCATCCCGACCCTGTGTCGCCATGGCACTGCACCGTGTGGTTGTCCGTGTCCCATTCCTAATAGAATTGTCACCATCGTCCCATTAGCCACATTTTTGTTGTCTTTGTCCCTTTAAGAATAACACGGATGGGTATTGACATGTTTTTTCTAAAATAAATAAATAAAAAATCTCCCGTTAACTTGTCGAATCACAAAAAAATGGCGAGGAATAAGAAAGCTACATAGAATGGAAGAAGAAAGTGTACATTGGCACTATGAATTTCAGTACAATCAATAATGTTCTCTTTTGTCCATGGCAAATCTCATTTGAAACTCTTGCAGCAATCCAGAATAGATATGGCCCTCCATTGCTATACAGGGCATCCGTAAATGAAATAATAAAAACAATAGCAGAAGGGCGAGACGACATAGCGGTGAAGGAGTGGAACTAAGGAGGTCATCTGTGTTTTGTTTTCTTAATTTAAAATTATTTATTTAAATTTATAAAATCTGGACCCTTGATTTAGGATTAGTTATGAGCCATTGGATTAAATACAAAGGAAGGGTTGAGATTTGGTGTCAATTGATCCCATCCTATATATGTGTGTGTGAGTGTAAAATTTGTATACTATTTGTGTTTATTATCACCATGTTAATTTATTTACATCTTTAATAATTGTGTTATAATTAATATATGCTTATAGTTATAAGAGTTAATTAATCTTAATATCTAGATTGTAAAAGATTCATGTTTGATGTGGTCATGAACTGTAATATGGAATGTCTGAAATATAGCTTGTGATCATGCATGCTTAATGAAATGTTTGTGTCTTGTTGACACCAAGCATCTGGTTGATGCTAAGGAGGAGCCACATCAAGTGTGCGTGAAACGACAGAGTGAAGGATGAAAAAGGTATGCGGGATGTAGTCCAGTGCACAAATATGTCAATAGTCGAGAGGTAGCTCTCTTGTGCTGCGCATTGTGCTCTACCCGCGAGACTATCTCGACGAGTCACTAACCGTTATTAAGTCGGTTGAGAGTGTCTAGCCACATTGTTAATTTTTTGTGGTATCTTGGCTAGTCATGTAATCCTGAAAATGCTCCTTAACCAAATGACTCTCCACGGAGTTAGTCTTTGATTTGGTCCCACATGCATTGCATTGCATATGCATTTTTACATTGATTATGAGTTAATTTATCTGTGATTAATGATTTTTTTAATGTCTATTTCTAAGTTGTTATTTATCTTAAGTTATAGACATCTTACTCCTTTTTGTCGTTGTTTTCTTTTAAATTAAAATTTTATATAAAGATGGACCCTGCGGAGTTCGTATGGAGATGCATTTCATACAAGAGAGGTATGAGCTGGAATATGATGCTAGCCAGTTCACCTTTGTGGGAGAGATGTCCCTGCAACTATTTTATGAGATCGCCCTTGCTTTACTACCTTGGACCCCGTTTCTATGTTGTTCTGACTCTTCCATTTTCCTTCTTGTCATGGATAGTAGGCGGAATGTGTTGTTTTTTTTAAGGGGATTAAAAAATATGTATATATAGACTATTCCCCATGGTAGGTAGGGTAGGAGGTGTTCTTTTATTATGTCGTATCTTCCGTTTTGGTGACATCTGATGTAAACCCTTTTATTTTGTGTACCTACCCTAACTTTCTATGTAATACTTTAATGTTGAAGTTATGAAATCGATGGTTATTTTATGATATCATTAGTTTGCTGTATTTAAATTTAAACGACTTTAGACTTTTCGCGAGTATAACTATGGGTGCCACACATCGCCTAGATACATGGCCTTAGTTGTGCTTATAAGGCTTAGGGCAGTTCTCATCTTACTAGCCAATTTTGTGGGCTTGAGTTAGGCCCAAGCCCAAATTCTAAGATGGTATCGAGCCTATCCTAGATCAATTGTTGAGTCGCCCGTGTTGAGGGGGTGTGTTGGAAAGTGTTGAAAACCCGCCTTAATTGTGGTCTACCCCTAGTCACCTTAATTACGGCAACTTTGGGTTGTCTTCATTTCAGCCTCTAACACCTACGTTGTTCTGGGTGTGAGGGGGTGTGTTTAGTCCCACATCGCCTAGAGATATGGCTTAAGGAGTGCTTATAAGTCTTGGACAGTCCTTACCTTACAAGCCAGTTTTGTGAGGTTGATTAGGCTTAAACCCAAATTTCAAGATGATATCAGAGCCTATCCTAGATCTATTGTTGCTCGCATCATCCACGCTCCAGGGTTATAACCTTGGATGTGAGGGGTGTGTTGGAAAGCCGCCTTAATTGTGGTACGCCCAAAGTTTCCTTAATTGCGGCAACTTTAGGGATGATCATAAACCGACGACCCGACCAAACCCGAACTATCCGTTTTGAGATTGGTTGAAACGGTCGGGTTCAAACGGGTGACGGGTTCAAACGGGTGAAATGAATGGGTTAAGATGGATAAGAGCGGGCGGGTTAGGGTTTGGTTTATGTCATCCACCGGTACCCGACCTGACCCGCTCATAACAATTTTTTTTTATGGAGAATGGGCTGCCAAGACTGGATCTTAGATTTTTTTCCCCTCTTCTGTTATTTTTTTTTTGGTACTTAATTGGACTGAAAGCCTTAAATTTTAATTAGGCTCGTTGGTTTTTTTTTAATTTTTTGGAATAAAATTAAATAATTCAAAATCCTAAATCCGTTGCAACCCGCCCGAAACCCGACCAACCCGCCACCCGACCAACCCGATGTATAGATGGGCGGGTTCGGATTTCATTTTTATTACATAATCGAACCCGCCCGAACCCGACAAACCCCACCCGAACCCGCCCGATGCTCACCCCTAGGCAACTTTGGGCTATCTTTATTGCAGCTGCCAACACCTTAGTTATGTTGGGTGTGAAGGATTGTATTTAGTCCCACATCGCCTATACATAAGACCTAAGTAGTGCTTATAAGACATGAACAATCCTCACCTTACAAGCCGATTTTGTGGGGATAAGTTAGGCCCAAATCGAAATTGTGATATGGTATCAGAGTCTATATTAGATCTATTGTTGGTCCGCCCGCATCATCCATGCTCCAGGTGAGTAGTCTTGAACACGAGGGGGTATGTTGGAAAAGCCGCCTTAGTTGTCGTCCGGCCCCAGCCTCCTTAATTAAGGCAACCTTGGGTTGCCTTCATTGTAGCTTTCAGTACCATCATTGTGCTGGGTGTGAGGGGTGTGTTTAGTCCCACATCGTCTAGAGATATGACCTAAGTTGTGTTTATATGGTTTGGGCAGTCCTCACCTTACAAGTCGATTTTGTAGGGTTAAGTTAGGCCTAAGCCTAAATTCCAGGACCATTATTGTTATGATTGATTATAAGTATAATCATTTATTGAAATAATTATTTTTCCTAGTTAATTAATCCAAACACACACTAATAGATTGGATCCAAATTTCACAATACTCTCTAAACAAAATTAAATTATACTCCATAACTTTTGAGTTTTGATAAAACTTGAAAAATGGTTTAGAAAATAAATAAAAAATAATCTAAAATTGAAAAACAGAGACAAAGGATAAACACTTGCTTTACTTTTGTGCAAATTAATTTGCAAAATAAATGATGATTAACTTTGATTGGCGTTTATAATGAAATTGTCTGTGGTTAGCTTTATTATAATGCAATTGTAATCACACATTTATATATATTGATGAATGACAAACACTAAAAAAAAGGCAAGAGAATTTTCCTTATAGCATGCAGGTACCGTGTGCACAAATTCAAATTATTATGGTGTACCAGAAAATCAAGTATCAAGACCTCAAGCAAGATTGAGTATATATACTAGGTCTTAGTTATCTTGTAAGGGTATGATGGCTAAAACTCAATTTGGCTCATTTGATCAATTTAACTAAAACACTACACTTTTGGATAAAAGATTTTTTATCATGTATTAGACTAGCAAAATATTTTTTCAACCTGATTTATCATATAAAAAAAATAATAATATTGAAATTCAACTTTCAAACGGTTCATCTTATTTTTAGTTGAATCAAAGGATTTTTTTTAATGTCCAAAATAATAGTACATTGTTCTTTACATATATATTGTGAAACTTGGGTGCAACGTAAAGCTTTCTTTTTGAAATTAAATGATATTGATCTTGAATAAAGAAAGCTTCAGTGTGTGAAATTTGAATTGGAATCTGTATGTATATCTCAAGGCATGAACCGATTTTAACATGTGAAAATTGTTTGTTAAACCAGCCAATTGATTTGCACATTAAATTTAATGGTGCAACGACTAGCTTTCCAATTCAAATTGTTTTTTAAATTTTTTTTAAACCACCCAATTGATTTGCACATTAAATTTAATGGTGCAACGGTTAACTTTCAATGAAATAAGTCCTTTCCTTATTTGAGGTGCAACGGCTAGCTTTCAATGACATAAGTCCTTTCCTTATTTGAGGTGCAACGGTCATATTTTCAAAAAGGCTATAAAAGTGGTTTTTGTTGAAAATTCATAAGAGAAGATAATACATGAAAAATACATTTTGATCTGAAAATTATTTGTGAGCCAAATTGTGTTATTATCATCATACTCATAGTGCTTCAAGTTGTAATCATCTGCACTAGAAGAGTGTATCATATTGTTCTTCCTTTGCTGAAACTTTGTGTGAGGGTGTGGTATCCCTCTTTGTTGTGATTGGGGCTTCTACACAAGGGTGGGGGTATCCCTAGTGAGAAGGGCTCTGTTGTGTACAAAGGTTGCAAGCACCGGTTATAAGCTTGTTCGTTAGTGGAAGAAAATCCCACAGGTGGAGTGGGGACTGGACGTAGGTCACTGGTGGTTGGTGACTGAACCAGGATAAAATCGTCGCGCAAGTATTCTCTTTACCTCTCTTTTAATTTATTTCTTTTATATAATTGATTGCGTGATAAATTTTGTTAAAGAAATTTTTGTTAAAAAAAATTAAAAAGAAATTTGTAGACTCAATTCACCACTCCCCTCTTGAGTCGAAGCCACATATTCCAACAAGTGGCATCAAAGCTAGACTCTTGCATAAAGAGCTTAGCAGCATCAAGAGAAATGGCTTCGAATGACTTCCTACCTGAAGGAGCCTCCCTTGGCAAACCCCCTGCCTTTAATGGTGAAGAATATGCATATTGGAAAGAGCGCATGATAATTTTTATTCAAGCACAAAATTATGATGTGTGGGATGCTATTGAAAATGGACCTTTTGTCCCTATGAAAGATGTAGATAGTAAGTCTGTTATTAAGCCTAGAAGTGAACAAACCGAGGATTAGAAAAAGAAAGTACAATTAAATTTACGTGCTAGAAATATGATAACATATGCTTTGAGTAGGGGAGAATTTTTCAGGGTCTTAAATTGCAAGACGGCCAAAGAAATGTGGGATACGCTTAAAGTCACTCATGAAGGAACGAGTGAAGTCAAGCGCACAAGGACAAACACTCTAATAAGAGAATACGAGCTGTTCATGATGAAGCAAGGAGAATCCATCCAAGACATGTAGAAACGCTTCACTCACATTGTGAACCAGCTTGCTGGTCTGGGTAAGAATATTGATAATGAAGATTTAATTAATAAAGTTCTACATTGTTTGAGCAGGGAATGGCAGCCGAAGGTCACATCAATTGCTGAATCTAAAGATCTCACCACAATGAAATTAGCGACACTATTTGGAAAATTACAAGAGCATGAACTAGAACTTAGTCGGCTCTCGGAACACGAAGAAAAAGACAACAAAAAGAAGAGCCTAGCCTTGAAAGCATCCTCCTCCAAAAATGAGGAAGAGAGTGAAAAAGATGAAGAAGAGGAAGACGCTTCAGATGATGAAATGGGAATGCTAGTAAAGAAATTCAAAAGATTTGTGAAAAAGAAAGCTAACTCAAGAAGATCATCAACCTTTCCCAAAAAGAGTTTCAATAAGGGAGATGGTCCAAGCTCCACACCTACTTGTTATGAATGTGGAAAGCCCGGTCACATGAGGTATGATTGCCCTAAATTACAAAAGAATGACAAATTCGAAAGAAAAGAAAAGAAGGAAAACAAACCTAGAAGAGCTTACATAGCTTGGGATGAAAATTATTTGGATACCACCGATGATTCAGACAATGAGGAAGATAACTTGTGTCTCATGGCTGGCCAAGAAAGCGATGATGTGGTAACCTCTAACTCTTCTTCTTCTTCTTCTTGCTCATATGATGCATTGCATAATGCCTTTCTTGAACTACAAAATGACTCTATGAGATTGGCTAAGGCATTAGAAAAATCCAAGAAAATGGTTAATTATTTGCAAAACCAAGTAATTACTTTAACAAAAGAAAAGTTGGAATTAGAGAAGGAAAACCATAGCATTGGATATACTCTAGGAAATTTTACATGCAAAAAGTGCAGTGAATATGAACAACAAGTAAATGACTTGAAGATCACTCTTGCAAAATTCACCAATGGTAGAGATAACTTGAATGTTCTTTTGGGAATCCAAAAAGGTGTATATGATAAGGCTGGCTTAGGATATAAGCCTAATGATCATGAAAAATCCTTTTTGAAAAAAACATTTGTGCCTACTCATACATCTGTTAGTCCTTTCGTCAAATGTTATTATTGTGCTAGAAAAGGGCATACCTCATCAACTTGTAATATGAGAAAGGAAAATGAAAAGAAAAAATGGGTTCCTAAGGGAACATCATATGGCACTAACAACCAAGGACCCAATAAAATTTGGGTACCTAAAAACAAAATATAATTTTTGTTTTGTAGGTATGCTTGAAAGCCAAGACTACAAATTGGTACCTTGACAGCGGCTGCTCTAAGCTTATGACGGGAGACATTAGCTCGTTCACATCCTTCACACCAAAAGTTGGAGGACATGTGACATATGGTGACAATAACAAAGGGCAAATTGTTGGGATTGGAAGTGTTGGTAAGAGTCCAACAACATCAATTAATAATGTACTTTTTGTGGAAGGACTAAAGCACAACCTCCTAAGCATAAGTCAACTTTGTGACAAAGGTAACAAGGTTAGCTTTGATTCTAAAAGTTGTTTAATTGAAAATTTACATGATAAAAATAAGAAATTAATTGGACATAGAATTAATAATATTAATATGATAGACTTAGATGATATCTCTTCAAATGATGCATGTTGTCTTGTCTCTAGAGAAGAAGACATTTTTCTTTGGCATCGTAGGATTGCACACATACACACAGAGCACTTAAACAAGCTTATTTCAAAAGAACTTGTTATCGGTTTTCCCAAAATGAAATTTAAAAGGGATGGATTGTGTGATGCATGCCAAAAAGGTAAACAAACAAAGGTTTCCTTCAAACCAATTAATATTGTTTCATCGGAGAGACCCTTGCAACTCCTACATATGGATCTTTTTGGGCCTTCTAGAACTAAGAGCCTTGGTGGCAATTTTTACGCGTTAGTAATTGTTGACGACTACTCTAGGTTCACTTGGACCTTATTTCTTTCACACAAAAGTGACACCTTTAAAGCTTTTAAAAAATTAGCCAAGGTAATTCAAAATGTAAAGGATCTAAAAATTGTATCTATTAGAAGTGACCATGGCGGGTAATTTGAAAACGAAACGTTTGAATTTTTTTGTGAAGAAAATGGCATAAAACATAATTTTTCTGCACCTAGGACCCCACAACAAAATGGGGTGGTAGAAAGAAAAAATCGGGCTTTAGAGGAACTCGCTAGAACACTATTAAGCGATGCAAACCTCCCAAAATATTTTTGGGCGGATGCAGTTAGCACTACCTGCTATGTTCTCAAGAGGGTCTTAATTAGACCAATTTTAAAGAGAACCCCATATGAATTATATAAAGGAAGGAAGCCCAATATCTCTCATTTTCGTGTGTTTGGATGCAAATGTTTTGTGCTTAATAATGGTAAAAATAATTTATGAAAATTTGATGCCAAAGCTGATGAAGGAATATTCTTAGGTTATTCATCATCTAGCAAAGCCTTCAGGGCATACAATAAAAGAACTTTAACTGTTGAGGAATCAGTGCATGTTTCTTTTGATGAGACTAACCCCAAAAGGTTAGGAAAGGATATTGTTGATGACCTTGCAGATTCCTTAGAACATACCCACTTGGATGAAAAGAAAAATCAAGAGGACAAAGAAGGCAATGATAATGAGATCAAGCAGGAGAAAGAAGAACTTCAAGATCTTCCCAAAGAATGGAGAGTTTCCAAAAATAATCCATTGGACAACATGCATTATTGGTGATATTTCTAAAGGGGTAATTACTAGAAACTCCATTAAAAATGCTTGCAATCACATGGCTTTTGTTTCTCAAATAGAACCTAAAAACATTGACGATGCTATTTGTGATGAATTTTGGTTGTTAGCCATACAAGAGGAATTAAACCAATTTGAAAGAAATCAGGTATGGGAACTAGTCCCTAGGCCATCAAAAAATCAAACAATTGGAACTAAATGGGTCTTTAGAAATAAATTAGATGGAAATGGTATAATTGTTAGAAACAAGGCTAGACTTGTAGCTAAAGGGTACAATCAAGAGGAGGGCATAGATTATGAAGAAACGTATGCACCCGTAGCCAGACTTGAGGCCATTCGCATGTTACTTGCATTTGCTTGCATTATGAATTTTAAATTATATCAAATGGATGTAAAAAGTACGTTTTTAAATGGCTTTATTCAAGAAGAGGTGTGATGAGCCTCTGGTTGACTGGTTTTATAACTAGTAAAGACCATGGCTTTGTGCTAATTTTATATCATTTTCTCCCAAATTAGACTTGATTGTCCTTAAGTAGTATTTTGAGTCTGTAAAGTATTTTTAGGTTAATTTAGTTGATTTAGAGTTAAATAAAACACTTATGCTATTTTCTGTTTTCAGGTTAATAAAAAGAAATAATTCTGGAGTCTTTCGCCCCGCGAACCAGAAGGTGACTGTTCCAGAAATTGCCAACCATTCTGTCTCGCCCCACGAAGACTTGACTCGCGTCGCGAGTAATCCAACCCTGAAGACCAAAAGTCAGCACGGTTTATGCATTTAGGTCACGGCTGTGGCAGTTTGGAAATTGAAGAGTTTCGCCTCGCGAGAATACCAAAAGTTGATGACTGTTCGCATTATTCGCCTCGCGAGACAGTGTTCGCCTCGCGAGTCAGCGTAGTCCAGAAGCTGTATATAAGTCTGTTTTAGGCAGAACTGAAGGGGGAGAGTCAGATCTTAGTTAGTTTTAGTTTTTTCTCTTAGATTTTACTTTTCTTTGTAATGGAGAACTAGTCTCCTTGATTAATCTACTGGGATTGGTTTCCATTTACATTTGAGGTTCTGTAATTCCTGTTTTCTCTTACTTTTCTCTTTTCAATACGATGCTATATGTTTTTGTTTGCTTAATTCAAGAATGTATAGTGTTGTGTTGATTTGTTTCGGTGATGTTATGTTCCTATATATAATCGCGTTTGCTTAATTCGCGTGTGTGCAATCATGTTCGCTTAGTTCATGAGTGCTTCACCCCGTTTGCTTAATTCGGGAATAGGGACATATATCTGTAGTAGTGGTTTCGCTTGTAAATTGTTGTTACAACTGGGAGGGGATTAGAATCTGCTTAGGGCTTGGATTTATATGAACCGATGATAGTGGGAAACCGAGAACAGTAGGTTGATCATTCTTTAGCTTATTTGGTAATTACTTTTTATTTCATTGTTTTTCTGTTCTGTTTTCTTTATTTAGTTCTCAATCTCAAAACCCCCCAAATCTGACTTTTACTGATTTTCTGTTAATAACAACAACACATAAGAGTCCTTGTGAGACGATACTCGAGTTGTCGCTTCCCTATCTACATTATTTTGTAAACGCTCGTTCTTTTTGGCGCGTGGCGACAGCGCGACCAAGGTGTATGTAAATCAACCTCCTGGTTTCGAAAATTTTGACCGACCCAATCATGTGTTTCACTTAAAGAAAGCGCTTTATGGTTTAAAGCAAGCTCCTAGAGCTTGGTATGAGCGCTTAAGCAAGTTTCTTTTAGAAAAAGGTTTTTCACGAGGGAAGGTTGACACAACCTTATTTATTAAAAGAAAATCACATGATATTCTTCTTGTACAAGTGTATGTGGATGATATAATTTTTGGTGCTACTGATGAGTTTCTTTGCAAAGAATTCTCTAAGCATATGCAGGAAGAATTTGAAATGTCGATGATGGGAGAATTAAATTTCTTCCTTGGGCTTCAAATCAAACAAACAGACAACGGCATATTCATAAGTCAAACAAAATACTGCACGGAACTTTTAAAAAGATTTGGAATGGACAATGCCAAGGAGATAACCACACCAATGAGCACCTCATGCTACTTAGATAAGGATGAAAATGGTAAGCCTATTGAATTGACAAAATATCGAGGTATGATTGGATCCCTCTTGTATCTTACTGTAAGTAGGCCTGACATCATGTTTAGTTTTTACATGTGTGCTAGATATCATGCTAGTCCTAGGGAATCCCACCTTGCGGCGGTTAAGCGAATAATGAGATATTTAGTTGGGACAAAAGACATGGGCTTGTGGTACCCCAAAGGCGACACATGCAATTTGGTTGGGTATTCCGACTCTGACTTTGCAGGTTGCAAGTTAGATAGGAAAAGTACTAGTGGGATATGCCACTTTTTAGGTAGTGCCTTAGTTTCATGGTTTAGCAAAAAACAAGCTAGTGTGGCATTGTCAACCGCTGAGGCGGAATACATAGCAGCAGGGAGTTGTTGTGCCCAAATTATTTGGATGAAACAACAACTGTTAGACTGTGGTGTCCAATTAGATCATATCCCCATTCGATGTGATAACACTAGTGCCATTAACTTAACTAAGAATCCCATTCAACATTCTAGGACAAAACACATTGAGATAAGACACCATTTTATTCGGGATCATGTGAAAAATGGAGATTGTGTTTTGGAGCATGTGGATACAACTAAGCAATTAGAAGATATCCTTACTAAACCCCTCAATAAAGAGAGTTTCTTTTACATCAGAAGAGAATTAGGCATCCTAGATTTATCTTACATCAATTAATCTTACATGTTTACTTTTATTCTCACATATCTATCAAATTTGCTCTCTGTCGATAATTTTATTAATAAATATGTGAGCAGGACAATTAATTTTATCATAGTTCCTGTAACTACGTGTCACACTTTTTGATAATAAATTTCCCAATTAACTGCATAAACTGAATTGCAATCAGTTGGTTAGTGTGCTCCTGCACCGTCCGTTCTATTGTGATAGTCTGATTTTGTTAGCTTGGATACCGTAAATCAAAAAATCATAAAATCAACCTCCATATTAGCTACTACACATACTTATTTTATCAACGCTATTAATGTCCCACTTTTCATCTATTTTGATGAATGAAAGTTATCATCTTTATTTATTATCTTTTTATCCATAAACTTTCTTTTTGATCATGCCAAAAGGGGGAGAGGAATTGGAATATTAATCTTGCATAAAATAAATGTAATTGAACTATTCAGGGGGAGCATGCTTATAATATTCCATTGCCTAATACTTTGAATTTATGCCTTCTGAATTTAACTGATGTATCTATTGAGTAATGTGTTTTAGATAGGGGGAAATCCATCCCACGCTCATGCAGTGCGTATATGACTCTGACACCACATTACATAGGTAAGAAGGTAAGGTTTGTCATAATCAAAAAGGGGAGTATGTAATCACACATTTATATATTTTGATGAATGACAAACACTAAAAAAAAAGGCAAGAGAATTTTTCTTATAGCATGCAGGTACCGTGTGCACAAATTCAAATTATTATGATGTACCAGAAAATCAAGTATCAAGACCTCAAGCAAGATTGAGTATATATACTAGGTCTTAGTTGTCTTGTAAGGGTACGATGACTAAAACTCACTTTGGCTCATTTGATCAATTTAACTAAAACACTACACTTTTGGACAAAAGATTTTTTATCATGTATTAGACTAGCAAAATATTTTTTCAACCTGATTTATCATATAAAAAAAATAATAATATTGAAATTCAACTTTCAAACGGTGCATCTTCTTTTTAGTTGAATCAAAGGATTTCTTTTAATGTCCAAAATAATAGTAAATTGTTCTTTACATATATATTGTGAAACTTGGGTGCAACGTAAAGCTTTCTTTTTGAAATTAAATGATATTGATCTTGAATAAAGAAAGCTTCAGTGTGTGAAATTTGAATTGGAATCTGTATGTATATCTCAAGGCATGAACCGATTTTAACATGTGAAAATTGTTTGTTAAACCAGCCAATTGATTTACACATTAAATTTAATGGTGCAACGGCTAGCTTTCCAATTCAAATTCCAATTCAAATCGTTTTTTAAACTTTTTTTAAACCACCCAATTGATTTGCACATTAAATTTAATGGTGCAACGACTAGCTTTCAATGACATAAGTCCTTTCCTTATTTGAGGTGCAACGGCTAGCTTCCAATGACATAAGTCATTTCCTTATTTGAGGTGCAACGGTCATATTTTCAAAAAGGTTATAAAAGTGATTTTTGTTGAAAATTCATAAGAGAAGATAATACATGAAAAATACATTTTGATCTGAAAATTATTTGTGAGCCAAATTGTGTTATTATCATCATACTCATAGTGCTTCAAGTTGTAATCATCTGCACTAGAAGAGTGTATCATATTGTTCTTCCTTTGCTGAAACTTTGTGTGAGGGTGTGGTATCCCTCTTTGTTGTGATTGAGGCTTCTACACAAGGATGGGGTATCCCTAGTGAAAAGGGCTCTGTTGTGTACAAAGGTTGCAAGCACCAGTTATAAGCTTGTTCGTTAGTGGAAGAAAATCCCACAGGTGGAGTGGGGACTGGACGTAGGTCACTGATGGTTGGTGGCTGAACCAGGATAAAATCCTCGCGCAAGTATTCTCTTTATCTCTCTTTTAATTTATTTCTTTTATATAATTTGATTGCGTGATAAATTTTGTTAAAGAATTTTTTGTTAAAAAAAAATTAAAAAGAAATTTGTAGACTCAATTCACCCCTCCCCTCTTGAGTCGAAGGCACATATTCCAACAACAATGACTAGCTCTCAAACCAATTAATCAATTAATAATATTTGTTTTAACATTATTTGAATATATATTCTTAATAATTGTCTCTGAAATAATTTAGATTTAAAATTTGGGGGATTACTATTTTTGTTGGACGTAAAATAAGAATTTTATTCAACATTAGGCATCAAGTCCTCAATAGTACAATTAGAAATTATGGAAGGAGTCTTTTCAACCCATATTTGATCTAGATGGGTGAGAGCATATTGGGCCAGCACATAAGATACTTTATCTCTCCTTCTACAAACATGAGAATAAAAAAGGGTGTTGCTTTTTACATCACTAATATTTCTAATACACCAAAATTTTGTTCTTAAAAAATTGAATATCCCCATAATACCCTTGTTCGTCGTGTGCCTTATTCGCTTCTGACCGGAACATTAATTCTGGTATGTATACATCTTTAAGAAACCGAAATCTTAACTCCAGTTTGTGTTTTATTTCTAGTATGCATATATGCATTTAAGGTTTAAAAACCTGAATCTTAATTTCGGTATGTATTTTATTATTTTTAATATTTACTGGAACTATAATTTCGATTTATAAATTCACTATACCGAAGAAACAAATCCTGTATACATTACACAATGTGCCGAAATTATATTTCCTGTATAATGGAATTATAATACCGGATGTTGGTACCAACATGTGGTTGATCCAAGTGGTTACGAGTAGAGCTGTCAAAATGAACCCGGCTCGATAGGCTGGCCCATTTGGCCAGACAAAAATGATGGGCTGGGTTGGTAAAATAGTAGCCTAGACAAAACTTGGCCCAGCCACCCGAAAATGTATTGGCCCACTTGGGCTGGCCCATCGTGGGCTGGGCCAGCCCGTGTCCCGAAGAATTATTTGATAGATAAAAAAAATTTAACAAAAAATCCTTTGAAAAAAGAAGTCAAAAATATATATTTATAAAAAATGCAAAAAAATCATAAAGAATTTGAATGATCAGTCAATTAATGGTGCGAATGAAAGGACAATCAAGGTCAATGACAAAAAGAATCCTTTGAATGTTAATATTTTGGTGGAGGAAGAGGAAGAAGAATGTGAATGAAGATGATAAGCTCCAATATTTTTTGAGATGTGATCCTACATAACTACTTATGTTATGACTTTATTATTATTATTTTTTTGTGACGAAATCGTCATCCTATACTTTTTTTGTGTTATTTTGTTTGGTACATCGTCTATACTTTTCGTGTTAAGGTTAAACTTAAATGTATGCTTTTTTATGACGATGAAGATTTATTATAACTATGGTACATATCCTCAATTCCTCATCCTCATGAAGGTTTATTATAACCAATGAGATTTTTGGTGAATGACATGTTAAATGTTAATTCATAACCATATGAATGGAAATTTCTAATTAAAAAAATGAATTTTAAAAAACAATAAAAATAATTTTTTAAAAACATTATTGGCCCATGGGCTGACCCGTTTGGCCCAAAGTTTGCATAGGGCTGGGCTGGGCTAGGAAATTAGCATCCCGACTTGATATTGGCCCAGCCCAACCCAGCCTGAATGGGTCGGCCCAAATGGATCAGGTCAGCCCATTTTGACAGCTCTAGTTATGAGCTTGGGCTCCTTAAGCAAGTGGTCAGGAATTCGATCTCAGGCTCTTGCGTATGAAGAAAACTTGATTGGGAGATATCAGCCCTTAAATGTCAGCCAGTACCTTGAAGGATTAGTCTCCCCAATTGCGCATAGATGATACCCTAAGAAACCAAAAAAGATAATACTGGATGGTGGCATTCTTAAATTTTCAATTCCGGAGTTATATTTCCGATAGGGATTAGGATGTCATGTCTCTTATATTCTATTTCTACAATATAGTTGACTTCCAAGGTCTTTGGATTCTTGTAAGTTAAACATCATATTTATTTTTATGAAGATTGGAGATTACAATAAACAAATAATTTGATTTTATTAAGGAAAAAATTGGACAAAAGGATAAATTATCTATATGTATTCTTTTTTTATTGAAAGTTCTGTAGGTATTGGTGAAGACTAGAAGCTGTATGAATATCTGCAGTGAATGTCAATGCAAATGTTCTTTTTATATTGTTGGTTCTTTTTTCTTTTTGCTTTTAACGTGAGGAAGGGATCCAAAGTTATGGGGGTGAAGAGGGAGAAGAGGAAAAAAAGGAAGAAGATGGGAAGGGTGTGTTTCAGAATATATGAAGGAGAGGGAAGGAGATATTTTGGAGATATTATTATTATTTTTTTAAAAATTTATGGTGTATTAGAAAATTTTGTGGTGCAAAAAGCAATATCCAATAAGAAATCCATTCAAAACACCGATTGTTCTAGAGGTCCGTGATGACTGAAAGAGAGTCACATTTGACTATCAGAACCCTAAAGAGTAAGTCAGCTACAAACTCCATTCCTTTTCTGATTTCGATTGCCTCCGCTATCTATGACTAAAAAAAACGCATGGCAACAATTTTGTAGGCATCATGGCCAACTCGGTGTCGGTGACTCCAACAATCATTGACAACCTTGTCAACTACATATCCATATCATGTTTAATTAATACTCCATCCCGAACTAAATATAAACAAAAAAATAGCTATATTTTTTGAATTCAAATATAAGCAAAAATCAATTAAGTTAACACTATTAAATGTAGTATTATAAAAATCAAGAAAATTAACCAATCAAACCAATTCTCTATTTACATTTTCAGGAGTATTGCATATTCCCTAAACAATTAACTTTTTTTTTTTTTACACAAATCAAGATAATTAAACTAACTTTCTTAATAAATGTGAATTTAGTTTTTTTTGGCTTATAATTAGGTCCGGAGGTAATACCTATATCTAGCTTGATCATTTATTTGTAGTCTTTATATCTTTTATTACCGATACTGATATCACATCTTTATCTTTATTATTAAAAGGAATGTGACGGTTGGGGCATATCTGTAAAATTACTTGGGTTAATGAAAAGTAAGGTGGTGGTTAGGGTGATTTTGTAAAATCACTTGGTTAATAAATTTTGTTTTTATTGCAAAATTGTTAATATCAATTAATGTTTTATTAAAATACTAATTATTTTTTATTGACTCTTTCACTTCGCTTACGTTCTCTGCCTCATCTTTCTTACGTTGTTCTCTCTTTTCTTTGCTCCGATGAATATCTCTGCCTCTATCTCCTTCTGCAAGGCTGTCAGCCACGCTCAACACCGTTTTCCACTGCTCAGCCCGTGTTTCTCCACTGTCCGAGCACCGTTTCTTCATTTCCATTGTTCCATATTTGAGGAATGCTGAAGGTTGGTTTATTTTATGGTTTTATTTTGGGTTTTTATAATCCATTTTGAAGATCTACTGTTCTTCCAAGCTTTAACGGTTAAAGTTTTTCGCCCTGAAGCAAAATTAATTTAAAATTGAAAAGTACACCATTCAATGATCAAATCTCTCGATTTTACTGTTATAATAACAGCTGACAATAATAATATATTACTAAAATATTTGGTATTATTTTATTATTTTAAAAGTTACTGTAGGATAATTAACATAAAATTTAATACATTGACATAAATTAAAATATAAGAGAATCAAGGGTGTGTTTTTTGTATTTTTAGAAATAAAGGATCACGGCTGATAAATATTTAGAAAAAAAATCATTCAAAATGAAAGAGAAAAAAAAAGTCATATGTGCAACCATAGCACAGTCACAGACCACACTTAATCAGATGTTTTAGAAGTTCATGACAAATATTGTGAGAGATTTTCAAAATCATTGAAAGGTTGCATTTTATCAAGCTTATCCTACTGATTCGAGTTCGACTCTTGTGCCCTGCAATTTGGTTTTTGGTTTTTTATGTGACCGTTTTTATTTAAAACGTTTTTATCAAACCCGGTACTTCACGTTGAAGAGACACAACCGCTTGCCACTAGGCCAATTGACATGTTGTGTCATTTTGGTTGCTGTTAGTTTTACTTAAATGTTGTATTTGACCGTTGGTGGAAAAGTTGTTTTGTTTCACCAAGTGACATGAGTTGGTCTATAAATATAACCATCTGCATGCAGCGAAAACAGACGAAAAAATCTCAGAATCTCTCAATCACTCTTCACTCCAAATCACCTTCTTTTTTCCCTTGTACGCAGAGAGAGTTAAGAAGACTATTATTCTGTAAACTGTCATTGACGATACGCTTGGTTTAGGGTGTGCAAACCAAACCAAGGTTACTCCATTGTATCCTGAAGGGGATTCGCCGGTTACACCTGTTGCATCCAACCTACGAGGAGAGATTGGTGGGGGCGAATCGAACCTAAAGCCTAGTGTTCCTACACGCCTTAGAGATTGTCATTACCTTTGTTTTCTTTTTCTTTGTTGCAGGCCATACCCCATTTCTAACAATTTTTAGGTTCGACTTCTGTAATAATGGCTGCAACGTTGAAGGAGATGACTTCTGACTTTATGAAACTTGAGAGGTTCGAAGGCGGAAACTTTCATCGTTGGCAAAAGAAGATGCACTTCCTTCTTACAACATTGAAGGTGGCATATGTGTTGAACACACCAAGACCAGAGGAAAGAGAAGATGATACCATCAATGAGACTCGTGAGAGGAACAAGTGGGTTAATGATGATTACATTTTCATGGGGCATATTTTGAATGGCATGACCGACTCATTGTTCGATGTGTATCAAAATGCGGGATCCTGCAAAGAACTATGGGAGAAACTTTAGGTAAGATACATGATGGAGGATGCAACAAGTAAGAAATTTCTTGTTAGTCGTTTTAATAATTATAAAATGGTTGATGGTATGCCTATCATGGAACAAATGCATGAAATTGAACGTATTCTCAATAACTACAAACAACATAATATGCACATGGATGAAACCATCATTGTCTCCTCAATCATTGACAAACTTCCTCTTTCATGGAAAGACTTCAAAAGAAGTCTTAAACATTGGAAAGATGACATTTCTCTTGAACAATTGGGTAATCACCTTCGTTTAGAAGAAGTGTATCGTAAACAAGATGATACTAAAGAACATTCTGTTCATGGGAAGGTGCATGTAGTAGAGGAAGGGAAATCTGGTAAGTCCTCTAAAAAAAGGAATCGAGATTTTGGAAAATCTCATGAATACAACAATGAGAATGACTACAAGAAAAAGAAAAAGAAAAATGGTTGTTTCTATTGTGGAAAACTGGGACATTTCAAGAGGAATTGTCGTCTCCTGAAAAAGGAAAAAGAGAAGGAATCTAGTGCAACAAAGGATAATCTTGTTGCGGTCATTTCCGAAATCAACATGATAGAAGATGTTGAATCATGGTGGATTGACTCCGGTGCAACTCACCATGTGTGTAAGAACAAGGATCTCTTCAAGACAATTAATGAAGAAGATGGAACCGTTCTATATATGGGAAATGCATCAACTGTCCAAGTTAAAGGCAAAGGGACGGTGGAACTAGAATTCACTTCGGGAAAAGTAGTCACTCTTATAGATGTTTATTATGTACCATATGTTAGGAAGAATTTAATTTCTGTACCGTTACTTAATAAGTACGGGTTCAAATGTGTATTTGAGGGAGACAAGTTTATTCTCTCTAAGGGAGGAATGTTTGTAGGAAAGGGATACCTTTGTGAGAATGTGTTCAAACTCAATATTATTAATGATAATGGATTTATTTATGCTTATATTTTTGAGTCTTGTAATTTATGGCATTCTCATTTAGGACATGTGAATTTTAGGAAAATGGATGAAATGATGAATTCATGTTTAATTCCTAAAACAAGTAGGATTTCGGATGCATGTACAACTTGTATGCTAACTAAGATAACTAGATTTCCTTTCCCTAGAGTTGAAAGAAGTTCTAAAGTGTTAGATTTAATTCATTCTGATGTATGTGATTTACATGGTTGGCCCACTATAGGTGGTAAAAAATATTTTGTGACATTCTTAGATGATTGTACTAGATATTGCTATGTATATTTAATGCATTCAAAGTATGAAGTGTTAGATAAATTTAAGATATTTAAAACAGAAGTAGAACTTCAACATGAAACATTTATTAAATGTTTTAGGAGTGATAGAGGAGGAGAGTTCTATAACCCTGGTTACTTTGAGTCTACTATAATAATTCACCAAACAACCGCACCTTATTCCCCACAACAAGCGGCATAGCTGAAAGGAAAAATAGGGTATTAGAAGAAATGGTAAATGCAATATTATCATATTTTGGTCTAGCAAAGGGTTATTGGGGAGAAGCCTTGTTGACGGCTTGTTATATCTTGAATAGAGTTCCAAAAAAAAGGAACAAAATAACCCCATATTAACTTTGGAAAAATATAAAGCCCAACCTTGACTATTTCAAAGTTTGGGGTTGTAGGGCAATAGTAAAAGTTCCTGAACCAAAAAGAGAGAAATTAGGTGAAAGGGGAATTTAATGTGTGTTCCTGGGCTATGCTAAAAATAGCAAAGCATATAGATTCATGGTTATAGAATCTAATGACTCATATCCTGTAAATACAGTAATTGAGTCTAGGGATGCTATCTTTCAAGAAGATAGGTTTAACTCAATTCCAAGTCACAAAAATAATATTGATAGTAATGCACATAATCTAGAAACCAATGTATTTAATAATAATACTTTAGAGAGTTCAGAACTTAGAAGAAGTCAGAGAGCTAGGAAAGAGAAAACTTATGGACCAGACTTTTCACTAGTGGAAAATATACATTAGACGGTAAATGTTTATGTCAGTTAACCAAAAGCTAGATGTTAAAAAGGGGGCGATGGCAGTTTTGTAAATATCATACTTCATTAATTCAATTTTAATGTCAGTTGTTGTAAGGACCGACGATAAAAGTGAAGTGACTCACTTTTAACGTCAGTTCAATAAAAAAAAGTCCTTAATAGTGAACATTTTAAAGTCAGTTCGTTATCGAACAGACATTAAAAGTGAGTCACTTCACTTTTAACGTCAATCCTTACAACAACTGACGTTAAAGGTTATTTTAATAATTTTTTTATCTAGTATACGTACCCTTCCGCATTCCCTTCCTCAAAGTTTCAGTTCCACAATTGCTTTGATGTTTTCTGTTTCTGTTTTGAAAACTAAAATATATGTGCGAAGTATAAGTTGAATCAATAACCCAAACCGGATCTCATTCATGAAGTGTAATGTCTGACTGATACAAAAGATTGAAAGGGTTTAAAATCCTATAAAAAGTTACATTGAAAGGGTTTAAAATCCTAAACATTTGTTGAGGCTTCGTTCCCTTCACGGGTGAGCAAGAGAGGAGAGTCGAGCGACTGAGTTTTCCAGAATTCAATGAGGAGGTTGTGTGGCAAAGCATAAGGCCACTTTTGGAACCCCTTATCACACCGAAACATTAAAGCTACATCCCATCAGAGAGTTTTATGAAATATGCCAAAGGGAAAACTATACTCCGAATGTGACCATGTCTAGCAGTGATGGTGTTACTCATGTTGGAATCGAGGTACATACTGATAATGTGGTCATTCATAAGCTGAGGTTTTGGAACTGTAGCAGCCGATTCTCAGGAAGGATGATAAGGTGAGCAACTCACATTATGTGATTTACAGAACCTTATCACCCATGTTATGTGATTTACACAACCTCAGAAGTTGTTTGACCATTAAGACAAAGATCTTTGAGTCTAGGAATAGGAAGAAAGAGTGATGAAGTTAGTCTCCATGGCAGAGCCATATTGTGAAGCAGAAAATAAAAGGAAGGAAGGAAGCTATTTATTGGAGCAGAGGATGAAGTTACTAGGCGTGGTAAGTTACTAAAAAATTAAGTTGATCATTAAGAGGATTAGGTTCCAAGGTGAATGCATGGGTAAGTAGCACAGTATAGTCAAAGGAATGAATGTTTTTGCAGAAACTTATATACCTTTAACGTCAGTTGTTTAATACAACTGACGTTAAAACTTGTTTAAATAAAAAATATTTATTTTTAACATCAGTTTTTTATACAACTGACTTTAAAAGTGTGATTTTTACTTCAGTTAAATAAATAGCTGACGTAAATAATCCTATATCCCTATCTGAAATGCCCTGTTGTCACTCTTAACACAGGTCACTCCATATATATAGTGCAGTTTATTTCTAAACTTTTTTTTAAACAAGTTTATTTTTAATCTTCATTAATTAGCTTGAATTAGTAAACAAATTCTTGTGAAAATTAAAATAAATAAACACTTAACATAAAAACAAGTTATATGTATAATCAAATCGTATCTCATTGAAGCGATTCATAAGTTACAATTAAATGATTAAAAGATAAAAAAATTTCTGCAACATAGACCTAAAATATAAAAAAGTTTTGCTTCAACATCATTTTCTTCTCAGTCCTGTCCTCTGAAACTCCAATGGATGCATCTCCCCCCTCACTTGAATTCCATGATGCAAAAGTGGATCCACATTGAAATGGATCTTTGCATCTTCTCCTTCACTGGAATTCCTTGATGCATCGTCTTGAATCCACAGTCACTTGCTTCCAAAGCAAAGTGAAAGGGATGACGGGGATGAAATAAAATGAGGGAATCACATTATGTGATTCACAAAACCTTACCGTCCATGTTATGTGATTTACTCAACCTCAAGTTTTTTTACCATTAAGACAGAGACCTTTAAGTCTAGGAATAGGAAGAAATAACAACACCTCAAATATGATAGAAGCATATTGTGAAGGAAAAAGCACGAAATATAGAGGAAAAGAGGGGGGGGGGGGGTGTAATACAGATCGACTGATACAGAAGAATATGGTTCTTTATATAGAGAAGAGAGACTACCTGAATTTCTTGAAAACTGATCTAAAAACTTAATGCTCATTAAGAGGATTAGGTTACAAGGTGAATGGGTAAGTAGCACAGTAGTCAAAGGAATGAAAGTTTTTGCAGAAACTAATAAACTTTTAACGTCAGTTGTTTAATACAACTGACGTTAAAAGTGTTTTTTAAAACAAATATTTATTTTTAACGTCAGTTTTTTAAACAACTGACGTTAAAAGTGTGATTTTCAGTTAAATAACTAGCTGACGTAAATAATCCTATATCCTATATAGAGAAGAGAGACTGATTTTCTTGAAAACTGATCTATAAACTTAATGCTCAGGGGTAGTAACACAGTAGTCAAAGGAATTAATGTTTTTTCAGAACACTTTTAACGTCGGTTGTCTTCAACTGCGGACGTTAAAAGTTTTTTATTTTTAACGTCAGTTTCTTAATAAAACTGACGTTAATTAAATATCCCTTAACGTCAGTTTTTACAAACAACTGACGTAAAATGTTGTTTTATTTTGATTATAACGTTTACACCCGCGTCCTTTAACGTCAGTTTTTACAAACAACTGACGTAAAATGTTGTTTTATTTTGATTATAACGTTTACACCCGCGCGCCTTCTGCACTTCGCTCTGTACGCTTCTTTTATCTTTTCATCACGCTCAACCCTCACTCTCAACCCTCACTCTCACTCTCACTCTGCCCTAATCGCGAGCTCATCTCCACCGCAACCACCGCGAGGGCTTCTTCGCCACCACCGTGAGGTACACTCTTATCCCCTAACTCTGTCTTTCCTGCTCATTCTTTGCAATAACTTGACATCTCTCTTTCCCCTTCCCGTGCACTAACTCTCCTTGTGCCTCTGCTCTCAGTAACCACATCGAACGTTGGCCACCACTCGAGCTCCCCCCCACCACCACGCGAGCGCCTATTTCTGGTGAGTCTTTAGGGCACATTTTTTTATTTTTAGTTTTGAGTGTATGTTGAAACAATAGTCTCAGTAGTTGAAACTTGAAACTGTGAGTTTGAGTTATTTGGAATGTCTCTATTTTTGGTTTTGAGTGTATGTTGAAACTGTAGTCTCGATGAGTTGAAACTTGAAACCGTGAGTTTGAGTTGTTTGGAATGTCTCTATTTTTGGTTTTGAGTGCATGTTGCTCTGCTGGTTGATTGATCTGTCACGGTCGTGATGCTCATCACCGGATAGGCCGTGATCAGTTTCCGCATGTGAGGGTCTGGTTCGATTGGCACGTTACGGTCGTGATGGACATCACCTGTCGGCCGTGACCAGTGCTTGGCAATCTTCAAAAACTATAGTTTTCAATCTCCCGTATTGTCCTTATATTGGATAGATGTTTTGTATATCTACTGAGGACCCATCTAGTTATTTTTATTTATACTTACTGTATTTATTTTGAGTTATAACCTATGTTAATACATATATATTGTTTACGAACAGGCATACATATGGATCGGTTGGATAGCCCACATGCACGGGAGGACACTTGTGGGGGCTTCGCGAGACCCGATCACGCCTACGCCTGATTCTAGTGTAAGTTTACATGTTATATACTATCTTTAGTCCTTCTTTTTAATGTAAGTTTATAATGTTACAACCCTCTATTTTATCATTTTTTTGTCCATACGAGACATCACAGGCTCATAGGAAGCGGGGTAGAGGAGCCACCTCGTTGAAGAAACTAGAGAAGGACAGGCAAAGCGGACGAAGCTTAAGGTGTCCTTCGATGCTAATCTAAATGCCCGGGGACCCCGTGCTAAAGAATTTAATAAGTGGGTGTTTCTACAAGCGAAGCAAGACGTAAGCATCAACTACAACCATCGGAATGGCGTTCCACGAGCGTTAAGGATCGGATTTGGGAGGCTATCGCGGTATTTTACCTTTACATTCGTTTGATTTACATTATTAGATAATTATCCGAGTTATAATCCATCCAGTTGTTATGTATTTAATGTGTAGGTAGCTTGGATCTGTGCCAAATGGCGAGGATCATCGTCATAAATGTATGAAAATGGCATCAAAGCGTTGGAATGGGTTCAAGCATGATCTTACCAGGTACTATGTATCTGGGAAGAAGCGGCTTGATAAAATGTTCTCGGATTATCCCTGGATTGATCAGGATACTTGGGATATGTTTGCCAGGAGTCGACAGGATGGAGAATTTCAGGTTGGTTGATTAAGTTAATTTTGTATGCTTCTTATAGGTCATTTAACTGTATTTAATTATGTGTTTTTGTTTGAATAGGCTAAGGCAAATAAGGGTCGGCAGAATCAGGCGAAGAACGTCCACTGCCACACCATGTCTCAGGGTGGGTACCAGACTCGGATCGAACAGATGATGGCGGATAGGCTGAGGGCGAAGCAGAAAGAGCACTCTGGTAGGATTGAAAGAGGAGAGGTTCCTGAGGGCACACCATTAAGTCCTCCGTCGGACATCGACCGCGATGATGTCTGGTTAGCCGGCCGCATGACAAAGACGAGATCTTTTAAAGTTGATGCCACTCGTGAAGTGGCAGATAAGATTGTAAGTAAATAATTAACTTGATTTCAATTGATATTCGTATAGATATTTGCAACACTTTTCACTTGCACGTTTTTTCATTTTTTTAATTGTAGATGGATCTTAAAGCACAATCCTCCCAGGGCTCATTCGTCGCTTCTGGACGGCGGGATGTCTTGATGACTGCTCTAGGCAAGAAAGACCATCCTGGTCGGGTTCTCGATGTTCCTGAGAACGTGACCATCAAAGAATATTATGGCAAGTCTGCTTCACGAAAGCGGGTGGTCGATGAAGCATCAATTTTGGCTGACATTACTCAACACCTCATGTCCAACCCAGCTATTACAACACATCTGATGCAAAGCTTAATATCCAACCCAGAATTCAAGCAGGCGCTTACCAGAGAGCTTTCCTCCGTCGGTACATCCCAGGACACCGCAGGACATGCCAACCCTTCACATGTGAGCACAAAAGAGAGTTTTAGTAGGGCACATATGGAGGACGATGAGTTGGCAGCTAGGGAGCGGGAGTTCGAAGTCCAACGCCTTGAGCATGAGTTGGAAATGAAAAGGCGTGAGCTTGAGTTGGACTCCAAACGACGTGAGCTCGAAATGTTAACAAAGGTATGTATTCATTATTAATGTCCAAATTAGTCAAATAATTACTTGTGTTTTTTTTAATTATCAACAACTTATCTATTTTATTTTTCCTAAACTGAAGGCCAAGTCGACGTCGGTGTCGCTGTCACCTATCACTCGTTTGTTCTCACTTGGTGAGGATTATCCGTTTGATATTTTTGAATGTCCATTGGAGCACGATGGATGGGTGGCACGCCCAGATCAACGGAGGATATTTTCCTTCTGTGGTGACGATCTCGAACGCCGCTGCGAAATAACGTCTGGATGGCCAACAATGTTTTGAGTCTACGGTGCACGTAAGTTAATTTTATAACTTATTTATTTTTTGTATTTTTCCATTTAATAATTTATTTTAATTTCAATATATATATATATATATATATATATATATATATATATAATGTAATTAACATCCACACCTTTTCATATCTTAGATATCTCCATCGTCTTCAGCTTGATAAGGGCGTTGCATCGGTTCTACGCTTCTTAGATCCGTCAATCCTTCTGCCCGATTTCTTTGTTGGCGATGCATTGAGTAAATACTTAGGAAACTTATTGGGAGACAATCAGAAAGAATTATATCTGGCTTCCTAATGTATGAAAAGTCATTGGCATTTGTTCGTACTTCACCAGTCTAGGCATACTGTCATATTCTATTGCTCTCTCCACCAACAGCCGCCACAGGTGGTGTTGGAAGCTGTAAATAAGTAAGTAACTAATCTTAAATTTAATTTAAGTTTTAATATCAGTTGTTTTTAGTTTATTACACACATGATATATGAATTTGTTAATTGATCGACATGATTATTTGTTTATGATAGCGCGCTGAAGGCGAGTAGCATAAGTTGCGCCAACGGGAGAAGTAGGACTTCTAAGGCTAAAGCAAATCCTGTATGGAACATCATCAAGGTTTGGTAGTTTATTTATCAAATAATTAATATTATAATTACTAATTTATATGTATATTCAACTGACATTGAAATTAATTTTGTTGGTAGTCTCGATTTCAAAATGACGGGTGGTCGTGCAGCTATTATGTGATGCTTCATATGCTGAACATAGTCTCCACATCTATTACGGATCGATGGAATAAGGTAATATTTAAACAACTTGTTAAATTATATATTATAGTTTTGAAGATGACTTGCATTGATGTTATTGTTATTATTTGAACGTGTGTAGACATTTAACGACCAATCGCCTATTCAAGAAAATGAGTTAAGAGACTTGAGGATGCGCTTCGCTGAATTCTTCTTCAAGTATGCGGCTGAAAAAGGAATTGACAAGATACCTCCACAATACTTAGATAAATAGTTTTTTTTGTTAGACTTTAGAAACTAATTAATAACATGTATATATATATATCCTTAGATTGGTAGTTTTGTTTTTTAGACATTGGAACTAAAATTTATTTATATATATACATGGGTTTTGGTTTTAAGTCCCCTCATTGTTCCATTTTTCCTTTGCAATTATGTAATGTGTGTGATATTACGTATTCTTGGGATATTTACTGAATGCAGGGATAGCTGAGGGGAGTGATATTTTAAAACTGAATTTAAAAAAAAAATTTATTAACGTCAGTTGTATCAAACAACTGACGTTAATAGTATTTTATAAAATATACAGTACACTATTAACATCAGTTGTAATAAACAACTGACGTTAAAATTAAACCTTTAACGTCTGTTCTTTATAACAACTGACGTTAGTTTTAACAAAATTAACGTCCGTTGTCTTAAAGAACCGACGTTAATAGTTTTATTTTTAACGTCAGTTGTTTAAACAACTGACGTTAATTTTTTAATAGTTTTATATTTAACGTCAATTCTCAACTGACGTTAAAATATTAACTATTAACGTCAGCTGTATTTACGTCAGTCGGTATTCTGACGTAAAAAATCAATTTTAACTGACATAAAAAGCACTTATTGCACTAGTGTTTTCTTGTTCCTTGTTGAAAGAACAAGAGAGTCCATAGATAGTTATGGACCAATATATTATAATACAGAAAGTGATCCATAAACATTTGAAGAGGCAATATAGTCTCAAGATGCCGCTTTTTGGAAGGAAGCTATACAAGAGGAAATAGACTCAATAATGGGGAATAAAACGTGGAAATTAGTAGACCTCCCACCTAGTTCCAAAGCTATAAGGTGTAAATGGATTTTCAAAAGGAAAATGAAGGTAGATGGAACCATAGATAAGTTTAAGGCAAGACTAGTTGCTAAGGGATTTACACAAAAATAGGGTATTGACTATTTTGATACATATGTTCCTGTGGCAAGAATTGCCTCAATTAGAGTGCTATTGGCACTTGCATCCATCTATAAGTTTGTTATTCATCAAATGGATGTGAAACATAATTTCTTAATGGGGAGTTAGATGAAGAGGTGTGATCAGCCTCTGGCTAGTCTAGTTTTATAACTAGAAAAACCTTGGCTTTGTGCTATTTTTATCTCATTTTCACCCAAATTAGACTTGATTGTCTTTAAGCAGCATTTTGAGTCTGTAAAATATTTTTAGGTTAATTTAGTTGATTTAGAGTCAAATAAAACACTTATTCTATTTCTTATTTTCAGGTTAATAAAGTGAAATAATTCTGGAGTTTCTCGCCCCACGAGAAGGCATTCGCCTCGCTAACCAGAAGCGTGACTGTTCTAGAATTTGCAATCCTTTCTGTCTCGCCCCACGAATCCATTACTCGCCTCCAGATACTGAAGACCAGAAGCCATGACTTTTATATTCCTCGCCACGCGATCCGTGCTTCGCCTCGCGAGAAGACCAACCGTTGCAGAAGATTCGCGTCGCGAGACAGTGTTCGCCTCGAGAGTCCTTGGAAACCAGAAGTTGTATATAAGCCTGTTTGAAGGCAGAATCGAGGATCATCTTATCTTTTGTTTTCTTTAGGTTTAGATAGCTGCGTTATTTTTATATGGAGAGCTAGTCTCCTAGGATTAGTCTACTGTAATTGGTTTCCATTTACACTTGAGGTTCTGTAATTCCTGTTTTCATTTGCTTTTCTCTTTTCAATGCGATGCTATATGTTTCTGTTTGTTTAATTCAGGAGTGTATAGTGTTGTGTTGATTTATTTCGGTGATGTTATGTTCCTATACTTAATCGCGTTTGTTTAATTCGCGTGTGTTCGTTCATGTTCGTTTAGTTCATGAGGGCTTCACCCCGTTTGTTTAATTCGGGAATAGGAACATATATATGTAGTAGTGATTTCGTTTGTTAATTGTTGCTACAACCGAAAGGGGATTAAAATCTGCTTAGGGCTTGGAATTTACATGAACCAATGATAGTGGGAAACCGAGAACAGTAGGTTAATCGTCTTTAGCTTATTTGTCTTTTTAAACATTACATTTTTATTGTTCTGTTTTTGCTCTGTTTTCCTTATTTACTTCCATAATCCAAACCCCCCAAAACTGATTTTGTGTTAATAACAACAACCCAAGAGTCCTTGTGAGACGATATCCGAGTTGTCGCTCCCTATAACTACATTTTTATAAAACCGCTCGCTTTTTGGCGCGTGCGCGACAGCGCGACCAAAAAATTGGCGCCGTTGCCGGGGACTCTTGTTGTTATTAACAGTTAAAAAAAAAATCTCTCTTTGCTGAATTAGTTTTGTCTGCTTTGTCTGATTATGGATCTTAGTACTACTATGGATAAATTACTGTTTGGTGATATGCCTAATGTTGATTATAAACCACCACCATGCACAAATTATCCTAATTTTGATGGAATGGATAGGCTCACTTATTTGAAGCAATTGTTTCAGCAGACAAGGTTTTGTGGCATGTGCGGCTGCTTTGAGCACCTGTATGAGGCATGCCCCATTCTGACAGAAGATACTTATTTGCCTCGATGCTATGCAATCCGTCCTAACAATCAAGGCAATAAGCTTGAGGATAACGAAGAACCTTTGGACGTGGATGCACGTGTTGAAAGTGATGGGATGGATGAACTGTGTGCTGAAAGTCCAGACATTCAGACCTCTACTAATCCAGTTTCTGTTACTACATGTACTGACTGTACTGACACTAACCCGTGTGCTGTTTGGGCTGAGTTTCTTGACTCTATTTTGCAGGGTGATAGCGTGAGTGAAGCTGATTGTTCAGCCGAGGTTCTTGACATCATGGCTACTCCAAATGTACCATCCATTGAGCAGCCACCTTCCACTGTGGAACAACCGGTGATGGAGTTCAAGCCTCTGGACTTGCACCACGGCCAGTCCAAAGGGTTGAACCCCACTTCTATTGGGAGGACTTTATTGAGAAAGAGGTCAACTGTGACCCACGAGGGAGTGAGAAGTCCGCCGCACTTGGCGAGGTCACCAAAACTGTCAAGCACTCACCTCCATATCAAGGCTGCAAGTTAGGGAAGCATGGAATGAGCTTCCATCCTTTGTCTACCACGTGGGCATTATGCTGCATGCCATGGGATCCGGGAGGACCATACCGCAATTTGGGCATTCCGTGGCCACTGTATCACAGACAGTGGGATCCCGGTGGAACCACCTCAATGAGTTTCTCTAAACCCTCTCCTTTTTAATTTTCTTTCCCTTGCTTTGTTTAGTTTTGTTTTTCTTTCAGCTCCTGAATAATTTGAGAAGCTCAGGAGTTGTGTTGAGTCTTGTGTCGGCAAGCTTGATTGATATTGATTGATTTTGCATATATTGATTGCATGATATGTTTTGACTGTGGATATTTTCCCCCTAAGTTTTGAAAATTGAAATATTGATCCCCACTTGAAAAATTGAAAACTGAACTTTGAGATATTTTGTTATGATGGCATGATTTATGATAAGTTTGGGGTGATAGGAAGCACACACTAGGGATAGAATCTCTGTCAAACAATTTGCAAAAATGTCCAGGTGAGGATTTGAGCCTCCAACATGTTTTTAAACTGTGTGAAATCACTTTTAAATTGCACTTTCCTGAATTTACTTGAATCTCTTCTTGGTTTGCATGTAAGTGTTTGTTTCAAATGATTTAGGAATTTTCTTTGTAAATAACTACTTAGCCTAAAATAACCATCCCTAATGCATGTTCCTTAGTTATCCCCTTTGAGCCTGATTAGCCTGTTAATTCTTGATGACCTTATGTTATGAGCCTAAAATCTGAAAAACCATGTTAACCCAATCTTAGGATTAGGAGAGCATGGATCCTTAGCAAGAGAATGGTTGCAAGAAACTAAGTTTGGGGTGGCTACAAGGATATGATGTGTTGGTTGGGATTGAGAAAAAAGAAAAAAATATAATAAAAAGGTTGGAGCCAAAAAGAAAAAAAAAAGAGAAAAAAAAAAGAAAAGAAAAGCAGAAAAAGAAAAAAAAGAAAAAAAAAGAGAAAGAGGCTGTAGTCACCCAAGGCATAAAGAAAAATGAGAAAAGGAACTTGAGTGGAATTTCAATGTTTTGAAGTGTTTCATGCTCTCTTAGTTCCTAGGGTCTTCAGCCTAGTACCTTTGTATATCCTACCCTTAGCCAGGCCCCATTACAACCTTAAAAGACCTTTTGATGTTGCATGCATGTTTTCTGTGGGAACCATTTTGAGATGAAAATCAAATTTATGGGAAGTGTTCTTTAAAAGTGAAATTGAGAGAAATGTTGATAGCCTAGACACAAACTGAGCGATTGAGTGAAATGCTAAATGCCCTTGTGAGGAAGGTGATTGTTTGAATTTGGTGATCTCCCTGTTTGTGTGTAACTTGGATCCCTTGCTTAGATTATTGATTGCTTGAATGATGAAATTCTCAATTGTTTAGAATAAATAAATGTGGGGATTGCTTTGTTTGAAAAGGGGGGAACATTGAAGAAAACTGTTTTGATGAAATTGCTTGAAATTTGTGCAAAGTTGATTAAATCCTTAAGTTTGCCATGTCTTGAGTCTTTTTAAGTTTTTGAGTTTTAGTTTGCTTGGGGACAAGCAAAGTTTAAGTTTGGGGTATTTTGATCAGCAGCTGGCTCATCTAGTTTTATGACTAGTATGACCGTGGTTTTGTGCTAATTTTATCTCATTTTCGCCCAAATTAGACTTGATTGTCTCTAAGCAGCATTCTGAGTCGTTTAAGTATTTTTAAGTTAATTTAGAGTCAAATAAAGCACTTATGCTATTTTCTTGTTTTCAGGTAATTAAAAGAAATAAGTGCAGAGTTTCTCGCCCGCGAGAAGGCATTCGCCTCGCGAACCTCGAAGGTGATTTGTTCCAGAATTTGCAATCCTTTCTGTCTCGCCCCGCGAATCCATTACTCGCCTCGCGATACTGAAGACCAGAAGCCATGAATTTTCCATTCCTCGCCACGCGAGCCGTACTTCGCCTCGCGAGAATACCAAACGATCCAGACTGTTTATAATATTCGCGTCGCGAGACATTATTCGCCTCGCGAGCCCGCGGAATCCAGAAGCTGTATATAAGACTGTTCTATGACAGATTGAAGGAGTGTATAGTGTTGTGTTGATTCATTTCAGTGATGTTATGTTCCTATACTTAATCGCGTTTGTTTAATTCGCGTGTGTTCATTCATGTTCGTTTAGTTCATGAGGGCTTAACCCCGTTTGTTTAATTCGGGAATAGGAACATATATCCGTAGTAGCGATTTCGTTTGTTAATTGTTGCTACAACTGAAAGGGGATTAGAATCTGCTTAGGGCTTGGAATTTACATGAACCAATGATAGTGGGAAACCGAGAACAGTAGGTTAATCGTCTTTAGCTTATTTGTCTTTTAAACTATTCTGTTTTATTGTTTTGTTTTTGCTCTGTTTTCCTTATTTACTTCCATAATCCAAACCCCCCCAAAATTGATTTTGTGTTAATAACAACAACCCAAGAGTCCTTGTGAGACGATATCCGAGTTGTCGCTCCCTATAACTACATTTTTATAAAACCGCTTTCTTTTTGGCGCGTGCGCGACAGGGTTTGTGGTTAATGGTCAAGAAAAGAAGGTGTGTAAATTGAATAAGGCATTGTATGGACTAAAACAAGCTCCTAAACAATGGCATCAAAAGTTTGATCAAGTTATGCTAGCTAATGGATATAAAATAAATGAATCTGACAAGTGTATTTATAGTAAATTCCATAATGGAAAAGGTGTTATGATTTGTTTATATGTTTATGATATGTTAATATTTGGTACTGATCTAGATGAGGTGGAAAAAACTAAGAGTTTCCTCTCTAGTAATTTTAATATGAAAGACTTAGTGGAAGACGATGTGATACTAGGGATTAGAATAATAAGAGATGGTGAGAACATAGGTTTGTCCCAATCTCATTATATAGAAAAGGTGTTAAAGAAATTTAATGAATTTGATTGTCAATCTGTTGTTACTCCCTTTGATCATAACACTAATTTAGTACCAAATAAAGGTTGTCCAGTAGCACAACTTGAATACTCAAAAGTAATTGGATGCTTAATGTATGCCATGACATGTACTAGACCAGACATTGCATATCTTTGTAGGGAGACTAAGTAGGTATACAAGTGATCCAAGCAAAGACCATTGGCATGCTATCCGAAGAGTATTGAAATACTTGAAGGGGACAATGAATTATAGTTTGAACTATAATGGGTATCCTTCAGTATTAGAAGGTTACACGGATGCCAGTTGGGTGACTTATACAGAAGATCACGCTTCAACAAGCGGTTGGGTCTTCACACTTGGTGGGGGTGCTATTTCTTGGGGATCCAAGAAACAAACTTGCATTGCTGACTCCACCATGGCTGCAGAATTCATAGCATTGGCAGCAGGAAACAAAGAAGCTGAATGGCTTAGAAATTTGATGTATGAGATACCAATTTGGCCAAAGCCAATAGCACCAATATCTATATATTGTGATAGTCAATCAACACTATCAAAGGCATATAGCCATGTTTATAATGGAAAGTCCAGGCACATTGGGCTAAGACATAGCTATGTAAAAGATTTGATTACAAATGGAGTAATATCCATAGTCTTTGTGAAAGCAGAGAGGAATCTTGCATATCCTTTGACGAAAGGACTGACAAGGGATATGGTGTTGAAAACATCATTAGGGATGGGACTCAAGCCCATATCTACATGATCACCAATGGTGGAAACCCAACTCACACTTGAGCAGCATCAAGTCTTGAGTTCAATGTGGCCAAAGTACACTATGAGAGTGATTGCAAGTACTTGACGAATAGATACATCCCAAGGTTTAAAAGTACTTGGATACCATAAGGACAAAAGGAAAAGGGTGAGCTTTTGCTCTTAATGGACCTATAGCATATATGTGTTGAGGTGCCCAACTTATGGGGGTGCTTTTGGTAAAGTCCACCTATATGAGAGTGAAGTAGGGCCGCTTCTTAGAGTTGGGCTTGACTCTGTAAGCTCTCATGAAAAGGATACACGACACAAGGCCTTACCAAATGTGTCACACTACCACGTCGTTCAATGGTACCGAGATTTCATGTGTAAGTCATGCACGCTTGTTCTAATGAATATTTGGTTCAAAGATTGTCTACCAAATTATTCGGGGATGAGTGAAACCCATGGCTTACTAAGCAAAGGTTCAAATACCCAAGATACCTTTGTCTGAAAGCATGCGATTTCCGGAATAATGGGATTTGGATTTATTTTGAAAATGGTGGGGGAGTGTGAGAGATTTTCAAAATCATTGAAAGGTTACATTTTATCAACAGTTAAAAATATTTAAAGATGCACGATTTTCATAAACTTGTTACAGGGTGCAGTGGTTGTGTCGTTTCAAGCTTATCCTACTAGTTCGGGTTCGACTATTGTGCCCTGCAATTTGGTTTTTTATGTGACCATTTTTATTTACAACGTTTAAAATGCAAAACGTGTAACCAGTGAGAATTGAACCTGGTACTTCACACTGAAGAGACACAACCGCTTGCCACTAGGCCAATTGACATGTTGTGTCATTTGGTTGCTGTTAGTTTTACTTAAATGTTGTATTTGACCGTTGGTGGAAAAGTTGTTTTGTTTCACCAAGTGACATGAGTTGGTCTATAAATATAACCATCTGCATGCAGCGAAAACAGACAAAAAATCTCAGAATCTCTCAACCATTCTTCACTCCAAATCACCTTCTTTTCTCCATTGTGCACAGAGAGAGTTAAGAAGACTATTGTTCTGTAAACTGCCATTGATGATACGCTTGGTTTAGGGTGTGCAAACCAAACCAAGGTTACTTGATGAGTGTGATTCCACCTCATATTTCATTGACATTTTGCATGTATTTTCATATAGTTTAGGCATTTCTAATTTGATTTTGGTTAGTTTTTACCTTGGAACGGGTAAGGCGGTTTTGTGGTGTTGTTGTGCAGGAATTAAGGATTAAAATGCTCAAGATTAACCATGATGGAGCTTGCATGAAGATGGGACTTGAAAAGTGAAGAAAATGAGCCAAACAGAGTCCATCATGGCCTAGCCGTGACAGCCATCACGGCCATGATCGAGTGGAGCTGAAAAGAAAGAATGGAAAAGTCAGAGCTGATCACGTCCAGACTGTGATGCCCATCACGGCCGTGACATGTCAGCTGAACCAGACCTTCACAGGCAGAACTGATCACAGCCTAGCCGTGATGGTGGTCACGGTCGTGACAGACCAACTAGTGAAGCAACCTCCAAGGCAGAATCCGTCACGGCCTGGCCATGATGGCTATCATGGCCGTGACGCGTGATATATGGATCTTCAGAAACTGATTTGATTTGAATTTGTGATTGCTTGGGATTCAAGTTACCCTAATCTATAAATAGAGCACTTAGGCTCAAAAATAGGAGATTATGATGGACTTTGGGGCTGCTACTCTTAGGCAAATATAGGATTTATCATCATCATCTTCTTCTTCTTCTCTTCTCTTAGGTTTTATTTCATGTTTTTTTTAATCAAGCTTGCCATGACCATGGCAATGCTTGAGTAGTAGCTTTATTTATAGGGATTGTGGCTATGCCCAAGATCTGATTTATGTTATGAATTGATGTTTTCCCTTTGTTAATTTCGATTTCGCTTTCGATTTGATTTCTATCGCATTAATTACTTGTAAATCTAGTGCGCACTTATTTGCATGTCATAGATACTCTAAGGAGGAACCTAGCGGTGAACTTAGGTATTGGATCTATAGAAATCAGACTTAGGACTTAAATCATGAGAGTTAGAAGCGGTCCTTGGAGGGCTCACGAATTGTCACAAAACTTAAAGGGTTCGATCTAAATTCAACTACCACGAGAGTAGGGGTTGGTTTAATTGGGCACGGTTTTTGTAACCCGAGAGGGAGCAATAACTTATTTAGGATAAATTCGCATTCAAAGCAATTTTGATAATTAACAAGGGGTAGTCAATTAGTAACATGAACAATCTTGTTGGTAACCCAATTCCTAGGAATCCCTTTTGATCTGAAAAACCCCAAATTGATTTATTTTCCTATTTTGTTTAATTGCAATTTTAAATATGATTGTTACTTGATTCTTACTTCAAAAATCAAAACCTTTTCAAAATCCTTCTTTATCTATTCCAATTTAATTGATTTAATAGTTAGTTGTGATTTGAGATCACGGTCTCTGTGGGATCGATCTTTTTATTACTTGACGATGAATCCGGTACACTTGCCGGAGTCATCACCCACCAAGTTTTTGGCGCCGTTGCCGGGGACTGTGCTTTCTTGAATCTCGATTTAATTTTTAAATTGATTTTTCTGGACTTTTTTTTTTCTAATTATTCCCTTGTTAAAAAAAATTTCCTTTTTTTCATTTATCTCTTCTTCTTTCTAGAGTATCTATCTCTCTCTTATAGGTGTTTTTCTCTTTTATGCAAAGATCCCTAAGTCTAGGAAACCTTATTGAGGTTGACCCCGAAATCGAAAGGACCTTTCATAGACATAGGAGACTACAAAGAGAGTGGGAGAGGTTTATTCCATTCCACTCATGGCGAATCTACCAGATACCAAACCACTGAAGGAATACGCAGCCCCAAATGCTAGGGGTTTTCGAACTGGGATTGCTAAGCCAGAAATCGAGGCGGAGAACTACACTATACCGCCTATGCTAATTAGCATGATTAGGCAACATCAATTTGGAGGATTGCCCTCGGCGGACCCGACTGATCATGTATAGACATTCTTGGAGTTCACCGATACAATTAGAATTCATAGCGCCCCGATTGATGGTATTCGCTTGAGGTTGTTCCCCTCCTCTCTTTGTGGAAAGGCAAAAGCTTGACTGAAGCTAGTGCCCGCTAATACCTTGTCGACTTGGGACCAACTGGAGCTGGCATTCTTGGAGAAATTATTCCCTCCATCCAAGACGGCTTACCTACGAACTCAGATCACCGGCTTCTTCCAAAAGGACGGAGAATGCTTATCCAAAGCTTGTGATCGTTACAAAGGATTGCTGGAGTACTGCCCACATCACGGGCTCGAGAGATGGTTGCTAGTGCATACCTTCTACAGCGGATTGGATTACTCTTCGAAGGTGTCACTTGACTCCGCAGTTAGTGGAGCCTTTATGAATAGACCTCTGACTGAGGCATTCAATATCATTGAAAACATAGCAACCAACTACCACCAATGGGGTTTGGAAAGAGGTAATAACCCGAAAAATCTTTCAGGGGGTAAGTTTGAAATGAATAGCACAGATCTAATTATGTCTAAAATTGACTCATCGAATAAACTCTTTGATAAGCTTGAAAAGGCTAATGTGATTTCAATAAGTGCTACTAATGTTGTTTGCGAGATTTGCGGAATGTAGGGACATGACATAATGGAGTGCCCACATGGAATTGCTCATGGATATGGTGCTTCGGGAGAACAAGTGAACTCTTGTCACAACTTCTATGACACGAACCCGAAGCTACCAAACTATGCTCCTCCAAATTCTTACAACCAAGGAAGGAAGAATAGCCCTTACATCTCCTATGGGAACTACAACAACACGTTGAACCACAAGTTCCAAGAAGGCCAAGGTAATAGGAAACCCGCATCGGGGTATCCTCAGGTACAAAAGTCTAAACTTGAGTCTCTCTTGGAAAATTTTGTTGAAACTCAAACAAAACAAAATGAAGAGTTTAGACAACAAGGTAGGGCAGTCAACGAGGCAATAAAAGAATTAGCATCTAAAGTAGATAACTTAGCCATCCATAATAAGATGTTAGAAACTCAGATTGCCCAACAAGCTAGTACATATACCAGAACTAAGGGTACGTTCCCAGGACAACCCAAAGTTAATCCCAATGAGCACTGTAATGCTATATACTTAAGGGATGATAAGCTTGGGGTAGTTGAAAAGGATGTGGAATGTGAGGAGGACATGAGCGAAGATGAAGAGATAGAGCCAAAATATGTCCCTCCACCACCGTACCAACCCCCAATACCTTTCCCACAAAGGTTGGTCAAGCTAGAAAAAGCAAGTAGAAATAGAAACTAAGAGCTTAATTGAGGAGCATAATGCCATGATAAAAACTAATATGCCTCATAAACTAAAAGATCCAGGAAGTTTCTCTATTGCTTGCCCAATTGGAGAATTAAAAATAGACCAAGCCTTATGTGACTTAGGGGCAAGTGCGAGTTTGATGCCGCTCACTATCTTTGAGAGGTTAGGAACCAAGAAATTGAATCCATCCCAATTCTCTTTACAATTTGCGGATGGCTCAACTTAAACTCCTCTAGGCATACTAGAGAATGTTCCCATAAAGGTAGGGAAATTTTTCATTCCTATCGATTTCATTGTGTTGGACGTGAACGGGAATTCCAAATTCCCTATCATTCTAGGAAGGTCGTTCTTGGACACAGCTGGAGCAATAATAGATGTAAAGAATGACAAGCTCTCTCTGAACGTAGAGGAAGGTAGGGTAGATTTTGATTTGACTAAATCATATAACAACCCTCCTTTTGAGAGTCATGTGTACAGGATCGTGATAATGTCTCCAGAGGTGAAGGAAGAGCCTAATATGGAAGCAACTCCCAAGCTTAGCATGACGAATGATGCACCAAATGATGATGAAGTTGGAGTTGCTCCTCATGTGGAGTTAAAACTTCCATCGGGAGGAAGTAAGGCCATGAGACTCAGAGCTAAAAGAGCAAAGCGAAAGCGCAATTGGCCATACGAACAAAATAGGCTCTTTGAAGGACTTCCATGGAAGGGAAGTGTTCTTGCACTTCCAAGCCCAGCCGATCCCGGTTGATCCAAGGGAGTATGGTCAAGCTTAAGACCGTACATAAGCGCTTCTTGGGAGGCAACCCAAGTTTCCTTTCCCTTTTCCATTTGTTTTTGAATTTTGTTTTTGAATAATTTGAGAAGATAAGAGAAGAAAGATCACTAATTGATTACTTTGCCAAGTATTTTCAGGTTATGAAAACAGTAAGAGAAAAAAGGCAAAGAAAAATATAGTCAGAAGTCATCACGCCCAGGCCGTGATGGTTGTCATGGCCATGATTAGCTAACCAAAGAAGATCAGAAAGGATCACGGCCCAGCCGTGATATCCATCACGGGCGTGATGAGAAGGACCCTGAAGACCAGAATTGATCACGGCCTAGCCGTGATGAGTATCACGGCCGTGACAAATTTTCCAACATCTCTTTGACTGGCATGTGAGCCAGCACCCTCTACCACCTCGGTGAGTTGTTCCATTTTTCACTCTCTCCGACTTGATTATTTATATTGGGGACAATGTAAGTTTTTAAGCTTGCGGTAGGGGTATTTTTGCAATTTTTTGCATTTTTTCATTTTTCATGTTGCATTCATATATGCATAGTTTTGCATAATCACATTATTAGATTACCCCCTTGCTTAGATTATACATCCAATAGTGAGAACTTGGTGCCAAATGAATTGAGACAGTGAATTTTTGAACCCAATTTTTGTATTCTTGTGATAGGCTAAAAATAAAAATGCTTGATATGATCTTTTGATAGTTGATAATTAGCACGTGGTTCCTTAGATTTGTGTTTCTCATTGATTTTAAACTACTAAATATGAGATTTTTGAGCCTAAAAGGGGTACTCACTAAATCTACCCCATTCTTTGTGATTGAGTGTTTTATTCCTCTTGGATTGTATTCTCTAGAACTTGACTTGAAACCGTTTTGAAACTTAAAATTTTTTGAAAACTTATTTGAAAATGATTGAGGCACTATGTATTTTACCGGCCATCTGAGCTTTGATTGATTAAATGCTACCCCTTAGTTGCCCAATGTTGAGCCTAAAAGAATAAAATACTTTTCTTGGTACCTTGATTTATTTTGATGAATAATGCTTGGTATGACACCTTTAAAGTATTGCAAAAAGGGTAAAAAGGTAGTTTGAAAAATAAATTGTGGGATGAGAAAGTTAGAAAAATATTTCTCTTAAGCTGAAAGTCTCCCCTTCTCCAAATAAATAAAATAAAATAAAATGGAGAAGGGGATGAGAAAAAGAAAGTGAGAAATATAAGATAAAATAGAAAAAAAAAAGAAAGAAAGGTGGAAAAGTGAACTAAAGCCCAAAAAGGTATTTTAGAAGGTTGTCATGCTTTGTATTGTTTGATATTTTGTTTAGCCTTCTTGAAATTTCCTTTTCTTGGTTTCCCCACCTAACAATTAATCCCATGGCCCCATTACAACCAAAATAAAAGACCTCTTGATTCTTATGTGTTTTCATTAATAAAGTAGAGATTTGGTTAATAGTCAAGCTTATGGTAGAATACCTTCCTTGAGGAAATTGAGCGAATTGTCATATACCATTAAACACTTGAGTGAGGTAAGAAGAGTGCCCAAATCAGTGAGAATATGAATTTAGGAAACCTAAGCTTCTAATTGGACTTGAAATTGATTGTCCCTTGGTTTCTTATTTGAATATGCCTGTCACTTGGATTAGTTACTCGGGTTCTTGGTTCACTGTCCATGCTCTGATTATTTATCTTGACTGGCCTTAGTGATTGCTTGAGGACAAGCAAAATCTTAAGCTTGGGGTAGTTTCATGAGTGTGATTCCACCTCATATTTCATTGACATTTTGCATGCATTTTCATATAGTTTAGGTATTTCTAATTTGATTTTGGTTAGTTTTTACCTTGGAACGGGTAAAGCGGTTTTGTGGTGTTGTTGTGCAGGAACTAAGGATTAAAATGCTCAAGATTAACCATGATGGAGCTTGCATGAAGATGGGGCTTGAAAAATGAAGAAAATGAGCCAAACAGAGCCCATCACGGCCTAGCCGTGACAGCCATCACGACCAAGCCGTGACAGCCATCACGGCCATGATCGAGTGGAGCTGAAAAGAAAGAATGGAAAAGTCAGAGCTGATCACGGCCAGGCCGTGATGCCCATCATGGCCGTGACATGTCAGTTGAACCAGACCCTCACAGGCAGAACTGATCATGCCCTGGCCGTGATGGTGGTCATGGCTGTGACAGACCAACCAGTGAAGCAACCTCCAAGGCAGAATCCGTCACGGCCGTGACGTGTGATATATGGATCTTCAGAAACTGATTTGATCTGAATTTGTGATTGCTTGGGATTCAAGTTACCCTAATCTATAAATAGAGCACTTAGGCTCGAAAATAGGAGATTATGAGGGACTTTGGGACTGCTACTCTTAGGCAAATATAGGATTTCTATTCTTCTTCTTCTTCTTCTTCTTCTTCTTCTTCTTCTTTTTCTTCTTCTTCTCTTCTCTTAGGTTTTATTTCATGTTTTTGTTAATCAAGATTGCCATGACCATGGCAATGCTTGAGTAGTAGCTTTATTTCTAGGGATTGGGGCTATGCCTAAGATCTGATTTATGTTATGAATTGATGTTTTCCCTTTGTTAATTTCGATTTCGCTTTCAATTTGATTTCTATCGCATTAATTACTTGTAAATCTGGTGCACACTTATTTGCATGTCATAGATACTCTAAGGAGGAACCTAGCGGTGAACTTAGGTATTGGATCTATAGAAATCAGATTTAGGACTTAAATCACGAGAGTTAGAAGCGGTCCTTCGAGGGCTCACGAATTGTCACAAAACTTAAAGTGTTCAATCTAAATTGAACTACCACGAGAGTAGGGGTTGGTTTAATTGGGCACGGTTTTTGTTACCCGAGAGGGAGAATTAACTTATTTAGGATAACTTCGCATTCAAAGCAATTTTGATAATTAACAAGGGGTAGTCAATTAGTAACATGAACAATCTTGTTGGTAACCCAATTCCTAGGAATCCCTTTTGATATGAAAAACCCCAAATTGATTTACTTTCCTATTTTGTTTAATTGCAATTTTAAATTTGATTGTTACTTGATTCTTACTTCAAAAATCAAAAGCTTTCCAAAATCCTTCTTTATATAGTCTAGTTTAATTGATTTAATAGTTAGTTGTGATTTGTGATCACGGTCTATGTGGGATCGATATTTTTATTACTTGACGACGAATCCGGTACACTTGCCGGAATCCACCCATCATTACTCCATTGTATCCTGAAGGGGATTCGCCGGTTACACCTGTTGCGTCCAATCTACGAGGAGAGATTGGTGGGGGCGAATCGAATCTAAAGCCTAGTGTTCCTACACGCTTTGGAGATTGTGCATTACCTTTGTTTTCTTTTTCTTTGTTGTAGGCCATACCCCATTTCTAACAAACATGAACTTGGTTATTCCACAATTTAAGTTATTATTAAATTTTTATATTTAGTGATTGTTTCACTTTGTATCTTATTATTATTAGTCATATTTCTCTTTTAAAGGAACCTCAACATGCATCTTTACATTTTAATTTATATTTGTATAAAATGTTTTTAAGCCAAAATAACTGATTTCATATATATAACTAAATTTATTTGAATATATCCCACTTCAAATATAAGTCGTACATAAAGTTGAAATTAATTATGTAAATATTTTAAATTTAAAAATATAAAAGATAAACGAATTCTACATATTTAGAAGTTCAAAACACAAAACACGCATTCAATAATTTCTCATTTCATAAACTGAACAAATTTAAATTTAAATTTTCAACATTTAAAAACAACTATCCAAACAAAATAGTGTAAAGATACATAATATGTTGTGCATCCTTGCGGGTGCAACATCTAGTGTATTATATATAGAGTTTTTGGAATGAGATAGCGTAGCTTTTACAAACTTTCCCAGTATTTCTTCATATTTCTATGATTTTGTACTACTTGGGGATTTGGGAGAGTTATTGATGAGTGTGATTTCACCTCATATTTCATGTACATTTTTGCATGCATTTTCATATAGTTTAGGCAATTTTAATTTGATTTTTGTTAGTTTTTACCTTGGAACGAGTAAGGTGGTTTTTGTGGTGTTGTTTTGCAAAAATTAAGGATAAAATGCTCAGGATCAACCATGATGGAGCTTGGATGAAGATAGAGCTTGAAAAGTGATGAAAATGAGCCAAGCAGAGCCCATCACGGCCCAGCCGTGATGACCATCACGGCCCAGTCGTGATGACCATCACGTCCATGATCAAACAAAACTGGAAATAAAAGAAGGCAAAAGCCAGAACTGGTCACGACCGTGACACGTTAGCTGAGCCAGACCCTCAACAGGCAGAACTCATCACGGCCTAGCCGTGATGAGTGTCACGGCCATGACAAACCAAAAATTGAAGACGCGCCCAATGCAGAACCCGCCACGGCCTGGCCGTGATGTCCATCACGGCCGTGACGCGCGTTATTTGAATCCAATTCTATAAATAAGGCATCAGGGGCAGAACAAAAGGGGCTAGACTTTTACCCTAAAAAGAAAAACACGTTCTCTCTGAACCAGGGGCTGCTGTGAAGGCTGCTAAGAGCTTCCATGGAGTTTCTTCTCTCCCTTGTCTGTATTATTTTGATTTTGGCTTTCTCTATGACCATGAGTAGCTAAATTCCCTTTTTGTTGGGATTAGATGTAGCTAAACCGAATCTCATGTATTTTCTTTGATCTATTAATCTATGTTTATGCTTCGTTATTAGTGTTTGATTTCTATACTTAATGCTTTTTGTGGTTTGATCACCCATGAATTGTTCTGAGAATTGATTTGCAATTGGGAAGTTCTTATCAGTTCTTGATATGAAATCAATCACCTAGTAAACCTTGCATCTAGGAATGGATTTTGGTTTATTAGTAATCGTGTAATCCCTACTCTTAATGCAAATTAATTAGTTAAGCCACCTAAGGAATTAGGGTTTAATTAGGGGATTTAGGCTCTTGTTATCTAAGGAATTAGGACTTGAGTAATCTTGTGGATTGATTTTAATATTTGAAGCATAAATTGGATTGATGGGCTTAGTATTGCATGAGGCAAAGGTTTAGTGAAGTTAATCCCAACATCTTTCATCATATTTGAAAATCCCCCTTTTGCCTTCCAAGTGTTTGATAAAAATCCCAAAAGAATTTGTTCCTTTTATTTTGTTTATTTTAACTCTTGTTGGGCTTGGTATTTAATATTGAGCTCCCTTCCATCCAAACGATCGTCTAGATAGTAGTCCAATTTACGAAGTAGTATTTGTCCGCGATCCCTGAGAACGATATCCGGTCTCACTACCGTATTACTTGTAGGAATAGGTATACTTGCCTAGAATCGTCCAACAAGTTTTTGGCGCCGTTGCCGGGGATCGGTGTGCCAATATCACGAGTACCAAAGGGGACTCCAAATTTTGGCACTTTTTCTTTGCTTTCCTACTATTTTTTTTGTTTTTTTTTGTGTTTTCCTTGTAGTTTCATAATTGTCCACTTGAAGCTTGACTTGTACTTGCTATATTTGTTGTTGTTCTACTCTATTTGTTTCCTTGTATGCGAGGTACAATTGACCCAGATGAACTTCAATTCAACCCTGAAATCGAGAAGCTTTGTAGAAAGAATATAAAGGAAGCCAAAGCAAGAAAGAGTAGAGGAGGAGCATCTTCTAGAGTACAAGAACCACAAGTTGAGTTACCAAGTGTGCAAGAATCGCAAGTTGAAGTATCAATTGTCACCATGACTGACGACAATGCACAAAGGAGGACAATGGGGGACTATACTTCCCCTAAATTCCATAGATGTGAAACTCCAATTGTTAGACCTGCAGTGGCTTGTAACAACTTTGAGATAAAGGCATCACTTCTCAATCTTGTGCAACAAAATAAATTTGGAGGTTTAGAGAGTGAAGACCCTTATTCTCACATTGGCACATTTATTGAGTTATGTGATACTATCAAGCTGAATGGAGCTTCCGAAGAGGCTATTGGTTTAAGGCTCTTCCCTTTCTCTCTAAGGGTCATGACTTCAATCCCACCCTCATGGGAGCATTATTACTTGGAATGATTTGGTGAGCAAGTTCTTATCTCGTTTCTTCCCTCTATCAAGAATGATCAATTTGAGATTGGAGATCAATGCTTTTGCACAAAAGGATGGTGAATCACTTTATGAAGCATGGGAGAGGTCCAAATCTTTGCTTACCGCTTGTCCAAGTCATGAGTTGGAAACATGGCAACAAGTTGCAACCTTTGTCAATGGTCTCAACCGAAATTCTCGAAGTATGATTGAAGCGGCTGCAGGTGGAACATTGAGTCAAAAGACACCCGATGAAGCAAAGGCCTTGATTGAAACTATGGCTAATAATGATTATCAAATGCCTAGTTCTCTATCATTGGCCAAGAGAGGTGTTTTGGAGCTTGATGAATATAGTGCTCTTAAGGCGCAAATGCCGCTCTTACCAAGCAATTGGGGTCCATTCAACTACAAAATTCTCAACCCAACGACAATTGTGAAATTAGTGTGGTGGGAGGTCCGGGGCAAGAAGAAGTGAACTACATGGGAAACCAAGGGCCTAAGCATGACCCTTTCTCTAACACCTATAATCCGGGGTGGCGTAGCCATCCTAACTTTGGTTGGAAATAAGGGCAAGGCTCAAGTTCTCAAGCAAAGCCTTCTCAAGAGAATTCAAGCAATTTGGAGAATATTCTAGCCCAATTCATGCAAGCAACTCAAGCTAATTTGAAGGGTCAAGAAGCAATGATGAAGAATCAAGATGCCTCCATCAAGAATCTAGAGCACCAAATAGGCCAATTGGCAAGGCAAATGACGGAGAGAGCTCAAGGAAAATTGCCGGGAGATACCGAGAAGAATCCAAAGGAGGATTGCAAGGCAATTACTACAAGAAGTGGGAAGGTGGTAGTTCCACAAGAAAAAGAGAGAGAAAATAAAAAGAAAAAAAATGAGGAAGAAAAAAATGGAGAGAGAGAAGAAAAGAGAATTGGTGAGGGAGTTGATGAGGTGATCATTGAAGATGCAACAAATGCAGAACTGGAGACTTCCCAAGCCACTACCTCTAGTCCTATTGTTGTTGAATTTGAAAAACCAAAGAGAGAAAAATTGGTGGATGAAGAGTTTGCAAGAAAGAAGACTAAAAAGCAAATTCTTGAAGAAGTTGACAATCCTAAGGAGTTGCCACCATATTTCAAGATACCCTATCCTCAAAGGTTGAAGAAGGAGGTAAAGGATCAACAATTCTCTAAGTTCTTGGATGTGTTCAAAAAGTTGCAAATTAACATCCTTTTTGCCGAAGCTCTTCAACAAATGCCTTCCTATGCCAAGTTTATGAAGGAGATTCTTTCTAACAAGAGGAAGTGGAAGGAGGAGACGGTCATGCTCATGGAAGAATGTAGTGCCATACTCCAAAGGAAGTTACCGGTGAAGATGAAGGATCCGGGTAGCTTTACTATTCCATGTGCTATTGGTCATTTGAACATTGGAAGAGCCTTGTGTGATCTTGGTGCAAGTATCAATCTTATGCCTCTCTTCATCTTCAAGAAGTTGGGAATTGGTGAAGTCAATCCAACCGGGATTTCTCTCCAATTGGCAGATCGTTCCATTACGTATCCTTATGGTGTAGTGGAGGATTTATTGGTAAAAGTAGACAAGTTCATCTTTCTGGTAGACTTTGTGGTGTTGGATATTGAGGAAGATAGTGAGACTCCATTGATTCTTGGAAGGACATTCCTAGCCACGGGTAGGGCTTTGATTGATGTAAATTAAGGGAAGTTGGTGCTTAGAGTCCAAGATGAAATGGTCACCTTCAATGTTTTTGAAGCAATGGGACATCCAAGTGACAAAGTTACATGTATGAGTGTGGACCTTGTTGAATCATTGACTAACAAGAGTGTTCAACAAACTTTTGAAGATTCATTGGAAGCGGCTCTTATGGTTGAGAATATAGAAGAAGAGATACGTGAGGAAGAAGTTGAGGTCATGGTTAAATCCCTCGAGGCTTGTCCAGTTTTGAATAATGATGAAGACAAAGTTGTGGAGGATGTGCGGATTGAAGACAAGGGTGAAACACCTATGCTAGAGTTGAAGGAACTTCCATCCCATCTCTGTTATGCTTTCCTTGGAGTGAATTCTTCATTCCCGGTGATCATTAGTAGCGGATTGAACTCCTTAGAGGAAGAGAAGTTGTTGAGAGTACTTAGAGAGCACAAATCCGCAATTGGGTGGTCTATGTCCGACTTGAAAGGAATAAGTCCCTCATTTTGTATGCACAAAATCCTTTTGGAGGAAAACTTTAAGCCGGTCAGACAACCCTAAAGAAGACTTAACCCAAACATGAAAGAATTTGTAAGGAAGGAGGTTGTGAAGCTTTTGGATGCGGGTATAATTTATCCAATCTCCGATAGTCCATGGGTGAGTCCAGTCCAAGTTGTTCCTAAGAAAGGGGGATGACGGTTGTTGCAAATGATAAAAATGAACTCATTCCCTCAAGGACCATTTCCGGATGGAGGGTGTGTATTGATTATAGAAGATTGAATGAGGCTACAAGAAAAGATCATTTTCCCTTGCCCTTCATTGAGCAAATGTTAGAGAGATTGGCGGGCCATGCCTTTTATTGCTTCCTTGATGGATACTCAGGGTATAACCAAATTATGGTTGACCCAAAGGACCAAGAGAAGATCGCTTTTACTTGTCCCTATGGCGTCTATGCATATCGGAGGATGCCATTCGGGTTGTGTAATGCATCCGTCACTTTTCAGAGGTGTATGCTTTCCATATTCTCTGATATGACTGAAAAATCTATTGAGGTATTTATGGATGATTTTTCCGTATTTGGTAATTCTTTTGATGATTGTCTGAAAAATCTTGCATGTGTTTTGAAAAGATGCCAAGAAACTAACCTTGTTCTAAATTGGGAAAAATGTCATTTCATGGTTAGGGAAGGTATAGTTCTTGGTCATAAGATTTCATCATGGGGGATGGAAGTTGATAAGGCAAAAATTGAAGTAATCTAAAAACTTCCCCCTCCCATGAATGTGAAAGGTGTTAGAAGCTTCTTAGGGCATGCGGGTTTCTATAGGAGATTTATAAAAGACTTTTCAAAGATTGTAAAACCCTTGTGCAAACTTTTGGTAGTTGATACTCCTTTTGTGTTTGATGATGATTGCATGCATGCTTTCCAACTTTTAAAGGAAAAACTCACCACCGCACCGGTTATTGCACCTCCAGATTGGAGTTTGCCATTTGAGTTAATGTGTGATGCAAGCGACTATGCGGTGGGAGCCATTTTGGGTCAACGGAAAAATAAAGTGTTGCATGTTATTTACTATGCCAGTCGTGTGCTGAATGATGCTCAATTGAACTATACCACGACTGAAAAAGAATTGCTTGCTGTAGTTTTTGCATTTGATAAGTTTTGATCTTACTTGATTGGCTCTAAAACTATTGTGTACACTGACTATTCCGCTTTGAAGTATCTCATGACTAAACAGGATGCCAAACCAAGGCTCATTATGTGGGTACTATTGCTCCAAGAATTTGATTTAGATATAAAGGACAAGAAAGGAGTGGAGAATGTGGTAGCCGACCATTTGTCTAGGCTTCCACAAGCATATATTCAAGCAAAAGATGAGTTGCCAATTCAAGAAGAATTCCCGGATAAGAGGTTGTTTAGGGTGCAAGTGGCACCTTGGTTTACGGACATTGCAATTTACAAGGCCGCCAACTAGATTCCGAAGGACTTCAATGCACAACAAAGGAAGAAGCTCATCCATGATGCTAAATACTATGTATGGGATGAACCTTACCTTTTCAAAAGAGGTTCGGATGGAATTCTTAGAAGATGTATTCCAGAAGAAGAGATTAATGGGGTTTTGACTCATTGCCACAACTCACCTTATGGAGGACACTTTGGTGGTGAGAGAACCGTCATGAAAGTCTTGCAAAGTGGTTTATTTTGGCCTACCATTTTTAAAGACTCTAGAGTTTGGGTAATGAAGTGTGACAAGTGTCAAAGAACCGGAAGTATATCCAAGAGAAATGAGATGCCTTTGAAGGGTATTTTAGAGGTGGAGCTCTTTGATGTGTGGGGGATCGACTTCATGGGTCCTTTCCCATCATCCTACAACAACAAGTATATTTTGGTTGCGGTTGACTATATGAGTAAATGGGTAGAAGTTGTCCCAACTATAAAAGATGATGCAAAAACGGTGGTTAGTTTTGTGAGGAAGAACATTTTTACCCGATTTGGAACCCCTAGAGCCATTAGTAGTGATGGGGGTACTCATTTTTGCAACAAAGAGTTCAATGCGGTGCTTGCCAAGTTTGGAGTCAATCATAAAGTTGCCACACCATACCACCCACAAACTAGTGGGCAAGTGGAGTTGTCTAACCGGGAATTAAAGAGGATCTTGGAGAAAACAGTGAATAATGCGAGAAAAGATTGGGCAAAGAAGCTGGACGATGCACTTTGGGCCTATCGGACTGCATATAAAATACCTATTGGTATGTCACCCTACCAATTAGTGTTTGGAAAATCATGTCACCTTCCGGTAGAGCTCCAACATCGTGCTTTTTGGTCAGTGAAAGCCTTGAACTTTGATATGAAGCTTGCTATGGACAAGAGACTATTGCAATTGAATGAGTTGGATGAATTCCGACTCTTAGCATATGAGAGTGCATGAATCTATAAGGAAAGAACAAAGTTTTGGCATGATAAGTACATTCTTCCCAAGCATTTTGAAGAAGGCCAATCAGTTAGGTTCTTTAACTCACGTCTCAAGCTATTTCCGGGCAAGTTGAGATCAAGGTGGTCGGGTCCATTCCATGTCAAGTCAGTTTCTCCATTTGGTGCGGTTGAATTGGAAGATCCATCGTCCGGAAGAACTTTCACTATTAATGGGCAAAGGCTCAAGCACTACCTTGGAGGAGACTTTGATCGTCAAACAGTCTCCATCCCTTTTAAAACATCCTCATAGAGATCACCGGCCCGTCAAGCTAGTGACATTAAAGAAGCGCTTACTGGGTGGCAACCCAAGTTTTCTTTCCCTTTTCCATTTGTTTTTGAATTTAACTCTTGAATAATTTGAGAAGATCAAGAGGAAAAAGATCATGAATTAATAGATTTGTTAAGTGTTTTCAGGGTAAGAAGGAAGGAGAAGCAAAAAGGGCAGGAACAAATAAAGTCAGCAACCATCATGCCCAGGCCGTGACAGAGGTCACGACCGTGATGAGCCAACCATGAGGACCAGAAAGGATCACAGCCCAGCCGTGATACCCATCACGGGCGTGATGAGAGGACCCTGAAGATCAGAGAGCATCACGGCCTAGCCGTGATGGAGGTCACGACCGTGACAGGCCAGCTCCTGTGGACCAAAATTGATCACGGCCTGCCCGTGATGAGCATCACGGCCGTGAAACATTTTCCAGCATCCCTTTGACTAGGCATGTGAGCCAGCACCAGCTACCACCTCGGTGAGTTGTTCCATTTTTCTCCTCTCTCCGACTTGATTATTTACATTGGGGACAATGTAAGTTTTTAAGCTTGGGGGAGGGGTATTTTTGCAAATTTTTGAAATTTTTGCATTTTTCATGTTGCATTCATATAGGCATAGCTATGCATGATCACATGATTCGATTGCCCCCTTGCTTAGATTATGCATCCAATTGTGAGAACATAGTGCCAAATAAATTGAGATAGGGAATTTTTGAACCCAATTTTTATTCTTGTGATGAGGCTACAAATAAAAAAATCTTGAGATGATCTTTGATAGTTGATAATTAGCATATGGTTCCGTAGATTTGTGTTTCTCATTGATTTTTGAACTACTAAATGTGAGATTTTTGAGCCAAAAAGGGGTACTCACTAAATCTACCCCATTCCTTGTGATAGAGTGCTTATTCCTCTTGGATTGTATTCTCCAGAACTTGACTTGAAACCGTTTTGAAGCTTAAAAATTTTTGAAAACATTTTTGAAAATGATTGAGGCACTAGGTATTTTTCCGGCCTTCTGAGCTTTGATTGACTAAATGCTACCCCTTAGTTGCCCAATTTTGAGCCTAAAAGAAAAAAAATACTTTTATTGGTACCCTGAAATATTTTGATGAATGATGCTTGGTAGGGGACCTTCTAAAGTCTTGCACAAAAGGGTAAAAAGGTAGTTTGAAAAAGTATAGGATGAGAAAGTTAGAAAAATATTTCTCTTGAATTGGAAATCCTCCCCTTCTCCAATTAAAAAAAATATATATAGAGAAGGGGATGACAAAAGGAAGTGAGAAATAAAATAAAAAGAAAGAAAGAAAGGTGGAAAAATGAATCAAAACCCATAAAGGTATTTTAGAAGGTGTCATGCTCTGCAATGCTTGATATTTTGTTTAGCCTTCTTGAAATTTCCTTTTCTTGATTTCCCCACCTAACGACTAATCCCATGGCCCCGTTACAACCAAAGTAAAAGACCTCTTGATTCTTATGTGTTTTCATTAATAAAGTAGAGATTTGGTTAATAGTTAAGCTTATGGTAGAATTCATTCCTTGAGGAAATTGAGCGAATTGTCATATATCCTTAAACACTTGAGTGAGGTGAGAAAGAGTGCCCGAATCAGTGAGAATATGAGTCCAAGAAACCTAAGCTTCTAATTGGACTTGAAATTGATTGTCTCTTGGTGAATTATTTGAAAATTCCTGTTACTTGGATTAGTTACTCGGGTTCTTGGTTCACTATCCATGCTCTGATTATTTATATCGTCTGGTTCACTCATCAAATCACGGCCATGATCAAGAAAAACTGGAAAGAAAAGAAGGCAAAAGTCAGAACTGGTCACGGCCTAGCCGTGATGCCCATCACGGTCGTGACACGTTAGCTGAGCCAGACCCTCAACAGGCAGAACTCATCACGACCTAGCTGTGATGAGTGTCACGGCTGTGACAAACCAAAAATTGAAGACGCGCCCAATGCAGAACCCGTCACGACCTGGCCGTGATGGCCATCACGGCCGTGACGCGCGTTATTTGAATCCAATTCTATAAATAAGGCATCAGGGGCAGAACAAAAGGGACTAGACTTTTACCCTAAAAAGAAAAACACGTTCTCTCTAAACCAGGGGCTACTGTGACGGCTGTGGAGAGCTTCCATGGAGTTTCTTCTCTCCCTTGTCTCTATTGTTTTGATTTTGGCTTTCTCTATGACCATGAGTAGCTAAATTCCCTTTTTGTTGGGATTAGATGTAGCTAAACCGAATCTCATGTATTTGCTTTGATCTATTAATATATGTTTATGCTTCGTTATTAGTGTTTGATTTCTATACTTAATGCTTTTTGTGGTTTGATCACCCATGAATTGTTCTGAGAATTGATTTGCAATTGGGAAGTTCTTATCAGTTCTTGATCTGAAATCAATCACCTAGTAAACCTTGCATCTAGGAATGGATTTTGGTTTATTAGTAATCGTGTAATCCCTACTCTTAATGTAAATTCATTAGTTAAGCCACCTAAGGAATTAGGGTTTAAGTAGGGGATTTAGGCTCTTGTTATCTAAGGAATTAGGACTTGAGTAATCTTGTGGATTGATTTTAATATTTGAAGCATAAATTGGATTGATGGGCTGAGAATTGCATGAGGCAAAGGTTTAGTGAAGTTTAATCCCAACATCTTTCATCATATTTGAAAAATCCCCTTTTTGCATTCCAAGTGTTTGATAAAAATCCCAAAAGAATTTGTTCCTTTTATTTTGTTTATTTTAACTCTTGTTGGGCTTGGTATTTAATATTGATCTCCCTTCCATCCAAACGATCGTCTAGATAGTAGTCCAATTTGCGAAGTGGTATTTGTCCGCGATCCCTGAGAACGATATCCGGTCTCACTATCGTATTACTTGTACGACTAGATATACTTGCCTAGAATCATCCAACAAGTTTTTGGCGCCGTTGCCGGGGAACGGTATGACAATATCACGAGTACCAAAGAGGACTCCTAATTTTGGCACTTTTTCTTTGCTTTCCTACTATTTTTTTTTCCTGTTTTTTTTGTGTTTTCCTTGTAGTTTCATAATTGTCCACTTGAAGCTTGACTTGTACTTGCTATATTTGTTGTTGTTCTACTCTGTTTGTTTCCTTGTATGCGAGGTACAATTGACACAGATGAACTTCAATTCAACCCTGAAATCGAGAAGCTTTGTAGAAAGAATAGAAAGGAAGCCAAAGCAAGAAAGAATAGAGGAGGAGCATCTTCTAGAGTACAAGAACCACAAGTTGAGTTACCAAGTGTGCAAGAATCGCAAGTTGAAGTATCAATTGTCACCATGGCTGACGACAATGCACAAAGGAGGACAATGGGGGACTATACTTCCCCTAAATTCCATAGATGTGAAACTCCAATTGTTAGACCTGCAGTGGCTTGTAACAACTTTGAGATAAAGGCATCACTTCTCAATCTTGTGCAACAAAATCAATTTGGAGGTTTAGAGAGTGAAGACCCTCATTCTCACATTGGCACATTTATTGAGTTATGTGATACTATCAAGCTGAATGGAGCTTCCGAAGAGGCTATTCGTTTAAGGCTCTTCCCTTTCTCTCTAAGGGATAGGGCTAAGGCATGGCTTCAATCCCATCCTCATGGGAGCATTATTACTTGGAATGATTTGGTGAGCAAGTTCTTATCTCGTTTCTTCCCTCCATTAGGATTGAAGCCATGACTTAGCCCTATCCCTCAGAGAGTGTGGGTAGAGGGTGTCATATCCTGAAGCATTATACTTAGACCTTCTGCAACAATGAGAAGCAAGAAAGGAGAAAGGGGATCTCCTTGTCATAATCCTCTCCCAACACTAAACGTCTTGGTTGGACTCCCATTAACTATTTTTCTTATACTATATGTATATGATTATAACCAATGTATTAAGGCTAAGTAACTTTAGTTGTTGTCGAAATTAAATCACTTAAGTTTACCTTATATATTATTACAAAGAGGTCTAGACATTTTTCCATGTATCAATAATCATCTTACCGAAAGAATCAAAGATTCGGTCTGGTCTTGGTTTGTTGCTAGAACTGCTGCTTCTAATATGCATTCTTCATATTGGTCTTGTAGTCCGATTAAATATGTTAGACCTATTTGTTAAATTTTTTGGGCTTTGTTTCTGACTCTCTTGTATAAAGGTTACAGTACCTTTTGTACTCCCTTTAATATACTTTTGCTTATCTTTGAAACTTGAAGATTTCAAGCTTTGCGATGTGCCTAACACTTTTTTTTTGCATGCCCTACATTAGACTTTTCATTTTCAATTTAGGAGAAGTTGTTCCCCCTTCATATGATAAGATGTCATTAAAATTACTCACTACCTATCTAATGATGGTCCTAATTAATGGCAACTTTGTTCTTGAGGCTATATAAATTTGATTTCTACTGATCCATTTCTTATGCATGTGGTACTTCCTTTTTCACTTGTTGATACTGTGTAGACTGTCCATTTTCTGTCTTTTCATACCTTTCCCTTTTCTTTACCTAGTATGAAAAGAAAAGGTACATACATTAATATCAAATTCAAATAAATTCTCTAAAAACTTGTTATTATTTGAGTTATAGTTCTTTGACATCTTTTCATAACCTTTGTTTTCAAATACAATAACTCATCAAAATTTAGTTGCTTCAATATCATCTAAATCATTTGCACTTGTTCATGATTGTTTTCCAATTTGATGCACTTATTTACTGTTTAAAATACTTCGACAAGTGCCTACCTGTTTTGAAAGGCCAAAGATTTTTTTTTTAATTAAAAAAAGGTCAAAGAAAGAAAACACTTCAAAATTTTGTGGTAGATGATATTATTACTCGAGCACATTTATTTTTCTAATCATATGGTATATTCAGTTTTGAAGATTTGTATTTGAAAATCATCCCTAATTTTTGCAATGTTATTCATATTTGAAATTTCACATGTGTACTAGTGTTCAGAATTTTTAAATATTATTATTATATCAATTAATCTACCAATATGTCCTTTCCATTATTGTTATTGGTACATCTCGAGGTGGATTTTTCCCGACTTTGTTAAAGGATTTAAATGTGATTTAATGATTTTTGTATTGCTTTTAGAGATATAACTTTAATAGTAATAGTAGATAGCTTTAATGTACTGGTACCGCTGTAATCATTGGAATGGGGCAACTAACCCTCACCCTAAAAGTTTTTCCAACAAAAAGAAATAATAAAAAAAACTTTACAACATCTTTTCTTCTACAATCACCCATTATTTACAATAAACAAGAGAAAAAGAATGACAAATTTAAAGGCATTTTCTTGAATATATTACGCATATTGTTTACCGTATCCTTAATATTAAATTTCTAATCATCATTTTTGTATGTTAACAAACATCTAATTTTTTTATAGTACCACACATCTGTAATTTGGAACAGAAAAAAAATTCCACAATAAATATAGAAAAATCAACAATAACAACACAAATAATTCTTATACTGATAAACAACGAAGGCTACATGAATCAAGATCAAGAGCAAAATGTTTACGCTAGTTATTTTAACAACACAATAATCTTATTTAGGAGTTCATAAATGGAGAGTTTCATGCACCCTTCAAGATTGTAAAATCAATGTGCTAGAGATGGAATGTCGTCCTGACTCCAAACATCCTTGAGGCAATGACATATATTCTCGTTCCCTATTTTTGTGCTATTATTCTTGCACTTAATGCATTATTCTCTTTGACAAAACATAAGCCTTCTAAAACACAAGAAATCCAAATCCTTTTGCAGGTCTAGAACATTGAAGAACACAATGGATCTATCATGAAGTCTATCATTTTCTGCTTGAACTCAAAAATCTGGGTCTCGTTGCTGCCAGTTATTAGCAAATCATCCACATAGAGACATACTCAGGGTTTTAAATTGCGGTTGCGGTCGCGGTTGCGGTCACTGCGGTTGCGGTCATTGCGGCCGCTGCGATGCGTAATGCGGCCGCTGCGGCGTGAAACCATTTGAAAATTTCACAAATTGAAAATAAATCTTTTTTTTGTAATTCTTTATATATCTTTTATTAATGATGTTGCACAAATTTCTATTCATTTTTAATACATTGTATTATGTTTATGAATAATTTAAACTTAATTTAGTGAAAATAAATTATAAATAAAACTTTTAAGCATATATAAGTACAAAATTACAAAGAAGTAAGAAGGTCAGAAACTTAATAGTGCATAAATATATATGAATCACAAATAAAAAGATATTAGTGTCACATATAGGAATACATACACCCAGCTGCAATTGTGATTCTAAAATAACGTCACATTGTCACCACTTAGAGATACGTCTTCACTACAAAAAAAAGATAAAAAGTAAATAAATTAATAAATTTAAAATAATAATAATAATAATTAACAAATATATGAATCAAAGATAATAAAAATTGAACTTACTTGATAATTGCTACCACATGGTGGAATGACGTGGTGGTTCATAACCTCTATTCTCACTTTGACTATCATCTTCTGTAGCTCCTTGTCCAAAGACATAATCAAAAAATCCACCACTTGATTGCTGATGATAAGGATCTTGATAATTCATTGATGGTTGGTAGTATGAGGGAGCTTGATCACTTGCGTATGTGTTATATGTGTTGAAATAAGGATATTGATAATAAGGTGGATGAGGTTGTTGACTACTACTCGAGAAGAATCATCAATACCAAAGTCACTAAAACTTTGTGCAATACTAGAAGAGGAAGAATCTTCAAGTGGAAAATTTTGTTTTCTTTTTCCTCTCCTCGAATGTGACCCGCCTCTGCTGCTCTCGGGTAATGAACTACCAGAAGGAGCCATATCAGTCAAGCTCCTATAACGCCTATTATATGGTGAATCTTGAGATGGATCATTTTGAAATTGCCCATCATCATCACCATCACCATCATCATCACCGCCACCTTCTTCAGCTTCTACATCACCACCCCCATCACCACTATTATTACTTGGTGGACTTAAACCACCACCATCTTCATTAGAATCATCATTATCATCAACAACTTCCACATCTTCATCATCTGTATCCACTAGAGGCAACCATTCTGCATTTTGTACTCCATCTAATAGTGGATCTTCTCTCTCTTCAATCCATGGAGATAATGCATCTTCTTGAAATATATAATCAAGATTGATAGGATTAAAACTTGCTTCAATTTCATCTTGACTTTTTCTCATTTGATGCCTCATTTTCAATTTCATATTGTAGTGCGTGAAGACAAGGTTTTGCAGTTTTTTATACTTCAATCTATTCCTTGTCTTTGTGTGGATATAACTAAATGTGCTCCAATTTCTCTCACAATTTGTGGCTGAAGTTGTTTGGCTAAGAACTTTTATAGCCACACGTTTAAGCTCAGGAGCACATACACCAAAAAAGGACCACCATTCAGCTTTTTAAAGGAGCAACAAAAGGTAAACAAATTATTAGTTATTATATTAAAAAATAAAGTTAAAGTTCATTGATTTATAAAAAAATATTATTTTACCTGGATTCATCTTAGACCAAGCTGCTTGAGCTTGAGGAGTACCAAATGTTTCAACCTTATCTCTAAAAAGTACTAAACTGTGAAATATAACATAATATATCAATATGTAAATATCTTCATTTGATAAATAATGAATTATAAGTTTAAAAATTTAAATATTCATTACTAACCTGGTTCGAGCTTTAATCGATCATCAATGTTTCTTTCTATTCTGAAGATAACTCTATTTGTTCCTTCAAACGTTTCTTTATAGACATCATCCCCATGTTCAACTCCGTATTGAAATTGCGGATTAAGAAAATAACCTAAAAAAGGATAACATATTATTATGGATGAAAGTATAAGTATAAAATTACATGATAAAAATAAATTTATAAATTATATCAACATACCGCGAGAATGAAGATCGGAATGCATGTAACTCCATCGCTTGTCTATTAAATCATTATATCCGGAATGATAACGAGAATTTTGTCTAATTGCTTGTTTAGCTCTATCAACGGCTTCATATATGAAACCCATGGTTGGTTTCTCGTCACCATCAACAAGTCTCAAAACTTTTACTAAAGGCTCAAACACCGTCAATATGTCTTGGGACTTAATCCAGAATTCACTTGTCATTAACAATTGTTCTTGCTTCATATGACGGTCCTTTTCTCGCTTTACCAAATTTAGATCGCCTAAACTCTTCGGAGTTGAACATGTTTCTCAGACCTTGCTTTTGCTGTACAATTGCTTGAAGTTGTAGGAACTGCGTTGCAAATCGGGTAACACCGGGGACGGACAATTTCTCTACCTCCAGTATATATTTTTCATGAGATCGATTGTCCATATATGGTTATAGAGAAAATTTGTCACGATCTTTGCATCGATTAATAACTTCTGTACATTTTTATTTTTTCCTATATCCTCCAAGCAAAGATCTAAACAATGAGCGCACACAAGAGACCAATACAAATGAGGCCGCTTCTCCATCGGTTTCGACCATTGCTTTCAGTCTTTGCTTCATTATCTGTAACAACTTGAACAACAAACTCTTTCCCCACTTCTTCAACAACTTTATCTAATAACTGAAAGTAGTATTCGTGTTTCTACTAATAACATCGGAAGCATCAATAGATTTCAAGAAAATTGTCCCCTTACTACTATACACCAAAAATTCATAATATGAGTATGGTTGATACCGTCTGTCCAACCATCACACATTATTGTCACCCCTTTTTCTTTCCATGTACCTCTCAATACGTTCAACCACTTCTTCATTTCCCTGTATTCATTCTCTAAATATACATCTGAGATTTCATAAGGGGTTGGACATTTAACCCCTGTACCTACCTCAGTAATTTTGTAACAATCAAATTATGCAACCAAGGAGAGTTAGCTAAATTCATAGGTAAGCGTTCATAAATAAAAAACTTGCTTACTGCCTCTCCTAGCTTCCTCCTCAATGTCTTCATGATACCCCTTACTGATTTTTGGTTGCTTCATGCTTCTGCTCCTCATAAGATCAATATTTGTAGATCTCAACTCTAGAGTGATATCTTCAGGCCTTTCACCCCCACCAACACTCGCATGAGAGCTTCCACCTTGTTCATATATATTTCCACGCCTTCCTGTTTGTTGTCTAAATTGTTGCCTGTCTTCCCATTCGCGATGTGATCTAAGGCTTTCTGTGTAGCAAACCTCATTCGTTCATCAATAAGGTGATCCACATCTTCAGCTTCATCTTCATCTTCTCCTCTCAGGCGTGCTTCAAATTCTTCTTTTCGTTTTTTGGATTCATTTTTCTTTGCTTTTCCTTCTAGAAGAAGCTTCATCATACCTTCTCTAGCCAATTTGCTCACTCTAGCACAGCCAGGACACTTGTCCTTTCATATGTGCTATATGTTGTTTCAATCTTGTAATGCCACCTCTTACTATCTTATGACAAAGTTTGCATTCGATATTGTTACGACTTCAGGCTCTTGGGTTTCCAAAATGCCATCCAATGCCATCACTCGGAGCACCATCTAATCTCTGTGTAGGAAATTCTTCTCTTTGAGGCATTGTGTAAATTTTATACAACCTGTTCAATATTTATAAATAAACATCAATCAATAATTTAACCAAACTTACAACTTTAATCTAAACTAGCCTTCAAAAAGAAAACTTTTATATAAACTAGTAATTAGCAAAACACAGATAATCTAATTAATAATTACAAGTAAATTATTTAATACAACAAATCATTTATTAGCATATAATTTGAACAATAAATACTAGCTAAACATATACTAAATCAGTAATTACATTAATATATCAATATATATTTTATTTCTCTCTCAAATTTTTCCTATATTATTCACAAATCTTAATTAATTTCCCACCTAAAATTTTTAATTAAAAAATAATTCCCTCCCAAAAAATTCCCCCCACCCAATTCACCCAACCCACACACACGGCACACACAGTGGATAAGATTGGTTCTGGATTCTTCTTATCCTCTCTCTGACTCTCGTTTCTTCCCTCACGCTTCCTCAATCCTCACCATTTCTTCCTCCCCATCATTTCTTCGGTCTTCCCCTGTCCGGCTGTCCCTCACGGCCTCACCTCACGCCTCACGGTCCTCAGTTCCTCACCGTTTCTTCCCCTGTCCCTCACCTCACGCCTCACGGAGTCACGGTCCTCACCATTTCTTCCCCTTCCCCTGTCCCCCTTCGGTCTTCCTCGGTTCCTCCCCTGTCCCTCCGACTCTCTGAGTCTCTGATGACCCTCTCTCGAGTCTCGTCCCTCACGGTCTCAGCTCAGTCTCTCAGACTCTCACTCACTCTCACAGAGTCACAGTCTCTCACGTCTCACCTCTTCTTCTTCCCCCCCTCTGTTTCTTTTTTTTCTTCTTTTTCTGCAACCCTAGCTGCATGGATCTGCAACCCTCCTCTGTTTCTCGTCCCTCACCACGGTGGCACGGCACTCACCAGTCACCACTCACCACTCACCCCTCTTCGGTTACCCTCCCTCCTCCTCCGTCACTCGTCCGGCGTCGCGGCTACCCACCGGCCAAAACCCAGATCGCGGCCACCCTCGGCCCCTCCCCCCTCTCTCAGGCTCAGCCTCCCCTCTCTCTCTCAGTCTCAGGCTCCGCCTCACGACCCACGGTTTCGGGCCTCCACCTCACGGCCCTCCTCAGTCACGGACTCACGGTCACGGTCTCAAGGACTCACCCACTGAACCCCACACCCGGAGGACGACGGCAGAGCAAAGGAGGAAATGAAGATCTTACCTGAGCAGATGAGCAGATGCAGAACCACTGGAGGAGTGTGAGACTGAGGAATGATCGAAGAGGTTATACTATACGAGTGAAGTGAAGCAGATGAAAGAATGAGAGAGTCTGAGTGAAGAAGTGAAGTGAACCAGCAGAAGCATAAAGCAAAAGGAGATAAAGGCAAAAGGTTAGGAGAATATAATCTGAACAAATAGATTTTGAATTGATTTTGTCTGATTCATTCTGAGAATTTGATTCCATTGAAACTGTTTTGGCCTTTTTCGTTTTGGCTCTTTGCTTTTGGCTCTGCTCTGTTTGCTTTTGCTCTGTTTTTCTCTTGGCTCTGTCTGCTTTTGGAACCCCGTTGCGGCCGTTGCGGCCGTTACGCCGTTACGTTGCGGCCGTAACGGGTGATTTGGATTCCCACCGCAATTGCGGCTCGATGCCGTTGCGGTGCGGTCCGCAACCGCAATATTGCGGCCGCATTAGCGGTTGCGGACCGCATTTTGAAACCCTGGACATACTATCAATGAATGTACAATTGCAGAGTTATCGACATAGACACCACGCTCATTTGTGCATTTGACAAAATTCTGATGCTGTAGGAAGCTATCAATTTTCTTGTTCCAAGCTTGAGGAGTCCGTTTCAGGCCATACAGTACCTTTCTCAGTCGATACACTTTATCTTCTTGTCCACTCACTTCAAGGCCAGGTGTCTGACATATATAAACTTCCTCTTCCAATCACCCATTTAAAAATGTTAATTTCACATCTAATTGATAAAATAACCACCCTTTGTGACTTGCACTACAAGTCTTATTGTTTCAATTCGAGCAACTGGGGCAAACACTTCATGATAGTCCAAGCCAACCTTTTGCACAAATCCTTTGGCTGCCAATATGGCCTTGTACTTAGCTACATCACCATTAGGCTTTGTTTTGATTTCATAGACCCACTTCACTTCAATTGATCTCCTTTGTTGAGGCAAAGAGACTAATTCCCAGGTCTTATTTTAATTAATGGACCTCAGACCCCCATTCATTGCACTCATCCAATTGGATTCTTGCAAAGCCTCTTCACAGCTTACTGGTTGTCTCTAAGAATAGAGCATAATGCACCAAATTCCCTTCATTGTTTACTACTGTATCAGGAAATATTGCATTGTCTTATAGACTTTGTGGTAGCTTCCTTGCTCACTGTTGGCTTCTAGTCACCATTGCAGTAGCATCACTATTTTCATTATCTTGATCACCTTCAACATTCACCATTACACTTTTCTCATTTGTTCTTTGGCAGCACTAGTTTCCCAATTCCAACTCTTGGTTTCATCCACTTTCACTTCTCTGTTTATAATTATTCTATTTCTTTTTGGACCGTACAACTTGCAGACACTTGTTGGATGATATCCTAGAAACACCATCTTCTCAGCTCTATAATTCAACTTCTTCCTCGGTTGTTCAGGAACATGCCTAAAGCTTAGGGAGCTAAATATTCTGAAATGGCTCACATTAGGCTTGATTCCTGACCATGCTTCTTCATGTGTGATGCCACTTGGCCTCTTTGTTAGACTTCTATTTAGGATGTAGGCTGTAGTTGATACCGCCTCACCCCAGAAATAATGAGGTGATTTCTTCCCTTTCATCATGCTTCTAGCCATGTTCAAGAGAGTTTTGTTTCTCCTTTCTACTATGCCATTGTGTTGTGATGTGTATGGAGATGTCGCCTTACGGAAAATTCCTTCTTCTTCAAAAAATTTATAAAACTTATGTGAGGTGTATTCACCTCCTCCATCTCTTCTAAGTATTTTAATCACACTGTCACTATGTTTCTCAGCCATCACTCTGGATTTTTTTGTTATAAAAAAACATCAAATACATCACTTTTTCTTTTGATAAGGTATATAAACATTTTTTTAGTATACTCATCAATAAATGAAACAAAATAGTTGTTACCTTCCAGTGACATCACTTCAAAGGGGCCACATACATCAGAACTAATCACCTCAAGCTTCTTAGTTAATCTCATTGGAATATGTGTTTGAAAGAATTCCTAGGTTGCTTGGATTCACAACATTCTTCACACAACTGCTATGGCACTTTAATAGAGGGAAGACCATGCACCATATTTTTGTTTGTCAATAGGCTAAGGTTTCTAAAATTTAGATGCCCAAACTTTTGATGCCGTATCCAGCTTGCATCATGAACAACAATGGCTAAACACTGACGTTCCATGGTTTGAATACCAATCTTAAAGGTTCTATTTTTTGACAAAAGAGCCTTCAGATTAGCCTTCTTTCACCGTCAAACACCTTCAACTGACCCTGCTCCATATTCATTGTGAAGCCTTTATCCAGTAGTTGTCCAAGACTCAATAAATTGTTCTTCATGTTGGATGCTTCCCATCATTCCTATGAAGGATGCTTCCCATCATTCCTTTGAATCATCACTTTTCCAACACCCTCGGCAGTTACTGTACAATTATTAGCAAATTTGATATTGCTTTTCACTGTTTCATCAAGATCCACAAGCCATTTTCTACGGGCAGTCATATGATTGGAGCATCCTGTATCTAGGTACCATAAACCAGAGCTGACATCATATGAATATGTAGTTGCCATCAACAAGACCTTATCAGAATCAGATTCTTCATCATGAGCTAGATGATCTTCATCATGCTTTCTTGCCTCTACACTCATCATCAAAATGGCCCTATTTTTGACAGTTATAGCATTGCATATCTTTCTTGATCATCGTTACTGCTTTGACCCTTTTCTTGATTCCTCCCTTTATTGCTCTTCCACTTTCCCTTTCCTTTATAATTCCATCATCCATCACTGTTTTCTTACTTGACTAAGCTTGTAAGGCTTTCTCAATCTTCCCATAACCTCTTCCACTAGCCTTAACTCACGGGCTTCAAGTGTTACTTGCAGCTCTTCTACCTTCATCAATTATAGATCTTTGGACTCCTCAATGGCTACCACCACATGATCAAATCTTGGAGTTAGAGTCCTCAACACTTTCTCAAGCTTGTAAGGTTTGCTCAATCATTATAGAACTTCTTCCATTAGCCTTAACTCACAGGCTTCAAGTGTTACTTGCAACTCTTCTACCTTCATCACTTCTAGATCTTTGGACTCCTCAATGGCTACCAGTCTACCACCGCATGATCAAATCTTGGAGTTAGAGTCTTCAACACTTTCTCAAGCTTTTAAGGCTTGCTTAGTCTTCACAGAACCTCCTCCATTAAGCCTTAACTCATTGGCTTAAGTGTTGCTTGAAGCTCTTCTTATACCTTCATCACTTCTAGATCTTTGGACTCCTCAATGTCTACCACCACATGATCAAATCTTGGAGATAGAGTCCTCAACACATTCTCAACTATCATCACTGTTGACAACTTCTCACCACATGCTTTTATTTGGTTTGTGAGAGTTATCAACTGAGTGATGTAGTCACCAACACTTTCTTGGTCATTCATCTGTAACAATTCATACTGGCTTCTAAGGGTATGCAATTTCACCTTTTTAATTTTTCAGCACCCTCATAGAACCTCGCAAGTGTAACACCCTGTATTTCACTGTTTTAAATAACAGTAATACATGTAAATATGTTTATAAATTTATTTGAGTTTTAGAAAAAATATTTTAAATAAACGGAGTTTACCACTCAATCCTACTTGACCGTAGGAAGCTACGATTAAAATTTAGGTTGGAAAGTCACGCGAAACCCGGCCCTCGAATTCCATTGACAGTATAATAATACTGCTCAAAAGACCTAATTTTAATTCGTGAACGAAGGAATTAAGTTTAGTATTTTATTTTCTACAATTCTGTATTTTTAGATTTTTTTTCAGAAAAAAATAAAATAATTTACGTATTACGGGCGGAACGCGTAATCGGGTAGACGACGGAAGGGATTTTAGAGTTTCTAAGAGCCGATAGAGGGTTTACCTTAGGATTTTGAGATGATTCAAGGGAATGAATCATATTTTTAAGTCTAGAAGGTTTTTCAGGGTTAAATAGAAAATTTATGAATTTTACGTTTAAGTCCCTGAACTTTCTGTAAATTACCCTTTTGTCCCTAAATTAGTTTCTAAGTTTTTTTCAAGTGGATTGGGCTAGAATCCTTGTTTCCAATCTCAAATGGTCGTGGCTTTGAAGCCCAAGTTTTTCTAGTTCATGGATTAGTTCCATAAAGCCTATTTGAAACTATACAAGTTTCCTATTTTAAGCCTAATGCTTAAATTTTCAAGTGGGCCCCACAAAAATGAACCCAAGCCCAAACTAACCCAGCCCATGCGCAAGCCCATGAGGATTGATGGCTGCCTCATTTGTTGTTGGATGAATCAAGATTTTTCTAGAGTGTTCCACAATTTTCTACATCATTCTTGATTATTCTATATCATTCTTGATTCTTCTCAAACCTTCATGAATTGTCCTAAAATATCTTTGACACATAAATTCAGCCAACAAAGTCAAGATAAGCTTGCATTAAATGTGGAAAAATCATCATCATGACACTTTATTGACAATTTGCAAACTAGTCCTTCAACTTATGGAATCTTTGCAAATTGGTCCTTAGAACTTAATTGCATTTGGATCCTTTTAGCAAGACAACTCATCACCATCTAGATCCTTCCCAAGATGGCGCCACTATCTCTATAAATACCATACTCTCACTTTTCACTTAGTTTCTTTTGCCATTTGTTTCCAAAACCCTAAAGTTCATTAGTCTCTTAGTGCTAAGTTTGTAAAACAAGTTCTTGGATTTCCTTTGTCATTGATCTTCAAGAGGTAAATTCAAATCTTCATTCTTAATCATGCCTATGTTCTTTAGAAAGTTTCTTAATTCAAGGCTTATATCATAGTTGTTCATCACTTTAAAGTTTCTAACCCTAAAACTTTGAAAAGTCATAATAAATTCTAGAGAAATCACATGATGATGAAACTTCTTTATATCTTCTTGATATCATGCATATTATCTAAATACAAGAGCATGATGTAATAAAAAATTTCTTTCCTAAAAATCTAGCCTTGGCCGAATCTAGCAAATTAGGGTTGGTAGAGTTTTGTTCATGTGTTGTCATATATGATCATGTATTCGCTATGGCATGTATGTCTACTCACTCTAATCCATGTTAGTTTCTTAAAATGAAAATCTTACTCAAAAATCTTTATGTTGGCCGAAACCCTAGGTGGGTTAGATTTGTTGAGTTTTGTTCATAGTTTTCATAAATGATCTTGTTAATCAAGCTATTAGTATGCATGCTTAATAAATCCAAGTTGGTTTATTAAACTAAGAACCCTAGCCCTATGAACACGTTGAGGCCGAATCCTTGTATAAAAGAGTTAGGAAGTTTTGAGTTTGAAACTTAGTTGTTTAGTTGCTAATCTATGAGTTAGGTTAATCAAGGATCATCAATCCATGACTTAATCATGATTAGAAATTTTAAATCATTCAAACACCCTAGAGGTCGTGACTATGTATTAGGGTTTAGAATGTTTTAGTTTCTTGATTTGTAACTATTTGGTTGTAATGGTTGAAGGTTAGTTGAGTACGACGTTTACGAGGTAACCGAAATTCCGAAGGAATCTGTAAGTTCACCAAAAAGTCTTCAAGAGGTAAGAGGGGAACACCGGAGGATTTATTCAATGGCTATATGCTATCCCGTGGTTGTTTGTAATTATTTGTTTGTTAGTATTTATTTATGTTGTCTATTGTTGTGTTATTTGTGTCTGTGTGGTTTTTAATTGCGTTAATTGTTTATCTACAATTATATTATGCTGCTGTGATGCATGATCTGCCTGGGAAATATCTGTGATATAACTGTTGGTTGATGTGTGAGAAGCCTGACAGTGGTCAGTGCACAATTAAGTAAATCGGATAAAAGCTTTAAGAAGCTTCGCAAATTATATTCAATGTTTTAATGGCAAAATGTTGATATATAATATTAAAGGAATTTTATTTTGAGGAAAATGAGGAGTTTTGGAAAAGGGAATTATGAGTCACAACGAGCGCGAAACCGTGAAAATATTTTAGCACTGCTAAATTTCACGTAAGAAACCCGGAATATTACAAAATATTCTTTCATGAAATTAATTGGTGAAAATAAGTTAATTATGATTTTAGAAAATTAATTAAGTTGAAAAAGTTAAGTTTTTGGCTTAAAAGCCTTAAAAAATAATATTTGACGACAAATTTGGAAAAGTGTAGACGGCAAGTATTTTCGAAACGGCAGTGCATATTTTGAAGAAATTAAACCTCAAGTGACTCATTAGTTTGTGAAAAACTAAGTTTTTATTATTTAAGGATTTTATAATGAATTTCTACCTTGGAAAAGAATTTCTGAAAATCAAAAGTTGATTCAACCATGTTGAAAGTACAGTTGGACTTAGTAACCGAGACGTCGGGGTACTAAGGTCCTGTGTTGTGATGGACTCAATCATTTGGACTTTGAGGGCCTATACCGTATACGTGAGGTATACTGTGTTGAAACATTGAAGATGTTTTCTAGTACCACGAACCTAAGACTGGTGCACCGGTCGAGAGGTGTCGTGATTGAGCACTCGGACAGTGAGGTCCTGTGTTGTGATAAAAGTTTTAACAGTGTTTTAAAACTATGTGAGTCGTAAGCCATTTTGATCTTCGGCAAAGAAAGATTGAACACAAAGAAAAGAACAAAACAAAAGTGTTTTACATGCATTTGGCAGACGTGCCTGCGGTTTGTGGTTTGATGCATCAATTACCAGCGGCGAAAGGTAATTACGATATGCATTTATCTCATGTGCCTACTGAGGACATGGAGACCCCATCTTACTTGCTATTGGTGCCCTGAGTGTGGACAATAGCAATGTTAATGGTCTTGTGTGCCTGGCCTTGTGTGCCTGTGTGGATGGGAAAAGGTTGCGCACCTATTGGCAGAGTGCCAAGTTAGCCAGTGTGGCTATGGAGTCTGATCAACTCATATTATGTTGGGATATCTCATGAGATTAGGACGAAAATTAGATGACGAATATGAAGTGTCATGCATAATTTCTATGGATGATGTTTGGGGTGTTGAACCCACTGATAAACTGTTTGTTTATAAATGTTTGTATTTGGTAAATGCTGATGTGTTTATATGGTGGCTAGTATGTAGTTATTGAGTAAGATCCATGTATTGGTTTCTCACTCTTACACATTCAGATGAACCCGGATATACCGTTGGTGCAATTGAGGGTTCGAACTATCATATTTGATCGTGCACAATACGGTGGTGCCTGGGAGATTAATCTTGGGGCACTCAGCGCCACCTACCATGGCCCGAGTAGAGAAGTCATCGGTACAATGGAGGAAGGACCACAACAGAGAATTCATGTAGTGGAGACGGTTGAGGTATCTCTACCTCCAGTTTGGCTTTACCTACAGTACTTGGAAGAGCATGGATTGATGGATCCGCCTCAACCACATCCTCTTCAGATATTAGGACCTGAGGAACCTCCTGCTGAAGTGGAGTTAAATGAGGGAGAGGAAGATCCGGAGGAATACATTGAGGACGATCCTGAGTTTCAACCTCCTGCGGTTGATGATGGAGATTCTTTGGATGACGCATCGGAAGCGGAGGCATCATCGTCAGATTCGTCAGTTGTAGGCGGGATTGATCATCATGATCTTCCCAATGGGTTTGAGTAGCTTGACCAGCTTTAGGTAGAGTTTTTGGGATAGTGAGTCTTGACAGTTTTGATCTGGCTTCAGAGAGCCATAAGTTTTTGAATGCGGTTCTGAACTACTTGTTGCCGATGTGTATATATATCTTTATTTTCTTTGCTTAGTTTGATGGAGAATAGCCTGTGCTTATGATGGCTCTTTTGTTATCTTCTATTATAGGTTTCATGTATGTAAAAAGGTGATGTGTGTGTGTGTGTGTGTGTGTGTGTGTGTATATATATATATTGTGTATGTTTGCAAGGGTTCTACGTAAAAATAAATAAAAAATTCAACACTATTTTTGTAAAGAAACGTTTACTCAAATATATATTTTCCGAAAGTAACCAGTGTTAATAATTTAATTTATGTTCTTGGGTAATAGTGTGATGACCCTAGATTAGGGTGTCGCAGCAAGACTATCTCATGCTTCTTTTGTAGTGGAAGCAAATGAAATCTTCTCCCAATTATCTGGATCAACACATTGATGGATGATGAAAAGAGCCTTGCTATCTTTTTTCCTGTGATCACGATGAGTTGCCTTTTGTTCATCTGTTGGAATCTTCTCAAGTTCTTTACATCATCAATCACGATTTTTAGCACGTCTTGAAACTGAAAGAGCACCCTCATTTGAGAATTCCATCGATCATAAATCTTGGTAGTCAGAATAGGTAGATTTGCTGGAAAGTTTGTTGGAACCAAAGCGGTTTTGTTTTATTTATTCTCTAGGTTTTGATGTTAACAAAAGAATTAAATTTGCTTGGCAAAGTGTTAGTTGAGATCTAACTTGTGCTTTCAGTTATGCAGGAACGCTTTTATAAGTAAAATAAACTTGGGATAAGTTCCAATTGAAAAATGCGCGTCCACTCCTGTAGACGGGCTGCTCAAGAACTGTGGTAAAGTTACCTTGTTGTTTAATTAAGTAGACTGGCTTTCTTTAGTAGACGAGGCTATAAATGAATACCTAAATAACTTGTTAGGTACAGAAAGTCAAAAGTCTTGAAAATAAGCACACCCATCTTGCCTTGTCAGCAGACGAGTGCTATCCTTGAAACTCAGGTATACATCCGTATTGGCTAACTAAAATTCAGTAGAAGTCCATAGTGCCACGTCATTGGACGGAGTTTCTCTAAGGACTTAGCAAGTCCAAAGACTTGTGTGGACGAGCGCTTCTACCACACCAGTGGACGAGCATAATAAAATCTTGTGTAGATGCGTTCTTAAACTAAGTGCCTGTAGACGGTTCTATATGTTCTATATCTTTACTACCTTGAATATGATTTAATGCAATCTGGTCCACGATGAATTTATTTCAAATGAATATTTGTTCTTCCCATTTGTTTTTATCCGATTAATGTCTTGTTTCCTTTGAGAAAATTCATAGTACTATCAAGGAAATACAAAAAGTATATAGTACAATTGGAATTGCAAAATGATCTGTACGATGACATCTTTATTGCTGGACAAAAGCCGGGTTATACACAAAGGAGGAAAGAAAGTTTTTAAGGTACAATTGCTCAGAACAGTGAGCCTACATTATGTGATTTTCTGATAACCAAGGATGCTTTTCAACACGACCCAAATCAAGCTATCAGTCTCAATGGATATCATGCATTTAATGCTATCTCTATAATGGGACTATTCAAATAACCGTTGAAGATTTACAAGAGAAGTTGAAGACCACTATATATATAGAAGGTCTCAAGCACTAAAGAACAACTTTTGCCATTTGAACAATTACAAGATATTCAAAGCTCATATTCTCGTTGTAAAGCAAAAGTCTGTAATTCTTAAGGTTATATATTTGTAAAATTATTTAGTAGATCTTAAACCTTCATACCCTCACATATAGCGCGTTAGAAAGATCTCAGAAAAATCCCTGTGATTGAGTTAGAGCCTGAAGAGGCTTGGCAAGAAAGCAATACCTGTAGCCTGGAGAGGTGAAGAATACTTGTTGTAGAAACTATTTGGAAATAGTAGAGAAAATCCTTCGAGTAGAAGGGACTGGACGTAGCTCTTAGTTGGAAGAGAGTGAACCAGGATAAAATACCTGAGTGGATTTTCTATTCCTTATCTTTTACAGTTTTATTTATTTAGACTAACTGTGGGATTTGATTTTTTTGGTTTTGTTAATCTTTTAAAAAAGATTTCTTGTGTGCTTAAACTTTTTATCTTCTGCTTGTGAAAAGGTTTCTCAAAAAGGGTTTTTGTGAAAATAATTAACAAACACAATTCAACCCCCTTTCTTGTGTTTACCTGTGCCAACTTCAAAGTTGACATTCATAGATGTAATGATTCTTGATGGAATCAGAATCGAAACACAGCTCTAGAAACCAATTTTTTTGGAACAATCATACACTCACACACTGATCTCACTCTCAATTATGCACACTCATGACTCAACATAGATAATAGAAAGAAGAAAGCAATGTATCACACAAAATTGCACTGAAAAATTCCTCACTATTTATTGCATATATTTCTCTCTCTTAATCACACAGTAATACACTAGTATTTATAGCATCACTACAAACTATAAACTGTTGTTATTATCAACCACTGTAACAACTATCAATTAACAATTAGAAGCTTATTAACTAATCAACTAATATAACAAACTCGTATTGAATTACACTTCATTAAAACATAAATAAGATAAAAATAATGGCAAAATTAAAGGCTTTTATTTGAATATATTAAGCATACTCTTTACTGTATCATTAAATTCATAATCACCATTTTTGTGTGTTGACAGATATTTTTTTTATATAGTACCACACATCAATAACTTTGAATAGAAATAAAAAAATTCCAAAATTAATATAGCAAAATTAACAATAACAACAAAGGAAAACTGCACGAATCAAGAAGACCATAATGTTTATGCAAGTTATTTCAACAACACAATAATCTTATTTAGGAGTTCATAAATGGCAAGGTTCATGCACCTTTTAACATTTTCAAATTAATGTGCCAAAGATGGAATCTCATCCAGGTGCCAAAGATCCACGAGGGAATCATATCCTTCCTCGTTCCTTGTTTTGGTGCTTTTATTTTTGCACTTAATGCACCTTTTTGTAAGACAAAAAATAAGCTTTCTCAAACACGAGAGATCCAATTCGTTTCGCAGGTCACGGATTTTGTACAACTTAACAAATGTACCATAAGGTTTATCCCAAATGGGACAATGGCATATATTCACAACCTCCAAACATTCCAAGGATTGGAGTATACGATACAAAGCTTTCTAGCTTGTTCACCATTGTTCCAATACTTAAGGCCTTGAGTTTTGGGGTATATTTGATCAAGGCATCAGCATCATCTTCACTAAAGGTACCAGTAAATTTCAGTTCCAAGATGTTCTTGCAATAGTTTCCAATTGCAGAAAAAAGGTGGTGTTGATTGACCATGGGGGTAATAGTAATCGACTCAAGGCCTCCCCATGAACTCATTGCAATATCAATTACAAGTTTGAGTGTGGTAGAACTAGTCGTTTTAGTTCTGGCGTCCTAAAAAAAACACACTATAAAATATTTGTAATTTAGTGCGCTACAATGTCAGCATGTTTTATTGTTATAAGGTTATATATCATAGGAGAAATGCTACCAACACACTCTCTGACACTTTCTTACTAACACATCCTTTTTTATTGGTTAAAATTCAAATTAATTCTAATATTTTGGAAATGGCTTTCACTAATACATGTAGGTCTGTCTCACTTGAATTCTATAGAATCCTTATGAATTTCAACCAATATGAGATAATGTAAGAAATAGAGTGTTAGAGGATATATTGCTAGCATTTCTCAAAACATAGTGAAGTGTACAAACAATAAGTTTAAAATGTTACCTTGCAGCAGCAAAGATTAAATGCTTATCCCTTAAGTATACATAGAAATTAAATATTAAGCAATTAGTCTTTCCATTGCTTCGATCTAGAGCATATTCCATCAATCGAGTCATTCTTGCATTGGAATGTTTATCAGACCAAGCATTTAGAGTCTTGGATATCCCAAAGTGAGAGGTCATTCCATGTAGATCAAGCTTATTCCATAGTGTAGTGTCAAGACTTGCTTTGTACCATAAAGATTTACAAACCATTGAGACTACTGCAACGTCCACAACATTGAGGGCCATAAAGATTTTTACCAAAGCATCATAGCACAAATGCTCATTGGAGTTGTTGGTGTTAGACCTGCTTTCCTTCATTGCTTGATGATTCCTGCATTATATTATTATGACATTAGATGTTTCAAATGTTCATTTTTAACTTTGTCATGAACTACCAAATGCAAAAGTTGAAGAAAATCCTACAATCTTATTCAAAATGTTATATGTGGATCCGGACAACAGCACCCTCCACAAAAGAAAATAAATAAACCAATGAATTGATATGTTTGAACTTAATCTATGAACTAGTTAAGTACATGACAAATTTTATACAGAGGGAAAAATTAAGATGAATAAAGTGGCAAATGAATAGATTCTAACAATATATTTTTAAATAAATATTTCGTTCAAGTATAAGTCACAATTTTGGATTCATAAACAATCAATTTTCATATCCTTTTCGCCCAACATTTATAATGAATATCTAAGAAACAAAACTGGTCCAAAAATCTATTGAAAGATGCTTTTAGAATGAGATGAATTGAATAGTCACTGCAGCAGGTTCTTTAATAGGGATGCAAATCTGCTGTCCCAAAACTTGGTGTCTCAGTGTCCCTTACCAAATAAATGTTGAGAATATGCCCAAATGTTAACGAGTTAAGATTTTATATTATTAAGTGACAAATTATCATTGGTGGGGAACAGAAAATGTGACAGAAAAGTGGGACAGAGAATATTCATCCTTTTAATAGAACTAGAAATTCTTCCTTCAATAGTCATTTAAGGAAGAACAAACTTGAATCGCATACATCCTTTTAAACATAATTTTTGTTTTTTATGCACTCAGAATAAGAATACGACACTTAGGTTAACGTATCTAGAGTGGGTGTAATTGGATGTTATCTAAATGAATAGAATTATAACTTGTTCACCTTAGAAATTTCATATCAAAGTGATAAAGCACGAAAATTACAAAAGCAATATGGCGAAACATTCTGACTTTGGATAAAAAAAAATCATGTCTTATTATTTGATATCTTTAAATTTTGGAAATATTTGACGTTGCACTCTCACTTTACAGTCACAAGAACAAAATGATTTGTAAATTAGACGAATAATCAGTGACAAAAATAATTTGAGAAATTAAAATAATGAAACAGTTAAAAGGAAAACAAAACCATATAAACATATTAATAAGTTCATCCACGACCAGTATTTATTTATTTATTTTTGATCAAGCATCCACGACCAATTTGTTTAGCTGGATTATGTCTTGTTTTTTATATCGAAATTCAAGGAGGCAAAAGTATGTGAGGAAGATAAAAAAAAATGAGAAATACAAAGAAAAGGGAATGATAAAAGAAAGAAAAACGAACTTAATGAAAAAGCGTACCTCTTACTCTGAGCTCTAACGAAGTTAAGTGAAGGAAGAAGTTGAGATTGTTTAAAATATATAGAGCTGGCCAAAACCTGCATTCCTATCTACAGTAATGCAAAAAATAAAATTATCTTATGTCCTTTTTTTTTTTTTTGACTGGTTATGTCCTTATTAGCATGATCACATGAATTTGGCACCTAAGCAACTGAAGATTCAATGTATATTTGTAGCTTTAATCAAAAGTTATTTTTTCACCAATTTAAAATGATTACTATATTTTATAACGGTAAATAAAAAAATTTCGTCAACCACTCAAATTAAACGTTTTTGTTAAATGTCTAACAAACGTATATTTGATCACTTCCATAAAAGAAAGCAGAGAATAAATGCTACAAAAATCATTCAAAGAGAGAATAAAAAAAAAATCATTCAAAGTAAAAACATAACACAATTGAATGCACTTAATACCGTCAAAGCATTGTTTGACTTTCCATTTAAAATTACCTAAGCAACGTTCCTTTACTTCATTTCTTCTACTTTCTTTCTAGAGATGGTAAAATGGGTTGGAATTGACGGGCCAATCCGTTTAATACGTCATTTTTGATGGGTTGTGTTGAGGTTCCCAACTCATCACCCCATATTGACCCGCTCTGCTTACTCATCAAGAAAACGGGTGGTGGACGGGGCACGACGGGGCAAGTTGGTCCAGCATCCCATTTTTTAATAAATAATTAATTTTTTATGTTACAATTATTTTTGTTTACTCACCCATAAAGTTATTAGTGATTAGTTAGTCCATCTCGTTTCGTAATTATTTGTATATTTATATGTTTTTATTTTACAATTACTCATCCGTTAGGACTATATATAATTTGTATGTAGTTCATTCCTTTCAGTAATATATTTATATACTAGTAAGCCTACTATAAAAAATAATTATTTATATTTTGTGATGTTTTAAATGGTATTGATATATTAGTAATTTTAATTTTAATTTTTTCACTTTTTTTAATTTTATTATTTTTTGGCATGCTAACACACCAACCCACCATTAAAAGGGGGGCTGGGAGATTAAACCCATTTTATCAAAATGGACCAACCCGCGTCGCCCCGTTTTCGAAGAGTCAAGGATAGAGCGGGGCTGGTTGGCCCGTTTTGTCATCTTTATAATTCATTCTTCTCCAAGCTATCAGTTAAATTCATGTTACTTTCTCTGATTTGGTAATTGCCTCTCCCTCTAGTTTTAAACTTCACTATTTTTTTTTTCTTTATCATTCATCATACTATGATTTTGACAAGGATGACTTAAATTTGAAGCACCTTACAAATTTCAATTAACAATTTTTACAGCTCACTACAGAAAATTTTTACCTAGTGATCACTATATATCTATTATATTTAAACCTCTAATTATTAATTAATAAACGTGTAGTGCGAGAATGTTGGGTCCAAGACTTGGATGAAAGCCAGTAACTCCTTGAACACAAAATCAAACACACACGAGAAAATATGGCAAACACAAGGTGGACAACAACACCTCTTAGAACTCATTGCATAACACTACCTCCTATTGGAAAAAATTCTTTCTTTAACTCCAAACCCAACTCCACTGACCCTATTGCCAAATTCCTAAATCAGTTGCCTTTACCATTTTACTTTCTATTAGTGTATAGCTGCCTATTAAACCTTGTGCTCATTAGGCCTCCCTCAACTCATGGATCATGCCACTAAGAATAATCAGTCCTACGTACCCCCACTAACTTTTTAATTGACTCACTAAATCAGTTTCAATGAAAACTTGAATTTTCATTTTCCATAGAATTTATATCAACCCGCCACTTTGAGCTTTTCCTCCCTCTTCCTAAAAGCCATCCACAACCACTTTCCTAGCAATGCGAAATTAAAAGCCATAATATTCTTGAATTCAATGTTTTAAAAATTGGACTGGTTATTGAACCAGCGAAGACAATGGTTTAAGGTTCAATGGTTCAAGGTCGAACCAATAATAATTAAATATAAATTTTTAATATTATATATCACATTAAGTAATAAACTTAAGGGAAAAAGTCAAATTTTAAAGTAACATAAAATAATAATATTATATATTTCATAAGATAAAAAAAAATCAACAAAGAAGAATAAATAAATAAAACTCATGTATATGTATTTTTACAACTTATCGATGGACTTTTATGTACTAAAAATATTTTTTTTTTTAAAATGAAAAATAAAAGATGACCAGCTCGAACCAGTTCTGATCAACGGCTTTTGACCGATTTGCACTGGTTTTGGACCGGTTCTTGACCAATTGTTACCGGTTCTGAAACCAGTCGATTTTGGGGATTCAATGTATTAGACACCTGACTGATTCCCCGTCCAAACGGTCGAATCGATCGATCCGCTCCGGTTTTCAAAACAATGCTTAACACCCAACCCACCCACCCACCTCTCATTCCTTACAAACATAATTCCAAGCTAACCAGTGTTTCTTTTTCTTTCCTTTAATGCCCGCCCCCATAATAAGAAAATTTTAAAGCGTCGTTGTAGAGTAGAAATGATACCTTTAGGGGCTTTAAAGAAATAGAGAAAGGATATCAGTCTGGAATACAAGACTGACCTTAAAAGAATCACTCTATTACCCAGAAAGATATGTTTACAGTTCCATGAAGACAACCTTCTTCTCACCTTTTCGATCACTGGCTGCCAAGTTGTTTTTTCTCCTTGAATCCCCACCAATGGGCAATCTTAGGCACATGAAAGATAACTCACCCACTTTGCAATTCAGCATTTGTGAAGCATCCTCAAGCCATAGTTAAATCATCAACATTAATATCCACCAACTGGCCCTTATAAAAATTTACCTTCAGTCCTAATGCGCTAACTCAAACAGTTGCAATATTGATTTAATTTCTCAAGCATTTTGGAAATTACTCTTCTCACCAATAATCAAAGTATCACCAGTATAGTATAAATGTAAAACGCTTTGTCCCTTTCTCACCAAACTGACAGTGATACCAATGAAAAATCTCTGAATCTTGAGCTTCCTGAAACTTTATACTTAGACCTTCTGCAACAATGAGAAACAAGAAAGGAGAAAGAGGATCTCCTTGTCTTAATCCTCTCCCAACACTAAATGTCTCGGTTGGACTCCCATTAACTATTTTTCTTATACTATATTTATATGATTATAGCCAATGTATTAAAGCTAAGTAACTTTAGTTGTTCTCAAAATTAACTCACTTAATTTTACCTTATGTATTACTACAAAGAGGTCTAGACATTTTTCCATGTATCAATAATCATTTTACCGAAAGAATCAAAGATTCAGTCTTGTTCTTGGTTTGTTGCTAGAACGGCTGCTTCTAATATGTATTCTTCATATTGGTCTTTTAGTCCAATTAAATATGTTAGGTCTATCTCTTAAATTTTTTGGGCTTTGTTTCCGACTCTCTTGTATAAAGGTTAGAGTAACTTTTGTACTCCCTTTAATATATTTTTGCCTATCAAATAAGAAAAACCATTGGTAAAGCTTTCCTTGTTCACCATTGTGCACTGAAACTTGAAGATGTCAAGCTTTGCGATGTGCCTAACTCTTTTTTTTTTTTTTTTGCAAGCCCTACATTAGACTTTTTATTTTAAGTTTAGGAGAAGTTGTTCCCCCTTCATACGATAAGATATCATTAAAATTACTCACTACCTATCTAATGATGGGCCTAATGGCAACTTTGTTCTTGAGGCTATATAAATTTTATTTCTATTGATCCATTTCTTATGCATGTGGTACTTCCATTTTCGCTTGTTGATGCTGTGTAGAATGCCCATTTTCTGTCTTTTCATACCTTTCCTTTTCTTTACCTAGTATGAAAAGAAAAGGTACGTACATTAATATCAAATTCAAGTAGTCTCTCTAAAAATTTGTTATTATTTGAGTTATAGTTCTTTGACATCTTTTCATAACCTTTTTGAAATACAATAACTCATCAAAATTTAGTTGCTTCAATATCATCTAAATCATTTGCACTTGTTCATGATTGTTTTCCAATTTGATGCCCTTATTTATGGTTTAAAATACTTCGACAAGCGCCTACCTGTTTTGAAAGGCCAAAGAGAGATTTTTTTTATGATAGAAAAAAGGCCAAAGAAAGAAAACACTTCAAAATTTTGTGGTAGATGATATTATTACTCTATACATTTATTTTTCTAATCATATGTTATAGGCAGTTTTGAAGATTTGAATTTGAAAACCATCCCTAATTTTTGTAATGTTATTCATATTTCACATGTGTACTAGAGTTCATAATTTTTAAATATTATTATTATATAAATTAATCTATCAATATATCCTTTCCATTATTGTTATTGGTACATCTCGAGGTGGATTTTTCCCGACTTTGTTAAAGGAGTTAAATACGACTTAATGATTTTTGTATTGCTTTTAGAGATAACTTTAATGTACTGGTACCATTGTAAGCATTGGAATGAGGCAACTAGCCCTCTCCCTAAAAGTTTTCCCAACAAAAAGAAATAAAAAAACTTTACAACATATTTTTTTCTACAATCACCCTTTATTTACAATAAACAAGAGAAAAAGAATGACAAAATTAAAGGCATTTTCTTGAATATATTAAGCAACGAAGAAATATTTATAGTGATAAAAAGAATTGTACTGATAAACAATAACAACACAAATAAGTTTTGGATTGTACAAATATTTACAGTGTTTGATAATTGTAGAAAAACGGCGGCGATGCCTGACTATGTGGGTAAGAGTAATGGACTTAAGGCCTTCCCGCCATGCCCTCGTTGCAAAATTGATTCCAATTTTCGACAAGCGACCTGAGATTGGTAGAACTAATCGTTTGAGATCTCGTGTCCTAAAAAAACACATATACGTAAGTGTATAAATAGTAAGTTTAAAGAATTAAAGTACTACTAATACACTGACAACCATAAAAAGTTTTACACTGACATCCACTAATATCTTAACACGTATGCTTTTATTTTAAAAATCAAGTGAGAGAAACAACAATAATATCGATTTGTCAAAATATCATATTGGATGTCTATGTAAAACTAATTTATATTGACAGTACATACAAATTAAACTCAAGTTTGAAATGTTACCTTACAGCGGCAAGGAATAAATGCATATCCATCAAGCATACATAGAAATTAAATATTAAGCAAGTAGTCTCTCCGTTGCTTAGATGTAGAGCACGGTTCAAGAACTGAACCATTCTTGTACTTGAATCTTTATCAGACCAAGCTTTTAATTTCTTGGGTATACCAAAGTGAGAGGTCATTCCACTTAGATCAAGCTTATACCAGAGTGCAGGTTCACGACTCGCTCGGTACCAAGATTTACAAACCATCGAGACTACTGTTAGGTCTACAACATTGAGGACCATGAAAATTTTAACCAGAATATCATTGCACAAATTCTGATAGGAGGTGTTGGTAGTAGACGTACTTTTCTCCATAGCTTAATGTTTCCTGCATGTATCATTATGACATTAGATGTAATTTCACATGATTATTTTTATGACTTTGTCATGAACTACCAATTTTTATGTTTCTACCAAGCATATGAATTAGTTAATTACATGACAAATTTTCGACAAAGGGAAAAATTAAAGAGGGATAAAGTCACAAATGAACATAGATTCTTACAATATATTCTTAAATAAATATTTCGTTCAATACGTCGCAATTCTGGAATCACAGCGGTAAATTTTCATGTCCTTTTAGCCAAATTTGTTATAAATATCTAAGAAACAAAACAGACCCACACTAGTGCACAAAGGGGATTCCACATCGGTTATTTTTGGCTTTCCACATCGGTTTTGAAACTGATGTGGAAACGACCGATGTGGTTTATTGCCACTTTACACATCGGTTTTAAAACCGATGTGTAAAGTATATTTTAAACATCGGTTTAATACTAACCGATGTGTAAAATTAATTTAGCAATTGATAAGCAGTTGTAAATTTAACTTTCTACATCGGTTTTACCTAAAACCGATGTGTAAAATTGACCTTCTACATCGGTTTTATAAAGAACCGATGTGTAAAGTTAAATTTACACATCGGTTTTATGTAAAACCGATGTAGAAAGTTAAATATACACATCGGTTACTGAGAACCGATGTGTAAAATCTCTTTTTTTTTTAATCTGTTATTTACATTTCAATCATTCCTGTTTCACTAATGCAGATCAATAAACAAACCAAAGAAGATTCTCGATCAAAACAAGAAACAACAACGAGAACACCAAACCAGTTTTGACACAATCATTCAAAAGCAAAACATACTTCATTCAATTTTCTTATGAATGAAAACAACACTTTATCAAAGCTACATCAAAACACGAGAGAAGAAAAATTGAACCAGACCTGAGCACTAATACATATCATCAGTCAAAGGTACGTACACTATAGCTAGTATATGATAAGTTTTTAAACTAACTACATATATACAAACTATGGGTGGTACACTTCAAGAAAGAAAGTTGCCCAACGCCTCTTTATGATGTTGATGTCAGAACCAGACAATGGAGATGGATTGTTGAATATCTGCAAGTTTAATTGGACAAAAGATTATTACTTTTAAGTAATAAACTAACATAAAACATATAACGAATCTATACTATTACTTCTAATTGTTTCTATTAACATTTACCTCACTCCATCTTTCAGTGATCCCGGAGGAGATAATTTCCAACATCCACTGCATCACATAGTAGCCACATTCCCATGACCCACGTTGTATACGTGACTACGTACAAATGAAACCCAATTAGAATATGAGGAATTAAATAAAATAGAAATCAATTATTGTACCCACTGCATTTGATGCATTTGAACTAATAAATATCTTACGCTGGGAATAATCCATCTGATAGCCCGAGTACGCCTTTCACCACGCTGCATGTGGGATGCATTAATAGACCTATCATGACAAAAACATTAATTAAAGTATATATAATAGATTTCAGATAATTAAAACAACTGCATTACTGATTATAAAGTATTTTAACGCTTACGTTTCGATGATCGTCTTCAGTTCATTCGCCGGCTCATGTCTCAATGAGCAGAAGAAGACCACGACGTTCATTCTTGGGTACAAGAGCAACAGTTGCCAATGCTTGCTGTATTTGCTGAACAATTAGTGACTGTAAGTCATATATAGTTATACTTAAATTAATAACCGGTACTTACTTATTGAGATAAGGCGCAAGATAGAATTGATGATCGTCTCGGGCAAGTATATCACGTATGGTAGTGACCGGGTCTTCCGATGCTACGAGAACATCACCCTGAATGAACATGGGGTCAATGAACCCATAAAGGGCGAGGTTACCCTGATCGACTAACATACGATGCAGATACCTAATATATTGGAAAAACATGTTAATTATCATTGTATTTAAAAATTAATTACGTACTTAACTTATAAATAAAATGTACTTACGTGCACCAAAACGATATGTGTGCAGAACTGGCCATTTCTTTATTGAGTGCCATCTCCATAAGTTCTTTCTTTGGTATATACAGTTCACCGGGTGGCATCATGTTCCAACGTTACCAATGCCTGCATCATCCTCCATGGTGACAACCTCGTATAGCAAGATCTTTGAAAACATCACCATGGCCAGGTGCCCCTTTGTCGATCCCCTAAACAACATAGATATATATTAGTAATCACGGATAATTAAGTTATTTAATTCGTTATGAACTAAATGGTCAAATGAATACCTTGACAGAGCGGACATCTCGGTCTTCCTAGATCCGACCTTTTAGGCACAATATCATTTCCAACATCCTATAACAAATACAAATAAAGCATTATCTTTAAACAATAATAAATATATTTCAACTATGAATATAGAAAAACACAACTAACCGAATACCTCAGATGCAACAAGAAAGCTGACCAGTCTTCTTGGCCGGAGGATGAAGTTACAGGGGCCCGACCCACTGTTTGAACCTCCTCGGTGGGCACGGGGACTCGAGCATCGACATCTCGAATAATCTCAACAGACACCCTCGGATGATCGTCCTGGTAATAACCGATGGTGTATGGTATTACCTAACTTATTATATGCCCTACCCAATGCCACTAAGCGGCGATGATGATGATGATCATCAACATACAGCTCACACCTATCAGGGTCGTCATCATCATCATCATCATCATCATCATCATCATCATCATCATCAGCAGCAGCAGCATCATCATCATTTTCAGGATGATGAGGAGGATCACATGAGCCCTTAGTGCTCACATGGACAGAGGGTTGGACAGAGGGTTGGACACCTACTGTCATCTCACTTGGGACAAAGAAGTAAATATTGCCATCTGCTTGGGCAAACCGCTCGTTCATCTCCCGTCGAAGCTCAGCTGCAATCTCCTGTTTTAGTTGTGCTCTATCTCGCAATGTAATCCCTGTGGCATTGGTGTGAAGATGAACCATGGTATTGGCGAATGCCGACTCCCCATCCAACACCAATGACACGGCCCGGGTGGTCCAGGTTTACCGATGGCAGTAGATAAGATATCATTGCGTCCTCTAGGAACAAAGGTTCCTTGGGTTAGCTGATCATCCAAGGCATCCTATCACATAAAAATATCAGGTCACATTACAATTCGGTAACAATCTTAAAATGACAATTACAACAAACTATACTTACAATCCTCTCAGCTACTTGGCGGGCCTCCTCGGATGTATATTGTCCCGTTTTTCTTTGTCGGCCCCTCTTCCATGAACGATGGCGTGGGGGTGGAGGTGGATCAACAACCTCTGGAAGATTTTCAGCATTAGGATCCGCCTGAGATGCTGCCTCCTGACGTGCTTTCTTTTCCTCTTCAACCATTTTCTGAACAAGCTTTTTATATCCCCCACGAGACATGACATGGGGGTAGACATTCTTGCTTTGGTTTTCCTGCCCCTTTTTCCTCTTCTCCTGTTATAAATAAAAGACAATTAAATTACATAAGTAAATGAAATTAATGCAATTACATAAATTTAGAGACAAATCAAATAAGTTAACCTGAAAGCTGGGATCATGTCGGCTCTGAACAAAGCGATCCCACGTCGCCTTGTCAAGAAACGGATACACCTCAAGTGGGTTCTTTTTACTTTTTGGATTGAATATATAGTATCCGCCTGTGTCGGCCTTAAAACCCCTCCAACGCTCTCCAAAGATACTTGAAGAACGCTTCTTCATAGCGTATGTATCCGGTATGTCAAATGTCAACTACATTAAGACCAAAAGAATCAACGAATTACTGTATGATATTATTAAGATAAAAATAAAGTAGATACAGACAAACACGGGACGTAGAAGTATAGATACCAGAATACTCTCCCATATCTGCTCCTTCACGTCCGCCGGTACATCTCTCCACCTATCAATGAGTATACTAGGCCTGTTCCTAGCAAGGGTCGCCACAAAACTGGTAAACTGATCTTCCATTGGCCCAATAGGTTTGAGGTTATCATCAAAATCTACTCTTATCCTCTGATTTGACCCACGGTTGGCAGTCAAATGCCTCATCCGGGTGGCACGTCTACCCTTTCTACCTGTGAGACGGGGTCTCTGACCCGCTGCATGAAGGAGGTGTATCCTCATGATCAGCCATGTATACCTGTTTAAACACAAAAAAAAAAAACTTGTTAGTATGTCAGGATAAATATCAAACATAACTTATAAATATCGATCAACGTACATAAACATAACTTATAAATATCAACGTAAACACATAATATGCCAAACTTGATGGTAATATCAAACTAAACTTACTTTGTGGTCAATTAGTAAAGTTCTCCCATAACCCTTCTTGGTGATCATTACGAGTAGCATGTACATCATCCACTTCATTTTCCTCATTGAAATTAGGCACTCGTGTTGAGAAAGAAGGAGTATCATAAATATCAAGAGTTGAATCGTGATTTCCCTCACTACCGTTATACATGTTTTTTCCCTGGAGAACCACTGACCACCTTTTGTTAGAAGGATCACGGATATAAAACACTTGTTTTGCTTGGGATGCCATGATGAAAGGTTCCTCTTTATTACCTACCTTACTAAGGTCCACCAATTTGAATCCTAACTCATCGGTTTGCACACCATTGTTACCTTTCGACCCACCGACATTTAAAAACAGGTACTCTAAACTTCGTGTAATCAACCTCCCATATCTCTTCAATGATTCCAAAGTATGAAACTGATGCCATAACAGGGTTTTTATCTTTCGAACTAGAGAAATGCATGGACTCAGCGACGACCATAACCCCACTGTTTTGCATAGTACTTTTGTCATCCGGGGACTTTGTATAGAAGGAAAACTTATTGATATCGTACCCACTCCAAGCATATGACATCAAAGTTAGGCCCCCTGTGCTAGCCATTTTAATGTAGCAGAAAAGTACCATCCTTTGCAATTTTTTTCTTTAAACCAGTTCAAGAAAGTCTTGTTATGCTTGTTCAAACACCATTTTTCATTCATTCTAGGGTAAGTTTCATTGATAATGATTTTATGCTCACATAAGTATGGTTCAACCTCATCAGTGTTATTCAATATATACAAATGTGCTTGAAGCACTTCCTCCCGATCCATGCTCTTAAAAGTGATACCTCGTGTACCCTTACCATCATATCTTCCTTCGTGACGAGACTTCGGAAGCCCTACAGGTTCCGCTTCTGACATGTAGTCTGTACAAAACTCAATAGCTTCTTCTCGCAACATACCTTTCAACAATAGATGCTTCGGGACGGTGTGGATTTTTCATATATCCTTTCGGGATCTTCATGTATCGCTCAATAGGGTACATCCACCTTAAATAAACGGGACCGCACAATCTAATCTCCCTCACTAGATGAACAATCAAATGAACCATGATGTCAAAAAATGAAGGTGGAAAATACATCTCCAATTGGCACAATACAATGGCTGCCTCATTTTCCAACTCATCCAAATTTTTAGTGTCAATGACCTTGCTACATATAGCATTGAAGAATAAGCATAACCTAGTAATGGCATGTCTGACTTTTTTAGGCAATATGTCACGAATGGCCACCGGTAGTAGTTGTTGCATCAAGACATGACAATCATGAGACTTTAAGCCAACTAATTTGAGATCTGTCATTGAGACAAGTCTTTTGATATTTGAAGAGTAACCCTGTGGCACTTTGACTCCCCGTAGACATTCACAGAAACTTCTTTTCTCTTTTTTTGATAAAGTATGACATGCTGGGGGCAAATAAGTCTTCTTATCCCCCACTTTAAGTGGAGCTAACTGCTCTCGTATACCCATCGTAACTAGATCCAGACGAGCATTCACACCATCCTTTGTCTTGCCTTGAATGTTGAGAAGCGCCCGATTAAACTGTCACACACATTTTTCTCTACATGCATCACATCAATACAATGTCTTACATCAAGCTTGCACCAAGATATGGAAGATCAAAGAAGATCGACCTCTTCTTCCATATTTTCTTCTCCGTAGCCTTCTTCTGGGTCTTCCCATAGATAACATTAGTGTTGTTCACCCTTTCATAAACTTGCTCTCCAGTCAAGGCCACCGGAGCAATTTCATTCTCCGGAAGTCCATTGAAAGCTTTCCTCAATCTACGATAAGGATGATTACGTCGGAGAAATCTCCGATGCCCAAGGTAGACCGTCTTCCTTCCATGTTGCAGTTGATGGTAACATGTGCCTTCTTCACATATTGGACATGCTTTATGCCCCTTAACACTATACCCACACAGGTTCCCGTGATATCTTTGGAAAGTCATTGATGGTGCAAAATAACATGGCACGCAATCCGAATGTCTCACGGCAATACCCGCCGATCACATCAACGCCTTCATCCCCCAACATTCACAAGTCTACAATCAAGGGATTCACATAAACATCAATATCATTTCCTGGCTGTATAGGACCAGAAATCATCATACTTAACATAATGTATTTGTGCTTCATGCACAACCAAGGAGACAGGTTGTAAATTACAAGGAGAATAGGCCATGAACTATGAATACTACTTAAGTTTCCATATGGATTCATTCCATCGGTAGCAAGTCCAAGCCTGAGGTTTCTGGGCTCATTGCCGAAATCCGGAAACAAACTATCAATTCTCTTCCATTGCAAAGAATCGGCCGGATGGCGAAGCTGTCCATCACACTTCCTCTCATCTGCATGCCATCTAATGTTCTTTGCGTCATTTACATTAGCAAACAATCGCTTGAACCGCGGAATCACGGGAAGATACCATAACACCTTCGCAGGAGGACCTTGGGTGACCACATCACAACTAGAATCACCATCCTTCACTTTGTAGCATGATAGCCCACACCTGGGGCACTCGTGCATCTCTTCAAACTCTTTCCTGTACAATATGCAATCATTGGGGCAAGCGTGTATTTTCTTATACTCCATACCCATCGGACACAATATCTTCTTCGCCTCATAGTTTCGAGATGGCAATGTGTTGCCTTCTGGAAGCATTTCTTTCAACAACTCAAGCAATTCGGTAAAGCTTTTATCGCTCCACCCATTTCTCGCCTTCACATTGAACAATCTTAACACCGCTGACAACCGTGTGAAATTAGTGCACCCCGGATACAAAGCCACTTGCGCATCACTGCACAAAGTATCATACACATGTGCGCGCCGAAAAGACTCTTGCCCAACATCACGGATCATGTCCTCTAGTCCATCGTCCATTTCCACGTCATCAACTTCCTCTCTATCCGACACCCTCGGCCTGTCTAACGATTCACCATGGCATATCCGTGTTGTATAACTCTTGCAAATCCCCTCACAAATAAGATGATCACGTATCTCCTCGGCTTCTAGTCGTCTCTCATTCAAACAGTTAACACAAGGACAATAAAACCTTCCGTTACCACTATCGGGAGCATTTGTTTTTGCAAACCGTAGAAAATCTTCCACTCCATTCTCATACTCATCACTTGTCCGTCTAGCATTCATCCAACCGCGATCCATGACTAAACCAATACCTTCGTACTTAGTCCAACATATTCATCAACCACTTCTTATGACAGGTATGGCCCTATCCCATTCGAGAAGAAACTTTTCCAACATTCGGTTAACAGTTAGTCCTTAACTCTCATGCTCATACTCGACAAAATATCGGCAAAGCATTTCCCCGCGGTCTCCGACGTACACTACTTGAACGCGATGACATCCACCACGATAAAGTATACACCGGAGAACGAAAGGAAATGTATCAATCCGAACTTTCATCAAGTATATAACATTAGAACCCAAGTGAATAACTATTTTAACTGAATTAAGAAAAAGTTTTTCCCAAACTGTCCAACTTTGGACAATTCAAGATCCAACACAATGAGCGGTACATTAAGCACGCACACGTACGCTCATTAGTATTGCATCTCAAACGGGAAACTAAGGCTTTACTATTTATGTAGCTTGCATGAAGATGAGGCTTGAAAAGTGAAGAAAATTAGCCAAACAGAGCCCTTCACGGCCTAGCCTTGAAAGCCATCACGTAGTGATCGAGTATAGCTTAAAAGAAAGAATGGAAAAGTCGAACTGGTCACGGCCATCCCGTGATGCCCATCACGGCCGTGACATGTCGTATGCACAGACCCTCACAGTAGAACCGATCACGGCCAGGCCGTGATGGTGGTCACGGCCGTGATGCACCAACCAGTGAAGCAACCTCCAAGGCGGAACCTATCATGGCCTGGCCGTGATGGCCATCACGGCCGTGACATGCCAATCGAACCAGACCCTCACGAGCACACAGCAGAATCGATCACGGCCAGCCGTGATGGTGGTGGTCACGCCGTGACAGAGACCAACCAATGAAGCATCCTCCAAGGCGGAACCTATCACGGCCTGGCCGTGATGGCCATCACGCAGCGATGACATGCCAATCGAACCAGACCCCTCACAGTAGAACTGATCACGGCCTTGCCGTGATGGTGGTCACGGCCGTGACAGAACAACCAGTGAAGCAACCTCCAAGTCAGAATCCGTCACGGCCTAGCCGTGACAGGCAGCACGGCCGTGACGGGTGATACCACCACTTAGATCAAGCTTATACCAGAGTGCAGGTTCACGACTCGCTCGGTACCAAGATTTACAAACCATCGAGACTACTGTTAGGTCCACAACATTGAGGACCATGAAAATTTTAACCAGAATATCATTGCACAAATTCTGATAGGAGGTGTTTGTAGTAGACGTACTTTTCTCCATAGCTTAATGTTTCCTGCATGTATCATTATGACATTAGATGTAATTTCACATGATTATTTTTATGACTTTGTCATGAACTACCAATTTTTATGTTTCTACCAAGCATATGAATTAGTTAATTACATGACAAATTTTCTACAAAGGGAAAAATTAAAGAGGGATAAAGTCACAAATGAACATATATTCTTAACAATATATTCTTAAATAACTATTTCGTTCAATACGTCGCAATTTTGGAATCACGGGGGTAAATTTTCATGTCCTTTTAGCCCAATTTGTTATAAATTAAATATCTAAGAAACAAAACAGACCCAGAAATCTAGTAAGAGATGCTTTTAGAATAGATGAATCAATTAACTAGTCACTGTAGTAAATTCTCTAATAGAACTAGAAACTCTATCCTAATTATCAATAGTTAATAAAAACAATGTGGGCTTAATTTTTTTTTCATACAATAAATTTCTTGAGAGAGTGGGTAACATAAAAAAATATTTTTAATCACTCACAATAGGCCTAGAGTGAATATGTAAGTGGATGTTATCTTATACTGAGATCAAAAGAATGTATTATATACATCAATGTGACAGTGATATGTCGCATGGGTATCATATTATAAGTATTCAAATGGTAGCAATTTTGAAACTTTTATTTTGTCAATTTGTTTTGTCGGGTTTGGTTGTGAAAAATCATTACCAAAAAATTAAATATTCAAAAAGAACAGAATTATAACTAGTTCACCGAAGAAACTTCATATCAAAGTGATAGAGCATGAAAATTACAAAAGCAATCTGGCTAACTTTCTGATTTTGAAGGCTCTATGTAATTTCAACCCAAGGGAAAACCTTGTTAAAATCACAATCAGATTATTATAAAAAGGATAAAAAAAATAATGTCTTATTATGTAATACACTTTACAGTCACAAGGACAAGGTGATTTAAAAATTTGACGCATAATCAGTGACTAAAGTAATTTGACAAAACGAAAATATTGCAACAGCTCCAAGGAAAACAAAAACCCATATAAACTTGTTAACAAGTTCGTCCTTGAGCAATTTGTGTAGCTGGATTATGTCTTGTTTTTTATATCAAATTTCAACGAGACAAAAGTATGCGAGAAAGATAAAAACTGGAATAAAAAAAAGGGACAAAAACAAAAAAAGAGGGGGGGCGCGGGGGCATGATAATAGAAAGAAAAGCGTACCTCTTACTCTGAGCTCTTGACGAAGTTAATTGGTGGCCTTATGTCACTCTCTTATTTATACACATAAAATATATATATTATATATTTTGAATAATTTGAAGCCAGAAATTACTCATCTTTAGAGAAATGCTAATTTTTTTTTTTGACAAATAGAGAATTCTACTTAAGCAACTAAAGGTTCATTGAATATTTGTAGTTCATTTGTCACCAATTTAAAATGATTACTTTATTTTATAACCATAAATAAAAAAATTTGGTCAACCACACAAATTAAACATTTCACATTTGTGTCAAATGTCCAAAAAAACATATTTGATGACTTCCATAAAAGAAAGCAGAGAATAAATGCTACAAAATCATTCAAAGTAAAAACATAAAATAATTGAATGCACTTAATGCCCTCAAACCATTGTTTGACTTTCCATTTATTACTCAAGCAACGATTTTCTACTTCATTTCTTCTCCACACTGTCATTGGATTGTTACCAACCACGGATCATCTAGGTGAAGACTAGCATCATAGGAGAAATAGAGCTTAGAAGCTTGAAAGCTTGCAAGTGAGAAAAGTTTCTCATAAGGAATCATATTGAAAAAGATGATGAATTGTGTATATTATACTCTTATTTATAGAGCTTGATTAGGCTAACCATATATAACTAACTCCTAACCAACTAACTAACCATATATTCTATTACCCTCCCGTAAGCTGATAAGTGGTAACACCACAATCAGCTTGAACATACAAGCAACAAAAGAAAAAAAATATTACTACAACTTGTAAAAGAAAATGGACACTAAACCAACTTTTAAAGAAAACATAGCAAGGCGCAACAAGTAAGATGCACAATCCAATAGTAAAAAGAAAAATATCGAAGATGAAGCCCAACAAGCAGTAATGTGGTCAATTAGCCCATTAGGTTGTGCAAGTGACTCAAGTGAGGAAGTCAGATTCATTATGGGAGTGCAAGGCATGATTCCAAACCCTAACTCCCCTATGTCACATGGTAGCCACAGAAGAGACAGGTTTCCATCATAGTCAACAGCGCATACGTCGAGGAGACCAAAACAATTGGAATAGCTCTCGTCGGCGGGGAAGCAGGGTAGAAGCGGCGCTAGCATGTCGATGGTGTGCTCAACCGAGATTGTGGAGGCGGCGTATGACGGAATTGTAAAGTCTGTTCCGTCGGGATAGAAGATGATGAAAGTCTAATGTTGTGGATGCGTTGCGGAGATGGTACACTCAACTATATTCTCCGGTGACAGCATAACGATTACCGATATAAGCTTCCCGAGCTCGAACAATGTAGAACAAGAATTCCAGAGGTGGCTCACGGCGGGGTTGCTGATGGTGGTGAGAGTTCTGGTGCGATCATTCATCTTCTCCGGCGATGGCAGGGCGGTTGCTTGAACTAACTCCTCAAACTGAAAGATCGACACCCCCTCCTTGGGGTATCACATTTAAGAAACTCGTTGCGGAAATTAAAACTAAAAGAAAATAAAATGTTGCTGGTTACTTTCGGAAAAACAAAGTTTTCTAGTCACTTATCCTTTTTGAAAATGGTGATAAATTTTTTTTCCCTTTTCTTTTACATACAAACAACATCAACATAATATACATCTCTATTTCATACATATGCATCATAAAATTTTACATAAAGACCTTCATCATACCAGGTCACTTTCTAAAGTCATAAAGACATAAAACAAACAAACTATAACATAGTGGGAGTCTGGAACCAAAACTCAAAATATATGGCTCTCAGTAGCTAGAAAGTTAGACTGTCAAGACCCACTATCCCCAAAAATGGAACAACACCCTACAGCTGGTCGCAACTAATGAAAACCATTGGGGAGTCTAGTTTCGACATCCCCACCCTCGGGAGGAGTATCCAGAGAGGATACCTCAACTCCCTCTCCTACATCCAGGACTACTCCATCCTGAAGAGGATGATAGTCCGGGTCCTCAACTAGATCCTCCTCAGGATCTTCCTCAATTCCCTCCTGCACCTCCTCCGGAACTAACACTATAGGTGTTGGAGGTGATCCTGGAGCTTGTAACACCTCGATTTTCACTGTTTCAAAATAATCGAAATGCGAACGATTATTTGTATATATATTTATATGAGTATTAGAAAATTATTTTAAATAAATGGAGTTCATCACTCAATCCTACTTGAATGTAGGAAGCTACGATTAAAATTTAGGTTGAAACGACGGGCGAATCCCGGCCCGCTATTTTCACTGACAGTATATTTATACTGCTCAAAAGACCTAATTTTAATTCGTGAACAAAAGACTTAAGGTTTTTATTTTATTTCCTACAACTCTGTATTTTTAGATTTATTTCAGAAAAAAATAAAATAATTTACGTTTTTCGGGCGTAATACGTAATCGGGTGAGCGGCAGAATGGATTTCGGAGTTTCCAAGAGCAGAAGAAGAGTTTATCTTAGGATTTTGAGATGATTCATGGGGATGAATCATACTTTTAAGTTTAGAAGGTTCTACAGGATTAAAGTGTTAATTTTTGAATTTTACACTTAAGTCCCTAAACCTTCTGTTAATTACACTTTGGTCCTTAAGTTAGTTTCTAAGTTTTTTTTCAAGTGAATTGGGCCAGAATCTTTGTCCCAATATTTTATTGGACCGTGGCTATGAAGGCCAAATTTCTTTTCCATGGATTGATTCCATAAAGCCTATTTGAAACCCTACAAGTTTCCTATGTCATGCTTAAGCTTAAATCTTTTGGTGGGCCCCACAAAATTGAATCCAAGCCCAAATTTATTAGGCCCATGCGCAAGCCCATGAGGGAGAAGAGGCTGCCCTCATCATTTTTGTATGAGCCAAGATTGTTCTAGAATGATCTACATTTTTCTACATTATTCTACAAGATTCTACTACATTCTATTATCTTCTCAAAGCTTCTCAAACATTCTAGCTTTTTCTTAAAATATCTCATGAAGAAAAATCAGCCAAGAATAGTCAAGATAAGACCACATTTAATGTGGCAAATGGTCATCATTAAAATTTATTGGCAATTTGCAAAATAGTCCTTATACTTTTGGAATTTTTGCAAAATGGTCCCTAGGAATTATTTGCACTTTAATCCTTTTAAAAGCCACCTCCTTTATCCTAAATCCTTCAAAAGTGGCGCATCCCACATCCTTATAAATATGCCTTCACTTCATTATTTGACATTTTCACACTTTGCACCAAAACTACTCAAAAGTTCTAAGTTCATAAGCCTTTTAGCATCATTTTGTGAAGCAAGTCTTTGGATCTTCACTTGTTTTTGATCTTCAAGAGGTGAATCCTATTCTTCTTCCTTAATCATATCTATGTTCTTCAATAAATTTCTTGATTCAAAGTCTATTTCATCTATGTTCATCACTTTTAAGTTTCTAGATCTAGAACTTTGAAAATTCATAACTAATTCTAGAAAAATCCTTTTAACATGAAACCAATTGCTATGATCTTAAAATCATCTCTATTTTCATCTTCTAGAAGCATATGATCATGAGAAATTTCTTTCCTTGATTTCTGGACTGGGCCGAATCTAAGACAAAATGATGTCCATAGGTTTTGTTTCATTTTCATGTCTTGATTCATGATTCAATCTTCTAGTACCTTGATAGTTCTTGTATGTAAGTACATAGAATATCAAAAATCAAACTCTAACCTATTTGTTTCATAAATGCCGAACCCTAGGTGGATGAGATTTGATGAGTTTTGTTCAAAGTTTTCATTAATGACCTTTGTAATCAAGCTATTAGTATGTATGCTTAACAAATCCAAGTTGGTTTATCAAACTAAAAACCCTAGACCCATGAACATGTTAAGACCGAATCTAAGTATATGAGAGTTAGGAAGTTTTGAGTTTAAAATTTAGTTGTTTAGCCACTAATCCATGATCTTAGTTGATTAAGGACCATTAATCCATGACTTAATCATGATTAGGAATTTTAGTCACCCAAAACCCTAGAAGCCGTGACCATGTAGTAGGGTTTTGGATGTTTTTAGTTTCTTGATTTGTTTTATTGTTGATTTGGTTGAAGGTGGTTGTGTTAACTCGTGGCGGGATAACGAGGATCGTCGTGTACGTGTTTCCGGTGATAACTCAGGTGGGAGAAAGAACCATTCCATCATCGGAACCGATAAGTAGTATATAATTTATAATAATGGTGTAGGGCGACCTAAACCCTACTAGTGGTCGAGTAATCGACATTACCAAAATCGTATTGGAAACTTTTCCGTAATACCAATGACGATTTGGGAATTGTAGGTTTATTGCCTTAGGTTAATTATTCATATTTGAGGATGTCTGAATTATTTAATTTTGACTGTTTGTGATCCGTTGGTTGAGGTATTCCATCTGCATGTGACATATTATTGCGGTGTTTCAATATTTATGATATTGAGGATGTTTGTTGTCTGTCACGGCCATGATGGCTATCACGGCCAGGCCGTGACAGAGTCTGACTTTGTTATTTATTTGATTGGACTATTATGAGTTGGTTGTGATAAATCGCCTTATAGGATATTGAGATGTTTGAATATTCTGTTGATTAATGTGTTATGCATGATCTGCCTGGGTTTAATACTATTCTTAGATGATTTTAAGGAAAGATATATATTGCTCGGAGGCATTTTGTTTGGGTGAGAGTTTTGAATATGAATTAGAGGTGCCTCGCTATTATTTTATAGAAGTGATGTGATATAGAATGTAAGTGGAGGTTGTGAGGAAAAGCTTGAGGTACTAGGTTGTTATTGATAAAAGTCAGTGAGAATCATATGTTGCATTGTTGCTCACAGCCGTGTATTTGAGATACACGAGGTCCGAAGTTCTCGTGGACCGTTCCAAATTAGAATTTAAGTTGTGCAACTATAGTGTCATTGCTATGCATGAGCACCCTTGACGGAGTTGAGAGAGAAAATCAGGGTGTGCACCGACGGTACTGTGTAGCTATAGTGTCTTTGCTTTGCATGAGCATTCTTACCATGGATGAGAATGTGCACCGGCGTTGGGAACGTGTCACTTGGACGACTGACCGACATTCCTAACGAGGGATGTGTGACAGGATTAGTAGTGGCCACGTCAGCATAAAGGTTTAGTTGCATGAGTTGGAGGGTAGAGGATGATGTTATAAAGTATGGATGATTGTAGATTGTGAGTGATGCATGTTTGTGACTATTATTGTATTATATGCTATGAATCTTTTCCACTTATGGTGATAGAACTGTTTCTTATCTCCCTATTTCTGTATTTTTGTGTATGTCTACTTTATTACGTTAGAAGACCATATGGACGACTATGTTACTAAGGAGATGGATGGAACCCCATACGAGACGGAGATTGTTGAAGAGTTGAACGACGTTCCGTATGAAGTTGACGTTGAAGAACAACCTACTGATCCTAATAATGTAGCGTAGTAAGTTTAGGGCTAGTGAGTCACATAATTGTTTTCTGTTAGTTATAAGCAAGTTGTATAAATAAGTACCTGTGTGGGATCCTATTGAGAGGATACCCTAAACAATGTTGTGTAAAATAAAGGATACTTATGTGTGTATTTATGTAATATAGTTTGGTGTGTTTTATATTTGTAGAAGTTATATGATTATTAATTAAGTTTTAATTTTTACGTATTTTCAACGATAAGCACGCGATTAAGTAAATAAATAATAAGGTTTTAATTTAATAATACAATGGGACACAACGGGGTGTCTCATTTGGTGGTATCAGAGCAGTTCGGTTCTAATCGGATTGTGAGGTCTAGGGTAATGTTACTGGCCGTGTTTAGTTGAGTCCACATCGGATTTTAACTATGCTAAGAAGATGGGTAGTGTGTCTGAATCCGACGCGATAAATAACATTAGTGTGGCATATGGTATTTATATACTTGTCTATGTGGTATTATATGTCATATTGATAAGAGCGAATGATTTCTTTTACAGAATCATGGCTCGTGGAAGAGGACGTCCGATCGACAGTAATGACAGAACTCCTGAAAGAATTGCTGGAGCTAACAATGTGGAAAATAATCATACCGGAAGTGGAGGAGAGTCATCTGAGACTCAAGATACCATGAAAAACATAGTTACTGCTCTGTTATTACAAACACAGCAGAATACTGAGATGCTACAGATGAACAAAGAACAGCAGGAACAACAGAACCAAAGGAGAGCTGCAGCAGCTAAAGATGCCGGAATGGCTACTTTCCTGAATTCCCAAAAATTATTTTCATTTGAACAGATGAAGCTCTTTACATGGACCATTGTAAACGAAGTAAAAACAATGTCCAACAAATATATGACACATTGACCAACACACAGGACACAATTTTCATTGCGATAAAAGGAAACATTGTCCATAAAACGCATTGGCCAACACACAGGACTCAATGGTTATTGCGATAAATGAAAACTTTGTCCTTAAAGATACATTGGCCAACACACAGGACACAATGATCTACAATTCATGACACAAAGGTCAACACATGGCACGTCTGCCAAATAATGCATGTAATAACTTTTATTCTCGTCTCATTTTCTTTTTCGTTTCATTCTTCCCTTGTCCAAGCTCAAAGGTTAACGACCGTGCTTAATTTAATATCAAGTCTTTTCAACTTCAATCAAACACAGGACACACAGTCCGAGTGTTTTAAACTCAACACAGGACACACAGTCCGAGTGCTCAATCGCAAAGCCCTAAATTGATGCACCAGTCTTAGGCTTGCGGATATGGGATACAACATACACCATATCAATTATATAACACACAGTCTACAACAAATTTTGCGGGACACACAGTCCACTAACATGGATCCATGATCCACATGTTAACAGAACACTAGAATCCCGACGTCTCAGTTACTAGGTTCACTTTTCTTCTTTAAAAACATTTTCGTTTTGTGAAACAACAAATACAAAACAAAACCTCCAAAAACTTATCCAAGTTTAATGGAATTACTTTCACTGAATAAAAACTTCTTTATAGAAAATCCTTTCCGTCAAAATTGTTTATAAAAACGTTAAATCACCAAGAAATTCATTTTTCTCCCAATTAATACATTCTTGAAAATCTTTCTCAAGAAATCATCAACTGTTGAACAAAAATCATTCCCAACTAGATTCGTAAAAATAAAACAATCTTCTCAAACTTTCGCCGTAAAATCCCTTTATAACTCAAAATGACTTTTCTGTTGTAAATAATTTTTCCAACGTCTATATTACATTATTTTGTGTAACTTAATCACTTGAAATAACTTTTTATTTTATTATCGAATTTATTTTGGAAAAACTAACGCCTGTGAAATTTTTTCACATTTCCGCCCTTACTGTTACTCATTGACTCATCTTTCAACGAAATATTATTAAAATATTATTTTTTTCACTATTCTCCAACTTTCCAAAATTAAATCACTTTAATTAAATCTTTAAGCTTATCAAGCTTTTAACCTCAAATTACATTGAGCACTGACCACAGTCACGCTTCTCAGTCCATCAATCAACAATAGATAATCCAGTAAAACACAGTTATAGCATACTTCACAGTTATAACTTTAAAAAACAGTTATAACCACACAATTAAATAAATCACATCAAAACACATAACAAATTAAACAATAAATAATTTAAAGCCACAGACCACAACAGATAAATTAAAGACAACACTAAGATAGCATATGGCTATCTAAAACCCCTCAGGCAAACTCCCCTTACCTCTTGTAGTTTTCAAGTCTCGTTCTCGAAGTGTTTTCCGATTCAATTCTGGTTTCCTCCACACAGCTCAGAACAATTGATAAACCTTTGGTTCATCTAGTTTTATGACTGGATAGACCTTAATTTTGATACCAATTTTGCGAGTTTGTTCTTGTTTTAGCCCAAATTTGACTTTCATTGTTCGCAAGCAACAGTTTTGAGTCTTAGGAATAATTTCTAGTAATTTCTTCTATTTTCTTTTCAAAATAAAGCATTTAATGCTACCTTTATTTTCAGGTTAAAAGTGAAGCTCTGGGAAACTTGGATTAAATTAAGAAAACAAGCAAAAGGAAGTTTTAAGGTCTCACCCTGCGAGGCAGTGTTCGCCCCGCGAACCAGAACTAATGCTGAGCAGGAATTTGGAAGTCTTTCAGCCTCGCCCTGCGAGACAGACACAATATTCTAAAGGCTTTTCAGTCTCGCCCCGCAAGACATGCCTCGCCCCGCGAGGATTCAGACTCATAATGGAGCCAATTTTAAGTGCTTGCCCCACGAGCGACTGCAGAACCAGACTTCTATAAATAGCTTGTTCTTATGTGAATTTTAGTATCCAATCCTAGTTTTTTGTGAGCTGCGTCTCGTTTAGGTTTACATACTCTTTTACTGTTTTCATTCATGTTTTCAATTGAATTGATGATGTTGAAGCACGCTGTGAGGAACTAATCCTCTTTCTAAGGAAGCAATGAAGCCGCTCATGATGGCATAGTGATTTTGTGATGTTTTCTATGCCTTAACTCTCAATTCTGTTTCTTAATTCTGTTTTGTATTTGTTGGTCATATGAGCTCGTGATTAACTAGTCTAGCGTGTTGAGTCCAACCGGAGATTCACGTTTTGGACTTGAATTAAGAACACAATTTGAATATTGAATAATAGGAGATTTGTGAAATTGTTATAGGGAACCAAGAACTTAATGAATCTTGCATGTTTGTCATCATAGAGATATCGTTGATTTGCATGCTTAGGTATTTCCTCATGTGCTCAACCGAGGCATTAGGATAATTTCGGGTTCCAGATTGGCATATAATTGAACCTAGGGATAGAAAGTAATCACCCTTGATCTATGTTTAATTGGTTTGGTGGAATTGTTACCTTAGATATTCCCCTTTCATAATTGACTAAATCTTGCTAAATTGTTCTTCCCTTAATTTACTTTCTAGCGTAATTCTTGACAATTGGTTGCTATTTGATTCACAACAAAACCCTCTCTCTTGACTTGGTCAAACCTAATTACTTCACTTAAATATTGAATACAATTGGCCACCCAATCCCTATGTTCGATCTCGGTAGTTTCTTACCGTGTTTTATTACTTGCTTCGATCCGGTACACTTGCCGGAGCCCATCAAGTTTTTGGGGTCGTTTCCTGGGATTGGCATATCCAATTTTTCTTTTAATTTTATTTTTGAATTTCTGTTATATCTCTTTGAATGTCTTTGATTCCACTTGGTCTTGCCTTGTTTTTGTTGTATTGAAGGTACCCTTCCATAGGAGAGTTTGCTATACAACCCAGCAAGTCCTAGGACCAAAAAAAGAAGTAAAAGTTAAGCAACACATGGACCATCGTTACTATCCAAGTTGGATATATCAATTTGATTGGGTTGTGTTTGATGGGATTGTCAATAAGCATGTGAAGATAAACAAAAAATAGGAATAGAATTCCTATTTGTCATCTTTGCAACCACCTCCACACTTCAAGCTAGATCCCGATTTACTAGAGATTCTTTGGGATATAGATGCTTATTTTTTGAGCCTGAGTATAGAGCGTAGTAAGGAGGAAGTTAGTCCCATGATTCAGAAGGCTAAAATGCGAGCTGGGGAACATGCTAGAGAGATAGCAGCATCGCTAAGTGACGACTTTCAGAAGTTAGAAGAGCAAGCTAGTGAAATTTATAAATTTCTAGCAGAAAAGCCGCAAGAGAGTCAAAGTGAAGAGAATGTTTTTACTAGCATGGACTTACAAGAAGATGAAGTGGTGGTGGAAGATGATTCAAGAGGAGAGGATCATGAAGAGGAGTGCAATGAGGAAATATCTCCTACTGTTCCTTTGCAAAGGACAAATGAGACCAATCATGTAGAAAATACTTCTCTCATTAATCCTATTGTGAAGCATCAAAATCCGGAATTGGATAAGTATGTTGGTTTGCATGCATGTATGGATATAACAAAGTTGGTGCCTTCTATTTGTCTATCACATTACTTTGTGAAAATACCAACTTTGGAATTCAAGTCATTGCCTCAACAATTGGAATTTTCATCAATAGCGGCAAATGCTCTAAGGTCGCCTCAAAAAGTTATGGTTCTAGTACTTCATGGAGAAACTATTTACATAAAGGCCATTCTAGGAGTATGTGACTTACCATTTGACCCGAGAGGAAGTGAGCTCATTATAGCAATTAGTGAAGTCAATGGAGTCTCGTCACACTTGCTTATTCCATCTCCGCTCCATAAGCCTTGGGATCTAGGAGGAAGGACTTACATTTTGAGAATCTCTTGGCCTTTGTACCACAGGCTATGGGATCCGGGTGGAAGCATCTTCATGAGTTTTTCTAAACCCTTCTCTTATTAATTAGCTTTCTTTTCTTTGCTTGGATTCATATGTGTTTAAGTCTTGTGTTGGTAAGCTTGAAGGAATTTTATTGAATTTTGCATAAATGGTTTGCATGAAAAATATTGATTTTTGATGATTTCCCCTAATGATTTGAAAGTTGAAAATTGATCCCCATGTGAAAAATTGAAAAATAAACTTTGAGAAATTTTTGTTTGGATTGCATGAATTATGTCTAGTTTGGGGTGAAGGGGTGCACACATTAGGGATGTATCTTGGTCAAATAATTTGCTAAAAATGTCCAGGTGAGGAATTTGAGCCTACGACATGTTCTTGAAAATTGTGTGAATCACTTTCAAGTTGTACTTTCCTGGATTTGCTTGAATCTATGCATGGTTTGCATATCTATATGTTGCATCATATGATCTAGGCATTATTTCTTTGAAATAGCTACTTGACTAAAATGAACCATTCCTAATGCATATTCCATAGTTAGCTAATTTGAGCCTTAAAAGCCTATTGTTTCTTAATAACCTAACGTTACAAGCCGAAATTCCGGGAAAACCATGTTAACCCGATCTTAGGATTTAGGAGAGCATGGATGCTTAGCAAGAAAAAGGTTGTTTAGAAAACAAGTTTGGGGTGGCTACAATGAATTATCATGTTGCTTGGGAATAGAAAAAATAAAGGTTGAAGACAAAAGGCAAAAGAGAAAAAGAAAAAGGAAGAAAAAAATACAAAAAATGCCAAAAAGGGTAAATAAAAAGGTTATCAAAGGAAAAAAGTTTGTAGCCACCCAAAGCAAAAAAGAAAAATGGAAAAAGGAATTATAGTGAAAAATATAAGTGAAAAAAGTTTCATGCTCTCTTAAATTCCTAGGGACTTAAGCCTAGTACCTTTGTATATCCTACCTTTAGCCAGGCCCCATTACAACCTTTGAAAGACCTTTTGATGTTGCAAACATGTTTTTGTGGGAACTATGTTTAGATGAAGATCAAATCCATGGAAGGTGAGCTTGAAAATTGAATTTGAATGAAAAGTTGAAAACCTTGACAAATTGAGCGAATGAGTGAATTACTAAATGCCCTAGTGAGGAAGGCAATTGTTTGAATTTGGTGATCTCCCTTTTGTATGTGACTTGGAACCTTTGCTTAGAGTAATGAATGCATGATTGATAGAATTCTCATGGTTTGAAAGTAGATGAAGTTGAGGATTGATTAATTAAAGTAAAGAAAGGGAAAACATTATTTGAAAGTGAATTGATGGGATTGCATGAAATTTGAGGCAAGGGTGATTAAGTCTATTGAGCTTACCGAGTTTTGAGTCTTTTAATTTGTTAGTTTACTTAGGGACAAGCAAAGTTTAAGTTTGGGGTATTTTCACTACAAAAAAAACCTATTTAGCGACCGAATATTTCGGTCGCTAAACTTGATAATTCGGTTGCTATACTGTATAGTGACCGAATTAGCGACCAAATTAAGGGGGTAGCAGAAACCCTGGTCGCTAAATGTTTAGCTACCGAACTTATATTTCGGTCGCAAATCTGCGACCGTTATTTCAGTCACAAAATTATATATTTCAGTCGCCGTATAGTTGGTCGCATGCCCAGCTCGCCTAATTTGGTGACCGATATTCGGTCGCTATTTCGGTCGCAAATTTTGATTTTCTTTTTAATTTTCCTGTAACTTAATCCTGCCGACCAAATATTGTTTTTCAACTATTACCCCATTGATTTTAATTTCTGATATAAACAAAATACTCCAATATTTTTTTTAAATAAATAGAAAACGTAAATATGATGTACTAACGATCCAAAACACCACAGTCAATATGATCAAGAAAACATATACATTAATTAACGCAAGTTTAATAATGGTTTATAAAAAAAAGTTTAATAAGTACTAATTAACGATCAAAACATAAAAATACACCACAGTCAATAAGTACTAATCAAAATATCAAAACTCATCAATCTTCCAAAGGGATGAACATGTAGAAGCGAGAACCCCCAAGGTACTTAAACTTTGCCAATGCACCAGTGGACAACAAATACAACTCCCTGATACCATTTGCATCTGTTGCAAAATATGGGCGATCCTCATGGATTACTATATTCCCATTGAACAGATTTCCGCTTTTGTCTTCAATAGTCACAACACGCGGTATTTGTTGTCCCCAACGATGGTAGAATGATCGCGGGATTGAAATCAAATCCAGTAAATACACAAGAACAATTTAGTAAATGATTAGTTTATGCCTTAACCATCATTACGTGAATCCGATCATTATTCTTAAGTTGATGAGATACTGTACCTGGTCTATATGGATGGCTGTCTCAAAACATTTAGTCGGATCCATTTTCTGATAAAACGATAAGGAAAACAAGTCATATGTCTAAACTTCATTCCAATGCTTACAATGTAAATATATAAAAATATGATTCCATAATCATTTCCAAACAAGTTATTAATAAATACATATCAAATTATTCTAATTACATTGATTCATTGTTATTGAAAGATTTTTATTTTAAAGAGAATAAACTATTCTTCATAGCAATCCAAATGTATGAACATGCTCAGATATAAGTACTAGCCTTAGATAAGTAGAATTACCAAATGAATCCGATTCAAAATGAGTGAAAAGCTCTCTTGGAATTACAGGCTACAATAATGTTTTTAGATCATTTCATACTCCAACAAAGAATATTTTTTTGTTTACAAAGAAGTGAACAAGAACTTGAAATCCCTAAAACTCTCTTTTGAAAATTTTGAAACAGATTCAGACAAGAACCAACAAATTCATGGATTCCAAATGAATCAAAATACAATACAATCAGAATGCATACACGTACAATACATTATGAAATTATTCACAGTAAGTAAACAGCTGCATCACAGAGGCTATAGATCATACTATTGTGAGATATTCCCTGAGGCAATATAACAGAACAATGAACAGCCTTCAAAGACATAAATTCAGCCAAGATATGGAAAGATAAACAGACCAGAAATTACAAGTTCCATATTTAATAGAAAACACATCATTAACACAGGGACAATCTTGTTACTGGACATGTTAAACTAGAATGGTCTTCAAACAACTGCCTCAGTATTGGTCATTTGTTTGAACTATAGCCATGAACTATCCATGTTTGAAATTGTAGACACCTAGCACAAAACAAATTGAAAATCCATAGCACACATCCTCACTAACCAATTTAGATGCATTTCACAAAGCAGAACTGAATCTAAATCAAAGACTAAGATGCCGAAATGGAAGGTAATTTCACAGCTAATTTAACAAGAAGCAAACCAGAAGGGTTCTCAGATTAAATTTTACCGTTAAATTTGTACGTCAATAATCAACAAAAAACCAAAACCTGTTTATGTTTCGCAGTATCACAGGCAGCAATGGCATTCTGTGGCTCAAGTAAACATCAATTCTAATCTCACAGTCTTGACTTTTGATATTTCAATGCATTCAAAAAAAAGTTAAAAAAACAAATTTCTCATGCTTTCTCAACGAGAGCTTCCTAATCCTAATAGGAGTGATTAAATAATGACACATGAAAACAAATGATCATCACAACTCACAACTCACATGAAATACACAAGTAGCTCTTCTCAGTAGTAAGCAATAAAGCAAGCAATGAAATACATACAATCCACAAAATTTTTGAAATGAAACAATGAAGCAAAATAAAAAATGATACATAGAGAGTCCATGGTTACCTCAAGGCAGAGCAGGGAATGCACAAAATGAGGAGAGAAGAGGGTAGGAGGAGCTCTGCGCGTGGTGACCGGAGGGCTGCGTGTTGGTAGCCGGAGTATTGGTCGAAGCACTGAAACGGGGGCGCGCAATTAAAAACAGAGCAGGAAGAGGGGAAAGGAAGAGAGGAGAGGAAGAGGGAAGAGATGGAAGAAGAGGAGGAGGAGGACGGAGGCTTACCGGAGATGGCGGTGGTGGCGGTGCGCGCTGCGGTGGTGGCGGTGCGCACTGCGCGGTGGTGGCGACGATGACTGGCGGCCTGACGACGCGAGGGAGAGAAAAGGGGTGAGGGTGGAAGAGATGGCAGCAATGAGGAAGAAGGGAAAGATTTCACGATTTTAGGGATTTATAATTTGGCGACCGAAATAATCGGTCGCTAAATCGTCACCAATCACTTAAATAAAAATGGTCGCTAAATTTGGTCGCGGGATGAGTTAATTTGAAATTTGAATTCATAAATTTCGCGACGGAGTTTTAAATCGGTCGCTAACATGCGCGGTTTTAATTTTTTTACGCGTCGTTTAGCGACCGAATTAATATCGGTCGCAAATGTAAATAAAATTTAACCGTTGCATTTAATTTGGTCGCTATTTCGGTCGCTAAGAATACATAAAATTTCTGACTTTTAACCGTTGCATTTAATTCGGTCGCTATTTCGGTCGCTAAGAAGACATAAAATTTCTGACTTTTAAGTTCCTTTATTTAGCAACGGAAATAACGACCGATAACCCTGCTACACTCTATTTCGGTTGCTATTTCGGTCGCAATATTATCTCTAATCAGTCTTTCATGTAGATCCTACAATCGGTCGGCATTTCGGTCGCAAAAAGCAACCGAAAAATTCGGTCACTATTTTCGGTCGCTAAACAACCTTTTTTTGTAGTGTTTGATAAACATTTGGTTCATCTAGTTTTATGACTGGAAAGACCTCAATTTTGATACCAATTGTGCGAGTTCCTTCTTGTTTTAGCCCAAATTTGACTTTAATTGTTCGCAAGCAACACTTTTGAGTCTTAGGAATAATTTATAGTAATTTCTTCTATTTTCTTATCAAAATAAAGCATTTAATGCTACCTTTAATTTCAGGTTAAAAGTGAAGCTCTGGGAAACTTGGATTAAATGAAGAAAACAAGCAAAAGGATGTTTTAAGGTCTCACCTCGCGAGACAGTGTTCGCCTCCCGAGCCAGAACTGATGCTGAGCAGGAATTTAGAAGTCTTTCAGTCTCTCCCTGCGAGACAAGGTTCGCCTCGCGAGACAGACACAAGATTCTGAAGGCTTTTCAGTCTCACCCCGTGAGAGATGCCTCGTCCTGCGAGGATTCAAACTCAGAATGGAGCCAATTTTAAGTGCTCGCCCCACGAGCACCTGATTGCCCCGCGAGCGATTGCAGAACCAGACCTCTATAAATAGCTTGTTCTTATGCGAATTTTAGTATCCAATCCTAGTTTTTTGTGAGCCGCGTCTCGTTTAGGTTTACATAATATTTTACTATTTTCAAACATGTTTTCTATTGAATTGGTGATGTTGAAGCACGCTTTGAGGAACTAATCCTCTGTCTAAGGAAGCAATGAAGCCGCTCATGATGGCATAGTGATTTTGTGATGTTTTCTACTCCCTAACTCTCAATTCTGTTTCTTAATTTTGTTTTGTATGTGTTGATCATATGAGCTCGTGATTAACTAGTCTAGCGTGTTGAGTCCAACCGGAGATTCACGTTTAGGACTTGATTTAAGAACACAAATTGAATATTGATAGAAATATAATAGGAGATTTGTGCAATCGTTATAGGGAACCAAGAACTTAATGAATCTTGTATGTTTGTCATCATAGAGATATCGTTGATTTGCATGCTTAGGTATTTTCTCTTGTGCTCAACCGAGGCATTAGGATAATTTCGGGTTCCTGATTGGCATGTAATTGAACCTAGGGATATAAAGTAATCACCCTTGATCCATGTTTAATTGGGTTGGTGGAATTGTTACCGTAGATCTTCCCCTTTCGTAATTCACTAAATCTTGCTACATTTCTCTTGCCTTAATTTACTTTCTAGTGTAATTCTTGACAATTGGTTACTATTTGATTCACAACAAAACCCTCTCTCTTGACTTGGTCAAACCTAACTACTTCTCTTAAATACTTAATACAATTGGCCACCCAATCCCTGTGTTCGATCTCGGTAGTTTCTTACCATGTTTTATTACTTGCTTCGATCCGGCACACTTGCCGGAGCCCATCAACAATCAAACACAGTTTGATCATTCACAACAAATCACAACCAAAATTAACAAAATCAAACAACAAAACTCTCCTAAACCATATGATATGGTTCGGCCTTCACTCATTAATTAGGCTAGGGATGTTAAAATTTTACAAACTCTTGGATTAATGATCCTTAAGCATGAAAAAGACATAATCAACTATCACTTGACAAAGATTTGAATCAAAACTAATCAAACCCACAAGGTTAGGGTTTCGGCCCTCATGAGTAAGATAGGCTAGAATTTGATTTGGTTCTAATATCTTGGATTCAATAATCATAGGTATTTAAGAGATGAAATAAAGTGTCACATGATAAAAATTGAAGCAAAACCCATTTACACAAAAACCTAGGGTTTCAACCTTCAATGGAGAAATAAGGAGAAAATTTCTTTTGTGTTCAAGCTTCTAGATGATCAATATAGGCATCATGATGAGTTTATAGCAACTGGTTTCAAGTCAAATGGATTTTTCTACAATTTTCTAGAAATTTTTGAAGAAAGCTTCATGAAATTGGATGATGATGATTCATGGCATAAACTTACAAAATAAATGAAGAAGAATACATGATTGATCATGGAGAGAAGAGGTTACCTCTTTTTGATGAGAAAAAGTGATGAAGATGATCAAGTTCTACACAAAATTAGCTCGAGTGTTCATGAACTTTTGAGAGAAAAGGTGTTAAGTTTGAAGAAGATAACACCAATGGTTGAAAATTGCCTAAGTGTGGTGTTATGGAGGTGGAGACATGGGTTTCGGGGGGGCAAATGGGTAAAAATGTGTGATGGCACAATTGTAGTTTCCATGTAAAACTAAGGGTATTTTGGTCTTTTCACCACCAAAATATCTAATGTCATTTATGTGCCCTCATGGCCATTATGACTCGGATAGGATCGCCATAAATGCTCGTCACCTTAGTCACATCAATCACCTTAGCTCTGTATCTAGCTCCGTCGTTTACCCGACTTAGGTTTTCCGCAAGATATTTTGAAGTTTTCGCCTGTATAAAATACAATATTTTATTTTCACTCAAAAATTTTCAAAAATACCAATATCGTTGCAAATACGATATTAACCTTAACCGTTTCGTTCACGATTCAAAGTTAGGTTTTCTGATCAAGAAACTTTCTTCGTCGGTGAAAAATGCACAGGGTTCCGTCTGAATTTTCAACCAAAAATTTACCCGTAACCTTATAACAATAAGTATAACATGAAAATGACCTTGGTTTATTCAAAATCATTTTCTAAGTCTCGGATAAAAATATAAACATTTTTATATTTATTACCGATATTAGAAAGCAGAAAAATCACGGTGTTACATTACTACCCCACTAAAAAACGAAAAATTCATCCTCGAAATTACGCACCTATAAAAAGATCAGGATATTGTAATCTCATCTTGTCCTCGGCTTCCCATGTTGCTTCTCCCGGTTGTCTCATCCCAAATAACCTTGACTAAGGAAATTTATTTACCCCCGAGTTGCTTCAATCAACTTATCCTCGATTACATGACAGCGAAGTCTCACAAGACAAGTTTTCTTTTAATTGTACTTTATCGGGTTAAATTACGTGTGATGGATCAGGAATATAATACCTTAATTGTGAGACATGGAACACATCATGAATGTTTGAAAGAAAAGGTGGCAAAGAAATTCGATAGGCTACTAGACCAATACGACGAAGAATTTGGTAAGGTTCAATGAATTTAGGAACGAGTTTTTTGGACTTTATAACCCTACCTACACTAGTCGTGAGTGTGACTCTCATAAATATACGTTCACCTTCTTGGAATTCGAGAGGTCGTCTTCTCCGATCCGAGTAACTCTTCAGCCTACTTTGTGCCGTTTTCATCTTTTCACGGATTTGTTTAACCTTCTTCGTTGTCTGCTGCACGATTTCGGGACCTAACATCATGCTTTCTCCAACTTGGTACAAACACAAAGGTGTTTGATACTTTCTCCCGTACAGAGCCTCATAGGGTGCCATCCCTATACTCGAATGAAAACTATTGTTATATGTGAATTCGATAAGCGGTAACAGGTCATCCCAACTTCCACGATGGTCTTAGACACATGCTCCCAACAAGACTTCTAACGATTGAATTGTTCTTTCTGTTTGTCCATCGGTTTGAGGATGATATGCCGAACTTAATCTTAACTTGGTTCCTAGAGCTTAATGCATGCTTCCCCAGAAACGTGAAGGCAGCATGGAAGCAGGTGATTTCTCCTATCTTGATTGCAGAACCTTCGATCTCTGGTTTCATTGGCTTGATCTGCTTGATCGGAACAAGATCATAGTGGAAACTGCCAAACTCCATGAATCCAGAATCAAGAACAGCGGCGGTGGCAGCGTCTTCGTCGGAAAGACTCGGTTTTCCTCCTATGAATCTGAAACTTCCTCCATCGAATTGGCGTCGTAATCTTCGTCACTCTCATCTGTGGTGGAAGCACGGTATCACTCTGATACCATGTTACCAACCACGGGATCATAGAGGTGAAGACTAGCTTCATAGGAGAAATAGAGCTTAGAAGCGTGAAAGCTTACAAGTGAGAAAAGTTTCTCATAAGGAATCATATTGAAAAAGATGATAAATTGTGTACATTATGCTCTTATTTATAGAGCTTGATTAGGCTAACCGTATGTAACACCACCTGACAATGCACCATTCTGATAAAGCCATAGAGAACCTGTCAAATGTGGTAATTTACCTTCAACTGCATTTTACAATTTACCTACACAGAGGCTTATCATTTTCATGTCCCTCGATGTCAGGATACACACCAGACAATGCGACAAAACCATACGCCGTTTCTAAATATACCTCATCCTCATGAACCTGGGGCCTTCACTATAACTGTAATCACCAAACAGTGGGACAAAAGCCTGCGCTGTTTCTACAAAACCCTTCACATATATTGTGGGTACCCTGTATTTTACATCGCGGAATATTGAAATCCTACATCTCTAAATCGGTCGTGCCAACCTCCGTCGCTTCATGGGTGTGGCGAGTGTTGACGATCGCACCACGACCTCTACAGCCACCATCGGCTACCATGACACTCCGACCCCATTGAATAGCTGGCAGCCATTATCTGGAAGTCTCCCCTCAAAATGTCATATCAACAAGTGTAGGATAGCTTAATGTTTCCTGTAACACCCCGATTTTCGCTGCTTCGTGATATCGGTAATAAATATATAAATATATATTTTTATCCGAGACTTAGGAAATGATTTTGGATAAACCAATGTCATTTCCTTGTTATACTTATTTTCATAAGTTACGGGGAAGTTTGTGGGTTGAAAATTCAGACGGAAACCGGTCTGCCGTTTTCTGTGTTTTCACTGACAGTAAAAGTTTACTGCTCAGAAAACCTAATTTTAATTCGTGAACGAAAGACTTAAGATTTTTATTTTATTTCCTACAAGAGTGTATTTTTAGAATTTTTTCAGAAAAAATAAAATAATTTACGTTTTACGGGCATAATACGTAATCAGATAGACGACGGAGGGGATTTTGGAGTTTCTAAGAGCCGATAAAGAGTTTATCTTAGGATTTTGAGATGATTCAAGGGGATGAATCACATTTCTAAGTCTAGAAGGTTTTCCAAGGTTAAAGTGAAAATTTATGAATTCTACGCTTAAGTCCCTGAACTTTTTGTTAATTACCCTTTTGTCTCTAAATTAGTTTCTATGTTTTTCCAAGTGAATTTGGCTAGAATCCTTGTTCCAAATTCATAGAGGACCGTGGCTTTGAGGCCCAAATTTCTTACCCATGAATTAAATTTCATGAAGCCCATTTGGAACCACACAAGTTTCCTATGTCAAGCTTAATGCTTAAATCTTTAAGTGGGCCCCACAAAAATGAATCCAAGCCCAAAATTGCTAAGCCCATGCGCAAGCCCATGAGGGATTGATGGCTGCCCTCATTTGTTGTTGGATGAGTCAAGAAAATTCTAGAATGTTCAACAATCTTCCACATTATTCTACATTCTTCCACTTTGTTCTATATCATTCTTTGATCTTCTCAAACCTTCTTGATTTGTCTTAAAAGATCTATGACAAAAATCAGTCCAAAAGTCATCAAGGTAAGACCACATTTATTGTGGCAAAAAGTCATCATGACAATTTAATGACAATTTGCAAACTAGTCCTTATACTTTTGGAATCTTTGCAAAATGGTCCCTATGAGTTATTTGCACTTTAATCCTTTGAAAAGCCACCTCCTTTCTACTTGGTCCTCAAAAATGGCGCAGCCCACATGCCTATAAATACCCTTCCTCACCTTTCACTTAGTTTCTATTGCCTTTTGTTCAAAAAGCTAAAGTTCATAAGTCTTTGAGTGTCAAGTTTGTGAAGCAAGTTCTTGGATCTTCACTTGTTTTTGATCTCCAAGAGGTGAATCCTATTCTTCTTCTCTAATAATGTCTATGTTCTTCAATCAATTTCTTGATTCAAAGTTTATTTCATAGTTGTTCATCACTTTTAAGTTTCTAGATCTAGAACTTTGAAAATTCATAACTAATTCTAGAAAAATCCTTTTGACATGAAACCAATTGCTATGATCTTATAATCATCTCTATTTTCATTATCTAGAAGCATATGATCATGAGAAATTTCTTTACCTAATTTCTGGTTTTGGCCGAACCTAGGTCAATGTTGTGTTCATAGGTTTTGTTTCATTTTCATGTCTTGATTCATGATTCAATCTTCTAGTATCTTGATAGTTCTTGTATTTAAGTATATATAAGATCAAAAATCAAACTCTAACCTATTGATTTCATCAAGGCCGAAACCCTAGTTCTTGGAACTAGATGAATTTTGTTCAAAGTTTTCATTAATGATCTTTTTAATCAAGCTATTAGTATGTATGCTTAATAAATCCAAGTTGGTTTATTAAATTAAGAACCCTAGCCCTATGAACATGTTGAGGCCGAATCTTGGTATAGAAGAGTTAGGAATTTTTGAGTTTGAAACTTAGTTGTTTAGTCACTAATCTATGATTTAGGTTAATTAAGGACCATTAATCTATGACTTAATCATGATTAGCAATTTTAAGGATTTTGAACCCTAAAAGTCAGCCCTTGGCCGAAACCTAACCCTCATGAGTTAAGTATGTTGTGGTTTGATTTGATTGCAATTTGTTTGAAGGAATCAATCGGGTTGGTTTGACCTAAAGCCGACGGAGGAAATCAGATTAAATCGGGAGGTTGTTTGAAAACGTTAGTTTAAGTCTTCAAGAGGTAAGGGGAGCTTACCTGAGGGATTTTCTCTATAACTATTTGCTTTTAGTGTGGCTATGTGATTTATATGTGGTTTGTGATTATTTGTTTATGTTGTTTACGATGTGTTGTTTATCTGTGTATCGATGATTGATCTGCTTTTAATTATCTGCAGTAGTATATTATGTTGTTATGATGCATGATCTGCCTGGGGATATAATTATGATGATGTTGTTGAATGTTGAATGTTGAATGTTGAATGTTGTTTGAGAGGCCTGACAGTGGTCAGTGCACAACCGATTAATGAGATAAAAGATTTAATAAGCTGTGAAAGTTATATTCAATGTTTTATGGGGAATGTTGGAATATAATAGTAGAGGAAAATATGATTTTGGAAAAATAATGAGTTTTGAGAAATATTATTATTTTAATGATTTATTAGTGTAAAAGAAGTTTATGAGTCACGGTGAGAGCGTAACCGTGAATTTTTTTTTAGTATTGCTAATTTTTACACAAGAAATTCCGAAATATTATAAAAAGTGATTTTATGATATTAATATTTGAAAAAAACCTTATTTATTATATAAGAAAATTATTTTAGAAGAAATGTCAAAGTTTGACTTTAAGAACATTTTCTTTGAAAATGCTAAACGACGGAAAGTTTTGAAAGTATTTAAGAGGAAAGTTTGAAAACAACAGTACTTAATTTAAAAAGAGATTTAATCTGAATTGATTTATTAGAGTTGAAGTTTCAATAAAAAGAAGTTATTGATGATTTGACGTTATTTTGGAAAAGATGTGTTTCCAAAGGAAAAGTGGATTTTCTATGAATTGACGTTTTATAAACGAATTTTCTAGTAGAAAGAATTTTCGGTAAATAAGTTTTACTTAATGACGTAAAGGACGATATAGAACTTAGTAACTGAGATGTAGGGGTGCTAGTGTTCTTAAGACGTTGTCTTATTTTGGACATGTAAAAGATGAAAAAGATGTAAAAAGATGTAAAAAAGATGTAAAAGATGTAAAAATATGTAAAACGATGTAAGACGATATAAAAAGATGTAGAACGATGTAAGATGTAAAAAGATGTAAAAATGATGTAAAATGAAGATATGGATCTTAATAACCGAGACGTCGGGGTATTAAGGTTCGTTGTGTTGTAGACTGGGTATCTAATAAAAGAAGTTAACACATTGTAAGATGTTTTCTATTACCACGAACCTAAGACTGATTGCAAGGTCTAGGGGCATCATGATTGAGCACTCGGACTTTGAGGTCCTGTGTTGTTAATAAAAGATGTAAAGATGTTTTCAAAAGATGTTAAGTCGTAAGCTTTTGAGAGTTTTGACAAATAAAGATATATCACAAAGAAAAGTGTTGAGAACAAAATGTTTTCTTGCATGCATTTGGCAGACGTGCCATGATTAGAAGAGGGATTACCTTGCGGCGTCAGGGTAGATCATACAAAGATGTTCTCATTGTGCCCAGGGTTTGGACAATGAGGCCCCATCTCAGATTGTTATCACTGTGCCACGATGTTAGACAGTGTGCGATGGGAGTGCCTGTGGCGGTGTGCCTGTGGCAATCGAGTTTGATCAACTCATCAAGAGGTTGGAGATATCTCATGAGATTAAGTATGAATGTTTAGATGATGTATTGAAGTGTTCATGCATAGTTTTTCCAACGTTGATGTTTGGGGTGTGAAACCCATTGATAAATGATGTGATATAATATGAATGAGTACGTTGTTATAGACATGTATATGTGTATGTGCATTCTTTTGTGTTGTGCATTTAGTTATGGTGATAAATCCATATATTGGCGTCTCACCCTTACAACCATATTAGAGTCGTACAAGGGGTATGATCTCTACAAGAAGACGAAGGCTGTCTAGTTCGAGGCATGCTGTTGCTGCTTTTATCGGTTGTAGTGTCCGTTAGTTACGACCAGCTTAGGTAATGTTATGTTTTAAGAATAAAGTTGATTATGATTTACGTGAGAAAACATATGAGGCAGTATAGTTGGAGGACTTATATACATTATGTATTTAAGTGTGATTTGAATACGTTGTTGTGGTTATGAGGTAAAAAGGAAAAAAAAATTATCACCATATTTTGAAAAGATGAACGTTGAAAAAACATTATTTTCCGAAGCAACCAGCAAATTAACTTTTATTTCCGCAAACGGGTAACCATGTGATGACCTGAGTTTATGGTGTTGCATTTCCTGCATGTATCATTATGACATTAGATGTAATTTCACATGATTATTTTTATGACTTTGTCATGAACTACCAATTGTTATGTTTCTACTTAGCATATGAATTAGTTAATTACATGACAAATTTTCTACAAAGGGAAAAATTAAAGAGGGATAAAGTCACAAATGAACATAGATTCTTACAACATATTCTTAAATAAATATTTCGTTCAATACGTCGCAATTCTGGAATCACAGCGGTAAATTTTCATTTCCTTTTAGCCCAATTTGTTATAAATATGATCTAAGAAACAAAACAGACCCAGAAATCTAGTAAAATATGCTTTTAGAATAGATGAATCAATTAACTAATCACTGTAGTAAATTCTCTAATAGAACTAGAAACTCTATCCTAATGATCAATAGTTAATAAAAACAATGTGGGCTTAATTTTTTTTTAATACAATAAATTTCTTGAGAGAGTGGGCAACATAAAAAAATGTTTTTAATCACTCACAATAGGCCTAGAGTGATTGTAAGTGGACGTTATCTTATACTGAGATCAAAAGAATGTATTATATACATCAATGTGACAGTGATATGTCGCGTGGGTATCATATTATAAGTATTCAAATGGTAGCAATTTTGAAACTTTTATTTTGTCAATTTGTTTTGTAGGGTTTGGTTGTAAAAAATCATTACCAAAAAAATTAGATATTCAAAAAGAACAGAATTATAACTAGTTCACCGAAGAAACTTCATATCAAAGTGATAAAGCATGAAAATTACAAAAGCAATCTGGCTAACTTTCTGATTTTGAAGGGTCTTTGTATTTTCAACCCAAGGGAAAACCTTGTTAAAATCCCAATCAGATTATTATAAAAAGGATAAAAAAATAATGTCTTATTATATAATACACTTTACAGTCACAAGGACAAAGTGATTTAAAAATTTGATGCATAATCAGTGACTAAAGTAATTTGACAAATCAAAAATATTGAAACAGCTCCAAGTAAAACAAAAACCCATATAAACTTGTTAACAAGTTCGTCCTTGAGCAATTTGTGTAGCTGGATCATGTCTTGTTTTTTATATCAAATTTCAACGAGACAAAAGTATGGGAGGAAGATAAAAACTGGAATATAAAAATAAAAAATAAAAAATAAAAAAACGGGGGGGGGGGGGGTAAAAGAAAGAAAAGCGTACCTCTTACTCAGAGCTCTTGACGAAGTTAATTAGTGTACGCACAACACACACACACAAACATATATATATATATAATATATATATATATATATATATATATATATATATATATATATATAGAATAATTTGAAGCCAGAAATTACTCGTCTTTAGAGAAATGCTACTTTTTTTTTGACAAATAGAGAAATGCTACTTAAGCAACTAAAGATTCATTGAATATTTGTAGTTCATTTGTCATCAATTTAAAATGATTACTTTATTTTATAACCGTAAATAAAAAAATTTGGTCAACCACACAAATTAAACATTTCGCATTTGTGTCAAATGTCCAAAAAAACTTATTTGATGACTTCCATAAAAGAAAGCCGAGAATAAATGCTACAAAATCATTCAAAGTAAAAACATAAAATAATTGAATGCACTTAATGCCCTCAAACCATTGTTTGACTTTCCAGTTATTACTCAAGCAACGATTCTCTACTTAATTTCTTCTCCACACTGACATTGGATTGTTACCAACCACGGGATCATCGAGGTCAAGACTAACTTCATAGGTGAAATAGAGTTTAGAAACTTGAAAGCTTGTAAGTGAGAAAAGTTTCTCATAAGAAATAATATTGAAAAATATGATGAATTGTGTACTGTAACACCCCGATTTTCGCTGCTTTGTAATATCGGTAATAAATATATAAATATATATTTTTATCCGAGACTTAGAAAATGATTTTGGATAAACCAATGTCATTTCCTTGTTATACTTATTTTTATAAGGTTACGATGAAGTTTTGGGTTGAAAATTCAGACGGAACCCGGTCTGCGTTTTCACTGACAGTAAAAGTTTACTGCTCAGAAGACCTAATTTTGAGTCGTGAACGAGATGAAAAATGTTTTTATCGTATTTACTACTATACTGGAAGTTTTGAAAATTTTGGTAAAAAAATTAAAATATCATATTTGTTGCGGGCGTATATGTCGAGATGTCTCTAGGAAAAGCTTGCGCCAGATGAATCGAGAAGTCGGCAACGTAGCAGAGATGTTGGATTGACCGACTTGACGAGCATTTATGACGAGTTTATCCGTATCATAATGGCCATAATGACACATTTATGACAAAGTTAATTTTTCCTATGAAATGACCAAATTGCCCTTGTCTTTTTATGACAATTTCAAACAAATGCCATTGGAAAAAGTTGACCAACCCTTGCCCAAAACCCACGGCTCCAATGCCTTATTCATTAAGTTTGGTTTCTTCTTCATTTAAATAGGTTGTCTTCTTCATTAAGCCATTTTCTTCCATTTTCATGTTCTTTTTCTCCAAAGAGTTCATAATTCGTCAGATTTTGATTGGCAATTCTGACCAGTTTCTATTTTGAATCTCGAAAAACTTTCAACATAAAAGTTGTTCATCTTTCACTCTTCTTTCCAACGACATAAAGATCATCCAAAACGGATAAGTATGTTGAGAGATCTACCCAAAATACTAAAACTGTTCTAAACCCTAACTATGTTCATCTTTCTCTTTAAGTTTCTCAAGAACACCATGAGAAATTTGTGAAGAACATCATCCAAATCTTGCTTTACTTGAATCATCAAGAGGTAACAACTTCTTCTCTTGTCATTTAAATCATTTCTCTTCACAACTTTTGTAGATTCATGGCTTAGATCAACATGTTCTTTATTTTACTCAAGTTATGAAGCTAACTTCAAAAATTCATAACTAATTATAGAAAGATCCTTTTGACATGAAACCAATTGCTATGATCTTATAATCATCTCTATTTTCATCATCTAGAAGCATAAGATCATGAGAAATTTCCTTCTTTGATTTCTGGTCATGGCCGAACCTAGGTCAAACTTGTGTTCTTAGGTTTTGTTTCATTTTCATGTATTGATTCATGATTATATCTTGATAGTTCTTGTATTCAAGTATATAGAAGATCAAAAATCAAACTTTAACCTATTTATCTCATCAAAACCGAAACCCTAGGTATGAGCACTTAATGGTTTTGTGATTCAAAAGTTGTTTGTGACACTTGAATCCAACTCTAGGTTTTGTATGTTGATTAAATCCAAGAGTTTAGAAATTTTAGAGATTTCTAACCCCAAACTCAGCCCTTGGACGAAACCCTAGTTCTTGGAACTAGATTAGTTTTAGTTCATGTTCTTGGTTCATAATCTTGGTTTAAGTGCTTAATCATGTTTAAGTTACTTATGGATCATAAATCCCTAAGTTAACAAAATTTTAACTTTCCTAACCTAGAAAAGTTGTTGAGGCCGAACCTTAACCTCCATGAGTCAAGTATGTTTTTGTTTGATTTGATTTATTTTGGTTGCAATTCGTTATGAAGGAATCCATCGGGTTGGTTTGACCTAAAGCCGACGGAGGAAACCGGATCAAATCGGGAGATTATTTGAAACTGTTAGTTCGAGTCTTCAAGAGGTAAGGGGAGCTTACCTGAGGGATTTTCTCAATAACTATTTGCTTGTAGTGTGGTTTATATGATTTATATGTGGTTGTGATTATTTGTGTATGTGGCTTACGTTGTGTTGTTTATCTGTGCATTGGTGATTAATATGCTTTTAATTGATTTAATTATTTGCGGTAGTATATTATGTTGCTATGATGCATGATCTGCCTGGTGATATAATTATGGTGATGTTGTTGAATGATGTTGTTGAATGTTGTTTGAGAAGCCTGACAGTGGTCAGTGCACAACCGATTAATCAGATAAAAGCTTTAATAAGTTGTGTAAATTATATTCAATGTTTTATGGGAAATGTTGGAATATAATAGTGGTGGAAAAATATTATTTTGGAAAAATAATGAGTTTTGAGAAATATTATTATTTTAATAATTTATTAGTGAAAAAGTAAATTATGAGTCACAATGAGCGGGAAACCGTGAAAATATTTTAGCACTACTAATTTTTAAGTAAGAAATTCCGGAATATTAGAAAATGTTATTTTATGAAATTAATTGGTGAAAATAAGTTAATTATGATTTTAGAAAATTAATTAAGTGGAAAAAGCTAAAATTTGGCTTAAAAAGATTTTAAAATGAAAAGTGACGGCAAATTTGGAAAAATGTAGACGGCAAGAATTTTGAAATGGCAGTGCATATTTTGAGGAAGTTAAATCCTCAAGTGACTCATTGGTTTGTGAAAAACTAAGTTTTATTATTTAAAGACTTTATTGAAGAATTTTCCATGTGAAAAGATTTTCCGAAAACAAAAATAAATTCAAACGTGTTGAAAGTGGTGTGGAACTTAGTAACCGAGATGTCGGGGTACTAGTGTTCTTATGACGTTATCCTATTTTGGATTTGTTTTTCACAGACAAAAACGACGTAAACGACGATATGGAACTTAGTAATCGAGACGTCGGGGTACTAGTGTTCTTATGATGTTATAGACTTGGTGTCTAGTTGGTAGACGGTGTGTCTACTTTACGACGTAATAATCGACGGTAAAAGATTTATGATGTTTTCTATCACCACGAACCTAAGACTGATTGCAAGGTCTAGGGGCTTCGTGATTGAGCACTCGGACTTTGAGGTCCTGTGTTGTTAATAAAAGTTGTAAAGATGTTTAAAACGATGATGGGTCATAAGCTTTTGAGAGCTTTGACAAATAAAGATATAACACAAAGAAAACGACGAGAACAAAGTGTTTTTCTTGCATGCATTTTGGCAGACGTGCCTACGAGGTTAATCATGATATCTTGAGGATGTTCACGTCTCGACGTATTTGTTAATCATGGTATCTTTATAATATTTCTGAAATCGACGTGTTCATTGTGCCTTTGGGCAATCGACGTACAATGAAATTCATTGTGCTCAAGGCAATCGACGTACAATGAAATCAGGGTATTTTATGATATCCATGTAATCGACGTATTCATTGTTCCTTTGGGCAATCGACGTACAATGGAATCATGGTATCTTATGATATTCATGAAATCGACGTGTTCATTGTGCCCTTGGCAATCGACGTACAATGAAAAAATCCATAAATCGACGTTCTCACTGTTCCGGACAGTGGGCTATGGTAAAATCGACGTGCCTTTGTTGGCAAAAATCGACGTGCCTCTGTTGGCAAAAATCGACGTGCCTCTTTTGGCAATCGAGCCTGATCAGCTCATTTTAAATGACGTTGGGGGATCTCCGGAGATTAGGTATGAATGTGTAGATGATGTTTTGAAGTGTCCATGCATAGTTTTTCAACGATAATGTTTGGGGTGTGAAACCCATTGATAAACGATGTGATATAATATGAATGAGTATGTTGTTATAAATATGTATATGTGTATGTGCCTTCTTTTGTGTTGCGCATTTAGTTATGGTGATAAATCCATATATTGGTGTCTCACCCTTACAACACATATCAGAGACGTACAAGGGGTAGGATTTCTACAAGAAGGAGAAGGCTGTCTAGTTCAAGGCATGTTGTGCTGCTCCAGTTGGCGGTAGTGTCTGTTAGTTACGAACAGCTTAGGTCCTATTTTGATATATGGTGTTTAGGAGAATAAATCTGATAATGATCTAGGTGTGAAGACATATGAGGCAGTATAGTTGTATGACTTATATACATGATGTATTTAAGTGTGATTTGATTTCATTGTTGTGTTGTCTTGAGGATTAGAAAAAAAAAATTATCACCATATTTTGAAAAGATGAACGTTGAGAAAACATTATTTTCCGAAAGTAACCAGCAAATTAAGTTTTATTTCCGCAAACGGGTAATCATGTGATGACCTGGGTTAGGGTGTCACATGTACATTATGCTCTTATTTATAGAGCTTGATTAGGCTAACCATATATAACTAACTTCTAACCAACTGACTAACCATATATTCTATTACCCTCCCGTAAGCTGATAAGTGGTAACACCACAATCAGCTTGAACATGCAAGCAACAAAAGAAAAAAAATATTACTACAACTTGTAAAAGAAAATGGACACTAAACCAACTTAAAGAAAACATAAAAAGGCCCAACAAGTAAGATGCACAATCCAATAGTCAAAAGAAAAATAATGAAGATGAAGCCCAACAAGCAGCGATGAGGTCAATTATCCCATTAGGTTGTGCAAGTGACTCAAGTGAGGAAATCAGATTCATTCTGGGACTGCAAGGCATGATTCCAAACCCTAACTCCCCTATGTCACAAGGTAGACACAGAAGAGACAAGTTGCCGCCAAAGACAATAACACATACATCGAGGATACCAAAACACCAGGAATAGCTCTCTTCGTCGACACCTTTTCTCGGCTCGTCGGTGGGGAACCCGGGGTGGTTCTTTGTACTAGCATGTCGATGTTACGTTCAACCGAGATTGTGGAGGCGACGTACGGAGGAATTGTAAAGTCTGTTCCACAGGGATCGAAGATGATGAAAGTCAAATGTTGTGGATGCGTTGCGGAGACGGTGCACTCAAGTGTATTCTCCGACGACGGCATACCGATTACCGGTATAAGCTTCCCGAGCTCGAACAATGGAGAACAAGAATTCCAGAGGCGGCTCACGGCGGGGTTGGTAATGGTGGTGAGAGTTCCGACGTGATCATTCATCTTCTCCGATGATGGCAGGGTGGTTGCTGGAACGAGCTTCTCAAACTAAAAAAGTGCGACACCCCCTCCTTGGGGTATCACATTTAAGAAACTCGTTGCGGAAATTAAAACTCAAAGAAAATAAAGTGTTGCTGGTTACTTTTGGGAAAAAATGTTTTCTAGTCACTTATCCTTTTTGAAAATGGTGACAAATTTTTTTTTCCCATTTATTTTACATACATACAACATCAACATATTATACATCTCTATTTCATACATATGCATCATAAAATTTTACATAAAGACCTTCATCCTACCAGGTCATTCTCTAAAGACATAAAACAAAATAACTATAACATAGTGGGAGTCTGGAACCATAACTCAAAATATATGGCTCTCAGTAGCCAGAAAGTCAGACTGTCAAGACCCACCAATGAAAACCATTGGGGAGTCCAGTATAGACGTCCCCGTACCCTCAGGAGGAGTATCCGGAGAGGATACCTCAACTCCCTCTCCTACATCTGGGACTACTCCACCCTCAAGAGGATGATAGTCCGGGGTCCTCAACTAGATCCTCCTCAGGATCTTCCTCAATCCCCTCCTGCACCTCCTCCGGAACTAACACTATAGGTGCTGGAGGTGATCTTGGAGCTACCTCTTGTAGAGGCTGGACATGTGGGGGAGGATGATGCTTTAAGTCCCCCTACTAAACCAAGTACCGTAGAATCATCTATATGGGAGGTAATGAGGCCTCCACCGTCTCCATGTTGTGAGTGCGATGCTGTGGCCCGCTGCTAGGGTCCCCAAGAGAGTCCTTACAGGACTGGGGTAAGTGGCACTTCGGGCTCCCAGGTTAATCACCCAAGCCCAACAGTCGTCTGCATTTTCAAAAGTCAGGGATCTGTTCCCTGAGTAGGACAGATCCATCTCTTCTAGATCACCTGTACTCATATATATATATATATATATATATATATATATATATATATATATATATATATATATATATATATATACCACACAGTAGAGGAAACAACAAAAAAATATGCAAGGGTGAGATACCAATATATGAGTTTTTATAAGATAACCACTTGAGCGACACACAAAACAGCATATACATGATATTCACAACATACGGAAATTATCCAAACAGCATAATTATTTGTCAACAGGACTCATACTCGACAGTCATCACGATTTTATAAAAATGCACGACACTTCAATATTGAGACTCTAATTAAATATCTAATCTCTGGAGTTCCCAAAACTTCTTTTCGTTTGAGCAGATGAAGCTCTTCACATGAACCATTTTAAACGAAATAAAAACAATGTCCAACAAATATATGACACATTGACCAACACACAGGACACAATGGTCATTGCGATAAAAGGAAACATTGTCCATAAAACACATTGGCCAACACACAGGACTCAATGGTTATCGCGATAAATGGAAACTTTGTCCTTACAGATACATTGGCCAACACACAGGACACAATGATGTATAATTCATAACACAAAGGTCAACACATGGCACGTCTGCCAAATAATGCATGTAAGAACTTTTATTCTCGTCTCATTTTCTTTTTCGTTTCATTCTTCCCTTGTCGAAGCTCAAAGGCTCATGACCATGCTTAATTTAATATTAAGTCTTTTCAACTTCAATCAAACATAGGACACACAGTCCGAGAGTTTTAAATTCAACACAGGAAACACGGTCTGAGTGCTCAATCGAAAAGCCCTAAACTGATGCACTATTCTTAGGCTCGCGGATATGGGATACAACATACACCATATCAATTATAGAACACACAGTCCACAACAACTTTTGCGGGACACACAGTCCACTAAGACAGATCCAAGATCCACGTGTTAACAGAACACTAGAATCCCGACGTCTTGGTTACTAGCTTCACTTTTCTTCTTTAAAAACATTTTCGTTCTGTGAAACAACAAATGAAAAACAAAACCTCCAAAATCTTATCCAAGTTTAACGGAATTACTTTCACTGAATAAAAACTTCTTTATAGAAAATCCTTTCCGTCAAAATTGTTTATAAAAATGTTAAATCACCAAGAAATTTATTTTTCTCCCAATTAATACATTCATGAAAATATTTCTCATGAAATCATCACCTTTTGAACAAAAATCATTCCCAAATAGATTTGTAAAAATAAAACCGTCTTCTCAAACTTTCGCCGTAAAATCCCTTTAAAACTCAAAATGACTTTTTTGTTGTAAATAATTTTTTCAACATCTATATTACATTATTTTGTGTAACTTAATCACTTGAAATATTTTTTATTGTATTATTGAATTTATTTTGAATAAACTAACGCCTGTGAAATTTTTTCATAGTTCCGCCCTTACTGTTACTCATTGACTCATCTTTCACCGAAATATTATTAAAATATTATTTTTTTCACTTTTCTCCAACTTTCCAAAATTAAATCACTTTAATTAAATCTTTAAGCTTATCAATCTTTTAACCTCAAATTACATTGAGCACTGACCACTGTTAGGCTTCTCAGTCCATCAATTAACAACAGATAATCCAGTAAAACACAGTTATAGCATACTTCACAGTTATAACTTTAAGATGCAATTATAACTTTACAATTAAATAAATCACATCAAAACACATAACAAATTAAACAATAAATAATTTAAAGCCACAGACCACAACAGATAAATTACATACAACACTAAGATAGCATATGGCTATCTAAAACCCCTCAGATAAACTCCCCTTACCTCTTGTAGTTTTCAAGTATCGTTCTCGAAGTGTTTTCCGATTCAATTCTGGTTTCCTCCGCACAGCTCAGAACAATTGAAAAACATTTGGTTCATCTAGTTTTATGACTGGATAGACCTCAGTTTTGATACCAATTGTGCGACTTCGTTCTCGTTTTATCCTAAATTTGACTATAATTATTCGCAAGCAACATTTTTGAGTCTTAGGAATAATTTCTAGTAATTTCTTCCATTTTCATATCAAAATAAAGCATTTAATGCTACCTTTAATTTCAGGTTAAAAGTGAAGCTCTGGGAAAATTGGATTAAATTAAGAAAACAAGCAACAGGAAGTTTTAAGGTCTCTCCCCCATGAGACAGTGTTTACCTCGCGAACCAGAACTGATGCTGAGCAGGAATTTGGAAGTCTTTCAGCCTCGCCCCGCGAGACAGACACGGGATTCTGAAGGCTTTTCAGTCTCGCCCCGCAAGACATGCCTCGCCCCGCGAGCGACTGCAGAACCAGACTTCTATAAATAGCTTGTTCTAAGGCGAATTTTAATATCCATTCCTAGTTTTTTGTGAGCTGCATCTCGTTTAGGTTTACAGACTCTTTTACTGTTTTCATTCATGTTTTCTATTGAATTGATGATGTTGAAGCACGCTATGAGGAACTAATCCTCTTTCTAAGGAAGCAATGAAGCCGCTCATGACGACATAGTGATTTTGTGATGTTTTCTACTCCTTAACTATCCATTCTATTTCTTAATTCTATTTTGTATGCGTTGATCATATGAGCTCGTGATTAACTAGTCTAGCGTGTTGAGTCCAACCGGAGATTCACTTTTAGTACTTGAATTAAGAACACAATTTGAATATTGATAGAAATATAATAGGAGATTTGTGCAATCGTTATAGGGAACCAAGAACTTAATGAATCTTGCATGTTTGTCATCATAGAGATATCGTTGATTTGCATGCTTAGGTATTTTCTTTTGTGCTCAACCGAGGCATTAGGATAATTTCGGGTTCCTGATTGGCATGTAATTGAACCCAGGGATAGAAAGTAATCACCCTTGATCTATGTTTAATTGGGTTGGTGGAATTGTTACCTTAGATATTCCTCTTTCTTAATTCACTAAATCTTGCTAAATTGTTTTGCCTTAATTTTCTTTCTACCGTAATTCTTGACAATTGGTTACTATTTGATTCACAACAAAACCCTCTCTCTTGACTTGGTCAAACCTAACTACTTCTCTTAAATATTGAATACAATTGGCCACCCAATCCCTGTGTTCGATCTCGGTAGTTTCTTACCGTGTTTTATTACTTGCTTCAATCCGGTAAACTTGCCGGAGCCCATCAAGTTTTTGGTGCCGTTGCCTGGGATTGGCATAGCCAATTTTTATTTTATTTTTATTTTTGAATTTTTGTTATATCTCTTTGAATGTCTTTTATTTCACTTGGTCTTGCCTTGTTTTTGTTGTATGCGAGGTACCCTTCCACAGGAGAGTTTGCTATACAACCCAGCAAGTCCTAGGACCAAAAAAAAAGAAGTAAAAGTTAAGCAACACATGGACTATCATTACTATCCAAGCTGGAAATATCGTTCAATTTGATTGGGTCGTGTTTGATGGGATTGTCAATAATCATGTGAAGATATACTTCAAAGAGGAATGGAATTTCTATTTGTCATCATTGCAACCACCTCCAAACTTCAAGCCGGATCCTGATTTGCTAGAGATTCTTTAGGATATAGATGCTTATTTTTTGAGCCTGAGCATAGAGCGTAGTAAGGAGGAAGTTAGTCCCATGATTCAGAAGCCTAAAATGCGAGCTGGGGAACATGCTAGAGAGATAGCGGCATCGCTAAGTGACGACTTTCAGAAGTTAGAAGAGCAAGATAGTAAAATTTATAAATTGCTAGCAGAAAAGCCGTAAGAGACTCAAAGTGAAGAGAATGTTTTTACTAGCATGGACTTACAAGAAGATGAAGTGGTGGTGGAAGATGATTCAAGAGGAGAGGATCATGAAGAGGAGTGCAATAAAGAAATATCTCCTACTGTTCCTTTGAAAGGGATAAATGAGGCCAATCATGTGGAAAATACTTCTCTCATCAATCCTATTGTGGAGCATCAAAATCCGGAATTGGATAAGTATGTTGGTTTACATGCATGTATGGATATAACAAAGTTGGTACCTTCTATTTGTATATCACATTACTTTGTGAAAATACCAACTTTGGAATTTAAGTCATTGCCTCAACAATTGGAATTTTCATCAATAGCGGCAAAGGCTCTAAGGTCGCCTCAAAAAGTTATGGTTCTAGTGCTTCATGGAGAAATTATTAACATAAAGACCATTCTAGGAGTATGTGACTTACCATTTGACCCGGGAGGAAGTGAACTCATTATAGCAATTAGAGAAGTCAATGGAGTCTCATCACACTTGCTTATTCCATCTCCGCTGTAACACCCTGTTTTCCTATGCTTTCTGTAGTAGTCGGTCTGCATTTTCACTGCCGGTACAAGTTTATTGTGCAGAAAACCTAATTTTGAACCGTGAACGAGACGGTTAGTGTTTTTAATATGTTTTCTTCAAGTTTGGTTATTTTGAAAATTTTGGTTCAAAAATATAATATAATATTTTATTCAGGCGATAACGTCGAAAGAATTACGATCGGAAATGCAACCGGGTATGAAATGGAGTAGATTAGGGAGCACAAAAGTGAAGTGACTTGATGGGACATGATGGAAATGGGTTATGACACACTCCAAAAGTGTAATCATCACACTTTTCAAATTATATCATATTATATTCTAAAAACCTATTTTTCTCTTTCCTCTTCAACCAAACAAATCACAAGGTCAAAAATTGCTTTCCAAGCTCATTCATCTCCCCTGAATTTCGTGTCACTCTCCCCCTCTCTATATATACCCCTTTCATTTTCGCTTCATCATCTTCCTTCTTCAAATACTCCATTAAACCTTCATTTTCTTCCTTTCTTTTAAAAGGTCAAGCTCTTAAAGCTTTAGTTTTGATTCATCTTTTCTACTTCAGTTCTTCATTCAATTTCTTCCTTACACTAAGGGTAATGCTCTCATACGAGTCTTTTTACAAGTTTCATCTTTTATTTCTTAGTTTATGTGTTCTTTATATGCTTTAAACTTCTAAAATCTCTCTAAAATGGTAGAAAACTCCTTTTGAGTTGAAACTACTTTCTATAGTCTTGTATTAACTTACATTTTCACATACTAAGAGGTTGTGTAAAACAAAAATCTCTACCTATCTCTTCCAATGAAGGCCGAATGCTTGCATTTGTGACCTAGGAAGTTTTTGTTTCAACTTTTGGAATATGATCATGTGTTTGAGTTTCTAATTATCCCTTGATCTTGAATCTATAAATCTTGGAAGTTTTGATAGCTTGTTCCTATGATGGCCAAAAATATGAATAAGTAAGCCTAGGATACTATGTTTCCACTTTCCAAGTATGATCATGGATTTAGAACTCTTAATACCTTGTGATTCTAAACCTAAGAGTTATTGTTAAACAAATAATATTTTCCTCATCATCCTATGATGACCGAAACTTAGAGTTTAGGTGCTAGGATTTTGGGTTTTTATTTTTCCAAAATGGTCATGGACTTGTGCTCCATAAGATATTTGGATGTTAAGTCTAAGACATTGGAAAGTTTAAGGATTTCTAACTTGTTTATTCTATGCTATTGAACCTAGGATGTGTTATTTATTATTTTCCAAAATGATCATGGACTTGAGCTCCAAAAGATATTTGGATGCTAAGTCTAAGAGATTGGAATGTTTAAGTTTCCATTGTTTTCCAAAATGATCATGGACTTGAGCTCCATAAGATATTTGGATGGTAAGTCTAAGAGATTGGAAAGTTTAAAGATTTCTAGCCTATAAATCCTTTGAAGGTCGAACCTAGAAGGTTATGGACCTAGGATACTTTGTTCTTATTTTTCCAAAATGATCATGGTTTTGAGCTCCTTAATACTTATGGATGCTAAACCTAAGAGATTAGAAAGTGTAGTGAATGCTAGCCTATTTTACTAGCCTTGGCCGAATACCCTAAGTTTATAACTTAGTGGGATTTTAATTCAACCTTGTTAAATGATCGTTGTTTATGAACTCCTAACACTTAAGGATCATAAATCCATGAGTTGTATAATTTTTGGGGATCTCTGTGACACCCAAAATCGGTCATCACATGTTTACCCATTTGCGGAAATAAAACTTAATTTGCTGGTTGCTTTCGGAAAATAATGTTTTCTCAATGTTTATCTCTTCAAAATATGGTGATAAATTTTTTCCTCCTTTTCTTTTAACCTCATAACCACAACAACATAATCAAATCACACTTAAATACATAATGTATATAAGTCCTCCAACTATACTGCCTCATATGTTTTCTCACATAAATCATAATCAACTTTATTCTTAAAACATAACATTACCTAAGCTGGTCATAACTAACGGACACTACAACTGATAAAAACAGCAACAACATGCCTCGAACTAGACAGCCTTCGTCTTCTTGTAGAGATCATACCCCTTGTACGATTCTGATATGGTTGTAAGGGTGAGACGCCAATATATGGATTTACCACAATAACTAAATGCGCAACACAAAAGAAGGCACATACACATATACATGTCTATAACAACATACTCATTCATATCATAATATCTCGTTTATCAATGGGTTTCACACCCCAAACATCATCGTTGGAAAATTATGCATGAACACTTCAATACATCATCTAAACATTCACTTTTAATCTCATGAGATATCTCCAACCTCGTGAACCTCGTGATGAGTTGATCAGACTCAATTGCCACAGGCACACAGCCACAGGCACGCCCATCGCACACTGTCCAACATCGTGGCACAGTGATAACATCGGAGATGGGTCCTCATTATCCAAACCCCGGGCACAATGAGAACATCTTTGTATGATCTACCCTGACGCCGCAGGGTAATCCCTCGTTTACTCATGGCACATCTGCCAAATGCATGCAAGAAAACATTTTGTTCTCAACACTTTTCTTTGTGCTATATCTTTATTTGTCAAAGCTCTCAAAAGCTTACAACCCATCATCGTTTTAAACATCTAATGCTCTAAAAAGCATCATCATTAAAACATGGAAGCTCTCAAAAGCTTACGACTTAACATCGTTTAAAACATCTTTACAACTTTTATTAACAACACAGGACCTCAAAGTCCGAGTGCTCAATCACGAAGCCCCTAGACCTTGCAATCAGTCTTAGGTTCGTGGTAGTAGAAAACAACTTAAAATGTGTTAACTTCTTTAAATAGATACCCAGTTTACAACACAACGAACCTTAATAACCTGATGTCTCGGTTATTAAGTTCCATATCTTCGTACATCTTTTTACACCGTTTTACATCTTTTACATCGTTCTACATCTTTTTACATCGTTCTACATCTTTTTACATCTTTTACATTGTTTTACATCTTTTACATCTTTTTACATCTTTTGTCTGTGAAAAACAAATCCAAAATAGGATAACGTCATAAGAACACTAGTACCCCGACATCTCGGTTACTAAGTTCTATATCATCATTTACGTCATTAAGTAAAACTCATTTACCGAAAATTCTTTCTACTTGAAATTCGTTTATAAAACGTAAATTCACAGAAAATCCACTTTTCCTTTGGAAACACATTTTTTTTCCAAAATAACGTCAAATCATCAACAACTTCTTTTTATTGAAACTTCAACTCTAATAAATCAATTCAAATTAAATCTATTTTCAACATAAGTACTGCTGTTTTTAAACTCTCACCGTAAATAATTTAAAAACTTGCCGTCGTTTAGCATTTTCAAAGAAAAACGTCTTTAAGTCAAACTTTGACATTTCTTCTAAAATAATATTAATTTCACAAAATCACTTTTTATAATATTTCGGAATTTTCTTGCGTAAAAATTAGCAGTACTAAAAAAATCTCACGATTATGCTCTCACCGTGACTCATAAACTTCTTTTACACTAATAAATCATTAAAATAATAATATTTCTCAAAAATCATTATTTTTCCAAAATCATATTTTCCTCCACTATTATATTCCAACATTCCCCATAAAACATTGAATATAACTTTCACAGCTTATTAAATCTTTTATCTGATTAATCGGTTGTGCACTGACCACTGTCAGGCCTCTCAAACAACATTCAACATTAAACAACATCATCATAATTCTATCACCAGGCAGATCATGCATCATAGCCACATAATATACTACTGCAGATAATTAAATAAATTAAAAGCAGATCAAACACCGATACACAGATAAACAACACATCGTAAGCAACATAAACAATTAATCACAAACCACATATAAATCAATATAAGCCACACTAAAAGCAAATAGTTATTGAGAAAATCCCTCAGGTAAGCTCCCCTTACCTCTTGAAGACTCAAACTAACGTTTTCAAACAATCTCCCAATTTGATCCGGTTTCCTCCGTCGGATTAAATCAGTTAACTCGGTTGTTTCCTTCAAACGAATTGCAACCAAAATAAATCAAATCAACCCATAACATACTTAGTTCATGAGGGTTAGGTTTCGTCCAAGGGCTGACTTTTAGGGTTCAAAATCCTTAAAATTGCTAATCATGATTAATTCATAGATTAATGGTCCTTAATCAACCTAAATCATGGATTAGTGACTAAACAACAAAGTTAAGAATCAAAATCATCCTAACCCTCTAAATGGTAGATTCGGCCAACACAAGAACATAGGGTTAGGGTTTGATTTTTGATCTTATATATACTTAAATACAAGAACTATCAAGATACTAGAAGATTGAATCATGAATCAAGACATGAAAATGAAACAAAACCTATGAACATGATATTGACCTAGGTTCGGCCAAGTCCAGAAATTAGGGAAAGAAATTTCTCATGATATTATGCTTCTAGATGATGAAAATAGAGATGATTATAAGATCAAATCAATTGGTTTCATGTCAAAAGGATTTTTCTAGAATTAGTTATGAATTTTCAAAGTTCTAGATCTAGAAACTTAAAAGTGATGAACATAGATGAAATAGACTTTGAATCATGAAACTTATTGAAGAACATAGACATGATTAGATAAGAAGAATAGTATTCACCTCTTGAAGATCAAAAACAAGTGAAGATCCAAGAGCTTGTTTCACAAACTTGACACTCAAAGACTTATGAACTTTAGGTTTTTGAACAAAAGGCAATAGAAACTAAGTGAAAGGTGAGGAAGGGTATTTATAGGCATGTGGGCTGCGCCACTTTTGAGGACCAAGTAGAAAGGAGGTGGCTTTTCAAAGGATTAAAGTGCAAATAACTCATAGGGACCATTTTGCAAGATTCCAAAAGTATAAGGACTATTTTGCAACACTAGTGCAAAAAAGGGATTCTACATCGGAGTTTACACATCGGTTTAGTATAAACCGATGTGTAAAACGAGGCGGTGGCATTTTTTAAATTCAAAGGAAAGTATTACACATCGGTTTAGAGATTAACCGATGTGTAATACTTTTCCACATCGGTTATATATAACCGATGTGTAAAATTAAAATAAAAAAATTTAAAACTCGGAATTTTTAACATTCAACATCGGTTCTTTTTGAACCGATGTGTAAAATGGTGAGTAACCACATCGATTTTTAAATAACCGATGTATAAAATTATAAAGAAAAAAAAATAGAAATTTAGGTTACACTTTTACACATCGGTTTTTATTAACCGATGTATAAAATTTAAAAGAAAAAATCAGAATTTAAATGTTTCATGTTTACACATCGGTTTTTGCATAACCGATGTGTATAATATGTTTAACACATCGGTTTTCCTCATAACCGATGTGTAATAGTCCCATTTTTCTATTTCCCTCCGTGTGTTTTGCGCCCTCATTCTCAGTTTCTGAACGTACCCTAAAACACAACACTCACTCCCACAGCTAACCCGCGTTGTCACTTGCTTTTCCATCTCTCTCACTGCACTCACATCCGCGAGCTACCCTCAGGTATGCGTCTCTCTCTCTCTCATTCCCATTCTCTCTCTGCATTTCCTTCTTCTCATTCTCTCTCTCTGCATTTCCTTCTTCTCATTCTCTCTCTTTCTTTCTCTTTCTCTCTCTCGCTCCCTTCTTCACGTCCTTTTTCCCTTTTTCAATCGTAGACAAAGAAGACCACTGCGATTGCGAGCCTTCATTTTTCCGCTTCGTAAGAGAACCACTGAGAACCAAAGCCGCGAGCTACCCTCGTTTGCGTGAAGAGCGCCATTTTTGCTCGTCCCTCAGGTATATATTTGTTTCTTCTTTAGAAAAGTTATGAACTTTGACTCGAAATGGTTGGATAATATACTTGCATGTGTTGTTCTGTTGCTCCAAGACTGGATTTTTCCAGTGGTGGTATCACCAATCACGGCCGTCTTTGCTGTCACGGCTTGGCCGTGACGGTTACGAGCAGGAGGTTGCTTCACTGGTTTGTTACGTCGCGGCGTGACCACCATCACGGCAAGGCCGTGATCGATTCTGCCTGTGAGTGTCCGGTTGATTGGCATGTCACGGTAGTGATGGCCATCACGGCCAGGCCGTGATAGGTTACGCCTTGGAGGATGCTTCACTTGGTTTGATGCATCGCGGCGTGACCACCATCACGGCTAGGCCGTGATCGATTCTGCACTGTGAGGGTCTGGTTCGATTGGCATGTCACGGCCGTGATGGCCATCACGGCCAGGCCGTGATAGGTTACGCCTTGGAGGTTGCTTCACTTTGGTTGGTGCGTCACGGCGTGACCACCATCACGGCCTGGCCGTGATCGATTCTACTGTGAGGTCTGGTACGGTGACATGTCACGGCCGTGATGGGCATCACGGGATGGCCGTGACCAGTTCTGACTTTTCCATTCTTTCTTTTAAGCTATACTCGATCACGGCCGTGATGGCTTTCAAGGCTAGGCCGTGAAGGGCTCTGTTTGGCTAATTTTCTTCACTTTTCAAGCCCCATCTTCATGCAAGCTACATAAATAGTAAAGCCTTAGTTTCCCGTTTGAGATGCAATACTAATGAGCGTACGTGTACGTGCTTAATGTACCGCTCATTGTGTTGGATCTTGAATTGTCCAAAGTTGGACAGTTTGGGAAAAAACTTTTTCTTAATTCAGTTAAAATAGTTATTCATTGGTTCTAATGTTATATACTTGATGAAAGTTCGGATTGATACATTTCCTTTCGTTCTCCGGGTGCATACTTTATCGTGGTGGATGTCATCGGCGTTCAAGTAGTGTGCGTCGGAGACCGCGAGAAATGCTGCCGAAATTTTGTCGAGTATGAGCATGAGAGTTAAGGACTAGCTGTTAACCGAATGTTGGAAAAGTTTCTTCTCGAATGGGATAGGGCCATACCCTGTCATAAGAAGTGGTTGATGAATATGTTGGACTAAGTACGAAGGTATTGGTTTAGTCATGGATCGCGGTTGGATGAATGCTAGGCGGACAAGTGATGAGTATGAGAATGGAGTGGAAGATTTTCTCTGATTTGCAAAAACAAATGCTCCCGATAGTGGTAGCGGAAGGTTTTATTGTCCTTGTGTTAACTGTTTGAATGAGAGGCGACTAGAAGGCGAGGAGATACGTGATCATCTTATTTGTGAGGGGATTTGCAAGAGTTATACAACATGGATATGCCATGGTGAATCGTTAGGCAGGCCGAGGTGTCGGATAGAGAGGAAGTTGATGGCGTGGAAATGGACGATGGACTAGAGGACATGATCCGTGATGTTGGGCAAGAGTCTTTTCGGCGCGCACATGTGTATGATACTTTGTGCAGTGATGCGCAAGTGGCTTTGTATCAGGGGTGCACTAATTTCACCACGGTTGTCGGCGGTGTTAAGATTGTTCAATGTGAAGGCGAGAAATGGGTGGAGCGATAAAAGCTTTACCGAATTGCTTGAGTTGTTGAAAGAAATGCTTCGAGAAGGCAACACATTGCCATCTCGAAACTATGAGGCGAAGAAGATATTGTGTCCCGATGGGTATGGAGTATAAGAAAATACACGCTTGCCCCAATGATTGCATATTGTACGAGGAAAGAGTTTGAAGAGATGCCACGAGTGCCCCAGGTGTGGGGTATCACGCTACAAAGTGAAGGATGGTGATTCTAGTTGTGATGTGGTCACTAAAGGTCCTCCTGCGAAGGTGTTATGGTATCTTCCCGTGATTCAGCGGTTCAAGCGATTGTTTGCTAATGTAAATGGCGCAAAGAACATTAGATGGCATGCAGATGAGAGGAAGTGTGATGGACAGCTTCGCCATCCGGCCGATTCTTTGCAATGGAAGAGAATTGATAGTTTGTTTCGGATTTCGGCAATGAGCCCGAAACCTCGAGGCTTGGACTTGCTACCGATGGAATGAATCCATATGGAAACTTAAGTAGTATTCATAGTTCATGGCCTGTTCTCCTTGTAATTTACAACCTGTCTCCTTGGTTGTGTATGAAGCGCAAATACATTATGTTAAGTATGATGATTTCGGGTCCTAAACATCCAGGAAATGATATTGATGTTTATCTGAGTCCCTTGATTGAAGACTTGAGAATGATGTGGGATGAAGGCGTTGATGTGATCGGCGGGTATTGCCGTGAGACATTCAGATTGCGTGCCATGTTATTTTGCACCATCAATGACTTTCCAGCATACGGGAACCTGTGTGGGTATAGTGTTAAGGGGCATAAAGCATGTCCAATATGTGAAGAAGGCACATGTTACCATCAACTGCAACATGGAAGGAAGACGGTCTACCTTGGGCATCGGAGATTTCTCGAGCGTAATCATCCTTATCGTAGATTGAGGAAAGCTTTCAATGGACTTAGGAGAATGAAATTGCTCCGGTGGCCTTGGCTGGAGAGCAAGTTTATGAAAGGGTGAACAACACTAATGTTATCTATGGGAAGACCCCGAGAAGAAGGCTACGAGAGAAGAAAATATGGAAGAAGAGGTCGATCTTCTTTGATCTTCCATCTTGGTGCAAGCTTGATGTAAGACATTGTATTGATGTGATGCATGTAGAGAAAAATGTGTGTGACAGTTTAATCGGGCACGCTTCTCAACATTCAAGGCAAGACAAAGGATGGTGTGAATGCTCGTCTGGATCTAGTTGCGATGGGTATACGAGAGCAGTTAGCTCCACTTAAAGTGGGGGATAAGAAGACTTATTTGCCCCTCAGCATGTCATACTTTATCAGAAAAAGAGAAAAGAAGTTTCTGTGAATGTCTACGGGGAGTCAAAGTGCCACGGGGTTACTCTTCAAATATCGGAAGACTTGTCTCAATGACAGATCTCAAATTAGTTGGCTTAAAGTCTCATGATTGTCATGTCTTGATGCAACAACTACTACCGGTGGCCATTCGTGACATATTGCCTAAAAAAGTCGGACATGCCATTACTAGGTTATGCTTATTCTTCAATGCTATATGTAGCAAGGTCATTGACACTAAAAATTTGGATGAGTTGGAAAATGAGGCAGCCATTGTATTGTGCCAATTGGAGATGTATTTTCCACCTTCATTTTTGACATCATGGTTCATTTGATTGTTCATCTAGTGAGGAGATTAGATTGTGCGGTCCCGTTTATTTAAGGTGGATGTACCCGGTTGAGCGATACATGAAGATCCTGAAAGGATATATGAAAAATCCACACCGTCCCGAAGCATCTATTGTTGAAAGGTATGTTGCGAGAAGAAGCTATTGAGTTTTGTACAGACTACATGTCGAAGCGGAACCTGTAGGGCTTAGAAGTCTCGTCACGAAGGAAGATATGATGGTAAGGGTACACGAGGTATCACTTTGTTAAGAGCATGGATCGGGAGGAAGTGCTTCAAGCACATTTGTATATATTGAATAACAACGATGAGGTTGAACCATACTTATGTGAGCATAAAAGCATTATCAATGAAACTTACCCTAGAATGAATGAAAAATGGTGTTTGAACAAGCATAACAAGACTTTCTTGAACTGGTTTAAAGAAAAAATTGCAAAGGATGGTACTGCTTCTGCTACATTAAAATGGCTAGCACAGGGGCCTAACTTTGATGTCATATCTTTGGAGTGGGTACGATATCAATAAGTTTTCCTTCTATACAAAGTCCCAGGATGACAAAAGTACTATGCAAAACGAGTGGGGTTATGGTCGTCGCATTGAGTCCATGCATTTCTCTAGTTCGAAAGATAAAAACCCTGTTATGGCATCAGTTTCATACTTTGGAATCATTGAAGAGATATGGGAGGTTGATTACCACGAAGTTTAGAGTACTGTTTTTTAAATGTCGGTGGGTCGACGATAACAATGGTGTGCAAACCGATGAGTTAGGATTCAAATTGGTGGACCTTAGTAAGGTAGGTAATAAAGAGGAACCTTTCATCATGGCAACCCAAGCAAAACAAGTGTTTTATATCCGTGATCCTTCTAACAAAAGGTGGTCAGTGGTTCTCCGGGGAAAAAACATGTATAACGGTAGTGAGGGTAATCACGATTCAACTCTTGATATTTCTGATACTCCTTCTTTCTCAACACGAGTGCCTAATTTCAATGAGGAAAATGAAGTGGATGATGTACATGCTACTCGTAATGATCACCAAGAAGGGTTATGGGAGAACTTTACTAATTGACCACAAAGTAAGTTTAGTTTGATATTACCATCAAGTTTGGCATATTATGTGTTTACGTTGATATTTATAAGTTATGTTTATGTCAGTTGATCGATATTTATAAGTTATGTTTGATATTTATCCTGACATACTAACAAGTTTTTTTTTTGTTTTGTGTTTAAACAGGTATACATGGCTGATCATGAGGATACACCTCCTTCATGCAGCGGGTCGGAGACCCCGTCTCACCGGTAGAAAGGGTAGGCGTGCCCACACGGATGAGGCATTTGACGCCAACCGTGGGTCAAATCGAGAGGATAAGAGTAGATTTTGATGATAACCTCAAACCTATTGGGCCAATGGAAGATCAGTTTACCAGTTTTGTGGCGACCCTTGCTAGGAGCAGGCCTAGTATACTCATTGATAGGTGGAGAGATGTCCGGCGGACGTGAAGGAGCAGATATGGGAGAGTATTCCGGTATCTATACTTCTACGTCCTGTGTTTATCTGTATCTACTTTATTTTTATCTTAATAATATCATACAGTAATTCGTTGATTCTTTTGGTCTTAATGTAGTTGACATTTGACATCCCAGGATACATACGCTATGAAGAAGCGTTTCTTTGAAGTATCTTTGGAGAGCGTTGGAGGGGTTTTAAGGCCGACACTGGGCGGATACTATATATTCGGTCCAAAAAGTAAAAAGAACCCACTTGAGGTGTATCCGTTTCTTGACAAGGCGGCGTGGGATCGCTTTGTTTGAGCCGACGTGATCCCGACTTTCGAGGTTAACTTATTTGATTTGTCTCTAAATTTATGTAATTGCATTAATTTCATTTACTTATGTAATTTAATTGTCTTTTATTTATAACGAGGAGAAGAGGAAAAGGGGCGGGAAAACCAAAGCAAGAATGTCTACCCCCATGTCATGTCTCGTGGGGGATATAAAAAGCTTGTTAAGAAAATGGTTGAAGAGGAAAAGAAAGCACGTCGTCGGCGGCGACATCTCGGGCGGATCCTAATGCTGAAAATCTTCCGAGAGGTTGTTGATCCACCTCCACCCCCACGCCATCGTTCATGGAAGAGGGGCCGACAAAGAAAAACGGGACAATATACATCCAGGAGGCCCGCCAAGTAGGTGAGAGGATTGTAAGTATAGTTTGTTGTAATTGTCATTTTAAGATTGTTCTGGAATTGTAATGTGACCTGATATTTTTATGTGATAGGATGCCTTGGATGATCGGCTAACCCAAGGAACCTTTGTTCCTAGAGGACGCAATGATATCTTATCTCGCCATCGGTAAACCAGACCACCGGGCCGTGTCATTGGTGTTGGATGGGGAGTCGGCATTCGCCAATACCATGGTTCATCTTCACATTCCTCCCGAGGGGATTCGGTTGCGAGATAGAGCACAACTAAAACGAGGAGATTGCAGGTGAGCTTGACAGGGAGATGAGCGAGCGGTTTGCCCAATGAGATGGCAATATTTACTTCTTTGTCCCAGCAGATGACAGTAGGTGTCCAACCCTCTGTCCAACCCTCTGTCCATGTGAGCACTAAGGGCTCATGTGATCCTCCTCATCATCCCGAAAATGATGATGATGCTGCCGCGATGATGATGATGATGATGATGATGATGATGATGATGATGGCGACCACGATAGGTGTGAGCTGTATGTTGATGATCATCATCATCATCGCCAGCTAGTGGCATTGGGTAGGACATATAATAAGTTAGGTAATACCATACACCATCGGTTATTACCGGACGATCATCCGAGGGTGTCTGTTGAGATTATTCGAGATGCTTGATGCTCGAGTCCCTGTGCCCACTGAGGAGGTTCAAGCAAGTGGGTCGAGGCCCCGGTAACTTCATCCTCCGGCCAAGAAGAGTGGTCGACTTTCTTGTTGCATCCGAGGTATTCGGTTAGTTGTGTTTTTCTATATTCATAGTTGAAATATATTTATTATTGTTTAAAGATAATGCTTTATTTGTATTTGTTATAGGATGTTGGAAATGATATTGTGCCTAAAAGGTCGGATCTAGGAAGACCAGAGATGTCTGCTCCTGTCAAGGTATTCATTTGACCATTTAGTTCATGCAATTAAATAACTTAATTATCCGTGATTACTAATATATATCTATGTTGTTTAGGGGATCGACAAAGGGGTACCTGGCCATGGTGATGTTTTCAAAGATCTTGCTATACGAGGTTGTCACCATGGAGGATGATGCGGCATTGGTAACGTTGGAACATGATGCCAGCCTGGTGAACTGTATATACCAAAGAAAGAACTTATGGAGATGGCACTCAATAAAGAAATGGCCAGTTCTGCACACATATCGTTTTGGTGCACGTAAGTACATTTTATTTATAAGTTAAGTACGTAATTAATTTTTAAATACAATGATAATTAACATGTTTTTCCAATATATTAGGTATCTGCATCGTATGTTAGTCGATCGGGGTAACCTCGCCCTTTATGGGTTCATTGACCCCATGTTCATTCAGGGTGATGTTCTCGTAGCATCGGAAGACCCGGTCACTAACATCGTGATATACTTGCCCGAGGCGATCATCAATTCTATCTTGCGCCTTATCTCAATAAGTAAGTACCGGTTATTAATTTAAGTATAACTATATATGACTTACAGTCACTAATTGTTCGCAAATACACAGCAAGCATTGGCAAGCTGTTGCTCTTGTACCCAAGAATGAGCGTCGTGGTCTTCTTTCGCTCATTGGGACATAAGCGCGAATGAATGAAGGCGGTCATCGAAACGTAAGCGTTAAAATACTTTATAATCAGTAATGCAGTTGTTTTAATTATCTGAAATCTATTATATATACTTTAATTAATGTTTTTGTCATGATAGGTCTATTAATGCATCCCACATGCAGCGTGGTGAAAGGCGTACTCGGGCTATAGGATGGATTATTCCCAGCGTAAGATATTTATTAGTTCAAATGCATCAAATGCAGTGGGTACAATAATTGATTTCTATTTTATTTAATTCCTCATATTCTAATTGGGTTTCATTTGTACGTAGTCACGTATACAACGTGGGTCATGGGAATGTGGCTACTATGTGATGCAGTGGATGTTGGAAATTATCTCCTCAGGGATCACTGAAAGATGGAGTGAGGTAAATGTTAATTGACACAATTAGAAGTAATAGTATAGATTCGTTATATGTTTTATGTTAGTTTATTACTTAAAAGTAATAATCTTTTGTCCAATTAAACTTGCGAGATATTCAACAATCCATCTCCATTATCCAGTTACGACATCAACATCATAAAGAGGCGTTGGGCAACTTTCTTTCTTGAAGTGTACCACCCATAGTTTGTATATATGTAGTTAGTTTAAAAACTTATCATATACTAGCTATAGTGTACGTACCTTTGGTGATGATATGTATTAGTGCTCGAGTCTGGTTCAATTTTTCTTCTCTCGTGTTTTGATGTAGCTTTGATAAAGTGTTGTTTTCATTCATAAGAAAATTGAATGAAGTATGTTTTGCTTTTGAATGATTGTGTCAAAACTGGTTTGGTGTTCTCGTTGTTGTTTCTTGTTTGATCAGTGGCTTCTTTGGTTTGTTTATTGATCTGCATTAGTGAAACAGGAATGATTGAAATGTAAATATCAGATTAAAAAAAAAAGAGATTTTACACATCGGTTCTCAGTAACCGATGTGTATATTTAACTTTCTACATCGGTTTTACATAAAACCGATGTGTAAATTTAAATTTACACATCGGTTCTTTATAAAACCGATGTAGAAGGTCAATTTTACACATCGGTTTTTTTCAAAACCGATGTAGAAAGTTAAATTTACAACTGCTTATCAATTGCTAAATTAATTTTACACATCGGTTAGTATTAAACCGATGTTTAAAATATACTTTACACATCGGTTTTAAAACCGATGTGTAAAGTGGCAATAAACCACATCGGTCGTTTCCACATCAGTTTCAAAACCGATGTGGAAAGCCAAAAATAACCGATGTGGAATCCCCTTTGTGCACTAGTGCAAATTGTCAATAGTTTGACATGATGGCCATGTGCCACATTAAATGTGGTCTTATCTTTACTCATCTTTGCTGATTTTTCTTGAAGACTTTTTGGAAAAACCTAGAACACTTGAGAACATTTGAGAACACTTGAGAATCTTGGAGAATATTGTGGAATTGTGTGGAATTGTGTGGAAACTTCAAGAATCCACTTGATTCTTACAAACTAAGGCAGCCCCCACTCCATCTTGGACCTGCGCACGGGCTTGATAAATTTGGGCTTGAATTCATCTTTGTGGGGCCCACCAAAAAGGCTTAAAGCTTATGATGACATAGGAAACTTATATGGCTTCAAATAGGTTTTATGGAATTAATCCATGAACAAGAAATTTTGGGCTTCATAGCCATGTCCATTAAGAGATTGGGAACAAGGATTCTAGACCAATTCACTTGAAAAAAACTTAGAAACTAACTCGGGGACAAAAGGGTAACTAACAGAAAGTTCAGGGACTTAAGCGTAAAATTCATAAATTTTCACTTTAACCTTGTGGAACCTTCTAGACTTAAAAGTACGATTCATCCCCATGAATCATCTCAAAATCCTAAGATAACCTCTTTTTCTTCTCTTGGAAACTCCGAAATCCACTCCGTCGTCTACCCGATTACGTATTCCGTCCGTAAAACGTAAATTATTTTATTTTTTTTCTGAAATAATTCTAAAAATACAATCTTGTAGGAAATAAAATAAAAATCTTAAGTCTTTCGTTCACAAATTAAAATTAAGTCTTCTGAGCAGTAAACTTTTACTGTCAGTGAAAACACAGAAAACGGCAGACCAGTTTCCGTCTGAATTTTCAACCAAAAACTTCCCCGTAACCTTATGAAAATAAGTATAACAAGGAAATGACATTGGTTTGTCAAAAAATCATTTTATAAGTCTCGGATAAAAATATATATGTTTATATATTTATTACCGATATTACGAAGCAGCGAAAATCGGGGTGTTACAATCTCTAACCCTAATTTATTGTCTTGGCCAAACATAATACCTTGTGGTTTAGAGTTCTTGGTTGATTTTAACTTGTGATCTTGTGTTTATAACCTTAGGCTTCTATCACGGAGAAAGCGAGGACGTTCGCAGTACTTCTATCCAAGCATCTCATATCTCTACCAAACCAAGGTAAGAGGGGATTGCCTAGGGATATTCAATGACTATATGCATGTGTGTATGTGCTTACTTGAGTGATTTTAATATTATTATGATGTGGAGCAAATACTTGAATGACTTGTTTACTTGAACTATTGTGATTATTACTTGAAGTTGATTATTACTTGCCTTAAAGTATTGTGAGTTGTATATATATGATGAAATGTCATTAACTGTGCTATTATTGTTGAGAATATATTACTGTTGATTGAAGTTTGAGAAGCCGGACTTGAGTCTGTGCTCAATGATTATAAGGATTAAAAGCCTTAATAAGCCATGAATAGAACTTTGAAAGTATTGGTTTCATTTATAAAAGTTCCTTGTTTAAAACGCTTACTTGAAGAGAATGAGATTCTTGTTTTGAAAAGAAACGTTGAAGTGTTTTTAAGTCAATAGAAACTACCTTTTTATGATCCAAAGTTTGTACGAGAGAAAACCTTTTTCGAATTATGTGTTTTATGACGGAAAAACCTCTTTGAAAATATTCGATTTTATTCCGTCAAGGATTTCAAAAGAAAACGAATTTTTTAATTGTTTTATAAAAGGATTTGTAAAGGAAAATATTTTCTCCTAAATGATTTAGAAACGTTTCGGTTATTTGGATAAGTGACCGAGGTTTTGTTTTGGTTTTTGATTTTCACTGAGCGAAAAGTAAGCACTTATGAAAGAGAATCTAGTTCGCGAGACGTCGCCTCTAGCATACAGTTTATGCACGTGATCTGGGATCCGTGTCAAGAATTATGGACCAAGGGTCCTGATCGTGATATTATGGGCTATGAGTCCTAATCTTGGAATTGAGGATTGTGTGTCCTAATTTGATTGTTATGGGCTAGGAGTCCTTATCATGTTGAAATAGAACATGGATAAATTTTAATTGTTTCTACGACCACAACCTTGGACTGCGGCATCCGTCTAAGGTGTTGTGATTGAGCACTCGGACTGTGCGTCCTATGTTATTGATTTTCAAGTAATGAAAATTGTGAATAGTTGTTAGCTTTGGGCTTCAACAACGGAAAAGAGTGAACACAACGAAAAGTCTCGATAATGAAAAGTCTTTTATTCATATGCATTTCCCCTTAGCAGACATGCTTGAGTTACCGAATACCCGCTTAAGATGTGGTATTCGATGATGCATACATCCGAATGGCCGTTATAAGGGATTCGTGATGATGTTGATCCGGGTGCATGAGGTGACAGAGACAACTTGCCAATGTGGCATACGAGCCTGATCAACTCTTTCTTTCTTAATGATAAAACGGTGATGGTATCTCATGAGATTAAGTTTAGAGCCTGATGATTGAAGTGTCATGCATTATCTTTATAAAATTGATTAACTCGGGTATGAGACCCACTGAAATAATACTTGTTGTTTACCTGTGAATAATGTTTAAAATGTTAATAAGCCAAAGTGTTGTATGTATCATGTATATGTCGTTGTATGATATATCCATTTTTCGGTTTCTCACTCTTACAGTTATATCGGTCTCTTCGGATTTTCTTTGTAGTACCTTGATAATCTAGTACCGATGTTGTAGAGGAGTCTTTCTAAGTCACTTGAAGACCTAGTGCCAGAGGTTGGGAAAGTATTCTGATTGGAGGTCTCTCCAATGAATATTTGATAGAATGACCAGCTTAGGAGTCTGAGTTGGGTTGTATATCTAAAGAGGTCGGTAAATGTAGTGTTATATACATCCATCTGTAGTTTAAAATTTGTCTTTCAAAAATGGAAACTTAGAGAAATGTTGTATGTCATGGTAACTTTGTTACGAATGTGACTTTACATTTTAAATGTATGTATTATGGATTTCAGAGTTATCCTTAAAGAAAAAATTTATACCCCAGTTTTTTGACTTAAAAGAAAACAATTTTCCGAAAGCAACCAACAAATTATCTTTTTAATTTACTTCTGCATGTGTTACGTAGTAATACCCAGGGGGGTGTTACATCCACTCCACAAGCCATGGGATCCAGGAGGAAGGACTTACATTTTGAGCATCTCTTGGCCTTTGTATCACAGACTGTGGGATTCAGGTGGAAGCATCTCTTGGTCTTGTAGTCTGATTAAATATGTTAGGCCTATTTGTTAAATTTTTTGGGATTTGTTTCTGACTCTCTTGTATAAAGGTTAGAGTACCTTTTGTACTCCCTTTAATATATTTTTGCCTATCACTGAAACTTGAAGATTTCAAGATTTGTGATGTGCCTAACTCTTTTTTTTGCAAGCCCTACATTAGAATTTTGATTTTCAGTTTAGGAGATGTTGTTCCCTCTTCATATGATAAGATGTCATTAAAATTACTCACTACCTATCTAATGATGGGCCTAATTAATGGCAACTTTGTTCTTGAGGCTATATAAATTTTATTTCTATTGATCCATTTCTTATGCATGTGATACTTCCATTTTCACTTGTTGATGCTGTGTAGAATGTCCATTTTCTGTCTTTTCATACCTTTCCTTTTCTATACCTAGTATGAAAAGAAAAGGTACGTACATTAATATCAAATTCAAATAGCCTCTCTAAAAACTTGTTATTATTTGAGTTATAGGGAAAATGCTAGGGTGAGAGACCACCTCATGTCTCTCACTGTGAGCAAGTCCTTAAATATAAAATTTTAATTATTTTAAAATAAATAAACTTTTTAAAATTTACAAAATCCACCCCATCTTCTTCTCTTTCATTCCCCTTCTCTCACCTCCTCCTTCAGCCCCACCGTCCTCCCTCACTCCATTTTCTCCCTCATCTGCTTCCTCTCTCCTTCGTCTTTAACCTCGACAAAGACATCAAATCTGGGAAGGAGCTCGCTGCCGCAAAGACCGTCGACCACCAACAACAAGCAGATCTGGTGGTGCATGGGCCATCACTTTTGGTGCTCCGCCCGCCGTCCTCTGCGTTTCGTTCGCCCCACGGACCACCACCATGAGCCGCCGCCGTGAGCCTCTGTACAGTCGCTCAGTGCCACCGTGAGCGACACCGTGAAGGGATAAAGAAAATGCACAGATCTGGCCGGAGAAGGAGGAGTCATAATGTTTGATTTGTTCGATCGAACGGGAAGGTTCAAATCCGGTAATGGAGATTATTGAACCCAAACTGATCTGCACAGTGCATATGCCATTGGAGACCCTTCTCTTTTTGCAAAATTTCTTACTTTCTAAAATACCTCCTTCCTCTAACGTATTTCCACCCAATCCAATCATAAAAACCTTTTTCTGATCTTGGCAAAAATGCTTACCTTCAACTCCAAGTGCGTAGTGCATATGCCATTGAATTATGACTTATTATGAAATGCTTATGCTGCTCAACATCGTGGGAGGGGAGGCTGAAAGGTTGGAATGGGGGAGGGGTGGCAGAGACAGGGAGTAAGAAAAGAAGATGGGTAACTTTTCTAATTATAATAATTTAGGGACTCAAAAATAAATTTTTTTCTTTCAAAAAGGGACTCACTCATGGTGAACAACTTGCCAAGGTTGCTCACCTTAGAAGCTGCCCGAGTTATAGTTCTTTGACATCTTTTCATAACCTTTGTTTTCAAATACAATAACTCATCAAAATTTAGTTGCTTCAATATCATCTAAATCATTTGCACTTTTTCATGATTGTTTTCCAATTTGATGCACTTATTTAGGGTTTAAAATACTTCGACAAGTGCCTACCTATTTTGAAAGGCCAAAGATTTTTTTTTATTAAAAAAAAGGCCAAAGAAGAAAACACTTCAAAATTTTGTGGTAGATGATATTATTACTCGAGCACATTTATTTTTCTAATCATATGGTATAGGCAGTTTTGAAGATTTGTATTTGAAAATCATCCCTAATTTTTGCAATGTTATTCATATTTGATATTTCACATGTGTACTAGTGTTCAGAATTTTTAAATATTATTATATCAATTAATCTATCAATATGTCCTTTCCATTATTGTTATTGGTACATCTCGAGGTGGATTTTTCCCGACTTTGTTAAAGGATTTAAATATGACTTAATGATTTTTGTATTGCTTTTAGAGATATAACTTTAATAGTAATAGTAGATAACTTTAATGTACGGGTACCGCTATAATTATTGGGATGGGGCAACTAGCTCTCTCCCTAAAAGTTTTTCCAACAAAATGAAAAAAAAAAAACTTTACAACATCTTTTTTTCCACAATCACCCTTTATTTACAATAAACAAGAGAAAAATAATGCAAATTTAAAGGCATTTTCTTGAATATATTAAGCATATTGTTTACCGCATCCTTAATATTAAATTTGTAATCATCATTTTTGTATGTTAACAAACATCTAATTTTTTTTATAGCACACCACACATATGCAATTTTGAACAGAAAAAAATTCCAGAATAAATATAGAAAAATCAACAATAACAACACAAATAATTCTTATACTGATAAACAACGAAGGCTGCATGAATCAAGATCAAGAGCAAAATGTTTATGCAAGTTATTTCAACAACACAATAATCTTATTTAAGAGTTCATAAATGGAGAGTTTCATGCACCCTTCAATATTGTAAAATCAATGTGCTAGAGATGTGTTATGTTCAAGAACGCAGAATTGCTTCTGCTGACAAAAATTGCTTAGTCGACGGAAATGCTTCTTGACGGAAATGCTTTCTTGACAGAAAAACGTTTCTTGACAGAAATCGCCTTCTGACAGAAATCGCAACCAGTTGTTATGCCCAACGCAAGATTCCTCTGCTTTGACAGAAGTTCTTCTTCCGACAGAAAAGCTTCTTCCGACAGAAAAGCTTCTTCCGACAGAAATGCGTTGCTTGACGGAAATGGTAAAAACGATAGTGTAGAATGCAGAATACAGAATGCAAGAAACGCGATTATGCAAGAAGTATACGAAAGAAAAGATTAACAGCAGTATGTTATCGTGGTTTAGAGCAAGTTGCTCCTACATCCACACCGAGGCGAGACTTTCTATCCACTAGATCAAAGAAAACTGATTACAAGAATTTCAGGGTTGAAAGCTAACTCTCTTCTCAATCCTCACTTGCTCTCTCTTTCTTGATCTCAATGAATCACTCCCTCTCTCTGTTTTCAGTGTATTACTCTGTGTTGTTCTCTCTCAAGTTTCTCTCAACAATGGCTTATATATCTGTACAAATAAGTCCCTCTCAAGGTAATTACAAAAACAGAAAAATAGATCTAACTACCTAACAGACTTAACTACTTTTTCAGATATCACATAGTTGAGAAAACTCTATGCATAGCCTAACTGACTAACAAATTGATGAGCCAACTGCCACAATTCTCCACCTTGGATCTTCAATTCAAGTACCAGCTAGGTATGCATCCAGTCTCCTTAAAGAGACTTATTTATCACAGAGTTCCAATGCTTGCCAAATTCATACGATCTTTGGAATTTGGCCCTTGGAACCACCTTGGTTAACATATCAGCCATATTGTCTTGATAGCAACCTTTTTCACCTCAACTATGCCATTTGCAATGATGTCACGAATGTAGTGCATTCGATGTCAATATGCTTTGTCCTCTCATGGAACATTTGGTTCTTGGAGAGATGGATAGCACTTTGGCTATCACACCATACTGTCATAGGAATTTCCCTCCCTTCCAGTTCTTTTACAAAACCTTTGAGCCATATTGCTTCCTTTATGGCTTCAGTAAAAGCAATATACTCAGATTCAGTGGTAGATAAGGCAACTATTGATTGCAAATTTGCCTTCCAACTTACCACATTTCCATAGAGAGTGAACAGATATCCTGTTAGAGACCTTCTTCTGTCAATATCCCCTGCAAAATCAGCATCCACATATCCTGCTGCATTGCTGTTTTCTGATTTTGATTTACCAAATATCAGTCCAACAGATTTTGTCCCTTTCAAGTATCTAAGAATCTACTTGACTGCCTGCCAATGCTCCTTCCCTGGGTTCCCCATGAATCTGCTGACCATGCTGGCAGCATAGGCAAGATCAGGCCTTGAACATACCATAGCATACAACAAACTCCCTATGGCATTGGAGTAAGGGATGCTATCCATGTACTGCTGATCTTCATCAGTCTTGGGAGATTGTTCAACTGATAGCTTGAAATGACCAGCTATGGGAGTTGAAACTGCCTTGGCATCTAGCATATTGAACCTTCTAAGCACCTTTTCAGCATACCCCGACTGATGCAAGAAGAGAAGTCTTTCATCTCTCTTTCTCGGGATTTCCATCCCTAAGATCTTTCTTGCTGCACCTAAGTCCTTCATCTCGAATTCAGAACTTAGCAGACCCTTGAGCTTGGTGATTGCCTCTAGATCTTTACTTGCAATGAGCATGTCATCAACATAGAGTAGGAGATATATGTAGTGACCTGAGCTGGCTTTCTTGAAGTAAACACAGCAATCGAAAGAACTTCTGTTGTAGCCATTTGACACTACAAAAGTGTCAAATCTTTTGTACCATTGTCTTGGTGACTGTTTCAATCCATACAAGGACTTTTTCAGCAAGCATACCATTTGTTCCTTTCCTTCTACTTCATACCCTTCAGGTTGTTTCATGTATATCCTTTCATCCAGCTGACCATGTAAGAAGGCTGTCTTCACATCCATTTGCTCAAGTTCCAAGTTGTAGACAGTAACTAGAGCAAGTATGACTCTAATGCTTGTGTGTTTCACTACCGGGGAAAAAATCTCATTGTAATCAATTCCTTCCCTTTGTGTGAAGCCTTTTGCAACGAGTCTAGCCTTGTATCTACTTCCTTCAACCCCTGGAATTTCTGGTTTTTTCTTAAAAGTCCACTTGCAACCTACAATTTTGTGACTTGCAGGTTTTTCGACAAGTTCCCAGGTGCTGTTTTTCATAAGGGAGTTTATCTCATCAGTCATGGCAGTTTTCCAGTGCTTTTTATCCCGAACTTTTAATTGCCTACTTGTAGCTTATAGTATCAATTACCTTATCCTCTATTTGTACACTCATTGCTTACGCAATGAGGTCTGCATAGCAGAGCCTTTGATGTGGTTTGATCGCCTTCTAGCCCCTGTCTCGACCAGGTTATAGGATGATTCTGCTCTGCTGTATGTTGTTCATCGGTTTGGTAGGTGGCTTAGTACTGTCATCTGTTGTGTCTGCAGTACCATGCTCCACCTCCAATTGAACCTTGTTGTCGGGTTCATCTGGTTCCTTAGACATCTCAGCTTTCTGGCCTGCATCCTCAAGCATGCAATCTTACTTGAAGACAACATCTCTGCTGATCACAGCCTTTCCTCCACATGGTTTGGTTAACCACACCTTGTAACCCTTTACACCATCTGGATATCCCAAGAAGATTCCCTTCTTTGATCTAGGCTCCAATTTCCCTTCATTTACATGAATATATGCTGTACATCCAAATATTCTCAGGTTGTCATAGGTTGGTGCTCTTCCTGTCCACATCTCCTCTGGTGTCTTGAAATCAATAGCAGCTGAAGGAGACCTATTGATTAGATAGCATGCAATGTGAACTGCCTCTCCCCAAAACACCTTGTTTAGGTTTGTAGTGGACAACATGCACCTAACCCTCTCCAAAATGGTCATATTCATTCTCTCAGCAAGACCATTTTGTTGAGGAGTTAGTCTTACTGTTTTGTGCCTAGTTATCCCATTATCCTTGCAAAACTCAGTGAACTCTTCACTTAGATATTCAAGTCCATTGTGAGTTCTAAGTGCCTTAACCTTCCTTCCTGTTTGATTCTCAACAAGTGCTTTCCATTGTTTAAAACACTTGAATGCTTGATTCTTGTGCTTCAACAAATACACCCACACTTTTCTTGACCAATCATCTATGAATGTTATGAAATATCTAGCACCACCTAATGAGGGAACCCTTGCTGGCCCCCATATATCAGAATACACATAATCAACCGAGGCTTTAGTTGTGTGTATGGCAGAAGAAAACTTAACTCTTTTTCTGTTTGCCATAAAGACAAGTGTTCACAGAAATTCTAACCTTTCAAAGTCTCCATTTCCTATTAGACCCTGTTTGTACAATTCTTCCAAGCCTCTTTCACTGACATGAGCTAGTCTGAGGTGCCATAGCTGTGTGGAATTCAACTTTGAAGCAGAAATCAAACTGGCAGGATTTGATATAGTTGTACCTTGCAATCTGTACAAGCCATTCTTTCTGGTTCCCTTCATCATGACCATTGAACCCTTGCATATCTTCAGAACACCACCTTCTCCTTTAAATGTACACCCTGCTTAATCCAAAGATGCCAAGAGAAAGGAGATTTCTCTTCGGATCGAGTACATGTCTGACATCTGTGAGCAATTTTGCTGATCCATCACTGAATTTGATCCTGACATTGCCAATTCCAGCTACTTTGCAAGCAACATTGTTCCCCATCAGCACCTTTCCTGCATCGATCCTTTTGTAGGATTCAAGCCATTCTTGATTAGGGGTCATGTGGAATGAACACCCTGAGTCAAGAATCCACTCCTCACTGCAAGAATCTTCAGTCACTGCCAACACATCCGAGCTTTCATAACCATCTGCTACCACAGCCATATCATTTGAGTTTTGCTTGCCATTATTCTTCCTTTTCCTCTCAGGACAGTTTCTTTCTGAAATGTCCCTCCTTATGGCAGTAGTAACACTCTTTCTTGACTTTGGATTTGGATCGGTTCCTCCTATTCTTGCCCTTTGTATCTCTGTTATCAGTTCTGCCTCTGACAAACAGCCCTTCTGCATCTGCACCTTCACCTTTATCATAAGTAATTCTCTTCTTCATTTCTCGAGAATTGAGAGTGGCTTTCACTTCTTCCAAGGTGAGGCTTTCTTTACCAAACATCATTGTGTCAACCAAGTTCTCATAGGAGGGAGGAAGGGAGCACAACAACATTACAGCTTGGTCTTCATCATCAATCTTTACATCAAGATTCTTTAAGTCAAGAACTGCCTTGGTGAATTGAGAGACATGTTCTTTGATTGATGATCCTTCCTCCATTTTCAGCTGATGGAGTTTCTTCTTCAAGTAGAGTTTGTTCGTCAATGACTTGGTCATGTATAGGCTTTCAAGCTTGAGCCAAACACCTGCAGCAGTGGACTCATCTGCTATTTCACGAAGAACTTCATCTCCCAAAGAAAGAATGATCAAGCTATGAGCCTTGTTGATCAAATCTTTCTTTTCTTTTTCTGAAAGTGTTTCAGGAAGTTTGTTGATTCCTCCTAAGGCTTCCTCGAGTCCTTGATGGACAAGAAGAGCCTTCATCTTGATCCTCCACAAGCTAAAGTCATTGTCCCCATTGAACTTTTCCAAATCGAACTTTGCAGTGCCCATCGGAAGCAGCCCCGATTCAACGAAGCTCTAGATACCAGTTGTTATGTTCAAGAACGCAGAATTGCTTCTGCCGACAAAAATTGCTTAGTCGACGGAAATGCTTCTTGACGGAAATGCTTTCTTGACAGAAAAACGTTTCTTGATAGAAATCGCCTTCTGACAGAAATCGCAACCAGTTGTTATGCCCAACGCAAGATTCCTCTGCTTTGACAGAAGTGCTTCTTTCGACAGAAAAGCTTCTTCCGACAGAAAAGCTTCTTCCGACAGAAATGCGTTGCTTGACGGAAATGGTAAAAACAATAGTGTAGAATGCAGAATACAGAATGCAAGAAACGCGATTATGTAAGAAGTATACGAAAGAAAAGATTAACAGCAGTATGTTATCGTGGTTCAGAGCAAGTTGCTCCTACATCCACACCGAGGCGAGACTTTCTATCCACTAGATCAAAGAAAACTGATTACAAGACTTTCAGGGTTGAAAGCTAACTCTCTTCTCAATCCTCACTTGCTCTCTCTTTCTTGATCTCAATGAATCACTCCCTCTCTCTGTTTTCAGTGTATTACTGTGTTGTTCTCTCTCAAGTTTCTCTCAACAATGACTTATATATCTGTACAAATAAGTCCCTCTCAAGGTAATTACAAAAACAGAAAAATAGATCTAACTACCTAACAGACTTAACTACTTTTTCAGATATCACATAGTTGAGAAAACTCTATGCATAGCCTAACTGACTAACAAATTGATGAGCCAACTGCCACAAGATGGAATATCGTCCTGACTCCAAACATCCTCGAGGCAATGATATATATTCTCGTTCCCTGTTTTTGTGCTATTATTCTTGAACTTAATGCATTCTTCTCTTTGACAAAACATAAGCCTTCCGAAACACAAGAAATCCAAATCCTTTTGCAGGTCACGAACATTGAAGAACACAATGGATCTATCATGAAGTCTATCATTTTCTGCTTGACCTCAAAAATCTCTGTCTCGTTGCTTCCAGTTACTAGGAAATCATCCACATAGAGACATACTATCAATGAATGTACAATTGCAGAGTTATAGACATAGACACCACGCTCATTTGTGCATTTGACAAAATTCTGCTGCTGTAGGAAGCTGTCAATTTTCTTGTTCCAAGCTTGAGGAGTCCGTTTCAGGCCATACAGTGCCTTTCTCAGTCGATACACTTTATCTTCTTGTCCACTCACTTCAAGGCCAGGTGTCTGACATACATAAACTTCCTCTTCCAGTGGCCCATTTAAAAATGTTGATTTCACATCTAATTGATAAAATAACCACCCTTTGTGACTTGCAATTGCAACTACAAGTCTTATTGTTTCAATTCGAGCAACTGGGACAAACACTTCATGATAGTCCAAGGATTGGAGTATACGACACAAAGCTTTCTTGTTCACCATTGTTCCAATACTTAAGGCCTTGAGTTTTGGGGTCTATTTGATCAAGGCATTAGCATCATCTTCACTAAAGGTACCAGTAAATTTCAGTTCCAAGATGTGCTTGCAATAGTTTCCAATTGCAGAAAAAAGGTGGTGTTGATTGACCATGGGGTAATAGTAATAGACTCAAGGCCTCCCCATGAACTCATTGCAATATCAATTCCAAGTTTTGACAGGCACCCCGAGTGTGGTAGAACTAGTCGTTTCAGTTCTGGCGTCCTAAAAAAACACACACACACTATATAATATTTGTAACTTAGTGCGCTACAATGTCAGCATGTTTTTTTTTATAAGGTTAGATAACATAGGTGAAATGTTACCAACATACTCTCTGACACTGTCTTACTAACACATTCATTTTTATTGGTTAAAATTCAAATGAATTCTACTATTTTGGAAATGGGTTTCACTAATACATGTAGTTCTGTCTCACTTGAATTCTATAGAGTCCATATGAATTACAACCAATATGAGATCGTGTTCGAAAGAGAGTGTTAGAGTGTGTATTGCTAGCATTTCTCAAAACATAGTTAAGTGTACAAACAATAAGTTTAAAATGTTACCTTGCAGTAGCAAAGATTAATGCTTATCCCTTAAGTATACATAGAAATTAAATATTAAGCAATTAGTCTTTCCGTTGCTTCGATCTAGAGCATATTCCATGAATCGAGTCATTCTTGCACTGGAATGCTTATCAGACCAAGCATTTAGTGTCTTGGGTACCCCAAAGTGAGAGGTCATTCCATGTAGATCAAGCTTATACCAAAGTGTAGTGTCAAGACTTGCTTTGTACCAAGATTTACAAACCATTGAGACTGCTGCAAGGTCCACAACATTGAGGGCCATAAAGATTTTACCAAAGCATCATAGCACAAATGCTCATTGGAGTTGTTGGTGTTAGACATGGTTTTCTTCATTGCTTGATGATTCCTGCATGTATATACTATTATTATGACATTAGATGTTTCACATGTTCATTTTTAACTTTGTCATGAACTACCAAATGCAAAAGTTGAAGAAAATCCTACAATCTTATTCAAAATGTCATGTGGACAACAACACCCTCCACAAAAGAAAATAAATAAACCAATGAATTGATATGTTTGAACTTATTCTATGAACTAGTTAATTACATGACAAATTTTATACAAAGGGAAAAATTAAAGATGAATAAAGTGGAAAATGAATAGATTCTAACAATATATTTTTAAATAAATATTTCGTTCAATTATAAGTCACAATTTTGGATTCATAAACAACCAATTTTCATAGCCTTTTCGCCCAACATTTATAATGAATATCTAAGAAATAAAACTGGTCCAAAAATCTATTGAAAGATGCTTTTAGAATGAGATTAATTGAATAGTCACTGCAGTAGGTTCTTTAATAGGGATGCAAATCTGTTGTCTCAAAACTTGGTGTCTCGGTGTCCCTTACCAATCAAATGCTGTGAATATGCACAAGTGTTAACGAGTTAAGATTTTATATCATTAAGTGACAAATTATCATTGGTGGGGGACAAAGAATGTGACAAGAAAGTGGGACAGATGATATTCATTAGAACTAGAAATTCTTCCTTCAATAGTCATTTAAGGAAGAACAAACTTGAATAGACATCGTGGGTAAGCTGCTAACAAACTTGAATAGCATACATCCTTTTAAACAATTTTTTTTGTGCACTCAGAATAAGAATACGACACTTAGGTTAACGTGTCTAGAGTGAGTGTAATTGGATGTTATCTAAATGAATAGAATTATAACTAGTTCACCTTAGAAATTTCATATCAAAGTGATAAAGCACGAAAATTACAAATGCAATATGGCTAAACATTGTGACTTTGGATAAAAAAATTATGTCTTATTATTTAATATCTTTAAATTTTGGAAATATTTGACGTTTACAATCACAAGAACAAAATGATTTGTAAATTTGACGAATAATCAATGACAAAAATAATTTGAGAAATCAAATTAATGAAACAGTTAAAAGGAAAACATAACCATATAAACTAATTAATAAGTTCATCCACGACCAAATTTTATTATTATTTTTTTTTTGATCAAGCATCCACAACCAATTTGTTCAGCTGGATTATGTCTTGTTTTTTTATATCGAAATTCAAGGAGACAAAAGTATGTGAGGAAGATTAAAATTGAGAAATACAAAGAAAAGGGAATGATAAAAGAAAGAAAAACGAACTTAATGAAAAACGTACCTCTTACTCTGAGCTCTTCACGAAGTTAAGTGAAGGCAGAAAATGAGATTGTTTAAGATATAGAGAGCTGGCCAAAACCTGCTTTCCTATATACAACAACGCAAAAAATAAAATTATCTTATGTCCCTTTTTTTTTTTTTTTTGACTGGTTATGTCCTTATTAGCATGATCACATGAATTTGGCACCTAAGCAACTGAAGATTCATTGTATATTTGTAGCTTTAATTAAAAGTTATTTTTTCACTAGTTTAAAATGATTACTTTCGATTTAAAATTACTTTTTTTTTACAAAAGTAAAGTTAAGTAATTTCATTAATAATGGAGAACACAATACATTCAGTAACATCATCACAAATTTGGAGAATAGTAATATATGTAGCCACCCCGAACAAAGAGTGAGCAACTACATGGACTTTCCTCTTATCAAACTTTACCAAAGAGTTGTTAACATAAGATGATAAAAGACTCCTACAATTTGAAATAACAGTCATATAATTATCTTGGTCCTCTTGAAGGAGACCTAGGACTTCCTCTTTTTGCACCTAGAGCCTGGGAGAATAACTATAAAATTTAGCATTGAAGAAACTTCCTCCTTCATCACGTAAATTGTGATCGAAGACGATGCTTCGAGCTACCTGCAAGAAAGGCTCAATGGACTACCAATTGTGTTCGATTTTATTTGAATAAACTAAAAAAAACCAAAATTAAAAAGAGAAAACCACAAAATGCGTCTGGCCAATAACACCAAACGAGGTATTTGTTGATAGAAACTGCACACAGGTTACCCATGCCTCTGCAGTTCCTGTTGGAATATGTGGCTTCGACTCAAGAGGGGAGGGGTGAATTGAGTCTACAAATTTCTTTTTAATTTTTCAACAAAAATTTCTTTAACAGAATATATCACACAATCAATTATATAAAAAAAATAAATTAAAAGAGAGGTAAAGAGAATACTTGCGCAAGCTTATAACCACCAGTGACCTACGTCCAATCCCCATTCCACCTGTGGGATTTTCTTCCACTAACAAACAAGCTTATAACTGGTGCTTGCAACCTTTGTACACAACAGAGCCCTTCTCACTAGGGATACCCCACCCTTGTGTAGAAGCCTCAATCACAACAAAGAGGGATACCACACCCTCACACAGAGTTTCAGCAAAGGAAGAACAATATGATACACTCTTCTAGTGCAGATGATTACAACTTGCAGTCCTATGAGATTGATTAAAGCGGTACTAGTAACTGCTCAAAAATGTTTTCAGAATTTTAGCAAAAGCTAATAATAAAAATAATAACAAACTGTTCACTCAAAAAATGTTTCAATACTGTCTCGTGTGTATATGTCTTGTATATATTTTTTTTTGAGCTGCAGCAATTCGTCTTTTATAAGCCTAAAATACTAACGTTGAACGGGTCTGATAGTGGATTGTATTCAAAGCATTTTTATTATTATTATTTGCAATCAAAAATTTATTGCTAGGCTAAATGATAAAAACGTGTCAAAATCTCAGTCAACAAATTTGAATTGATTTTACAATTCAAGGATTGTTAACGTTACAACATAAGTGAGACTGGCCATTTCATTCAAATGATTTAATTTGCAATGAAAAGAATCAATTGGAATGAAAGATTTTGATGAGTATATTAAATACAAATTAACTTGATGAAACAAATCAAATTCAAATAATTTCCACACAAAAGAAACGTGTGTAACATGTAATTAAGGATGGCCAGAATTGTAACGTTGAAGGCTTAACCATGAGTGTGGCAATTTGATTTGGCTATTAAAGAATATGAATATTGCAGTGAGGAGAAGTCAATAATATGAATGCAATATTAGAGAATTGTAGCGAAGAAATGCACAAGAGCATATATGGCATGACAATGAACATGGGCAATTAGCCAATAAAGTGGATTTATGCAATTTGCCAATAATTGGTCTAATTAAGACCCTATTGAGAACATAGCAAGCAGTGCTAACTGCATCCGGCCAAAAATATTTTGGGAGGTTTGCATCACTTAATAGTGTTCTAGCGAGTTCCTCTAAAGCCCGATTTTTTATTTCTACCACCCCATTTTGTTGTGGGGTCCTAGGCGCAGAGAAATTATGTTTTATGCCATTTTCTTCACAAAAAATTTAAAACGATTCGTTTTCAAATTCCCCGCCATGGTCACTTCTAATAGATACGATTTTTAGATCTTTTTCATTTGGAATTACCTTGGCTAATTTTTACAAGCTTTAAAGGTGTCACTTTTGTGTGAAAGAAATAAGGTCCAAGTGAACCTAGAGTAGTCGTCAACAATTACTAACGCATAAAAATTGCCACCAAGGCTCTTAGTTCTAGAAGGCCTAAAAAGATCCATATGCAGGAGTTGCAAGGGCCTCTCCGATGAAACAATATTAATTGGTTTGAAGGAAGCCTTTGTTTGTTTACCTTTTTGGCATGCATCACACAATCCATCCTTTTTAAATTTCATTTTGGGTAAACCGATAACAAGTTCTTTTGAAATAAGCTTGTTTAAGTGCTCTGTGTATGTGTGCAATCCTACGATGCCAAAGAAAACTGTTTTCTTCTCTAGAGACAAGACAACATGCATCATTTGAAGAGATGTCATCTAAGTCTATCATATAAATATTATTAATTCTATGTCCAATTAATTTCTTATTTTTATCATGCAAGTTTTCAATTAAACAACTTTTAGAATAAAAGCTAACCTTGTTGCCTTTGTCACAAAGTTGACTTATGCTTAGGAGGTTGTGCTTTAGTCCTTCCACAAAAAGTACATTATCAATTGATGTTGTCGGACTTTTACCAACACTTCCAATCCCAAGAATTTTCCCTTTGTTATTGTCACCATATGTCACGTGTCCTCCAACTTTTGGTGTGAAGGATGTGAACTTGCTAATGTCTACCGTCATATGCTTAGAGCAGCCGCTGTCAAGGTATCAATTTGTAGTATTGGCTTTCAAGCATACCTACAAAACAACAATCATATTTTGTTTTTAGGTACCCAAATTTTATTGGGTCCTTGGTTGTTAGTGCCATATGATGTTCCTTTAGGAACCTATTTTTTCTTGTCATTCTCCTTTCTCACATTACAAGTTGATGCGGTATGCCCTTTTCTAGCACAATAATAACATTTGACGAAAGGACTAACATATGTATGAGTAGGCACAAATGTTTTCTTCAAAAAGGATTTTTCATGATCATTAGGCTTATATCCTAAGCCAGCCTTATCATATACACCTTTTTGGATTCCCAAAAGAACATTCAAGTTATCTCTACCATTGGTGAATTTTGCAAGAGTGATCTTCAAGTCATTTACTTGTTTTTCATATTCACTGCACTTTTTGCATGTAAAATTTCCTAGATTATATCCAATGCTATAGTTTTCCTTCTTTGATTCCAACCTTTCTTTTGTTAAAGTAATTACTTGGTTTTGCAAATAATTAACCATTTTCTTGGATTTTTCTAATGCCTTAGCCAATCTCACAGAGTCATTGTGTAGTTCAAGAAAGGCATCATGCAATGCATCATATGAGCAAGAAGAAGAAGAAGAGTTAGAGGTTACCTCATCATCACTTTCGTGGCCAGCCATGAGACATAAGTTAGCTTCCTTATTGTCTGAATCATCGGTGGTATCCAAATCATTTTCATCCCAAGCTATGTAAGCTCTTCTAGGTTTGTTTTCCTTCTTTTCTTTTCTTTTGAATTTGTCATTCTTTTGTAATTTAGGACAATCATACCTCATGTGACCGTGCTTTCCACATTCATATCAAGTAGGTGTGCAGCTTGGACCATCTCCCTTATTGAAACTCTTTTTGGGAAAGGTTGATGATCTTCTTGAGTTAGCTTTCTTTTTCACAAATCTTTTGAATTTCTTTACTAGCATTCCCATATCATCATCTGAAGCGTCTTCCTCTTCTTCATCTTTTTCACTCTCTTCCTCATTTTTGGAGGAGGATGCTTTCAAGGCTAGGCTCTTCTTTTTCTTGTCTTTTTCTTCGTGTTCCGACAGCCGACTAAGTTCTAGTTCATGCTCTTGTAATTTTCCAAATAGTGTCGCTAAGTTCATTGTGGTGAGATCTTTAGATTCAACAATTGCTGTCACCTTCGGCTGCCATTCCCTACTCAAACAACGTTGAACTTTATTAATTAAATCTTCATTATCAATATTCTAACCCAGACCAGCAAGCTGGTTCACAGTGTGAGTGAAGCGTTTCTGCATGTCTCGAATGGATTCTCCTTGCTTCATCATGAACAGCTCGTATTCTCTTATCAGAGTGTTCGTCCTTGCGCGCTTGACTTCACTCGTTCCTTCATGAGTGACTTGAAGCGTATCACACATTTCTTTGGCCGTCTTGAAATTTGAGACCCTGAAAAATTCTCCTCTACTCAAAGCAAATGTTATCATATTTCTAGCACGTAAATTTAATTGTACTTTATTTTTCTCATCCTCAATTTGTTCACTTCTAGGCTTAATAATAGACTTACCATCTACATCTTTCATAGGGACAAAAGGTCCATTTTCAATAGCATCCCACACATCATAATCTTGTGCTTGAATAAAAATTATCATGCATTCTTTCTAATATGCATATTCTTCACCATTAAAGGCAGGGGGTCTGCCAAGGGAGGCTCCTTCAGGTAGGAAGTCATTCGAAGCCATTTCTCTTGAAGCTGCTAAGCTCTTTATGCAAGTCTCTAGCTCTGATGCCACTTGTTGGAATATGTGGCTTCGACTCAAGAGGGGAGGGGTGAATTGAGTCTACAAATTTCTTTTTAATTTTTCAACAAAAATTTCTTTAACAGAATATATCACACAATCAATTATATAAAATAAATAAATTAGAAGAGAGGTAAAGAGAATACTTGCGCGAAGATTTTATCCTGGTTCAGCCACCAGCCACTAGTGACCTACGTCCAGTCCCCACTCCACCTGTGGGATTTTCTTCCACTAACAAACAAGCTTATAACTAGTGCTTGCAACCTTTGTACACAACAGAGCCCTTCTCACTAGGGATACGCCACCCTTGTGTAGAAGCCTCAATCACAACAAAGAGGGATACCACATCCTCACACAGAGTTTAGCAAAGGAAAAACAATATGATACACTCTTCTAGTGCAGATGATTACAACTTGAAGTCTTATGAGATTGATTAAAGCGGTACTAGTAACTGCTCAAAAATGTTTTCAGAATTTTAGCAAAAGCTAATAATAAAAATAATAACGAACTGTTCACTCAAAAAATGTTTCAATACTGTCTCATGTGTATATGTCTTGTATATTTTTTTTTGAGCTGCGGCAATTCATCTTTTATAAGCCTAAAATACTAACGTTGAACGGGTCTGATAGTGAATTGTATTCAAAGAATTTTTATTATTATTATTTACAATCAAAAATTTATTGCTAGGCTAAATGATAAAAACGTGTGAAAATCTCGGTCAGCAAATTTGAATTGATTTTGCCATTCAAGGATTGTTAACGTTACAACATAAGTGAAGCTGACCATTTCATTCAAATGATTTAATTTGCAATGAAAGGAATCAATTGGAATGAAAGATTTTGATGAGTATATTAAATACAAATTAACTTGCTGAAACAAATCAAATTCAAATAATTTCCACACAAAAGAAACGTGTGTAACATGTAATTAAGGATGGCCAGAATTGTAACGTTGAAGACTTAACCATGGGTGTGGCAATTTGATTGGGCTATTAAATAATATGAATATTGCAGTGAGGAGAAGTCAATAATATGAATGCAATATTAGAGAATTGTAGCCAAGAAATGCGCAATAGCATATATGGCATGGGCAATTGGCCAATAAAGTGGATTTATGCAATTTACCAATAATGTTGAACATGAGTGCCTATGAGTGGATATGTGCATTTAATTCAAATTAATCTACCCTTAAAATAATTAATTGTCAAATGCCCATATAAAAAGGTTATGTTATTTGAAAATGATTTGAATCCATACTGATCCATAACGTGAATGTTTCGCTTCAAAAAATAATATTCAATTAGGTAATTAGGCTATAGCATGAGATGCTCTTTTCAAAAACATTTTCACTAGAATGAAAATTAATTATTATTATTATTACCTTTTTTTTAAAGAAAGAAAAAGTATCTTTGAGATTTGTTTTAAAAAAAACTTTAAAGTTAGTTTTGAATTTTTTTTTGATTTTCAACATTGAAAAAAAACTTTGCTCCAAGCTAAGTACCTAATTAAACCAACCTCTTACAAAAGTATCTAAGACCTAATAATTTACCCATTTGGTCTTGTGGTCTTGATACTTGATTTTCTGGTACACCATAATAATTTGAATTTGTGCATGCGGTACCTGCATGCTATAAGAAAAATTCTCTTGCCTTTTTGTTAGTGTTTGTCATTCATGAAAATATATAAATGTGTGATTACATAATCCCCTTTTTTATTATGACAAACCTTACCTTCTTACCTATGTAATATGGTGTCAGAGTCATATACGCACTGCATGAGCGTGGGATGGATCTCCCCCTATCTAAAACATATTACTCAATAGATATGTCAGTTAAATTCAGAAGGCATAAATTCAAATTATTAGACAATGGAATATTATAAGCATGCTCCCCCTGAATAGTTCAATTACATTTATTTTATGCAAGATTAATATTCCAATTCTTATCCCCTTTTGGCATGATCAAAAAGAAAGTTTATGGATAAAAAATAATAAATAAAGATGATAACTTTCATTCATCAAAACAGATGAAAAGTGGGACATTAATAGCGTTAATAAAATAAGTATGTGTAGTAGCCAATATGGAGGTTGATTTTATGATTTTATGATTCACGGTATCCAAACTAACAAAATCAGACTATCACAATAGAACGGACGGTGCAGGAGCACATTGACCAACTGGATGCAATTCAATTTATGCAGTTAATTTGGAAATTTATTATCAAAAAGTGTGACACATAGTTACAGGTACTATGATAAAATTAATTGTCTTGCTCACATATTTATTAATAAAATTATCGACAGAGAGCAAATTTGATAGATATGTGAGAATAAAAGTAAACATGTAAGATTAATTGATGTAAGATAAATCTAGGATGCCTAATTCTCTTCTGATGTAAAAGAAACTCTCTTTATTGAGGGGTTTAGTAAGGATATCTGCTAATTTCTTAGTTGTACCCACATGCTCCAAAACACCATCTCCATTTTGCACATGATCCCGATAAAATGGTGTCTTATCTCAATGTGTTTTGTCCTAGAATGTTGAACGAGATTCTTAGTTAAGTTAATGGCACTAGTATTATCACATCGAATGGGGATATGATCTAATTGGACACCGTAGTCTAACAGTTGTTGTTTCATCCAAATAATTTGGGCACAACAACTCCCTGCTGCTATGTATTCCGCCTCAGCGGTTGACAATGCCACACTAGCTTGTTTTTGCTAAACCATGAAACTAAGGCACTACCTAAAAAGTGGCATGTCCCACTAGTACTTTTCCTATCTAACTTGCAACCTGCAAAGTCAGAGTCGGAATACCCAACCAAATTGCATGTGTCGCCTTTGGGGTACCACAAGCCCATGTCTTTTGTCCCAACTAAATATCTCATTATTCTCTTAACTGCCGCAAGCTGGGATTCCCTAGGACTAGCCTGATATCTAGCACACATGCAAACACTAAACATGATGTCAAGCCTACTTGCAGTAAGATACAAGAGGGATCCAATCATACCTCGATATTTTTTCAATTCAATAGGCTTACCATTTTCATCCTTATCTAAGTAGCATGAGGTGCTCATTGGTGTGGCTATCTCCTTGGCATTGTCCATTACAAATCTTTTTAAAAGTTCCTTGCAGTATTTTGCTTGACTTATGAATATGCCATTGTCTGTTTGTTTGATTTGAAGCCCAAGGAAGAAATTTAATTCTCCCATCATCGACATTTCAAATTCTTCCTGTATATGCTTAGAGAATTATTTGCAAAGAAACTCATCAGTAGCACCAAAAATTATATCATCCACATACACTTGTACAAGAAGAATATCATGTGATTTTCTTTTAATAAATAAGGTTGTGTCAACCTTTCCTCGTGAAAAACCTTTTTCTAAAAGAAACTTGCTTAAGCGCTCATACCAAGCTCTAGGAGCTTGCTTTAAACCATAAAACGCTTTCTTTAAGCGAAACACGTGATTGGGTAGGTCAAAATTTTCGAAACCAGGAGGTTGATTTACATACACCTATTCTTGAATAAAGCCATTTAAAAACGCACTTTTTACATCCATTTGATATAATTTAAAATTCATAATGCAAGCAAATGCAAGTAACATGCGAATGGCCTCAAGTCTGGCTACGGGTGCATACGTTTCTCCATAATCTATGACCTCCTCTTGATTGTACCCTTTAACTACAAGTCTAGCCTTGTTTCTAAAAATTATACCATTTTCATCTAATTTATTTCTAAAGACCCATTTAGTCCCAATTGTTTGATTTTTTGATGGCCTAGGGACTAGTTCCCATACCTGATTTCTTTCAAATTGGTTTAATTCCTCTTGCATGGCTAACAACCAAAATTCATCACAAATAGCATCGTCAATGTTCTTAGGTTCTATTTGAGAAACAAAAGCCATGTGATTGCAAGCATTTTTAATGGAGTTTCTAGTAATTATCCCTTTAGAAATATCACCAATAATGTTGTCCAGTGGATGATTTTTGGAAACTCTCCATTCTTTGGGAAGATCTTGAAGTTCTTCTTCCTCTTGCTTGATCTCATCATCATTGCCTTCTTTGTCCTCTTGATTTTTCTTTTCATCCAAGTGGGTATGTTCTAAGGAATCTGCAAGGTCATCAACAATATCCTTTCCCAACCTTTTGGGGTTAGTCTCATCAAAAGAAACATGCACTGATTCCTCAATAGTTAAAGTTCTTTTATTGTATATCCTGAAGGCTTTGCTAGATGATGAATAACCTAAGAATATCCCTTCATCGGCTTTGGCATCAAATTTTCCTAAATTATTTTTACCATTATTAAGCACAAAACATTTGCATCCAAACACACGAAAATGAGAGATATTGGGCTTCCTTCCTTTATATAATTCATATGGGGTTCTCTTTAAAATTGGTCTAATTAAGACCCTATTGAGAACATAGCAAGCAGTGCTAAATGCATCCGCCCAAAAATATTTTGGGAGGTTTGCATCACTTAATAGTGTTCTAGCGAGTTCATCTAAAGCCCGATTTTTTCTTTCTACCACCCCATTTTGTTGTGGGGTCCTAGGCGCAGAAAAATTATGTTTTATGCCATTTTCTTCACAAAAAATTTAAAACGTTTCGTTTTCAAATTCCCCGCCATGGTCACTTCTAATAGATACAATTTTTAGATCCCTTTCATTTTGAATTACCTTGGCTAATTTTTTAAAAGCTTTAAAGGTGTCACTTTTGTGTGAAAGAAATAAGGTCCAAGTGAACCTAGAGTAATCGTCAACAATTACTAACGCATAAAAATTGCCACCAAGGCTCTTAGTTCTAGAAGGCCCAAAAAGATCCATATGTAGGAGTTACAAGGGCCTCTCTGATGAAACAATATTAATTGGTTTGAAGGAAGCCTTTGTTTGTTTACCTTTTTGGCATGCATCACACAATCCTTCCTTTTTAAATTTCATTTTGGGTAAACCGATAACAAGTTCTTTTGAAATAAGCTTGTTTAAGTGCTCTGTGTGTATGTGTGCAATCCTACGATGCCAAATAAAACTGTTTTTTTCTCTAGAGACAAGACAACATGCATCATTTGAAGAGATATCATCTAAGTCTATCATATAAATATTATTAATTCTATGTCCAATTAATTTCTTATTTTTATCATGCAAGTTTTCAATTAAACAACATTTAGAATCAAAGCTAACCTTGTTGCCTTTGTCACAAAGTTGACTTATGCTTAGGAGGTTGTGCTTTAGTCCTTCCACAAAAAGTACATTATCAATTGATGTTGTTGGACTTTTACCAACACTTCCAATCCCAAGAATTTGCCCTTTGTTATTGTCACCATATGTCACATGTCCTCCAACTTTTGGTGTGAAGGATGTGAACTTACTAATGTCTCCCGTCATATGCTTAGAGCAGCCGTTGTCAAGGTACCAATTTGTAGTCTTGGCTTTCAAGCATACCTACAAAACAACAATCGTATTTTGTTTTTAGGTTCCCAAATTTTATTGGGTCCTTGGTTGTTAGTGCCATATGATGTTCCCTTAGGAATCCATTTTTTCTTTTCATTCTCCTTTCTCACATTACAAGTTGATGCGTATGCCCTTTTCTAGCACAATAATAACATTTGACGAAAGGACTAACAGATGTATGAGTACGCACAAATGTTTTCTTCAAAAAGGATTTTTTATGATCATTAGGCTTATATCCTAAGCCAGCCTTATCATATACACCTTTTTGGATTCCCAAAAGAACATTCAAGTTATCTCTAACATTGGTGAATTTTACAAGAGTGATCTTCAAGTCATTTACTTGTTTTTCATATTCACTGCACTTTTTGCATGTAAAATTTCCTAGATTATATCCAATGCTATAGTTTTCCTTCTTTGATTCCAACCCTTCTTTTGTTAAAGTAATTACTTGGTTTTACAAATAATTAACCATTTTCTTGGATTTTTCTAATGCCTTAGCCAATCTCAAAGAGTCATTGTGTAGTTCAAGAAAGGCATCATGCAATGCATCATATAAGCAAGAAGAAGAAGAAGAGTTAGAGGTTACCTCATCATTGCTTTTGTGGCCATCCATGAGACATAAGTTAGCTTCCTCATTGTCGGAATCATCGGTGGTATCCAAATCATTTTCATCCCAAGCTATGTAAGCTCTTCTAGGTTTGTTTTCCTTCTTTTCTTTTCTTTCGAATTTGTCCTTCTTTTGTAATTTAGGACAATCATACCTCACGTGACCGGGCTTTCCACATTCATAGCAAGTAGGTGTGGAGCTTGGACCATCTACCTAATTGAAACTCTTTTTGGGAAAGGTTGATGATCTTCTTGAGTTAGCTTTCTTTTTCACAAATATTTTGAATTTCGTTACTAGCATTCCCATTTCATCATCTGAAGCGTCTTCCTCTTCTTCATCTTTTTCACTCTCTTCCTCATTTTTGGAGGAGGATGCTTTCAAGGCTAGGCTCTTCTTTTTCTTGTCTTTTTCTTCGTGTTCCGACAACCGACTAAGTTCTAGTTCATGCTCTTGTAATTTTCCAAATAGTGTCGCTAAGTTCATTGTGGTGAGATCTTTAGATTCAGCAATTGCTGTCACCTTCGACTGCTATTCCCTACTCAAACAACGTAGAACTTTATTAATTAAATCTTCATTATCAATATTCTAACCTGCACCAAAGCAAGCTGGTTCACAGCGGTGAGTGAAGCGTTTCTGCATGTCTCGAATGGATTCTCCTTGCTTCATCATGAACAGCTCGTATTCTCTTATCAGAGTGTTTGTCCTTGCGCGCTTGACTTCACTCCTTCCTTCATGAGTGACTTTAAGCGTATCCCACATTTCTTTGGCCGTCTTGCAATTTGAGACCCTGAAAAATTGTCCCCTACTCAAAGCAAATGTTATCATATTTCTAGCACGTAAATTTAATTGTACTTTCTTTTTCTCATCCTCAGTTTGTTCACTTCTGGGCTTAATAACAGACTTACCATCTACATCTTTCATAGGGACAAAAGGTCCATTTTCAATAGCATCCCACACATCATAATCTTGTGCTTGAATAAAAATTATCATGCGTTCTTTCCAATATGCATATTCTTCACCATTAAATGCAGGGGGTCTGCCAAGGGAGGCTCCTTCAGGTAGGAAGTCATTCGAATCCATTTCTCTTGAAGCTGCTAAGCTCTTTATGCAAGAGTCTAGCTCTGATGCCACTTGTTGGAATATGTGGCTTCGACTCAAGAGGGGAAGGGTGAATTGAGTCTAAAATTTCATTTTAATTTTTCAACAAAAATTACTTTAACAGAATTTATCACACAATCAATTATATAAAAGAAATAAATTAAAAGAGGGGTAAAGAGAATACTAACGTTGAACGGGTCTGATAGTGAATTATATTCAAAGCATTTTTATTATTATTATTTGCAATCAAAAATTTATTGCTAGGATAAATGATAAAAACGTGTGAAAATCTCAGTCATCAAATTTGAATTGATTTTTCAATTCAAGGATTGTTAACGTTACAACATAAGTGAGGCTGGCCATTTCATTCAAATGATTTAATTTGCAATGAAAAGAATCAATTGGAATGAAAGATTTTGATGAGTATATTAAATACAAATTAACTTGCTGAAACAAATAAAATTCAAATAATTTCCACACAAAAGAAACGTGTGTAACATGTAATTAAGGATGGCCAGAATTGTAACGTTGAAGGCTTAACCATGAGTGTGGCAATTTGATTTGGCTATTAAAGAATATGCATATTGCAGTGAGTAGAAGTCAATAATATGAATGCAATATTAGAGAATGGTAGCCAAGAAATGCGCAAGAGCATATATGGCATGACGTTGAACATGGGCAATTAGCCAATAATGTGGATTTATGCAATTTGCCAATAATGTTGAACATGAGTGCCTATGAGTGGATATGTGCATTTAATTCAAATTAATCTACACTTAAAATAATTAATTGTCAAATGCCCATATAAAAAGGTTATGTTATTTGAAAATGATTTGAATCCATAACGTGAATGTTTCGCTTCAAAAAATAATATTCAATCAGGTAATTAGGCTATAGCATGAGATGCTCTTTTCAAAAACATTTTCACTTGAATGAAAATTAATTATTATTATTATTACCTTTTTTTTAAAGAAAGAAAAAGTATCTTTGAGATTTGTTTTAAAAAAAACTTTAAAATTAGTTTTGAAATTTTTTTGATTTTCAACATTGAAAAAAAACTTTGAGCCAAGCTAAGTACCTAATTAAACCAACCTCTTACAAAAGTATCTAAGACCTAATAATTTACCCATTTGGTCTTGTGATCTTGATACTTGATTTTCTGGTACATCATAATAATTTGAATTTGTGCATGTGGTACCTGCATGCTATAAGAAAAATTCTACTGCCTTTTTGTTAGTGTTTGTCATTCATCAAAATATATAAATGTGTGATTACAGTTCCAACCGAGGATACTTATGGCTTCTGGCAGGCCTAGGAACCAGAACCTGCCAATAAAAAATGGAGAGAAGTAATTCCTTCATCTTCTTCATCCAGCAACGATAGACTCACACAGATGGAGAGAAAAACATAGCTCTCACAAGTGGAGAGAAAAACATCCATTTAAAATTACTTAAAGCAACGTTCCTCTACTTCATTTCTTCTACTTTCTTTCTAGAGATGGCAAAATGGTTTGGATTTGATGGGCCAATCCGTTTAATCTGTCATTTTTGGTGGTTTGGATTGAGGTCCCCAACTCACCAACCCTTATTAACCCGCTCCTCTTACTCATCAAGAAACAGGTGGTGGAAGGGGCACGGTGGGCCAGGTTGGTCCAGCATTCCGTCTTTTATTAAATAATTAATTTTTTTGTTACAATTATTTCAGTTTACACACCCATAAAGTTATTAGTGATTAGTTAGTCCATCTCATTCCATAATTATTTGTATATTTATATATTTTTATTTTACAATTACTCATCCATTAGGACTATATATAATTTGTATGTACTCCATTCCTTTTGGTAATATATTTATATACTTGTAAGCCTACTATAAAAATAAGTATTTATATTTTGTGATGTTTTAAATGGTATTGATATATTAGTAATTATAATTTTTCATTTTTAACTTTTTTAATTTTATTATTTTTTGGTAGGCTAACACACCAACCCACCACTAAACGGGTGGGTTGGGAGATTAATCCCATTTTTTTATAAATGGGCCAACCCACGTTGCCCTGTTTTCGAAGAGTCAATGACAGGACGGGGCGGGTTGACCCGTTTTGTTATCTCTATAATTCTTTGTTCTCTATGCTATTAGTCAAATTCATGTTACTTTCTCTGATTCGGTAACTGCCTCTCCCTCTAGTTTTAAACTTCACTATTTTTTTCTTTATCATTCATCATACTATATTTTTTAGAAGGATGACTTAAATTTGAAGCACCTTACAAATTTCAACTAACAATTTTTTACAACTCACTATAGAAAATTTTTACCTAATGATCACTATATATATCTATTACATTTAAACCTCTAATTATTAATTAATAAACGTGTAGTGCGAGAAAGTTGGTTCCAAGACTTGGATGAAAGCCTGTAACTCCTTGTACAAAAAGTCAAACACACACGAGAGAACACAACAACACAGGAAATACAGCAAACACAAGGTGGACAACAACACCTCTTAGAACTCATTGCATAACTCTACCTCCCATTGGAAAAAATTCTCTCTTTAACTCAAAACCCAACTCCACTAACCCTTTTCCCAAATTCATAAATCAGTGACCTTTGCCATTTTACTTTCTATTAGTGTATAGCTGCCTATTAAACCTTGTGCCCATTAGGCCTCCCTCAACTCATGGATCATGCCACTAAGAATAATCAGTCCTACACCCCCACTAACTTTTTAATTGACTCACTAAATCAGTTTCAATGAAAACTTGAATTTTCATTTTCCAAAGAATTTATATCAACCCGCCATTTTGATCTTATCCTCCCTTTTCCTAAAAGTCATCCAATCTCCCCATATTCGTGAAACAATATCTCACAACGCTTACCTTTATGTCCTCATACTCCACAACCACTTCCCTAGCAATGTGAAATTCAAAGCCCTAATATTCTTGACATCAATGTTTTAAAAATAGGACTGGTTATTGAACTAGTGAAGTGATGAGTGTGATTTCACCTCATATTTCATTGACATTTTGCATGCATTTTCATATAGTTTAGGCATTTTTAATTTTATTTTTGTGAGTTTTTACCTTGGAACGGGTAAGGCGGTTTTTGTGGTGTTGTTTTGCAGGAATTAAGGATTAAATGCTCAAGATCAACCATGATGGAGCTTGCATGAAGATAGGACTTGAAAAGTGAAGAAAATGAGCCAAACAGAGCCCATCATGGCCATGATCGAGTAGAGCTAAAAAGAAAGAAGGCTAAAGTCAGAACTGGTCACGGCCAAGCCGTGATGCCCATCATGGTCGTGACATGTCAGCTGAACCAGACCCTCACAGGCAGAACTGATCACGGCCTAGCCGTGATGGTGGTCATGGCCGTGACAGACCAATCAGTGAAACAACACCCAAGGCAGAATCCGTCACGGCCTGGCCGTTATGGCCATCGCGGCCGTGACACGCAATATTTGGATCTGAAGAAACTGATTTGATCTGAATTTGTGTTTGATTGAGATTCAAACTTCCCTAATCTATAAATATGGCAATCAGGCAGAGACTCAGGGGGACTTTTGGATGCTACCACTTAGGCAAATTTTTAGGATCTCTCCTCTCCTTCTTCTTCTCTTCTTTTAGGTTTTCATTTCATGTTTTTGTCAACCAAGCTTGTCATCACCATGGCAATGCTTAAGTAGTAGCTTTATTTCTAGGGATTAGGGCTATGCCCAAGATCTGTTTTTATGTTATGAATTGATGTTTGACCTTTGTTAATTTCGATTTTGCTTTAGATCTGATTTCTATTGTTTTAATTACTCGTAAATTCGGTGGCCACTTATTTGCGTGTCGTAGATATTCTAAGGAGGAACCTAGCGGTGAACTTAGGTATCAGATCTATATAATCAGACTTAGGACTTAAATCACGAGAGTTAGAAGCGGCCCTTCGAGGATTAACGAATTGTCACGAAACTTAAAGGGTTCGATCTAAATTCAACTACCACGAGAGTAGGGGTTGGTTTAATTGGGCACGGTTTTTGTAACCCGAGAGGGAGCATTAACTTATTTAGGATAAATTCGCCTTCAAAGCAATTTTGATAATTAACAAGGGGTAGTCAATTTAGTACCATGAACAATCTTGTTGGTAACCCAATTCCTAGGAACTCCTTTTGAATTTGAAAAACCCCTAATTGATTTACTGTCTGTTTTACTTGATTGCATTCCTTATCTGATTTTCTAAGTTATCTCTTATTTCAAAAATAAAAAACCTTTTTGTACTGGCCGAGGTTATTAACCCGACCACCGAGCTCAAGTACCCGGCCCAGTCCGGAAATTAAGGATAATAAATCAAAGATCATTTAATTAAAGAAATAAGATATTGATATTAAATCCTGATATTATCTAAAATAACCTTATCTGGTTAAAAGAGATAATATCCCTTAAATTAAGGAATCATATCTCAAAAGAGATATCAAGAGACAAATCATATCTCAAAAGAGATATTAAGAGATAAATCAAATCTCTGAAAGATATTAAGAGATAAATCAGATCTCTAAGAGATAGGGGAATCCCATTATAAAAGGAGGAGTACCCCTCATAAGAAACTCACTTTTCACTGAACACCGGTGACTCTCCCTTAAGCGTGTTAGAGGAACTAGCGTCGACCAAGAGACTATCAAACAGTCCTTGCTCCCTAGTACTCGTCCGATACAAAATTAAGGGATCGAGATCACCGCCCCGCCAAGGGATGAACCTAGAACTACGTCTGACTTTGATTCCCACTGGGATACGTAGGACCGGAATCACTGAATTCTGTCAAGCCCAAATCATAAAATAACCCCCTTGGTTTCACGTTCTATGGCGAGATTCTGACAAAACGGATCTTGGCAGGAACATTTGGCGCCCACCGAGGATTAACGAATTATCACAAAACTAAAAGGAGCAGCTGCATTGAAGACCAAAAAAGGGGAACTATAACCAGGGGAACTATAACCAGATTAAGGAGGAACCATAGGGAGATCAACATTTACAACTTTGCTTCCATAACCACCAAGTCTTCATTTTCTAGCTTCAATCATGTGAGTTTCCTTAGTTTAGTGCTTGGTAACCATAAATCCAAGCTTAGGAATTTTGATTTGCTTGCTTTTATTGTTTGATTTGGTATCTGCATGTTGATTCTATGAAGTTAATTGAGTACATATTGATGATATAAATTATTTCAATTGCATGCATGTAACTTGTTTGAGAAAAGTCCCAAATGGAGTTACTGGTCAGAAACCCGTATAGACATATGTGTAATGTCTTATATGTAACTATTTCTATAGTGCTCTGTTTGGTATGGTTCTGATTTTTTTAGAAAGTAGACTCAAAATACTACACTTAAGACACTGATTTTTCTGTTTTTCATTGAGTATTGATGGAGAAAAACCTGTTACAAGTTAAGGTATTGCAGCTGTCCTGTTTTCTGAGTGCAGAGGATTTCCTATCAAAACTGTAATTTTTGGAAGGCTATTCTCCAAGACTAAAATTTTATTCATAAAATATACTTGTTTAGCTTTCCATAGAGGGGTCGTCTGTCCAAATATGACTTCGTTTGGTATTTTAATAAAATCATAGAAGTTAACTGAAAACTGCTGAAATTTTGCTTTAGGTCATTAGTTTTTAAGCTATAAATTGATATGTGAGTTCTTGTTGTTTGTAACATTGGGTGACCATAAATCCCAACTATTTGCTAAGTGCTTTATTTCTTATGTTGCATGCTTATTTTGATGTTGCAAGATGTGTGGAACCATTGATTATTTTGATTGCATGCAAGGATAGGGGACTGTTTTGGGTGAAAGTGATAAGGGGGGATAAATTAACCTTCAAACCCGTATTGACATCCTGTCAGTAATTTGTCTATAACTTGTTCTACAGAGATTGTTTTGAAATGATTCTTGAACCTTTGGAAACTATACAAAATTTTATACGAAATAGACACTAGAATGACTAGATTTCGTTAAGTATTGAAGGAGAAAACATGCTTGCAAGTTGCTGCCAAGAACAGAGAATTTGTTTTTATGTTGCTGTAGTGTTATGGCCATAACCCCCTGTACAGTTACTGGATTGAAACCATTCTTGTGCCATTAGAAAATAGACTTACCTTGTTACAATTTAGGCTCTGGAAGTTCTAATTTTGATGAAGTTTTTGTGGAGAAAACCCAGTTCCAAGTTGCTGCAAATTCTGTTTACATAACTGTGAGCATATGAGTACTTGATTTGTGTGGAATATATTCCTATGTGTTTTAATTCTATCCAACCATGAATAATATGTATATGTGCAATTGGTATGGTGCTCTTTGTGGCTGTATGATCTACCTTAGCGTTTGTTGCATGGTGATTTGGTTGGTATGAATTGCAATACGAAGGTGTGACATTTCCATTTGTGCTATGTCTTCACTTTTTACATTTTTGTGTGCATGTTTAATGAAGTTATCATCTTGGTATGATTGATGAATATTTAATGCATTTGACTTCCATTTGGGAAGAGTACAAGAAAATGAATCATAGCATGGCATTAAAAACTTAAAATGGTCTATGTTTAGTGAAACCTAAGGTTTCAAAACTATTCTAGCCATTCTTTAAGGCCACAATATTTTGTGGGTGAGATATTTTTGTAAGTCCTTCATTTTTGGAGGCCAGGATATGGTAATAACAATTAAGGGACGTCTAATTGTTGTCATAGAGCTCTGACTGCCATATCAACCAGTTTAAACTATGCGTGCCTTATTTCCGCTCACACTTGAGGTACCTAGTAAAGGTTTTTCTACTTAAAATGTCTATGCTTAGATTCACATTCAGTAAATAACTCAATCCGAGTAAGGACCCAATAGAAAGAGCTGGTGATGAAAGGGTGAGTCATAAGAGAATAATTCCGTAGTGGTATAAAGTTTTGGTAGTCCTACTTTAGCCTGCTTTAGTCCACGGAGTGCACGCCTGGCTAATGGAGAGGTAAGTTGGCTATGAGAAACTTTACCACTACGTGAGGTTAATTTGATATGTGTGCATATAAGTAAGTATGTGTAATTCAACGAGGACAATTAAACACAATATATTGTTTACTAATATGCTTTGCTTGAAGCAGGAACTCATTGAGATTCATTTCTCACTAGGCTCCTCTTTGTTTCTGATAACAGGTACATATTGGAAACTGATAAGCAAGTTTGGGAGATTGCTTGACGGTCACCCAATAGTGTCCCAAGATACGTTAGTTTTCATATCCGGATCAAAGTTGGAGTCTTACTAGGAGTCAATGTTTACATGAAATTGAATTGTTGATTAGGGGTTAAATGGTTATTTGTATTAAATTAATTCCAATTATATGTCCAACTCTACAAAAATGTCTTGTACAAATTTGTTTCACTTATTTTTAAAATTCCCTATGTTTAACTATTATTCCTGATGCTATAACCAGGTTTACATATTATTAGTTAGTAGTATCCTTTGGGAAGTCAGGATATTACATTATGGTATCGGAGCAGTTCGATCCCATCGGACTGTGAGTTGAGTCTAGAGTGATCCGGCTTAGGGTGTTATTCTAAGTGTTCTGTGATGTTGTTAGTCTTCAGAATTCCTGATACGAATTAATGGGGTAGGCCACCTCAGGTATTTGTTTGAGGAATGATGAAGGATGGAAACTCACAGAAGCGTTTCCAAAAGAATGATTTCAAACAAATTTTCTTCTAAGTCAAATGTTTTGGATGGATTTTGCTTCTGTGAGAACAATTATTCTTGTAAAGATAAATGATATAGTATTACTTTTTAAACCAATATTCCAAAGAAATTAGTAGAGATAATTGAGGTTTTGTTGAGATGTGCATGGTATGGTTCTAATTTAATGTATTGCTATTTTAATGTTTTTTTTATTAACATGTTCTAACTGGCCAATATGTTTGAAATTGCCTTGTATGTTTGGTGGTTGAAATCATACCGTGTCTTGATGATTTTGTATGTGATGAATTTTATACATATGTTTGATTAGTATTTGATTGTTAGATTATGTTTACATGGCGATTAATAAGAGGAAAGTTACTTTGCCTGCTGGAATAATTAAGTTTGAGGAAACTTGTGAAAAGAATGTTTTCATGATGTGGTTAAATGCTTAACAGTTTCTTGTTGATGAAAGAGAATATTATGTGCCTTTAAAAGGTGAGATTGAAATTATATAGAGTTGGAATTATGACCCTTAGGATTGAATCTAGAGGTGGACTAAAATATGTATATATTGAGCTATAGGAGTCCTCCTTAGGCGAAACCAATTTTGTTTGTAAGATTACGTACAGTGGTACGAGGCTGGGAAGTTTCAGAATTTTACTCCAATCTTACATGTCCCAATAAATTCGGGAACAATGCTGCCCTGTTGTAGATTCTGATACAAACCAGTTTTCTTCAACGGACCGTAACTTTGGCTATAAGAATGATATTTTGATGAAACCAATTTGATTTGAAAGGTGATCCATTGTAGTTGGAGACCAGAAAGTTTCATAATTTTATCTTCTTTGTATAAGTTTTCGTGCTACTTTAAAGTTAGCTGAACTGTTTTGGGGTCTGATATAAACCAGTAGAGTTTAAATGTGCATAACTTTTCCTAGGGAACTCATTTTTGGGTAAAACCAAATAAGCTTGAAAGATAACATATATTAGTACTGTTAAGTTTCAGAATCTTTGGCCGAAGAAATTAATCACAGTTCTCAAAAGACCAGATAGGTTCAATTCTGAAATCTGTTACAGGACAATCCATTTGGAATGCACATAAATTTAGTTAGGAAAATCATTTTTGGGTGAAACAAATTGGGTTTGAAAGATAACATATCCTAGTTTAATTATGGTAAGTTTTATAATTTTTGGTCGTATAGGTTGGCTGGAGTGCACTAAAAACCAGATACGTACAGTTCAGGATTTTGTGCAAAATAGTCTACTTTGGCAAATCGTATCTCGGGCTGGGAGATTGTGCATTTGATGACCTTTACCTTTCAGGAAAGCTTCGAATGTCTAGTTCACTATGGCAAAGTTTTAGATTTATATGATATGAGAGTCAATTTAAATGAGTGATCAAAGTAACCTCGTTGAAGTAGAAAAATTCTGGTTTAGTGTATAAATTTAGAATTTGAAAATCTCTATATGTGCTAACCCAAATGGGGGCGATCTTATAGTATTAATTAGCTTGCAAAAAGCTACACCTTAGAGGGGATGTGGTTGGCCTTATTGTTTGGTATGTGAGAATAATGAACATTTGGTTATATTTGAAAGTAAATGTATGGGATGCTCGGGGTAGACTTATGCTTAGAACATGTTCATATCTTGATGTGCTACCAAAGAAAAACACAAGGATTAATTTCCATTCCTTATAATACTCATGCGTAAATTGTTTGTGGACTTTATATGAATTAGTGACTTGAAAAATACTATGTTCACTGTACTGTACATCTTTATCTTGGGTAAGTTGCTGAGGTATTTAAATTTTCTTCCCTGGTATCTTAGAGGTGAAAGGTGAATTTTTGATGCCTTGGTCTGCATGATAATGTTTAAACTCAATTGTGCCCTCTTCTTTATTTTGCATTCAAGTTATTGCACACATAAGTCTTGATTAGTAATTATATGGCTTCACATTATTGGTTCTATATGTTTATATTGTTGTGGGTATGTCTTTTCTTGATAATTAAATTGCTATATTGATATTGGTGAAGCTCTCAACCAATTTGGCCTCCACTTTTCTTAGCTAACGGGTGAAGTAAATTAACACATAAACTTGATTGCTGCCATGTTTTCAGTAAAGTCAATACTTATCATGGTGTTAATGAACACAGAGTTAAGGTAAGGATTTTAATTTCTTCTTATATATGGAATTTGTGGCTAGCTTAGCATGTGTCCTATTCTTAAAAATTCTCATTTTGGAATCAACTAGTTAGATTATATGGTTCTGAATTGTCTTGCTTAGAACATTGATAGACTTATTTATGGTTGGATATATCTGAATGTTCATTAGTTCCCTGTCAAGTAGTTATAATATTTATAACTTATAGGTTAAGGTTTCAATTAAAGATAGGCCAAGAAGTATGGACATGGTACATGTAAATTATTCTGTTGTGCCAAAGAATAAGTGGAGTGTGACATAGGTTGGAAGACAAAGAATCCTATTGTTATGCATAATGTTTTCTTCTGAGTATGAATTTATGTTTCTTAGTTAATTGGACCTTACTCTCACTCCTTTGACTCTTTTCCCCATGATTAGTTATCTTACATTTGATCCTGTTCTGCCAAACATCATTATTGATTTTAAGTTATAATTCAAGAATTCTTTACAATATGCATAAATTCTGTTTTGGAGCTTTAGTATTAGTAGCCTACTTTAAAGTAAGCAAGAATGAAGAAAAGAGCTTCCTTTTTGTTAGATGTCAAACAGCAGAAAGGAATGGGTGTGAAAGGTAACATAATTCAATGACTGATATTGGTTAACGTAGGGAGGAATGAAATTCACGAGTTAGTAGTGTTGTTGCTTTGTGGCTCCATTTCTCTATTTTTTTATTTTTCTACTTGTGTGAGCTAAAGCTCATAATAGGTACATTATTTCCTTTCTATCATAATGATAGTACTAATAGTTAGACAACTTAAGTTTCCTAAGCTTCCCTTGTATTTTGTGTGGCTAGACGACATTCTTAGCAAGGTTATCTAATTTGCTTGTGCGTATTAACTACAACTTGTAAGCAAAAACTTAAAAAAAATCCTTCAATTCAAGCAAGGTTGCCTTGCTGTACTTCCAGTATGTGGACACCTCTCCACTTTTGCCTTCCATCAAATTCTCCCATGTCGGCACATTCTTTCCATATTAACTTCATGGGCGAGAGATAAGTCGATTATCTATGGTATTTTAAAATTATGTATCCTAAAATATTCAGTACATGACTCTCTAATTATTCTATTCCTTTATGTGTTATCTCAACAGCATATCCTTACCATGTTTCCTATGTCTGGAAAAATCCATTTCCTTTCTTCTATGCATTGACAACTGCTAAAAGTCTTACTTATTGTTGAAGGAAATAGAGTTGAAGGCTGCTAACTCATGCATCTTTCATTCTACCCAAAATATCAACAACTTTTTGATTTCTATTCATGTACATATACCAGCTAAGAGAAAAGGAAATAAAAGTCAATCACCTCTTCCTCAGATTTTATTTTGTGCAAGTTTCACCATTTCACTCCAATCTCCATGATGTATTTCACGTTTCACAACTTTTCTAATGTAACAAATTTCGATGACGAAATTTTATTTAAGAGGGGGAGAAATGTCATATACCAGTTTTAGAAGCGGGATAATAGTTTTAGAAGCGGGATAATTATTATTAAACTGTTCAATTTATTTTGTACAGTGATAATTATTTGTGTTTGATAATTATAAAATGATATTTTATAATTTAGTTTCAAATTATATTATTTGGCTAAGAGACATTTTAGTAACAAAATATAATTATTTTGAGATTTATAAAGGGTAGAATTTATTTTATGAAAGTACCTAACTCTAAGATATCACAAATATTTTATTTACTTCAAAAAAAAAAAGTGATTTATTAATTTGCTAGTCACACCCCCTATTTTACTATGCATACCGCTCTCCTCTCTTGAATAAATCAGAAGACTCTCCCTCACCCTCACTTTCCATTTTCTGAAGGAAAAAAAAACTCCCTTCTTCTTATCCTTCCCCTCTTCTCCCTCAAAAAGTTTCAGACAACACACACATCATCACCCCACCACTCTATTTCTCCATTTCTTCCATAACTACCATGAGACCTACACCATTTTCCTTTCCTTGAGAGCTAGGAGCAGCTGCATTGAAGACCAAAAAAGGGGAACTATAACCAGATTAAGGAGGAACCCTAGGGAGATCAACATTTACAACTTTGCTTCCATAACCACCAAGTCTTCATTTTCTAGCTTCAATCATGTGAGTTTCCTTAGTTTAGTGCTTGGTAACCATAAATCCAAGCTTAGGAATTTTGATTTGCTTGCTTTTATTGTTTGATTTGGTATCTGCATGTTGATTCTATGAAGTTAATTGAGTACATATTGATGATATAAATTATTTCAATTGCATGCATGTAACTTGTTTGAGAAAAGTCCCAAATGGAGTTACTGGTCAGAAACCCGTATAGACATATGTGTAATGTCTTATATGTAACTATTTCTATAGTGCTCTGTTTGGTATGGTTCTGATTTTGTTAGAAAGTAGACTCGAAATAATACACTTTAGACACTGATTTTTCTATTTTTCATTGAGTATTGATGGAGAAAAACCTGTTACAAGTTAAGGTATTGCAGCTGTCCTGTTTTCTGAGTGCAGAGGATTTCCTATCAAAACTGTAATTTTTGGAAGGCTATTCTCCAAGACTAAAATTTTATTCATAAAATATACTTGTTTAGCTTTCCATATAGGGGTCGTTTGTCCAAATATGACTTCGTTTGGTATTTTAATAAAATCATAGAAGTTAACTGAAAACTGCTGAAATTTTGCTTTAGGTCATTAGTTTTTAAGCTATAAATTGATATGTGAGTTCTTGTTGTTTGTAACATTGGGTGACCATAAATCCCAACTATTTGCTAAGTGCTTTATTTCTTATGTTGGATGCTTATTTTGATGTTGCAAGATGTGTGGAACCATTGATTATTTTGATTGCATGCAAGGATAGGGGACTGTTTTGGGTGAAAGTGATAAGGGGGGATAAATTAACCTTCAAACCCGTATTGACATCCTGTCAGTAATTTGTCTATAACTTGTTCTACAGAGATCGTTTTGAAATGATTCTTGAACCTTTGGAAACTATACAAAATTTTATACGAAATAGACACTAGAATGACTAGATTTCGTTAAGTATTGAAGGAGAAAACATGCTTGCAAGTTGCTGCCAAGAACAGAGAATTTGTTTTTATGTTGCTGTAGTGTTATGGCCATAACCCCCTGTACAGTTACTGGAATGAAACCATTCTTGTGCCATTAGAAAATAGACTTACCTTGTTACAATTTAGGCTCTGGAAGTTCTAATTTTGATGAAGTTTTTGTGGAGAAAACCCAGTTCCAAGTTGCTGCAAATTCTGTTTACATAACTGTGAGCATATGGGTACTTGATTTGTGTGGAATATATTCCTATGTGTTTTAATTCTATCCAACCATGAATAATATGTATATGTGCAATTGGTATGGTGCTCTTTGTGGCTGTATGATCTACCTTAGCGGTTGTTGCATGGTGATTTGGTTGGTATGAATTGCAATACGAAGGTGTGACATTTCCATTTGTGCTATGTCTTCACTCTTTACTTTTTTTTGTGCATGTTTAATGAAGTTATCATCTTGGTATGATTGATGAATATTTAATGCATTTGACTTCCATTTGGGAAGAGTACAAGAAAATGAATCATAGCATGGCATTAAAAACTTAAAATGGTCTATGTTTAGTGAAACCTAAGGTTTCAAAACTATTCTAGCCATTCTTTAAGGCCACAATATTTTGTGGGTGAGATATTTTTGTAAGTCCTTCATTTTTGGAGGCCAGGATATGGTAATAACAATTAAGGGATGCCTAATTGTTGTCATAGAGCTCTGACTGCCATATCAACCAGTTTAAACTATGCGTGCCTTATTTCCGCTCACACTTGAGGTACCTAGTAAAGGTTTTTCTACTTAAAATGTCTATGCTTAGATTCACATTCAGTAAATAACTCAATCCGAGTAAGGACCCAATAGAAAGAGCTGGTGATGAAAGGGTGAGTCATAAGAGAATAATTCCGTAGTGGTATAAAGTTTGGGTAGTCCCACTTTAGCCTGCTTTAGTCCACGGAGTGCACGCCTGGTTAATGGAGAGGTAAGTTGGCTATGAGAAACTTTACCACTACGTGAGGTTAATTTGATATGTGTGCATATAAGTAAGTATGTGTAATTCAACGAGGACAATTAAACACAATATATTGTTTACTAATATGCTTTGCTTGAAGCAGGAACTCATTGAGATTCATTTCTCACTAGGCTCCTCTTTGTTTCTGATAACAGGTACATATTGGAAACTGATAAGCAAGTTTGAGAGATTGCTTGACAGTCACCCAATAGTGTCCCAAGATACGTTAGTTTTCATATCCGGATCAAAGTTGGAGTCTTACTATGAGTCAATGTTTACATGAAATTGAATTGTTGATTAGGGGTTAAATGGTTATTTGTATTAAATTAATTCCAATTATATGTCCAACTCTACAAAAATATCTTGTACAAATTTGTTTCACTCATTTTTAAAATTCCCTATGTTTAACTATTATTCCTGATGCTATAATCAGGTTTACATATTATTAATTAGTAGTATCCTTTTGGAAGTCAGGATATTACACATATCATGAGGTCTTTTATTTGGATGTAACGGGGCTAAGGTGGGGTGGATAAAATCAAGTATATAGGCTAGACTACTTTGGCTTCAAGGAATGTGGACTCTCTTGGGGCTTCCCTTACTTAGCTAATACACAAGCACATAGCACACAATTTGTGCTATTTCCCTTTTTTTTTTATTTCCAACTCTTTCTTTTTTTTCTTTTTTCTTTTGTTGCTTCTTGTTTCATTTCCTTTTCTTTCTCTTTTGCCTTTTTCTCACTTTTGTATACTTTCTTTGTTTCTTTTCCTCTTTTTGGCTTTTTCTATTTTTTTTTTCTTTCTTTCAAACTTTGTATTTTTCTTTTCAATTTTTTTTATAGTAGGCATCTTCAGTGGCCTACTCTCACCCCAAACTTTATTTGCTTGCTTGTCCCTAAGCAAGAGAACAACCCCAAACTTAAGTCCAAACATTCCTCTAAGCCAAAGTAGTGGGACAAAATGGTTTTTTCGCTTTTTGGCTTATAATGTGCTATCATTCCAAGAAAAATAGGCCAAGGCTCTATTGGGCATAGCAATGGCAAATGATAGGATAGGAATTATGGCCCTGAGCTAGGCAAAGAAAAGTGCCTCAATCATTTATGCATATGCAAGAACATTGCAATAGTGACAAGCATCAAGGCAAGAAAAAGTGAGAACATGCAAGTGATGGTCAATTACACATGAAAGAAATCAAGTAAAATGATATGTTTGGGCTCAAGAGCTCACAGTTTATGGTTATGTACAAGAGAAAATCCATGCATTCAACATTGCATCAATCATAGCATGAAAAATTGACACAAACAATTCACATGGATCAATGGTTTCAATGAAATCATATGCTCAACAAGTATAAAATGCATCATGCTAGAAATTTCAGCCAAGCAAAAGAGCCCTACTCACAAGAAAATCTACACAAAACCCATTCAAAACACATGTTTGTACAAAATATGCAAGTTTAGGCATTTTATTCCTACAACTAACTAACAATTAAGGAGGGTAAAAAAAATTAATAAAGAGTTTAGAGCACCCCCCCCCCCCTTTCTTCTGCACAATGGATGAGAATGTGTAAAAAAAAATTATTTTTTTCCACTAGCTAGCGTTCAGCGCTAGGAATCCATGTTCAGCGCCCAAGGTACAGTATTTTCTACTGAAACTGCTTTCTGTTTGCGCTTAGCTCTCACAGTAGCGCCCGGCGCCCACACAGGGCTATTTTCAGCCTTTTTTTGGTTCATTTCTCCCCTTCCTTTGGTCCACTTTACTTAGATGTGCCTGTACAACAATTCAAAACAATTCCACCACATTTAATGGCTTACACATCAAGGAACCACTCAACAACTCAATGGACTACTTATTTTTTTCATGATAAGGAAGCAAAAAGAATAAGAATTCAAGAAGAAAAATGCTTGGGTTGCCTCCCAAGTAGCGCTTCTTTAACGTCACTAGCTTGATGCCTGATTATTTGATGCTCAAGGTGGCTTGAATGATGAGAAGAATGGAGCATTTTTGTTGCTTTTCTTGCCACTACTCCTCACATTGTTCTCAACATCAACCAATGATATGTTGCTCTTCTTTGATGAATTATCTTCTTTTGGCCAAAGTGGTTGGAATTAAGATGACCATTGAGACTTCTTCTTCTTCTTTTTCCTTCTTTTCCCATTGCTCTTATTTTTCTTCTCATGTTCATCTTTGTGAATTTCTTGAACCTCTTGATTTTGCATAAAATGAACTTGAGCATGGATAATTGGTGAAGTTCCCATAGGTTCTCTCTCAAACATGTTCACAACCATTTGTTCTTCATTCACCCTCAATATAAGCTCGCCTTTGGTACATCTATCAAAGCTCTGGTGGTAGCTAAGAAGGGTCTTCCAAAAATCAAAGGAATGCTCACATCTTCCTCAATATCCAACACAAAGAAATCCATGGGAAAGATGAACTTTCCTACTTTCACAAGTAAGTCCTCCACCAAACCATATGGTCTCCTAATTGATCTATCCGCAAGTAGCAATGAGATCATGGTTGGTTCCACATCATGAATGCCAACCCTCTTCATCATGGATAATGGCATAAGATTGATACTTGCCCCAAGGTTGCATAGGGCTCTAGCCTTCATTACATCTCCAATGACACAAGGAATTCTAAAGGATCCGGGATCCCTCAACTTAGGTGGAATCTTGTGTTGGAGAATTGAGCTACAATTTTCAGTCAAGGCCACTACCTCACTTGGTTCAAATTTTCTCTTCTTTGCAAGCCATTCCCTCATGAACTTTGCATATGATGGCATGCTCTCTAATGCTTCGGCAAAAGGAATATTTATTTGCAATTTTTAAAAGATATCCAAGAATCTATCAAATTGCTCTTCTTTCTCTTTCCTCTTCTTCTCAATTGGATATGGCACTTTCATATAAGAAGGAATCTCTTGTGGCTTGCCCCTTTCTTTCAAAAGTTGACTCTTCGTCTTTCTCAAGATGAAATTTTCATCAACTAAATTCAGCTTTTTTTCCTTCCTATCATCTTGAGGTTCCTCTTATTCTTTCCTTTTTGAACTCTACTAACATTCCACTTAGCAATGTTGACGATTTCTAGGCAAGTATACCTAGTCGTACAAGTAATACGGTGGTGAGACCGTTTTATCGTTCCCACGAGGACTGTGACAAGTACTAGCACGTACCGAATCAATTACTATCTAAGCGGATATTTGGATTGAAGGGGGCTAAATACTAAATACCAAGCCAAATCAGATTCAAAACCTAAAATAAACAAAATAAAAAGAAAAGTTCTTTGAGAATTTCTGTCGAACACTTGGAAGGCAGTTAAAAGAATTCTTCAAATCTATGAACGATGTTAGGATTAGGTTCACTAAACTTTATCCCCATGCAATGAAATGACTAATAAACAGTTTCTACTTCAATTATGACAATCAATCCACTAGATTACTCAAGCCCCGATTCCTCGGATGACAAGAGCCTAAATCCACTAATAGACCCTAATTCCTTAGGTGGCCCAGATTAATGAATTTGCATGATGATTAGGGATTACACGATTGCTAATAAACCTAAATCCATTCCTAGATACAAGGTTTACTAGGTGTTTGATTTCAGTTCTCGTTCTAATACGAATTTTCCAATTGCATACCAAAACAATAATCAAGTCATGGGGGTGCTAGCCACAACAAGCATTAGTCATAGAAATCAATCACTCATAAGGAAGCAAAAACTGTATTACAAGATCAAGTCAAATACATGGATAATTTAGAAATAGCTACACCTAACCCCAACAATGGGGGCTTAGCTACTCATGGTCATAGCCAAAACCAATGATATAGAAATGAAAAAGAGAATAGACTCCATGGAATCCTTGTGCAGCTGCCCCTGGTTCAAAGAGAGTGTTTGAGGGTTTCAAAAACTGGTTCCTTCTATTCTGCCTGTGCCTTTTTATAAATCAGGATTCGTGTCACAGCCGTGATGGCCATCACGACCAGGCCGTGACGCTTTCTGCCTTGGGGGCACTTTCAAAATATGTTTGTCACGGCCGTGACACTCATCACGGCTAGGCCGTGATCTCTTCTGTCTCCATCAATTGGTCTGTCACGGCCATGATGGGCATCACGACTAGGCCGTGACAGATTCTGCCTAGGAGGGTTCTGATTCAATTAACGTGTCACGGCCGTGATGGGCATTACGGCTAGGCCGTGACGGCTTCTGACTTTTGCCTTCTTTCTTATCAATTATTGCTTGATCACGGCCGTGATGGTCATCACGGCTAGGCCGTGATTGGCTCTGCTTGGGTAATTTTCTTCACTTTTCAAGCTCTGTCTTCATCCAAGCTCCATCATGGCTAATCTTGAGCATTTTTCCTTAAATTCCTGCAAAACAACACCAAGAAACTGCCTCACCCGTTCCAAGGTAAAAACTAATAAAAATCAAACTAATCATGCCTAAACTATATGAAAATGCATGCAAAAATGTACATGAAATATGATGCAAAATCACACTATCAAATCACCCCAAGCTTATTCAATTGCTTGTCCTCAAGCGTTCACTAAGGCCAGAAGAGATAAATAATCAAAGCATGGATAGTGAACCAAGAACCCGAGTAGTAACTAATCCAAGTAACAGGCATTTCAAATAATTCAGCGAGAGATAATCAATTCAAGTCCAATTAGAAGCTTAGGTCTCCTTGACTCATATTCTCACTGATTCGGGCACCCGTTCTCACCTGAAGATCACCCCAAGCTTGTTCATTTGCTTGGCTCTCTTTCTCACCTCACTCAAGTGTTTAGGGTTATATGACAATTCGCTCCATTTTCCTCAAGGAATGAATTCTACCATAGGCTTGACTATCAACCAAATCTCTACTTTATTAATGAAAACAATTAAGAATCAAGAGGTCTTTCACTTTGGTTGTAACGGGGCCATGGGATTAATCGTTAGGTGGGGAAATCAAGAAAAGGAAATTTCAAAAGGCTACACAAAAAATCAAGCATTGTAAAACATGACACCTTCTAAAATACCCTTTTGGGTTTTGATTTATTTTTCCACCTTTCTTTCTTTCTTTTTATTTTATTTCTCACTTCCTTTTGTCATCCCCTTCTCTATTCATATTTCTTTTTCTTTTATTTTTTTCTTTTATTTGGAGAAGGGGGGATTTATCAGCTCAAGAGAAACATTTTTCTGATTTTCTCATCCCAAACTTTTTTCAACTACCTTTTTACCCTTTTTGTAATACTTTAAAAGGTGCCACCAAGCATCATTCATCAAAATAATTCAAGGTACCAAGAAAAGTATTTATTCTTTCAGGCTCAAAATTGGGCAACTAAGGGGTAGCATTTAGCCAATTAAAGCTCAGAAGGCCGGAAAAATGCCTAGTGCCTCAATCATTTTCAAAAATGTTTTCAAAAATTTTTAAGCTTCAAAACGGTTTCAAGTCAAGTTCTAGAGAAATACAATCCAAGAGGAATAACACTCTAACACAAAGAATGGGGTAGATTTAGTGAGTACCCCTTTTTGGCTCAAAGTCTCACATTTTAGTAGTTCAAAAATCAGTGAGAAACATAAATCTACGAAACCACATGCTAATCATCAACTATCACAGATCATCTCAAGCGTTTTCATTTGCAGCCTGATCACAAGAATAAAAAAAATTGGGTTCAAGAATTCACTATCTCAAGTTATTTGGCACTTAGTTCTCACAATCGGATGCAACATCTCAACAAGGGGCAATCTAATCATGTGATCAGGCAAACCTATACCTATATGAATGCAGCATGCAAAATGCAAATGCAAAATACCCCTACCCCAAGCTTAAAAATTTACATTGTCCCCAATGTAAACAATCAAGTTGGAGAGAGGAAAGAAAAATTGGAACGACTTACCGAGGCGGTAGCGGGTGCTGGCTCACATGCCTAGTCAGAAGGAATTGCATGAAAATTTGGGTCAGGGTCGTGATGCTTATCACGGGCAGGCCGTGATGCATTCTGGTCCATAGGGGTAGCCTGTCACGGCCGTGACCTCCATCACGGCTAGGCCGTGATGCTCTCTGATCTTCAGCGTCCTCCCATCATGCCCATGATGGGGATCACGGCTGGGCCGTGATCCTTTCTGATCTTCATGACTGGTCCATCACGGTAGTGACTAGTGTCACTACCGGGCGTGATGGTGGCCGATCGTGCTTGTCCTTGCCCTTTTTGCATCTCCTTCCTTCTTACCCTGAAAACACTTAACAAAACCTATTAATCTATAATATTTTTCCTCTTGATCTTCTCAAATTATTCAAGAGTCAAATTCAAAAACGAAGAGAAAAGGGAAAGAGAATTTGGGTTGCCTCCCAATAAGCGCTTCTTTAACGTCACTAGCTTGACGTGTAGGTGATCTCAAGGATCATGAAGGCGCACAGCTGAGACCAATCTCTCGATGTCACCACCCAAGTAGGCCTTGAGCTTTTGGCCATTGACTTTGAAGGTCCTTTTTGAAGTAGGATCCTCCACTTCTACAGCTCCATGAGGTGAGACTTCCTTGACAATGAACGGTCCCGACCACCTAGACTTCAACTTGCCCAGAGACAATCTCAGCCAGGAATTGAATAATAGAACTTGTTGTCCCGGCTGAAATGTTTTCATCACAATCTTCTTGTCATGGTAGGTCTTGACTCGTTGCTTGTAAATGGTTACATTCTCATATGCATTACGGCACATTTCCTCTAATTCATGCAGCTGATTGACTCTTTTCTCACCCGCCAGAGTGGCATCAAAATTCAAGAACTTCAATGCCCAAAAGGATCGATGCTCCAACTCTACGGGTAGATGACATGCCTTCCCATAGACCATCTGAAACGGAGATAACCCCACAGAAGTTTTCAGTGCAGTCCGGTAAGCCCACAAGGCATCGTCAAGCTTCCTTGCCCAATCTCTTCTTGAAACGGCCACAGTCTTTTCCAGAATTTTCTTAATCTCCCGGTTGGAGACCTCCGCTTGCCCATTTGTTTGCGGATGATATGGGGATGCCACCTTATGCCTCACATCATACTTGGTCAACACATTTCTCAGTTGTGAGTTGCAAAAGCGAGATCCCCCATCACTTATAAGGACCCTTGGAACACCGAACCGGGCAAAGATGTTATTCTTGATGAATTTAATCACTGTCTGGGCATCATTCTTCTGTGTTACAATGGCCTCCACCCACTTGGAAACATAGTCCACCGCCACCAAAATATATTGATTGGAGAATGAAGGTGGAAGTGGACCCATAAAGTCTATGCCCCAGCAATCAAATACCTCAACCTCCAAAATGTTCTGCAGTGGCATCTCGTACCTTTTTGAAATGTTCCCGGTCCTTTGGCACCTGTCACAACTCTTCACATGATTGTAAGAGTCCTTGAAGATTGAGGGCCAAAAGAGCCCAGATTGGAGGACCTTTGAAGCTGTCCTATCCCCATTGTAATGTCCACCATATGGAGAGTTATGGCAATGCCACAAAATTTTCCTTGCTTCCTCTTGACTAACGCACCTCCTCCACAAGACATCCGGTCCAACCTTGAACAAAAATGGGTCATCCCACATGAAATGGTTGGCATCCCGGAAGAATTTCTTCTTTTGTTGCCAAGTGAGGTGCTCTGGAACAATATTGGCTGCCTTGAAATTTGCCATGTCGACAAACCATGGTCTTTCATGCACCAGAAGTAAAGCCTCATCCGGGAACTCATCCCGAATGTCCTTCTCTCTTGCAGCCACCTCTTCATTCACCAACCGGGACAAGTGGTCAGCCACCACATTCTCGCTGCCCTTTTTGTCCTTGATGACTAAGTCAAACTCCTGCAACAATAGAATCCACCTTATGAGTCTTGGTTTAGAATCTAACTTAGTCAACAAATATTTAATTGCAGCATGATCAGTAAAAACAGTGACTTGTGAACCAATTAAGTAGGAACAAAATTTTTCCAATGCAAACACTATGGCTAGCAACTCTTTTTCAGTTGTTGCATAATTTACTTAGTTCTCATTTAGAACCTTGCTAGCATAGTGAATGACATGGAAAAAATTTTCCCTCTGCTGTCCCAAAACTGCCCCAACTGCATAGTCACTGGCATCACACATTAATTCAAATGGTGACTCCCAGTTGGGTGCAACAAGAATGGGAGCGGTGATCAACTTTTCTTTCAAAACCTGAAAAGAGGTAAGACAAGCAGTATCAAACACAAATGGTGTGTCCTTGTTCAAAAGGCTACACAACGGCTTGGATATCTTTGAGAAGTCCTTGATGAACCGCCGGTAAAAGCCTGCATGCCCAAGGAAACTCCTCACACCCTTGACATTCACTGGTGGAGGTAGTTTCTCAATCACATCAATCTTGGATTTATCCACTTCGATCCCCTTAGCTGAAATTTTGTGCCCAAGCACAATGCCTTCCTGCACCATAAAATGACACTTTTCCCAATTTAAGACTAAATTGGTGTCCATGCACCTCTTTAACACAGCAGCAAGGTTAGACAAACAATTATCATAAGAGGAACCGAAAATAGAAAAATCATCCATGAAAACCTCAATGTATTTTTCTACCATATCAAAGAAAATGGAAAGCATGCACCTTTGAAATGTCGCAGGCGCATTACAAAGTCCGAAAGGCATCTTCCGATAGGCAAAAACTCCAAAAGGGCATGTGAATGCAGTTTTCTCTTGGTCTTCCGGGTTAACCGCAATTTGGTTATAACCCGAATAACCATCCAAGAAACAATAATACGCTTGCCCGGCCAACCTCTCCAACATCTGGTCCATGAATGGAAGTGGGAAGTGATCCTTCCTAGTAGCTTGGTTTAGCTTCCGGTAATCTATACACATTCGCCAACCAGTGACCGTTCTAGTTAGGATCAACTTATTCTTCTCGTTGTGCACGACGGTCATGCCACCTTTCTTTCGAACCACTTGTACCGGACTCACCCAAGCACTATCGGAAATCAGATAGATCATTCCAGCTTCAAGGAGTTTCAGCACCTCCTTCCTTACCACTTCTTTCATTGTAGGATTGAGCCTCCTCTGTGGTTGGACCACCGGTTTAAATTCAGCCTCCATCATGATCTTGTGCATACAAAACGTGGGGCTAATACCTTTCAAATCTGAGATGGACCATCCAATAGCTGTTCTATGCTCTCGAAGCACCCTTACAAGTTTCTCCTATACTAATTTGGACAATACATTGCTCACTCTGACGGGGTCTTCATCATTCTCACTAGTGGAAATAATGTAATATACGGGAACGTTTTACGTCAGTTGACCATATGTTTGACGTTAAAAATGAGGCGGTGGCAGTTTTGTAAATATTAAATCACTATTTGCGTCAGTTGTTTAATGAACTGACGTTAAAAGTGAGTATTAACACTTTTAACGTCAGTTGTTTATACAACTGACGTTAAAAGTGTGATTTTTACTTCAGTTAAATAAATAACTGACGTAAATAATCAACTCATTCCTATCTTTCTTTCGTTGTCATCTCCATGTTGTCACTCTTAACGCAGATCATCACTCCATATATAGTGCAGTTTATTTCTAATCTTTTTTTTAAAAAAGTTTATTTTTAATCTTAATTAATTAGCTTGAATTAGTAAACAAATTCTTCTGCAAATTAAAATAAATAAACACTTAACATAAAACAAGTTATATGTATAATCAAATCGTATCTCATTGAAGTGATTCATAAGTTACAATTACATGATTAAAAGATAAAAAATTTCCGCAAGATAGCACTAAAATATAAAAAAGTTTCTGCTTCAACATCATTTTCTTCTCAGTCCTGTCCTCAGAAACTCCAATGGATGCATCTCCTCCCTTACTTGAAGTCCTTGATGCTCCATCTGAATCCACAGTCAATTTGGAGCCAAAGCAGAGTGAATGGTGCACTCGATCTGTTTCAGCAATATTCTTGAAACAATCACTTGGTTCCAAAGCTGAGGTTTTGGAACTGTAGCTACTGATTCTCCGGAAGGATGATAATGTGTGCAATTCACATAATGCGATTTACACACCCTTATCACCCATGTAATGCGATTTACACAACCTCAGAAGTTGTTTGACCATTAAGACAGAGACCTTTAAGTCTAGGTATAGGAAGAAAGAGTGATGAAGTTAATCTCCATGGCAGAGCCATATTGTGAAGCAGAAAAATTAAAGGAAGGAAGGAAGCTATTTATAGGAGTAGGGGATGAAGTTACTAGGCGTCGTAAGTTGCTAAAAAATTAAATTGATCATTAAGAGCATTAGGTTCCAAGGCGCATTGGGAGTTGGCAGTCATATATTATAAACGTGCAGAAAAGAAAACGCCCGAAGGAATAGGAAGAAATAGACCTTTAAGTCTAGGTATAAACTTAGTGCTCATAAAGAGGATTATAGGTTACAATGTGCATGGGTAAGTAGCACAACAGTAATGGGTAATTAAGTAGCAGAGTAGTCAAAGGAATGAATGCTTTTGCAGAAACTTATACACTTTTAACGTCAGTTGTTGAATAAAACTGACGTTAAAAGTGTTTTTAAAATAAAAAATATTTATTTTTAACGTCAGTTGTTTATACAACTGACGTTAAAAGTGTGATTTTTACTTCAGTTAAATAAACAGCTGACGTAAATAATCCTATATCCCTATCTGAAATGCCCTGTTGTCACTCTTAACACAGGTCAATCCACATCTATAGTGCAGTTTATTTCTAAACTTTTTTGTTTAAACAAGTTTATTTTTAATCTTAATTAATTAGCTTGAATTAGTAAACAAATTCTTGTGCAAATTAAGATAAATAAACACTTAACATAAAACAAGTTATATATGTATCTCATTGAAGCGTTCATAAGTTACAATTAATTACATGATTAAAAGATAAAAAAATTTGCAACATAGCCCTAAAATATAAAAAAGTTTCTGCTTCAACATCATTTTCTTCTCAGTTCTGTCCTCAGAAATTCAAATAGATGCATCTCCTCCCTCACTTGAATTCCATGATGCATCGTGATTAATCAAAGTGAAAGGGATCTTTGCATCACCTCCTTCACTAGAATTCCTTGATGCATCATCTCGAAACCACAATCACTTGCAGCCAAAGCAGAGTGAAAGGGATGACTGGGATGAAATAAAGTGAGGGAATCACATTACGTGATTTACTCAACTTTACCATCCATGTAATGTGATTTACACAACCTCAGAAGATTTTTGACCATTAAGACAGAGACCTTTAAGTCTAGGTATAGGAAGAAATAACAAAGGTCTCACAGCCATTTTGTGAAGGAATAGAAATATAGAGGAAAAGAAGAGGCAGTATTACAGACTGATACAGAAGAATGGTACTTTATATAGAGAATGATTTTTACACAACATTTTTAACGTCAGTTGTATTCAACAACTGACGTTAAAAGTGTTTTTTTAAAAAAAATATTAATATTTAACGTCAGTTTTTTAATACAACTGACATTAAACAATTACTTTTAACGTTAGTTGTTTAATACAACTAACGTTAAATGTTGTTTTATTTTTGGTTTTTGATTATAACGTTTACACCCGCGCGCCTTCTGCACTTCGCTCTGTACGTACGTCTCTTTCTCTTTTCATCACGCTCAACCCTAGATCACTCTCAACCCTCACTCTCACTCTCACCCAGCACAGAACCCTAATCGCGAGCTCATCTCCACCGCAACCACCGCGAGGGCTTCTTCGCCACCACCGTGAGGTACACTATTAACCCTAACTCTGTCTTTCCATTCAATCTTTGCAATAACTTGACATCTCTCTTTCCTCTTCCCGCGCACTAACTCTCCTTGTCCCTCTGCTCTCAGTAACCACATCGAACGTTGGCCACCACTCGAGCTCCCCTCCCCACCACTATGCGAGCACCTATTTCTGGTGAGTATTTAGGGCACATTTTTGTATTTTTGGTTTTGAGTGTATGTTGAAACTGTAGTCTCAGTAGTTGAAACTTGAAACCGTGAGTTTGAGTTGTTTGGAATGTACGTCTCTATTTTTGGTTTTGAGTGCATGTTGCTCTGCTGGTTGATATGTCACGGCCGTGATGCTCATCATGGCTAGGCCGTGATCAGTTCTGCCTGTGATGGCATGGTCTGGTTCAGTTGGCACGTTACGGCCGTGATGGACATCACTGCCAGGCCGTGACCAGTACTTGGCAATCTTCAAAAACTATAGTTTTCAATCTCCCGTATTGTCCTTATATTGGATATATGTTTTGTATATCTACAGGACCTATCTAGTTATGGATCGTAGTTGGATGGTTTCTAAGCGTACTAGTGCTGAGTATTTGAAGGGGGTGGGAGAATTTATAGAATTTGCTCAAAGGAATGTTCCTAATAGTAATGGAATGTTCTGTTGTCCTTGTGTCAAGTGTTTGAATACGAGGAAATGTACGGTGAAGGATATACGTACTCATTTGATTTGTGAAGGGATTTGCTTGAGTTATACAAGATGGATATGGCATGGTGATGTGTTGTTGAGTAGTACGGCGAGTGTCTCCCAAAGTGAGGACGTTGACGTAGATATGGAGGATGATCGAGTAGAGGACATGATCCGTGATATTGGACAAAAATATTTTCATCGAGCTCATGTGTATGATAGGTTGTGCGGTGATGCGGATAAGCCTTTATATCCAGGGTGTACTACTCATACACGGTTGTCGGCGGTGCTAAAATTGGTTTGTGTGAAGGCGAGAAATGGTTGGACCGATAAAAGCTTCACGGAATTGCTTGAAGTGTTGAAAGACTTGCTTCCGGAGGACAACACATTGCCTGACCGTGACTATACGGCCAAGAAGGTATTGTGTCCTATGGGTATGGAGTATAAGAAGATACATGCATGCCCCAATGATTTCATATTGTACACCGGTGTTCATGAAGACAATCACGATTGCCCCAAATGTGGGTTATCACGATACAAAGTGAAGGGTGGTGATGATGATGATGATCTTGATGATGTGAGAAAAAAGGGTCCTCCTGCGAAGGTGTTGTGGTATCTTCCAATAATTCCAAGGTTCAAGCGATTGTTTGCCAATGCGAAAGATGCGAAGAATCTTAAATGGCATAATGATGAGAGGAAACGTGATGGAAAGGTTCGTCATCCTGATGATTCTATTCAATGGAAGAATATCGATACTATGTTTCCGGATTTCGCCGATGAGTCAAGAAACCTAAGGCTTGGACTTGCTACGGATGGAATGAATCCTTATGGTAACATGAGTAGTATTCATAGTTCATGGCCTGTTCTGTTGGTAATTTACAACATGCCCCCTTGGTTGTGCATGAAGCGCAAATACATTATGTTGTCTATGATGATTTGGGCCCAAAGCAACCCGGAAATGACTTAGATGTTTATCTAGGTCCCTTGATTGAAGACTTGAAAACGTTGTGGGTGGAAGGTGTTGATGTAGTTGATGGGTATTCTCATGAGACTTTCAAGCTTCGTGCCATGTTATTTTGCACCATCAACGACTTTCCAAAGATACGGTAACTTGTCAGGCATGCGAGTGTCAAGGGGCATAAAGCATGCCCTATATGTGAAGAAGGCACATGCTACACTCAGTTGCATCATGGAAAGAAGACGGTTTACCTTGGGCATCGGAGATTTCTTAGACGTGATCACCCATATCGTAAGATGAAAAAAGCTTTTAATGGATGCCAAGAGACAGAAGAAGCGTCGGCGGCCTTAATTGGAGAGCAGGTTTATCAGAGGGTAAAGGACATCGATGTTATATTCGACAAGTCCAAAAAGAAAGGTAAAGCTGCTGAGAAAAACATATGGAAGAAGAGGTCGATATTCTTTGATCTTCCATACTGGCGCAAGCTTGATGTCAGACACTGCATTGATGTGATGCATGTGGAGAAAAATGTGTGTGATAGTGTGATCGGGATGCTTCTCAACATTCAGGGCAAGACTAAGGATGGTGTGAATGCTCGTCTCGACCTCGTTGCTATGGGTATACGAGAGCAGTTAGCTCCAGTTGTTGAGGATGGTAAGCGGACTTATTTCCCGCCAGCATGTCATACTTTGTCAAAAAAAAAGAGACAAAGTTTCTGCGGGTGTCTTCAGGGCATCAAAGTTCCACATGGTTACTCTTCAAATATGAAGAGGCTTGTCTCTAGTGATCTTAAATTGGTTGGCTTGAAGTCTCATGATTGTCACATCTTAATGCAACAACTTCTGCCTGTTGCTATTTGTGGTATTGCTCCAAATAATGTGAGACATGCCATTACTCGGTTGTGCTCATTCTTCAATTCTATATGTAGCAAAGTCGTTGACCCCCGTATGTTGGATGACTTGGAAGTTGAGGCTGCTACAATCTTGTGCCAATTGGAAATGTATTTTCCTCCTTCCTTTTTCGACATAATGGTTCACTTAATTGTTCATTTGGTGAGGGATATTAGATTATGTGGGCCGGTTTTTCTGAGATGGATGTACCCAGTTGAGCGCTACATGAAGATCTTGAAAGGGTACGTGAAGAATCCTCATCGTCCGGAAGCATCTATTATTCAAAGGTATGTTGCAGAAGAAGCTATTGAGTTTTGTTCGGACTACCTTCAACACGGATCCTATAGGGGTTCCTAAGCCTCGGCATGATGAGATTAGATGTCAAGGAAAGGGTACACATGGCTTAAGAATTAATAGGAAGGATCGGGAGGAAGTGCTTCAAGCACATTTGTATGTATTGAACAACATCGAATGTGTTCATCCTTTCTTATTTGAACATAAAAGAAAAGTCAATCAATAAAACCCTCGAATGAGCGAAAGGTGGTTGTTGAACAAGCATAACAAGACTTTCTTACCATGGTTCAAGGAAGAAATGCTTAAGGATGGTAGTACTGCTTCTGATGACGTAAGATGGCTAGCACATGGGCCTAGCTTCAACGTCATATGTTGGAGCGGATACGACATAAATAAATTTTCCTTTTATACAAAGGAACAAGATAACAAGAGTACCATGCAAAATAGTGGGGTTATGATCGTGGCCGAAGCAATGCACTTCTCTAGTGCAAAGGACACAAAACCCGTTACAGCACCGAGACCTTACTTTGGATATATTGAAGATATTTGGGTGCTTGATTACACTAAGCTTACGATACCGGTATTTAAATGTAAGTGGGTTGATAGTAACGGTGGTGTACAAACCGATGAATTGGGGTTCACATTGGTAGACCTCAACAAGTTAGGTCATATAAATGAGCCTTTCATAATGGCTTCCCAAGCAAAACAAGTGTTCTACATCACTGATCCTTCTAACAAAAGGTTGTCCGTGGTTCTCCAAGGAAAAAGCATGTATAATGGTAGTGATGAAAATGAAGATTCAAATCTTGATATTCCCGAGACTCCTTCTTTTTCAACAAACATGCCTACTATAATTGAGGAAACACAGGTGGACGATGTACATGCCACTCTGTGATGATCATCACGAAGGGATATTGATATAGGTAGTTTAAACTTAGTATACATTTATTTTTATTTTTATTTCTGTATTTATTTTGAGTTATAACCTATGTTAATAAATATATATTGTTTCTGAACAGGCATACATATGGATCATTGTTCCATTTTTCCTTTGCAATTCTGAATGTGTGTGATATTACGTATTCTTTGGGATATTTCTTGAATGAAGGGATAGGCGAGGGGAGTGATATTTTAAAACTGAATTTTAAAAAAATACTATTAACGTCGGTTGTATCATACAACCGGCGTTAATAGTATTTTATAAAATATACAGTACACTATTAACGTCAGTTGTTTATTACAACTGACGTTAAAATTAAGACCTTTAACATCAGTTCTTTATAACAATTGACGTTAGTTTTAACAAAATTAACGTCAGTTTTGTTAAAGAAGCGGCGTTAATTTTGACAAAATTAACGTCAGTTGTGTTAAAGAACCGACGTTAATAGTGTTATATTTAACGTAAGTTCTCAACTGACGTTAAAAGTTTAACGTCAGCTGACGTCAGCTGTATTTACGTCAGTCAGTATTCTGACGTAAAAAATCAATTTTAACTGACGTAAAAAACACTTATTGCACTAGTGTCTCACCAAGAAAGACATACTTCACGTGGGGAGGTAGAGGCTTAAGCTCTAACTCGAGATTCTCTTGGACTTCATCCTTTTTGAGCTCTTCCTTCTTAGTGTTGAAAGCAAGTTGCTTGGGTTAAGCTTCCAGATCACACAAACAATCTTCTATTTCCTTCTCCTCTTCCTCATCAAGATTTTCAATAGAATTCACAATTACCTTCTCAAGAGTAGAGGAATGGTGCTGCTGTGCAAAGGCTTCTTTAGCCACTACTTCCACAAGGTCCATGCGGAAACAATTCTCTTCATCACTCGGGCGATGCATAGCTTCAAATACATTAAAAGTGACCACTTCATCTTGCACTCTGAGTCGAAGTTGGCCCTTTTGTACATCTATCAAAGTACGACCAGTTGCTAGAAAAGGTCTCCCCAATATAAGTGGAACTTCTGCATCCTCCTCCATGTCTAGTATCATAAAATCCATTGGGAAGATAAACTTGTCCACTTTAACCAAGACATCTTCCAAAATATCATAAGGACGCTTGATTGATCTCTCGCTAGTTGCAATGCCATCCTTGTTAGCTTCACCTCACCACCTCCAAGCTTGTTCAAAATTGAAAGCGACATCAAATTGATACTCTCTCCCAAGTCACACAAGGCCTTCTCAATAGTAACACTCCCAATAGTGCAAGGGATTGTAAAACTACCAGGATCTTTAACCTTTGGAGGTAGCTTCCTTTGAGGTATTGCACTACACTCTTCCTCACAAGGCAAAGTGAGTCTCACCTTCTTTGAACTTTCTTTTCTTCATGAGCAACTCCTTCATGAACTTTGCATAAGTGGGCATATGCTCTAGTGCTTCTGCAAAGGGTATGTTGATTTGCAGCCTTTTGAAGATGTCAAGAAACTTGGCAAACTGCTCTTCCTTCTCCTTTTTCTTGGTCAAATGAGGATATGCAACTTCACATAAGAGGGGATCTCTTGAGGCTTGTCTCCATCTTTCAAAATCTGACTTTTAGTCCTCCTCAAAATTGAATTCTCATCCACTAGCTTCTCCCTCTTGTCTTTTTCACTTTATTTTTATTCCTCCTCTACTACAACCTCTTTGCCTTTTTCTTTATTCAAATCAGATTTTTCAGCAATCACCTCTGTTTTTTCATCAACTCTCTGATTTTTCACCCAAGGGTCGCCACTATCTTCCTCAAGGCTTTTACCACTCCTCAAAACAATAGCCTTACAATGCTCCTTAGGATTAGTTTGAGTATTACCTGAAAAACTGCTGCTAGATTGCTCCACTAGTTGCTTTGCAATTTGTCCAACTTGAACCTCCAAGTTCTTTATAGAAGCATCAGTGTTTTTCTGGTTTGATATGGACATTTGCATGAACTGATTGAGAGTGTTCTCCAAGATAGAAGTCCGGTCTTGAGGTGGTTGTGTAGGAAGAGGCTTGCTTGCTTGTCCGGCATCTTGTTTCCAACCAAAATTTGCTTGATTCCTCTACCCTTGGTTGTAGTTGTTAGGGTATTGGTTGTTGCCTTGACGCCCATAGTTCCCCATATAATTGGCTTCCTCATGGGAACTAGGTGGTGCCTCACATCTTCCATTATCATGATCTCCTCCACATAAATCACATCTCATTACCTGTTGAGGTGGCATAGTTGTCCCTTGAACAGTTTGGATTTGTTGTGTGAGTTGAGCTAGTTGCTTGGTGATGGACTCAAGTTGTTGTGTCATGATCTTATTCGAAGCCAAAAGTGCAGTTTGTGAATCTAACTCCAACACTCCCCTTCTTGATGTGGGACCCTGATCATGATGCATCAAATAGTCATTAGATGCCATAGCCTCTATCAAAATCAGTGCTTCCTCCGCTGTCTTTGAGTAAGATCATCAAACCCATGATTTGGACATCTTTGGAGTAAGCCTTTGAATCTGTCCCATGTGTCATGAAGAGTCTCACCGTCTTGTTGAGCAAAGCTTATGATATCACCCCTTGTCTTCACAAATCTTGAGGTGGGGAAGAATCTTGCCAGAAATTTTGCCTCTAAGTCATCCCATGTAGTGATGCTCCCCCTTGGGTGAGATTGGAGCCAAGACTTGGCTCTCTCTCTTAGAGAGAAAGGGAATAACCTTAGGCGAATTGCATCATCGGAAGCTCCATTTATCTTCACCGTATCACACAAATCCAGGAAGTTGGAGACATGACTATTAGGATCCTCTTTCTCCAACCCGGCAAATTGATTTTGTGAGACCATATTGATGAAAGCTGGCTTGATTTCAAAATTTGCGCAGTTCACTGGAGGCCTCACTATGCTAGTGACATGCCGATTGACATTTGTATTGGCATAGTCACCAAGTGACCTCCGTGGTGGAGCTCCTTCACCATTGTCTGCCATTCTGAGCCTTTCTTGATGAACTCGAGAGGTGGAAGTCTCTTGTTCTTCTTTTTGTTGTTCTAACAGTTTCTGCTCTCTTGCTTGCTTCCGATTCTCCAGGCCTGTTCTTTCTATTTCAGGATTGTAGAGGAGTTGGTCAGCCGGGATAGTACCTCGCATGCTCAAACAGTCTAGCAACCAAGAGAGTTAGCAGTAAATGACAACACACAAACAGCAAGCAAAACAAAAAATATGACAGCAAACAGATAATAACAGTTTTTTTTATTGCTTTTGCTTAAATTAGTAACCGATATGGGTATGCTAATATTGAAACACAATCCCCGGCAACGGCGCCAAAAACTTGTTGACGATTTCTAGGCAAGTATACTTAGTCGTACAAGTAATACGGTGGTGAGATCGTTTTATCGTTCCCACGAGGACTGTGACAAGTACTAGCACGTACCAAATCAATTACTATCTAAGCGGATATTTGGATTGAAGGGGGACTCAATACTAAATACCAAGCCAAATCAGATTCAAAACCTAAAATAAACAAATTAAAAAGAAAAGTTCTTTGAGAATTTTTGTCGAACACTTGAAAGGCAGTTAAAAGAATTCTTCAAATCTAGGAACGATGTTGGGATTAGGTTCACTAAACTTCATCCCCATGCAATGAAATGACTAATAAACAGTTTCTACTTCAATTATGACAATCAATCCACTAGATTACTCAAGCCCCGATTCCTCGGATGATAAGAGCCTAAATCCACTAATAGACCCTAATTCCTTAGGTGGCCTAGATTAATGAATTTGCATGATGATTAGGGATTACACGATTTCTAATAAACCTAAATCCATTCCTAGATACAAGGTTTACTAGGTGGTTGATTTCAGTTCTCGTTCTAATACGAATTTTCCAATTGCATACCAAAACAATAATCAAGTCATAGGGGTGCTAGCCACAACAAGCATTAGGCATAGAAATCAATCACTCATAAGGAAGCAAAACATGTATTACAAGATCAAGTCAAATACATGGATAATTCAGAAATAGCTACACCTAACCCCAACAATGGGGGTTTAGCTACTCATGATCATAGCCAAAACCAAATAAATAGAGATGAAAAAGAGAAGAGACTCCATGGAATCCTTGTGCAGCTGCCCCTGGTTCAAAGAGAGTGTTTGAGGGTTTCAAAAACCGGTTCCTTCTGTTCTGCCTGTGCCTTTTTATAAATCAGGATTCGCGTCACGGTCGTGATGGCCATCACGGCCAGGCCGTGACGCTTTCTGCCTTGGGCGTGCTTTCAAAATATGTTTGTCACGGCCGTGACACTCATCACGGCTAGGCCGTGATCTCTTCTGTCTCCATCAATTGATCTGTCACGACCGTGATGGGCATCACGACTAGGCGGTGACGGATTTTGCCTAGGAGGGTTCTGATTCAATTAACGTGTGACGGCCGTGATGGGCATCACGGCTAGGCCGTGACAGCTTCTGACTTTTGCCTTCTTTCTTCTCAATTATTGCTCGATCATGGCCGTGATGGGCTCTGCTTGGGTCATTTTCTTGACTTTTCAAGCTCTGTCTTCATCCAAGCTCCATCATGGCTAATCTTGAGTATTTTCCCTTAAATTCCTGCAAAACAACACCAAGAAACCGCCTCACCCATTCCAAGGTAAAAACTAATAAAAATCAAAATCATGCCTAAACTATATGAAAATGCATGCAAAAATGTACATGAAATATGATGCAAAATCACACTATCAAGCAACATGATGGCTTTGCACTCCTCCTTTGGATTATTAGTGGTATTTCCAGAAAATCCTGCACTTAATGCACTAGAAACTTGTTTAGAAAGCTGTCCAATATGCACTTCAAGGTTCTTTATTGATGCATCGGTATTCTTGAAGTTAGATTGTGTGACTTGGATGAATTGTGCAAGAGTGCTCTCCCACTTGTTCATTCTCTCATCGGTATCACGATGTGTTGATTTTGAAGTAGTGGTTGTTGTGAAGATGTGTTGTCTTGTGGAGCTTCTTGTGACCAAGGAAGGTTAGGGTGCTTCTTCCAATTTTGATTATAGGAGTTTGAGTAAAAAATTTTGCCCTTGTCTTGGAAAATTCCCCATGTACTTTGCTTCCTCTTGAGAACTTAGAGATGCTTCACAATTACCATTATCATGCTCTCCTCCACAAAAATCACAACTCATGACTTGTTGACCTTGTGTTGGCCCTAAACTCATAGCATTTAGTTGCTTTGTGATTGCCTCCAATTGATTAGTGATGATTTTGTTTTGAGCCAAAATTGCATTTTGGGAGTTAAGCTCTATCATGCCCTTTGTTGTTGTGCCTCCTCTATCATGATTCATGAGATAATCATTAGATGCCATGGCTTCAACCAACCTCAAAACTTCACAAGAATGTATTGCAATATAGTTCTATTCCTACAATCAACATCACAATATTAATCAACTTGATTTCCAATTCAATCACAATTTTTCCAATTATGAAATTGAATCCAAAATCACTTCTAGGTTGATCAATCCAAGAAAAGCATTAAGCATAGAAGAGATTAACCAAACTGAATGAAATAAAATTGAAATCAGAGATAGAAGTCAATTACATCAAGCTTCAAATTGAAATAATCCTAAACCTAACCTAAATGATCTAGCTACTCATATTATAAAGGGAAAAGATGTAACACCCTGTTTTTCGTATGCTTCTTTATCAGTAAATACATGCTTTAATGTGTTTATTTTTGCGGTCGAAAATTCAGACGAAAACCGGTCTGGGTTCTCACTGCCAGTACAAGTTTACTGAGCTAGAGACCAAATTTTAATTCGTGAACGAGACGGTTAGTGTTTTTATGATGTTTTGTGTGGGTTTGGAGTTTTTCGAAAAATCTTGTTCGGGGCCAAATCTTAGGGATTTCCCGGGCGAAATCAAAGGGAAATACGATCGGGGAAGTCATCTGATACGCAATGGATCAGATCATCAAGAGGATGAAGAGACATGAAGTGACTTGATGTGAAGGTTTTGACACACCTCAAAAGGTGAATCATGACTTTTTTTCAAAAATCTCACTTTTTCATCTTTCTCTCTCCAATCACATCACATCACCTTAACTCCTTATCCTCTCTACAAGCAACCCACCTTCTTTCTTATCTTCTTTCTTCCTCTCCTAAAACCATGACCTCTCCTCTCACTCTCTATAAATACTCTTCATTTCCACACTTCATCACTTTCCTCCATTTCTCACATTTACACTTTACTATATTTCTTCTTCTTCTCACTTACAAAGTTTACATTTTTATCAAGCTTTTCTCTTAGAGTTCTTCATCAAAGTTGTTCATCTTGTTAAGGGTAATACTTCTATGTAGTTCTTTTTCAAAGTTTCATCTTTTGTTTCAAAGTTTTCTTCATATGTCCTTTATGTGCTTTTAACTTCTAAAACCTCTCAAAAATGGTAGAAAACTCCTTTTGAGTTGAAACCACTTTCTATATTCTTGTATTTACTCATACTATCACATACTAAAAGGTTGTGTAAAACAAAGTTTCCTAACCTCTTATTCCTAAGGAGGCCGAAACCATGTAAATGGTTTAGGTGAATCTTGTTTCAACTTTTACATGTATGAGTTTGTATTTGAGTTTCATTTCCGAGATGATCATGGACCAAGGCTCCTTTGTGTTACAGGATGCTATGTCTAAGTGATTGGAAAGTTTAAAGATTTTTACCCTATTTTTTTATGTAAAGACCAAAACCAATGGGTTTTAAGGCAATGGTGTTTAAGTTTTATTTTCCAAAATGATCATGGATTAAGACTCCTTGATATAGAAGGATGCTAAGTCCAAGAGATTGGAAAGTTTGAAGATTTCTAACCCCTATTTCTTGAAAATGCTGAAACCTTAAATAGTTATGGCAAAGATGTCGAGTTTTGTTTTCCAAAGTGATCATGGACTAAAAAGCTCCTTATGTTAAAGGATGCTATGTCTAAGTGATTGGAAAGTATAAAATAGTTTCTTGCTTTATTTTCCCTATGATGGCCGAATGTAACATTTGACCTAGGATGTGTTATTTTATTTTGTTTTCCAAGATGATTATGGATTAAAGCTCCTTATGTTAAAGAATGTTATATCCAAAAGATTGGATGATTTAAAGATCTCTAACCTTACAAACTTGTTAAGGTCGAACCTAAGAGTTCATGGTCTAAGACATTTGATTTTTCCATTTTCCGAAATGATCATGGTTTCAAGCTCCTTACTATGTATGGATGCTAACCTAAAGAGATTGGAAACTTTAGAAATTCCTAGCCTATTTACCTATGCTTGGCCGAAACCCTAAGTCAAGTACTTAGTGGGATTTTTAATTCAACTTTGTTAAAAGATTGTTGTTTATGAACTTCTAGCACTTAAGGATCATAAATCCAAGAGTTACATAAATTTCTGAAACCCCTAATCCTAGTTTATTGTATGAACCGAACCTATACCTTGTGGTTAGTGTTGTCGAGTTGATTTTTTTTTTAACTCATGATTTTATGTTGGTAACCTTAGACTTCCATCGCCGGAGAAGCAAGGACGTTCGTGAACCTTCTTTTCAAATCCAAAACTCTTAACTCCGACGTGAGGTAAGAGGGGATTTCCTAAAGATATTCAATAGCTGTCTGCATGTGTGTATGTGTTTAACTGGATATTTATATGATGATTGAGCTTACTTGGTTATCTAATGTACTTGAACTATTATTCTATTATCTGATGTTGAAATGTGCTTGTTCTAAATGTTATAATGCATATCTGTGATGAACTGCTTTCAACTGTGATATTAGCATTGAACTAAGAATATATACTACTGTTGATTGAAAGTTTGCTAAGCCAGACTTGTGTCTGTGCTCAAATGTTATAAGGATTAAAAACCTTAATAAGCTTTGAAGATGAAAGGATTGGTGTTCTTTTCCAAAAGCTCATTAACTTAAAGTACTTGTTTTAAATGTTGAAATGATTTTGGTGAACTATTGTTATACAAGAGAAAAATCCTTTTCGAACTATGTGTCTTCAAGTGAAAACTTTCAAGATTATTTGGCAATATCCTATTGGGAATTTTCAAAGATAAAAGTATTTCAAAGATGCATTATAAAAGATTTTCATAGAAAAGGTTTTCTCCTAAATGTTTTAGAAACTTTTCGATAGCCTGGATAGGTTATCGAGGATTCGGTTTTGAATTTGATTTTCACTGAACGAAAAATAAGTACTTAGGAAAGAGAATCTAGTACACGAGACGTCGCCTCTAGTATTCAGTTATACGCACGTGATCTTGGATCAGTGTTAATTCGGGTCCATGAGTCCTATTCATGATGTTCTGGACTGAGAGTCCAATTCTCGAAATCGAGGACAGTGCGTTCTGATTTCGTTGTTGTGGGCTATTGTCCTTATCATGTTAAGTTCAAAACATGAATAAAAGCATAATTGATTTATATGACCACAACCCTTGACTGCAGCATCGGTCTCGGGCATTGTGATTGAGCATTCGGACTGTGCGTCCTATGTTTCTAAGTTTTCAAGTGATGGGTAAATGATGATTAAGTCGTTAGCTTTGAGCTGTGACAGTGAAAAAGAATGAACACAAAGAAAACCTTTTGAATAAAATATTTTCTCATGTGCATTTCCCCAGGCAGACGTGCTTTCTTACATATCAGATACAAGGTGGTATCTGGGAGTCAGTCCATATGACCGGTTCAGAGGCACATGTGACATTGCTCGTCCTGAGACCTTAAATGCATGAGGGTATGGAGGCAACTGCCCGGTGGGCTAGAGATTGACCAACTCTAATTCTTCTCCAGTGGAAAACGATGTTCATATCTCATGAGATTAAGTTAGAGCCTGATATTGAAGTGCCGTGTATATTTTCAAATGTTGACTGTGCGGGTTTGAGACCCTTTGATATAACACTGTTATGTTATGTATATGCATGATTTAATTGCTTATATGATTATGTGATGTATGTATCATGTATATGGTTATTGTGGGATATATCTTATGACGGTATCTCACTCTTGCACATCTGTATGTTCTGTTCTTTTCTTCTTGTATTGGGTATGCACGTGCTTTTAGATGGATCCGAACGTTCCCTTGGCACAGTCGAGCTCGAGGAGCGAAGTGTTTGATCATGCTGGGACGGCATGGAACTAGACTATACATGAGGGTGCAACGACCGTGACGTATCGAGGACTAGTCACGACTACTGAGATGAATGTTAACGAAGTGCCCGTATGAAGGTTTCATTGCAGCCGAGACAAGGACTATGGTGCTTCCACCTCCATGGTACTACCTTCATACGCTACAAGTCACCAGTCTCCTTCATAAGCATTTTGATCTAGTTGAACCGCTTGTGGAGGATCCAGTGGAGGAGGATCCCGAAGAGGATCCCGAGGAAGAGCCTCCTGAGCTGATAGAGGTCGAGGACGAGGAGGAGGAGTCAGAGTACCATCCGTAGGATCCCGGAGATGACGACGTCCCTATCGACGATGGTGGTGACGTTATCGATCCGACATCTGATATCTTGTCTGGGGGTAGTGTCTGTGGTCACTCTGCATGTAGGAGGCATTGGTTGATCGTTCGTCGGTTTTGGAGTTGTCCCGATAGTCCCTAGGCTTTTAGAGCCATCTTTTGAGTCTTGTACCCAATTCCCTATTCCCGGTTTGATGTTTCTTTTTTTTTTACCTATTTCTTTAGTAGATGTTTTAGTGTATGTTGGCCGATTCGACAAGGCCTATTTTGTAATCAAACCTAATATCCCAAGTGGGACAGTTATATTTATATGAATGATGTTTATCTTCATGTTCTGAGTGTTCATCACCTTTTCTTAACTTCTTTTAACAAAAAAAAATTGAGTACCATTTTTTAGTAACCCTATATAAAAGGTTATTTTTCCGAAATCGATCAGCATTCTAAATAGGTTTCTTTTCCACAACAGGTAACCATGTGATGCCGGGTTTTAGGGTGTCACAAAAGAGAGAAGAACATGAGTGGAAGAGTGTGGAAGACTCCATAGAAGCTCCAAATCTTGTTCCCAAGCTTGAATCTTCAAGGAAGTGGAGAGAAAGTGATGAACCAAGGTGAGAAAAATATGAAAAATGAGTGAAAGATCCATTTCCAACAGCTGAAGCACATATTTATAGGTTCTCTGCTCGTAACCCAGTGCTGAGCTTCCTGATCTCAGCATTGGGCCCTGGCCTCTGCACCAAAATGGTGCTTGCTGTCTTCATGGGCGCTGGAGCTGGGCGCTGGGCTCTTGCCTTTCTACCCATGCTGGGTGCTAACTGTACTGCTGCAACTTATGTTTCTGTCCAGGCTGAGCCCCGCTAGGACTTCAATCCTACATATTTTCAACATATTTTTGAGTATATTTTTCATATAAAAGATCAAAACTCTAATCAAAAGAATGTGCACATTTTCTAATCCTTTTCATTCACAAATCCTAAGATTATTTACAAACTTATTCCTATTTACACTTCTAAACTAACATAAATTACACATTCATCAATGTGCAGCAAATGAAAGTAGAATTCTAATGGGCGCTGGGCTCTTGCCTTTCTGCCCACACTGGGCGCTCACTGTACTGCTGCAGCTTCTGTTTCTGTCCAGGCTGAGCCCCAGGTTCTCGAGCTGAGCACTAGGACTTCAATCCTACATATTTTCAACTTATTTTTGAGTATATTTTTCATATAAAAAATCAAAACTCTAATCAAAAGAATGTGCACATTTTCTAATCCTTTTCATTCACAAATCCTAAGATTATTTACAAACTTATTCCAATTTACACTTCCAAACTAATATAAATTGCACATTCATCAATGTGCAGCAAATGAAAGTAGAATTCTAATAGCTTCTAATCTAGCAACAGGTGCAAAGGTTTTAGTATAATCTATACCTTCTTCTTGAGAGAAACTTTGAGCAACAAGTCTTGCTTTGTTTCTGATTACCTTACCATTTTCATCAAGCTTGTTTCTGTAAACCCACTTTGTTCTAATCACTGATTTATCTTTGGGCAGTGGAACAAGAGTCCAAACATCACTTATTTCAAACTGATTGAATTCTTCTTGCATAGTTAGAATCCAACCATTGTCCAGCAGAGCCTCGTCTACTGTCTTTGGTTCCAACTCAGAGACTAGTGCAAAATTGTCTTGTTCTCTGAAGGTTGATTTGGTTCTTAGCTTGTCATTGGGGTTTCCAGTGATCTAATCTTGTGGATGATAATTCTTGAAGTACCAAGATTTTTGAACTGTATCATGTTGAGAAGTGGAAGTTCTGGTTGTTGAGTGGGGTCATCTTCTTGATCATCAACTTTTATCTCAGGTGAGTCTCCTGGATTGCTTAGATTAAGATCTGCAAAAGCTTCATCTAGCTCTGATAATTTCTTATCAGGCTGCTTGTCATCAAACTTGACATGAATACTTTCTTCTACTATCAGAGTCCTAGAATTATACACTCTAAAGCCTTTATATGTTTCGGAATATCCTAATAGAATTCCACTATCTGTTTTTGCATCAAATTTACTAAGTTGATCTTTAGTATTCAATATAAAGCATTTACAACCAAAGGGGTGAAAAAAAGATATGTTAGGTTTTCTCTCTTTCCACAGTTCATAAGGAGTCTTATTCAGGATAGGTCTAATGTATATTCTGTTCTGAATGTAACAGGCAATATTAACAGCTTCAGCCTATAAGTGTCTAGGGACATAATTGTCATTGAGCATAGTCCTAGATATCTCTTGAAGAGATCCGTTCTTTCTCTCTACCACACCATTTTGCTGTGGTATTCTACGTATTGAGAAGTTGTGAAGGATACCACTCTCTTCACAGAACTTATGAAATAGCTCATCTTCAAATTCTCCCCCATGGTCACTTCTGATTGAAGTGATACACATGCCTTTTTCATTCTGTACACGTTTGCAGAATATAGAAAAGACCTTAAAGGACTCATCCTTGTGAAATAACCCATGTCCATCTAGTGTAATCGTCTACTATGACAAGACCATATTTCTTACCACTGAATGAGGCAGTCCTTGTTGGACCAAAAAGATCAAGATGTAGCAACTCTAGTGGTCTATTGGTACTAATAACATTCTTAGATTCAAAAGAACCTTTGACTTGTTTTCCCTTTTGATATACATCACAGAGAGCATCAGATTTGAACTTAAGGTTCGGTAGTCTTCTCACGAGGTTATGCTTGTTTAGATTTGAAATTAATTTCAAGCTTGCATGACCTAGTCTTTTGTGTAAAATCCATCGCTCGTCTTCAATGGACACTAGACATGAGACACTTTGATTTGAGAGGTCCTTCAAGTCAATCTTGTAAAGATTGTTTTGTCTTTTTGCAGTGAATAAAAGTGATCCATCATCTTTCTTGACAGTACACATGTCCTTATCAAAAGACACTTCACATCCATTGTCACATAATTGACTTATGCTCAGTAGATTGTGCTTCAAGCCATTTCCTAAAAGAACACTATCAATGGAGGGAAAGGATGTTTACCAATTTTACCTATACCACTGATTTTCCCTTTCTGATTTCCTCCAAATGTGACCTAGCCACCATCTTTGGGCTTAAGGTTTTGGAGCATAGATTTTCTCTCGTCATGTGTCGTGAGCAGCCACTGTCCAAGTACCAAGACATCTGTTTTCTTCCTGTTGTTAAGCAAATCCGCAACAGGTTTTATATTATCTTTAGGTACCCAAACTGACTTGGGTCCTTTCTTGTTAGTTGTCACTGGATGATTATGCTTAGCATATTTATTGTGTATGCATCTAGATGTAATATGCCCATTTTTTCCACATACTTTACAAAAGGTGTTAGACGAGCTAGACTTAGCTTTGGTTGTTTATTTGGAACTTTTGAAGCTCTATGTTGTTTAAGTGGTTTTTACTTTTTGTGAGGTGTGTCTTGCTTCTCTTTGTCATAACCAAGACCAGATTTATCATAAGGTGACCTAGAATACCTTAAAATGAGACTAAGCTTATCTGAGCCATCTACAAACTTTGACAGAGAATCAGTTAGATATGTTACATCTTGTTTCAGTTTTGCTACTTCACAAGAAACATCAGGTTCACACACCATTTTGTCAGCTAGACTGACATTCATTGATTTTAGTATGTCGTTTTCATTTTTGAGGTTTTGTTTCTCAATGCAGACCCTATCTTATTCTTTAGATAGTTTAGAAAACTTATTTTTGAGACTCTTATACTCTCGTGATAGTATAGATTACTCATGCAACAATTCATCAAAATCATTTGAAGAATGGACAGGTCAGAGTCCATTACCTCAGCATCAGTGTATTCACTTTCTGATGCAGTGTCTGCCATGAGACAGACATTTGCCTCTTCCTCAGCTTCATTTTCTTCATTTGATGATCACAGATCAAGATCGTCCCATATAGCCATTAAACCTTTCTTCTTTTTGAATAATTTCTTTTTGTCCTTTAGCTCAGGGCAGACAGCTTTGAAATGACCAGGTTTCTTGCATTCAAAGCACAAGGGTGGACCTTTTTCCTTGGAGTCTGACTTCTCCTTGGAAAACTTTTTATTTAATTCCTTCCTTCTGAAACCACCTTTCTTTCTCCACATATGTTGAATCTTTCTTGAGATAAAGGATAATTCATCATCTTCTGATTCTTCATTATCATCAGAAGATTCAGACTCATCAGATGACTCAGCAGCTTTGAAAACTTTTGATGAACTTGCTTTCTTTGCCTTTAGGGCAATAGATTTTCCTTTTCCGGAATTTTCTTCTTCATTGAGTTCAAGTTCATGAACCTTGAGAGATCCTAGAAGCTCTTCCAGAGAGAGTGTATTCAGGTTTTTTGCTTCTTGAATAGCAGTTACTTTGGGTCTCCATTGCTTGGATTGACTTATCAAGATTTTTCTGACATGATCTCTATTTTCATAGATTTTTTCAAGAGATCTGAGACTGTTAGTGATGGTTTGGAATCATCCAAACATTTGGTCTATTGTTTCATGTTCACCCATCTTGAACAGCTCATACTGATGAACCAGCATGCTGATCTTGGATTCCTTAACTTGTGAGGAACCCTCATGAGCTAGGGCAAGAGTATCCCAGATTTCTTTAGCAGTATTGCAGCTGTGAACTTTGTCATGTTCAGATCTGGTGATGGTACACATCAAATAATGCTTAGCTTTAAGATTGAGTTGATGCTTTGCCTTTTGATTTGTTGTCCAGTCTGCTCTAGCAACAACAGCTCCATTTTCATTTCTGGGTTCAGTGTAACCAGTTTCTATGAGCTCATAGATGTCTAGACTTTGTCATCCAAAAAGGCTATCATCCTCTTCTTCCAATTGTCATAATCAGAACCATCAAAGAGAGGAGGTATGTTGATAGCTTGACCTTCTGCATCCATGGTTGTTGGATCGTACTCCCTCAGCACTTGTTAGATGCTCAACCTTTTCGAGGCTGAGCTCTGATACCAACTAAAGTTGACACAAGCAAACACAAGAAGGGGAGGGTTGAATTGTGTTTGTTAATAATTTTTGAAAACAACCTTTTAAAACAGTTTTTTGCACTCAAAAAGATTTGAAACAGAAACACACACAAAGACAAAGATCCTTTTTAAAAGACTTTAACAAAAGCAATATCAAAACCCCACAGTTAGTAAAAGTAAATAAAACTGAAGAGTTTAGGGATAGAAGATTCACGCAAGAGATTTTATCCTGATTCACTCTCTTCCAACCAAGAGCTATGTCCAGTCCCTTCAACTTGAAGGATTTATCCACTATTTCTCCAAATAGATTACAACCAAGTATTCAACACCTCTCCACGCTACAAGCATTCCTTTCCTACCAAGTCTCTTCAGGCTCTAACTCTAACACAGATTTAATGTTTGATCTTCTTAACTCATTATGTGTGAGAATATGACAGTTTAAGATCAGTTGAATATTACAACAATATTCAAACTAAAGAATACAGACTCTTGATCTTGAAAGAATGATGAAATGAATGATTATCAAATGGCAAAACTTCAGCTAGCAAGATTGTGCATGCAAGAGTTCTTTTTCAGTATCAGAGGTTTTCATTTTATAGTGACCTTCTTTTTCTCTTGTATTTCTTCAACGGTTACTTTGAATAATCCCGTTTAGAGATAGCATTTAATGCATGATATCTGTTGTGACTGATAGCTTGATTGTGGCAATGCTGAATAATACTCTTGGTTATCGAGGTAGCATGAATTTGGAGGTTCACTCCTCTGAGTATTGCTGCTTGAGCACTTGTTGTTCCTCTTTTGTGTATAATACAACTTTTTCAGTCATAAAGTTGTCATCGTACAGATCGTTTTGCAGTATCTTAATGTACGATTCTGCATTAAAATAACTCATCAAAATCCAAAACCACTTTGGTTCCAACAAATAACTCATTAAAATAACTCATCATCCCTAATATTTGCAATGTTATTCATATTTGATATTTCACATGTGTACTAGTGTTCAGAATTTTTAAATATTATTATTATATCAATTAATCTATCTATATGTCCTTTCCATTATTGTTATTGGAACATCTCGAGGTGGATTTTTCCCGACTTTGTTAAAGGATTTAAATATGACTTAATGATTTTTATATTGCTTTTAGAGATACAACTTTAATAGTAATAGTAGATAACTTTAATGTACCGGTACCGCTGTAATCATTGGAATGGGGCAACTAGCCCTATCCCTAAAAGTTTTTCCAACAAAAAGAAGTAAAAAAAAAACTTTACAACATCTTTTTTTCAACAATCACCCTTTATTTAAAATAAACAAGAGAAAAAGAATGACAAATTTAAAGGCATTTTCTTGAATATATTAAGCATATTGTTTACCGTTTCCTTAATATTAAATTTGTAATCATCATTTTGGTATGTTAACAAACATCTATTTTTTTTATAGTACCACACATCTGTAATTTTGAAAAGAAAAAAAATTCCACAATAAATATAGAAAATCAACAATAACAACACAATTCTTATACTAATAAACAACGAAGGATGCTTGAATCAAGATCAAGAGCAAAATGTTTATGCAAGTTATTTCAACAACACAATAATCTTATTTAGGAGTTCATAAATGGAGAGTTTCATATGCACCCTTCAAGATTGTAAAATCAATGTGCTAGAGATGGAATGTCGCCCTGACTCCTAACATCCTCGAGGCAATGATATATATTCTTGTTCCCTGTTTTTGTGCTATTATTCTTGCACTTAATGCATTCTTCTCTTTGACAAAACATAAGCCTTCCGAAACACAAGAAATCCAATTCCTTTTACAGGTCTCGAACATTGAAGAACACAATGGATCTATCATGAAGTCTATCATTTTCTGCTTGAACTCAAAAATCTCTATCTTGTTGCTGCCAGTTACTAGCAAATCATCCACATAGAGACATACTATCAATGAATGTACAATTTCAGAGTTATAGACATAGCCACCACATTCATTTGTGCATTTGACAAAATTCTGCTGTTGTAGGAAGCTGTCAATTTTCTTGTTTCAAGCTTGAGGAGTCTGTTTCAGGTCATACAGTGCCTTTCTCAGTCGATACACTTTATCTTCTTGTCCACTCACTTCAAGGCCAGGTGTCTGACATATATAAACTTCCTCTTCCAATGGCCCATTTAAAAATGTTGATTTCACATCTAATTGATAAAATAACCACCCTTGTGACTTGCAATTGCAACTACAACTCTTATTGTTTCAATTCGAGCAACTGGGGCAAACACTTCATGATAGTCCAAGCCAACCTTTTGTAGAAATACTTTGGCTGCCAATATGGCCTTGTACTTAGCTACATCACCATTGGGCTTTGTTTTGATTTCATAGACCCACTTCACTTCAATTGATCTCCTTTGTTGAGGCAAAGAGACTAATTCCCAGGTCTTATTTTTATCAATGGACCTCGGATCCCCCTTCTTTTCATTCATACAATTGGATTCTTGCAAAGCCTCTTCACAGCTTACTGGTTCTGAGAATAGAGCATAATGCACCAAATTCCCTTCATTGTTTACTACTATATCAGGGAATATTGCAGAGTCTTGTAGCCTTTGTGGTAGCTTCCTTGCTCTATGTTGCCTTCTAGTCACCATTGTGGTAGCATCACTATTTTCATCATCTTGATCACCTTCAACATTCACCACTACACTTTTCTCATTTGTTGCTGGCGACACTATTTCCTAATTTCAACTCTTGGTTTCATCCACTTTCACTTCTCTGTTGATAATTATTCTATTTCCTTTTGGACCGTACAACTTGCAGACACTTGTTGGATGATATCCAAGGAACACCATCTTCTCGGCTCTATCATTCAGCTTCTTCCTAGGTTGTTTAGGAACATGCCTAATGCTTAGAGAGCTAAATATTCTGAAATGGCTCATATTAGGCTTGATTCCTGACCATGCTTCTTCATGTGTGATGCCACTAAGACTCTTTGTTAGACTTCTATTTAGGATGCAGGCAGTAGTTGACACTGCCTCGCCCCAGAAATAATGAGGCGATTTCTTCCCTTTCATCATGCTTCTAGCCATGTTCAAGAGAGTTATGTTTCTCCTTTCTACTATGCCACTGTGTTGTGGTGTGTATGGAGATGTCACCTCATGGACAATTCCTTCTTCTTCCCAAAATTTATAAAACTTATGTGAGGTGTATTCACCTCCTCCATCTATTCTAAGTATTTTAATCACACTGTCACTATGTTTCTCAGTCATCACTCTGAATTTTTTTAATAAAAAACGTCAAATACATCAATTTTTCTTTTGATAAGGTATATGAACATTTTTTTAGTATACTCATCAATAAATGAAACAAAATATTTGTTACCTTCCAGTGACATCACTTCAAAGGGGCCACATACATCAGAACTAATCACCTCAAGCTTCTTAGTTAATCTCATTGGAATCTGTGATTTGAAAGAATTCCTAGGTTGCTTGGGTTCACAACATTCTTCACACAACTGCTATGGAACTTTAATAGAGGGAAGACCATGCACCATATTTTTGTTAGTCAATAGGCTAAGGCTTCTAAAATTTAGATGCCCAAACCTTTGATGCCACATCCAGCTTGCATCATGAACTGCAGTGGCTAAACACTGACGTTCCATGGTTTGAATACCAATCTTGAAGGTTCTATTTTTTTACAAAAGAGCCTTCAGATTAGCATTCTTTCATCGTCAAACACCTTCAACTGACCCTGCTCCATATTCATTGTGAAGCCTTTATCCCGTAGCTGTCCAAGACTCAATAAATTGTTCTTCATGTTGGGAACAAAAAGAACACTTCCTATGAAGGATGCTTCCCATCATTCCTTTGAATCATCACTCTTCCAACACCCTCGGCAGTTATTGTACTATTATCAGCAAATTTGATATTGCTTTTCACTGTTACATCAAGATCCACAAGCCATTTTCTATGGCCAGTCATATGATTGGAGCATCCTGTATCTAGGTACCACAAATCAGAGCCAACATCATATGAATATGTAGTTGCCATCAACAAGACCTTATCAGAGTCAGATTCTTCATCATGAGCTAGCTGATCTTCATCATGCTTTCTTGCCTTTACACTCATCAGCAAAATGGCCCTATTTTTTACAGTTATAGCATTGTATATCTTTCTTGATCATCGTTACTGCTTTGACCATTTTCTTGATTCCTCCCTTTATTGCTCTTCCACTTTCCCTTTCCTTTATAATTCCATCATCCATCACTGTTTTCTTACTTGACTGAGCTTGTAAGGCTTGCTCAATCTTCACAGAACCACTTCCATTAGCATTAACTCACGGGCTTCAAGTGTTACTTGCAGCTCTTCTACCTTCATCACTTATAGATCTTTGGACTCCTCAATGGCTACCACCACATGATCAAATCTTGGAGTTAGAGTCCTCAACGCTTTCTCAAGCTTGTAAGGTTTGATCAATCATCACAGAACCTCTTCCATTAGCCTTAACTCACAGGCTTCAACTGTTACTTGCAACTCTTCTACCTTCATCACTTCTAGATCTTTGGACTCCTCAATGGCTACCAGTCTACCACCACATGATCAAATCTTGGAGTTATAGTCTTCAACACTTTCTCAAGATTGTAAGGCTTGCTTAGTCTTCACAGAACCTCTTCCATTAAGCCTTAACTCGTTGGCTTCAAGTGTTGCTTGAAGCTCTTCTACCTTCATCACTTCTAGATCTTTGGACTCCTCAATGGCTACCAGTCCACCACCACATGATCAAATCTTGGAGGTAGAGTCTTCAACACTTTCTCAAGCTTGTAAGGCTTGCTTAGTCTTCCCAAAACCTCTTCCATTAAGCCTTAACTCGTTGGCTTCAAGTGTTGCTTGAAGCTCTTCTACCTTCATCACTTCTAGATCTTTGGACTCCTCAATGGCTACCACTACAAGATCAAATCTTGGAGTTAGAGTCCTCAACACTTTCTCAACTATCATCACTATTGACAATTTCTCACCACATGATTTTATTTGGTTTGTGAGAGTTATCAACTGAGTGAAGTATTCACCAACACTTTCTTGGTCATTCATCTGTAACAATTCATACTGGCTTCTAAGGGTATCCAATTTCACCTTTTAATTTTTCAGCACCCTCATAGAATCTTGCAAGACTATCTCATGCTTCTTTTGTAGTGGATGCAAATGAAATCTTCTCCCAATTATCTGGATCAACACATTGATGGATGATGAAAAGAGCCTTGCTATCTTTTTTTCTTGTGATCACGATGAGTTGCCTTTTGTTCATCTGTTGGAATCTTCTCAAGTTCTTTACATCATCAATCACGATTTCCAGCATGTCTTGAAACCGAAAGAGCACCCTCATTTGAGAACTCCATCAACCATAAATCTTGGTAGTCATAATAGGTAGATTTACAGGATAGTTGACATTCATAGATGTAATGATTCTTGCTGCAATCAGAATCGAAACACAGCTCTAGATACCAATTTTTTTGGAACAATCATAAACTCACACACTGATCTCACTCTCAATTATGCACACTCAATATAGAGAATAGAAAGAAGAAAGCAATGTATCACACAAAATTACACTGAAAAATTCCTCACCATTTATTGCATATATTTCTCTCTATTAATCACACAGTAATACACTAGTATTTATAGCATCACTACAAACTATAAACTGTTGTTATTAACCACCACTGTAACAACTATCAACTAACACTTATCAGCTTATTAACTAATCAACTAATATAACAAACTCATACTGAATTACACTTCATTAAAACATAAATAAGATAAAAATAATGGAAAAATTAAAGGCTTTTATTTGAATATATTAAGCATACTCTTTACTGTATCATTAAATTCATAATCACCATTTTCGTGTGTTGACAGACATTTTTTTATATAGTACCACACATCAATAACTTTGAATAGAAATAAAAAAAAATTCCAAAATTAATATAGCAAAATCAACAATAACAACAAAGGAAAACTGCACGAATCAAGAAGACCATAATGTTTATGTAAGTTATTTCAACAACACAATAATCTTATTTAGGAGTTCATAAATGGCAAGGTTAACATTTTCAAATTAATGTGCCAGAGATGGAATCTCATCCAGGTGCCAAAGATCCACGAGGGAATCATATCCTTCCTCGTTCCTTGTTTTGGTGCTTTTATTTTTGCACTTAATGCACCTTTTTGTAAGACAAAAAATAATCTTTCTCAAACACGAGAGATCCAATTCTTTTCGTAGGTCACGGATTTTGTACAACTTAACAAACACCAGTGGAAATAATGTAATATACGGGAACGTTTTACGTCAGTTGACCATATGTTTGACGTTAAAAATGAGGCGGTGACAGTTTTGTAAATATTAAATCACTATTTGCGTCAGTTTTTAATGAACTGACGTTAAAAGTGATTATAACACTTTTAACATCGGTTGTTTATACAACTGACGTTAAAATAGTTATTTTTACTTCAGTTAAATAAATAACTGACGTAAATAATCAACTCATTCCTATCTTTCTTTCGTTGTCATCTCCCTATTTTAATTTCACTCTTAACGCAGATCACTCCATATATAGTGCAGTTTATTTCTAATATTTTTTTAAAAAAAGTTTATTTTTAATCTTAATTAATTAGCTTGAATTAGTAAACAAATTCTTGTGCAAATTAAAATAAATAAACACTTAACATAAAACAAGTTATATGTATAATCAAATCGTATCTCATTGAAGCGATTCATAAGTTACAATTACATGATTAAAAGATAAAAAATTTCCGCAAGATAGCACTAAAATATAAAAAAGTTTCTGCTTCAACATCATTTTCTTCTCAGTCCTGTCCTCAGAAACTCCAATGGATGCATCTCCTCCCTTACTTGAAGTCCTTGATGCTCCATGTGAATCCACAGTCACTTTGGAGCCGAATTAGAGTGAAGGGTGCACTCGATCTGTTTCAGCAATATTCTTGGAACAGCCACTTGGTTCCAAAGCTGAGGTTTTGGAACTGTAGCTGCTGATTCTCCCGAAGGATGATGGTGTGTGCAATTCACATAATGCGATTTGCACACCCTTATCACCCATGTAATGTGATTTACTCAAACTCAGAAGTTGTTTGACCATTAAGACAGAAACCTTTAAGTCTAGCTATAGGAAGAAAGAGTAATGAAGTTAATCTCCATGGCAGAGCCATATTGTGAAGCAGAAAAATTAAAGGAAGGAAGGAAGCTATTTATAAGAGTAGGGGATGAAGTTACTAGGCGCCGTAAGTTGCTAAAAAATTAAATTGATCATTAAGAGCATTAGGTTCCAAGGCGCATTGGGAGTTGGCAGTCATATATTATAAACGTGCAGAAAAGAAAACACCCGAAGGAATATGAAGAAATAGACCTTTAAGTCTAGGTATAAACTTAGTGCTCATAAAGAGGATTATAGGTTACAATGTGCGTGGGTAAGTAGCACAACAGTACTAATGGGTAATTTAGTAGCAGAGTAGTCAAAGGAACGAATGCTTTTGCAGAAACTTATACACTTGTAACATCAGTTGTTGAATAAAACTGACGTTAAAAGTGTTTTTAAAATAAAAAATATTTATTTTTAACGTCAGTTGTTTATACAACTGACGTTAAAAGTGTGATTTTTACTTCAGTTAAATAAACAGCTGACGTAAATAATCCTATATCCCTATCTAAAATGCCCTGTTGTCACTCTTAACACAGGTCAATGGGTAAGTAGCAGAGTAGTCAAAGGAATGAATGTTTTTGAAGAAACTTATACACTTTTAACGTCAGTTGTTGAATAAAACTGAAGTTAAAAAATTACTTTTAACGTCAGTTGTATTAAACAACTGACGTTAAATGTTGTTTTATTAACCTTTACACCCGCGCGCCTTCTGCATTTCACTCTGTACGTACGTCTCTTTTCTATTTTCATCACGCGTGCTCAACCCTAGATCACTCTCAACCCTCACTCTCACTCTCACCCAGCACAGAACCCTAATCGCGAGCTCATCTCCACCGCAACCACCGCGAGGGCTTCTTCGCCACCACCGTGAGGTACACTATTAACTCTAACTCTGTCTTTCCATTCATTCTTTGCAATAACTTGACATCTCTCTTTCCCCTTCCCGTGCACTAACTCTCCTTGTCCCTCTACTCTCATCAGTAACCACATCGAACGTTGGCCACCACTCGAGCGATTCCTCCCAACTACCACGCAAGCACCTATTTCTGGTGAGTATTTAGGGCACATTTTTGTATTTTTGGTTTTGAGTGTATGTTGAAACTGTAGTCTCAGTAGTTGAAACTTGAAACCGTGAGTTTGAGTTGTTTGGAATGTACGTCTCTATTTTTGGTTTTGAGTGCATGTTGCTCTCATTTGGTTGATCTGTCACGGTAGTGATGCTCATCACGGCTAGGTCGTGATCAGATTCGCCTGTGATGGCATGGTGTTCAGTTCAGTTGGCACGTTACGGCCGTGATGGACATCACTCCAAGGCCGTGACCAGTGCTTGGCAATCTTCAAAAACTACAGTGCTTGGCATAATGATGGGAGGAAACGTGATGGAAAGGTTCGTCATCCTGCTGATTCTATTCAATGGAAGAATATCGATACTATGTTTCTGTATTTCGCCGATGAGCCAAGAAACCTAAGGCTTGGACTTTCTACGGATGGAATGAATCCTTATGGTAACATGAGTAGTATTCATAGTTCATGGCCTGTTCTGTTGGTAATTTACAACATGCCCCCTTGGTTGTGCATGAAGCGCAAATACATGATGTTTTCTATGATGATTTCGGGCCCAAAGCAACCGGGAAATGACTTAGATGTTTATCTAGGTCCCTTGATTGAAGACTTGAAAACGCTGTGGGTGGAAGGTGTTGATGTAGTTGATGGGTATTCTCATGAGACTTTCAAGCTTCGTGCCATGTTATTTTGCACCATCAACGACTTTCCAAAGATACGGTAACTTGTCCTAATGCAGTGTAAAGGGGCATAAAGCATGCCCTATATGTGAAGAAGGCACATGCTACACTCAGTTGCATCATGGAAAGAAGACGGTTTACCTTGGGCATCGAAGATTTCTTAGACGTGATCACCCATATCGTAAGATGAAAAAAGCTTTTAATGGTTGCCAAGAGACAGAAGAAGCGCAGGCGGCCTTAATTGGAGAGCAGGTTTATCAGAAGGTAAAGGACATCGATGTTATATTCGGCAAGTCCAAAAAGAAAGGTAAAGCTGCTGAGAAAAACATATGGAAGAAGAGGTCGATATTCTTTGATCTTCCATACTGGCGCAAGCTTGATGTCGTTCTTGCATTGATGTGATGCATGTGGAGAAAAATGTGTGTGATAGTGTGATCAGGACGCTTCTCAACATTCAGGGCAAGACAAAGGATGGTGTGAATGCTCGTCTCGACCTCGTTGCTATGGGTATACGATAGCAGTTAGCTCCAGTTGTTTTGGATGGTAAGCGGACTTATTTGCCGCCAGCATGTCATACTTTGTCAAAAAAAGAGAGACAAAGTTTCTGCGGGTGTTTTCAGGGCATCAAAGTTCCACATGGTTACTCTTCAAATATGAAGAGGCTTGTCTCTAGTGATCTTAAATTGGTTGGCTTGAAGTCTCATGATTGTCACATCTTGATGCAACAACTTCTGCCCGTTGCTATTCGTGGTATTGCTACAAAAAATGTGAGACATGCCATTACTCGGTTGTGCTCATTCTTCAATTATATATGTAGCAAAGTCGTTGACCCCCGTATGTTGGATGACTTGGAAGTTGAGGCTGCTACAATCTTGTGCCAATTGGAGATGTATTTTCCTCCGTCCTTTTTCGACATAATGGTTCACTTAATTGTTCATTTGGTGAGGGAGATTAGATTATGTGGGCCGGTTTTTCTAAGATGGATGTACCCAGTTGAGCGCTACATGAAGATCTTGAAAGGATACGTGAAGAATCCTCATCGTCCGGAAGCATCTATTGTTCAAAGGTATGTTACAGAAGAAGCTATTGAGTTTTGTTCGGACTACCTTCATAACACGGATCCTATAGGGGTTCCTAAGCCTCGGCATGATGAGATCAGATGTCAAGGTAAGGGTACACATGGCTTAAGAATTAATAGGAAGGATCGGGAGGAAGTGCTTCAAGCACATTTGTATGTATTGAACAACATCGAATGTGTTCAGCCTTTCTTATTTGAACATAAAAGAAAAGTCAATCAAGAAAACCCTCGAATGAGCGAAATTAAGGTGTTTGTTGAACAAGCATAACAAGACTTTCTTACCATGGTTCAAGGAAGAAATGCTTAAGGATGGTAGTACTGCTTCCGATGACGTAGAATGGCTAGCACGTGGGCCTAACTTCAACGTCATATGTTGGAGCGGATACGACATAAATAACTTTTCCTTTTATACAAAGGAACAAGATAACAAGAGTACCATGCAAAATAGTGGGGTTATGATCGTGGCCGAAGCAATGCACTTCTCTAGTGCAAAGGACACAAAACCCGTTACTGCACCGAGACCTTACTTTGGATATATTGAAGATATTTGGGTGCTCGATTACACTAAGCTTACGGTGCCGGTATTTAAATGTAAGTGGGTTGATAGTAACGGTGGTGTACAAACCGACGAATTGGGGTTCACATTGGTAGACCTCAACAAGTTAGGTCATATAAATGAGCCTTTCATAATGGCTTCCCAAGCAAAACAAGTATTCTACATCACTGATCCTTCTAACAAAAGGTTGTCCGTGGTTCTCCAAGGAAAAAGCATGTATAATGGTAGTGATGAAAATGAAGATTCAAATCTTGTTATTCCTGAGACTCATTCTTTTTCAACAAACATGCCTACTATAATGTTGGGGCAAACACTTCATGATAGTCCAAGACAACCTTTTGTAGAAATCCTTTGGCTGCCAATATGGCCTTGTACTTAGCTACATCACCATTAGGCTTTGTTTTGATTTCATAGACCCACTTCACTTCAATTGATCTCCTTTGTTAAGGCAAAGAGACTAATTCCCAAGTCTTATTTTTATCAATGGACCTCAGATCCCCCTTCATTGCATTCATCCAATTGGATTCTTGCAAAGCCTCTTCACAGCTTACTGGTTCTGTCTCTGAGGATAGAACATAATGCTCTAAATTCCCTTCATTGTTTACTGCTGTAGTAGGGAATATTGCATAATCTTGTAGCCTTTGTGGTAGCTTCCTTGCTCTCCATTGCCTTCTAGTCACCATTGCAGTAGCATCACTATTTTCATCATCTTGATCACCTTCAACATTCACCACTACACTTTTCTCATTTGTTGCTGGCAGCAGCACTAGTTTCCTAATTCCAACTCTTGGTTTCATCCACTTTCACTTCTCTGTTGATAATTATTCTATTTCCTTTTGGACCGTACAATTTGCAGACACTTGTTGGATGATATCCAAGAAACACCATCTTCTCGGCTCTATCATTCAGCTTCTTCCTCGGTTGTTCAGGAACATGCCTAAAGCTTAGAGAGCTAAATATTTTGAAATGGCTCACATTAGGCTTCATTCCTGACCATGCTTCTTCATGTGTGATGCCACTTAGCCTCTTTGTTAGACTTCTATTTAGGATGTAGGCAGCAGTTGACACTGCCTCACCCCAGAAATAATGAGGCGATTTCTTCCTTTCATCATGCTTCTAGCCATGTTCAAGAGAGCTCTGTTTCTCCTTTCTACTATGCCACTGTGTTGTGGTGTATATGGAGATGTCACCTCACGGACAATTCCTTCTTCTTCATAAAATTTATAAAACTTATGTAAGGTGTATTCACCTCCTCCATCTATTCTAAGTATTTTAATCACACTGTCACTATGTTTCTCAGCCATCACTCTGAATTTTTTTAATTTATAAAAAAACATCAAATACATCACTTTTTCTTTTGATAAGGTATATCAACATTTTTTTTAGTATACTCATCAATAAATGAAACAAAATAGTTGTTACCTTCCAGTGACATCAATTCAAAGAGGCCACATACATCAGAACTAATCACCACAAGCTTCTTAGTTAATCTCATTGGAATCCGTGATTTGAAAGAATTCCTAGGTTGCTTGGATTCACAACATTCTTCACACAACTGCTATGGTACTTTAATAGAGGGAAGACCACGCACCATATTTTTGTTTGTCAATAGGCTAAGGCTTCTAACATTTAGATGCCCAAACCTTTGATGCCACATCCAGCTTGCATCATGAACTGCAGTGGCTAAACACTGACGTTCCATGATTTGAATACCATTCTTGAAGGTTCTATTTTTTGACAAAAGAGCCTTCAGATTAGCCTTCTTTCACCGTCAAACACCTTCAACTGACCCTCATAGAACCATGCAAGACTATCTCATGCTTCTTTTGTAGTGGATGAAAATGAAATCTTCTCCCAATTATCTGGATCAACACATTGATGGATGATGAAAAGAGCCTTGCTATCTTTGTTCTTGTGATCATTATCATGAGTTGCCTTTTGTTCATCTATTGGAATCTTCTTAAGTTCTTTACATCATCAATCACGATTTCCAGCATGTCTTGAAATCGAAAGAGCACCCTCATTTGAGAACTCCATCTATCATAAATCTTGGTAGTCAGAATAGGTAGATTTGCAAGAAAGTTGACATTCATAGATGTAATGATTCTTGCTGCAATCAGAATCGAAACACAGCTCTAGATACCAATTTTTTTGGAACAATCATACACTCACACACTGATCTCACTCTCAATTATGCACACTCAATCTAGAGAATAGAAAGAAGAAAGCAATGTATCACACAAAATTGCACTGAAAAATTCCTCACTATTTATTGCATATATTTCTCTCTCTTAATCACACAGTAATACACTAGTATTTATAGCATCACTATAAACTATAAACTGTTGTTATTAACAACCACTGTAACAACTATCAACTAACACTTATCAGCTTATTAACTAATCGACTAATATAGCAAACTCGTACTGAATTACACTTCATTACAACATAAATAAGATAAAAATAATGGCTAAATTAAAGGCTTTTATTTGAATATATTAAGCATACTCTTTATTGCATCATTAAATTCATAATCACCATTTTTGTGTGTTGACAGACATTTTTTTTATATAGTACCACACATCAATAACTTTGAATAGAAATAAAAAAAAATCCAAAATTAATATAGCAAAATCAACAATAACAACAAAGGAAAACTGCACGAATCAAGAAGACCATAATGTTTACGTAAGTTTTTTTAACAAACACAACAATCTTATTTAGGAGTTCATAAATGGCAAGGTTCATGCACCCTTTAACATTTTCAAATCAATGTGCCAGAGATGGAATCTCATCCAGGCGCCAAAGATCCACGAGGGAATCATATCCTTCCTCGTTCCTTGTTTTGGTGCTTTAATTTTTGCACTTAATGCACCTTTTTGTAAGACAAAAAATAAGCTTTCTCAGACACGAGAGATCCAATTCCTTTCGCAGTTCACGGATTTTGTACAACTTATCAAATGTACCATAAGGTCTATCCCAAATGGGACAATGACATATATTCACAACCTCCAAACATCCCAAGGATTGGAGTATACGACATAAAGCTTTCTTGTTAACCATTGTTCCAATACTTAAGGCCTTGAGTTTTGGGGTATATTTGATCAAGGCATCAGCATCATCTTCACTAAAGGTACCAGTAAATTTCAGTTCCAAGATGTTCTTGCAATAGTTTCCAATTCCAGAAAAAAGGTGGTGTTGATTGACCATGGGGGTAATAGTAATCGACTCAAGACCTCCCCATGAACTCATTGCAATATCAATTCCAAGTTTTGACAGGCTCCCAGAGTGTGGTAGATCTAGTCGTTTCAGTTCTGGCATCCTAAAAAAACACACACACACACTATATAATATTTGTAATTTAGTGCGCTACAATGTCAGCATTTTTTTTCTATAAGGTTATTTAACATATTGAGAAATGCTACCAATACACTCTCTGACATTCTCTTACTAACACATTCTTTTTTTATTGGTTAAAATTCAAATGAATTCTACCATTTTGGAAATGGGTTTCACTAATACATGTAGGTCTATCTCACTCGAATTCTATAGAACCCATATGAATTTCAACCAATATGAGATAGTGTTAGAATGAGAGTGTTAGAGGGTGTATTTCTAGAATTTCTCAAAACATAGTTAAGTGTACAAACAATAAGTTTAAAATGTTACTTTGCAGCAGCAAAGATTAAATGCTTATCCCTTAAGTATACATAGAAATTAAATATTAAGCAATTAGTCTTTCCATTGCTTCGATCTAGAGCATATTCCTTGAATCGAGTCATTCTTGCACTGGAATGTTTATCAGACCAAGCATTTAGTGTCTTGGGTATCCCAAAGTGATAGGTCATTCCATGTAGATCAAGCTTATACCAAAGTGTAGTGTCATGACTTGCTTTGTACCAAGATTTACAAACCATTGAGACTGCTGCAAGGTCCACAACATTGAGGTCCATAAAGATTTTACCAAAGCATCACAGCACAAATGCTCATTGGAGTTGTTGGTGTTAGACCTGCTTTTCTTCATTCCTTGATGATTCCTGCATGTATATATTATTATTATTATGACATTAGATGTTTCACATGTTCATTTTTAACTTTGTCATGAACTACCAAATGCAAAAGTTGAAGAAAATCCTACAATCTTATTCAAAATGTCATGTGGACAACAACACCTTCCACAAAAGAAAATAAATAAACCAATGAATTGATATGTTTAAAATTAATCTATGAACTAGTTAATTACATGACAAATTATATACAAAGGGAAAAATTAAAGATGAATAAAGTGGCAAATGAATAGATTCTAACAATATAATTTTAAATAAATATTTCATTCAATTATAAGTCACAATTTTGGATTCATAAACAATCAAATTTCATATCCTTTTCGCCCAACATTTATAATTGTTGTTTTGGCTTCAACGACTCGGGAGAGGGCGTGAATCGAGTTTTAAAAAAATATTTCCCTCTTAAAACTTTTTCACTAAGCTTTATAAATCAGAGTTGTGGATTAGTGTTCTCAGGATATTTTACAAATTGATGAAGGGTTTTTACAAAATCTTGAATAGACGGTGATGAGGATAAGAAAGATTAATTCAGAAAGATTTAGGTTCAGGTTTAATAACTCAGTAATAACAAAACAAAGTTTATACAGATCAAGAATAGAAAATATATTGAACTTTAAACATCAAAGTTGCAGGTTCTTGAACATAAACAGAAAGGAAAGGAGTTTGAGTTTAAAGATACCACACAACCAGATTTATCTTGGTTCAGTCACCACCACTGTGACCTACATCCAGTCCCCACTCCACCTGTGGGATTTCACACACTAACACACAAGCTTTACCAGTTAGCTTGAAAAACCTTCACACCACAGAGCGCTCCTTCGCCTCGAGATACCACACTCTTGTGAAAAGCCTCAATGTTCAACCTTAGGGATACCTCACCCTAATCACTCAGAGAGACTCCCTCCCTTTTTACAATCAAAAGTAAAAACAAAAGTTGATTCCTAACTCTCAGTAATCAGATAAACAAATTGAAGCACTTTGAGTATTGAAACACTCTTTTCTCAGTAAGCTCAATAAGGATGATGAATGATTTTCACAATTGATTTCTCAAAACGATTTCGTAAAACTGTGATATGTTATGATATTCATATATGTTGTTTAAGTGTTCCTTTTATCCCTCTTTATATAGAAAACAAGTTATAGTCGTTGGGATCAATCAAAATAGATTTGGATCTGATTAACAGAATTTGTTTTCTTGATTCTAGTTCTTGAAATAAGATTCTGACTGCTCTTGTAGAATTCGCGTCCATAAAATAACTGAGTCCATTTGGAAAAATAGCTGTATCCATTTGAAGAAAATAGTCGCGGCCATTTGCCACGTCAGCAGACGGGAGTACTAACACAAAGTAATTGGACGTACTCCAACTAGTAGACGAGCTCCATATGCCATGTCAGTGGACGGAGCTTCTCATTAAGATATTAGCAAGTCCAAAGACTTGTGTGGACGAGCGCTTCTATCTCTTCAGTAGACATGAGCTTCTATCACTTTCTTGGACTCCAGTTTTTACTATTCCCAGTGTTGGACGAGCGCTTATATTATTCAAGTGTTGGACAAGCGCTTTGAAATCTTATTTCAAAAATCATTTTCATTTACTAAAACTTATTCCTTTTAATGCAGTTTATGAAAAATGATTTTCTTTCATGCATCTTTTCAAATTGAGCTTATTTGTGAATAAGAGATTTCATCTCTTACAAATCATCTAAGACTTAACACTAATTTATTCGTTAAGATCTTGTCTTGATTATTCCTTGATCTTCGTCCTTGCTCTTTGATTCCTCCAAGTTCTTCCTTGAATATTCTCCTTTGATTGCTCACTGAACTTGTTGAATATTGCTTGATACCTGTCTTTACAATTTGACACTAAAAACACTTGCAGACACATTAAGTTGTATTTGTCATATATCAAAATTTCTAAGTCATTGAGTTTAACAATCTCCCCCTTTTTGATTATGACAAACCTTTCGACAAATTATAAGATCAGAGTATAAGTGCAGCAGACGCTAAGTGTTTTTGACAGATTTATATCATGGTATCAAAGCAGTCAGAGCAGAAGTATATCAGAGCAAAAAAATATTATCAAAGCAGAATTTGATTTATTCCCCATTAATCATGTAAGTTTTTAAGCTCCCCCTCAACATATGCATGTATAATTCGTTTTCTCTATATCATACTTTTTTCATGTATAATTTGTTATTATCCCCTTTCTCTATATCATACTTTTTCTCCCCCTTTGGCATCATAAAAAAGGTAAAGAAAAGAAACATTTAAAGCGATAGAGAAGGTAAGCATTTAAACATTCAAACTTAGCAAATAAAATTGTTCATGATAGAGGGATAGGTGCAGGGCAAATCAAAAAGATGCGTCCAACTCGTATAGATGTTCCAAAGCTCTCTTCTGATAATTCATAGATATTCCAAATCAAATCATACAAGAATCATAGCATATTTACACAAAGATACAGTCATATAATCAGTTTATTTAGAGATTAGATATAGGATTGGTCGATTATGCCCAATTCTCTTCTAATGAAAAAGAAGCTTTCCTTGTTCAAGGGCTTGGTAAAGATATTGGCAAGTTGTTTAGTTGTATCAATATATTCAATCTCAATTTCTCTACTTTGAATATGGTCTCTAATGAAATGATGTCTGATTTCTATTTGTTTAGTTCTAGAGTGCATTATGGGATTCTTAGTTAGGTTAATTGCACTCGTATTGTCACATATAGTAGGAACTTGGTTTAGTTGCACACCATAATAAACTAATTGTTGTTTCATCCATAAAACATGTGCACAACAGCTACCAGCTGCTACATATTCAGCCTCTGTAGTGGATAAAGCCACACTAGATTGTTTCTTACTGAACCATGATACTAATGAGTTTTCTAGTAAATGGCAAGTTCCAATAGTACCCTTTCTGTCTAGTTAACAACCAGCAAAATCAGAGTCTGAATAGCTAATTAAAGTACATGTAGCTGCTTTGGGATACCATAATCCCATGTCTTTTGTTCTAACATATACTTAATTATCCTTTTAACTGCTACTAAGTGTGATTCTTTTGGATTTGCATGATACCTAGCACACATGCATACACTAAACATGATATCTGGCCTACTAGCAGAAAGATAAAGTAGTGAGCCTATCATACCTCTAAATTTAGAAACATCAACTTGTTTACCTTGCTTACCCTTGTCCAGATAACAAGAGGTACTCATTGGAGTAGCCATCTCCTTAGCTTTTTCCATGCCAAACTTCTTGATTAACTCATTGCAGTACTTGGTTTGGCTAACAAAGATTCCATTTTCAGTTTGCTTTATTTGCAGTCCAAGGAAAAAGTTCAGCTCACCCATCATTGACATTTCAAACTCACTCTGCATAAGACTTGCAAACTCATTGCACAACTGCTCATTAGTAGCACCAAAAATTATATCATCCACATATATTTGTACAAGTAAAATGTTGTGTGCCTTTTTCTTAGCGAACAAAGTTGTGTCAACTTTACCTCTTTTAAATCCTTTTTCAATGAGAAAATTACTTAACCTTTCATACCAAGCTCTAGGAGCTTGCTTTAAGCCATATAGTGCTTTAGACAGTTTATAAACATGGTTAGGCAATTCATTATTCTCAAAACCAGGTGGTTGACCAACATACACTTCCTCTTGTATAAATCCATTTAATAAAGCACTCTTAATGTAACACCCTGTATTTCACTGTTTTAAATAACAGTAATACATATAAATATGTTTATAAATTTATTTGAGTTTTATAAAATTATTTTAAATAAACGGAGTTTACTACTCAATCCTACTTGACCGTAGGAAGTTATGATTAAAATTTAGGTTGGAAATTCAGGCGAAACCCGGCCTGCGAATTCCATTGACAGTATAATAATACTGCTCAAAAGACCTAATTTTAATTCGTGAACGAAAGACTTAAGTTTAGTATTTTATTTTCTACAACTTTGTATTTTTAGAATTTTTTTTTCAGAAAAAATAAAATAATTTACGTATTACGGGTGAAAAGCGTAATCGGGTAGACGACGGAAGGGAAATTAGAGTTTCTAAGAGTAGTAAGAGGGTTTATCTTAGGATTTTGAGATGATTCAAGGGGATGAATCACATTTTTAAGTCTAGAAGGTTTTTCAGGATTAAATAGGAAATTTAGAAATTTTACGGTTAAGTCCCTAAACTTTCTGTAAATTACCCTTTTGTCCCTAAATTAGTTTTTTTCGTTTTTTCAAGTGGATTGGGCTAGAATCCTTGTTTCTAACCTTAAATGGTCGTGGCTTATAAGCCCAAACTTTTCTAGTTTATAGTTGAGTCCATAAAGCCCATTTAAGTTTCTTATCTTAGGTTTAAAGGCTTAAATCTTCAAGTGGGCCCCACAACAAACAAGAAAATGAAACCAAGCCCAAATGTTTCAAGCCCAATGCGTAAGCCCATGTGAAATGTGGCTTCCCCATTGTTGTTGGATTTATCAAGTTGGATCTAGAATTTTCCATAAGTTTCTACAAGTTTCTACCTTATCCTAGATTTTTCTACAAGCTTCTTGATTCTTCCTAAATACATTGAATTATCTTACTTGTCTTTCACTCATAAAAATCAGCCAACCAAGTCAAATATAAGATAGCATTTAATGTGATTAAAATCATCATCATGACATTTTATTGTCTATTTGCAAACTAGTCCTTCAACTATTGGAATCTTTGCAATTTGGTCCTTAGAACTTAATTGCATTTTGATCCTTTAACATGACAACTTATCTTCATCTAGAATTTTCTTGAGATGTCGCCACTCACACTATAAATACCCTCCTCTCACTTTTCATTTAGTTCTTTGGTCATTTGCTTTCTAAAAACTCTAAAGTTTCCAAGTTTCTTAGTTCTAAGTTGCAAAGCAAGTTCTTGGAGTTCCTTTATCATTGATTTTCAAGAGGTAAATCCTAATCTTTATTCTTAATCATGTCTATGTTCTTTAGTAAGTTTCTTGATTCAAGGCCTATATCATGATTGTTCATCATTTTCAAGTTTCAAACCCTAGAACTTTGAAAAATCATAATAAATCCTAGGAAAATCTAATGATGATGAAACTACTTTCTATCTTCTAGATATCATGTCTACTATCTAAATCCAAGAGCATGAAGTAATCAAAAATCTCTTTCTTGAAAAACTAGCCTTGGCCGAACCTATCACCTTAGGGTTGGTAGAGTTTTGTTCATGTGTTTTCATGTATGATCATGTATTCTATATGGCATGTATGACTACACACTCTAATCCATGTTAATCTCTTAAAATGACTATTTTTCTTAAAAATATTCATGTTGGCCGAACCCTAAATGGGTGAGTTTTGTTGAGTTTTGTTCATGATTTTCATAGATGATCTTAGAAATCAAGTTTTTAGTAAGTATGCTTTATAAATCCAAGATAATTTTTTAAACTACGAACCCTAGCTTTATGAACCTATTGAGGCCGAATCTATGTATAAAAGAGTTAGGAAGTTTTGAGTTGAAACTTAGTTGTTTAGTTGATAATCTATGATTTAGGTTAATTAAGGATCATTAATCCATAACTTAATCATGATTAGAAGTTTTAGTTATTCAAAAATCCTAGAGGCCGTGACTATGTATTAGGGTTTAGAATGTTTTAGTTTCTTGATTTGTAACTCTTTGGTTATAATAATTGAAGGTTAGTTGAGTACGACGTTTACAAGGTAACGGAAATTCCGAAAGAGTCTGTAAGTTGATCAGGAAGTCTTCAAGAGGTAAGGGGGGAATACCGAGAAGGATTCTATTCAATGGCTATATGCTATCCAATGGTTGTTTGTAATTAATTGTTTGTTAGTATTTATTTATGTTGTTATTGTTGTGTTATTTGTATCTGTGTGGTTTACTTTGCGTTAATGGTTTATTTGCAATTATATTATGAACTGTGATGCATGATCTGCCTGGGAAATATCTGTGATATAATTGTTGTTTGATGTGTGAGAAGCCTGACAGTGGTCAGTGCACAATGAAGAAAGTCGGATAAAAGCTTTAAGAAGCTTCGTCAAATTATATTCAAGGTTTTAGTGGCAAATTATTGGTATATGATATCAAAGGGAATTTCTTTTGAGAAGAATAAAGAGTGTTGAAAAATATTATTATTTTAATAATTTATTTTTGGAAAAGTGAATTATGAGTCACAACGAGTACGAAACTGTGAAAATATTTTAGTACTGTTAAATTTTACGTAAGAAAACCCAGAATATTACAGAATATTCTTTTATTAAATTAATTGGTGAAAACAAGTTAATTGTGATTTTAGAAAATTAATTAAGTGGAAAAAGTTAAGTTTTTGGCTTAAAAGTCTTAAAAATAAAATTTGTGGCAAATCTGGAAAATCTAGACGGCAAGTATTTTTGAAACGGCAGTGCCTATTTTGAGGAAATTAAACCTCAAGTGACTCATTGGTTTGTGAAAAATTAAGTTTTATTTGTTAAGAATTTTTATAATGAATTTCTACCATTAGAAAAGGATTTCTAAAAATCAAAAGTTGATTTAACAATGTTGAAAATACAGTTGGACTTAGTAACCGAGACGTCGGGGTACTAATGTTCTGTGTTGTGATGGACTCAGTCATTTGGACTTTGAGGGCCTATATTGTATACAAGAGGTATACTGTGATGAATTGTATACATGAGGTATACTGTGATAAAACATTGAAGATGTTTTCTAGAGCACGAACCTAGGACTGGTGCACCGGTCGAGAGGTGTCGTGATTGAGCACTCGGACAGTAAGGTCCTGTGTTGTAATGAAAGTTTTAAAAAGTGTTTTAAAACTATGTGAGTCGTAAGCCATTTTGAGCTTCGGCAAGAGAAAGATTGAACACAAAGAAAAGAACAAAACAAAAGTGTTTTGCATGCATGTGGCAGACGTGCCTGCGATTTGTGGTTTAATGCATCAATTACCCTCGGCGAAAGGTAATTACGATATGCATTTATCTCATGTGCCTAGGGAGGACATTGAGACCCCATCTTACTTGCTAATGGTATAGTGCCACTGGTTGTGGACATTAGCAATGTGTTTGGCCTTGTGAGTGCCTAGCTGTGTATGCCTTTGTTTTTTTAAGATGGGAAAAGGTTGCGCACCTGTTGGGGGATTGGGCCAAGTTAGCCAGTGTGGCTATGGAGTCTGATCAACTCATATGATGTTGGGATATCTCATGAGATTCGGACGAAAATTAGATGATGAATAGAAGTGTCATGCATAATTTTATGGATGATGTTTGGGGTGTTGAACCCACTGATAAATTGTTAGTTTATAACTAATTGTATGTGATAAATGTTAATGTGGTATTTGATGGCTAGAGTGTGGTTATTGAGTAAGATCCAAGTATTGGTTTCTCACTCTTACAACATATTCAGATGAATCCGGACGTACCCTTGGTGCAGTCGAGGATTCGTACACTCACTTTTGATCGGGCACAGTATGGTGGTGCCTGGGAGATAAATATTGGGGCACTTAGCGCCACCTACCATGGCCCCAGTACTGAAGTTATTGGAACATTAGAAGAAGGACCCAATCAGAGGACTCATGTAGTAGAAACAATCGAGGTATCGTTACCACCGGTTTGGCTGTATCTTCAATACCTGGAAGAGCATGGAATGATGGATCCTTTACCTCAACCTCAACCTCTTCAGATATTAGGAAATGGGGAACCTCCAGCTGAAGTGGAGTTAGTTGAAGGTGAGGAAGATCCAGAGGAATACCTAGAGGATGATCCGGAGTTTCAACCTCCTGCAGTGGATGATGAAGATTCTTCAGATGACGCAACGGAAGCGGAGGCATCATCATCAGACTCATCAATTGTAGGTGGGATTGATCCTTATGGTCTTCCCAATGGGTTTCACTAGCTTGACCAGCTTTAGGTATAGTTTCCGGGGTAGTGAGTCTTGATAGTTTTATTTTGGCTTCTTAGAGCCATTAGTTTTGAGATGGTTCTGAACCAGTTGTTGTGGATATGTATATATCTTTATCTTCTTTGTTTAGTTTGATGGAGAATAGCCTATGCTTCTAAAGGCCTTTTTGTTATCTCCTAATATAGGTGTTATGTATGTAAACAATGAAGTATATATATATGGATGTACATATATGTTGTTTATGTTTATAATGGTTGTATGTTGTATGTTTAAAGAAAAAAAATTTAAGCACTATTTTTATATATAAGGTTAGTCACTCTAAATTATATTTTCCGAAAGTAACCAGCGTTATATAATTATATATCTGTATTTGGGTATTAATGGGATGACCCTAGAGTAGGGTGTCGCACTTAACATCCATTTGATACAATTTAAATCCCATTATACAAGCATAAGCAAGTATCATTCTTATAGCTTCTTCTCTTGCTACTTGGTGCATATGTTTCATCATAATCTATGCCTTCTTCTTAGTTATACCCTTTGGCTACCAATCTAGCCTTGTATCTTACAATTATACCATTTTCATCTAGTTTATTCCTAAAAACCCATTTTGTACCTATTACTTGACAGTTCTTGGGTTTAGGCACTAGTTTTCGAGACTTGGTTTCTTTCAAACTGGTTTAACTCATCTTGCATAGCCATCATCCAATGTTCATCAATTATAGCATCATATATGTTCTTAGGTTCTACTTGAGACACAAATGCCATATGATTACAAACATTTCTAAGAGATTGTCTAGTAGTTACCCCCTTTGTAATTTCACCAATGATGTTATCAATTGGATGATTTCTAACGATCCTCCATTCCTTTGGTAGGTCAGGCTGTTGTTCTGTTTGCTCCTGCTGCAGTGATTCGTTCTTTAAGCTTTCATCTTCTTCATTGTCCTGTTTCTCTTCTAGGAGAGTTTTCTCAATTGAATCTGCAAGATCATCAATAACACAATCCTTTCCCAACATTTTGGAGTTAGACACATCAAATGTCACATGCACAGATTCCTCAATAGTTTGTGTTCTCTTATTATATATTCTAAATGCTTTACTGGATAGAGAGTATCCTAGGAAAATTCCTTCATCAGCCTTTGCATCAAATTTTCCAAGATTATTCTTTCCATTGTTAAGAACAAAGCATTTGCAACCAAAAACATGTAAATGTGCTATATTTGGTTTTCTTCCTTTGTAAAGCTCATAAGGGGTTTTCTTTAAGATTGGTCTTATCAAGACTCTATTTAGCACATAGCAGGCCGTATTGAAAGATCATCGCCCAAAAATGTTTTGGCAAGCTAGAGTCATTCAACATAGTTCTTGCTATCTCCTCTAATGATCTATTCTTTCTTTCCACTACTCCATTTTGTTGTGGAGTTCTAGGAGCAGAAAAATTATCTTGAATGCCATGCTTATCACAAAAGTTTTCAAACACTTCATTTTGAAATTCTCCCCCATGATCACTTCTTATAGAAACAATTTTTACGTCCATTTCATTTTGCACAATTTTTGCCATTTTCTTAAATGTAGCGAATGAATCACTCTTATGAGATAGAAAATATGTCCATGTATATCTAGAGTAATCATCTACTATTACCAATGCATACGAGTTACCACCAAAGCTTTTGGTTCTAGATGGACCAAATAAATCCATGTGTAAAAGTTGCAAGGGTCTAGTTGTTGAAACAATGTTCTTTGGTTTAAAAGAGACCTTAACTTGTTTTCCTTTTTGACATGCATCACATAGTCCATCTTTCACAAATTTTAGTTTAGGCAAGCCAACTACCAGATCTTTACGAATCATTTTATTCAAGTGGTTCATGTGAATGAGTACAATTCTTCTATGCGAAAGCCAATTCTCTTCTTCTTTTGAAATAAGACATCATGCAGTATTTGAAGAGATATTATCTAAATCAAGCATATAGTTGTTATCTGTCCTATGTCCAATTAATTTCAAATTTTCATCATGTTGATTTTCTATTAAGCAACTATTGGAATTGAATTTTACCTTGAAGCCTTTGTCACATAGTTGACTGATACTTAGCAGGTTATGTTTCAATCCCTCAACATATAGAACATCCTCAATGATTGTTGTTGAGTCACTGATAAGCCTCTGGCTTATCTAGTTTTATGACTAGATAAACTAGGGTTTATGTGCCAATTTATTCGAGTTCACTCTCGTTTTCGCCCAAATTTGCCTTGTTTCGTTCATGAGTTGGACTTTGACTCGTTTTGCATCTTTTGTGTAGTTTTTAGCTTATTTTGGATAGAATTACGCTTGTGGGTGCTTTTGTGTTTTCAGGTAAATAAAGTGAAGCTCCGGGAGTCAAGGAAAGCAAAGAAATAGTGGAAATTGAAATTCTGAGACACTCGCCCCGCGAGTGTACTCTCGCCTCGCGAGAGTCTGAAGACCAGCAAGACAGAGACTATCACGGCATAGTCGTGATTAAGGTCACGGCTGTGACAAATCGAGGTTTGAAGACTCGCCCCGCGAGAGCATGAAGACTTGGAAATCAGAGACCATCACGGCCTAGCCGTGATGAAGGTCACAGCCCAGAATTGAAGACTCGCCCCGCGAGTGTACTCTCGCCTCGCGAGTCCTTGAGGACCATGGAAGACAGAGGCAATCACGGCTTAGCCGTGATGGATATCACGGTTGTGACAGATTAGGGTTTGAAGACTCGCCCCGCGAATACAAGCTCGCCTCGCGAAAATACAAAATTTGAAGCGCGCCAATGCTTAATGTCGCGTCGCGAGAGTAAGCTCGCCCCGCGAGCTGGCGAGAAACAAAATCCTTATTTAAAGGCCATATCAGATCAGAATTGGGGAGGAAGTTGTTAGCCATTGCTTAGATCAGAATAGGAGTGCGAATCCTTGTTTCTGGAGCTGCGTCTCCCTTCTCTTTTCTTTTCTTCTCTTAGTTTATTATTATGGAGATTATTGCCGATTGTTTGTGCGTCGTCACGGGCATGAGGAACTAATCCCCTCGTCTAGGGGATCGATGAAGCCACCCATGGCTGTGTAGTGTTCACGTGATGTATGTTATTTCTCCCCTTCTCTCAATAAATGTTTTCCAATTCGGATATTATTGTGTTGATCATATGCTAGCATGATTAACTAGTTAAACGTGTTAAGGCCGGCCGGCGATTCGCGTTTTAGAACTTGAATTGGGATCACTAATTTAATATTGCACGATAGTGGGTAGGAGATTAGTGCAACCACGTAGGGAACAAGAATTAACAGAATTCGAGGATTAGGATTATGAGACTTGGTGAGTAAATAATCCAAATCGTTGAATACGTCCTATTGCGCATTTTGTGAATTTAGGAGAAATTGGGGGTCCCGGTTGACATTGTAATTGAACCTAGGGAGGAATACATAATCACTTGGGTATTATGCATGATTGGGTAGGTGGATTTGAAACCCTAGATATTTTAAATTTCTGAATTCAATCACCTTAGCTTTAATCGATTTCTTAATTGAATTGCAATCTTCATCTCTCTCACAACAATTTTCTTCGCTTAACTGAACCTATTGAATTTCTTGCGAAATTAGTAGAATTGGTAACCCAATCCTTGTGTTCGACCTCGGTAGACTCTTACCGTGTTTTATTACTTGCGACGACCCGGTACACTTGCCGGAGTCTCAACAAGTTTTTGGCGCCGTTGCCGGGGATTGGCACAACCAGTTTTCCTAATTTTAGGAAAATTGATTATTTGGTTAAGCGGTTTTTATTTTTATTTTCCTGTTATTTCCTTATTATATCTCTCTACTTCTTTGATTCCACTTGGTCTTGCCGTGTTTTTGTATGCAAGGTACCATCTCACAAGAGGACTTGCTATTTGATTCGGAGATCACCAAGACTGAGAGGCAATTAAGAAAGGAGGCTAGAGAAAGGAAGAGGTTGGAAGCAATTAAAATAGAGGACATGGCCGAAGAAAATCCTCCTCCTCCTCCTCCTCCTCGTTACAAGCCTCTCTTCGAGTACGATCTACCCAGCTTGGGAGATTGTGACTCTTTTATTGTGAGGGGCAACCTGAATACAGACTCTTTCAGAGTGGAAGCATGTGTCACATACCAGATCCGTGAAAATCAGTTTGATGGGAGTGGCAAACAGGACCCTCATAGACACATCACTCGCTTCCTTGAAGCTTGTGACCTACAGAAGACAAGAGGAGTCTCACAAGATGAGTTTCGCTTGCGGCTTTTCCCTCTCTCTCTTAGGGATGTCGCTCGCGATTGGGTAGACGGCTTGGATAGGAACAGCATTAGAACTTGGGAGCAAATGGCACAGAAGTTCCTAACCAAATATTTTCCTCCTCAGAAAGCGGCACAAGCAAGAATAGCCGTTACATCTTTCAGGCAGACAGAGGATGAAACATATAATGAAGCTTGGGAGAGGTACAATGGTTTATTGAGAAGATGCCCTTCAGCGTTCTTCGACCCGGTCTCTAAAGTTCAACATTTCTTTAATGGGTTGAGGGGACGCTATCAGATGAACTGTGATGCCGCAGCTGGCGGCTCTTTCTCTTATTTATCAGCCGAGGATGGATGGGCATTGTTAGAGAAAATGTCATATAATGATTACAACCGTGGAAGGGAAACCTCAAATGGAATCAGTTCTGGGGCAATGGAGGCCATTCTTGAGCAAAACAGATTGTTGAAGATGCAGATTGAAGCCTTGTCTGGAAACAAAAGGGTTAATGTGATACATGAGGGGGTGCCTCCGGGTTGTGACAACTGCAATGGGGATCATGACACTCAAAATTGCCCGCTGAATTTCTCTCAGGAACATGTCGATTCATGCCATAACTTCTATGACACTGTGCCCCAGAACAATTATCAGAGAAACAGACAGAACGACTACAATCAGAATCAAAATAGGGGGTATATGAGGAGAGACCACCCGGGTTTCGCTTGGAGTAATACTAGTGGAGGTCTGGCCGGACAACAACCTCAACAAGGTCTGAGGCCAAACATTGGGATCCAGCAGCGCAATACTCAGCAGGCTCTTCCGGGGCCTAATCAGTTGCAACTGGCAGATAGTGGAAGACAACCTTGGGAGCTGGCTATTGAGAAGATGAGTGCAGCAATGGAGAAATCGTCGATCAACACAAACACTGCCATTGACAAGTTGGCAACTCATACAGGGTCGGCAATTCAGAATCTGGAGATACAAATAGCACAGATCGCGAAGCAATTAAATGAACGTCTTCCAGGCACTCTTCCAAGTAACACTGAGAACAACCCTAAGAGCCAGTGCAATGCCGTAACCACTAGAAGCGGTAGAGTGCTGGAATCTAACAGGGGTGCACCTAGTTCTCCAGAAGTTGAGGTCTCCAACCCACCACATGTTGAGGAAGAACAACATGAGAAAGAAGAAGAGTTAGCAAGAGGAAAGGCACCGGAGCAAGGAGGGAAGTTAAAGCTTGTAGATGAAGAGTTCCGTAGAAAGAAGTGGGTAGAGCCCAAGGACCTCCCGTCCTACATGAAGGTACCATACCCTGAGAGATTGAAGAAGCCCCTTCAGGATAAACAGTTCAGTAAATTCCTTGATGTCTTCCGCAAAGTTCAGATCAACATTCCATTTGCGGAAGCCCTGGAACAAATGCCGTCTTATGCCCGATTTATGAAGGAGCTTCTCTCCAAGAAGCGGAAAATAGTGGATGAGGAAACGGTTGCTTTGACCGAGGAGTGTAGTGCCATTCTTCAGAAAAAACTCCCTCCAAAGTTGAAGGATCCCGGTTCCTTTTCAATACCATGTACTATTGGAGATATGAATATAGGGAAGGCGTTGTGTGATTTAGGGGCGAGCATCAACCTAATGCCCCTCTCTATGATGAAGAAGTTGGGGATTAAGGAAGCCAAGGATACACGGATGTCACTCCAACTAGCAGATCGCTCTATCAAATACCCTTATGGGGTTGTCGAAGACTTGCTAGTGAAGGTTGACAAATTCATATTTCCGGCAGATTTTGTGGTGCTCAATATGGATGAAGATGCCGAGATCCCCCTCATATTGGGGAGGCCATTCTTGGCCACAGGGCGTGCTTTGATTGATGTGCAACAAGGGAAACTCACCCTCCGTGTACAAGATGAGAATGTAGTCTTCAATGTCTTCAAGGCAATGAAGCACCCAGTGGAGAGGTCAGAGGTCTATCAAGTAGATGTGGTGGGCTCAATTGTCAAGGAAAAGACCACTAGAGAAGCCCATGGTTCATCACTTGCACAAGTGTTGGTAGAATCCCATGATTATGATTATGATAGTGAGGAAGAAGACCCCTTGGGAGATGAGGACTACCTTGAGACCTTGAAGCACATGGAAGCTTTACCAAGTCTCCCAAGGGATGAATGTGCAAAGGAAAAGCTCAACACTGAAGGCAGGGAAGAAGAGAACAAAGCTCCGGAGTTGAAGCAACTCCCAACCCACTTAAGGTATGCATTCTTGGGGGAGGAGGGACAACATCCGGTGATCATTAGCAATGCCTTGAAAAAGGATGAAGAGGAGAAGCTGTTGAGAGTTCTTAGGGAACACAAATCCGCCATTGGGTGGAAGATTTCGGACCTAAAAGGTATAAGCCCTTCCCTATGCATGCATAAAATTTTGATGGAGGATGGTTATAAGCCGGTGGTTCAACCACAGAGACGGCTAAACCCCATCATGAAAGAAGCTGTGCGTAAGGAAGTGATTAAGCTTTTAGATGCCGGAATCATCTACCCAATCTCGGATAGCAACTGGGTTAGCCCGATTCATGTGGTCCCAAAGAAGGGTGGAACAACCGTGGTGGTTAATGAAAACAATGAATTGATCCCAACAAGGACCATCACGGGGTGGAGAGTTTGTATTGACTACAGAAAACTAAATGAAGCTACCAGAAAGGATCATTTCCCTCTCCCCTTCATTGATCAAATGCTTGAGAGGCTAGCCGGGTATGAGTACTACTGTTTCTTGGATGGATACTCCGGCTATAATCAAATTGTGGTGGATCCTCAAGACCAAGAGAAGACGGCCTTCACTTGTCCCTATGGAGTCTTTGCCTATAGAAGGATGCCCTTTGGATTGTGCAACGCCCCTGCCACTTTCCAAAGGTGCATGCTTTCTATTTTCTCGGACATGGTGGAGAAATGCGTTGAGGTTTTCATGGACGATTTCTCGGTCTTTGGAACCTCATATGACAACTGCTTGAAGAACTTGAGCTTGGTGCTTAAAAAGTGCCAAGAGACTAACCTCGTGCTCAATTGGGAGAAATGCCACTTCATGGTCAAGGAAGGTATAGTCTTGGGGCACAAAATCTCCCACGGGGGGATTGAGGTTGATAAGGCGAAGGTCGAGTTGATTGAGAAGCTACCCCCACCAACCACTGTAAAGGGGGTGAGGAGTTTTTTGGGGCATGCCGGGTTCTACCGGAGATTCATCAAAGACTTCTCCAAAATCGCAAGGCCGCTCTGCGACCTTCTTGTGAAGGATGTATCCTTTGATTTTAATGATTCTTGTTTAAATGCCTTCACTGTTTTGAAAAATATGCTTGTCACCGCACCCATAATCACTGCACCTAATTGGAATTTGCCATTTGAAATCATGTGTGATGCTAGTGATTATGCGGTGGGGCTGTTTTAAAGGAGAGGGTGGAGAAATTAGCTCATGTCATTTATTATGCAAGTAAAGTTTTGAATGAGGCACAAGCTAATTACTCCACCACTGAAAAAAAGCTACTTGCTGTGGTGTTTGCTTTGGATAAGTTTAGATCCTACATCGTGGGGTCTAAGATTGTGATTTTCACTGATCATGCGGCCATAAAACACTTGATGACAAAACAAGAGGCCAAACCTAGATTAATGCGGTGGATTCTTCTTTTGCAGGAATTTGACGTAGAGATTAAGGACAGGAAAGGATCCGAGAATGGTGTGGCGGACCACTTATCTAGGTTGGTCAATCCCGACACCAAGGAGGAGTCGTTAGACATCAAGGAAGAATTCCCTGATGAAAGCGTCATAGCACTTATTGAAAATTCCCCTCCTTGGTTCGTGGACATGGCCAACTTCAAATCTTCAAATGTGGTTCCGCAAGATTGGACTCGTCAACAAAGGAAGAAGTTCCTCTCGGATGCAAAGTACTATATGTGGGAGGACCCATATCTGTTCAAGCAATGCTCAGACGGGATCTTAAGGAGGTGCATTCCCCATGATCAGATCGGAAACGTATTGTGGCATTGCCATAGCTCGGATTATGGTGGGCACTATGGGGGAAAGAAGACCGCAGAAAAAATTCTTCAAAGCGGGTTTTATTGGCCAACGCTTTTCAAGGATGCCCGTACCTTTGTTGAGAACTGTGATCAGTGCCAAAGAGTTGGCAATATCTCTAAGCGGCATGAACTTCCCTTGAATTGCATGCTTGAAGTAGAGCTCTTTGATGTATGGGGGATAGATTTCATGGGGCCATTCCCACCCTCCTTCTCTTACCAATACATTCTGGTGGCTGTGGACTATGTGTCGAAGTGGGTAGAGGCAATCCCGACAATTACGGATGATGCGCGGGTAGTTATGGAATTCCTAAGGCGCAATATCTTCTCAAGGTTCGGGGTCCCTAGAGTGTTGATTAGTGATGGGGGATCCCACTTTTGCAACAATCCATTGCACAAGCTTCTGGAGAAGTATGGGGTCAAGCATAGAGTCGCTACTCCTTATCATCCCCAAACAAATGGGCAAGCAGAGGTATCCAACCGTGAGTTGAAGCGTATCCTTGAAAAAAAACCGTCAACTCCTCACGGAAGGATTGGTCAAAGAAATTGGATGATGCTTTATGGGCTTATAGGACAGCGTTCAAGACGCCAATTGGAAGGTCTCCCTACAACTTGGTGTTTGGAAAGGCATGCCACCTACCGGTGGAGTTGGAAGCGAAGTCTTATTGGGCAATTCGGGAGCTTAACTTTGACTTGACGAAAGCCGGTGAGAAGAGGCTTTTGGATCTGAATGAGTTGTCCGAGATCCGCATGCAAGCTTATGAAAATGCTAGAATCTACAAGGAGCGGACTAAGGCATGGCATGACAAGCACATCTTGCCTAGAAGGTTTGAGCCCGGACAAATGGTACTCCTCTATAATTCAAGGTTGAGGCTCTTTCCTGGAAAGCTGAAATCGAGGTGGTCAGGACCATTCAAGATCCTACAAGTCTTCCCATACGGAGCAGTGGAATTGGAAGGGGCTTCCGGCAACTTCAAGGTGAATGGGCAAAGGCTAAAGCATTATCATGGGAATTCAGTCCCAATTGGCAAGCAAGTGCTGTATCTGGATTAACCCTCTGGGGTGACTTGAGTCAGGCTCGGGACGTTAAACAAGCGCTACTTGGGAGGCAACCCAAGCTAGGTACCCTCTCCTTTCCTCACTCTTGTTTTTGTTTTTGTTTTTGTGTTTGTTTTGTTTTTGTTTGTCACTCTTGAATAATTTGAGAAGATCAAGAGTTGTTGTATGAATGTTGTGTCGGCAAGCTTGTTGGATTTTAATTGAATTGAGCATAGATTGATCGCATGAATTATATTGACCATTGATGATATCCCCCTAGATTCTAGTAATAGAAAAGTTGATCCCCACTTAAAATTGAAAATTGAACTCTGAGATTTATTGTGATTGCTTGATTTATGATAAGTTTGGGGTGAGGGGGTGCACACACTAGGAATCGTATCTCGGTCAAACAGTTGCAAAATGTCCAGGTGAGGATTTGAGCCTCCAACTCTGTTTTTGATTGAGTGAATCACTGTTAAGTTGCACTTTCCCGAATTTGCTTGAATCTCTATATGGTTTGCATGATTATGTGTTGCATCAAATGATTTAGGCAATTTTCTTTGAATAACTACTTAGCCTGAAAAGAACCATCCCTAATGCATGTTCCCTAGTTAGCCAAATTGAGCCCAATTGACCTATTGTTTCTTGATGACCCTACATTACGAGCCAAAATCTGAAAAACCATGTTAACCCAATCTTAGGATTAGGAGAGCATGGAAATGAGCAAGAGAAAGGTTGTGAGAAACTAAGTTTGGGGTGGCTACAAGGTATGTGTCATATTGGGATGAGAAAAAGAAAATAAAGGTTGACCCAAGGCAAAAAGAAAAGAAAAGAAAAGAAGAAAACAAAAATTGCCAAAAGAAAAGGGGCAAAACAAAAATAATATCAAGGAAAAGGTTGTAGTCACCCGAGCCCAAATGAAAAATGGAAAGAAAGGAATTTGAGTGGAAAATGTGTTTAATGCTCATGCTCTCTTAGTTCCTAGGGACTTAAGCCTAAATATCCTTGATTATCCTACCCTCAGCCAGGCCCCATTACAACCTTTAAAAGACCTTTTGATGTTGCATGCATGTTTTCGTGGGAACTATGTTTGAGATGAAAATCAATTTCATGGGAAGTGCTCTTGATAAGTGAAATTGAGTGAAAAAGTTGAAAGCCTAGACAAACTTGAGCGAATGAGTGAAATACTAAATGCCCTTGTGAGGAAGGCAGTTGTTTGAAATAGGTGATCTTCCTTTGTGTGTATCGTTGAGCCTCAACTTAGAGTAATGATGGCATGAATGATAACTTCTCAATTGTTTAAAGTAGATGAATGTGGGGATTACATTGATGAAAAAAAGGGGGGGAATCAAAGAAGAGAAACTGTTTTGTAAAGTCGCGTGAAATTGGTGCGAAATTGATTAGATCTTTAGGCTTGCCAAGTCTTGAGTCGTTTTTGAGTTTTAAGCTTGCTTGGGGACAAGCAAGGTTTAAGTTTGGGGTATTTTGATAAGCCTCTGGCTTATCTAGTTTTATGACTAGATAAACTAGGGTTTATGTGCCAATTTATTCGAGTTCACTCTCGTTTTCGCCCAAATTTGCCTTGTTTCGTTCCTGAGTTGGACTTTGACTCGTTTTGCATCTTTTGTGTAGTTTTTAGCTTATTTTGGATAGAATTACGCTTGTGGGTGCTTTTGTGTTTTCAGGTAAATAAAGTGAAGCTCCGGGAGTCAAGGAAAGCAAAGAAATAGTGGAAATTGAAATTCTGAGACACTCGCCCCGCGAGTGTACTCTCGCCTCGCGAGAGTCTGAAGACCAGCAAGACAGAGACTATCACGGTACAGTCGTGATTAAGGTCACGGCTGTGACAAATCGAGTTTTGAAGACTCGCCCCGCGAGAGATAGCTCGCCCCGCGAGAGCATGAAGACTTGGAAATCAGAGACCATCACGGCCTAGCCGTGATGAAGGTCACAGCCCAGAATTGAAGACTCGCCCCGCGAGTGTACTCTCGCCTCGCGAGTCCTTGAGGACCATGGAAGACAGAGGCAATCACGGCTTAGCCGTGATGGATATCACGGTTGTGACAGATTAGGGTTTGAAGACTCGCCCCGCGAATACAAGCTCGCCTCGCGAAAATACAAAATTTGAAGCGCGCCAATGCTTAATGTCGCGTCGCGAGAGTAAGCTCGCCCCGCGAGCTGGCGAGAAACAAAATCCTTATTTAAAGGCCATATCAGATCAGAATTGGGGAGGAAGTTGTTAGCCATTGCTTAGATCAGAATAGGAGTGCGAATCCTTGTTTCTGGAGCTGCGTCTCCCTTCTCTTTTCTTTTCTTCTCTTAGTTTATTATTATGGAGATTATTGCCGATTGTTTGTGCGTCGTCACGGGCATGAGGAACTAATCCCCTCGTCTAGGGGATCGATGAAGCCACCCATGGCTGTGTAGTGTTCACGTGATGTATGTTATTTCTCCCCTTCTCTCAATAAATGTTTTCCAATTCGGATATTATTGTGTTGATCATATGCTAGCATGATTAACTAGTTAAACGTGTTAAGGCCGGCCGGCGATTCGCGTTTTAGAACTTGAATTGGGATCACTAATTTAATATTGCACGATAGTGGGTAGGAGATTAGTGCAACCACGTAGGGAACAAGAATTAACAGAATTCGAGGATTAGGATTATGAGACTTGGTGAGTAAATAATCCAAATCGTTGAATACGTCCTATTGCGCACGGCTGTGAATTTAGGAGAAATTGGGGGTCCCGGTTGACATTGTAATTGAACCTAGGGAGGAATACATAATCACTTGGGTATTATGCATGATTGGGTAGGTGGATTTGAAACCCTAGATATTTTAAATTTCTGAATTCAATCACCTTAGCTTTAATCGATTTCTTAATTGAATTGCAATCTTCATCTCTCTCACAACAATTTTCTTCGCTTAACTGAACCTATTGAATTTCTTGCGAAATTAGTAGAATTGGTAACCCAATCCTTGTGTTCGACCTCGGTAGACTCTTACCGTGTTTTATTACTTGCGACGACCCGGTACACTTGCCGGAGTCTCAACAGTCACTTCCAATGTTGCCAATGCCAAGTATTCTCCCTTTATTATTGTCTCCATAGGTAACACTACCACTTGACTTAAGGGTAAAGGAAATGAACTAGCTTTTGTCTCCAGTCATGTGCTTGGAACAGCCACTGTCAAGATACCATTTCACATTCTTGGCTTTCCAACACACCTACAAAACATAATCATGTTTTTGCTTTAGGTACCCAAATATGTTTGGGTCCTTTTGAGTTAGTTGCAGCAATAGTTCCTTTAGGAACCCATATATATTTAGATTTATTGTGTGCTGATTTTCTGTATTGGCATGTAGAAGCTGTGTGACCTTTTCTAGCACAGAAATAGCATTTAACAAATGGTGTGTTTGATGTCATAGGTGCAGCAAAAAATTTCTTGAAAGATTTCTCATGTATCTTAGGTTTATAGCCTATTCCATCCTTATCATAAACACATTTTTGTTGTCCTAACAATGCATCCAAATTATCTCTACCATTTGTGAACTTGGCTAAGTCATTTTTCAGTTTTTCAACTTCTTTAGTCAATGTACAGCTAGATGCATTCCAGATTTCTTTTTCACTAGTAATTCTAGATAGATCACCATTCAAATGATTTATATATTTCTCCAACTTAGGACATTTATCACATATAGGTGCATCTAAAATAGTAGCTAGTTTTTCTTTTAAAGCACAATTTTCTATTTTTAATTGATCTACCTCTTTGTTTAAAACAGAAGTTTTCTCCTCTAAGAATGTGATGGCTTTCTTAGACTTATTTAGAAATCTAGCAAGTCTAATGGATTCTTTATGAAGTTCTTCAAAAGCATTTTACAATTCATCATAAGATGGTTGATAATCAGAACTTACTTCACTTTCTGAATCACTGTCATTTCTGGCCATCAAGCACAAGTTTGCCTCCTCAGATTCAGATTTTTCAGTGGAATCTAGATCATTATCATCTCAAGCAATGTAGGCCTTTCTTGGCTTTATCCACTTCTTGTCCTTTGAGTCAAATTTTTCAGTTTTGTCCTTCTTTTGCAGCTTTGGACAGTCAAGATTCATGTGGCCAATCTTTCCACATTCAAAGCATGTGATGTTGTTGGAAGAGTTGTCACCTTTGCTGAAGTTTCTTTTTGGAAAAGTGGATGGCTTTCTTTTGAAGTTGCCTTTCTTCTTTTGGAAGTTCTTGAACTTTCCAACTAGCAATCCTATCTCTTCTTCGGATTGTGCTTCTTGTGATGAATCATCATCATCACTGTCTTCTGCTTCTCTGACTTGTGATTTTAGAGCCAATCCCTTCTCTCTTTTATCAGTTTCTTCACTCTCATTTAGTCTGTTTAACTCTAATTCATGTTCTTGTAATTTTCCAAACAGTGTGGCAATGGTCATTGATGAGAGATCTTTGGATTCTGAGATTACAGTGACTTTAAGTTGCCATTCTCTGCTCAAGCATCTCATTACTTTGTTAACTTGATCCTCATTTGATATTGCTTTTCCAAGACCAGCCAATTGATTTATGATGTGTGTGAATCTCTTTTGCATTTCAGTCATAGGTTCTCCTCGATTCATTCTGAACAGCTCATACTCATATGTGAGGGTGTTCATTCTTGCTCTTTTGACATCTAAGGTTCCTTCATGTGTTACTTGCAATGTATCCCACATCTCCTTGGCTGATTTGCAATTTGAAACCTTGAAAAACTCATCACGGCTTAAAGCAGATGTCATAATATTCTTAGCACATGCATTATATTGAATTCTTTTCTTATCATCCTCATTCCATTCAGTTTTAGGCTTATTTCTTGGAGCACCATTAGCATCTACAGTGGATGGGACAAATGGTCCATTCTCTACTGCATCTCATATGTCAACACCTGCTACCTCAAGAAAGATTACCATTCTTTCCTTCCAATAGATATACTCAGATCCATTGAAGGCAGGCGGGCGTGCAAGGGAAGCCCCTTCATTCAAACAGTCATTGGAAGCCATACTCTTATAGTAGTTAAGCCAAACTTCAGAGTTTAGCTCTGATGCCAATTGTTGTTTTGGCTTCAACGACTCAAGAGGGGGGGGGGTAAATTGAGTTTTCAAAAAATATTTCCCTCTTAAAACTTTTTCACAAAGCTTTATAAATCAGAGTTGCGGATTAGTGTTCTCAGGATCTTTTACAAAATCGATGAAGGGTTTTTACAAAATCTTGAATAGAAGGTGATGAGGATAAGAAAGATTAATTCATAAAGATTCAGAATAGGTTCGGGTTTAATAACTCAGTAATAACAAAATACAGTTTATACAGATCAAGAACAAAAATTATATTGAACTTTAAACATCAAAGTTGCAGGTTCTTGAACATAAACAGAAAGTAAAGGAGTTTGAGTTTAGGGATACCACACAACAGATTTATCCTGGTTCAGTCACCACCACTGTGACCTACATCCAGTCCCCACTCCACCTGTGGGATTTCACACACTAACACACAAGCTTTACCAGGTAGCTTGAAAAACCTTCACACCACAGAGCACTCCTTCACATCGAGATAGCACACTCTTGTGAAGAGCCTCAATGTTCAACCTTAAGGATACCTCACCCTAATCACTCAGAGAGACTCCCTCTCTGTTTACAATCAAAAGTAAAAACAAAAGTTGATTCCTAACTCTCAGTAATCAGCTAAACAAATTGAAGCACTTTGAGTATTGAAACACTCTTTTCTCAGTAAGCTCAATAAGGATGATGAATGATTTTCACAATTGATTTCTCAAAACGATTTCGTAAAACTATGATATGTTATGATATTCGTATATGTTGTTTAAGTGTTCCTTTTATCCCTCTTTATATAGAAAACAAGTTATAGTCGTTGGGATCAATCAAAACAGATTTGGATCTGATTAACATAATCTGTTTTCTTGATTCTCGTTCTTGAAATAAGATTCTGATTGTTCTTTTAGAATTCGCGTCTGTAAAATAACCGAGTCCATTTGGAAAAATAGCCGCATCCATTTGAAGAAAATAGTCGCGTCCATTTGCCACGTCGGCAGACGGGAGTACTAACACAAAGTAATTGGACGTGCTCCACTAGTAGACGAGCTCTATATGCCATGTCAATGGACGGAGCTTCTCAATAAGATCTTAGCAAGTCCAAAGACTTGTGTGGACGAGCGCTTCTGTCACTTCAGTAGACGTGAGCTTCTATCACTTTCTTGGATGCCAGTTTTTACTATTCCCAGTGTTGGACGAGCGCTTATATTATTCCAGTGTTGGACGAGCGCTTTGAAATCTTATTTCAAAAATCATTTTCATTTACGGAAACTTATTCCTTTTAATGCAGGTTATGAAAAATGATTTTCTTTCATGCATCTTTTCAAATTGAGCTTATTTGTTAATAAGAGATTTCATCTTTTACAAATCATCTAAGACTTAACAATAATTTCTTCGTTAAGCTCTTGTCTTGATGATTCCTTGATCTTCGTCCTCGCTCTTTGATTCCTCCAAGTTCTTCCTTGAATATTCTCCTTTGATTGTTCACTGAACTTGTTGAATATTGCTTGATACCTGTTTTTACAATTTGACACTAAAAACACTTGCATACACATTAAGTTGTATTTGTCCTATATCAAAATTTCTAAGTCAATGAGTTTAACAATAATGAATATCTAAGAAAAAAAACTAGTCCAAAAATCTATTGAAAGATGCTTTTAGAATGAGATGAATTGTATAGTCACTCCAATATGTTCTTTAATGGGGATGCAAATCTGCTGTCCCAAAACTTGGTGCCTCGGTGTCCCCTACCAATCAAATGCTGAGAATATGCACAAGAGTTAATGAGTTAAGATTTTATATTATTAAGTGACAAATTATCATTGGTGGGGGATAGAGAATGTGACAGGAAAGTGGGACAGATGATATTCATCCCATTAATAGTACTAGAAAGTCTTCCTTCAATAGTCATTTAAGGAAGAACAAACTTGAAGAGACATCGTGAGTAAGCTGATAACAAACTTGAATAGCATACATCCTTTTAAACATATTTTTTTTATGCACTCAGAATAAGAATACGACACTCAGTTTAAGGTATCTAGTAGGGGTGTTCGCGGATTGGATTGGATCATTTTGAGCTAAGAACTCATCCAATCCGCTGATAAATACACCATGCAGTTTGGATTGGATTTGATGACTTCCAAAAAAAATTCCGATACAATCTAATCCAATTAAATGCTGTTTGGATTGGATTGGATAGTTCGGTTTTTATCGACAAAATTTTACATGATTATCTCCTGTCTTGTAAAGTTGTATTCAAAAGAAAACCTTAACTGTATAACTATTAACAACCAGAAAAATAATATACTAAAAATAAAAACAACCTTGGTGTAATATTATCAACTCAAAACAAAGAATAGTCATAGAATTCCTTGATTTCAAATCAACAAGGGACCCTCAAAATAGTACTCCCAGTCTCCCATACAGCAAGCAATGCAACAAGAGGGAATGCATCAATGAAAGTACTTGATTCCAAATAAACAAGGAATGCAGCAGCTTAATAGCAAAATGTTCCAAAGATGTTCCTTAACAAATTTCAGAGAGTCTGAGACAATGAGTTTAATTTCAGAGAGTAATTAAATGTATTTCTAAAATACAAAAAAAAGGGTTTGAATCCTGCCAGAGGACAAATGAAGAAAATGCTTAGAGTTGTGAAAATCAACAGAAGACAGAAACAAAGAAGAAGCTCAGAGTTACGAAAATCTTAGAGACCAGGGATTTACCTTGGAGGTAGAGGACAACAAAAGAGTGTGTACTGTGTAGAAGCTCCGAGGAAGAGAGTTGCGAAAATGGGCAGATCTGGTTTCACAAATGAAAAATGCTCAACATGAGAAGAAGAAATAAGAGCGGAATAAGAAGAACAAGATGAAAATAAAGAAGAGAAGAAGAAAAGAGGGTTACAAGTACAATTTACAAACAGAGCAGTGGCTACACGCAATGCTTCTCGGCGGTCTTCACAGTGGCGATGCCGCGACGGTGCTCAGTGGTGTTCGCAGTGGCGACGACGCGATGCTTCTCGGCGATCGGCTGCTGGAGATCGACGCACGACAACGAGCTAGGGTTGGGATGGCTTGGAGGCGCAACACGACGACAAGCTAGGGTTGGGACTTGGAGGCGCGACCAAGTGAGTGAGAGTGAGTGAAGTGAGTATCCGAAGCATCTAGGGTAAATGACTAAGGATAAGTGAGGGCACTAATGTAAATACAAGAGGGATAATATATATATATATATATATATATATATATATATATATATATATATATATATATATATATATATATATATATATATAAAAGATTGGATCGGTTTTTACACCCAGGAACCGAAAACCGATCCAATCCAATTAATATTTCAGTTTTTTGCGGTTTTCGGGTAATTCGGTTTTCGGTTAACTCGGTTATCGACTTTTCGGTTCGGTTACTGCGGTTGACATTGGATTGGATCGCTTGATGAACACCCCTAGTATCTAGAGTGGGTGTAATTGGATGTTATCTAAATGAATAGAATTATAAATAGTTCACCTTAGAAAGTTCATATCAAAGTGATAAAGCACGAAAATTACAAAAGCAATATGGCAAAACATTATGACTTTGGATTAAAAAAAAATATCATGTCTTATTATTTAATATCTTTAAATTTTGGAAATATTTGACGTTGCACTCTCACTTTACAATCACAAGAACAAAATGATTTGTAAATTAGACGAATAATCAGTGACAAAAATAATTTGAGAAATCAAAATAATGAAACAGTTAAAAGGAAAACAAAACCATACAAACATATTAATAAGTTCATCCACGACCTATATATATATATATATATATATATTTATTTATTTATTTATTTATTTATTTATTTATTTATTTATTGATCAAACATCCACGACCAATTTGCTCAGCGGGATTATGTCTTGTTTTTTATATCTAAATTCAAGGAGACAAAAGTATGTGAGGAAGATAAAAAAAAAAATGAGAAATACAAAGAAAAGGGAATGATAAATGAAAGAAAAACGAACTTAATGAAAAACGTACCTCTTACTCTGAGCTCTAGACGAAGTTAAGTGAAGGCAGAAATTAAGATTGTTTAAAATATATAGAGCTGACCAAAACCTGCTTTCCTATCTACCGCAATGAAAAAAAATCAAATTTTCTTATGTCCTTTTTTTTTTTTTTTTGACTGGTTATGTCCTTATTAGCATGATCACATGAATTTGGCACCTAAGCAACTGACGTTTCATTGTATTTGTAGCTTTAATTAAATTTTATTTTTTCACCAATTTAAAATGATTACTTTATTTTATAACCGTAAATAAAAAAATTTCGTCAACCACACAAATTAACCATTTTTGTTAAATGTCTAACAAACGTATATTTGATCACTTCCATAAAAGAAAGCAGAGAATAAATGCTACAAAAATCATTCAAATAGAGAATAAAAAAAAAATCATTCAAAGTAAAAACATAACACAATTGAATGCACTTAATACCGTCAAAGCATTGTTTGACTTTCGATTTAAAATTACTTAAGCAACGTTCATCTACTTCATTTCTTCTACTTTGTTTTTAGAGATGGTAAAATGGGTTGGAACTGATGGGCCAATACATTTAATCCATTATTTTTGGTGGGTTGGGTTGAGGTCCCCAACGTACCAACCTATGTTGGCCCGCTCCGCTTACTCGTAAAGAAAACAGGTGGTGGGTACGGGGCGCGGCGGGGCAGGTTGGTCCAACATCCCGTTTTTTAATAAAGAATTAATTTTTTATGTTACAATTATTTTAGTTTACACACCCATAATGTTATTAGTGATTAGTTACTCCAGCTCGTTCCGTAATTATTTGTATATTTATATATTTTAATTTTACAATTACTCATCTATTAAGAGTATATATAATTTGTATGTACTCCATCCCTTTCAGTAATATATTTATATACTAGTAAGCCTACTATCAAAAAATAATTATTTATATTTTGTGATGTTTTAAATGATATTGATATATTAGTAATTTTCATTTTCATTTTTTCACTTTTTTAATTTTATTATTTTTTGGCAGGCTAACACGCCAACCCACCATTAAACGGGTGGGTTGGGAGATTAAACCCATTTTATCAAAATGGGCCAACCCGTGCCGCCCAGTTTTCGAAGAGTCAATGACGGGGCTGAGCGGGTTGGTCCGTTTTGTCATCTTTATAATTCATTCTTCACCAAGCTATCAATCAAATTCATGTTACTCTCTGATTTGGTAACTGCCTCTCCCTCTAGTTTTAAACTTCACTATTTTTTTTTTCTTTGCCATTCATCATACTATAATTTTGACAAGGATGACTTAAATTTGAAGCACCTTACAAATTTCAATTAACACTTTTTTACAACTCACTACAGAAAATTTTTACCTAGTGATCACTATATATCTATTACATTTAACTCTACCTCCCATTGGAAAAAATTCTTACTTTAACTCCAAACCCAACTCCACTGACCCTTTTGCCAAATTCCTAAATCAGTGACCTTTGCCATTTTACTTTCTATTAGTGTATAGCTGCCTATTAAACCTTGTGCTCATTAGGCCTCTCTCAACTCATGGATCATGCCACTAAGAATAATCAGTCCTACACCCCACTAACTTTTTAATTGACTCACTGAATCAGTTTCAATGAAAACTTGAATTTTCATTTTCCAAAGAATTTATATCAACCCGCCACTTTGAGCCTTCCCTCCCTCTTCCTAAAAGCCATCCAATCTCCCCATATTTGTGAAACAATATCCCACAACGCTTACCTTTCTGTCCTCATACTTCACAACCACTTTCCTAGCAATGCGAAATTAAAAGCCCTAATATTCTTGACATCAATGTTTTAAAAATCGGACTGATTATTGAACCAATGAAGACAATGATTTAAGGTTCAATGGTTCAAGGTCGAACCAATAATAATTAAATATAAAATTTTAATATTATATATCACATTAAGTAATAAACTTAAGGGAAAAAAGTCAAATTTTAAAGTAACATAAAATAATCATATTACATATTTCATAAGATAAAAAAAAATTCAACAAAGAAGAACTGAACCATTCTTGTACTTGAATCTTCATCAGACCAAGCTTTTAATTTCTTGGGTATACCAAAGTGAGAGGTCATTCCACTTAGATCAAGCTTATACCAAAGTGCAGGTTCACGACTCACTCGGTACCAAGATTTACAAACCATCGAGACTACTGTTAGGTCCACAACAATGAGGACCATGAAAATTTTAAGCAGAATATCATTGCACAAATTCTTATAGGAGGTGTTGGTAGTAGACGTGCTTTTCTCCATAGCTTAATGTTTCCTGCATGTATCATTATGACATTAGATGTAATTTCACATAATTATTTTTATGACTTTGTCATGAACTACCAATTGTTATGTTTCTACTTAGCATATGAATTAGTTAATTACATGACAAATTTTCTACAAAGGGAAAATTAAAGAGGGATAAAGTCACAAATGAACATAGATTCTTACAATATATTCTTAAATAAATATTTCGTTCAATACGTCGCAATTCTGGAATCACGGCGGTATATTTTGATGTCCTTTTAGCCCAATTTGTTATAAATATCTAAGAAACAAAACAGACCCAGAAATCTAGTAAAAGTTGCTTTTAGAATAGATGAATCAATTAACTAATCACTGTAGTAATAAATTCTCTAATAGAACTAGAAACTCTATCCTAATGTTCAATAGTTAGTAACAACAACATGGGCTTAATTTTTTTTAATACAATAAATTTCTTGAGAGAGTGGGTAACATAAAAAAAATAATTTTAATCACTCACAATAGGCCTAGAGTGAATGTAAGTGGATGTTATCTTATACTGAGAACAAAAGAATGTATTATATACATCAATGTGACAGTGATATGTCGCGTGGGTATCATTACATAAATCTGGCATGTTGATGCAACCCTTTACAAGGCAGGAGAACACTGTCATCCAGACCTGTGTTGTTGCCTCCTCTGGCATAGCCTTCAGTGGTAACCCTCTTTCACTATCAATAATCATTTTTTGGTGCTATCTATAATACTTTTGAAGTGGTTAGTGTTAGGAAATTTTGGGTCACATATGTAATGTTTAAATGTGTTAGGACCATTATTTTAATTAGTCAAATTAAAGTGATCTAATTCAAGTATGGTTTATGGCTAAGGACATAATTGTCATGAAAAATATTGTGTAGATACATAAAGTCTTATTTCTATTTTTATGATGGGCTAAAATAAAAATAGGAAAAGTCTAAGAGTTGTGACTCTTCATGAAAGGGCATGGACTCATTATAAAAGGTTATGGTCCCTAAGTCATATGCAATCAATTTTCTTTTCTAACACCCATCGTTAGAAAGGAGAGGCTCTTTATGGTTTAAGAAGAATTGTGCATGTTGACTTGGAAGACCAAGAACCAGAAGTTTCTCCATCATATTTTTCATGAATTCGGGTACGCTTCCGCTATTGTCTTTCATTTTCTATTCTTGATGATTGAACATGACTTGTCTTGTTTGGATGATGGTTTTCATCTAAGTATCTCCCATAAAGTTTTCCAGCAAGTGGTATCAGAGCCACAAGTCTATGTTTAATCATTGAGATTTTTTGTGTTGTGATTGAATATTCTTAATTCGATGATTTAAATCGTGAAAATGTCAAATTTAAGAACAAATTTGGATTCAATTTTATTGAAGATGGATATTATTGAATACTGAATTCATGTCATAACCATACTAAATTATTACCAATTCAGGGATTGAATTTTGATTTATGATATCAAATCATATACGTTGATTTAATGTATTATGTTATTCTATGAATTTTGTTTTCTAAATTGAGTAGTAATTGAAAGTTTAGATTAGTATGAAATTCGGTCATTATTTTCATCATGAATGCTGGGTATGATGAACTGCTGTATTTGTATTCAAATGAATTGGTTGCTAATTGTGTCTAGTGAAGGGTACGGTGTTCTTATTCATCATGAGTTTTGATCATGAAACTTTTGGCCATGTTTAAATATTTAATTGCCAATTTGGATAATTAACTATTTCTGTGGTGTAACGGTTGCTACACTGTGTTTCACTGTTATGTACCGTTTGGACCGGTTGGATCCCCACTTTGGAATTTTTTATTTGATTATGAAACCATTTTTTAAAATATTAAATATTAACGTTCGCAAACTGCGACACTATTGGGTCTGTGGCTCGGTGGTCTGTACGGTTGCGTTCCTTCAAGAGGGTACTGTGTTCGATTCCCATCCTTGCATTCAGAGTTATGTTTTGTTGACTTCGTTTTTCTGGAAAACCAAAAAATATAACAAAAGCAAGGAAGATGGAATTCGAACCAGAGACCATTCGGTAATAAGGTATGGCAGACCACGAGGCTATCGTTGTGTTATTTGGAATGCTCTCCAAAGAATTTTATTTAAAGAAAAAAAAAAGAGTTTTCGAAAGACGCACATTTTGATATAACCAGAACCAGGGGAGAATCAAATTGTCACTAGAGCAGTGATGCATACAGTTTCAACACAGTGTTTGTATGAAAAATAAAATTTATTTTTGGATTAAGTTTTCAATCAAAATTCAAATATTTCGTCATAATTTTGGATTATATATTTGTTTAACATTTTAAGTGAATCAATTGAAGCAAGAAAGTCACCAAAGTGACCTCTCTTGTGTAGATTGCTCATGAGAAATGTTGAATGTTTGTGTGTATGTGTATCCATGCGAGTATTAATCGGCCCAAAGGAAGGTTAATATTTGGCCGGATTACATGCACACCTGTGATGGTAAACATGTGATGATTATAAGGTTGTAGATGTGAATGATAAATCAGTCCAAAGAAGGGTTTATTATTTGACATACATTATTGTCAATGCTTGATCATTACAACAAGAGTACCACTAGCAGTTAATATTACTGTCCAAAGACTTGATATTAATGTTGCACCAGATATCTTGAGATGGGGTATGCCATTATTTGAATTTATTGATGATTGAATTTTGGTTATGATGTGAGTATATTTATGTTATTTATTTGTTCTATCTTCAGCTACTATTGCTACTATATATGCTAACCTAAATTCGGTTCCTGATCTTAATGGTACAAACTTTAAGGATTGGAAAGAGAACATTTTGATTGTTCTTGGCTGCATGGATCTTGACCTTGCACTAAAGATGGAGCAACTCCCTTCTCCTATAGACTTCGGTACCTCTGAAGAGAGGAAAATTTATGAGAAGTGGGACCGCTCCAATCGCATGAGTCTAATGATCATTAAGCGCGACATTCCAGAGGCATTTAGGGGTGTTATATCCAATGGGATAACAAGTGCCAAAGAATTCCTTACTGAAATTGAGAAATGCTTTACCAAAAGCAATAAGGCAGAAACAAGCACACTCCTTCAAAGCTTGATTTCTATGAAGTATAACGGCAAAGGAAACATAAGAGAGTACATTATGGAAATGTTTAATATTGCTTCCAAGCTTAAGGAGCTAAAGCTCGAGTTATCTGAGGATTTACTCGTGCATTTGGTTTTGTTTTCTCTTCCTGCACAATTCGGTCAATTTAAGATCAGTTACAACTGTCAGAAGGAGAAATTGTCTCTTAACGAGCTCATTTCATATTGTGTGCAAGAGGAAGAGAGGATGAGGCAAGAAAGAATAGAAAGTACTCACTTGGTAAGTACCTCTAATGACAAGTGCAAAAATAAAGCTGTTGATATTGAAGTTGCTAAGGTTCCAACACAAAAGAAGCAAAATGAAAGTGAAGAAAGTTGCTTCTTATGTGGCATGAGTGGACATGACAAGAAGGGATGTACCACGTATCACGCATGGCGTGCAAAGAAAGGTATATTCCTTACTTTGGTCTGTTATAAGGTAAATTTAGCTTCAGTACCTAGAAACACTTGATGGTTAGATTTTGGTTCTACTACTAACATCAGTGTTTCATTATAGAGTTGCCCAAGTTATCGAGGGCCAAATGATGTTGAAAGATGCATTTATGAATGAGATGGCATGTCAGTAGAGGCAAATATGGCATTTTAGGTTGTTTTTAAGTAATGGTTATTATTTGGATCTAATGGATATTTTTTAGGTACCGTCGTTTAGACGAAATTTGGTTTCTGTTTCTTGGATGGGACAAATTTGGTTATCATTATTCGTCTGGAAACAATCACTTCAGTTTATCTATTAATTCAAATGTTGTTGGAACTAGTACTATTACAGTGCATGACAATCTATATTTGCATGATATTATAAGAACCGTTTAATGTGGAATCACATGGTACTAAGCGTAAAGTTAATAGTGCAAATTCAAGAACATCAAGTGCCTTGGTTGCATCTCTAGAAATAGAGTGTAGTAGCATGTGTCAGATGGAATCCTAGATTCCACTAACTTTAAAGACTTTAATGTCTCTGTTGAATGCCTTAAGGACAGACAGACCAAACAAAGAAATTAGGTTCCTAGTCTAACTCATGTATGGGATTTCCAGCTGAGGCATGGCCTTATAGGCCAAATGAAAGGTAATTGGAATTCCGAACAGGGAGCAACTACTTTATTGGCTATTCTGAACGATCCAGGGGCTATAAGTTTTACGATCCCAAATTAAAGACAATTTTTGAGACAGAAACTGCCACGTTCTTTGAGGATATTGAGTTTGGGGGAGGAGAAATAAGGTTAGAGACTTTGTCTTGGAGGAAGAATTGGTTTCAATTCCAGAATAGATTCATAAAGTTTCTTTTGATGAAGCAAGTCCGGAACCTCTAAATGACATTATTGTTCAAACTCCCATTCAAGATGAGTTAGTTGTTCCAGAAGAACAAATTCAAGATCCTTAAGAACTAGTGCTTCAAGAGTAAGTGTCTTTGCAACGATCCACTAGAGAAAGAAGAAATGCTATTCTAGTTGACTACATAGTATCTATTCAGGAACATGAGGAAAATGATGGTATGGTGGAAAATGATCCAATCAATTTTCGTCAAGTCATGCAAGATTCCAACTTAGAAAAGTGGATTGAAGCAATAAATGAGGAGTATGAGTTCATACAAGACAATAAGGTTTGGGAACTTCTCCTATTACCAAAAGGTGTGAAACTCATTGGTTGCAAATGTATATTTAAGACCAAAGGGATTACAAAGGTAATGTGGAGAGGTATAAGGCTCGTCTTGTAGCCAAGGACCATACTCAAAATAAAGGGATTGACTATAAAGAGACTTTCTCACCGGTTTCATTGAAGGACTCTTTTAGGACAATCGGGACCCTTGTTGCACTTTAGGATTTGGAGGTTCATCAAATGGATGTCAAGATGATGTTTCACAATGACAACATTGACAAAACAATCTATATGGTGCAGCCGTAAAACTTTGTGTTGGGAGACACAAAAAACACGGTTTGAAAATTAACATAATCCATCTGTGGGCTAAAATAACCATCTCGTTAGTGATGCCACAAGTTCTATCAGGCAATTCTCTCATTCAGTTTTGAGATGAATGTTGTTAGTATTTGTGTGCAACACAAATTCAGTGGGAGTAAGAATATTTTCCTGTTATTGTATGTTGATGACATACTACTTGGGACTAATGATATAGGCATGTTGCATGAAACCAATAGATTTATATTAAGAATTTTGAGATGAAATATCTTGGTGATGTCTCCTTTGTATTAGGGATCCAGATACACCGAGACCAATCTTGGATTACTCTATGATTGTCACAAAGGAGCTATATCAATAAAGTGCTCAAAAGATTTGGCATGCAAGATTGTCAATTAGGTAATGTCCCGGTCGCTAAGGGAGACAAATTTAGTCTCAATCAGTTCCCAAAATAAATCTTAAGATTCGGGAGACGCAGGAGATTCCTATGCATCAGTTGTAGGAAGCATAATGTATGCCCAAGTCTGTATTCATCCGGACATAGCGTACATTGTTAAGTGTTAGGCAGATACTTAAGCAATCTAGGAATAAATTGTTAGAAAGCAGCCAAACAGGTTATGATTTATTCAATAGAGAACAAAGAACTATATGCTCACATAAGGAAAATCAGATCAGTTAGAGATCATTGAGTATTCTAATTCTGATTTTGTTGGATGCCAATACAGTTGGAAATCTACATCGGGTTATGTTTATCTATGGTTATAAGGCATTCAAATTATGTGATAATGTTGCGGAATTTTGTCACTGGGTTACGAATTTTAGATTTATTGAAAGACCACTACAGTTATTCTGTGACCATAAGTTAGCAGTGACATTAAGTTCCTTATTGATGTGGAAAGAGTTCAGAGTGACAGATGTCTATAAAGCATGTTAGGACAAACTCCATAGTTGTGGATCCACTTACTAAGGTTTACCACCCAAGGTCTTTCACGAGCATATTGCTCGAATGGGTGTTGTACCACTAGACGATACATTTGTTCAGTGGGAGTTTGTATTTGGATGCTTTTCTAAGGAAGATATACTTTATGATTATTTTCTACTTAATACAGTTTTTGGTTTGGTTTTCACTCTGAGTATTGATCTCATTAAAGAATAAAGTAGGACCAGTTGAAAATCAACATATACAGATCACATTCATGTGATTTTCATGCTGCACATTTCATGATTAATCTATGTCATTTGGTTGTATTGATATTAGTGATCATTGATGGGTTTAGTTATGATTGATATATCGAAAACCGCTTTGGTTCTATATATTGATATAACTAATGGACGGGATAAGGATATGTCCAAGGTTTATAATGGCTGATTTTGAGCTCTTAAAGCCTAACACATTTGTAAGGATACATATGTGACCAGTGGGATATTGTTAGGAAATTTTGGGTCACATATGTAATATTTAAATGTGTTAGGGCCATTATTTTAATTAGTCAAATTAAAGTGATCTAATTCAAGTATGGTTTATGGCTAATGACATAATTGTCATGAAAAATATTGTGTAGATACCTAACGTCTTATTTCTATTTTTATGATGGGCTAAAATAGAAATAGGAAAAGTCTAAGAGTTGTGACTCTTCATGAAAGGGCATGGACTCATTATAAAAGGTTATGGTCCCCAAGTCATATGCAATCAATTTTCTTTTCTAACACCCATCGTTAGAAAGGAGAGGCTCTTTATGGTTTAAGAAGAATTGTGCATGTTGACTTGGAAGACCAAGAACCAGAAGTTTCTCCATCATATTTTCCATGAATTCGGGTACGCTTCCGCTATTGTACGTCTTTCATTTTCTATTCTTGATGATTGAACATGACTTGTCTTATTTGGATGATGGTTTTCATCTAAGTATCTCCCGTAAAGTTTTCCAGCAGTTAGTAATTATATTTATCATGTTATGATCCTTTTTTTATTTCATGGGTTGAAATTTGACATGTGATTAATCTAGATATATGTTTCTTAGCTTTGAAATTGACAAGATATTCACAAAAGTTGGATTTTTAATTCGTACCATTAATCTGATTTTTAATTCGTACCAAGTGAGCTAAGCGGGGTTTGTAGGTGCTGACCTTGGCTATTAATCTGATTTCTTATAGGAAAAAGGTTGAAAATTCACTCTCTGTTCAAGATTTAGACATGACATGATGTTCTTTGACAAAGATGATGATGTTTAAATAAATTTTTGATGAAAATTTCATAGTAGAAAAGTTAAGTCATAAACGTGTGTGAATAGTCAACTAATCATGTCTCCTCGTAAGCCAAATATTTTTAATAGTATATCTATGATTGGTTTACCCTATAAAATAAATTATGCTAAAAGTACATTCTAATTAAATCCTTATTTCATATACAAAACAATTTCAAAAGTGATAAAGCATGAAAATTACAAAAAGCAATCTGGCTAACTTTCTCATTTTGAAGAGTCTTTGTATTTTCAATCCAAGGGAAAACCTTGTTAAAATCCCAATCAGATTATTATAAAAAGGATAAAAAAATAATGTCTTATTATGTAATACACTTTACAGTCACAAGGACAAAGTGATTTAAAAATTTGACGCATAATCAGTGACTAAAGTCATTTGACAAATCAAAAATATTGAAACAGATCCAAGGAAAACAAAAACCCATATAAACTTGTTAACAAGTTCGTCCTTGAGCAATTTGTGTAGCTGGATTTTGTCTTGTTTTGTATATCTAATTTCAACGAGACAAAAGTATGCGAGGAAGATAAAAACTGGAATATATATAAAAAAAAAAGAAAAAAAAAACGGTGGCCTTACGTCACTCTCTTATTTATACACACAAAATATATATATTATATATTTTGAATAATTTGAAGCCAGAAATTACTCATCTTTAGAGAAATGCTACTTAAGCAACTAAAGATTCATTGAATATTTGTAGTTCATTTGTCACCAATTTAAAATGATTACTTTATTTTATAACCGTAAATAAAAAATTTGGTCAACCACACAAATTAAACATTTCACATTTGTGTCAAATGTCCAAAAAAACATATTTGATGACTTCCATAATAGAAATCCGAGAATAATTGCTACAAAATCATTCAAATTAAAAACATAAAATAATTGAATGCACTTAATGCCCTCAAACCATTGTTTGACTTTCCATTTATTACTCAAGCAACGATTCTCTACTTAATTTCTTCTCCACACTATCATTGGATTGTTACCAACCACGGGATCATCGAGGTGAAGACTAGCTTCATAGGAGAAATATAGTTTAGAAGCTTGAAAGCTTGTAAGTGAGAAAAGTTTCTCATAAGAAATCATATTGAAAAAGATGATGAATTGTGTACATTATGCTCTTATTTATAGAGCTTGATTAGGCTAACCATATGTAACTAACTCCTAACCAACTAACTAACTATATATTCTATTACCCTTCTATAAGCTGATAAGTGGTAACACCACAATCAGCTTGAACATACAAGCAACAAAAGAAAAAAAAATTACTACAACTTGTAAAAGAAAATGGACACTAAACCAACTTAAAGAAAACATAGCAAGGCCCAACAAGTAAGATGCACAATCCAATAGTCAAAAGAAAAATAATGAAGATGAAGCCTAACAAGCAGCAATGAGGTCAATTAACCCATTAGGTTGTGCAAGTGACCCAAGTGAGGAAATCAGGTTCATTCTGGGACTGCAAGGCATGATTCCAAACCCTAACTTCCCTGTCACAAGGTAGCCACATAAGAGACAGGTTGCCACCAAAGACAATAGCGCATACGTCGAGGAGACCAAAACACCGGGAATAGCTCTCGTCATCGACACCTTTTCTCAGCTCGTCGGTGGGGAACTAGGGGGTGACGGCGCTAGCATGTCGATGGTGCGTTCAACCGAGATTGTAGAGGCGACATACGGTGGAATTGTAAAGTCTGTTCCGCTGGGATCGAAGATGATGAAAGTCGAATGTTGTGGATGCGTTGCGGAGACGGTGCACTCAACTGTATTCTCCGGCGACGGTATAACGATTACCGGTATAAGCTTCCCGAGCTCGAACAATGGAGAACAAGAATTCCATAGGCGGCTCACGACGGGGTTGCTGATGGTGGTGAGAGTTCCGGAGTGATCATTCATCTTCTCCGGCGATGGTAGGGTGGTTGCTGGAACGAACTCCTCAAACTGAAAGTGCGACACCCCCTCCTTGGGGTCTCACATTTAAGAAACTCGTTGCGGAAATTAAAACTCAAAGAAAATAAAATGTTGCTGGTTACTTTCGGGAAAACAAAGTTTTCTAGTCACTTATCCTTTTTGAAAATGGTGATAAATTTTTTTTCCTTTTCTTTTACATACATACAACATCAACATAATATACATCTCTAATTCATACATATGCATCATAAAATTTTACATAAAGACCTTCATCCTACCAGGTCACTTTCTAAAGTCATAAAGACATAAAACAAACTAACTATAACATAGTGGTAGTCTGGAACCATAATTCAAAATATATGGCTTTTAGTAGCCAGAAAGTCAGACTGTCAAGACCCACTATCCCAAAAAATGGAACAACACCCTACAGCTGGTCACAACTAATGAAAACCATTGGGGAGTCCATTATAGACATCCCCACCCTCGGGAGAAGTATCCTGAGAGGATACCTCAACTCCCTCTCCTACATCCGGGACTACTCCATCCTCAAGAGGACGATAGTCCAGGTCCTCAACTAGATCCTCCTCAGGATCTTCCTCAATCCCCTCCTGCACCTCCTCCGGAACTAACATAATATGTGCTGGAGGTGATCCTGGAGCTACCTCCTGTAGAGGCTGGACATGTGGGGGAGGATGATGCTCTAAGTCCCTCTGCTAAACCAAGTACTGTAGAATCATCCATATGGGAGGTAATGAGACCTCCACCGTCTCTAGGTTGTGAGTCCGATGCTATGGCCCCGCTGCCAGGGTCCCCAAGAGAGTCCTTACAGGACTGGTGTAAGTGGCGCTCCGGGCTCCCGGGTTAATCACCCAAGCCCAACCGTCGTCTGTATTTACAAACATTAGGGATCTGATCCTTGAGTAGGACAAATCCATCTCTTCTGGATCACCTGTACTCATATATATATATATATATATATATATATATATATATATATATATATATATATATATATACCACACAGTAGAGGAAACAACAAAAAAATATGCAAGGGTGAGATACCAATATATGAGTTTTGATAAGATAACCACATGCGTGACACACAAAACCACATATACATGATATTCAAAACATATGGAAATTATCCAAACAGCATAATAATTTGTCAACAGGACTCATACCCCACAGTCATCACGATTTTATAAAAATGCATGACACTTCAATATTGAGGCTCTAATTTAATATCTAATCTCTAGAGTTCCCAAAACTTCTTTTCGTTTGAGGAGATGAAGCTCTTTACATGGGCCATTGTAAACGAAATAAAAACAATGTCCAACAAATATATGACACATTGACCAACACACAGGACACAATGGTCATTGCGATAAAAGGAAACATTATCCATAGAACACATTGGCCAACACATAGGACTCTATGGTTATCGCGATAAATGGAAACTTTGTCCATAAAGATACATTGGACAACACACAGGACACAATGATCTATAATTCACGACACAAAGGTCGACACATGGCACGTCTACCAAACATATGACACACAGTCCAAGTGTTTTAAACTCAACACAGGACACACATTCCGAGTGCTCAATCGCAAAGCCCTAAACTGATGCACCAGTCATAGGCTCGCGGATATGGGATACAACATACACCATATCAATTATAGAGCACACAGTCGACAACAACTTTTATGGGACACACAGTCCACTAACACGGATCCAAGATCCACGTGTTATCAGAACACTAGAATCCCGACGCCTTGGTTACTAGGTTCACTTTTCTTCTTTAAAAACATTTTCGTTCTGTGAAACAACAAATACAAAACAAAACCTCCAAAAATTTATCCAAGTTTAATGGAGTTACTTTCACTGAATAAAAACTTCTTTACAGAAAATCCTTTCCGTCAAAATTGTTTATAAAAACGTTAAATCACCAAGAAATTCATTTTTCTCCCATTTAATACATTCTTGAAAATATTTCTCATGAAATCATCAACTTTTGAATAAAAATCATTCCCAACTAGATTCGTAAAAATAAAACCGTCTTCTCAAACATTCACCGTAAAATCCCTTTATAATTCAAAATGACTTTTCTGTTGTAAATAATTTTTTCAACGTCTATATTACATTATTTTGTGCAACTTAATCACTTGAAATAACTTTTTATTTTATTACTGAATTTATTTTGGAAAAACCAACGCCTGTGAAATTTTTTCACAGTTTCGTCCTTACTGTTACTCATTGACTCATCTTTCACCGAAATATTATTAAAATATTTTTTTTCACTTTTCTCCAACTTTCCAAAATTCAATCACTTTAATTAAATCTTTAAGCTTATCAAGCTTTTAACCTCAAATTACATTGAGCAGTGACCACTGTCAAGCTTCTCAGTCCATCAATCAACAACATATAATCCAGTAAAACACAGTTATAGCATACTTCACAGTTATAACTTTAAAATACAGTTATAACCACACAATTAAATAAATCACATCAAAACACATAACAAATTAAACAATAAATAATTTAAAGCCACAGCCCACAAAAGATAAATTACAGACAACACTAAGATAGCATATGGCTATCTAAAACCCCTCAAGTAAACTCCCCTTACCTCTTGTAGTTTTCAAGTCTCGTTCTCGAAGTGTTTTCTGATTCCATTCTGGTTTCCTCCGCACAGCTCAGAACTATTGATAAACATTTGGTTCATCTAGTTTTATGACTGGACAGACCTCAGTTTTGATACCAATTGTGCGACTTCGTTCTCTTTTTAGCCTAAATTTGACTTTAATTGTTCGCAAGCAACACTTTTGAGTCTTAGGAATAATTTCTAGTAATTTCTTCTATTTTCTTATCAAAATAAATCATTTAATGCTACCTTTAATTTCAGGTTAATAGTGAAGCTCTGGGAAACTTGGATTAAATTAAGAAAACAAGCAAAATGAAGTTTTAAGGTCTCGCCCCGCTAGACAGTGTTCGCCCCGCGAACCAGAACTGATGCTGAGCAAGAATTTGGAAATCTTTCAACCTCGCCCCACGAGACAGATACAGGATTCTGAAGGCTTTTCAGTCTCGCCCCTCAAGACATGCCTCGCCCCGTGAGGATTCAAACTCAGAATGGAGCCAATTTTAAGTGCTCGCCCCACGAGCGATTGCAAAACCAGACTTCTATAAATAGCTTGTTCTTATACGAATTTTAGTATCCAATCGTAGTTTTTTGTGAGTTGCGTCTCGTTTAGGTTTACATACTCTTTTACTATTTTCATTCATGTTTTCTATTGAATTGATGATGTTGAAGCACGCTATGAGGAACTAATCCTCTTTCTAAGGAAGCAATGAAGCCGCTCATGACGACATAGTGATTTTGTGATTTTTTCTACTCCTTAACTCTCAATTATGTTTCTTAATTCTATTTTATATGTGTTGATCATATGATTTCGTGATTAACTAGTCTAGCGTGTTGAGTCCAAACGGAGATTCACGTTTAGCACTTGAATTAAGAACACAATTTGAATATTGATAGAAATGTAATAGGAGATTTGTGCAATTGTTATAGGAAACCAAGAACTTAATGAATCTTCCATGTTTGTCATCATAGAGATATCGTTGATTTGTATGCTTAGGTATTTTCTCTTGGTCTCAACCGAGGCATTAGGATAATTTCGGGTTCCTGATTGGCATATAATTGAACCTAGGGATAGAAAGTAATCACCCTTGATCTATGTTTAATTGGGTTGGTGGAATTGTTACCTTAGATATTCCCCTTTCGTAATTCACTAAATCTTGCTTAATTGCATTGCCTTAATTTGCTTTCTAGCGTAATTCTTGATAATTGGTTACTATTTGATTCATAACAAAACCCTCTCTCTTGACTCAGTCAAACCTAACTACTTCTCTTAAATATTGAATACAATTGGCCACCCAATCCCTATGTTCAATCTCGGTAGTTTCTTACCGTCTTTTATTACTTGCTTCGATCCGGTACACTTGTCGGAGCCCATCAAGTTTTTGGCGCCATTGCCTGGGATTGGCATAGTCAATTTTTCTTTTATTTTTCTTTTTGAATTTCTGTTATATCTCTTTGAATGCCTTTGATTTCACTTGGTCATGCCTTGTTTTTTCTTTTATTTTTCTTTTTGAATTTCTGTTATATCTCTTTGAATGCCTTTGATTTCACTTGGTCTTGCCTTGTTTTTGTTGTATTCGAGGTACCCTTCCACAGGAGAGTTTGCTATACAACCCAGCAAGTCCTAGGACCAAAATAAAAAAAGAGTAAAAGTTCAGCAACACATGGACCATCGTTACTATCCAAGTTGGAAATATCAATTTGATTGGGTCGTGTTTGATGGGATTGTCAATAAGCATGTGAAGATATACTCCAAAGAGAAATGGAATTCCTATTTGTCATCTTTGCAACCACCTCCATACTTCAAGCTGGATCCCGATTTGCTAGAGTTTCTTTGGGATATAGATGCTTATTTTTTGAGCCTGAGCATAGAGCGTAGTAAGGAGGAAGTTAGTCCCATGATTCAGAAGGCTAAAATGCGAGTTGCGGAACATGCTAGAGAGATAGCGGCATCGCTAAGTGACGACTTTTAGAAGTTAGAAGAGCAAGCTAGTGAAATTTATAAATTTCTAGCAGAAAAGCCTCAAGAGACTCAAAGTGAAGAGAATGTTTTTACTAGTATGGACTTACAAGAAGATGAGGTGGTGGTGGAAGATGATTCAAGAGGAGAGGATCATGAAGAGGAGTGCAATAAGGAAATATCTCCTACTGTTCCTTTGCAAGGGAACAATGAGACCAATCATGTGGAAAATACTTCTCCAATCAATCCTATTATGGAGCATCAAAATCCGGAATTGGATAAGTATGTTGGTTTGCATGCATGTATGGATATAACAAAGTTGGTGCCTTCTATTTGTCTATCACATTACTTTGTTAAAATACCAACTTTGGAATTCAAGTCATTGCCTCAACAATTGGAATTTTCATCAACAGTGGCAAAGGCTCTAAGGTCGCCTCAAAAAGTTATGGTTCTAGTGCTTCATGGAGAAACTATTTATGCGACACCCTGAAACCCGGCATCACATGGTTACCCGTTGCGGAAAAGAAACTTATTTAAAATGATGGTCGCCTTCGGAAAAATAACCTTTTATATAGGGTTACTGAAAAAGGGTACTCATTTATATTTATATATATATATATATATATATATATATATATATATATATATATATATATATATATATATATATATATATATATATATATAATAGTTAAAAGTAGTTAAGAAAAGGTGATGGTGATGAACATTCAGAACATGAAAATCAACATCACACATATAATGATAAATATCCAACTTGGGATCTTAGGTTTGATTACAAGACACACCTTGTCGTACTGGCCAACATACACCGAAAACAGCACTCATCAAGAAATAGGTTAAATGATAACATCAAACTGGGAATAGGGAATTGGGTACAAGACTCATAAGATGGCTCTTAAACCCTAGGGACTATCTGGACAACTCCAAAAGCCTATAAAAGATCTACCCATGCCTCCCGCATGCATAGTGACCACAGACGCTACCCTCGGGACGAGATGTCGGTTGCCGGATCAATAACGCCACCGCCATCATCGATAGGGACGTCGTCATCGCTCCCTCGTGTATAGTCCAATTCCCCGCCGACCCAGCGTGATCAAATACCTCGCTCCTTGAGCTCGTCAGTGCCAAGGGAACGTCCGGATCCATCTAAGAGCACGCGCATTCCCGATACAAGAAGAAAAGAACAGAACATACAGTTGTACAAGAGTGAGATACCGTCATAAGATATATCCCACAACAACCATATACATGATACATACATCACAGAATCATATAAGCAGTTAAATCATGCATATACATAGCCTAATAGTGTTATATCAAAAGGTCTCAAACCCGCACAGTCAACCTTTGAAAATATGCATGGCACTTCAATATCAGGCTCTAACTTAATCTCATGAGATATCAACACCGTTTTCCACTGAAGAAGAATTAGAGTTGGTCAATCTCTAGCCCACCGGGCAGTTGCCTCCATACCCTCATGCATTTAAGGTCTCAGGACGAGAAACGTCACATGTGCCTCTGAACTCGGTTTACATGGACAGACTCCTAGATACCACCTTGTATCTGATATATAAGAAAGAACGTCTGCCTGGGGAAATTCACATGATAAAATGTTTTATGTAAAAGGTTATCTTTGTGTTCATTCTTTTTCACTGTCGCAGCTCAAAGCTAACGACTTAATCATAATTTCCCCATCACTTGAAAGCTTAAAATCATAGGACACACAGTCCGAATGCTCAATCACAACGCCCGAGACCGATGCCGCAGTCAAGGGTTGTGGTCATAGAAAACAACATTCACCTTTAACATTGTTCATCATAACGTGGTTAGGACACACAGTCCACAACAACGTGATTAGGACACACAGTCCACAACAACGAAATCAGAACGCACTGTCCTCAATTTTGAGAATTGGACCCTCAGTCCAGAACATCATGAATAGGACCCATGGCCCCGAATTAACACTGATCCAAGATCACGTGCGTGTGACTGAATACTAGAGGCGACGTCTCGCATACTAGATTCTCTTTCTTAAGTACTTACTTTTCGTTCAGTGAAAATCAAATTCAAAACCAAGTCCTCGATAACCTATCCAGGCTATCGGAAAGTTTCTAAAACATTTAGGAGAAAACATTTTCTTTGAAAATCTTTTGTAAAGCATCTTTGAAATACTTTTATCTTTGATAATCCCTAATAGGATATTACCAAATAATCTTGAAAGTTTTCACTTGAAGACACATAGTTCGAAAAGGATTTTTCTCTTGTATAACAATAGTTCACCAAAATCATTTCAACATTTAAAACAAGTAATTTAAGTTAATGAGCTTTTGGAAAAGAGCACCAATCCCTTCATCTTCAAAGCTTATTAAGGTTTTTAATCCTTATAACAGTTGAGCACAGACAAAAGTCTGACTTAGCAAACTTTCAATCAACAACAATATATATTTTCAGTTCAATGCGAATATCACAATTGAAAGCAGTTCATCACAGATATGCATTATAACATTTAGAACGAGTACAGTTCAACATCAGATAATGGCAAAACAGTTCAAGTACATTAGATAACCAAGTAAGCTCAATCAACATATAAATATCCAGTTAAACACCTACACACATGCATACAGTTATTGAATATCTTTAGGAAATCCCCTCTTACCTTCCGTGAAGGTAAGAAGATTAGATGCTTGGAGAGGTAAACCATGAAAGTCCTTGTTTCCTCCACGATAAAAGTCTAAGGTTATGAACACAAAATCACAAGTTAAAATCAAACAAGAACACTAAACCACAAGGTATAGGTTCGGCCAAGACTAGTTCTTAGGGTTAAAGATTCCCGAAAATTATACAACTCATGGATTTATGATCCTTAAGTGTTAGGAGTTCATAAACAATGATCTTTTAACAAAGTTGAATTAAAAATCCCACTAAGTACTTGACTTAGGGTTTCGTCCAAGCATAGATAAATAGGCTAGGAATTTTTAAACTTTACAACCTCTTTAGGTTAGCATCCATACATAGTAAGGAGCTTGAAACCATGATCATTTTGGAAAATGGAAAAATCAAATTTCTTAGACCATGAACTCTTAGGTTCGGCCTTAACAAGTTTGTGAGGTTAGAGATCTTTAAATCATCCAATCTTTTGGACATAGCATCCTTTAACGTAAAGGAGCTTTAATCCATAATCATCTTGGAAAACAAAATAAAATAACACATCCTAGGTCAAATGTTACATTCGGCCATCATAGGAAAATAAAGCAAGAAAATATTTTAAACTTTCCAATCAGTTAGACATAGCATCCTTTAACATAAGGAGCTTTTCAGTCCATGATCACCGATCAGCCTCTGGCTCATCTAGTTTTATGACTAGTTTGACCGTGGTTTTGTGCCAATTATATATTGTTTTGGCCCAAATTAGACTTGATTGCCCTCAAGCAAGATTTTGAGTCTTTAGAGTATTTTTAGGTTAATTTAGCTGATTTGGAGTCGAATAAAGCACTTACTGCTATTTCTTGTTTTCAGGTCAATAAAGAGAAACAATTCTGGAGTTTTTCGCCCCGTGAGAGGCTACTCGCCACGCGAACCTGAAGGCTGATTGTGCCAGAAAATGCAAACCTTTCTGTGTCACCTCGCGAACCATGTCTCGCCTCGCGAGCCGGAAGACCAGAAGCCATCACGCCCAGGCCCTGATACTCATCACGGGCATAAAAAGAAGACCCTTCCATTCCTCGCCTCGCGAATAATCAGCTCGCCTCGCGAGAGAGCCAAACACTGAAGACCTGTTCATAATATTCGCCTCACGAAGGTATGCTCGCCTCGCAAGCTCGCGGAATCCAGAATCTGTATTTAAGTCTGTTTTAGGACAGAAATCATCATCTCATCTTCTTTTTCTTCTTCTCTTTAGTTTAGACGACTGCGAAATTAGGTTTAGGTTTATGTTTGTATTGGAGAACTAGTCTCCTTTGATTAATCTACTGCGATTGGTTTCCATTACCACTTGAGGTTATGTATTTCCTAAACTTAATGCTACTCTCTTTCAATATTTGTTTTGTATGTTCTGTTTGCTTAATTCAGTATTGTATAGGATTAGTATTGATTTGTTTCGATGATTGTGTGTTCCTATACTTAATCGCGTTTGCTTAATTCGCGTGTGTTCATTCGTGTTTGCTTAATTCACGAGGGCTTCACCCCGTTTGCTTAATTCGGGAATTAGGAACATATGTCTCGTAGTGTTGATTTCGCTTGTTAATTGATGATACAATCGAAAAGGGTTTAGAATCTGCTTAGGGCCTGGAATTTACATGGACCGATGATAGTTGGGAAACCGAAAGCAGTAGGTTGATCGCTTAGCTTATTTGATAATTACTTAGTTTGCATTGTTTTCTGTTTTGTTTCCTTAATTTAGTTTCAAACCCAAAACCCCCCAAAAACTGACCTTTTCTGTTAGTAACAATCCGAGAGTCCTTGTGAGACGATACTCGAGTTGTCGCACCCTAACTGCATATTTTTGTAAACCGCTCGCTTTTTGACGCGTGCGCGACAACGTGTCAAAAATTGGCGCCGTTGCCAGGGACTCTTTTTGTTATTAACAGAAAATTATAAATAATATATATAAATATAAATATATAAATATATATATATATATATATATATATATATATATATATATTTGCTGAATTGGTCTGGTTGTGAATTTACCCATGGATAATTATATGCAAGGTTACATGCCTAATGTTAATTATGAACCACCATGCATATATTATCCTGACTTTTCTGGTTTAAAACACTGGTTGCCAAGGTTTAGTGGTCTTGCAGGTGAGAATCCGCAGGAGCATCTGAAGGAATTCCAGATTGTTTGTTCTACAATGCTGAGACCTGAAGGAATAACAGAAGACCACATCAAGATGGCAGCTTTCCATCTCTCACTTGAAGGCGCTGCAAAGGATTGGTTGTATTGTCTTGAGGCGAATTCCGTCTCAACCTGGTTTGATTTGAAGAAAGTCTTCCTGTTGAGATACTTTCCTGCCTTCAGCGCTGCATCAATCAGGCGAGAGATATTTGGTATTAGACAAGTTAATGAATCACCTCAAGCATATACAGCCAATATTTACAATCAAGGCAACAACCAGAACAGGCACAACATTCCTGACCCTTCCACTGATGAGTACCACCCCAGCTGGGGAAACCATCCAAACCCTTGGTATGGGGACTCACCCACGTAACAACAACTGATGTTACCGTCGGCACCACCACAGAACTCTCCCCAAGTGACCACATCTGCACCTTTTGGACCTTCACTAGAGGACCTGTTCAAGCAAATGACTGCACAAATAACTGCACAAATGGATGCACAAAATCTCCAGTTTCAGCAGCAACTTGGACAGTTTCAGCAGCGAACAGATGCTAGCATTCACAATTTGTAGACACAATTTGGACAATCTCAGCAGCGAACGGATGCTAGTATTCAGGCCTTGCAGACACAGATTGGACAGCTTGCCACTTCAATGAATGCCAAGCAACAAGCTCCAGGATTAGAACCCTTGACTAAGCAGATTGAGAGGAAGAGGCATATAGAGGACATCCATTCCGCCATGCTAGAGGATGATGAAGAAATTCTGAAATTATATGATTCCATTGGCTCAAACGCATGTGTCAATTGTGATGGGAGAAATACCGGAGTGGTGCGTGCTGAGGTTACTGCATATATAGAAGGTGATGAATCTGGTAATGCAGTGGATGAAAAATGTGCAGAAAATGAAGTAGCATCAGAGACCCTCTCTACCTATTTGCCACCTCCCCCTGTGGAACCACCAACAATGGAGTTCAAGCCTCTAGATTTTGAACCCTTGGATATGAAGACACTATGGCCAATATAAGAGGTTGAACCCCATTTTTATTGGGAGGACTTTGTAGATAAAGAGATCAACCTTGACCCAAGAGGGAGTGAGAAGTCCGCCGCACTCGGCGAGGTCACCATAACTGTCAAGTGCTCACTCCCATATCAAGTCTGCAAGTTATGGAAGCATGGAATGAGCTTCCGTCCTTTGGCTATCACTTGGGCCTTATGTTACAAGCAATGGGATCCTGGTGGAACCACCCCCATGAGTTTTCTCTGAACCTTACTCTTTTTAATTATCTTTTCCTTACTTTATTTTTGTTTTGTTTTCTTTTAGCTCCTGAATAATTTGAGAAGATCAGGAGTATGTGTGTTGAGTCTTGTGTCGGCAAGCTTGATTGGGTTTTGTTGAATTTTGCATAGATTGATTGCATGATATGTGTTGACCATTGATGATTTTTCCCCTTAGTTTTGAAATTTGAAAATTGATCCCCATGTGAAAAATTGAAAATCGAATTTTGAGATATTTCATTGTGATTGCATGATTTATGATAAGTTTGGGGTGATAGGGTGCACACACTAGGGATAGAATCTCAGTCAAACAAATTGCAAAAATGTCCTGGTGAGGATTTGAGCCTCCAACATGTTTTTAACTGTGTGAATCACTTTTGAATTGCACTTTCCCGAATTTGCTTGAATCTCTTCATGGTTTGCATGTTTATGTGTTTGCATCAAATGATTTAGGCAGATTTTTCTTTGTAAATAACCACTTGGCCTAAATTGAACCAGTCCCTAATGCATGTTCCCTAGTTAGCCCCATTGAGCCTAATTAGCCTGTTAATTCTTGATGACCTTATGTTATGAGCCTAAAATCTGGAAAAACCATGTTAACCCAATCTTAGGATTAGGAGAGCATGGATCCTTAGCAAGACAAGGTTTGCAAGAAACTAAGTTTGGGGTGGCTACAAGGATGTGTCATGTCATTCTGGGTGAGAAAAAGAATAAAAAAAATATATAATAAAAAGGTTGGAGCCAAAGGGCAAAAAAAAAAAGAAGAAAAAAAATAATAATAATAAAGTGCAAAAATGCCAGAAAGGGGTATTAGAAGAGAAAGGTTGTAGTCACCCAAAAGCATAAAGAAAAATGGAAAAAGGAATTTGAGTGGAAATTCGATGTATAAAACTGTTTCATGCTCTCTTAGTTCCTAGGGACTTAAGCCTAGTACCTTTGAATATCCTACCCTTAGCCAGGCCCCATTACAACCTTGAAAGACCTTTTGATGTTGCATGCATGTTTTCGTGGGAACCTTGATTGAGATGAAAATCAAATTTATGGGAAGTGCTCTTAAAAGTGAAATTGAGTGAAATGTTGATTTCCTAGACAAACTGAGTGATTGAGTGAAACACTAAACCCCTTTGTGAGGAAGGCAATTATTTGAAATTGGTGATCTTCCTTTTGTGTGTAACTTGAATCCCTTGCTTTGAATAATGATTGCATGAATGATGGAATTCTCAATGGTTTAAAATAAATGAATGTGGGGATTGCATTGTTGAAAAAGGGGGGAAACATTGAAGAGAAATTGTTTTGTTGAAGTTGCATGAAATTTGTGCGAATTTGATTGAAACCTTTAAGCTTGCCATGTCTTGAGTCTTTTAGAGTTTTTGAGTTTTAGTTTTCTTGGGGATAAGCAAAGTTCAAGTTTGGGGTATTTTGATAAACCTCTGGCTCATCTAGTTTTATGACTAGTTTGACCGTGGTTTTGTGCCAATTATATATCGTTTTCGCCCAAATTATACTTGATTGCCCTCAAGCAAGATTTTGAGTCTTTAGAGTATTTTTAGGTTAATTTAGCTGATTTGGAGTCGAATAAAGCACTTACTGCTATTTCTTGTTTTCAGGTCAATAAAGAGAAGCAATTCTGGAGATTTTCGCCCCGCGAGAGGCTACTCGCCACGCGAACCTGAAGGCTGACTGTGCCAGAAAATGCAAACCTTTCTGTGTCGCCTCGCGAACCATGTCTCACCTCGCGAGCCGGAAGACCAGAAGCCATCACGCCCAGGCCCTGATACTCATCACGGGCATAAAAAGAAGACTCTTCCATTCCTCGCCTCGTGAATAATCAGCTCGCCTCGCGAGAATGCCAAACACTGAAGACCTGTTCATAATATTCACCTCGCGAAGGTATGCTCGCCTCGCGAGCTCGCGGAATCCAGAATCTGTATTTAAGTCTGTTTTAGGGCAGAAATCATCATCTCGTCTTCTTTTTCTTCTTCTCTTTAGTTTAGACGGCTGCGAAATTAGGTTTACGTTTATGTTTGTAATGGAGAACTAGTCTCCTTTGATTAATCTACTGCGATTGGTTTCCATTACCACTTGAGGTTATGTAATTCCTAAACTTAATGCTACTCTCTTTCAATATTTGTTCTGTATGTTCTGTTTGCTTAATTCAGGATTGTATAGGATTAGTATTGATTTGTTTCGATGATTGTGTGTTCCTATACTTAATCGCGTTTGTTTAATTCGTGTGTGTTCATTCGTGTTTGCTTAATTCATGAGGGCTTCACCCCGTTTGCTTAATTCGGGAATTAGGAACATATGTCTCGTAGTGTTGATTTCGCTTGTTAATTGATGCTACAATCGAAAAGGGTTTAGAATCTGCTTAGGGCCTGGAATTTACATGGACCGATGATAGTTGGGAAACCGAAAGCAGTAGGTTGATCGCTTAGCTTATTTGATAATTACTTAGTTTGCATTGTTTTCTGTTTTGTTTCCTTAATTTAGTTTCAAACCCAAAACCCCCCAAAAACTGACTTTTTCTGTTAGTAACAATCCGAGAGTCCTTGTGAGACGATACTCGAGTTGTCGCACCCTAACTGCATATTTTTGTAAATCGCTCGCTTTTTGACGCGTGCGCGACAGCGTGTCAATCACTTTGGAAAACAAAACTCAACATCTTTGCCATAACTATTGAAGGTTTTGGCCTTTTCAAGAAATAGGGGTTAGAAATCTTCAAACTTTCCAATGAAAAGGCGATGAACATTCAGAACATGAAAATCGACATCACATATATAATGATAACTATCCAACTTGGGATCTTAGGTTTGATTACAAGACAGGCCTTGTCGAACTGGCCAACATACACTGAAACAGCTACTGAAGAAATAGGTAAAAAGATAACATCAAACTGGGAATAGGGAATTGGGTACAATACTCAATAGATGGCTCTAAAACCCTAGGGACTATCGGGATAACTCCAAAAGCCAATAAACGATCTACCCATGCCTCCTGCATGCAGAGTGACCACAGACGCTACCCTCAGACGAGATGTCAGTTGCCGGAACAATAACGTCACTGCCATCATCGATAGGGACGTCGTCATCGCTCCCTCGTGTATAGTCCAATTCCCCGCCGACCCAGCGTGATCAAATACCTCGCTCCTTGAGCTCGTCAGTGCCAAGGGAACGTCTGGATCCTTCTAAGAGCACGCGCATTCCAGATACAAGAAGAAAAGAACAGAACATACAGTTGTACAAGAGTGAGACACCATCATAAGATATATCCCACAACAACCATATACATGATACATACATCACAGAATCATATAAGCAGTTAAATCATGCATATACATAGCCTAATAGTGTTATATCAAAAGGTCTCAAACCCGCACAATCAACCTTTGAAAATATGCATGGCACTTCAATATCTGGCTCTAACTTAATCTCATGAGATATCAACACCGTTTTCCACTGAAGAAGAATTAGAGTTGGTCAATCTCTAGCCCACCGGGAAGTTGCCTCCATACCCTCATGCATTTAAGGTCTCAGGACGAGAAACGTCACATGTGCCTCTGAACTCGGTTTACATGGACAGACTCCTAGATACCACCTTGTATCTGATATATAAGAAAGCACGTCTGCCTGGGGAAATGCACATGATAAAATGTTTTATGTAAAAGGTTATCTTTGTGTTCATTCTTTTTCACTGTCGCAGCTCAAAGTTAACGACTTAATCATAATTTCCCCATCACTTGAAAGCTTAAAATCATAGGACACACAGTCCGAATGCTCAATCACAACGCCCGAGACCGATGCCGCAGTCAAGGGTTGTGGTCGTAGAAAACAACATTCACCTTTAACATTGTTCATCATAACGTGGTTAGGACACACAGTCCACAACAACGTGATTAGGACACATAGTCCACAACAACGAAATCAGAACGCACTGTCCTCAATTTTGAGAATTGGACCCTCAGTCCAGAACATCATGAATAGGACCCATGGCCCCGAATTAACACTGATCCAAGATCACGTGCGTGTGACTGAATACTAGAGGCGACGTCTCGCATACTAGATTCTCTTTCTTAAGTACTTACTTTTCGTTCAGTGAAAATCAAATTCAAAACCAAGTCCTCGATAACCTATCCAGGCTATCGGAAAGTTTCTAAAACATTTAGGAGAAAACATTTTCTTTGAAAATCTTTTTTAAAGCATCTTTGAAATACTTTCATCTTTGATAATCCCTAATAGGATATTACCAAATAATCTTGAAAGTTTTCACATGAAGACACATAGTTCGAAAATGATTTTTCTCTTGTATAACAACAGTTCACCAAAATCATTTCAACATTTAAAACAAGTAATTTAAGTTCATGAGCTTTTGGAAAAGAGCACCAATCCCTTCATATTCAAAGCTTATTAAGGTTTTTAATCCTTATAACAGTTGAGCACAGACACAAGTCTGACTTAGCAAACTTTCAATCAACAACAGTATATATTCTCAGTTCAATGCGAATATCACAATTGAAAGCAGTTCATCACAGATATGCATTATAACATTTAGAAAGAGTACAGTTCAACATCAGATAATGGCAAAACAGTTCAAGTACATTAGATAACCAAGTAAGCTCAATCAACATATAAATATCCAGTTAAACACCTACACACATGCATACAGTTATTGAATATCTTTAGGAAATCCCCTCTTACCTTCCGTGAAGGTAAAGAGATTAGATGCTTGGAGAGGTAAACCATGAACGTCCTTGTTTCCTCTGCGATAAAAGTCTAAGGTTATGAACACAAAATCACAAGTTAAAATCAAACAAGAACACTAAACCACAAGGTATAGGTTCGGCCAAGACTAGTTCTTAGGGTTAAAGATTCCTGAAAATTATACAACTCATGGATTTATGATCCTTAAGTGTTAGGAGTTAATAAACAATGATCTTTTAACAAAGTTGAATTAAAAATCCCACTAAGTACTTGACTTAGGGTTTCGGCCAAGCATAGATAAATAGGCTAGGATTTTCTAAACTTTCCAACCTCTTTAGGTTAGCATCCATACATAGTAAGGAGCTTGAAACCATGATCATTTTGGAAAATGGAAAAATCAAATTTCTTAGACCACGAACTCTTAGGTTCGGCCTTAACAAGTTTGTGAGGTTAGAGATCTTGAAATCATCCAATCTTTTGGACATAGCATCCTTTAACATAAAGGAGCTTTAATCCATAATCATCTTGGAAAACAAAATAAAATAACACATCCTAGGTCAAATGTTACATTCGGCCATCATAGGAAAATAAAGCAAGAAAATATTTTAAACTTTCCAATCAGTTAGACATAGCATCCTTTAACATAAGGAGCTTTTTAGTCCATGATCACTGATCAGCCTCTGGCTCATCTAGTTTTATGACTAGTTTGACCGTGGTTTTGTGCCAATTATATATCGTTTTCGCCCAAATTAGACTTGATTGCCCTCAAGCAAGATTTTGAGTCTTTAGAGTATCTTTAGGTTAATTTAGCTGATTTGGAGTCGAATAAAGCACTTACTGCTATTTCTTGTTTTCAGGTCAATAAAGAGAAGCAATTCTGGAGTTTTTCGCCCCGCGAGAGGCTACTCGCCACGCGAACCTGAAGGCTGACTGTGCCAGAAAATGAAAACCTTTCTGTGTCGCCTCGCGAACCATGTCTCGCCTCGCGAGCCGGAAGACCAGAAGCCATCACGCCCAGGCCCTGATACTCATCACGGGCATAAAAAGAAGACTCTTCCATTCCTCGCCTCGCGAATAATCAGCTCGCCTCACGAGAATGCCAAACACTGAAGACCTGTTCATAATATTCACCTCGCGAAGGTATGCTCGCCTCGTTAGCTCGCGGAATCCAGAATGTGTATTTAAGTCTGTTTTAGGGCAGAAATCATCATCTCATCTTCTTTTTCTTCTTCTCTTTAGTTTAGACGGCTGCGAAATTAGGTTTACGTTTATGTTTGTAATGGAGAACTAGTCTCCTTTGATTAATCTACTGCGATTGGTTTCCATTACCACTTGAGGTTATGTAATTCCTAAACTTAATGCTACTCTCTTTCAATATTTGTTCTGTATGTTCTGTTTGCTTAATTCAGGATTGTATAGGATTAGTATTGATTTGTTTCGATGATTGTGTGTTCCTATACTTAATCGCGTTTGCTTAATTCGCGTGTGTTCATTCGTGTTTGCTTAATTCATGAGAGCTTCACCCCGTTTGCTTAATTCGGGAATTAGGAACATATGTCTCGTAGTGTTGTTTTCGCTTGTTAATTGATGCTACAATCGAAAAGGGTTTAGAATCTGCTTAGGACCTGGAATTTACATGGACCGATGATAGTTGGGAAACCGAAAGCAGTAGGTTGATCGCTTAGCTTATTTGATAATTACTTAGTTTGCATTGTTTTCTGTTTTGTTTCCTTAATTTAGTTTCAAACCCAAAACCCCCCAAAAACTGACTTTTTCTGTTAGTAACAATCCGAGAGTCCTTGTGAGACGATACTCGAGTTGTCGCACCCTAACTGCATATTTTTGTAAACCGCTCTCTTTTTGACGCGTGCGCGACAGCGTGTCAATCACTTTGGAAAACAAAACTCAACATCTTTGCCATAACTATTGAAGGTTTCGGCCTTTTCAAGAAATAGGGGTGAGAAATCTTCAAACTTTCCAATCTCTTGGATCTAGCATCCTCCTATATCAAGGAGTCTTAATCCATGATCATTTTGGAAATTAAAACTTAAACAACATAGCCTTAAAACTCATTGGTTTTGGTCTTTACATAAAAAAAGAGTAAAAATCTTTAAACTTTCCAATCACTTAGACATAGCATCCTTTAACATAAAGGAGCCTTGGTCTATGATCATCTTGGAATACAAATCTTTAAACTTTACAATCACTTAGACATAGCATCCTTTAACATAAAGTAGCCTTGATCCATGATCATCTTGGAAATGAAACTCAAATACAAACTCATACTTGTAAAAGTTGAAACAAGATCCATCTAAAACATATACATGGTTTCGGCCTCCTTAGAAAGAAGAGGTTAGGAAACTTTGTTTTACATAACCTTTTAGTATGTGATAGTATGAGTAAATACAAGAATATAGAAAGTGGTTTCAACTCAAAAGGAGTTTTCTATCATTTTTGAGAGGTTTTAGAAGTTAAAAGCACATAAAGAGCCTATAAAGAAAACTTTGAAACAAAAGATGAAACTTTGAAAAAGAAAACTACATAGAAGTATTACCCTTAACAAGATGAACAACTTTGATGAAGAACTTTAAGAGAAAAGCTTGATAAAAATGTAAACTTTGTAAGAGAGAAGAAGAAGAAGAAAGGTAGTAAATTGAAAATGTGAGAAAATGGAGGAAAGTGATGAATGGTGGAAATGAAGGGTAGTCACGGTTTTGAGGGGAAAGAAGAAGAAAGAAGAGAGGAAAGAAGGTGGGTTGCTTGTAGAGAGGATAAGGAATTAAGGTGATGTGATGTGATTGGAGAGAGAAAGATGAAAAAGTAAGATTTTGAAATAAAGTCAAGATTCACTTTTTCTTAGGTGTGTCATAGCCCATCAAGTCACTCCATGTCACTTCATCCTCTTGATACTATGCTCCATTGCGTATCAGATGACTTCCCCAATCGTATTTCCCGACGATTTCGCCCGAGAAATCCCTAAGATTTTGGCCCCGAACAAGATTTTTTGAAACAATCCAAACCCGCACAAAATATCATAAAAAAACTAACCGTCTCGTTCACAAATTAAAATTTTGTCTCTAGCTCAGTAAACTTGTACTGGCAGTGAGAACCCAGACCGGTTTTTGTCTGAATTTCCGATCGAAAATTTTACTGTGATTTCATACGGTAAAACAACACAAGAAAATGATTTTATTTTAAATAAAATCATCCTTTGGATTTTATCAAAAATAAATATATTAAAGCATGTATTTACTGATAAAGAAGCATACGAAAAACAGGGTGTTACAATTTACATAATGGCCATTCTAGGAGTAGGTGACTTACCATTTGACCCGGGAGGAAGTGAGCTCATTATAGCAATTAGAGAAGTCAATGGAGTCTCATCACCTCAAGCTTCTTAGTTAATCTCATTGGAATATGTGATTTGAAAGAATTCCTAGGTTGCTTGGATTCACAACATTCATCACACAACTGCTATGGCACTTTAATAGAGGGAATACCATGCACCATATTTTTGTTTGTCAATAGGCTAAGGCTTCTAAAATTTAGATTCCAAACCTTTGATGCCACATCCAGCTTGCATCATGAACTACAGTCGCTAAACACTGACATTCCATGGTTTGAATACCAATCTTGAAGGTTCTATTTTTTGACAAAAGAGCCTTCAAATTAGCCTTCTTTCACCGTCAAACACCTTCAATTGACCCTGCTCCATATTCATTGTGAAGCCTTTATCCAGTAGCTGTCCAAGACTCAATAAATTGTTCTTCATGTTGGGAACATAAAGAACACTTCCAATGAAGCATGCTTCCCATCATTCCTTTGAATCATCACTTTTCCAACACCCTCAGCAGTTACTGTACTATTATTAGCAAATTTGGTATTGCTTTTCACTGTTTCATCAAGATCCACAAGCCATTTTCTATGGCCAGTCATATGATTGGAGCATCCTGTATCTAGGTACCACAAATCAGAGCCGACATCATCTGACTTTGTAGTTGCCATCAACAAGACCTTATCAGAGTCAGATTCTTCATCATGAGCTATCTGATCTTCATCATGCTTTCTTGCCTCTACACTCATCAGCAAAATGGCCCTATTTTTGACAGCTATATCATTGTATATTTTTCTTGATCATCGTTACTGCTTTGACCCTTTTCTTGAATCCTCCCTTTATTGCTCTTCCACTTTCCCTTTCATTTATAACTCCATCATCCATCACTGTTTTCTTACTTGACTAAGCTTGTAAGGCTTGCTCAATCTTCACAGAATCTCTTCCATTAGCCTTAATTCACGGGCTTCAAGTGTTACTTGCAACTCTTCTACCTTCATCACTTCTAGATCTTTGGACTCCTCAATGGCTACCAGTCTGCCACCACATGATCAAATCTTGGAGTTAGAGTCTTCAACACTTTCTCAAGCTTGTAAGGCTTCCTTAGTCTTCACAGAACCTCTTCCATTAAGCCTTAACTCATTGGCTTCAAGTGTTTCTTGAAGCTCTTCTACCTTCATCATTTCTAGATCTTTGGACTCCTCAGTGGCTACCACCACATGATCAAATCTTGGAGTTAGAGTACTCAACACTTTCTTAACTATCATCACTGTTGACAACTTCTCACCACATGCTTTTATTTGGTTTGTGAGAGTTATCAACTGAGTGAAGTACTAACCAACACTTTCTTGGTCATTCATCTGTAACAATTCATACTGGCATCTAAGGGTATGCAATTTCACCTTTTTAGTTTTTCAGCACCCTCATAGAACCTTGCAAGACTATCTTATGCTTCTTTTGTAGTGGATGCAAATGAAATCTTCTCCCAATTATCTGGATCAACACACTGATGGATGATGAAAAGAGCCTTGCTATATTTTTTCTTGTGATCACGATGAGTTGCCTTTTGTTCATCTGTTGGAATCTTCTCAAGTTTTGTACATCATCAATCACGATTTCCAGCACGTCTTGAAACTGAAAGAGCGCCCTCATTTGAGAACTCCATCGATCATAAATCTTGGTAGTCAGAATAGGTAGATTTGCAGGAAAGTTGACATTCATAGATATAATGATTCTTGCTGCAATCAGAATCGAAACACAGCTCTAGATACCATTTTTTTTGGAACAATCATACACTCACACACTGATCTCACTCTCAATTATGCACACTCAATATAGAGAATAGAAAGAAGAAAGCAATGTATCACACAAAATTGTACTGAAAAATTCCTCACTATTTATTGCATATATCTCTCTATCTTAATCACACAGTAACACACTAGTATTTATAGCATCACTACAAACTATAAACTGTTGTTATTAACAACCACTGTAACAACTATCAACTAACACTTATCAGCTTATTAACTAATCAACCAATATAACAAACTCATACTGAATTACACTTCATTACAACATAAATAAGATAAAAATAATGGCAAAATTAAAGGCTTTTATTTGAATATATTAAGCATACTCTTTACTGTATCATTAAATTCATAATCACCATTTTCGTGTGTTGACAGACATTTTTTTTATATAGTACCACACATCAATAACTTTGAATATAAATAAAAAAAATTCCAAAATTAATATAGAAAAATCAACAATAACAACAAAGGAAAACTGCACGAATCAAGAAGACCATAATGTTTATGTAAGTTATTTCAACAACACAGTAATCTTATTTACAAGTTCATAAATGGTAAGGTTCATGCACCCTTTAACATTTTCAAATTAATGTGCTAGAGATGGAATCTCATCCAGGCGCCAAAGATCCACAAGGAAATCATATCCTTCCTCGTTCCTTGTTTTGGTGCTTTTATTTTTGCACTTAAAGCACCTTTCTGTAAGACAAAAAATAAGCTTTCTCAAACACGAGAAATCCAATTCCTTTTGCAGGTCACGGATTTTGTACAACTTAACAAATGTACCATAAGGTCTATCCCAAATGGGACAATGGCATATATTCACAACCTCCAAACATTCCAAGGATTGGCATATACGACACAAAGCTTTCTTGTTCACCATTGTTCTAATACTTAAGGCCTTGAGTTTTGGGGTATATTTGATCAAGGCATCAGCATCATCTTCACTAAAGGTACCAGTAAATTTCAGTTCCAAGATGTTCTTGCAATAGTTTCCAAGACCATGGGGGTAATAGTAATCGACTCGAGGCCTCCCGATGAACTCATTGCAATATCAATTCCAAGTTTTGACAGGCGCCCCGAGTGTGGTAGAACTAGTCGTTTCAGTTCTAGCGTCCTAACAAAAACACACACACACACACTATATAATATTTCTAATTTAGTGCGCTACAATGTCAGCATGTTTTATTTTTATAAGGTTATATAACATGGGAGAAATGCTACCAACACACTCTCGACACTCTCTTACTAACACATTCTTTTTTATTGGTTAATATTCAATCTACTAGTTTGGAAATGGGTTTCACTAATACATGTAGGTCTGTCTCACTTGAATTCTATAAAACCCATATGAATTTCAACCAATATGAGATAGTGTTAGAGGGTGTATTGCTAGCAATTCTCAAAACATAGTTAAGTGTACAAACAATAAGTTTCAAATGTTACCTTACAGCAGCAAAGATTAAATGCTTATCCCTTAAGTATACATAGAAATTAAATATTAAGCAATTAGTCTTTCCACTGCTTCGATCTAGAGCATATTCCATGAATCGAGTCATTCTTGTACATGAATGTTTTTCAGACCAAGCATTTTGTAATAGCCCAAAGTACATTGAGATACTAATAGATATAAAACATAAGATACACAGAAATTAGCTTTCCGCTAAACATCTCATTCATTTTTTGAAAAAAAAGTCATACTTAGAGACTAAATAATGACAATATGACACTTGACTCCGATCCGGCAACGTCTCCAATAACATAACAGCTTACATTGGAACAACTGCCAAGTAGTTCCGGGGATACTTCACAGTTCTCCAACATAGGAGGGACAAACCTGAAACAAAAGGGTGAGGGGGTGAGATATGAAATCTCAGTGAATTCCCTGCAAACAGTGGACTCAGTCCCACACATATACATATATTAGTAAACTTGTACATATCATCAAGTATAAACATCATTGCTGCCCCTAACGCACCAAGGTACTTAAGAGGGACTAGCTTTGGGTTCAATCCTGGCATTATCATGACATTCATAATATTTGCGAACCACTCATTTGGACATCCCATTTTAATTTGTTAGAGAAAAACATTGTTGTTCCCCACGCACCGAGTTACTTATGAGGAACTAACACTTTGTTGCTCCCCGCGCAACGAAGTACTTAAGAGGAACTAACACTTCGCTACTCCCCGCGCACCGAGGTACTTAAGAGGAAATAGCTCTTGGAGATAAGGCAGATCATACGTCTATGATCACAAGCGGCGTCCCACTTGCTTTGCACTTACTTGCTTGCCTTTCCTAACCGGAAGGACTTCTGTACTTGCCTTTCAATCTGAAAGGACTTCAGTGCTTGACATCTGAAATGTCATTGATAACCATTCTAATTCGAAAATCATGAACAGAATTAGCATGGTTACTACCTTTGGATGCCAAATGGTGTTTCACAATCATTTCATCATAATATTGAATAACTTAACTCACATATCAATTTATAGCTTGAAAACAAATGACCTAAAGCAAAACTTATAAACCATTAACATGAACAATATATAATCTCTCAATCAAGTATTCAACAAGGGATAATGCATCAACAATATAAGCAGAATTTCAATAGTTTCGATTAACTTCTATGATTTTATTAAAATATGAAACGAAGTCGGATTTGGACAACATACCCCTCTATGGAAAGCTAAACAAGTCTAGCTAGTTTATGAATAAAATTTTACTCTTGGAGAACAGCCTTCCAAAAATTATAGTTTCGATAGGTAAGCCCCTGCACTCAGAAAACAGGACAGCTGCAATACCCTAACTTGTAACAGGTTTTTCTCCATCAATACTCAATGAAAAACAGCAAAATCAGTGTCTAAAGTGTAGTATATCGAGTCTACTTTCTCAACAAATAAGAATCATACCAAACAGAGAATTATAGAAATAGTTACAAATAAAATATTACACATATACCTACACGGGTTTGTCAGATCAGCAGTTTCTTTTAGGACTTTTAACAAACAGAATACATGCATGTAAATTGAATATTCTACATCACAATTCTGCATTCATTTAATAACATATAATCAACATGCAAATTCTGAAATCAAACAATAAAATCAAATTTAAAATTCCTAAGCTTGGATTTATGGTTACCAAGCACTAACTAAGGAAACTCACTTGGCCAAGTAGTGGATTTGGGGTTGTTTGTGTGAATCTCCCTTTTTGGTTGAACCCTAATTTTCTCTCCTTCTTCTTCTCTTCCATTTCTTTCTCTTGGTTCTGCAAGCTTGCTCTAGGATCTCCAACCCCTATCTTCTTCTCATGGCTATATCCCTTGATCTCTCTTCTCCATTCTTCTTTCTTCTTCTTCCTCTCCTTTCTCTATCTTTCTCTTTTCCTTTCTTTTTCTGCTATCTGACGTTCTCCCCCTTCTTTTATCCCATTCTCTTCTTTTATTTATTTATTTATTAGTTTTATCTTTTATTTAATAAAAGTTAAAACTCAAGTCACTATCTACACCTCTTCAACTACTAAATGCACCCCTACCTTAATTCTAAACATTTCTTCCTTAACAAAACTAAAACATTTATTATTAGCTACCCTTAGAACACTTCTCCCTTAAAGATAGGCTCCTTCTATTTATTGGGTTATACTATTTAGCCAAAGAAGGAAATTTTGGATGTTACATTACTCTCCTCCTTTTAAATAATTTTGCCCTCAAAATTATGCTTAATCATCTTGCTTATAATGCAAGATCACCATCCTACTTCCGCTGCGAACTCTGATCAACACAAGTCTAAGAGGTTTCGATGACAAGTCAGGATCCTTAACTATATGGTTATCACTGCTATGAGGTTTGCTAGGGTCCGATTATCATGCATGACAGATATCCCAATCAATAGCAAGCGGACATAAACTTTATGACAACAATAATAATAAAACTATAGCATACAATCATATTCATATAGTAGTAGTACTTATTATACCAATCTTTTTAGATTTCTCTAATTTAGAAAAATGTATCAACAACACATATATGGTTATGTACATAAGGATGGGACACACGGGGAATAACTGATTGGTACCTATTCATGTGCACAATCTAATAATTGATGCATGCCAATTATTCTTATCAATCATCCATATTGAACATGATCAGGAAATGACATACACAATACTATGGTAGCACATCAAGATATGGACATGTTCTAAGCACAAGTCTACCCCTAGCATCCCATAATACCAGAGATAGAGCAAAAATATCGCTTTAAATTCGTCAAATATCCTTTTCAGTGAATATATAAATTTAACTTGAAAAGCTTTTTCTAAAACTCGGTTATAAGAAAACCTTTACTAGAATTATTCGGTGTTGAACACAACATTCAGATTTGAGTAAACCATTCCTTGAAAAGCATAGTTTATCTAGTTTATGAATATAATTAAAATTATCCTTCAATTTGTACAGCTCAACAAAAGAAGATACTAGTGAACATGCAATCAAAAACATACCCACTATGTAGTTACAACATGCAAGGATCCATTTACAAATCTGGAAGCCTAGAACAATTTCTCTTTTCAAAACAGGTAACAAAACAGTTCAAAGGAATGTTATAATAAATAGTGAGTCAACCGACACCACAGTACAACATACTATACAACTGCTAATCTGATTTAATTAGATGTCCCAAACATCTTATGAGGTTCACATTCTCAAAATAAAAGTCTTATGAACTCATCAACTAGTTCAAGAACAAACAAGCATCATGCGGTCCTCTTAAATAACATTAAAAGAATCAATCAGGTACAAGTCATGTATTTTCATGCATTCATTCTTTTCCATTAACAATATAAATCAAGTAATTAACAAGCTCGTTACCATTTACAAACTATGGCATGTAATATCCTCCTCAACAAGGTTTATCTGAAATTTGATTCTACTTTACCTATATCCTAAACCATTTCACTAAACTTATTAAAGAACACGATAAATTTGGGCCATTGATGATTCTCTGACTTGAAACCAAGAACATACAACAATGCATCTTAAATGATTTACATGTACAACCAAACAAATTAAACCTTCCCAATCTTGCATCAATTATCACACCCCAAGACATCACTAAGGGAGATTAAAAGATTCTCATGCATGGAAGTCGGTTTGACTTAATGTAAAAAAAATAGGAAAGCGTTGAGAAAACATAAACATAGATAGATATTTGATCTTAGTGGTAGCTCATATATAATATGAAAAATCCTAGGGTACAAGGCCATAATAGGTATATCACATGCACCATGTGTTAGATTATGTAAAGAAACACAAAAGCTAAATTATAGACTTTGTTTACTTTTAGTGTACATGGTTTTACCGCATTCCCCCTAACAAGTCAGAACCGCACAAAGGATGAAACAGAAAATAATGTGCATGTTTATCCATTTTTACTACCATCTTAAACAAAACACAATTCAAGTCTAAGACATACAAGGCTAATCCATTCGGTTAAATTTCTCATATAGCAACAATTACTTAGCTTTATACTGAAAAGATAGTGCATGCTTCTTTCACATTTACATATCATGTTCAGTTGACCTTCATGTTTACAATCAAAAGAATGCATCGAACAAGGCAACCAATTCCTGTCTATTCTCAAAACAACAGCATATAATAAGAGATAAGTTAACTTGCATTTATTTCCATACTCAAGTAATCTGAGTTATCATCTCTATCACATCTAGGCATCCCTTAATTGCTAGTATCATATCCTAACCTTCAAGGAATTGAAGAACTTACAAAAACATATCTCACCCACAATTACTTATGTGGCTTTAATGGCTAATTTGGTTCTGAAACAATTGTCTCACCATAATGTGAACCATTTTAGACCTTTAATGCCCTGCTATACTTTACTTTATCATGATTAAGAGAAATAATCCAAACACAGTTAGGATATCAAGAGCGAAATTACATCAAAAACCTAAGCCATCAATTCAATAAAACTTAATTTATCACAATTTGGAGGACAATGACTAAAGTTACCATTCCCACAATTTATTCCACTGTCTAAACGTCAAATCTCAAACAGTTACGAGTTCATATAACACTAATCAAAACTAAGCATGTGGACAATACATTATAAACCAGTCTCAAGTGTCCAAAACCAAGAAAGATCATGCAAAAATTCAAGTGTTATCAATTTAAAAACTGGCAGCAGAATTTTCAGTAAGTTGAAATGGAGATTCTTACACCAATACCAACTCAATTTCAAAAATTCCAAAGCCTAGGTTGTTAAAAATTATGTCTACTTTCTATTAGCATAGGAATCAAATCAAACCAATATTTTTACAATTTAATACAATTTAAATACTAAGACAGTTTCAGTTCATAATTCTCAGTACAAGCAGCAAATTAAATATCATTTTTATCATTCAATACTTAATGAAATTGAATCGTTCCAAAGCCTATTTTGAAGGAAATCAAGTCTATTTTCTGATGGTATAAAGATCACTTAGAAACAAGCCCTATGGAGGAAGTTATGTATAAAACACTAACAAGGGTGCATTACGGGTTTGAAGGATGTACAATTAAAACATTTTCAAAAGATGACTTGCACAAAAGACTTGTCCTTGTGAGATAATACTCTTCGTCATTCTTCACGCGAATACCTGAGGTGGCCTACGTCATTAATTCACATGAAGAAGGTGGAACAATATAAGCCCACAGAACCTGACATACAAACCCCTAAGCCGGATCTTTCTAGACTCATACTCACAGTCCGATGGTATCGAACTACTCTGATACCATAATGTAATAGCCCAAAGTACATTGAGATACTAATAGATATAAAACATAAGATACACAGAAATTAGCTTTCCGCTAAACATCTCATTCATTTTTTTTAAAAAAAGTCATACTTAGAGACTAAATAATGACAATATGACACTTGACTCCGATCCGACAACGTCTCCAATAACATAACAGCTTACATTGGAACAACTGCCAAGTATTTCCGGGGATACTTCACAGTTCTCCAACATAGGAGGGACAAACCTGAAACTAAAGGGTGAGGGGGTGAGATATGAAATCTCAGTGAATTCCCTGCAAACAGTGGACTCAGTCCCACACATATACATATATTAGTAAACTTATACATATCATCAAGTATAAACATCATTGCTGTCCCCCACGCACCAAGGTACTTAAGAGGGACTAGCTTTGGGTTCAATCATGACATTATCATGACATTCATAATATTTGCGAACCACTCATTTGGACATCCCATTTTAATTTGTTAGAGAAAAACATTGTTGTTCCCCACGCACCGAGTTACTTATGAGGAACTAACACTTTGTTGCTCCCCGCGCAACGAAGTACTTAAGAGGAACTAACACTTCGCTACTCCCCGCGCACCGAGGTACTTAAGAGGAAATAGCTCTTGGAGATAAGGCAGATCATACGTCTATGATCACAAGCGGCGTCCCACTTGCTTTGCACTTACTTGCTTGCCTTTCCTAACCGGAAGGACTTCTGTACTTGCCTTTCAATCTGAAAGGACTTCAGTGCTTGACATTGAAATGTCATTGATAACCATTCTAATTCGAAAATCATGAACAGAATTAGCATGGTTACTACCTTTGGATGCCAAATGGTGTTTCACAATCATTTCATCATAAGATTGAATAACTTAACTCACATATCAATTTATAGCTTAAAAACAAATGACCTAAAGCAAAACTTATAAACCATTCACATGAACAATATATAATCTCTCAATCAAGTATTCAACAAGGGATAATGCATCAACAATATAAGCAGAATTTCAGCAGTTTTCAGTTAACTTCTATGATTTTATTAAAATATGAAACGAAGTCGGATTTGGACAAAAGACCCCTCTATGGAAAGCTAAACAAGTCTAGCTAGTTTATGAATAAAATTTTACTCTTGGAGAACAACCTTCCAAAAATTACAGTTTCGATAGGTAAGCCTCTGCACTCAGAAAACAGGACAGCTGCAATACCCTAACTTGTAACAGGTTTTTCTCCATCAATACTCAATGAAAAACAGCAAAATCAGTGTCTAATGTGTAGTATTTCGAGTCTACTTTCTCAAAAAATAAGAATCATACTAAACAGAACATTATAGAAATAGTTACAAATAAAATATTACACATATATCTACACGGGTTTGTCAGATCAGCAGCTTCTTTTAGGACTTTTAACAAACAGAATACATGCATGTAAATTGAATATTCTACATCACAATTATGCATTCATTTAAAAACATATAATCAACATGCAAATTCTGAAATCAAACAATAAAATCAAATTTAAAATTCCTAAGCTTGGATTTATGGTTACCAAGCACTAACTAAGGAAACTCACTTGGCCAAGTAGTGGATTTGGGGTTGTTTGTGTGAATCTCCCTTTTTGGTTGAACCCTAATTTTCTCTCCTTCTTCTTCTCTTCCATTTCTTTCTCTTGGTTCTGCAAGCTTGCTCTAGGATCTCCAACCCCCATCTTCTTCTCATGGCTATATCCCTTGATCTCTCTTCTCCATTCTTCTTTCTTCTTCTTCCTCTCCTTTCTCTATCTTTCTCTTTTCCTTTCTTTTTCTGCTATCTGACGTTCTCCCCCTTCTTTTATCCCCTTCTCTTCTTTTATTTATTTATTTATTTATTTATTAGTTTTATCTTTTATTTAATAAAAGTTAAAACTCAAGTCTCTATCTACACCTCTTCAACTACTAAATGCACCCCTACCTTAATTCTAAACATTTCTTCCTTAACAAAACTAAAACATTTATTATTAGATACCCTTAGAACACTTCTCCCTTAAAGATAGGCTCCTTCTATTTATTGGGTAATACTATTTAGCCAAAGAAGGAAATTTTGGATGTTACACATTTAGTGTCTTGTGTATCCCAAAGTGAGAGGTCATTCCATGTAGATCAAGCTTATACCAAAGTGTAGTGTCACGACTGAAAGAAAAACCTATAATCCTAATTTGTTTAAACATCATACAGATACAAATTATAGCATATTAGACATGTTAATTAAAGGAGAGGAGAAGAATTTCACACCTTGTAGAGTCGCAGAATCCATCACAGTAGATCAGATTGTGAGAGAGAGTTGAACAGTGGATCAGAATGTGAGAGAGTTACTTCTCTCTTTCTGGTTGGTACAGTATGTGTGTCTATTGGAATGCCTAATGGGGAGGCAATCCTTATAACCTACCAGCAGAGAGTAGGGGACCTCTCAACGGGTTAATATTAGAATGGCCCAGCCCATCATAGGGTCACTCTTAGTAAATACCCAATAACAATTTCATCAATTGGTTACGTAATTAAGAATTAATTTTATAACTGATATATTAATAATTTAATCACCAATTAATGCTAATCCACATATTATTAAATTAAAATTTAACAATTCTCCCACTTGGATAGCATTAATCAATTATTAAAAGGAAATACCAGTTACGATCAAAGCACACGTTAACCAGCAGTATAAGAAATATAAGCTTTAACAATGCAGAAATAGTATCCGATAGGGAAGTAAATCATACATGCTAAAGACTCATATCTCACATAAAGAATGATGAATATAAAATTGCATATAATTAATAAAGAGAAATATGCAATTTAAGAATGGTCCAAGCATCTTAAAATGCTATAAGAGATATGGAAACAAGAGTGACGTCAATTTACATATCTCATAAAAATGATAATGGGCAAATAATGGTTTCAGACTCCCACTAATCCAATACATCAAAAGACTTAACTAAGCCCATATGAATTACATGATTCCGGAATATTCCAACAGTTAAGCCTTTGGTTAGTGGATCCGCAAGCATGTTTCCTGTATCAATATGCTCAATACGAGTCTGAAACTCCTGAATCTTCTCTCTAACGAACAAATATTTCACATCAAAATGCTTAGTGCGAGAAGAGCTTCTATTGTTATGAGAGAAGTTCACAGCAGAGATTGTCACAATATATCACAAGTGGCCTAGATATGCTTTCAACAATATGAAAGCCGGAAATTAAATTTTTCAGCCACATGGCTTGACAAGTAGCCTCATAGCAAGCAACATACTCTGCTTCCATGGTAGAAGTAGTCAGTAAGCGTCTGTTTGACGCTTTTCCAAGAAATAGCTCCTCCCGCCATCATAAAGATAAAGCCGAAGTATATTTTCTGGTCGTCAGGGCAACTGCGAAATCGAATCAGAATAAACCGGTGACCTGAAGTTGATCGGACTTCTTATAGGTCAACATATAATCTTTGGTTCCCTGCAAATATCTCATGACCTTTTTACGGCTTTCCAATGACCCAAACCTGGGTTGCTCAAGTATCTCCCTAAAGCATTTACAGCAAAAGCAATGTCGGGACGAGTACAAACTTGAGCATACATTAAACTTCCAACAAATGGAAGCATATGGGACTTTTTCCATTTCATTTATTTCTACATCATTTTGAGGACATTGAGATTTAGAGAATTTTTCCTCACCCTTTTGAACAGTGCAGCACATGGGGAGCAAGAATGCATATTAAACCTTTTGAGGACCTTTTCAATATATCCTTTTTGAGACAATCCAAGAACACCACGTGACCTATCACGATAAAACTGGATGCCTAAAACAATGAAGCATCACCAAGGTCTTTCATATCAAAGTGGCTACTCAACATGAGTTTTGTCTCGGTCTTTAATTTTAACACAATCGCTAGCAAGAAGTATATCATCAACATATAGAACGAGAATGATGAACTCACCCTCACAAGTCTTCAAGTAAACGCACCGATCCGAGGCATTTTCTTTGAAGCCAAGAGAAGTGACAACCTGATCAAACTTCAAATACCATTGTCCGGAGGCCTGTTTCAGTCCATAAATAGACTTATTCAGCTTGCAAACCAAGTGCTCTTTGCCTGTTTCAAGAAAAACCTTCAGGCTGAACCATGTAAACATCTTGATGAAGGTCTCCATTCGGAAAAGCCGTCTTCACATCCATCTCGGTGAAGTTCTAGATCAAAATGAGCTACCAAAGCCATGACAACTCGAAATGAATATTTTGATGGTGAGAAAGTCTCCTTATAGTCAATGCCTTCTCTTTGGTTATAGCCTTTAGCTACTAGTCTGGCTTTGTACCTTTCAACTTTACCATCTGGAGTACGTTTGGTTTTGAAAACCCATTTGCATCCAACAGGTTTACAACCAATTGGTAATTCCTCTAGACTCCAAACACCATTATGAGACATAGAAGACAACTCATCATGCATAGCATTCAGCCAATCAGAAGCATGAGAGCTAGAAATTGCCTCCTTAAAGGTAATAGGATCATCATCATCATTGAGGTCAAACTCATGTTCCTGAAGATATACAACATAATCATCTGGTATGGAAGGTCTGCGCACTCTTTGAGATCGTCTCAGTGGAATTTCATCAACAATAAGATCATGTTCTTGTTCATCTACTAGCGGTGCTGCCACACCATCTTCATGTTGAAGATTCTGATCATCATCATTAGCTGGAATCATAACTTCTGTAGGAAAAGGAACAGCTGGTATAGGAACAATGGTGCGATCTTCTCTAAGAGTAACTGGTCGTGGTATATCACTCCCACTATCCAAGTCATCCTCAAAGAAAATCGCTGGATCAGATTCGACGACTCTCATACAATGAGATGGACAATAGAATCTGCTACCTCTGGAACCCACACAATAGCCAATAAAGAAACCACTAACAGTCTTAAGATCAAGCTTTTTAGACTGAGGATTATAAGGTCTAACTTCTGCCTTACAACCCCATACATGAAAATGTTTCAAACTTGGCTTCTTTCCACTCATGAGCTCATATGGAGTTTTTGGTACAGACTTGCTGGGTACTTGATTTAGAATGTAGACAGCAGTTTTTAAGGCATCTCCCCAAAGAAAGTCTGGCAATTATGAATGGCTCAACATACATCTTACCATATCCATAAGTGTGCGGTTACGCCTCTCTGCAACTCCATTTTGCTCAGGAGTACCAGGCATAGTGTATTAAGCTTCAATACCGCATTCCTCAAGAAATCTGGCAAAAGGTCCTGGGTTTCTACCCGTCTCATTATATCTACCATAGAATTCTCCACCTCTGTCAGGTCTTACACATTTTATCTTCCTACCTGTTTTCAACTCAACAGCAGCCTTAAAGGATTTGAAAGCATCTAGGGAACTAGACTTTTCTTGAAGGAGATCTATCCATCCATATCTCGAGAAATCATCTATAAAGGTAATGAAATACCCATATCCACCCATGGCAGTGGGTGTAATAGGTCCACACAGTTCGGTGTGAATCAAATGTAGCACATCATCACACCTATTTGCCGCTTTATTCCTAACCTTGGCAAAGAATTTGCCCTTGATGCAATCAATACATGTATCAAAATCGGAGAAGTCTAGATCATGGAGAATACCTTCCTTGACTAGCCTCTCAATACGGGGCCTAGAAATATGCCCCAAACGTCGATGCCATAACATAGAAGAATGTTCATTAATCCTACTGCGTTTGTTTCCAACAGCAGAATTGACAGACATGTCATGTAGATTTAACATATAAAGGCCATCACGTAAAACCCCTGAACCAACAGAAATAGAATCTGAACAAACAATCAATTTTCCACTACCAAACTTAAAGGTGTAACCACATTTATCCAAAGCAGAAACAGAAATCAAGTTCCTTCTCATAGAAGGTGCATACACAGCATCTTTTAAAACCAAATTATGTCCAGAAGGCAAAAGTAAAGAAACAATTCCAATGTCAATAACAGAAACTCCAGCTCCATCTCCCATAATAATTTTAGACTCAGCATCACTTGGTTTCCTCAAAGCTTGTGAACCCCGCAAGGAATTCACAACATGAATGGTTGCACCTGAATCTAACCACCAAGTATTTGGAGGAACATCAATGACATTGGATTCAAAGCATGTTAGAGCCAGGAATATACCTTGCTTCTCTTGTTTCTTTTTCAAGAAATAGCAATCATCTACCTTGTGGCCATACTTCTTACAATACTTGCAGTTACCCTTGAAGAAACTTTTCTTAGCCTGCAGATGCTGCTTTGCATTTTTCTTCTTTCCCTTTTGATCTTTCTTCACAAATCTTGAACCTGACTTAGAAGTTTGATTTGGATCAGATGCAGCAAAATGAGCACTGTGAGATTTACCCTTTTTAATGGACTCTTCTTCTTGTGTAACAATGGCAATCATCTCGTCCACTGTCCATTCAGCCTTCCGTGTATTGTAAGAGGTCTTCATTACATCGAATTGTGAAGGAAGAGATTCAAGAACCCGGTAGATTAAAGTACTTTCACCAATTTCAACTTTAAGAGATTTCAGTTTGTTGTAATAGTGCATCAGCTTCATGATATGCTCACGCACACCACTGACCCCATCATATTTGGTCTTGTCAAACAAGGAAAGATACTGACTTTTCTGAGCCTTCTCAAAAGTCATAAATTTCTCCCCAACAGCTTTCTGATATTCTTTAGCATTATCGGTCTCCGTGATACTCTGCCTGATGGATTTTTCCATAGTATACTTCATCACTTTCAGGCACACTCTATTAGAGTGTTCCCATTTCTCATAAGCAATCCTCTGTGCTGCAGTAGATTCATTTGTGAGAGTTGCTGGCTTGTCTTCCCTTAAGGCCAGATCCAAGTCAGCAATAGTTAAGTAGAGATCTAGAGACTCTTTCCAGTCCTCATAGTTTGTCCCATTTAGAGTTTTGACAGAATTTGGGAAGGAGGCTGACATAAAACAAAGAATAAGGAATCATTAAGGATTGAAGGTAATATGATTCCATATATGTGTTCAGCCAATCTTGCCCATAATACAAATTTCTTATTCATTATAATTCCGCCTAAGGGTCCCGAATCATAATAAACAAGAAATATAACAAGAAGAATAATACAATGTACAAAACTTACATCACCAAAATTTCTAATACCGACAGGGTACTTGAAAACCATAATTGACATAAGCTTGAGACAATAGTATGATGTATAATAACGAATTACATTAATAATAGTACACCGATAGGGTATAATTATTATTAATATAATACAAATATAACACATTAGAATAATTAATTATTTAACAACACAAATTTTGTATAATTATACCCACGATAGGTGAGTTCATAACTATACAAAATATCAATAGTCATGCTACAATTATACATTAGAAAAATTATATTGTATAACAAATGCAGCATAGAACACACAACTTAATTCACATAAGGCTCTAAAATTAATTCCATCTATATGACACATGATCAAGGAGAGTATAACATATCAAAGTGTCACAAAAAAGTAGGGAACAATCACAAAATTTTAGATCAAAACCTTAGAGTACAGTATTAAAAAAAAATACAATATATTTTTCGGATTTAACCATATAAATAGATTCGCGAGGCGAGAGGTTTCTCGCGAGGCAAATCTTGTGAAAAGTCAGCAACGTTTGGTCTTCTCGCGGGTACTCGCGAGGCGAGTCAAGTGTTCGCGAGGCGACCCAGAAACCTTTCATTTTCCTAGAACAGTCAGCCTTCGGGGTCGCGAGGCGAGAAGAGTAGTCGCGGGGCGACCCAGAGACCTTTCATTTTCCTAGAACAATCAGCCTTCGGGGTCGCGAGGCGAGAAGAGTATTCGCGGGGCGACCCAGAGAGGATGACAATTTCACTGTTCTGCTGGCTTTCAGGTTCGCGAGGCGAGAATAATCTCGCGAGGCGAATCTGGAATTCCACAGATGCTGATGCCCAGAATCGCGAGGCGAGCATACACTCGCAGGGCGAAGCATCGATTTCTTACGTTTTATTTGATAAAATCCAACGATTTTCGAGTATGATACTCGAATAACATGCGGAAATTGATTCAAGAACTTTAGAAAAACAAAACCCACGAATTTGTACAAAAATTGTTCTTGATCCAATTCTGCAATAGCTATAATATGTATCTATTTGGCTCTGATACCAATTGAAAGAAAAACCTATAATCCTAATTTGTTTAAACATCATACAGATACAAATTATAGCATATTAGACATGTTAATTAAAGGAGAGGAGAAGAATTTCACACCTTGGAGAGTCGCAGAATCCATCACAGTAGATCAGATTGTGAGAGAGAGTTGAACAGTGGATCAGAATGTGAGAGAGTTACTTCTCTCTTTCTGGTTGGTACAGTATGTGTGTCTATTGGAATGCCTAATGGGGAGGCAATCCTTATAACCTACCAGCAGAGAGTATGGGACCTCTCAACGGGTCAATATTAGAATGGCCCAGCCCATCATAGGGTCACTCTTAGTAAATACCCAATAACAATTTCATCAATTGGTTACGTAATTAAGAATTAATTTTATAACTGATATATTAATAATTTAATCACCAATTAATGCTAATCCACATATTATTAAATTAAAATTTAACAACGACTTGCTTTGTACCAAGATTTACAAACCATTGAGACTGCTGCAAGGTTCACAACATTGAGGGCCATAAAGATTTTTACCAAAGCATCATAGCACAAATGCTCATTGGTGTTGCTGGTGTTAGACCTGCTTTTCTTCATTGTTTGATGATTCCTGCATTATATTATTGTGACATTAGATGTTTCACATGTTCATTTTTAACTTTGTCATGAATTACCAAATGCAAAAGTTGAAGAAAATCCTACAATCTTATTCAAAATGTCATGTGGACAACAGCACCCTCCACAAAAGAAAATAAATAAACCAATGATATTTTTAACAATATATTTTTAAATAAATATTTCGTTCAATTATAAGCCACAATTTTGGATTCATAAACAATCAATTTTCATATCCTTTTCGGTCAACATTTATAATGAATATATAATAAACAAAACTGGTCCAAAAATCTATTGAAAGATGCTTTTAGAATGAGATGAATTGAATAGTCACTGTAGTAGGTTCTTTAATAGGGATGCAAATCTGCTGTCCCAAAACTTGGTGTCTCGGTGTCCCCTACCAATCAAATGTTGAGAATATGCACATGTGTTAATGAGTTAAGATTTTATATTATTAAATGGCAAATTATCATTGGTGGGGGACAGTGAATATGACAGGAAAGTGGGACAGGATATTCTTCCTTTTAATAGAACTAGAAATTCTTCCTTCAATAGTCATTTAAGGAAGAACAAACTTGAAGAGACATCGTGGGTAAGCTTATAACAAACTTGAATAGCATACGTCCTTTAAAACATTTTTTTATGCACTCAGAATAAGAATACGAAACTTAGGTTAACGTATCTAGAGGGGTGTAATTGGATGTTATCTAAATGAATAGAATTATAACTAGTTCACCTTAGAAATTTCATATCAAAGTGATAAAGCACGAAAATTACAAAAGCAATATGGCTAAACATTCTGACTTTGGATAAAAAAAACATGTCTTATTATTTAATATCTTTAAATTTTGGAAATATTTGACGTTGCACTCTCACTTTACAGTCACAAGAACAAAATGATTTGTAAATTACATGTCCTTTTTTTTTTTGACTGGTTATTTCCTTATTAGCAAGATCACATGAATTTGGCACCTAAGCAACTGAAGATTTTCACCAATTTAAAATGATTACTTTATTTTATAACCGTAAATAAAAAAAATTCGTCAACCACACAAATTAAACGTTTTTTTTAAATGTCTAACAAACGTTTATTTGATCACTTCCATAAATCATTCAAAGAGAGAATCAAAAAAAATAAAAAAATCATTCAAAGTAAAAACATATAACAATTGAATGCACTTAATGCCGTCGAAGCATTGTTTGAATTTCCATTTAAAATTACTTTTTTATTTTTACAAAAGAAAAGTTAAGTAATTTCATTAATAATGGAGAACACAATACATTCGGTCTCACAAATTTGGAGAATAGTAATATATGTAGCCACCCTTAACAAAGAGCGAGCAACTACATGGACATTCATGCTATCAAACTTTACCAAAGAGTTGTTAACATAAGATGACAAAAGACTCCTACAATTTGAAATAACAGCCATATAATTATCTTGGTCCTCTTGAAGGAGACCTAGGACTTCCTTTTTTTGCACCTGGAGTCTGGGAGAATAACTATAAAATTTAGCTTTGAAGAAACATCCTCCCTCATCACGTAAATTGTGATCGAAGACGATGCTTCGAACTACCTGTAAGAAATGCTCAATGCACTGCCAATTGTGTTCGATTTTATTTGCATAAACTTAAAAAAACCAAAAATTAAAAAGAGAAAACGACAAAACGCATCAGGCCAATAACACCAAACGAGGTATTTGTTGATAGAAACTGCACACAGGTTACCCATGCCCCGGCGGTTTCAATTGAGGATACTTATGGCTTCTAGCAGGTCTGGGAACCAGAACCTGCCAATAAAAAATGGAGAGAAATGGAGAGAAATAATTCCTTCATCTTCTTCATCCAGCAACGATAGACTCTCACAGATAGAGAGAAAAACATAGCTATCAGAGAGAAAAACATCCATTTAAAATTACTTAAAGCAACGTTCCTCTACTTCATTTCTTCTACTTTCTTTCTAGAGATGACAAAATGAGTTGGATCTGACGGGACAATCCATTTAATCTAGCATTACTGGTGGGTTGGGTTGAGGTCCCCAACTCACCAACCCTTATTAACCAGCTCCTCTTACCACTACAAAAAAACAACTGTTTAGCGACCGTAATATTCGGTCGCTAAACAGTGTAAATCGGTCGCTATTTAATTTAGCGACCGAATTTTCAGTCGCTAAATAATAATAAATGGTCGCTATTAGGTTGGTCGCATTTTTTGGGTAACCATTTCTAGCGACCGATAATCGGTTACTAGTTCGGTCGCTAATTTTGGTTACTGTTAACCTATATTAGCGACGGATTTTCAGTCGATATACCTCATCTGTAAATGTTAAATAAATTTTAGCGACCGAATTATTGGTTTCTAATTCGGTCGCTAAATTGGTTATTATTAATTTTTTTTAATTTTAATTTTTAAAATAAATTTTTTTTCTGATCTTCTTTAAATGTTAGAAAAATTACTAATAAAACACACCAAATAACTTATGAAATATACAATCATAAAAAATAATAAATATATATAAAAAGAATAATCCAAAATGTCATACAAGAATCGTTTAAAGTCAAAAATATGGAAAAAAAAATCAATCAGGATGAGGGGGAGATGGAGGAATCCAATCATCCTCAACGCCCCGCATTCACCGACGCCTCCGCTAGCCGATCGCCCTCTGCGAGAGACAAGACGAGGGCGGCGGCGGCGGAAGGAAGGAGCGGCAGCAGCGCACAACCGTCGAGCATCATCTCCGAGCAATCGGAGTCTGGATCCTCATCCGCTTCCAACACCAGCCGCAGATGTCCGCCCCCGCTCGATGCTCGCGCCGCATCTCGCCGCTGGTGTGCCTCGAGTCAACTATGCAATCTAGTTCGCCATCTGCTGCTCTCTCTCGCTCTTCTCCCGAAGCTCGCGTTCTCACTGCGTGATGGTTTCCTGCATTTGGTGGAACTGCTCCCGAGGGACGGTATCGGCGCAGGAAGGAGCAGGCGTGCCGGACGATGAAGCGATAAACTCGCCTCCCAGGTGTCCGAGGCCATACACGTGCCCCTTCTTGTTCCTGCCCCCGACGACCTCCAAATAAATGGCATTATCGTCGACGGAGACAGGAGAGCAGGGCCCATCACCAGTCAAAGCCTCATCTTGTGACTGTGAGGCACGTGATATGGCATCGTCCTTCTTCTCGTTGAAGCCCACCTACAAAGTATAGTTGAAGAGATTTAGTTAAAATTATATCTAATATTAACAAATCATTTATAATAAATTACAAGTAAACACTAAATTATTTTTTTGCTTACAGCATAATTACGGGCCTTGTCGTTGACCCATGTCCCTGACTTCAACTTCTTTGTCCTCTCCACCAACTCCATAGCAGTCGGGACTCATTGCTTCGTGCTTTTCTGCATGGAAAAATATAATATTAAATTCATAAGAATAATTAAAAATGAAAACTAATTAATTAAATAGTATATTAAGTCAAAAGTTTAATGTATTACCAGCTCGTCGTAGTGGGCGGCGACTGATTTAGACCCACCGGTCCAAGCACATGCGCCACCATCAGAAGCTCGATTACGTCGAGCCGTGGCCCCGGATCTCCGGAACTTCTCAGAGCCCAAGATCGGTCCAGCCTGCCTCCCGATCTCGTGGATCCACCCACCTCCCCTTATTCTCGACCATTCCTCGCCTTGTTCGCCGATTCTTCATGACCAGTGAGCCTTTATGCTCAAATATGTCCCCTGACGAGAGCCTCTAAAGCTAAGTCCCACCTATACTCTTTTCGCAACTTACAGGTTGTTAGGAAATTCGTGTGTACATATATATAATGTAAATTTAATTTAAATAACTTAATAAATCGTTACCTTAAACTCTAGAAACAACTGATCCCTATGGCCCAGTGGGATGGCCTTCCATGTAGGCCATGGACCATCAAACTTGCGTCGCAGGATCTTCGATATCGAATCAGAAGGGCCCTTCGCGGGCAGAAAGCTGCAGCAAAATTAGAGCATTAATAAATGTTCTAAATAAATTTAAAAAACAAGTAAATAGAAATTAACGATACTTTATATATATTAAAAAATTAAATTAGCATACTCGTTATCACACCTGGGGATAAGAAGAATCCTCCTGTCGGATGGACCACGACTCTCCAGTCTCGATGATAATGATGGTCCTGTCGTCGTAGGTGTGGATGATGAGGGTGCAGCCTGTGTCCCGACCACATGAGACTGGGTGGGGGGTGCAACTCCATCACCCTGAGGTGTCCCGTCCACAGAGGTGCTGGTAGGGTGGTCTCGATCTGAAGGCTGTGGGTCGACCGGGGAAGGGACTCTCGCAGCACGACCTCCACGACGACCTCCACGACGACCCCTACCTCTAGAGGAATCTGTCATCTGTGAAAAAAATGAAAAGATGATTACACAACAGTGTAAATAATACAAAAATAAATTACCTAATAAGTAGAATGACATTTACACAATGAATTATGACATAAATAAATTACCTAAGTAGAATCTCCGTCACTAAATTCACCCTCACTCTCATCGGTATCACTTGATCGGAATGTACCTACGCTAGATGCGTCCAACTCGGATTGATCCATTAACTCTCTTTCAACTTCTTCCCCATTTCCAGAAATGTCCGCCAGAGAATTAACAATAATGTCCGGGGTAATTTGCAACGGTACGTGGGGTCTTGAAAATTCATCATCTTGGTACGGAGCATCTTTTTCAGGCTGGTTGATTACATTATCAGTAATTATACTGCGAGCCTTTATGTTAATAACACCCAACCAGCCATGATGTCCTTCGGGATATGGCGAGTAATAAACCTGCTCAGCCTGTTGTGAAAAAATGAATGGGTCGTACGACTTATTATACCTTCGAGACAGTCTAACTTGAACAATACCATAATTTTTATCTATTTTTGTCCCTACGTCAAGAGTAGGATCAAACCAATCACACTTGAAGATAACTAACTTCATCACGGGGAAACCGGTATAATCGAGTTCAAGGATGTCAGTTAGAACCCCATAGAAATCATCCTCTACATTGCCATCAGTGGCTCGCACACAAACACCATAGTTACACGTCTGCATTCCTTCATTCCATGTTTTTGTGTTAAATTTATATCCATTTACAAAATAAGTATTCCATGATGTAACCCATCTGTTAGGCCCCCATGCCAAATTTGTCAACAATGGATTTTGAACATTGTTTTCTGGATCTAGTACCTAAAAAATCAAATATTCTATTATTCTTATACACGATATATATTTAAGGAGATAAAATGTATTTCAACAAATGAAGGTGCTTAACCTACATATTTACTGAACCACGTAGCAAAGTGAGAAGTAATTTCTCGATCAACCTGATCGTTTGAAATGTCAGGTTGGAGATCCCTTAGAAAATTACTGTACATCCTATATATGGGAGATTAACATCAGGACGATTAATAATCATAAATGTCAATTGAACTTATAAAAGACATCGTAGAAACTTACTCTAAATATGGCGCGACCTCTTCACAATTTTGAAGGATATACAGATGAGCAGCATTAATGTCACGCTGCTCCAAGAAATATCCTTTTGATTTGCCACTAAATCTGCCCGGATAGTTGAATATTGATATAGGAGGACTAGTTGAACTTCCTTCGCCCGAATCAACGTTTCTAGGCATCCTTGTCCTTCTCGTGTTAACTTCGTCCGGATAGAAATAAGAGGCAAAAGTGGAAGTCTCCTCTACTAAGTATGCTTCACAAATGGAACCCTCAACTCGTGCCTTGTTCTTGACTTTGTGTTTAAGGGAGTGCAAGAACCTATTACAGAGGGATACATACAAATAATTACTAGTTTTAGGGAAAGCTAAACTACGCTCTCGTGTTCGGGAATTTCATATGTATTAAGTAAAATAGTTGATGTTGTTTACCTCTCAAATGGATACATCCAGCAGTATTGGACTGGGCCACCAACTCTTGCTTCGTACGGTAGATGAACTGGCAGGTGTTCCATGGAATCAAAGAAACTCGGCGGGAAGATTTGCTCCAGCTTACATAACAAAACGGGTATCTTGACTTCCATATCCTTTAATTGATTCACATTTAGTGTTGTCGATGTAAGCTCCCTGAAAAAGTGGCTAAGCTCAACAAGTGGGTTCCAAATTTGCTTCTGAATGTCGTCGAACGCAATTGGAAGCAACCGTTGCATGAACACGTGGCAATCATGACTCTTCATTCCATGTAACTTTGCTTCCTTAATGTCAACACATCTACCCAGATTGGAAGCATACCCATCTGGTGACTTTAGTTCTTTAACCCACTTACAGACGGCCACTTTTTGTGCTTTGCTTAGTGTATAACTTGCCTTCGGTTTGATAAGTCTGCCACGACCACCGTCCTGCAACTCAAGCTCCTTCCGATTACAAATGTCAGCCAGGTCCAATCGGGCTTTATTTGTATCCTTTGTCCTCCCCTTGATGTCCATCACAGTGTCAAACACATTCAAAAACACATTCCTCTCAGTATGCATGACATCAATGTTGTGACGGAGTAGCTGCGTCCTCCAATACGGCAACCTCCAAAATATACTTCGTTTTGTCCAATTATGGCTGACGCCATAATCAGGAATATGTTCTCCTTGGGTTTCATGGACGAGCGGTAAGTACTGTACTCTGCGCCATACATTAGGACCAGTCAAACGTGGTGGAGGCGGTGTTGTCTCCGCACAACGCTTCTTGAATGCATTCTTGTTCCGCCTATAAGGATGATCTTATGGAAGGAATTGACGATGACAATCAAAATATGAGATCTTTCGACTGTTTTTAAGCGTGAATGCCTTCGATCGCTACATACATATTGGGCATACAAGCTTCCCCGCGGTCATCCAACCCGACATCATCCCATAAGCGGGAAAGTCGTTGATCGTCCACATTAAAGCTGCTTTCATGATGAAATTCTGCCTCAAAGATACGTCATATGTCAACACACCATCATTCCATAGCATTGTCAACTCATCTATCAGCGGCTGCAAGTACACATCAATCTTACCTTTTGGATTAGACGGACCCGAAATTATGACTGTTAGGAACATAAACTCCCGCTTCATGCACATCCTCGGGAAGATTGTATGCGAGTCGGGATAACCGCCAACAAGAGTATGCTTTTCCAGACTGCCCAAAAGGATTAAATCCATCAGTAGATAACCCCAATCGGACATTACGAGGGTCCTGCGAAAATGCCATATGAACCCTATCAAAATGCTTCCAAGCTTCTCCATCAGATGGATGACACAAGATATCTTGCTCCCTCTCATGCTCACTATGCCACCTCATATGAGCCGCAGTGGCCATCGAAGAGTACAATCTTGTAAGTCTTGGCATGAGCGGAAAGTACCACATCTTTTTTAGCGACCTCTTCTTCTTAATGCCCATCCTAGTGGTTGTCTTATACCGATCCGTACCACAAAATCGACAACATGTCATGCTTTCCGCTGAATCATCCTTATAGAATAACATACATCCATTCGGGCAACAATCAATTTTCAAACACCCCAGACCCAAATTTTCCACAGACTTCTTAGCATGATAAAAACTAGTAGGCATCCGATTGTCTTCTGGCAACGCCTTGGACACTGACCTGGTGAGGCGATTAAAACAGCCTTCTTGCATATTGTAGTCAGATGTGATACTCAACCATTCCATCACATCGAAAACTCCGTGTACTCCCGACATCCTTCCCACAATGGAGATCGTGCAGCACTCAGCATATCATAGAATCTTTGAGCTTCGGGATTCGGATTCTCCTCTATGTATTGGGAACCCATTCCACCATCTTCTCCCCCATCTTCTTCTAGTACAACACCAACCGATGGTCCAGCATGATCCATTATCATCTGCTCGTATGGATTCAATTCTTCCCTCCGGTCACCACTTCCATAGTACGAACCTTCAACCACAATAGGGTTTAAGTCAGGCAACGTCTCACCATGGTTACTCCACCAATAGTAATCAGGCATGAAGCACTTCTCATAAAGATCGGCTACAACTCCATCCACGCTTTTGAAAGATTGACACTTGCATCTTTTGCAAGGACACCTCAATTGATCACCGCCCAGTCGTATAAATCTCTCATGGCTAACAACAAACTCTATGAACTCACCCACACCAACTCTATACTCTTCCCTAAGACGTTTATTCCGATCCAACCTACGATACATCCATTTCCGATTCTCCGGAATATCCATTGCTGGCAATTAAATAGCCTGACCAATCCTACAATAACACTTATATATTACGGTGCATTCCAATAACTCCATCAATCTCGTTCTTTTGACAATGTATGAACCTATCCCATTCGAGAAGAAACCTTTGCCACACTCGGCTACTAATAGTTATTCTCATATTCAAATACCTTATACTTGACAAAATTTTGGCAGCATTTCCCATCGGTCTCCAAGTTACACGACTCGAGCATGGTCAGAATCACCGCGATCAAGTATGAACCAGGAGAACAAAAGGAAATGCATCAGACCGAGATTTCAACAAGTATATAAGGCATTTGAACATTGAAATGACTATTGTACGAGTGTGAAAAAGGTTTTTTCCCAAACTGTCCCACTTGGACAATTCAAGATTCAATACAATGAGCATGCATACCTTGATAAGTTACGCATGCTCATTAATATTGAATCTCAAATAGAAAACTAAGGCTTTCGTAAATTAATTATTACCTCTAACAGAAAATAAAACCATTAACCTATTAATATTGCAACATTGTTGAGCTTATATAAATTGCAGAGTAAATCAATACAAACTTAGATTAAATATTGTAGCAAACATCCTATTGAGCTCCGCTCTCCACTAACAAGTAGCAGTTAATTGTCAAACACATGCATAATTTCTAAATTATCAGCACACAACCAGCATCCCGCCTTTCGGACAGGATCACATCCTATTGAGCTCCGCTCTCCACTAACAAACAACACATATTGACAAACACATGCATAAACATTAAATTATCATCATACAATCAGACAAGATCACATCCTATTGAGCTCAGCTCTCCACTACCAAACAACACGATAATTCACATAATACATTAGAAGCACCACACATATCAGTACCTATTAGACAAAGCAAAACCTTAAAAGAGAGTATTGAGAGAACTTACCTATTCGACAAAGCAATATCAAGTAAGGATAATGGAGGAGCCGCGGACAACGAAGATCAGACAAGGACCTATAATGCATAAATAAAAATAATCGTGTCAGAGCTGAAATCACAACATTTGATAATATTACTTTAACCTTATACTAATTTGATATATATTTTTATAAACCAAATATCATTTTGAGATTTTCACTTAAAAGAGTTATAATTTACTTTTGGATCCATGCAGAGTTGGGAGACCAACCAGTGAAGAATTTCCAATGCAGAATCCATCACGGCCTGGCCGTGATGGCCATCACAGCTGTGACAGACTAACCGGTGAAGAAGTTCCAAGGCAGAATCCGTCACGGCCTGGCCGTGATGGCCATCACGGACACACCAACCAGTGAAGAAGTTCCAAGGCAGAATCCGTCACGGCCTGGCTGTGATGGCCATCACGGCCGTGACGCGCATTACCAAATCTTATACCCAACAAACACCCAGGTAGAGAAGCACAAAAAAAAGGGCAAAGACATTAGAAAATCAGCTTTTCTATCAAGTTGTAGTTCCCGTGAACACTGCAAGGCCACAATTACCAAATATCTGCTAGCCACACACAACATATAGCAGCAAACTAGGACCAGCAGGAGAAACTCCACACGACTTACAAAACAAAGCCAAGACTAATATACATTAAATAGAACATATATCAGAAACCATCTAAGAAAATTATCAAAAAAACACCAAAACTATAACTCAAAAGCACACCCAAGTCATTGCTACCAAGCACATGCCGATGGATCAAGTCTAAAAGATTCGTAAACTTCACGACTTAAAAATGTTCAAAGCGTACATAAATATATACATGTGACATATACAGTATCATTGAAATAGTAATTCATTTGCTCGAACAAGCTTCAGCAGATGCAATAAAAGATTGACAACGAGACCCAGGAGGAGACAAGCCTTGCACAGTTAGCATGGTTTGGCAACCAAATCCATGAACCATTTAAGTCCATAAATCAAACACGATTGAGAAAACCGACCATAAAGTTATCAAAATTACATTTGCTTTATTTTAATGACACAAAATTCAATATATTGTTAGCAAGTGCAACAGCAACAAGCCAAAATCATAGGAGCTAAACATGAAAATCAAGACAACCCAACGTGGAGACAAGAAAAATAAACCCACAGTTCAATCAACTGAGAAACAAGAGATGATAAAAAACTACACCAAGGGAACAGTCAGAAGAAGAAACTAAAATCATAACACCGTGAAACAAGGTTTAAAACTTAGGCATGCCATCCATCTACTGTTCAGAAAAGCTTGTCATGCATGCCACCTTGTCGACAGGTTAAATTGGTGCACCCCACAATGCTACTTCAATTTGGACGTGTTTTACCTATAAAGGTAGATATGGAGTCTGGACAACCAATCTCATGCCTTTGTATTATAATAGTAAAGGAACATGGGAATCCAACTTAAACCTAAAACTGCACATACTACCCACTACTGTGCTCTAGAAACCACAAACCGAGTAATAATAAGCCCCCCTGTCAGAAGAAAAAGAAAAGACAAGAGGAACAAATCAAGCCAAGTCTATCATAATACACAATGGGCCTGATTGAAAATTTATCACAATGCTACATGATATTACGGAAATATAACAAATAAAGATATGAAGCAACTAAAACCTCCATGGTAGATGCACCTGATACTTTCACATCAGACTGCTCCAAACTACTTATAGACACACTGTCCCTATGAAACTTACTGTCATTCTACTTTGAAAACAACCTCCTAATTAGCTGATTGTCCAATCTCTAATTAACTCAGCACTGATTCTGAGTTTACATGGCCATTCCCCCCAGAATCTCCTTAGCTGAATCTCCCTTACCCTTGCTACCAAATATCCATTCTGTTAGAGAAACAGAGAATGTGAGAAGAGGAGAGAAGACAAGGTAGCTTACCCTTGGTGGTGGTGGTGTCACTGGAGCTGCGGACAGTGGTGGCTCAAGGGAGGCGGCTCAGGTGCGCTACAGAGACATCAGAAAGAGAGAGAGAGAGAGAGAGAGAGAGAGAGAGAGAGAGAGAGAGGGGGGGAAGGTGGAATCACTCACCGGAGGTGGCCTGGCGGTGACCGGAGCACAGACGTCGCGTGGTGGCAGGGAGGAGCAGAGCGTGCAAGAGAGAGAGAAGAAAAGAGAAGGAATGAGAGAAATGGGGAAGAAAGGGGAAGGGCTCGCGATTTAGGGATTTTAGTTTTAGCGACCGAATTATTTGGTCGCTATATCGGTCGCTAAATGGGTTACTTTGAATTTTGAATTCATAAATTCAGCGACCGATTTAAAATTCGGTCGCTAACACGCTCTATCTTAATTTTTTTACGCGCCATTTAGCGACCGATTTAATATCGGTCGCAACTATAAAATATATTTAAACCGTTGCATTTAATTCGGTCGCCATTTCGGTCGCTAAAAAATCATAAATTTTTGCCTTTTATTTTCCTTCATTTTGCGACCGAAATAGAGATCAATACCTCTGGTACACTATATTTCGGTCGCTATTTCGGTCGCAATATCAACTCTAATCAGTGTTTGATTTAGATCCTATAATCGGTCGCCATTTCGGTCGCAAACATCAACCACCAAATTCGGTCACTATTTTCGGTCGCTAAATGAGCTTTTTTTTGTAGTGTACTCATCAAGAAACAGGTGGTGGACGGGGCACGGCGGGGCAGGTTGGTCCAGCATTCCATTTTTTAATAAAAAATTAATTTTTATGTTACAATTATTTTATTTTACACACACATAAAGTTATTAGTGTTTAGTTAGTCTATCTCGTTCCGTAATTATTTGTATATTTATATATATATTTTTTACAATTACTCATCCATTAGGACTATATATAATTTGTATGTACTCCATTCTTTTCAGTAATATATTTATATACTAGTAAGCCTACTCAAAAAATAAGTATTTATATTTTGTGATGTTTTAAATGGTATTGATATATTAGTAATTATAATTTTTCATTTTTCATTTTTCACTTTTTTAATTTTATTATTTTTTGGTAGGCTAACACACCAACCCACCACTAAATGGGTGGGTTGGGAGATTAAACAATTTTTTCAAAACGGGCCAACCCACGTCGCCCCATTTTCGAAGAGTCAATGACAGGACCGCACTAGTGCAGAAAAGGGATTCTACATCGGAGTATACACATCGGTTTCTTAAAAACCGATGTGTAAAACGAGGCGGTGGCATTTTTTAAATTAAAATCAAAGTATTACACATCGGTTTAGAGAATAACCGATGTGTAAAACCTTTCCACATCGGTTATTTCTAACCGATGTTTAAAATTAAAATAAAAAAAATTTAAAGTCATAATTTTTAATATTCAACATCGGTTCTAAATGAACCGATGTGTAAAATAGTGATTAACCACATCGGTTTCTAATTAACCGATGTATAAAATTATAAAAAAAAATTAGAAATTAAAATTTTACTTTTACACATCGGTTTTAGTAACCGATGTATAAAATTAAAAAAAAAATTCAGAAGTTAAAAGTTTAATTTTTACACATCGGTTTTACCATAACCGATGTGTATAATATGGTTAACACATCGGTTTTTCTAATAACCGATGTGTAATATTCCTAATTTTTCTCTTTCCCTCCTTGTGTTCCGTGCCCTCTCCCATTCTTTAGTTTATGAACCCTAAAACACAAAACACTCACTCCCTCTGCTAACGCGCGGCTTCTTCCTCCCTCATCTCCTCCTCGAAGTTCATCTCCTCCCTCATCTCCTCCTCGAAGTTCATCTCCTCTGCTAACGCGCGACTTCTTCCTTCACGCAATCACAGCTCGAAGTTCATCTCCTCCCTCATCTCCTCCTCGAAGTTTATCTCCTCTGAATCAATTATCGGACTGGTGTGTGAGTCCATTGGAGTGCATCAAAAGGTAGAAAATACTTGATGTTCCCTGTTCTGCGTTTTGGTTACTTTCTGTTGGTCATGATTGTCTTGGATTCATTGAAGTTTTGCTACTGTTGTGGTTACCTTGCTGGTTGGTGTATCTGGTATATTTGCTGTGTGTGGGGGGATGATTTCTATTGCTGCACTATTTGGGACTGGCTTGTTTGGTTTGCTGTTTTTTTTCTTCTGATTTTGCCTGTACATTGTTCTGTTTTACGGTGGCAGGGGATAGTGTTCTTTTTGGGGGAGGTTTATACAGTTTTATACCTAGTCTATGCTTGGGGCTGTTAGTTTTTTAGTCTTGGCTGTTGAGCTTACAAAATGTATGGGTGAAAATTGCTCAAACTTATGTGTTTGTAACTTATTTGAGTACATCATTACAGTTTTTTCACCTGCTCTTTGCTTCTTTTCCACCTCTTAGATATAGCTTGGTTCATTATCGAAGAAGTTATAGTCTAACTAACTACTAAGTCTAGCTCTATATACTATACTCTGACATGATTATGACTATAGCAATCCAAATTTCTCTAAGCTTTAGTTTATTTATTTTATGCCAATTCTCTTAGCTTTTTAATTTCTTAAATTTATTCCCTCTTTATAATGTTTCATTGTTGTTCAGTAAACCAAACATGATAAACAAGGATTGAATTGACTTGCCTCGATATAGTGATGATTATATCAACGGTGTTAGATACTTTTTGGATATTGCATTCACTAAAGGAAAGGTTGAAGGAGAACAGATTTTGTGCCCTTGTGCTGTATGTTGCAATGATAGTTGGGAAAAAAGAGATGTAGTGTTTGATCATTTAATAAGCAAAGGACTTGTATATGGTTACAAAGATTGGATTTACCATGGTGATGAGATAAATGGCATGGATGTCTCATTGGTGCGATATCCTTTTCTATGAAATGGTTTATTCGCTTAACTAGCAAACATATGCTGGATTGAAATCAAATGTGATATTGCTTTAGTATGCATATATTGATTCTCAAAATTTGCCAACTGTTTTAATTGTTGAATCCATATTGAATGGAAAAAGCAAAATCAGCATTGTGCAAACTGTAAAGACTTGGTGATGAATAGAAAGATGCATATGAGGATTTTAAACACGACATTGACATGTTACTTTTGAAGCTTTTTTCCCTCCTCCTTTACAATTACTGTCTGGTTTCTTTTAATGGGTCCATTACCCTGCTTATGTGGTTTATAATGTGTTAAAATAGTATAACTTGGGTGTGAAGGACATAAACAATGAGGAATGCATGTATTGCTCTCAATTTATGGTGAACCAAATTTTATTACTTATGATTAAAACTTCTCCAAATTGTTTAAATTTTTACATGCTACACACACACACACAGATGTTACCAAGCCTGTCTAAATTTTTAAGCATTTCTAACATTTAGCATTTCTACCAATCATTGTCGCTGACCAACTTTCTTACTCTATTTGCAGAACAAGAAAATGACAGGTGTTATTTTCCTGGACCGCGGATTTGATTTGAGGAGTGTTCTTGAATCCGTTGCATAGTGCTACTGCCTCTGCTTTGTTCACTTCTTTGCTGTCTTTGCATAATAACAACTAGGCGTGTCTCTCAGAAGGTACGTTTTGGCTAAAAAGCTTTCATTGGAGTTTTAATGTATTTTCTTGAAAATTTATTTGATTCGAGAATATGCCCACAATAATTAGTAAAGCCTTAGTTTCCCGTTTGAGATGCAATACTAATGAGCATACGTGTATGTGCTTAATGTACCGCTCATTGTGTTGGATCTTGAATTGTCCAAAGTTGGACAGTTTGGGAAAAAACTTTTTCTTAATTCAGTTAAAATAGTTATTCATTGATTCTAATGTTATATACTTGATGAAAGTTAGGATTGATAAATTTCCTTTCGTTCTCTGAGTGCATACTTTATCGTGGTGGATGTCATCGCGTTCAAGTAGTGTACGTCGGAGACCGCAGGGAAATGCAGCCGAAATTTTGTTGAGTATGAGCATGAGAGTTAAGGACTAACTGTTAACCGAATGTTGAAAAAGTTTCTTCTCGAATGGGATAGGGCCATACCCTGTCATAAGAAGTGGTTGATGAATATGTTGGACTAAGTACGAAGGTATTGGTTTAGTCATGGATCGCGGTTGGATGAATGCTAGACGGACAAGTGATGAGTATGAGAATGGAGTGGAAGATTTTCTACAGTTTGCAAAAACAAATGCTCCTGATAGTGGTAACGGAAGGTTTTATTGTCCTTGTGTTAACTGTTTGAATGAGAGACGACTAGAAGCTGAGGAGATACGTGATCATCTTATTTGTGAGGGGATTTGCAAGAGTTATACAACATGGATATGTCATGGTGAATCGTTAGACAGGCCGAGGGTGTCGGATAGAGAGGAAGTTGATGACGTGGAAATGGACGATGGACTAGAGGACATGATCCGTGATGTTGGGCAAGAGTCTTTTCGGCGCGCACATGTGTATGATACTTTGTGCAGTGATGCGCAAGTGGCTTTGTATCCAGGGTGCACTAATTTCACACGGTTGTCAGCGGTGTTAAGATTGTTCAATGTGAAGGCGAGAAATGGGTGGAGCGATAAAAGCTTTCCTGAATTGCTTGAGTTGTTGAAAGAAATGCTTCCAGAAGGCAACACATTGCCATCTCGAAACTATGAGGCGAAGAAGATATTGTGTCCGATGGGTATGGAGTATAAGAAAATACATGCTTGCCCCAATGATTGCATATTATACAGGAAAGAGTTTGAAGAGATGCACGAGTGCCCCAGGTGTGGGGTATCACGCTACAAAGTGAAGGATGGTGATTCTAGTTGTGATGTGGTCACCAAAGGTCCTCCTGCGAAGGTGTTATGGTATCTTCCCGTGATTCTGCAGTTCAAGCGATTGTTTGCTAATGTAAATGACGCAAAGAACATTATATGGCATGCAGATGAGAGGAAGTGTGATGGACAGCTTCGCCATCCGGCCGATTCTTTGCAATGGAAGAGAATTGATAGTTTGTTTCCGGATTTCGGCAATGAGCCCAGAAACCTCAGGCTTGGACTTGCTACCGATGGAATGAATCCATATGGAAACTTAAGTAGTATTCATAGTTCATGGCCTATTCTCCTTGTAATTTACAACCTGTCTCCTTGGTTGTGCATGAAGCGCAAATACATTATGTTAAGTATGATGATTTCGGGTCCTAAACAGCCAGGAAATGATATTGATGTTTATCTGAGTCCCTTGATTGAAGACTTGAGAATGTTGTGGGATGAAGGCGTTGATGTGATTGACGGGTATTTCCGTGAGACATTCAGATTGCGTGCCATGTTATTTTGCACCATCAATGACTTTCCAGCATACGGGAACCTGTGTGGGTATAGTGTTAAGGGGCATAAAGCATGTCCAATATGTGAAGAAGGCACATGTTACCATCAACTGCAACATGGAAGGAAGACGGTTTACCTTGGGCATCGGAGATTTCTCCGACGTAATCATCCTTATCGTAGATTGAGAAAAGCTTTCAATGGACTTCCGGAGAATGAAATTGCTTCGGTGGCCTTGACTGGAGAGCAAGTTTATAAAAGGGTGAACAACACTAATGTTATCTATGGGAAGACCCAGAAGAAGGCTACCGAGAAGAAAATATGGAAGAAGAGGTCGATCTTCTTTGATCTTCCATACTGGTGCAAGCTTGATGTAAGACATTGTATTGATGTGATGCATGTAGAGAAAAATGTGTGTGACAGTTTAATCGGAACGCTTCTCAACATTCAAGGAAAGACAAAGGATGGTGTGAATGCTTGTCTGGATCTAGTTGCGATGGGTATACGAGAGCAGTTAGCTCCACTTAAAGTGGGGGATAAAAAGACTTATTTGCCCCCAGCATGTCATACTTTATCAAAAAAAGAGAAAAGAAGTTTCTGTGAATGTCTACGGGGAGTCAAAGTGCCACAGGGTTACTCTTCAAATATCAGAAGACTTGTCTCAATGAAAGATCTCAAATTAGTTGGCTTAAAGTCTCATGATTGTCATGTCTTGATGCAACAACTACTGCCGGTGGCCATTCGTGACATATTGCCTAAAAAAGTCAGACATGCCATTACTAGGTTATGCTTATTCTTCAATGCTATATGTAGCAAGGTCATTGACACTAAAAATTTGGATGAGTTGGAAAATGAGGCAGCCATTGTCTTGTGCCAATTGGAGATGTATTTTCCACCTTCATTTTTTGACATCATGGTTCATTTGATTGTTCATGTAGTGAGGGAGATTAGTGTTAGGACGAATCTGGGCAAGTATACCCAGTCGTACAAGTAATACGGTGGTAAGACCGGTTTATCGTATCCACGGGGATTGGATGTCAACTACCAATTCGCAAACTCAGTAACTATCTAGACTAAACAGATAAATCAAAACAAACAAAAGAAAAGAAATAAAATCTTTTTGTCTTTTTGGGGACTTTTGACAAACACTTGGAGTGCAGAAAGGATATGTTGGGACTAGACTTCACCAAACCTCTAACTTATGCACTATCAGGACTAGATACCTCCCATTCATGCTTCAGATATTAAAATCAATCCACTAAACTACTCAAACCCCGATTCCTCGGATGGCAAGAGCCTAAATCCACTAATAGACCCTAATTCCTTAGGTGGCCTAGATTAATGAATTTGCATTAAGATTAGGGATTACGCGATTACTAGCAAACCTAGTTCCATTCCTAGATACAAGGCTTACTAGGTGATTAAATTCAGTTCCGGTTATGATACGAACGTTCCCATTGCATACCAAAACACAAATCAAGTCATGGGGGTGCTAGCCACAACAAGCATTAAGCACAGAAAAATAACCACTAATATGAAGACATGAACATAGAATAATCCGTCAAGATAAATACATAAACATAGGTTTGATTACATCTAATCCCAACACAGGGATTTAACTACTCATAAAACAAAGAAAACCAAACCAGAGAAATAGGAAGGAAGAGGAGAGAAGAGGCTCCATGTGAGCTTTCCTTCTTCTTCAAAGCAATCCCTCTTGGCTCCCTTCTAGGGTTGAAACCCTAGCCCAGCTGCAGCCTCCAAATGCCTTCAAATGGACCCCCCAAAAACTGCCTTCATCTGTCTGCTGCGTTCTTATTTATAGTTCTGTTGCGCTTCACGGCCGTGATGGCCATCACGGCCAGGCCGTGATGGCTTCTGCCCTGGGCGCGTCTTTACTTTTTGGTCTGTCACGGCCGTGATGGGCATCACGGCCAGGCCGTGACAGATTCTGACTTTTGGCTTCGCCTCGCTTGATCATGGCCGTGATGGTCATCACGGCCAGGCCGTGATGGGCTCTGTTTGGCTCATATTCTTCACTTTTCAAGCTCTATTTCATCCAAGCTCCACCATGACTGATTTTGATCATTTTTACATTGAATTCCTGCAAAACAACACCAAGACACCGCTTCACCCGTTCCAAGGGAAAATCTAACTAAAATCAAATAAAGAATGCCTAATCTATATGCAAAATGCATGCAAAAGTGTACAGAAAACATGATGTAAAATCACACTATCAATTAGATTGTGCGGTCCCGTTTATTTAAGGTGGATGTACCCGGTGGAGCGATACATGAAGATCCTGAAAGGATATATGAAAAATCCACACCATCCCGAAGCATCTATTATTGAAAGGTATGTTGCAGAAGAAGCTATTGAGTTTTGTACAGACTACATGTCAGAAGCGGAACCTGTAGGGCTTCCGAAGTCTCGTCACGAAGGAAGATATGATGGTAAGGGTACACGAGGTATCACTGTTAAGAGCATGGATCGGGAGGAAGTGCTTCAAGCACATTTGTATATATTGAATAACACTGATGAGGTTGAACCATACTTATGTGAGCATAAAAGCATCATCAATGAAACTTACCCTAGAATGAATGAAAAATGGTGTTTGAACAAGCATAACAAGACTTTCTTGAACTGGTTTAAATAAAAAAATGCAAAGGATGATATTGCTTCTGCTACATTAAAATGGCTAGCACAAGGGACTAACTTTGATGTCATATGCTGGAGTGGGTACGATATCAATAAGTTTTCCTTCTATACAAAGTCCCAGGATGACAAAAGTACTATGCAAAACAGTGGGGTTATGGTCGTCGCTGAGTCCATGCATTTCTCTAGTTCGAAAGATAAAAACCCTGTTATGGCATCAGTTTCATACTTTGGAATCATTGAAGAGATATGGGAGGTTGATTACACGAAGTTTAGAGTACCTGTTTTTAAATGTCAGTGGGTCGACAGTAACAATGGTGTGCAAACCGATGAGTTAGGATTCAAATTGGTGGACCTTAATAAGGTAGGTAATAAAGAGGAACCTTTCATCATGGCATCCCAAGCAAAACAAGTGTTTTATATCCGTGATCCTTCTAACAAAAGGTGGTCAGTGGTTCTCCAGGGAAAAAACATGTATAATGGTAGTGAGGGAAATCACGATTCAACTCTTGATATTTATGATACTCCTTCTTTCTCAACACGAGTGCCTAATTTCAATGAGGAAAATGAAGTGGATGATGTACATGCTACTCGTAATGATCACCAAGAAGGGTTATGGGAGAACTTTACTAATTGACCACAAAGTAAGTTTAGTTTGATATTACCATCAAGTTTGGCATATTATATGTTTACGTTGATATTTATAAGTTATGTTTATGTACGTTGATCGATATTTATAAGTTATGTTTGATATTTATCCTGACATACTAACAAGTTTTTTTTTTGTGTTTGAACAGGTATACATGGCTGATCGTGAGGATATCCCTCCTTCATGCTGCGGGTCAGAGACCCCGTCTACTGGTAGAAAGGGTAGACGTGCCACACGAATGAGGAATTTGACTGCCAACCATGGGTCAAATCAAAGGATAAGAGTAGACTTTGATAATAATCTCAATCCAATTGGGCCAATGGCAGATCAGTTTAACAGTTTTGTGGCGACCCTTGCTAGGAACAGGCCCAGTATACTCATTGATAGGTGGAGAGATGTACCGGCAGACGTGAAGGATCAGATATGGGAGAGTATTCTGGTATCTATACTTCTACGTCCTGTGTTTGTCTGTATCTACTTTATTTTTATCTTAATAATATCATACAGTAATTCGTTGATTCTTTTGGTCTTAATGTAGTTGACATTTGACATACCGGATACGTACGTTATGAAGAAGCGTTTGCTAAAGTATGCTGGAGAGCGTTGGAGGGCTTTTAAGGCCGACCTGGGCAGATACTATGTATTCAATCCAAAAAGTTAAAAGAACCCACTTGAGGTGTATCCGTTTCTTGACAAGGCGACGTGGAATCGCTTTGTTCAGAGCCGACATGATCCCAGCTTTCAGGTTAACTTATTTGATTTGTCTCTAAATTTATGTAATTGCATTAATTTCATTTACTTATGTAATTTAATTGTCTTTTATTTATAACAGGAGAAGAGGAAAAGGGGGCAGAAAAACCAAAGCAAGAATGTCTACCCCCATATCATGTCTCGTGGGGGATATAAAAAACTTGTTCAGAAAATGGTTGAAGAGGAAAAGAAAGCACGTCAGGAAGCAGCATCTCAGGCGGACCCTAATGCTGAAAATCTTCCAGAGGTTGTTGATCCACCTCCACCCCCACGCCATCGTTCATGGAAGAGGGGCCGACAAAGAAAAACGGGACAATATACATCCGAGGAGGCCCGCCAAGTAGCTGAGAAGATTGTAAGTATAGTTTGTTGTAATTGTCATTTTAAGATTGTTACCGAATTGTAATGTGACCTGATATTTTATGTGATAGGATGCCTTGGATGATCAGCTAACCCAAGGAACCTTTGTTCCTAGAGGACGCGATGATATCTTATCTCACGCCATCCAGAAACTGCAGACCACCCGGGCCGTGTCATTGGTGTTGGATGGGGAGTCGGCATTCGCCAATACCATGGTTCATCTTCACACCAATTCCACAGGGATGTTGAAGCAGATAGAGCACGACTAAAACAGGAGATTGCAGCTGAGCTTCGATAGGAGATGGCCGAGCAGTTTGCCCAGTAGATGGCAATATTGACTTCTATGTCCCAGCAGATGACAGCCGGTGTCCAACCCTCTATCCAACCCTCTGTCCATGTGAGCACTAAGGGCTCATGTGATCCTCCTCATCATCCTGAAAATGATGATGATGGTGATGATGATGATGATGATGATGATGATGATGATGATGATGATGATGATGATGATGACGACCCTGATAGGTGTGAGCTGTATGTTGATGATCATCATCATCGCCGCTTAGTGGCATTGGGTAGGGCACATAATAACTTAAGTAATACCATACACCATCGGTTATTACCGGATGATCAGCTGAGGGTCGTTGTTGAGATTATTCGAGATGCTGATGCTCGAGCCCCTATGCCCACCGAGGAGGTTCAAACAGTGGGTCAGGCCCCCGGTAACTTCATCCTCTGGCCAAGAAGACTGGTCAGCTTTCTTGTTGCATCTGAGGTATTCAGTTAGTTGTGTTTTTCTATATTCATAGTTGAAATAATTTATTATTGTTTAAAGATAATGCTTTATTTTTATTCGTTATAGGATGTTGGAAATGATATTGTGCCTAAAAGGTCGGATCTAGGAAGACCAGAGATGTCTCCTCCTGCCAAGGTATTCATTTGACCATTTAGTTAATAACGAATTAAATAACTTAATTATCCGTGATTACTAATATATATCTATGTTGTTTAGGGGATCGACAAAGGGGCACCTGGCCATGGCGATGTTTTTAAAGTTCTGGCTATACAGGTTGTCACCATGGAGAATGACGCAGCCTTGGTAAGGTTGGAACATGATGCCAGCCCTGGTGATGAACTGTATATCCCAAAGAAGGAACTTATGGAGATGGTACTCAATAAAGAAATGGCTAGTTCTGCACACATATCGTTATGGTGCTGATAGTGTGATTTTACATGATGTTTGCTGTACACTTTTGCATGCATATTTCATATAGATTAGGCGTTATTTAGTTTATTTTGTTAGATTTTCCCTTGGAACGGGTGAGGTTGGTTTTGTGTGTTGTTTTGCAGGAATTCAAAGAAAAATGCTCAGAATAGCCATGACGGAGCTTGGAGGAAGACAGAGTCTCAAAAGTGCAGAAAAGGACCCAGGCAGAGAGCATCACGACCTGGCCGTGATGACCATCACGGCCGTGATCAAGCAGAGCAGGAAAGGGAGCAAAAGTCAGAAGTCATGTCTACCGCCTGCGTGATAAGCATCACGGCCCGTGACAACCAGACAGAATTGGTCACGGCCTGGGCGTGATGAATGTCACGGCCGTGACAGAGGAGCAGTTGAAGCGTTTCCCAGGAAGAGAGCATCACGGCCTGGCCGTGATGAGTGTCACGGCCGTCACAGAGTAGAAGTTGAAGCGTATCCCTGGCAGAACCTATCACGGCCTGGCCGTGATGGCCATCACGGCCGTGACTGGCAAGTTGTCATGACCTATAAAATAGAACAAAGGGCATAATATAAAAGACCACTTTCTAATCAGAATTTTAACCTAATTTGGAGCTGGAGGCTGTTGTGGAGAGCCCAAGGAGTCCCTTACCTTTTTCATCTCGTATTTCTTTTGTTTTGGATTTGATTCTCTCTATGAGTAACTAAATCCCTTTTGGTGGCTATTGGATGTAGCTAAACCTGAACATCATGTATCTGCTTTAATGTATGAATCTATGTTTATGCCTTCATATTAGTGTTTAAATTCCTTTGCTTAATGCTTGTTGTGGCTAGCACCCCCATAACTTGACTAGTGTTTTGGTATGCAATTGGAAAATTCGTATTAAAACCAGAACTGGAATTATTCACCTAGTAAGTCTTACATCTAGGAATAGGGTTTGATTTACTAGTAATCACATAATCCTTTATCTTAATGCAAGTTCATTAATCTAGGCCACCTAAGGAATTAGGGTCTATTAGTGGATTTAGGCTCTTGTCATCTGAGGAATCAGGGCTTGAGTAATTTTGTGGGTTGATTTTAATATTTGAAGCATAAACTGGATTTGTAGTCTTAGTATTGCATGAGGCTAAGGTTTAGTGAAGTCTAATCCCAACATTGTTCATCATATCTGAAAACCATCTGTTATTGCCTTCCAAGTGTTTGAGAAAATTACAAAAAGAGTTTGTTTTTCTTATGCTGTTAGTTCTAGCTTTTGTGAGTTTAGAACTCTCTTCAATCCAAGAATCCGCTTAGATAGTAATTGGTTTGGTAAGTGTTAGTAATTGTAGCAGTCCCCGTGGATACGATAAACCGGTCTTACCACCGTATTACTTGCACGACTGGGTATACTTGCTCAGAACCGTCAACAAGTTTTTGGCGCCGTTGCCGGGGACTGCGTCTCAATATTAGCATATCCATTTCGGTTACTAATTTAGGCAAAACAATTTTCTGTTATAATCTGTTTTCTGCAGTAATTTTCTATCCTGTTTTTGCTGTCATTTTTTTTCTGTCATAATTTGCTGCTCTGTTTCAGTTATAATCTCTTTTTCTTGCTCGCTTCGCTGTAATTTTCGGGTGTGGAGCTGTTGCGTGTTAACCTTTACTGCTAACACTCTTGTTTGCTAGACTGTTTGTGTATGCGAGGTACTGTCCCAGTTGACCACCTCCTCTACGACCCAGAAATTGAAAGGTCAGCTAGGGCGAATAGGAAGCAAGCAAGACAGCGGAATTTGTCAAGACAACAGGGAGAAGCACAAGAGGCATCCACCACTCAAATTTATCAAGAAGAACTCAGGATGGAAGGCAATGGTGAAGATACTCCACCCCGGAGGACACTTGGTGACTATGCCAATACAAATATCAACCGGCATGTCACTAGCATAGTGAGACCTCCAGTGAACTGCAACAATTTTGAAATCAAGCCAACTCTCATCAATATGGTTTCACAAAGTCAGTTTGCTGGGTTGGAGAAGGAAGATCCTAACAGTCATGTGTCCAATTTCCTAGAGTTGTGCGATACAGTGAAGATAAATGGTGCCTCTGATGATGCAATTCGCCTGAGGTTGTTCCCTTTTTCTTTAAGAGATAGAGCCAAGTCTTGGCTCCAATCACAACCAAGGGGGAGTTTCACTACTTGGAATAACCTAGAAGCAAAATTTCTAGCAAGGTTCTTCCCCACTTCAAGATTTGTCAAGACAAGGGGTGACATTATAAGCTTTGCTCAACAAGAAGGTGAGACTCTGCATGACGCCTGGGACAGATTCAAAGGCTTACTCCAGAGATGTCCAAATCATGGTTTTGATGATCTCACTCAGATGCAAACATTCTGTAATGGATTGAGGCCGTCAACCAGGTACATGTTGGATGCCTCAGCTGGAGGTTCCATGAATACAAAGACAAAGGAGAGGAAGCATTGGTTCTGATAGAGGCTATGGCATCAAATGATTATTTGATGCATCATGATCGGGGTCCCACATCAAGAAGGGGAATGTTGGAGTTAGACTCACAAACTGCACTGTTGGCTCAAAATAAGATTATGACACAACAACTTGAGTCACTCACCAAGCAACTAGCTCAACTCCCACAACAACTCCAAACTGTTCAAGGGACAGCCATGCCACCACAACAGGTAATGAGATGTGATTTATGTGGAGGTGATCATGATAATGGACGATGTGAGGCCACGCCTAGTTCCCATGAGGAAGCCAATTATATGGGGAACTATGGGCGGCCAGGCAACAACCAATTCTCTAACAACTACAATCAAGGGTGGAGGAATCACCCAAATTTTGGTTGGAAGCAAGATGCCGGTCAAACAAGCAAACCACAACCCACACCACCTCCTCAAGACCGGATTTCTACCCTGGAAAACACTCTTAATCAGTTCATGCAGGTGTCCATTTCAAACCAAAAGAACACCGATGCATCTATAAAAAATCTGGAAGTTCAAGTTGGGCAGATTGCAAAGCAACTAGCAGAACAATCCAGCAGCAGTTTTTCAGGAAACACTCAGCCAAATCCTAAAGAACATTGCAAGGTTATTGTGTTGAGGAGTGGTAAAAGGCTAGAGCAAGAAAGTGGTGAGCCTTTTGGGAAAAGTCAGAGAGAGGCTGAAGAAACAGAATTGAATGCTGAAAATACTGAACTGAGTGAAGAAACAGGTAAAGATGTTGTAGTTGAGGAGGAAGAAAAGGGCCGTGAACAAGACAAGAGGGAGAAGCTAGTGGATGAGAATTCAATATTGAGGAAGACCAAGAGTCAGATTTTGAAAGATGTAGGTAAGCCTCAAGTGATCCCATCTTATGTGAAGTTGCCATACCCTCATTTGACTAAGAAAAAGGAGAAAGAAGAACAATTTGCCAAGTTTCTGGATATCTTCAAGCGGTTACAGATCAACATACCTTTTGCTGAAGCACTTGAGCAGATGCCCACTTATGCAAAATTTATGAAGGAGTTGCTCACAAAGAAAAGAAAGTTTAAAGAAGGCGAGACTGTTGCCTTAACTGAAGAGTGCAGTGCAATACTTCAAAGGAAGCTACCTCCAAAGCTCAAAGATCCCGGTAGTTTCACAATTCCTTGCACTATTGGGAGTGTTGATATTGGAAAGGCCTTATGTGACTTGGGAGCGAGTATCAACTTGATGCCGCTTTCAATCTTGAACAAGCTTGGAGGTGGAGAGGTAAAACCAACAAGGATGGCTTTGCAACTAGCTGATAGATCAATCAAGCGTCCTTATGGTATTTTAGAAGATGTCTTGGTTAAAGTGGACAGGTTTATCTTCCCAAACAGATTTTGTGATCTTGGACATGGAGGAGGATGCAGAAGTTCCACTTATTTTGGGGAGACCTTTTCTAGCAACTGGTCGAGCCTTGATAGATGTGCAAAAGGCCAGCTTCGGCTCAGAGTGCAAGACGAAGAGGTTACCTTCAACGTATTCGAAGCTATGCATCGCCCTAGTGATGGAGAAAACTGTTTCCGCATGGACATGGTAGATATGGTGGCTAAGGAAGCATGTGCACATCAGCACCACTCCTCTATTCTTGAGAAGGTACTTGTGAATTCTATTGAAAATCTTGATGAGATAGAGGAGGAAGAGTTAGAAGAATGTTTGTATGATCTGGAAGCCCAACCTAAGCAACTTGCTGTCAACACTGTGAAGGAAGAGCTCAAGGAGGATGCAGTCCAAGAGAAGCTCCAACTAGAACTTAAGCCCCTACCTCCCCACTTAAAATGTGTTTTTGGGTGTGAATGATGAAAACCCTGTGATAGTGAGTAATGAATTGTCCCAATTAGAGGAGGAAAAACTTGTAAGGGTGCTTAGAGAACATAAGACAGCTATTGGATGGTCCATTTCCGACTTGAAAGGTATCAGCCCCACGTTTTGCATGCACAATATCATGATGGAGGCTGAATTTAAACCAGTGGTCCAGCCACAGCGGAGGCTTAATCCCACAATGAAAGAAGTGTGAAGAAGGAGGTGCTGAAACTCCTTGAAGCTGGAATGATATATCCGATTTCTGATAGTGCCTGGGTGAGTCCGGTACAGGTGGTGCCAAAGAAGGGTGGTATGACCGTCGTGCACAATGAGAAGAATGAGTTGATTCCAACTAGAACGGTCACCGGTTGGAGGATGTGCATCGACACGGAAGCTCAATCAAGCAACTAGGAAGGATCACTTCCCACTTCCATTCATGGACCGGATGTTGGAGAGGTCGGTAGGGCAAGCATACTATTGTTTCTTAGATGGTTATTCGGGCTATAACCAAATTGCGGTTAACCCGGAAGACCAAGAGAAAACTGCTTTCACATGCCCGTTTGGAGTTTTTGCCTATCGGAAGATGCCTTTCGGTCTTTGCAATGCGCCGGCGACATTTCAAAGGTGCATGCTTTCTATTTTTTCTGATATGGTAGAAAAGTATATTGAGGTTTTTATGGATGATTTCTCTGTTTTTGGTTCCTCATATGATAACTGTTTGGCTAACCTTGCTGCTGTGTTAAAAAGGTGCATGGACACCAATTTAGTCCTAAATTGGGAGAAGTGTCATTTCATGGTGCAGGAAGGTATTGTGCTTGGGCACAAAATTTCAGCAAAAGGAATCGAAGTAGATAGATCAAAGATTGAGGTGATTGAGAAACTACCTCCACCAGTGAATGTCAAAGGTGTGAGGAGTTTCCTTGGGCATGCAGGTTTCTACCGGCGGTTCATCAAGGACTTTTCAAGGATAGCCAAGCATTTGTGTAACCTTTTGAATAAGGACACCCCATTCTTGTTTGATAATGATTGTCTTAATTCATTTCAAATTTTGAAAGATAAGTTGATCACAGACCCCATTCTTATTGCACCCAACCGGGAGTCACCATTTGAATTAATGTGTGATGCCGGTGACTACGTGATTGGGGCAGTTTTGGGGCAAAGAAGGGACAAATTTTTCCATGCCATTCACTATGCCAGCAAGGTCCTCAATGAGAACCAAATCAACTATGCAACAACTGAAAAAGAGTTGCTAGCCATAGTGTTTGCTTTGGAAAAATTTCGTTCCTACTTGATTGGGTCACAAGTCACTTGTTTATACCGATCATGCTGCAATCAAATATTTGTTGACTAAATTAGATTCTAAACCACGCCTCATAAGGTGGATTCTATTGCTGCAGGAATTTGATTTAGTCGTCAAGGACAAAAAGGGCAGCGAGAATGTAGTGGCTGACCATTTATCTCGGCTTGTGAATAAAGAAGTGGCTGCTAAAGAGAAGGACATTCGGGATGAGTTTCCAGATGAGGCCTTATTGTTAGTACATGAAAGACCATGGTTTGCCGACATGGCAAACTTCAAGGCAAGCCAACATTGTCCCGCAGCACCTCACTTGGCAACAAAGGAAAAAGTTCTTCCGGGATGCCAACCAATTCATGTGGGATGACCCATTTCTATTCAAGGTTGGTCCGGATGGCTTATGGAGGAGGTGTGTGAGCCAAGAAGAAGTAAGGAAAATTCTGTGGCATTGCCATAATTCCCCATATGGTGGACATTACAATGGGGATAGGACAGCTGCCAAGGTCCTCCAATCTGGGTTCTTTTGGCCATCAATATTCAAGGACTCTTTCAATCATGTGAAGAGTTGTGACAAATGCCAGAGGACCGGGAACATTTCAAGGAGGGATGAGATGCCACTGCAGAATATATTGGAAGTTGAGGTGTTTGACTGTTGGGGCATTGATTTTATGGGTCCACTACCACCTTCATTCTTCAATCAATATATCTTGGTGGCGGTGGACTATGTGTCCAAATGGGTGGAGGCAATTGCAACACAGAAGAATGATGCCCAAACAGTGGTCAAGTTTATCAAGAAGAATATCTTTGCCCGGTTCGGTGTCCCACGGGTTCTTATCGGTGATGGAGGATCCCACTTCGCAATTCACAACCGGGAAATGTTCTGGCAAAATATGATGTGAGGCATAAGGTGGCGTCCCCATATCATCCGCAAACAAATGGACAAGCGGAGGTCTCCAACAGGGAGATTAAGAGAATTTTGGAGAAAACTGTGGCCACCTCAAGGAAAGATTGGGCCAAGAAGCTTGATGATGCCTTGTGGGCCTACCGGACTGCACTGAAGACTTCTGTGGGGTTATCCCCATTTCAGATGGTGTATGGAAGGGCATGTCATCTGCCCGTAGAGTTGGAGCATCGAGCCTTTTGGGCACTGAAGTTCTTAAATTTTGATGCTACTCTGGCGGGTGAGAAAAGAGTGAATCAGCTGCATGAGTTAGAGGAGATGCGCCTTCATGCATATGAGAATGCAGCCATTTACAAGCAGCGAGTCAAGACCTACCACGACAAGAAGATCGTGATGAAAACATTTCGGCCGGGACAACAAGTGTTACTGTTCAATTCCCGGCTGAGATTGTTTCCGGGCAAGTTGAAGTCTAAATGGTCAGGACCGTTCATTGTCAAGGAAGTTTCACCGCATGGAGCTGTGGAAGTGGAGGATCCTAGTTCCAAAAGGACCTTCAAAGTCAATGGCCAAAGACTTAAGGCCTACTTGGATGGTGACGTCGAAAGATTGATATCAGTTGTACGCCTTCATGATCCTTGAAGGCATCCACACGTCAAGCTAGTGACGTTAAAGAAGCGCTTATTGGGAGGCAACCCAAGTTTCTCTTCATTTTCCTTTTCTTTCTTTGAATTTGCCCTCTTGAATCATTTGAGATAATCAAGAGGAAAATATCCTAGGATAGGCTTGTTAAGTGTTTCATTCTAAAAAAAAAAAGAAAAAGAAGAAGTCAGAAACCATCATGGCCTGGCCGTGATGGAGTTCACGGCCGTGATAAACAAGACTTGAGAATCAGAAAGGATCACGGCCCAGCCGTGATCACCATCACGGGCGTGATGGCAGAATAAGGAAGATCAGAGGCCATCACGGCCTGGCCGTGATAGAGTTCACGGCCGTGACAGGTAGCCTGAGCAAGACAGAAACCATCACGGTCTGACCGTGATGGATATCACGGCCGTGATGTAGCAGGCACTCAAAAGACAGAAACCATCACGGCCTTGCCGTGATGGATATCACGGCCGTGATGGCCATTTTCCCCAAAGTCAGAACGCGTCACGGCTAGGCCGTGATGTACATCACGGCCGTGACGCGACACCCTTATATACCCCTGTTACGAAACCCTGCCCATTTTCTTCCCCACTCAGCCTCCCTACCCATTCCTTCTTCTGCACCTCTTACTCAGCCACCCTACCCATTCCTTCTTCTGCACCTCTTACGCAGCCTCCATAACAGCAACCCTTATCTCTGCCCAGCCACCCACGCAGTTCTCTCTCTCCTCTCTTGCTCACTTCCTCTGCAACTCCTCCCTTCCTCTGCATTTCTTCTCCTTCTTCTCTCACTCATCACGCTCCAACAAAGGCCACCAAAGCCCTCCAGAGAAACCCCTCGAAAAGCCATAAAAAAAAAAATCACTGGTACAGGGACAACTCAGCTTTCTGCCGATTTGGATATTGAAGATCTGGAACTATGGCCACCAAAAGGCAAAGGGCAGCCCGAGCCACGCGCACACGTGGGAGAGCAGGTAACTATCACTCTGACTCTTCGCATTCTGATCACGATCTTTGGTGGGTTTGGGATAATTTTTAGGGATAATGCTCAGCAGGAAAGGTTCAATGTCCTAAAAACTAGGAAACTAGTACAGACTAAATACCTGGATGATGCATGCATCAATACCCTAGGATTAGTCTCCGACATTGACTGGATGTTACAAAACATAGGGTGGAGCGTGTTCGCCGCACTGCACACCCCGCATATGCTGGCCCTACCTTGGAGTTCCCGAGCTCCCTGGATGCGGAAATTATCCAAGGGCCGCATTGCCAAGAAGGGCGGATCACATTCCGCCTCTTCAACCAGGGCTTCCAACCGACCCCCGGCAGAGTTTAATGAGATCTTTGGTTTGCCAGTAGGGGGTGATCGACGATTCCCCCTGGGGTTTAGTGCGCATGACTTCTGGTCAGTGTTGGACTATGAGGGCAGGCTATTTGACCCTCGGTTATCCAAATCCACAGCCTTTCTTAACCCGAGCATCAGGTACATGCACCGGGTCATAGCCAATACCTTATTTGGCCGGGGCGAGAGTGATGGATCCGTCTGCCAGGACGAGGTCTTTTTCTTATGGGCCATGCTCCACCCTGAGAGCAATATGGACACCAGGTCCTATTTGGCTAGGCACCTCCTAAAGGTTGCCAAGGGTACCAGTGGCTCTATTGTCATAGGTGGCCTCATCACCACCATATGCCACCATTTCAACTTTGATTTGGATGGTTTTGTGGCCGCCCCCGGACGGACCCGTATCACCTTGCAGGCTTGTGAGGCTATGGGGATGATCGTCCGGGAGGAGAACATCTACTGCCTGAAGCACCCCAGGCTGAGGCAGCCCATCCCTCTCCCTAACCCCCCACTGCTAGATGTATCTAACCCGGCCACTTGGAAAGTGCCGGTGGGAGAGGAGCCTCAGCCCATTAGGGTAGAGAGGCCAGTGAGCCCGCCACCGCAGGCTCGGCCGACTGGGCACCCGTCTTCCTCCGCTGCAGGATCGTCTTCTGAGGACCCCTATGCGCGGTTCGCATCTACTTTTGATACCATTTTAGCGAACCAGGAGCGCCTTATGGCTGAGCAGCGCGAGCAGAGAGCTATGCTCCAGCAGCTCTATGATTGGCATCTGAGCCAGCACCCACCACCACCTCGGTGATTCCTTTTTCCTTTTTAGTTTTCTTTTATTGTTGTTTTTCTCCTCCTTACGGCTTAACTGTTTACATTGGGGACAATGTAAATTTTTAAGCTTGGGGTGGGGATAGTTTGCATTTCGCATTGTTCATATTGCATTCATTTAGTTTTTGCATGATAGCTTTGCATGTTCACATGATTAGATTGCCCCTTGCCTGAATTTTGCATCCAATTGTGATTACCTAGTGCCAATTATTTTGTGACAGTGAATTAGGGAACCCAATTTGTTTCATTCTTGTGATATGGCTGCAAATATAGATGCTTGAGATAATCTGTGATAGTTAATAATTAGCATAGGGTTCTGAAGATTTGTGTCTCATTGAGTCTTGAACTACTAAAATGTGAGCTTTTGAGCCAAAGGGGTACTCACTAAACGTACCCCATTTTCTGTGTTAGAGTGTTATTCCTCCTGGGTTGTTTTCTCTAGAACTTGACTTGAGACCATTTTAAAGCTTAAAATTTTTGACAACATTTTTGAAAATGATTGAGGCAATAGGTATTTTTTCCGGCCTTCTGAGCTTTGAATGAATAATGCTACCCCTTTGTTGCCCAATTTTGAGCCTGAATGAATAAAATGCTTTTCTTGGTACCCTGAAATGTTTTGATAAATATGCTTGGTAGGATACCTTCTAAAGTATTACAAAAGGGTAGTTGAAGAAAGTATAGGATGAAAGAATCAGAAAAAAAAAAATTCTCTTGAGTTGAAAGATCTCCCCTTCTCCAAATAAAAGAAAAAAAAGAAAAAGAAAAATATATAGAGAAGGGGATGATAAAAAGAAATGAAAAAAAAAAAGAAAGAAAAGAAAGGTGGAAAAATGTATTGAAAACCCAAAAAGGGTACTTCAGAAGGTCATGCTTTGCAAATGTTAATTTGTTGTGTAGCCTTTTGAAATGTCCCTTTCTTGTTATCCCCACCTAAAGAATAAATCCCTTGGCCCCGTTACAACCAAATAAAAGACCTCTTGATTCTAAATCGTTTTCATTAATAAAGTAGAGATTTGGTTGATAGTCAAGCTTATAGTAGGATTCAGCCCTTGAGGAAAAATTGAGCGAATTGCCTTATTCCCTTAAACACTTGAGTGAGGGAGAAAAGAGAGCCAAGCAAATGAGCAAGCTTGGGGTGAGCTTCAGGTGAGCAAGAGTGCCAAACTCAGTGAGAATATGAGTCTAAGGAACCTAAGCCCCTAATTGGACTTGATCTGATTGTCTCTTGCTGAATTGTTTGAAATGCCTATTACTTGGATTAGTATTTTCTCGGGTTCTTAGTTCACTATCCATGTTCTGTTTTCTTCTTCTGGCCTTGGTGATTGCTTGAGGACAAGCAATTGAATAAGCTTGGGGTGATTTGATAGTGTGATTTTACATGATGTTTGCTGTACACTTTTGCATGCATATTTCATATAGATTAGGCGTTATTTAGTTTATTTTGTTAGATTTTCCCTTGGAACGGGTGAGGTTGGTTTTGTGTGTTGTTTTGCAGGAATTCAAAGAAAAATGCTCAGAATAGCCATGACGGAGCTTGGAGGAAGACAGAGTCTCAAAAGTGCAGAAAAGGACCCAGGCAGAGAGCATCACGGCCTGGCCGTGATGACCATCACGGCCGTGATCAAGCAGAGCAGGAAAGGGAGCAAAAGTCAGAAGCTGTCACGGCCTGCCCGTGATAAGCATCACGGCCGTGACAACCAGACAGAATTGGTCACGGCCTGGCCGTGATGAATGTCACGGCCGTGACAGAGGAGAAGTTGAAGCGTTTCCCAGGCAGAGAGCATCACGGCCTGGCCGTGATGAGTGTCACGGCCGTGACAGAGGAGAAGTTGAAGCGTATCCCTGGCAGAACCTATCACGGCCTGGCCGTGATGGCCATCACGGCCGTGGATCGGCAAGTTCTCCGACCTATAAAAGAGACCAAAGGGCAGAATAGAAAGGACCACTTCTCGTAATCAGAATTTTAACCTAATTTGGAGCTGGAGGCTGTTGTGGAGAGCCCATGGAGTCCCTTACCTTTTTCATCTGTATTTCTTTTGTTTTGGATTTGTTTCTCTCTATGAGTAACTAAATCCCTTTTTGTTGGGATTGGATGTAGCTAAACCTGAACATCATGTATCTGCTTTAATGTATGAATCTATGTTTATGCCTTCATATTAGTGTTTAAATTCCTTTGCTTAATGCTTGTTGTGGCTAGCACCCCCATAACTTGACTAGTGTTTTGGTATGCAATTGGAAAATTCGTATTAAAACCAGAACTGGAATTATTCACCTAGTAAGTCTTACATCTAGGAATAGGGTTTGATTTACTAGTAATCACATAATCCTTTATCTTAATGCAAGTTCATTAATCTAGGCCACCTAAGGAATTAGGGTCTATTAGTGGATTTAGGCTCTTGTCATCTGAGGAATCAGGGCTTGAGTAATTTTGTGGGTTGATTTTAATATTTGAAGCATAAACTGGATTTGTAGTCTTAGTATTGCATGAGGCTAAGGTTTAGTGAAGTCTAATCCCAACATTGTTCATCATATCTGAAAACCATCTGTTATTGCCTTCCAAGTGTTTGAGAAAATTACAAAAAGAGTTTGTTTTTCTTATGCTGTTAGTTCTAGCTTTTGTGAGTTTAGAACTCTCTTCAATCCAAGAATCCGCTTAGATAGTAATTGGTTTGGTAAGTGTTAGTAATGGTAGCAGTCCCCGTGGATACGATAAACCGGTCTTACCACCGTATTACTTGCACGACTGGGTATACTTGCTCAGAACTGTCAACAGGTGCACGTAAGTACATTTTATTTATAAGTTAAGTACGTAATTAATTTTTAAATACTATGATTATTAACATGTTTTTCCAATATATTAGGTATCTGCATCGTATGTTAGTCGATCAGGGTAACCTCGCCCTTTATGGGTTCATTGACCCCATGTTCATTCAGGGGTGATGTTCTCCTAGCATCGGAAGACCCGGTCACTACCATACGTGATATACTTGCCCGAGACGATCATCAATTCTATCTTGCGCTTTATCTCAATAAGTAAGTACCGGTTATTTAAGTATACCTATATATGACTTAGTCACTAATCTGTTCGCAAATACAGCCTGCATTGGCAATCGTTGCTCTTGTACCCAAGAATGAACGTCGTGGTCTTCTTCTACTCATTCGGAAATAAGCGGCGAATCAATCGAAGACGATCATCGAAACGTAAGCATTAAAATACTTTATAATCAGTAATGCAGTTGTTTTAATTATCTGAAATCTATTAGATATACTTTAATTAATGTTTTTGTCATGATAGGTCTATTAATGCAACCCACATGTTGCGTGGTGAAAGGCGTACTCGGGCTATCAGATGGATTATTCCCAGCGTAAGATATTTATTAGTTCAAATGCATCAAATGCAGTGGGTACAATAATTGATTTCTATTTTATTTAATTCCTCATATTCTAATTGGGTTTCATTTGTACGTAGTCACGTATACAACGTGGGTCATGGGAATGTGGCTACTATGTGATGCAGTGGATGTTGGAAATTATCTCCTCCGGGATCACTGAAAGATGGCACGAGGTAAATGTTAATTGACACAATTAGAAGTAATAGTATAGTTTCGTTATATGTTTTATGTTAGTTTATTACTTAAAAGATATAATATTTTGTCCAATTAAACTTGCAGATATTCAACAATCCAACTCCATTAACTGATTCCGACATCAACAACATAAAGAGGGGTTGGGCAACTTTCTTTCTTGAAGTGTACCAACCATAGTTTGTATATATGTAGTTAGTTTAAAAACTTATCATGTACTAGCTATTACTTTTGACTGATTATATATATTTTGATATGAAATCTATAATATATCATGTAGCTTTTTGGTTTCTAATTATTTTTGTTGTCTCTGAATGTAATTGAACGTATATATATATGTATTGTTCGTAATAAATTCAATATATGTTAGTTGTGTTGAGAATATTTACAGTATGTTATTCTGGTATATATTGATCTGCATTACTGAAACAGGGGGAAGGAATGATAGAAATGTAAATAATAGGAAAAAAAAATGAGACTTTACACATCGGTTTTATTAAAACCGATGTGGAAATTTCACTTTACACATCGGTTTTATATAAAACCGATGTGTAAAGTGAAATTTCACAATAGGATACCAATTGACAAATTATTTTTCCACATCGGTTAAGAGTTAACCGCTGTATAAAATATTATAAACATCGGTTATAAAACCGATGTGTAAAGTGCCAATAAACCACATCAGTTGTTTCAACATCAGTTTTAAAACCGATGTGTAAAGCCAAAAATAACCGATTTGGAATCCCTTTTCTGCACTAGTGCCGGGCGGGTTGGCCCATTTTGTCATCTATATAATTCTTTCTTCTCCATGCTATCAGTCAAATTCATGTTACTTTCTCTGATTCAGTAACTGCCTCTCCCTCTAGTTTTAAACTTCACTATTTTTTTTCTTTATCATTCATCATACTATATTTTTGAAAAGGATGACTTAAATTTGAAGCACCTTACAAATTTCCATTAACAATTTTTTACAACTCACTACAGAAAATATTTACCTAATGATCACTATATATATCTATTACATTTAAACCTCTAATTATTAATTATTAAACATGTAGTGCGAGAAAGCTTGTTCCAAGACTTGGATGAAAGCCAGTAACTCCTTGAACAAAAAATCAAACACACACGAGAGAACACAACCACACGGGAAATATAGTAAACACAAGGTGGACAACAACACCTCTTAGAACTCATTCTCCAGGTCAAGCTCGCTTAACTGTGGAGTTCTTAAGTGATGGGCTTCCGAAAATAATATGCATCTTGTTTGCATAGGTAGTACCAATCAATTCATATAAGCCATCCTCAACTGTATAATCCCATACCTACACAGTCTCAGGATCCCTCACATTCGGGTGTGTAATCGGTTCATTCATGTGTCCCTCCGCCTAGAAGCCTGCCAGGAGCCGCTCCTTGTCCGTGCCTTCTTGCACCGGCAATCACTCCCCGCCCTCATCGGCACCCGGGTGTTACACTACCTCCCATTGGAAAAAATTCTTTCTTTAACTCCAAACCCAACTCCACTAACCCTTTTCCCAAATTCATAAATCAGTGACCTTTGCCATTTTACTTTCTATTAGTGTATAGCTGCCTATTAAACATTGTGCCCATTAGGCATCCCTCAACTCATGGATCATGCCACTAAGAATAATCGGTCATACACCCCCACTAATATTTTAATTGACTCACTAAATCAGTTTAAATGAAAACTTGAATTTTCATTTACCAAAGAATTTATTTCAACCCGCCACTTTGAGCTTTTCCTCCCTCTTCCTAAAAGCCATCCAATCTCCCCATATTCGTGAAACAATATCCCACAACGCTTACCTTTAAGTCCTCATACTCCACAACCACTTCCCTAGCAATGCGAAATCAAAAGCGCTAATATTCTTGACATCAATGTTTTAAAAATCGGACTGGTTATTGAACGAGTGGAGACACTCGTTTAAGGTTCAATGGTTCAAGGTGGACTGTGCCACGTTGTTGTGGACTGTGTCACGTTGTTGTGGTCTGTGTGTCCTAATCACGTTGTTGTGGACTGTGTGTCCTAAACATGTTGTTATGAATGTTGTTAAAGGTGAATGTTGTTTTCTATGACCACAAGCCTAGGACTGGTGCATCGGTCTCGGGCGTTGTGATTGAGCATTCGGACTGTGTGTCCTATGTTTCTAAGTTTTCAAGTGATGGGGAAATAATGATTAAGTCGTTAGCTTTGAGCTGCGACAGCGAAAAAGAATGAACACAAAGAAAACCTTTTGAATAAAATATTTTCTCATATGCTTTTCCCCAAGCGGATGTGCCTTCTTACATATCAGATACAAGGTGGTATCTGGGAGTCAATCCATGTGACCAGTTCAGAGGCACATGTGACGCTGCTCGTCCTGAGACCTTAAATGCATGAGGGTATGGAGGCAACTGCCCGGTGGGCTAGAGATTGACCAACTCTAATTCTTCTCTAGTGGAAAACAGTGTTGATATCTCATGAGATTAAGTTAGAGCATGATATTGAAGTGCCATGCGTATTTTCAAAGGTTGACTGTGTGGGTTTGAGACCCTTTGATATAACACTGTTATGTTATGTATATGCATGATTTAACTGCTTATATGATTGTGTGATCTATGTATCATGTATATGGTTGTTGTGGGATATATCTTATGACGGTATCTCACTCTTGCACATCTGTATGTTCTGTTCTTTTCTTCTTGTACAGGGTATGCACGTGCTTTTAGATTGATCTGAGCGTTCCCTTGGCACAGTCGAGCTCGAGGAGTGAAGTGTTTGATCATGCTGGGACGACAGGGAGCTGGACTATACATGAAGGTACGACGCCCGCGAGGTATCGAGGACCAGTCACGACTACCGAGACGAATGCTAACGGAGTGACCATACGAAGGATTCATACCGTCGAGACGAGGACTGTGATGCTTCCACCTCCATGGTACTACCTTCATACGCTACAAGTCACCAGTCTCCTTCATGAGCATTTTGATCCAGTTGAACCGCTTGCGGAGGATCTAGTGGAGGAGGATCCCGAAGAGGATCCCGAGGAAGAACCTCTTGAGTTGATAGAGGTCGAGGAGGAGGAGGAGGACCTAGAGTACCATCTGCAGGATCCTGGCGATGACGACGTCCCTATCGACGATGGCTTTGACGTTATCAATCCGGCATCTAATATCTCGTCTAAGGGTAGCGTCTATGGTCACTCTACATGCAGGAGGCATTGGTAGATCATTCGTCGGCTTTTGGAGTTGTCCCGATAGTCCCTAGGCTTTTAGAGCCATCTTTTGAGTCTTGTACCCAGTTCCCTATCCTCGGTTTGATGTTTCCTTTTTACCTGTTTCTTCAGTAGTTGTTTTAGCGTATGTTGGCCAGTTCGACAAGGGCTGTCTTGTAATCAAACCTAAGACCCCAAGTGAGACAGTTATATTTATATGTGTGATGTTGATTTTCATGTTCTGAGTGTTCATCACCTTTTCTTAACTTCTTTTAACAAAAAAATAAATAAATAATGAGTACCCTTTTTCAGTAACCTTATATAAAAGGTTATTTTTCCGAAGGTGACCAATGTTTAAATAAGTTTCTTTTCTGCAACGGGTAACCATGTGATGCCGGGTTTTAGGGTGTCGCATTATGTATATGTATTTTTACAACTTATCGATGGACTTTTATGTACTTAAAATATATTTTTCAAAAAAAATGAAAAATAAAAGATGACCATCTCGAACTAGTTCTGATCATCGGGTTTTGACCGATTTTCACTGGTTTTGGACCGGTTCTTGACCGATTGCTACCGGTTATGAAACCAGCCGATTTTGGGGATTCAATGTATCGGACACCTGACTAATTCCAGGTCCAAAAGATTGAATCGATCGATCCGCTCTAGTTTTCAAAACAATGCTTGACACCCAACCCAACCACCTCTCATTCCTTATAAACATAATTCCAAGCTAACCAGTGTTTCTTTTTCTTTCCTTTAACACCCGCCCCCATAATAAGAAATTTTTAAAGTGGTGTTGTAGAGTAGAAATGATACCTTTAGGGGCTTTAAAGAAAGAGAGAAAGGATATCAGTCTGGAATACAAGACTTACTTTAAAAGAACCACTCTATTACCCAGAAAGATATGTTTACAGTTCCACAAAGACAACCTTCTTCTTACCTTTTCGATCACTGTCTGCCAAGTTGTTTTTCTCCTTGAATCCGCACCAATGGGAAATATTAGGTACATGAAAGGTTACTCATCAACTTTGCAATTCAGCATCTGTGAAGTTTCTTCGAGCCCTAGTTAAATCATCAGCATTAATACCCAGTAGCTGGCTCTTATAAAAATTTACCTTCAGTCCTAATGCTAACTCAAACAGTTGCAATATTTATTTAATATCTCAAGCATTTTGGAAATTACTCTTCTCACCAGTAATCAGAGTATCACCAGCAAAGTATAAATGTAAAACTCTTTGCTCCTGCTCACCCAACTTATAGTGATACCAATGAAAAATCCCTGAATCTTGGACTCCTGTGTCACACCCCGTTTTTCGTATAAGCGATTGTTGTGTATGACTTGTTTGCCTAGGACGGTCTAGAAAGGGCTAAGTGGGATTTTTAGTGAGAAATCGGTTCCTGATGCATGAGCACACCAGTGCTCATGTGTCAGTATGCCCATGCTCAAGTTGTGTCTTGTGACTGTTTGAGTCACAAGCACGACCGTGCTTAATTGGAGGCACGGTCGTGCAAGGGATTGGTGTCACAATGGTGCTAATGTAAGCACGCTCGTTCTTAGTGGGGTGCACGACCATGCTCGGGTCTCAGAGTTTATAAATAGATCAGTAGCGAGAAGATTACTGTGTTAAACCATATTTTGGCACATTGGGCAATCCTAGTGTGGCAGAAACCTCTTCTCTCTTCCTTCCCTTGAACCCCTTGAAGTTCTTGGTGTTCTTGCTCTAGTTTTGGGATAAAAGTAATGTGATAGTGTCGTTTAAGGTAACGTCGTCTTCCCTCTCTCTTAGTCTCTTTTCTATTATTAGATCTAGAGACTAATTGGTTATCCTCTTCTTGTTTGGCCAAGGCTTGAGGAACTCGTCGAGCCGCTCGAGGGAACGTGTCTAGTTTGCCAACGTTATCGTTGGGGAATCTTCATACCAGGTATGTGGAGAAGGAATAGTGTGAAAATGTAGGCTTGGGGTAGCGTAATGAGTGTTGATTATTGGTTGTTGTGCTCTTAACGAGTGTTGATTGTTGAGGATGTTAATGCCAACAATGATGTTAAGACATTAAAATATGCTAATAATAATAATGAGAATTAAGGGATGTTTTCCCAGTTGTTCATAAGATATGAATGTAGTATGAGAGGTAAGGTTATGTTCATAGGGCTTAGTAAAAGACCCTAGGATTGATTAGTGAGTGTTATAGGGACATTAATAACGAATATATGATTAAAGGATTAATTCCCCATGATGATAAGACATGAATATTAATGAAGAATAGTTAAGATTAATGAAGCTGATGTTCAATGGATTAGTAAAAACCAATAGGATTAATCTGTGAACTGTCCCAAGGATTTGGGAAAGGTTTTCTAAACCAATCTACCCAGATCAGTACGTCCACGCTCCATTGAGCACGCCCGTGCTCAGAAGTCAGCACTGTCGTGCTTACCTGCAGGTCTAGCACGCCCGTGCTGAGGGTGAGCATGCCCGTTCTCACCTGACCAGAAAAAAACCAAAATGTTGAAATAGGGGTGTTCACCCCAAACACTTAAAAGACTTAATAAGATACCAACGAAACATGAAGACCAAAAGACAAGTGATAAGATGTTGTACCTTGGTAGCCTAGTGGCTAAGGGGACCTTGATGCATGATGGTCAAGGTGGTAATCTCTAGTGCTTAATGGCTAGAGTGTTAAAGATGATGATGTACCTTGGTAGCCGAGTAGCCAAAAGGGCCTTGAAGCTTGAAGGTCAAGGTGGTAATCTCTGGTGCCGGACGACCAGAGTGTTTAAAAGATGAATACAAAACGATAACGATAATCCTCGATAGCCGAGTGGTCGAGGTGTTGATGGTGATAAACTTAGGTAGCCTAGTAGCCCAAGCAGAGGTGGTGGTTGTTTTTGTGTGTTGTGTTGAGTATGCATTCACGCATCGGAGATGTTAGTGGAGGATGTGATACATAGGGGAGGTCGTCCGCGTGTAAGACGATCCGGCCACCCATGCTGATTCATCCGAGAATTAGGTGAATCGTGCGCCCCCGCGATGGCGCATCCGAGAATAAGGTGTGTTGGCTATCCTAGGGGTCCACCCATGGTAAGGTGAACTTCCCCGGCGTTGGTGCTTATTGGCTAATATGGAGATGTAACTCTGAAGTTGACTTCCTGAGATAGGTTGGATCCACATGCATAATGGAGTAATGGAGAAGCGTTGCATTGCTTAACATACACGTTTGAATGATGATAATTGTTATGTTATATTTGTTTTTTGTTATAACATGCTTGTTTGATGTATGCTCGCCTTGCTAACTACTTCCTTGCCATTATATTCATATATATGTTTCTTACTCCCTATCTCTTTGTTTCTTGTTTGTGGAATGTATCTTTTATGCAGAGGCTGGTGACCAGCCAGTTTAGGGGTGACTCTGAGGAGCCGTGACTTGTAGTTAGGATTTTCTACTTTTCAGTAGTTTAGTTATGTTTAGTTTCAGTTTGTTTATCCGAGTTGTTTATCAGATTGGTTATACCAACTTTGTAGTGTGACATCGGGGTTGGGTTCGTTATGGTTTTGTTTTTATGTTATGTTTCTTTATAAACATGTGCTGGTTTTTCTGCGTTATGTTACAATACGGCAGTCTCTGTCCGATTTTTAATATTATGATATTATTTGCATGTGTTCTTTCCCTTTTTATATCTGTGTTATCGCTTTTGAATACATGTGGGGTAGAGGGTGTTACATCCTGAAACATTATACTTAAACCTTCTGCAACAATGAGAAGCAAGAAAGGAGAAAGGGGATCTCCTTGTCTTAATCCTATCCCAACACTAAACGTCTCGGTTGGACTCACATTAACTATTTTAATTATACTATATTTATATGATTATAACCAATGTATTAAAGCTAAGTAACTTTAGTTGTTCTCGAAATTAACACACTTAATTTTACCTTATGTATTAGTACAAAGAGGTCTAGACATTTTTCCATGTATCAATAATCATTTTACCGAAAGAATCAAAGATTCGGTCTTGGTCTTGGTTTGTTGCTAGAACTGTTGCTTCTAATATGTATTCTTCATATTGGTCTTGTAGTCCGATTAAATATGTTAGGCCTATTTGTTAAAATTTTTGGGCTTTGTTTCTGACTCTCTTGTATAAAGGTTAGAGTATCTTTTGTACTCCCTTTAATATACTTTTGCCTATCACTGAAACTTGAAGATTTCAAGACTTGCGATGTGCCTAACTCTTTTTTTTTTTTTTTGCAATCCCAACATTAGACTTTTGATTTTCAGTTTAGGAGAAGTTGTTCCCCCTTCATATGATAAGATGTCATTAAAATTACTCACTACCTATCTAATGACGGGCCTAATTAATGGCAACTTTGTTCTTGAGGCTATATAAATTCTATTTCCATTGATCCATTTCTTATGCATGTGGTACTTCCATTTTCACTTGTTGATGCCGTGTAGAATGTCCATTTTCTGTCTTTTCATACCATTCCTTTTCTTTACCTAGTATGAAAAGAAAAGGTACATACATTAATATCAAATTCAAATAGTCTCTCTAAAAACTTGTTATTATTTGAGTTATAGTTCTTTGACATCTTTTCATAACCTTTGTTTTCAAATACAATAATGAAGTTGACACAGGCAAACACAAGAAGGGGGGTTGAATTGTGTTTGTTAATAATTTTCGAAAACAACCTTTTAAAACAGTTTTTTGCACTCAAAAAGTTAGTAAAAGCAAATAAAACTGAAGAGTTTAGGGATAGAAGATTCACGCAAGAGATTTTATCCTGGTTCACTCTATTCCAACCAAGAGCCACGTCCAGTCCCTTCGACTTGAAGGATTTATTCACTATTTCTCCAAAAAGATTACAACCAAGTATTCAACACCTCTACAGGCTACAAGTATTCCTTTCTTACCAAGCCTCTTCGGGCTCTAACTCTAACAAAGAGATTTAATGTTTGATCTTCTTAACTCACTATGTGTGAGAATATGACTGTTTAAGATCAGTTGAATATTACAACAATATTCAAACTAAAAAATACAGACTCTTGCTCCTGAAAGAATAATGAAATGAACGATTATCAAATGGAAAAAGTTCAGCTAGCAAGATTGTGCAGGCAAGAGTTCTTTTTCAGTATCTGAGGTCTTCATTTTATAGCGACCTACTTTTTCTCTTGTATTTCTTCAACGGTTACTTTGAATAATCCTGTTTAGAGATAGCATTTAATGCATGATATCCATTGTGACTGATAGCTTGATTGTCGCAATGCTGAATAGTACAATTGGTTATCGAGGTAGCATGAATTTGGAGGTTCGCTCCTCTGAGTATTGCAGCTTGAGCACTTGTTGTTCCTCTTTTGTGTATAATACAACTTTTTCAGTCATAAAGTTGTCATCGTACAGATCGTTTTGCAGTATCTTAATGTACGATTCTGCTTTTTGCATTTCTTGATTGTACTATGTATCTTTTACAACAAGTTAAAATATTAAAGCGAGGTAAAACAATTGTGAAGTAAAAATATTCTATTGAAATTAATATCAATCATTTGAAATAAATATACTAGATTCTGATTGCATTTAATTTATTCAAAGATGGATTTCGTCTATAAAGAAACTCCGTCTAGTCATTCATATGAGAGTCCAAGTCTGTCCTATATTTTACTTAGCTCGCCTCGATGACGTGGCATGTCCTCTTATCTATCAAGTATTTGGACTTGCTATCCCTTAATGAGTTATAAAGATCTCCGTCTAGTGATGTGGAGGTTAGAGCTCGTCTACTAGATTACTTTGTGTTTTAGTTCCTTTATTTCAACTAATTACTTCCGTCTGCTTACGTGGCAAGATGGACGCGCTTATTTTCAAGTCTTTGGACGTGAAGTACCTAACAAGTAATTAATTTAGGTATTTATCTAACAATTTTGTAAAGCCTCGTCTACTAAATTAAATGACTAAGAAACTTTAACAAAGTTTTTGAGCAGATCTGTCTATAGGGGTGGACGCGAATATTTCATAGAAAACTTATCCTAAGTTTATTTTACTTATATTAAAGTGTTCCTGCATAATCGAAAGCACATGTTAGATCTCAACTAACACTTTGCCAATCAAATTTAATCCTTTTGTTAGCATCAAAACTTAGAGATAATTAAATCCAAAACCACTTTGGTTCCAACAAATAACTCATCAAAATTTAGTTGCTTCAATATCATCTAAATCATTTGCACTTGTTCATGATTGTTTTCCAATTTGATGCACTTATTTACGGTTTAAAATACTTCGACAAGTGCCTACTTGTTTTGAAAGGCCAAAGATTTTTTTATTAAAAAAAAGGGACAACGAAAGAAAACACTTCAAAATTTTGTGGTAGATGATATTATTACTCGAGCACATTTATTTTTCTAATCATATGGTATAGGCAGTATTGAAGATTTGTATTAGAAAATCATCCCTAATTTTTGCAATGTTATTCATATTTGATATTTCACATGTGTACTAGTGTTCAGAATTTTTAAATATTATTATTATATCAATTGATCTATCAATATGTCCTTTCCATTATTGTTATTGGTACATCTCGAGATGGATTTATCCCGACTTTGTTAAAGTATTTAAATATGACTTGATGATTTTTGTATTGCTTTTAGAGATATAACTTTAATAGTAATAGTAGATAACTTTAATGTACCGGTACCACTGTAATCATTGGAATGGGGCAACTAGCCCTCGGCCTAAAAGTTTTTCCAACAAAAAGAAATAATAAAAAAAACTTTACAACATCTTTTCTTCTACAATCACCCTTTATTTACAATAAACAAGAGAAAAAGAATGACACATTTAAAGGCATTTTCTTGAATATATTACGCATATTGTTTACCGTATCCTTAATATTAAATTTCTAATCATCATTTTTGTATGTTAACAAACATCTAATTTTTTTATAGTACCACACATCTGTAATTTGGAACAGAAAAAAAATTCCACAATAAATATAGAAAAATCAACAATAACAACACAAATAATTCTTATACTGATAAACAACGAAGGCTGCATGAATCAAGATCAAGAGCAAAATGTTTATGCAAGTTATTTTAACAACACAATAATCTTATTTAGGAGTTCATAAATGGAGAGTTTCATGCACCCTTCAAGATTGTAAAACCAATGTGCTAGAGATGGAATGTCGTCCTGACTCCAAACATCCTCGAGGCAATGATATATATTCTCGTTCCCTATTTTTGTGCTATTATTCTTGCACTTAATGCATTCTTCTCTTTGACAAAACATAAGCCTTCCGAAACACAAGAAATCCAATTCCTTTTACAGGTCTCGAACATTGAAGAACACAATGGATCTATCATGAAGTCTATCATTTTCTGCTTGAACTCAAAAATCTCTATCTTGTTGCTGCCAGTTACTAGAAAATCATCCACATAGAGACATACTATCAATGAATGTACAATTTCAGAGTTATAGACATAGCCACCACATTCATTTGTGCATTTGACAAAATTCTGCTGTTGTAGGAAGCTGTCAATTTTCTTGTTTCAAGCTTGAGGAGTCTGTTTCAGGTCATACAGTGCCTTTCTCAGTCGATACACTTTATCTTCTTGTCCACTCACTTCAAGGCCATGTGTCTGACATATATAAACTTCATCTTCCATGGCCCATTTAAAAATGTTGATTTCACATCTAATTGATAAAATAACCACCCTTTGTGACTTGCAGTTGCAACTACAAGTCTTATTGTTTCAATTCGAGCAACTGGGGCAAACACTTCATGATAGTCCAAGCCAAACTTTTGTAGAAATCCTTTGGCTGCCAATATGGCCTTGTACTTAGCTACATCACCATTAGGCTTTGTTTTGATTTCATAGACCCACTTCACTTCAATTGATCTCCTTTGTTGAGGCAAAGAGACTAATTCCCAGGTCTTATTTTTATCAATGGACCTCGGATCCCCCTTCTTTTCATTCATACAATTGGATTCTTGCAAAGCCTCTTCACAGCTTACTGGTTCTGAGAATAGAGCATAATGCACCAAATTCCCTTCATTGTTTACTACTATATCAGGGAATATTGCAGAGTCTTGTAGCCTTTGTGGTAGCTTCCTTGCTCTATGTTGCCTTCTAGTCACCATTGTGGTAGCATCACTATTTTCATCATCTTGATCACCTTCAACATTCACCACTACACTTTTCTCATTTGTTGCTGGCGACACTATTTCCTAATTTCAACTCTTGGTTTCATCCACTTTCACTTCTCTGTTGATAATTATTCTATTTCCTTTTGGACCGTACAACTTGCAGACACTTGTTGGATGATATCCAAGGAACACCATCTTCTCGGCTCTATCATTCAGCTTCTTCCTAGGTTGTTTAGGAACATGCCTAATGCTTAGAGAGCTAAATATTCTGAAATGGCTCATATTAGGCTTGATTCCTGACCATGCTTCTTCATGTGTGATGCCACTAAGACTCTTTGTTAGACTTCTATTTAGGATGCAGGCAGTAGTTGACACTGCCTCGCCCCAGAAATAATGAGGCGATTTCTTCCCTTTCATCATGCTTCTAGCCATGTTCAAGAGAGTTATGTTTCTCCTTTCTACTATGCCACTGTGTTGTGGTGTGTATGGAGATGTCACCTCATGGACAATTCCTTCTTCTTCCCAAAATTTATAAAACTTATGTGAGGTGTATTCACCTCCTCCATCTATTCTAAGTATTTTAATCACACTGTCACTATGTTTCTCAGTCATCACTCTGAATTTTTTTTAATAAAAAAACGTCAAATACATCAATTTTTCTTTTGATAAGGTATATGAACATTTTTTTAGTATACTCATCAATAAATGAAACAAAATATTTGTTACCTTCCAGTGACATCACTTCAAAGGGGCCACATACATCAGAACTAATCACCTCAAGCTTCTTAGTTAATCTCATTGGAATCTGTGATTTGAAAGAATTCCTAGGTTGCTTGGGTTCACAACATTCTTCACACAACTGCTATGGAACTTTAATAGAGGGAAGACCATGCACCATATTTTTGTTAGTCAATAGGCTAAGGCTTCTAAAATTTAGATGCCCAAACCTTTGATGCCACATCCAGCTTGCATCATGAACTGCAGTGGCTAAACACTGACGTTCCATGGTTTGAATACCAATCTTGAAGGTTCTATTTTTTTACAAAAGAGCCTTCAGATTAGCATTCTTTCATCGTCAAACACCTTCAACTGACCCTGCTCCATATTCATTGTGAAGCCTTTATCCCGTAGCTGTCCAAGACTCAATAAATTGTTCTTCATGTTGGGAACAAAAAGAACACTTCCTATGAAGGATGCTTCCCATCATTCCTTTGAATCATCACTCTTCCAACACCCTCGGCAGTTATTGTACTATTATCAGCAAATTTGATATTGCTTTTCACTGTTACATCAAGATCCACAAGCCATTTTCTATGGCCAGTCATATGATTGGAGCATCCTGTATCTAGGTACCACAAATCAGAGCCAACATCATCTGAATTTGTAGTTGCCATCAACAAGACCTTATCAGAGTCAGATTCTTCATCATGAGCTAGCTGATCTTCATCATGCTTTCTTGCCTTTACACTCATCAGCAAAATGGCCCTATTTTTTACAGTTATAGCATTGTATATCTTTCTTGATCATCGTTACTGCTTTGACCATTTTCTTGATTCCTCCCTTTATTGCTCTTCCACTTTCCCTTTCCTTTATAATTCCATCATCCATCACTGTTTTCTTACTTGACTGAGCTTGTAAGGCTTGCTCAATCTTCACAGAACCACTTCCATTAGCATTAACTCACGGGCTTCAAGTGTTACTTGCAGCTCTTCTACCTTCATCACTTATAGATCTTTGGACTCCTCAATGGCTACCACCACATGATCAAATCTTGGAGTTAGAGTCCTCAACGCTTTCTCAAGCTTGTAAGGTTTGATCAATCATCACAGAACCTCTTCCATTAGCCTTAACTCACAGGCTTCAACTGTTACTTGCAACTCTTCTACCTTCATCACTTCTAGATCTTTGGACTCCTCAATGGCTACCAGTCTACCACCACATGATCAAATCTTGGAGTTATAGTCTTCAACACTTTCTCAAGATTGTAAGGCTTGCTTAGTCTTCACAGAACCTCTTCCATTAAGCCTTAACTCGTTGGCTTCAAGTGTTGCTTGAAGCTCTTCTACCTTCATCACTTCTAGATCTTTGGACTCCTCAATGGCTACCAGTCCACCACCACATGATCAAATCTTGGAGGTAGAGTCTTCAACACTCTCTCAAGCTTGTAAGGCTTGCTTAGTCTTCCCAAAACCTCTTCCATTAAGCCTTAACTCGTTGGCTTCAAGTGTTGCTTGAAGCTCTTCTACCTTCATCACTTCTAGATCTTTGGACTCCTCAATGGCTACCACTACAAGATCAAATCTTGGAGTTAGAGTCCTCAACACTTTCTCAACTATCATCACTATTGACAATTTCTCACCACATGATTTTATTTGGTTTGTGAGAGTTATCAACTGAGTGAAGTATTCACCAACACTTTCTTGGTCATTCATCTGTAACAATTCATACTGGCTTCTAAGGGTATCCAATTTCACCTTTTTAATTTTTCAGCACCCTCATAGAATCTTGCAAGACTATCTCATGCTTCTTTTGTAGTGGATGCAAATGAAATCTTCTCCCAATTATCTGGATCAACACATTGATGGATGATGAAAAGAGCCTTGCTATCTTTTTTCTTGTGATCACGATGAGTTGCCTTTTGTTCATCTGTTGGAATCTTCTCAAGTTCTTTACATCATCAATCACGATTTCCAGCATGTCTTGAAACCGAAAGAGCACCCTCATTTGAGAACTCCATCAACCATAAATCTTGGTAGTCATAATAGGTAGATTTACAGGATAGTTGACATTCATAGATGTAATGATTCTTGCTGCAATCAGAATCGAAACACAGCTCTAGATACCAATTTTTTTGGAACAATCATAAACTCACACACTGATCTCACTCTCAATTATGCACACTCAATATAGAGAATAGAAAGAAGAAAGCAATGTATCACACAAAATTACACTGAAAAATTCCTCACCATTTATTGCATATATTTCTCTCTATTAATCACACAGTAATACACTAGTATTTATAGCATCACTACAAACTATAAACTGTTGTTATTAACCACCACTGTAACAACTATCAACTAACACTTATCAGCTTATTAACTAATCAACTAATATAACAAACTCATACTGAATTACACTTCATTAAAACATAAATAAGATAAAAATAATGGAAAAATTAAAGGCTTTTATTTGAATATATTAAGCATACTCTTTACTGTATCATTAAATTCATAATCACCATTTTCGTGTGTTGACAGACATTTTTTTTATATAGTACCACACATCAATAACTTTGAATAGAAATAAAAAAAAATTCCAAAATTAATATAGCAAAATCAACAATAACAACAAAGGAAAACTGCACGAATCAAGAAGACCATAATGTTTATGTAAGTTATTTCAACAACACAATAATCTTATTTAGGAGTTCATAAATGGCAAGGTTAACATTTTCAAATTAATGTGCCAGAGATGGAATCTCATCCAGGTGCCAAAGATCCACGAGGGAATCATATCCTTCCTCGTTCCTTGTTTTGGTGCTTTTATTTTTGCACTTAATGCACCTTTTTGTAAGACAAAAAATAATCTTTCTCAAACACGAGAGATCCAATTCTTTTCGTAGGTCACGGATTTTGTACAACTTAACAAACACCAGTGGAAATAATGTAATATACGGGAACGTTTTACGTCAGTTGACCATATGTTTGACGTTAAAAATGAGGCGGTGACAGTTTTGTAAATATTAAATCACTATTTGCGTCAGTTGTTTAATGAACTGACGTTAAAAGTGATTATAACACTTTTAACATCAGTTGTTTATACAACTGACGTTAAAATAGTTATTTTTACTTCAGTTAAATAAATAACTGACGTAAATAATCAACTCATTCCTATCTTTCTTTCGTTGTCATCTCCCTATTTTAATTTCACTCTTAACGCAGATCACTCCATATATAGTGCAGTTTATTTCTAATATTTTTTTAAAAAAAGTTTATTTTTAATCTTAATTAATTAGCTTGAATTAGTAAACAAATTCTTGTGCAAATTAAAATAAATAAACACTTAACATAAAACAAGTTATATGTATAATCAAATCGTATCTCATTGAAGCGATTCATAAGTTACAATTACATGATTAAAAGATAAAAAATTTCCGCAAGATAGCACTAAAATATAAAAAAGTTTCTGCTTCAACATCATTTTCTTCTCTCCCCTGTCCTCGAAACTCCAATGGATGCATCTCCTCCCTTACTTGAAGTCCTTGATGCTCCATGTGAATCCACAGTCACTTTGGAGCCGAATTAGAGTAAAGGGTGCACTCGATCTGTTTCAGCAATATTCTTGGAACAGTCACTTGGTTCCAAAGCTGAGGTTTTGGAACTGTAGCTACTGATTCTCCCGAAGGATGATAGTGTGTGCAATTCACATAATGCGATTTGCACACCCTTATCACCCATGTAATGTGATTTACTCAAACTCAGAAGTTGTTTGACCATTAAGACAGAAACCTTTAAGTCTAGCTATAGGAAGAAAGAGTGATGAAGTTAATCTCCATGGCAGAGCCATATTGTGAAGCAGAAAAATTAAAGGAAGGAAGGAAGCTATTTATAAGAGTAGGGGATGAAGTTACTAGGCGCCGTAAGTTGCTAAAAAATTAAATTGATCATTAAGAGCATTAGGTTCCAAGGCGCATTGGGAGTTGGCAGTCATATATTATAAACGTGCAGAAAAGAAAACACCCGAAGGAATATGAAGAAATAGACCTTTAAGTCTAGGTATAAACTTAGTGCTCATAAAGAGGATTATAGGTTACAATGTGCGTGGGTAAGTAGCACAACAGTACTAATGGGTAATTTAGTAGCAGAGTAGTCAAAGGAACGAATGCTTTTGTAGAAACTTATACACTTGTAACATCAGTTGTTGAATAAAACTGACGTTAAAAGTGTTTTTAAAATAAAAAATATTTATTTTTAACGTCAGTTGTTTATACAACTGACGTTAAAAGTGTGATTTTTACTTGATTAAATAAACAAATTGACGTAAATAATCCTATATCCCTATCTAAAATGCCCTGTTGTCACTCTTAACACAGGTCAATGGGTAAGTAGCAGAGTAGTCAAAGGAATGAATGTTTTTGAAGAAACTTATACACTTTTAACGTCAGTTGTTGAATAAAACTGAAGTTAAAAAATTACTTTTAACGTCAGTTGTATTAAACAAGCGACGTTAAATGTTGTTTTATTAACCTTTACACCCGCGCGCCTTCGCATTTCACTGCATGACGCACGTCTCTTTTCTATTTTCATCACGCGTGCTCAACCCTAGATCACTCTCAACCCTCACTCTCACTCTCACCCAAAGACGTAACCCTAATCGCGAGCTCATCTCCACCGCAACCACCGCGAGGGCTTCTTCGCCACCACCGTGAGGTACACTATTAACTCTAACTCTGTCTTTCCATTCATTCTTTGCAATAACTTGACATCTCTCTTTCCCCTTCCCGTGCACTAACTCTCCTTGTCCCTCTACTCTCATCAGTAACCACATCGAACGTTGGCCACCACTCGAGCGATTCCTCCCAACTACCACGCAAGCACCTATTTCTGGTGAGTATTTAGGGCACATTTTTGTATTTTTGGTTTTGAGTGTATGTTGAAACTGTAGTCTCAGTAGTTGAAACTTGAAACCGTGAGTTTGAGTTGTTTGGAATGTACGTCTCTATTTTTGGTTTTGAGTGCATGTTGCTCTGCTGGTTGATCTGTCACGGCCGTGATGCTCATCACGGCTAGGTCGTGATCAGTTCTGCCTGTGATGGCATGGTCTGGTTCAGTTGGCACGTTACGGCCGTGATGGACATCACTCCAAGGCCGTGACCAGTGCTTGGCAATCTTCAAAAACTACAGTGCTTGGCATAATGATGAGAGGAAACGTGATGGAAAGGTTCGTCATCCTGCTGATTCTATTCAATGGAAGAATATCGATACTATGTTTCTGTATTTCGCCGATGAGCCAAGAAACCTAAGGCTTGGACTTTCTATGGATGGAATGAATCCTTATGGTAACATGAGTAGTATTCATAGTTCATGGCCTGTTCTGTTGGTAATTTACAACATGCCCCCTTGGTTGTGCATGAAGCGCAAATACATGATGTTTTCTATGATGATTTCGGGCCCAAAGCAACCGGGAAATGACTTAGATGTTTATCTAGGTCCCTTGATTGAAGACTTGAAAACGCTGTGGGTGGAAGGTGTTGATGTAGTTGATGGGTATTCTCATGAGACTTTCAAGCTTCGTGCCATGTTATTTTGCACCATCAACGACTTTCCAGCATACGGTAACTTGTCCGGGTACAGTGTAAAGGGGCATAAAGCATGCCCTATATGTGAAGAAGGCACATGCTACACTCAGTTGCATCATGGAAAGAAGACGGTTTACCTTGGGCATCGAAGATTTCTTAGACGTGATCACCCATATCGTAAGATGAAAAAAGCTTTTAATGGTTGCCAAGAGACAGAAGAAGCGCAGGCGGCCTTAAATGGAGAGCAGGTTTATCAGAAGGTAAAGGACATCGATGTTATATTCGGCAAGTCCAAAAAGAAAGGTAAAGCTGCTGAGAAAAACATATGGAAGAAGAGGTCGATATTCTTTGATCTTCCATACTGGCGCAAGCTTGATGTCAGACACTGCATTGATGTGATGCATGTGGAGAAAAATGTGTGTGATAGTGTGATCGGGACGCTTCTCAACATTCAGGGCAAGACAAAGGATGGTGTGAATGCTCGTCTCGACCTCGTTGCTATGGGTATACGATAGCAGTTAGCTCCAGTTGTTGAGGATGGTAAGCGGACTTATTTGCCGCCAGCATGTCATACTTTGTCAAAAAAAAAGAGACAAAGTTTCTGCGGGTGTCTTCAGGGCATCAAAGTTCCACATGGTTACTCTTCAAATATGAAGAGGCTTGTCTCTAGTGATCTTAAATTGGTTGGCTTGAAGTCTCATGATTGTCACATCTTGATGCAACAACTTCTGCCCGTTGCTATTCGTGGTATTGCTACAAAAAATGTGAGACATGCCATTACTCGGTTGTGCTCATTCTTCAATTATATATGTAGCAAAGTCGTTGACCCTCGTATGTTGGATGACTTGGAAGTTGAGGCTGCTACAATCTTGTGCCAATTGGAGATGTATTTTCCTCCGTCCTTTTTCGACATAATGGTTCACTTAATTGTTCATTTGGTGAGGGAGATTAGATTATGTGGGCCGGTTTTTCTAAGATGGATGTACCCAGTTGAGCGCTACATGAAGATCTTGAAAGGGTACGTGAAGAATCCTCATCGTCCGGAAGCATCTATTGTTCAAAGGTATGTTGCAGAAGAAGCTATTGAGTTTTGTTCGGACTACCTTCATAACACGGATCCTATAGGGGTTCCTAAGCCTCGGCATGATGAGATCAGATGTCAAGGTAAGGGTACACATGGCTTAAGAATTAATAGGAAGGATCGGGAGGAAGTGCTTCAAGCACATTTGTATGTATTGAACAACATCGAATGTGTTCAGCCTTTCTTATTTGAACATAAAAGAAAAGTCAATCAAGAAAACCCTCGAATGAGCGAAATTAAGGTGTTTGTTGAACAAGCATAACAAGACTTTCTTACCATGGTTCAAGGAAGAAATGCTTAAGGATGGTAGTACTGCTTCCGATGACGTAGAATGGCTAGCACGTGGGCCTAACTTCAACGTCATATGTTGGAGCGGATACGACATAAATAACTTTTCCTTTTATACAAAGGAACAAGATAACAAGAGTACCATGCAAAATAGTGGGGTTATGATCGTGGTCAAGCAATGCACTTCTCTAGTGCAAAGGACACAAAACCCGTTACTGCACCGAGACCTTACTTTGGATATATTGAAGATATTTGGGTGCTCGATTACACTAAGCTTACGGTGCCGGTATTTAAATGTAAGTGGGTTGATTGTAACGGTGGTGTACAAACCGACGAATTGGGGTTCACATTGGTAGACCTCAACAAGTTAGGTCATATAAATGAGCCTTTCATAATGGCTTCCCAAGCAAAACAAGTATTCTACATCACTGATCCTTCTAACAAAAGGTTGTCCGTGGTTCTCCAAGGAAAAAGCATGTATAATGGTAGTGATGAAAATGAAGATTCAAATCTTGTTATTCCTGAGACTCATTCTTTTTCAACAAACATGCCTACTATAATCGAGGAGACACAGGTGGACGATGTACATGCCACTCGTGATGATCATCACGAAGGGATATTGATATAGGTAGTTTAAACTTAGTATACATTTATTTTTATTTATATTTATGTATTTATTTTGAGTTATAACCTATGTTAATAAATATATATTGTTTCTGAATACATATGGATCATTGTTCCATTTTTCCTTTGCAATTCTGTAATGTGTGTGATATTCTGTGTTACTGGGATATTTACTGAATGCAGGGATGGCTGAGGGGAGTGATATTTTAAAATTGAATTTAAAAAAAAATACTATTAACGTCAGTTTTATCATACAACTGACGTTAATAGTATTTTATAAAATATACAGTACACTATTAACGTCAGTTGTTTATTACAACTGACGTTAACATTAAGACATTTAACGTCAGTTCTTAATAACAATTGACGTTAGTTTTAACAAAATTAACTTCAGTTTTTTTAAAGAACTGACGTTAATTTTGACAAAATTAACGTCAGTTGTGTTAAAGAACCGACGTTAATAGTGTTATATTTAACGTCAGTTGTCAACTGATGTTAAAAGTGTAACTTTTTATGTCAGCTGTATTTACGTCAGTCAGTATTCTGACGTAAAAAATCAATTTTAACTGACGTAAAAAGCACTTATTGCACTAGTGAAATGTACCATAAGGTCTATCCCAAATGGGACAATGGCATATATTCACAACCTCCAAACATTCCAAGGATTTGAGTATACGACACAAAGCTTTCTTGTTCACCATTGTTCCAATACTTAAGGCCTTGAGTTTTGGGGTATATTTGATCAAGGCATCAGCATCATCTTCACTAATGGTAACAGTAGATTTCAGTTCCAAGATGTTCTTGCAATAGTTTCCAATTGCAGAAAAAAGGCGGGGTTGATTGACCATGGGGGTAATAGTAATCGACTCAAGGCCTCCCCATGAACTCATTGCAATATCAACTCCAAGTTTTGACAAGCGACCCGAGTGTGGTAGAACTAGTCGTTTCAGTTCTGGCGTCCTAAAAAAAACACACACATGCACTATTTAATACTTGTAATTTAGTGCGCTACAACGTCAGCATGTTTTACTTTTACAAGGTTATATAACATAGGAGAAATGCTACCAACACACTCTCTTACTAACACATTCTTTTTTATTGGTTAAAATTTAAATGAATTCTACTATTTTGGAAATGGGTTTCACTAATTCATGTTGGTCTGTCTCACTTGAATTCTATAAACCCATATGAATTTCAACCAATATGAAATAGTGTTAGAAAGAGAGTGTTAGAGGGTGTATTGCTAGCATTTCTCAAAACATAGTTAATTGTACAAACAATAAGTTTAAAATGTTGCCTTGCAGCAACAAAGATGAAATGCTTATCCCTTAAGTATACATAGAAATTAAATATTAAGCAATTAGTCTTTCCATTACTTCGATCTAGAGCTTAGTCCATGAATCGAGTCATTCTTGCACTGGAATGTTTATCAGACCAAGCATTACTAACATATTCTTTTTTATTGGTTAAAATTTAAATGAATTCTACTATTTTGGAAATGGGTTTCACTAATACATGTTGGTCTATCTCACTTGAATTCTATAAACCCATATGAATTTCAACCAATATGAAATAGTGTTAGAAAGAGAGTGTTAGAGGGTGTATTGCTAGCATTTCTCAAAACATAGTTAAGTGTACAAACAATAAGTTTAAAATGTTGCCTTGCAGCAACAAAGATGAAATGCTTATCCCTTAAGTATACATAGAAATTAAATATTAAGCAATTAGTCTTTCCATTACTTCGATCTAGAGCTTAGTCCATGAATCGAGTCATTCTTGCACTGGAATGTTTATCAGACCAAGCATTTAGTGTCTTGGGTATCCCAAAGTGAGAGGTCATTCCATGTAGATCAAGCTTATACCAAAGTGTAGTGTCACGACTTGCTTTGTACCAAGATTTACAAACCATTGAGACTGCACCCAGGTCCACAACATTGAGGGCCATAAAGATTTTTACCAAAGCATCATAGCACAAATGCTCATTGGAGTTGTTGGTGTTAGACCTGCTTTTCTTCATCGCTTGATGATTCCTGCATTATATTATTATGGCATTAGATGTTTCACATGTTCATTTTTAACTTTGTCATGAACTACCAAATGCAAAAGTTGAAGAAAATCCTACAATCTTATTCAAAATGTCATGTGGACAACAGCACCCTCCACAAAAGAAAATAAATAAACCAATGAATTGATATGTTTGAACTTAATCTATGAAGTAGTTAATTACATGACAAATTTTATACAGAGGGAAAAATTAAAGATGAATAAAGTGGTAAATGATTAGATTCTAACAATATATTTTTAAATAAATATTTCGTTCAATTATAAGTCACAATTTTGGATTCATAAACAATCAATTTTCATACCCTTTTCGCCCAACATTTATAATGAATATCTAAGAAACAAAACTGGTCCAAAAATCTATTGAAAGATGCTTTTAGAATGAGATGAATTGAATAGTCACTGTAGTAGGTTCTTTAATAGGGATGCAAATCTATTGTCCCAAAACATGGTGTCTCGATGTCCCCAACCAATCAAATGCTGAGAATATGCACAGGTGTTAATGAGTTAAGATTTTATATTATTAAGTAACAAATTATCATTGGTGAGGGACAGTGAATGTGATAGGAAAGTGGGACAGAGGATATTCATCCTTTTAATAGAACTAGAAATTCTTCCTTCAATAGTCATTTAAGGAAGAACAAACTTGAAGAGACATCGTGGGTAAGCTGATAACAAACTTGAAGAGCATACATCCTTTTAAACATAATTTTTTTTATGCACTCAGAATAAGAATACGACAATTAGGATAACGTATCTAGAGTGGGTGTAATTGGATGTTATCTAAATGAATAGAATTATAACTAGTTTTTTTTTTTAAGGCAAAAGGCATGCATAAGCATCACAATAGTGGAGGACATCCCAACTAGGTTGGCACCTCAACCACTACCAATCGTCTGCAGCACACCCGATTTATTAATAAAAACAAAAGAAACAAAAACGGGGGGGCATATACCTTACGCATGAAGGAATCAGCTAAATCTAAAATTGGGAAGACCATTTCTATTACGAAAAAGATATTCCCCAATGAAAGTAGAATAAAAATCCCACCAATATAAAATCCCTGAATAGACAGACCATGTGAGGCGAGTTTATCAGCACAGTTATTGCCTTCACGATAAATATGAGAATAGGCAAAACTCATATTCCTAGATATTAACAAACAATTAGACCATCTATTCCTAAGACGGCAAGGGACTATGTTAATATTCTTGAAGGCCGAGATGACTAATTGAGAATCACATTCTAGCCAGAGATGGTTCCAACCTTTATCGTTAGCCATCTCAATTGCAAACATTGCTCCATCAATTCAGCATGGAGAGCATTAGAAACACCAATGTGAGCAGAAAAACAACCAAGAACATCCGCATCTTTATTCCTAAAAACGCCACCACAAGATGCTAGACCAGGACATCCCATGGCAGCCCCATCCGTGTTACACTTCACCCAGTTAAATAAAGGAGTATGCCAAAGCACCGATTTAATGGGAGGGGCCTTGCATAAGTTAGCATCCACTGAAAACTTATGCAAAATCCTGATCTTAGTAGAGGAAGCCGAAACTGAGCCTTTACTAAGCCTACCCGACAGAGAACAATTAGCAATAACATGATTTACAGCAGCAGGGAATGGGATTGTTGTATTGTCAAACCTTATTCTGTTTCTACAATGCCAAATGACCCAAATAATGTTTGTAATTCCAGCAAGTACCAGATCCTTGGTCTGTGAACTCCATCGCTTGTTACACAACTCAAGAATAGATAACAAAGAGGAGGAATCCAAAAAGCATGAAAGGATGCTCCTCAACCAATTCCACAAAGCTTTAGCAAAGGTACACCTGAAGAATAAGTGATTTGTAGACTCCTCTGTGGAATAGCATAGATTGCATATTGACACAACAGTGCAGCCCTTGGACCTTAAATTTTCATCAGTAGGCATTCGGCCATGAAGAATTCTCCACAAAAGAAAGGATTTCAAAGGGGGAATGCTGGGAGACCAAATGGATTTACACCAAAGAAGAGGGTGACCTAAAGGATTCTGAAAAACGAAAGCCTCCTTGAGAGATAAGCTACCAGAATCAGAGCTTTTCCACCTAATTGTATCATCACAGTTTTGGACTGGAATTGTTACCTTATCCACTTTAGCAATGAGACCAGGTATCTTCTGCAGTAGCACAGCAGGGATACACCATTTACCATCTTTGATAAAGTCACTGACCTTAGAACACAGCAAGGAGTGAGCTTCAGTAGGAACATTAGCCATGTTAACTATTGGCATGGAAATCCATGGATCAGACCAGAAGTTAATACTGGTGCCATTTCCAATTTGCCAAGATAAATTTTGCATAAAAGTTGGAAACCAATTCTTGATGCCTAGCCAAATGGAAGAGCTGATATGATGACTGACACAGGTGCCATTTCTGATAACTCTGGCTCGAAGAATGCTACACCATTGATTATGAGAAGAGACCAACTCCCAGCTAAGTTTTAGCATAGCTGCATTGTTAATAGCTCTGATGGATCTTAATCCCAACCCTCCTTCCTGAATTGGAGCACAAACCTTACTCCAAGAAACAATAACAACCTTCTTGGCATTAATGTTACCAGCCCAGATGAAACTTCTAATCCATTTGTCAACAGTTTTTAGTAAGCAAACTGGCCAAGAGTAAACAATAAAGCTATAAATCAACATATTTTGTATGATGGAAGAGACTAACTGAACCCTTCCCATAATAGAGAGTAAACAACCTTTCCAGGAGGCTAGTTTACTCTTGATTCTGTCAGCAATTGGCTGGAGATGAATTTTCCTAGGCTTCCCTTGGAATAAAGGAACACCCAGATAGTTGAAAGGAAGGTAGCCATAAGAGAAGCCAAGCAGATTTGAGATAGTGTTCTTCCTTGCAGCAGAAAGGAACCCTGCATAAAATTTGGATTTTTCAGAACTGATCACTTGACCAGAGGTTTGCTCATAGGCCCTAAAAAGAGAAACTAAACTTTACAGACTTCTTTTAGTGCCTTTGTAGAAGATCAATACATCATCAGCATAAAGAATATGACTAGGCATCCTATGACCTCTAGGACCAGTCATTAACTGAAGGTGACCCTCAATCACAAGCATGGAGATGCCTCTACTGAGAACTTCTTCAGCAAGGCAAAAGAGGAGAGGAGACAATGGGTCTCCTTGCCTGACGCCCCTTTTGCAACTGAAGAAGCCAGTTGCCTTCTCATTAACAGCTATAGAGAGCTTTGCAGAGTTCAAAATAACATTTACCCACTTGCAAAATGCTTGGTCAAAATCAAAAGCATCAAGAACTTTCAGCAAAAAGCCCCATTCTATAGTATCAAAAGCCTTCAGAATGTCAATCTTTATAGCCAAATGTCCACCAAAAGATCTTTTCTGAAGCAAGTTAACAGCCTCAGATGCAGAACACACACAATCCACTATCTGCCTACCTTTAATGAAACCTTTCTGGTTGTTAGAAATGATTTTAGGAGCTATTGTTGCCAGCCTATCGGCCATAACCTTGGTTATGATCTTGAACTGGAAGTTAGCAAGTGCGATAGGCCTATCACCTTAGAAATTTCATATCAAAGTGATAAAGCACGAAAATTACAAAAGCGATATGGCTAAACATTCTTACTTTGGATAAAAAAAAATCATGTCTTATTATTTAATATCTTTAAATTTTGGAAATATTTGACGATGCACTCTCACTTTGCAGTCACAAGAACAAAATGATTTGTAAATTAGACGAATAATCAGTGACAAAAATAATTTGAGAAATCAAAATAATGAAACAGTTAAAAGGAAAACAAAACCATATAAACATATTAGTAAGTTCATCCACGACCAGTATTTATTTATTTATTTTTGATCAAGCATCCACGACCAATTTGTTCAGTTGGATTATGTATTGTTTTTTATATCGAAATTCAAGGAGACAAAAGTATGTGAGGAAGATAAAAAAATGAGAAATACAAAGAAAAAGGAATGATAAAAGAAAGAAAAACGAACTTAATGAAAAACATACCTCTTACTCTGAGCTCTAGACGAAGTTAAGTGAAGGCAGAAAATCAAATTATCTTATGTCCTTTTTTTTTTGGCTGGTTATGTCCTTATTAGCATGATCACATGAATTTGGCACCTAAGCAACTGAAGATTCATTGTATATTTGTAGCTTTAATTAAAAGTTATTTTTTCACCAATTTAAAATGATTGCTTTATTTTATAACCGTAAATAAAAAAATTTCGTCAACCACACAAATTAAACGTTTTTGTTAAATGTCTAACAAACGTATATTTGATCACTTCCATAAAAGAAAGCAGAGAATAAGTGCTACAAAAATCATTCAAAGAGAGGATCAAAAAAAACAAAATCATTCAAAGTAAAAACATAACACAATTGAATGCACTTAATACCATCAAAGCATTGTTTGACTTTCCATTTAAAATTACTTAAGCAACGTTCCTCTACTTCATTTCTTATACTTTCTTTCTAGAGATGGTAAAATGGGTTGGAACTGACGGGCCAATCCGTTTAATCCATCATTTTTGGTGGGTTGGGTTGAGGTCCCCAACTCATCAACCCATATTGACCCGCTCCGCTTACTCACCAAGAAAACGGGTGGTGGACGGGGCGCGGCGGGGCAAGTTGGTCCAGCATCCCATTTTTTAATAAATAAATAATTTTTTATGTCACAATTATTTTTGTGTACGCACCCATAAAGTTATTAGTGATTAGTTAGTCCATCTCGTTTCATAATTATTTGTATATTTATATATTTTTATTTTACAATTACTCATCCATTAGGACTATATATAATTTGTATGTACTTCATCCCTTTCAGGAATATATTTATATACTAGTAAGCCTACTATAAAAAATAATTATTTATATTTTGTGATGTTTTAAATGATATTGATATATTAGTAATTTTAATTTTTTCACTTTTTAAATTTTATTATTTTTGGGCAGGCTAACACACCAACCCACCACTAAATAGGTGGGTTGGGAGATTAAACCCATTTTATCAAAATGGTCCAACCCACGTCGCCCCGTTTTCGAAGAGTCAATGACAGGGCGGGGCGGGTTGGCCCGTTTTGTCATCTTTATATTTTATTATTCTCCAAGCTATCAGTCAAATTCATGTTACTTTCTCTAATTTGGTAACGGCCTCTCCCTCTGGTTTTAAACTTCACTATTTTTTTTCTTTATCATTCATCATACTATGATTTTGACAAGGATGACTTAAATTTGAAGAACCTTACAAATTTCAATTAACAATTTTTTACAACTCACTACATAATTTTTACCTAGTGATCACTATATATCTATTACATTTAAACCTCTAATTATTAATTAATAAACGTGTAGTGCGAGAATGTTGGGTCCAAGACTTGGATGAAAGCTAGTAACTCCTTGAACACAAAATCAAACACACACGAGGAAATACAGCAAACACAAGGTGGACAACAACACCTCTTAGAACTCATTGAATAACTCTACCTCCCATTGGAAAAAGTTCTTTCTTTAACTCCAAACCCAACTCCACTGACCCTATTGCCAAATCCCTATATCAGTGACCTTTTCCATTAGACTTTCTATTAGTGTATAGCTACCTATTAAACCTTATATACAGGGTTTTGAAAACCGGACCGGACCGGCCGGTCCGACCGGTCCGACCGGGAACCGGGACCATGACCGGTCCGGTCAGTAGGAAAAACCGGTCATGCATTGAACCGGTGCAAAAACCGGAAAACCGGTTCAAAACCGGTAAAACCGGTCATAACCGGTAGTGAACCGGCCTGAACCGGTTTTCTTAAAAAAAAAAGAAAAAAATTAGTATAAAAGGATTTTGGGTTGGTTTTCCCTATGAAGATGATTTTAACATATATCTTTATATTTATTTAGTTTAATTTCAAAATAATAAAAATTGTGCTTAATAATTTTAGTTGTTATGTTGTTTTTTTGTTTAATATTGTTATAAATATTATATTAAAAATTAAAATAATATTATTTAATTATAACCGGTTCAACCACGGTTCAACCTCGATTGGATCATTGAACCTCGAACCGCTGCCTTCACCGGTTCGATGACCGGTCCGGTTTTGTAAACCTTGCTTATATATGCTCATTAGGCCTCCCTCAACTCATGGATCATGCCACACAGAATAATCAGTCCTACACCCCGCTAACTTTTTAATTGACTCACTAAATCAGTTTCAATGAAAACTTGAATTTTCATTCTCCAAAGAATTTATATCAACCCGCCACTTTGAGCTTTTCCACCCTCTTCCTAAAAGTCATCCAATCTCCCCATATTTGTGAAACAATATCCCACAACGCTTACCTTTCTGTCCTCGAACTCCACAACCACTTCCCTAGCAATGCACAATTAAAAGCCCTAATATTCTTGACATCAATGTTTTAAAAACCAGACTAGTTATTGAACTAGTGAAGACAATGGTTTAAGGTTCAATGGTTCAAGGTTGAACCAATAATAATTAAATATAAATTTTTAATATTATATATCACATTAAGTAATAAACTTAAGGGGAAAAAAATCAAATTTTAAAGTAACATAAAATAATCATATTATATATTTCATAAGATAAAAAAAAAATCAACAAAGAAGAATAAATAAATAAAACTCATGTATATGTATTTTTACAACTTATCGATGGACTTTTATGTACTAACAATATATTTTTTTTAAAAATGAAAAATAAAAGATGACCAGCTCGAACCAGTTCTGATCATCGGCTTTTGACCAATTTTCACTTGTTTTGGACCGGTTCTCGACCGATTGCTACCAGTTCTGAAACCAGCCGATTTTGGGGATTCAATGTATCAGACACCTGACTGATTCCCTGTCGAAACGGTCGAATCGATCGATCCACTCCGATTTTCAAAACAATGCTTGACACCCAACCCACCCACCTCTCATTCCTTACAAACATAATTCCAAGCTAACCAGTGTTTCTTTTTCTTTCATTTAATGACCGCCCCCATAATAAGAAATTTTTAAAGTGGCTTTGTAGAGTAGAAATGATACCTTTAGGGGCTTTAAAGAAAGAGAGAAAGGATATCAGTCTGGAATACAAGACTGACTTTAAAAGAATCACTCTATTACCCAGAAAGATATGTTTACACAGTTCCATGAAGACAACCTTCTTCTCACCTTTTTGATCACTGGCTGCCAAGTTGTTTTTTCTCCTTGAATCCGCACCAATGGGCAATATTAGGCACATGAAAGGTAACTCACCCACTTTGCAATTCAGCATCTTTGAAGGTTCCTCAAGCCATAGTTAAATCATCAACATTAATATCCACCAACTGGCTCTTATAAAAATTTACCTTCAGTCCTAATGCTAACTCAAACAGTTGCAATATTGATTTAATTTCTCACGCATTTTGGAAATTACTCTTCTCACCAATAATCAAAGTATCACCAGTAAAGTATAAATGTAAAACGCTTTGCCCCTTCTCACCCAAGTGATAGTGATACCAATGAAAAATCTCTAAATCTTGAGCTTTCTGAAACATTATACTTAGACCTTCTGCAACAATGTGAAACAAGAAAGGAGAAAGGTTCTCATTGTCTTAATCCTCTCCCAACACTAAACGTCTCGGTTGGACTCCCATTAACTATTTTTCTTATACTATATTTATATGATTATAACCAATGTATTAAAGCTAAGTAACTTTAGTTGTTCTCAAAATTAACTCACTTAATTTTACCTTATGTATTACTACAAAGAGGTCTAGACATTTTTCCATGTATCAATAATCATTTTGCCGAAAAAATCAAAGATTCGGTCTTGGTCTTGGTTTGTTGCTAGAACTGTTGCTTCTAATATGTATTCTTCATATTGGTCTTTTAGTCCGATTAAATATGTTAGGTCTTGTTCATGCCGAGATCCGACTTGTCGGAATCTCGCCATAGAACGTTAAACCAAGGGGGTTGTTTTAGATTTTGGCTTGACAGAATCTGATATTCCGGTCCTACGTATCCCAGTGGGAATCAAAGCCAGACGTAGTTCTAAGTTCAACCCTTGGTGGGGCGGTGATCTCGATCCCCTAATTTTGTATCGGATGAGTACTAGGGAGCAAGGACTGTCTGAGAGTCTCTTGGTCGACGCTAGTTCCTCTAATACGCTTAAGGGAGAGTTACCGCGATTCAGTGAAAGTGTCTTTCTTATGAGGGGTACTCCTCCTTTTATAATAGGATTCCCCTATCTCTTAGAGATTCGATTTATCTCTTAATATCTTTTAGAGATTTGATTTATCTCTTAATATCTTTTAGAGATTTGATTTATCTCTTAATATCTCTTTTGAGATATGATTCCTTAATTTAAGGGATATTATCTCTTTTAACTAGATGAGGTTATTTTAGATAATATCAGGATTTAATACCAATATATTATTTCTTTAATTAAGTGATCTTTGATTTATTATCTTTAATTTCCGGACTGGGCCGGGTACTTGAGCTCGGTGGCCGCGTTAGTAACCTCGTCCAGTACACAAGCCCCCCAAGCTTTGAGCTGATTAGGCGTAGAAGCTTTCATGATATTTAGCCGAGCTCTATATCCCGGCTCATACACAAGCCCCCCAAGCTTCGAGCTGACCACGTGGAAGCTTTTTCGAAGGGGCCGAGGCTAGGAACTTGGTTTCACCTTTTGGTCTTTCGGCTCGGCGAGGTGAGTGACCGAGCTTCATACCTTATATATGCGTACACATCCTCCAGCTCGGCGAGCAGCTCGGGTGACCGAGCTTGACGCTTTCGAGGTACCGAGCCGATATGAGGATGGTTACTCGTTTCCTGTTGAGGCCATACTTTCTCGGTTCTCGAGATGGAAAAGAGACGTTACTGTGTGTGACGCGTGGCCTTCACGGCATTATTTCTGAGGCTTGCGCTGTAGTTGCGTGCTCAAACGGTAAGTCACGAGCCGGAGCTCAACCGAGTGGTTGGGAGCCGGAGCTAAACTGAGTAGGGAGTCGGAGCTCAACCGAGTGGTCGGGAGTCGGAGCTCAACTGAGTAGGGAGCCGGAGCTCAACCGAGTGGTCGGGAGTCGGAGCTCAACCGAGTGGGGAGTCGGGGCTCAACCAGTGGTCGGGAGCCGGAGCTCAACCGAGTGGTCGGGAGTCGGATCTCAACCGAGTGGGGAGCCGGGGCTCAACCCGTGGTCGGGAGCCGGAGCTCAACCGAGTAGGGAGCCGGAGCTCAACCGAGTGGTCGGGAGTCGGAGCTCAACCGAGTGGGGAGCCGGTGCTCAACCAGTGGTCGGGAGCCGGAGCTCAACCGAGTGGTCGGGAGTCGGAGCTCAACCGAGTGGGGAGCCGGGGCTCAACCCGTGGTCGGGAGCCGGAGCTCAACCGCGTAGGGAGCCTGAGCTCGAACCAGTAGTCGGGAGCTGGAGCTTAACAGAGTAGGGAGGTCGAGCTTCTCGTTTCAAGTTGCCGAGCTTCACATTTCGGTCAATTCTTAAGTTCAGCGGACTCAGTAGGCGAGTCTAGTAATCATTTCCCTTTGATTGTTTGGGTTTGGAGATCTAGTTTTACTTCTCATCCAACATTTTAGTTTGGTGGGCTTAGTGGCCGAGTTTAACATCTCGATCAGTATATAAGCTCCCCAAGCTGAGCTCAGAATAAGCGAAAGAGTTTTACGAATGAAGCTGAGCTTGTCCTTGGTGTTGATAAAGTACTGGATTTGCATAGATCCTCTTACTTCGGCTGATACCTCTCGGGCAGTACTCGAGTTTAGTGGTTGAGGTTCACATCTCGGCTAGTAACATGTTCTGAACATAAGATACTTCAATCTTACCTTTGTTTAAGACAAGTTTAGAAGCTGGTAGCTGAGATTCGACTTATCAATGGTTCAGGTTTGAACCGATCTTTTGAAGAGTCAAGTTCAAACTCGGTCATTAGGAATTTACCTCGGTGTTTGTATTTCATCCTTTAACTTTCGATGCTTTCAAGATGCATATCTTGAGAGTTTGAATTTGACCTGCCTTCTGCCGAATATAGCTCGGTCTTTGAAGTTCTTGAGAGCTCTTAACATTTTCTTCGAGTAGCTCATAATCCTTTCATTTGGTGGATTTTGAAATACCCACTAACCTTGAAACTTGACCTCGAATTATTTTTCCCGATCTTGAAGGTGTGTCTCAGAATAAAATTTCCTAATATCTTCTCCAATTTGTATGAGAAAATAGTTTTCATACAAGTTCTTCGAGTTGTAGGCTAAGGGATATCCTTTCTCTGTAATTTCCGAGAATGTCCTTCCTTTATCCCTACTAGCCCCCCAAGCTCCGAGCTTGAAATAAGCGAAAGAGCTTGAATGTCAACCCGCATGTCTTAACACGCTTTTTGGTGCCGAGGACTTTGGACTATGATTCGCGGAAGCATTGCTCGGAAATCTGTTTTTTGTAGAACCAATCCTTTCTTGGGTTATCGTCTTGCTTGGCCGAGCACTGCTCGGACTTTTGTGCGGAGCCCAGTCGTACTTGGGACTCCGGCTTATTTGGTTGAACACTACCAGGATTTCCTTCGAACCCTGGGTCTCTTATCATGCATGATCTGCTGTGGACTTTATCTTGGTGTGAAGATGTCGTGCTTGGTCTAGGATTTTTATTGCGAGGATGGAAACATTGTTCGACTTCGACTTTTTCCGGTGCATAGTGCGAGGGAGCATAGCTCGACCTCGGCTTTTTGGTGCGAGGGAGCAATGCTCGACCTCGGCTTTCTGGGCTTCTGCCCTTTGTTCTTAGCTAGCCAATTTTAACTCTGGCCCTTTGGTGGGTTCCCAAGTTATTAAGCCAGCATATGCTCGGCTTTTACTAGAATTGGGCCACGATGCGAGCAGGAAAGCTGCGGTCGCTTATGCTCTTCTAAGTCTCCTCCATTACCTGTTTTGTGAGCTTTCTAATAATGAAAAGTATGAAGGCGGGAGCTGCCCGAACTTTGCGCACTAGGGATGAGCTTGAGAAAGCCATGGCAAAATGTGAAGAGCAAGCTCGGCTAAATGGGCAATTGAAAGCCCAAAAGGTGGAGCTGAAAGAAGGCAATACCACCCTTATGGCCGAGCTGGAAATGGAAAGAACCGACCGACTCAACCTTCCGAAGGTCGTGGAAGGTCTTCAAGCCGAGAAGGAAGCCAGTGTTGAGTTGCGTAAGTTGCTGGAAACCGAGAAGGAGGAGAATCCGAGGCTCCGTTCACGTCTGGCTGAAGTCGAGGCTTCTATCATGCGGGAGCATGTTAATGGCTTTTACCGAGCCGTGAAGCAGCTTCAGCATTTCAATCCGAATGCTGACTTCTCCTGTGCTGACGTGGACAAGGATTTTAACCGAGATGGAATCCTAGTTCCATTGTCCGAGCTGGAGGATGAGGAGGCCGTATCTCAAGGGGAAGAGGGCGAGGGAAAGCGGCCGAGGAGGGACCCGAAGATGAAGGTGAAGTGGGTCTACCTGGCTAGTCTGCTAGCCTCCCTCATGATATTGTATTAGTAAGTTAGGAAACACGTTGTTTTTGGGGATGCCCTTTTGATTTTTAAATCTTATTTAGTCTGGGCTTGGCCCATGGTTATTAATGGACCTACATGCTGCCAGCTATCAAGAACTATTTTTCTAAGTTGGTACTTGTTTGGTTTCAGTGTGTTACGCGATTTAGTCGAAATAGTCAGAACTCGAAATATCTGTAGGTTCTTACCTACCTTATTAGGTCTTGAAATACCTCTTCAGGAGTGAAGGTGTTTTTACCGTTGTAGACTTGGCGTTTCGACGGCAGCTCGGTCGATTTTAGCTCGGTCACCTCTCTAGGCACCTGCCTCTTTAGGTCCGGCGTTTCGATGGCGGCTCGATCGATTTTAGCTCGAGCACCTCTTTAGGCTCGGCGTTTCGACGGCGGCTCGGTCGATTTTAACTCGGTCACCTTTTTAGGCACTTGCCTCTTTAGGTCCGGCATTTCGATGGCGGCTCGGTCGATTTTAGCTCGCTCACCTCTTTAGGCCCAGCGTTTCGACGGCGGCTCAGTCGATTTTAGCTCGGTCACCTCCTTAGACCCGGCGTTTCGACGGCAGCTCGGTCGATTTTAGCTCGGTCACCTCCTTAGGCCCGGCGTTTCGACGGCGGCTCGGTCGATTTTAGCTCGGTCACCTCTTTAGGCCCGGCGTTTCGATGGCGGCTCGGTCGATTTTAGCTAGGTCACCTCCTTAGGCCAGGCGTTTCGACGGCAGCTCGGTCGATTTTAGCTCGGTCACCTCTTTAGGTCCGGCGTTTCGATGGCAGCTCGGTCACCTCTTTAGGTCCGGGGGCCTCTTTAGGCTTTAGCACCTTTATAGGCTCGGGTGGCCTCTTTAGGATTTAGTGTGGTGTCTGAGTGCTAGAGCCGATGGAATTTTATTTTCCAAGGGAGAGCTCGATCTGTGAGTTTTAAGGAAGCCGAAGCTCGACCTTGTGGAAAGGGAAGTACGGAGCTTCAACCTGTTATTTTCAAGGGAGCCAGTACTCCACCACTCTGTAGTTACAAATTTTGTGACTCTGGGAGCGGTATCAGCCGAGCATCAATTTGCTCAAATATATAAAAATGATATGATGCTACATAACACAACATTAAAGGCGTGGAGCAAAACATATCAAATCATATTAGATTTTAAACTAGATTTAGAGAACAATATCACCTGGGCATTTCGCGGTCTCTGAATTAGGCATTCCTTCAAGCCCATATGGTCGAGCTCTCCTAGACATCTTCAGCTTTCCGAGGCCGAGCTGTGGTGGCCGAGCTCTGTAAGATATCTTTTTCAGCTCTCCGAGAAAAATAATGACATTGGATGGCCCTTATTATCCTCTGCTGAGAAATATTTGAGACAATGCAGCATCACACGATTACCATTCATATCCGTAGCCAATGTAGCAGCACCAGGGCTTAAAGCTGACATGACAAGAGCTCGCTGCTGCTGAGTGGTACCATGCTCTAATAATTTCGCTACAGCGCGGGTTCCTTAAGATGGTGAGAGTCCTCTGATTTTCACTGTAAATTTCCACCATCTTTTGAACAACAAAATTCCCAAAGGGTTCGACCATTAACTCAGCTACATGATCAATCAGCTCAAAGAAAATGAAAGAAGCCTCGTGGGTTAACACTGTCAGTCTCTTCATCACTCCCTTCAAAAGTCGGCATCCATTTTGATCCTTTGCTAATGACAGAACCCTCCCTCGCAAACTACTGAACCACGCCGGAACAGTCTTTTAACCAAGAATTGATCAATACCGTTACCAAGGTATCTTTGTTGCAATTCATCAGCACCCCGATTTGTCACAGAACCCCCTCCACTGCCAAATCCTGTTTGATCACTCTCCCACGGCTCAGAATCAAGAAACCCATTATTATAATTATAATAATAATTATAATTATCATTATTAAGATCATCATCTCTGGAAGAGTAATCGCTGGCACTCAATGTAGGATAGGAACCGGACCAAATACTGTTCCAGTTCACATTGTCTCCATCATACCCCACCCAAGAATTAGCGACGATATTGTTGATGTTGTTGTTCCAACTAGATTGTTGCTCGAACCCATTGTTGGTCTCTTGAATTTTCCCAGAAAGATTGGACCTTTGAGGAGGATGAGGAGGAGGGTGAAGGCTGCTGGGGCCATCAAAGGAGGGAATACTCGCAACGCCACTATGAGCAGAAGACCCGTCAGAGATAAAGGGTGGGTGATTGAAATTGAAGGGAGAGATGGAGAGACGAGCAAGAGCGCCTTCTATGGTTTGATCATGGTGGGCGCAGTGAGGGGAGTTTTGGTTTTGCAACAGGAAGTGAGAGAAGGGAGATGAATTAGATGATGAGGTACGAGAATTGTCATCATCAACGACACATGTGGACGTGTGGTCGGTGTTTGTGAAGCTCATCATAGTTTTGATAGCTCATCTAATAAATTGTTTGACAGATGTCGATGGAAGTGCGGCCGGGGAAAGTTTGCCTCGGCCCCACGGTGGGCGCCAAATGTTCCTGCCGAGATCCGACTTGTCGGAATCTCGCCATAGAACGTTAAACCAAGGGGGTTGTTTTAGATTTTGGCTTGACAGAATCTGATATTCCGGTCCTACGTATCCCAGTGGGAATCAAAGCCAGACGTAGTTCTAAGTTCAACCCTTGGTGGGGCGGTGATCTCGATCCCCTAATTTTGTATCGGATGAGTACTAGGGAGCAAGGACTGTCTGAGAGTCTCTTGGTCGACGCTAGTTCCTCTAATACGCTTAAGGGAGAGTTACCGGGATTCAATGAAAGTGTCTTTCTTGTGAGGGGTACTCCTCCTTTTATAATAGGATTCCCCTATCTCTTAGAGATTCGATTTATCTCTTAATATCTTTTAGAGATTTGATTTATCTCTTAATATCTTTTAGAGATTTGATTTATCTCTTAATATCTCTTTTGAGATATGATTCCTTAATTTAAGGGATATTATCTCTTTTAACCAGATAATGTTATTTTAGATAATATCAGGATTTAATACCAACATCTTATTTCTTTAATTAAGTGATCTTTGATTTATTATCTTTAATTTCCGGAATAGGCCGGGTACTTGAGCTCGGTGGCCGGGTTAGTAACCTCGTCCAGTACAGGTCTATTTGTTAAATTTTTTGGGCTTTGTTTCTGACTCTCTTGTATAAAGGTTAAAGTACCTTTTGTACTCCCTTTAATATATCTTTGCCTATCAAATAAGAAAAAACATTGGTAAAGCTTTACTTGTTCACCGTTGTGCACTGAAACTTGAAGATGTCAAGCTTCGCGATGTGCCTAACTCTTTTTTTTTTTTGCAAACCCTACATTAGACTTTTGATTTTCAGTTTAGGAGAAGTTATTATTTGGCATCTTTTCATAACCTTTTTGAAATACAATAACTCATCAAAATTTAGTTGCTTCAATATCATCTAAATCATTTGCACTTGTTCATGATTGTTTTCCAATTTGATGCACTTATTTATGGTTTAAAATACTTCGACAAGTGCCTACCTGTTTTGAAAGGCCAAAGAAAGAAAACACTTCAAAATTTTGTGGTAGATGATATTATTACTCTATACATTTATTTTTCTAATCATATGTTATAGGCAGTTTTGAAGATTTGTATATGAAAACCATCCCTAATTTTTGTAATGTTATTCATATTTCACGTGTACTAGTGTTCAGAATTTTTAAATATTATTATTATATCAATTAATCTATCAATATGTCCTTTCCATTATTGTTATTGGTACATCTCAAGGTGGATTTTTCCCGACTTTGTTAAAGGAGTTAAATACGACTTAGGGTGTGTTTGGGTAAACAACTTAATTAAGAGCTTATCACATAAGACCTTATCGCATGAGAGCTTATGCCATAAACGCTTAAAGAAAGAAATGGGCATGAAAGGATTCAAATAGTGAAAAACACGGAGAGGGTGTTTAGTGCATAAACTCTTATGATAATTCCATAAGCTTCTCCCAGTGACTTATGAAAATAAGTCAAAAACTCCTTATGGGATGGCATAAGTTATTTTTATAAGCTCTGCCAAACACACTGCATAAGAGCTTATGTCACCAGATAAGTCAAAAGGAGCTTAAATAAGCTCTTCCAAACGCCACCTTAATGATTTTTGTAATGCTTTTAGAGATAACTTTAATGTACCGGTGCCACTGTAATCATTGGAATGAGGCAACTAGCCCTCTCCCTAAAAGTTTTTACAGCAAAAAGAAATAAAAAAACTTTACAACATATTTTTTTCTACAATCACCCTTTATTTACAATAAACGAGAGAAAAGGAATGACAAAATTAAAGGCATTTTCTTGAATATATTAAGCAACTGTGTACCGTATCCTTAAATTTGTAATCATCATTTTTGAATGTTAACAAACATCTAATTTTTTTTAGTACCACACTTCTGTAATTTAAAACAGAAAAAATTTTCAAAAATAAATATAGAAAAATCAACAATAACAACACAAATAAGTCTTGTACTGATAAACAACGAATACTACACGAATCAAGATCAAGTGCAAAATATTTATTTAAATTATTTCAACAACACAATAATCTTATTTAGGAGTTCGTAAATGGAGATTTTCATGCACCATTCAACATAGTAAAATTAATGTGCAAGAGATGGAATGTCGTCCTGACTCCAAACATCCTCAAGGCAATGATATATATTCTCGTTCCCTATCTTTGTGCTATATATTAACACGTATGCTTTTATTTTAAATTTCAAGATAGAGAAACAACAATAATATCGATTTGTCAAAACATCATATTGGGAAAAAGGCGGCAATGCCTGACTATGTGGGTAAGAGTAATGGACTCAAGGCCTTCCCGTCATGCCCTCATTGCAAAATCGATTCCAATTTTCGACAAGCGGCTTGAGATTGGTAGAACTAGTCGTTTGAGATCTCGTGTCCTAAAAAAACATATATACGTAAGTGTACAAATAATAAGTTTAAAGAATTAAAGTATTACTAATACACTGACAAGCGTAAAAGGTTTTACACTGACATCCACTAATATCTTAACACGTATGCTTTTATTTTAAATATCATGCAAGAGAGAGAAACAATAATAATATCGATTTGTCAGAACATCATATTGGTTGTCTATGTAAAATTCATTTATATTAATAGTGCATATAAATTAAACTCAAGTTTGAAATGTTACCTTACAGCAGCAAGGAATAAATGCATAACCGTCAAGCATACATAGAAATTAAATATTAAGCAATTAGTCTCTCCATTGCTTAGATGTTGAGCATGGTTCAAGAACTGAACCATTCTTGTACTTGAATCTTCATCAGACCAAGCTTTTAATTTCTTGGGTATATTAAAAGTGAGAGGTCATTCCACTTAGATCAAGCTTATACCAAAGTGCAGGTTCACGACTCGCTCGGTACCAAGATTTACAAACCATCGAGACTACTGTTAGGTCCACAGCATTGAGGACCATTAAAATTTTAAGCAGAATATCATTGCACAAATTCTGATAGGAGGTGTTGGTAGTAGACGTGCTTTTCTCCATAGCTTAATGTTTCCTGCATGTATCATTATGACATTAGATGTAATTTCACATGATTATTTTTATGACTTTGTCATGAACTACCAATTGTTATGTTTCTACTTAGCATATGAATTAGTTAATTACATGACAAATTTTCTACAAAGGGAAAAATTAAAGAGGGATAAAGTCACAAATGAACATAGATTCTTACAATATATTCTTAAATAAATATTTCGTTCAATAAGTCGCTGTCGCGACCGTCCCGTCCGGGAGGCGCGAAAAGAAAGGTAAAAACAGAGGAGTCGCCACTAAGATTTTTATTGGGAAAATCTTAGAAAACCCAATTATTTAAAGGTAAACTGGTCTTTTTTAAAAAAAGAGATTTGGATTCGGGAGTCGGTTACGAGTAGGGAAGGTGTTAGCACCCCACATCGCCCGTTTAAAAACGGTACCTCAAGTTAATTGTGCAAAAACATTTTAATAACATTTTAAATATTTATTTTACCCCAAAATTATTTACAAGAAAGAATTATTTTTTAACTTGTAATATTTTAAATTTTATTAATTTTTTCATTTTTTTTTAAATTTATTATTTATAAAAACTAAATGAGGTTGAACATGACACATGAGTCCACAGGGCAACCTCAAATCTAAGGGACTGAACATGGCACCGTGTCCATAGAGCATCCCTAAAAATAGACAAGTTTAATTTTAACATAAAAAGAGACATAAAAAGGGAAAATTTAGTTTTGGCCCGACAAGATGATTTATCTTGCTCCTACGTATTCCCGGGTGCGATGGGAAACTCAAAGCCACGTAGTTCTCTTGAAAATATTTGATTGGTTGGTTGATTTTTAATTTTTTTGATAAAGATTTGATCTTTGATTTTTTTTGTTTAAAAAGGATTTTATTTTAAAATAAATTCACATTTGCACAGAGTCCAAGATAGCAGTGCTATACGATAAACCCTTACAATTCATACGCCACTTGAGGATGAAAAATCATACATCAACGTCGTAGATTATCGCGTGAATTAAAAAAGATATTTTTTTATCTAATAAATTTTGGTAAAATCTTGTAAAAAGAGTAAATTGAAAACATTTTATTATTTTTTTAACACAATGGAATTCACTTTTGCACAAGGTTAAAGATAGTCAAACTATACGTTGAACCCTTACAATTCATATGACACTTGAGGATGAAAATTCATACATCAACGTCATAGATTATTGCGTAAATTTGAAAAGATTTATCATTTTTTTTATAAATTCTATTAGAGATACTTAAAAGTATTCACTTATTTATTTATTTATTTATTGTAAAAAAAACTTTGTCAAGATGGAATATAAAAATCGTTTTTTTTTATTTCTAAAATGAGAGAATTCACTCTTGCACAGAGTTAAAGATAGTGAAACTATACGATAAGCCCTTACAATTTTTTATAATGCTTGAGGACGAAAAAATCGTACATCAACATTGTAAATTGTTGCGTGAACTCAAGAGATTTTTTTTTTTTATTTTGTTAAAGATAATTTTATTATTATACCCTTTTTGAAATTTTGACTTTTGAGAAATGATTTTTGTCCTATTTTGAAAAAAAATTTAGAACCTAAGCCTAAGAAAAATCTGACCCAAGATAATAAAAAAGGATTTGATTTTTTGAAGAGTTTTGATTAAGAAAGAGAGAATTGAAAATCTTTTTGAAAGGTTTTTAATATCTGATTTTTTTTTAAAGAAATTTTTTTAATTTAAAACAGAGGACTGGAAAGATTTTTTTTAAAAAAGGTTTTCTCATTTTTTTTGAGTTTTTTTTTATAAGGGCCTTTTCTAAAAGAAGATTGATACTAAACCATTATTTTAGAAAAAAAAGAAGAGAACCAACCAGCATGAAAGGCCCAAGATCAGAAATTTTTAGATAGGCCAAACAAGTTAGCCCAATCACATGATAAAACTCAAAGGAAATAGAAACAGAGGGAAGTGTACATCTTCCCAACGTTACCGAACAGTAGAGAAGAGTGGCAAATGAGTGGATGGCTGAAGCAGAGGCCAGAGGAGGTGGGGAGACGAGCGGCACGGCGGCTTGGCTGGTCGACGACGTGCGGCGGTGCGAGACGGGTGTGCAGCAAATCTGGCAGCTTGGTCTGTGTGTGGCGATCTATGGCGGAGAGAGAGGGACGTGCTGGAGGAGTTGTGTGGGAGCGGCGGCGTTATGGTGACCGGACGACACGGTGGGGCAGGGGTTCAGCGGCTTCGTGCGGATCTGGTTCGGGTTGAGTTGGGCTACGCGGCGGACAATGGTGGTTACGAGAGCTGGTGTGGTGGTTCGATGGTGGCTAGATGGTGACCAGGCAAGGAGTGCGGCGGAGGTTGTTGGTGGTCGGGGTGGCTGTTTTGGGTGAAGGAAAAACAATGGGGAGATGGGTTTTGGTGAATGTGTGTGTGTGGCTGGTTTGTTGAAGAAGATGAAGGATGAGAGGAAGAAGGTGATGCGGGGGGGAAGGATCGGTCTGTCAGTAGGAGAAGAAGAATGAAAAAAAAATCAAAGAGGGAGTGGTCATGGCTAAGGATATCAAGAAAATTGGTCTCTGGTGTTTTTCTCTCTTTAGTTTTCTCCTCTGTTCTTGCTATCTCCCTCTCAATATTTTGGTTGACGATTTTGTTCCTTTTTTTGAGAGCGAGAACAGAGAAATGGAGAAAAAGAATTTTTTTCCTTGCTTCTTCTACTGTGCGACTTATATTGGCATCAAAGGGGAGAAGATGACAAACATCTCTGTTGGCCAGCTGTGTAGGAAAGGGACCACTGATGGGTGTTGCTGCAAAACAACTTTATGCTTGGGTGGTACAAAGAATAGGGACCACTGTGTTGTTGTTTTGTCAAAAGAATGAAAGAGCCTGAAACAAGATGAAAGAAAGTCTTCTGGTGTTTACTTGAAATGGAAGATAGGGAGCTATGGTGGGAGTGAAATGTTCCTTTCAGAGTTTGTTGTATTTTTTATTTTTATTTTTATTTTTTTATTATCTAGCAGAAAGCTTACTCATTCTGCTTTTAATTATTATTATTATTATTTTTTATTTTATTTTATTTTTTACTTGGGCTTGGATTCAAAACAACTTGTAACAGAACAAGTTGGGCTAATAACATAAACACATTTTTATTATTTCTGTATTTTCCATTTTGCAAATATTAATTAAAAGGATAAAATACCCGGACAAAATTATGTGTTCACAGCTGCCCCTCTTTACTTGTTTCTTATTAGATAATTGGTGTAACTATAGTTAACCTATTATCGTTATAAGAAACGAGTAAAGACATGAACTCCAATTTTGGCCGGAGTTCGCTGACAAGTAAACGGATGCAAAATTAAAAGCTTACGGGACGGACTACCCGTCGAAGCTTGACAAAAGTTTAAAAGCTTGCGGAGTCGGTTATCCGCTGAAGCTTGAAAGGAAAAGGTAAAAAGCATGCGGAGTCGGGTATCCGCTGAAGCTTTAAAGGAAAGGTAAAATAGCTTACGGAGTCGGTTGTCCGCTGAAGCTTGAAAGCAAAAGAATTAAAAGCCTGTGGAGTCGGTTATCCACTGAAGCTTGAAAACAAAATGATTAAAAGCTTGCGGAGTCGGTTATCCACTGAAGCTTGACAGAAAAGTTAAAAGCTTGCGGAGTCGGTTGTCCGCTGAAGCTTGAAAAGAAAAGGTAAAAAGCATGCGGAGTCGGGTATCCGCTGAAGCTTTAAAGGAAGGGTAAAAAAGCTTACAGAGTCGGTTGTCCACTGAAGCTTGAAAGCAAAAGAATTAAAAGCCTTCGGAGTCGGTTATCCACTGAAGCTTGAAAACAAAATGATTAAAAGCTTGCGGAGTCGGTTATCCACTGAAGCTTAAGAAGAAAAGTTAAAATCTTGCGGAGTCGGTTGTCCGCTGAAGCTGAAAAGAAAAGGTAAAAAGCATGCGGAGTCGGGTATCCACTGCTTGAAAGAAAAGTTGAAAGCTTGCGGAGTCGGTTGTCCGTTGAAGCTTGAAGGGAAGGATCAAAAGCTTGTGGAGTCGGTTATCCACTGAAGCTTGACAGCAAAATGTAAAAAGCTTGTGGAGTCGGTTATCCACTGGAGCTTGACAAGAAAGGTAAAAAGCTTGTGGAGTCGGTTATCCACTGAAGCTTGACGGCAGAAGGAAAAAAGCTTGTGGAGTCGGTTATCCACTGAAGCTTGACAGAAAAGGTAAAAAGCTTGCGGAGTCGGTTGTCCGCTGAAGCTTGAAGGGAAGGATCAAAAGCTTGCGGAGTCGGTTATCCGCTGAAGCTTGAAAGCAAAAGGATAAAAAGCTTGTGGAGTCGGTTATCCACTGAAGCTTGACAGCAAAATGTAAAAAGCTTGTGGAGTCGGTTATCCACTGAAGCTTGACAACAAAATGTAAAAAGCTTGTGGTCCTATGCCTATAGGAGCCAATAAAGGTATAGCTTATGAGCCTTCTTCCCGTTAAAGCTAAACAAAACGAAGCTTAAGAGGCCATATGCCTGCTAAAGCTGACAAGACATGACTTTTGTGGCCCTGTGCCCACTAAAGTCAAACTACAACAAAACAAAACTTAAGAGGCCCTATGCCTGCTAAAGCTGACAAGACATGACTTTTGGGGCCCTGTGCCCACTAAAGCCAAACTACAACAAAACAAAACTTAAAAGGCCCTATGCCTGCTAAAGCTGACAAGACAAAGCTTATGGGCCCTATGCCCATTAAAACAGACGAAAGCTTAGAGACCCTATGTCTGCTAAAGCTAACAAAAGCAAAGCTTAGGGGCCTTGTGCCCGTTAAAGTCGAACAAAACAAAGCTTATGAAGCCCTATGCCTACTAAAGCTAACAGTAACATGACTTTTGGGGCCCTGTGTCCGCTAAAATCGAACAAAACAAAGCTTATGAGGCCCTATGCCTACTAAAGCTAACAATAACATGACTTTTGGGGCCCTGTGCCCGCTAAAGTCGAACAAAAAAAATCTTACGAGGCCCTATGCCTACTAAAGCTAACAAGTCGTGACTTTTGGGGCCCTGTGCCCGCTAAAGTCGAACAAAACAAAGCTTACGAGGCCCTATGCCTACTAAAGCTACAATAACATGACTTTTGGGGCCTTGTGCCCGCTAAAGTCGAACAAAACAAAGCTTATGAGGCCCTATGCCTACTAAAGCTAACAAGTCATGACTTTTGGGGCCCTGTGCCCGCTAAAGTCGAACAAAACAAAGCTTACGAGGCCCTATGCCTACTAAAGCTAACAAGTCGTGACTTTTGGGGCCCTGTACCCGCTAAAGTCGAACAAAACAAAGCTTACGAGGCCCTATGCCTACTAAAGCTACAATAACATGACTTTTGGGGTGCTGTGCCCGCTAAAGTCGAACAAAACAAAGCTTAAGAGGCCCTATGCCTGCTAAAGCTGACAAGACATGACTTTTGGGGCCCTGTGCCCACTAAAGCCAAGCTACAACAAAACAAAACTTAAGAGGCCATATGCCTGCTAAAGCTTAATAAGACATGACTTTTGGGGTCCTCTGCCCGCTAAAGCCAAACAAAACCAAGCTTATGAGGCCCTATGCCTTCTAAAGCTAACCGAGACATGACTTTTGGGGCCCTGTGCCCGTTAAAGCCGAACAAATGCAAGAAGTGATGTTGACTTTGTTGATGCATGAAATGATGAGACAATGATATGAGATGACTTTTTTATTTGGTTGGTGAAAATCCTGCTTTTTTTTTTTTTGCTTGATGCGTGAGATGCTTTGATGAGTGATGCAGACCTTGATTATAATATTTTTTTTAATGTGTGATGCATGATATGCTTTTTATCAATGATGAAAAAAAATCTGATTTTTTTTTCTTTTTTGCAAACGCCTCTTTGATCCTTGACTCCTTAATTTTTTATTGCAGCTGAGATTGAGGATGAGCTGGAGTGAGACTCCTTGATTTTGATCATCACTTATTTGTTGAACTGATGTTTTACTTCTTGCCTGAGATATGCTTCTTTGTGATGATTATCCCAATTGGATGAGATTGCGTGATCAATCTTTCAAGGATGTGACTTGCCCCAGCCTTCATGTATTGGGAGCTTTTCATGGCTTGTCCTCCTAAATTGCCCCGGTTTATCAGTTTGAGGAGACTTCTTGTATTTTGTTTGTATTTGACCCTAATTTTTGCGTAGGTCGCTCTTTGCGAGTTTTCAACCTACCGGGTCGCTCTAACTTTTGCCCAGACTGCCTTTTCAGGTTTTCGGTCTAGCGAGCCTTTTTTGTTTACTTTTTATTTTCTTTTCCTTTTTGATTTCGATTTTTCCATTTTTTTTGGCGTGGACAGTTTTGTCACCTTTATTTGTGAAGATCAAAGCTCTTGCTTGAATTGCCAACTGAGGATGCCACTTTCTCCTTGTATCAAGAATTCTTCCGGCCAGAGTTGGTCATCAAAGAATTACCATAAATGGTTAAATTGTATCATTGAACTCATGTTTACCTTACCTGAAGCATCATGCATGGATTCAACAGTATGATAGGAAATGATATCATCGCCTGAACAGCCTCTCGATTGGTATTAGAAGTTTGACAACTCAAATAGTATTCAAAAGAACAGAAATGAAGCAAGATGCACAAGAGGTGATGTGAAGATCAGAAGGGCATTGCCCCAGTTTGGATTGATTTGATCATGGCGATTGTCCCGATATTCATAAGAACAAAATTGCCCCAGAGTAGTTTCCTTGAGGATGAAGTGCCCCAATGTAGGGTTCCCAGAATGAAACTGCCCCAATGTAGGGCACTTGATATGGAAAACTTGAGAATGGTGTTGCCCCAGTGTAGGGCATCCAATAATGGAGATGCTCTAGAATAAGGCCCTTGAAAACAAAGTTTTGCCCCATGTAGATCCTGCCCAAGCTTTTGCCTAGACTGCCTATGAGGGTTTTCAGTCTAACAGGCTTTCTTTTTTCTTTTTTTCATTCTTTTTGGATTTTTTTTTTAGAGGAGCAATCAATTAAAAACTAGAAGAGCACAAACTTTTTGTCTCAAAATGAAGTTGATGAAAAAGTAGCAATCATTCATTGATCAGAGTGGACTTTTGAGGCTTGTAACGTGGCTAATGGTTGAGGGTCATGAAAATAAGGATATAAGACTCAAACAAATGTTTTAAGGTTGAATAGGACCAAGGATCCATGATCTTTTCGATTTCCAAGGACATTTGTTTTCCTCTAACTTTCCCTTTTTTTTTTTGTTTTACATGAGGTTTTTTTTTTATCCTCTTTCTTTCTCTTCTTCTTCTTCTTCTTCTTCTTCTTCTTCTTCTTCTTCTTCTTTTCAATGTTATGCTTCATGATCACCATTTCCTTCTTGCTTGCCCCTTGTTTAGTGGTGATCCTTGTCCAAGGTTCTTTGAAGAAAAATTTCAAGCTCAAAAGGGGTAACAAGGGATAATGATGATATTTTGCTAAGGGTAGAGAAAAAATGGCCAATCTTCATTTCAAATCATGATTGTTTATTTATTTATTTTTAAAACTTTATTTTAGAGACAAAGAGATGGTGCTCACCAAGTTTTATTTATTTGCTCCTCTTTTATTTGTATTATTTTCCCTTTTTTTTTTTTGAAAAGGTATGGGCACATGTGGGCTTCATTGTTGTCCACAAAGAACTTTCAAGAAAGTGGGCCTTATTAACCAAACCAAAAAAGGTACTTGGGGAAGAAAAAAAAGGAATATGATATATGAGTATGACGAGAGAAACATTATGGTGGAGATGAAGATATAAAGAAAGGATGAGACAAGGTACGCATGCAAATCCATTACATTAATGCTTCAAGAAAGTGAACATGGTTCAATTATCTCATGATAGAATACAACATAACCATTGTGTCATGGTAAATCCCTGATAAACAAATCTTGCCTTGGTTACTTAGAAATTCTCAGGATGGGGATCACAAAGTATTGGCTCTTTTCAATCACTAGGATTGAATCTCTGATGATGTTAGCATAGCCTTCATCTTGAACTCTCCATAGTTGATTGAGACTGTCCTTACCATGATTTCTTTCTTCCTCGGTCAGGGCCTTATTATCCCGAATTTGCATGATTTTTCAAAGATCACTCCATAAGAGCGTGAATATGTGCTACCTGATTCCAGTAGGACTATATAAAATCCTTCACATTGACATCCAAACGTCCATGATTAGGCAAAAGGTTGTGCCTACATTTTTCGGCCACTTGAGCAAATATTGTCTCCAGTTCCACCTCATGATCCAAGGTTTAGTTGATATTCCTTTTTATTGAAAGTGCAGTGGTTTACTTTTCTCCAAGGAGCACAATGCATGGAATGATTTTTTATTTTTTTTATTTTTTTAATAAACTTTTAACTCAAAAAGGAATGAGTATATGAAATGTATGAAAAAAGTTTTTTTTTTTTTTTATACCCAAAAGGTATTAATGCATGATATGTATGAAAAAGGAATATTTATATTGACTCAAAATTTTAATGAATGTGATGCATGAAGGCACTTTTTATTCACAAAAACGACAATGCATGAGATGAGCTTCTTATTTTTTAGATGAATCAATTTTTTTATTAATGCTTGAGATAAATGATTTTTTATTTAATGAACGGCTGATATGAATTTTTTTTTAATGATGAGATTGACATAAAAGGTAATTGATGCATGAAATGTATGAATTTTTATTTTATTGGTCTGAAAAGTTTTTAGTGATGCATGCATAAAATGAAGGAGATGCACGACTTCTTATTTTTTCTTTTTTTTCTTATGAATGCTTGAGATAAATGATTTTTTTTTTGTAATGAACGCATGAGAGGAATGCATGAAAATGTTTTTTTTTATGAACCTAACAAAATATTTATTGCATAAGATACAAAATATACAAAGAATATGAATCAGTTACAGAAAGATGATTTACACAAATCCCTTTTTTACCATTTATGGAAATGCATGAGATATAAACGTGATTATTCATGTTGCAGAAAAAGGTGGAATGTGCTCCCTTTTGTCCTACATGGGTCATATCCTAAAGTTTGAATTTATGAGGTCGAGATCCTATTTTGGTAGGCTACTAATGGCATTTTATGTGCGTGACTTTCGGGACAGATCTAGACCCCTAAACATATGGTCCCCGGATTACCCTCATCTAAAATATAAGGATCCGAATCCATGAACCTCACCACAGGGATTGGAAAGTCACAATATGGCGGTCCATGTTTCGGTAGCAATCCAGGCGGGAGAATCAATGTCTGTTAGGGGCGCAAAAGCGTCACAATAACATCACTGAAGCCCCTTCTAATCCGATGGCATTCCAAGACTCGGGTATAGAGCCCAAAAGTGTGTGAGTATGAGATGGTGTTGTGTGTGCTGGGAGCAAGCAAACCTGCACAAAACCCAAAAAACTAACCCCAAGCCTGCAAAAGAACAACCAACATTTACAAGAGTTTTCTACCCTAAGGTTGCAAGAATGTACAAAGACATATATTAAAGCATATAACAATTTACAAAACAAATAAAACAAAGAGGGGTAAAACTAATATTTTCAAAGTTATTAAAAGAAGTTGCACAACCAACTATGATAGGCCTGACTCTCTAAATTCCCCAGTGGAGTCGCCAGCTGTCGCGACCGTCCCGTCCGGGAGGCGCGAAAAGAAAGGTAAAAACAGAGGAGTCGCCACTAAGATTTTTATTGGGAAAATCTTAGAAAACCCAATTATTTAAAGGTAAACTGGTCTTTTTTAAAAAAAGAGATTTGGATTCGGGAGTCGGTTACGAGTAGGGAAGGTGTTAGCACCCCACATCGCCCGTTTAAAAACGGTACCTCAAGTTAATTGTGCAAAAACATTTTAATAACATTTTAAATATTTATTTTACCCCAAAATTATTTACAAGAAAGAATTATTTTTTAACTTGTAATATTTTAAATTTTATTAATTTTTTCATTTTTTTTTAAATTTATTATTTATAAAAACTAAATGAGGTTGAACATGACACATGAGTCCACAGGGCAACCTCAAATCTAAGGGACTGAACATGGCACCGTGTCCATAGAGCATCCCTAAAAACAGACAAGTTTAATTTTAACATAAAAAGAGACATAAAAAGGGAAAATTTAGTTTTGGCCCGACAAGATGATTTATCTTGCTCCTACGTATTCCCGGGTGCGATGGGAAACTCAAAGCCACGTAGTTCTCTTGAAAATATTTGATTGGTTGGTTGATTTTTAATTTTTTTGATAAAGATTTGATCTTTGATTTTTTTTGTTTAAAAAGGATTTTATTTTAAAATAAATTCACATTTGCACAGAGTCCAAGATAGCAGTGCTATACGATAAACCCTTACAATTCATACGCCACTTGAGGATGAAAAATCATACATCAACGTCGTAGATTATCGCGTGAATTAAAAAAGATATTTTTTTATCTAATAAATTTTGGTAAAATCTTGTAAAAAGAGTAAATTGAAAACATTTTATTATTTTTTTAACACAATGGAATTCACTTTTGCACAAGGTTAAAGATAGTCAAACTATACGTTGAACCCTTACAATTCATATGACACTTGAGGATGAAAATTCATACATCAACGTCATAGATTATTGCGTAAATTTGAAAAGATTTATCATTTTTTTTATAAATTCTATTAGAGATACTTAAAAGTATTCACTTATTTATTTATTTATTTATTGTAAAAAAAACTTTGTCAAGATGGAATATAAAAATCGTTTTTTTTTATTTCTAAAATGAGAGAATTCACTCTTGCACAGGGTTAAAGATAGTGAAACTATACGATAAGCCCTTACAATTTTTTATAATGCTTGAGGACGAAAAAATCGTACATCAACATTTTAAATTGTTGCGTCAACTCAAGAGATTTTTTTTTATTTTGTTAAAGATAATTTTATTATTATACCCTTTTTGAAATTTTGACTTTTGAGAAATGATTTTTGTCCTATTTTGAAAAAAAATTTAGAACCTAAGCCTAAGAAAAATCTGACCCAAGATAATAAAAAAGGATTTGATTTTTTGAAGAGTTTTGATTAAGAAAGAGAGAATTGAAAATCTTTTTGAAAGGTTTTTAATATCTGATTTTTTTTAAAGAAATTTTTTTAATTTAAAACAGAGGACTGGAAAGATTTTTTTAAAAAAAGGTTTTCTCATTTTTTTTGAGTTTTTTTTTATAAGGGCCTTTTCTAAAAGAAGATTGATACTAAACCATTATTTTAGAAAAAAAAGAAGAGAACCAACCAGCATGAAAGGCCCAAGATCAGAAATTTTTAGATAGGCCAAACAAGTTAGCCCAATCACATGATAAAACTCAAAGGAAATAGAAACAGAGGGAAGTGTACATCTTCCCAACGTTACCGAACAGTAGAGAAGAGTGGCAAATGAGTGGATGGCTAAGCAGAGGCCGAGGAGGTGGGGGAATGAGTCGCGACGTGGCGGTGCGAGACAGGTGTGCAGAAATCTGGCGGCTTGGTGTGTGTGGCGATCTATGGCGGAGATCGTGGCGGAGAGAGGGACGTCTTGGAGGAGTTTGTGTGGGAGCGGCGGCGTTATGGTGGCCGGACGACACGGGGGGGGGGGTGAGGACGGTTCGGGGGGAGCGGCGGACAATGGTGGTCGAGAGCTGGTGTGGTGGTTCGATGGTGGTAGATGGTGAGGCGGAGTGGCGGAGGTGTTGGTGGTGGGGGTGTTTGGGGAAGGAAAAACAATGGGGAGAGGGTGGATGGGGGGGGGTTTGTGAGGATGAAGGAGAGAGGAGGGTGAGGGGGAGGGGTAAAGAGATTTGCTAAGATATCATTTCCAATAAAAATTTTTTCATATTGATTATATTCATCAAAGGAGAAGATGAAACCATTCACTTGGATTTAGAAGGGTTGATGGGTGTTTAATTATGTTGGTGGTAAAAGAGTAAAAATAAGCAAAAAGTGAAAGAAATCTTTATTTACTTGAAATAGATAATTTGGTAGAGTTAAATGATTTTTTTTTTTTTTTTTTTTTTAATATTATTATTATTATAATTTTTTATTTTATTTTATTTTTCTTTTTGATTAAACAAGTTTTATAAAATTAATAAATAAACACATTTTTATTATTTCTGTATTTTCCATTTTGCAAATATTAATTAAAAGGATAAAATACCCGGACAAAATTATGTGTTCACAATCGCAATTCTGGAATCACAGCGGTAAATTTTCATGTCCTTTTAGCCCAATTTGTTATAAATTAAATATCTAAGAAACAAAACAGACCCAGAAATCTAGTAAGAGATGCTTTTAGAATAGATGAATCAATTAACTGGTCACTGTAGTAAATTCTCTAATAGAACTAGAAATTCTATCCTAATTATCAATAGTTAATAAAAACAACGTGGGCTTAATTTTTTTTAGTACAATAAATTTCTTGAGAGAGTGGGTAACATAAAAAAATATTTTTAATCACTCAAAAGAATGCATTGTATACATCAATGTGACAGTGATATGTCGCGTGGGTATCATATTATAAGTATTCAAATGGTAGCAAATTTGAAACTTTTATTTTGTCAATTTGTTTTGTAGGGTTTGGTTGTGAAAAATCATTACCAAAAAATTAAATATTCCAAAAGAACAGAATTATAACTAGTTCACCGAAGAAACTTCATATCAAAGAGATAAAGCATGAAAATTACAAAAGCAATCTGGCTAACTTTCTGATTTTGAAGGGTCTGTGTATTTTCAACCCAAGGGAAAACCTTGTTAAAATCCCAACCAGATTATTATAAAAAGGATAAAAAAAAAAGTCTTATTATGTAATACACTTTACAGTCACAAGGACAGAGTGATTTAAAAATTTGACGTATAATCAGTGGCTAAAATAATTTGACAAATCAAAAATATTGAAACAGCTCCAAGGAAAACAAAAACCCATATAAACTTGTTAACAAGTTCGTCCTTGAGAAATTTGTGTAGCTGGATTATGTCTTGTTTTTTATATCGAATTTCGACGAGACAAAAGTATGCGAGGAAGATAAAAACTGGAATATCAAAAAAAAGAAAGAAGAACAAAAACGAGGGGGATGATAAAAGAAAGAAAAACGTACCTCTTACTCTAAGCTCTTGACGAAGTTAATTGGTGGCCATATGTCACTCTCTTATTTATACATACAATATATATATATATATATATATATATATATATATATATATATATATATATATATATTATTTTGAATTATTTGAAGCCAGAAATTACTCGTCTTTAGAGAAATGCTACCTTTTTCTTTTTTGACAAATGGAGAAATGCTACTTAAGCAACTAAAGATTAATTGAATATTTGTAGTTCATTTGTCACCAATTTAAAATGATTACTTTATTTTATAACCGTAAATAAATAAAAAAATTGGTCAACCACACAAATTAAACATTTCACATTTGTGTCAAATGTCCAAAAAAACATATTTGATCACTTCTATAAAAGAAAGCAGAGAATAAATGCTACAAAATCATTCAAAGTAAAAACATAAAATAATTGAATGCACTTAATGCCCTCAAAGCATTGTTTGACTTTCCATTTATTACTCAAGCAACGATTCTCTACTTAATTTCTTCTCCACACTGTCGGATTGTTACCAACCACGGGATCATCGAGGTGAAGACTAGCTTCATAAGAGAAATAGAGCCTAGAAGCTTGAAAGCTTGCAAGTGAGAAAAGTTTCTCATAAGGAATCATATTGAAAAAGATGATGAATTGTGTATATTATGCTCTTATTTATAGAGCTTGATTAGGCTAACCATATGTAACTAACTCCTAACCAACTAACTAACCATATATTCTATTACCCTCTCGTAAGTTGATAAGTGGTAACACCACAATCAGCTTGAACATACAAGCAAAAAAAGAAAAAAATATTACTACAACTTGTAAAAGAAAATGGACAATAAACCAACTTAAAGAAAACATAGCAAGGCCCAACAAGTAAGATGCACAATCCAATAGTCAAAAGAAAAATAACGAAGATGAAGCCCAACAAGCAGCAATGAGGTCAATTTGCCCATTAGGTTGTGCAAGTGACTCAAGTGAGGAAATCAGATTCATTCTGGGACTGCAAGGCATGATTCCAAACCCTAACTCCCCTATGTCACAAGGTAGCCACAGAAGAGACAGGTTGCTGCCAAAGACAATAGCGCATACGTCGAGGAGACCAAAACACCAGGAATAGCTCTCGTCGTCGACACCTTTTCTTGGCTCGTAATGGTGGGGAACCAGGGAGTGGCAGCACTAGCATGTCGATGGTGCGTTCAACCGAGATTGTGGATGTGACATACGGCGGAATTGTAAAGTTTGTTCTGCTAGGATCGAAGATGATGAAAATCTAATGTTGTGGATGCATTGCAGAGACGGTGCACTCAACTGTATTCTCTGGCGACGGCATAACGATTGCTGGTATAAGCTTCCGTAGCTCGAACAATGGAGAACAAGAATTCCAGAGGCGGCTCACGGCTGGGTTGCTGATGGTGGTGAGAGTTCCGGCACGATCATTCATCTTCTCCAAGGATGGCAGGATGGTTGCTGGAACGAACTCCTCAAACTGAAAGTGCGATAGCCCCTCCTTAGGGTATCATATTTAAGAAACTCGTTGCGGAAATTAAAACTCAAAGAAAATAAAATGTTGCTGGTTACTTTCGGAAAAACAAAGTTTTCTAGTCACTTATCCTTTTTGAAAATGGTGATAATTTTTTTTTTCTTTTCTTTTACATACATACAACATCAACATAATATACATATCTATTTCATACATATGCATCATTAAATTTTACATAAAGACCTTCATCCTACCAGGTCACTTTCTAAACACCGCTTTTCCTAGAGGTCCATGATGACTGAAAGAGAGTCACGTTTGACTATCAGAACCATAAAGAGTAAGTCAGCTACAAACTCCATTCCTTTTCTGATTTCGATCGCCTCTGCTATCTGTAACTAAAAAAAAATGCATGGCAACATTTTTGTAGGCATCATGGCCAAACTCGGTGTCGGTGACTCCAACAATCATTGACAACCTTGTCAACTACATATCCATTATTATGTTTAATTAACACTCTCTCCGGACCTAAATATAAACAAAAAAGTAGCTACATTTTTTGGACTCAAATATAAGTAAAAATCAATTAAGTCAACACTATTAAATGTTAGTATTACAAAAATCAAGAAAATTAACCAATCAAACCAATTCCCTATTTACTTTTCCAGGAGCATTGCATATTCCTAGACAATTAACTCTTTTTTTTACACAAATCAAGATAATTAAACTAACATAACCAACTTTCTTAATAAGTGTGAATTGAGTTTTTTTTTCTTATAATTAGGTCCGGAGGTAGTAATTATACATATAGGCAAGTTTAGAACAAAATTCAAGTAACTCAAAATTTTCAATAGGCAAACACCTCAAGCAAGCACGTCAAAACCCTTTTTGGAAACACGTCAAACTAAATCCTTAATTAAGGTGGTTTATCATTAACAAAATTAAAAGATAATTAGCCATAGATATAGATCTTAATCAAGCTAGATAGTTGACGCGCTGTCGCGCACGCGTCAAAAAGCGAGTGGTTTGTGAAAAGTGTAGTCAGGATGCGACAACTCGGGTATCGTATCACAAGGACTCTCGTAATGTTATTATCACAAAATCAGTTTTGGGGGGGGGGGGGGTTGGTTTGGAAGTCGATTGAAAAACAGAACAAAAACAGAGTAATTTAAATGATTATCAAATAAGACAAAGTCGATCAATCTGCTGTTCGGTTTCACACTATCATCGGCTAATGTAATTCCATGCCCTAAGCGGATTCTAATCCCTTTTCAATTGTAGCATCGATTAACAAGCGAAATCGACGCTACGGGACATATGTTCCTAATTCCCGAATTAAGCAAATGGGGTGAAGCACTCGTGAATTAAGCAGACACGATTGAACGCACGCGAATTAAGCAAACGCGATTAAGTTTAGGAACATAAAATCATCGAAAATAAACCAACACTAATTCAATACAAACTGAATTAAGCAAACAGAGATTATAAAATAGTATTGAAGGAGAGAAGGAAATTCAATCGGGAATTACAAGACCTCAAGTGTTGGCGGAAGTCGATTACAACAGATTAATCTAGGGAGATTAGTTCTCCATCAGAGACATAACAAAAATCTAAAAGTATATTGAAAGCAGTGAAATTATGGATGATTTGTGTCTGCTGTGCTTGTATTTATAAAAAGGCCGCGCGTCACGACCGTGATGGCCGTCACGGCCAGGCCGTGACCGCTTCTGTCAAGGGCGCGCATTCAAATTCTGGTCCGTCACGACAGGGATGCCTATCACGGCCAGGCCGTGATCGCTTCTGACTTTGGGTGCTGATCTGTCACGGCCGTGACCTCCATCACGGCTGGGCCGTGATCAATTTTGTCCTTCAGGTTCTCCTCATCACGCCCGTGATGTGTATCATGGCTGGGCCGTGATGCTTTCTGGATTTCATGATCTTCTCATCACGGCCGTGACCAGTGTCACGGCCTGGGCGTGATGGCTTCTGCTTCAGGTGTCCTCCCCTTTTTGCTCTTTTTATTAACCTAAAAACATGAACTAGCAGTGAATGCTTTATTTGACTCAAAAACTAACTAAAATGTCCTTAACTACTTAAGAAACACAAAATGTTACTTGAGAACGATCAAATCCAAATCTGGGCTAAGACGAGATTGAAACTCAAATAATTAGCACGAAAACCATGATCTTACTAGTTATAAAACTAGTTAGCCAGAGGCTGATCAAAATACCCCAAACTTAAACTTTGCTTGTCCCCAAGCAAACTAAAACTCAAAAAAAAAACAACTCAAACTTGGCAAGCTTAACGAATTCAATCAATTTTGCACAGATTTCATGCAATTCTAGCAAAACAATTTCTCTTCAGTGTTTTCCCCTCATGCAACAATGTAACCCCCACATTCATTTACTTTAAAACATTGAGAATTTCATCATTCAAGCAATCATTAATCTAAGCAAGGGATCCAAGTTACACACAAAAGGGAGATCACCAAATTCAAACAATCACCTTCCTCACAAGGGCATTTAGTGTTTCACTCATTCGCTCGATTTGTCTAGGTTATCAACATTTCACTCAATTTCACTTTTAAGAGCACTTCCCTTGAATTTGATTTTCATCTCAAACAAGGTTCCCACGGAAACATGCATGCAACATCAAAAGGTCTTTTAAGGTTGTAAGGGGGCCTGGCTAAGGGTAGGATATTCAAAGGTATTAGGCTTAAGTCCCTAGGAACTAAGAGAGCATGAGTATTTTGATACATTGAATTTCCACTCAAGTTCCTTTTTTTTTTTTTTTGCTTTTGGGTGACTATAGCCTTCTTCTTCTTTCAATACCCTTTTTGACATTTTTGCACTCTTTTTTTTTTCTTTCTTTTTTTTTTCTTTGCCCTTTGGCTCCAACCTTTATTTTTTTTTCTCAATCCCTAGCAATACATCATATCCTTGTAGCCACCTCAAACTTAGTTTCTTGCAACCATTCTCTTGCTAAGCTTCCATGCTCTCATAATCCTAAGATCGGGTTAACATGGTTTTTCCGGATTTTTCGGCTCGTAACATAGGGTCATCATGAAACAATAGGCTAATTAGGCTCAAAGGGGCTAACTAGGGGACATGCATTAGGGACTGGTTCACTTTAGGCCAAGTAGTTAATTCAAAGAAAAATGCCCAAATCATTTGATGCAAACACATAGACATGCAAACCATGAAGAGATTTAAGCAAATTCGGGAAAGTGCAGCTCAAAAGTGATTCACACAGTTAAAAACATGTTGGAGGCTCAATTCCTCACCCGGACAATTTTGCAAATTGTTTGACCGAGATACAATTCCTAGTGTGTGCATCCCTATCACCCCAAACTTATCATAAATTATGCAATCATAATAGAATATCTCAAGGTTCAATTTTCAATTTTTCACATGGGGTCAATTTTCAATTTTCAAGACCTAGGGGGGAAATCATCAACAGTCAACAAGTATTATGCAATCATCTATGCAAAATTTGATCAAAAACCAACAAGCTCACCGACATAAGACTGACACACATAATCTTGATCTTCTCAAATTATTCAAGAGCGAAAAGAAAAAAAAACAAAAACAAAGCAAGGAAAATTAAAAAGAGTAAGGTTTAGAGAAAACTCATGGAGGCGGTTCCACCGGGATCCCACTGTCTGTGATACAGCGGCCACGGAGTGCCCAAAGTGTAATATGATCCTCCCGGATCCCATGGCTTATAGCATAAGGCCCAAGTGATAGACAAGGGATGGAAGCTCATTCCATGATCCCCTAACTTGCAGCCTTGATATGGAGGTGAGCACTTGACAATTATGGTGACCTCGCCAAGTGCGGCGGACTTCTCACTCCCTCTTGGGTAAAATATGACCTCCTTGTCAACCTTGTCAACAAAGTCCTCCCAATAAAAATGGGGTTCAACCTCTTGGACTGGCCATAGTGTCTTCATATCCAAGGGTGCAAAATCCAGTCTCTCAGGCAGAGTCTCGAACTCCATCACCGGTTGTTCCACAGTGGGAGGTGGCAAACAGGTAGCGAGGATCTCCGGTGCCGCTTCAACTTCTGCACGATCTTCATTCACTGCACTAACAAATCCATCACCTGTTATACATGCAGAAATCTCCGCACACACCACACAAGGGTTAGTGTTAGTACAGTCAGTACATATAGTACAACAAACTGAATCAGAAAAGGCTTGAATGTCTGGAAATTCAACACAAAGTTCATCCATCCCATCACATTCAACACATGCATATGAGTTAATAGGATCATCTAATTCCAAAAGTTCTTCATCATCCACGAGCATGGTGAAGCAGATGTCCTCCTGACACTCATTTTCTATATTCCCTGGTCGAACAGGACCCTCAACCTCATGTGTCTCATGTTTCATATGGACGTTTTGCTCTTCATACCTTTCAAAACATGCTACACACGAAGCAAATTCATTACAATCAGCACATGAAGTATAATAGATAGAATCAGGAAAGGTGTGAATATCTGGAGATTCAACACTCAGTTCATCAGTAGAAGTATTCTTGACATCATTATCAAAATTATGCTCAAAAGAAGTATTGTCAAGAACAACTACTTGTGAATCTGTATGTTCTTCAAGGGGATGTGGAGTTTGCAGTGTAGCCAAGGCGGAAACGATGTAAGCATTTTGAGTGGCAAAATCCTGAAGACTTGCTTCCATCCTCTGTTGAAATTCAACTGTCCTCTGTTGGATTTCAAGATTTTGTTCTTCTATTCCTTGCTCCAATTCTTCCAGACTGAGTTGGGCTAGTGTAGGGTCAGGCTGATATTGGTGCTGGCTTACTATCATTTGATGCACCAATGAAGCTATCTCATCCAGGACGCCCCGTCCTCCACTATGTTGGCCAGAATAATCATTCAGCCCAAACATGCCAAAATCACTGTTAGACTCAACCTCCAGCAAAGTTAGGATAATATATGCATGGTGGTGGCTTATAATCAACAGCAGGCATATAACCATGCATGTAATTATCCATGGGAAGTGGTAAGATTCACAACCAGACAAAGCAGCCGTAACTAATTCAGCAATGCAATTTTTTTTTAATTTTCTGCCAATAACAACAAGAGTTCCCTGGCAACGGCGCCAATTTTTGACGCGCTGTCGCGCACGCATCAAAAAGTGAGTGGTTTGTGAAAAGTGTAGTCAGGATGCGACAACTCGGGTATCGTATCACAAGGACTCTCGTAATGTTATTATCACAGAAAATCAGTTTTTTTTTGGGGGGGGGGGGTTGGTTTGGAAGTCGATTGAAAAACAGAACAAAAACAGAGTAATTTAAGTGATTATCAAATAAGACAAAGTCGATCAATCTGTTGTTCGGTTTCACACTATCATCGGCTAATGTAATTCCATGCCCTAAGAGGATTCTAATCCCATTTCGATTGTAGCATCGATTAACAAGCGAAATCGACGCTACGGGACATATGTTCCTAATTCCCGAATTAAGCAAACGGGGTGAAGCACTCGTGAATTAAGCAGACACGATTGAACGCACGCGAATTAAGCAAACACGATTAAGTTTAGGAACATAAAATCATCGAAAATAAACCAACACTAATTCAATACAAACTGAATTAAGCAAACAGAGAATATAAAATAGTATTGAAGGAGAGAAGGAAATTCAATCGGGAATTACAATACCTCAAGTGTTGGCGGAAGTCGATTACAACAAATTAATCTAGGGAGATTAGTTCTCCATCAGAGACATAACAAAAATCTAAAAGTATATTGAAAGCAGTGAAATTCTGGATGATTTGTGTCTGCTGTGCTTGTATTTATAAGGAGGCCGCGCGTCATGACCGTGATGGCCGTCACGGCCAGGCCGTGACAGCTTCTATCAAGGGCGCGCATTCAAATTCTGGTCCGTCACGGCCGTGATTCCTATCACGGCCAGGCCGTGATCGCTTCTGACTTTGGGTGCTGATCTGTCACGGCCGTGACCTCCATCACGGCTGGGCCGTGATCAATTATGTCCTTCAGGTTCTCCTCATCACGCCCGTGATGTGTATCATGGCTGGGCCGTGATGCTTTCTGGATTTCATGATCTTCTCATCACTGTCGTGACCAGTGTCACGGTCTGGGCGTGATGGCTTCTGCTTCAGGTGTCCTCCCCTTGTTGCTCTTTTTATTAACCTAAAAACATGAACTAGCAGTGAATGCTTTATTTGACTCAAAAACTAACTAAAATGTCCTTAACTACTTAAGAAACACAAAATGTTGCTTGAGAACGATCAAATCCAAATCTGGGCTAAGACGAGATTGAAACTCAAATAATTAGCACAAAAACCATGATCTTACTAGTTATAAAACTAGTTAGCCAGAGGCTGATCAATAGTTATAATCAATTTACTCAAGTTTTACTCATAATAATTAATTAGTACTAATCATAATTAACTATGCCTAATTATGCTTTAGTTACAAGTAATAATTTAATAAATAAAAATTATATGATGAAATATTAAATGATGAGTGGAGGGGACGGTTGGACCTCCTGCTGCCTTCCCAACCATAAATCCACGCCAAGTCCAAATGTTAGGTGAGTACATTAACTTAAGGTGGAAGGAGTTTTTATATTAACTTAAGTTGATGTAACATGTAAAAGAAGAAAGAAAGAAATAATCAGAGGAGTGGCGTGAGAGAAATAGAAAGAGAGAGAGAGAGAGCGTAAGAGAGAGCGTACGAGAGAGAGGCCGTGAGAGAGAAAAATTCTGGAGCCGATTCCGAGCGATCCGTCCGTCCTATCGAGAAACTGATTGTATCATTGTGATCGTCGCGACGTCTACTTCATCATCCTATCTTTCTTTTCTCAATTAGGCTAAGGTAAGCCTATATCCTTTTTATGCCGAAATGCCATTGACGACGGTATTGAGGTTATCTTTCAATCCGTTTATCAGTTTTCAGTTCCATCTTCAGATTTGGGTTACCCGTAACAAGTGCTTCATGAATATGTGTTCAGGTGAATTTTTGGAGCCCCGAAGGTAGGATAACCTCACGTGGCAGATTTGAGGAGATTGGAGTGGGTCTGTTTCATTGCTCTAATGCTAGTCTACGACACTTCAGGTGGGACAAAGAAGCCTCCTATCGTCGGAAATGGTTGAGTAGCATATTTTACATTAATGGCGTAGGGCGACCTAAACCCTACTAGTGGGCGAATAATTGACAATGTCAATATAACATTAGTGACCAATTAGTGGTAACAATGATGATATGAAGATTGTAGGTTTATTATTGTTAGGTTAATTTTATGATATTTGAGGTTGTCTGATTTTATCATATTTAAGCTGCTTGTTGTGTGTTGTTTGGATTAATATGTTAATTATAGTTATTATATTTATTTGAATATGTTATTATTTTATAATAATAATAATAATTATTATTATTATTATTATTATTATTATTATTATTATTATGTGATTATTATTTTATTATTATTATGATGTTATTATTATTATTTTATTTTGATTATAGTTGATAACATGTCTTGAGTGATCACTAGTGCAGAAAAAGGATTTCACATCGGTTATTTTTGACTTTTCACATCGGTTTTCAAACTGATGTTGAAAAGACCGATGTGGTTTATTGCCACTTTTCACAACGGTTTTAAAAACGATGTTTAAAGTACATTTTTAACAGCGATTTTTAACATCGGTTTATTTTATTTTGATTATAGTTGATAACATGTCTTGAGTGATCACTAATGCAGAAAAATGATTCCACATCGGTTATTTTTGGCTTTTCACATCGGTTTTCAAACTGATGTTGAAAAGACCGATGTGGTTTATTGCCACTTTTCACAACGGTTTTAAAAACGATGTTTAAAGTACATTTTTAACAACAATTTTTACATTAACCGATGTGGAAAGTTCATTTTTCAATTGGTAACCTATTGGAAATAACACTTTCCACATCGGTTTTCTTTAAAACCGATGTGGAAATTAGACTTTACACATCGGTTTTGCGAAAACCGATGTGAAAATTTTAATTTACACATCGGTTTTCCTAAAAACCGATGTGGAAAGTGAAATTTCCACATCTGTTTTGGCAAAACCGATGTGTAAAGTCTAATATTTTTTTAAAAAAACTGTATTTTACATTTCTATCATTCATTTCCCCTGTTTCAGTAATGCAGATCAATACCAGAATAACATACTCTAGATATTCTCAACACAATCACTTTTGTACAACAAAACACACTAAATTAATATATACTGAATTTATTACGAACAATACATATGTACGTTCAATTACATTCAGACAACAAAGATAATTAGAAACCAAAAAGCTACATGATATATTATAGGTTTCATATCAAAATACATATGATCAGTCAAAAGTACACTATTGCTAGTACATGATAAGTTTTTAAACTAACTACATATATACAAACTATGGTTGGTACACTTCAAGAAAGAAAGTTGCCCAACGCCTCCTTATGTTGATGTCGGAATCAGATAATGGAGTTGGATTGTTGAATATCTGGAAGTTTAATTGGACAAAAGATTATATCTTTTAAGTAATTAACTAACATAAAACATATAATGAATCTATAACTGTTACTTCTAATTGTTATCAATTGACATTTACCTCGTGCCATCTTTCAGTGATCCTGGAGGAGATAATTTCCAACATCCATTGCATCACATAGTAGCCACATTCTCATGATCCACGTTGTATACGTGACTACGTACAAATGAAACCCAATTAGAATATGAGGAATTAAATAGAAATCAATAATTATACCCACTGTATTTGATGCATTTGAACTAATAAATATCTTACGCTAGGAATAATCCATCTGGTAGCCCGATGCCTTTCACCACGCAACATGTGGTTTGCATTAATAGAACTATCATGAAAAAATAAACATTAATTAAAGTATATCTAATAGATTTCAGATAATTAAAACAACTGCATCACTGATTATAAAGTATTTTAATGCTTACGTTTCGATGATCGTCTTCACTTCATTCGCCGGCTTATTTCCAATTGAGTAGAAGAAGACCACAACGTTCATCCAAGGGTACAAGATCAAAAGTTGCCAATGCTGGCTGTATTTGTGGAACAGTTAGTGACTAAGTCATATATAGTTATAATTAAATAACCGGTACTTACTTATTGAGATAAGGCGCAAGGTAGAATTGATGATCGTCTCGGGCAAGTATATCACGTATGGTGGTGACCCGGTCTTCTGATGCTAGGAGAACATCACCCTGAATGAACATGGGGTCAATGAACCCATAAAAGGCGAGGTTACCCTGATCAACTAACATACGATGCAGATACCTACTATATTGAAAAAACATGTTAATTGTCATAGTATTTAAAAATTAATTACTTAACTTATAAATAAAATGTACTTACATGCACCATAACGATAGGTGTGCAGAACTAGCCATTTCTTTATTGAGTACAATCTCTATAAGTTCCTTCTTTGGGATATATAGTTCATCACCTGGACTGGCATCATGTTCCAACCTCACCAAAGCTGCGTCATTCTCCATGGTGACAACCTGTATAGCCAGAAGTTTAAAAACATCACCAGGTGCCCCTTTGTCGATCCCCTAAACAACAAAGATATATATTAGTAATCACAGATAAGTTATTTCATTCGTAATTAATTAAATAGTCAAATGAATACCTTGGCAGGAGTAAACATCTCTGGTCTTCCTGGATCTGACCTTTTAGGCAGAATATCATTTCCAACATCCTATAACGAATAAAAATAAAGCATTATCTTTAAACAATAATAAATAATTTCAACTATGAATATAGAAAAACACAACTAACTGAATACCTCAGATGCAACAAGAAAGCTGACCAGTCTTCTTGGCCAGAGGATGAAGTTACCGGGGGACCTGACCCACTGTTTGAACCTCCTCAGTGGGCATAGGGACTCGAGCATCAGCATCTCGAATAATCTCAATAACAATCCTCACCTGATCATCCGGTAATAAACAATGGTGTATGGTATTGCCTAAGTTATTATGTGCCCTCCCCAATGCCACTAAGCGGCGATCATGATGATCATCAACATACAGCTCACACCTATCAGGGTCGTCATCATCATCATCATCATCATCATCATCATCATCATCATCACCATCATCATCATTTTCAGGCTGATGAGGAGGATCACATGAGCCCTTAGTGCTCACATGGACAGAGGGTTGGACATCGGCTGTCATTTGCTGGGACATAGAAGTCAATATTATCGTCTGCTGGGCAAACTGCTCGGCCATCTCCTGTCTAAGCTCAGCTGTAATCTCCTGTTTTAGCCGTGCTCTATCTACATCAACATCCCTGTGGCATTGGTGTGAAGATGAACCATGGTATTGGTGAATGCCGACGCCCCATCCAACACCAATGACACGGCCCGGGTGGTCTGGTTTACCGATGGCAGCAGCTAAGATATCATCGCGTCCTCTAGGAACAAAGGTACCTTAGGTTACCTACTTGTCCAAGGCATCCTATCACATATAAAATATCAGGTCACATTACAATTCGGTAACAATCTTAAAATGACAATTACAATTCAAACTATACTTACAATCTTCTCAGCTACTTGGCGGGCCTCCTCAGATGTATATTGTCCCGTTTTTCTTTGTCGGGCCCTCTTCCATTTACAATGGCATAGGGGTGGAGGTGGATCAACAACCTTTGGACGATTTTCAGCGTTAGGATCCGCCTGAGATGCTGCTTCCTGACGTGCTTTCTTTTCCTCTTCCACCATTATCTAACCAAGCTTTTTATATCCCCCACGAGACATGACATGGTGGTAGACATTCTTGCTTTGGTTTGCCTCTTCTCCTGTTATAAATAGAAGACAATTAAATTACATAAGTAAATAAAATTAATGAAATTACATAAATTTAGAGACAAATCAAATAAGTTAACCTGAAAGTCGGGATCATGTCGGCTCTGAACAAAGCGATCCCACGTCGCCTGGTCAAGAAATGGGTAAAACTCAAGTGGGTTCTTTTCACATGTTGGATTGAATACATAGTATCTGCCCAGGTCGACCTTAAAAGCCCTCCAACGCTCACCAGCATACTTTAACAAACGCTTCTTCATAACCATCGTATCCGGTATGTCAAAGGTGAGCTACATTAAGACCAAAAGAATCAACGAATTACTGTATGATATTAGTAAGATTAAAATAAAGTAGATACGGACAAACACAGGACGTAAAAGTATAGATACCAGAATACTCTCCCATATCTGATCCTTCACGTCCACCGGTACATCTTTCCAATTATCAATGAGTATACTAGGCCTGCTCCTAGCAAGGGTCGCCACAAAACTGTTAAATTACTCTGCCATTGGCCCAATAGGATTGAGGTTATTATCAAAGTCTATTCTTATCCTTTGATTTGAACCACGTTTTGCAGTCAAATTCCTCATTCGTGTGGGACGTCTACCCTTTCTACCCGTAGACGGGGTCTCCGACCCGCTGCATGAAGGAGGGATATCCTCACAATCAGTCATGTATACCTGTTTAAACAACAAAAAAACTTGTTAGTATGTCAGGATAAATATCAAACATAACTTATAAATATCGATCAACGTACGTAAACATAACTTATAAATATCAACGTAAACATATAATATGCCTTTAAACATAACTCAAACTAAACTTACTTTGTGGTCAATTAGTAAAGTTTTCCCATAACCCTTCTTGGTGATCATTACGAGTAGCATGTACATCATCCACTTCATTTTCCTCATTGAAATTAGGCACTCGTGTTGAGAAAGAAGGAGTATCAGAAATATCAAGAGTTGAATCTTAATTTCCCTCACAACCATTATACATGTTTTTTCCCTGGAGAACCACTGACCACTTTTTGTTAGAAGGATCACAGATATAAAACACTTGTTTTACTTGGGATGCCATGATGAAAGGCTCCTCTTTATTACCTACCTTATTAATGTCCACCAATTTGAATCCTAACTCATCGGTTTGCACACCATTGTTACTGTCGACCCACTGACATTTAAAAACAGGTACTCTAAACTTCGTGTAATCAACCTCCCATATCTCTTCAATGATTCCAAAGTATGAAACGGATGCCATAACAGGGTTTTTATCTTTCGAACTAGAGAAATGCATGGACTCAGCGACGACCATAACCCCACTGTTTTGCATAGTACTTTTGTCATCCTCGGACTTTGTATAGAAGGAAAACTTATTGATATCGTACCCACTCCAGCATATGACATCAAAGTTAGGCCCCTGTGCTAGCCCTTTTAATGTATCAGAAGCAATACCATCCTTTGCAAATTTTTCTTTAAACCAGTTCAAGAAAGTCTTGTTATGCTTGTTCAAACACCATTTTTCATTCATTCTAGGGTAAGTTTCATTGATGATGCTTTTGTGCTCACATAAGTATGGTTCAACCTCATCAGTGTTATTCAATATATACAAATGTGCTTGAAGCACTTCCTCCCGATCCATGCTCTTAACAGTGATACATCGTGTACCCTTACCATCATATCTTCCTTCATGACGAGACTTCGGAAGCCCTACAGGTTCCGCTTCTGACATGTAGTCTGTACAAAACTCAATAGCTTCTTCTGCAACATACCTTTCAACAATAAATGCTTCGGGACGGTGTGGATTCTTCATATATCCTTTCAAGATCTTCATGTATCGCTCAACCAGGTACATCCACTTTAAATAAACGGGGCCGCACAATCTAATCTCTCTCACTAGATGAACAATCAATTGAACCATGATGTCAAAAAATGAAGGTGGAAAATACATCTCCAATAGGCACAAGATAATGGCTGCCTCATTTTCCAAGTCATCCAACTTTTTAGTGTCAATGACCTTGCTACATCTAGCATTGAAGAATGAGCATAACCTAGTAATGGCATGTCTGACTTTTTTAGGCAATATGTCACGAATGGCCACCTGTAGTAGTTGTTGCATCAAGACATGACAATCATGAGACTTTAAGCCAACTAATTTGAGATCTTTCATTGAGACAAGTCTTTTGATATTTGAAGAGTAACCCTGTGGCTGGCACTTTGACTCCTTGTAGACATTCACAGAAACTTCTTTTCTCTTTTTTTGATAAAGTATGACATGCTGGTGGCAAATAAGTCTTCTTATCCCCCACTTTAAGTGGAGCTAACTGCTCTCGTATACCCATCGCAACTAGATCCAGACGAGCATTCACACCATCCTTTGTCTTGCCTTGAATGTTGAGAAGCGTTCTGATTAAACTGTCACACACATTTTTCTCCACATGCATCACATCAATACAATGTCTTACATCAAGCTTGCACCAGTATGGAAGATCAAAGAAGATCGACCTCTTCTTTCATATTTTATTCTCGGTAGCCTTCTTCTGGGTCTTCCCATAGATAACATTAGTGTTGTTCACCCTTTCATAAACTTGCTCTCCAGTCAAGGCCACCGGAGCAATTTCATTCTCCGGAAGTCCATTGAAAGCTTTTCTCAATCTACGATAAGGATGATTAAGTCGGAGAAATCTCCGATGCCCAAGGTAAACTGTCTTCCTTCCATGTTGCAGCTGATGGTAACATGTGCCTTCTTCACATATTGGACATGCTTTATGACCCTTAACATTATACCCACACAGGTTCCCGTATGCTGGAAAGTCATTGATGGTGCAAAATAACATGGCACGCAATCTGAATGTCTCACGGCAATACCCGTCGATCACATCAACGCCTTCATCCCACAACATTCTCAAGTCTTCAATCAAGGGACTTAGATAAACATCAATATCATTTCCTGACTGGTTAGGACCCGAAATCATCATACTTAACATAATGTATTTGCGCTTCATGCACAACCAATGAGACAGGTTGTAAATTACGAGGAGAACAGGCCATGAACTATGAATACTACTTAAGTTTCCATATGGATTCATTCCATCGGTAGCAAGTCCAAGCCTGAGGTTTCTGGGCTCATTGCCGAAATCCGGAAACAAACTATCAATTCTCTTCTATTGCAAAGAATTGGCCGGATGCCGAAGCTGTCCATCACACTTCCTCTCATCTGCATGCCATCTAATGTTCTTTGCGTCATTTACATTAGCAAACAATCGCTTGAACCGCGGAATCACGGGAAGATACCATAACACCTTCACAGGAGGACCTTTGGTGACCACATCACAACTAGAATCACCATCCTTCACTTTGTAGCGTGATACCCCACACCTGGGGCACTCGTGCATCTCTTCAAACTCTTTCCTGTACAATATGCAATCATTGGGGCAAGCATGTATTTTATTATACACCATACCCATCGGACACAATATCTTCTTCGCCTCATAGTTTCGAGATGGCAATGTGTTGCCTTCTGGAAGCATGTCTTTCAACAACTCAAGCAATTCGGTAAAGCTTTTATCGCTCCACCCATTTCTCGCCTTCACATTGAACAATCTTAACACCGCTGACAACCGTGTGAAATTAGTGCACCCCGAATACAAAGCCACTTCCGCATCACTGGACAAAGTATCATACACATGTGCGCGCCGAAAAGACTCTTGCCCAACATCACGGATCATGTCCTCTAGTCCATCATCCATTTCCACATCATCAACTTCCTCTCTATCCGACACCCTCGGCCTGTCTAATGATTCACCATGACATATCCATGTTGTATAACTCTTGGAAATCCCCTCACAAATAAGATGATCATGTATCTCCTCGGCTTCTAGTCGTCTCTCATTCAAACAGTTAACACAAGGACAATAAAACCTTCCGTTACCACTATCAGGAGCATTTGTTTTTGCAAACTGTAGAAAATCTTCCACTCCATTCTCATACTCATCACTTGTTCGTCTAGCATTCATCCAACCCCGATCTATGACTAAACCAATAACTTCGTACTTAGTCCAACATATTCGTCAACCACTTCTTACGACATGGTATGGCCCTATCCCATTCGAGAAGAAACTTTTTCAACATTTGGTCAACAGTTAGTCCTTAACTCTCATGCTTATACTCGACAAAATTTCAATAGCATTTCCCTTCGGTCTCCGACGTACACGACTTGAACGCGATGACATCCACCACGATAAAGTATGCACCCGGAGAACGAAAGGAAATGCATCAATCCAAACTTTCATCAAGTATATAACATTAGAATCAATGAATAACTATTTTAACTGAATGAAGAAAAAGCTTTTTCCCAAACTGTCCAACTTTGGACAATTCAAGATCCAACACAATGAGCGGTACATTAAGCACGTACACGTGTTCTCATTAGTATTGCATCTCAAATGGGAAACTAAGGCTTTACTAATTATGTAGATTGATGATGAGTGTGATATCACCTCATATTTCATTGTCATTTTGCATGCATTTTCATATAGTTTAGGCATATTTTAATTGATTCTTTGTTATTTTTTACCTTGGAACGGGTAAGGTGGTGTTGTGGTGTTGTTGTGCATGAATTAAGGATTAATTGGTCAGGATTAACCATGATGGAGCTTGCATGAAGATGGGGCTTGAAAGTGAAGAAAATGAGCCAATCAGAGCCCATCACGGCCTAGCCGTGACAGCCATCACGACCATGATCGAGTAGTGCTGAAAAGAAAGAATGGAAAAGTCAGAACTGGTCACGGCCAGCCCGTGAAGTCCATCACGGCCGTGACATGCCAACTGAACCAGACCCTCACAGGCAGAACTGATCATGGCCTAGCCGTGATGGTGGTCACGGACGTGACAGACCAACCAGTGAAGCAACCTCCAAGACATAATCCGTCACGGCCTAGCCGTGACAGGCATCACGACCGTGACGCGTGATACCACCACTGGTGTTCCTTTATGTGTATCCTTTGTCCACCAATTGGAAAAATCCAGTCTTGGAGCCATTCCCACTATGGTGGATTAGACACAGATTCACACTTTATAACATTTAACACACAGAACAATACAAGTATATTATATTTATGTGTGTATATATATATATATATACACAGAACAAGGACTCAAGACACAAACTTCATCAAATGGGTCACAACAAGGCACTAACACACTCATGACAGAGCCTAGACATGCAGTTGTACATGGATGCAGTTCACCATTAGCCTCACAACAACCAGGTTTTTGGGTTTAAAAATATTTTCAACAGAGAGAACATACCAGAGTTGTGAGATGCTAAGAGACCGGAGTGGTGGTTCTCGTTTTTCTGTGGTCGTGAGTAACGGTCCTCTTCGTGGAAGCACGAACGGAGTGGTGGGTCTCCTTAAGTTGCAGGCGCAGCAACCAGTAACGATGTGGGTGGGGTGGGTCTCCTCCTTGATGAGTCGACGCCGTCGTGGGGGTTAGAGGTTAGGGTTAGAAGCCGCAACACAGAACCCTTTCGAGGAGTGAATGGTGGCAGCGATGAGTGAAATGATGATAGCAAATATTCAAAGAAATCAAAACGAAAAGGAGGGAGAGTGAGCACAGGCATGCAAGAGGGAATTAAAAATGACAAATGAAAAGTACAGATGAAAAGGTCTCTTATATAGCAGCGCGAAAAAGAAAAGGAGGAAGAGGGAATTAAAAAATGACATATAACAATACACATCGGTTAAACAAAAACTGATGTTATAAGGTTTTACACATAGGTTATTATTAAAACCAATGTTAAAAGTTATAATTTCCATAATTTTTTTATTCGTTTTTCCACATTGGTTTTTCAAAAACCAATGTTAAAACATACACATTTCCACATCGGTTAATGCAAAACCGATGTATTAAATTATGCATTTTTAAATTTTTTATTTTTGGTTCAATTTTCAACATCGGGTTTTTAGAAACCGATGTTAAAAACTCTATAACATCAGTTTAATTTAAAACCGATGTTAAAAATTTTCAATTTAATTTCAAAAATGCCACCGCCTCCGTTTTCACATCGGTTTTCTGAAAACCGATGTTAAAACCCCGATGTTAAAAGTATATTTTGCACTAGTGGATAATATGTTTTATCCGCAATGATATGCTTAGTTGGCATCTAGGTGATGATATATGATATTTAAAGTGATGCATGTTGGGGGAGAGTATTATATGTGACTTAGTAGTGCCTAACCTAATTAATTTATTAATATTTTACAGATGATGAGGTTGATGATACGCTGAGACTTGAGATATTATATGAGATGATGATGGAAGGTTGAGGCACTAGGTTATGACCCGATATGAGTTAGTAAGATTCATATAGATGCATGGTATTGATCACAGCCGTGTGGGTGGAACACACGAGGTCATAGTATCCAATTACTGATACCGGAGTCACGGGTGAGTGCCCTGCAGACGATGAGGTTCGAGGAAGACTACCGTGATAGCAAAGTTACTGGTGAGTGCCCTGCGAGTGATGAGGATTGAGGAAGACTACCGTGATACTCTCATAGTCCTTACTGAACAATGCGACTAGTCTCCACTGGGGATGGGGACAGAGTTTCATTCGAGGAATGGACACACTAGCAAAAACTAGGGCGTGCACCGATGTTCATGGGCTTGGACGCTTGACTTATATCCCTAATCAGACAAGGGATATGTGACAGGATTAGGTGGTGGCCACGTTAGTATACATGATCAGTTGCATGAGGGCGAAGGGTAGAGGAATATAACGTACTTCGAGGATGAATGTTATACTTATCTGTGTTTATTTTGTGATGCATGTCTGTGTGTCATTACTGTATATATGTTATGTAACATTTCCCACTTATGATGATAGCATGTTTCTTATCTCCCTATTTCTTTTTGTATATGTTTTATTTATATAATTAATATGAGAAGACCATACGGAGGAGTCAGTTACTGAGGAGCTAGATGGAACTCCTTATGAGCCAGATGCTAGAGGACGAGCAATGGACCCGAGTAGTTGAGTATAGAGTCTATGGTCAGTGTGTCTTTTTGCAGGTTGTTGTATCTTCAGTTATTTTGTCGGTTTGTACTTTTGGGACCCTACTCTGATGTGGTACCCTATATAGTACCTTGTACTTTTATGTGTATGCATATCTATGTGTGATGGCTATGTTTCCATTCTTTATGTTTAAAGTTTAAATATTTATGATTTTCTGTTTTATATTATTAATGCTAATATCACGATTAAGTTTTAGAAAACTTAGGGTTTTTTTTAATGAGACATTGGGGTGTCTCACTCAGCCCATGTTTCTCCACTGTTCGAGCACCGTTTCTTCATTTATATTGTTCCATATTTGAGGAATGTTGAAGGTTGGTTTATTTTATGGTTTTCTTTTGGGTTTTTACAGTCCTTCTTGAAGATCTACTGTTCTTCCAAGCTTTAACGGTTAAAGTTTTCCACCCTGAAGCAAAATTAATTTAAAATTGAAAAGTGCACAATCCAATGATCAAATTTCTCGATTTTACTGTTATAATAACAACTGACATTAATAATATATTACTAAAATATTTGGTACTATTTTATTATTTTAAAAGTTACTGTCGGATGATTAACATAAAATTTAATACATTGACATAAATTAAAATATAAGAGGATCAAGGGGTGATAAATATTTTTTTAAAAAAATCATTCAAAATCAAAAAGAAAAAAATAAAGTCATATGTGCAACCATAGCACAGTCACGGACCACACTTAACCAGATTTTTTAGAAGTTCATGACAAACATGAACTTGGTTATTCCACAATTTAAGTTATTATTAAATTATTATATTTAGTGGTTGTTTCACTTTATATCTTACTATTATTAGTCATATTTCTCTTTTAAAGGAACCTCAATATGCAACTTTACATTTTAATTTATTTTTGTATAAAATGTTTTTAAGCCAGAGTAACTGATTTCATATATATAACTAAATTTATTTGAATATTTCCCACTTCAAATATAATTCGTACATAAAGTTGAAATTAATTATGCAAATATTTTAAATTTAAAAATATAAAAGATAAACGAATTCTACATATTTAGAAGTCCAAAACACAACACTCATTCAATAATTTCTCATTTCATAAGTACTGAACAAATTTAAATTTAAATTTTCAACATTTAAAAACAACTATCCAAACAAAGTAGTGTAAAGATACATAATATGTCGTGCATCGCACAGGTGCAACATCTAGTGTATTATATATAGAGTTTTTGGAATGAGATAGCGTAGCTTTTACAAAGTTTCCCAGTATTTCTTCATATTTCTATGATTTTGTACTACTTGGGGATTTGGGTGAGTTATGCATGGAGCATAACATATGAAGGAATGTTTGACTACCCTTCTACTTACATCATAATGTGAACAACAAAATATGAATGATGTTCACGTGGAACTTTTACTTTTTTTTGTAAAGATATTTAAAACTGAAGTATGATTAATTTATTATATTTTTTTGCATATTTTGTCATCCATATATTATTTTAATATCTTTTGGTTATGACTTATGATAGGAACCATGCAACATATCATTTAAGGCATCAAGTCGTTCCACATGCTCCAAAAGGCTTAAGGAGCTCGATGTTCCTTATTAAATGACTTGTATTGCTGCTTTGTTTCGATTTTGTAATATTTTTTTGATCCCTAATTGTTGCATATTGATCCACTTCTATAATTGTCACTATTACCACTTTTGCTATCTCCAAAGGATTGGGTGTCATTAATGGTGTTGTTACCCAGCATGCCTTTGGTCATTCATCCCATCGGTCACAACCCTTGTTGATTGCTTAGAGGAAAAGGCCACACATCCAAAAAAAAACCCTGGGATGCTATAGTCCAACGATCATTCATAACTTGCACATAAACATTGCTTTAGAGGAGATATTTTACAACCTTTATCAATTTCTACTAGTAATGGTAGATAATTTTAATGTAACAATCTCATTGTAAACATTGGAATAGGGCAAATCCTACACTCCCTAAAAGTTTTCCCACCAACAAGAAATAAAAGGCTATACAACCTCTTTTTCTACAACCATTCTTTATATACAATAAACTATTGGAATAACCATACAGTCACACACTGATCTCACTCTCAGTTATACATACTTAATACAGAGAATAGAAAGAAGAAAGTAATGTATCACACAAAATTGCACTGAAAAATTCCACATTGTTTATTGCATATATTTCTCTCTCTTGATCAAATAGTAATACACCGGTATTTATAGCATCACAACAAACTATAAACTGTTGTTATTAACAACCATTGTAACAATTATCAACTAACACTTATCAGCATATTAACCAATCAACTAATATAACAAACTCGTACTGAATTATGCTTCACTAAAACACACCTCCCTAATTCAGATTGGCTAAAGAAAACATTCCAAGCTTATCCATTAATTCTTCAAATTTTGCAATCATCAAGGGTTTGGCTAGCATATCAGTAACTTGCTCTTCTGATCTGCAGTATGTCAGCTCTAGCCCTGTCTTTGTTCACCTGGTCTCTGAGAACCCTGTCTCAATATGCTTGCTCCTACCATATGCAATAGGGTGCTTAGCCAAGTCAATTGTTGAATTATTGTCAACCAGCAGTCTCATTGGTTTGGACCCTTTGAAACTCAATTCTTTCAGTAAAGGCTCTAACCATATAGCTTGATAGGCACTCACAGATGCATCTATATATTCTGCTTCACAAGAGGACAATGCCACAACACATTGCTTCTTTGAACACCATAATATTGGAGCTTTACCAAACATGAAAGCATACCTTGCAGTGCATTTTCTATCATCCTTATCACCACACCAATTCGAGTCAGAATAGCCAAGTATTTATGCCTCTGTATCTTTCAAATTGCAAGGAAATAGTATACCAAAGGCCATTGTTCCTTTAACATACCTCAGGATCATCTTAGCTGCACTAAGATGGAGTATTCTTGGCTTCTCCATATATCTGCTAACTAGACCAACACTATAGGCCAAGTCAGGTCTAGTGTTGCACATATATCTCAAAGACCCTGCAATTTGTTGTATAGGGTGGCATCAATCATATGTTCACTTCCAGCTTTCTCTAACTTCAAGCCTATTTCTGCTGGAGTGGTGGATGGACTGCAATTAACTATGTTAAACCTTTTCAACACATTGAAATAGACAACTATAAACACGAGAAGGGGGGTTGAATTGTGTTTATCAGAAATTAAAACAAAGTTAAAACTTTTCGCAAACAGAAGCTAGGTTCAGACAAGTGTGAAAGACACTGCACAGACATGTGACATGTCTGGTGTGATTTTAACTTAAAAGAACACAAGCATACAACTTGAAAACAAGATTGATATTCACACTTTAACCCATTTAGTTAGAAAACAGATAATATCATCAAATCAACTAAAGAGATTAAGATAAGAGAGATAAACACAGTTATTTATCCTGGTTCACCCTTTAACACTAGGGCTACGTCCAATCCTTGGCAGCACCATGTTTTCTCCACTATAACTAATCAGGTTACAGACAACAAGTATTCTTTGCACACCTGGCCTTTTCAGGCTCCAAGACAAGTATTCTTTGCTCACCTAGCCTCTTCAGGCTAACTTAGGTTTGTTTGAGAGAATGATTGTAATTAGTACAACTTGCAAGTCTTTCACTAACACTCAGAAGAGTGAATTGAATGTAAGCTTAGAAAGACTAATAACTTCAAATTATTGAAGAATACATATTGAAAGAATGAAGAAATGAATGTGTAGTGTGATGGCTCTTTAATGCTGTATTATATATCTTCATCTTCAATGACTTCTGTATTTATAGCCTTCAAGCATTTAAGATCCGTTAGAGACATTCCTTCAATTGTTGACTTCAAGCAAAACTCCATTAAATGCAATAGAGTCGTTCTGGGCAGCCGTTAATGCAATAGGAACGTTGGTTGTACTCTAACACGGAGGGTCATGGCTTTATGCATCGTGCAGTAGTCAAATCAGAGTTGTGCACAATGCTTTTGTACTTTGCAGAGCATATTTCCCTTTTCGTGTAATAACCAAGAGTACTAGGGAATAAAGCATGTTGGAAACATTCTTTAACTGGACTTCGTGTCTAATCTCCTAGGTTGCTTATGAGAATGACCTTCTGACTTTCTTGATAAATGTGAGAGAGAAAGCTTCAGAGTCTTCTGTATAAGGGGATAGCTTCCAAAAGCTCTTTGTACTTTGAGTTCCCCATTGAAGAACCATAGACGAGTGTGAGAGCTTCGCAGAGACAAGTTAAGTCAACATCCTAGTCATCAGACAGGTTGACTTTTACTTCTCCAGATAGGTGATCTTCTATGTGGGCAAACAGGTGAGAGAGTGAATTCCGACTTTTGTAATCTGCACACTAGATAGACATGTTAGCAACCAATATGAAGGTTAATTAAATCATTAACAAATGTTTAGTTTTCATCAAAATTTAGGGAAATGCACATCAGACATTTTAGAGACTTAACACATATCTGTTGCATACTTCTTTTGATGCATGAAAAGACCTTTCTTTGTGGCAACAAACTCCATTCCAAGAGAATAGGACATCACTCCCAAATATGACATTTCAAACTCTATCATTTTCTGCTTGAACTCAAAAATCTAAGTCTCGTTGCTGCCAGTTACTAGCAAATCATCCACATAGAGACATACTATCAATGAATCTACAACTGCAGAGTTATTGACATAGACACCACGCTCATTTGTGCATTTGACAAAATTCTGCTGCTGTAGGAAGAAGTCAATTTTCTTGTTCCACGCTTAAGGAGCCCGTTTCAGGTCATACAGTGCCTTTCTCAATCGATACACTTTATCTTCACGTCCACTCACTTCAAGGCCATGTGGCTGACATACATAAACTTCATCTCCTAGTGGCCCACTTAAAAATGTTGATTTCACATCTAATTGATAAAATGACCACCCTTTGTGACTTGTAATTGCAACTACAAGTCTTATTGTTTCAATTCAAGCAACTAGAGCAAACCTTTCATGATAGTCCAAGCCAACCTTTTGTAGAAATCCTTTGGCTACCAATATTGCCTTGTACTTAGCTACATCACCATTAGGCTTTGTTTTGATTTCATAGACCCACTTCACTTTAATTGATCTCCTTTGTTGAGGAAAAAAGGGACTAATTCCCAGGTCTTATTTTTATCAATGGACCTCAGATCCTCCTTCATTTCATTCATCTAATTGGAATCTTGTTAAGCCTCTTCACAACTTACTGGTTCTGTCTATGAGAATAGAGCATAATGCACCAAATTCCCTTCATCACTTACTGTTGTATCAGGGAATATTGCATAGTCTTGTAGCCATTGTGGTAGCTTCCTTGCTCTATGTTGCCTTCTAGTCACTATTGCAATAGCATCACTATTTTGATTATCTTGATCACCTTCAACATTCACCACTACACGTTTCTCATTTGTTGCTGGCAGCACTAGCTTCCCAATTCCAACTCTTGGTTTCATCCACTTTCACTTCTCTGTTGATAATTATTCTATTTCTTTTTGGACCGTACAACTTGAAGACACTTGTTGGATGATATTCAAGAAACACCATCTTCTCGGCTCTATCATTCAACTTCTTCCTTTTGTTCAGGAACATGCCTAAAGCTTAGAGAGCTAAATATTCTGAAATGGCTCAGATTAGGCTTGATTCCTAACCATGCTTCTTCATGAATGATGCTACTTTGCCTCTTTGTTAGGCTTCTATTTAGGATGTAGGCAGTAGTTGACACTACCTCACCCCATAAATTATGAGACGAATTCTTCCCTTTCATCATGCTCTAGCCATGTTCAAGAGAGTTATGTTTCTCCTTTCTGCTATGCCATTGTGTTGTGGTGTGTATGGAGATGTCACCTCACGGACAATTCCTTCTTCACAAAATTTATGAAACTCATGTGAGGTGTATTTACCTCCTCCATCTATTCTAAGTATTTTAATCACACTGCCACTATGTTTCTGAACCATCACTCTGAACTTTTTTTTCCTAAATGAAACAAAATAGTTGTTACCTCCCAGTGACATCACTTTAAATGGCCCACATACATCAGAACTAATCAGCTCAAGCTTCTTAGTTAATCTCATTGGAATTTTTATGATTTGAAAGAATTCCTAGGTTGCTTGGATTCACAACATTCTTCACACAACTGCTATGGCACTTGAATAGAGGGAAGACCATGCACCGTATTTTTGTTTGTCAATAGGCTAAGGCTTCTAAAATTTAGATGCCCAAACCTTTGATGTCACATCCATCTTGCATCATGAACTGCAGTGGCCAAACACTGATGTTCCATGGTGTGAATACCAACCTTGAAGGTTCTATTTTTTGACAAAAGAGCCTACAGATTAGCCTTCTTTCACCGTCAAACACCTTCAACTGACCCTGCTCCATATTCATTGTGAAGCCTTTCTCTAGTAGCTGTCCAAGACTCAATAAATTGTTCTTCATGTTGGGAACATAAAGAACACTTCCTATGAAGGATGCTTCCCATCATTCCTTTGAATCATCACTCTTCCAACACCCTCGACTGTTACTGTACTATTATTAGCAAATTTGATATTACTTTTCACTGTTTCATCAAGATCCACAAGCCATTTTCTATGGCCAGTCACATGATTGGAGCATCCTGTATCTAGGTACCACAAATATGAGTTGACATCACCTGAATTTGTGGTTGCCATCAACAAGACCTTATCAAAGTCAGATTCTTCATCATGAGCTAGCTGATCTTCATCATGCTTTCTTGCCACTTTCTTGCCACTACATTCATCATCAAAATGGCCCCATTTTTTTACAGATATAGAATTGTATATCTTTCTTGTTGAATCTCCTTCTTTCATGATTTCTATTGCCACCATTCTTTTTAGAATTTCCAACATGCCGACCTTGATCAGCATTACTGCTTTGACCCTTTTCTTGATTCCTCCCTTTATTGCTCTCCCACTTTCCCTTTCCATTATACTTCCATCCTCCATCACTGCTTTCTTACTTGACTGAGCTTGTAAGGCTTGCTCAATCTCCACAGAATCACTTCCATTAGCCTTAACTCACGGGCTTCAAGTGTCACTTGCAATGCTTCGACCTTCAACACTTCAAAACTTTGGACTCCTCAATGGCTACCACCACATGATCAAATCTTGGAGTTAGAGTCCTTAACACTTTATGAAGCTTGTAAGGTTTTCTCAATCTTCGCATAACCTCTTCCATTAGCCTTAACTCACGGGCTTCAAGTGTTACTTGCAACTTTTCTACCTTCATCACTTCTAGATATTTAGACTCCTCAATGGCTAGCAGTCTACCACAACATGATGAAATCTTGGAGTTAGAGTCCTCAACCCTTTCTCAACTATCATCACTGTTGACAACTTCTCACCACATGATTTTATTTGGTTTGTGAGGGTTATCAACCGAGTGAAGTATTCACCAACACTTTCTTGGTCATTCATCTGTAAAAATTCATACTGGCTTCTAAGGGTATGCAATTTCACCATTTTAATTTTTCAGCACCCTCATAGAACCTTGCAAGATTGTCTCATGCATCTTTTGTAGTGGATGCAAATGAAATCTTCTCCCAGTTATCCGGATCAACATATTGATGGATGATGAAAAGGGCCTTGTTGCGACACCCTAAAACCCGACATCACATAGTTACTCGTTGCTGAAAAGAAACTTATTTAAAACGTTGGTCACCTTCGAAAAAATAACCTTTTATATAGGGTTACTGAAAAAGGGTACTCAATTTTTTTTTGTTAAAAGAAATTAAGAAAAGGTGATGAACACTCGGAACATGAAAATAAACATCATTCATATAATTATAACTGTCACACTTGGGATCTTAGGTTTGATAACAAAACAGGCCTTGTCGAACCGGCCAACATACACTAAAACATCTACTGAAGAAAAAGGTAAAAAAGAAACATCAATCGGGGATAGGGAACTGGGTACAAGACTCAAAAGATGGCTCTAAAAGCCTAGGGACTATCGAGACAACTCCAAAAGCCGACGAACGATCTACCAATGCCTCCTGCATGCAGAGTGACCAAAAACGCTACCCCCAGACGAGATATCAGATGCCGGATCAATAATGTCACCGCCATCGTCGATAGGGACGTCATCATCTCTGGGATCCTGCGGATGGTACTCTGGCTCCTCCTCCTCCTCCTCCTCGTCTTGACGGTATGAATCCTTCGTACGGGCACTCCGTTAGCATTCATCTCGGAAGTCGTGACTGGTCCTCGATACGTCGCGGTCGTCGCACCCTCATGTATAGTCCAGTTCCCTGCCATCCCAGCATGATCAAACACTTTGCTCCTCTAGCTCGACTGTGCCAAAGGAACGTTCAGATCCATCTAAAAGCATGCGCATACCCGGTACAAGAAGAAAAGGACAGAACATACATATATGCAAGAGTGAGATACCGTAAGATATATGCCACAACAACCATGTACATGATACATACATCACATAATCATATAAACAGTTAAATCATGCATATACATAACGTAACAGTGTTATATCAAAGGGTCTCAAACCCGCACAATCAATCTTTGAAAACATGCATGGCATTTCAATATCAGGCTCTAACTTAATCTCATGAGATATCAACACCGTTTTCCACTAGAGAAGAATTAGATTTGGTCAATCTCTAGCCCACCGGGCAGTTGCCTCCATACCCTCATGCATTAAAGGTCTCAGGACGAGCAACATCACATGTGCCTCTGAACCGGTCACAAGGACTGACTCCCAAATACCACCTTGTATCTGATATGTAAGAAAGCACGTCTGCCTGGGGAAATGCACATGAGAAAATATTTTATTCAAAAGGTTTTCTTTGTGTTCATTCTTTTTCGTTGTCGCAGCTCAAAGATAACAACTTAATCATTATTTCCCCATCACTTGAAAACTTAGAAACATAGGACACACAGTTCGAATGCTCAATCACAATGCCCGAGACCGATGCACCAGTCCTAGGCTTGTGGTCGTAGAAAACAACATTCACCTTTAACAACGTTCATCACAACGTGGTTAGGACACACAGTCCAAAACAACGTGATTATGACACACAGTCCACAACAACGTGATTAGGACACACAGTCCACAACAACGAAATTAGAACACACTGTCCTCGATTTCGAGAATTGGACTCTCAGTCCAGAACATGATGAATAAGACTCATGGCCCCGAATTAACACTGATCCGAGATCACGTGCGTGTAACTGAATACTAGAGGCGACGTCTCGTGTACTAGATTCTCTTTCTTAAGTACTTATTTTTCGTTCAGTGAAAATCAAATTCAAAACCGAATCCTCGATAACCTATCCAGGCTATCGGAAAGTTTCTAAAACATTTAGGAGAAAACCTTTTCTTTGAAAATCTTTTATAAAGCATCTTTGAAATACGTTTATCTTTGAAAATCCCCAATAGGATATTGCCAAATAATCTTGAAAGTTTTCACTTGAAGACACATAGTTCGAAAGGATTTTTCTCTTGTATAACAATAGTTCACCAAAACCATTTCAACATTTAAAACAAGTACTTTAAGTTAATGAGCTTTTGGAAAAGAACACCAATCCCTTCATCTTCAAAGCTTATTAAGGTTTTTAATCCTTATAACAGTTGAGCACAGACACAAGTCTAGTTTAGCAAACTTTCAATCAACAGCAGTATATATTCTCAGTTCAATGCTAATATCACAGTTGAAAGCAGTTCATCATAGATATGCATTATAACATTTAGAACTAGCACAATTCAACTTCAGATAATCGTATAAGTTCAAGTACATTGGATAACCAATCAAGCTCAATCAACATATAAATATCCAGTTAAACACATACACACATGCATACAGTTATTGAATATCTTTAGGAAATCCCCTCTTACCTCACGTCGTAGTTAAGAGTTTTGGATTTGAAAATAAGGTTCACGAACGTCCTCGCTTCTCCGGCGATGGAAGCCTAAGGTTACCAACATAAAATCATGAGTTAACAAAAAATCAACTCGAGAACACTAACCACAAGGTATAGGTTCGGTTCATACAATAAACTAGGATTAAGGGTTTCCGAAATTTATGCGACTCTTGGATTTATGATCCTTAAGTGCTAGAAGTTCATAAACAACAATCTTTTAACAAAGTTGAATTAAAAATCCCACTAAGTACTTGACTTAGGGTTTCGGCCAAGCATAGGTAAATAGGCTAGGAATTTCTAAACTTTCCACTCTCTTTACGTTAGCATCCATACATAGTAAGGAGCTTGAAACCATGATCATTTTGGAAAATGGAAAAATCAAATGTATTAGACCATGAACTCTTAGGTTAGGCCTTAACAAGTTTGTGAGGTTAGAGATCTTTAAATCATCCAATCTTTTGGACATAACATCCTTTAACATGAAGGAGCTTTAATCCATAATCATCTTGGAAAACAAAATAAAATAACAAATCCTAGGTCAAATGTTACATTCGGCCATCATATGAAAATAAAGCAAGAAAATATTTTAAATTTTCCAATCACTTAGACATAGCATCCTTTAACATAAGGGAGCCTTTTAGTCCATGATCACTTTGGAAAACAAAACTCAACATCTTTGCCATAACCATTTAAGGTTTCAGCCTTTTCAAGAAATAGGGGTTAGAAATCTTCAAAGTTTCCAATCTCTTGGACTTAGCATCCTTCTATATCAAGGAGTCTTAATCCATGATCATTTTGGAAAACAAAACTTAAACACCATTGCCTTAAAACTCATTGGTTTTGGACTTTACATAAAAATAGGGTAAAAATATTTAAAATTTCCAATCACTTAGACATAGCATCCTTTAACATAAGGGAGACTTGGTCCATGATCATCTTGGAAATGAAACTCAAATACAAACTCATACATGTAAAAGTTGAAACAAGATTCACCTAAACCATATACATGGTTTTGGCCTCCTTAGGAAGAAGAGGTTAGGAAACTTTGTTTTACACAACATTTTAGTATGTGATAGTATGATTAAATAAAAGAATATAGAAAATGGTTTCAACTCGAAAGGAGTTTTCTACCATTTTTGAGAGGTTTTAGAAGTTAAAAGCACATAAAGGACATATGAAGAAAACTTTGAAATAAAAGATGAAACTTTGGAAAAAAAAAAACTACATAGAAGTATTACCCTTAACAAGATGAACAACTTTGATGAAGAACACTAAGAGAAAAGCTTGATAAAAATGTAAACTTTGTAAGAGAGGAGAAGAAGAAGAAGAAATGTAGTAAACTGTAAATGTGAGAAATGGAGGAAAGTGGTGAAGTGTGGAAATGAAGAGTACTTATAGAGAGTGAGAGAGAGGGTCACAGTTTTGAGAGGAAGAAAGAAGAGAAGAAAGAAGGTGGGTTGCTAGTAGAGAAGAAAATGACTTAAGGTGATGCGATGTGATTGGAGAGAGAAAGATGAAAAAGTGAGATTTTTGAAAAAAAGTCATGATTCACCTTTTTGAGGTGTGTCATAACCTTCTCATCAAGTCACTTCATGTCTTTTCATCCTCTTGATGCTCTGCTCCATTGCGTATCAGATGACTTCCCCGATCGTATTTCCCGACGATTTCGCCTGGGAAATCCCTAAGATTTGGCCCCAAATAGAGGTGAGCAAAATTGCATGACCCGCCCAAACCCGCCCGACCCGTTACTAATTTTTGTGCAACGGTCGGGTTGAAACGGTTTGGCGGGTTGGGCGGGTGGAAAATTCGGTTTTAGATGGATAAGAGCGGGCGGGTTCGGGTCTGGCTTATGTCACCCATCGGTACCCGACCCGACCCGCTCATAACAAAAAAAATAATTTTTTTTAATGGAGAATGGGCTGCCAAGACTGGATCTTAGATTTTTTTTCCCCTCTTCTGTTTTTTTTTTTTTTTTGGTACTTAATTGGGCTGAAAGCCTTAAATTTTAATTAGGCTCGTTGGGTTTTTTTTTTAATTTTTTGGAATAAAATTAAATAATTAAAAATCCTAAACCCGTTTCAACCCGCCCGAAACCCGACCAACCCGCACCCGGCCAACCCGATGTAGAGATGGGCGGGTTCGGATTCCATTTTTCTTACCTCGAACCCGCCCGAACTCGCCCAATGCTCACCCCTAGCCCCAAACAAGATTTTTCGAAAAACTCCAAATCCACACAAAACATCATAAAAACACAAACTGTCTCGTTCACGAATTAAAATTTGGTCTCTAGCTTAGTAAACTTGTACCGGCAGTGAGAACCCAGACTGGTTTTCGTCTGAATTTTCAACTGAAAATTTTACTGTGACTTCATACGGTAAAACAACACAAGAAAATGATTTTATTTTAAATAAAATCATCCTCTGGATTTTATAAAAAATAAACACATTAAAGCATGTATTTACTGATAAAGAAATATACGAAAAACAGGGTGTTACACTTGCTATCTTTTTTCTTGTGAGCACGATGAGTTGCCTTTTGTTCATATGTTGGAATCTTCTCAAGTTCTTTACATCATCAATCATGATTTCCAACACGTCTTGAAACCGAAAGAGCACCCTCGTTTGAGAACTCCATCCATCTTAAATCTTGGTAGTCAGAATAGGTAGATTTGGAGGAAAGTTGACATTCATAGATGTCATGATTCTTGCTGCAATCAGAATCGAAACACAGCTCTTGATACCAATTTTGTTGGAACAATCATACACTCAGACACTGATCTCACTCTCAATTATGCACACTCAATACAGAGAATAGAAAGAAGAAAGCAATCTATCACACAAAATTGTACTGAAAAATTCCTCACTGTTTATTGCATATATTTCTCTATCTCTCTCTCTCTGTTTTCTTTTTTTTTTTGAAGAGGAATAAATCTATTTCATTTCATCCGATAAAAGTTGTTCAACAAACAAAGGAACTGGATAAAATATATGGGGGCTAGTAAAATATAAGGAAGCCCTAGCAAGACTATGAGCTACCCTATTGAATTGCCTCTACAAACACTATCTTATAACCAGTGTAAATGGAAAGGATATTTTGACAACGAGAATAAATATTGCCCAACTCAGAATAATTAAACTCGGAGCAGGACAAAGCATCAACAACCAGCTTGCTATCCGATTCAAAGAGGACATTTTGGAAGCCATGCATTCGAGCTAGCTGAAGAGCCTCCAAAATTCCCTAAGCTTCACCTTATTGCTGCCAATCTGAGCGTCCAGAACAGCAAAAAAACAGGAAACAAAGCTGTCATGATTTGGCAGAATATTAGCAATGGAATTCCAAAGTTGAGAATGGTTCCAGCAGCTAACAACATGGTTGCAAAAGAAGAATAGGTGATAACAACTATCAACTAACACTTATTAGCTTATTAACTAATCAACTAATATAACAAACTCTAACTGAATTACACTTCATTACAACATAAAAAAGATAAAAATAATGGCAAAGTTAAAGGCTTTTATTTGAATATATTAAGTATACTCTTTACTGTATCATTAAATTCACAATCACCATTTTTGTGTGTTGACATACATTTTTTTTATAGTACCACACGTCAATAACTTTGAATAGAAATAAAAAAAAAATCCAAAATTAATATAGCAAAATCAACAATAACAACAAAGGAAAAGTGTACGAATCAAGAAGACCATAATGTTTTTGTAAGTTATTTCAACAACATAATAATCTTATTTAGGAGTTCATAAATGGCAAGGTTCATGCATGCACCCTTTAACATTTTCAAATTAATGTGCCAGAGATGGAATCTCATCCAGGCGCCAAAGATCCAGGAGGGAATCATATCCTTCCTTGTTCCTTGTTCTGGTGCTTTTATTTTTGCACTCAATGCACCTTTTTGTAAGACAAATAATAAGCTTTCTCAAACACGAGAGATCCAATTCCTTTCGCAGGTCACGGATTTTGTACACCTTAACAAATGTACCATCAGGTCTATCCCAAATGAGACAATGGCATATATTCACAACCTCCAAACATTCCAAGGATTGGAGTATACGACACAAAGCTTTCTTGTTCACCATTGTTCCAATACTTACGGCCTTGAGTTTTGGGGTATATTTGATCAAGGCATCAGCATCATCTTCACTAAAGGTACCAGTAAATTTCAGTTCCAAGATGTTCTTGCAATAGTTTCCAATTGCAGAAAAAAGGTGGCGTTGATTGACCATGGGGGTAATAGTAATCGACTCAAGGCCTCCCCATGAACTCATTGCAATATCAATTCCAAGTTTTGACAGGCGCCCCGAGTCTGGTAGAACTAGTCGTTTCAGTTCTGGCGTCCTAAAAAAAAAAAACACACACACTATATAATATTTGTAATTTAGTGCGCTACAATGTCAGCATGTTTTTTTTATAAGGTTATATAACATAGGAGAAATGCTACCAACACTCTCTTACACTCTTACTAACACATTTTTTTTTATTGGTTAAAATTAAATTGAATTCTACTAATTTGGAAATGGGTTTCACTAATACATGTAGGTCTATCTCACTTGAATTCTGTAGAACCCATATGAATTTCAACCAATATGAGATAGTGTCAGAAAGTGAGTGTTAGAGGGTGTATTGCTAGCATTTCTCAAAACATAGTTAAGTACAAACAATAAGTTTAAAATGTTACCTTGCAGCAGCAAAGATTAAATTCTTATCCCTTAAGTATACATAGAAATTAAATATTAAGCAATTAGTCTTTCCATTGCTTCGATCTAGAGCATATTCCATGAATTGAGTCACTCTTGCACTGGACTGTTTATCAGACCAAGCATTTAGTGTCTTGGGTATCCCAAAGTGAGAGGTCATTCCATGTAGATCAATCTTATACCAAAGTTTAGTGTCACGACTTGCTTTGTACCAAGATTTACAAACCATTGAGACTGCTGCAAGGTCCACAACATTGAGGGCCATAAAGATTTTTACCAAAGCATCATAGCACAAATGTTCATTGGAGTTGTTGGTGTTAGACCTGCTTTTCTTCATTGCTTGATGATTCCTGCATTATATTATTATGACATTAGATCTTTCACATGTTCATTTTTAACTTTGTCATGAACTACCAAATGCAAAAGTTGAAGAAAATCCTACAATCTTATTCAAAATGTCATGTGGGCAACAGCACCCTCCACAAAAGAAAATAAATAAACCAATGAATTGATATGTTTGAACTTAATCTATGAACTAGTTAATTACATGACAAATTTTATACAGAGGGAAAAATTAAAGATGAATAAAGTGGCAAATGAATATATTCTAACAATATATTTTTAAATAAATATTTCGTTCAATTATAAATCACAATTTTGGATTCAATTATAGTCACTTAAGTAGGTTCTTTAATAGGGATGTAAATCTGCTATCCCAAAACTTGGTGTCTCGGTGTCTCCTACCAATCAAATGCTGAGAATATGCACAAGTGTTAATGAGTTAAGATTTTATTTTATTAAGGCAAATTATCATTGGTGGGGGACAGGGAATATGACAGGAAAGTGGTACAGAGGATCTTCATCCCTTTAATAGAACTAGAAATTCTTCCTTCATTAGTCATTTAAGGAAGAATAAACTTGAAGAGACATCGTGGGTAAGCTGATAACAAACTTGAATAGCATACATCCTTTTAAACATACATTTTTTTTATGCACTCAGAATAAGAATACGACACTTAGGTTAACGTATATAGTAGGGGTGTTCGCGGATTGGATTGGATCGATTTTGAGCTAAAAACTCATCTGATTCGATGATAAATACACCATGCGATTTGGATAATTCGGTTTTTATCAACAAAATTTTACATGATTATCTCCTGTCATGTAAAGTTGTATTCAAAAGAAAACCTTAACTGTATAACTATTAACAACCAGAAAAGTAATATACTAAAAATAAAAACAGCCTTGGTGTAATATTATCAACCTAAAACAGAGAATAGTCAGAGAATTCCTTGATTTCAAATCAACAAGGGACCCCCAAAATAGTACTCCCAGTCTCCCACACAGCAAGCAATGCAGCAAGAGGGAATGCATCAATGAAAGTACTTGATTCCAAATAAACAAGGAATGCAGCAGCTTAATAGCAAAATGTTCCAAAGATGTTCCTTAACAAAATTTTAGAGAGTACAGACAACAGTTTAATTTCAGAGAGTAATTAAATGTATTTCTAAAATACAAAAAAAAGGGTTTGAATCCTGCCAGAAGACAGAAACTAAGAAAATGCCCAGAGTTGTGAAAATCAACAGAAGACAGAAACAAAGAAGAAGCTCAAAGTTGCGAAAATCTTAGAGGCCAGGGATTTACCTTGGAGGCAGAGGACAACAAAAGAGGGTGTACTGTGTAGAAGCTCCGAGGAAGAGTGTTACGAAAATGGGCAGATCTGGTTTCACAAATGAAAAATGCTCAACATGAGAAGAAGAAATAAGAGCAGAAGAAGATGAACAAGATGAAAATAAAGAAGAGAAGAAGAAAAGAGGGTTACAGGTACAACTCACAAATAGAGCAGCGGCTACACGCGATGCTTCTCGCCGGTCTTCACAGTTGCGATACCGCGACGGTGCTCAGTGGTCGACGACGCGATGCTTCTCGGCGGTCGACTGCTGGAGATCGACACACGATAACGAGCTAGGGTTGGGATGGCTTGGAGGCGCAGAACGACGACGAGCTAGGGTTGGGACTTGCAGGCGCAGTCAAGTGAGTATCAGAAGCATCTAAGGTAAATGACTAAGGATAAGTGAGGGCACTAATGTAAATACAAGAGGGATAATATATATATATATATATATATATAATTATACATATACATGTAAAAGATTGGCTCGGTTTTTACAATCAGGAACCGAAAATTGATGCAATCCAATTACAATTTTGGTTTTTTGCGGTTTTCAGCTTTTCGGTTCTGTTACTACGATTGACATTGGATTGGATCGGTTGATGAACACCGCTAGTATCTAGAGTTGGTGTAATTGGATGTTATCTAAATGAATAGAATTATAACTAGTTCACCTTAGAAATTTCATATCAAAGTGATAAAGCACGAAAATTACAAAAGCAATATGGCTAAACATTCTGACTTTGGATTAAAAAAAAAATCATGTCTTATTATTTAATATCTTTAAATTTTGGAAATATTTGACGTTGCACTCTCACTTTACAGTCACAAGAACAAAATGATTTGTAAATTAGATGAATAATCAGTGAAAAAAATAATTTGAGAAATCAAAATAATGAAACAGTTAAAAGGAAAACAAAACCATATAAACATATTAATAAGTTCATCCACGACCAGTATATATATATATATATATATATATATATATTGATCAAGCATCCACGACCAATTTGTTCAGCTGGATTATGTCTTGTTTTTTATATCGAAATTCAAGGAGACAAAAGCATGTGAGGAAGATTAAAAAAAATGAGAAATACAAAGAAAAGTGAATGATGATAAAAGAAAGAAAAATGAACTTAATGAAAAACGTACCTCGTACTCTGAGCTCTGGACGAAGTTAGGTGAAGGCAGAAATTGAGATTGTTTAAAATATATAGAGCTGGCCAAAACCTGGTTTCCAATCTACAGCAATGCAAAAAATCAAATTATCTTATGTCCTTTTTTTTTTTCTTTTTGACTGGTTTTGTCCTTATTAGCATGATCACATGAATTTGGCACCTAAGCAACTGAAGATTCATTGTATATTTGTAGCTTTAATTAAAAGTTATTTTATCACCAATTTAAAATGATTACTTTATTTTATAAACGTAAATAAAAAAATTTCATCAACCACACAAATTAAACATTTTTGTTAAATGTCTAACAATAGTATATTTGATCACTTCCAAAAAAGAAAGCAGAGAATAAATGCTACAAAAATCATTCAAAGAGAGAATAAAAAAAAATCATTCAAAGTAAAAACATAACACAATTGAATGCACTTAATACCGTCAAAGCATTGTTTGACTTTCCATTTAAAATTACTTAAGCAACATACCTCAACTTCATTTCTTCTGCTTTCTTTTTAGAGATTGTAAAATGAGTTGGAATTAACAGGCCAATCCGTTTAATCCGTCATTGTTGGTGGGTTGGGGTTGAGGTCCCCAACTCACCAACCCATATTGACCCGCTCCACTTACTCATCAAGAAAACGGGTAGTGGGTACGGGGCGCGGCGGGACAAGTTGGTCCAACATCCCCTTTTTTAATAAAGAATTAATTTTTTATGTTATAGTTATTTTAGTTTACACACCCATAAAGTTATTAGTGATTAATTAGTCCATCTCGTAGTTATTTGTATATTTATATATTTTAATTTTACAATTACTCATCCATTAGGACTATATATAATTTGTATGTATTCCATCCCTTTCAGTAAGATATTTATATACTAGTAAGCCTACTATCAAAAAATAATTATTTATATTTTGTGATGTTTTAAATGGTATTGATATATTAGTAAATTTCATTTTCATTTTTTCACTTTTTTAATTTTATTATTTTTTGGCAGGCTAACACGTCAACCCACCACTAAACTGGTGGGTTGGGAGATTAAACCCATTTTATCAAAATGGGACAACCCGCATTGCCCCGCTTTCGAAGAGTCAATGACAGGGCCGGGCGGGTTGGCCCGTTTTGTCAACTTAATAATTCATTCTTCACCAAGCTATCAGTCAAATTCGTGTTACTTTCTCTGATTCGGTAACTGCCTCTCCCTCTAGTTTTAAACTTCACTATTTTTTTTTCTTTATAATTCATCGTACTATAATTTTGACAAGGATGACTTAAATTTGAAGCACCTTCCAAATTTCAATTAACAATTTTTACAACTCACTACAGAAAATTTTTACAAAGTGATCACTATATATCTATTACATTTAACTCTACCTTCCATTGGAAAAAATTCTTTCTTTAACTCCAAACCCAACTCCACTGACCCTTTTGCCAAATTCCTAAATCAGTGACCTTTGCCATTTTACTTTCTATTAGTGTATAGCTGCCTACTAAACCTTGTGGTCATTAGGCCTCCCTCAACTCATGGATCATGCCACACAGAAAAATCAGTCCTACACCCCCACTAACTTTTTAATTGACTCACTAATTCAGTTTCAATGAAAATTTGAATTTTCATTTTGCTAAGAATTTATATCAACCCGCCACTTTGAGCTTTTCCTCCCTCTTCCTAAAAGCCATCCAATCTCCCCATATTTGTGAAACAATATCCCACAACGCTTACCTTTCTGTCCTCATACTCCACAACCACTTCCCTAGCAATGTGAAATTAAAAGTCCTAATATTTTTGACATCAATGTTTTAAAAATCGGACTGGTTATTAAACCAATGAAGACAATGGTTTAAGGTTGAATGGTTCAAGGTCGAACCAATAATAATTAAATATAAAATTTTAATATTATATATCACGTTAAGTAATAAATTTAAGGGAAAAAAGTCAAATTTTCATGTAACATAAAATAACCATATTATATATTTCATAAGATAAAAAAAAAATCAACAAAGAAGAATAAATAAATAAAACTCGTGTATATTTTTACAACTTATCCATGGACTTTTATGTACTAAAAATATATATTTTTTAAAATAAAAAATAAAAGATGACCAGCTCGTACCAGTTCTGATCACCGGCTTTTGACCCATTTTCACTGGTTTTGGGGATTCAATGTATCAGACACCTGACTGGTTCCCTGTCCAAACGGTCGAATCGGTCGATCCACTCCGATTTTCAAAACAATGCTGGACACCCAACCCACCCACCTCTCATTCCTTACAAACAGAATTCCAAGCTAACCAGTGTTTCCTTTTCTTTCCTTTAATGCCCGCCCCCATATATAATAAGAAATATTTAAAGTGGCGTTGTGGAGTAGAAATGATATCGTTAGGGGCTTTAAAGAAAGAGATAAAGGATATCAGTCTAGAATACAAGACTGACTTTAAAAGAATCACTCTATTACCCAGCAAGATATGTTTACAGTTCCATGAAGACAATCTTCTTCTCACCTTTTCGATCACTAGCTGCCAAGGTGTTTTTTCTCCTTGAATCCCCACCAATGGGCAATCTTAGGCAGGTGAAAGGTAACTCACCCACTTTGCAATTCAGCATCTGTGAAGCTTCCTCAAGCCATAGTTAAATCATCAACATTAATACCCACCAGCTGGCTCTTATAAAAATTTACCTTCAGTCCTAATGCTAACTCAAACAGTTGCAATATTGATTGAATTTATCAAGCATTTCGGAAATTACTTTTCTCACCAATAATTAGAGTATCACCAGCAACATATAAATGTAAAACACTTTGCCCCTGCTCACCCAACTGATAGTGATACCAATGAAAAATCTCTAAATCTTGAGCTTCCTGAAACATTATACTTAGAACTTCTGCAACAATGAGAAACAAGAAAGGAGAAAGAGGATCTCTTTGTCTTAATCCTCTCCCAACACTAAACGTCTCGATCGGTTGGACTCCCATTAACTATTTTTCTTATACAATATTTATATGATTATAACCAATGTATTTAAGCTAAGTAACTTTAGTTGTTCTTGAAATTAACTCACTTAATTTTACCTTATGTATTACAACAAAGAGGTCTAGACATTTTTCCAAGTATCAATAATCATTTTACCGAAAGAATCAAAGATCCGGTCTTGGTCTTGGTCTTGGTTTGTTGCTAGAACTGCTGCTTCTAATATGTATTCTTCATATTCGTCTTGTAGTCCGATTAAATATATTAGGTCTATTTGTTAAATTTTTTGGGCTTTGTTTCTGACTCTCTTGTATAAAGGTTAGAGTACCTTTTGTACCCCCTTTAATATATTTTTGCCTATCAAATAAGACAAAACATTGGTAAAGCTTTCTTTGTTCACCATTGTGCACTGAAACTTGAAGATTTCAAGCTTTGCGATGTGCCTAACTTTTTTTGTTGAAAGCCCTACATTAGACTTTTGATTTTCAGTTTAGGAGAAGTTGTTCCCCCTTCATATGATAAGATGTCATTAAAATTACTCACTACCTATCTAATGATGGGCCTAATGGCAACTTTGTTCTTGAGGCTATATAAATTTTATTTCCATTAATCCATTTCTTATGTGTCGCGACCGTCCTGTCCGGGAGGCGCGAAAAAGGGATAAAAGACAGAGAAGTCGCCACTAAGATTTTTAAATTGGAAAATCTTAGAAAACCCAATTATTAAAGGTAAACTGGTCTTTTAAAAAATAGAGATATGAGTCCGGGAGTCGGTTACGAGTAGGGAAGGTATTAGCACCCCACATCGCCCGTTTAAAAAACGGTACCTCAAGTTAATTGTGCAAAAAACATTTTAATAACCTTTTAAATATTTATTTTACCCCGAAAATTATTTACAAGAAAGAATTATTTTAAATTTTAATTTTTTTGACTTTTATTAAATTTTTATATTTTTAACTTTATGGTTTATAAAAACTAAATGAGATTGAACATGGCACATGAGTCCACAGGGCAACCTCAAATCTAAGGGATTAAACATGGCACCGTGTCCATAGAGCATCCCTGGAAAGAGAAAAGTTTAATTATTTTGATTAATTATTTTAACATAAAAAGAGACAAAAAAAGGAAAATTTAGTTTTGGCCCGACAAGATGATTTATCTTGCTCCTACGTATTCCCGGGTGCGATGGGAAACTCAAAGTCACGTAGTTCTTTTAGAAAAGATTTGATAGGTTAGTTGATTTTAATTTTTGAAAAGGATTTTTTATTTTTGAAAATGATGTTGAAAATGGATTTTGTTTAAGAATAATTCATTTTTGCACAGAGTCCAAGATAGCGGTGCTATACGATAAACTCTTACAATTCATACGTTACTTGAGGATGAAAAATCATACATCAACATCGTAGATTGTTGCGTGAATTTGAAAAGATTTGTTATTTTGTTATAAAATAGATTTATTAAAAGAAGATTAAAAGAATCTTTTATTATTTATTTAATTTTTATTTTAAAAGGAAGGATTCACTCTTGCACAGGGCTAAAGATAGCGAAGCTATACGATGAACCCTTACAATTCATACAACACTTGAAGATGAAAGATCATACATCAACGTCGTAAATTGTTTCGTGAACCCAAAAGATTTTTGCTTAAAAAGATTTTATTTTTCTCTTTGGCCCATTGAACAAACAAACAAGAAAAAAAATAAAAGACAACCTTAAGCCCAACAGATCAGCCCAAACAAAGACACATCACTAACTAAAAAAAACATAAATATGCACACCCATTAAGAACCCACAATCTGAAACCCAAAATTAAGTGATAAGTAAAAAAAAGGTTAAAAACAGTAAACATAAGAAAGAAGCTTCTAGCTTCTTAACGTTACCAACAAATGAACTAGAGAAGCATATATGTTGGGCTGAAAACAGAGGGGAAGACGGTGCGGCGGAGGAGGAGGCTTCTCGCGCAGTGGCTGGTCAATGACATCACGGTTGTTGATCGGCGACGAGACACGGGTCGAGTGGCGGTGAGTGGACGTCTGAAGCAGAGACCAAAGGAGGCGGCGGTGGCGAGCGGCACGGCGGCCGGACTGGTCGATGGCGTGCGGCGGTGCGAGACGGGTGTGCAGCAGATCTGGCTACTTGATCCGTGTGTGGCGATTCGTGACGGAAGAGAGGAGAAGGGGACGTATGGTGGTGGTGCCGTGGCGATGACGATGGTGCGACTAATAGAGATGGCGGAGATGGACAATGGTGTGGTTCTGAGTGCAGTGGCTAGGCGAAGACAGCGGAGGAGAGGAGGGGAAGCTACGGCGATGGCGGAGGGGCAGGTTTGTGATGGCGGCCAAAGAGAGGGATTTGTTAAAGTTTTTTGGTATTTTGATTTATTTTGGGGAATATGATTTGGTAATAGAATAAGAAAAAGGTAGGAGAAAAGGAATGGTGGAATAGAGAAGGAGAGGGTGTTGGCTATGGAGGATTGGCTATGTTTGCTGAATTTTTTCTAATTTTCTTGCTTGTTGTTGTTGGGTTGTTGAAGAAGAAGAAGAATGAGAGGAGAAAGATGCAGGTGATGGGTTTATGGTGAAGGAGGAAGAAGGGTTGAAGGAGGAAGAAGGAGATGGGTTTATGGTGAAGAAGAGAAATGGGAGGAGGAAGATAAAAGAAGAAGAAAGAAAGAAAAAAAATTCTGAACGTGAGAAAAGAGAGGCAATCGAAAAGAGAGAGAGAAAGAAAAAGAAGAAAAAAAAATAAGTCAGAGAGGGGGGGTCACGCCTACGGCAGGAAGAGATGTTTTTTCCTTTACTGTTTTCTCCCTTATGTCCTCCGAATGTAAAAAACGAGTCCCCCCTGTTTTGGTTCTCGCCTCTCCCTTTAAAACAAACTCTTCTCCATAAAAACAAAAGACAAGTCCCAAGCCAGCTTTAAAGCTGCATACCATTGTCCTTGTCTATTTTCCATTATGGTCTTTGCTTCAACTGTGTTTCCTTCTAACTCTCTGCATCTTTCTTCCTTTATGTTAGGTCCCTTTCTTATTCTAAAATGCATCAAAAGCTTTGGCTTTTTCTTCATGGATGTATGTCTGCAACGTTCTGCATTCTTTCATTTGTTCTTTTGTTACTTTTAAATTTTTGTATTTTTTCCTCTTTTTTTCTTTTTTTCCTTTTTTTTTTAAAAAAAAGAGTCAAACTTCTTATTTATTTATTTATTTATTTATTTATTTATTATTTTTTTTGTGTTGGATGACTTGGATCATGGGCTTAAAGACACTTGCAACCAAATAAGAAAACGGGACCAAGAACATGCACAAAGATCATTTTTAATATTTTTGCAGATTTTTATATATTTTTCTTTTTTTAAAAAATATTGGTTAAAAAGAAAAAACACCCGGACAAAATTAGGTGTTCACAGCTGCCCCTTTTTACTTGTTTCTTATTAGATAGTAGGTGTAATCGTGGTTAACCTATTATCGTTATAAGAAACGAGTAAAGACATGAACTCCAATTTTGGCTGGTGTTCGCTGACAAGTAGACGGATGCATAATTAAAAGCTTACGGGATGGATTGCCCGTAGAAGCTCGAACAGAAAGACAAAAAGCTTAGGGAGTCGTTTGTCCGCTGAAGCTTGAACAGGCAGAGCTTACGGGGTACGGTACCCGTCGAAGCTTGGCAAAAAGTTTAATACAAAGTCGGTTATCCGCTGAAACTTGAAAGCAAAATGCGACAAGCTTACGGAGTCGGGTATCCACTGAAGCTTGAAAACAAAATGATTAAAAGCTTGCGGAGTTGATTATCCACTGAAGCTTGAGAAGAAAAGTTGCAAGCTTGCGGAGTCGGTTGTCCGCTGAAGCTTGACAGAAAAGGTAAAAAGCTCGTGGAGTCGGTTATCCACTGAAGCTTGAAAGCAAAATGCGAAAAACTTGCGGAGTCGAGTATCTGCCGAAGCTTGGAAAGAAATGTTGAAAGCTTACGGAGTCGGTTGTCCGCTGAAGCTTGAAAGCAAAAGAATTAAAAGCTTGCGGAGTCGGTTATCCACTGAAGCTTGGAAAGAAATGTTGAAAGCTTACGGAGTCGGTTGTCCGCTGAAGCTTGAAAGCAAAAAAAGCTTGCGGAGTCGGTTATCCACTGAAGCTTGGAAAGAAATGTTGAAATCTTACGGAATCGGTTGTCCGCTGAAGCTTGAAAGCAAAAGAATTAAAAGCTTGAGGAGTCGGTTATCCACTGAAGCTTGGAAAGAAATGTTGAAAGCTTACGGAGTCGGTTGTCCGCTGAAGCTTGAACAAGCAGAGCTTACGGGGTACGGTACCCGTCGAAGCTTGACAAAAAGTTTAAAAGCTTGCGGAGTCGGTTATCCGCTGAAGCAAAAATGATTAAAAGCTTGTGGAGTCGGTTCTCCACTGAAGCTTGAGGAGAAAAGTTGAAAGCTTGCGGAGTCGGTTGTCCGCTGAAGCTTGAAAGAAAAGATTAAAAGCTTGCGGAGTCGGTTGTCCACTGAAGCTTGACAGAAAAGGTAAAAAGCTTGTGGAGTCGGTTATCCACTGAAGCTTGATGGTAGAAGGATAAAAAGCTTGTGGAGTCGGTTATCCACTGAAGCTTGAAAGAAAAGTCGAAAGCTTGCGGAGTCGGTTGTCCGCTGAAGCTTGAAGGGAAGGATCAAAAGCTTGCGGAGTCGGTTATCCGCTGAAGCTTGAAAGCAAAAGGATAAAAAGCTTGTGGAGTCGGTTATCCACTGAAAAAAGCTTGTGGAGTCGGTTATCCACTGAAGCTTGAAAGAAAAATTGAAAGCTTGCGGAGTCGGTTGTCCGCTGAAGCTTGAAGGGAAGGATCAAAAGCTTGCGGAGTCGGTTATCCGCTGAAGCTTGAAAGCAAAAGGATAAAAAGCTTGTGGAGTCGGTTATCCACTGAAGCTTGACAACAAAATGTAAAAAGCTTATGTGGTCCTATGCCTATAGGAGCCAATAAAGGTATAGCTTATGTGGTCCTATGCCTATAGGAGCCAATAAAGGTATAGCTTATGAGCCCTCTGCCCGTTAAAGCTAAACAAAACGAAGCTTACGAGGCCCTATGCCTGCTAAAGCTAACAAGACATGACTTTTGGGGCCCTGCGCCCGGTAAAGCCAAACTACAACAAAACAAAACTTAAGAGGCCCTATGCCTGCTAAAGCTGACAAGACATGACTTTTGGGGCCCTGTGCCCACTAAAGTCAAACTACAACAAAACAAAACTTAAGAGGCCCTATGCCTGCTAAAGCTGACAAGACAAAGCTTATGGGCCCTATGCCCATTAAAACAGACGAAAGCTTAGAGACCCTATGTCTGCTAAAGCTAACAAAAGCAAAGCTTAGGGGCCTTGTGCCCGTTAAAGTCGAACAAAACAAAGCTTATGAGGCCCTATGCCTACTAAAGCTAACAGTAACATGACTTTTGGGGCCCTGTGCCCGCTAAAGTCGAACAAAACAAAGCTTATGAGGCCCTATGCCTACTAAAGCTAACAGTAACATGACTTTTGGGGCCCTGTGCCCGCTAAAGTCGAACAAAACAAAGCTTATGAGGCCCTATGCCTACTAAAGCTAACAATAATGTGACTTTTGGGGCCCTGTGCCCGCTAAAGTCGAACAAAACAAAGCTTATGAGGCCCTATGCCTATTAAAGCTAACAATAACATGACTTTTGGGCCCTGTGCCCGCTAAAGTCGAACAAATGCAAGAAGTGATGTTGACTTTGTTGATGCATGAAATGATGAGACAATGTATGATATGAGAGACGATTTTTTATGATTGGTGAAAACTGTGATAATTTTTTGATGATGCATGAATGCTTTTTATGATCCTGATTATTTTTCATGCATAAGATGTTTTATCATTGATGGGAACTCTGATTTTATTTTATTTTTTATTTTTATTTTTTTGCGAAAAACTCTTTGATCATTGGCTCCTTAGAGTCTTGATTGCAGCCGAGATTGGGGATGAGCTAGAGGAAGACACCTTGATCACTAACTTGCTCAACTGATGCTTAGTTTCTTGGCTGAGATATGCTTCTTCGTAATGACTATCCCAATTGGATGAGATTGCCTGATCAATCTTTCAAGGATGTGACTTGCCCCAGCCTTCATGTATTGGGAGCTTTTCATGGCTTGTCCTCTTAAACTGCCCCAGTTTATCAGTTTGAGGAGACTTCTTGTACTTTGTTTGTATTTGACCCTAATTTTTGCGTAGGTCGCTCTTTGCGAGTTTTCAACCTACCGGGTCGCTCTAACTTTTGCCCAGGCTGCCTTTTCAGGTTTTCAGTCTGGCGAGCATTTTTGTTTACTTTTTATTTTCCTTTTTGATTTTGATTTTGATTTTTCTCTTTTTTTTTCTTTTTTCCTTTTTTTTTTTGGATAATTTCACCACCCTTATTCGTGAAGATCAAAGCTTCTTGCTTGATTGCCAACTGAGATGCCACTTTCCCCTTGTATTAAGAATTCTTCTGGCCAGAGTTGTTCATCAAAGATTTATCATTAGATGGTTAAATTGTACTGTTGAACTCATGTTTACCTTACCTGAAGCATCATGTAACAAACTTGCATGGATTCAAAAGTATGACAGGAAAGGACAATATGGCCTGAACAACTTCTCGATTTGTGTGAGAAGTTTGACAACTCAAATGGTATTCGAGAGAACAAAAATGAAGCAAGATGCACAAGAGATGATATGAAGATCAGAAGGGTGTTGCCCCACTTTGGATTTATTTGATCATGGCGATTGACTCGACATATGTTGCTTGGGAACAAATTTACCTCAGAACAATTCCCTTGAGAATTGAGTGGCCCTAATGTAAGGTTCCCAGAATGAAGTTGCCCCAGTGTAGGGCACTTGATGAGGAAAACTTGAGAATAGTGTTGCCCCAGTGTAGGGTATCCAATAATGGATATGCTCTGGGATAAGGCCCCTTGAAAGCACAGCTTTGCCCCATGTAGATCTTGCTCTAACTTTGGTTAGGCCCTTGAGGGTTTTTAGTCTAGCGAGCTTTCCCTTTTTTTCATTCTTTTATATTTTTTTGATTTTTTTTAGAGGAGCAATTAGTTAAAATCTCGGAAGAGGACAAACTTTTTTGTCTCAAAAATAAAGTTGATGAAAAAGTAGCAATCATTCATTGATCAGAATGGACTTTTTGAAGCTTGTAACGTAGCCAATGGTAGAGGGTCATGAAAGGAATGATATGAGGCTCAAACAAATGTGTTAAGGTTGAATAGGACCAAGGATCCATGATCTTTTCGATTTCCAAGAACATTTGTTTTCCTCTAACTTTCCCACTTTTTCTTCCTCTTTTTGCATGAGGTTTTTCATCATTTTCCTTTCTCCATCTTTATTTCTTCTTCTTCTTTTCTCTTCTCTTTTCTTTTCTATTTATTTTTTCACTTTCTCACTTTATGCTTCATAATCACCATTTCTTTCATAATTACCCCTTATTTAGGGGTGATCCTTGTCCAAGGTTCTTTGAAGAAAAGTTTCAAGCTCAAAAGGGGTAACAAGGGATATTTTTCTAAGGATAGAGAAAGACGGCCAATCTTCATTTCAAATCATGATTGCTTATTTTTTAAGAACTTTATTTTAGAGACAAAGATGGCACTCATCAAGTTTTATTTATTTGCTCCTATTTTATTTCCTTTTCCTTTTTCTTTTCATTTTTTGAAAGGGCGTGGGCACAGGTGGGCTAATCAATACCCCATGAAGAACTTCAAATAACGCGAGCTTAATGAACAAAACCAAGGATAATACTTGGGGAAGGAAAAGAGAATCTGAGATATGAGAATGGTGAGAGAAATATTATGATGTGGAAGATGATGTAAAGAATGGATGAGACGAGGTATTGATGCAAATCCATTAAATTAATGCTTCAAGAAAGTGAGCATGGTTCAAGTATTCCATGATAAAATACAATGTAACCATCGTTTCATGGTAAACCACTAATGAACCAATCTAGCTTGGGTTGCTTAGAAATTCCTAAGACGGGGCCCGCAAAGTATTAGCACTTCTCACAACCATTAGAATGCAAATCTCTGGTGATGTCGTTGTAGCTTTCTTCTTGAAGTCTGAGTAGTCCACTAGAAGATAACCTTTTCAGAGAGGTCTCAAAATTGACATGCCCTACTTGACTTCTGATAAATGACCGTGAAAGCGTGCCCCTTAGCTTCATTGGCATCCGAACCTGCATGATCGGGTACGATGTTGTGATCCGTATTTTCAGAGCACTTGAGCAAGTATTATTTCCAGCTTCACCTCATGATCCATGGTTTAATTGACATTCCTTTCATTTAAAGCGCGGTGGTTCCATTTTCTCCAAGGAGCACAATGCATGGAATGATTTTTTTATTTTTTTACTTTTTTTTAATAAACTTTTAACTTAAAAAGGAATGAGTATATGAAATGCGTGAAAAAAGTTTTTTTTTTTTTACCCAAAAGGTATTAATGCATGATATGTATGAAAAAGAAATATTTATATTGACTCAAAAAATTTTAATGCATGTGATGCATGAAGGCACTTTTTATTCACAAAAACGACAATGCATGAGATGAGCATCTTATTTTTTTAGATGAATCAAATTTTTTATGAATGCTTGAGATAAATGATTTTTTTTTATGAACGGCTGATATGAATTTTTTTTAATGATGAGATTGACATAAAAAGTAATTGATGCATGAAATGTATGAATTTTTAATTTATTGGTCTGAAAAGTTTTTAGTGATGCATGCATAAAATGAAGGAGATGCATGGCTTCTTATTTTTCCTTTTTTCTTCTTATGAATGTTTGAGATAAATGATTTTTTTTTTTTTTTGTAATGAACGCATGAGAGGAATGCATGAAAATGATTTTATTTTTTTATTTTTATGAACCTAACAAAATATTTAATGAATAAGATACAACATATACAAAGAATATGAATGAGTTACAGAAAGATGATTTACACAAATCCTTTTTTACTATTTATGGAAATGCACGAGATACAAAATATGAAAATGGATTTTTTTGTTGCAAGCAAAAGGACTTGCGTAAATCATTTTTCTTCCACCAAAAATAGAGAAATGTAAATTTTCTCTTTAAAAAAAACATGAACATGAGTGAAAAAAAAAATGCTCCCCTTTGTCCTACATAGGTCATATCCTAAAGTTGGGACTTCTAAAGTCAAGACCCTATTTTGGTAGGCTGCTAATGGCATTTTATGTGCATGACTTTCGGGATGGATCTAGACCCCTAAACATATGGTCCCCGGATTACCCTCATCTAAAAGATAAGGATCCGAATCCATGAACCTCACCACAGGGACTGAAAAGTCACAATATGGCGGTCCATGTTTCGGTAGCAATCCAGGCGGGAGAATCAATGTACATTAGGGCGCAAAAGCGTCACAATAACATCACTGAAGCCCCTTCTAATCCGATGGCATTCCAAGACTCGGGTATAGAGCCCAAAAGTGTGTGAGTATGAGATGATGTTGTGTGTGCTGGGAGCAAGCAAACCTGCACAAAACCCAAAAAACTAACCCCAAGCCTGCAAAAGAACAACCAACATTTACAAGAGTTTTCTACCCTAAGGTTGCAAGAATATACAAAGACATATATTAAAGCATATAACAATTTACTAAACAAATAAAACAAAGAGGGGTAAAACTAATATTTTCAAATTTATTAAAAAAATGCACAACCAACTATGATAGGCCTGACTCTCAAAAGTCCCCAGTGGAGTCACCAGCTGTCGCGACCGTCCCGTCCGGGAGGCGCGAAAAAGGGATAAAAGACAGAGGAGTCGCCACTAAGATTTTTAAATTGGAAAATCTTAGAAAACCCAATTATTTAAAGGTAAACTGGTCTTTTAAAAAAGAGAGATATGAGTCCGGGAGTCGGTTACCAGTAGGGAAGGTATTAACACCCCACATCGCCCATTTAAAAAACGGTACCTCAAGTTAATTGTGCAAAAAACATTTTAATAACCTTTTAAATATTTATTTTACCCCGAAAATTATTTACAAGAAAGAATTATTTTAAATTTTAATTTTTTTAACTTTTATTAAATTTTTATATTTTTAACTTTATGGTTTATAAAAACTAAATGAGATTGAACATGGCACATGAGTCCACAGGGCAACCTCAAATCTAAGGGATTAAACATGGCACCGTGTCCATAGAGCATCCCCTGAAAGAGAAAAGTTTAATTATTTTGATTAATTATTTTAACATAAAAAGAGACAAAAAAAGGAAAATTTAGTTTTGGCCCGACAAGATGATTTATCTTGCTCCTACGTATTCCCGGGTGCGATGGGAAACTCAAAGCCACGTAGTTCTTTTAGAAAAGATTTGATAGGTTGGTTGATTTTAATTTTTGAAAAGGATTTTTTATTTTTGAAAATGATGTTGAAAATGGATTTTGTTTAAGAATAATTCATTTTTGCACAGAGTCCAAGATAGCGGTGCTATACGATAAACTCTTACAATTCATACGTTACTTGAGGATGAAAAATCATACATCAACATCGTAGATTGTTGCGTGAATTTGAAAAGATTTGTTATTTTGTTATAAAATAGATTTATTAAAAGAAGATTAAAAGAATCTTTTATTATTTATTTAATTTTTATTTTAAAAGGAAGGATTCACTCTTGCACAGGGCTAAAGATAGCGAAGCTATACGATGAACCCTTACAATTCATACAACACTTGAAGATGAAAGATCATACATCAACATCGTAAATTGTTTCGTGAACCCAAAAGATTTTTGCTTAAAAAGATTTTATTTTTCTCTTTGGCCCATTGAACAAACAAACAAGAAAAAAAATAAAAGACAACCTTAAGCCCAACAGATCAGCCCAAACAAAGACACATCACTAACAAAAAAATACATAAATATGCACACCCATTAAGAACCCACAATCTGAAACCCAAAATTAAGTGATAAGTAAAAAAAAGGTTAAAAACAGTAAACATAAGAAAGAAGCTTCTAGCTTCTTAACGTTACCAACAAATGAACTAGAGAAGCAGATATGTTGGGTTGAAAACAGAGGGGAAGATGGTGCGGCGGAGGAGGAGGCTTCTCGCGCAGTGGCTGGTCAATGACATCACGGTTGTTGATCGGCGACGAGACACGGGTCGAGTGGCGGTGAGTGGACGGCTGAAGCAGAGACCAAAGGAGGCGGCGGTGGCGGCACGGCTGCCGGGCCGGACTGGTCGATGGCGTGCGGCGGTGCGAGATGGGTGTGCAGCAGATCTGGCTACTTGATCCGTGTGTGGCGATTCGTGACGGAAGAGATGAGAAGGGGACGTATGGTGGTGGTGCCGTGGCGATGACGATGGTGCGACTAATAGAGATGGCGGAGATGGACAATGGTGTGGTTCTGAGTACAGTGGCTAGGCGAAGACAGCGGAGGAGAGGAGGGGAAGCTACGGCGATGGCGGAGGGGCAGGTTTGTGATGGTGGCCAAAGAGAGGGATTTGTTAAGTTTTTTGGTATTTTGATTTATTTTGGGGAATATGATTTGGTAATAAAATAAGAAAAAGGTAGGAGAAAAGGAATGGTGGAATATAGAAGGAGAGGGTGTTGGCTATGGAGGATTGGCTATGTTTGCTGAATTTTTTCTAATTTTCTTGCTTGTTGTTGTTGAGTTGTTGAAGAAGAAGAAGAATGAGAGGAGAAAGATGCAGGTGATGGGTTTATGGTGAAGGAGGAAGAAGGGTTGAAGGAGGAAGAAGGAGATGGGTTTATGGTGAAGAAGAGAAATGGGAGGAGGAAGATGAAAGAAGAAGAAAGAAAGAAAAAAAAGTCTGAACGTGAGAAAAGAGAGGCAATCGAAAAGAGAGAGAGAAAGAAAAAGAAGAAAAAAAAATAAGTCAGAGAGGGGGGGTCACGCCTACGGCAGGAAGAGATGTTTTTTCCTTTACTGTTTTCTCCCTTATGTCCTCCGAATGTAAAAAACGAGTCCCCCCTGTTTTGGTTCTCGCCTCTCCCTTTAAAACAAACTCTTCTCCATAAAAACAAAAGACAAGTCCCAAGCCAGCTTTAAAGTTGCATACCATTGTCCTTGTCTATTTTCCATTCTGGTCTTTGCTTCAACTGTGTTGCCTTCTAACTCTCTTTCTTCCTTTATGTTAGGTCCCTTTATGTTAGGTCCCTTTCTAATTCTAAAATGCATCAAAAGCTTTGGCTTTTTCTTCATGGATGTATGTCTGCAACGTTCTGCATTCTTTCATTTGTTCTTTTGTTACTTTTAAATTTTTGTATTTTTTCCTCTTTTTTTCTTTTTTTCCTTTTTTTTTAAAAAAAAGAGTCAAACTTCTGATTTATTTATTTATTTATTTATTTATTATTTATTTATTATTTTTTTGTGTTGGATGACTTGGATCATGGGCTTAAAGACACTTGCAACCAAATAAGAAAACGGGACCAAGAACATGCACAAAGATCATTTTTAATATTTTTGCAGATTTTTATATATTTTTCTTTTTTTAAAAAATATTGGTTAAAAAAAACACCCGGACAAAATTAGGTGTTCACATTATGCATGTGGTACTTCCATTTTCACTTGTTGATGCTGTGTAGAATGTCCATTTTCTATCTTTTCATACCTTTCCTTTTCTTTAATTACCTAGTATGAAAAGAAGAGGTACGTACATTAATATCAAATTCAAATAGTCTCTCTAAAAATTTGTTATTATTTGAATTATATTTCTTTGACATCTTTTCATAACCTTTTTGAAATACAATAACTCATCAAAATTTAGTTGCTTCAATATCATCTAAATCATTTGCACTTGTTCATGATTGTTGTCCAATTTGATGCACTTATTTATGGTTTAAAATACTTCGACAAGCGCCTACTTGTTTTGAAAGGCCAAAGAGAGATTTTTTTATAAAAAAAAGGCCAAAGTAAGAAAACACTTCAAAATTTTGTGGTAGATGATATTATTACTCTATACATTTATTTTTCTAATCTTATGTTATAGGCAGTTTTGAAGATTTGTATTTGAAAACCATCCCTAATTTTTGTAATGTTATTCATATTTCACATGTGTACTAGTGTTCAGAATTTTTAAATATTATTATTATATCAATTAATCTATCAATATGTCCTTTCCATTATTGTTATTAGTACATCTCGAGGTGGATTTTTCTCGACTTTGTTAAAGGAGTTAAATACGACTTAATGATTTGTGTATTGCTTTTAGAGATAACTTTAATGTACCGGTACCACTGTAACCATTGGAATCCCCAACTTAGCCCTCTCCCTAAAATTTTTTCCAACAAAAAGAAATAAAAATACTTTACAACATGTTTTTTTTTTTCTACAATCACCCTTTATATACAATAAACAAGAGAAAAAGAATGACAAAATTAAAGGCATTTTCTTGAATATATTAAGCAACTGTTTACCGTATCCTGAAATTTGTAATCATCATTTTTGTATGTTAACAAACACCTAATTTTTTTATAGTACCACACATATGTAATTTAGAACAGAAAAAAAAATCAAAAATAAATATAGAAAAATCAACAATAACAATACAAACAAGTCTTATACTGATAAACAACGAAGACTACACGAATCAAGATCAAGTGCAAAATATTTATTTAAGTTATTTCAACAACACAGTAATCTTATTTAGGAGTTCGTAAATGGAGAGTTTCATGCACCATTCAACATAGTAAAATTAATGTGCTAGAGATGGAATGTCGTCTTGACTCCAAACATCCTCGAGGTAATGATATATATTCGCGTTCCCTGTTTTTGTGCTATTATTCTTGCACTTAATGCATTCTTCTCTTTGACAAAACATAAGCCTTCCGAAACACAAGAAATCAAAATCCTTTTGCAGGTCACGAACATTGAAGAACACAATGGATCTATCATGAAGGCTATCCCAAATGAGACTATGGCTTATATTCACCACCTCCAAATGCTCCAAGCAATCGAGTATACGATACAAAGCTTTCTTGTTCACATCTGTTGATCGAATACTTAAGGTCTTGAGGTATGGGGTGTATTTGATCAAGGCATTAGCATGATATTCTTCAAAGTTACATCTCAATTTCATTTTCGTGACATTCTTACGGTGTTTGATAATTGTAAAAAAAGGCGGCGATGCCTGACTATGTGGGTAAGAGTAATGGACTCGAGGCCTTCCCGCCATGCCCTCATTGCAAAATCGATTCCAATTTTCGACAAGCAGCCTAAGATTGGTAGAACTAGTCGTTTGAGATCTCGTGTCCTAAAAAAACACATATACGTAAGTGTACAAATAGTAAGTTTAAAGAATTAAAGTATTACTAATACACTGACAAGCATAAAATGTTTTACACTGACATCCACTAATATCTTAACACGTATGCTTTTATTTTAAATATCAAGAGAGAAAAACAACAATAATATCGATTTGTCATAACATCATATTGGATGTCTATGTAAAATTCATTTATATTAATAGTGCATATAAATTAAATTCAAGTTTGAAATGTTACCTTACAGCAAGGAATAAATGCAAATCCGTCAAGCATACATAGAAATTAAATATTAAGCAATTAGTCTCTCCATTGCTTAGATGTTGAGCATGGTTCAAGAACTGAACCATTCTTGTACTTGAATCTTCATCAGACCAAGCTTTTAATTTCTTGGGTATATTAAAAGTGAGAGGTCATTCCACTTAGATCAAGCTTATACCAAAGTGCAGGTTCACGACTCGCTCGGTACCAAGATTTACAAACCATCGAGACTACTGTTAGGTCCACAACATTGAGGACCGTGAAAATTTTAAGCAGAATATCATTGCACAAATTCTTATAGGAGGTGTTGGTAGTAGACGTGCTTTTCTCCATAGCTTAATGTTTCCTGCATGTATCATTATGACATTAGATGTAATTTCACATGATTATTTTTATGACTTTGTCATGAACTACCAATTGTTATGTTTCTACTTAGCATATGAATTAGTTAATTACATGACAAATTTTCTACAAAGGGAAAAATTAAAGAGGGATAAAGTCACAAATGAACATATATTCTTACAATATATTCTTAAATAAATATTTCGTTCAATACGTCGCAATTCTGGAATCACAGCGGTAAATTTTCATGTCCTTTTAGCCCAATTTGTTATAAATATCTAAGAAACAAAACAGACCCAGAAATCTAGTAAAAGATGCTTTTAGAATAGATGAATCAATTAACTAATCACTGTAGTAAATTCTCTAATAGAACTAGAAACTCTATCCTAATTATCAATAGTTAATAAAAACAACGTGAGCTTAAATATTTTTTAATACAATAAATTTCTTGAGAGAGTGGGTAACATAAAAAATTATTTTTAATCACACACAATAGGCCTAGAGTGAATGTAAGTGGATGTTATCTTATACTGAGATCAAAAGAATGTATTATACACATCAATGTGACAAGTGATATGTCGCGTGGGTATCATATTATAAGTATTCAAATGGTAGCAATTTTGAAACTTTTATTTTATCAATTTGTTTTGTAGGGTTTGGTTGTGAAAAATCATTACCAAAAAATTAAATATTCAAAAAGAACAGAATTATAACTAGTTCATCAAAGAAACTTCATATCAAAGTGATTAAGCATGAAAATTACAAAAGCAATCTGGCTAACTTTCTGATTTTGAAGGGTCTATGTATTTTCAACCCAAGGGAAAACCGTGTTAAAATCCTAATCAGATTATTATAAAAAGGATAAAAAAAATAATGTCTTATTATGTAATACACTTTACAGTCACAAGGACAAAGTGATTTTAAAATTTGATGCATAATCAGTGACTAAAGTAATTGACAAATCAAAAATATCGAAACAGCTCCAAGGAAAACAAAAACCCATATAAACTTATTAACAAGTTCGTCCTTGAGCAATTTGTGTAGCTAGATTATGTCATGTTTTTTATATCAAATTTCAACGAGACAAAAGTATGCGAGGAAGATAAAAACTGGAATATTAAAAAAGAAGAAGAACAAAAACAAAAAAGAGAAATGTTACTTAACCAACTAAAGATTCATTGAATATTTGTAGTTCATTTGTCACCAATTTAAAATGATTACTTTATTTTATAACCGTAAATAAAAAAAAATTGTCAACCACACCAATTAAACATTTCACATTTGTGTCAAATGTCCCAAAAACAAACATATTTGATGACTTCCATAAAAGAAAGCAGAGAATAAATGCTACAAAATCATTCAAAGTAAAAACATAAAATAATTGAATGCACTTAATGCCCTCAAAGCAATGTTTGACTTTCCATTTATTACTCAAGCAACGATTCTCTACTTAATTTCTTCTCCACACTGTCATTGGATTGTTACCAACCACGGGATCGTCGAGGTGAAGAGTAGCTTCATAGGAGAAATAGAGCTTAGAAGCTTGAAAGCTTGCAAGTTAGAAAAGTTTCTCATAAGGAATCATATTGAAAAAGATGATGAATTGTGTACATTATGCTCTTATTTGTAAAGCTTGATTAGGCTAACCATATGTAACTAACTCCTAACCAACTAACTAACCATATATTCTATTACCCTCCTGTAAGCTGATAAGTGGTAACACCACAATCAGCTTGAACATACAAGCAACAAAAGAAAAAAAAATTTACTACAACTTGTAAAATAAAATGGACACTAAACCAACTTAAAGAAAACATAGCAAGGCCCAACAAGTAAGATGCACAATCCGGTAGTCAAAAGAAAAATAACGAAGATGAAGCCCAACAAGCAGCAATGAGGTCAATTAGCCCATTAGGTTGTGCAAGTGACTCAAGTAAAGAAATCAGATTCATTCTGGGACTGCAAGTCATGATTCCAAACCCTAACTCCCCTGTGTCACAAGGTAGCCACAGAAGAGACAGGTTGCCGCCAAAGACAATAGCACATACGTTGAGGAGACCAAAACACCAAGCATAGCTCTCATCGTCGACACCTTTTCTCGACTCGCCGGTGGGGAACCAGGGTGGTGGCGGTGCTGGCATGTCGATGGTGAGCTCAACCGAGATTGTGGAGGGGGCGTACGGTGGAATTGTAAAGTCTATTCCACCGGGATCGAAGATGATGAAAGTCGAATGTTGCGGATGCATTGCGGAGACGGTGCACTCAATTGTATTCTCCGGCGACGACATAACGATTGCAGGTATAGGCTTCACGAGCTCGAACAATGGAGAACAAGAATTCCAGAGGCGGCTCACGGCGGGGTTGCTGATGGTGGTGAGAGTTCCGGCGCGATCATTCATCTTCTCCGGCGATGGCAGGGTGGTTGCTGGAACGAACTCCTCAAACTGAAAGTGTGACACCCCTTCCTTGGGGTATCACATTTAAGAAACTCGTTGCGGAAATTAAAACTCAAAGAAAATAAAATGTTGCTGGTTACTTTCGGAAAAACAAAGTTTTCTAGTCACTTATCCTCTTTGAAAATGCTGATAATTTTTTTTCCCTTTTCTTTTACATGCATACAACATCAACATAATATACATCTCTATTTCATACATATGCATCATAAAATTTTACATAAAGACCTTCATCCTACCAGGTCACTTTCTAAAGTCATAAAGACATGAAACAAACTAACTATAACATAGTGGGAGTCTAGAACCATAACTCAAAATATATGGCTTTCAGTAGCCAGAAAGTCAGACAGTCAAGACCCACTATCCCCAAAAATGGAACAGCACCCTACAGCTGGTCGCGGCTAATGAAAACCATTGGGCAGTCCAGTATAGACATCCCCACCCTCAGGAGGAGTATCCAGAAAGGATACCTCAACTCCCTCTCCTACATCCAGGACTACTCCATCCTCAAGAGGATGATAGTCCGGGTCCTCAACTAGATCCTCCTCAGGATCTTCCTCAATCCCCTCCTGCACCTCCTCCGGAACTAACACTATAGGTGTTGGAGATGATCCTGGAGCTACCTCCTGTAGAGGCTCGATATGTGGGGGAGGATGATGCTCTAAGTCCCCCTGCTAAACCAAGTACTGTAGAATCATCCATATGGGAGGTAATGAGACCTCCACCGTCTCCATGATGTGAGTGCGATGTTGTGGCCCCGCTGCCAGGGTCCCCAAGAGAGTCCTTAACCGATGTAAGTGGCGCTCCGAGATCCCAAATTAATCACTCAAGCCCCACCGTCATCTTCAAATGTTAGGGATCTGATCCATGAGTAGGACAGATCCATCTCTTCTGGATTCATCTGTACTCATATATATATATATATATATATATATATATATATATACCACACAGTAGAGGAAACAACAAAAAAATATGCAAGGGTGAGATACCAATATATGAGTTTTGATAAGATAACCACATGCGTGACACACAAAATAGCATATACATGATATTCACAACATATGGAAATTATCCAAACAACATAATAATTTGTCAACAGGACTCGTACCCGACAGTCATCGCGATTTTATAAAAATGCATGACACTTCAATATTCAGGCTCTAATTTAATATCTAATCTCCGGATATCCCAAAACTTCTTTTCGTTTGAGCAGATGAAGCTCTTTACATGGACTATTGTAAACGAAATAAAAACAATGTCCGACAATTATATGACACATTGGCCAACACACAAGACACCATGGTCATTGCGATAAAAGGAAACATTGTCCGTAAAACACATTGGCCAACACACATGACTCGATGGTTATCACGATAAATGGAAACTTTGTCCATAAAGATACATTGGCCAACACACAGGACACAATGATCTATAATTCATGACACAAAGGTCAACACATGGCACGTCTGCCAAATAATGCATGTAAAAACTTTTATTCTCATCTCATTTTCTTTTTCGTTTCATTCTTCCCTTATCGAAGCTCAAAGGCTCACGACCATGCTTAATTTAATATTAAGTCTTTTCAACTTCAATCAAACACGGGACACACAGTCCGAGTGTTTTAAACTCAACACAGGACACACAGTCTGAGTGCTCAATCGCAAAGCCCTAAACTGTTGCACCAGTCTTAGGCTCACGGATATGGGATACAACATACACCATATCAGTTATAGGACACACAGTCCACAACAACTTTTGCGGGACTGTGACACCCGGTGCTGACGAGGGCCGGGAGTGGTCGTTGGTGCAAGAAGGCACGTACAAGGAGCGGCTCCTGGCAGGCTTCAAGGCTGAGGGGTACATGAATGAACCGATTACACACCGGAATGAGAGGGATCCTGTGACTGTATAGGTATGGGACTATACAGTTGAGGATGGCTTATATGAATTGATTTGGTACTACCTATACCAACAAGATGCATCTTCTTTTCGGTAGCCCATCACTTAAGAACTTCACAGTTAAGCGTGCTTGACTTGGAGCAATTATGGGATGGGGGACCTCTTGGGAAGTTTTCCCAGAAAGCGTGTGAGTGAGGACAAAGCACGCTGAAAAGACCCGTGTTGGTATGTGGGGTCAGTCGTCAATCCATAGAGCAGCCAGTGATGTTACAAATGGTATCAGAGCCAATGGTTACAGGTCCTGACCGAGATTAAAGAGTAATGAATTCTGTAATAATTCTCGAACTTGGGCGGGAGTTGTGCCAGAACTCATTAGTAATTAATCTGCAATTATTTGAAAGAAAGCCATAAAATAGTAAGGATCTCATATGACTAATTGAAAGCAGCGACCTAAGATGGATGGTAATTGCTTTTGATAGGGGGTTGATATAGGGTATTTTTGTGTAGAATTAATATTTTTAAAAAAACTGAAGTATGATGTTTACTTTCCTTTTGAAGGATGGTAAAGGGTAGAGGAAGAGGAGCTGCCCGATCCTGAGGAGGTACTGCTAGGCCTCCTCGAGGCCGAAATCAGCACCCACCACAGTAGGAGGTGGTGACCCCAGAGGCACTTCAGGAAACACTGCAACAAATAGCACAGGGGATTGCTGTGATACAAAGGGCCTTAGCAAGAGGTGGTGGCGGAAGAACTCCGACTCTATCACAAAGTGGGGTTCCCCCTCCATCACCTTCCTTGACACAAGAACCTCATGAGGCTTCTGCGAGCACAGAGACTGGGAGTAGGAGGGATGCAACACCTAGGCCGAATCAGGAAGCCAACCTTTTTGCTTCATTGATCGAGTTCCGTAAGATGAAGCCACCCACTTTTGCAGGAACTGGTTTCGATCAGGACCCATCCTTTTTCTTAGAGGAGGTGGGGAGATTGTTGAGGGCTATGGGATGCTCGTCTGAGAGATCCGTGGAGCTGTCCGGTTTTCAGTTGAACGGTGCCGCTCGAGAGTGGTACACGGCATATAGGGCGCAGAGAGAATTGGATGCTGAGAATCTAGAATGGAGGCATTTCACTACTGCTTTCATGGAGACCTTTTTACCTAGAGGTGAGTAGGAGAAGAAGGATCGAGAGTTTGAAGTGCTGAAACAGGGAGAGATGATTGTGATGGACTACCGAAATGAATTCCTGCGGTTGTCTAGGTATGCACCACCTTTGGTAAGTGACCATCAACAGCGAGTGTCACGATTTGCTTATGGACTTCGTTTTAACATTGGAAGATCTGTACCGATTCTAGAGAATGCCACATTTGAGCAGGTAGTCAGCTTGGCCATCAGGTCTGAAAATGTTTTGAATGAGGCTCAAGATGAATTTAAAAAGCAACCGAAAAAAAGGAAGACATAGCATAGAGATGAGGCCTTTTTGGTGAAGTCGGGACATCATCAGGGTAATCAGTGGGCTAATTCTAGTAGGGCGAACAGTCCACCTTCTCGTCGCACCCCCCAGCAGCAATCATCATTTGCAGGGGCGCCGGTAGGAGGCCGCAGTGTTTCCTATGGAGCATCTAGTTACCCCACTTACAACCATTGTGGGAAACGACATGATGGACCATGTACTAGAAGCGGAGAATGAGCTTGTTATACTTATGGGCAAGCTGGCCATTTCAAGAGGGAGTGTCCTATGAATATGGAGCCTGCAACAACCCATAGTGCTCCAGTTGGATCTTCAGTACCAAACAGTAACCCGAGGTTAGGAGGGAGAGGAGGAGCTTCGTCAGAACAGGCACGTGGCAACCGCTCTACCGCCCTTGTGTTTGCACTTAGCCAGCAGGAGAACCAGACCGACCCAGATATTATCACAGGTATTTTACCTGGTGCTTCTCGGTCATTTGTGGCCGGGCATTATGTGCGGATTACGGGAATGCCTTTGGAGGCGCTTCCGCACCCTTTGATTGTTTCTACCCCACTTGAGAGAAATCATATGACGAACAATTATGTTTAAGAATGTGAGGTTAGAGTGAATGGTTTGAATCTTCCACCAACTTAATCTTGTTGGGTATGCTTAGGATGGATGTTATATTGGGCATGGATTGGTTATCTAGTAATGGGGCTAAGGTGGATTGCGGGGATAAATTGATTACTTTATGGCTGACTGATTCTAACACCATAGAGTTTTAGGGCGACCGCAGTTTGGTATATCAGAATGTGTTGTCCTCTCTTAAGGTAGAAAAGTTGCAGCGACATGGATGTATATGTCTCTTAGCCACGGTGAATGTGGCAGATGAGTCCAAAGGTGATGACTTGTTCATGGTTCCGATAGTTCGAGAGTATGTGGATGTATTTCCCGATGACCTGCCGGGAGTACCCCCACCTCGTGAGATAGAGTTTTCCTTTGACTTGGCACCAGGGATGCAACCCATTTCTACACCTCCATATAGGATGGCCCCAACCGAGTTGAAAGAGCTCAAGGATCAGCTAGAGGACTTGTTGAGCAAGGGATTCATACGCCCTAGTTCGTCACCTTGGGGAGCTCCAGTGCTATTCGTGAAAAAGAAAGACGGGTCATGGAGGATGTGTGTTGACTATCGAAAACTTAACAAGGTAACGATAAATAATAATATCCATTGCCGAGAATTGATGATTTGTTTGATCAGTTTCAAGGGGAACAATTTTTCTTCAAGATTGATTTGAGATCAGGTTATCACCAGTTGAGGATCAGGGAGTCTGACATTCCAAAAATGACTTTTAGAACCAGGTATGGTCATTACGAGTACCTTGTCATGTCCTTTGGTTTGACGAATGCCCCAGCAGCTTTCATGGACCTGATGAACCGGGTGTTTAAACCATTTATAAATAAATTTGTGATTGTATTCATCGATGATATTTTAGTATATTCTAAGACAAAGGACGAGCACGATCAACATTTGAGGGCAGTGTTGGAGACCCTTAGAAATCACCATATTTACGCCAAGTTTTCGAAATATGAGTTTTGGCTCATAGAGGTATGTTTTCTTGGGCATGTTGTTTCTTCAGAAGGGATTTCAGTGGACCTGAAAAAGGTGGAGGCGGTGCGGGATTGGCCTAGACCCTCTAATGTTTCGGAGATACACAGTTTCTTAGGGCTAGCTGGTTATTATCGAAGGTTCACTGAAAACTTTTCAAAAATAGCGGTTCCATTGACTCGTTTGACTCAGAAAGGAGTTAGGTTCAAGTGGAGTTCGAAATGTGAAGAAAGCTTTCAGACATTGAAGGATAAGTTGACTACTGCTCCAGTGTTGACTCTTCCTTCAGGTATAGGTGGTTTTGTTGTGTACTGTGACACGTCTCGAGTGGGTTTGGGATGCGTGCTAATGCAGAATGGAAAAGTAATTGCCTATGCTTCCCGACAGTTAAAGAAGCATGAACACAACTACCCGACTCACGATTTAGAGTTGGAAGCTGTAGTTTTTGCCTTAAATATTTGGAGGCATTTCTTGAATGGCGAGGCCTGTGAGATATACATCGATCATAAGAGACTCAAGTACATTTTTGATCAGAAAGAGTTGAACCTAAGGCAGAGGAGATGGTTGGATTTGTTGAAGGATTATGACTGCACAATCATGTATCACCAGGGCAAGGCTAACATGGTGGCAGATGCTTTGAGCTGCAAGTCAATGGGAAGTTTGGCACATTTGAGTTTAGAAAGGCGAGCGATAGCAAATGATTTTCATAGGAGCATAAATGCTTTGGTGGCTTTCGAGCCAAAGGAAAATGGCATTTTTATCGGCACGACTTGGAGTCAAATCCAATGTGTTGGAAGAGATAAGAGCTTTCCAAGAACGAGATTCCGATCTAGTCATGTTGAGGGATACTACTAATACAGAGAGAGTGAAAAGGGTTATACGGTGAGAATGTGATGGGATGCTTCGATTTAGTGGATGGGTGGTAGTTCCTCCGGAAGCTAGAAGGAAGCTCATGGAACTTACTCACTCCTCTTCATATACGATGCACCTGGATCCAGAAGAATGTATCAAGATATGAAGCAGTTGTATTGGTGGACCGGTATGAAGCGAGATATAGCTGATTTTGTTGCTAGGTGCTTGACTTGTCAGCAGGTGAAGGCGGAGCACCAGAAGCCAGCAGGGCTTCTCCAGAGTCTGGATATTCCGGAATGGAAGTGGGATCACATTACCATGGATTTCGTGGTGGGTTTACCCAAGACCAAGGCGGGTTATGATTCTATTTGGGTTGTGGTGGACCGTTTGACCAAGTCTGCTCATTTCCTACCTGTAAAGACCACATTCACAGTAGAACAATATGCAAAGTTGTATCTTCGGGAGATTGTTTCCTTGCATGGAATTCCAGAATCTATTGTTTCAGATAGAGGTTCACAGTTCACCTCTCATTTTTGGAAGTCGTTTCAGCAGACTTTGGGAACTCAAGTGCATTTTTGTACAGCTTTTCATCCACAAACGGATGATCAGTCGGAGAGGACTATACAGACTTTGGAGGACATGCTTCGAGCATGTGTACTTGAGTTTGAAGGCTCTTGGGATGTGCATTTGCCGTTAATAGAATTTGCATATAACAATAGCTATCATAGTAGCATCCAAATGGCACCGTTTGAGGCTCTTTATGGCAGGAAGTGTATAACACCAGTGGGGTGGTTTGAGACGGGTGACCACCAACTGTTGGGCCCAGATCTGGTTCAAGACTCAATAGAGAGAGTTCGGATGATTAGGGAGAGGCTTAAGCTAGCTCAAGAGCGACAAAAGAAGTATGCCGATGTCAGACGATGAGAATTAGAGTTTCAAGAAGGTGAGCACGTTTTCCTCAGAGTGTCACCCTTTAGAGGGACTCTGCGTTTTGGTCTGAATGGAAAGTTGAGCCCAAGGTACGTTGGACCATACCAGATCACTCGAAGAGTGGGAAGGTTGGCATATGAGTTGGCTTTACCACCTGAATTAGCCAAGGTGCATCCAGTGTTTCATGTCTCCATGCTGAGGAAATATCTTCGAGATGATACTCATGTGCTACAACCACACCCTATTGAGGTAGACCAACAGTTAGCTTTTGAGGAGGCTCCATTGAGGATTGTTGATAGACAAGTACGAAAATTAAGGTCAAAGGAGGTACCATCAGTGAAGGTTGCATGGAGGCATCCTCTCGGTGAGGAATTCACTTGGGAGTCAGAGCAGATCATGATCCGAAAGTATCCGCACCTTTTTGAGCAAGGTACGAAATTTCGGTTATAGTCATTTATCGAATTCGAGGACGAATTCCTTGAAAAGGGGGAAGAGTGTAATACCCACAAAAAAAATAAAAAATAAAAATCAACGAGAAGGTATGAAAGAGGTAGTAAAATAGAGTTGTGGGATAGATTATTTGAGGTTTTGTTTTCTTACCCCCTAGTGTGGTGGGACCCTTCTATAAGTGTAATGGTTAAGAAATAAGATAAGGGGAAAAGACTTAGAGTGTTTTTATCACCCTAACTTTTAAAATCAATTTTCTCTAGAGAAAAAGAGGAAGAAGGCACGGCGGCTCAAGATCATAGAGACGTGCTCTGGTGCAAGAAATCCAATTTCACTCTCCTTTTTCCTTTCCTTTTCGTTGATTCAGGTGAGAGGATGTAGGTTTTATGGGTAGACTTTTATGAATCTAATTGGGGATTTATGATGGCATAAGATAGAGTAAGTTTTTGCTGAAATAATTTGTCGATAGTTGATGAATCCTTGTTCTGAACTATTCAATTATGTGATGTTTCATTTGTTTGATTTCTCATTGTTACTGCACTTTTATGTTTTTTGTGATTTTGGAACAATTTTGCGTGAAAGAGTATTGGCTCAGGGGAGCGTCTTTGCTATTGCGGAGTTTGTAGCTTTTGGAATGTGTTTACTTATATGGTTTTGTCATATTAATAATTTATTTTTCTTAACTATTCTATAAAAACGTTGTCACATATGTGTGATTTAATCACTGGGCAAGGTGTGAATTCTTGTGTCGTGGGACAGAGCACATGGGTCATAGGTGCGGGGTATGTAGATGGTGACGTTAAGCACAACCTATAGGCATGATTTCAATTTTCGAAAACTATAATATATATATATATATATATAAAATAAAATATTATGTACTTAAGATAAAGATACAATATGATCTTTATAATGACACTATACATAGTGTCTTATTTTTTTACGGTGCAAGTATAATATATATATATATATATATAAAGATAATTGATAAAGTATATAAAAGTTATAATAGATAAGTTTGATTTAGGGTGTCTGTTACGTGTGTATATATAATTATTATATATTAAAGGTTTTTTTTTAATCCTTTTGTTTTATGGATATCTTTTGCTCTATGATATATGTATATATATTTTGTTTGTGGCATTGGTAATGAGAAACTAAGGTGTAAATGAATGATCGTGGTTTGTGAATGTATGAGAAACACATATTGATTATATGTCTAAAGATCCTTTTGATTGTGATAGATTCAAAGAACGTGATTGCGTGATGTGAATTGTTTTATTTTGTGAGGATGGGCACATTGAGTAACACTTGGTATCCGACCGGGGTATAAATGTGGTTGTCAGAGTGGGAGACTTTAGTGAACAACTCCAAACGGAAAACAAGCATCTTACTCAATGGCTAAATGATTGTGATGCAACTTAAGAGTTGCAATGATGATATGGTTTGAGTACGTTGTAAAGTATGACATGACATATGTATATATATATATATATATATATATATATATATATATATATATATATATTTGATTGCGTTTGTATACCCTCACTGAGTTCTGGGACTCACCCCCGTCCTTTTTGTTTCAGCTTCGGGTACTCCACGAGGTGATCCATCTCAATGAGCCCATACACGGGAGTAGTGTGGGCAGTTGTTGCAGCTTGGTTATTCCTTTGGTTTTTGTTTAGTCATATGAGATACCACTTCTTTTGTTTAAAAATTGGAACTATTTTCTTTTTGGTTGTAAACTATTTCTTTTCATTTAAACTCTGGATGCAAACTCAGGGCCATATTGGCTTATTATTTTGGAATGATCATTTACTCCTATATTTACGTTTGTACTATATAATTACCCATGTTACAATGTGACTTATATGTGCTTGATAGGCCTTGGGAATGGGACATCGAGGTCTCATTCTGGCCGTTCAGGAACGCCTAAGTTGGGTCCTGACAGGGGCACACAGTCCACTAACATGGATCCATGATTCACATGTTAACAGAACACTAGAATCCCGACGTCTCGGTTACTTGGTTCACTTTTCTTCTTTAAAAAAAAATTCGTTCTATGAAACAACAAATACAAAACAAAACCTCCAAAAACATATCCAAGTTTAACGGAATTACTTTCACTGAATAAAAACTTCTTTACATAAAATCTTTTCCGTCAAAATTGTTTATAAAAACGTTAAATCACCAAGAAATTGATTTTTCTCCCAATTAATACATTCTTGAAAATCTTTCTCATGAAATCATCAACTTTTGAACAAAAATCATTCCCAACTTGACTCATAAAAATAAAACCGTCTTCTCAAACTTTCGCCGTAAAATCCCTTTATAACTCAAAATGACTTTTTAGTTGTAAATAATTTTTCCAACGTCTATATTACGTTATTTTGTGCAATTTAATCACTTGAAATAACTTTTTATTTTATTATTGAATTTATTTTGGAAAAACTAACGCCTGTGCAATTTTTTCACAGTTTCGTCCTTATTGTTACTCATTGACCCATCTTTCACCGAAATATTCTTAAAATATTATTTTTTTCACTTTTCTCCAACTTTCCAAAATTAAATCGCTTTAATTAAATCTTTAAGCTTATCAAGCTTTTAACCTCAAATTACATTGAGCACTGACCACTGTCAGGCTTCTCAGTCCATCAATCAACAACAGATAATCCAGTAAAACACAGTTATAGCATACTTCACAGTTATAACTTTAAAATACAGTTATAACCACACAATTAAATAAATCACCTCAAAACACATAACAAATTAAACAATAAATAATTTAAAGCCACAGAAAACCACAATAGATAAATTACAGACAACACTAAGATAGCATATGGCTTTCTAAAACCCCTCAGGTAAACTCCCCTTACCTATTGTAGTTTTCAAGTCTCGTTCTCGAAGTGTTTTTTGATTCAATTCTGGTTTCCTCCACACATCACAACAAATCACAACCAAAATTAACAAAATCAAACAACAAAACTCTCCTAAACCATATGATTTGGTCGGCCTTCACTAATTAATAAGGCTAGGGATGTTAAAATTTTACAAACTCTTGGATTAATGATCCTTAAGCATGAGAAAGACATAATCAACTATCACTTGACAAAGATTTGAATCAAAACTCATCCAACCCACAAGGTTAGGGTTTCGGCCCTCATGAGTAAGATAGGCTAGAATTTGGTTTGGTTTCTAATCTCTTGGATTCAATAATCATAGGTATTAAAGAGATAAAATCAAGTGCCACGTGATAAAAATTGAAGCAAAACCCATTTACACCAAAACCTAGGGTTTCAGCCTTCAATGGAGAAATAAGGAGGAAATTTCTTTTGTGTTCATGCTTAGATGATCAATATAGGCATCATGATGAGTTCATAGCAATTTGTTTCAAGTCAAATGGAGTTTTCTACAATTTTCTAGAAATTTTTGAAGAAAGCTTCATGAAATTGGATGCTGATGATTCATGGCATAAACTTAAAAATAAATGAATACATGATTGATCATGGAGAGAAAATGTTACCTCTTTTTGATGAGAAAAAGTGCTGAAGATGATCAAGTTCTTCACAAAATTAGCTTAAGTGTTCATGAACTTTTGAGAGAAAAAGTGTTAAGTTTGAAGAGGATAACACAAATGGTTGAAAATTGCCTAAGTGTGGTGTTATGGAGGTGGAGCCATGGGTTTTTTGGGGGAAAATAGGTAAAAATGTGTGATGGCACAATTGTAGTTTCCATGTAAAACTAAGGGTATTTTTGTCTTTTCACCACCAAAATATCTAATGTCATTTATGTGCCCTTATGACCATTATGACTCGGATAGGATCGCCATAAATGCTCGTCACCTCAGTCCACATCAATCACCTCAGCCCCGTATCTAACTCCATCGTTTACCCGATTTAGATTTTCCGCAAGATATTTTGAAGTTTTCGCCCGTATAAAATATTTTCACGCGAAAAATTTCAAAAATACCAATATCATTGAAAATACGATATTAACCTTAACCGTTTCGTTCACGAGTCAAAATTAGGTTTTCTGATCAGTAAACTTTTACTGTCAGTGAAAACGCATGCAGACGGGTTCCGTCTCAATTTTCAACCAAAAATTTACCCGTAACCTTATAACAATAAGTATAACATGAAAAATGACCTTGGTTTATCCAAAATCATTTTCTAAGTCTCGGATAAAAATATAAACATTTTTATATTTATTATCGATATTAGAAAGCAGAAAAATCGAGGTGTTACATTACTACCCCGCTAAAAAAAATCGTCCTCGAAATTACCGCTTTGTAAAAATATCAGGATATTGTAATCTCATCTTGTCCTCAGCTTCCCATGTTGCTTCTCCAGTTGTCTCACCCCAAATAACCTTGACTAAGGAAATTTGTTTACCCTTGAGTTGCTTAATCAACTTATCCTCGATTCGTACAGGCGAAGTCTCATAAGACAAGTTTTCTTTTAATTGTACTTCGTCGGGTTCAATTACGTGTGATGGATCAGGAATATACTTCCTTAATTGTGAGACATGGAACACATCATGAATGTTTGAAAGAAAAGGTGGCAAAGAAATTCGATAGGCTACTAGACCAATACGACGAAGAATTTGGTAAGGTCCAATGAATATAGGAATGAGTTTTCTGGACTTTATAACCCTACCTACCCCAGTCGTGGGTGAGACTATCAGAAATATACGTTCACCTTCTTGGAATTCGAGAGGTCGTCTTCTCCGATCCGAGTAACTCTTCTACCTACTTTGTGTGGTTTTCATCTTTTCACGAATTTGTTTAACCTTCTTTGTTGTCTGCTGGGCGATTTCGGGACCTAAAATCATGCTTTCTCCATCTTGGTACCAACACAAAGGTGTTTCACACTTTCTCTCGTACAGAGCCTCATAGGGTGCCATCCCTATACTCGAATGAAAAGTATTGTTATATGTGAATTCGATAAGGGGCAACAAGTCATTCCAACTTCCACGATGGTCTAAGACACATGCTCTCAGCAAGTCATCTAACGATTGAATCGTTCTTTCCGTTTGTCGATTGGTCTGAGGATGAAACGCTGAACTTAATGTTAACTTTGTTCCTAGAGCTTGATGTAAGCTTCCCCAGAAACGTGAAGGCAGCATGGAAGCAGGGGTGATTTCTCCTATCTTGATTGCAGAACCTTCGATCTCTGGTTTCATTGGCTTGATCGACTTGATTGGAACAAGATCACAGTGGAAACTGCCAAACTCCATGAATCCAGAGTCAAGAACAGCGGCGGTGGCAGTGTCTTTGTCGGAGAGGCTCGGTTCTTCCTCCTCTGAATTTGAAACTTCCTCCATCGAATTGGAGTATTAATATTCGTCACTCTCATCTGTGGCAGAAGCACGGTATCGCTCTGATACCATGTTACCAATCGCGGGATCATAGAGGTGAAGACTAGCTTCATAGGAGAAATAGAGCTCAGAAGCGTGAAAGCTTGCAAGTGAGAAAAGTTTCTCATAAGGAATCATATTGAAAAAGATGATGAATTGTGTACATTATGCTCTTATATATAGAGCTTGATTAGGCTAACCATATGTAACTAACTCCTAGCCAACTAACCAACCATATATTCTATTTGTAATCTGATCAGATTGAATCTGATTTTAGGTGTCTCAGCATCTGGATCAATCGAAATTTGATCGATTCGGATTTAGTCACTTTAGCTATGGATCTGAACCAAACCAATCCGACTACAATCAGACCGGATCATCGGATTACCCATTAGTTTTTTATTTTTTAAAAATTAAATTTCGGAAATTGAGAAAAAATTGAAAAAAAAAATTAAAAATAAAAGTATAGTGCTGTGTTGAGTCAACTGTCAATACAAACAGTAAAGAAATTCATATTGCATGAAAAGTAATAGATTGATCTCTCAACTCTACAAAGAACTGAGTAAAATGTCATGATTTAAGGGGACTTCATTCATCCGAGTAAAGATAGTTTTCTTCCAATGAAAATACAAGGAATTGTGGTACAAAGATACAAAGGTCAGTTCTAGCTCAAAATTCTATGGTCTCTTTAATATTTTGTAACAAATTAGATTCAGGAAAAGATCAGCTTTACATTGCAAAACCTGATAAGGTGAAGGAGAAATAAAGATGGAGATAACAGTGAAGGAGCATACTTGATAAAGGAGACGTCGGATGTGGTGGTTAAAGTTTGGTATTGGAGGTGAGTCAGGAGTGGAAGTGCATCGATAGTGGACTTGTGTGAGAAGACTGAAGACGGTCAAGTGGACTAGTTGAGGTGCGTTGTGGTGGTGCGCCGACCAGAGGCAGTGAGTGCGACACCCTGAAACCCGGTATCGCATGGTTACCCGTTGCGGAAAAGAAACTTATTTAAAACGCTGGTCGCCTTCGAAAAAATAACCTTTTATATAGGGTTACTGAAAAAGGGTACTCATTCTTTTTTTAAAAGCAGTTAAGAAAAGGAGATGAACATTCAGAACATGAAAATCAACATCACACATATAATGATAACTATCCAACTTGGGATCTTAGGTTTGATTACAAGACAGGCCTTGTCGAACTGGTCAACATACACTGAAACAACTACTAAAGAAATAGGTAAAAAGATAACATCAAACTGGGAATAGGGAATTTGGTACAAGACTCAAAAGATGGCTCTAAAAGCATAGGGACTATCGGGACAACTCCAAAAGCCAACAAACGATCTACCCATGCCTCCTGCATGCAGAGTGACCACAGACGCTACCCTCGTGTATAGTCCAATTCCCCGCCGACCCAGCGTGATCAAATACCTCGCTTCGAGCTCGAGCTCGTCAGTGCCAAGGGAACGTCCGGATCCATCTAAGAGCACGCGCATTCCCGATACAAGAAGAAAAGAACATAGCATACAATTGTGCAAGAGTGAGATACCATCATAAGATATATCCCACAACAACCATATACATGATACATACATCACAGAATCATATAAGCAGTTAAATCATGCATATACATAGCATAACAGTGTTATATCAAAGGGTCTCAAACCCGCACATGACCAACCTTTGAAAATATGCATGGCACTTCAATATCAGGCTCTAACTTAATCTCATGAGATATCAACACCGTTTTCCACTGGATAAGAATTAGAGTTGGTCAATCTCTAGCCCACCGGGCAGTTGCCTCCATACCCTCATGCTTTTAAGGTCTCGGGACAAGCAACGTCACATGTGCCCTGAACTCGGGTTTACATGGACAGACTCCCAAATACCACCTTGTATTTGATATATAAGAAAGCACGTCTGCCTGGGGAAATGCACATGAGAAAATGTTTTATTTAAAATGTTTTCTTTGTGTTCATTCTTTTTCGTCGTCACAGCTCAAAGCTAACGACTTAATCATCATTTCCCCATCACTTGAAAGCTTAAAAGCATAGGACACACAGTCCGAATGCTCAATCACAACGCCCGAGACCGATGCCGCAGTCAAGGGTTGTGGTTGTAGAAAACAACATTCACCTTTAACAATGTTCATCACAACGTGGTTAGACACATAGTCCACAACAACGTGATTAGGACACAGAGTCCACAACACCGTGATTAGGACACACAGTCCACCACAACGAAATCAGAACGCACTGTCCTCAATTTCGAGAATTGGACCCTCAGTCCTGAAACATAATGAATAGGACTCATGGCCCCGAATTAACACTGATCCAAGATCACATGCGTATAACTGAATAATAGAGGCGACGTCTCACATACTAGATTCTCTTTCTTAAGTACTTATTTTTCGTTCAGTGAAAATCAAATTCAAAACTGAATCCTCGATAACCTATCCAGGCTATCGGAAAGTTTCTAAAACATTTAGGAGAAAACCTTTCCTTTGAAAATCTTTTGTAAAACATCTTTGAAATACTTTTATCTTTGAAAATCCCTTATAGGATATTGCCAAATAATCTTGAAAGTTTTCACTTGAAGACACATAGTTCGAAAAGGATTTTTCTCTTGTATAACAATAGTTCATCAAAACCATATCAACATTTAAAACAAGTACTTTAAGTTAATGAGCTTTTGGAAAAGAACACCAATCCTTTCGTCTTCAAAGCTTATTAAGGTTTTTAATCCTTATGACAGTTGAGCACAGACACAAGTCTGGCTTAGCAAACTTTCAATCAACAACAGTATATATTATCAGTTCAATGCTAATATCACAGTTGAAAACAGTTCATCACAGATATGCATTATGACATTTAGAGCAAGTACAGTTCAACATCAGATAATAGCATAACAGTTCAAGTACATTAGATCACCAAGTAAGCTCAATCAACATATAAATATCCCAATAAACACCTTCACACATGCATACAGTTGTTGAATATCTTTAGGAAATCCTCTCTTACCTTCCGTGAAGGTAAGGAGACTAGATGCTTGGAGAGGTAAACCACGAACGTCCTTGTTTCCTCCGCAATGAAAGTCTAAGGTTATGAACACAAAATTACAAGTTAAAATCAATCAAGAACAACCACAAGGTATAGGTTCGGTCAAAACTAGTTCTTAAATAGGCTAGGAATTTCTAAATTTTCCAATCTCTTTAGGTTAACATCCATACATAGTAAGGAGCTTGAAACCATGATCTTTTTGGAAAATGGAAAAATCAAATGTCTTAGACCATGAACTCTTAGGTTCGGCCTTAACAAGTTTGTGAGGTTAGAGATCTTTAAATCATCCAATCTTTTGGACATAGCATCCTTTAACATAAAGGAGCTTTAATCCATAATCATCTTGGAAAACAAAATAAAATAACACACCCTAGGTCAAATGTTACATTCGGCCATCATAGGAAAATAAAGCAAGAAAATATTTTAAACTTTCCAATCACTTAGACATAGCATCCTTTAACATAAGGAGCTTTTTAGTCCATGATCACTTTGGAAAACAAAACTCAAAATCTTTGCCATAACTATTGAAGGTTTCGACCTTTTCAAGAAATAGGGGTTAGAAATCTTCAAACTTTCCAATCTCTTGGACCTAGCATCCTCCTATATCAAGGAGTCTTAATCCATGATCATTTTGGAAATTAAAACTTAAACAACATAGCCTTAAAACTCATTGGTTTTGGTCTTTACATAAAAATAGAGTAAAAATCTTTTAACTTTCCAATCACTTAGACATAGCATCCTTTAACATAAAGGAGCCTTGGTCCATGATCATCTTGGAGATGAAACTCAAATACAAAATCATACTTGTAAAAGTTGAAACAAGATCCATCTAAACCATATACATGTTTCGGCCTCCTTACAAAGAAGAGGTTAGGAAACTTTGTTAAACACAACCTTTTAGTATGTGATAGTATGAGTAAATACAAGAATATAGAAAGTGGTTTCAACTCAAAAGGAGTTTTCTACCATTTTTAAGAGATTTTAGAAGTTTGAAATCTTAAAGGAAACTTAAAGTAAAACTATGAACATAAAGACAATAACTTGAAAAATAAATAACATAGGATCATTACCCTCAACAATATGAAGAACTTTGATGAAGAACTTAAAGTAAAAAGCTGGATAAAAATGTAAACTTTGTAAGAAAGAAGAAGAAGAAGAAGAAATGTAGTAAAGTGAAAATGTGAGAAAATGGAGGAAAGTAATGAATGTTGGAAATGAAGGGTATTTATAGAGAATGAGGGAGGGGGTCACGGTTTTGAGGGGAAAGAAGAAGAAAGAAGAGAAGAAAGAAGAAGAAAGAAGGTGGGTTGCTTGTAGAGAGGATAAGGAGTTAAGGTGATGTGATGTGATTGGAGAGAGAAAGATGAAAAAGTGAGATTTTGAAATAAAGTCAAGATTCACTTTTTCTTAAGTGTGTCATAGCCTTCACATCAAGTCACTCCATGTCAGTTCATCCTCTTGATGCTCTGCTCCATTGCGTATCAGATGACTTCCCCGATCGTATTTCCCGATGATTTCACCCGTCTCGTTCACGAATTAAAATTTTGTCTCTAGCTCAGTAAACTTGTACTGGTAGTGAGAACCCAGACCGGTTTTCGTCTGAATTTTCGATCGAAAATTTTACTGTGACTTCATACGGTAAAACAACACAAGAAAATGATTTTATTTTAAATAAAATCATCCTCTGGATTTTATAAAAAATAAATACATTAAAGCATGTATTTACTGATAAAGAAGCATACGAAAAACAGGGTGTTACAACTCTACCCCTCTAAAAAGAATTTCGTCCTCGAAATTACATACCTTGAAATAACTCAGGGTACTGCAACTTCATCTTGTCCTTAGATTCCCACGTTGCTTCTCCGGTTGTCTCATTCCAGTTGATTTTGACCAAAGGAATTTGCTTACCTCTGAGCTGCTTTGTCATCTTATCCGCGATTTGTGCCGACGAAGTCACAAAGGACAGGTTCTCTTTTAATTGTACTTTATCAGGTTTTATGATATGTGATGGATCAGGAATGTATTTTCTCAACTGAGAGACATGAAAAACATCATGGATATTGGAAAGAAAGGGTGGTAAAGATATTTTATAAGCTACTGGACCTACACAACGAAGAATTTGGTAGGGTCCAATGAACTTGGGTATAAGCTTTCTGGACTTTAGTACTCTGCCAATCCCAGTCGTTGGCGTGACTCTCAAGAATACATGTTCGCCTTCCTCAAACTCTAGAGGTCGTCGTCTCTTGTCCGTGTAGCTCTTCTGTCGGCTCTGAGTAGTCCCGACAGCAAACTCTCACCATCTTGGTACCAACACAAAGGTGTCCGACATCGTCGACCATACAGGGCTTCATAAGGTGCCATTCCAATGCTTGAATGGAAACTATTATTGTAGGTGAATTCTATCAACGGTAGGGACTCGTCCCAACCCCCGACATCCTCCAAAACACAAGCTCCCAACAAGTCCTCTAGTGACTGGATTGTCCTTTCCGTTTGTCCATCCGTCTGCGGATGATATGCGGAACTCAATCTGAGTTTCGTTCCAAGCGATTTTTGCAAACTCTGCCAAAACCTCGATGTAAATCGTGGGTCTCGGTCTGAAACAATGCTTGAAGGAACACCATACAGTCTAACAATTTCTCCAATGTATAGTTGGGTTAACTTCTCCATAGAGTATCTCATATTGATTGGAAAAAAGTTAGGCGACTTAGTCGATCGGTCCACTATTACCCATATAGCCTCATACCCCTTCTTAGTCCTTGGTAAATTGGTCACGAAATCCATTGAGATTCCATCCCATTTCCATTATGGAATATCTAAAGACTGTAACATTCCTGCTGGTCTCTGGTGTTCCACTTTGGCTTTCTGACATACCAAACAAGAATCGACGTACTCCATCACATCTCTCTTCATCCCATACCACCAGTAAAACTTCTTAAGATCTTGATACATCTTCGTGGCCCCTGGGTGCATACTCAACCCGCTCTTATGAGCCTCTTCTAAAATCAGCTTCCTCAGCTCAGCATCATCAGGTACGCAGATTCTCTAGCCAAACCTCAAGATTCCATTTGTTCCTTCTCTAAATTCTGACTGAGCTCCTTGACGTACTAAGTCTTTTTCTGTCTGTAGATACTGATTAGTCTCTTGCTTCTCCTTTATCTTCTCCACTAATCCATTTGACACGGTGGTCCTGTTCAAACACAGTTTTCCTGGTGTACTCTTAACTAACAAACTTAGATCTCGGAATTGTTCCAGCAATTCCTGCTCTTTAACCATCATCACTGATGCATGAATTGTCTTCCTGCTCAAGGCATCAGCCACTACATTCGCCTTTCCAGGGTGATACTGTAGTAGAAAGTCATAATCCTTCAGGAATTGTAACCAACGTCTCTAACGCATATTCAACTCCTTCTGATTAAATAGGTACTTCAATCTCTTATGGTCACTAAAAATATTAAAAGTAGCCCCGTACAAGTAATGTCTCCGGATTTTTAAAGCAAAGACCACATCAGCCAGTTCTAAATCGTGCGTCGGATAGTTCCTCTAATGAATCTTCAACTGCCTTGAAGCATGAGCTACAACTTTCCGATTTTGCATCAGCACACAGCCCAAACCTTGATGCGAAGCATCACAGTAAACCTCAAAAGATTCCTTGGGATCAGGTAGGATCAATGTCGATGAGGTCGTTAACCTCCTTTTTAGCTCTTGGAAGCTTCTTTCACATGCTTCTGTCCACACGAATATTTGGTCCTTACGCCAACCGGGTGAGAGGTCCTTCAATCTTGGAAAATCCTTCAATGAACCTCCGGTAGTAGCCAGTCAAACCCACAAAACTATGGATTTCTGTTTCCATTGTCTGCCTTTCCCATTCCAAAATAGCCTTGACCTTTGTCGGATCCACAGTGATTCCTTCGCGGGATATTACGTGCCCCAAGAATTGAACTTGATCCAACCAAAATTCACACTTCTATGGTTTCGCATAGAGATGTTTGTCTCTCAGGATCTGAAGAACAATGCTAAGATGTTCAGCATGAGTCTCCTTGTCCGGAGAATATATCAGAATGTCATCAATGAAGACAACTACGAACTGATCCAAAAAGGGACGAAAGATCCTATTCATATAGTCCATGAATATAGCAGGTGCATTCGTCACTCCAAACGGCATCACCAAATACTCATAATGCCCATAGCGTGTTCGAAACACTGTCTTAGGAACATCTTCTACTTTTACTCATATCTGGTGGTATCCTGACCGCAGATCTATCTTTGAAAACACTGTCGTGCCACGTAACTGATCCATAAGATCATCTATCCTTGGAAGAGGATATCTGTTTTTAATTGTGACCTTGTTTAACTGACGAAAGTCCACACACAGCCTAGCAGTTCCATCTTTCTTCTTTGCTAGCAGGACTGGAGCTCCCCACGGTGACACACCAGGTCGTATAAACTCTTTCCTCATCAGCTCCTCAAGTTGGTCCTTCAAGGTTTCTAACTCTGATGGTGACATGCGATATGGTGCCATGGATATTGGTCCAGTGCCTGGAATCATATCAATCGCGAACTCGATCTCCCGAACAGGTGGCAATCCAGGTACATCCTCAGGGAAAACCACCGGAAACTCTCGAACGACAGTTACGGATTCCAGGTCAAACTCGCTCTCGACGTCCAAGGAAAACAACAACATGTAACCTTGAGCTCCTTCTTTCAAAGAAGCTTTTACCTGACTAGTAGATAAAAATCCAGAAATCTCCTCCCTAAAGATTAAGGTTTTCTGAGCACAGTCTATTAGGATATGGTTGAAAGATAACCAATCAATGCCTAAGATTACATCTAACTGTACTAAAGGCAAACAGATCAAGCCTACAAGGAAATGTCTATTCTGAACGATGATAGGATAGTTTAAGCAAACAGAATTAACAGTCACAGGTTCAGCAGTTGGGGTAGAAACAATAAGATTATATGGCAAGGAGGGAACAGGCAAGTCTAGAATTTTCACACGATCCATCGAAATAAAAGAATGAGTTGCGCCTGAATCGAAAAGTACAGATAAGAGATTACCAGCAATGTCGCACTTACCTTGCACAAGATCATCGGAGTTCGATGCCTCAGCACCATTCAGGGTATACACTCTTCCCTTAACAGGTGGCTTTTTTACTCTGGCATGGTTGACAAAATGCTCCCTCTTCGGTGCACGGCACTCCTTTGCCAAGTGTCCCACGCGGTCACAGTTGTTACACTTGTAATCCTTCTTCGGGCAAGCATTGGCCAAAACAGGGATGTGAACCACGGTTTACCACACATCAGCTCAAAGAAGTAATTCAAACAACATCCAGACAGAGAAAACACAACTTCCACACAACAGACTTAAACCCAAACATTCCCGAAGGACTCGACTAGCTCTGATACCAGTTAATGCGACACCCTGAAACCCGGCATCACATGGTTACTCGTTGAGGAAAAGAAACTTATTTAAAATGCTGGTCGCCTTTGGAAAAATAACCTTTTATATAGGGTTACTGAAAAATGGTACTCATTCTTTTTTTAAAGCAGTTAAGAAAAGGTGATGAACATTCAGAACATGAAAATCAACATCACACATATAATGATAACTATCCAACTTGGGATCTTAGGTTTGATTACAAGACAGGCCTTGTTGAACTGGCCAACATACACTGAAACAACTACTGAAGAAATAGGTAAAAAGATAACATCAAACTGGGAATAAGGAATTGGGTACAAGACTCAAAAGATGGCTCTAAAAGCCTAGGGACTATCGGGACAACTCCAAAAGCCAACAAACGATCTACCCATGCCTCCTGCATGCAGAGTGACCACAGACGCTACCCTCGTGTATAGTCCAATTCCCCGCCGACCCAGCGTGATCAAATACCTCACTCCTCGAGCTCATTAATGCCAAGGGAACGTCCGGATCCATCTAAGAGCACGCGCATTCCCGATACAAGAAGAAAAGAACAGAACATACAGTTGTGCAAGAGTGAGATACCGTCATAAGATATATCCCACAACAACCATATACATGATACATATATCACAGAATCATATAAGCAGTTAAATCATGCATATACATAGCCTAATAGTGTTATATCAAAAGGTCTCAAACACGCACAGTCAACCTTTGAAAATATGCATGGCACTTCAATATCAGGCTCTAACTTAATCTCATGAGATATCAACACCGTTTTCCACTAGAGAAGAATTAGAGTTGGTCAATCTCTAGCCCACCGGGCAGTTGCCTCCATACCCTCATGCATATAAGGTCTCAGGACGAGCAACGTCACATGTGCCTCTGAACTCGATTTACATGGACAGACTCCCAGATACCACCTTGTATCTGATATATAAGAAAGCACGTCTGCCTGGGGAAATGCACATGAGAAAATGTTTTATTTAAAAGGTTTTTTTGTGTTCATTCTTTTTCGCTGTCGCAGCTCAAAGCTAACTTAATCATCATTTCCCCATCACTTGAAAGCTTAAAAGCATAGGACACGCAGTCCGAATGCTCAATCACAACGCCCGAGACCGATGCCACAGTCAAGGGTTGTGGTCGTAGAAAACTACATTCACCTTTAACAATGTTCATCACAACGTGGTTAGGACACACAATCCACAACAACGTGATTAGGACACACAGTCCACCACAACGAGATCAGAACGCACTGTCCTCAATTTCGAGAATTGGACCCTCAGTCCTGAAACACCATGAATAGGACTCATGGCCCCGAATCAACACTGATCCAAGATCACATGCGTATAACTGAATACTAGAGACGATGTCTCGCGTACTAGATTCTCTTTCTTAAGTACTTATTTTTCATTCAGTGAAAATCAAATTCAAAACCGAATCCTCGATAACCTATCCAGTCTATCAAAAAGTTTCTAAAACATTTAGGAGAAAACCTTTCCTTTGAAAATCTTTTGTAAAGCATCTTTGAAATACTTTTATCTTTGAAAATCCCCAATAGGATATTGCCAAATAATCTTGAAAGTTTTCACTTGAAGACACATAGTTCGAAAAGGATTTTTCTCTTGTATAACAATAGTTCATCAAAACCATATCAACATTTAAAACAAGTGCTTTAAGTTAATGAGCTTTTGGAAAAGAACACCAATCCCTTCGTCTTCAAAGCTTATTAAGGTTTTTAATCCTTATGACAGGTTAGCACAGACACAAGTCTGGCTTAGCAAACTTTCAATCAACAGTAGTATATATTATCAGTTCAATGCGAATATCACAGTTGAAAGCAGTTCATCACATATATGCATTATGACATTTAGAGCAAGTACAGTTCAACATCAGATAATAGAATAACAGTTCAAGTACATTAGATAACCAAGTAAGCTCAATCAACATATAAATATCCAAATAAACACCTACACACATGCATACAGTTATTGAATATCTTTAGGAAATCTCCTCTTACATTCCGTGAAGGTAAGGAGATTAGATGCTTGGAGAGGTAAACCACGAACGTCCTTGTTTCCTCCGCAATGAAAGTCTAAGGTTGTGAACACAAAATCACACGTTAAAATCAAACAAGAACACTAAACCACAAGGTATAGGTTCGGCCAAGACTAGTTCTTAGGGTTAGAGATTCCCGAAAATTATACAACTCTTGGATTTATGATCCTTAAGTGTTAGGAGTTCATAAACAATGATCTTTTAACAAAGTTGAATTAAAAATCCAACTAAGTACTTGACTTAGGGTTTCGGCCAAGCATAGATAAATAGGCTAGGAATTTCTAAACTTTCCAATCTCTTTAGGTTAGCATCCATACATAGTAAGGAGCTTGAAACCATGATCATTTTGGAAAATGGAAAAATCAAATGTCTTAGACCATGAACTCTTAGGTTCGGCCTTAACAAGTTTGTGAGGTTAGAGATCTTTAAATCATCCAATCTTTTGGACATAGCATCCTTTAACATAAAGGAGCTTTAATCCATAATCATCTTGGAAAACAAAATAAAATAACACACCCTAGGTCACATGTTACATTCGGCCATCATAGGAAAATAAAGCAAGAAAATATTTTAAACATTCCAATCACTTAGACATAGCATCCTTTAACATAAGGAGCTTTTTAGTCCATGATCACTTTGGAAAACAAAACTCAAAATCTTTGCCATAACTATTGAAGGTTTCGGCCTTTTCAAGAAATAGGGGTTAGAAATCTTCAAACTTTCCAATCTCTTGGACCTAGCATCCTCCTATATCAAGGAGTCTTAATCCATGATCATTTTGGAAATTAAAACTTAAACAACATAGCCTTAAAACTCATTGGTTTTGGTCTTTACAAAAAAATAGAGTAAAGATCTTTAAACTTTCCAATCACTTAGACATAGCATCCTTTAACATAAAGGAGCCTTGGTCCATGATCATCTTGGAAATGAAACTCAAATACAAACTCATACTTGTAAAAGTTGAAACAAGATCCATCTAAACCATATACATGGTTTCGGCCTCCTTACAAAGAAGAGGTTAGGAAACTATGTTTTACAAAACCTTTTAGTATGTGATAGTATGAGTAAGTACAAGAATATAGAAAGTGGTTTCAACTCAAAAGGAGTTTTCTACCATTTTAAAGAGATTTTAGAAGTTTGAAAGCTTAAAGGAAACTTAAAGCAAAACTACGAACATAAAGACAATAACTTGAAAAATAAACAACATAGGATCATTATCCTCAACAATATGAAGAAATTTGATGAAGAACTTAAAGTAAAAAGCTTGATAAAAATGTAAACTTTGTAAGAAAGAAGAAGAAGGAGAAAGGTAGTAAAGTGAAAATGTGAGAAAATGGAGGAAAGTGATGAATGGTGGAAATGAAGGGTATTTATAGAGAATGAGGGAGGGGGTCACGGTTTTGAGGGGAAAGAAGAAGAAAGAAGAGAAGAAAGAAGAAGAAAGAAGGTGGGTTGCTTGTAGAGAGGATAAGGAGTTAAGGTGATGTGATGTGATGTGATTGGAGAGAGAAAGATGAAAAAGTGAGATTTTGAAATAAAGTCAAGATTCACTTTTTCTTAGGTGTGTCATAGCCTTTACATCAAGTCACTCCATGTCACTTCATCCTCTTGATGCTCTGCTCCATTGCGTATCAGATGACTTCCCCGATCGTATTTCCCGACGATTTCGCCCGGGAAATCCCTAAGATTTGGCATCGAACACGATTTTTCGAAAAACTCCAAACCCACACAAAACATCTTAAAAACACTAACCGTCTCGTTCACGAATTAAAATTTTGTCTCTAGCTCAGTAAACTTGCTTGTGGTGAGAACCCAGACCGATTTTCGTCTGAATTTTCGATCGAAAATTTTACCGTGACTTCATACGGTAAAACAACACAAGAAAATGATTTTATTTTAAATAAAATCATCCTCTGGATTTTATCAAAAATAAATACATTAAAGCATGTATTTACTGATAAAGAAGCATACGAAAAACAGGGTGTTACAATGAGAAGGCACGGGCGGAGAGCTTGCACAGACGGAGGGCATAGGCGGACTGGTGGTTGCGGAGTGAACTTAGAAGGAGATATGAGATCAGGTTTAAGGAAATATGAACACTCTAGAAACAGAAGGCAAGAGGGCGTGTCTAATAGGGATTTAGGGGTTAGGACAATATTTTTTTTTTAAAAATAATTTAATAATATTTTTTATCATGTTCGATTCGGATCGGATTCCATGTTCCAAATCGGAGACCCGAACCAATGGTGATCGGATTTTACTTTTTTTATCGGTTCAGATTCGTCAGATTCACAGATCGGATCAGATCCACTTACACTTGCATATCAAATTCTTGATACTTTCTCTTGCTCGGTAACTTCCTTCTCCACACTATAATTTTGACAAGGATGACTTAAGTTTGAAGCACCTTGCCAAATTTAATTAACAATTTTTTACAGCCCACTACAGAAAATTTTACCTGGTTATATCACTCCATTGTGTAAGTTTATGAAACAACATAAGAAGGCTCTTGAGGCACGTTATAACAAGTTAAGAGAGAAGACTTTCAAGACAATGAATTCAAAACTAATTTTGCAAACTTTGTATCCATTGGAAGAAGAAGCTTCGAAAAGTTATACTAGAAAAATGTTTAGGATATTTCAAAATGATTGGCGCTCAAAAGTTTACTGCAGAGAAGTTGAATTTTCCAATGAAGTGTCCATATACAAGGATCATGAAATTTACAAATAGAAGCCTATCTATTATGTGACTTTTTGTGCCATTTCAAAAGAAGAAGATTATAGTTGTCACTTTGTTTAAATTTGTCGATATTCTTTGTAGACATGTGCTAGGTGTATTCATAAGAAAAAGGTATATTCTCTCCATTATCATTATATTCTAAGTCGATGGACCATTAATGTTAATAAGGATAAGGTTAAAGGATTGACAAGTGAATAATTCCAAGAATACAACAACAAAAGCTTCTAGTACTTTCTTGTTTAATAGTGTTATAGCCCAGTCTCTATCTATCTGATAGAGCTTCACAGTAAGAAATACATCATGATGTTGCAATTCAAGGTTTATAAAAGTTAATTGGAGAGCTTGGTCTATTGCAACATGATGAATCAAATGAAGAGTTTGGTAATTCAACAAACCATGTTATCCCAAAAAATTCCATCAATTCTATATCTTTGTGTAATCCTCTACTTGTTCAACTTATAAGAATAAAGGTCACAATAAACGTAAATGTCCGAGTTTAAACCAAGCAAGGTAACTTAAATCCGCATATATTTTGCTTGCTTCTCCTTCCTTCAATCCACATCCCATTAGTTTTTACTTTTCATTTTTAGTAAGTTAAGATGAATAATGATACACCTTTCTTTTTAGGTTTCATATTATAAATGGTGAATTTCTAAACTCTAATGTTAACGCTTCTAGTTTGGTTGATTAAAAGGTAACATTAATTTTTTATTATTAGAAACCCTTTATAATTACTATTTTTATCCTAATAATATATCTGTGTCTACTTTATATTGTAGGTAATTATGGAAGCATAATGACCACTTCCAGCAAGGTCTTGGGTCTCTAATTGAAGGTGATGTTGCCTCGCAACAGTCTTTTGTTACTTTATGTTACAATATACGCTATTATATTTTTAGGTTGTTTAGTTGACCTGAGACTACTCATTCTTCTTTATTTTGGGTTTTATGTGATATTATAATCTTGTTTTGGAATTTTTCTTTTCACAACTGTATTGGTTTTATATAGCAACAATCTTAACTTCCTTTTATCATTATAATCCTACTTACTGCTGACTTTATCGGTTACTGTTTTAGTACAAGAATACATAAATATATCAGTTGCGTGTCTAAATTTCTTTTACCGTCTTACATTATTAAAAAAGTTGGAAGCAATTCTGAATTTGACTCACATTTCCATAAGTGTATAATTCCAATTTATTAGTGGTTGATATCTATTAACATGGAGTAACTAACAATCTCATATGAAGGAATTATAAGGCTGCGTTATTGTCATTAATCCTGTAGTATGGATATGAAGGAGATTAGAAAGTGATTTACTGGTGATATAAGAATAATGATAGAGTATACATATGAATAACCAATACAACAAGAAGCTACAATTGTATTTACATGTATACTAATCCATGAATAAGAGTACAGTGGTAGAGTACATATAAATGTTTTCCATATACTATTGGTAAGGTAACAAAAAATCATTTCCAGTAATCATCACCATCCTCTGCAATATGCTTAGGTAGCACTTGCTCTTGTTGTTGTCTCATTCTTCTCTTTTCACCACTTTCCTTCTCCTTGTGTCTTTGGTGGAAAACAAAGTGCTCAAACAGACTCTAGTGTGCTCTTACTCTTCCTAAATAATATTCTTTTCTAATTTTGCAGCATAATTATAACTTTGTCTGGAAAAACAAATTTTGTGGCATTCTATAACTTTGTCCAGAACAACATAAATGTCATGACCCAAAATTTGTAGTCATGGCTAGTCGAAAGGGAAAGCCTCATCTTTCCCCTTCGCAGCCTCACAAGCATATACAAAATTTGTTTCATCCAAAGTAAAAGATTACATTCACTACTTTAACAAGGAATATAATGCATCAGAGTGATTAATGTAACACCCCCCTTGGCATTACCTTCTAAACTCGTCCATAAATAAAATTGAAAGATAATTTGCTGGTGCTTTCGGAAAATAACTTATATAAGTAAGTGTCTGAAATTGGGTGTAAAATTTTTGTCACGACTCCATACCTAAGCCTTAATTAACACACAAACTTACTATCATAGCTTGACAAGCCTATTTAATTTAAAGGATATACTTAAATACAAGATAGTAGTTTTAAAAAAATTTCGACAGAGTCTCCTCTGTAATTCGGACATCCCAGATAAAATAACACCTGTTAAAATAATTACATTTTCACTCCAGAATTCCAGTTACACCAAATTCGACCAGGCATCAATACATAAAAATAATAGCTATAGCCATAAGCTTTACAAGACCAAAAGAAATAGCTTAGATTTTCATTCAAAAGATATGCTCCCCGAGCTATAGACATTCCATTTTAAAATAAAGGCTCTCTGAGCCAAACTCGTACATACTATCAAAAATAATCTAAGTCTCAACCCTAAGCTGGTCGTTCTAAAAGTTATTCCGCAAGTAATACCTCATCAAGCAACTAGATCTAAGTCTCTGAGTGACTTAGAAAGATTCCCCTGCACCATCTGTGTTAAGGTACCCAGGGTACAATATCGAACTAGAAGAATCCTGAAATGTGTGTAAGGGTGAGACGCCAATATATGGTTTTAACACAATAACTAAATGCGCGACACCACATAACACATATACAGTTACCACACGAGCATTTATAAGCTAATAGTCTATCAATGGGTTCAACACCCCAAACATCATCCATAAAATTATGCATGACACTTCTATTCATCATCTAAATTTTCGTCCTAATCTCATGAGATATCCCAACATCATATGAGTTGATCAGGCTCCATAGCCACACTGGCTAACTTGGTCAACTGCCAACAGGTGCGCAACCTCTTCCCATCTTGAAAGGCATACATAGCCAGGCACACACAAGGCCAAACACATTGCTAACGTCCACAACCAGTGGCAATACCTATTAGCAAGTAAGATGGGGTCCCAATCTCAATGTCCTCACTAGGCACATGAGATAATGCACATCGGAATTACCTTTCGCCGCTGGTAATTAATGCATTAAACCACAAATCGCAGGCACGTCTGCCAAAATGCATGCAAAACACTTTTGTTTTGATCTTTTCTTTGTGCTCACTCTTTCTTTGCCGAAGCTCAAAATGGCTTACGACTCACATAGTTTTAAAACATTTTTAAAACTTTTATCACAACACAGGACCTCACTGTCCATAAAACTTTTATCAAAACATAGGACCTCACGGTCAGGAGTGCTCAATCACGACACCTCTCGAGGTGCACCAGTCTTAGGTTCGTGGCACTAGAAACATCTTCAATGTTTCAACACAGTATACCTCATGTATACAATATAGGCCCTCAAAGTCCAAATGACTGAGTCCATCACAACATAGAACCTTAGTACCCCGACGTCTCGGTTACTAAGTTCCACACCACTTTTAACACTAAATCAGTTTTGTTTTCATAAATTCTTTTCCAAAATTGGAAATTCATCTATAAAATCCTTAAATAATAAAACTTGGTTTTCACAAATGTGAGTCACTTGAGGTTTTAACTTCCTTAAAATATGTACTCCCGTTTCAAAATACTTGCCTTCTACGTTTTTCCAAATCTGTCATCACACTTTTCCAAATCATTCATCAATTATCACTTTTAAAGCTTCTCAAGCCAAAACTTAACTTTTTCCACTGAAACAACTTTCTAAAATCATCATTAACTTCTTTTCAACAATTAATTTTATAAAATAAATTTGTATAATATTGGAAACTTTCTTATATAAAAATTAGCAGTACTTAAACATTTTCACAATTTCACTCTCATTGTGACTCGAGTTACTTTTACACTAATAAATCATCATCCTCAAAACTCCTTATTTTTCCAAAATAATACTTTCCACCACTATTATATTCCAACGTTTCCCATAAAACCTGGAATATAATTTACACAGCTTATTAAAGCTTTTATCTGATTAATCGGTTGTGCACTGACCACAATCAGGCTTCTCAAACAACACTCACAAGCAACATTCAACAACAAACCACCAGACAGATCATGTACCATAACAATATCATGTACAAATAATCAAATAATTTAAAGCAGATCAGACACTGATACTCAGATATACAACACAACATAAACCACATAATCAGATAACCACAACCACATCAATTATACAAATTACACAACAAGCAAATGGTTATTGAGAAAAATCCATCAGGCAAGCCCCCCTTACCTATGAAGACAAGTAAAGGATCCTCGTCTTAATGCTCACGTTAGCTCCAAGAGTGTAACTATCTACTCCATCAAGCAAGCATAGCCATGTCAAACGTCTCAGAGAGGAAATCCGACAACGCGCAACAACCAACAATCAAGAAATCAATTTCACATGATCAAACACACATTCTAACTTTATCTAAACACTTAATCTAATTACCAAACAAGGTTATTTTTAAAGAAAATCATGTTTGAAGCTCACGCTTCCCAATACCCTTCAAGGAATCTTTGTTTTGATCAAAAGATCACGAAAAAGAACTTTGGAAATCATCCATTAAGAGTCCTAATTGCACTAAATCATAATTAATTTCACAAAAACATACCCAAATTCAAATAAAATCAAATTGGGGTTTTAGGGCTCCTTATTAAAATTTAGGGAAAACTCAGAATAATGAAATTGGTTTAGGGAAACACAAATTCACAGTCCTAATTTCATAAAACAAGCTTTAATCTTAAGATTAAAATATGAAATCAGAGGGTTAGGGTTAGGGTTTCAAAATCAATTTGGGGATTTACAAAAGAGAAGAGGTTAGAGGTAAAACTCTTACCCAAGGTGAAGAAGAGAGGACATGGTGGCTGAAGGTAGTGATGATGGCGGCGGCGCGATGGAGCAGCCGTGAACGGAGGAGTTTCGGGTCGGGACGCGTGTAGATCGCGACTGTCTTCTCCCTACGCGGCGTGATCGTCGTCCTTTCCACGCCAGGCGGTGGTCGACGACGTCGAATGGCGGAGCAGCGACCAGGACGTGCTCGGGACGGGCTGTGTCGCGGCTGAAGGATGGCAGCACCGCGCTCAAGGCGACGCGCACCACGACGGCAAGGAGCGGCTGGTAGCATGGCCGTGATGGTGGCCAGATGGCGGACTGGGCGGCGCTCCTTCGGTGGCTGGCTGCGGAGAGGAGAAGAAAGATGGAGAGAGGAGGAAGAAGAAAAAGAAAGAAGAAAGAAGAAGAAAGAAGCAGAGAAAGAAAAGAGAAAATGAGAGAGATAGCGTCGAGAAAGAGAGAGAAAAGAGAGAAAATGAGTTTTTAAACTAGTTACTTAGTGATAGGTACAAAATGGGTGATAAATATTAGGCCTAAAATAAACATGTTTTTACTTTTTTAGAATCTAAAAATAAAGATTGATAAAGATATGTTTTCGAAATTCAAGTTAGAGTAAAGATTAATAGTTGAACTGATCAACTAAGAAAATACTGAGTCCAAAATTTAATCTCCGATAAATGTCAAACCAAAATATTTTTAACTCTAAAATTAAATAGAATAGGAATATGAAAATGCTTTTCTCTTAATCATATTATTTAAAATATTTTTCTGTACTGGTATAATAGTGACATTAACGTAAATTATTGTCTATTAAACGTGCATTCACTTAAATAAGTCAGTGCTAACGCACCTAATAAAATAACTTGAAGAGAGTAATTTAATTACTCAACTAAATCACATAACAAAATAAACTTAAACATCCAAATAAAATAATTAATCCTAGGTGTAAAAACTAGGGTGTTACAATTAACAACACAAAGAATTACAAAGCATTTCCTAAATAAATAGATAAAAGAATAAGGGTACAACCCCCAAGCTATCCACATGGAATCCAAGGCTTTTGGCGGATACGCAGATGCCTGCAGCTGAAATGTTAAACGTGGGGTAAGTCCATTGACTCAGTGAAGGAGTTTCCCCTAAACACATACAATCACACACAGTCAGGGGTGAAATAAAGTCACACACTCAGGTAAGTACTAGATCAAACAAATTGATAATCATTTTCCATCTACACATCATAAATGTCTTTACATATGCAAATGATATCATAAACTAATAAAATATGATATGGACATCTTGTCCCTTAGGAGAGTACTTATAGAATAGCTTACACTACTTTATTTTCTCATTACTCATATCCCACTCATAAGGGGGTATATATCATATGCATTGAGTCTTTGGGTCCACGTCAGATTGTTCAATCAAGGTCTCCCACCTCAACGATTTTAATTTTGTATCCCGAAGATACCACACCATCCGCCAAACATCAACATCCTTCCTCAACGCCTGAGTGACCGACAAGGTCCCTCTCCCCGACAGTGTTATTTATATACCGGAGTCTCCTGCTCCCCAATTGGCCTACCCAAAGATTCATAACCATTCTTTGACAATCCATTCCACCAAGTACTTTTTTCAATAATCATATAAACCACACATAAGCAACAACATAGTAAACCAAATAACAATCACATCAACACGACATATACTTATCTCCATAGCCTAATTCAAGTCATATAAGCAATTTCATCATATTATAAGAATTTTAGTCAAAAAAAATCATATTATAAGCATTATTTAGAAACCACATCACCTATTCAACATATATCCATTTTTCATCAGAAAACAAATCACTGAATTTTCATATCAACACAAAGGTATACCCATAAATCATAAATCATCTGTTAAGACTACATCTTTTGATAATTGTTTTGATGAATCCAAACAAAGAATGATTTTAAGTGAACCCTGTGAAATCTACTAATGTGTGTATTAAGTGTGCAGATCATAAAGTAAGAATTTCATGACAAAGAAACAAAGACTAAATGATGCGTCTGTGGTATGATGCGTCTGAACATTGACTCGGTCTCTACTAATTCTGCTTAGGAGTCTGAAAGTTTATTACTTCAAGTATATTCAAATACGAAGAATATTCCACGCTAATCTTGAATAAGGAAATTCGATTCAGAAAGCTCAAAGCACCATTCCTTGCTTGAAGAATCCTCTTGTTGCAAAAGGCAAAGTAAACTTTACTTGGTCGCAAACCCGCTTAGCACAAATAAGGAAAGTCGCGCTGCCCAAGACTTAAAAGCAACAAACACTGCTCTGAATCAAACTGCACTTTGATAAAGCTATGTGAACCTATACGTTCAATTTGTCTTGAAGCTCACCAACGATCATAAACATTAAATGCAAGACCAGAACGACTCTTTGGCATTTACGGATGAAGAACAAAAGAATATTCAGCTGAGGAACTCTCCTCAACGGACTTATTTCTCTTGAGTATAAATAGAAGAGTTTGAAGACCTTTGAAGATACACACATGAATACATTAACTCACACATTCAATATTCTCAAGCATTCAATGCTCTCTTAAGTTCTTCAAGAAAACTTCTCAACTCAAATCATTTGTATTTATTGAGAAGTCTTTATTGCGATCTTACCTACCTTAAATACTTATTCACTCTGCCAGTGTTACTTGGTAGATCTGCAAAGTTATAATCTGTGAAGTTGCTGCTTCATTCAAACTCTAACCGTCTGTAGAGCCTGAAGAGGCTTGCTGAAAGAATACTTGTTTGAGCCTGGAAAGGCTAGGTGTGCAAATAATTCTTGTTACTTGAGCCTACAGAGTCTATGTGTGCAAACAATACCTTTTGTAACTCGATCAATTATTGTGTAAATACTTGGTGAAACCAAGGACTGGACGTAGCCCAATGTTTGGGGTAAACCAATATAAATCTATGTGTCTCATTTCTTTAGCTTAATATTTTCAGTTTGCTTTACTTTAATTGTACTAATTGGGTTGGAAAGTGAATCTCCTTTTAATATCAGATGCATCCTTGTGTCTTATAGTTTAAATAGAAATGTTTTACAAAAAATTATTTAAAACACAATTCAACCCCCCCTTCTAGTGTTTTATATCTGTCCATTTCAGTTGGTATCAGAGCTTAACCTCTAGGTTGAGCACTTAACAATGTTGAGGAAAGATTCTGTTGAACAGACATCATGACAGCTGGAGCTAGCACAAGCGGAAGCAACATTGGAGAAGGAGCATCTATGGCTAGACCACCCTACTTTTAAGGAGAAAACTACATCTATTGGAAAGAAAGATTTCAATGGTTCATAATGTCAACAAACTCTGATCTATGGGATATCATTACTGATGGTCCCTACATTCCAAAGAATGATGATAACACAAACAAACCCAAAGCTCAGTGGACAGCTGCATAAAAGACTAAGTGGGAGCTAAATGATGAATGTGCAATTTATGTTAGTTTGGAAGTGTAAATAGGAATAAGTTTGTAAATAATCTTAGGAATTGTGAATGAAAAAGATAAGAAAATATGCACATTCATTGGATTAGAGTTTTAAGCTTGTTATATGAAAAATATACTAAAAATATGTTGAAAATATGTAGGATTGAAGTCCTAGCACTCAGCTCGAGAGCCTGGCACTCAGCCTGGACAGAAACAGAAGTTGCAGCAGTAGTGAGCGCTCAGCGTGGGCAGAAAGGCAAGAGGCCAGCGCCTAGCGCCCATGAAGACAGTAAACATCGTTTTGGTACAGAGGCCAACGCCCAGCGCTGACATCAGGAAGCTCAAGACCTGGGTTACGAGCAGAGAACGTATAAATGCGTGTTTCAGCTGTTGGAAATGGATCTTTGGCTCATTTTGGTGCGATTCTCACCTAGGTTCATCATTTCCCTCTAGATTCTTTGGAGATTCAAGCTTGGGAACAAGATTTGAAGCTTCCATGGCTTCCTCCACTCATTCCTACTCAAGTTTCTTCTTCTCATCTCTTTTTACCATGAGTTGTTAGATATCTTAGGTTAGGTTTAGGATGAACTTGATTGAATCTTGATGTAATGAAGTTTGATTTGTGATTTCAATGCAATTTCGTTCAGTTTGATTAATCTCTTCTACGCTTAATGTTTTTCTTGGATTGATCAACCTTGAAATGATGATTAGATTCAATTTCACAATTGGAAAATTGGTGATTGAATTAGAAATGAAGTTGATTATTATTGTGATGTTGATTCTAGGAATAGAACTATATTGCAATACATTCTTGTGAATCCAATGCTTAATGTTTGTTCTAATCTTGCATCACCTAAGGAATTAGGGTTCTTGATTTGTAACAAAAGGATTATCACCTAAGGAATTAGGGATAAATCTAGTTTAGTGATTTGAATGTCAATTGAATTAATTGGATTGAGATTAAGATTGAACAATGTTACATTAGGTGGAAATTGAGGGATTCCGATACCTAACCGTTTTTACCTATATTGAATTCATTCCTTAATTGCTATTGTTTAATTCATTGTTGTGACAAATCTAAATCAAAAATTCATAAAAATTCTTTTACAAACATGACATTCATTGGTTCAAGTAGCTATTGCCTAAGCCACGTTGATACATGATCACAATCCTCGTTGGGAACGATACTCTACTCTACTCACACTATTATTACTCGTCGCAATTTGGTGCACTTGCCAAACCTTCAACACTAAATCATAAAGCAAGGTATTCCTTGATGTGTGCTCTCAGTCATGAAGAATTTGAAAATGTCCACGCATGTGGATCTGCTAAGGAAATCCGGGATACTCTAGAAGTTACTCATGAAGGAACAACAAAAGTGAAAGAAACAAAGATAAACATGCTTGTACGAAAGTATGAGTTCTTTACTATGGAAGAAGGAGAAAGCATTGCTCAGATGATAGGAAGGTTTCAGACTATCACAAATAATCTGAAGTCATTGGGAAAGATCTACACCAATGCTGAGAAAGTTGACAAAATTCTAAGAAGTCTGCCCAAACAGCGGAGACCTCTGGTTACAGAAATAACTCAAGCCAAAGATCTCACAACTCTTCAAATGAGTGATCTACTTGGAACTTTACAAGTACATGAGCAGGAGCTGAATGAAGACGGCTCAAATAAGAAAGGAAAGACCATTGCTCTCAAGGCAGAGAAATGATCTTCTAAAGCTCTAAAGGTTGAAGAATCAGATCAAGAGTCAGACGCCTTTGAAGAAGACTCGGACAATGATGATGAAATGTCATTAATGACTAGGAAAGTAAGGGAGTTATAGAAAAAGAAGAATTTCAGAAAGGATAAACCTTTCAAGAAGTTCAATAAAGAAAAATACTTCAAAGAGAATAATAGTTCTGACAAAAGTTCTATTGTATGCTATGAATGTAAGAAGCCAGGACACATCAAATCTAAATGTCCTCAGTTACAAAAACAACCCTTCAAAAATTTTTATAAAAAAAAGAAAGAAAGGGATGATGGCAACTTGGGAAGATCTTCATGGCACCTCATCCGATGAAGAAGCAGAAGGCGAAGTGGCAAATCTATGTCTCATGGCAGATGTTGACTCAGACTCTGAGGTAATTTCTGATTTTAAGGATTTGCAAGATGCCTATGATGAATTGGTTGAGGAATCTAACTGTTTAACTAAGGATTTTAGAACACAATATGTGAAACTCCTAAAAGAGCATGAACATAAGACTTAAGAGTGTGACAGACTGTCTCAGGAAAACAGTAAGCTTAAAGCTGAAAATCATAAAGTTAATATCATAGTTGAGACGCCACAATCTGAAGAAGTTGTCAAACTTCAACAGAAGGTTGAAGAGCTCATCTTTGATCTTGCCCGTTTTGTCAATGGAAGATATAACCTGACTAAGTTATTAGGAAGTCAAAGACCCTCTCTTGATAAAACCGGTATATGATTCATTGACCAGACACATCATAAAGTATCTAACAAAGTCTTAGGACAAAATCTTAAAACTCTTTATGATAAGGTCATTGCATACAAAAGTAGTTCTAAAAACTGTGGAAAAGCTGGACATATCACATCTAAGTGTATTCACACAAGAAAAAAGTTGTCACCGACTTCAAGAACTAACAAGAAAGGACCCCAAAAGAATATGGGTACCTAAAGCTTTGATTATTCCTGTTGTAGATATCCTTAATAGGACAAAAAGCACACCTATCATAGTACCTGGATAGTGGCTAATCACGACATATGACAGGAGAAAAGTCTATGTTCCTAGACCTCCAACCTAAAGAAGGTGAACATGTTACCTTTAGTGGAAATCAAAGAGGAAAAGTTATCGGGATAGATAAAATTGGTGGGAAATCACCTCTACCATCTATCTCTAACGTTCTTTTAGTTGAAGGATTAAGACATAATCTGCTAAGCACAAGTCAACTATGTGATAATGGATATAATGTTTCCTTTACCAAGAATGCATGTATAGTCAAAGACACTGACGACAAAGTTCTCTTTTCAGCAAACAGGCAACATAATCTTTATAAGATTGATCTAACTGAATCGACTCGATCAAAATGTGACTTGTTTTATGTCAAGAGAAGATGAAAGATGGGTATGGCATAAGAAGCTAGAAGATACAACTCTGAAACATATAACTAAGCCTCAGAAGTATAGACTTGTGAAAGGTCTACCTGTATAAGTTTCAAAAAGGATGTCTTATGTGATTCTTGTCAATATGGAAATCAAGTTAAAACTAGCTTTAAACCCAAGAATCTGGTATCTTCCTCTAGACCTTTTCAATTGTTGGATATGGATCTGTTTGGTCCGATTAGTGTTGCTAGTAAGGCAGGAAAGAAATATGGTTTTGTCTTAGTCGATGATTGTTCTAGTAGATATACATGGGTACTCTTATTAACCCATAAGGATGAATCATTCAAGATGTTCTCTATATTGTGTAAGAAAGTTCAGAATGAGCAGGGATTCTGTATCTCAGCTATCAGAAGTGACAATGAGGGAGAGTTTGAAAACGAGCACTTCAATACATTATGTGAAGAGAATGGTATCTCACAACTTTTATGCTCCTAGAACTCCTCAGCAGAATGGAGTAGTAGAAAGGAAGAACAGATCTCTACAAGAGATGGCTCGAACGATGCTCAATGAAAGCAAACTCCCAAAGTACTTCTGGGCTGAGGCAGTAAACACTGCTTGTTATGTGCATAATAGAATATTGATAAGACCCTTCTTGACTAAAAGTCCCTATGAATTGTGGAAAGGTAGAAAACCCAACATTTCTTATTTCCATGCTTTTGGATGTTAATGCTTTATTTTGAATACTAGAGATCAACTTGGAAAATTTGATTCAAAAGTAGATAAGGCTATATTTCTCGGATATTCAGACACTTCTAAAGCTTTTAGAGTTTACATCTCTAGAACAGAAATTGTTGGGGAATCTATTCATGTTGAATTTAATGATGGTTTAAAGACTGATAGGAAACTATCAGATCTAGAAGATGATCTTGCATGATTAGATCTTGGAAGACAAAGCAATCAGTCTGAAGATAACTTGAAAAATGAGGATCCGGAAACTCATATTCAAGCATCTAATCCACCTGCTCAACAATCATCTGACACTAAACCTAGACGAGACTGGAAGTTCAAGACTCATCATCCAGAAAAGTTGATCATCGGTAATCCCTCTCAAGGAGTTAGAACCAGATCAACATTTAAAAATTCAATCAACATGGCATTCTTATCTAACATTGAACCAAAGAACATCAAAGAAGCCCTGAAAGATGAAAGCTGGATTTTAGCTATACAAGTGGAGCTAAATCAGTTAAAAAGGATTGATGTTTGGTTCTTAGTTCCAAATGAAAAGGGAAAATCAATTATTGGAACAAGATGGGTATTTAGGAACAAGCTTGATGAAGATGGAAGAGTAGTCAGAAACAAAGTAAGGTTAGTAGCTCAAGGCTATAATCAACTAGAAGATATTGGCTACACTGAAACCTCTGCACCAGTAGCTAGAATAGAAGCAATTCGTATGCTTATGTCATATGCCGCACAACATCAAATCACTTTATATCAAATGGATGTTAAAAGTGCATTTGTGAATGGAATTATTGAATAAGAGGTATATGTTAAACAACTACCTGGATTTGAGGATAGTGACAAACCAAATCATGTCTATAAGCTTAAGAAACCTCTCTATGGATTAAAACAAGTAACTAGATCTTGGTATGACAAACTTGGTTCTTTTCTTATGAAAAATGATTTCATTAGAGGAAAAGTAGATACAACTCTCTTTAGAAAATGTTCTAAATAGGATTTCATTATAGTACAAATCTATGTTGATGATATCATATTTGGTGCTACTAATGAAAAGCTTTGCAAAGAGTTCTCCAAGCTTATGCAGAATGAATTTGAGATGAGCATGATGGGAGAATTGAAGTTCTTCCTTGGTCTACAAATCAAATGCACAGATGATGGAATATACATTCATCAACAAAAATATACCAAGGAGATCTTAAAGAAATACAAGCTGGATACAGCTAAACCTATGAACACTCCCATGGAAGCAAATGCAAAATTAAGCAAAGATGAAGAAGGTAAAAAGGTAGATCAAACTACTTACAGAGGTATGATTGGTTCTCTCTTGTACTTAACTTCAAGTAGACCTGATATTCAATTCAGTGTCTGTATGTGTGCGAGATTTCAATCTAGTCCTAGAGAATCACATCTCAAGGCTGTCAAAAGAATATTTAGATATTTGCTTGGAACCACTAATCTTGGTTTGATGTATTTAAGAACACAAGAATACATATTAGTAGGATTCTGTGATGCTGATTATGCTGGAGACAGAGTAGAAAGAAAAAGCACAAGTGGAGTATGTCAATTCATTGGAGCATGCTTAGTCTCTTGGACAAGCAAAAGACAAGCTACAATTGCATTATCCACTACAGTAGCAAAATACATTTCAGCTACAAATTGTTCTTCACAGCTTTTATGGGTAAAACATCAACTTGAAGATTATTCTATCTTTGAACATAACTAGTATTTTGACCCGTGCGATGCACGAGTTATAAATAAGAATTGTGTTAGTTGAAATTTTTATTTTAAATTATGGTTAAAAATAAAACATATTTTTATTTTTAAAATTATTTGATGAAATGATTGTTTTTTATTAAAAGAAATTCAAATTTCATTGATTATAAAAAAATTGAAATATAAGTATTAAATGAAATAGTTATCGGAATACATATCAATAATCAGAAAGGCTGAAAAAGTAATTGATTACGCAAAGCACTTAAATTGGTAATATAATAAAATGATGTTCATTGTGATTAATTTATAATTGGACAATATCATTTGACTGATATGTTATATTTGGAAATATCATAGTGTTTAAAAATATAAATTTATTTGGATTGATTTGTGAGTTGGAAATAATTATTTTCATTCATACTCCAAGAGTTTATGACTTTCGAGACATGGTCACAAAATAGCAACATTAGTAACATTACAACTCCAAGGGCTTAGGGTATATGACATATACAATCTGACTTCCAAAATAGGGTGCATATTACGATAGTCAGAAGAGTAACAATTGAACACATATAGCAAAGCCTTCTAATCTAATATTGACTGAAAGCCTTCCAATTCGAAAGTATACTTTTTCGAATTTAAATATTTTTTTTAATATATTAACTTTTGCACTAAACTTTTAAACAAATAAGAAATAAAAAATTTTATCAAAAAAAAGAAAGAAATAAGAAATAAGAAATAAAAAAAACAACAAAGCATAAAAATATAGCAACCTGACAATATCCAATCACTCTTGTTAAATAGATAGATCGATTTGAAATTTGAAAATCATTGCAAATTGGAAATGTGATATTTATGATGAGTAAATGACTCTGGAGTCCATTTAGGTAATAGCTTGAAATTATTATAACAAATAATGATTTATTAAATTAGTTAGTAAAATTGCAAAGTTAACCCTAGTTTCATAGCAAAAAAATGCCTAGGGAATACTCCTTTATATATAAAGATATTTCTATTTGGTATGATAATTCTAGTTCTATCTATTTATCTAAGAATCCCATTCAGCATTCTAAGGCCAAGCACATAGAAATTAAGCATCATTTCATAAGAGACTATGTTCAAAAAGGTGTTTTTGATATTAAGTTTGTTAAATTTGAAAATCGGTGGGCTGATATATTAACTAAACCCCTAGCTGAAGGAAGATTCACTTATATTAGAGATAATCTGAACATGTATTTCATAAATGAGTAATGCGTCCGCTCTTCGATAAAGCATCTCTTTGGCGTGGATTATTTCATCGAGACTTTACAATGCAGTTATCTAAAATATTTTTGAATTCAAAACGTTTTTGTCTTTATTACTCTTAACTGCTCTATTTTGAAACCTCTCTCTCTTAAAAACCAAAAGTCTTCTCTCCGAAACACTTTACTGTTTCAAAAAGCTTTTCTCTCTCTCTCTCTTGTGAACGAATCTTTTTGAAACCCTTTAGTATCCTCTCTCTTTCAAACCCAAATCCATGGCACCCAAAGCACCCTCTCAAAAAATTATTCGTGCTGCTGCTCGGTTAGGGATGAGTGTGTAATACTTATCTATGATTGTCCCTGGACGATTTGTCAAGATGAACAAGATCATCAAAGGAGGCATGAATGTTATGGCAGAATTGGAAGCTTCACAACGGGTCAACTTTTTCTCCCTAAATGAACCTGTTTACCCTCTGCTAGTTCAAGAATTATGGGAAAATGCTGAAGAAAGGATGTCTCAGACTCAAATTTCCATTCGAACCAAGTGTAAGGTAAAACCCTATTCGTTCACTCTCAACAGTATTCAGAAAGCAACCGGCTTCCCTAAGCAAGGTGCTGCTTTTACAGATGACTGGGAAACTGAGTATGGTGAAGAAACTGTTCATCAAGTTCTCTATGGGATATCCAACCCTACAAACAAAGTTTCCTCCAAACTGACTCCAAAAGGAAGGTTCTTGCATGTCTTGCTGATCAATTATGTGATGCCAAGAACAAGTGCTCGTGATAATGTCAACAAGATGGATAGATTTTCCCTATTGTATCTCCTGAATATGATGAAGGTTGACATAAATGACTTGATTTTCAAGTACATGCTGAGGATGGTAAAACCCCAAATCAGGACTTCCTACACACATAGGATGCTGATTACTAAACTGTTGAACATCAAGGGCATTCCCCTCATCGGTAAGGTTGAAATGGCTACTGCCATTGATGAAAGAACCCTCTCTCGGATAAAGCTAAGACCACTTGGAAGGATTCCTGATTCTGATGAAGATGATTAGAAGAAGAAATCCTCAAGAGAATCTGACGAGGAAACTGATGAGTCTGATGACTCATAAGCAACAGAAGTGTCTGCACCTTTGGATCCCAAGGTCAGATCAAAACTTCAAGTAAAGAGGAAGATGGTCATCTCAGAAGCATCTGATGATGATGATGACCAACCTATTTCCAAGGTTCTAAAGAAGGAAATGGTTCAAAAACCTGCTGCTGCCCCTCGAAAGGAACTCAAGAGGAAAGCTGCTGTTGCAGCTACACCGGTTAGAAGATCTACAAGGCTGAAGATAGCTGAGCCTGTGCAGGTCACTTTGCAACCTGCTGCATCACCTCTTAGGTCATATGAACCCTCACCCTCTTCATCCATTGTGTTATCCTTACCCTTTGGTTCATCATCCTCTTCCTCTCATAACTCCCCTCTTCACAACCAAATTTCAATTGCTGAAAATCTGCCTGCTTTATCTGCTCGAGATTTTAATTTGAATCTCACTCCAAATCACCCCTCACCACAACCTTTTCTTCATAACTCCCCTGATCACATATCCAACCCTTCATCACTCTCTCCCTCACCAACTCAGGAAATTCAAACTCTTATTCCTGTTTGAAGAATTTTTGATCCCATTCTATCACCTCTCTCTCACCCTTCACCTTATCATCACACCTCACCTCAAAGATCTCTACCTACACAAATCAACCCTTCTGAGCCACTGCCTTTAGATCAAATTAACCCTGACCTTCTTAGCCTGGATGATCTAAAAGCAATCAGCAATCTTGTTCCTGAATCAAGCCTCTTGGAAACACAGACCCAATCCTACCACTTGCATGAAGGCCAATATTGTATTGAAGAAGTGTATGCACCTTTGGATCCCAAAATCCAAGAAGCCATTTGTCTGGCTGGAAAGGAAGCATAAGAAACTGAAGTTTCCTAGATGGTCTACTTCGTTCATGAGTCACCCTGAGCCTCATGATCTTCAAGACCCAGCTCATCATTGTGGCCTATCTCTGTTAGACAAACTCAAGATGCCTACAGATAGTGCCCGACTCGGTTCTTACCAGATTCCCTGGATCAGGTATCCAGATTAAGATAGAGCAGAATCAAGGCAACTTTACCCCTTCCAGCCAACTCTTATCTTTACTCCTTTTCTTTTCATTTTACCTTTGTCTTTTATGAAAACCCTTTTTCAGTTTACTCTTTTGATTTACCAATTTCTGATGAAAATTTGACTTGGTTTTTAAATTATCTTTCCCCTCTTTTCATCTCTCTATCTTATTTAGAAATCCCCTCTTTTAAAATTCCCTGTTTGCAACCCTTTGGTTCGTTGCACTCAGTCTTTCCCCTAACTCTTTCTATGTTCCCCAATGTTTTTTATCTCACTTTTATTTTCTCCTCTGGTCATTCACTTCTCTGGAACTGTCTGGAAATTGATCCATATGAACCACCCACGACTGGCACTCCTTCTGACCCCGGCCCCTCCTCTTCATCTCCACCTGATGATCCTGCTGCACCGGCATCCGCCATTATTGGAATGGATCCAGTAGCTCGTGCAAAAATTAGCGGTCTTCGCGAGACCATGCAAACTGTTGTGGCTCTTCTCACCAAGATTGTTGGAAAACCACAACTTTAATTTTCATTTCCTTTATCAGCAATGTGATAGTCAATGATGGATAAATCAATAAACTTCTTTTTCTGTTGACTTATTTTTTGATGCTTTATCTTTTTACTGATGACAAATAGGGAGAATATATTTGTATATGTGAACTAAATAACTCAATAATGAAACTCAAAAGATAAAATGCTACTTTAATCATGCGTCTGAATTCGTTATGAAAGCATTAGTTTAGGGGGAGCTTGAATATAGTCATATGTTTAAACAACTTCATATGATTCTCTGTGCTTAAATCTGCTTTTATCCTTAGTTCATCAAAATCATAAGATAATGTTTGTCATCATCAAAAAGGAGGAGATTGTTAAGACTACATCTTTTGACATCTCTGACTTTGATGAATCCAAACAAAGAATGATTTTAAGTGAACCCTGTGAAATCTACTAATGTGTGTATTAAGTGTGCAGATCCTAAAGTAAGAATTTCATGACAAAGAAACAAAGACTAAATGATGCATCTGTGGTATGATGCGTCTGAACATCGACTCGGTCTCTACTAATTCTGCTTAGGAGACTGGAAGTTTCTTACTTCAATTATATTCAAATACAAAGAATATTCCCTGCTAATCTCGAATAAGGAAATTCGATATCAGAAAGCTCAAAGCATCATTTCGCGCCTGAAGAATCCTTTTGTTACAAAAGGTAAAGTAAACTTTACTTGGTCGAAGACCCGCTAAGAACAAATAAGGAAAGTCTTGCTACCCAAGTTTGAAAAGAAACAAAAACTTCTCTGAATCAAACTGCACTCTGATAAAGCTATGCCAACCTATACGTTCAATTTGTCTTGAAGCTCACCAACGATCATAAACATTAAATGCAAGACCAGAACGACTCTTTGGCATTTACGAATGAAGAACAAAAGAATACTCAGCTGAGGAACTCTCCTCAACGGACTTATTTCTCTTGAGTATAAATAGAAGACTTTGAAGACCTCTGAAGATACACACCTGAATACATTAACTCATGTATTCAATATTCTCAAGCATTCAAAGCTCTCTTAAGTTCTTCATAGAAAACTTCTATGCTCAAATCATTTGTATTTATTAAGAAGTCTTTATTGCGATCTTACCTACCTTAAATATTTATTCACTCTGTGAGTTTTACTTGGTAGATCTGTAAAGTTGTAATCTGTGAAGTTGCTGCTTCATTCAAACTCTATCCATCTGTAGAGCCTGAAGAGCCTTGCTGAAAGAATACTTGTTTGAGCCTGGAAAGGCTTGGTGAACAAATAATACTTGTTATTTGAGCCTGTAGAGGCTAGGTGTACAAACAATACCTTCTGTAACCTGATCAGTTATAGTGTAAATACTTGGTGAAATCAAGGACTGGATGTAGCCCAAGGTTTGGGGAGAACCAGTATAAATCTGTGTCTCCTTTCTTTAGCTAAATCTTTTCAGTTTGCTTTACTTTAACTATGCTAACGGGGTTAGAAAGTGAATCTCCATTAATATCAGATGCATCCTTGTGTCTTATAGTTTAAATAGCAACGTTTTACAAAAAGTATTTAAAACACAATTCAACCACCCTTCTTGTGTTTTATATTTGTTCATTTCATCATCTTCACTTATAAACACAAATATAATCATCACATTCACATAGTATCATCATTATACCAATACCTTCCAAAATTAGTTTACTTAATACATCCTCATATGAATTCTATCTAACTCTAGTTTGACCGAATTCCATTCAAATCTCATAACAAGAATTTTGCATAAATATCTTCTCATCATTTATCTCTTACTCTCAAAGCTCAACTTCATCAAGATATAAACATAAAGCCACCCAAAATGTACAATATTGATGTGATCTAACATTGATCACTAAGAGTATAGGATCTTTCTTTGATTTCAAGTTGCTAAAATTCAAGATCAACAACAAAACAAGAACAAATGATAGAAATCTTGATTCTCAAGTGAGAATTCAAGAGGAAAGCAAAAGAGTAGAAGAGAAGCAATTTTATATATGAATTGAAAGACAAGAACAAGAAAGTAAATCTAGATCTAAGAAATGTAAATTGCAAGAATTAAAGAAGCAATTGAAATAGAAAAATGGAGAAGAAGAGAAATGGAAGAACGCGCCACAATCAACTCTTGGAGAATAGATTGAATTGATAAGTCATGTGAAGATTCACCACTTGAACATGGAAGTTCAAGATAAAAATCAAGGTTCAACTCATGAACCTCTTAGAGGAGAACTCTCTCAACTCTCTTAGAATCTCAAATGTGAGAAATCTTGAAAATGTATTGAATGAATGAATTTTACTTACATGTCACCTATTTATCGATGAGACCATGAAGCTCATCATCCTCTAGCCCCTAGTATGTACCTCCTATGCCAAGTGTGGGCCTCTCTTGGCCTACTTTGGCACAATGTATGATTCCTATCTACATGTTGGGCTAATTGGTCCAAGAGGCCCAATCATCCTAAGCCCAAAAGCCTAAACTACCCTAAGTGCTTATTGAAGAAACATTTTTATTACATAGTCATATTCTATTACAAAAGGTTCCTAAACTAAGTGGTCAATGACTTCTATACAATAGAGGTTCAAAGTAATTCCCTCTTTCAATGGTTGCTTGTGAGTCAAATGGTTGACCACCACATCCTTCAATGCATCTTGGACTCTCCTTTGCCATGATCTTGTCATTGGTCCATGTATGTCTTCTTTGCTTGGGATCCTTTGGATTGGTGAATCCACGATCATATCATCCCCTTTTTTTGAAGGAAATTAGTCCCCGAATTTTATTCCTACATTATTAAAGAGAAGATCTTTAGGTTTTATTCTTACAATATTTCCTAAAAAGAAAACGTTATTGGGAAGGAAACTCCCTTTTTGTTTTTTTGTTTTTCTCAACCCAACCTCCCGGGTCAAATACCACTCTTTTGAAAACATGTTTTTCCAACAATCCATTCAAATATTTTTCAAACATTGTAATCTCTTGAGGGTTGCTTGGTAATATTTATTCATTAGTGAGAGAAAAATTTCTAAAGATATTTAATATGTGTTTTATTCCTCTCAAAGAATGGGAACCATGATGGTTGTGAATTGGTTTCAACTTTTTGATTTTCAAAATAGGTTCAATGCACATAGGTAAGGTAGAAGTATTAGTAGGAAAGCAAACATCATTAGGTTTAAAATTATTTATGGTTTGCCCTACCAATAAAACTTCTTTTCCCTCACTTTTAACCTTATCAATATGCACACTTTTAGCACTTACAACATAGCCCAAAAATTCCACTTCGTTGGTGCAAAAAGTGCATTTATCAAGATTTGCAAAAGGTTTTTCTTTCTTTAGTAGTAACAAAACACACTTTAAATATTCAAGATGATTTTCTTGTGTTTTGCTATATACCAAGAAGTCATCATTGTAGATTACTACAAGCCTTTGAATTTCTTTAGTTTCATGAGGAGTGACTTAAAGTTTATCCAAAAGAAACTCAAAGGTAGTAGGTAAAGAAAAGGATGGAGGAGAATTGTGACACAAAACTGGATCCTCTCCATTTCTTCCAGAAATGGAGAGTTCCAATTCACTTAATCTGGTGCATACACGTGGCATTAACACATTTTAATGACTGGGATTATATTAAATTTTATTTATTTTTAAATTAAAAAAGAAATGCAATTTGGGGTATCAGAGACCATCTCCCCCTTCGAGCTCTTCCCTTTCTCTAGCATCCACTCATGCCTCTGCCATAACCACCACCACCACCAAAAGCCTCCGTTGTGCCATAGTAACCGCGTCGCTACGCCATTCTTCCCCAACCACTAGAAACGTGTTTGTCTACGCCATCGACCACCACCACCCAAGCCTATGCGCCGCACCGCCTCTATGCCGTCGTGACCTCGCCGCAGAGATGGTGGCTGCCTTGGCCTATGCCATGACCGCATGACAACATTAACATAGCAAAACCCTGACTAACAACGTGCCACCATCAACCTCTGCTCCGTCGCCCCGTCTTTGTTTTGCCACCCTATAGAATACTGCGAATCCAGTAGTACACTATCCCTCTATTCCAGAACCATCGACAATGATGTTTGTCAAAGAAAAAGTATAAAAATAGTAAAAGTTTAAAGACTAAAATAAAAGAAAAATAACTAAAATAGTATGCCCGTGGCCATGGCATATGTTTCTTTCAAAGCCCTATATCCACCATTAATTTGTTGCTAGTTTGGTTGCGGGGCAGTAGGCCGCATTGTGGGAGCGACACAAGGGAGAAGGAGTATAAAGTTGGACCCATTTTGTTTTTTCATCTTTTAAAATTTAATTGATTTAAAACAATTAAGGAAAAATATCAACACTGTCTTGGAGAACTCTTCTTGGCAACTTGGAAATGGTGAATCAATTAACTTTTGGATTAGCAAATGGCTTTCAAATCCGATTGTAAACAGTCTTCATATTCCTGATGAATACCACTCTCATTTGTCAGTCAAGGTGAAGGACTTTATTGTAGATTTCTCTTGGAGTCTGTCTGTGGATATGGTCAGAAATTGTCCAGACCTTGCTGCTGAAATTAAGCAATAAGTCATTCCTAGATTTGAAGGTGAGGATCACATAGTTTGGACAAAGTCAGACTCAGGTGATTTGTCTTTTAAAGATGCCTTCTTGTTTTTGAATCAGCCTAAGCAAAGTCCTTCTTGGAGCAAGCTCATCTAGAACATTTCAATTCCTCCATCTAAGTCTTTTGTTGTTTGGAGGTTGCTTACTCACAGAATGCCAACAGATGAGATATTGGCCTCCAAAGGTTGTGTTGTTGTGTCAGCCTGCAGTCCCTGCCTAAACAGCTATGAAACCTCAAAGCACTTGTTACTTGAATGTCAGTTTGCCAAAAGATTGTGGGGTTGGCTAGCTGGAAAATTGAATTGCTCCCTGGACCTTACTTCAGTTTCCTCCATACTGTCAGTTTGCTCGAAAAGTATTAGTAAACAACTGCAAGTGACTATGCTGTCTGCTATTGTAAATGTTATTTGCACAATTTGGTTTTGTAGAAACCAATTGAGATTTGAGAACAAACTGATTCCTTTTTATATAGAAACTTCTGTGATCACTTCAAATATCTCTTTATCTGGAAATTGTATTGCTGGTTGCATGAGTTCTTCTATGAATGACTTCATTATTTTAAAGCAGTTCTCCATTTCTATTCATCCTTGGATAGCTCTAGACATTAAGCAAGTTGATTGGAAGCCTCCTCGGCTTGTGGTGGTCTTTTTAGGGACTATAGAGCATCAATCCTTGGTTGATTTGCTTTGAATTTGGGTGTATCTTCTTCTCTTCAAGCAGAATTGTGTGGTGCTATTGTAGCTATTGAAACAGCCTTTGCTAAAGGTTGGCAGAAGTTGTGGTTGGAAAGTGACTCAAAGTTGGTTGTTGATGCTTTCAAATGCATTAAAATAGTTCCTTGGAACCTAAGAAACATATGGAAGAATTGTTTGGTCTTTGTAACACCCCCACTAGGTATTACTACGTAACACATGTAGAATTTAAATTAAAAATATAATTTGCAGGTTGCTTTCGGAAAATAATTGATATAAGTACGTAAGCGTCTAATTGGTATAAAAATTTGTCACGACTCCAAACCTAAGCCTTGATTGGCACACAGGCTTACAATCCTAGCCTGACAAGCCTATTTAATTTAGAGATATACTTGAATAAAAGCTAGTATTTTTACAAAAATTTCGACAGAGTCTCCCCTATAATTCGAACATCCCAGGTAAAAGAACACCTGCTAAAATAATTACATTTTCATTCCAAAATTCCAGTTACACCAAATACAACCAAGCAGTAATATGCTAAAAATAGTTATATCAATAAGCTATACATGACCAAAAGGAAAAGCTTAGGTTTACTTTCAAAAGAGATGCTCTCCGAGCCATGATCCACTGTCGCACACGGGTCAAAAACGAGCAATTAGAAGAAAAACTGCAGTTAGGGAATGACAACTCGAGTATCGTATCTCAAGGACTCTTTGATTATTATTAACCTACAAATCGATTTTGGGGGGGGGGGGGGGGGGGGTTAGATTTAATAAGAAAACAGTGCAATTAAGTGATTATCAATAAGCTAGAACAATTAATCTACTGTTTCGGTTTCTCAACTATCATTAATTCACATAATTTCCATGCCCTAAGCGGATTCTAATCCCTTTTCGACTGTAGCAGCAATTAAACAAGCGCAATTGACACTACGTGATATATGTTCCTAATTTCCGAAATAAGCAGACGGATTGAAGCTCTCGTGAATTAAGCAAACACGATCAAACACACACGAATTAAGCAAACGCGATCAAGGTATAGGAACATAGAATCATTGAAATTAATCAATACTTGTTCTATATAACTTGAATTAAGCAAACAAGGCATATAGCATAATATTGAAAGGAATAAGCAATTTGATTGGGAATTATGGAACCTCAAGTGTCGGCAGAAACCGATTACAGCAGACTAATCCCTGGTGATTAGTTCTCCATCACAAACGTAACAAAAACTTTTGAAATAATTTGTAGACAGTGAAAATTCTTCCTTTTTCTGTCTGCCCTGGTGCCTTTTTATAGATCAGGATTCGCGTTACGGCCGTGATGGCCATCACAGCCAGGCCGTGACGTGTTTTGCCAAGGGCGCGCATTCAAATTCTAGTCTGACACGGCCGTGATGCCCATCACGGCTAGGTCGTGATCAATTCTGTCCATGGGTGATGATCTGTCACGGCCGTGACCTCCATCACGGCTAGGCCGTGATGCTCTCTGATCTTCAGGGTCTTCTCATCACGCCCGTGTTGGGTATCACGGCTGGGCCGTGATGCTTTCTGGTCTTCATGGGTAGCTCACTGGTCACGGCCTGGCCGTGATGGCTTCTGCTTTAAGTGTCCTTCCCTTTTTGCTCTTCTCATTAACCTGAAAGTATGAAATAGCAGTAAACGCTTTATTTGACTCAAAATTAACTAAAATATCCTAAAACTACTTAAGAGACTCAAAATGTTGCTTGAGGACAATTAAATCCAAATTTGGGCGAAAACGAGATTAAACTCGAATAATTAGTACAAAAACCATGGTCTTACTAGTTATAAAACTAGACGAGCCAGAGGCTTATCAAAATACCCCAGGCTTAAACTTTGCTTGTCCCCAAGCAAACTAAAACTCAAAAAGACTCAAACTTGGCAAGCTTAAAGGATTCAACCAATCTCGCACAAATTTTATGCAATTTTAACAAAACAATTTTTATTCAATGTTTTCCCCCTTGCAACAATGTAATCCCCACATTCATTTACTTTAAACAATTGAGAATTCCATCATTCATGCAATCAGTAATCTGAGTTGAGGATCCAAGTTACACACAAAAGGGAGACCACCAATTTCAAACAATTGCCTTCCTCACAAGGGCACTTAGTATTTCACTCATTCTCTCAATTTGTCTAGGCTATCAACTTTTCACTCAATTTCACATTTCAAGAGCACTTCCCATGAATTTGATTTTCATCTCAAAATAGTTCCCACGAAAACATGCATGCAACATCAAAAGGTCTTTTAAAGGTTGTAATGGGGCCTGGCTAAAGGTAGGATATTCAAAGGTACAAGGCTTTACATCCCTAGGAATTAAGAGAGCATGGAACTTTTTACCTTGACTTCCACTCTTATTCCTTTTTTCATTTTTCTTTTTGATGCTTTGGGTGACTACAGCCCTTTTCCTTACAATACCCCTTTTTTTTGACATTTTTGTACTTTTCTTTTTTTTTTTTCTTTTTGCCTTTGGATCCAACCTCCATTTTTCTTTTTCTCAATCCAAAATAACATATCAAACCTTGTAGCCACCCCAAACTTACTTTCTTACAACCCTTCTCTTGCTAAGCTTCCATGCTCTCCTAATCCTAAGATTGGGTTAACATGGTTTTTCCAGATTTTTGGCTTATAACATAAGGTCATCAAGAAACAATAGGCTTATTAGGCTCAATGTGTCTAACTAGGGAAAATGCATTAGGGATGGTTTAATTTGGGTCAAGTAGCTATTTCAAAGAAAATTGCCTAAATCATTTGATGCAACCATATAAGCATGCAAACCATGAAGAGATTCAAGCAAATCCGGGAAAGTGCAACTTAAAAGTGATTCACACAATTAAAAACATGTTGGAGGCTCAAATCCTCACCTGGACATTTTTCACAAATTGTTTGACCTAGATTCAATCCCTAGTGTGTGCATCCCTTCACCCCAAACTTATCATAAATCATGCAATCACAACAAAATATCTCAAAGTTCAATTTTCAATTTTTCACATGGGGATCAAATTTTCGATTTTCAAAACCTAGGGGGAAATCATCAACAGTCAACAAATATCATGCAATCAATCCATGCTAGATTTAATTAGAATCCATCAAGCTCACCGACACAAAACTCACACACATACGACTCGAAGCAAAGCAAAGCAAAGCGAAGATAATCAAAAAGAAAAAGGTTTAGAAAAACTCAAGAAGGCGGTTCCACCGGGATCCCACTGCCTATGATACAGCGGCCAAGGAATGCTCAAAGTGCAATATGATCCTCCCGGATCCCATGGCATGCAGCATAAGTATGAAAGTGAGCGCTTGACAATCATGGTGACCTCGCCAAGTGCTGCGGACTTCTCACTCCCTCTTGGGTCAAAGATGACCTCCTTGTCAACGAAGTCTTCCCAATAAAAATGGGGTTCAACCTCTTGGACTGGACATAGTGCCTTCATAGTTAAAGACTCAAATTCCAATTTCTCAGGCAGAGGCTTGAACTCCATCGTTGGCTGTTTTCACGAGTGGGGGTGGCAAACAAGTAGAGAGGATCACTGGTGCTGCTTTGGCTTCTGTACAATCTTCATTCACTGAGTCACCAAATCCATCACCTTCCAAATATGCAGAAATCTCAGCACAAACCACACAAGTATTTTTCCCATCACAATCAACACATGCATAGGAATTAATAGAATCATCTAATTCCAAAAGTTCTTCATCATCCTCAAGCATGGTGAAGTAGATGTCCTCCTGATCCTCATTTTCTATATTTCTTGGCTGAATAGGGCCCTCAACCTCATGTGTTTCATGTTCCATATGGACGTTTTGCTCCTCATACCCTAAAAAGGATGAAATTTCAACACATGCTATTTGTGAATCTGGATGCTCTTCAAGGAGATGTTGTGATTGCAGTGTAGTTAAGGTGGAGGCAATGTGATCAAGTTGAGTGGCCAAATTCTGAAGACTTGCTTCTGTCCTCTGTTGGAATTCAAGAGTGTGTTCTGCCATTTGTTGCACCAATTCTTCCAGACTGGGTTGGACTGGTGTGGGGTCAGCCGATATTGATCTGTGGCTTATTGTCAATTGATGCACCAAAGAAGCTAACTCATCCAAGCTGCCATGTTCTCCACCATGTTGGCCAGAATAGAAAAGTTGGACCTCATTCACTCCAATCATGCCAAAATCACTACTAAACTCATAATCACCAGTAAAGTCGGGATAATATATGCATGATGGCTCATAATCAACATTAGGCATATAATTTTGCAAATAATTATCCATGGGAAGTACTAAGGTTCACAACCACGACAATCACAATGTGCAATACCATCAATTTTGACACGCTGTCGCACACGGGTCAAAAAGCTAGCGATTGGAAAACTATGTAGCTAGGGAGCGACAACTCGAGTATCGTCTCTCAAGGACTCTTGGATTGTTATTAACCTTAAAATCAGTTTTGGGGGGGTTTTCAGATTGAAAGATTCAATTAAAAGAAAACAATGCAATTAAGAAATAAGTGATTATCAATAGTTAAAACGATTAACCTACTGTTCTCGGTTTCCAACTATCATTGATTCATATAATTCCCATGCCCTAAGCAGATTCTAATCCCTTTCCGATTGTAGCAACAATTAACAAGCGAAATTGATACTACGAGATGCATGTTCCTAATTCCCGAATTAAGCAAACGGGATGAAGCACTCGTGAATTAAGCAAACACAATTGAACACACACGAATTAAGCAAACACGATTAGGTATAGGAACATAGAATCACCGAAATAAATCAACACTTATTCTATACAACCCGAATTAAGCAAACAGACATATAGGATAGTATTGAAAGGAAGAAGCAAATTAATCCGGGAATTATGGTGGACGAATCTGGGCAAGTATACCCAGTCGTGCAAGTAATACGGTGGTAAGACCGGTTTATCGTATCCACGGGGATTGGATGTCAAGTACCAATTCGCAAGCTCGACAACTATCTAGACTAAACTGAAAATCAAGAGAGAAAGTAAAACAACAAAAGAAAAGGGTTTTTGTCTTTTTGGGGACTTTTGACAAACACTTGGAGTGCAAAAAGGATATGTTGGGACTAGACTTCACCAAACCTCTAACTCATGCACTATCAGGACTAGATACCTCCCATTCATGCTTCAGATATTAAAATCAATCCACTAAAATACTCAAACCCCGATTCCTCGGATGGCAAGAGCCTAAATCCACTAATAGACCCTAATTCCTTAGGTGGCCTAGATTAATGAATTTGCATTAAGATTAGGGATCATGTGATTACTAATAAACCTAGTTCCATTCCTAGATACAAGGCTTACTAGGTGATTAAATTCAGTTCCGGTTATGATACGAACGTTCCCATTGCATACCAAAACACAAATCAAGTCATGGGGGTGCTAGCCACAACAAGCATTAAGCACAGAAAAATAACCACTAATATGAAGACATGAACATAGATTAATCAGTCAAGATAAATACATAAACATAAGTTTGATTACATCTAATCCCAACACAGGGATTTAACTACTCATAAAACAAAGAAAACCAAACCAGAGAAATAGGAAGGAAGAGGAGAGAAGAGGCTCCATGTGAGCTTTCCTTCTTCTTCAAAGCAATCCCACTTGGCTCCCTTCTAGGGTTGAAACCCTAGCCCAGCTACAGCCTCCAAATGCCTTCAAATGGACCCTAAAAACCCTCCTTTCTTCTGTCTGCTGCGTTCTTATTTATAGGGCTGTTGCGCGTCACGGCCGTGATGGCCATCACGGGCTGGCCGTGACGCGTTCTGTCCAAGGCGTGTTTTCCACTTTTGACTCTCGCGAGGCGAGAGAATTGCTCGCGACGCGAGCCCTTAAAATTCTGATTGGCTACGGCCGTGATGTCTATCACGGGCAGGACGTGACAGTCTCTGACTTTTGCCTTCTGCTCTGCTTGATCACGGCCGTGATGGTCATCACGGCCAGGCCGTGATGGTCATCACGGCCAGGCCGTGATGGGCTCTGTTTGGCTCATATTCTTCACTTTTCAAGCTCTATTTCATCCAAGCTCCACCATGGCTGATTTTGATCATTTTTACATTGAATTCCTGCAAAACAACACCAAGACACCGCTTCACCCGTTCCAAGGGAAAATCTAATAAAAACCAAATAAAGAATGCCTAATCTATATGCAAAATGCATGCAAAAGTATACAGAAAACATCATGTAAAATCACACTATCAAATCACCCCAAGCTTATTCAATTGCTTGTCCTCAAGCAATCACTAAGGCCAGAAGAATACACAGAACATTGATAGTGAACTAAGAACCCGAGCAAATAATCCAAGTAATAGGCAATTCAAACAATTAAGTAAGAGACAATCAATTCAAGTCCAATTAGAGGCTTAGGTTCCTTAGACTCATATTCTCACTGATTTGGGCACTCTTTCTCACCTGAAGCTCACCCCAAGCTTGTTCATTTGCTTGGCTCTCTTTCTAACCTCACTCAAGTGTTTAGGGGAATAAGACATTTCACTCAATTTTCCTCAAGGGATGAATCCTACCATAGGCTTGACTATCAACCAAATCTCTACTTTATTAATGAAAACAAATTAGAATCAAGAGGTCTTTTATTTGGTTGTAACATGGCCATGGGATTAATCGTTAGGTGGGGATAACAAGAAAAGGACATTTCAAAAGGCTACAAAATATCAACATTTCAAACATGACCTTCTAAAATACCTTCATGGGTTTTCAATTTATTTTTCCACCTTTCTTTTCTTTCTCTTTGCTTTTATTATTTTTCACTTCTTTTTGTCATCCCCTTCTCTATTTATTTTTTTTTCTTTTCTTTTTCTTTTGCTTGGAGAAGGGGATATTTTTTTTCAACTCAAAAAAATTATTTTTTCTGATTCTTTTCCCAAACTTTCAACTACCTTTTTACCCTTTTGTAATACTTTAGAAGGTCCCTTGTCAAACATATTTATCAAAACATTTCAGGGTACCAAGAAAAGCATTTTATTCATTCAGGCTCAAAATTGGGCAACTAAGGGGTAGCATTTTATCATTCCTAGCTCAGAAGGCCAGAAAAATACCTAGTGCCTCAATCATTTTCAAAAATATTTTCAAAAATTTTAAGCTTCGAAATGGTTTCAAGTCAAGTTCTAGAGAAAACACACCAAGAGGAATAACACTCTACACAAAGAATGGGGTAAATTTTAGTGAGTACCCCTTTATGGCTCAAAATCTCACATTTTATAGTTCAAAAATCAATGAAAATCACAAGTCCACAGAACCATATGCTAATTATCAACTATCCAAGATTATCTCAAACATTCTCATTTGCAGCCATATCACAAGAATAACAAATTGGGTTCAACAATTCACTATCTCAAATTATGGGGCACTTAGTTCTCACAATTGGATGCAAAATTCTAAGCAAGGGCAATCTAATTGTGTGAACATGCAAAGCTATCATGCAAAACTATATGAATGCAACATGCAAAATGCAAATGCAAAATACCCCTACCCCAAGCTTAAAAAATTTACATTGTCCCCAATGTAAACAATCAAGATGGAAAGAGGAGAAGAAAAATAAACTAAAGCAAAAAATTGGAACGGCTTACCGAGGCGGTAGCAGGTGTTGACTTTCATTTCAGTCAGAAACTGCTTGAAAGTTGGGTTGCTTTTTCTTGTCTTCTTGCTCTTCCCTCCTTCCTTCTTACCCTGGAATCACTTGGCAATTTTATTAGTAAAAGAAAACTCTTGATCTTCTCAAATTATTCAAGAGTTTAAAATCAAAATCAAAAGGAAAAAGGAAAAGAAAAATTGGGTTGCCTCCCAATAAGCGCTTCTTTAATGTCACTAGCTTGACTTATTAAAAAGCATCCACCTGGATCCTCCTCCTGGATCAAATGGAACTTGGAGTGGAGATTGCAACAGTAAAATAACTTTATTCTCAATTCCACCCAGCCATTGGGTGGAAACTCCCTTGACCTCTACAATTATGAACTCACTTCCTCTCGAGTCAAGTGGAATTTTCAAGAGGAAGTATGACAGACAAGTGGAGGGGGCTAACTTACCAGTGTCCACACATGCATGCAAGCCAACATAATTATTTAATGCAGTAAAATCAGATTGCTCAACATGCATGGTGGAGGGAGTGCTTTCCAAATGCCCTGCCTCCTCACTTGTTGTTTCCCAAGGATTTGTGGAAGGTAATTCCTCGTGTTGTGATTCGCTTACCACCACCACTTCATCTTCAATTTGATCCATTCCCACAACCAGATTTTTCTCAAATACGGATTCTTGTGGCTCTATGGGAATCATACATGGTGGTGGAGGTGGCAAATATGAACAAAAGGTTTCCCAATCCTCCTCGGAGAAGTTATATATAAGCCTTCCCGTCATATAATCAACTTGTGCGTGAGTAACATGGTCCATCAAATCCATGACGTCTCCCAAGCACCAATTATCTTCCAAAACGCGACTGGAGGCTTCCTCATCAGGTGGATAATAAAAATTTTCCATGAATTTCGTCCACCTGGCACTACCAAAGCTCAAAACAAAAAGATCAAATATATACAGAAAATAAAAGAAATAAAAATGTCTAAATTAGTTGCCTCCTTTGTTACTAATGATATTGGCAAAACCAATCCCCGGCAACGGCGCCAAAAACTTGGTGGACGAATCTGGGCAAGTATACCCAGTCGTGCAAGTAATACGGTGGTAAGACCGGTTTATCGTATCCACGGGGATTGGATGTCAAGTACCAATTCGCAAGCTCGGCAACTATCTAGACTAAACTGAAAATCAAGAGAGAAAGTAAAACAACAAAAGAAAAGGGTTTTTGTCTTTTTGGGGACTTTTGACAAACACTTGGAGTGCAGAAAGGATATGTTGGGACTAGACTTCACCAAACCTCTAACTCATGCACTATCAGGACTAGATACCTCCCATTCATGCTTCAGATATTAAAATCAATCCACTAAAATACTCAAACCCCGATTCCTCGGATGGCAAGAGCCTAAATCCACTAATAGACCCTAATTCCTTAGGTGGCCTAGATTAATGAATTTGCATTAAGATTAGGGATCATGTGATTACTAATAAACCTAGCTCCATTCCTAGATACAAGGCTTATTAGGTGATTAAATTCAGTTCCGGTTATGATACGAACGTTCCCATTGCATACCAAAACACAAATCAAGTCATGGGGGTGCTAGCCACAACAAGCATTAAGCACAGAAAAATAACCACTAATATGAAGACATGAACATAGATTAATCAGTCAAGATAAATACATAAACATAAGTTTGATTACATCTAATCCCAACACAGGGATTTAACTACTCATAAAACAAAGAAAACCAAACCAGAGAAATAGGAAGGAAGAGGAGAGAAGAGGCTCCATGTGAGCTTTCCTTCTTCTTCAAAGCAATCCCTCTTGGCTCCCTTCTAGGGTTGAAACCCTAGCCCAGCTGCAGCCTCCAAATGCCTCCAAATGGACCCTAAAAAACTCCTTTCTTCTGTCTGCTGCGTTCTTATTTATAGGGCTGTTGCGCGTCACGGCCGTGATGGCCATCACGGGTTGGCCGTGACGCGTTCTGTCCAAGGCGTGTTTTAGGTTTTTGACTCTCGCGAGGCGAGAGAATTTCTCGCGACGCGAGCCCTTAAAATTCTGATTGGCTACGGCCGTGATGTCTATCACGGGCAGGCCGTGACAGTCTCTGACTTTTGCCTTCTGCTCTACTTGATCACGGCCGTGATGGTCATCACGGCCAGGCCGTGATGGGCTCTGTTTGGCTCATATTCTTCACTTTTCAAGCTCTATTTCATCCAAGCTCCACCATGGCTGATTTTGATCATTTTTACATTGAATTCCTGCAAAACAACACCAAGACACCGCTTCACCCGTTCCAAGGGAAAATCTAATAAAAACCAAATAAAGAATGCCTAATCTATATGCAAAATGCATGCAAAAGTATACAGAAAACATCATGTAAAATCACACTATCAAATTACAGAACCTCGAGTGTCGGCGGAAACCGATTACAGCAGATTAATCCAAGGGGATTAGTTCTCCATCACAAATATGACAATAGCCTAAAAGTATAATGTAAACAGTGAAAACTGGATGATTTTCTGTGTCGGCTGTGCTCCTATTTATAAAGAGGCCGCGCGTCACGGCCAGGCCGTGACCAATTCAGCCAAGGGCGCGCATTCAAATTCTAGTCTATCACGGTCGTGATACTCATCATGGCCAGGACGTGATCCTTTCTGTCCATGGGTGCTGATCTGTCACGGCCGTGACCTCCATCACAGCTGGGCCGTGATCAATTCTGACTTTCAGGTTCTCCTCATCACGCCCGTGATGGTTATCACTACTGGGCCGTGATGTCTTCTGGTCTTCAGGGACTTCTCATCACGCCCGTGATGGATATCACGGCTGGGCTGTGATGCTTTCTGACTTTCCTCGGTGGCTCATCACGGCCGTGACCAGTGTCACGGCCTGGGCGTGATGGCTTCTGCTTCAAGTGTCCTTCCCTTCTTGCTCTTCTTATTAGCCTGAAAACATGGAATAGCAGTAAATGCTTTATTTGACTTAAAATCAACTAATTTATCCCAAAACTACTTAAGAGACTCAAAATGTTGCTTGAGGACAATTAAATCCAAATTTGGGCGAAAACGAGATTAAACTCGAATAAAAACCATGGTCTTACTAGTTATAAAACTAGATAACCAGAGGCTGATCAAAATACCCCAAACTTAAACTTTGGTTGTCCCCAAGCAAACTAAAACTCAAAAAGACTCAGACTTGGCAAGCTTAAAGGATTCAATCAATTTCACACAAATTTCATGCAATCTTAACAAAACAGTTTTTCTTCGATGTCCCCCCCCCCCCCTTTTTCAACAATGCAATCCCCACATTCATTTACTTTAAACAATTGAGAATTCCATCATTCATGCAATCATCAATCTAAGTTGAGGATCCAAGTTACACACAAAGGGGAGATCACCAATTTCAAACAATTGCCTTCCTCACAAGGGCATATAATATTTCACTTAATTTGTCTAGGCTATCAACTTTTCACTCAATTTCACATTTCAAGAGCACTTCCCATGAATTTGATTTTCATCTCAAACAAGGTTCCCACGAAAACATGAATGCAACATCAAAAGGTCTTTAAAGGTTGTAATGGGGCCTGGCTAAGGGTAGGATATTCAAAGGTACTAGGCTTAAGTCCCTAGGAATTAAGAGAGCATGAGCATTTTTGACACATTGAACTTCCACTCAAATTCCTTTTTCCATTTTTCTTTTTGATTTGGGTGACTACAGCCTTTTTCTTCCAATACCCTTTTTTTTTACATTTTTGTAGTTTTTTTTTTTTTCTTTTTGCCTTTGGCTCCAACCTTTATTTTTTTCTTTTTCTCAACCTAGAATGACATATCATGTCCTTGTAGCCACCCCAAACTTACTTTCTTACAACCCTTCTCTTGCTAAGCTTCCATGCTCTCCTAATCCTAAGATTGGGTTAACATGGTTTTTTTTTCATATTTTTGGCTTGTAACATAGGGTCATCAAGAACCAATAGGCTAATTAGGCTCAATGTGGCTAACTAGGGAACATGCATTAGGGATGGTTCTTTTTAGGCCAAGTAGCTAATTCAAATAAAATTGCCTAAACCATTTGATGCAACCACATAAGCATGCAAACCATGAAGAGATTCAAGCAAATTTGGGAAAGTGCAACTTAAAAGTGATTCACATGATTAAAAACATGTTGGAGGTTCAAATCCTCACCTGGACATTTTTCGCAAATTGTTTGACCGAGATTCAATCCCTAGTGTGTGCATCCCTTCACCCCAAACTTATCATAAATCATGCAATCATAATAGAATATCTCAAAGTTCAATTTTCAATTTTTCACATGGGGATCAAATTTCAATCTCACAACCTAGGGGAAAGATCATCAACAGTCAACACATGTCATGCAATCCATCTATGCAAAATTTGATTAAAATCCAACAAGCTCACCGACACAAGACTCGACACACATGCGACTCAAAGCAACACAAACAAGGAAAGCAAAACAAAAAACAAAACACAACAAAACAATTGGTTCCCTCCCCCACACTTAAGACATACATTGTCCTCAATGAAAGAACATAGATATAAAACAAGAGTGAGGGAAAGGAGAAGGTGCTCCCTGATCAAGTTGTAGTGTAGGTGGGCTCTCCCAAGGAGAGCTCTTCAACAGTTTCATCTTCAGGCACTGAGCTCTCATGGAATAGCTTCAAGCGCTGCCCATTAACCTTAAAGACCTTGCTGCTACCTGTACTTTTTATTTCTACTGCACCATGAGGGAAAACATTAGCGACAACAAATGGGCCAATCCACTTGGATCGAAGTTTCCTAGCCATCACCTTCAGGCGGGAGTTAAACAATAAAACCTGTTGGCCCACAAAAGAATTCCTTCCTAGAAATCACCTGATCATGGAAGTGCTTAGTTTTCTCTTTGTAGATTCGAGAGCTTTCATAGGCTTCTAGCCTAAGCTCTTCAAGCTGTTGTAATTGGAGTTTTCTTCCAAAGCCTGCTTTTTGCATTTCCAAATTACAGCTTCTGACCGCCCAATAATCAAGGTGCTCAATTTCTCCAGGAAGGTGACATGCCTTACCGAACACAAGTCTATAGGGAGACATCCCTATTGGTGTCTTGAAAGCTGTTCTTTGAGCCCAAAGTGCGTCTTCTAAACGGCGGCTCCAATCCTTCCTGTTTGGCTGCACCACTTTCTCTAAGATCTGTTTGATCTCTCTGTTTGAGATCTCAGCCTGCCCATTAGTCTAGGGATGATATGCAGTGGAGACCCTGTGCACAACTCCATACTTCCGGAGTAAAGATTCCATGGTGCGGTTGCAGAAATGAATGCCCTGGTCACTTATGATAGCCTGAGGTATTCCGAACCTGCAGAAGATATTGGACCTGACAAAATTTGAAACAACTCTAGAGTCATTAGTCCTAGTGGAGATAGCTTCCACACACTTTGAAACGTAATCAACAGCAAGCAGAATATAGAGAAAACCAAAAGATGCAGGGAAGGGACCCATAAAGTCAATTCCCCACACGTCAAACACCTCACAGAAAAGCATGGGTTGATTAGGCATTTCACTCTTACGAGTGATGGCTGTACCTGCTGTCTGACACTCTCTACAAGTGCGGTAAACCTCATAAGCATCTCTAAAAATGGTGGGCCAGTAAAAACCTGAATCTAGGACTTTTCTTGCAGTCCTTTGTGGCCCAAAGTGTCCCCCTACTTGAGAAGCATGAGAAAAGTGCAAAATAGACTCAATCTCATAGTCGGGGACACATCTCCTAATTACCTGATCACTGCCAAATTTCCAAAGATATGGATCATCCCAAACATAGTATTTGGCATCACTCCTGAGTTTGTGAATCTGCGCCCTAGTTGCACTTGTTGGAAAAACACCAGCAACAAGATAGTTAACAATATCAGCAAACCAAGGAGTTACCCCATGTAACTGTAAAAGCTGCTCATCAGGAAAGTCATCCTGAATGGGAGAAGGATCCTCATTCCTCTATATTCTGCTCAAGTGATCAGCTACTAAATTCTCAGCTCCACTCTTGTCTTTAATCTCCACACTAAACTCTTGGAGCAACAACATCCACCGAATCAATCTCGGCTTTGCTTCTGGTTTCTTCAACAAGTACTTCAAAGCTACATGGTCAGTAAAAACAACAACCTTGGAACCTAGCAAATATGATCTAAATTTATCAAGAGCAAAAACAATAGCTAGAAGTTCCTTATCAGTAGTGGTGTAATTAGCCTGTGCAGCATCTAGAGTCCTAGAAGCATAGTAAATCACATGGGCAACCTTGCCCACCCTTTGTGTAAGAACCGCCCCCACAACATAGTTAGAGGCATCACACATAATCGCAAAGGGGAGGGTCCAGTCAGGAGGCTGGATGATGGGAGTGGAGGTCAATGCCTTCTTCAAGAAATCAAACGCCTTCTTGCAGTTGTCATCAAAGTTGAAAATGGCATCATTCTTCAACAAGTTTGACAGAGGGAGGGCTATCTTGCTGAAATCCTTTATGAAGCGCCTGTAGAAACCTGCATGACCAAGAAAAGAACGAATCTCGCGAACGCAAGATGGGTAAGGCAGTGTAGAAATCACATCAATCTTAGCGGGGTCTACTGAAATACACTTTTTAGAAATAATATGCCCCAAAACAATCCCCTGTTCAACCATAAAATGGCATTTTTCATAGTTCAAAACAAGGTCAGTTTCAATGCATCTTTCCAAAACCAAATTCAAACTATGCAAGCATGCATCAAATGAGGAACCATAAACAGTAATGTCATCCATGAACACTTCCATGCAATTCTCAATATACTCAGTGAACATACTAATCATGCATCTCTGGAATGTGCCAGGAGCATTGCAAAGACCAAATGACATCCTCCTGTAAGCAAAAGTGCCGAAAGGGCACGTGAAGGTTGCCTTTTCCTGATCCTCTGGTGCAATGTGGATCTGGAGTAACCTGAAAAACCATCAAGAAAATAATAGTGTGATTTACCGGCTAGCCGTTCAACCATCTGATCGATGAACGGCAAAGGAAAGTGATCCTTTCTAGTAGCCTGGTTCAATCTCCTGTAATCAATGCAAACTCTCCAGCTATTCTGAACTCTAGTGGGAACAAGTTCACCATTTTCATTTTTCACCACTGTGAGTCCAGATTTCTTAGGCACAACTTGCACTGGGCTCACCCAGTTACTGTCAGAGATAGGGTATATGATGCCCACATGCAGGAGTTTTGTTACCTCCTTCTTCACAACATCAAGAATCAATGGATTGAGCCGCCTTTGGGGCAGCCTAACTGTTTTAGCCCCATCCTCCAACAAAATCCTATGCATACACCTGGAGGGGCTAATACCTGGTATGCCGGCCAAGGTCCACCCAATTGCCTTCTTATGCTTCTTCAACACTTCCAAGAGCTTAGTTTCCTGGTCAACATCAAGGCTAGAGGAAATTATGACCGGAAGTTTTTCATTCCTCTCCAAATAAGCATATTTCAGATTTCCAGGAAGTGGCTTAAGCTCTAGGGAGGGTGGCTGCTCAATGGATGGAATGTTTGGGGCAGTCGTGCTGTCAAGAACTTCAGTTGAACAAACAGCTTCACCTACACTGTCACCCTGCAAGGTGGCATCAATCTCAGCACAAACAGCACAAGGGTCAGTGTTAGTACAATCAGCACATGAATAAATATCATCAAAACCAGAAATAGATGGAAAGTCAGCAACCACGTCATCATAAGTGTCATCAACAATTTCAGAGAGCAACTCTATTTGAAAGACAGAGTGCTCTTCCAAGGGATGCTTCATAGCATCGAAAATGTTGACTTTTGCAACAATGTCACCAAATTCCATTGACATGGTCCCATCATCAACATCAATCTTTGTCTTTTCCGTTTTCATGAACGGTCTGCCCAGAATGATTGGTGATCTGCTTGAATTTGTTTCCCCTGCCATGTCCAGGATGTAAAAGTTAGCAGGGAAAATCAAGTCATTAACTTGTACCAACACATCTTCTACCACTCCAATGGGGCGAACATTGGTCCTGTTTGCCAACTGGATAGTGAAACCTATATGTTACAAAGGACCAAGATCAAGATTGTTGAAGACAGTGGGCATGACATTAATAGAAGCTCCTAAATCCAACATGCAATTGTTGAATTTACTGTCCCCAATGGTGCATGGAATAGCAAAAGTTCCCGGATCCTTGCATTTATGTGGCATTGCCTGAGTGAGGACTGAAACAGTAACTTTCTCAGGTGCAGGTTTAGGTTGAATGAGGGCTGAAACATTTCGCCCCAAATTAACTCTCTCATTACCCTTCAACCTCCTCTTATGTGTGCACAAATCCTTCAGAAACTTTGCATATTTTGGAACCTGCTTAATCACATCAAGGAGCGGAATGTTTACCGCCACTTTTCTGAACACATCCAGAATTTCCCTCTCCTTGTCTTACCCATCAATCTTTTTATTTTTCAGCACTCTTTGCGGGAAGGGGATTGGTGGCACATACTCTTTCTCGGCTTCAACAACAGCAGAAGGTTCAGGTGTTACCTCAACAGTTTCCTTACCTTTTTCAGGGGCTGCCTCTACAACTTTCCCGGATCTCAAAGAAATTGTACTCACATTAGGATTTGAAGCATTAGGATTCACCACTGTTTGTGCAGGTAGTTGGTTCGATCCTTAACTTGCTGCATGGCATTCATCGAAGTGGCAAGCTGTGCAATCTGTGTCTGCAGAGCATGAATACTAGAGTCCGTTCGCTGCTGAAACTGGAGATTTTGTGCAGCCATTTGCTTGATAAGGCCCTCTAGTGAAGGTCCAGAAGGTGCAGAGGTGGTCACTTGGGGAGAATTCTGTGGTGGTGCCAACGGTAACATTGGTTGTTGCTGTTGTGCAGATGAGTTCCCATACCGAAGGTTTGGATGGTTTCTCCAGTTGGGGTGGTACTTATTAGTGGAGAAGTCAGGGATGCTGTACCGGTTCTGATTGTTGCCTTGATTGTAAAGGTTGGCTGCATAAGCTTGAGGCAAATCAGTGACTGACTCATCTTTCAGAATGGGGCATGCATCGGTCAGGTGCTCAAGAGAAGTGCAAATGCCACACAACCTTGCTGTTTGAAATTTATCCACTGCCAACTGCTTCACTAAAGAAGTAAGCTCATCAAGTCTGGTCTCAAGGGCCTTGTTGGAAGAAGAAACATGGACCTCATTCACTCCCCTTGTCTCGGTAGAATTGCTTCTAGTTGTGAATTGTTGGGAGTTGAGTGACATGTTCTTAATCAATTGCTTGGCATAAGTTGGAGTCTTATCAACAAGTGCTCCCCTACTAGCAGCATCCAAAATGTTCCTGTCCATTGGCAGCAATCCCTCATAAAAGTACTGAATAAGCAGCTGCTCGGAAGTTTGGTGCTGAGGACAGCTAGACACCAACTTCTTGAATCTCTCCCAGTATTCGGCCAATGATTCATTTCCTTGTCTAATACCACATATCTCCTTCCTGATTGATGCAGCTCACGGAGGCGGGAAGTATCTCTCTAGGAAGACTTTCTTCAGATCATTCCAGGTTGTAACAGAATTTGGCTCAAGATAGTACAACCAATCCTTCGCAGCACCTTGAAGTGAGAATGGGAAGCTCTCAGCTTGATATGATCTTATGTTATTCCTTCCGGTCTCAAAGGTGTAGAGCAAACAACCTGGAATTCCTTCAGATGTTTATGTGGATCCTCACCTGCAAGACCACTAAACCTTGGCAACAAGTGTATCAAACCAGATTTTAATTCAAAAGGAGCAACAACATCAGCATATTCAATACACAAACCATTATAATTAACATCAGGAGCAGCAAGCTGTCTCAATGTTCTTTGATCAGCCATGTTATCAAAATTAAGTGCAGAATCAGAATCACTACTGGTTAGTGAACTAGTGCTAGCCTGAATTGCTCTACGGCGCGTGTGCAAAGTTCTCTCAATTTCAGGATCAAACTCAAATAAATCAGCACAACCAGACCTAGTAGCCAGAACTAATTCAGCAGAAAATCAAAAAGAAAATAAGAAAATAACAACAAGAGTCCCCGGCAACGGCGCCAATTTTGACACGCTGTCGCACACGGGTCAAAAAGCGAGCGATTGGAAAACTATGTAGCTTGGGAGAGACAACTCGAGTATCGTCTCTCAAGGACTCTTGGATTGTTATTAACCTTAAAATCAGTTTTGGGGGGGAGGGGGAGGTTCCAGATTGAAAGATTCAATTAAAATAAAACAATGCAATTAAGAAATAAGTGATTATCAATAGTTAAAACGATTAACCTACTGTTCTCGGTTTCCAACTGTCATTGATTCATATAATTCCCATGCCCTAAGCAGATTCTAATCCCTTTCCAATTGTAGCAACAATTAACAAGAGAAATTGATACTACGAGATGTATGTTCCTAATTCCTGAATTAATCAAACGGGATGAAGCACTCGTGAATTAAGCAAACACGATTGAACACACGCGAATTAAGCAAACACGATTAGGTATAGGAACATAGAATCACCTAAATAAATCAACACTTATTCTATACAACCTGAATTAAGCAAACAGACATATAGGATATTATTGAAAGGAAGAAACAAATTAATTCGGGAATTACAGAACCTCGAGTGTCGGCGGAAACCGATTACAGCAGATTAATCCAAGGGGATTAGTTCTCCATCACAAATATGACAATAGCCTAAAAGTATAATGTAAACAGTGAAAACTGGATGATTTTGTGTCTGCTGCGCTCCTATTTATAAAGAGGCCGTGCGTCACGGCCGTGATGGCCGTCACGGCCAGGCCGTGACCAATTCTGACAAGGGTGCGCATTCAAATTCTAGTCTATCACGGCCGTGATACTCATCACGACCAGGCCGTGATCCTTTCTGTCCATGGGTGCTGATCTGTCACAGTCGTGACCTCCATCACAGCTGGGCCGTGATCAATTCTGACTTTCAGGTTCTCCTCATCACGCCCGTGATGGTTATCACGGCTGGGTCGTGATGTCTTCTGGTCTTCAGGGACTTCTCATCACGCCCGTGATGGATATCACGGCTGGGCCGTGATGCTTTCTGACTTTCCTGGGTGGCTCATCACGGACGTGACCAAGTGTCACTACCGGGCGTGATTGCTTACGCTTCAAGTGTCCTTCCCTTCTTGCTCTTCTTATTAGCCTGAAAACATGAAATAACAGTAAATGCTTTATTTGACTCAAAATCAACTAAATTATCCTAAAACTACTTAAGAGACTCAAAATGTTGCTTGAGGACAATTAAATCCAAATTTAGGCGAAAACGAGATTAAACTCGAATAAAACCATGGTCTTACTAGTTATAAAACTAGATAACCGAGAGGTCGATCAATATGATATAAACATATAAGCTCAATACACTCACATATAAGCTCCAAACGTCACAACAAAATAAAAAAAAGAGTTTAATTCCTAATATGGCTAATAAAAATCAAAGAGTCCCTGTCAACGGCGCCAATTTTGATCCATTGTCGCACACGGGTCAAAAACGACCAATTAGAAGAAAAACTGCAGTTAGGGAACGACAACTCGAGTATCGTATCTCAAGGACTCTTGGATTATTATTAACCTACAAATCGATTTTGGTGGTTGGGGGGGGGGGGGGGGGGGTTAGATTTAAGATTTGATTAAGAAAACAGTGCAATTAAGTGATTACCAATAAGCTAGAACGATTAATCTACTGTTTCGGTTTCCCAACTATCATTGATTCACATAATTTCCATGCCCTAAGAGGATTCTAATCCCTTTTCGATTGTAGCAGCAATTAAACAAGCGCAATTTACACTACGAGATATATGTTCCTAATTTCCGAATTAAGCAGACGGATTGAAGCTCTCGTGAATTAAGCAAACACGATCAAACACACGCGAATTAAGCAAACACGATCAAGTTATAGGAACCTAGAATCATCGAAATTAATCAATACTTGTTCTATATAACTTGAATTAAGCAAACAAGGCATATAGCATAATATTGGAAGGAATAAGCCATTTGATTGGGAATTATGGAACCTCAAGTGTCGGCGGAAACCGATTACAACAGACTAATCCCTGGTGATTAGTTCTCCATCACAAACGTAACAAAAACTTTTGAAATAATTTGTAAACAGTGAAAAATCTTCCTTTTTCTGTCTGCCCGGGTGCCTTTTTATAGATCATGATTCGCGTCACGACCGTGATGGCCATCACGGCCAGGCCGTGACGTGTTCACGCCAAGGAGCGCATTCAAATTCTAGTATGTCACGGCTGTGATGCCCATCACGCCAGGCCGTGATGCCCATCACGCCAGGCCATGGTCAATTCTGTCCATGGGTGCTGATCTGTCACGACCCGTGACCTCCATCACGCCAGGCCGTGATGCTCTCGATCTTCGTGGTCTTCTCATAACGCCCCGTGATGGGTAACACCTTTGGGCCGTGATGCTTTCATGTATTCATGGGTAGCACCACGTGATGGCTCTTGCTTTAAGTGTCCTTCCCTTTTTGCTCTTCTCATTAACCTGAAAATATGAAATAGCAGTAAACCCTTTATTTGACTCAAAATTAACTAAAATATCCTAAAACTACTTAAGAGACTCAAAATGTTGCTTGAGGACAATTAAATCCAAATTTGGGCGAAAACGAGATTAAACTCGAATAATTAGCACAAAAACCATGGTCTTACTAGTTATAAAACTAGACGAGCCATAGGCTTATCAAGCCATAAACGTTCCATTTTAAAATAAAGACTCTCTGATTCATACTCATACATACTATCAAAAATCCAAGTCTCAAACCCTAAGCTGGTCGTTCTAAAAGTTATTTCTGAGGAAAACTCACGTGGTCGTTCCACAATCAAATACTTCATCAAACAACTCGATCTAAGTCTCTGAGTGACTTAGGAAGACTCCTCTGCACCATCTGTACTAAAGTACCCAGGGTACAATAGCAAACCAGAAGAAACCTGATATATCTGTAAGGGTGAGATACCGACAAATGGATATATCACACAACTACCATATACATGATACATACCACACCTCAGCACATTAACGTTTAATTATTATTCAGATATAAAATAACAAGTGTTATATCAGTGGGTCTCATGCCCGAATCAATAAGTTTTATAAAGATAATGCATGACACTTCCATCATCAGGCTCTAAACTTAATCTCCTGAGATACCATCACCGTTTTATCATTAAGAAAGAAAGAGTTGATCAGGTCCATACACCACATTGGCAAGTTGTCTCCGTCACCTCATGCACCCGGATCAACATCATCATTAATCCCTTATAACGGCCATTCGGATGTATACATCATCGAATACCACATCGTAAGCGGTTATTCGGTTAACTCAAGCACGTCTGCTAAGGGGAAATGAATATGAATAAAAGACTTTTCATTATCAAGACTTTTCTTTGTGTTCACTCTTTTCCGTTGTCGAAGCCCAAAGCTAACGACTGTTCAGAATTTTCATTACTTGAAAATCAATAACACAGGACGCGCAGTCCGAGTGCTCAATCACAACACCTTAGACCGATGCCGCAGTCCAAGGTTGTGGTCGTAGAAACAATTATAATTTTTATCCATGTTTTATTCCAACATGATAAAGACTCCTAGCCCATAACAACGAAATTAGGACACACAGTCCTCAATTCCAAGATTAGGACTCCTAGCCCATAATATCATGATTAGGACCCTTGGCCCATAATTCTTGACACGGATCCCAGATCGCGTGCATATAACGGAATACTAGAGGCGACATCTCGCGAACTAGTATTCTCTTTCACATGTGCTTGCTTTTCGTTCAGTTAAAAATCAAAAACCAAAACAAAACCTCGGTCACTATCCAAGTAACTGGAACATTTCCAAATCATTTAGGAGAAAATCTTTTCCTTTACAAAGTCTTTTATAAAACATTTGGAAATTCGTTTGCTTTTGAAATCATTGATGGAATAAAGCCAAATATTTTCAAAGGGATTTTTCCTTTATAAAACACATAGTTCGAAAAAGGTTTTCTCTCGTACAAACTTTGGATCATAAAAAGGTAATTTCTATTGACTTAAAAACACTTCAATGTTTCTTTTCAAAACTAGAATCTCATTCTCTTGAAGTAAGCGTTTTAAACAAGGAACTTTTATAAATGAAACCAATGTTTTCAAAGTTCTATTCAAGGCTTATTAGGGCTTTTAATCCTGATAATCATTGAGCTCAAGTCCTGCTTCTCAAACTTCAATCAACAGTAATATATTCACAACGATAATAATATCACAGTTGATGACCGTTCATCACATATATATAATTCATAACACTTTAAAGCAAGTAATGTTCAACTTCAAGTAATAACCACAATAGTTCAAGTAAACAAGTCATTCAAGTATTGGCTCAATATCACAATAATATTCACAACACCAATTAAACACATACACACATGCATATAGTTATTGAATATCCCTAGGCAAGCTCCCCTTACCTTTTAAGACAAGTAAAGGATCCCCATCTTATTGCTCACGTTAGCTCCAATAGTGTAACTATCTACTCCATCAAGCAAGCATAGATGTGTCAAACGTCTTAGAGAGGGAATCCAACAATACACAACAATTACCAGAAATCAAGAAATCAATTACACGTGATCAAACACATATTCTAATTTGATCTAAACACTTAATCTTATTACCAAACAAGGTCATTTTCAAAGAAAATCATGTTTGGAGCTTAAGCTTCACAATACCCTTTGAGGAAACTTTGTTTTGATTAAAGGATCACGAAAATGAACTTAGGAATCATCAACTAAAAGTCCTAATTTCATAAATGCATACTTACTTTTACCAAACATAACTAATTTCAATAAAAATCGAATTGGGGTTTTAGGGTTCATATCCTAAATTAGGGAAAACTCATTCTAATCCTATAATCATGAAATTAGTTTAATAAAACATCAATTTGTAGTCTCAATTGCATGAATACACATTTAATTTCAAAGTCTAAAGCTAAAATCAAAATGTTAGGGTTAGGGTTTCAAAATTTAGGATTTTCAATTTGAAGAACAATAGGTGGATTTTTCACTTACCAAGCTGAGAAAGAGAGGAAGCAAGGGCTATTGTGATGTTCGGCGTGGCGACGGCACGGTGGTAGCGGCGAAGCTCACAAAAGGTCTTGAAACAACCATGACTCATAACATGAAGGTAGATTTTGAGGAAGAAGAAAGATGTTCAACATGAAGAGATGGTGGAGGATAAGCCATATTTGGCGGCTGGAAGCTTACCACGACGAAGATGAAGGCGGTATAGCGGAGGAAATGAATCAGCAGCGGCGGGGCGTGTTTTCGAGGTGGAGGGGACGAGCCAGGCAAGCAGGTGGCGCGATGTTCTCCTCCTTGCGGTGACGAGTAGCGGCCGGCGATCTCCTAGTGGCGACGCACGGGCTGAGCAATGGAGGAAGGGAAGGAGATAAGGTTGGAGTGGGAGGAGAAAGAAGAAGAAAAATAGAAGGAAGGAGGGGAGGGTCATGCGTTTTATCAGAGAGGGAGAGGAAAATTATTTCTTTTTTAATTTTCTTTTTTTTCCTTTAAATGATGATAAATACATCATTAAGTGGTTAAAATTGATTCAAAAAGAAAAGATCTGTTTTTAAACTTTGGATCTAAAAGTAATGAGGGAAAAATATTAATTTTCAAAATTGGAAATAGGATACAGATTGGTGGTTGAATTGATCTACCAAGAAAATCAATGATCCAAAATTAGTCTCCGATTAATTCCAAACCAGTTTATCTTTAACTCTAAAATTAAATATAGTAAAATATGAACATAAATTTCTTTCAACCATATTATTTAAAATATTTTTCTAAACAATAATAGTGACGATAACATAATATTGTTGTCTAGTAATCGTGCACACACTGACATAAGACACTATTAACACACCCAAAAATTAATTTTAAATTAGTAATTAAAATCACTCAAACCAAACCACATAAAATAAATTAAAATAAATCTCTAGAAAATTATTCAATCCAAATAAAATAATATAAACATACACATATATTTACTATTATTGGAAAACAGTAAAGTTCGGGGTGTTACAGTCTTGAGTAGGCATATGAACTTCTTTGTTACCCATATCTTTAGAGAAGGGAATGCTTGCGCGGATAAGTTAGCAAATCACGGCCTTACTACTAGTGGCTTTGTATGGTGGGACTTGGTCCCTAGTTTTGCTAGGGAAGAATTTTTTTCGTAATAGATTTGGGCTTCCCCAGTTTAGATTCAAGTGATTTTTTCATCCCATGGGTTTTGGTCTATGTCCCCCCATGTTTTGTATTCTTTATTTTTTATTTTTCATTAATAATATTTAGGGGTGCTGCAGGTGATTAGTAAAGTTGGGGGTGCCAGCCTAGCTGGGATGTCCTTCTTTACAGAGATGCTTTTGCACTCCTTTTTGCTTTAAAAAAAACAATTAAATCTAAATCCTTGAACTACTTGAATGCCACGTGTCAGCACCATAATCAAAGAACTGGAGATGGCCATTCCTCTCCTAAATTGAGAGGATATGGACTCACAAAATGTTGGAGTAAAGTAAATACAATGGATGGTTTTCCCATTGCACTTTCTTTACTTCTTTTTCTTTAAAAACTAAGCATTCTTTCCCATTTTTTATTTATCCTTTTAGTTTTCACAAAAAATTTGCTCACTTTTGCCAATTGCCTTTTGCATATTCTTTTGTGGCACATTTTTTTCTTTTACATTTATTTATTTTTGTTCTTTTTGACTCTTGACTTTTCTCTCAAGCTCCCTTTTTTCTCTAATTGTTTTTTGGTCCTCACCAATTTCTTTAGGAGAGAGAGCTACAAGAGTAATCTTTTTGTTGTGGTGCATAAAAGTAAATCTATTGGATAGGCTACCATGTATCACTTTCCTATCAAATTGTCATGGCCTCCCTAGAAAAACATGCCCTGCTTCCATTGGCACCACATCACATAGAACTTCATCTTGATAAGAGCCAATGGCAAAACTCAAAAGCACTTGTTGGTTCACCAATAGTTCACCCTTCTCACTTAGCCATTGCAACTTGTATGGCCTAGGGTGAGGATTGGTTTTGAGACCAAGTTTGGTCACCAATATTTGGCTAGCTACATTGGTGCAACTTCCTCCATCAATGATTAAGGCCCACAACTTGCCATGCACCATGCACCTAGTGTGAAAATTGTTTTCTCTTTGGCTCTCATCCTCCTCTTTCACTTTGACTCCTTAGAGTCTTCTCACCATCAAAAGGTCTCCTTCAAGTGGGATGATTTCATCTTCACCACTCTCATTAAAAGACTCACTTGAAAAAGCACTAGTGACCTCTATGTCATCATTACTTCTAGAGATCATTGTTATCTTTAATTCAAGTGGTTGATAAACACATCAATTCCACAAGTTGATTTTCATCAAGATCTATTAGGTTCTAACAAGAAGAGATCATTAAAGCACTTTTGATTAAAAACTTGAATTAATCTTATTTTTGTGAATTGAATTTGAATTTTGAATTCGATCAAATTCACAAAGTAAGGAAAATAGATCTATGTTTGAATTTCAAGATGCAACCAAAATTCACATGTAATCTGTGATCATATGCAAAAAGTGGCGCCTAAAGTAAGAGGGGAAAAGTGGAGGGATAAAAAACATATTCACCAAAATTCAAGCAAGATCAATTCAAAAACAATTCAAATTCTAGATCTATGATCAAAATTGGATTCGAATTACTTTTCATCATCCAAATTTCAATGACTAATGGCCCCTAATTCAAATGATTTCATCATGATAATGACACCAAATCAAAGATCATCATAGAATTTGAAATTTGATAAAAAAAAATTAAATAATTAAAGATCAAAGATCTAGCTCATGATACCACATGATGTGATCTAACATTGATCAATAAGAGTTTAGGATCTTTCTTTGATTTCAAGTTGCTAAAATTCAAGATCAACAACAAAACAAGAACAATTGATAGAAATCTTGATTCTTAGGTGAGAATTCAAGAGGAAAACAAAAGAGTAGAAGATAAGCAATTTTATATATGAGTTGAAAGACAAGAACAATAAAGTAAATCTAGATTTAAGAAATGTAAATTGAAAGAATTAAAGAAGCAATTGAAATAGAAAAATGGAGAAGAATAGAAATGGAAGAAGGCGCCACAATCAACTCTCTTGGAGAAGAGATTGAATTGATAAGCCATGTGAAGATTCACCACATGAACATGGAAATTCCAGATAAGAATCAAGGTTCAACTCATGAACCTCTTAGAGGAGAACTCTCTCAACTCTCTTAGAATCTCAAATGTGAGAAATCTTGCAAATGTATTGAATGAATGAATTTTGCTTACAAGTCACCTATTTATAGATGAGAGCATGAAGCTCATCATCCTCTAGCCCCTAGTTTGCACCTCCTATGCCAAGTGTGGGCCTCTCGTGGCCTACTTTGGTCTAATGTACGATTCCTCTCTACATTTGGGCTAATTGGTCCAAGAGGCCCAATCATCCTAAGCCCAAAAGTCTAAACTACCCTAAGTGCTTATTGAAGAAGCACTTTTATTACATAGTCATATTCTATTACAAATGGTTTCTAATCAAAGTGGTCAATGACTTCTATACAATAGAGGTTCAAAGTAATTCCCTCTTCCAATGGTTGCTTGTGAGTCATATGGTTGACCACCACATCCTTCAATGCATCTTGGACTCTCCTTTGCCTTGAACTTGTCATTGGTCCATGTATGACTTCTATGCTTGGGATCCTTTGGCTTGGTGAATCCATGATCATATCAAATATTCTAATCATAATTTGTTGACACATAACAAACATAAGAATTATCATCTAGTCATAAACGTGATTTTATACTTAACACACTCTTCATTATTTTCAAAGGAATCATCTCAATCCATTGTCTTACATTTCATATCCTCATACTTTTTATCTACTCATACACTTTGATAGTCTTAACAATTAGGCATACACTAAATCAAGTCACTCATTCATATACCAATAATTTAATCTCATAACAAACATCACCAATAATACTTTCTCAAACCATACAAGAATTAATTCATACCAATCAACAAAATATATAATAGTTATATTAATATTATTCTAATTGTCTCATAAATATCAATCATAATCAAAGCAGAACCTACTAAATTTTACAAACCTTGTGCACACATAACTATACACCTATCCTAGAACTTCATATTATAGATACTTGCATACTTTCTTCAACCGCAATCTTGTTTAGACATATTAGATTACTTAGCAACATAAATAAAATTATCTCAGTTGTACCAAACGTATCCAAAACTTCTGTAGCAATTAAAGAATAAGGTGTAAAATAACAATATGACTAATTTTTAGAAAAATAAAATAAAATTGATAAGATACACAACACATGTACAATAATAATAATACATCCCCATTCAATTATAATTATAATATATATATATATATTTATATAATCTATTCATTATTAAAATATATATATATATATATATATATATATATATATATATATATATATATATATATATATATACATGTTAGAATTTTTTGGGTCACATATGTAATGTTTGAATGAGTCAGGGTCATTATTTAATTAGCCAAAATTTAAGTGTTCTAGTTAAGATAAAGTTTATGGCTAATGGCATAATTGTCATGAAAGATTATTGTGTAGATACCATAAGTAATATTCTAATTTGATGAGGGGCCAAATTAGTAATATTAAAACTAAAGTGTTACCGCCAGAAGTTACAAAAGGGGTAATGGTCCCCATTTGCAGAGTTATAGAAAAAAAAATTGGAACATTTAGTTCTTTTCTCTCTTCATCCCCATCAAAAGAGAAACCCGAAATGGAACCTAAGGCTCTTTGCATTTAGAAGATCGCAAACCCGCTATCAATCTCATCACCTTCATCGTTTCCCAATGGCAAATCCAGATAGGTATGGGGTTCATATATTAATTTGTGGCGGGTTGGTCGGGTGGCGGGTTGATTGGCCATTTTGCAATAGGTCAAGAATTATTTTATTTTTTTATTTCAAAAAAATAAAAAACAAATAAAAAAAGATACAAAGCCCAATTCAGTCCAAACCCTTTAAAAACATAGAACAGTGAAAGGGAGAAGTGTAACAGATCTGGAAACTTCTCCCTTCTCCACGTTCCACAAGACCACAACACAAACTTCTCGTATATGCACACAGAGATCGCCGGAACGGCGATGATGCTGCTCGAGGCGGCCGGCCTCTGGAGATGGTAGATCTGCGGAGAAGAAGTGAGGCGTGGTTGGTGGAGGGTGCGGAGCTAGACGCGAACCAGACCGCCTTAGGCTGCCGCCTCGGACCAGAACGAAACCATGGATCTGTCGGTGCATCAGTCGCTTCTAGGCTGCTGATGGAGGAGCAGAAGACGTGGTGGTGGAGGGTTACCGGAGTGTCTGGTTCGTGCTCACTGGGAAGAAGCTTTCATGGAAAAAGTTGTGAAGATATGATTCTCCGGGGATTTGCAAGTGGAAGGAGGGCAATGCAGAGGATAAGGGAGGAATAAAATGATGAAGATGGAAGGTGCGGCTGGCTATGGTCTTCAGAGGCATCTAAGGTTAAGGATGAAGAAGTAATGTGGTTGGGACCATGGTGTTGGTGAGTGGTGACTTCACTGACTTCTTCAATCGATCGTTAGGTTACTTAGGAAGTCAAGTGGAGAGTTGGGAGTGTTGGGTTGGGTCACCTCACCATGTAGTATTTACTAACGTCTGCAAGGTAAGAATTGAGCCTTGGCTCACAAATGTATAAATGAACAAATCTGATTATTTCTATTAGTAGCAGGTCGGGTCCAGTATTGATGGACGGGAATTTTCAAATCCGCAGCCGACCGCAGTTATCCGTTTAAGACCAAATTCCCCAACCGCCCAATCGATTCAACCCGCCCATTTCACAAAAATGTTAACGGATTGGTCGGTTTCAGGTGGGTCAAATATTTCTGATCACCCCTAAATTGTGCCATGCTTTTGGTTCTTTTTTTAATTGGGTTAGAAACATGTTATTAGGCATAATCATGTTCTTGAAATTATCCAACAAGTGGTATCAGAGCCACCCATTGCATTCATGTATGATTTTGGGAATTTTGTCATTAGGGTTCCAAAATTGGGAATTTTGATGATATGGCATTAATTGATGCATGATTATGATGATGGTATGCGTTCTTGAGTTAAATTTAGTGGTTTCATGTTATGTTTCAATGAAAATATGGATTTTGGATTCATAAATTAGGACTTTGTTTGATTTTTTGGGTTTTTCTGCTTTTTTTGGGTGTGTTTTTCGTAATTGTTCATCACAAAATGATCCACAGGTAGGCCGTGGAATGAACCACGATCGTGACCCTTAAAAGATGGAAATTTCATATGAAACAGCAAGTTCTACGGGAAGGTCATTGAACAGTCCATGGCCAAGCCATCGTTCATTCCATGGCCATAGTTTTTTTTTGGAATAAGGATATGGTACATCAATGTTCAAATTATGGTTAAAGTTTGTATATTATGCAATTGTTTAGCATGTTGGTTATAATGTGAATATATTTATGTAGTTCACTTTTTAGTTAGCATTGCTTCAATATCTGCTAAGCGGAATTCAAATCTGGTCCTTAATGGTACAACTTTTAAGGACTGGAAAGAAAACATGGTAATTGCTCTTGGCTGCATGGATCTTGACCATGCACTAAGGATGACTGTAACACCTCGATTTTTCCGCTTTCTAAGATTGGGATAAATATAAATAAACGTTTATATTTTTATCTGAAACTTAGAAAGTGATTTTGGGAAAACCAAAGTCATATTCATATTATACTTATTTTTATAAGTATACGGTTAAATTTTTGGTTGAAAATTCAGACGGAACCCGATCTGCATTTTCGCTGATAGTAAGATTTTACTGATCAGAAAACCTAATTTTGACCCGAGAATGAAATGAATAGATTTTATATCTCATTTCCAACGATATAGGTTATTTTGAAAATTTTCAAAATAAATAGGTTATTATACTCGATTCGGACGTAAAACCCTAAATTGGGTAATCGACGGAGTCGAGAACAGACGTCCAGAGACAAAACCCGACATCGGATGCTGAGATATGGCGTCACCTAGGGTAGTGAGTCATATGGATGAGTCACCAATGTCATGATTGCTTTTAAACAAAAATGTAGATATTTCTTTAAAATAGTGTAAAGACCATTTTGCCCTTGGACAATTTTACCCTTGAACTTTCATTGAAATGACAAGTTTTCCCCACAATTTGTGGACACAAATCAGTCACCTCTCCTTCAATCTCAACCAAATAAATTTCAAGATTACCTTTGGCAAAATTACCAAAATCTCCTTAAGTCCTAACTTAATCACAAAATTGTCATTGTGTAAGATTACTCTTTTGCCCTTAAATTTTTATGATTTGGATCCATTCACCACCCAAAACCCACGGCCCAACACTCCTTCATGAGGCCACTCCATTGCTATAAAAGCCATGTATCATCTTCATCAAGGTTTTCCATTTTCTCCATTAAAAAGCTTAAGTTACATAACCTTGTTTTGTGAAGGAACTGTGTGCTTCCTTGCACATTTTTCAATTCCAAGAGGTATACCATACTCCTATCACTCAATCATCATCATGTTCTTCATTTATTTTTGTGATTTGAAGTCTTGATCATATTTTTCAATTCCTAGATCTAAAACTTTGAAAATTCATAGAAAATCATAGAAAAATCCAATGAGCATGAAACCAATTTCTATGATCTTACTATTTTCTCTATATTTAAGATCCAAGAGGGTGCATCAAACTAAAATTTCGTGCCTATTTATCTTAAGGAGGCCGAACCCTAGTTACTTTTCTTTTTTTTTGGGGGGGGGGGGGACTTTATTCAAACTTTTTGATTAAGTCTTTCTTGATTCAATCTTATGGCTCATATAGGTATTGAATCCATGCTTGTTTAATCAAATTAAAATTTTTAAGCCACTGTTTTACTCATGGCCGAGATTCATTTTTTGAAGGGTTGGAATATTTGATTTCAATCTTTGTATGTTAATCTTTGTTTTAGGGTTTAAGTGATCAAGGATCACTAATCCAAGAGCTTAAATTTTTAGTCATAAAATTACTCTAAGGCCGAAAATCTTAACTTTGTGGTTAAGATGGTATTGATTCAATTTTTGTTAAGTAAGTTTTGTTTATGTCTTAATCCTGCTTAAGGATCCTTAATCCAAAACCTTAGGAATTTTAGAAATTTTTTATCTATCCAAACACCTCATAGCCGAACCTATCATATAGGAGCATAGGTGTATTTAGTTGTTTGATTGATAATTATTTGTTGTGTTTTGTTGAAGGATAAACTGTTGTGTGAGTCGTGTACGAGTTTTACGGAGACCGGACATTTGACGGAATTTCAATTCGACAAGAAAAATCTTCAAGAGATAAGGGGAGTACCTAAGGGATTTTTTCGGTAAATGTATGTAATTGTTTTGTGGTCTGTATTATTAGTGGGTGTATTTATTATGTTACGTAGTTAGTGTCATTTGGTTTTCAATTATCTGCTTTTAATTATTTAATTATATGTATTTAATTGTTATTATATTTTGTTGAATGTCATTAATTGCTATTTGCTATATTGTTGGCATGGTTGTTATTGATGTTGTTTGTGGATTGTAAAGCCTGACAGTGGTCAGTGCTCAATTAATAATGAGGTTAAAAGCGTTAAAAAGCTTTTTACGGAATAATGAGTTTTAATTGATGAGAAATAATAATATACTATTACTTAAGTATTTGGTTGGTTGAAAATGAGAAAAAGTTGAAAATAATATTATTTTAATAATTTAACAGGGTATGAGTGTTTTATGAGTCGTAGTGAGGACGTAACTGTGAAATTATTCTAGTACTGCTAATTTGGACGTAAGAAATTTCCAAATATTAGAAAATGTTATTTTAAGAAAACAAGTTTTAAAAAATAATTTTATTATGGTATTGGAAAAATTATTTTACTAAAAAAGCCATTTTTGGACTTATAACGTTTTTAAAACGTCAAACGTCGGTCAATTTCGACAATATTTACGGTAGTATTATTAAAAATGGTAATATTAGTTAAAACAGAATTTGTTTCAACACAATATTTTCAGGTTCAAAATATTGATTTTTTGAAAGAAAATGAAATTTAAGTGATTTTGATGATTTTATAAAACGAATTTCCAACGTAAAAGGATTTCCGCTAAAGTGGATTTATACAATGGGTTATTTCCGACAACTTGGATAAGTTAAGGAAATTTTGTTTTTGGATTTGTGTTTCATAGAGCGAAAATGTTGTTAAATTAAAAGACGAACCTAGCTGTCGAGATGTCGGTGTCTAGTGTTCTATGATATGGATACAGGGTCCGAAAGGTGAAGGTATGCACTAGATGTCCTATAAAAATCTATATTGATTTTTGTGTGCCAAAATCTACGAATCTAAATCTGGTGCACGAATCTAGATTTCGTGATTTGTACATTTTTGACTTGGAGTCTGTTTGGTTGGTTTGGACTTGGAGTCCTTTTTATTGGAATGGTTGTTTAACTTAAATGTTTAAACCTTGTTTTGGTCGTGAGCCTTTGAGCCTTGACAAGGAAAGAATGAACACAAAGAAAATGGTGTGAACAAAATGTTTTACATGCATTTTGGGCAGACATGCCTCTGCATAGGACTTGAATACTTGATGGCAAGTATTCATGAAGTTTGCTTCACTGTGCCTTGATGGATATATGACCAAGAAACGATATACTATGAATAGTTACCACTGTGCCTCGTTTTGGACAGTGTTATGGTTAATTTGAAACTTACCTTATCTGGCAATGTTTATATTCTGCCTTATTTGGCAATGAGAACCTGATCAACTCATTTATTGGTTGGTTGGAGCTCTGGAGATAAGGTATCAAAGTTAGTTGATGAATATAGAAGTGTCATGGTTTTTAAAATGGCTACGACTGTCGGGTATGAAACCCTTTGATAAATATATTGTTTGTCTTTGAATATTCATGTTAATTGGTATTTGAGAGTCGTGCATATGGTTATTGTTTTAAAATCCATATATTGAAACTCACCCTTGCATATACATGTTCTTCTGTCTTGCTGCTGTACCTTGGTGATAATCCACTGGCTTATCATGTTTTATCTATTATTTTAGAGTGGATTTAATCAATTAAGTTGAGTTGAATACTTGATTTAATCCAAATTAGACTTTGTTTTCCTATTTTAGTTATTTTAGAGTAAATGTGTGCATTTAATTGATTTTAATTAGAATTTAATTGATTTTCTCAAGATTTTCTTATTTTTATTTTTAGGAAAGGACAAAGAAGAAGGATTGCAATTAAATTGAAGATTGCCAAGTAAATTGCGAGGGCCCACATGATGGATTTGAATCCAAATCAATCTGGATTTGAATTATTATGATTAAAAGATAATTCAATTGGCTTTGAGATAAAAAATTGGATTTGGATAATAATTGTCTGTCACAACAACAAAGGATATGATAAGATTTGACAATTAAATACGAAGATTAAAATGCTCAGGACCAGTTATGTTGGAGTTTGCATGAAGGTGGAGCTTGAAATAGAAGAAAAATGAGCCAAACAGAGCCCATCATGGCCTGGCCGTGATACCTATCACGGCCATGATCGAGTAGGGTTGAAAAGAAAGAAGAATGTTAAACTCAGAACTGGTCACGGCCAGGCCGTGGGCCGTGACATGCAAATTGAACCAGACTCTCACAGGCAGAATTGATCACGGCTAGGCTGGATAACCATCACGGCCGTGACAAACCAAGCAATGAAGCCATCTCCAAGTCAGAACCTTTCACGGCCTGGCCGTGACAGGCATCACGACCGTGACGCGCAAAATCTGGAATTTTGATTTGATTTGATTTTGTAATTGATTTAATCCCAAGTTAACCTACACTATAAATAGGGTAATTAGGATCGAAAATAGGATCTCTTGACTGCTACCAATTGGTAAAAATTAGGATTTCTCTTCTTCTCAATTTCTTCTTGTCTCTTAGGATTTTTATGCTTTTGTTATTCAAGGTTGTTATGAATATGGCAATGCTTGAATAGTCTTTTTATTTCTAGGAATTGGGGCTATGCCCAAGACTTGTTTTATGTTATGAATTGATGTTTTCCCTTTGTTAATTCCAATTTGCTTTTGATTTAATTCTTATTGCATGAATTACTTGTGAATTTGGTGCGCACTTATTTGTATGTCATAGATACTCTAAGGATGAACCTAGCGGTGAACTCAGGTGTTGTATCTATAGGGATTGAACTTAGGACATAAATCACAAGAGTTAGAAGCGGTCCTTCGAGGGTTCATTGAATTGTCACGATTCTTAATGGGTTCAATTTAAATACAATTATCACGAGAGTAAGGGTTGGTCTAATTGAGCATGGTTCTTGTATCTCGAGAGGGAACATTAACTTATTTAGGATAAATTCACCTTCAAAGGAATTTTGATAATTAACAAGAGGGGTAGTCAATTTAGTAGCATGAACATTTTTGTTGGTAACCCAATTCCTGGAAATCTCTTTTAATTTGAAATCCCAAAAATATTTGATTTGATTTTATTGTTTCTTTTCTTTTCTTGAAATCTTTTCACACCTATTTCTCAGTCTAAATAGTTGTTTAATTTGTGAAGTGACACTTGGTTTCCCAATCCCTGAGTTTGATACTCGGTTTCTCACCATTTTATTATTACTTGTTTCGATCCGGTATGGTTGCCGGAGCCTATCAAGTTTTTTTGTCAATGAACCCTCAATGGGTCCAATTTAAATACAATTACCACGAGAGTAGGGGTTAGTTTAATTAGGCATGGTTCTTGTATCTCAAGAGGGAACATTAACTTTATTAGGATAAATTCACCTTCAAAGCAATTTTGATAATTAACAAGAGGGGTAGTCAATTTAGTAGCATAAGCAGTCTTGTTGGTAACCCAATTCCTACAAATCTCTTTTAATTTGCACTACAAAAAAAAGGTCATTTAGCGACCGAAAATAGTGACCGAATTTTTTGGTTGCTATTTGCGACCGAAATAGCGGCCGATTGTAGGATCTACATGAAACACTGGTTAGAGTTGAGTCTGCGACCGAAATAGAGCGTAGCAGAGATATCGGTCGCTATGTCGGTCGCTAAACAAAGGAAAGTAAAAGTCAGAAATTGATGAAATTTTAGCTACCGAAATGGCGACCAAATTAAATGCAATGGTCAAACTTTATTTATATTAGCGACCGATTTCGAAATCCGTCGCTAAATTTATGAATTCATACTCTAAACTTTATTTATATTTGCGACCGATATTAATTCGGTCGCTAAACGGCGCGTAAAAAAAATAAAATAGCGCGTGTTAGCGATCGAAATTTAAATCGGTCGCTAAAATTATAAATTCAAATTCAAACTAACCATTTTAGCGACCGATTTAGTGACCGAATTATTTCGGTCGCTAAAACTGAAATCCCTAAATCGCGAAATCTCCCATTTCCTTCCTCACTTCTTCATTTTTCCTCTCTCAGCTCTGCTCCCTACCTCCACCACCGTGCCAGTCCGTCGTCCGTCTCCACAACTGCCACCACCGCACCAGTACGGCCACCATCGTTTCACAGTACGTAAGTCTTCTTACCTCTCATCTCTTCCTTTCTTCTCTTCCTTTTCCTCCCTCTCATCTTTGGTCTTTCCCTCCGCAGAAACAGTGCCACCACCGTAGAGCTCCAGCCACCACAGAGACAACCGCAAGGACCACTGCAAAGGTATCCCCTCCTTCCTTCTATGTATCCCCCTGCGCCCTTCATTCTCCGTTTTATTGTTATTTCACAGTCTCTGAAATTCTTTTTGCAACAATGATGATTACTGTTTTGGTTGCTTTGTGAGTGTGTCCAAAAATTCTGGTCTGGTGGTATGTCTAAGAGGGTCCAAAAATTTTGAGGGTTCATCTTTTTCTCTTTGAATGGAAACTGCAGATTGCAGAATGAGGCCAATCATGATTGTAAAATGAAATATAAAAAATAGAGATTGTAATTAATCCAAATTTTATTACAAAAATGTTCCAAAGACAAAAACTCGAGTGGCATGACAAATCTGGTTACCTTGGGGTAGCACCAAGTTTTGGTTTAGTTGTTGTATAACACTTATTTGCATAGCTAAATGAAAACTTCGAAATTTATCGATGCCCCAACAGATTAATGTCGGATAAATATATTTTCTACTATTCTTAGCTAGATAAAGGGGTTAAATAAGCACACACATAAACCTTAGCATGAAGATTAGGAGCATTCATATACCCTTGTATTCATATCATCCTGCACAGGAGATGGTTCTAAGTATGCTACTGAATCATGTGAATTAGTAATACAATCTGACGTTCCATTGCAACATTCTGATCGATCAAAAAAAGGTTGATGCAATTGAAAGGACAAGCAACGGTCTTGATAGGACCTGGCAGCAGAAAGATTTATTAGCTATCTGGTCTCATGAATATAGCTAAGCTTTGGATGAAAACAAAAAAGACTTCACACAAACATAATAGAGATTAGAGAAACTCCAATCAATTATAGCCTCAACCACAATGGTTAAAGGGGGTTGGGGAAGTATCACATGTTATGCATTAATGTTATTCATTCAATACAATCTCCAACATCTCCTTTTACACCTTAAGTTAATGAGAAAAAGGTCCATTTTCCCTGTGAAAGAGTATAAAGGGAGATGCAAGAGATTGTGATGTGCAAATAACATAGCTCTATGGTATGTCTCCTTAATGCACACATAGACCATATCTTGTGATTTATTTTTTTTTTTTTTTTTGGGTGTAAACATAATCCAATTTCAAAAACTTCAAAATGATGCCATGAATAATTCATTATCGAGGTCAGTTTGGTACACACTTGGGGTGGGGGTGGGCGGGTTTGAAATTTTGAGATATGAGATTTATCAAACTGACTCTAATTGAAATGATTTAAATGACATAGTATGTTTTTCTCCATGAAAATTAACATCATGCAAATATCGTTGTGATAAAAGTTCAGAAATGTAGAATTACAAACCTGCATACTTTTAATTAACCAAAGTCATGAAAGGTACCTTTGAATTCATTTAAAAGGCGGATAACAAAGGATTTGTAGAGCCTGAAGGCCTCACCATACATATGGACATAAGCTTTTGGAGAACTTCCTTACCATCTCTAAAGCAGCAACTTTAAGTAAAAAAATGTTAATAATATAATTTCACTCTTAGCTGCACATTGAAGAGACTTACTACTCAAAGAGTTCCTCTTCTCTTCTTTGAAATCCCTAAATTCGACAGAACCTCCTTCTTCCACATTTTACTCGAAGGCATATCTCTCTGTCACTGTTTCTCTCTTTCTAGCCGCGCGCTCCGGCCAAAAAGCATTTGAAACATTCTTTTTTTTAGTTTAGTTTATTATAGTTACATTTTTGTCACTGATTAAAGCTTAAATTTTGTGTTTTGCATTTTGTTTTGAGTTCTCAGACATGAAAATATGACAAACCACAAACAAATGGAATTTGTAATTTAAGATTTAAACCCTTACCTCATCTTCCAAGAGTTAGGTTTTGGGAGAGAAAAGGTTCCTTAGTACTTTTCTCCCTTTGTTTCCTCTTTTTCTGAAATAAAGGAGATAGGGAGGAGAGTATAAGGAAGAAGGGAAGTTGCAAGTTGTTCTAAATTTGTAACCGTATATTGTTGATTTTATTTTATATTAATTTATGTGTTTCTAGTCTTATAAATAGTTGTACTCGATTCTGTATATATAGAATAGTGATTTGTTTGTTAGTGGAGAGCGGAGCTCAATAGGATGTGATCTTGTCTAATTGTATGCTGATAATTTAATGTTTATGCATGTGTTTGTCAATATGTGTTGTTTGTTAGTGGAGAGCGGAGCTCAATAGGATGTGATCCTGTCCGAAAGGCGGGATGCTGGTTGTGTGCTGATAATTTAGAAATTATGCATGTGTTTGACAATTAAGTGCTACTTGTTAGTGGAGAGCGGAGCTCAATAGGATGTTTGCTACAATATTTAATCTAAGTTTGTATTGATTTACGCTGCAATTTATATAAGCTCAACAATGTTGCAATATTTATAGGTTAATGGTTTTATTTTCTGTTAGAGGTAATAATTAATTTACGAAAGGCTTAGTTTCCTATTTGAGATTCAATATTAATGAGCATGCGTAACTTATCAAGGTATGCATGCTCATTGTATTGAATCTTGAATTGTCCAAGTGGGATAGTTTGGGAAAAAAACCTTTTTCACACTCGTACAATAGTTATTTCAATGTTGAAATGCCTTATATACTTGTTGAAATCTCGGTCTGATGCATTTCCTTTTGTTCTTCTGGTGCATACTTGATCGCGGTGATTCTGACCGTGCTCGAGTCGTGTAACTTGGAGACCGATGGGAAATGCTGCCAAAATTTTGTCAAGTATAAGGTATTTGAATATGGGAATAACTATTAGTAGCCGAGTGTGGCAAAGGTTTCTTCTCGAATGGGATAGGTTCATACCTTGTCATAAGAACGAGATTGATGGAGTTATTGGAATGCACCGTAATATATAAGTGTTATTGTAGGATTGGTCAGGCTATTTAATTGCCAGCAATGGATATTCCGGAGAATCGGAAATGGATGTATCGTAGGTTGGATCGGAATAAACATCTTATGGAAGAGTATAGAGTTGGAGTGGGTGAGTTTATAGAGTTTGTTGTTAGCGAGGAGAGATTTATATGGCTTGGCGGTGATCAATTGAGGTGTCCTTGCAAAAGATGCAAGTGTCAATCTTTCAAAAGCGTGGATGGAGTTGTAGCCGATCTTTATGAGAAGGGATTCATGCCTGATTACTATTGGTGGAGTAACCATGGTGAGACGTTGCCTGACTTAAACCCGATTGTGGTTGAAGGTTCGTACTATGGAAGTGGTGACCGGAGGGAAGAATTGAATCCATACGAGCAGATGATAATGGATCATGCTGGACCATCGGTTGGTGTTGTACTAGAAGAAGATGGGGGAGAAGATGGTGGAATGGGTTCCCAATACATAGAGGAGAATCCGAATCCCGAAGCTCAAAGATTCTATGATATGCTGAGTGCTGCACGATCTCCATTGTGGGAAGGATGTCGGGAGTACACGGAGTTGTCGATGTGCATGGAATGGTTGAGTATCAAATATGACTACAATATGCAAGAAGGCTGTTTTAATCGCCTCACCAGGTCAATATCCAAGGCGTTGCCAGAAGACAATCGTATGCCTACTAGTTATTATCATGCTAAGAAGTCTGTGGAAAATTTGGGTCTGGGGTGTTTGAAAATTGATTGTTGCCCGAATGGATGTATGTTGTACTATAAGGATGATTCAGTGGAAAGCATAACATGTTGTCGATTTTGTGGTGCGGATCGGTATAAGACAACCACTAGGATGGGCATTGAGAAGAAGAGGTCACTAAAAACGATGTGGTATTTTCCACTCGTGCCAAGACTTACAAGATTGTACTCTTCGATGGCCACTGCAGCTCACATGAGGTGGCATAGTGAGCATGAGAGGGAGCAAGATATCTTGTGTCATCCACCTGATGGAGATGCTTGGAAGCATTTTGATAGGGTTCATATGGCATTTTCGTAGGACCCTCGCAATGTCCGATTGGGGTTATCTACTGATTGATTTAATCCTTTTGGGCAGTCTGGAAAAGCATACTCTTGTTGGCCGGTTATCCTGACTCCGTACAATCTTCCCCCGAGGATGTGCATGAAGCGGGAGTTTATGTTCCTAACAGTCATAATTCAGGGTCCGTCTAATCCAAAAGGTAAGATTGATGTGTACTTGCAGCCGGACATTATTGTTAATTCTCTGGCGGACATTTCCGGAAATGGGGAAGAAGTTGAAAGAGAGTTAATGGATCAATCCGAGTTGGATGCATCTAGCGAAGGTACATTCCGATCAAGTGATACTGATGAGAGTGAGGGTGAATTTAGTGACGGAGATTCTACTTAGGTAATTTATTTATGTCATAATTCATTGTGTAAATGTCATTCTACTTATTAGGTAATTTATTTTTGTATTATTTACACTGTTGTGTAATCATCTTTTCATTTTTTTCACAGATGGCAGATTCCTCTAGAGGTAGGGGTCGTCGTGGAGGTCGTGGCCGCGAGAGTCCCTTCCTGGCCGACCCACGCCCTTCGGGATCGAGACCACCCTACCAGTACCTCTGTGAACGGGACACCTCAGGGTGATGGAGTTGCACCCCCCCACCCAGCCTCATGTGGTCGGGACACAGGATGCACCCTCATCATCCACACCTACGATGACAGGACCATCATCATCATCGGGACAGGAGAGTCGTGGTCCATCCGACAAGAGGATTCTTCTTATCCCCAGGGGGGATAACGAGTATGCTAATTTAATTTTTTAATATATATAAAGTATCGTTAATTTCTATTTACTTGTTTTTTTAATTTATTTAGAACATTTATTAATGCTCTAATTTTGCTGCAGCTTTCTGCCCGCAAAGGGCCCTTCTGATTCGATATCGAAGATCCTGCGACGCAAGTTTGATGGTCCATGTCCTACATGGAAGGCCATCCCACTGGGCCATAGGGATCAGTTGTTTCTAGAGTTTAAGGTAACAATTTATTAAGTTATTTAAATTAAATTTACATTATATATATGTACACACGAATTTCCTAACAACTGTAAGTTGCAGAAAGAGTATAGGTGGGACTTAGCTTTAGAGGCTCTCGTCAGGGACATATTTGAGCATAAAGGCTCACTGGTCATGAAGAATCTGACGAACAAGATGAGGAAGGGTCAGAATAAGGGGAGGTGGGTGGATCCTGAGATCAGGAGGCAGCTGGACCAAGATCTTGGGCACCGAGAAGTTCCAGGAGATCCAGGCCACAGCTCGGCGTAATCGAGCTTCTGATGGTGGCGCATGTGCTTGGACCGGTGGGTCTAAATCAGCCGCCGCCCACTACGACGAGCTGGTAATACATTAAACTTTTGACTTAATATACTATTTAATTAATTAGTTTTCATTTTTAAATATTCTTATGAATTTAATATTATATTTTTCTGTGCAGAAAGCACAGAAACAACGGGCCCCGACTGCTATGGAGTTGGTGGAGAGGACAAAGAAGTTGAAGTCGGGGACATGGGTCAACGACAAGGCCCGTAACTATGCTGTAAGCAAAAAAATAATTTAGTGTTTACTTGTAATTTATTATAAATGATTTGTTAATATTAGATATAATTTTAACTAAATCTCTTCAACTATACTTTGTAGGTGGGCTTCAACGAGAAGAAGGACGATGTCATATCACGTGCCTCACAGTCACAAGATGAGGCTTTGACTGGTGATGGGCCTTGCTCTCCTGTCTCCGTCAACGATAATGCCATTTATTTGGAGGTCGTCGGGGGCAGGAACAAGAAGGGGCACGTGTATGGCCTCGGACTCCTAGGAGGCGAGTTTATCGCTTCATCGTCCGGCACGCCTACTCCTTCCTGCGCCGATACCGTCCCTCAGGAGCAGTTCCACCAAATGCAGGACACCATCACGCAGCTGAACGCGGAGATTCGGGAGAAGAGCGACAGAGAGCAGCAGATGGCGAACCAGATTGCACAGTTGACTCAGGCACACCAAAGAAATGATGCAGCAAGCATTGAGCAGGGCGTGACATCATGCGGTTGGTGTTGGAGCAGATGAGGATCCAGACTCCGCTTGCTCGAGATGATGCTCGACGGCAGTGCCGCCGCTGCCGCTCCTCCGATTCTCCGCCGCTACCATCGATGTCAAGCATCTGCAGAGGACGATCAGCCAGCGAGACGTCGGTGGTACGGACGCTGAGGATGATTGGATTCCTCCATGTCCCCCTCATCATGACTGATTTTTTATTCCATATTTTTGACTTTAAACGATTCTTGTACGATATTTTGGATTTTCTTTTTATATATATTTATTATTTTTTATGATTGTATATTTCATAAGTAATTTGGTGTGTTTTATTAGTAATTTGTCTAACATTTAAAGAAAATCAGGAAAAAAAATTATTTTAAAAATTAAAATTAATTTTTTTTAATAATAACCAGTTTAGCGACCGAATTAGAAACCAATAATTCGGTCGCTAAACTTTATTTAACATTTACAGATGAGGTATAGCGATCGAAAATCCGTCGCTAATATAGGTTAACAGGAACCAAAATTAGCGACCGAACTAGACTCTGATTATCGGTCGCTAGAAATGGTTACCCAAAAAATGCGACCAACCTAATAGCGACCGTTTATTATTATTTAGCGACTGAAAATTCGGTCTCCAATTAGCGACCGAAATATTAGTTCGGTCGCTAAAACCTTAGCGACCAGGTATTCAGCCACCACCCTAAATCGGTCGCTAAATTAAATAGCGACCGATTTACACTGTTTAGCGACCGAATATTACGGTCGCTAAACAGTTGTGTTTTTGTAGTGTTGAAAAACTCCAGATTTGATTTGCTTTGTGATTCTGTTTGATTACGTTTTAAATATTTGATTTGTTAGTTAATTCTTATTTCAAAAACCAAATCTTTTTCTTGTTTAGATTAATTAATTTAATAATTAAATGTTGTTTAAGATCACGGTCTCTTTGGGTTCAATCTTTTTATTACTTGATGACGAAGCCATACACTTGTGGATTCACGCTACCAAGTTTTTGGCGCCGTTGCCGGGGAGCCAACGGATTGCAAGAGTGAGGAGCCTATGATCCTCAGCGCCGTTTCAGGAACATTGTTGCGTTTTTTCTATTCTTTTCTTCTTCTTGTTCTTTATTTTATGACTGAGTAGTTATTTTGTTTCTAGGATTGGGTAATGCCCTTTGATATTATTATGATGAATATTTGATTTTTCCCTTTTTTTTAATGTTTGACTCATTGATTTGGTTCTTATTGTGCTTCATCCATGTAAATTGATTGATCACCTTTTTCCATGACTTAGATATTCTAGGGATGAACTGAGAAGTGAACCTAGGTATTGGATCCATAGGAATTGAACTTAGGACTTAAATAACGAGAGTTAAAAGTGTTCCTTCAAGGGTACCATTGAATTATCATAAATTGTAATGGGTTCAATTTAAATACAATTACCACGAGAGTAGGATTTGGTTTAATTGAGCACGGTTCTTGTATCTCGAGAGGGAACATTAACTAAGTTAGGATGATTCGTCTTCAATTGAGTTAGATATTAATAAAGGGGTAGTCAATTAGGATTCATAATTGGTCATTGTGGTTGTCCAAATCTTGGAAGCTATCTTCTTATATTTAAAAACCCAAAAATACTTGATTTTTTTTTCTTGAAATCTCTTCACACTTATTTCTTAGTCTAAAATAGTTGTTTAATTTGTGAAGTGGTACTTGGTTTCCCAATCCCTGAGTTCGATACTCGGTTTCTCACCCTTTTATTATTACTTGCTTCGATCCCGATACAGATTGCGGAGCCCATCAAGTTTTTGGGTACACTAGTGCAGATGTTGTAGAAGAGTTCCTTAAGTCACTTAGAGACTTAAGTCTGGATTGCGGGAAGAGATGCGTGATCATAGGGATGATCACGAGGTCTTATCAGTGAGCGTCTTGTAGAGCGACCAGCTTAGGATATTTTAAATTTTGTTGGGTGGTATGTTTTGAGAAAGTCTGTGTAGGTATTTTGAAAACCTTTAAATGGTTGAAATTATGTTGTGAATAAGATGACAATTATTATTGTGTTATGCACGTTATACTCGAAGTATTCAGGAGAAATTGTTTTACACCCAAATTTTCTAACTCTAAATAAATCAATTTTCCGAAAGCAACCAGCAAGATTCTTTTTAATTTATTTCCGCACATGTTCACATAGTAATGCTCAAGGGGGGTGTTACAACGACCCCATTCTCCTACGGACTCAAGTACCTTTGAAGAGAGGAAAGATTATGAGAAGTGGGACCTCTCCAATCGCATGAGTCTCATGATCATTAAGCATGACATTTCAGAGGTAGTTAGGGGTGGTATCTCCTGAGAGATAAAAAGTGCCAAATATTTCCTTGCTGAAATTGAAAAGCACTTTGCAAAAGCAGATAAGGCGGAAACAAGTACTCTTCTTCAGAACGTGATTTCCATGAAATATCAGAGCAATGGAAATGTAAGGGAGTACATTAAGGAAATGTCATATATTGCGTAAAAACTTAAAGGCTAAAGCTTGATCTGTTGATAGAGTTCCTCATACATTTGGCATTTATTTTCCTTCACGATTTAGTCTGTTTAAGACATCTTATAACTGTCAAAAGGAGAAATGGTCTCTTAATGAGCTCATTTCATACTGTGTGAAGAAAATGAATTGTTAAAGCAATAAAATACAAAATGTACTCATTTGTCAAGCACGTCTAAAGATAAGGGCGAAAGAAAGAAAGTTGACGATCCCAAAAATGGTATGACTGTGCATGTGAGGAAGAAATGTACCAAATATCACGCTTGGCGTGCAATGAAGGGTATGTTTCTTACTTTGTTCTATTCTAAGGTCAACTTATAGTAATTTTGGACATGTTCAAATCATTTAAGGTGGAAGTTGAGAATCTAATCAACAAAAGAATTAAGAGTGTCAAATCTGACTGTGGTTGTGAATATTACGGCAAATATGACGATTTAGGTGAACAACGTCCGAGGCCTTTTGCCAAGTACCTAGAGGAATGAGGGATTGTTCCACAATACACCATATGGGGTCACCTAGCATGAATAGTGTAGCTGAAAGACAAAACCAAACTCTTAAGGAGTGAGGAGCATGATTTGTCATTGTACCTTACCAGAGTCATTCCGGGAGAGGCAGTAAAGAGTGCAACTTACGTTCTAAACAAAGTGCCAACTAAGGCAGCTACCAAAACACCTTATGACCTTTGAACAGGCCGAAAGCCTGGTTGAAAGAACTTTCATGTATGGGGATGGCCATCTGAGGCTAGGCCTTATAGATCAAATGAAGAGAAATTGGAATCCCGAACAGGGAGTAGCTACTTTATTAAACGATCTAGGGGATATAAATTTTATGATCCCAAATTAAAGATAATTTTTGAGACGGGAACCTCCATGTTCTTTGAGGATATTGAGTTTGAGTGGAGAAATAAGGTCAGAGACTTTGTCTTGGAAGATGTTTTGGTTTCAATTCCAGAACCGATTCATATAATTATTTTGATAAAGCAAGTTCAGAACCTCTACAATACATTGTTGTTCAATCTCCCATTCAAGAGGAATTAGTTGTTCATAATGAACAAACTCAAGATCCTCAAAAACCAGTGCTTCAAGAGCCAATACCTTTGCGACGATCCACTAGAAAAAGGAGAAGTGCTATTCCAAATGATTACATGGTATTTCTCCAGGAACATGAGGAAAATGATGGTATGATGGAAGAAGTTTCAATCAACTTGCGTCAAGCCATTCAAGATTCCAATTTGGAAAAGTGGATTGAAGCGATGAATGAGGAGTATAAGTTCATGCAAGACAATAAGTTTCAGAACTTGTCCCACTACCAGAAGGTGTGAAGCCCATTGGTTGCATATGGATATTTAAGACCAAATGGGATTCCAAAAGTAATTTGGAGAGGTATAAGGCTCGTCTTGCGGCTAAGGATTATACTCAAAAGGAAAGGATTGACTTTAAAGAGACTTTCCGTGACACCCTCTACCCCGAAACGTGTATTATATAAATAGTAGATAAAAAAGATTATGTTTTTTTAGGAATAAAAACATGGATGGTTGAAAATATTTTCACAAAACATAGTTGAGATATCACAAAACTCGAATTAAGTCAAAGAAGGAAATAAAAGATAACGTACAATTACGGAAAAACATAAATAAACAAAAACCCAAATCCCGATGTCACATATCAGAGCTAGTAACTATTACCATTAATATATCAGAAACAACTAAGCATAAAATCCTAAACTACAAGCAAGCAATCTCCTCGGGATCACTCCTTAACAGGTTGCTCACCGTCCTCTGTATAAACCATGGTACATGCAAAGGAACAACAATAGGGAGTAAGAAATCATATGTATAAATCTAAACAGTAATGGATTAGGGAGTAAGATGTTCACACAACATATCAAACTATAGCATGACAGTATTTAACATATAAAATTCAATTAAAGAATATTATGCGAAGCAATGTTACTCCACTACTCCATATGCAATGTAGTTCCAAACTAACTCAGGAAGACGACTTTGGAGTTATATATCCACACTGGTGAACAAGAACCAACGTCGGCAGTCCATCAAACCATCGGTAAACCCCTTGGATAGCCAATTCACCTTACTCTCGGGTGAATCACCACGAAGGGCCTCGACCTACCTAACTCTCGAATGTATCACCACGGGTGGTCAGTTCGCCTATCATTGTAACTTCTTCAACTAACAACTTCATGCATGAATGCATGTAATGCCAACATACAATCAGTCATAACCAACCACCTCCATTAACAATGGTTTAACAACCTTGACCGATAAGCATCAAAGTTCAACGACATCAACACTTTGACCAAATTACAAAATAACATTCATGGTCACACATATTAATAAAAATATAATATATATTAACACATACATATTTGTATCATTTTCACAACAACATAGGTAAACATATTATCATATGTAATAATACATGCATACACACACACACACATTTATAAAAATACTATAACAATATAAATAATTACATTATAAATTATATTAATAATAATAATAATAATAATAATAATAATAATAATAACGATAACAGTAATAATAATATTATTATTAATAATAATAACAACAATAATAACATTTATGCATTCATAGTAACATATACCCTTATGTGAAAATCAGGGAGAAATTTTGGGGTGTTACACTTTCTCTCCGGTTTCTTCGAAAGACTCTTTTAGGACAATCATGGCTCTTGTTGCACATTACGATCTGAAGCTCCACCAGATGGATGTCAAGACGGCGTTTCTCAATGGAAATATTGATGCGACAATTTATATGGTGCAACCAGAAAACTTTGTGTCGGGAGACCCAAAGAAGATAAATTGTAAATTGACAAAATTCATTTATGGGATAAAACAGGCATCTCGTTAATGGTACTACAAATTTCATCAAGTAATTCTTTGATTTGATGTCGAGATGAATGTTGTTGATGTTTGTGTGTATCACAAGTTTAGTGGGAACAAGTACATTTTCTTGGTCTTGTATGTTGATGACACACTGCTTCCCACTAATAATATAGGCATGTTGCACAAAACCAATAAATTTCTATCAAGAAATTTCAAGATGAAAAATCTTGGTGATGCCTCTTTTTTATTAAGAATCCAGATACACCGGGACCGATCTTGGGGTATTCTTGAATTGTCACAAAGGAGCTATATCGATAAGGTACTTCAAGAAATGCATGAGATTCCCTATACATTGGTTGTGGGGAGTCTAATTTATTCTCGAGTATGTATGCGTCCAGATATAACATGCATTGTTGGAGTGTTAGGAAGATATTTAAGCAATCCAGGAATGGATCATTGGAAAGTAGCCAAAAGGGTTATGTGGTATCTAAAGAGAACAAAGGATATATGCTCACATATAGGAGGTCAGACCATTTGGAGATTACTGGGTATTCTGAATCCAATTTTCCTGGATGCCAAGATAGTAGGAGATTCACTTCGGGCTATATCTGTCTATTGGCATGTGGTGCGGTTTCTTGGTGCAGTGCCAAGCAAACTCTTATTGCTTCATCCACCATGGCAGCAGAGTTTGTAGCATGTTATGAGGCATCTAATCATGGGATTTGGATGAGGAACTTTGTCACTAGGCTGCAAATTGTGGAAGGAATTGAAAGACCACTTAAGTTATACTGTGACAATAAATCATTCGTCTTATATTCCAATAACAATAGCAGCTCAACCAAGTCAAAACACATTCACGTCAAGTTCCTAGTTGTTAAGGAAAGGGTACAAAATGTCTATAGAACACTTAGGGACAAACTCTATGATAGTGGATCTTTTACGAAAGGTGTTCCACCCAAGGTCTTTCATGAGCACACTTCTTATATGGGTGTCTTAGAGTATGAGGATTTTTTAGTTTAGTGGGAGTCAGTCATTGATGCAAATTATGCTTTATGTTTGGTATTATTTATGCATACTTTTGTATTTGGATATTTTTCTGATCAGATATAAAGTTTGATATTCGGTTTATTTCACTTTGTAGAATAAGGTTATTGAATGATCTCACTAAAGTAAAGTAGGAACAGTTTAAAATTGACATGTACAGGCCACCTTCATGTGATTTTCATGCTACACATTTCATGATTAATCTATGTCATTTAACTATGTTAATATTGGTAATCATTGATGGGTTAAGTTATGGTTGATATATCAAAAACTGCTTTGGTTCTATATATTGATATAATGGACAAGATAGTGATATGCCTAAGGTTTATAATGGCACATTTTGAGCTCATAAAGTCTAACACATTTATAATGATACATATGAAACCAAAGTGGGAGATTTTTAGAATTTTTTGGGTCACATATGTAATTTTTAAATGTGTTAGGGCATTATTTAATTAGACAAAATTAAAGTAGTTTATTTAAGAAAAAGTTTATGGCTAAGAGTATAATTGTCATGAAAGATTATTGTGTAGATACCATAAGTAATATTATAATTTGATGAGGGGCCAACTTAGTATTATTAAAACTAATAACTACCAGAAGTTACAAAAGGGTTTATGGTCCCCATTTACAGAGTTATAGAAAAAAGGCTCTCTGCATTTGGAAGATCGCAAACCCGCGGTCAATCTCATCACATTCATCGTTTCCCGATGGCAAATCCAGGTATGTTTCCGCATTTGGTTCTCATCATGAATTGGTACGGGTTCATATATTGATTTGGGATTGTGCTATGCTTTTGATTTTTTTTGTTATTTGGGTTAGAAACATGTTATTAGGCACAATCATGTTCTTGAAATTATCCAACAATACACACACACACACATAACTTATTCCCCATCTAGTAATATTCTTGGATACATATAATATATAAGCATATCATCAATTCTCCTCTGTGTACGATGCATTTCTTGTTCCATTTTATCTGTATATAAACATATCATATCATATACATGGCGCACAACAAAACAGAGAATCACATTAGTCGAATAAAAATAAAACTCCTTGACACTATGCAAAATATAGATTCTGCGATAGGTTTTTAGATCGGTTACTTTTAAACCGATTTAAAAAAATGTGGTGGTATTTTTGAAATTAAATGGTGTAACACCCCCCCCCCCCCCCCCTGGGCATTACTGCATAACACGTGCGAAAATAAAATTAAAAGATAATTTGCTGGTGCTTTCGGAAAATAATTTATATAAGTACATAAGTGTCTGAAATTGGGTATAAAAATTTTGTCACAACTCCTAAGCCTTGATCGGCACACAGACTTACTATCATAGCCTGGCAAGCCTATTTCATTTAAAGAATTTACTTGAATAAAAGCTAGTATTTTTACGAAAATTTCCACGAGTCTCCCTCAGTAATTCGGACATCCCCGGTAAAAGAACACCTACTAAAATAATTACATTTTCATTCCAGAATTCCAGTTACACCAAATACAACCAGGCAGTAATATGCAAAAGAAAAATAGTTATAACAATAAGCTTTACAAGACCAAAAAGAAATAGCTTAGGTTTTTATTCAAAAGATATGCTCTCCGAGCCATAAACATTCCATTTTAAAATAAAGGCTCTCTGAGCCATAAACATTCCATTTTAAAATAAAGGCTCTCTGAGCCATACTCATACATACTTATCAAAATAATCTAAGTCACAAACCCTAAGCTGGTCATTCTAGAAGTTATTCCTGAGGAAAACTCACGTGATCATTCCACAATTAATACCCCATCAAGCAACTAGATCCAAGTCTCTGAGTGACTTAGAAAGACTCCTCTGCACCATCTGTGTTAAAGTACCCAGGGTACAATAGCGAACCAGAAGAAACCTGATATGTGTGTAAGGGTGAGACGTCAATATATAGATTTAACGCAATAACTAAATGCACGACACCACATAACACATATACATTTATCACACAAGCATTTATAAGCTAATAGTCTATCAATGGGTTCAACACCCCAAACATCATCGTTTAAAAATTATGCATGACACTTCATATTCATCATCTAATTTTCGTCCTAATCTCATGAGATATCCCAACATATAATGAGATGATCAGGCTCCATAGCCACCACGGCTAACTTGGCACACTGCCAATAGGTGCACAACCTCTTCCCATCCACACAGGCACACAAGGCCAGGTACACAAGACCATTAAACATTGCTAATGTCCACACTCAGGGCACCAATAGCAAGTAAGATGGGGTCTCCATGTCCTCCCTAGGCACATGAGAAAAATGCATAACAGAATTACCTTTCGCCGCTGGTAATTAATGCATTAAACCTCAATCGCAGGTACGTCTGCCAAATGCATGCAAAACACTTTTGTTTTTATCTTTTCTTTGTGTTTAATCTTTCTTTGCCGAAGCTCAAAATGGCTTACGACCCACATAGTTTTAAAACAACTTTAAAACTTTCATCACAACACAGGACCTCACTGTCCGAGTGCTTAATCACGACACCTCTCGACCGGTGCACCAGTCTTAGGTTCGTGGTACTAGAAAACATCTTCAATGTTTCAACACGGTATACCTCATGTATACGGTACAGGCCCTCAAAGTCCAAATGACTGAGTCCATCACAACATAGAACCTTAGTACACCGACGTCTCGGTTACTAAGTTCCACACCACTTTTAACACTGTTGAATCACTTTTGATTTTCAAAAATCCTTTCAAATGGGAAATTCTTCAATAAAACCTTTAAATAATAAAACTTAGTTTTCACAAAGGTGAGTCACTTGAGGTTTTAAACTTACTTAAAATATGTACTGCCGTTTCAAAACACTTGCCTTCTACACTTTTCCAAATATGCCATCAATTATCACTTTTAAAGCTTTTTAAGCCAAAACTTAGCTTTTTCCCCTTAAAAAATTTTATAAAATCATCATTAACTTCTTTTCAACAATTAATTTCATAAAGTAACTTTGTATAATATTGCAAACTTTCTTACATAAAAATTAGCAGTACGGAAACATTTTCACGATTTCGCTCTCATTGTGACTGATAAATTACTTTTACACTAATAAATCATCAAAAATAATAATATTTCTCAAAACTCGTTATTTTTCCAAAATAATATTTTCCACCACTATTATATTCCAACATTTCCCATAAAACGTTGAATATAATTTACACAGCTTATTAAAGCTTTTATCTGATTAATCGGTTGTGCACTGACCACTGTCAAGCTTCTCAAACAACACTCACAAACAGCATTTAACAACAGTTATCAGAAATATGTCACCAGGCAGATCATGCATCATAGCAATATAATATACAACTACAGATAATCAAATAATTCAAAAGCAGATCAAACACCGATACTCAGATAAACAACACAACATAAACCACATAAACAGATAACCACAACCACATAACTTATCCAGACTACACTACAAGCAAATGGTTATTGAGAAAAATCCATCAGGAAAGCTCCCCTTACCTTTGAAGACAAGTAAAGGATCCTCGTCCTAATGCTCACGTTAGCTCATATCTACTTCATCAAGCAAGCATAGCCGTATCAAACGTCTCCGAGAGGGAATCCAACAACGCGCAACAACCAGAAATCAAGAAATCAATTACACATGATCAAAAACACATTCTAATTTGATCTAAACACTTTATCTTATTATCAAACAAGGTTATTTTCAAAGAAAAACATGTTTGAAGCTTATGCTTCACAATACCCTTTAAGGAAACTTTGTTTTGATTAAAAGATCATGAAAAAGAACTTGGGAATCATCAATTAAGAGTCCTAATTGTACCAAATCATAATTAATTTCCCAAAAACATAACCAAATTCAAATAAAATCAAATTGGGGTTTAGGGTTCCTAAACACAATTTGGGGAAAACTCATTTGATCAAAGGATAACAAAATTAGTTTAAATAAAACACTAATTTATAGTCCCAATTGCATAAAAACATAGTTTAATTTCATATTACAACATGAAATCAAGGAGCTAGGGTTAGGGTTTCAAAATCAGATTTGGGGGTTTTGAATCTGAGACACGAGAGAGGGTTTTTGACTCACCCAAGCTTGAAGGCAGAGGAAGTGGTGACCAGCCATGGGTACGGCGGCGGCGTCACGCAACTCCGGCGAAGTGGCAGTGGCGGTGGAACACTCCTTTACAACAACCATGATTCATATAGTGAGGCTAAGCTTCATAGAAAGGAAGAAGAGAGCTCAAAACACTAGGAGAATGGTGGAACCACCATGGACAACAACCCAAAGGCGTTTTCACGGCGGAGGATGGCGCGTTCGGCGAGCAGGGACGCGAGTGTGGGACTGAGGTACGGGCTGAGCTCAAACCGAACGTGGTGGTCGCGCGGCTCCGACTAGCTTCCAAGCGGCGCTGCTATGGTGAGAGGAAGGAGGAGATGAGTTTGAGAGGAGGAAGAAGAAAAGAGAAAGAAGAAAGAAAGAAAGAAGAAGAAGCAAAGAAGAAAAGAAGAAAGTGAGGGGGAGGGCATCGAGTGAGAGAGAGAAAAGAAAATGAGAAAGTTAAGTTTTAAACCAATTATTTAGTAATAGGTACAAAATGAGTGATAAATATTAGGCCTAAAATAAACATGTTTTTACTTTTTGGAATCTAAAAATAAAGGTTGATAAATATATGCTTTCAAAATTCAAATTAGAGTAAAGATTAATAATTGAACTGATCAACTAAGAAAATACTCAATCCAAAATTTAATCTCCGATAAATGTCAAACCAAAATATTTTTAACTCTAAAATTAAATAGAATGAGAATATGAAAATGCTTTTCTCTTAATCATATTATTTAAAATATTATTCTGTACTGGTATAATAGTGACAATAACGTAAATTATTGTCTAGTAAACGTGCATTCACTGAAATAAGTCAGTGCTAATGCACCCAATAAAATAATTTGAATAGAGTAATTTAATTACTCAAACTAAACCACATAACAAAAGGAACATAAACATCCAAATAAAATAATTAACCATATATGTAAAAACTAGGGTGTTACATTGAAAAAGCTAAGTTTTGGCTTAAAAAGCTTTAAAAGTGATAATGATGGCATATTTGGAAAAGTGTAGAAGGCAAGTGTTTTGAAACGGCAGTACATATTTTAAGCAAGTTTAAAACCTCAAATGAATCACCTTTGTGAAAACTAAGTTTTATTATTTAAAGATTTTATTGAAGAATTTCCCATTTGAAAGGATTTCTGAAAATCAAAAGTGATTCAACAGTGTTAAAAGTGGTGTGGAACTTAGAAACCGAGACATCGGTGTACTAAGGTTCTGTGTTGTGATGGACTCGGTCATTTGGACTTTAAGGGCCTGTACCGTATACATGAGGTATACCGTGTTGAAACATTGAAGATGTTTTCTAGTACAACGAACCTAAGACTGGTGCACCGGTCGAGAGGTGTCGTGATTGAGCACTCGGACAGTGAGGTCCTGTGTTGTGATGAAAGTTTTAAAGATGTTTTAAAACTATCTGGGTCGTAAGCCATTTTGAGCTTCTGCAAAGAAAGATTAAACACAAGAAAAGATAAAAACAAAAGTGTTTTGCATGCATTTGGCAGACGTGCCTGCGATTGAGGTTTAATGCATTAATTACCAGCGGCGAAAGGTAATTTCGTTATGCATTTTTCTCATGTGCCTAGGGAGGACATGGAGACCCCATCTTACTTGCTATTGGTGCCCTGAGTGTGGACATTAGCATTGTTTAATGGTCTTGTGTACCTGGCCTTGTGTGCCTGTGTGGATGGGAAGAGGTTGTGCACCTATTGGCAGTGTGCCCAGTTAGCCGTGGTGGCTATGGAGCCTGGTCAACTCATTATATGTTGGGATATCTCATGAGATTAGGACGAAAATTAGATGATGAATATGAAGTGTCATGCATAATTTTTAAACGATGATGTTTAGGGTGTTGAACCCATTGATAGACTATTAGATTATAAATGCTTGTGTGATAAATGTATATGGGTTATGTGGTGTCGTGCATTTAGTTATTGCGTTAAATCTATATATTGGCGTCTCGCCCTTACACACATATCACGTTTCTTCTGGTTCGCTATTGTACCCTGGGTACTTTAACACAGATGGTGCAGAGGAGTCTTTCTAAGCCACTCAGAGACTTAGATCTAGTTGCTTGATGAGGTATTAATTGTGGAATGATCACGTGAGTTTTCCTCAGGAATAACTTCTAGAATGACCAGCTTAGAGTTTGAGACTTAGATTATTTTGATAAGTATGTATGAGTATGGCTCAGAGAGCCCTTATTTTAAAATGGAATGTTTATGGCTCAGAGAGCCTTTATTTTAAAATGGAATGTTTATGGCTCGAAGAGCATATCTTTTGAATAAAAACCTAAGCTATTTCTTTTTGGTCTTGTAAAGCTTATTGTTATAACTATTTTTCTTTAGCATATTACTGCCTGGTTGTATTTGGTGTAACTGAAATTCTGGAAAGAAAATGTAATTATTTTAGTAGGTGTTCTTTTACCGGGGATGACCGAATTACGGAGGAGACTCTGTCGAAATTTTCGTAAAAATACTAGCTTTTATTCAAGTAAATTCTTTAAATGAAATAGGCTTGTCAGGCTATGATAGTAAGCCTGTGTGCCGATCAAGGCTTAGGAGTTGTGACAAAATTTTTATACCCAATTTCAGACACTTATGTACTTATATAAATTATTTTTCGAAAGCACCAACAAATTATCTTTTAATTTTATTTTCGCACGTGTTATGCAGTAATGCCCAGGGGGGGGGGTTACAAGGTGGTATCAGAGCTGGTCGAGTCTTTCGGGATCTTTGGGAAATAGGTCTGTTAAGTTTTTGTTGTGTGATCTCTGGTTGGTTCTTGTTTGAATTGTTTCTTGTTGAAGCAATGTGTGTTGACGCACAAGTATATGTTTTCTTGATGGTTTTCCAAGGGGCTTTACGTCCTGGGAGACCTTAGATCTTGAATGTTACTTGGGTTCGAATATGACATTCGATTATCCTTGTGAATCGTGTCAGACATTTGAAACAAGGTGGTTGTGTATAGGGTTTTTCCGGGAGTGTTCCCTGGAAATATTCTAGGTTTATGGTTAGTAAAGGACATTGATTTTTGATTGATCTAGTTTCTGGATTCGGTCAGATCTCTGTCTCTTTGTGTAGGATGTTGCCTAAAAAGTTGAAACGAGTTGGACGACTCGATTCAACTGAAATATCGGTGGTTTGAACCGTTTGTTAGACCGAGTGTTTTCCTTGTGAAGCACCAACGTTGTGTGGAGGCTCGTGTCACCGTCTAGATTTCTGACGACTAGGTAAAAGGACAAATTATGAACAAGTATTCTCTGACTTGCGTAGTTGATTTGGTAAATAAATTGCGAGGAGTTGTCATTTACTCAAAGATCGACTTGAAGATGAGTTATTACCAGATTGGAGTGATGACTTATCTAAGATTTTGCATCGTCAACTCAGTTTATGAAGAAAGATCAACTCTTTGCATGTTTGATCGATTGATTAAGTTGTCCGGGATCATACCCAATTCAAGGTGGTCATACTAAGCTTGGCTAGAAAGACGTGTATGTTGGTTGGAACCAAGACGAATCGAGTGGATTTTCGATCTTGGGTGAGTGTCTTGTCATTAAGGAACTCTTCACTGTACCCTTTGATTCTCTTGTGTTTGTCAGTTGACATTTATTTCTCAAATCCTATGATTGTATTAGATAATCACAACGGTGAAGTTGGTATGTGTCAGACATATTTTCTGATTTTAATTTGCAGTCTGTCAGGACTCGTGAATTAGTTATGCTAATTCATAAATTTCTAGTTATTCATTTCTTTGTTTGTGAGAAGTCATACTCACACTTCTAAATGATCCTCGATGTATTAGACATTTGAGTGAATTGAATTAACGGAATCCATTGGTCGGGATACTTTCACATTTTGTTGAGAGAAGTGGTTATGACTATTTCTTGAGTTATAACCCAGATAATTTCGTGATAGCAGAAGTCATCATTTTGTAAATTCCTTGTACTCAAAATAAGAACGAATCCTCTTTGGATTAGACATTATTCACCCTTTGATTCCTTAAATCAATTGGAAAATTCTTGTGGAAGAATGAACTTTATTAGATTCATGTTTGTAAATGTGTATTGATCATGCATTTTTACACCCACGAACCTGATGGAATGATCTTTTTCCATACTGGATGTTCCTGTATCCTTCAAATTAATGAAATTCTTTCCTAGGCATATATGAAAGTGAAATCCAGAAAAATTTCTTTTCTTGAGAAATTCTTTTATGATTACCAAGGTCTTGTCTTATTGCGGTTCGAAAGTACTTGTCGTAATTGATCATCTTAGTTCTATGTATTCTCCAAATGTCGTCGATGTGTGACCTATCTCCTCAATCATGAGTTGGATATCTCCACATCAAGATGTCAGAGTTAGTGGAGTACAGTGAAAAAGGGATAGTTTAACAATTAAGACCTTCCTTATTAAGATATTGGCATTCCTTGAATCTTGCTATGAGTTTGCTGAAGACCTACACGAGTCTTATTTAAATGCAAGTGATCGTGGATCAACTGGTGAAGTCTACACCCTTCTTGCAAGTCAAGATCCACTATGCAGAGTTAGTGAACCGAATAATGTATCAGAGGATTGTTCAGACTTCATGGAGTATCTTAAGTGTTGTTTCAGATGAAAAGCGAAAGTTTATAAACGTGTGTCGGTTAAGTTTGCTTTAAGTGTGGAGGACTAAGTTGAGGCTAAGTCCAACCGATCATCCTTAGCGGGATGGATACGTAATGAGATGACCTATCCTTAGCGGGTTAGTTGGGAGATAGTGTGGTACCTAAATTTTTGTCATCTCTAGGGTAGAACAAACCAGAGTTGATAGGAGCTTTGTTAAGGTATCGGTGTGAATGGTACTATGAGGACCCTTAAGTTCAACATCATTGAGTGAGATGCTTACAATGGACCTTATCGCGATCGAGGCAGATATATCATTAAAGGAATTTAGTGTAGTGATCAACGTTTATGGTTAATGTTGACTTAGTGAGTCCGAGGATTAACGGAAAAATATATATGGTAGTTTTCCTTAAGCTGAACGGAATTAGTAAAGAGGAGTTCTTGAGTGAAACTAAGTTGTTAGAAAAGTTTAAGAATTATGATTTTGGATAATTCAAACTGAAGTGATTCCTTTTGGTTGTAGTTGCATGAAGGAGTGTAATCGTATTCTTTAAGATTGAAATGAATGATTATGATATAATTTGAAGTGGTGGAATATGTTCAAAGGAAACTAAGACAACAATTGTATACTTTGAGTTGAAGGTTGATGTATGATGGGGTAAAAGTTAGTGTTGAACTTGATGTTCGTCGTGAGGATAAGGTGTTGAAGAAGTTTTGCTAGCAGACAAATTTTGAGGCAAGAAGTGATTAAGTTTTGATTGTGTCTTTCGAGTGTAATAAACTATGGCGAAATGTTTATAATCTTTGAGGTCTTATTCTGGTAAATATGTAGTTGATGATCCATAGTGGAAACTGGACATTTTAAATTCAAGATTGCCATTGGGGAGTGTCCACCCAAATTTCTTGGCTTTGTTTTGGTGCAGCTCTTAGGGGTAATGGCCTTAGACAAAATCTGTTTTATAAACTCTTTTCTCGGCTGCAGATATTTAAGATAAGGGCAGATAGGATACAAGCACTTCCTTGCATAAGTGATAGAGCTATGTTTTTAGATGGAGGAATTGTTAGAAGTTGTGTATTTTCCTTGGACAATAGGGTAGATGTGCATGGGAAATTTCTTAAACCAGGGATACTAACGGGGCTTGAGAACCAAATTGAAAATGAGAGGCAAATGAAGGATATGAAATCGAAGTAGGCAAAAGATTCGAGAGGAATTAAGAAGAGAACGGACTATGTTGGATGTGGTAAGATTCAATTTCAATAAGATTGAATTTCTTAGGTTCTTGGCGTAAAGTTTATCATGTGCAACTCAGGAAAGTTATGATGTTTTGATTGGAGACTTGAAAAGTGTGAATTTGATATGACTAGAAGAGTAGACTAAGCCCAAATGGACTAAGATTATGATTGCATCTCTTGAGTAGAAGGTTAATTGATGTTATGGTAAAGTTAGTGTTGGTTTTGATGTTAGCTGTGAAAGTTAGATATTGGAGAAAGTTTTTCTAATGGATCTATATTGAGAAGTGAAGAGATTAAGCGTTGATTTTGTTCTTTAAAGTATAATAGAATAAGGTGAAATATCTAAGGTAGTGGGGATAATGTGGTAGTAAAAAGCCTCGAGGATAAATAGAATGGCATAAGAATCGATCCTGTTATAGAGTTATCGATGAAAGGAATGAAGCGATGACAATACAAAGTAAGATTTTAGGGTTAAGGTGTGATTACAAAATCCTGTTTAGTTTTGAGCTACGAAATTTCGATGACGAAATTTTTTAAGAGGGGTAGTAATGTAACACCCTAGTTTTTACATATATGGTTAATTATTTTATTTGGATGTTTATGTTCCTTTTGTTATGTGGTTTAGTTTGAGTAATTAAATTACTCTATTCAAATTATTTTATTGGGTGCGTTAGCACTGACTTATTTCAGTGAATGCACGTTTACTAGACAATAATTTACGTTATTGTCACTATTATACCAGTACATAATAATATTTTAAATAATATGATTAAGAGAAAAGCATTTTCATATTCTCATTCTATTTAATTTTAGAGTTAAAAATATTTTGGTTTGACATTTATCGGAGATTAAATTTTGGACTGAGTATTTTCTTAGTTGATCAGTTCAATTATTAATCTTTACTCTAATTTGAATTTTGAAAGCATATATTTATCAACCTTTATTTTTAGATTCCAAAATGTAAAAACATGTTTATTTTAGGCCTAATATTTATCACTCATTTTGTACCTATTACTAAATAATTGGTTTAAAACTTAACATTCTCATTTTCTTTTCTCTCTCTCACTCGACACCTTCCCCCTCACTTTCTTCTTTTCTTCTCTGCTTCTTCTTCTTTCTTTCTTTCTTCTTTCTCTTTTCTTCTTCCTCCTCTCAACCTCATCTCCTCCTTCCTCTCACCATAGCAGCACCGCCTGGAAGCTAGTCGGAGCCGCGCGACCACCACGTTCGGTTTGAGCTCAGCCCGTACCTCAGTCCCACACTCGCGTCCCTACTCACGCGAACGCGCCATCCTCCTCCGTGAAAACGCCTTTGGGTTGTTGTCCATGGTGGTTCCACCATTCTCCTAGTGTTTTGAGCTCTCTTCTTCCTTTCTATGAAGCTTAGCCTCACTCTATGAATCATGGTTGTTGTAGGGGAGTGTTCCACCGCCACTGCCACTTCGCCGGAGTTGCGTGACGCCGCCGCCGTACCCATGGCTGGTCACCGCGTCCTCTGCCTTCAAGCTTGGGTGAGTCAAAAACCCTCTCTTGTGTCTCAGATTCAAAACCCCCAAATCTGATTTTGAAACCCTAACCCTAGCTCCTTGATTTCATGTTGTAATATGAAATTAAACTATGTTTTTATGCAATTGGGACTATAAATTAGTGTTTTATTTAAACTAATTTTGTTATCCTTTGATCAAATGAGTTTTCCCCAAATTGTGTTTAGGAACCCTAAACCCCAATTTGATTTTATTTGAATTTGGTTATGTTTTTGTGAAATTAATTATGATTTGGTACAATTAGGACTCTTAATTGATGATTCCCAAGTTCTTTTTCATGATCTTTTAATCAAAACAAAGTTTCCTTAAAGGGTATTGTGAAGCATAAGCTTCAAACATGTTTTTCTTTGAAAATAACCTTGTTTGATAATAAGATAAAGTGTTTAGATCAAATTAGAATGTGTTTTTGATCATGTGTAATTGATTTCTTGATTTCTGGTTGTTGCGCGTTGTTGGATTCCCTCTCGGAGACGTTTGATACGGCTATGCTTGCTTGATGAAGTAGATATGAGCTAACGTGAGCATTAGGACGAGGATCCTTTACTTGTCTTCAAAGGTAAGGGGAGCTTTCCTGATGGATTTTTCTCAATAACCATTTGCTTGTAGTGTAGTCTGGATAAGTTATGTGGTTGTGGTTATCTGTTTATGTGGTTTATGTTGTGTTGTTTATCTGAGTATCGGTGTTTGATCTGCTTTTGAATTATTTGATTATCTGTAGTTGTATATTATATTGCTATGATGCATGATCTGCCTGGTGACATATTTCTGATAACTGTTGTTAAATGTTGTTTGTGAGTGTTGTTTGAGAAGCTTGACAGTGGTCAGTGCACAACCGATTAATCAGATAAAAGCTTTAATAAGCTGTGTAAATTATATTCAACGTTTTATGGGAAATGTTGGAATATAATAGTGGTGGAAAATATTATTTTGGAAAAATAACGAGTTTTGAGAAATATTATTATTTTTGAAGATTTATTAGTGTAAAAGTAATTTATGAGTCACAATGAGAGCGAAATCGTGAAAATGTTTCCGTACTGCTAATTTTTATGTAAGAAAGTTTGCAATATTATACAAAGTTACTTTATGAAATTAATTGTTGAAAAGAAGTTAATGATGATTTTAGAAAATTGTTTAAGGGGAAAAAGCTAAGTTTTGGCTTAAAAAGCTTTAAAAGTGATAATTGATGGCATATTTGGAAAAGTGTAGAAGGCAAGTGTTTTGAAACGGCAGTACATATTTTAAGTATGTCTAAAACCTCAAGTGACTCACCTTTGTGAAAACTAAGTTTTATTATTTAAAGGCTTTATTGAAGAATTTCCCATTTGAAAGGATTTCTGAAAATCAAAAGTGATTCAACAGTGTTAAAAGTGGTGTGGAACTTAGTAACCGAGACGTCGGTGTACTAAGGTTCTATGTTATGATGGACTCGGTCATTTGGGCTTTGAGGGCCTGTACCGTATACATGAGGTATACCGTGTTGAAACATTGAAGATGTTTTCTAGTACCACGAACCTAAGACTGGTGCACCGGTCGAGAGGTGTCGTGATTGAGCACTCGGACAGTGAGGTCTTCTGTTGTGATGAAAGTTTTAAAGATGTTTTAAAACTATGTGGGTCGTAAGCCATTTTGAGCTTCGGCAAAGAAAGATTAAACACAAAGAAAAGATAAAAACAAAAGTGTTTTGCATGCATTTGGCAGACGTGCCTGCGATTGAGGTTTAATGCATTAATTACCAGCGGCGAAAGGTAATTCTGTTATGCATTTTTCTCATGTGCCGAGGGAGGACATGGAGACCCCATCTTACTTGCTATTGGTGCCCTGAGTGTGGACATTAGCAATGTTTAATGGTATTGTGTACCTGGCCTTGTGTGCCTGTGTGGATGGGAAGAGGTTGTGCACCTATTGGCAGTGTGCCAAGTTAGCCGTGGTGGCTATGGAGCCTGATCATCTCATTATATGTTGGGATATCTCATGAGATTAGGACGAAAATTAGATGATGAATATGAAGTGTCATGCATAATTTTTAAACGATGATGTTTGGGGTGTTGAACCCATTGATAGACTATTAGCTTATAAATGCTTGTGTGATAAATGTATATGTGTTATGTGGTGTCGTGCATTTAGTTATTGCGTTAAATCTATATATTGACGTCTCACCCTTACACACATATCAGGTTTCTTCTAGTTCGCTATTGTACCCTGGGTACTTTAACACAGATGGTGCAGAGGAGTCTTTCTAAGTCACTCAGAGACTTGGATCTAGTTGCTTGATGAGGTATTAATTGTGGAATGATCACGTGAGTTTTCCTCAGGAATAACTTCTAGAATGACCAGCTTAGGGTTTGAGACTTAGATTATTTTGATAAGTATGTATGAGTATGGCTCAGAGAGCCTTTATTTTAAAATGGAATGTTTATGGCTCAGAGAGCCTTTATTTTAAAATGGAATGTTTATGGCTCGGAGAGCATATCTTTTGAATAAAAACCTAAGCTATTTCTTTTTGGTCTTGTAAAGCTTATTGTTATAACTATTTTTCTTTAGCATATTACTGCCTGGTTGTATTTGGTGTAACTGGAATTCTGGAATGAAAATGTAATTATTTTAGTAGGTGTTCTTTTACCGGGGATGTCCGAATTACAGAGGAGACTCTGTGGAAATTTTCGTAAAAATACTAGCTTTTATTCAAGTAAATTCTTTAAATGAAATAGGCTTGCCAGGCTATGATAGTAAGTCTGTGTGCCGATCAAGGCTTAGGAGTTGTGACAAAATTTTTATACCCAATTTCAGACACTTATGTACTTATATAAATTATTTTCCGAAAGCACCAGCAAATTATCTTTTAATTTTATTTTCGCACGTGTTATGCAGTAATGCCCAAGGGGGGGTGTTACACCATTTAATTTCAAAAATACCACCACATTTTTTTAAATCGGTTTAAAAGTAACCGATCTAAAAACCTATCGCAGAATCTATATTTTGCACAGTGTCAAGGAGTTTTATTTTTATTCGACTAATGTGATTCTCTGTTTTGTTGTGCGCCATATATATGATATGATATGTTTATATAAAGAGAAAATGGAACAAGAAATGCATCGTACACAAAGGAGAATTGATGATATGCTTATATATTATATGTATCCAAGAATATTACTAGATGGGGAATAAGTTATGTGTGTGTGTGTGTATTGTTGGATAATTTCAAGAACATGATTGTGCCTAATAACATGTTTCTAACCCAAATAACAAAAAAAATCAAAAGCATAGCACAATCCCAAATCAATATATGAACCCGTACCAATTCATGATGAGAACCAAATGCGGAAACTTGCCTGGATTTGCCATCGGGAAACGATGAATGTGATGAGATTGACCGCGGGTTTGCGATCTTCCAAATGCAGAGAGCCTTTTTTCTATAACTCTGTAAATGGGGACCATAAACCCTTTTGTAACTTCTGGTAGTTATTAGGTTTAATAATACTAAGTTGGCCCCTCATCAAATTAGAATATTACTTATGGTATCTACACAATAATCTTTCATGACAATTATACTCTTAGCCATAAACTTTATCTTAAATAAACTACTTTAATTTTGTCTAATTAAATAATGCCCCTAACACATTTAAAAATTACATATGTGACCCAAAAAATTCTAAAAATCTCCCACTGGTTTCATATGTATCATTATAAATGTGTTAGACTTTATGAGCTCAAAATGTGCCATTATAAACCTTAGGCATATCACTATCTTGTCCATTATATCAATATATAGAACCAAAGTAGTTTTTGATATATCAACTATAACTTAACCCATCAATGATTACCAATATTAACATAGTTAAATGACATAGATTAATCATGAAATGTGTAGCATGAAAATCACATGAAGGTGGCCTGTACATGTCAATTTTAAACTGTTCCTACTTTACTTTAGTGAGATCATTCAATAACCTTATTCTACAAAGTGAAATAAACCGAATATCAAACTTTATATCTGATCAGAAAAATATCCAAATACAAAAGTATGCATAAATAATACCAAACATAAAGCATAATTTGCATCAATGACTGACTCCCACTAAACTAAAAAATCCTCATACTCTAAGACACCCATATAAGAAGTGTGCTCATGAAAGACCTTGGGTGGAACACCTTTCGTAAAAGATCCACTATCATAGAGTTTGTCCCTAAGTGTTCTATAGACATTTTGTACCCTTTCCTTAACAACTAGGAACTTGACGTGAATGTGTTTTGACTTGGTTGAGCTGCTATTGTTATTGGAATATAAGACGAATGATTTATTGTCACAGTATAACTTAAGTGGTCTTTCAATTCCTTCCACAATTTGCAGCCTAGTGACAAAGTTCCTCATCCAAATCCCATGATTAGATGCCTCATAACATGCTACAAACTCTGCCGCCATGGTGGATGAAGCAATAAGAGTTTGCTTGGCACTGCACCAAGAAACCGCACCACATGCCAATAGACAGATATAGCCCGAAGTGAATCTCCTACTATCTTGGCATCCAGGAAAATTGGATTCAGAATACCCAGTAATCTCCCAATGGTCTGACCTCCTATATGTGAGCATATATCCTTTGTTCTCTTTAGATACCACATAACCCTTTTGGCTACTTTCCAATGATCCATTCCTGGATTGCTTAAATATCTTCCTAACACTCCAACAATGCATGTTATATCTGGACGCATACATACTCGAGAATAAATTAGACTCCCCACAACCAATGTATAGGGAATCTCATGCATTTCTTGAATTTCCAAATTTCCTTTTGGGCACTGACTGAGACTAAACTTGTCTCCCTTAGCAACTGGAGTATCCTTTGGTTTACATTCCTGCATGTCATATCTTTTAAGTACCTTATCGATATAGCTCCTTTGTGACAATTCAAGAATACCCCAAGATCGGTCCCGGTGTATCTGGATTCTTAATAAAAAAGAGGCATCACCAAGATTTTTCATCTTGAAATTTCTTGATAGAAATTTATTGGTTTTGTGCAACATGCCTATATTATTAGTGGGAAGCAGTGTGTTATCAACATACAAGACCAAGAAAATGTACTTGTTCCCACTAAACTTGTGATACACACAAACATCAACAACATTCATCTCGACATCAAATCAAAGAATTACTTGATGAAATTTGTAGTACCATTAACGAGATGCCTGTTTTATCCCATAAATGGATTTTGTCAATTTACAATTTATCTTCTTTGGGTCTCCCGACACAAAGTTTTCTGGTTGCACCATATAAATTGTCGCATCAATATTTCCATTGAGAAACGCCGTCTTGACATCCATCTGGTGGAGCTTCAGATCGTAATGTGCAATAAGAGCCATGATTGTCCTAAAAGAGTCTTTCGAAGAAACCGGAGAGAAAGTGTAACACCCCAAAATTTCACCCTGATTTTCACCTAAGGGTATATGTTACTATGAATGCATAAATGTTATTATTGTTGTCATTATTATTAATAATAATATTATTATTACTGTTATCGTTATTATTATTATTATTATTATTATTATTATTATTAATATAATTTATAATGTAATTATTTATATTGTTATAGTATTTTTATAAATGTGTGTGTGTGTGTATGCATGTATTATTACATATGATAATATGTTTACCTATGTTGTTGTGAAAATGATACAAATATGTATGTGTTAATATATATTATATTTTTATTAATATGTGTGACCATGAATGTTATTTTGTAATTTGGTCAAAGTGTTGATGTTGTTGAACTTTGATGCTTATCGGTCAAGGTTGTTAAACCATTGTTAATGGAGGTGGTTGGTTATGACTGATTGTATGTTGGCATTACATGCATTCATGCATGAAGTTGTTAGTTGAAGAAGTTACAATGATAGGCGAACTGACCACCCGTGGTGATACATTCGAGAGTTAGGTAGGTCTAGGCCCTTCGTGGTGATTCACCCGAGAGTAAGGTGAATTGGCTATCCAAGGGAACACCCATGGTTTGATGGACTGCCGACGTTGGTTCTTGTTCACCAGTGTGGATATATAACTCCAAAGTCGTCTTCCTGAGTTAGTTTGGAACTACATTGCATATGGAGTAGTGGAGTAACATTGCTTCGCATAATATTCTTTAATTGAATTTTATATGTTAAATACTGTCATGCTATAGTTTGATATGTTGTGTGAACATCTTGCTCCCTAATCCATTACTGTTTAGATTTATACGTATGATTTCTTACTCCCTATTGTTGTTCCTTTGCATGTACCATGGTTTATACAGAGGATGGTGAGCAACCTGTTAAGGAGTGATCCCGAGGAGATTGCTTGCTTGTAGTTTAGGATTTTATGCTTAGTTGTTTCTGATATATTAATGGTAATAGTTACTAGCTCTGATATGTGACATCGGGATTTGGGTTTTTGTTTATTTATGTTTTTCCGTAATTGTACGTTATCTTTTATTTCCTTCTTTGACTTAATTCGAGTTTTATGATGTGATATCTCAACTATGTTTTGTGAAAATATTTTCAACCATCCATGTTTTTATTCCTAAAAAAAACATAATCTTTTTTATCTACTATTTATATAATACACGTTTCGGGGTAGAGGGTGTCACGGAAAGTCTCTTTAAAGTCAATCCTTTCCTTTTGAGTATAATCCTTAGCCGCAAGACGAGCCTTATACCTCTCCAAATTACTTTTGGAATCCCATTTGGTCTTAAATATCCATATGCAACCAATGGGCTTCACACCTTCTGGTAGTGGGACAAGTTCTGAAACTTATTGTCTTGCATGAACTTATACTCCTCATTCATCGCTTCAATCCACTTTTCCAAATTGGAATCTTGAATGGCTTGACGCAAGTTGATTGAAACTTCTTCCATCATACCATCATTTTCCTCATGTTCCTGGAGAAATACCATGTAATCATTTGGAATAGCACTTCTCCTTTTTCTAGTGGATCGTCGCAAAGGTATTGGCTCTTGAAGCACTGGTTTTTGAGGATCTTGAGTTTGTTCATTATGAACAACTAATTCCTCTTGAATGGGAGATTGAACAACAATGTATTGTAGAGGTTCCAAACTTGCTTTATCAAAATAATTATATGAATCGGTTCTGGAATTGAAACCAAAACATCTTCCAAGACAAAGTCTCTGACCTTATTTCTCCACTCAAACTCAATATCCTCAAAGAACATGGAGGTTCCCGTCTCAAAAATTATCTTTAATTTAGGATCATAAAATTTATATCCCCTAGATCGTTTAATAAAGTAGCTACTCCCTGTTCGGGATTCCAATTTCTCTTCATTTGATCTATAAGGCCTAGCCTCAGATGGCCATCCCCATACATGAAAGTTCTTTCAACCAGGCTTTCGGCCTGTTCAAAGGTCATAAGGTGTTTTGGTAGCTGCCTTAGTTGGCACTTTGTTTAGAACGTAAGTTGCACTCTTTATTGCCTATCCCGGAATGACTCTGGTAAGGTACAATGACAAATCATGCTCCTCATTCCTTAAGAGTTTGGTTTTGTCTTTCAGCTACACTATTCATGCTAGGTGACCCCATATGGTGTATTGTGGAACAATCCCTCATTCCTCTAGGTACTTGGCAAAAGGCCTCGGACGTTGTTCACCTAAATCGTCATATTTGCCGTAATATTCACAACCACAGTCAGATTTGACACTCCTAATTCTTTTGTTGATTAGATTCTCAACTTCCACCTTAAATGATTTGAACACGTCCAAAATTACTATAAGTTGGCCTTAGAATAGAACAAAGTAAGAAACATACCCTTCATTGCACGCCAAGCATGATATTTGGTACATTTCTTCCTCACATGCACAGTCATACCATTTTTGGGATCGTCAACTTTCTTTCTTTCGCCCTTATCTTTAGACGTTCTTGCCAAATGAGTACATTTTGTATTTTATTGCTTTAACAATTCATTTTCTTCACACAGTATGAAATGAGCTCATTAAGAGACCATTTCTCCTTTTGACAGTTATAAGATGTCTTAAACAGACTAAATCGTGAAGGAAAATAAATGCCAAATGTATGAGGAACTCTATCAACAGATCAAGCTTTAGCCCTTAAGTTTTTACGCAATATATGACATCTCCTTAATGTACTCCCTTACATTTCCATTGCTCTGATATTTCATGGAAATCACGTTCTGAAGAAGAGTACTTGTTTCCGCCTTATCTGCTTTTGCAAAGTGCTTTTCAATTTCAAAGAAGGAAATATTTGGCACTTTTTATCTCTCAAGAGATACCACCCCTAACTACCTCTGAAATGTCATGCTTAATGATCATGAGACTCATGCGATTGGAGAGGTCCCACTTCTCATAATCTTTCCTCTCTTCAAAGGTACTTGAGTCCGTAGGAGAAAGGGGTCGTTGTAACACCCCCCTTGAGCATTACTATGTGAACATGTGCGGAAATAAATTAAAAAGAATTTTGCTGGTTGCTTTCGGAAAATTGATTTATTTAGAGTTAGAAAATTTGGGTGTAAAACAATTTCTCCTGAATACTTCGAGTATAACGTGCATAACACAATAATAATTGTCATCTTATTCACAACATAATTTCAACCATTTAAAGGTTTTCAAAATACCTACACAGACTTTCTCAAAACATACCACCCAACAAAATTTAAAATATCCTAAGCTGGTCGCTCTCAAGACGCTCACTGATAAGACCTCGTGATCATCCCTATGATCACGCATCTCTTCCCGCAATCCAGACTTAAGTCTCTAAGTGACTTAAGGAACTCTTCTGCAACATCTGCACTAGTGTACCCAAAAACTTGATGGGCTCCGGCAACTGTACCGGATCGAAGCAAGTAATAATAAAAGGGTGAGAAATCGAGTATCGAACTCAGGGATTGGGAAACCAAGTACCACTTCACAAATTAAACAACTATTTTAGACTAAGAAGTAAGTGTGAAGAGATTTCAAGAAAAAAAATCAAGTATTTTTGGGTTTTTAAATATAAGAAGATAGCTTCCAAGATTTGGACAACCACAATGACCAATTATGAATCCTAATTGACTACCCCTTTATTAATATCTAACTCAATTGAAGACGAATCATCCTAACTTAGTTAATGTTCCCTCTCGAGATACAAGAACCGTGATCAATTAAACCAAATCCTACTCTCGTGGTAATTGTATTTAAATTGAACCCATTACAATTTATGATAATTCAATGGTACCCTCGATGGACCACTTTTAACTCTCGTTATTTAAGTCCTAAGTTCAATTCCTATGGATCCAATACCTAGGTTCACTTCTCAGTTCATCCCTAGAATATCTAAGTCATGGAAAAAGGTGATCAATCAATTTACATGGATGAAGCACAATAAGAACCAAATCAATGAGTCAAACATTAAAAAAAAGGGAAAAATCAAATATTCATCATAATAATATCAAAGGGCATTACCCAATCCTAGAAACAAAATAACTACTCAGTCATAAAATAAAGAACAAGAAGAAGAAAAGAATAGAAAAAACACAACAATGTTCCTGAAACGGCGCTGAGGATCATAGGCTCCTCACTCTTGCAATCCGTTGGCTCCCCGGCAACGGCGCCAAAAACTTGGTAGCGTGAATCCACAAGTGTATGGCTTCGTCATCAAGTAATAAAAAGATTGAACCCAAAGAGACCGTGATCTTAAACAACATTTAATTATTAAATTAATTAATCTAAACAAGAAAAAGATTTGGTTTTTGAAATAAGAATTAACTAACAAATCAAATATTTAAAACGTAATCAAACAGAATCACAAAGCAAATCAAATCTGGAGTTTTTCAACACTACAAAAACACAACTGTTTAGCGACCGTAATATTCGGTCGCTAAACAGTGTAAATCGGTCGCTATTTAATTTAACGACCGATTTAGCGACCGATTTAGGGTGGTGGCTAAATACCTGGTCGCTAAGGTTTTAGCGACCGAACTAATATTTCGGTCGCTAATTGGAGACCGAATTTTCAGTCGCTAAATAATAATAAACGGTTGCTATTAGGTTGGTCGCATTTTTTGGGTAACCATTTCTAGCGACCGATAATCGGTTTCTAGTTCGGTCGCTAATTTTGGTTCCTATTAACCTATATTAGCGACGGATTTTCGGTCGCTATACCTCATCTGTAAATGTTAAATAAAGTTTAGCGACCGAATTATTGGTTTCTAATTCGGTCGCTAAACTGGTTATTATTAAAAAAAATTAATTTTAATTTTTAAAATAAATTTTTGTTCCTGATTTTGTTTAAATGTTAGACAAATTACTAATAAAACACACCAAATTACTTATGAAATATACAATCATAAAAAATAATAAATATATATAAAAAGAAAATCCAAAATATCATACAAGAATCGTTTAAAGTCAATAATATGGAAAAAAAAAAATCAGTCATGATGAGGGGGACATGGAGGAATCCAATCATCCTCAGCGTTCGTACCACCGATTCTGCTAGCTGATCGTCCTCTGCAGTAGCAGCATCAGTAGCTAGCGGCGGAACTGGAGGAACGGCAGCAGGCGGCACAACCGTCAGAGCATCATCCTGAGCAACTGGAGTCTGGATCCTCATCTGCTCCAACACCAGCCCATGATGTCGGCCTTGCTCAATGCTACCTTGCATCAGCCGCCGTGTGCTCGAGTCAATCGTGCAATCTGGTTCTCCATCTGCTGCTCTCTGTCGCTCTTCTCCCGAAGCTCCGCGTTCAGCTGCATGATGGTGTCTTGCATTTGGTGGAACTGCTCCTGAGGGACGGTATCGGCGCAGGAAGGAGCAGGCGTGCCGGACGATGAAGCGATAAACTCGCCTCCTAGGAGTCCGAGGCCATACACATGCCCCTTCTTGTTCCTGCCCCCGACGACCTCCAAATAAATGGCATTATCGTCGACGGAGACAGGAGAGCAAGGCCCATCACCAGTCAAAGCCTCATCTTGTGACTGTGAGGCACGTGATATGACATCGTCCTTCTTCTCGTTGAGGCCCACCTACAAAGTATAGTTGAAGAGATTTAGTTAAAATTATATCTAATATTAACAAATCATTTATAATAAATTACAAGTAAACACTAAATTATTTTTTTGCTTACAGCATAGTTACGGGCCTTGTCGTTGACCCATGTCCCCGACTTCAACTTCTTCGTCCTCTCCACTAACTCCATAGCAGTCGGGGCCCGTTGTTTCTGTGCTTTCTGCACAGAAAAATATAATATTAAATTCATAAGAATATTTAAAAATGAAAACTAATTAATTAAATAGTTTATTAAGTCAAAAGTTTAATGTATTACCAGCTCGTCGTAGTGGGCGGCGGCTGATTTAGACCCACCGGTCCAAGCACATGCGCCACCATCAGAAGCTCGATTACGCCGAGCTGTGGCCTGGATCTCCTGGAACTTCTCAGTAGCCCAGTACTGGTCCAGCTGCCTCCTGATCTCAGGATCCACCCACCTCCCCTTATTCTGACCCTTCCTCATCTTGTTCGTCAGATTCTTCATGACCAGTGAGCCTTTATGCTCAAATATGTCCCTGACGAGAGCCTCTAAAGCTAAGTCCCACCTATACTCTTTCTGCAACTTACAGTTGTTAGGAAATTCGTGTGTACATATATATAATGTAAATTTAATTTAAATAACTTAATAAATTTTTACCTTAAACTCTAGAAACAACTGATCCCTATGGCCCAGTGAGATGGCCTTCCATGTAGGACATGGACCATCAAACTTGCGTCGCGGGATCTTCGATATCGAATCAGAAGGGCCCTTTGCGGGCAGAAAGCTGCAGCAAAATTAGAGCATTAATAAATGTTCTAAATAAATTTAAAAAACAAGTAAATAGAAATTAACGATACTTTATATATATTAAAAAATTAAATTAGCATACTCGTTATCCCCCCTGGGGATAAGAAGAATCCTCTTGTCGGATGGACCACGACTCTCCTGTCCCGATGATGATGATGGTCCTGTCATCGTAGGTGTGGATGATGAGGGTGCAGCCTGTGTCCCGACCACATGAGGCTGGGTGGGGGGGTGCAACTCCATCACCCTGAGGTGTCCCGTTCACACAGGTGCTGGTAGGGTGGTCTCGATCTGAAGGATGTGGGTCGGCCGGGGAAGGGACTCTCGCAGCACGACCTCCACGACGACCTCCACGACGACCTCCACGACGACCCCTACCTCTAGAGGAATCTGCCATCTGTGAAAAAAATGAAAAGATGATTACACAACAGTGTAAATAATACAAAAATAAATTACCTAATAAGTAGAATGACATTTACACAATGAATTATGACATAAATAAATTACCTAAGTAGAATCTCCGTCACTAAATTCACCCTCACTCTCATCAGTATCACTTGATCGGAATGTACCTTCGCTAGATGCGTCCAACTCGGATTGATCCATTAACTCTCTTTCAACTTCTTCCCCATTTCCGGAAATGTCCGCCAGAGAATTAACAATAATGTCCGGCTGCAAGTACACATCAATCTTACCTTTTGGATTAGACGGACCCTGAATTATGACTGTTAGGAACATAAACTCCCGCTTCATGCACATCCTCGGGGGAAGATTGTACGGAGTCAGGATAACCGGCCAACAAGAGTATGCTTTTCCAGACTGCCCAAAAGGATTAAATCAATCAGTAGATAACCCCAATCGGACATTGCGAGGGTCCTGCGAAAATGCCATATGAACCCTATCAAAATGCTTCCAAGCTTCTCCATCAGGTGGATGACACAAGATATCTTGCTCCCTCTCATGCTCACTATGCCACCTCATGTGAGCTGCAGTGGCCATCGAAGAGTACAATCTTGTAAGTCTTGGCACGAGCGGAAAATACCACATCATTTTTAGCGACCTCTTCTTCTCAATGCCCATCCAAGTGGTTGTCTTATACCGATCCGCACCACAAAATCGACAACATGTTATGCTTTCCACTGAATCATCCTTATAGTACAACATACATCCATTCGGGCAACAATCAATTTTCAAACACCCCAGACCCAAATTTTCCACAGACTTCTTAGCATGATAAAAACTAGTAGGCATACGATTGTCTTCTGGCAACGCCTTGGATATTGACCTGGTGAGGCGATTAAAACAACCTTCTTGCATATTGTAGTCATATTTGATACTCAACCATTCCATGCACATCGACAACTCCGTGTACTCCCGACATCCTTCCCACAATGGAGATCGTGGCAGACTCAAGCATATCATAGAATCTTTGAGCTTCGGGATTCGGATTCTCCTCTATGTATTGGGAACCCATTCCACCATCTTCTCCCCCATCTTCTTCTAGTACAACACCAACCGATGGTCCAGCATGATCCATTATCATCTGCTCGTATGGATTCAATTCATCCCTCCGGTCACCACTTCCATAGTACGAACCTTCAACCACAATCGGGTTTAAGTCAGGCAACGTCTCACCATGGTTACTCCACCAATAGTAATCAGGCATGAAGCCCTTCTCATAAAGATCGGCTACAACTCCATCCACGCTTTTGAAAGATTGACACTTGCATCTTTTGCAAGGACACCTCAATTGATCACCGCCCAGCCGTATAAATCTCTCCTCGCTAACAACAAACTCTATAAACTCACCCACTCCAACTCTATACTCTTCCATAAGACGTTTATTCCGATCCAACCTACGATACATCCATTTCCGATTCTCCGGAATATCCATTGCTGGCAATTAAATAGCCTGACCAATCCTACAATAACACTTATATATTACGGTGCATTCCAATAACTCCATCAATCTCGTTCTTATGACAAGGTATGAACCTATCCCATTCGAGAAGAAACCTTTGCCACACTCGGCTACTAATAGTTATTCCCATATTCAAATACCTTATACTTGACAAAATTTTGGCAGCATTTCCCATCGGTCTCCAAGTTACACGACTCGAGCACGGTCAGAATCACCGCGATCAAGTATGCACCAGGAGAACAAAAGGAAATGCATCAGACCGAGATTTTAACAAGTATATAAGGCATTTCAACATTGAAATGACTATTGTACGAGTGTGAAAAAGGTTTTTTTCCCAAACTATCCCACTTGGACAATTCAAGATTCAATACAATGAGCATGCATACCTTGATAAGTTACGCATGCTCATTAATATTGAATCTCAAATAGGAAACTAAGCCTTTCGTAAATTAATTATTACCTCTAACAGAAAATAAAACCATTAACCTATAAATATTGCAACATTGTTGAGCTTATATAAATTGCAGCGTAAATCAATACAAACTTAGATTAAATATTGTAGCAAACATCCTATTGAGCTCCGCTCTCCACTAACAAGTAGCACTTAATTGTCAAACACATGCATAATTTCTAAATTATCAAGACACACGACCAACATCCCGCCTTTCGGACAAGATCACATCCTATTGAGCTCCGCTCTCCACTAACAAACAACACATATTGACAAACACATGCATAAACATTAAATTATCAGCATACAATTAGACAAGATCACATCCTATTGAGCTCCGCTTTCCACTAACAAACAAATCACTATTCTATATATACAGAATCCAGTACAACTATTTATAAGACTAGAAACACATAAATTAATATAAAATAGAATCAACAATATACGGTTACAAATTTAGAACAACTTGCAACTTCCCTTCTTCCTTATACTCTCCTCCCCATCCCCTTTATTTTAGAAGAAGAGGAAACAAAGGGAGAAAAGTACTAAGGAACCTTTTCTCTCCCAAAACCTAATTCTTGGAAGATGCGGTAAGGGTTTAAATCTTAAATTACAAATTCCATTTGTTTGTGGTTTGTCATATTTGCATGTCTGAGAACTCAAAACAAAATGCAAAACACAAAATTTAAGCTTTAATCAGTGACAAAAACGTAACTATAATAAACTAAACTAAAAAAAAATAATGTTTCAAATGCTTTTTGACCGGAGCGCGTGGCTAGGAAGAGAGAAACAGTGACAGAGAGATATGCCTTCGAGTAAAATGAGGAAGAAGGAGGTTCTGTCGAATTTAGGGATTTCAAAGAAGAGAAGAGGAACTCTTTGAGCAGTAAGTCTCTTCAATGTGCAGCTAAGAGTGAAATTATATTATTAACATTTTTTTACTTAAAGTTGCTGCTTTAGAGATGGTAAGGAAGTTCTTCAAAAGCTGATGTCCATATGTATGGTGAGGCCTTCAGGCTCTACAAATCCTTTGTTATCCGCCTTTTAAATGAATTCAAAGGTACCTTTCAAGACTTTGGTTAATTAAAAGTATGCAGGTTTGTAATTCTACATTTCTGAACTTTTATCACAACGATATTTGCATGATGTTAATTTTCATGGAGAAAAACATACTATGTCATTTAAATCATTTCAATTAGAGTCAGTTTGATAAATCTCATATCTCAAAATTTCAAACCCGCCCACCCCCACCCCAAGTGTGTACCAAACTGACCTCGATAATGAATTATTCATGGCATCATTTTGAAGTTTTTGAAATTGGATTATGTTTACACCCAAAAAAAAACAAAAATAAATAAATCACAAGATATGGTCTATGTGTGCATTAAGGAGACATACCATAGAGCTATGTTATTTGTACATCACAATCTCTTGCATCTCCCTTTATACTCTTTCATAGGGAAAATGGACCCTTTTCTCATTAACTTAAGGTGTAAAAGGAGATGTTGGAGATTGTGATGAATGAATAACTTTAATGCATAACATGCGATACTTCCCCAACCCCCTTTAACCATTGTGGTTGAGGCTATAATTGATTGGAGTTTCTCTAATCTCTATTATGTTTGTGTGAAGTCTTTTTTGTTTTCATCCAAAGCTTAGCTATATTCATGAGACCAGATAGCTAATAAATCTTTTTGCTGCCAGGTCCTATCAAGATCATTGCTTGTCCTTTCAATTGCATCAACCTTTTTTGATCGATCGAGAATGTTGCAATGGAACGCCGATTGTATTACTAATTCACATGATTCAGTAGCATACTTAGAACCATCTCCTGTGCAGGATGATATGAATACAAGGGTATATGAATGCTCCTAATCTTCATGCTAAGGTTTATGTGTGTGCTTATTTAACCCCTTTATCTAGCTAAGAATAGTATAAAATATATTTATCCGACATTAATCTGTTGGGGGCATCGATAAATTTTGAAGTTTTCATTTAGCTATGCAAATAAGTGTTATACAACAACTAAACCAAAACTTGGTGCTACCCCAAGGTAACCAGATTTGTCATGCCACTCGAGTTTTTGTCTTTGGAACATTTTTGTAATAAAATTTGGATTAATTACAATCTCTGTTTTTGATATTTCATTTTACAATCATGATTGGCCTCATTCTGCAATCTGCAGTTTCCATTCAAAGAGAAAAAGATGAACCCTCAGAAAATTTTTGGACCCTCTTAGACATACCACCAGACCAGAATTTTTGGACACACTCACAAAGCAACCAAAACAGTAATCATCATTGTTGCAAAAAGAATTTCAGAGACTGTGAAATAACAATAAAACAGAGAATGAAGGGTGCAGGGGGATACATAGAAGGAAGGAGGGGGTACCTTTGCAGTGGTCCTTGCGGTTGTCCCTGTGGTGGCCGGAGCTCTACGGTGGTGGCACTGTTTCTGCGGAGGGAAAGACCAAAGATGAGAGGGTGGAAAAGGAAGAGAAGAAAGGAAGAGATGAGAGGTAAGAAGACTTACGTACTGTGAAACGGTGGTGGCCGTACTGGTGCGGTGGTGGCGGTTGTGGAGACGGACGACGGACTGGCGCGGTGGTGGAGGTAGGGAGCAGAGCTGAGAGAGGAAAAATGAAGAAGTGAGGAAGGAAATGGGAGATTTCGCGATTTAGGGATTTCGGTTTTAGCGACCGAAATAATTCGGTCGCTAAAATGGTTAGTTTGAATTTGAATTTATAATTTTAGTGACCGATTTAAATTTCGATCGCTAACACGTGCTATTTTATTTTTTTTACGCGCCGTTTAGCGACCGAATTAATATCGGTCGCAAATATAAATAAAGTTTACAGTATGAATTCATAAATTTAGCAACGGATTTCGAAATCGGTCGCTAATATAAATAAAGTTTGACCGTTGCATTTAATTTGGTCACCATTTCGGTAGCTAAAAATTCATCAATTTCTGACTTTTACTTTCCTTTGTTTAGTGACCGACATAGCGACCGATATCTCTGCTACGCTCTATTTCGGTCGCAGACTCAACTCTAACCAGTGTTTCATGTAGATCCTACAATCGGCCGCTATTTCGGTCGCAAATAGAAACCAAAAAATTCGGTCACTATTTTCGGTCGCTAAATGACCTTTTTTTTGTAGTGCAAATTAAAAGAGATTTCCAGGAATTGGGTTACCAACAAGACTGCTTATGCTACTAAATTGACTACCCCTCTTGTTAATTATCAAAATTGCTTTGAAGGTGAATTTATCCTAATAAAGTTAATGTTCCCTCTTGAGATACAAGAACCATGCCCAATTAAACCAACCCCTACTCTCGTGGTAATTGTATTTAAATTGGACCCATTGAGGGTTCATTGACAAAAAAACTTGATAGGCTCCGGCAACCATACCGGATCGAAAGGGTACAAAATGTCTATAGAACACTTAGGGACAAACTCTATGATAGTGGATCTTTTACGAAAGGTGTTCCACCCAAGGTCTTTCATGAGCACACTTCTTATATGGGTGTCTTAGAGTATGAGGATTTTTTAGTTTAGTGGGAGTCAGTCATTGATGCAAATTATGCTTTATGTTTGGTATTATTTATGCATACTTTTGTATTTGGATATTTTTCTGATCAGATATAAAGTTTGATATTCGGTTTATTTCACTTTGTAGAATAAGGTTATTGAATGATCTCACTAAAGTAAAGTAGGAACAGTTTAAAATTGACATGTACAGGCCACCTTCATGTGATTTTCATGCTACACATTTCATGATTAATCTATGTCATTTAACTATGTTAATATTGGTAATCATTGATGGGTTAAGTTATGGTTGATATATCAAAAACTGCTTTGGTTCTATATATTGATATAATGGACAAGATAGTGATATGCCTAAGGTTTATAATGGCACATTTTGAGCTCATAAAGTCTAACACATTTATAATGATACATATGAAACCAGTGGGAGATTTTTAGAATTTTTTGGGTCACATATGTAATTTTTAAATGTGTTAGGGGCATTATTTAATTAGACAAAATTAAAGTAGTTTATTTAAGAAAAAGTTTATGGCTAAGAGTATAATTGTCATGAAAGATTATTGTGTAGATACCATAAGTAATATTATAATTTGATGAGGGGCCAACTTAGTATTATTAAAACTAATAACTACCAGAAGTTACAAAAGGGTTTATGGTCCCCATTTACAGAGTTATAGAAAAAAGGCTCTCTGCATTTGGAAGATCGCAAACCCGCGGTCAATCTCATCACATTCATCGTTTCCCGATGGCAAATCCAGGTATGTTTCCGCATTTGGTTCTCATCATGAATTGGTACGGGTTCATATATTGATTTGGGATTGTGCTATGCTTTTGATTTTTTTTGTTATTTGGGTTAGAAACATGTTATTAGGCACAATCATGTTCTTGAAATTATCCAACAATACACACACACACACATAACTTATTCCCCATCTAGTAATATTCTTGGATACATATAATATATAAGCATATCATCAATTCTCCTCTGTGTACGATGCATTTCTTGTTCCATTTTATCTGTATATAAACATATCATATCATATACATGGCGCACAACAAAACAGAGAATCACATTAGTCGAATAAAAATAAAACTCCTTGACACTATGCAAAATATAGATTCTGCGATAGGTTTTTAGATCGGTTACTTTTAAACCGATTTAAAAAAATGTGGTGGTATTTTTGAAATTAAATGGTGTAACACCCCCCCTTGGGCATTACTGCATAACACGTGCGAAAATAAAATTAAAAGATAATTTGCTGGTGCTTTCGGAAAATAATTTATATAAGTACATAAGTGTCTGAAATTGGGTATAAAAATTTTGTCACAACTCCTAAGCCTTGATCGGCACACAGACTTACTATCATAGCCTGGCAAGCCTATTTCATTTAAAGAATTTACTTGAATAAAAGCTAGTATTTTTACGAAAATTTCCACAGAGTCTCCTCTGTAATTCGGACATCCCCGGTAAAAGAACACCTACTAAAATAATTACATTTTCATTCCAGAATTCCAGTTACACCAAATACAACCAGGCAGTAATATGCAAAAGAAAAATAGTTATAACAATAAGCTTTACAAGACCAAAAAGAAATAGCTTAGGTTTTTATTCAAAAGATATGCTCTCCGAGCCATAAACATTCCATTTTAAAATAAAGGCTCTCTGAGCCATAAACATTCCATTTTAAAATAAAGGCTCTCCGAGCCATACTCATACATACTTATCAAAATAATCTAAGTCACAAACCCTAAGTTTGGTCATTCTAGAAGTTATTCCTGAGGAAAACTCACGTGATCATTCCACAATTAATACCCCATCAAGCAACTAGATCCAAGTCTCTGAGTGACTTAGAAAGACTCCTCTGCACCATCTGTGTTAAAGTACCCAGGGTACAATAGCGAACCAGAAGAAACCTGATATGTGTGTAAGGGTGAGACGTCAATATATAGATTTAACGCAATAACTAAATGCACGACACCACATAACACATATACATTTATCACACAAGCATTTATAAGCTAATAGTCTATCAATGGGTTCAACACCCCAAACATCATCGTTTAAAAATTATGCATGACACTTCATATTCATCATCTAATTTTCGTCCTAATCTCATGAGATATCCCAACATATAATGAGATGATCAGGCTCCATAGCCACCACGGCTAACTTGGCACACTGCCAATAGGTGCACAACCTCTTCCCATCCACACAGGCACACAAGGCCAGGTACACAAGACCATTAAACATTGCTAATGTCCACACTCAGGGCACCAATAGCAAGTAAGATGGGGTCTCCATGTCCTCCCTAGGCACATGAGAAAAATGCATAACAGAATTACCTTTCGCCGCTGGTAATTAATGCATTAAACCTCAATCGCAGGCACGTCTGCCAAATGCATGCAAAACACTTTTGTTTTTATCTTTTCTTTGTGTTTAATCTTTCTTTGCCGAAGCTCAAAATGGCTTACGACCCACATAGTTTTAAAACAACTTTAAAACTTTCATCACAACACAGGACCTCACTGTCCGAGTGCTCAATCACGACACCTCTCGACCGGTGCACCAGTCTTAGGTTCGTGGTACTAGAAAACATCTTCAATGTTTCAACACGGTATACCTCATGTATACGGTACAGGCCCTCAAAGTCCAAATGACTGAGTCCATCACAACATAGAACCTTAGTACACCGACGTCTCGGTTACTAAGTTCCACACCACTTTTAACACTGTTGAATCACTTTTGATTTTCAAAAATCCTTTCAAATGGGAAATTCTTCAATAAAACCTTTAAATAATAAAACTTAGTTTTCACAAAGGTGAGTCACTTGAGGTTTTAAACTTACTTAAAATATGTACTGCCGTTTCAAAACACTTGCCTTCTACACTTTTCCAAATATGCCATCAATTATCACTTTTAAAGCTTTTTAAGCCAAAACTTAGCTTTTTCCCCTTAAAAAATTTTATAAAATCATCATTAACTTCTTTTCAACAATTAATTTCATAAAGTAACTTTGTATAATATTGCAAACTTTCTTACATAAAAATTAGCAGTACGGAAACATTTTCACGATTTCGCTCTCATTGTGACTGATAAATTACTTTTACACTAATAAATCATCAAAAATAATAATATTTCTCAAAACTCGTTATTTTTCCAAAATAATATTTTCCACCACTATTATATTCCAACATTTCCCATAAAACGTTGAATATAATTTACACAGCTTATTAAAGCTTTTATCTGATTAATCGGTTGTGCACTGACCACTGTCAAGCTTCTCAAACAACACTCACAAACAGCATTTAACAATGATTATCAGAAATATGTCACCAGGCAGATCATGCATCATAGCAATATAATATACAACTACAGATAATCAAATAATTCAAAAGCAGATCAAACACCGATACTCAGATAAACAACACAACATAAACCACATAAACAGATAACCACAACCACATAACTTATCCAGACTACACTACAAGCAAATGGTTATTGAGAAAAATCCATCGGAAAGCTCCCTTACCTTTGAAGACAAGTAAAGGATCCTCGTCCTAATGCTCACGTTAGCTCATATCTACTTCATCAAGCAAGCATAGCCTAGTATCAAACGTCTCCGAGAGGGAATCCAACAACGCGCAACAACCAGAAATCAAGAAATCAATTACACATGATCAAAAACACATTCTAATTTGATCTAAACACTTTATCTTATTATCAAACAAGGTTATTTTCAAAGAAAAACATGTTTGAAGCTTATGCTTCACAATACCCTTTAAGGAAACTTTGTTTTGATTAAAAGATCATGAAAAAGAACTTGGGAATCATCAATTAAGAGTCCTAATTGTACCAAATCATAATTAATTTCACAAAAACATAACCAAATTCAAATAAAATCAAATTGGGGTTTAGGGTTCCTAAACACAATTTGGGGAAAACTCATTTGATCAAAGGATAACAAAATTAGTTTAAATAAAACACTAATTTATAGTCCCAATTGCATAAAAACATAGTTTAATTTCATATTACAACATGAAATCAAGGAGCTAGGGTTAGGGTTTCAAAATCAGATTTGGGGGTTTTGAATCTGAGACACGAGAGAGGGTTTTTGACTCACCCAAGCTTGAAGGCAGAGGAAGTGGTGACCAGCCATGGGTACGGCGGCGGCGTCACGCAACTCCGGCGAAGTGGCAGTGGCGGTGGAACACTCCTTTACAACAACCATGATTCATATAGTGAGTTTAAGCTTCATAGAAAGGAAGAAGAGAGCTCAAAACACTAGGAGAATGGTGGAACCACCATGGACAACAACCCAAAGGCGTTTTCACGGCGGAGGATGGCGCGTTCGGCGAGCAGGGACGCGAGTGTGGGGGCGAGGTGCGGGGCTGAGCTCAAACCGAACGTGGTGGTCGCGCGGCTCCGACTAGCTTCCAAGCGGCGCTGCTATGGTGAGAGGAAGGAGGAGATGAGTTTGAGAGGAGGAAGAAGAAAAGAGAAAGAAGAAAGAAAGAAAGAAGAAGAAGCAAAGAAGAAAAGAAGAAAGTGAGGGGGAGGGCATCGAGTGAGAGAGAGAAAAGAAAATGAGAAAGTTAAGTTTTAAACCAATTATTTAGTAATAGGTACAAAATGAGTGATAAATATTAGGCCTAAAATAAACATGTTTTTACTTTTTGGAATCTAAAAATAAAGGTTGATAAATATATGCTTTCAAAATTCAAATTAGAGTAAAGATTAATAATTGAACTGATCAACTAAGAAAATACTCAATCCAAAATTTAATCTCCGATAAATGTCAAACCAAAATATTTTTAACTCTAAAATTAAATAGAATGAGAATATGAAAATGCTTTTCTCTTAATCATATTATTTAAAATATTATTCTGTACTGGTATAATAGTGACAATAACGTAAATTATTGTCTAGTAAACGTGCATTCACTGAAATAAGTCAGTGCTAATGCACCCAATAAAATAATTTGAATAGAGTAATTTAATTACTCAAACTAAACCACATAACAAAAGGAACATAAACATCCAAATAAAATAATTAACCATATATGTAAAAACTAGGGTGTTACATTGAAAAAGCTAAGTTTTGGCTTAAAAAGCTTTAAAAGTGATAATGATGGCATATTTGGAAAAGTGTAGAAGGCAAGTGTTTTGAAACGGCAGTACATATTTTAAGCAAGTTTAAAACCTCAAATGAATCACCTTTGTGAAAACTAAGTTTTATTATTTAAAGATTTTATTGAAGAATTTCCCATTTGAAAGGATTTCTGAAAATCAAAAGTGATTCAACAGTGTTAAAAGTGGTGTGGAACTTAGAAACCGAGACATCGGTGTACTAAGGTTCTGTGTTGTGATGGACTCGGTCATTTGGACTTTAAGGGCCTGTACCGTATACATGAGGTATACCGTGTTGAAACATTGAAGATGTTTTCTAGTACCACGAACCTAAGACTGGTGCACCGATCGAGAGGTGTCGTGATTGAGCACTCGGACAGTGAGGTCCTGTGTTGTGATGAAAGTTTTAAAGATGTTTTAAAACTATCTGGGTCGTAAGCCATTTTGAGCTTCTGCAAAGAAAGATTAAACCCAAGAAAAGATAAAAACAAAAGTGTTTTGCATGCATTTGGCAGACGTGCCTGCGATTGAGGTTTAATGCATTAATTACCAGCGGCGAAAGGTAATTTCGTTATGCATTTTTCTCATGTGCCTAGGGAGGACATGGAGACCCCATCTTACTTGCTATTGGTGCCCTGAGTGTGGACATTAGCAATGTTTAATGGTCTTGTGTACCTGGCCTTGTGTGCCTGTGTGGATGGGAAGAGGTTGTGCACCTATTGGCAGTGTGCCCAGTTAGCCGTGGTGGCTATGGAGCCTGGTCAACTCATTATATGTTGGGATATCTCATGAGATTAGGACGAAAATTAGATGATGAATATGAAGTGTCATGCATAATTTTTAAACGATGATGTTTAGGGTGTTGAACCCATTGATAGACTATTAGATTATAAATGCTTGTGTGATAAATGTATATGGGTTATGTGGTGTCGTGCATTTAGTTATTGCGTTAAATCTATATATTGGCGTCTCGCCCTTACACACATATCACGTTTCTTCTGGTTCGCTATTGTACCCTGGGTACTTTAACACAGATGGTGCAGAGGAGTCTTTCTAAGTCACTCAGAGACTTAGATCTAGTTGCTTGATGAGGTATTAATTGTGGAATGATCACGTGAGTTTTCCTTAGGAATAACTTCTAGAATGACCAGCTTAGGGTTTGAGACTTAGATTATTTTGATAAGTATGTATGAGTATGGCTCAGAGAGCCCTTATTTTAAAATGGAATGTTTATGGCTCAGAGAGCCTTTATTTTAAAATGGAATGTTTATGGCTCGAAGAGCATATCTTTTGAATAAAAACCTAAGCTATTTCTTTTTGGTATTGTAAAGCTTATTGTTATAACTATTTTTCTTTAGCATATTACTGCCTGGTTGTATTTGGTGTAACTGAAATTCTGGAAAGAAAATGTAATTATTTTAGTAGGTGTTCTTTTACCGGGGATGTCCGAATTACGGAGGAGACTCTGTCGAAATTTTCGTAAAAATACTAGCTTTTATTCAAGTAAATTCTTTAAATGAAATAGGCTTGCCAGGCTATGATAGTAAGCCTGTGTGCCGATCAAGGCTTAGGAGTTGTGACAAAATTTTTATACCCAATTTCAGACACTTATGTACTTATATAAATTATTTTTCGAAAGCACCAACAAATTATCTTTTAATTTTATTTTCGCACGTGTTATGCAGTAATGCCCAAGGGGGGGGGGGTTACAAGGTGGTATCAGAGCTGGTCGAGTCTTTCGGGATCTTTGGGAAATAGGTCTGTTAAGTTTTTGTTGTGTGATCTCTGGTTGGTTCTTGTTTGAATTGTTTCTTGTTGAAGCAATGTGTGTTGACGCACAAGTATATGTTTTCTTGATGGTTTTCCAAGGGGCTTTACGTCCTGGGAGACCTTAGATCTTGAATGTTACTTGGGTTCGAATATGACATTCGATTATCCTTGTGAATCGTGTCAGACATTTGAAACAAGGTGGTTGTGTATAGGGTTTTTCCGGGAGTGTTCCCTGGAAATATTCTAGGTTTATGGTTAGTAAAGGACATTGATTTTTGATTGATCTAGTTTCTGGATTCGGTCAGATCTCTGTCTCTTTGTGTAGGATGTTGCCTAAAAAGTTGAAACGAGTTGGACGACTCGATTCAACTGAAATATCGGTGGTTTGAACCGTTTGTTAGACCGAGTGTTTTCCTTGTGAAGCACCAACGTTGTGTGGAGGCTCGTGTCACCGTCTAGATTTCTGACGACTAGGTAAAAGGACAAATTATGAACAAGTATTCTCTGACTTGCGTAGTTGATTTGGTAAATAAATTGCGAGGAGTTGTCATTTACTCAAAGATCGACTTGAAGATGAGTTATTACCAGATTGGAGTGATGACTTATCTAAGATTTTGCATCGTCAACTCAGTTTATGAAGAAAGATCAACTCTTTGCATGTTTGATCGATTGATTAAGTTGTCCGGGATCATACCCAATTCAAGGTGGTCATACTAAGCTGGGCTAGAAAGACGTGTATGTTGGTTGGAACCAAGACGAATCGAGTGGATTTTCGATCTTGGGTGAGTGTCTTGTCATTAAGGAACTCTTCACTGTACCCTTTGATTCTCTTGTGTTTGTCAGTTGACATTTATTTCTCAAATCCTATGATTGTATTAGATAATCACAACAGTGAAGTTGGTATGTGTCAGACATATTTTCTGATTTTAATTTGCAGTCTGTCAGGACTCGTGAATTAGTTATGCTAATTCATAAATTTCTAGTTATTCATTTCTTTGTTTGTGAGAAGTCATACTCACACTTCTAAATGATCCTCGATGTATTAGACATTTGAGTGAATTGAATTAACGGAATCCATTGGTCGGGATACTTTCACATTTTGTTGAGAGAAGTGGTTATGACTATTTCTTGAGTTATAACCCAGATAATTTCGTGATAGCAGAAGTCATCATTTTGTAAATTCCTTGTACTCAAAATAAGAACGAATCCTCTTTGGATTAGACATTATTCACCCTTTGATTCCTTAAATCAATTGGAAAATTCTTGTGGAAGAATGAACTTTATTAGATTCATGTTTGTAAATGTGTATTGATAATGCATTTTTACACCCACGAACCTGATGGAATGATCTTTTTCCATACTGGATGTTCCTGTATCCTTCAAATTAATGAAATTCTTTCCTAGGCATATATGAAAGTGAAATCCAGAAAAATTTCTTTTCTTGAGAAATTCTTTTATGATTACCAAGGTCTTGTCTTATTGCGGTTCGAAAGTACTTGTCGTAATTGATCATCTTAGTTCTATGTATTCTCCAAATGTCGTCGATGTGTGACCTATCTCCTCAGTCATGAGTTGGATATCTCCACATCAAGATGTCAGAGTTAGTGGAGTACAGTGAAAAAGGGATAGTTTAACAATTAAGACCTTCCTTATTAAGATATTGGCATTCCTTGAATCTTGCTATGAGTTTCTTTGAAGACCTACACGAGTCTTATTTAAATGAAAGTGATCGTGGATCAACTGGTGAAGTCTACACCCTTCTTGCAAGACAAGATCCACTATGCAGAGTTAGTGAACCGAATAATGTATCAGAGGATTGTTCAGACTTCATGGAGTATCTTAAGTGTTGTTTTCGGATGAAAGCGAAAGTTTATAAACGTGTGTCGGTTAAGTTTGCTTTAAGTGTGGAGGACTAAGTTGAGGCTAAGTCCAACCGATCATCCTTAGCGGGATGGATACGTAATGAGATGACCTATCCTTAGCGGGTTAGTTGGGAGATAGTGTGGTACCTAAATTTTTGTCATCTCTAGGGTAGAACAAACCAGAGTTGATAGGAGCTTTGTTAAGGTATCGGTGTGAATGGTACTATGAGGACCCTTAAGTTCAACATCATTGAGTGAGATGCTTACAATGGACCTTATCGCGATCGAGGCAGATATATCATTAAAGGAATTTAGTGTAGTGATCAGCGTTTATGGTTAATGTTGACTTAGTGAGTCCGAGGATTAACGGAAAAATATATATGGTAGTTTTCCTTAAGCTGAACGGAATTAGTAAAGAGGAGTTCTTGAGTGAAACTAAGTTGTTAGAAAAGTTTAAGAATTATGATTTTGGATAATTCAAACTGAAGTGATTCCTTTTGGTTGTAGTTGCATGAAGGAGTGTAATCGTATTCTTTAAGATTGAAATGAATGATTATGATATAATTTGAAGTGGTGGAATATGTTCAAAGGAAACTAAGACAACAATTGTATACTTTGAGTTGAAGGTTGATGTATGATGGGGTAAAAGTTAGTGTTGAACTTGATGTTCGTCGTGAGGATAAGGTGTTGAAGAAGTTTTGCTAGCAGACAAATTTTGAGGCAAGAAGTGATTAAGTTTTGATTGTGTCTTTCGAGTGTAATAAACTATGGCGAAATGTTTATAATCTTTGAGGTCTTATTCTGGTAAATATGTAGTTGATGATCCATAGTGGAAACTGGACATTTTAAATTCAAGATTGCCATTGGGGAGTGTCCACCCAAATTTCTTGGCTTTGTTTTGGTGCAGCTCTTAGGGGTAATGGCCTTAGACAAAATCTGTTTTATAAACTCTTTTCTCGGCTGCAGATATTTAAGATAAGGGCAGATAGGATACAAGCACTTCCTTGCATAAGTGATAGAGCTATGTTTTTAGATGGAGGAATTGTTAGAAGTTGTGTATTTTCCTTGGACAATAGGGTAGATGTGCATGGGAAATTTCTTAAACCAGGGATACTAACGGGGCTTGAGAACCAAATTGAAAATGAGAGGCAAATGAAGGATATGAAATCGAAGTAGGCAAAAGATTCGAGAGGAATTAAGAAGAGAACGGACTATGTTGGATGTGGTAAGATTCAATTTCAATAAGATTGAATTTCTTAGGTTCTTGGCGTAAAGTTTATCATGTGCAACTCAGGAAAGTTATGATGTTTTGATTGGAGACTTGAAAAGTGTGAATTTGATATGACTAGAAGAGTAGACTAAGCCCAAATGGACTAAGATTATGATTGCATCTCTTGAGTAGAAGGTTAATTGATGTTATGGTAAAGTTAGTGTTGGTTTTGATGTTAGCTGTGAAAGTTAGATATTGGAGAAAGTTTTTCTAATGGATCTATATTGAGAAGTGAAGAGATTAAGCGTTGATTTTGTTCTTTAAAGTATAATAGAATAAGGTGAAATATCTAAGGTAGTGGGGATAATGTGGTAGTAAAAAGCCTCGAGGATAAATAGAATGGCATAAGAATCGATCCTGTTATAGAGTTATCGATGAAAGGAATGAAGCGATGACAATACAAAGTAAGATTTTAGGGTTAAGGTGTGATTACAAAATCCTGTTTAGTTTTGAGCTACGAAATTTCGAGGACGAAATTTTTTAAGAGGGGTAGTAATGTAACACCCTAGTTTTTACATATATGGTTAATTATTTTATTTGGATGTTTATGTTCCTTTTGTTATGTGGTTTAGTTTGAGTAATTAAATTACTCTATTCAAATTATTTTATTGGGTGCGTTAGCACTGACTTATTTCAGTGAATGCACGTTTACTAGACAATAATTTACGTTATTGTCACTATTATACCAGTACAGAATAATATTTTAAATAATATGATTAAGAGAAAAGCATTTTCATATTCTCATTCTATTTAATTTTAGAGTTAAAAATATTTTGGTTTGACATTTATCGGAGATTAAATTTTGGACTGAGTATTTTCTTAGTTGATCAGTTCAATTATTAATCTTTACTCTAATTTGAATTTTGAAAGCATATATTTATCAACCTTTATTTCTAGATTCCAAAAAGTAAAAACATGTTTATTTTAGGCCTAATATTTATCACTCATTTTGTACCTATTACTAAATAATTTGTTTAAAACTTAACTTTCTCATTTTCTTTTCTCTCTCTCACTCGACACCCTCCCCCTCACTTTCTTCTTTTCTTCTCTGCTTCTTCTTCTTTCTTTCTTTCTTCTTTCTCTTTTCTTCTTCCTCCTCTCAACCTCATCTCCTCTTTCCTCTCACCATAGCAGCACCGCCTGGAAGCTAGTCGGAGCCGCGCGACCACCACGTTCGGTTTGAGCTCAGCCCGTACCTCAGTCCCACACTCGCGTCCCTACTCACGCGAACGCGCCATCCTCCACCATGAAAACGCCTTTGGGTTGTTGTCCATGGTGGTTCCACCATTCTCCTAGTGTTTTGAGCTCTCTTCTTCCTTTCTATGAAGCTTAGCCTCACTCTATGAATCATGGTTGTTGTATGGGAGTGTTCCACCGCCACTGCCACTTCGCCGGAGTTGCGTGACGCCGCCGCCGTACCCATGGCTGGTCACCGTGTCCTCTGCCTTCAAGCTTAGGTGAGTCAAAAACCCTCTCTTGTGTCTCAGATTCAAAACCCCCAAATCTGATTTTGAAACCCTAACCCTATCTCCTTGATTTCATGTTGTAATATGAAATTAAACTATGTTTTTATGCAATTGGGACTATAAATTAGTGTTTTATTTAAACTAATTTTGTTATCCTTTGATCAAATGAGTTTTCCCCAAATTGTGTTTAGGAACCCTAAACCCCAATTTGATTTTATTTGAATTTGGTTATGTTTTTGTGAAATTAATTATGATTTGGTACAATTAGGACACTTAATTAATGATTCCCAAGTTCTTTTTCATGATCTTTTAATCAAAACAAAGTTTCCTTAAAGGGTATTGTGAAGCGTAAGCTTCAAACATGTTTTTCTTTGAAAATAACCTTGTTTGATAATAAGATAAAGTGTTTAGATCAAATTAGAATGTGTGTTTGATCATGTGTAATTGATTTCTTGATTTCTGGTTGCTGCGCGTTGTTGGACTCCCTCTCTGAGACGTTTGATACGGCTATGCTTGCTTGATAAAGTAGATATGAGCTAACGTGAGCATTAGGACGAGGATCCTTTACTTGTCTTCAAAGGTAAGGGGAGCTTTCCTGATGGATTTTTCTCAATAACCATTTGCTTGTAGTGTAGTCTGGATAAGTTATGTGGTTGTGGTTATCTGTTTATGGGGTTTATGTTGTGATGTTTATCTAAGTATCGGTGTTTGATCTGCTTTTGAATTATTTGATTATCTGTAGTTGTATATTATATTGCTATGATGCATGATCTGCCTGGTGACATATTTCTGATAACTGTTGTTAAATGTTGTTTGTGAGTGTTGTTTGAGAAGCTTGACAGTGGTCAGTGCACAACCGATTAATCAGATAAAAGCTTTAATAAGCTGTGTAAATTATATTCAACGTTTTATGGGAAATGTTGGAATATAATAATGGTGGAAAATATTATTTTGGAAAAATAACGAGTTTTGAGAAATATTATTATTTTTGATGATTTATTAGTGTAAAAGTAATTTATGAGTCACAATGAGAGCGAAATCGTGAAAATGTTTCTGTACTGCTAATTTTTAAGTAAGAAAGTTTGCAATATTATACAAAGTTACTTTATGAAATTAATTGTTGAAAAGAAGTTAATGATGATTTTAGAAAATTGTTTAAGTGGAAAAAGCTAAGTTTTGGCTTAAAAAGTGATAATTGATGACATATTTGGAAAAGTGTAGAAGGCAAGTGTTTTGAAACGGCAGTACATATTTTAAGTAAGTTTAAAACCTCAAGTGACTCACCTTTGTGAAAACTAAGTTTTATTATTCAAAGATTTTATTGAAGAATTTCCCATTTGAAAGTATTTCTGAAAATCAAAAGTGATTCAACAGTGTTAAAAGTGGTGTGGAACTTAGTAACCGAGACGTCGGTGTACTAAGGTTATGTGTTGTGATGGACTCAATCATTTGGACTTTGAGGACCTGTACCGTATACACGAGGTATACCGTGTTGAAACATTGAAGATGTTTTCTAGTACCACGAACCTAAGACTGGTGCACCGGTCGAGAGGTGCCGTGATTGAGCACTCGGACAGTGAGGTCCTGTGTTGTGATGAAAGTTTTAAAGATGTTTTAAAACTATGTGGGTCGTAAGCCATTTTGAGCTTCGGCAAAGAAAGATTAAACACAAAGAAAAGATAAAAACAAAAGTGTTTTGCATGCATTTGGCAGACGTGCCTGCGATTGCGGTTTAATGCATTAATTACCAGCGGCGAAAGGTAATTCCGTTATGCATTTTTCTCATGTGCCTATGGAGGACATGGAGACCCCATCTTACTTGCTATTGGTGCCCTGAGTGTGGACATTAGCAATGTTTAATGGTCTTGTGTACCTGGCCTTGTGTGCCTGTGTGGATGGGAAGAGGTTGCGCACCTATTGGCAGTGTGCCAAGTTAGCCGTGGTGGCTATGGAGCCTGATCAACTCATTATATGTTGGGATATCTCATGAGATTAGGACGAAAATTAGATGTTGAATATGAAGTGTCATGCATAATTTTTAAACGATGATGTTTGGGGTGTTGAACCCATTGATAGACTATTAGCTTATAAATGCTTGTGTGATAAATGTATATGTGTTATGTGGTGTCGTGCATTTAGTTATTGCGTTAAATATATATATTGGCGTCTCACCCTTACACACATATCAGGTTTCTTCTGGTTCGCTATTGTACCCTGGGTACTTTAACACAGATGGTGCAGAGGAGTCTTTCTAAGTCACTCAGAGACTTAGATCTAGTTGCTTGATGAGGTATTAATTGTGGAATGATCACGTGAGTTTTCCTCAGGAATAACTTCTAGAATGACCAGCTTAGGGTTTGAGACTTAGATTATTTTGATAAGTATGTATGAGTATGGCTCAGAGAGCCTTTATTTTAAAATGGAATGTTTATGGCTCAGAGAGCATATCTTTTGAATAAAAACCTAAGCTATTTCTTTTTGGTCTTGTAAAGCTTATTGTTATAACTATTTTTCTTTAGCATATTACTTCCTGGTTGTATTTGGTGTAACTGGAATTCTGGAATGAAAATGTAATTATTTTAGTAGGTGTTCTTTTCTCAGGGGATGTCCGAATTACAGAGGAGACTCTGTGGAAATTTTCGTAAAAATACTAGCTTTTATTCAAGTAAATTCTTTAAATGAAATAGGCTTGCCAGGCTATGATAGTAAGTCTGTGTGCCGATCAAGGCTTAGGAGTTGTGACAAAATTTTTATACCCAATTTCAGACACTTATGTACTTATATAAATTATTTTCCGAAAGCACCAGCAAATTATCTTTTAATTTTATTTTCGCACGTGTTATGCCGTAATGCCCAAGGGGGGTGTTACAAATGGCATGTTTTTACATCGTTGCTGTATAATCGATGTAAAAAGTCACATTTTACATCGGTTTCATGAAAGTTACCCTCCTATATATCTATTTTGTGGTTAACGTATGAACATGAAGGAAAAAAACAAGGTAAATTAAGGAACAACACACTACAAGATTTAGGCATTCAAATGGAAAAATAAATGAACAATCCCTCACCTTGATTGAAGAATACTCGACTAAGGAGCAACAGAGTGAAAAGAAGAAGATGGTTGATGATGCAACAACGTCTAGAATTCAGTTTCAAGGCAACAACGTCTTCGACACCCAGACCATGGGAATCTCTGAGATCCTGAAGAAGGATATTGTCGTCGGAGAGTTAATTTTCGGCTGGTTTCTAATACTCAATGTCATGTGGTGAGGGAAGGAAGCTCGGTGAGGCTGTACCAAGATGAGCGGTGCCCCGATGGGTTGTTACCGGATCCTGAAGAAGGATATTGTTGTCGGAGAGTTAATTTTCGACTGGTTTCCGATACTCAATGTCGTGTGGTGAGGGAAGGAAGATCGGTAAGGCTGTACCAAGATGAGTGGTGCCCCGATGGGTTGTTACCGGAGGTTCTACTAGAAAATGGGAAGGTTTATAGGCAACAAAAGTGCAATAATGCATCACAGTAAAATACCATTTAACAGTGATATGGCAGTTTTGTTTAAGTATGGGATAAAGGGGGATAATGATTAGGATGAGTGAAGCTAGTCTGGATGAATTGTAAAGTACACACACCAGATTATTAGTGATGTTGAACTAATGACTTGGTTGGAAAATAAATAGATGAGGTGTCAATTCAATATTTTGGACGTCTTATTTGATATAGATGAATTCTCTAGTACCCATGGAGAATTTAGGGTAACTTTTAACTTGTTTAGGTGGCCCAACTAGATGGTGCCACCTCAATTATAGTGTGACATTTGATCTTTTGTTTTGACAAAACATAATTATTTTTTAAAAAAAATGTTTCAAATTTCTATTTTATTTTATGACCAAAAAGACCTATTTGCCCCTTCAACCATTTTCATCCACCAACCACCATGACCATCAGCAACACCTCTGCAACCAAGCTCCCTTTCCCCTCTAGACTAGAATGTCGTTCTGCACCCTTTGCCCCTCTAGACCAGAATGTTGTCGCACATCTTTCATCCCTCCAGACAAGAACGTCGTTGTGCATCCGGCATCCACCCACAGACAAGAACCTCCGCCAACGCCAACCCACGTAGTGTCACGTCCTAGCCACAGACCATCGCGCACCGCAGCCTTCTCCACCCATCGCCGCTGCTTCGTCACACTGTTCAGCCGCCATGGAAACTTCGCATAGCAGCTCCATTAAGTTGTAGGTGGTTGAGTTTGTGGTTGAAGAAGATGAAGATCATTTGGGTTTGGGTCAGCTGTAGGCCCACTTCCTCATAAAAAGTCATGTTTTTAAAGAAAAAAAATATGTTTGGGCCTAGAGTTTTTGGTAAAAGAAACTCATGTGATATCCTTTTAGTCGGCTTTTAGTTTTTTTTAATCTTTTAGGCTGAAAAATTAAAAATAAAATAAAATAAACCTTCTCTCTTATAAAAAATCATTTTCAAAAAACAAAAAAGCTATAAATCAAAATATCTGGTAAAACTTATAAATAATATATAATAAGAGTTTATGTATAAAACTTGTGAATATTTATATATAAAAATATATACATATATTTATGCATATTTATGGTTATAAATACATATTTATACACGTCTTGCAAATTTTCACTTAGCGTATCATGTTTAATATCGGGTACACAACTTTACTTTAAGTCTTAAACGATGAACATGAACCTATACTCTACCCCTAACCTATAAAATACTAGGTATTTAACATATAATTTTATTATAGATTCATTATCCAATTAAAGTAATTATCTTAAATATTTGTACATACGTCTAACTATAATTTATAATTTCATATATTTGGTTAACAATATATCAATTGCCCAATAAAAAAAACAATAATTTAATTGGTATTTTTGGTTTAATATCGTTATCCTAACTGCGTTCATTATATTATTTGTACTTAACAATGGACATAAACTTATACCATAACCCTAATCCTATTATATATATATATATATGTGTGTGTGTGTGTGTGTGTGTGTGTGTGTAAATATATGTATATATTTTTATTCAAAAGTTTTATGTATATGTCTAATTAATTTTTAGTCTATATAATTAATTAAAATAATTGATATGATTTTTTTGTATAATTAATATATTATATATAACTTCTGTTCTCATTTAAATTTTTGAAAATTGACCTATAGAATCGTTGCAAGCGAATTAGCTGATAAATCGGCTAAGCACTAATTTGCAACAAAGAGTATGTTGACACATAGTGTTTACCAAATAAACACATATTTTATTGTAGTCTAATTTTTAACTTTATATGAAGAAAATAATTTGATTTTTAAACTAATAAAATACAATTTAACCCATAAATATTGACAAAACAACAATTAAGAAATTCGAGTTTCTTTTCGAAAAATAACAAAGTGAGGAATCAATGTCTCACCAACCAACATCCCACTTAACTTTAAAAATACAAAATTAATCGGTGAAAAGGTAACACCAAAAGATTTATCACCTTAACTTAAAAAATAAAAAGAAAGCAAAACTAACACTTAATTCCATGGTTTTGAATATCGGACCGAACCAGTCGGTTCAACCGGTGGGTCCAAGAATCGGTTAAGTATCTAACTCATTCGACCAAAAAAATTGACTCATTTTAGAGCTAGTAAAAACTAGTCAAACTAGTCCAAAACCGATGAAAACATGACAAAGCCAGGTAGAATGGTTTGAATCAGACATTTATATATACATATATAAATATATATTTATAAATGTCTTGTAAATTTTTACTCAACGTACTATGTCCAATCTCGAGTACACTACTTTACTTTAAGTCTTAAATGATGAGCACGAACCTATACTCTAACCCTAACCTAATAAATACTAGGTGTTTAACATATAATTGTATTATAATTTCATTATAAAATTTAATTAATTTTCTTAAATATTTGTGAATAAATGTCTAACTATTATTTATACTTTCATATATTTGTTTAGCAAGATTTAAATTGGTATTTTTAGTTTAATATTGTTATCATAACCGTGTTCATTATATTATTCGTGCTCAAAGTTGGATATATATATATAGATGGATGGATGGATGGATGGATGGATGGATGGTTAGATAGATAGATAGATAGATAGATAGATAGATAGATAGATAGATAGATAGATAGATAGATAGATAGATAGATATGTGTGTATAATTATATATATGTATATATTTTTATTCAAAAGTCTATATAATTAATTAATTAATTAATCAATTAGTTAAAATAAATCATATCTTTTTTGTATAATTAATGTATTATATATAACTTTTGTTCTCATTCCAACTTTTTTTTTGACTAAAATTGATATCCATTGATTCAAATCGGTAAAATACATTGAAAACAACAAAAATTCAAAATCGCTAAAAACCGAAAAGGTTGAATCTGCGAACAAACTCACAGCATCCAGGTTAATAGCATAGCAAGGATAAATTCCTACAAATGTGACAAAATCAAAGTGACCAGAATACTCATGCCTCCGGATCTGTAACGTTGATGCCCAAGTCTTGATTAAATCTGTAATGGGTCGAAACTGATCTGCCAATCTGAACCAACACTAGTGCAGAAAAGGGATTCCACATCCGTTATTTTTGGCTTTTCACGTTGGTTTTCAAACTGATGTTGAAAAGACCGATGTGGTTTATTGCCACTTTACACATCGGTTTTGAAACCGATGTGTAAAGTACATTTTTAACAGCGATTTTTAAAACAAACCGATCTGGAAAGTTCATTTGTCAATTGGTAAACTATTGGAAATATCACTTTCCACATCGATTTTATTGAAAACCGATGTGGAAATTAGACTTTACACATCGGTTTACACAAAAACCAATGTGAAAATTTCAATTTACACATCGGTTTTCTGTAAAACCGAGGTGGAAATTTTTTTTAAAACCGATGTGTAAAGTCTAATTTTTTTTTTAAACTGTTAATTACATTTATATCATTCATTTCCCCTGTTTCAGTAATAATGCAGATCAATACCAGAATAACATACTCTAAATATTCTCAACAATCATTTTTGTACAACAAAAACACAATTAATATATACTGAATTTATTACGAACAATACATATGTACGATCAATTACATTCAGACAACAAAGATAATTAGAAACCAAAAAGCTACATGATATATTATAGATTTCATATCAAAATACATATGATCAGTCAAAAGTACACTATAGCTAGTACATGATAAGTTTTTAAACTAACTAACTATATATATATATATATATACAAACTATGGTTGGTACACTTCAAGAAAGAAAGTTGTCCAACGCCTCCTTATGTTGTTGATGTCGGAATCAGATAATGGAGTTGGATTGTTGAATATTGTAACACCCCCCCCCCCCTTGGGCATTACTACGTAACACGTGCGAAAATAAAATTGAAAGATAATTTCTTTGGTGCTTTGGAAAATAATTTATATAAGTACATAAGTGTCGAAATGGGTATAAATTTTTTTTTGTCACGACTCCACACCTAAGCCTTAATCGACACACAAACTTACTATCATAGCTTGGCAAGCCTATTTAATTTAAAGGATATATGTAATTACAAGCTAGTAGTTTTACAAAAATTTCGACAGAGTCTCCTCTGTAATTCGGACATCCCAGGTAAAATAACACCTGTTAAAATAATTACATTTTCACTCCAGAATTCCAGTTACACCAAATTCAACCAGGCATCAATACATAAAAATAATATTTATAGCCATAAGCTTTACAAAACCAAAAGAAATAGCTTAGATTTTCATTCAAAATATATGCTCTCTGATCCATAGACATTCCATTTTAAAATAAAGGCTCTCTGAGCCAAACTCATACATACTATCAAAAAAATAATCTAAGTCTCAAACCCTAAGCTGGTCGTTCTAAAAGTTATTCCGCAAGTAATACCTCATCAAGCAACTAGATCTAAGTCTCTGAGTGACTTAGAAAGACTCATCTGCACCATCTGTGTTAAAGTACCCAGGGTACAATATCGAACTAGAAGAATCCTGAAATGTGTGTAAGGGTGAGACGCCAATATATGGTTTTAACACAATAACTAAATGTGTGACACCACATAACACATATACATTTATCACACAAGCATTTATACGCTAATAGTCTATCAATGGGTTCAACACCCCAAACATCATCGTTTAAAAATTATGCATGACACTTCATATTCATCATCTAATTTTCGTCCTAATCTCATGAGATATCCCAACATCCAATGAGTTGATCAGACTCCATAGCCACACTGGCTAACTTGGCACTCTGCCAATAGGTGCGCAACCTCTTCCCATCCACACAGGCACACAAGGCCAGGCACACAAGACCATTAAACATTGCTAATGTCCACAATCAGGGCACCAATAGCAAGTAGGATGGGGTCTCCATGTCCTCCCTAGGCACATGAGAAAAATGCATATCGAAATTACCTTTCGCTTGGTAATTAATGCATTAAACCTCCAATCGCAGCACGTCGCCAAATGCATGCAAAACACTTTTGTTTTGATCTTTTCTTTGTGTTCAATCTTTCTTTGCGAAGCTCAAAATGGCTTACGACTCACATAGTTTTAAAACATATTTAAAACTTTCAGACCAACACAGTCCTCACCGTCCGAGTGCTCAATCATGACACCTCTCGAGGTGCACCAAACTTAGGTTCGTGGTACTAGAAAACATCTTCAATGTTTCAACACAAGTATACCTCATGTATACAATATAGGCCCTCAAAATCCAAATGACTGAGTCCATCACAACATAGAACATTAGTACCACGACGTCTCGGTTACTAAGTTCCACACCACTTTCAATCTTTGTTGAATTAACTTTTGATTTTCAGAAATTCTTTTCCAAGGTAGAAATTCATTATAAAATCCTTAACTAGTAAAAACTTAGTTTTCACAAAGGTGAGTCACTTGAGGTTTTAACTTCCTTAAAATATGTACTGTCGTTTCAAAATATTTGCCTTCTACGTTTTTCCAAATCTGTCATCACACTTTTCCAAATCAGTCATCAATTATCACTTTTAAAGCTTCTCAAGTCAAAACTTAGCTTTTTCCACGGAAACAATTTTCTCAAATCATCATTAACTTCTTTTCAACAATTAATTTCATAAAATAACTTTGTATAATATTGCAAACTTTCTTACATAAAAATTAGCAGTACAGAAACATTTTCACAATTTCGCTCTCATTGTGACTCAAGTTACTTTTACACTAATAAATCATCAAAAATAATAATATTTATCAAAACTCCTTATTTTTCCAAAATAATATTTTCCACCACTATTACATTCCAACGTTTCCCATAAAACCTGGAATATAATTTACACAGCTTATTAAAGCTTTTATCTGATTAATCGGGTGTGCACTGACCGCAGTTAGGCTTCTCAAACAACACTCACAAGCAACATTTAACCACAATTAACAGAAATATATCACCAGGAAGATCATGCATCATAGCAATATAATATCTAACTACAGATAATCAAATAATTTAAAAACAGATCAAACACCGATACTCAGATAACAACACAACATAAACCACATAAACAGATAACCACAACCACATGAATTATACAGACTACACAACAAGCAAATGGTTATTGAGAAAAATCCATCAGGCAAGCTCCCTTTACCTTTGAAGACAAGTAAAGGATCCTCGTCTTAACGCTCACGTTAGCTCCAAGAGTGTAACTATCTACTCCATCAAGCAAGCCTAGCCATGTCAAACGTCTCAGAGAGGAAATCCAACAACGCGCAACAACCAGAAATCAAGAAATCAATTACACATAATCAAACACACATTCTAATTTTATCTAAACACTTAATTTAATTACCAAACAAGGTTATTTTCAAAGAAAATCATGTTTGAAGATCACGCTTCCTAATACCCTTTAAGGAAACTTTGTTTTGATTAAAGGATCATGAAAAAGAACTTGGGAATCATCAACTAAGAGTCCTAATTGTACTAAATCATAATTAATTTCACAAAAACAGAATCAAATTCAAATGAAATCAAATTGGGGTTTAGGATTCCTAAATACAATTTGGGGAAAACTCATTTTAATTAAAGAATAATGAAATTAGTTTAGGGAAACACAAATTCACAGTCCCAATTTCATAAAACAACCTTAAATTTCAAGATTAAAATCTGAAATCAAAGGGTTAGGGTTAGGGTTTCAAAATCAGATTTGGGGGTTTTGAATCTAGAAGAGATGAGAGGGTTTTTACTCACCCAAGCTTGAAGGCAGAGGACGCAGTGACCAGCCATCGGTGCGGCGGCGGCGGCACACAACTCGGCCCGAAGTGGCGGTGGCGGTGGAACACTCCCCCTACAACAACCATGACCCATAAAGTGAAGCTAAGCTTCATAGAAAGGAAGAAGAAAGCTTAAAACAACTCACATAGTGAAAACCACCATGGAGGCGGCGGCGCGCAGTGCTTACCGCGATGGAGCGACGATCGCGCGGCAGCAACCTGTACAGGCGGTGGCGCCATCGCATCTCCTCCTCCCTACGTTGAGCGACGACCGACGAGCTTCCTAGTGGGGTGGGCGGCGCTGCTATGGTAAGAGGAAGAAGGAAGATGAAGTTGAGGTGGGAGGAAGAAGAAGAAAGAAAGAAAGAAAGAAAGAAAGAAAGAAAGAAAGAAAGAAAGAAAGAAGAAGAAGAAGCAGAGAAGAAAAGAGAAAAAGAGGGAGAGCGTCGAGAAAGAGAGAGAGAAAAGTGAGAAAGTAGAGTTTTTAAACCAGTTACTTAGTGATAGGTACAAAATGAGTGATAAATATTAAGCCAAAAATAAACATGTTTTTACTTTTTGGATTCTAAAAATAAAGATTGATAAAGATATGTTTTGAAATTCAAATTAGAATAAAGATTAATAATTGAAGCGATCAACTAAGAAAATACTCGGTCAAAATTTAATCTCCGATTAAGGTCAAACCAGATTTATTTCCAACTCTAAAATTAAATAGAATAGGAATATGAAAATGCTTTTCTCTTAATCATATTATTTAAAATATTTTTCTGTACTGGTATAATAGTGACAATAACATAAATTATTGTCTAGTAAACGTGCATTCACTGAAATAAGTCAATGCTAACGCACATAATAAAATAATTTGAAGAGAGTAATTTAATTACTCAAACTAAACCACATAACAAAATAAACTTAAACATCCAAATAAAATAATTAACCATATATGTAAAAACTAGGGTGTTACAAATATCTGCAGGTTTAATTGGACAAAAGATTATATCTTTTAAGTAATTAATAAACTAACATAAAACATATAACGAATCTATAACTGTTACTTCTAATTGTTATCAATCAACATTTACCTCGTGCCATCTTTCAGTGATCCTGGAGGAGATAATTTCCAACATCCACTGCATCACATAGTATCCACATTCCCATGATCCACGTTGTGTACGTGACTACGTACAAATGAAACCCAATTAGAATATGAGGAATTAAATTAAATAGAAATCAATAATTATACCCACTGCATTTGATGCATTTGTACTAATAAATATCTTACCCTAGGAATAATCCATCTGATAGCCCGACGCCTTTCACCACGCAACATGTGGCTTGCATTAATAGAACTATTATGACAAAATAAAAATTAATTAAAGCATATCTATATAGATTTCAGATAATTAAAACAACTGCATTACTGATTATAAAGTATTTTAATGCTTACATTTCGATGATCGTCTGCAGTTCATTCTCCGGCTTATTTCCAATTGAGCAGAAGAAGACCACGACGTTCATCCTAGGGTACAAGATCAACAGTTGCCAATGCTGGCTGTATTTGCGGAACAGTTAGTGACTAAGTCATATATAGTTATAATTAAATAACCAGTACTTACTTATTGAGATAAGGCGCAAGGTAGAATTGATGATCATCTCGTGCAAGTATATCACGTATGGTGATGACCCGGTCTTCTGATGCTAGGAGAACATCACCCTAAATGAACATGGGGTCAATGAACCCATAAAGGGCGAGGTTACCCTGATCAACTAACATACGATGCAAATACCTAATATATTGAAAAAACATGTTAATTATCATAGTATTTAAAAATTAATTACTTAACTTATAAATAAAATGTACTCACGTGCACCATAACGATAGCTGTGCAGAACTAGCCATTTCTTTATTGAGTACAATCTCCATAAGTTCCTTCTTTGGAATATATAGTTCATCACCTGGGCTGGCATCATGTTCCAACCTCACCAAAGCTACGTCATTCTCCATGGTGACAACCTGTATAGCCAGAAGTTTAAAAACATCACCAGGTGCCCCTTTGTCGATCCCTTAAACAACAAAGATATATATTAGTAATCACAGATAATGAAGTTAATTCATTGGTAATTAATTAAATGGTCAAATGAATACCTTGGCTGGAGCAGACATCTCTGGTCTTCCTGGATCCGACCTTTTAGGCAGATTATGATCATTTTCAACATCCTATAACGAATAAAAATAAAGCATTATCTTTAAACAATAATAAATAATTTCAACTATGAATATAGAAAAACACAACTAACTGAATACCTCAGATGCAACAAGAAAGATGACCAATCTTCTTGGCCAGAGGATGAAGTTAGGGGGCTGACCACCTTTGTTTGAACCTCCTCAGTGGGCACAGGGACTCAAGCATCAACATCTCGAATAATCTCAACAACGACCCTCAACTGATCATCCGGTAATAAATAATGGTGTATGGTATTACCTAAGTTATTATGGGCCCTCCCCAATGCCACTAAGCGGCGATCATGATGATCATCAACATACAACTCACACCTATCAGGGTCGTCATCATCATCATCATCATCATCATCATCATCACCATCATCATCATTTTCAGGCTGATGAGGAGGATCACATGAGCCCTTAGTGCTCGCATGGACAGAGGGTTGGACAGAGGGTTGGACATCGGCTGTCATCTGCTGGGACATAGAAGTCAATATTGCCATCTGCTGGGTAAACTGCTCGGCCATCTCCTGTCTAAGCTCAGCTGCAATCTCCTGTTTTAGCCGTGCTCTATCTACATCAACATCCCTGTGGCATTGGTGTGAAGATGAACCATGGTATTGGCGAATGCCGACGCCCCATCCAACACCAATGACACGGCCCGGATGGTTTGGTTTACCGATGGCAGCAACTAAGATATCATCACGTCCTCTAGGAACAAAGGTTCCTTAGGTTACCTGCTCGTCCAAGGCATCCTATCACATATAAAATATCAGGTCACATTACAATTCGGTAACAATCTTAAAATGACAATTACAATTCAAACTATACTTACAATCTTCTCAGCTACTTGGTGGGCCTCCTCAGATGTATATTGTCCCGTTTTTCTTTGTCGGGCCATCTTCCATTTACGATGGCGTGGGGGTGGAGGTGGATCAATAACCTCTGGACGATTTTCAGCGTTAGGATCCGCCTGAGATGCTGCTTCCTGACGTGCTTTCTTTTCCTCTTCCACCATTATCTGACCAAGCTTTTTATATCCCCCACGAGACATGACATGGGGGTAGACATTCTTGCTTTGGTTTTCCTGCCCCTTTTTCCTCTTCTCCTGTTATAAATAGAAGACAATTAAATTACATAAGTAAATAAAATTAATGAAATTACATAAATTTAGAGACAAATCAAATAAGTTAACCTAAAAGTCGGGATCATGTCGGCTCTGAACAAAGCGATCCCACGTCGCCTGGTCAAGAAATGGGTACACCTCAAGTGGGTTCTTTTCACATGTTGGATTGAATACATAGTATCTTCCCAGGTCGACCTTAAAAGCCCTCCAACGCTCACCAGCATACTTTAACAAACGCTTCTTCATAACCATCGTATCCGGTGATGAGTGTGATTTCACATCATCTTTGTCTATCATTTTGCATGCATTTTCATGTAGTTTAGGCATTTTTAATTAGATTTTTGGTTAATTTTCCTTTGGAACGGGTAAGGCGGTTTGTGTGGTGTTGTTTTGTAGAAATCAAGGGTAAAATGCTCAAGATCAACCATGATGGAGTTTGGATGAAAATAGGGCTTGAAAACTGAAGAAAATGAGCCAAACAGAGCCCATCACGGCCTAGCCGTGATTCCCATCACGGCCTAGCCGTGATTCCCATCACGGCCATGATCGAGCAAAACTGAAAAGGAAGAAAGGCTGAAGTCAGAGTCTGTCACGGCCTGGCCGTGATAACCATCACGGTCGTGACCTAAAACCCCCACAAGTCAGAGCCCATCACGGCCATAGCCGTAATATTCATCATGGCCATGAAAAGAAGGCTCGCGTCGCGAGTACCATTTCGCGTCGCGAAAGTTCTGAACTTCAAAGAACAGTCAAAGGCAGAAGCCGTCACGGCCTGCCAGTGATGGCCATCACGGCCGTGACGCGCATTACTTGGACCTGAAGAAACCGAATTGGATCAGAATTTGAGTTAGATTGGGATTCTAACTTCCCACATCTATAAATAAGGACCAGGCAGAGGCAGAACAAAGAATACAACACAGAAACACATAGACTTTTGGCTACTACTTAGGCTACATTTTAGGATCTATCTTCTTCTTCCTCCTCTCTTCTCTGATTTTGTATTTTCATGATGTTGTCAACCAAGCTTGTCATCTCCATGGCAAGGCTTGAGTAGTAGCTTAGTTTCTAGGGATTGGGGCTATGCCCGAGATTCGTTTATGATGTTGTATTTTATGTAATATCTTCGTTAATTTCGATTTGCTTTAGATCTGATTTCTAGTGTTTTAATCACTCGTAAATTCGGCGACCGCTTATTTGCGGGACGTAGACATTCTAAGGAGGAACCTAGCGGTGAACTTAGGATTTCTAGTGTTTTTCACTCGTAAAATTCGGCGGCCGCTTATTTGCGAGACGTGGATGATCTAAGGAGGAACCTAGCGGTGAACTTAGGTGTCGGATCTATAGAGTCAGACTTGGGATTGAAATCACGAGAGTTAGAAGCCGTCCCTCGAGGATCAACGAGTTGTCACGAAATGCAAAGGGTCCAATCTGAGATCGACTACCACGAGAGTAGGGGTTGGGTCAATTGGGCACGGCTTTTGTAACCCGAGAGGGAGCTTAAGCTATTAGAGGATAAACTCGCCTTCAAGGCAATTTCGCTAATTAACAAGGGTAATCGACTTAGCAACGTAAACGATCTTGTTGGTAACCTAAAATCCCTAGGAACCCATTTAGATCTGAAAAACCAAAAAAGATTTGTTTTCTGTTTTATTTGATTCTGTTTTAATTATCTCTTAATTCAAAATTCAAAAACCAATTTCAAAATATAAAAATCCTTTTTACACAGTCCAGATTTACCAATTTGAGAATTAGTTGCGATTCGAGAACACAGTCTCCATGGGATCGATATCTTTTATTACTTGGCGACGATCCGGTACACTTGCCGGAATCGCACGCGCGCTCATCGTCGCGCCGCGCTGTCAAGTTTTTGGCGCCGTTGCCGGGGACTGTGCGTTTTCGAATCTCAATTCAATTTTTGAATTGATTTTTCTGGACCTTTTATTTTTATTTATTCATTTAATTTTTATATCTCTTAATAAAAAAAAATTCTTTTCCTTCTAGAGTATCTATCTCTCTGTGTGTTATATGCAAAGATCCCTAAGTCTTGGGAGCCTTAGTGAGGTTGATCCAGAAATCGAGAGGACCTTCCATAGACGTAGGAGACTACAATGTGAGAGAGAGAGGTTGACCCCCATTCCACTCATGGCGAATCAACCGGATATGAAACCTTTGAAGGACTACGCAGCCCCAAATGCTCGGGGTTTGCGAACTGGGATTGCTAGGCCAGAGATTGAGGCGGAAAACTACACTATACCGCCTATGCTAATCAATATGATTAGCCAGCACCAATTCGGAGGATTGCCCTCGGAGGACCCGACTGATCACGTAGAAACATTCTTGGAGTTCACCGATGCAATTAGGATTCATGGTGCCCCGGTCGATGCTATACGCTTAAGGTTATTCCCCTCATCTCTGACTGGAAAAGCAAAGGCTTGGCTAAAGCAATTGCCCGCCAACACCTTGACTACTTGGGACCAACTGGAACAGGCGTTCTTGGATAAATTCTTCCCTCCATCCAAGACGGCCTATATACGAACTCAGATCACCGGCTTCTTCCAAAAAGACGGAGAATCCTTATCAGAAGCTTGGGATCGCTACAAGGGACTGCTGGAGTCTTGCCCACACCATGGACTCGAGAGGTGGTTACTAGTGCACACCTTCTACAACGGATTGGATTACTCTTCAAAGGTGTCACTTGATTCTGCAGCTGGTGGAGCATTTATGAACAGGCCTCTGACTGAGGCATTCAACATCATTGAAAACGTGGCCACCAACTACCACCAATGGGGTTCGGAAAGAGGTAATAACCCGAACAAGATTTCGGGGGGTAAGTTTGAAGTAAATAGCACTGATCTTATAATGTCAAAAATAGACTCACTTAATAAACGTTTTGATCGGCTTGAAAGGGCTAAGGTGAGTGCAATAGGTGCTACTAACATTGTTTGTGAGATTTGTGGAATGCAAGGACATGACATGATGGAATGCCCACGTGGTATCGCTCTTGGATCCGGCGCTTCGGGTGAACAAGTGAACTCTTGTCACAACTTCTACGACACCAACCCGAAGTTGCCCAATTATGCTCCCCCAAATCCCTACAACCAAAGGAAGAACAACCCTTACCTCTCCTACAAAGACTTCTGACAACAACACTCTGAACCATGAGTACCAAGAGGACCAAGGTAATAGGAAACCCGCACCGGGGTATCCACAAGTACAACAGTCTAAACTCGAGTCTTTATTGGAAAGTTTTGTTGAAACTCAAACAAAACAAAATGAGGAGTTTAGACAACAAGGCAGGGCAGTGAACGAGGCGATAAAAGAGCTAGCATCTAAGGTAGACAACTTGGCAACTCATAGCAAGATGCTAGAAACCAAAATTGTCCAACAAGCCAGCACGTACACTAGACCTAAGGGTACGTTCCCAGGTCAACCCGAAGCTAATCCCGTTGAGCATTGTAATGCCATACGCTTGAGGGATGATAAGCTTGGGCTCAGCGAATCAACGAATCAACGAATCAGATACCGCGCTGTCATCCGGTATGTCAAAGGTGAGATGCATTAAGACCAAAAGAATCAACGAATCACTGTATGATATTAGTAAGATTAAAATAAAGTAGATACAGACAAACACAGGATGTAAAAGTATAGATACCAGAATGCTCTCCCATATCTGATCCTTCACGTCCGCTGGTACATCTTTCCAATTATCAATGAGTATACTAGGCCTGCTCCTAGCAAGGGTCACCACAAAACTGTTAAACTGCTCTGCCATTGGCCCAATAGGATTGAGGATATTATCAAAGTCTATTCTTATCCTTTGATTTGAACCTCGGTTGGCAGTCAAATTCCTCATTCGTGTGGCACGTCTACCCTTTCTACCCGTAGACGCGGTCTCCGACCCGCTGCATGAAGGAGGGATATCCTCACGATCAGCCATGTATACCTGTTTAAACAAAAAAAAACTTGTTAGTATGTCAGGATAAATATCAAACATAACTAATAAATATCGATCAACGTGCGTAAACATAACTTATAAATATCAACGTAAACATATAATATGCCTTTAAACACAACTCAAACTAAACTTACTTTGTGGTCAATTAGTAAAGTTCTCCCATAACCCTTCTTGGTGATCATTACGAGTAGCATGTACATCATCCACTTCATTTTCCTCATTGAAATTAGGCACTCGTGTTGAGAAAGAAGGAGTATCAGAAATATCAAGAATTGAATCTTGATTTCCCTCACTACCATTATACATGTTTTTTCCCTGGAGAACCACTGACCACCTTTTGTTAGAAGGATCACTGATATAAAACACTTGTTTTGCTTGGGATGCCATGATGAAAGGCTCCTCTTTATTACCTACCTTATTAAGGTCCACCAATTTGAATCCTAACTCATCGGTTTGCACACCATTGTTACTGTCGACCCACTGACATTTAAAAATAGGTACTCTAAACTTCGTGTAATCAACCTCCCATATCTCTTCAATGATTCCAAAGTATGAAACGGATGCCATAACAGGGTTTTTATCTTTCTAACTAGAGAAATGCATGGACTCAGCGACGACCATAACCCCACTGTTTTGCATAGTACTTTTGTCATCCTGGGACTTTGTATAGAAGGAAAACTTATTGATATCGTACCCACTCCAGCATATGACATCAAAGTTAGTCCCCATTTTAATGTATCAGAAGCAATACCATCCTTTGAAATTTTTTCTTTAAACCAGTTCAAGAAAGCCTTGTTATGCTTGTTCAAACATCATTTTTCATTCATTCTAGGGTAAGTTTCATTGATGATGCTTTTGTGCTCACATAAGTATGGTTCAAACTCATCAGTGTTATTCAATATAGACAAATGTTCTTGAAGCACTTCCTCCCGATCCATGCTCTTAACAGTGATACCTCGTGTACCCTTACCATCATATCTTCCTTCGTGACGAGACTTCGGAAGTCTTACAGGTTCCGCTTCTGACATGTAGTATGTACAAAACTCAATAGCTTCTTCTGCAACATACCTTTCAACAATAGATGCTTCGGGACGGTGTGGATTCTTCATATATCCTTTCAAGATCTTCATGTATCGCTCAACCAGGTACATCCACCTTAAATAAACGGGGCCGCACAATCTAATCTCTCTCACTAGATGAACAATCAAATGAACCATGATGTTAAAAAATGAAGGTGGAAAATACATCTCCAATTGGCACAAGATAATGGCTGCCTCATTTTCCAAGTCATCCAACTTTTTAGTGTCAATGACCTTGCTACATATAGCATTGAAGAATAAGCATAACCAAGTAATGTCATGTCTGACTTTTTTAGGCAATATGTCACGAATGGCCACCGGTAGTAGTTGTTGCATCAAGACATGACAATCATGAGACTTTAAGCCAACTAATTTGAGATCTTTCATTGAGACAAGTCTTCTAATATTTGAAGAGTAACCCTGTGGTACTTTGACTCCCCGTAGATATTCACAGAAACTTCTTTTCTCTTTTTTTGATAAAGTATGACATGATGGGGGCAAATAAGTCTTCTTATCCCCCACTTTAAGTGGAGCTAACTGCTCTCGTATACCCATCGCAACTAGATCCAGACGAGCATTCACACCATCCTTTATCTTGCCTTGAATGTTGAGAAGCATTCCGATTAAACTGTCACACATATTTCTCTCCACATGCATCACATCAATACAATGTCTTACATCAAGCTTGCACCAGTATGGAAGATCAAAGAAGATCGACCTCTTCTTCCATATTTTCTTCTCGGTAGCCTTCTTCTGGGTCTTCCCATAGATAACATTAGTGTTGTTCACCCTTTCATAAACTTGCTCTCCAGTCAAGGCCACCGGAGCAATTTCATTCTCCGGAAGTCCATTGAAAGCTTTTCTCAATCTACAATAAGGATGATTACGTCGTAGAAATCTCTGATGCCCAAGGTAAACCGTCTTCCTTCCATGTTGCAGTTGATGGTAACATGTGCCTTCTTCACATATTGGACATGCTTTATGCCCCTTAACACTATACCCACACAGGTTCCCGTATGCTGGAAAGTCATTGATGGTGCAAAATAACATGGCACGCAATCTGAATGTCTCACGAAAATACCTGTCGATCACATCAACGCCTTCATCCCACAACATTCTCAAGTCTTCAATCAAGGAACTCAGATAAACATCAATATCATTTCCTGGCTGTTTAGGACCCGAAATCATCATACTTAACATAATGTATTTGCGCTTCATGCACAACCAAGGAGACAGGTTGTAAATTACCAAGAGAACAGGCCATGAACTATGAATACTACTTAAGTTCCATATGGATTCATTCCATCGGTAGCAAGTCCAAGCCTGAGGTTTCTGGGCTCATTGCCGAAATCCGGAAACAAACTATCAATTCTCTTCCATTGCAAAGAATCGGCCGGATGCCGAAGCTGTCCATCACACTTCCTCTCATCTGCATGCCATCTAATGTTCTTTGCATCATTTACATTAGCAAACAATCGCTTGAACCACGGAATCACGGGAAGATACCATAACACCTTCGCAGGAGGACTTTTGGTGACCACATCACAACTAGAATCACCATCCTTCACTTTGTAGCGTGATACCCCACACCTGGGGCACTCGTGCATCTCTTCAAACTCTTTCCTGTACAATATGCAATCATTGGGGCACGCGTGTATTTTCTTATACTCCATACCCATCGGACACAATATCTTCTTCGCCTCATAGTTTCGATATGGCAATGTGTTGCCTTCTGGAAGCATGTCTTTCAACAACTCAAGCAATTCGGTAAAGCTTTTATCGCTCCACCCACTTCTCGCCTTCACATTGAACAATCTTAACACTGCTAACAACCGTGTGAAATTAGTGCACCCCGGATACAAAGCCACTTCTGCATCACTTCACAAAGTATCATACACGTGTGCGCGCCGAAAAGACTCTTGCCCAACATCACGGATCATGTCCTTTAGTCCATCGTCCATTTCCACGTCATCAACTTCCTCTCTATCCGACACCCTCGGCCTGTCTAACGATTCACCATGACATATCCATGTTGTATAACTCTTGCAAATCCCCTCACAAATAAGATGATCACGTATCTCCTCAGCTTCTCGTCGTTTCTCATTCAAACAGTTAACACAAGGACAATAAAACCTTCCGTTACCACTATCAGGAGCATTTGTTTTTGCAAACTGTAGAAAATCTTCCACTCCATTCTCATACTCATCACTTGTCCGTCTAGCATTCATCCAACCGCGATCCATGACTAAACCAATAACTTCGTACTTAGTCCAACATATTCATCAACCACTTCTTATGACAGGGTATGGCCCTATCCCATTCGATAAGAAACTTTTTCAACATTCGGTTAACAGTTAGTCCTTAACTCTCATGCTCATACTCGACAAAATTTCGGCAGCATTTCCACTACAAAAAAAAAGGTTGTTTAGCGACCGAAAATAGTGACCGAATTTTTTGGTTGCTTTTGGCGACCGAAATGGCGATCGATTATAGGATCTACATGAAAGACTGATTAGAGTTAATACTGCGACCGAAATAGAGCGTAGCAGGGTTATCGGTCGCTATTTCAGTCGCTAAATAAAGGAAATTAAAAGTCAGAAATTTTATGCCTTTTTAGCGACCGAAATGGCGACCGAATTAAATGCAGCGGTTAAATTTTATTTCCATTTACGACCGATATCAATTCAGTCGCTAAACGGCGCGTAAAAAAAATTAAAACAGCGCGTGTTAGCGACTGATTTAAAAAATCCGTCGCTAAATTTATGAATTTAAATTTTGAAATGGCACTCTTGCGACCGAATTAGCGACCGAAATATTCGGTCGCTAAAAACTAAAATCCCTAAATATGCAGAAACCCCTTTCTTCTTCCATTCCGCGATCTCTCTTCCTCTCTCTCACTCGATCTCTCTTTCTCTCCTCCGGCCACCACGGTTTCGCGACTGCCGCCCCTCCTCCGACCACCACCATCACGGTAAGCTCTCCTCTCTCTCTCTCTCTCCATCTCTCTCTCTCTCTATCTGTTTCTAACTTTTTCTCTCTCACAGTTCCCTCCTTCTCCGCACGGCTACCACCGGCGCCGGCACCACCAGAGCAGCGTCGCCGTCCTCCTCCTTCTCTTGTATGTTTTCGTCTCTCCTCGCCTCTATCTCTCTCTCTATTTCTCTGGTTTGTGCATTTACTATGTTATTACAACATGTACAATATGCTCTGTATTTACTTAATCCATGCTCTCTAAAACTTGATTAGATCCCCATTTACTTAGTTCGCATTCGTGGTTTCATGTAACTCGGTCATATCTTTATCTCGGCATTAGTTCAAGTATAGAGTTTTCAGAAATGCTTGTTTTTTTTGTTCTAGTAGCTTAATTTGAGCTTTACGTATAAATAATACAGCATTGATTTGGGGGGAAGATGGTGATGGATTTGATTGATGAAAGAGAGAATGAGAAAGATGGGTTAACCGAGGAGGAAGATGACGGTGTTGAACTTCAACCACCTAGTCCTCCCATGTATCTTGTAGTATCAACATGACTCGAGGTTAATGGAACTGGTTTTGATGATGTGTTTGGATCTCATGACTTGACCAGTTTTGATATATATATTTGATCCTGTAACATCCCAATTTTTCGCTGCTTCTAATATCGAAACATCCTGTAACTTGAACTTCATTGCTTTATTGCTTACTACTGAGAAGAGCTACTTGTGTATTTCATGTGAGTTGTGAGTTGTGATGATCATTTGTTTTCATGTGTCATTATTTAATCACTCCTATTAGGATTAGGAAGCTCTCATTGAGAAAGCACGAGAAATCTGTTTTTGTAACTTTTTTTTGAATGCATTGAAATATCAAAAGTCAAGACTGTGAGATTAGAATTGATGTTTACTTGAGCCACAGAATGCCATTGTTTCCTGTGAGACTGCGAAACATAAACAGGTTTTGGTTTTTTGTTGATAGTTGACATGTTGTATAATTTAAACTTTAAATCCTCAAAGCACCCACCTGCATAATAATTTATGGTCTGTTTATCTTTCCATATCTTGGCTGAATTTATGTCTTTGAAGGTTGTTCATTGTTCTGTTATATTGCCTCAGGGAATATCTCACAATAGTATGATCTATAGCCTCTGTGATGCAGCTATTTACTTGATGTGAATAATGAAGGATTAAGTATAGGGTTAGATAAAATGAAGGGCTAGGCACAGTTTGCCAGGCACATGCATGACGTGCCGTCATCATTCAAACATTATTCACATTAGAAAGCAGCTCTGTACATAATATTATGAAAGCAACTCTGGTTTTCTACTCATTTGTTTCACTAGGAAATGGAGCTTGCCAGAAATAGTTGTTGATGACCATCCTTACTAGGTTATCTAGGCACTTCCGATAGGAAAAGTCCTCTCTGTGACCATCCTTCAAAACGACGTAAAAGCATCTGCTTTCCTGAAAACTACTATGTTTGTTAATCTGTAAAGTTGCATGTGAAGTTGCATTTCTATGTTCTATTTTATCATGCTAGTATGCTACATGGATCTTTCCATCTTTTCTTATTATCACTTGATGAAGTTTAGACATATGACTTGTTTTCCTTATCGTTTTATCAGAAAATGGACCCGACTAAATGTTTTGAGACAGCCGTCCATATAGACCAGGTACAGTATCTCATCAACTTAAGAATAAGGATCGGATTCACGTAATGATGGTTAAGGCATAAACTAATCATTTACTAAATTGTTCTTGTGTGTTTGCAGGATTTGATTTCAATCCCGCGATCATTCTACCGTCGGTGGGGACAACAAATACCGCGTGTTGTGACTATTGAAGACAAAAGCGGAAATCTGTTCAATGGGAATATAGTAATCCATGAGGATCGCCCATATTTTGCAACAGATACAAATGGTATCAGGGAGTTGTATTTGTTGTCCACTGGTGCATTGACAAAGTTTAAGTACCTTGGGGGTTCTCGCTTCTACATGTTCATCCCTTTGGAAGATTGATGAGTTTTGATATTTTGATTAATACTTATTGACTGTGGTGTATTTTTATGTTTTGATCCTTAATTAGTACATTATTAAACTTTTTTTTTATAAACAATTATTAAACTTGCGTTAATTAATGTATATGTTTTCTTGATCATATTGACTGTGGTGTTTTGGATCGTTAGTACATCATATTTATGTTTTCTATTTATTCAAAAAAAATATTGGTGTATTTTGTTTATATCAGAAATTAAATATCAATGGGGTAATAGTTGAAAAACAAAATTTGGTCCGTAGGATTAAGTTACAGGAAAATTTAAAAAAAATATTCAAAATTTGCGACCGAAATAGCGACCGAATATCAGTCACCAAATTAGGCGAGCTGAGCATGCGACCAACTATACGGCGACCGAAATATATAATTTTGTGACCGAAATATCGGTCGCAAATTTGAGACCGAAATACAAGTTCGGTCGCTAAACATTTAGCCACCAGGGTTTCTGCTACCCCCTTAATTCGGTCGCTAAACTATATAGCAACCGAATTATCATGTTTAGCGACCAAAATCTTCGGTCACTAAATAGGTTTTTTTTGTAGTGTTCCCTTCGGTCTCCGACGTACACGACTTGAACGCGATGACATCCACCACGATAAAGTATGCACCCGGAGAACGAAAGGAAATGTATCAATCCGAACTTTCATCAAGTATATAACATTAGAATCAATGAATAACTATTTTAACTGAATTAAGAAAAAGTTTTATCCCAAACTGTCCAACTTTGGACAATTCAAGATCCAACACAATGACCGGTACATTAAGCATGTACATCGTGCTCATTAGTATTGCATCTCAAACGAGAAACTAAGGCTTTACTAATTATGTAGCTTGCATGAAGATGGGGCTTGAAAAGTGAAGAAAATGAGTCAAACAGAGCCCATCACGGCCTAGCCGTGACAGTCATCACGGCCATGATAGAGTAGAGATGAAAAGAAAGAATGGAAAAGTCAGAACTGGTCACGGCCAGCCCGTGATGTCCATCACGGCCGTGACATGCCAACTGAACCAGACCCTCACAGGCAGAACTGATCACGACCTAGCCGTGATGGTGGTCACGGCAAGTGACGAGACCAACAGGTGAAGCAACCTCTATGGCGTAAATGCATCACGGCCTAGCTGTGACAGGCATCACGGCCGTGACGCGTGATACCACCACTGGTGTTCCTTTCTGTGTATCACTAACACACTCATGACAGAGCCCAGACATGCATGAGTTGTACATGGATGCAGTTCACCATTAGCCTCACAACAACCAGGTTTTCAGAGACAGAAAATCAAAAATCTAAAAAATCTCAAGAATATAATCTGAAAAAAAATCACAGATGTTAGGTTTTTGGGTTTAAAAATAGAGCAGAGAGAACATACCATATTTTTGAGATGCTAAGAGACCAGAGTGGTGGTTCTCGTTTTTCTGCGGTCCTCTTCGCGGAAGCACGAACGGAGTGGTGGGTCTCCTTAAGTTGTAGGCGCATCAACCAGTAACGATGTGGGTGGGGTGGGTGAGCTCACAGGCATGCAGATGAAAAGGTGGGGGTTGAAGAACCCTTTCGAGGAGTGAATGGTGGCAGCGTTGAGTTAAATGATGATAGCAACTGGCGTAAATATTCAAAATGAAGAGGAGAGGGAGAGTAAGCACAGGCATGCAAGAGGGAATTAAAAATGAGAGATGAAAAGGACAGATGAAAAGGTCTCTTATATAGCACCGCGAAAATGAAGAGGAGGAAGAGGGAATTAAAAATTGACAGATAACAATACACATCGGTTAAAATAAAACCGATGTTATAAGGTTTTACACATCGGTTAACAGAAAAACTGATGTTAAAAGTTATAATTTCCTTAATTTTTTTATTCATTTTCCACATCGGTTTTCAAAAAACCGATGTTAAAAGATACACATTCCACATCGGTTATGATAAAACCGATGTGTTAAATTATGCATTTTTAAATTTTTTATTTTTGGTTCAATTTTCAACATCGGGTTTATAGAAACCGATGTTAAAAACTTTATAACATCGGTTTAATATAAAACCGATGTTAAAAATTTTCAATTTAATTTAAAAAATGCCACCGCGTCATTTTTCACATCGGTTTTTTGAAAACCAATATTAAAACCCCGATGTTAAAAGTATATTTTGCACTAGTGCAAACGAACACCACAACAAGACGGGAAACCAAACGATGTCGCAACAAGACGATGAACAAAACACAGCCGCACGCAGATGACGAAAACAAGGAAAAACTTGAAAGAAAAACCAGATCTATGTGGAAAAACCACTTATTTAGATAAAAGGAGAGAAAAACGATGTAGATGGGTGATTCCGGGCCAAAAAATGGCCCAAAACCACCCCTTTCCAATGGATGAGGAAGAAGGAAAAGAGGAGTAGAGGGAAGGTTTTCTCATTCTAACTTTTGAAAATTGATCTACGGGAATCATTGCTAGTGAATCTAAATAATAGTACATGTAACTTTTGGGATGATAAGCAGGAGATGATTCATGAGATACTCAGTTTCATATATTCATTAATCAAATTCAACACACCATTATCCACAATTTTGAATATCAATCGTTGTCAAATTATTGTCTTATTTTTAATGTTCAAATAACATAACTGAAATGTAAAAGCTTGAAAGCATTTCAATAGAATGTCCATTGTAAATTGTAACTATTTATTGTTCGACAAGATAATTCTAGCAAGGTCCAAGAAATTTAGGTATGACATGACTAGTAATTATCCGATTTATTCCATCTACTTTGATCCACTAGTAATCTTTGACCGATTCTCTCCATCCACCAATGTTGCTTTCATCTTCCCCGTAGCCCAAGTCACTACGTCTCTGCAACCAGAAGTAAACACAAATTAGGCTGTAGCGTCTCCAATTAAATACATAATTAGAAGTAATAGCTATTTAAATGTTAGAACACGGAGACTGAAGAAGACCTATTTGATTTCAACTTTTAAGGGTGGGTTTACACAAAATAATGCTGTGTTTGGTTTCACGTTGGTGTCTACAAGTTAGCTTCTCAAAATCGCGTCTGCGTCAATCCTTCCGTTCAATCAAACAAGTGCTTAAAAACGAAAACAAAAGCAAACACATGTATACTTCTTCACTATGGACTAAAGACACTTCAAGAAAGTTACGTTGTTGTGTTTGTATGGGATGGGACACTCCACATATATTTTTAGACACTTTTAAGGCCTTAACTGAATTATTCTACAATTTTTTACTTATAGTTTTTGAATTTTTATACCATTATAAATGATAATGTCATAAAAGTTAGATATATTAACATTTTATTATATTTACACTCATCCTACATGTTAGCTATCCAAACATTATTGGTTCAAAAAAAAAAGCTATCTAAACATTATTTTTTTTCTTTTAATTTAAAATTGTGTCTAGATGCTAATTTTATATCTTATAATTTTATAGGCTTAGTATATTTTTGTTCTTTTATCTTTCAAAAGTTACAAAAAATGATCCTTCCGTCAAGTCTCTTACTAATGTTCGTTAATGACCTACCGGAGATTCAACGGAATCTGTATATTTCACCAGAATCTAGGTCACTTCTCAAAATAGAAAATCAAAACAAAACAATGAGATATGTTATTCTATTCCCCCTCCCTTCCTTTCTTTATTTATTTCTTCTTCATTTCATATTGCTACTTTTGAGAACCTATCCACTCAAATATGGGTTCTTAACTTCCTCATATCACACCCCACATAGATTTCCGTCCAACCCGGTAAGCTTTTTTTTGTGTCATTCTATGTTTTAGTTGTTCATTACCTTCACTTTCTATGACGATTGTGCATAAAGTTTTAATTTTTTTGATAGATCTGAAACATTTTGCAACCTGGTTTTGTCTGATTTGAATGTTTGGGTGTTCATGTAAATGATTGCAGTTGAGAGTGAGAATGTAGGAAGGATTGGATGGAGGCGCGGGTGGATATGATTTGGGAAGGAGTTTTGGAGGTGAGGATGGTGGAGGAGGGTTCTTGGGATGATGATGAGTGTATATTGTGGTATTTGTTTTAGGGTTTTCAGAAAAAATGAGATGAAGGGGAGGGGGTTTTGAGAAGAATGAATGTGTATAATTTCATTTGACAAAGAGAGGAGAGTGAAGAAGTGTGATTGAGGGGAGATAAACGAAGATAAGAAATGCCTAGATTCCGATGAAATGTGCAGATTTTGGTGGATCGCTGGCGGGTCATTAACAGATGTTAGTAACAGATTGTTAGTAACAGATCTGACGGAATGACCATTTTATGTAACTTTTGAGATATAGAGGATCAAAATGAATCTTTTAAAACATAAAGGAATAAAATGATTTTTGACCAAATGATAAATGATCAAAAGTATATTTTAGCCTATTTTATATTATCAAAAATTTTATGTATCATCATCTTACCCGTATGGTGTCCTATTATGGCTTCTTTTTCCAAGATAAAAAAAAGTTCTGAAGTGTCAAAGCGAACACTGTAATGCTATTGTGATCATGGTTATAGAGCTCCAAAAATAGCTAGATATTGTTGTGACTTGTGAGTTTCATATATAAATTTACCTCTTGTGTAAAAAATATATATATAAATTTACCTCAGGATTAAATGTGAGAGCCACCTTAACCTCCCCACAATACTCCTGATCCTTCACAACACTGTAAGCAGTTTCTGCGATGCTCCCCTCAACCAGCACTGGTTCTAAATTAATTCTGCAAACGAATGCACTTTAGTTTATTAAAACGCCCTAAACTGGTTAATTATCTATCAATGTATCAACAATTTCATTACTGCACATGAGAGTGAAATAGAGAAAAAGGTGAAAACAAACAATATTATAAGTCACTGTAAATATTATAAAATGTTAATATTTATCTAATTGTAATTATAACTATTATTATTATTATTATTATTATTATTATTATTATTATTATTATTATTATTTATAATGGTATAAAAATTTTCAAATTAAATATAAATTTTCGAAAGTGTGATATAGATAGGTGTCCATGTCATGACAACTATTTTGAAAGTATCATAAAAAAAAAATACTCAATGTAATTAAGTCAAATGTCAAGATATATGAATATAATTTTATCATAAAAAATTAATGTAATAATCACAGCTTCACACTACCAAACAAAAATGTTATCCAAAACGTTTAGGGATTGTTTGCTTTGTTTCTAGATTCCTGTGTTTTCAAAAATAATTATAAAATTTCCATTTTGTTTTCATTCTGTTTCATGTTTTCAAATATTTGTACAGGAAATACTGAAAACTACAAATTTCTGAAAACAGAAAATAAAATAAAAACAACGTGTTAGTTTTGTAATTATTTCTGAAAACAGAAAATGAATAGTAAACTGGAAACAAGACAAACAGACATTTTTTTAATCTTGTTTTATAAAATAGATTTTGGAGACAATAAATCAAAAACTTTGTTAAACTCCAAATCACTATAAAGAGAAAACAGTAATATATATCCATATAATTAACATGCTGGTAAAGAGGAATTTTAACTCACTTTGCCTCACCAAGGAAGTCATCCTTAGTAAAACTATCTTTGTCCATTAACCTCAGATTAAGTTCAGAAGCACTGTCTGAAACTGTGAAAAGGAAGCTTTCATTCCAAAGTGGGTTAGATCCTGCACCTATAACACAAGTAATTCAGTAACCACAATATTTCAGCCATGTCCATCCCCAAGAGAGATAGAATTTAAAACTGATGGATAGGTTAGAATCAGATTCAAGCCACAGAAGACAAAATATATAGTGAATTGAAGAAGGCAAAACAATTACAATTAGTGAAACATACCATTAGCCACACTGCTTTTGTGCTCCTGCGTCCGATATGTGAGAATCACATAAGGATCCATCTTCTCTGTTCATCAGGAAATGACATATACCATCAATCCTTCACATTATTTACAATCTTGGGCTATTTGGAATTCTTAAATTGAAACGTTACATTATGATAACCCAATCATTATTTACACAGTCTTGAAATAAAATAAAATAAAAACAGGGAAACAAATAATTAATCTATTCATTAAACATATGAGAATTGGATTTACATCCTCTCTTATTGTAATCTATTTGAGAGTGAAGGAAACAAAGTTTTTAAGTTGTAATTAGTAGACCCTACAATTATCTTATCACCTACGGGTTTTGCTAAAAAATCCGCAGAAAACGGGTTTCATGAGAATTTTCATATGAATTTCTATCTCCAGGTAATACTTTTCTGCGAATTTTAAAGTCCACAGGAAATTTCATGTAGATTTTCTTGAAAAAAATTTAAATCTATAAGAAATGTCAAAATTTCATACAAATTTTCTTATGAACTTAAATATATAGGAAAAGTCTTATTTTTCAAAAAATTATAGCAAAATTCACATGAAGCTCCTGCGAAAAAAATCCACAGGAAATTAATCCGCAATAAATTCATGGATTTTTTGTAGTAACTAATCATATGGGGTCTATACATATTAAAAATTGTGTCTATATATCCGTTACATAATCATCATATTATAAGAGTGGATCCATTTCCTTGAGAAGTTAAGCCAAAATTTTCTAATCCATACTTTGAGGCAGCAAGACAAATGAAAACATTACCATCTATCATTGTGTTGTGGGCAAATAATTATATGTAACACATATCTACTATTGAATTTGCATTACTTACTGAGAAAATCACTGTTCCGAAGGCCTTTTGCGCTGACAAGAATAACTTCAAGCGTACCACGAGGCATCTTCGGCTGCAACTCTCTATCACTCAGAAACTATAAGAAGTTGGAGCGAATGTTTGTGGGAAACCAAAACGCCTGAAGCATTTTTAGCAGGCTTTTTAATTAGTCATTATCACTAGTCAAAAAAGTTAACATATTATAGATAATTAATTAATTTATTATATATGCGTTGGAATTTCTTTAAACTAGGAAAGTTGCATGCATCTCTGCTTTAAAGTTGCTATTTAATTCCAGTCAAAAAAAAAAAGTTGTTATTTAATAAATTAAATTTATTGAATTTCGCCAGAAATGCTTACGTAATGAAGAAAAATGGTAGAATCATGTGACACCCCGTAATATCTAATTTCAAAATAAATAAATTATCTTTTTCCACATTGCATATGTTAATTTTTTAGGTTCATAAACATGAATTTAATTTTTATGCACGGTTAAAAGATTTTTACAGTGACATCCAAAAATATCTTAACAAATCAGTATTATTGTTGTTTTATTTCTTTTAATTATTAAATTTAAAGTATACATATCAAAATGTTAATGGATGTCAGTATAAAAATTTTTACACTGGTAATATATACTACTTTAATTCCATAAACATTCACGCTCTATTTGACAAGTAGAGTATATAAGCTTGCTTATCGTTACTTTGCATGCTTATCTTATTAGATTATTCTTTCTTTTCATAAGCTATTTTATTTAGCTTAAAGCTAATCAACTTTTCCCTCATTATGAACAATTAGGCTGGAATTTTGACAAGTGTCACTCTCTCGTGAGATAGCTTCTCATAATATTCTAATCCAATCTTTTTGTTTCATTTTTTAAATTTCGAAATCCAATTTTTTAATTACTCATTATACATTAAATCATATTTATGTATTAATTAGCTCAATCAATTCATATTAGTATATCAACATGTGTTTATTCATATTCATTCATGTAATTCAAATTTTATTTGATTTTTATTTTATTTTATTTATTTTATTTCGAATTTCATTCTTTGATTTTTTTTATTTTAAATTTTCTTAATTTAGAAATAAAATAAATTTTTTTAATTACTAAAATAATTCAAATAATAATATTGGAAAACATACTTTTTAAGTCCCCCGTTTTTTAAATTTCGAATTTTATTTGTTTAAATTATTCTAGTGCAATACCTTCTCATATACTATTCTAACTTTTTATTTTATTTTATTTTAATTTCAAATTCCAATTTTTTAACTACTCATAATACATTAATTCATATTTGTATATCAATATGTGTTTATTCATATTGATTCATATAATTCAAATTGATATCAACATCTGTTTACTCATAATCATTCATATAAAAACAAAAAGTTTTTGATTGATTTTTAGTATCATATTAATCTGATTTTATTTTGATTGATGAGCATAGAAATCATTCTTTGATTTCCAATATTTAATTTTATTTATTTATTTTATTTCGAATTTTATTCTTCCGTTTTTTTTTTATTTCGGAATTCATTTTTTAAAATGAAATAAAATTTTTAAAATGTTATCAACATTTTATTTTTGACGGGGCGAATTCCAGATTTTTAATTACTCATAATACATTAAATCATATTATGTATTAGTTAGCTCAATCAATTTTTAATTGAGGAGTATAATTCGAAATTCAATTTTTTAATTAGGAAAATTACATTAATTCATATATAGTATAGATTAGCTCAATCTATTCATATGTGTATATCAACATGTGTTTATTCAAATTGATTCATATAATTCAAATTGATATCAACATTTGTTTACTCATAATCATTCATATAAAAACAAAAAGATTTTGATCGATTTTCAATATCATATTAATTTGCTTTATTTTGATTGATAAGCATAGAAATCATTCTTTGATTTTAATTTTATTTAATTTTTATTATTTCGAATTCCCTTCTTTGATTTTAATATTTTACATTTTAGATATTTTAGATTTTAGATTAGATTTGTAGATTCCCATTCTATTTTCTTTGATTTTAATTTTATTTTATTTATTTACTTATATTATTTATTTTATTTCGGAATTCATTTTTTAAAATGAAATAAAATTTTTAAAATGTTATCAACACATTTTTTTAAGGCACATTAATTAATCAAATAATTCAAATAAAATTTGGTTATTGAAAAGCAGATCGATATATTGATTATCAATTAAAATAGATATTGATGGCATTGATGGCATATACTTTAATATATAAAATGCAGGTATATAAATTAAGTACCAAAGTCACTATCACTCCAATTATCTTACTTCTCATACTATAGCAATTGTCAACACTCTCACATTCTTGTGCTAATTATTCATCATGGATGCATCATATGAATTGGTGTCTGCTGTAACAGCTGTAAAGTCTACTTGGCTGCTGTAACAACTGCAAAGTCTACTTGGAACCTCAAAGTTGAAATCGTCAGAATGTGGTCTATTCCAAGTTTAAATGGTTCTAAAAATACCATATTTATTGGAGTTGGTTGTCATGGATGAGCAGGTAAATTTTTTGTGTTCTTTATTTAATTTAGTATTAACCATGATTAATTTCTCAAACTCTAAATGTTATTTATCTATGTTTCAGGGTGAAAAAATACAAGAATCTATTCGAAAGTCTTTTATCTATAGGTTTCAGCGTCTGTTGTCTGAGGGCAAAGTCATTCTTATAACTGTTGTTGGTGTTGGCTCTAATGGAGGTGATTAGAGGACCTCAAGACATAACTACAAGTTAGGAGGCTAACTGATGATCCGATCATCATTCAGAAATTCAAAGAATTGAAACCGATTTCTGTGAGATCATTTTTCCTTTCTGTTTAGCCTTTAAGTGTTGATCTTATGACTCAGTTTGGCGATGTTGGGGTGGGAATTGAAACTCCGTCAAAGAGGATATCTTTCAAAGAGGATATCAGATGTTGACCTTGAAGATTTGTCAGCTTCGGCAAGTAGTACCACACCAACAAAGTATTGAAGAGAATCAAGCAAGATAAGGAATGCTTTAAGCAAAGATGTTTCATCTCAGTAGTGTCGCATGCTCTATTTTATTTTAATTTGAAACACGTTTTAAAGTTATGTTTCATCTTTCAATATTTCCTTGTGTTTAGTCTTTTGGGATTATGTAATGGATGTTGGTTTTATCATTTTCAATATATTTGCAACCCTCAAATTGATAATATTTGTTGTTTGTTATTTGTATTACTACTCTTTAAAATTTGGAATATCAAGTTTTAAACTGTTTTCAGGACATTTTCACTCATATAATTCAAAGTTATTTTCTTAATTACTCATCAAGTTTTAAAATGTTTTCAAGACATTTTCTTAATTTCTCATTAACTACTCATTTAATTCAAAAACAAATAGTGTATATTTGTAATACCCCAAGTACATTGAGATATTACTAGATATAAAACATAAGATACACTGAAATTAGCTTTTCGCTAATCATCTCATACATTTTCAAAAAAAAAAATCATACTTAGAGACTAAATAATGGCAATATGACACTTGACTCCGATCCGGCAACGTCTTCAATAACAGAAACAGCTTACATTGGAACAACTGCCAAGTATTTCCGGAAATACTTCACAGTTCTCCAACATAGGAGGGATTAACCTGAAACAAAAGGGTGAGGGGGTGAGATATGAAATCTCAGTGAATTCCCTGCAAACAGAACACTCAGTCCCACACATATACATATATTACTAAACTTATACATATCATCAGGTATAAACATTATTGCTGCCCCCCACGCACCATGGTACTTAAGAGGGACTAGCTTTGGGTTCAATCCTGGCATTATCATGTCATTCATAATATTTGTGAACCATTCATTTGGACATCACATTTTAATTTGTTAGAGAAAAACATTGCTGTTCCCCACGCACCGAGTTACTTATGAGGAACTAACACTTTGTTGCCCCCCGCGCAACGAAGTACTTAAGAGGAACTAACACTTTGCTACTCCCCGCGCACCGAGGTACTTAAGAGGAAATAGCTCTTGGAGATAAGGCAGATCATACGTCTATGATCACAAGCGGTGTCCCACTTGCTTTGCACTTACTTGCTTGCCTTTCCTAACCGGAAGGACTTCTATACTTGCCTTTCAATCTGAAAGGACTTCAGTGCTTGACATCTGAAATGTCATTGATAACCATTCTAATTCGAAAACATGAATAGAATTAGCATGGTTACTACCTTTGGAGATAGTGTGGTGGAGGTTTATTTCCTTAGAATTCCCTCCCTGATCTGACTTTGCTCCTCCTTGCTCTCAAATGTGGCTGCTTCAAACTCACTTCACAAGGAAAATTGATGTTTGTTTCATGTTGATTTTGGAAGAAAACTGAAGAAGAAGAAGAGAGGAGGTGGTAGAGGAGGCCGAAATTATGAAGGAAGAGGGGAAAGGAATGTGTTGTTTCTGCAAGTATAGATGATGATGGTTGTGTTGTCCTGCCCTAAACTCTCTCTCTTGGCCGAATTTGTGAGCTTGACAGGTAGAGAATAGAGGCTTGGTTTAGGTTTAGGGTTTGAAGAGGTAAAACATGGAGGTTCTGATGAAGAAGAATGAAGCAAAGTCTCCTTTTCCTTCTTTTTTCTTGGTCTGGCCGAAATGTATAAGGAAGGGGAGTTTGAGTGAAAAAAAATATTCCTTATTTATTTAACCAATAGGGCTAAACTTCCTTGAAAAAACCCAGCTTACTATATACACCTCTTCAACTACTAAATACACCCCTACTTTAATTCTAAACATTTCTTTCTTAACAAATCTATAACATTTATTATTAACTATCCTTAAAACACTTCTCCCTTAAAGATAGACTCCTTCTATTTATTTGGTAATACTATTTAGCCAAAGAAAAAAATTTGGGATGTTACAATATTGTTGTTATATTCTCTTTTATTTTAAAGAGTTTCGAATTTCTGATTTTAATTAATTTAAATAAATCTTGTGAAATAGCTTATCATATAATATTTTAATCCAATCTTTTATTTAAATTTTATTTAAATTTTGAAATATTTTTTTAATTACTCAAATAATTCAAATAAAAATTTTGTAGATTCCCATTCTATTCTCTTTTATTTTAAAGAGTTACAAAGTTATAAATCATCCTTTTATTTTATTTTATTTATAAATTTCGACATTTCAAGTCTTAAGATGTTAGTATATATTAATTGCTCATTGTTTACTCATATACTAATAGCTTCTCATATACTATTCTAACTCATTTTTTTATTTTACTTCTTTCAAATTTTTAAATTTCGATTTTCAAGTTTTGAAAAGTTAATATATACTAATTTCTCATTAATTACTGATATTAATTTTTGCTATCAATGCTATCAAATCAAAACCTATTTTGATTGATTTTCAATATCATATTAATCCGCTTTTATTTTGATTGATTTTTAATGTCTATTTTGAGGGTCAATGATTTTATTAGTATATACCTGATTCTCATTCAATTTTCTTTTATTTTAAAGAGTTTCGAATTTTAAAATTTAATTTGTTTAAATTAATCTGGTGAAATAGCTTATCATATAATATTTTGATCCAATCTTTCATTTTAATTTTATTTAAATTTTGAAATAAATTTTTTTAAATTACTCAAATAATTCAAATAAAATTTTGTAGATTCTCATTCTATTCTCTTTAATTTTAAAGAGTTTCAAAGTTCAAACTTTTATTTGTTTAGATTATTCTGGTGCAATAGTTTCTCATATAATATTTTAATCAAATCTTTTATTTTAATTTTATTTAAATTTAGAAATACTTTTATTAATTACTCAATTAATTCAAATAAAATTTTTGTAGATTCCCATTCTATTCTATTTTATTCTAAAGAGTTTCAAGGTAAAAGATTTTTATTTATTTAGATTATTCTGGTGCAATAACTTCTCATATACTATTCTAACTCTTTTTTTTTTGTTAAATTCTAACTCATCCTTTTAATTTATTTTATTTATTAATTTCTAATTTCAAGTCTTAAAATGTTAGTATATATACTAATTGCTTATTATTTACTCATATTAACGTATGTTATCAATCCTATCAATATCTGTTTTGAAACCAATTTTCAATATCATATTAATCTGAATTTATTTTGATTAATTTTCAATATCTATTTTGATTTCTATGCTTTTATTAGTATATATGTACTAGATTCCCATTATTCTATTTTATTTTTAAGAGTTTCAAATTTCTAATTTTTATTGGTTTAAATTATTCTTGTGCAATACCATCTCAGTTTCAAATTTTAAATTTTTATTTATTTAAATTATTCTGGTGCAATAGCTTCTCATATAATATTCTAACACATTCTTTTATTTTATTTTTAAAATTTCGAATTTCAAATTTTAAAATTTTATGAAGACAATTTCTTAATTGCTCCTTAATTACTCATAGTAAATTAATTCATATTTATGTATTAATTAGCTCAATCAATTCATATTTGTATATCAACATGTGTTTATTCATATTTAATCATATTTATTATATATCATATCATATCATATCATATCATATTATTTAAATTATTCTAATACCTAAAGTTGTTTGTTATTTCCAAATTATATGATTCATTTATATAAATCACTTCCTTCCTATAATTTAGGACCAAAACAGATACACAATGATTTTTCTATCGAATTAGTTTTGATCAATATTATATTAAAAATTAATGATTCCAATTACTAAAAAAATTTATATTCTTTAACAATAATTATTCTCAATAAGTAAATATTTGACACTTACTTTAATTTTTTAAACTTCCTTATTCGTTTCTTCTGTATCATATTAATTATCATTAACAAACAATTATAATCATTTATTCATTAGTTGAATTTGATTCATTCATTTATCAATTAATAAAATTCATTAATATAAATCAGGTATATTACATGCCTATGGAGTTTTGCTTCTGTTGTTTTTTACATTTTCAATTTTGAATTGTATATATTTCATTCTTAATTCATAATTCTTAATCCATTGTTAATATCTTATTTAATCTTTTTTTATGTAGCATTGCATTTGCAAGATGATGAAATTAAGAATCTTTGTTTGATTGAAGTAGAGAACTTACTCCAATTAAATGGAAGAAGTCTTAAAGATTTTCCCTCTTTGCCATTTCCACAATTGCACGAAACTGATCAATATAGTAACAAATTTGTTGCTGATGAACTCAACTATGACAAACAACAGCTGAAACAGCAACATGAATCATTACTTTTGTCAATGACGGAAGAGCAAAGGAATGTGTACGAAGAGATCTTGAAAGCAGTTTCAACAGATTCCGGAGGTTTCTTTTTCCTTTATGGATATTGGGGAACAGGAAAGACTTTTATATGGAATACTCTTTCAGCATCTCTTAGATCAAAAGGCAACATAGTCCTCAACGTAGCGTCCAGTGGTATTGCACCGTTACTTTTGCCAGGAGGAAGAATCGCTCATTCTAAATTTAATATTCCCTTGGCCATCAATGAAATGTCTAATTGCAACATAAGGCAGGGTAGTCAAAAGGAGGAACGTAACTTCTCCAATATGCCAAATTGATTACTTGGGATGAAGCTCCAATGTTAAACAAATTCTGTTTTGAAGCTGTTGATGGGACTTTGAGATATATTATGAGACACAAAAATCCCAATAGCTTAGAACAACCATTTGGAGGGAAAGTTGTGGTACTAGGCGGTGACTTTCGTCAAATTTTGCCGGTTATTAGAAATGGTTGCAAACAGGACATCATTGGTGCTATAATAAACTCATCTTATTTGTGGAAGTTTTGTAGAGTGTTAAAACTGACTAAGAACATGAGATTGAAGACTTCCTTAACAGCACGAGATAATGGGCTAATAAAAGAGTTTGCTGAATGGATTCTAAAATAAGGGGATGGTTCTGTTAATGGCAAAGATGATGAGGAATGTGAAATAGAGATTCCATCTGACCTTCTAGTTGAAGATATAGACAATCCTTTGCTATACTTGGTAAACTTTTCTTATCCTGATTTGTTGAATAATATAACTGATGCAACTTTCTCTCAAGAAAGAGCAATATTGGCACCCACATTGGAAGCAGTTGAGAATGTCAACAATTACATTCTTTCCTTGATACCAGGAGACGAAAAGGAATATCTCAGTTCTGACTCACCTTGCCAGTCAGATGAAGATTCCGAACTTTAGAGTGAGTGGTTTACGACCGAATTTTTAAACGATATCAAAACATATGGAATTCCAAATCATAGATTGGTTTTTAAGATTGGAGTCCAGTCATGTTACTCAGAAATATTGATCCAAGTGGAGGTTTATGCAATGGTACCAGACTAATCGTCAATGAGCTGGGAAGGAATATTATTGGAGCTACAGTTGTTTCTGGAACAAACATTGGAGAGAAGATTTACATTCCAAGGATGAATCTAATACCTTCAGATATTGGAATGCCTTTCAAGTTTAAAAGAAGACAATTTCCTATATCCCTCTATTTTACCATGACAATAAACAAAAGTCAAAGACAATCTTTATCTCATGTTGGATTGTTTCTTCCTAAACCAGTTTTCTCTCATGGACAACTTTATGTTGGACTTTCTAGAGTCAGATCAAGGAAGGGATTGGAGATACTAATTTTGGATGAAGATGAAAATGTGTCTGGTGTTACACAAAATGTTGTATACAAAGAAGTTTTTGAAAATTTGTACAAGTTACCTCTAATGAAGTCGACACTCCAAAAGCTTTTGTCTTGAATAATTCAATATATCATTTTCACTTTTAAACTGTTACTTAACCTTTTTTATTTTATATATTTTAATATTTTAATTTATTTATACAAACAATAAAAACACAAAGGCTTAACTAAGTTGTTTTTGGTTCAAAATTAGGTTTATTCCGTACTTTTTAATTACAAGAAAATTAGGAACTTATTCTGATAAAAAGATTAAATCAATCATTCAAATTTGATTAAACCATTAAATCTCTTTATCGGATATCAAAATTTTCTATGATTATTTATTTACGTAAAATCAAGTACTGATTCACCTTTGTTCTTAGTTACTAACTTTCATACAAGGATCAATCTCTATGTTAACGGATTTTTCATTTATTAATTGATGTTGTAATTTTCTTATTAGTTAATTATATTAAATTTCCTCTCAAAAATTTATATTATAGACACTTTTTATGTTTATTTCGTAGAATTTTATGTTACACGTTTATCAACCACTTATTGTTCTAAATTTAATTAACTATTTCAATATTTAAGATATTAAAAGTACATATATAACTACTTTTCACTTTTATAAAAATTATTCCCATGCGTTGCACGGGTTCAGTTACTAATATATATATATATATATATCATTCAGGATCCATTGAGAGAGAATAATTAAATGTAACATAAATTTAAAGAGAAAAAATAGAATGTATTAAATGAAGAAAGAAATTCAATACTTTAAATTTTAAAAATTATAATATTTATTTATTCATTTTTTATGATTTCATTTATATGTATTTATTATTTTTATTAACTAAAAATGGATATAAAATTATTTTACTAAAAATACTTGTATTCTTCATTTGAGTTAAATAATCTGCATTTTTTTAAAACAACGTTGCACTTAAAAAACTATCCAAGTTTAGTTATTAAATTAATAACTTACTAAAAAATAAAACATAAAATATTTAATAAATAAATATTATAATTTAAATAAAACTCAAGATACTTAAAATCTTTCTTCATTAAATATATTCTATTTTTTCTATTCACATTTATATTACATTGAATTATTCTCTCTCTTTAATAAAGTTGGTAACTTTTAACCCAAGAGCGCTTGGATGAGATGGCACGGGTCTCTTCCAGTTTAACGAGAGGTCTCGAGTTCGAATCTTGGCATGGGAATGCAGCAGCATTAAAACTCTTGAGGGAGAGCTTTGCCACCCTTGTGGTCCTACCCGGTTCGAGGGATTAGTCATACCTTGAGAAACCAAAAAAAGTTGATAAGTTTAAGTCATTAGACCAAATCAAAATCAACGGTTGAAAATTGATGTAAGAGAAAAGTTTGACCCCTAGTGTCAAAGAAATATATATATATATATATATATATATATATATATATATATATATATATATATATATATATATATATATATATTCTATCGGATTTTGTTCAAGAATGAAAACTTATTAGAACTATTCATCTATCATCCCTCGGAACCAAACACGTTATTTTATTATATTATTAAATAAAAATATTTAAAATAAAAAAATTAAAAAGTTAATATTCTAAACATAAAGCTTTATTTAGTGTATAAAAGGAATTTATATAAGAATCATATAAACATGTCATTTAATATTTATAAACTAGTTCAATGGTTATTTTTACTAAATGTTTTAAATTCAATCAGTTATCTTTGTAATTATATATCAATTATCAGCTATAAGCTTTCGGCTAAAAATTACCTTACTAGTTATAAATTAATTTATCAACTATTTTTGCTAAATAGAGGCCTAATACTCTTAATTTGTTGTAACACTAATCTTGTTGAGAATATATATTGAGGGCGTCTCTGCGACACTCCATTCCCAGGGTATTACATTTACGTAGCATGTTGCAAAAATCAAACTTAACAAAAATAATAATTTGCTGGTTTCCTTCAGAAAACAAAATAAGTTTACCAATTACTTATTCTTGTCAAAATGGTGTTAATTTTTTTTTTCTTTTTTCTTTACTATACACACACCCAAACACCATTACATAATATACATCTCTATATATCATACATATGCATCATCAAAGTTTTACATAAGACCTTTTTCCCGCTGTGTCACCGTCTCATCGTCAACATATATCACATCAAACTGAAACAACATAACTATGTCACAGTGGGAGTTTGATAAACACTACTCAAAAAGATGGCTCTCAGTAGCCAATAAGTTAGACTATCTAAAAATCTCACTCTACCCATAAAAACTACATCCTACAGCTGGTCACCACTACAGCAACCCATTAGAGAGTCCATATCAGCCATCAGATCCTCCTCAGTGTCCTCTTCCATTTCCACCCGTGCCTCCTCCGGGATCAAGACTATAGGCCCAGGAGGTGACTCTGGGGCTACCTTCTGTAAAGGTTGAACGTGCGGAGGTGATTGATGCTCTAAGTCCCCGGGCTGTACCAAATACCGTAGGATCATCCAAATGAGAGGTAGTGAAACCTTGATCGTCTCCCTGCTATGAATAAGCTGCTGTGGTCCGTCAGCTACAGTCCCTCGGAGTGTCCTCATCGGACCAGTGTAGGTAGCACTCTGAGCCCCTAGGTTGATCACCCAGGCATTCCCTTGATCAACGTTGTCAAACATCATGGCTCGAACCCCCGAGTAGTTCAGATCCACTGTGTCCGGATTCATCTGAACACAGATATATATACATTCCACATAGAAGAGGAAACAACAAACAGATATGCAAGGGTGAGTTACCAATATATGAGTTTTTATAAGACAACCCCATGCACGACACACAAACAGCATGTACCACGTATTCACAGCATACAACAATTATCTAAATAGTAGAATAATTTTATCCAAAGGGTTTCATACCCGACAGTCGTCGTCATTTTATAAAAATGCATGACACTTCAATATTTAGGTTCTATTTTGATACCTAATCTCCGGAGATCCCACAAATTTATGTTTCGTTTTGAGCAGATCAAGCTCTTTACATGGCCCATTGTAAAAACGAAATAAAACAATATCCAAAAGAACACATAACACACTGGTCATCACTCAGTACACCAAGGTTATTGTTCAAAAATGTAACTCATTGGTCCACACAGAACACAATAGTTACTGCGATCAATGGATTTTATTGTCCATAACCTATTGCATCACTCAGAACCTCAATAGTTATCACATAAAATTGGAAACAAAGTCCAAGAAAGATATGTTGGCTCACTCAGAAACCCAATGATCAAATGGAAACATAGTCCATAACAGATACATTGATCTACTCAGGACTCAATGATCATAACGCATGACACGTCTGCCAAAAATGCATGAGAAAAACTTTTATTCTCGTTTCATTTTCTTTGTCGTAATAATCTTTCCTTGTCGAAGCCCAAAGCTCACGACCATGGTTAATTTTATATTAAGACTTTTTCACTTTAAACAAACATAGGACACACAGTCCAAATGTCTTAAACTCAACACAGGACACACAGTCCGAGTGCTCAATCGTAAAGCCCTAAACTGATGCACCAGTCTTAGGCTCACGGATATGGAACTCACATTATCCACAATCAAATTTAGGACACACAGTCCACAAAACCTTTCCAGGACACTCTGTCCAATGACAAAGATCCCTGATCTACATTTCCACAGAACACTAGAACCCCGACGTCTCGGTCACTAGGTTCGTTTATCCTTTGTAAAACATTTCGCTCAGTGAATAAAAAATACAAAACCAAACCTCCGAAAACTTATCCAAGTTTAACAGAATAATTTCACTGAATAAAAACCTTCTTGCATAAATTCTTTTCTGTTAAGACGTTGATAAAACGTGAAAATCATTGATAAATTATTTTATTTCCAATTACTTCATTTCTGAAAATCGCTCTCAATAAACGTCAACTTTTAAAAAGTCCTTTCTAAATAAAATTTTATAATAATAAAATAAAACCTTTTTCTCAAAAAGTTTAATAAAATTATTTTTATAACTTAAATGACTTTTCTCTCATAAGTAATTGTTCTGACGGCTATATTATGTTATTTTTGAAACTTAATCACTTTAAATAACATTTTATAATAAAAATGAATTTATTTTGGAAAAAGTAGCCCCTGTGAAAAATTTCACAGTTCCACCCTTATTGTCACTCATTGACATAGTTTAATATTTTTTCACTTTTTCTCAAATCCCCACAAATTAATCACCTTGATTAATTATTCAAGCTTATTAATATTTTATCCTTAAATTAAATTGAACAGTGACCAATGTCAGGTTTCTCAATCCATCACTCAACAACATATAATTTCATCACAGAATAGCATGACATACATCCAATTCATGGCATGCATCACGATTATAATTTAACAATTTAATCATAATCATGAAAATCCACATATCACATAAACTCAATTCCTCAAGTAAGCATATAATCAATTCAACAATTAACAATAAACAATTTAAAATCACAAGACATTACTATAGACAATTTACAGACAATTCCAACAACTAGCATGTGATTATTTTAAACTCCTCAGGCATACTTCCCTTACCTCTCAGAGATTCAAACTAACGTTCTCAAAAAACCTTCCGATTTGATCCGGTTTCCTCCATTGGCTTAGATCAACTTAATCCGATTGGTTCCTTCATAACGAATTGCAACCAAAATAAATCAAAATCAAACAAAAACACACTTATTCAAGAGGGTTAGGGTTCGGCCTCTTCTAAATTTCTAGGTTAGGAAGGTTAAAAATTTTCTAACTTATGGATTTATGATCCTTAAGCAACCTAAACATGATTAAGCACTTAATCCAAGATCATGAACTAAGAATTTTGAATAAAACTCATCTAGCTCTATGAACTACGGTTTCGGCCTCATCACAAAAGTGAGATTAAAAATTTCACTTGATTCTCATCTCTTGGATTTAACAAATATACATAGTATAGAGTTGGGTTTAAGTGTCACAAGACAACTTTGAATCAAAAATTCATCCAACAACCAAAGTTAGGGTTTCGGTCCTTTTGAATAAAATAGGCTAGGGTTTGATTTTTGGTTTTCTAATCACTTACATACAATAGCTATCATGGTCTTAAGAGATTAAAGCATGAATCATGACTTAAAGTTGAAACAAAATCCATGAACACCTAACCTACATAGGTTCGGCCTAACTTAGAAAAATAGGGAAGAAATTTCTTTTGATCACATGCTTCATGATGATGAATATAGAGATGATTATGATATCAGAGAAATTGGTTTCAAGTCAAAAGGATTTTTCTACAATTTCTTATGAATTTTTGAAGAAAGCTTCATGAACTTTGAAGAAATTGATGAACATGATGATTAAAGGCATGAACTCACAAAAGTTGTGAAGAGAAAGAGTTAAGTGATCAAGGAGAGAATAAATCACCTCTTGATGATCAAAGAAATGGATGATTTGTATGATGTTCTTCACAAATCCAACCTAAGTGTTCTTGAAGTTCTTAAGAAACTATGGTTTTGTTCCTAAGGAAGATGACATGAAATGAGAAAATTTTGCCTAAGTGTGGTTAAGTTAAGGGAGCCGTGATTTTTGGGGGCATTTTGGTCCAAAATCACAATGGCAAGGCATGAAATTTTCAGGTGAAACTAGGGGTAAAATAGTCTTTTCCATACAAAAATATATAATGTCATTAATGTGCCATTATGGCCATTATGACTCGGATAGGATCGTCATAAATTCCCGTTTCATTAGTCACATCAATCATCTCGGCTCCGTTGCTGACCCCCTGGCTCATCTGACTCAGGTTTTCCTAGAGATATCTTGATGTTTTCGCCCGCAGCAAATATAATATTATATTTTTACGCTAAAATTTTCAAAACTTCTAGTATCGTAGCAAATACGATAAAAACATTATTCATTTCGTTCACGAAATAAAATTAGGTTTTCTGAGCAGTATACTTTTACTGTCAGTGAAAACGCAGACCGGGTTCCATCTGAATTTTCGACCCAAAATTTAATCGTAACTCTATGATATAAAGCATGACTAGAAATGACAGTGGTTTACCCAAAATCATTTTTTAAGTCTCGGATAAAAATATAAACATTTATATATTTATTACCGATATTTGAAAGCAGCGAAAAATAGGGCTGTTACATTACTACCCCACTAAAAAAATTTCGTCCTCGAAATTACGCACCTGTAAAATGTTCAGGATATTGTAATATCATCTTGTCCTCGACTTCCCACGTTGCTTCTCCAGTCGTCTCATTACAAATAACCTTGACTAAGGAAATTTGCTTACCTCTGAGTTGCTTAATCAACTTATCTTCGATTCATACAGGCGAAGTATCATAAGACAAGTTTTCTTTAAATTGTACTTCGCCGGGTTCGATTGCATGTGATGAATCAGGAATATACTTCCTTAGTTGTGAGACATGGAATACATCATGAATGTTCGAAAGAAAAGGCGGCAAAGAAATTTGATAAGCTACTGGACCAATACAGCGAAGAATTTGGTAAGGTCCAATGAATTTAGGAGTGAGTTTTCTTGACTTCATAACCCTACCTACCCCAGTCGTGGGTGTGACTCTCAAAAATACATGTTCACCTTCTTGAAATTCGAGAGGTCGTCTTCTCCAATCCGAATAACTCTTCTGCCTACTTTGTGTTGTTTTCATCTTTTCACGGATTTGTTTAACATTTTTCGTTGTCTGTTGCATAATTTCAGGACCTAAAATCATGCTTTCTCCATCTTGGTACCACCACAAAGGTGTTTGACACTTTCTTCCATACAAAGCCTCATAGGGAGCCATCCCTATACTTGAATGAAAACTATTGTTATACGTGAATTCGATCAGCGGTAACATGTCATCCCAACTTCCACGATGGTCTAAGACACATGCTCTCATCAAATCTTCTAACGATTGAGTCGTTCTCTCTGCTTGTCCGTCGGTCTGAGGATGATATGCTAGACTTAATCTTAACTTGAATCCTCGAGCTTCATGCAAGCCTCCCCAGAAACGAGATGTAAACTTCGGATCTCGATCTGACACAATACTCGATGGTACTCCATGAAGTCTGATCAATTCCTTGATATAAACATCAGTCAATTTTTCAACGGTGTAATTGATCTTAACAGGTAAGAAATGTGCCGATTTTGTTAGCCTGTCGACTATCGCCCAAATTGAATCAAAACCTTTGGAAGTTCGTGGTAAACTTACAACAAAATCCATTGATATATGCACTTCGTAAGGGGGAGTTTTTACGCTACTTGCCTCTCATATGCGCTTACAACTCTAATTATATTTTATATGGTGTTTGTGACTAACCTCCCACCTAAGTTTTTCAAAAATCCCAATATTGTTTTGTCATCATCAAAAAGGGGGAGAATGTGGATGCAATGTACAGGAAATTAATTTTGATTATGAGCAATAAAAGTAAAACAATTGATTGAGAAAATGAAAGTGCAAGATCAAGGCAAGACCAAGAGAAGAACTTCAAGGGTATATAGCTTAAGTTTGGTCTTAGGATTATTTGTAAGATTCAAATGTAGGATTGGCTATTAAAATTAAATTAATTAAAAATTGTTTTTAAAATTGAAAATGCGCTTAAGGTTTTTTAAAGAATTGGATTTTTTTTTTTCATAAGTGTTAGAATGTTCTTTAGATTGAAAAATATCATTTTTTTTTTAATAAAGGAACAGCTCGTAATTGAATTACTAGAACTCATGTAATCTATTACCACTTTATGGAAAAATCAATATTTAAAAGTATCAATGGTAATCGATTACCAGCTTTCTGGAAAGCTCAGTATTTCAAACTGACGGCTCGTAATCGATTACCAATGCATCTGTAATCGAAAACCAGTCGCGAAAAAGTGATTTCTGGTGCAGAAAATGCATGACAGCTGTTCAAAAAGGTCATATTTTGAAACCCCACTATAAATACTAAGTAGCAGCCCGAAAAACCCTAGGTTAACACTCTGAGAACACTTGTCGAACATATCTAACCTCAAGATTCAATCTTTCAATCTTGAAATCAAGATTTGAGCCAATCCTACACAGGAGTCATAGTGATTCAACTTGTATTGATTCAACCTTTTGAGGTATTCTTCTTTGTAATCACTTATTGCTTGATTTGTATTGGTTAAAGAGAGTGAGGAATCTCTCTAGTTTGATTTGTAACAATGGTGAGGTATCCCTTGAGTAGATTTGGAGACTCTAGCACAAGGGTGAGGTATCCCAAGGGAAGAGGGCTCTTTGTAAAAGGGTGGGGAATCCCTTTTGAAGAAGAAGGTGAGGTATCCTTCTTGTATTGAGAGAAAATCTTGGGGTGAGGTATCCTTAAGTCCAAAGGGTGGGATATCCCTTTGGTGAGTAGTATTGAGGCTCTTGCACGAGGTGGGGTATCCGAGTGGAGAATGCTCTAAGTGTTGTAAAGATTGAATTGATTATTAGAGGAAAATACTCACAAATGTATTGTGGGGACTGGATGTAGGTCACTCAAGGGAGTGATTGAACCAGTATAAATTGTTTGTGTGATTTCCTCTTCCTTTTTCTTTTAACAATTTCTCAAAAATTAGTCTAGGTCACAAAAAGGGGACGAAAATTTTATAAACCCAATTCACCCCCCCCCCCCCCCCCTCTTGGGTTATGGTTACCACGACCAACAAGTGGTATCAGAGCTTCGCCTCTAGTTAGAAGCTTAACAGCTTAGAGTAAAAGATCTTTTTTCCCGACAACCTTAAAACCTTCCTTTTATTTATTTATTTTAAAAAAAAATGAGTTTTTGTGATTTCTATAAACCACCATATTTTGATGGTGTGGATTTTGTTTATTGGAGAGCTAGAATATAAATTTTTATTGAAGAAATAGATTTTGATTTGTGGGATATTGTGCTAAATGGTTTTATTTCCAAACCCAAATCATAATGGAACGAACTTGATAAAAATTGTTTTTCCTTAAATATAAAAGTGATGCAAATTTTGAGAAATAGTTTGAATGATGATGCATATGCTAGAATTAAGGATTTCTCTTCTGCGAAGGATATAATGAATATACTTGATGCTACTTATCTTGCTAACAATGATCTTGTGTATGAAAGTATAAATAAAAAGCAATAAGAGCAAAAGTCATTGAGGGAAACATTTCTTGAAAAATGCCCTCAAGTAGATGCCCAATGTGATGGAAGAAGCAGAAATCTTCTTGACAATGATAATGTTCGATTTGAAGAAGAAAAGGAACAACCTCTTAAAGCATTGATGAACAAAAATAAGGAGAAAGATCATTCCTATGTACAGTCAACAACACTACAAAAAAAAAAGGTTATTTAGCGACCGAAAATAGTGTCCGAATTTGTTGGTTGCTGTTTGCGACCGAAATGGAGACCGATTGTAGGATCTAAATCAAACACTGATTAGAGTTGATATTGCAACCGAAATAGCGACCGAAATAGAGCGTAGCAGAGTTATCGGTCTCTATTTCGGTCGCAAAATAAAAGAAAGTAAACGTCAAAATTTATGGCTTTTTTGCGACCGAAATGGCGACCGAATTAAATGCAACGGTTAAATTTTATTTATCTTTGCGACCGATATTAAATCGGACGCTAAACGACACGAAAAAAAAATAAAATATCGAGCGTGTTAGCGAGCGATTTAAAAATCGGTCGCTAAATTTATGGATTCAAAATTCAAATCAACCGGTTTAGAGACCGATTTAGCAACCGAATAATTCGGTCGCTAAAAATGAAATCCCTAAATCCACCAGAACCCCCCTTTCTTCCCCATTTCACGAAACTTCTCTCTCTCACTCATTCTCTCTTCCTCGCGAGCTCCGACCGCCTGACCTCCAGCTCGCCACCGCCCGCCGTAAGCAGCCCTCTCCCTCTCCTGCTTTCTCTCTCTCCATCTCTCTCTCTCTTTCTCTCTCTCTCCGTCTCTAACAGTTTCTCTCTCTATTAGGTCTGTCTTCCTCCGCACGCCCGAGCAGCGCCACCACCACCGACACCACCCGAGCAGCGCCACTGTTACCACCGCAAAGACAAGTAAGTCTTCTTCCCTTTGGCAAGATGCTGATTGTGTGCTGATAATTTAATATTTATGCATGTATTTGCAATTATGTGTTGTTTGTTAGTGGAGAGCAGGGCTCAATAGGATGTGATCCTGTCAAAAAGGCGGGATGCTTGTTGTGTGTTGCTAATTTAGAAGTTATGCATGTGTTTGACAATTATGTGTTACTTGTTAGTGGAGAGCGGAGCTCAATAGGATGTTTGCTACTATATTTTATCGAAGTTTGTATTGAAATATGCTTCAATATATATTTCTTGAAGTATGTTGCAATCCTTATAAGTCAATGGTTTTATTTTCTGCTAGAGTTAATTATTAAGCTACGAAAGCCTTAGTTTCCTATTTGAGATTCAATATTAATGAGCATGCGTACCTTCTCAGGCACGCATGCTCATTCAATATTTTGGATGTGCTTGAAGGATTCTTGAAGTTTGAGGTTTTTCTTTAATTCTCGCCTTAAGGCCAAGGTCTTAGATAATGAAGGATTAAGTATATGGTTAGATAAAATGAAGGGTGGGGCACAATTTGCCAGGCACATGACGTGTCGTCATCATTCCAACATTATTCACATTAGAAAGCAGCTCTGTAGACAATATTATGAAAGCAACTCTGGTTTTATACTCGTTTGTTTCACTAGGCAATGGAGCTTTCCAGAAATAGTTGTTGATGACCATCCTTACTAGGTTATCTAGGCATTTCCAGTAGGAAAAATCCTCTCTATGACCATCCTTCAAAACGACGTAAAAGCATCTGCTTTCCTGAAAACTACTATGTTTGCTAATCAGAAAGTTGCATGTGAAGTTGCATTTCGTTGATCTATTTTAACATGCTAGAATGCTACATGGATCTTTCCATCTTTTCTTATTATCACTTGATGAAGTTTAGACATATGACTTGTTTTCCTTATCGTTTTATCAAAAAATGGATCCGGCTAAATGTTTTGAGACAGCCATCCATATAGACCAGGTACAGTATCTCATCAACTTAAGAATAACGATCGGATTCACGCAATGATGGTTAAGGCATAAACTAATCATTACTAAATTGTTCTTGTGTATTTTCAGGATTTGATTTCAATCCCGCGATCATTCTACCGTCGTTGGGGACAAGAAATACCGCGTGTTGTGACTATTGAAGACAAAAGCGGAAATCTGTTCAATGGGAATATAGTAATCCATGAGGATCGCCCATATTTTGCAACAGATACAAATGGTATCAGGGAGTTGTATTTGTTGTCCACTGGTGCATTGGCAAAGTTTAAGTACCTTGGGGGTTCTCGCTTCTACATGTTCATCCCTTTGGAAGATTGATGAGTTTTGATATTTTGATTAGTACTTATTGACTGTGGTGTGTTTTTATGTTTTGATTATTAATTAGTACATTATTAAACTTTTTTTTTTATAAACAATTATTAAACTTGCGTTAAATAATGTGTATGTTTTCTTGATCATATTCACTGTGGTGTTTTGGATCATTAGTACATCATATTTACGTTTTCTATTTATTCAAAAAAATATTGGTGTATTTTGTTTATATCATAAATTAAAAATCAATGGGGTAATAGTTGAGAAACAAATTTTGGTAGGTAGGATTAAGTTTTAGGAAACTTTTTATAAAATTTGCGACCAAAATAGCGACCGAATATCGGTCACCAAATTCGGTTATCTGAGCATGCGACCAACTATACGGTGACCGAAATATCGGTCGTAAATTTGCGACCGAAATACAAATTCGGCCGCTAAACATTTAGCCACCAGGGTTTCTGCTACCCCCTTAATTCGGTCGCTAATTCGGTCGCTACACAGTATAGCAACCGAATTATCATGTTTAGCGACCGAAATCTTCGGTCGCTAAATAGGTTTTTTTTGTAGTGATGGTTCAAAAGGACTTTGAGGTAAATAATGCTAATGTTGATAGTCCTTTGTATGATAGATTACAAAATACATATGATGATGTGTTTGATGGCTTGATTAATTTAGAAAAGAAAAACTTGAATTCCTTGGAAAATATATCATCCATTGAAATTGGAATTGAGAACTTGAAATATGATCATACTTTTCTTTATGAGGAAAATTCTTTAAATTGTGAAACCTCAACTGCTTCTGAAAATTGTATTTTAAAAATCAAGTTGAGGACTTTTCTTCTAGATATAACAAAGTTGACAAATTTACTTGTTCTAATTCCGTGAATGCTAGTAACAAGGGAAGTAACACTATTTTGCATGGAAATTCGAACAAAGTTTTGATAAAAATATTTTGAAATGTCAACAATCTAAAAAGTTAAAGTTTTTCTATGATGATCTCAAAAAGACCAAGCCTTCATCTATAATTTGCAATTATTATAATCGTAAAGGTCATATTTCTCATATGTTCTATTATAGGAAAATTTATTATGTGAGAAATAAATGGTTATGGGTTCCTACGAAATGCTCATTCACTAACCCCCAAGGACCCAAGTTGAAATGGGTACCAAAAAGTCCCTCTACCATCTCTAATATGCAGGAAAGATTGCAAAAGGATGGACAATTTGGTCAAAGAGAAGAGACTTCATCAAGGAAAGCGCTTCCCAAAATCGAGATTGCAATTATTGACAAAAGAAACAAAAGTCCCTTGATGAAAGATTTTCATAAGAACAATATGAAATTTGCAAAGGTCAATCTTCACAAGAAAAGACAATGGGTAAGAAAGGACAATATTGTGAGTTCAAGAATCAAGGTAACAAAATCCTTACCTTTTATAAATAGGAAAATAAAATGTACATGTGTTTATTGTACAAACTTAAATTTGAATGTTGCAAACATGATTAGACCATTTCTAGTTAAATCACATTGCTTAGATATATCTCGCTAGAAATTGTCCATGTGTCTATGTTATGTAAAGCATGATTGTTAGTTGTGCATATGTCCAAAGAAAAATCATATAAAATCATCTTTGTGATTGAGGATTGATTTGCTTGTCTTGATGAATATTTCACATGGTTCAAATTTGAGCTTAACTATCATTGAATCTTAAGTGTTAGACTAGATAGAAAGGACTTGTAGCACTTAAAGTTGTCAAAAATCTATGTCTTGTGAAATCCACAGTAGATAATCATAAAGCAAAATATTAAGGCCACGAACAAATCATTCTACAAAAAGGGGAAATTTAAATGATTATCATAGGAATATGACATGGCTCAAACAAAATTGGAGACAAATAGTGCTAAACTCAATTATATGAAAATCGAACTGTCAAATGCATACATAATATGACGAGATAGTGGGTTTAGAGAATGATAAATTCAAACTACTTGCAAAATGTTTCATCCATTTCATTTTAAGAATTTCAAGGATGATTATGCCACTTTAAATATTGTATCAACCTTGAATATCAAGTGGAGAAATCATATCATACTCATGTTGAAATTGTTTCCCTACTTGAGATAGAATGAATAAGAATGATAGGAGTCATGAAAATCTGAGTGTGATTCTTAGCAATTATAATTTTCATGACAAGCCAAAGAATATTGATGTTGATTTTCATAAAAAGATATTGATATGGAAAGTATGGTCACATCTCTCTCTTTTGTGCTTCTATAGAAAAGATCATGCTATGAAAAATGAACTTTAGTGGGGTGCTTAAAGGGACTAGATGTTTAACCACTAACTACTAAGGACCCAAATTGAGATGGGTACCAAGAAGTTTTTCTGCCACTAATGATATGCAGGGAAAATTGTAAAACAATGGACAAAGTGGTCAAGGAAATGAGACAGTTTTAAGAAAGGAGTCTCTCATACTCAACAAAACCACATTCAATAAAGCAAAAGTTTGAACAATTGTGTCAAACTAGAATGAGGCAATCAAGGAAACCATGGCTAAGGACCGAGAATGAAAATCATGGTCAAAGAAGAAATGACTCATTAACAAAGCTCCTCACATGCAAAATGTGCAAATCGATCATCAAAAGAAGGAGAAATGAGTATGGAAAAGTTACCTCCCAATCTTCAAGACCTAGGTAACAAAAACCTCTAACTTTCCAACATGTCCTTATGTGTGTAAATAACTAGTTTATGCACGTGTATTGCATTCTTAAAAGCCAAATAGAAACAATGTTTTCATGTAAAAACTTGAACTTAAGATTGCTAGAAAGAAACCATACCTTTAACATGATTATTAAGATGATACTAGCTTGCTACATTTTACGTTTGGTAGAAAAATGTTCATGTTTGATGAAATATGAATCATATAGTGAATGCATGCATATATTCAAGTGAGATAATGCTTGATTAAAATAATAAAAAGCATAATCTTCTTTCAAAAGTACAAACATAATAACATGTTTGATGTCCCTTAGTACCATGTGTCAAAATCAAAACATGAAAATATTGGTGCATAAAGGTCTGAAAAGTCATTATTGCACTTGCACACTTGGACTTGATGTTAAACGTATTATTGACTTACCTTTAGCACTTGTATTTAAGAATTTCATGAAAACTTGAGCACATTGGTTGTTTTGACTTGAATTGTTGAATATTAAATATTTGACCACTCGTATTTAAAAATGGTATCACGAATTCACGATACTTTAACTACTCTATACTTTGACTCTACACCTTGCCTCAATGTGCTCACATACCATTTTGGCACTCAATGAAAGATTATATCAAATGGATTGTTACACTTTTCTCTTTGACTTAGTTTAACATCCATATTCAATATTTAATATGCACTTAGTAAGGGGGAGTTTTTATTCATGCCTCTCATATGCGCTTACAACTCTGATTATATTTTATATGATGTTTGTGACTAACCTCCCACCTAAGTTTTTCAAAAATCTCAATATTGTTTTGTCAACATCAAAAAGGGGGAGAATGTGGATGCAATGTACTTTTAGGAAATTAATTTTGATGATGAGCAACAAAAGTAAAACAATTGATTGAGATAATGAAAGTGCAAGATCAAGGCAAGATCATCCAAGACCAAGAGAAGAACTTCAAGGGTATATAGCTTAAGTTTAGTCTTAGGATTATTTGTAAGATTCAAATGTAGGATTGGCTATTAAAATTGAATTAATTAAAAATTGTTTTTAGAATTGAAAATAGGCTTAAGGTTTTTCATAAGTGTTAGAATGTTCTTTAGATTGAAAAATATCATTTTTATTATAAAAGAACAACTCGTGATTGAATTACCAGAACTCCTGTAATCTATTACGACTTTCTGGAAAAATCAGCATTTTAAAGTATCAGTAGTAATCGATTACCAGACTCCCATAATCGATTACCAGCTTTCTGGAAAGCTCAGTATTTCAGACTGACAGCTTGTAATCGATTACCAGTACATTTGTAATCGAATACCAGTCGCGAAAAAGTGATTTCTGGTGCAGAAAATGCTTGACAGCTCTTCAAAACGGTCATATTTTGAAACCCCACTATAAATACTCAATAGCAGCCCGAAAAACCCTAGGTTAACACTCTAAGAACACTTACTGAACATCTCTAACCTCAAGATTCAATCTTTCACTCTTGAAATCAAGATTTGAGCCAATCCTACACAAGGGTCATAGTGCTTCAACTTGTATTGATTCAACCTTTTGAGGTACTCTTCTTTGTAATCACTTATTGCTTGATTTGTATTAGTTAAAGAGAGTGAGGAATCTCACTAGTTTGATTTGTAACAAGGGTGAGGTATCCCTTGAGTAGATTTGGAGACTCTAGCACAAGGGTGAGGTATCCCAAGTGAAGATGGCTCTTTGTAAAAGGGTGGGGAATCCCTATAGAAGAAGAAGGTGAGGTATCCTTCTTGTAGTGAGAGAAAATCTTGGGGTAAGATATCCTTAAGTCCAAAGGGTGGGGTATCCCTTTGGTGAGTAGTATTGAGTCTCTTGCACGAGGTAGGGTATCCGAGTGGAGAGTGCTCTAAGTGTTGTAAAGTTTGAATTGATTATTAGTGGAAAATACTCACAAATGTATTGTGGGGACTGGATGTAGGTCACTCAACGGAGTGATTGAATCAGTATAAATTGATTGTGTGATTTCCTCTTCCTTTATCTTTTTACAATTTCTCAAAAATTAGTCTAGGTCACAAAAAGGGGACGAAAATTTTAGAAACCCAATTCACCCCCCCCCCCCCCCCTCTCGGGTTATGGTTGCCACGACCAACAGAAGGGGTCGTAGAGGTGGTCCCATTGGCGGTCGTGGTAACATGGATGCAAATTATGAAGAAGGAGTGGATTATGCGGCTCAAGCTATGGAAAATGTGGCAGCTGCGATTGTAAATCAAACTGCATCTATGAATGCCCAGAATCTGCAAGCTGCAGAAGGCAAGGCTCTGATTGCATTTTGAAGCCAGATCCTTCACAATTTGGTGTGGATGCTGATCATGAGAAAGTTGGTTTATGGATTCAGGAGCTGGAGAAAATCTTTGAGTTGGTGGCTACTCCGGCAGAAGTTAGGGATACGTATGCTGTTTTTCTACTGATCGGAGATGCAGAGTACTGGTGGAGAAGTGCTCAATAACTGCTGGAAGTTGATCATCAGAAAATTACTTGGGATGTGTTTAAAACCGCATTTCTGAACAAGTATTTTTTATAGAGTGTTCGGATTGAGAAAGAGCAAGAATTTTTGCGATTATACAAGAGAGATCTGACTGTGGGGGAGTATGCGGCGAAGTTTGAATCGCTCGCCAAGTATTTCTGTTTCTTTCAAGTACAACCAAATGAAAGCTGGAACTGTGAGAAGTTTGAAGCAGGCTTGAAGTTCGAGATTAAAGAATCTGTACTACCATTACAACTTAGAAATTTTCAAACTCTAGTCGAGATGAGTAGGAAGATAGAGCGGATGAGGAAAGGAAGAGACAATAAAGGGAATGCTGGAGGACCTTCTCAATCCAAGAACCAGTTTCAAAATCAAAATGAAAACCAGGAGTGGAAATAGGATCAGAGGAAACCTTATTTCCGACCATCAAGAAATAACCAGAACCAGCAACAAAATCGTTCGGATATTTTTGCATCAAGAAGTGGAGGCCAAAAGAATCAAAACCAAGGCCAAGTAAGAAGGTGTTACAAGTGTGGAGACTTAAACCACATGGCCAATACTTGCCCAGAAAGAAGAGTTAAATGTTTCAATTGTGGACAACCAGGACATCTAGCAAGGAAGTGGTACGCACCAAGGCGTGGGCTAGCAATTTAAAGTTTTATGTACCGCATCGGATTATCACGGGATATTTTAAGAAGGGGTGTCACATTAGTTTTAATGACTTGTAATTTTAAGTTTGTAACGAATTCTAAGTATAATGGTGTTTTGACGTCTTTGGGTATTTGACCCTGTAGAGTCTATTATGTTGTTGGTCTTTTCATTTGAGACATAAGTTTATGACTTTTTGAGAACAGAGGTTTCTTAAAGAAATTTATTCCAGTCTCTTTTTTGTTAGTGGATATGACTTAGCTTGGTTATGGGTCAGATCATTTCTTTTCCTAAAGTGGTTATTTCAAAAGTTCCGGATATTAAAAGAGAACCCTCTCGATGATAGGAGTTCTCCATCGTTGATTTTCTAATCCACTGGAAGTCCTCGTGAAAGAAGGAACTTTTATTAGAGTCATGATTGTAAATATGTATTAGCTATATATTTTTACACTCACTGTGACACCCTAAACTCAGGTCATCACATGGTTACCCGTTTGAGGAAATAAAACTTAATTTACTGGTTGCTTTCGGAAAATAATGTTTTCTCAACGCTCATCTTTTCAAAATATGGTGATAAAAAAAAATTTCTTTTAACCTCATAACAACAACAACGTAATCAAATCATACTTAAATACACAATGTATATAAGTCATACAACTATACTGCCTCATATATTTTCACACCTAAATCATAATATAACATAATAGGACCTAAGCTGGTCGTAACTAACAGACACTACAGCCAATAGGAGCAGCACATCATGCCTCGAACTAGACAACCTTCTTCTTCTTGTAGGGATCATACCCCTTGTAGGACTCTGATATGTTTGTAAGGGTGAGACGCCAATATATGGATTTATCACCATAACTAAGTGCGCAACACAAAAGAAGGCACATACACATATACATGTTTATAACAACGTACTCATTCATATTATATCGCATCGTTTATCAATGGGTTTCACACCCCAAACATCAACGTTGGAAAACTATGCATGAACACTTCAATACATCATCTAAACATTCACACCTAATCTCATGAGATATCTCCAACCTCGTGATGAGTTGATCCGACTCGATAGTTAACAAAGACACACACAGACACACAGACACGCATCACAGCACACAGCCACGCACACACAGCCAAAACCAATCACACACTGTCCAACATCGTGGCACAGGTGTCACAACGTAGATAGGGCCTCATTGTCCACCCGGCACAATAAGAACATCGTTGGTATGATCTACCCTGACGCCGCAAGGTAATCACTCATTTGATCATGGCACGTCTGCCAAATGCATGCAAGAAAAACATTTTGTTCTCAACACTTTTCTTTGTGCTATATCTTTATTTGTCAAAGCTCTCAAAAGCTTATGACTCAACATCGTTTTAAGCATCGAAACTCTCAAAAGCTTACGACTCAACATCGTTTTAAACATCGAAGCTCTCAAAAGCTTACGACCCAACATCGTTTTAAACATCTTTACAACTTTTATTAACAACACAGGACCTCAAAGTCCGAGTGCTCAATCACGAAGCCCCTAGACCTTGCAATCAGTCTTAGGTTCGTGGTAATAGAAAACATCTCAAAACGTTTTAACTTCTTTAAGTAGATACCCAGTCTACAACACAACGAACCTTAATACCCCGACGTCTCGGTTATTAAGCTCCATATCATCATTTTTGTCTGTGAAAAACAAATCCAAAATAAGATCTCTGTAACTTATCCAGGTTACCGGAAATACGTCTTGAGTAAACTCATTTACAGAAAATCATTTTTACTTGAAATTCGTTTGTAAAACGTCAAATCATCAAGAACTCTTTTACCGAAACTTCAGCTCTGAAAATTAAATCAAATCAGATTAAATCTCTTCTCAAAATAAGTACTGTTGTTTTTAAACTTTCATCGTAAATAATTTCGAAACTTGCCGTCGTTTATCATTTTCCAAGAAAAAGTTTTAAAGTCAAACTTTGACTTTTTTTTTTAATATGTTTTTTTATAATATTTTTTTCATAATATCTTATTTTATCTTATTTTAATAAATAAGATATTTTCGAATATTAATTTCACGAAATAACTTTTTATAATATTACGTAATTTCTTACGTAAAAATTAGCAGTACAAAAAAAATTTCACGGTTACGCTCTCACCGTAACTCATAAATTACTTTTACACTAATAAATCATTAAAATAATAATATTTCTCAAAACTCATCATTTTTCTAAAATAATATTTTCCACCACTATTATATTCCAACATTCCCCATAAAACGTTGAATATAATTTTCACAACTCATTAAAGCTTTTATCTGATTAATCGGTTGTGCACTGACCACTGTCAGGCCTCTCAAACAACATTCAACAACATCATCAAACTTATATCACCAGGCAGATCATGCATCATAGCAATATAATATACTACTGCAGATAATTAAATAAATTAAAAGCAGATCAATCACCGATACACAAATAAACAACACAACGTAAACAACCTAAACAAATAACCACATATAAATCATATAAACCACACTAAAAACAAATAGTTATTGAGAAAATCCCTCAGGTAAGCTCCCCTTACCTCTTGAAGCTCCTCGGTGAAATTAAAAGAATTATGTCGGTTGTTCGAAACCCTCGTACGCCGTAGAATAATTAACCTTCAACAACACATCCAAACAATCAATCAAAACAAGCAAAACAAACACCTAATCCTCTCTAATAGGTCACGGCCTTCTTAGGGTTTTGTGGCTCAAAATCTCCAAATTTGCTTAAGTCATGGATTAATGATCCTAATATACTTAAGGAAATGGATTAAGGCTAAACAACAAAGTTAAGAATCAAAACCATCCTAATCCTCTAAGTGGTAGATTCGTCCAACACAAGAACATAGGGTTAGGGTTTTTAGTTTAACGAACCAACTAGGATTCAACAAGTATACAAGTATGTATGATGAAAGACATGATCATACATCAAAAGCAAGAACAAAAACTCCATCCATCCTTTCCTCTAGGATTCGGCCAAGATGGTTTTCAAGAGAAGAAAATTTTTGATCATCACATGCTCTTAGAAACATACAGTATACATGATTATAAGAACATAGGAAGTGGTTTCAACATCATAAGATTTTTCTAGAATTTGTTATGAATTTTCAAAGTTCTAGATCTAGAAACTTAAAAGTGATGAACATAGATGAAATAGACTTTGAATCATGAAACTTATTGAAGAACATAGACATGATTAGGGAAGGAGAATAGGATCCACCTCCTGAAGATCAAAAACAAGTGAAGATCCAAGGACTTGCTTCACAAAATCAAGCTTTTGTGTTCTTGAAAAGTTTAGAGCAATTTTGGTAATTTGGACATATCTCTCAATATACTTATCCGTTTTTGATGTTCTTTATGTCGTTGGAAAGAAGAGAGAAAGAGGAACAACTTTAATGTAGAAAGTTTTACGAGATTCAGAATAGAAAATGGTCAGAATCGCTAGGCAAAATCTGACGAATATGAACACTTATGGTTGTTCTTGAAGTTCTTAAGAGAAAAGTATGAGTTTTGGAGAGAAAGATGTCATAAATGAAAGAATGAAATTGCCTAAGTGTATGATAATGAAGGAGCCGTGAGTTTTTAGGGGCAATTTGGTCAAAAATTACAATGGCATGGCTTGAAAAATTCATGAAGAGCCAAGGGTAAAATCGTCATTTCCAGGCAAAATATTCCTTTGTCATAAATGTGTCATTATGGCCATTATGACGCGGATAGGATCGTCATAAATGCATGTCACATCAGTCAAATCCGTCACCTCAGCCCCGTTGCTGACTCACTGGTTCATATGACGCAGGTTTTTCTTAGAGATATCTCGACGTATTCGCCCGCAGCAAATATAATATTTTAATTTTTACGCTAAATTTTTCAAAACTTCCAGTATCGTAGTAAATATGATAAAAAGATTTTTCATCTCGTTCACGAATTAAAATTAGGTTTTCTGAGCAGTAAACTTTTACTGTCAGTGAAAACGCAGACCGGGTTCCGTCTGAATTTTCAACCCTAAAATTTCATCGTAACCCTATAATATAAAGCATGATATAGAAATGATAGTGGTTTACCCAAAATCATTTTGAGTCTAGGATAAAAATATATATCTTTATATATTTATTATCGATATTTGGAAGCAGCGAAAATCGGGGTGTTACACTCACGAACCTATTAAAAAATCTTTTTACATACTGAATATTCTTGTATCCTTTTTGGATAGACGAAGTTTTTCTATAATTACTTACCTTCTTTTGAAAGTAAGACCTAGGGATCAAGAAAATCATGTCTAGCTTTGAGTCACGAAATTTCGAGGACGAAATATTTTTAATAGGGGTAGTATTGTAACACGCCGATTTTTCTGCTTTCCAAGATCGATATAAATATAAATAAACATTTATATTTTTATCTGAAACTTAGAAAATGATTTTGGGAAAACCAAAGTCATATTCATATTATACTTATTTTTATAAGTATACGGTGAAATTTTGGGTTTAAAACTCATACGAAAACCGGTATGCGTTTTTACTGACAGTATAATTTTATTCCGGCAGAAAACCCTATTTTTACCCGAAAATAAAATTTGTAGTTTTTTTTATATTTTGTTCGTGGGGAATTCTACTTTCAAAATTTCTGATCAGAAATGAAATATTATCTTTAGTCGGACGAATTTTGGTAAAAGTTCAGACGGAAAATAGTCGGTGTTTTCACTGACAGTAATATTTTAATGATCAGAAAACCTAATTTTGACCAATGAATGAAATGGTTTACATTTAAAACATATTTCCAACGAGTTTGATTATTTTGAAAATTTTCGATCGAAAAACAGACAGAAGCCCTAATCGGGTAATCAACGAAGTCGAGAACGGACGTGCAGAGACAAAATCCGACATTCAATGGATGAAGACAAGTGATGACTCATAAGTGTGATTCATATAGGTGACTCACAAGTATAATGATGGCTTTTGAGGGGAATTTACCATAATGTACTTAAGGTTGGTTTTTATCACCAAAATGCCATTGTACAAGATTACAATTTTACCCCTAGAATTTTATGCTTTGGACCCAAATACCCCCTAATTCCCACAGCCCAAACCCCTTGGAGAGCCCATCTTCCTACTATAAAAGCCTTGCTTCATCATCTTCAACTAGTTTCACCATTTTTACACTTAAAAAGCTTAAGTTCCATAAGCCATTTTTGTGAAGCAACCAAGTGATTCTTAGCTCATTTTTCAATTCCAAGAGGTATTCCATGCTCCTCTCACTCAATCAATATCATGTTCTTCATTCATTTTCATGTTTCAAAGACTTGATCATATTTTTCAATTCTTAGATATAGAACTTTGAAATTCTCTAGAAAATAATAGAAAAATCCTGAAAATATGAAACCAATTTCTATGATCTTGTATTCATGTGTATATTGTATATCTAGAAGCATGTAATCAAACAAAATTTCCTCCCTGCATTTCTATACTTGGCCGAACCTATGTAGGATAGGAGGAAATATGTTTTGTTTCAATTTTTCAAGTATGACACTTGTTTTGATCTAGTGAATATCTATCATACTTGAATCCAAGAGCTTGTTGATTTTGAAAATCTCTAGCCTATTTTTCATGTATTGGCCGAAACTTATATATGTGGGTGGAGGACACTTTTGTTCATTTAATTTGAAAATGATCATGGATTCCATCTTTCTATTGAATATATATTTTGAATCCAGGTTGTTGTGTTCAAATAAAATCCCTAGCTCATGTTTCCATTGATGGTCGAAATTGAGTTTTGCAGGAATTGGAATATTTGGTTTCAATTCTTTGTGATTAATCATTAATCTTATGTCTTAAGTACTTAAGGATCATTAATCCAAAGACTTAAGCAATTTTAGAAATTTTTGTCATCAAACCCTAGCATGGCCATGACCTAACTATAGAGGAATATGTGATTTTATTTGTTTGATTTTGATTGGTTGATTGTGGTTGTTGAAGGATAAAAGATTGTATCGTATACGTGTGTTGACAACTTCCGGATTCGCGATAAAGTTTAATCGAGAGATAGATTCTTCAAGAGGTAAGTTTAATCTGTTAAAGGTCATTAATCTTTTGTGAATGATAATGATTGTTCCAGTATGGCACCCATGGGTAAATTTCTTGTGAATTTTGAGAAATTTATGTTGTTATGACTATATATGTCTATATGTTGTTTTGGTGTGTCATGCATGTAGTTATTGTGCTTATATCCATATATTGGTTTCTCACCCTTAAAATATATCAGGTTTTACTCGTTTTTTCGCCGTTGTACTACTGCATGCGAAGTAGATGGTGTGGAGGAAGTCTTAACTTCAATCGGGGATACTAATCTTGATCCTTGAAGGGGTCGGTAATAGTGGTGAGAACTAAAGAGTTCTTCCATTTGGTGTTTTGTAGAGTGACCAGCTTAGGAGTCTTGGTTAGGTTGGATATTTAAAAAGGTAATTAAATGTGGTGTTGTAAGTCAAGTTTTGGTATAATTTTCTCTTTTGAAAATGGAAACTCTTTGAGAAAATAGTGTATGTCGTGGATGTAACATCCCTGACTGCTTTATGGATTGACAACTGACCCCACACACCAACACAGGTCTTTTCAGCGTGCTTTGTCCTCACTCACACGCTACCTGGGAAGGTCACCCATCCTAGAATTGCTCCAAGTCAAGCACGCTTAACTATGGAGTTCTTAAGTGACGGGCTACCGAAAAGAAGATGCATCTTGTTAGTATAGGTAGTGCCAATCAATTCACATAAGCCTTCCTCAACTATATAGTCTCATACCTACACAGTCTCAGGATCCCTCATTCGGGTGTGTAATCGGTTCATTCATGCGTCCCACCGCCTAGAAACCTGCCAGGAGCCGCTCCTTGTCTGTGCCTTCTTGCACCGCCGACCACTCCCCGCCCTCATCGGCACCCGTGTGTTACAGTGGCAACCTAGTTAGGAATGTGTTAAGATATTCAGTATGATCTCACTGCTTTAATGCATGTACCATGTTTCTAGAGTTTTCTGCAACAGAAAATTTTTACTCCCGAGTTTTCTGGCCTAAAGTAGATTAATTTTCCGAAAGCAACCAGGAAATAACTTTTTAATCTATTTCCGAATGTGTTACAAAGTAATGCCCAATGGGGGTGTTACATTGAAACATGTATTCCAAAATACGTGAAAATTGAAAACTTAATTAGAAACATACAGCATGAGAACAATTACAACAACACCATATATTTTAAATACATACACACCATATGTCTATGCATCAGAGTTATCAAAACACTGTTTAGGGTATCCCATCAGTAGGATCCCTAACAGGTATATAGATGTAAAACTACTATAAGCGAAAAGTATAAAACGTCTTAACACACTGGCGATAACTACCTAAACTCTATCACCAATATTCACAGCTCATCCTCCAGCTTATGGTTCATAAGGAGTCCATCCAACTCCTCATTATCATGCTCCTCTACAGGGTCTTCTCGTACGTTCACATAATAAATAAAATACAGCATACAGAAAATATAGGGGATAAGAAACATTTCTATCATCAAAAGTGGAAAGAATCATCGCATATAATATAATAACAGTCAAAGACAAGAATCACACATAACTAACAATCATCCTCAAATCATGATATCTTTCCTCTACCCTCAATCTCATGTGTAACACCCCGATTTTGTTTGCTTTCTAAGATCGGTATAAATATAAATAAGCGTTTATATTTTTATCCGGGATTTAGAAAATGATTTGGGGAAAACCAAAGTGAAATTCATATTATACTTATTTTTATAAGTATACGGTGAAATTTTGGGTTTAAAATCCAGATGGAAACCAGTCTGCGTTTTTACTGACAGTATAATTTTATACTGGCAGAAAACCCTAATTTGACCCGAAACTAAAATTTGTAGAATTTTTTATATTTTGTCCGTGAGGAATTCTACTTTCCAAATTTCTGATCATAAATGAAAAATTATGTTTAATCGGATGAATTTTGGTAAAAGTTCAGACGAAAAACAGTCGGTGTTTTCACCGACAGTAAGATTTTAATGATCAGAAAACCTAGTTTTGACTCGTGAACGAAGTGGTTTATGTTTAAATCATATTTCCAACGAGTTTGTATATTTTGAGAATTTTCGATCGAAAATCAGACAGAAACCCTAATCGGGTAATCGACGGAGCCGAGAACAGACATGCAGAGACAAAAGCCGACATTCAATGGATGAAGACAAGTGATGACTCATAAGGGTGAGTCATATAGGTGACTCACAAGTGTCATGATTGCTTTTGAGGTGAAATTACTATAATGTCCCTAAGTTGTTATTTTATCACCAAAATGCCATTATGTAAGATTACCATTTTGTCCCTCAAAATTCATGCTTGGACCTTTTTGCCCCTAGTTGGCACGACCAAACCCCTCCAAATGAGCCCATTATCACTTCTATTTAAGGCCTTCATCATCTTCATCATGAAGCTTTCGCCATTTTTACAAAAACTCTAAGTTTCCATAAGCTTACTTTGTGAAACAACTTGGTGATTCCTTGCACTTTTTTCATTTCCAAGAGGTAATCCTTGATCCTCATAATCATTAAACACTATGTTCTTCATATATTTTCATGATTCAAAGCCTTATTCATTTTTTCCAATTCTAGATCTAGAAACTTTGAAAATTCATAGAAAACCATAGAAAAATCCTAAAAATATGAAACCAATTACTATGATCTTGTGTTCATGCCTATAGTGTAGATCCAAGAGTTTGATGCAAAAAAATATTTCCTCCCTATTTTTCTCTCCAAGGCCAAAACCTTGCTTGTTGGGTGGAGGAGATTTTGTTTGTTTTCCTTAGTATGTCACCTTGTATTTCATCCTTCCATATCATGTATATGATAGATCCAAAGTGTTGTATCAAAATAAATTCTCTAGCCTAATTTTCAATTCATGGCCGAAACCTCAATCTTTGTGGAGTTTAGAGGATTTTGTTTCATTTGTTGTATATTGATCATTGATCATGTGTTTCATATACTTAGGATCTCTAACCCATAAGCTTGTAAAATTTGACATGTCTAGCCTTTTTGACTCATGATGGCCGAACCTAGAATATAGGAGCCTAGGTATATTTAGTGTTTGATTGATAATTATTTGTTGTGTTTTGTTGAAGGATAAATGGTTGTGTGAATTGTGTACGTGTTTTGCGGAGATTGGACGCTCGACGGAATTTTGATTAAAAAAGGAAAAGTCTTCAAGAGGTAATGGGAGCTTACCTGAGGGGTTTTTCCCAATAACTGTATGTGATTATTGTGTGGTCTGTATTATTTATTGATGGTTGTGCTGCTTGTTTAATTTGGTTCAAGTTGTTTAATTTAGGTTATTTTTACCTGTGATGGTTGATTTGCTTTAAATTGTTTATCTATAATTATATTATAATGTGTTGTGATTCATGATCTTCCTGGGAATATTTCTGTGATATTGTTGTTTGAGAAGCCTGACAATGGTCAGTGCCCAATCAATTAATCAGATTAAAGCTTTAAGAAGCTTTATAAATTATATTCAATGTTTTAACGGTAAAATATTGGGATATAATACTAATGGAATATTTTATTTGGGAAATATGAGGAATGTTGGAAATATTATTATTTTAATGATTTAATAGCGTAAGAGTGTTTTGTGAGACATAGTGAGGACGTAACCGTGAAAATAATTTTGTGCTGCTAGTTTAAACGTAGGAAATTTCTAAATATTAGAAAATGTTATTTTAAGAAAATAAGTTTCGAAAATAATTTTATTATGGTGTTGGAAAAATTATTTTACTAGAAGAGTCATAATTGGTCTTAAAACGTTTCTAAAACGTCAAACGTCGGACAATTCCGATAATATTTACGGTAGGATTACTAAAAATAGTAATATTAGTTAAAATAGAGAATTTGTATCAAAGCAATATTTTCAAGTTCAAAATATTGATTTTATGAAAGAAAATGAATTTCAAGTGATTTTGATGATTTTGCAAAACGAATTTCCAACATAAACGTATTTCCGTAAAATTGTATACACCGGGTTATTTCCGACAACTTGGATAAGTTTCGGAAGTTTTGTTTTGATTTTGTGTTTCACCGAATGAAAACAGTGTTAACGTAAACCTAGTATCCGAGACATCGTGATACTGGCATTCTTAATTACAAGAACGAAGATTTTTGATCCGTGTTACGTTGTTACACGTACCGTTGTTACACGTTGTGATGAACGTTGTTAATAGATAATAGTTTTTTTATTTCATCACCACGAACCGAAGACTGATTGCAAGGTCTAAGGTTTTGTGATTGAGCATTCGGACTTCGTGTCCTGTGTTAGTGTCGTCAAAAATTATGAATAGTTGTAAGCCATCTTGAGCTTCGACTAAAAAAGATTGAACACAAAGAAATAACGAGAACAAAATGTTTTATATGCATGCATGGGCATATATGTCACGTCCTATGTCTGATACCTTAATGATAGGGTATTTGGGCTACATTGTTGTCCTATGTCTGATACCTTAATGATAGGGTATTCGGGCTATGTTTTTGTCACGTCCTATGTCTGATACCTTAATGATAGGGTATTCGGGCTACGTTGTTGCCACATCCTATGTTTGATACCTTAATGATAGGGTATTCGGGCTACGTTGTGCCTAATATACCTGGCAATTGAGCGTGATCAACTCATTTATTTTGTGTTGGGGTCTCCGAAGATTAGGTACTAAATTAGATCCTGAATATTGAAGTGTTCATGCATTTTTTATTATAAAACAAACTGTGATCAGGTATGAAACCCAGTGATAGACTACTTGTTTATTTATGGAAATGAACATGTGTATATGTTCTCTTTTGTGTCGCGCATGCGATTATTATGTTAAATCCATATATTGCTGTCTCACCCTTACAAATATATCAGGTTTATTCTAGACTACTATAGTACTTTGGTACACTAGCATAGATGAAGCAAATGACTTCACTAAGTCATTCGAGGACTTAGATTCTAGATGCTTGAAGAGGTATGTGTTCGTGGGAAAGACCACGGGGGTCTTTCCAATAATGGCTTGTTTTGGGTTTTATGTTGAAAATGTCGGTAACTATGATGTTGTAATATATTCTTGGTTTTAAGTTTCTCTTTTTGGAAATTGAACCCTTTTGAAAATAAAAACGGTATGCCACGATGACTTCTTTAAGAATATGACTTTACTATTTATTATATGTATAAAGGTGTTCTAGAGTTATTCACGGAAGAAATTTTTTTTCACCCGAGTTTTCGGCCTTATAATAAATTTATTTTCCGAAAGCAACCAGTAAACATAATTTTTTATTTATTTCCGCACGTGTTACAAAGTAATGCCCAAAGGGGGTGTTACATCATGCAACTAAACCTTTATGCTGACGTGGCCACCACCAATCCTATCACACATCCCTTGCCCGCTGAAGGATGTTAGTCAGTCGTCCAAGTGATTTGTCGCCATTAACCGGTGCACAACCTCATCCATGGGAGAATGCTAATGCAAAGCAATGACACTATAGCTTCACGGTACAATCGGTGCACACCCTGGTTCAAGGGTGCTCATGCATAGTAATGACACTATAGCTGCATATCACAGTCGGTGCACAACCTCATCCATGGTAAGAATGTTCACACAAAGCAATGACACTATAGCTGCACGGTACAGTCGGTGCACACCCTAGTTCAAGGGTGCTCAAGCAAAGCAATGACACTATAGCTGCACAGCCTAAATCTAAATTGGGACAACCCCGTGAGAACTTCGGACCTCGTGTGTTCCCAACATACGGTTGTGAACAACAAAGCACACACACACACACACACACACACACACACACACACACACACACACACACATATATATATATATATATATATATGAATCTCACTAACCCGCATCCATAACAACCTAGTGCCTCAAGCTTCCATCATAGTCTCAACTCGCATTCTATGTCACATCTCATCTATAAAATAATTAATTCAGGCCAGGCACCTCTAATCCACAGTTACTCCCTCACCCAAACAAAATACCTCCGAGCAACATATATCTTTACTTAAAATCAACTAAGCAATTTATCAAACCAATCATATCATGAAAAACACAATACTCATAAAATATTGAAACACCAAAATAAAATGTCACATGCAGTAGAATACCTCAACCAACGTATCAAAAACAGTCAATAATATTAGAGTCAAGCATCCTCAAATATTATAAGATTATCCTAACGTCGATAAACCTACAATTCACAAATCATCATTGGTATTACGGAAAAGATTCCAATGCGATTTTGGTCTTGTCGATTATTCGACCACTAGTAGGGTTTAGGTCGCCCTACACAATTATTATATTATAAATTACTTATCCATTCCGACGATAGGTTGAATCTTTCCCCTGTAACACCCCCCCTTGGGCATTACTATACGAACACGTGCGGAAATAAATTAAAAGAATTTTAAACCATATAAAGGTTTTCAACACACCTACACAAACTTTTTCAAAACATACCACCCCAACAAAATCATAAGCTGGTCGCTCTACAAGACACTCACTGATAAGACCTCGTGATCATCTATGATCACACATCTCTTCCCGAAATCCGGACTTAAGTCTCCAAGTGACTAAAGGAATTCTTCCGCAACATCTGCATTCGTGTACCAAGGTACAATAGCAAAGACAAAAGAACGTGTATATGCAAGGGTGAGTTCCAATATATGGATTTTAAAACGATAACCATATGCACGACACACAAATAACATTTAACATGTATATTCAACAATAGACATTCTATTTATCAAAGGTTTTCATACCCAACAATATTCATTGTTTTAAAAACCATGACACTTCAATATTCCTCGTCTAACTGTTGTACTAATCTCCGGAGCTCCAACCAACAAATAAATGAGCTGATCAGGCTCTCATTGTCGAATAAGGCAGAATATAAACGTTGCCAAATAAGGCAAGTTTCAAATTATTTGGCCTGTCAAGGTTCTGAGTTCCAACTATTTAAGTAAATAACTCGGTAGGATACAAGCTCGAACCATCATCGTAAGTAGTTCACAAGAACATCCAACGATAGTCGTAATTAACTCGGCCTATAAAATATGAGTAATATCCGAGCTCCCGAAATAGTCGTAATTAGCCCGGCCTTTCCTAGACCCCCATTCATTTCACCCAAAGGTGAAATGTATAACATAACATGGATACCTACCAAGGTACCCTGCATAAAACATTTAGGCACATTTGCCACAATAAAATGAAAAATGCATGTAAAACATTTAAGTTTAACAAACTTTCTAATCAAACAGACTCCAAGTCAAAAATGCGCAAATCACGAAATCTAGATCGATGCACTAGATTTAGATTCGTAGATTTTGGTGCACAAAAATCTATATCACTTTTTATAGGATATCTAGTCCATAACTATACCTTTCGGACCCCGGGTCCATATCATAGAACTCTAGACACCGACATCTCGTCAGCTAGGTTCGTCTTTTAATTTAACAACATTTTCGCTCTGTGAAACACAAAACAAAACCAAAGTTTCCTCAACTTATCCAAGTTGACGGAAATAACCCGTTGTTTACCGAAAATCATTTTACATTGGAAATTCGTTTTGTAAAATTGTCAACATCCCTTAAAACTCATTTTTGTCCAAAAATCAATATTTTGAACTTGGAAACATCATTTGAGACAATTTCTCGGTATTACTCAATGTTACCCTTTTTAAGAATACTTTGGTAAATATTGACGGAATTGTCCATCGTTTGACGTTTTAAAAACATTTTTAGGTCAAAACATGACTTTTGTAGTAAAATAATTTTTCTAACACTGTAATAAAATTATTTTTGAAACTTTTTCTCTTAAAACAACATTTTCTAATATTTAGAAATTTCTTACGTTTAAACTAGCAGTGCAAAAATATTTTCACGGTTACGTCCTCACTATGACTCATAAAACACTTTTACGCTGTTAAATCATTAAAATAATATTATTTTCAACTTTTTCTCATTTTCAACCAACCAAAATAGTTAATTAATATTATATTACTATTTCTCATCAATTAAAAATCATTATCTCGTGAAAAGCTTTTTAACGCTTTTAACCTCATTATTAATTGAGCACTGACCACTGTCAGGCTTTACAATCCATAATCCACATCAATAAAAATCATGCCAATAATACATCACATATCAAATAATGACATGCAACAACATATAATAAAAATTAAGTGCAGATAAATAAAAATTTAAAAGCAAATAATTGCAAAACAGATGATTTCACACTACATAAAATAATTAACACGCCAACTAAATTATACAGACAATAAAAAAATAGCATATATCTATCGGAAAAATCCCTCAGGTGCTCCCATTACCTGAAAACAAAATGTCTCTGATAAACGATCCGCCGGAAATCCAAGTAATACCGACAACGCGCGTACACGATAATCTAGCTTATCCTTCATTAAACACAACAATAACTTAACAAACAAACAACTTAATCAAACCTATAATCCTATATGTGGTTTCGGCCTAGGGCTGACTTTGGGGTTAGAAATCTCTAAAATTTCTAAACTCTTGGATTAGTGATTCATAATCACTTAAAACCCTAAATCAAGAATCATGGTACAAAGATTGAAATTAAATCTTCCAATCCTCAAACAATTAAATTTCGGTCATGACAACTAATATGGCTTAAAGACCTTGATTTAGTTCAAACAACATAGATCCAATACCTATATGACTTATAAGATTGAATCATGTAAAGAAAATGAACAAAATCCCCCCCCAATACCTAGGTTCGGCCTCTTTAGGTTAAATAGGTTAGAAATTTTTGTTTCATGCAAGGTCATAGATCTAGAATATAGGGATGATAATAGGATTATAGAAATTGGTTTCATGCTCATTGGATTTTCCTATGATTTTTTGAATCTAGAAACCCTAATATGCATCATATTGAAAAAGACTTCAAAATGAAAAACTAATTGAAGAACATGATGCTAAACAAGGGAGATGAGTAAGGTTTACCTCTTGAAGTCAAGAAATGAGTAAGAAATCTCCTACTTCCTTCACAAATCAAGCCTAGGTTTCTTAGAGTTTTAATGGTGGAAAATGGCAAAGTTTGCATGAAGAAGATGAGCTAGGCTTTTATAGAAGTGAGGAGGGCCTCTTGGTTAGGTTTGGGTCGTGGGAGAGCAAGGGCAATTTTGTCCAAAACATAAAATTGAAGGGTAATTTAGTAATCTTGTACAATGGCAAAATTGTAATTAAAACCAACATTAAGGACAAACTAGTAATTTCCTCCTAAAATTCATCATGATGATGAGAAGTCATACTATGACTCAGCCCTTGTGACTCATCATTATTTGATATGTCCTTTATCTGTTAGCGGGTCCCACAAATCCCGTTTTCAGTTCCCCTGATTTCGTATAACGCCCGCATAATATATATTATTTCACTTTTTAAGTGAAAAATTTTAAAATAGCCAAAGTAGTTGGAAACTTCATAAAAACCTTAATTTTTTCGTTCACGAGTCAAAATTAGGTCATTTGAGCAGTAAAATTCTTACTGTCATTAAATCGCAGACCAGGTTTCGTCTGAATTTTCAACCCAAAATCGAATCGTAGCTCTCTACGGTAAAGTAGAGTATGAATATGACCTTGGTTTATCCAAAATCATTTTCTAGATTTAAAAATAAAATTATGAACACTGCTGTTTATTTTACCGATATAAAAATAGTAAGCAGTGAAAAACCGGGTGTTACATCCCCCACGTGACTTATCACCAGATTCACGAACTTTTCGATTCTCGTTACTTTACCACAGTTAATAGTTAACCTTCAACCAAAACAACATAACCACTACTTAATCAAACAAAATCCAATCATGACAACCCTAGGTTAGTTTCAACCATGACTCAAAAATAGGGCTATGGTTATTTTCTCAATTCCATCTTTTGGATCCTAGTTACTAAAGTATTAACTAACATAAATCAAGTGTTATTAGTTAAAAATATGAAACAAAATTTTCTAACCAACTTGGTTAGGGTTTCGGCCAAGCATAGTGAAATTGGCTAGAAATTCTTTTTGCTCACATGCTCTTAGTTCTAGAACCTACACACCTTAGATAGTTCATACAAATCATTATCCACTTGAAGATTGAAAAAAACTCATTTAGCCTACATGAGCACAAATTCGGTCAAGAGTAGAAAAATTAGTTAGAAATTTCTTTTTTTTTCAAACTCTTAGATTTAGAACATAGAAACCCTAGATAGCTCCTAGCCAACCTCATCTAAGTTAAAAATTGAACAAAATCTCATTTGCCCATTAAAGCATCAATTTGGTCATGTAAAGAAAAATAGTAAGGAAAATTATTTTGCTTCTATGCTCTTAGATTATCAAAGTAGAAGTCATTTAAAGATCATAGAAATTGGTTTCACATTAAAATAAATTTTCTACAATTTTCTAGAATTATTTGAAAATCTAGATCTAAGAATAGAGATTTGTGAAATAGTTGATGAAAATGAAGATTGATGGATGATTAGTGAAGCTAATATGCTGAGGAACATGATCCTCACCTTGGAACGAAGAAGTTTGATGCAGAAAATGAAGAACAATGAAGAACTTAGCAAGAGCTAAAATCGGGTTCTTAGTGTTTTGTGAGTAAAATGCCTTAGGAAAGAAAATGAAATGTCTAAGTGTGGGGAGGGGGTTTAGCTGCACAAAAGTGGGTGAGTGAGTGAGTGAGTTAGGAGTTGTTTAATTGGTTAAAATGAACCATAGTTGAGTTTACTTGACCTAGGTTAAGTTAGAAAATAATATAATAGCTTAACTATAGTTAATAGTAATCATGGTTAGGTTAAAATGTGCGGTGAAGGGTGAAGGGGGTGTGGCTGAGTTTGGACCACAAAATAGGAAGAAGAAGCCAATTTGTACATGACTTTCCTTAACCATGGTTAACATTTAACTAGGATAGGTTAGGTTAAGGGTATTTTGGTCATTACACTTATAAAGAGTCATAATTACTAGCATTTATGATGAAGATGAGTCACCACCATGACTCACCATGGTGACTCATTCCCTATGAGTCATCATAGATGACTCGCCGTTCTATCTCACTGTGTATCTGTGCATCCGTATCTGGTTCCGTTGGTTACCCGATTACGATTTTCGAGAGGAAAACGATGAAACGAAAGCAAAATGAAATGGGTATGGTTGAAAGGATGTGGCTGAATGAAATTGGAGAGATGTGGGAGGTATACAACCATGTAAAATGAGTGGTTAAGAGTGAGGAAATGTGGCTTGTTACCATGAAAGCTAGGGGTATTTTGGTATTTTTACCTTAAAATATCTAGATATTTATAACTAAATATCTAGATATTTATGAAGTTGTCATAAATGCTTGTGATTCATCCTCCATGAGTCATCATGTATGACTCGTTGTCCCGGTCTCTTGACGAATCTCTGCATTTCCGTTTTCGACTCCGTCGTTTTACCCGATTAGGGTTTCCGTCCGTTTTTCCCCAAAATTCTCCAGAATAAAATCTAATATTTGATTTTTGGGCAAAACTTTGGAAAGTAGACTTCCTCACGGACATAATATAAAAATCTACAATTTTTCAGTTTCGAGTCAAATTAGAGTTTTCTGCCGGTATAAAATTATACTGTTAGTAAAAACTCATACCGGTTTCCGTCTGAGTTTTAAACCCACATTTTAACCAGAGTTTCATACCATAGAGTAGGTTCTAGATATGATTTTTTTTCTACAAAATCATTTCCTTGGTCTCAGATTAAAATATAAATAATTATATCTTAACCGATAATACAGTGTAATTAATAACAGACTGTTACATTACTACCCCACTTAGAAAAAAAATTTGTCCTTGGAATTTCGTGACTCGAAACTAAACCATATCTTGTAATCAATCTTACTCTAAAGATCCTACATTGTATTTCTCATTGTTGTCTTACCCTCGTGTGTGGCTGTAACTTCATAACAGAATTCATTCTTATATCGTCCTACGTATCCTCGAGACTATCCACCACCACCCTATATGCCTTGTCCTTAACCTTTCATCTCAATCTATCATCCTTGAAGGGCATAATTACAACTTAATCATTTTCTCTTCTTAATACTAATCCACTAGAAAACTTTATCCCAACATCCAACTTCCACAATTAACACCACAATCAATATTACCTTAACTTCCTACTCAATGTATCCAATCACAATCTTACTTCCTTGGAGTATATTCAACTATTCCAGGTTATATCAAAATCACACATTACAAGTCTCCAAGTAAAACATATCAACACTCCTTAAGATAAACTAAAATCAAAAGAAACTATGCCAATTAGGATTATCTAACTCAGCAACTTTGAATTTCTCTAACAAACTCAATTTACACAAGAAATCATCTTTTATGCTCATATTCAACTTAGGTGAAATTACTATAGGTACTTTCCTTTTAATCTTCCAAATTCATACCATCAATCTTAACTACGAGTATTTGATCATTACCTTAGATTCTCTTAGTGAAACTATGCCTCGATCAACATTTGACTTATAATAATTGTCTCACTCACTGATATTAATCTTAAGGGTTCACATCCTACCAGTCACAACTATACCTCAACAAAACTCCCATCATTTCTTGTCAATCATGAGGGTTCACATCCTACCAGTCACAACTATACCTCCACAAAACTCCCATCATTTCTTATTTATCATGTTACTTAAACAAACAGACAAAAATCTACCAGATATCAAATACATATTTTTTACAAGATTCGCACATTGAGAGGATTCAGCTTCTCCCATGCCCAGTGGCATGAGGTCTAGCCATCTGTTGTCCTGTTGCTAGAACTCCTCTCTATAACACCCTCATCCGGGGCATTACATTAATTAACCCTTTTTACATTATTAAGGTTATTTAGAAGACGTGTCGATTTCTTTCGGAATGTCAATATTTATTTAGTAATTCATTATTAAGTAAACCCAACTTAAGACATGGAATTAAAAGATTAACTTACATTCATAGAAAAACATACATAAATATTCACATTGATAACAAACACCTTCTTAGTGACAGGTGCATTCACAGAAGTTTCCTTGAGTGTACATCCAAGTTACTTAAAAAAATACTAAAGTTATACTAGAGGTTAAGGAGACAATTTAACCATGGTCTTGAAAGGATCCATCCAACATCACTACTTCAAAATAAAACTAGACTTCCTAAACCGGTCAAGACAACTAGTGATACCCATTCGGGAGACCACGAAAGTCTCCCTCATTTCCAGAAGAAGTATCAGAAGAGGATACTTCCACCCCGGCTCCCTCACCAGGTGCATCATCATCATCATCACTGCTCATAGGATGATACTGAGGGTCCTCATCCATGAATTCCCTCGGATCCTCCTCTATGGGTGAAGTTGGTACCACATTCAGAGGTGGTGGATTTAACACTAGCTGTCCTAAGTCTGCTAGGTGCTATACATACAACCAAGCTGGCAGAAGTGATATCTGGATGGTCTCCATAGTATGAATCCTCCTCTCCGGACCTCCCTCCAGTGTTCCTTCTATAGTGCAAACCGGTCCAGTGTACTTAGCCATGTGATTCCCCGAATGAATCACCCAAGCCCTAGGGTTGTCGGCATCCTCAAACTTGATCGTCCGCACCTACGACTAGAGGCAGAGCTGGGTCCATCTAGTCTCAACATAACAGGATATATACAGATATACATACAAGGGTAAGATACCAATATATGGATAATTATGACAACTATATGCACCCAAAACACACAGAGTAACATGTACAAGTAACAAGATATCATTTTAAAAAGTGCATAGCAAGAGATAATCATCGCTTTTTGAAAACCATGCACTTCTATGATTCAATGTCTATCCTAATATCCGGAGACCCCAACTTCACTTTGTTTAAAATGAGTTGATCAGGCCCGAAATCTTTGCCATAAAAGGCACAACGTGTTAGTCCACTACACTGCCCAAAATTCCTGGCACAGTGTGCAACGTGTGTGGATATCCATAGCATACTATCCAACTCAAGGCATAGTAACCAAGGGATATGGATTTCATTGTCCGTCAAGGCACAATGATACAACGTAGCATGATATACCCTGCCCTTCTTCAAGGTACTCACACAAAACAACTTTGGGAAGGTCTGCCAAATGCATGAAAAACATTTTATTATCGAGGTTTTTCTTTGTGTATAATTCTTTCCTTGTCGAAGCTCAAAAGATCACAACCTCCATAACTTTTCAATGTATTTAAAATTTGTAAACACAAGACATTTGAGTCCAAGTGTCCAATCACGAGAGTCTTAAACCGATGCACCAGTCTAAGACTTTGTGGTAGTAGAAAACAATTTTACACCTTTACTGCGTTTATCACATTTGTATAACGTATGTAGGACACGCAGTCCACAACAACGTACAAGGACACAGAGTGCAACAACGTGACACGGATCATAGATCAACGTGTTTAATTATGCTAGTAGCCCGACGTCTCGGTTACTAAGTCCACTTTTCAACGTTATTTTTCATTCAGTGAAAAACAAAACGAAATCAAATTTCCATAACTCATCTAAGTTATTGGAATATTGTTTTGAGCAAAGTTTTTAGTAAAAAATTTTATTTGAAATTCATTTTTCAGAAATCACCTTGATTTTAAAAAAAAATACTCTTTGCAATAAAAATCAAATTAATCCCCCTTAAAAAAATTTCTTTTAATTCAATAAATCAAAATATGTTTTTTCATAAAATTTCTAATGTTACAAAATTTAGAAATGTACCCTTAACTTTCTTCTCTTTTTCAAACAAAACTTCTTTTTAAAAACATTATTTATTTGTAAGCTTCTTTCATGATCTTGTAAGATTTTTATCTTAACTTAATATTTTTGAGCACTAACTCAAGGTTAGGCTTCTCATGCAACAATTAAACTATTACATCAACACATTCACATAATCATAAGCATTTTACAAATCAAATAAACATATAATACATGTAAATTAAATAAAACTCAGCATATTAATTCAAAACAAGATCAACCATTAAACCAATCATTATCACAAATATTCAACCAATCATAATCAAGCAACTGAAGGTAACACATAGTCATCATAAAATAATATCCCTCAGGCTTTTTTCCCTTACCTCGGAGTAAAATGGTAATGATACTCGGTTGTGGTTTTAAAAGAGGAACGTCTCGGTTCGTGTTACGATTACAAATCTATACAAAAACAAGTGTTTAACATAAGTATAAAAAATTTATAAAATCACCCTAATTTGATGCATGCATTCGGTCATGCTTAGAAAATCATGCTAGAAATTTTAAATTTTTACAAACTTTTGGATCTATGATCCTCAAGTATCGAGGAGGAAAAATAAAATTTTATAATCTTGGCCTCATGAACCATGGGTTCAGTCTTATCAAGAAATGGTGGAAAATATTATTTTTCATCAATCTATTTTTTTTATGCATGTAAACTTTATAGTGTTCTAAGTTTAGCTTTAAAAAATTTTGAACAAGCTTCATCAACTCATCAAGTGAGTTTCGGCTATCACAAGCCAACAAGGCTAGGAATACTAAAATTTTTCAAGCTATATAGTTAAGCTACTAATGTAAAGAACTTAGTGTAATAACCATGCAACCTTCCAAGTGATTAAAAATTAGGCCTCACTAACTTAAAAATTTTAGATTTTTGGCCATAAGACCATCATAAGAAGGTATACATAGTCTCAAAAATTTGCTTTAGTTAAAAAAAATTCATGAATCAAAGATCCAAATCCATGCATGTGAGATTTTCATCAAAATATTTCATTTTTTCCCTCTTGGTGTTTTTGGTTACACCATGATCATAGGGTATGAAGATTTTTCACCACATGCAAGATACAAACATGAAAGTGAAAATTGAGTAGAAGTTGATAGGAACCATTCTTATGCAAAAAGGATTTTGTTTTCAAGATCATAAGTTGGAATCATGAACATATACCATAAAATCAACATGCATGAAAAATATGTTGAAAAATCACAACCTCTCCTCCTTAGGGTTTCAACCAACCCCATTAAATGGTCGTAGGAGGGTTCATTCCAACATGCAAAAGGTTGAAAATGGTGGTGAAGATGAGTAGAACTTTGAAATAAAAGAACTTTAAAACAAAAAAATGAACAAGCTTTGCAAGAACCAACTCAACATGCATGTACAATAAGATGAAAGTAACAAGAACTTGAAGTATAATAGCTACATATTATACCTAGTTGCTGCAGAAATTGAGAACTTGAAAGGAAAAGCTTGAGCTTTCTCAAGAACAAGAGAAAATGAAAGAAAGTGTAGTAGAAATGGCTTTGTGTGGAATGAGAGGAAAATGAAGAAGTGTGAAGGGAACATGTATATATATAGAGGGGGGAAGGGGCGCTGGTTCCAGCAGAAAAAAGAGAAAAATAAATAAAAATTTTAAAAGTATTTTTAATATAAATTTTGAAATATAATAATTTATTATGATAATTATGATTTTGTGTCATAAAATTACTATTCACCTTACAAAAAAAATCATATTTTCCTCACCCAACAATCCAAAATCTGATACAAGTTATTTCCCTTGATTTTTGTTTCGTTCCGGTTAAATATCTATACCGAATCGATCGTATTTCTAGTGAAAATCGCACCCGAAAAATCAATAAAATTAGAAGCCTAATCGTTTCGTTCACGAATGAAAATTTCATTTTCTGATCAGTAAACTTGTACCGATTGAGAAAACGCAGACCGGGTTTCGTCTGAATTTTCTGCTGAAATTTTTACTGGAGCTTCCTAAGATAGATTAAGTTATGAAAATGATTTTAGTTTATCAAAATAATCTCTAAAACTTTAAAATCAATTACTGGAAAGCACACACTTAAGCACAGATTAACAAAAAATAGAAAATCGGGGCGTTACACTCTCCTAACTTCACCTCAATAACCTCTAACTCCTCTACCAACAGCTACTGGCTGCTGCATACCTTTCTGTCTACAATCACGAGCAAAATGTCCTGGTTTACCACAATGGAAATAACAAGGTTCCTACCTGCAATTCCGTTGATAATACGGTCCTCCACATCTAAAACAAGCTAGGCCTTGCTGCTGCTGGCCAACTCCAACCACCGGTGCTGTAGGAACTGGTTCTGGTGTGACTGTCTACACTGGCTTGACATATGGTCCCTGCCTCCTCTGGGAACTACTACCTCTCCTCTGGGCACTAAGTCTGATCGGACTTCTACTCCTATGTTGTCTTTGATTAAGCTGATCCCTGTTTGCTCCATAATTATCTGGAGCATCTGCGCGTTTTGTTGTGTTTGCTACAACATAGTTGTAGCTAACTCACGTATAGTCTGGTGAGTCTCCGATAAGTCTCCTCCACTTCATCCTCTTCCTTGAGCCATGATCCTGTAAAAGGAATCATTAGCTCACACTTATATGACATATAATACTACATAAAACTGGTATATAAATACCATATGCCATATAAATGTTAACTATCGCGTCAGAACTCACTACCCAACTTCTATACATAGTCAATATCCGTAGTGGATTCAAATAGACATGGGCAGTAACAACATCCTAAACCTCACAGTCCGATTAGAATCGAACTACTCTGATACCACCAAATGAGATACCTCGTTGTGCCCCATTGGATTATTGAATTAAAACCTCATTAATTAATTATTAAATTTGTGCACTTAACGTTGAAATATGTATTTCGAAATACGTGAAAATTAAAAACTTAATTAGAAACATACAACGTGAGAACAATTACAACAACACACCATATATTTTAAATACATACACACCATATGTCTATGCATCAGAGTTATCAAAACACTGTTTAGGGTATCCCATCAGTAGGATCCCTAACAGGTATATAGTTAGACAACTATTATAAGCGGAAAGTATAAAACGTCTTAACACACTGGCCATAACTATCTGAACTCTATCACCAGGGTTCACAGCTCGTCCTCCAGCTTCTAGTTCATAAGGAGTCCATCCAACTCCTCATTATCAAGCTCCTCCACAGGGTCTTCTCGTACGATCACATAATAAATAAAATACAACATACAGAAAATATAGGGGATAAGAAACATTTCTATCATCAAAAGCGGAAAAGAATCATAGCATATAATATAATAACAGTCAAAGACAAGCATCACACATAACTAACAATCATCCTCAAATCATGATATATTTCCTCTACCCTCAAACGCATGCAACTAAACCTTTATGCTGACGTTGCCACCACCAATCCTATCACACATCCCTTGCCCGCTGAGGAATGTTAGTCAGTCGTCCAAGCGATGCGTCCCCATTAACTGGTGCACAACCTCATCCATGGGAGAATGCTCATGCAAAGCAATGACACTATAGCTGCACAGTACAGTCGATGCACACCCTGGTTCAAGGGTGCTCATGCATAGCAACGACACTATAGATGCACAGCATAGTCAGTGCACAACCTCATCTGTGGTAAGTATGCTCATGCAAAGCAATGACACTATTGCTACACGGTACAGTCGGTGCACAACCTAGTTCAAGGGTGCTCATGCAAAGCAATGACACTATAGCTACACAGCCTAAATCTAAATTGGGACAGCCCCGTGAGAACTCTGGACCTCGCGTGCTCCCAACACACGGTTGTGAACAACAATGCACATATAAATGAATCTCACTAACCCGCAACCATAACAACCTAGTGCCTCAAGCTTCCATCATAGCCTCAACTAGTATTCTATGTCACATCTCATCTATAAAATAATTAATTCAGGCTAGGCACCTCTAAGTCACAGTTATTCCCTCACCCAAACAAAATACCTCCAAGCAACATATATCTTTACTTAAAATCAACTAAGCAATTTATCAAACCAGGCAGATCATGCATAACACAATACTCATAAAATATTGAAACACCCAAATAAAACGTCACGTGCAGTAGAATACCTCAACCAGCGTATCACAAACAAATCAATAATATTAAAGTCGATATTCTCAAATATTATAAGATTATCCTAACGTCGATAAACCTACAATTCCCAAATCATCATTGGTATTACAGAAAAGATTCCAATGCGATTTTGGTCTTGTCGATTACTCGACCACTAGTAGGGTTTAGGTCGCCCTACACAATTATTACATTATAAACTACTTATCCATTCTGACGAGAGGTTCAATCTTTCCCCCACCGGACTTATCACCGGATTCACGAACTTTCCGATCCTCGTTACTCTACCACGGTTAATGGTTAACCTTCAACCAAAACAACATAACCACTAGTTAATCAAACAAAATCCAATCATGACAACCCTAGGTTAGTTTCGGCCATGACTCAAAAAAAGGGGTAGGGTTATTTTCTCAATTCCATCTTTTGGATCCTAGTTACTAGAGTATTAACTAACATAAATCAAGAGTTATTAGTTAAAAATATGAAACAAAATCCTCTAACCAAATAGGTTAAGGTTTCGGCCAAGCATAGTGAAATTGGCTAGAAATTCTTTTTGCTCACATGCTCTTGGATCTAGAACCTACACACCTTAGATAGTTCATACAAATCATTATCCACTTAAAGATTGAAGAAAACTCATTTAGCCTACATGAGCACAAATTCGGTCAAGACTAGAAAAATTAGTTAGAAATTTCTTTTGTTTTCAAACTCTTAGATTTAGGACATAGAAACCCTAGATAGCTCCTAACCAACCTCATCTAAGTTAAAAATTGAACAAAATCTCATTTGCCCATTAAAGCATCAAAGTAGAAAGTAAGGAAAATTCTTTTCCTTCTATGCTCTTAGATTGTCAAAGTAGAAGTCATTTAAAGATCATAGAAATTGGTTTCACATTAAAATAATTTTTCTACAATTTTCTATAATTATTTGAAAATCTAGATCTAAGAATAGAGATTTGTGAAATAGTTGATGAAAATGAAGATTGATGGATGATTAGTGAAGCTAAGATGATGAGGAACATGATCATTACCTTAGAATGAAGAAGTTTGATGCAGAAAATGAAGAACAATAAAGAACTTAGCAAGAGCTAAAATGGGGTTCTTAGTGTTTTGTGAGTAAAATGCCTTAGGAAAGAAAATGAAATGTCTGCAGTTCCGTTTTCGACTCTGTCGTTTTACCCGATTAGGTTTCCGTCCGTTTTTCCCCAAAATTCTCCCGAATAAATATTTATGAAGTTGTCATAAATGCTTGGTGATTCATCTTCCATAAGTCATCATGTATGACTCATTGTCCCGATCTCTTGACGGGTCTCTGCACTTCCGTTTTCGACTCTGTCGTTTTACCCGATTAGGGTTTCCGTTCGTTTTCCCCCAAAATTCTCCCTAATAAAATCTAATATTTGTTTTTTGGGAAAAACTTTGGAAAGTAGACTTCCTCACGGACATAATATAAAAATCTACAATTTTTCAGTTTCAAGTCGAATTAAGGTTTTCTGCCGGTATAAAATTATACTGTCAGTAAAAATACAGACCGGTTTCCGTCTGAGTTTTAGACCCACATTTTAACCAGAGCTTCCTACCATAGAGTAGGTTCTAGATATGATTTTGTTTTCCCCAAAATCATTTCCTTGGTCTCTGATTAAAATATAAATAATTCTATCTTAACCGATAACATATTGTAATTAAAAACAGGTTGTTACAGTCTCGATTTATCTTCTTTAACAGAGGCAGGTGGTCTTTGTGGTTCTTATCACGAGGCTACGTTCAATGTAACAGCCTGATTTTAATTATGTTGTTCAACCAGTACAAATATAATTAAATTATATTTTAAATTTGAGAGTTAGAAAGTGTTTTTGATTAAAATAAAATCATATTTATAGTCTACTTTATGGTAGAGGGTTATGGTAAAATTTTCGGTTGAAAATTCAGACGAAAGCTGGTCTGCGTTTTCACCGTCGGTACAAGTTTACTGTGCAGAAAACCTAATTTTGACCCGTGAACAAGATAGTTAGTGTTTTAATTATGTTTCCTTCAACTTTGGTTATTTTGAAAATTTTCGTTCAAAAATAAAATATAATATTTTATTCGGGCGAAAACGTCGGAAGAATTACGATCGGAAATGCAACCGGGTACGAAATGGAGCAGAATAGGAGACATAAAAGGCTTGAGGTGACATGAGGGAGTGAGGTGACTCACTAGAGGTATGGCCTAAGCTACCTCTAAAAAGTGGTCATGATGGACTTTTTGAAATATATCATATTATATTCTAAAAACCTATTTTTCTCTTTCCTCTTCAACCAAACAAGGCACAAGGTCAAAACTTGCTCTCCAAGCTCATCCTCTCTCCAAAATTTCGCGCTCCCCTCTCCCTCCTCTATATAATCATCACTCATCTTCATTCTCTCATTTTTCTTCCTCCATCTTCATACTTCTTCAACTTCTTCCATTTCTTTTTTTTTCAAACACTTAAAGCTTCCATTTTTATTAGTCTTTTCCACTTGAGTTCTTCATTAAAGTTCTTCCTTATACTAAGGGTAATGCTCTCATATGAATCTTTTTGCAAGTTTTATCTTTTATTTCTTAGTTTACTTTATGTGTTCTTTATATGCTTCAAACTTCTAAAATCTCTCTAAAATGGTAGAAAACTCCTTTTGAGTTGAAACCACTTTCTATAGTCTTGTATTAACTTATATTTTCACATACTAAGAGGTTGTGTAAAACAAAAATCTCCACCTATCTCTTCCAATCAAGGCAGAATGCTTGCATTTGTGACCTAGGAAGTTTTTGTTTCAACTTTTGGAATATGATCATGTGTTTGAGTTTCTAACTATCCATTGATCTTAAATCTATAAATCTTGGAAGTTTTGATAGCTTGTTCCTATGATGGCTGAAAATATGAATAAGTAAGCCTAGGATACTATGTTTCAACTTTCCAAGTATGATCATGGATTTAGAACTCTTAATACCTTGTGATTCTAAACCTAAGAGTTATTGGTAAACAAAGAATATTTTCCTCATCATCCTATGATGGCTGAAACTTAGTGTTTAGGTGCTAGGATGTGTGAGTTCTTATTTTTCCAAAATGATCATGGACTTAAGCTCCATAAGATATTTGGATGCTAAGTCTAAGAGATTGGAAAGTTTAAGGATTTTTAACTTGTTTATTCTATGTTATTAAAGCTAGGATGTATTACTTTCATTTTTCCAAGATGATCATGGACTTGAGCTCCACAAGATATTTGGATACTAAGTCTAAGAGATTGGAATATTTAAGTTTCCATTGTTTTCCAAGATGATCATGGATTTGAGCTCCATAAGATATTAGGATGCTAAGTCTAAGAGATTGGAATGTTTAAGTTTCCATTGTTTTCCAAAATGATCATGGACTTGAGCTCCATAAGATATTTGGATGCTAAGTCTAAGAGATTGGAAAGTTTAAGGATTTCTAACTTGTTTATTCTATGTTATTAAAGCTAGGATGTATTACTTTCATTTTTCCAAGATGATCATGGACTTGAGCTCCATAAGATATTTGGATGCTAAGTCTAAGAGATTGGAATGTTTAAGTTTCCATTGTTTTCCAAAATGATCATGGACTTGAGCTCCATAAGATATTTGGATGCTAAGTCTAAGAGATTGGAAAGTTTAAATATTTATAACCTATAAATCCTATGAAGGCCGAACCTAGAAGGTTATGGACATAGGATACTTTGTTCTTATTTTTCCAAAATGATCATGGTTTTGAGCTCCTTAATACATATGGATGCTAAACCTAAGAGATTGGAAAGTTTAGTGAATGCTAGCCTATTTTACTAGCCTTGGCAGAATACCCTAAGTTTATAACTTAGTGGGATTTTAATTCAACTTTGTTAAGTGATCATTGTTTATGAACTCCTAACACTTAAGGATCATAAATCCATGAGTTGTATAATTTTCGGGAATCTCCAAACCTAAGAACTAGTCTTGGCTGAACCTATACCTTGTGGTTTAGTGTTCTTGTTTGATTTTAACTTGTCATTTTGTGTTCATAACCTTAGACTTCCATCACGGAGGAAACGAGGACATTCGTGGTATACCTCTTCGAGCATCTAATCTCCTTACCTTCACAGAAGGTGGAGTTAGTACTTTGTGGTGTGACAACGGGAAGCTTCGAGTTCGGGAGTCCGATGATAAACCAGGTGGGGGAAAGAACCAACCTATCGTCGGAATGGATAAGTAGTAGATTATATAATAATTGTGTAGGGCGACCTAAACCCTACTAGTAATCGAGTAATCGACAAGACCAAAATCACATTGGAAACCTTTTCTGAAAAACCAATGGCGATTCGGGGATTGTAGGTTTATCGATATTAGGTCGATTTTATATTCTTGATGGTTGATTTGAGCCTATTACCTTTATTGAAATGATTTCTGTGCTATGTTGGTGATATGGGAATATTTTGATTGATATTGTGTTATGCATGATCTGCCTGGTTTTTATTATTATGCTTAGTGGATTTTAAGCAAAGATACATATGTTGTCTAAGAGATGATGGTTTTGGGTGTGAGGATAATGATGATTTAGAAGTGCCTAACTTAGATTAGGAATGTTAAAGAGGTGTTATGGCGTAGAATATGTGTCAAGTTCTAATGGAAGGTTAAGGCACTAAGATGTTGTTAAAACGGGTTGGTGAGATTCAAGTATAGGTGTTGTTGTCCACAACCGTGTATTGGTAATATAATACACAAGGACAAAAGTGTATTGGTAATATAATACACAAAGACAAAAGTGTATTGGTAATATAATACGCAAGGACATCTGTGTATTGGTAATATAATACACCATGTATTGGTAATATAATACACGTAAAACACTTCTGTGTATTGGTAATATAATACACGTAAAACATTTCTGTGTATTGGTAATATAATACATCGTGTATTGGTAATATAATACACGTAAAACACTTCTGTGTATTGGTAATATAATACACCCTGTATTGGTAATATAATACACGTTAAATCAAGAGTTCTCGCAAGACCACTTCCACCTTAACGGGAATAGGGGTGGAACACCTTAACAGGAATGGAGGTGTGCACTAGGTGGAACATCCTAACGGGAATGAGGGTGTGCCTCGATGCAAATGAGGGATGGTGACAGGAGTGGTAGTGGCCATGATAACGTAAAGACATGGTGACATGATTAGAGAGGTTACGTTTAAATAACGTGTTAGATTGCCTGAGAGTAAGGGTAGAGGATGATATATATTAACCTGAGGATGATTCGTTAGTTATACGTGTTGATTGTCTGTGACAATTACTGTATAATTTTACTATGACTCTTTTCCGCTTTTTGATGATAGAACTGTTTCTTATCCCCTGTATATTTCTGTATATTGTATTTTATCTCCTTGTGGAATTGTACGAGAAGACCCTATGGATGAGCTTAACCAGGAGGCGTTGGATGGAACTCCCTACGAACCGGAGGCTGGAGGACGAGCTGTGACCCACGGTGATTAGGTTCTAGTTAGTTATGGCCAGTGCGTCTCGTGAGGCGTATTTTTATTATGTTTTCCGTTGTTTAACTTTTTGTCTAAGTATATGCCTGTAAGGGATCCTACTGATGGGATATCCTCAACAGTGTTTTCTAATATGCATAATATACTTATATTGTGATATGTCATTCTATATGAAGTTGTATACATTTATAAGTTAAGTTTTATTTTTTACGTATTTTCACATTAAGCGTGCGATTAAGTAATTAAATAATGAGGTTTTAATCTAATGCCACAAAGAGGCACAGCGGGATGTCTCATTTTGGTATCAGAACAGTTTGGTTCTAAAACGGACTGTGGGTTATGTCCGATCAGAATCAAGGACTGTGAGGTTTAGGATGCTGTTATTGGCCGTGTCTAGTTGAATCCACATCGGATATTGACTATGCTTAGAAGTTGGGTAGTGAGTCCGAATGCGATAACTAACATTGGTATGCAGCAGTCGGTAGCTGATGATGGAGGAGCTGGTGTTCAGAGAGGAGGAGCTAGAAAAGGAATTCCAGCAGCAGGACTGCCGACGGTCAAACCTCAGGCCACTGGGAGAGTGTTTACTGTGAGGGGAGTTGAATCCTCTCAATCTGGGGATCTTATACAAGGTATGTATTTGATATCTGGTAGACTTTGTTTGTTTGTCTAAGTAGCATGATAGACAAGAAAATGATGAGAGTTTGGTTGAGGATAGTTGTGACTGGTAGGATGTGAACCATTAAGATCAATATCAGTGAGTGAGACAATTACTATACGTCAAATGTTGATCGAGGCATAGTATTACTAAGAGAATCTAAGGTAATGATCAAATACTCGTAGTTAGTATGGATGGTATGAATTTGGAAGATTAAAGGAAAAGTACCTATCGTAGTTTTACCAAAGATGAATTTGAGCAGGAAAGATAACTTCTTTTGGTTTTAATTACATTAAGAGGTGCAATAATATTCTTTTGAGGATTAAGATGTGTGATTTTGATATAATCTGGAATAGTGGAATACGCTACAAGGATCTAAGACTGTGAATGGATACATTAAGTAGGAAGTTAGGGTAGTATTGATTGCAGTGTTAATTTTAGAAGTTAGATGATGAAATGGATTGTGGAGTTAATTATGGGTAATGGTAAAAGTTAGGTGTTCGAATTGATTGTGATGTTAATTGCGGGAGTTTGATGTTGAAATAAGGTCCTCTAGTGGATCAGTAATAAGAAGAAGGAAAGGATTAAGTTTGAATTATGCACTTCAAAGATGATAGATCAAGGTGAAATGTTAAGGAAAATGAATATAATGTAGTGATGGATTGTTTCTAGAATAATATAAGAATAAATTCTGTTATGAAGTTACCGCTGTCACCTTGGGGAAAGACAGCGATGAGAAATATAATGTGAGATCTTTAGATTAAGATACGATTACAAGATGAGGTCTAGTTTTGCGTACGTAAACTCCGAGGACGGAATTTTCTTTTAAAAGGGTAGTAATGTAACAGCCTGATTTTAATTATGCTGTTCAACCAGTACAAATATAATTAAATTATATTTTAAATTTGAGAGTTAGAAAGTGTTTTTGATTAAAATAAAATCATATTTATAGTCTACTTTATGGTAGAGGGTTATGGTAAAATTTTCGGTTGAAAATTCAGACGAAAGCTGGTCTGCGTTTTCACCGTCGGTACAAGTTTACTGTGCAGAAAACCTAATTTTGACCCGTGAACGAGATAGTTAGTGTTTTTATTATGTTTCCTTCAACTTTGGTTATTTTGAAAATTTTCGTTCAAAAATAAAATATAATATTTTATTCGGGTAAAACGTTGGAAGAATTACGATCGGAAATGCAACCCAAGTTAAACGGAGCAGAAAAGGAGACATAAAAGGCTTGAGGTGACATGAGGGAGTGAGGTGATTCACTAGAGGTATGGCCTAAGCTACCTCTAAAAAGTGGTCATGATGAACTTTTTGAAATATATCATATTATATTCTAAAAACCTACTTTTCTCTTTCCTCTTCAACCAAACAAAGCACAAGGTCAAAACTTGCTCTCCAAGCTCATCCTCTCTCCAAAATTTCTTGCTCCCCTCTCCCTCCTCTATATAATCATCACTCATCTTCATTCTCTCATTTTTCTTCCTCCATCTTCATACTTCTTCAACTTCTTCCATTTCTTTTTTTTTCAAACACTTAAAGCTTCCATTTTTATTAGTCTTTTCCACTTGAGTTCTTCATTAAAGTTCTTCCTTATACTAAGGGTAATGCTCTCATATGAATCTTTTTGCAAGTTTCATCTTTTATTTCTTAGTTTACTTTATGTGTTCTTTATATGCTTCAAACTTCTAAAATCTCTCTAAAATGGTAGAAAACTCCTTTTGAGTTGAAACCACTTTCTATAGTCTTGTATTAACTTATATTTTCACATACTAAGAGGTTGTGTAAAACAAAAATCTCCACCTATCTCTTCCAATCAAGGCAGAATGCTTGCATTTGTGACCTAGGAAGTTTTTGTTTCAACTTTTGGACTATGATCATGTGTTTGAGTTTCTAACTATCCATTGATCTTAAATCTATAAATCTTGGAAGTTTTGATAGCTTGTTCCTATGATGGCTGAAAATATGAATAAGTAAGCCTAGGATACTATGTTTCAACTTTCCAAGTATGATCATGGATTTAGAACTCTTAATACCTTGTGATTCTAAACCTAAGAGTGATTGTTAAATAAAGAATATTTTCTTCATCATCCTATGATGGCCGAAACTTAGTGTTTAGGTGCTAGGATGTGTGAGTTCTTATTTTTCCAAAATGATCATGGACTTAAGCTCCATAAGATATTTGGATGCTAAGTCTAAGAGATTAGAAAGTTTAAGGATTTCTAACTTGTTTATTCTATGTTATTAAAGCTAGGATGTATTACTTTCATTTTTCCAAGATGATCATGGACTTGAGCTCCATAAGATATTTGGATACTAAGTCTAAGAGATTGGAATGTTTAAGTTTCCATTGTTTTCCAAGATGATCATGGATTTGAGCTCCATAGGATATTAGGATGCTAAGTCTAAGAGATTGGAATGTTTAAGTTTCCATTGTTTTCCAAAATGATCATGGACTTGAGCTCCATAATATATTTGGATGCTAAGTCTAAGAGATTGGAAAGTTTAAGGATCTCTAACTTGTTTATTCTATGTTATTAAAGCTAGGATGTATTACTTTCATTTTTCCAAGATGATCATGGACTTGAGCTCCATAAGATATTTGGATGCTAAGTCTAAGAGATTGGAATGTTTAAGTTTCCATTGTTTTCCAAAATGATCATGGACTTGAGCTCCATAAGATATTTGGATGCTAAGTCTAAGAGATTGGAAAGTTTAAATATTTATAACCTATAAATCCTATGAAGGCCGAACCTAGAAGGTTATGGACCTAGGATACTTTGTTCTTATTTTTCCAAAATGACCATGGTTTTGAGCTCCTTAATACATATGGATGCTAAACCTAAGAGATTGGAAAGTTTAGTGAATGCTAGCCTATTTTACTAATGATGATTTAGAAGTGCCTAACTTAGATGAGGAATGTTAAAGAGGTGTTATGGCATAGAATATGTGTCAAGTTCTATTGGAAGGTTAAGGCACTAAGATGTTGTTAAAACGGGTTGGTGAGATTCAAGTACAGGTGATGTTGTCCACAACCGTGTATTGGTAATATAATACACAAGGACAAAAGTGTATTGGTAATATAATACACAAAGACAAAGGTGTATTGGTAATATAATATGCAAGGACATCTGTGTATTGGTAATATAATACACCGTGTATTGGTAATATAATACACGTAAAACACTTCTGTGTATTGGTAATATAATACACCATGTATTGGTAATATAATACACGTAAAACATTTCTGTGTATTGGTAATATAATACACGTAAAACACTTCTGTGTATTGGTAACATAATACACGTAAAATCAAGAGTTCTCGCGAGACCACTTCCACCTTAACGGGAATGGGGGTGGAACACCTTAACAGGAATGGAGGTGTGCACTAGGTGGAACATCCTAACGGGAATGAGGGTGTGCCCTGATGCAAATGAGGGATGGTGACAGGAGTGGTAATGGCCACGATAACGTAAAGACATGGTGACAGGATTAGAGAGGTTACGTTTAAATAACGTGTTAGATTGCCTGAGAGTAAGGGTAGAGGATGATATATATTACCCTGAGGATGATTCGTTAGTTATGTGTGTTGATTGTCTGTGACAATTACTGTATAATTTTACTATGACTCTTTTCCGCTTTTTGATGATAGAACTGTTTCTTATCCCTTGTATATTTCTCGTATGTTGTATTTTATCTTCTTGTGGAATTGTACGAGAAGACTCCGTGGATGAGCGTAACCGGGAGGCGTTGGATGGAACTCCCTACGAACCGGGAGGCTGGAGGACGAGCCTGTGACCCATAGTGATTAGGGTCTAGTTAGCTACGGCCGGTGCGTCTCGTGAGGCGTATTTTTATTATGTTTTTAGGTGTTTAACTTTTTGTCTAAGTATATGCCTGTAAGGGATCCCCTCGATGGGATATCCTCAACAGTGTTTTGTAATATGTATAATATACTTATATTGTGATATGTCATTCTATATGAAGTTGTATACTTTATAAGTTAAATTTTATTTTTTACGTATTTTCACATTAAGCGTGCGATTAAGTAATTAAATAATGAGGTTTTAATCTAATGACACAAAGAGGCACAACGGGGTGTCTCATTCAACACTTCTATAGGGGCTTGGTTTTCTTTGGAAAACATCTAGCATTGGCATGTTGCTTGGTTGTATTGTAATATCTTTGGCAGGAATATTAGGTCATGTTGGAGATTTGATGAGTGAGTTTTTTCTTTTTGTTTCTTGTTTCTCTCGGTGTGTCGAAATTATGCTGTGACAACTTTGTTTTCACGGACGTTTGGATTTTAGTCATTTCCTTTTGTTTCCTTTTGAGCTTGGGCATACTCCTGTTTCTTGCGGGAATAAATGTTTTGTGGCAGCTTAAGTTACCCTGGCAGGATTGAAGGTGGCAGCTTAAACTTGGTGGGGGTCTTTGTATGATTTTTGTTTTCGGGAAATTTGCTGTTGATTAGTAGGAAAACATTGGAACTTGTGGCTTTTTTGTTTGTATCAGGTTGTGCTGGGGTGTTCTTTTAAGTGTTGTTATGGGAGTTCAGCTACTTACTCAACCTAATAGAAGCATGGCTTCAAAGCTGGGTTGATCATGTACCTTTGGTCTCTTGTTGTATTTGTCTTCTTTGTAAATAGGTTTGAGTACCCTTTGCAACATATAAGAGCTCTCAGTCTAGGTGAACTGGGTCTGGACTGAAGCTACCAGCCCCTAAACAAACCTGGCAAAAGTACCATCCTTCTCAATTTTAAAAATTAATTAAAATAAGTGAAACAATGAATCGGTCGGTTTTCGAAAACCAATTTTAGGATGGCTTAACCGCTTTTTGCATGGTCAACCCGCTTTATCGATTCTTAGTCCGACCAGGATCGAGGAGGCATCCGATCCATGGTCCAACCAGTTGAACCGGTACGTCCGATTTGACCGATTTTTAAAATTAAAACATACTCTGAACCTTTGAGACAATCTATTAATTTTCAAATATCACTTTTTGTTTATGCTATGTTATAGTCTAGATAAAGTCTTTTATGCATAAAATCAAAGAAATTCAAGAGATGTGCTCATAGACTTTAGAGCATTTTTTCTTTCGAAGTAGAAATTATAATATTTCTTGCACTATATATATATATATATATATATATATATATATATATATATATATATTTGTCTTTAACAAATTATTGTAATAGTATAATAAAATTTTATTTGGCAATTGACTATGCATAAAAACGATATGAGCTACCAACTTTTGTTGGGTTCAAATGGTATGGAGCTTAGTTTTCTTTAAGAGTGTCTCGAGTTTGAATCTTGTGTATGAAAAAATAGCCTCTAGGAGACCTTTGTCCCTTTAAATAAGTCTTTTCAACTCAACTCGGATTAGTTAAGGTCAATTGTGATGTCCGGATATCGAAGGTCTCAGATAAAAAAAAATACGAGCATGTCTTAATAAAGCAAGACCTTGTTTATTGCTGAAATATGAAATTATATAATTTTTTTATTTCTCTCTTTTAACAAATTATTTTAAATTAATATAATGCTCCATAAATGGAATTAAAATAGTTTTTTTAACAATTGATTTTATGAACATCATAATATATTATTAAAAAAGGTATGTAACAAATGGCCACGTGGAAAAAACCAAGTAGCCATGTGCTAAAATCAAATTGCCAAAAAAATTAGACTCTTTTGCTTTGTTTTTTAATTTTCTATTTTTATTTTATTCCTTTTTAAAGATTTATATTAGAAATATTGAAAATAGGAAAATATTGTTTTTATTGTCTTTGATACAAATCTTAAAAACCGTACCATAAAACATAATTAAAAAATATTTCATTTTTTAATTATTCAAATAAAACATAAAAATAGATAATTAGAAATAAAGCATAGATACCCTAAATTTTTTGAGTACGGAACGATGGTTTACTCAATAAGAAAATACCATGCACGGATGCACCATTGACAAGTTAGAAATACCCTGTATACTGAATACTCACACTGTCTTTTAATTTACTAATTTAATTAATGATGCATAAATTCATGACTAATTATATATATTAGATAATTAATAAGTTACTTAATCAATATATTTATGATTGTGATTAATCCATTAAGAATCTAATTATTATTATTTTTTTAGGGAAGCACACTTGACTCATTTCATTAACAACAATAGAGTCAATACAAACTGTGACCGAATTAAAATCATGAAGACAAGCATTAAATATAACTACCCTAGTTGGATGATGAGTGACTATATTAGCTTGCGTATGAACGATCTTAACTTGAAAGTTTAAATGATGAGAAAGAAGACTATGGCAACACGATAAAATAATAGGAATGATTTTTTGATACAAAATAGGGATACTATAAGGTGTCCCTTTTGTTTTTTGAGTGTCTTTTCAAAAAGCGTGTATACAAAGAAGATAAAAAATAAGTGAGAAATAGAGATAAATATATTTGATGTTACATATGATGTCTAAAATTTGTGTTCAAATAACATAACTCATAAAATAACACCAAATTTTGATAAGTTTGAGCTCTCCTTTTTAATGTTATCCACGACCGTCTTGCTATCCAATTCAAAGATACAATGCTCCATGCCAAGACCAATCACCCAATGTAAAGCAAATAAACAAACCTGCTGCCTCTCCTTCATAAACCCGTAATTTAGGCTCCACCCAGCAAGAATCTAATTTATGTTATTAACCATAAACTTGAATATCATATTAAATATAAAAAATAATTTATAAATATTGATTTAGTTCGTTTAATTATAGAGTGAATACCTTATTTGGTTCCTGAAAATTTTTTTGGATCCCATTTTACTCCCTGAAAATAAAAAACTCTTCAGCTAGTCATCCAAATTTCATTCTGTGAGCCCTTCTAGTCCCTTCGTCAGTCAATGCTCGTTGACCTCCATTAAGTGGCTGACATGTGATGTTATATATCTAGGTGTACCGTTAATATTTTCCAGCATGACATTGTTTAAAAAAAACAAAACAAGTATGAGCCATTTTGATCCTCAACAAATTTTAAGTAAGTCATCTTGGTCCTTAAAATTTTAATCGTGACCCATTATGGTCCTTGATAACACAACAAACCTGTATCATGTGACCAAAAAGCAACACAGATACACATCTAAAAAACACAAATAACACACGCATAACCTCTAAACGGCCAACGTACTTCCTTTTTATGGTTGTCCATCCAATGGTTACCAACGGGAAAATCTGCGGAGCATATCTTACTCTTAATGACATTTTCATTACGGAAGCTATCATTAATTATGGATGGCTAGAGAGTTGGTTCTTCCATGACAAGGGATATATCCATGTCATCATTGAATCCCCAAATCAATTTGATTCTCACTTTTTCACTTTAAACCAAATTTGTAAAAAATTATTCTACACAAGGATCTTTAAGGCTTCACTCAAAGCCCACTGGAATTGAACATCCTCAGGAACCAAGTTTCTTAAGGATAAAATGCTTTTAAATAGCCTGTAAAAATGCTCACATGTTCTGCTTAGGAGCTCTTCACAGTACAAGTAATACCTCTTAGGAGCTTTCTTACAAAGATTCTTATTATCACAGGGAGTAGAACCTATACACTACGATGCGTCAATTGCATTATGATCATTTTCAGAATGCATTGGTTTCTTGTTCAAGTTGCTTTTTCCATGTAAGGAACCACCAACAATGTTAGTTGTGTTATTAAAGTGTTGATTTTCTTATCAACAATTATTCAAGTGTACTTTATTTTCTAAAGTGCATTTCTACATTAAACTTCCAAGGATTCATATATGACATATGTATGATGTATCCTTAATCATTCATTTTATGTGAAAGGTGGTGAGTTTTGGATTTGCTAGCACGAAGAATATTTGTGACGGATATCGATGAGATTTTTCTAGCAAGTCTCGAGCAATTTTGTTCGACCTAAGCCATGAGTAGATTTAACTTTGCCTTTCCATTAGTATCATCACCAAGTAATTTCACCACAGTCATATGTTTATTCTATCATCCAAAATGTAAAACTATAATTAGCTATAAGAACTTCAGGACTTTCTATCTGTATCTCTTAGAGACATTATGACATAATCTATCTGTATTTGTGTTCATGCCTTAAATTTTCCTGGGTAAAAACCATCCTAGCTATGGTTCATATAGACAAGCCACTGTTTATTATATGTGTATCTATACTGCTTCTTGGTTACATGGTTTGTTGTGTTATCAGGGACCATAATAGGTCACGATTAAAATTTTAAGGACCAAAATGACTTACTTAAAATTTGTTGAGGATCAAAATGGTTCATATTTGTTTTGTTTTTTAAAACAATGTCATGCTGGAAAATATTAACGGTACACCTAGATAAAAAACGTCACACATCAGCCATTTAACATAGGTCAACGAGCATGACTGACGGAGGGATTAAAAGGACCCATGGAATGAAATTTGGGGGACTAACTGATGAGTTTTTTATTTTCGGGAACTAAAATGGGATCCGGAAAAAAATTCAGGGACCAAAAAACATATTCACTCTTAATTATATTATCAATATAAATATTTTGTATGTCGTGGATCAACCATAAATTTTTAAATCACTACAAATATTTGATTATGATCTTAACTCCATTTAAAATCACTCATATCATATCATTATTTCTTTTTTTTTTAAGCAACTCAAATAATTTTTTTTAGGAACCCATCGTAATGGGTCTTTGTCTCCCTAGTGGATCCACGGAGTATCCCACAAGCTTAAATCATTTGGATCCGTTATGGGATTAATTTCCGCTCATGTGCTTAGCCACATTTAAGGTTCTTTGTCCCTCCCAAAAAACGTGTCCTTCCCATAAACTCAGTCTGCACAACCAACTGAGCCACACACATTGTGTCTCATATCATTATTTCTAATCATCAATAATAATTAAACCCTATTAAACTCTAGATAAAAAGATAATGAGAAATGATAGATGAACACCCCCGAACACCCACGCACGTACACTGTATGGGGGGTGTTTGGGTGTTGAATGATGATTTTGGGAAAAATAAAATAATATATAAATGTAGAAATATATAAATATATAATATAGGTGTTTAAAATAGGTGTGCAAATAACACATCACAAGAGATAATAATTTGTGTTTGTGAAAAGACTAGAACACTTCGTAAGTTATAGAAAATAAAAAGGTTAAAGTAATACTTTGGTCCCTATATATGATATGAATTCTCGATCCCTATACATAAAAATTTATTAAAATGGTCTCTATATATACAAAAAGTCTCCATTTGGTCCCTATACATTATCCGTTTGGTCCCTATACGAGTAAAAAATTATCAAATCAATCCCTAAAATTTTGTACGGCAAGAACCAAATGAGGACTTTTTATACGTATAGGACTATTTTAATAATTTTTCATATACAAGAACCAAGAACCAAATGAGGACTTTTCATACGTATTGGACTATTTTAATAATTTTTCATATACAAGAACCAAATTGAAATTCGTGTCACTAAGAGGGAACTAAGTATTACTTTAACCAAAAAGAAAAACTAACAAAAGGCAGTGTTTGGCTAGATAGATCAAGGAACAGCGGAAGAGTATCACTATCACCAATGGCCGTGAAACCTTCCTCATCTTCTACAACTGAGACACTGTCTTCCTCATCCACAACACGCCCAAATCCCCATCAAATCGATCCTCAACATGCTACCCTCACCTTTTTCACAAACATGGGCATAGCCAAACCCATTCCTGAGAGTTGCAACACCAGCGGCTTCTACTCCTCCTTCTTTGGGAGTTTCATCAAGGTCAATCATATCCAGAAGGGACGAATCTCTTGCACTATTGACGTCAAAGCCCCTATCTCTGTAACCCCTTTTGTTCTCTTGCTCCCTTGTTCTTTTCCTTCTTGGTGTGTTATGTTCTGTTTGGTTTGTCAGCTGAGAAAATTGGGAAGAAAAAGGGGTTGTGTTTTTGTTTTGAGGTGTGTTGAAAAATGGGTCAATCGAGTTTGCTGATAATTTGCAAGATAATTTTTTTTTTTAATGTTATAATTAGTTTGTTAGTCTTGATTTTCTGTTTGGCAGCTGAGGAAATTTGGGAAGGAAAATAATGCTTATGTCTTTCAATGTTTTGCTGCTTCGATATATCAAAACTACTTAATTTGCAAGATAATTATTATGAAATGGCCACGTTCTTTCGTTTTCTTTTTTATATTTGGGACTGTGGATGTTCTGTTTAGTAGCTCAGGAAATTGAGGAGCTGTGAAGCACGAGTACTTCAAAAATGGTGAGGTATACCGGTAGGTATTGGGTACGCCGTACGCATGGATACATACCAGAAACTACTAATTTGTTCTTATTTTTATTTTTATTTGGGTGCATGGATTGGATACCATTAATTGGGTACATCTTGGGTGAGACTCATTCCAAAACTAGGTTTTTATGTTTTCTCCCGCTAACAATACCACTATACTGAATTTGTGAATCACATGATCAATCACATGATGAGAGTGACACTGTTAGAGTGTATTTTTCATATTCGAGCTTAGATCGTGTAATGTTCAACAATTTTAATATTGTAGTTTCTTGTTGTAAGATGTTTCATTGTCATGTTAAACAATTCAATCTCCTTTAGGTTATATGTTATGCATAAATTCGTGTATTTTAATATTTTGCGCAAATTTGTTACGTGTTATATTCTAATTTATAAAAGTTGATATTGACATACTTGTACCTTGGTTTTTTGAAAAGTGTCATATCCCGCACTCGTATCCATACTGGGTGCTAGTACTGTATCTCTATCCGTGCACTATAGTTGAGAAGAATATTATTCTTATTCTTTGAAATGATTTGTTAGTTGGCTCAACCGAAATTACTGATGACTTTCTCAATGATTGTTGGGAATCTTCAATGTTGGTTAATTTTGAGTACAATCAATTATGGAAGTATGAAAGTTTTCGGTTGATTGAGACTTGTGTATTCAATTGAGTGGCTGCAATTTTGGTTTCACTGTTAAAAATTTCTCCCATTCTCTTTCTTGGTGACCAAACTAAATTTATAACTTATTTTCTTTCTGGGTTTGAACTTTGAATGTAGAAAGACATTTTTATTTTCTGTTTTGGACTGGCAGAATGCTTATAGAACACTGCATGGAGGGTCTGTTGGATCTGTGATTGAGTTGCTGTCTATTGCTTGTGCTAGAACCGTTGTTGCTGAGGACAAGGAACTTTTTCTTGGAGAACTTAGTGTGTCTTACCTCTCTGCGGCTCCAACAAATGTGAGTTTCATGTAATGGATTCTGATTCTTTCTATTGTCATATAGGGCATCACTGCTTTGCCTGTTCTGCAAAACAGTAGATGATAAATGAGTGTTTTGGAATTAAACCTTTCAGAATGGCTTATTATGCTGTCTGGGGAAATTTAGTATTTTTAGCCTAAATTGCATTTCAAACCTAAGCTTTGGACTTCAAAAATAGTGTTACACCTCAAAATTAAGCAATAAGAAGCCAGAACTCTAGGATTCAGGGTTGCTAACAATGTAAGAATGTGGCTTAGCATCAGTCAACTGACTCAACTCCATTTGCACAGTTCCATAGAATGCAGTTCCTTGCTTTCAATCAGTGTAATTAAGGGCTTTGTTGATTATGCTGCAAAGATGATAATATCCTAAATTGCATTTGACATAAGCTTAGGACTTACAAAAAAGGCATTCCACTTCAACTAGGGGTTCTCAGCATTGTAAAAGGTGTTGCTTAGCATTAGCATAATTCAACTGCATTCATGCAGTTCCTTAGCATGCCACTTGAGAATTGCTTTTTGATAAGTGTGATTAGGGCCTTGTTAATTATGAGATGCAGATGCACTGCAGTCACCCATCTCTATCTCTCTCTACTTTTATTTTTTGCTATTTTTTTGGACAAAGCAAATCAAGGGTTGGGAGTGAGAGAAGCAAATCCAATGGCGGTAGAGTAGTTAGCTCCGTGAATGTGGGATTCCCTTGACTGCATGGAATCGTGGTCCATTAATTATGCTGCAAAGATAAAAATGTCAAATTAAAGACTGATATTTCTATTAGATTTAATCACTCACTCATTCAAAATATGATGTTGGTGAGTTGCATTGCCATTTGCTAGATGATTCTTACATCTCATATTGAGGAGAAATTCTTCTATGAAAGTCTATATAAGTTACTAATTATTAAATCGCGTCGATGTTGCCAACTGGCAGTCTTATGTACCATGTTAGTGTTCTCAATTCTCATGAATAAGTTCTTTAATTAAATGGATTTATGCTATATTGTTTTTGCAGGCAGAAGTGCTAGCTGATGTCTCAGTGGTGAAGAGTGGACGAAATGTGACTGTAGTTGCACTAGAGTTTAAACTGAAGAAAACTGGGAATTTGATCTATATTGCTCATGCTACGTTCTATAACCTCCCAGTTGCCAAGTTATGAGCTTATGCTTGTCACATTTTAATTGGATGAGACAGGATACTCTTTTCTGCTAGCTATGTTATGCCCACTGCCATATCCTTCATGTTGATAATTTCAAGTACATATTATCAATGGAGTAGGAGCTTATAAAAAAAAAATTGTAGTAGTAATACATAACTAGAAAGAACTCTTGACGTAGAAATAAGTATTTCTTAGGTTTCACTTTTATGTGTGTGATAAAATGAATGTCATTCTTCCTCATGTTTAACTTCAACCCCAAAGGTTCTCATTGTTCCCAAATGATGCTGTTATACAGACACCAAAAATCAAGAGAATACACAAACTTGGAACATGTTGAAATTAGGTTCAAGTCTAGGGAATAAGGAAAAGAAAGAGATGGTTGTGAAAACTGAAAATATTATTGATATAAATAATAAATAATGAGATATAAAAGATAAACTCAAGGGTTCAATTTAAGTCATATTTATTTATACTAATTATAGAATCCTAGTCCTAATTAACTAAGGATACAAATTAGATAATAGTATATAGGAAATAACTCCTATGAGATTGTCAAAGATTTTTTAAAATATTTTAAGGTCTAATAAAATATTATAAAATATTCTCTAGATATTATAACACCCCCCCCCCCCCCCTTTATAATTAAAATATTCTAAGATATGATTAAATATCCAATGTTGTTGGACTCTTGGGACAAAAATTAGCTCACTGGTGCAACATCCTTGAAGCTCATATAAGTTGTTGGAAAGGGGAGTTGGATATTACACACCAATACTCAGGTTAGTGAGAGTGTAACGAGTGAGAAAGGATCCATACTCTCATGGCTACTATAGATATTCATAATGTAGTGAGAATTGGGGATCAAGTAGGACTTAAGGGCACTTTAATAATGAGTTATGTTATTTGAACATAAATTTTGGACATCTATGTGACATCATATATGTTTATCTCTATCTTACTTACTTTTTATCTTTTTTTTTTATATATGTTTTTCGAAAATACACAAAGGGGACATCTTATGGTATCTCCATTTTGTGTACAAAAATCATTCATCATAATCATAGCATGTGCATTAGAGGAAGGTTCTCAACACATTCCTAAACTTGTATGTTGACCTATGATTGGTTCCCCACGATGATACATTTCTTTTAGGGTTCGTTTGGTGGTCAGGATAAGAGAAACATGATATGATAAGCTATCATTGTCTGAAACTATTGTTTGGTGAGCCAACAGGATAGGAAAAATCAATCTTGTCACCTATCATATCCTGACCATCTAGTTAAAATTCTATCAAGGCTGGGTTAGAGCTCAACAGGATAGGAATGAGTGATTTAAAATATAAAAAATATAAACAAAATTATATATAAAATATTTAAAGTATAATAAAATATAACATGATTACAAAAAAAAGATATAATAAAATATTTAAATAATAAAATATTAAAAATTATTTTTATTTTATCACAAAGTAAATTTTGTTATTTTATATTATTTTAAAAAACTGAAAAATATAAAATAAAATATTCTAATAATTTAACTATATGTAAAGTAAAAACTAAAATGAATATTTAAAATTATAAAATATTAAATTTAATTTAAACAATATTTTAAAAATTTAAAAAATTATATGTAATTTTATCACAAGGATAATTTTGTCTTTTTATATAATTTAAAAAATATAAATTATAAAAAAACTAAACTCTAATAAAATATTAAAACATTTGGAATAAAAACGAAAATTTTAAAATTCATAATAAAATTATAATGCTATCCAATTGGTTATCTGGTGAACATCAAACGTCAAATAGGATAACAGTTTATCATAATCATATCATATCTTACTCCTATTATACTGTCTTATCTTATCCTATCCATCCTATTATATCCTGATCAACAAACGAATCTTTATACGGATAGTTGCTTACCCCATGGGACATAAAGCTTGACCCCATGGGACCCAAAATCCCAAAATTCAGATAAGGAGATCATCTATGCTTGAATTAGAAGATTCACGAGTATATTTTTTTGATACGTGACCATAAAAATCTTGCACAAAAGGAATTAGAACATTTGAATACAGGTTAAAGCAATATTTTGACTTAATCTTTAGTAGGTCTTTAGAGTTTAAAACTTTTTAATTGAATCCTTATACTTTTTTAAAAAAATTAACCGGCCCTTATATTTCAATATTTTTTTAATTAAATCCCTAAAAATTATAATTTTTTTATAATTAAGTCCCATTTATGTTAGAGGTGTGTTATATGAATATCCAAAATGGACATCCAAGATGGATACCCAAGAATATGTGTGTTACTAATGTACTTATATTTACACAGTTGTCATTGTGTCTATTTACACAATTGTTATTATGTCTAGGGTATCCAAAAAGATATCTCAATGGGTGTTCAAATATCATAAGTGTTTATGTTAATAAGGAAGATATAATTGAAAATCACAGCTTTTCAATTTTTCATGTTTTGAATAATTTTTTCCATAAAAAATTTCTATCTTAAATTTCTTAACTAATTTTTTACACTGTGTTTGGTATGACTGATTTTGAGAGGAAAGAAACGCTGAAGGGAGAAATAGAACAGAGAATCCCCAACTCCCTCGTTTGGTTGATCAGAGAGACAGAGAAGAAAGAAAAAATTTTGGGTGGCCCCAACTTGCGAAGAAAGATCGAAGAGAAGACCCACCATTTTACCTCATTCCAAGTTTGCCCTTCACATTTGAAACAGTAAGCCTTTATTTGTTTGTGAGAAGAATAAGAAAAGAGAGAAAGATGTGAGAAATATGTATTGTTTGGTGTAAGAGAAAAAGAGAATAAATAGGAGAGAAAGAAGTATTTTCTCTTTCTTCCCCTTTGTTTGGTTGGATAGAAAGTGAGAAGAGAGAAATATAATTGTTTAAAAAAAGATAAAAATATCCTTAACTAAAAACCAATATACAAATTGGTGTAAGAGAAAAAGAGAATAAATAGGAGAGAAAAAAGTGTTTTCTCTCTCCCCTTTGTTTGATTGGATAGAAAGTGAGAAGAGAGAAATATAATTGTTTAAAAAAAGACAAAAATATCCTTAACTAAAAACCAATATACAAATATTTTAATTTTATTGATTAAGTTAATTTAAATAATGAAATAATTTATTTGATTTAAGTTATTCTAACTAATAAATTTATTAGTTTAATATAATTAGTTTATTAATTTCAATTTATTTTATTTTATTTTGTTACCATGACATAGGTCTGAAGTATCCATCGGATACTCCGATGACCAATCTTCGTCGGGGAACCTGCCTGGCCACCTATAATGGGGTCTCCCCCTCCCAACCACGTTTTTTCCATCCACAAGGCTAGAACTCGAGACCTTGCTTAAAAAATTCGAGTCCAGTTCCACTCGGACCAACGTAATGTTGGTTAATTCCAATTTAATTTAATTAAATAATTGATTAATTTAATTTTATTTATTTAAATTTATTAATTAATTGAATGATGGCTCAAAAATAAGGATATAAAAGTTATTTTAGATGAAACACTCTATCCCTCTTCTATTTTCTTGGGGAGAGGAAAAAATTTAAGATGGGTCCACCAATTTTATTCTCTCTTCAAGTTAAAAATGTGTTTTCTCTTCTTTTTCTCTCATCATTTTCTACTCTATCAAACAAATCATAAAACCCATTTTCTGCATCCAGCCATATCTCCTTCTCCTCGTCAAACCTCCGCCATAGCAACAAGAGTGTGGAGACAAATGATGCCGTCTGGATTGATAATTTCGCCGACGACCCTCCTCGTATACAACCTATTGAACTGATGCTCTCTTTTCCAATTGCAACTTTCCCTTGATTATGAACTGATGCTCTCTTTAGTTTAGATTGCCGACTTAGGTCTTCGTCTTGTGTTTTTTTTTTTTTCCCTTCATAATACTTTTTTTAATCCAAAGAAGATAAGTATATTAACATTAACAAATTAATTAAATAATAAAAACAATATCAATAGTTTTTTTTTTTTGGTGACTGATTTATCAAAAGTTTCTTGATGACGTAAACTATAATAATAATTCTTTTAAGTAAAATAATATTTTAGTAAAATAATTTTTAAACAATTTAATTAAATAAATATTTATTTATTGTTTTTAAAAATAATTTTATTATTAAAAAATATTTCTTGATTTTTTAATCAATTTATGATTTAAATTTAAAAAAACAAATACATTAATGTTGTTAAGGGTAAAATGGTCTATTAAAAAAAACTCATTATCATTCTCTCTTTCCTATCTAACCAAACAAAGGGGAGAGAAAATTCACACCTATTTCTCCTCTATTTCTCCCATCTTTCTATCACACCAAACAGGCAAACAATTCAAAAATCAACTCTCTTTCTCTCCCATCTCTTTCTCTCCTCTTTCTTTCTTCTTATTTTCCTTTCTCTAACCAAACATATAAGGATAGCGAATAGCATTGTGATTTTTTTTTAGATAAAGTACTAGGTATGTTAATACATCACTATAGGAGAGAGGATCCCAACTAGGTTGGCACCCAAACCCCCATCAATCATATGCAGCACACCCTGAATAGATTAAAAAAAGGAAAAAGAGAACAAAGAGCATGGGGGACATAGACCAAACCCATGAGGAACGAGGAACCAGTCATCTAAATCTGTAGCTAGGAAGGCCTAATCTATTCCTATAGAAGTCTTCCAGAACAAAATTGGGGATCAAATCCACCAAGTATCACACCTAGAAGAGATTCCAAATGAAGCAAGATTGTCAGCACAAGAGTTCCCTTCTCTAAAAATGTGAGAAACTAAAAAGGTCATGCTCTTAACAGATTCCAAACTATTTCGCCAGCGAGTTCTGATAAACCAAGGAACCAAATCCAAGGATTTAAAAGCTTTCACCACTAGGATAGAATCTGCTTCAAGCCAAAGCTTATGCCATCCTCTTTCGTAGGCAGTTTCAATGGCAATGATCGCAGCAAGGAGCTCTGCGTGGAGAGAGTCAGTAACTCCAAAGAAGGATGAAAAGCAGCCCAGCACCTCTCCCGTGTGGCCTCTAAAAATACCACCCCCAGCAGCAAGGCCTGGAGAGCCATGAGCAGCACCATCAATGTTGCACTTAATCCAACCACTAAGAGGGGGGAACCAAAGAACTTCTTTGATAGAAGGGGCTTTGCAAGGGTGGCCAGAGACTGTGAATTTTTTAAGTAATAGCAGCTCCTCGACAGAAGAGGACATTGTACCCTTAGACGCCATACCTGCAATAGACACAGCAGCCGAGACCAAGGTCATAGCAGACCTAGCAGTGGTGATTTTGTTATCAAACCTCAGCTTATTCTTGTTGTACCAGATATACCAGACAATGATGATGATACCAGCTAATACCACATCTCTGACTTGGGAGCTCCAGCCAAGGTTACAAACAGCAAGCAGATCTTTAACACTGGTAAGGTTCCACTGCTGACCAAGAGAAGAAATGAACCAATTCCACAGAGAAAGAGCAAAATCGCAGTTGAAGAATAGATGATGAGTCGACTCTTCTGAATTACCACAGAGACAGCAGATGGAAACTGTGGTGCAGCCTCTCAGCTTTAAATTTTCATCCGTTAGAAGCTTATTGTGAATCACTCTCCAAAGAAGGAAAGATCTAGACGGAGGAGTGAAGTGGTTCCAGATCAGCTTACCCCAAGCAATAGGGTTCTGCAGCTCATGCAGAAAGGAATAGGCATCCTTAAAAGAAAGGGTCCCTGAGGCAGAACCATCCCAAACCAGGTAGTCAATGTCATGGAATTTTGGTAAGACTATCTGCTCAGTTGCAGCAGGTAAGGCAGGGTATTTGGTTGCCAATTCCATTGGAAGATTCCAATTCCCATCACAGATGAAGTCAGCAACTTTGGATTGCAAGGAGGCATGGCAAGATGCAGGGAGGTCAAGGAGATCAACAATCAGTTTGGACAACCATCGGTCAGTCCAGAAGCGAATGTTGACACCAGAACCAATCAGCTAAGAAGAGTTCTCTAAGACAGTGCTGAAAAAAGGTTTGATTCCTGGTCATACAGAGGATTTCAGATAGAGATTCGAGGGTTTACCATTTCTGAAGAACCTGGCTCTGATCAGAGAAGGCCACTGCTGGCTAGATGAGCAAGCTTCCCAAGCAAGTTTCAACATGGAAGACTCATTGATTCTTCTAATAGACCTTAGACCCACTCCTCCCTCAATAGTGGGACAGCAAAGTTTGCTCCAAGCCACCGTCACCACTTTCTTGGTAAGAATGTCTCCGGACCAGATAAAGTTCCTAATCCATTTGTCAACCAATTTCAACAGGGAGACTGGCCAAGCATACACATGAAAGCTGTAGGAGAGAATTCCATGAACGATGGACTTAACCAGCTGGATCCTACCCATGATGGACAATAGAGAGCCCTTCCAAGATGCGAGCTTCGATCTAATTCTATCAGCAATCGGCTGTAAATGGCACTTTCTAGGCTTCCCTTTAAACAACGGGACACCAAGGTAAACAAAGGGCAACTGGCCAGCATTAAACCCGAGAGTAGCAGATAGGGCAGTAGATCTTCTAACAGAAGAAGAGTTAGTGTAGAATTTGCACTTATCGATACTAAGGAGATGACCAAAGATCTCACCATATTGCCGAAAAAGAGCCATAAGATTGGCAAGGTGTCTCTTTCCTCCCTTGCAGAATACCATCACATCATCAGTATAGAGGGTGTGGCTTGGAACCTGGAATCCTCTAGGGCCAGACATGGTTTTCAGAAGGCCAGACTGCACTAGGTTAGAGATTCCCCTACTCAAAACATCCTCAGCTAAGCAAAAGAGCAAAGGAGAGAGGGGATCACCCTGTCTAACCCCTCTCTTACAAGGCAAAAACCCACAGGACTTGCCATTGATTGAAAAAGAGAGCTTTGCAGATTGCAAGATAGTGTCAATCCACCTGCAAAAGATTGGATCAAAGCCAAAAGAGGCCAAGACCTTCAACAGAAAAGACCAATCAATTGTGTCAAAGGCTTTTCTAATGTCAAATTTCAAGATGATGTTACCTCCAAAGGCCTTATTGTCAACCATATTCACAGCTTCTGAGGCAATGTAGATACAATCAGAGATATTCCTGTCTCTAATAAAACCCTTCTGCTCAGTAGAGATTATCTTAGGAGCAATAGAAGCAAGCCTGTCAGCTAGAATCTAGTGATGATCTTGAACTGAAAATTTGCCAAGGCAATGGGCCTATAATTCTCAATCCTATCTGCACCCTTGAATTTTGGGACCAGAACCACCAAGTTTGAATTCATATTAGGAGGCAGCCAGTTTTGACTGAAGAACTGCTTAACAGAAAGACAAACATCCATGCCAACAATGTCCCAGTGCCTTTGGTAGAAACAACCCCCAAAACCATCCGGACCAGGAGCCCCCTTGCCATTCAAACTGAAAACTGCTGCTTTGATCTCTTCTACTGAAGGCTGAGCAATTAAGGCAGCATTGTCATCAGCAACAACTAGATAAGGGACTACTTTATCGATGAGACCATTGTCAATGCACAAGTCAGGAGAAGCATATAAGTTGGAGAAGTATTGCATCACATGAGATTCAATATCAGCAGCATCTTCTAAGATCAAATCATCTTTTTTCAAGATAGTCATGGGCCTAGTGGCATTCTTAATCTGGACAACTCTGTGAAAGAAAGCAGTGTTTCTGTCACCATCCATGTACCAGTTTAGACGAGCTTTCTGCTTCCAAAATTCCTCCTGGCAATTGAGAGCATTCCGAATATGGACTTGAGCCTCATGCTCTTTCTGAAACAGATTATCTGAAGGTCCTTCGATGGAAATCTGCTGCTGGATGGACTTCAAATCCAACTCAGCATTCTGAACTCTTAAATGGATGTCTCCAAACACAAGCTTATTCCAAGATTTAAGCTCAGCTTTAAGAGCTTTTAGCTTTTGAGAAAGAATAAGCATAGGACAGCCCTAAAAAGGCCTTTTCCAAACATCAGCAATAAGCCTTGCACAGTCAACATGATCTGACCACATGCTGAAAAACTTAAAGGAGGAGGGATGGCCTTGGGGCCTTTCTGAAGAACTAGCAGTAAAGGATTATGGTCTGATTAGACTCTTGGCAAAGTGCTGCAAACGGAGGAAGACTAGAAAGAGAGCCAATCTGCATTGCATATAGCCCTGTCAAGCCTTTTCTCTACATGGCCTCTACCCCTCCTGCCATTATTCCAGGTGAATTGATCACCTAAAGTGGGCAGGTGGGTTAAGGAGCAGCTATCAGACCAGGAGAAGAACTCCTCACAGGAAATTCTTGAAGGCAGTTTGCCACCCCTTTGTTCATGAGCACCAACTACGGCATTGAAATCACCTAAGAAACACCAAGGGCCTGGATTACTTTGCTGCAGGGCAGCTAATTCGATCCATAACTGCCTTCTCAAAACAAAAGATGTACTCGCATACACTGCAGAAATAAAAACCTGCTGATTATTCCAACAAACAAAGAATCGATACTTCTTTGGGAGGAGATAGATATGACAGAAGGAGAAAGGCTTTCATCACAAAGCCCTCATAAGTTTGGAATATGCTGCTGTCTATCATTAACCACAACGGGCCTGACCTTCATATGCTTCCAAAAGGCGATCGGAACTTGGTCAAGAGGAATCCAAGGCTCAGACATAAACAGTAAGCTAGGCTTTATTAGCAAACCAGAAGTTTTTCAGGGCTAACCTTGTATCTATGTTCCCTATGCCCCTCAAATTCCAGTAAAGAACCTTCATTATGCAAATTTTTTGGGGCCTGCCCTATTACAGGCTTTTTGTCTATCATTCTCTGCTTGCAAAGCTTTCTTTCTCAGTTTTTTCTTCTGGGACTTTGACAGGACCACAGTAAACATGGGATCAACATTCTGAACTGGGTTAGGATCCTTTTGCAGATACTGGTTGGCCATAGAAGCTGGTTGTGGGATCACTCCCTGAGAGTCAACCTCAATATCATCCTCCACTTGATCACTCCAAAGCCTGCCAATGATCCTCATGTCATTAACCACATTGGGATTATTAACCTGGGCTATAGGGGTCAGCACAGGAGTGCTTGGAACTGGAGCATACAATGGCACAGGATTGCCAGACTTAGACCCGAAGTCTGAGGAGAAAGAGGATTCTACCACTACTGAGTCAACAGCTTCTTTAGATGATAGGTTCCTAGAACCTGATACCAATCCTCTATTAGGAGAAGATAGGTTAGAAGCATTGCCTTCATCAGCAAGAAACTGAGTGGAATTCCAAACAAAGCCATGTTCCACAAGGGTCTTAGGATGCTGAACTAGATCTTGGTTAGCCTCAGATACAAACCCCAACAAAGGGTTGGATTCCTGATGGAGACCAAGAAGATCATCATTTCTGCCTGCACCAGAAGAAGGGATGGCATCCCCAACTAAATCTGGACCGAGAGCTGGATCAAGGGCCAAAAAGGGGACTATAGAACAACCAGCCCCATCCAATCTTTGCTGGGCAGAAGGGGTTGCAGCAGCAATTGTTTTTCCCTTTAATTCCTTTAGAAGATTAACTGCAGCCACATTATTCTCAGCTGCATTGTTCTCCACCCTACTATCAGGCACAATCCCCTCAATCACAGGGTTTATTTGTTTCTCCAGATCAATTACCTCAACCATTTTCCCTTGATTAGGGACGTATTGCTTTCTTGATACAGCAGCAAGTTCTTGATGCGTCATTTTTGCAATCCTTCCAGATGATTTCGAGCAGTTAGCTAAGGTATGACCTATAGACTGGTAAGAGGAACAAAAATATGGCAGCTTTTCATATTCTAACCAGGCAAAAAAAGTAAAGTCTTCTCTTTCGACTTGGATTTTCTCCCTTAGCTTAGAGTTTAGGTTCAAGTCAATCAAGACTCTAGCAAAGTGACCAAAGGTCCTTTTACTTGTTGCCTCATCCAAGCAAATTGGAATCCCAATACTGCCAGCCAATGCAAAAAGGATTTTAGGACGCCAATATTCTTGAGGCAAACCAAAGAACCTTACCCATACCTGAGCATGCAACTGCTTTAGAGAGTGAGGGTTAAAGTCCTTTGTCCAAGAAAAGACTCTAAGGCTCCCAGGGGCCAAACTCCACAAGCCCATAGCAAGAACACTGCGCATATCCTCCAGAGAGGAGAAAGAAAATTCGTAGAAGCCCCTCCCCAGTGAGATCAGATTCCAAGGCCCGATCTGTTTCCAAAGGGATAGTAACTTGCGGTGCAAGTCAGGGATCTTCCAAGGTTTGTTTCCTTTTACTAGGAGAATTCTCCCGTGCAAGTGATTCTTGCAGCCATCAACACCAGCCAAATACTCAGATTCAGGAATCTTGACAGAGATCTCATCACCTATGAGCCTCGGCTTTGGCAATTGGCCAAGAGGGACATCACATGAGTTACTAAGTGCTTGGGCGAAAGATTTGGATTGTATCACGTCCTTTGGGGTAGACACTTGAGTAGGAGGAGGAGGAGAAGAAGAAGGGGTTGTTGCTTCAGGGAAGAGGAAGCCCCATGGACAATATGGGGGATTGCCATGGGCACCAAGGAACCTTGTCGCCCAAGCGACGCACAAACCCTAGCAGAGCCTAGGTTTTCGAGAAACAGCACCGATGTACATTCTAGCATTGTGATTTGTGACATCTATACTAATATAAAAGTTGGATAGACAATTTTACTGTACATACACATGTCAACACTAGAATTTTTTGTTTTCATTTAAAAAAATTAATTTGTTTAAAAAAATATAATTTTTTTAAAAAAATCTTTAATTTTTTTAAGTTTATTATTTTTTTAAAAAAAATAAAAAAAAATTAATTTTTTTTTGCTAATACTTTTTTTTGAATTTATTTGTATACACTGACAACGTAAAGTTTTTTTACACTGTCAACCAATCATAAATTGGCAAACAGTAAAAGTAGAGTTGTCATGTTCTTGACGTTTTAATTTTTACATACTTATATTTTAATGTATATATAATTTAATATTTTTTATATTTTTTATTTATATATATTAATATTTTTCGGTTCGAACCGAATCAAACCAAACCAATTTTAATTGGTTCGGATATTGTTATTGACTTTTTAAAGTTTATAATTTTTTTTTTGTTTTTAAATATTTTTAGCCAGGAAAGGTAGCAAAGCTACCCTGTTCTTCAAAAAAGTTTAGGATCGTAAGACTCGAACCAATAATTTGATGAATTTGTAAATCTGAACCAACCAATTAAATTGGTTTTTTTTCTTTTTTATGCACGGCTCCGAATTGAACCAAACCCAATGGTCATTAATTCGATTATTTAGGAACCGAACCAATTACTATATTTTAATATTTATATATTTTAATATTCAATATGTATATCACTATATCAATTAACAATTTTTTATCTATCATTCCTGTAATAGCAAAAAGAGTTGTTAACCGGTAGATTATTTTAGATTATTTAAATTTATTTATTTTTTTTTTAAACATATATTCTTTATAATACTTTTTTTAAAATTTATTTTTTTCGCCGAATTAGTTTTTTTCTAATTTAATTTTTTTAAATGTTTATTTTATAATTGATTTTTTTAAAATATTTGTGTTTATTAATTAATTTTATTTTTCTAATTTTTTTGAATTTTTTTATAATTATTATTTTACTAATTTTCTAAAAATATTTTTTAAATATTTTTTTTCCTAATTTACTTTTTATATATAATTTTTCTGAATATATTTTTTCCTAACTGTTTTAAATATTTTTTTTCTAATTAATTTAATTTTTTTAATAATTAATTTTATTTTCCTACTTTTTTTAAATCTATTTATTCCTAATTTTTTTAAAATAATTGTTTTCATAAAAAAATTTCCTAATTATTTTTCGTTTAATTTTTTCTAATTTAATTTTTTCTTCTTCCTTATAAAATAATTATTTTATATATACTTTTTTACTAATACTTTTATTTTGAATTATTTGTATAAACTGACAGTGTAAAGTTTTTTTTACACTGTTAACCAATAATAAATTGGCAAACAGTAAAAGTAGAGTTGTCGTGTTTTTTATGTTTTAATTTTTATATACTTATATTTTAATGTATATATAATTTAATAGTCTAAAAGTTAATATTTTTTATATTTTTATTTATATATATATATATATATATATATATATATATGTATATGTATATATATTTTAATACTTTCCGGTTCGAATCGATTCAAACCAAACCAATTTTAATTGATTCAGATATTGTTATTGACGTTTTAAAGTTTATAATTTTTTTTGTTTTTAAATATTTTTAGCCAGGAAAGGTAACAAAGCTACCTTGTTCTTCGAAAAAGTTTAGGATAGTAAGACTCGAACCAATAATTCGATGAATTTGAAAATCCGAAACAAACAATTAAAATGGTTCTTTTTTTTTTCTTTTTTGTGCACGACTCTGAATAGAACCAAACCCAATGGTCATTAATTCGGTTAATTTGGAACAGAACCAATCACTATATTTTAATATTTATATATATTTTAATATTCAATATGTATATCACTTATCAATTCACAACTTTTCTTTTACTGTTCATGTAACAGTAGAAGGATTTATCAACTAGTGGATTATTTGAATTTATTTATATATTTTTTAAACATATATTCTTGATAATATTTTTTAAAAAAATTTATTTTTTTACGGCTCCGAATTGAACCAAACTTAATGGTCATTAATTCGGTTATTTTTGAACCGAGCCAATTACTATATTTTAATATTTATATATATTTTAGTATTCAATATATATATCAGTTTATCAATTACTAACTTTTCTTCTACAGTTCCTGTAACAGTAGAAGGAGTTGTCAACTAGTAGATTATTTTGGATTATTTAAATTTATTTATTTATTTTTTAAACATATATTCTTTATAATATATTTTTTAAATTTTTTCCCAGAATTATTTTTTTTATAATTTAGTTTTTTAAAAATGTTTTATTTTTATAATTGATTTTTAAAATATTTCTTTTTTCTAATTAATTTTACTTTTATAATTTTTTTGAATATTTTTTTCTAATTATTATTTTCCTATTTTTAAAAAATATTTTCAATATACTTTTCTACTTTTTTTAAAATTTTTTTCGAATTATTTTTTTTCCTAATTTACTTTTTTATCTTTCTAATATCTGTATTGACATAAATAGAGACGGAGCTATTCATATTTTGTATTTTTTTCTATATCACTGCCTTTATGTTTTTTATTTTAAATAATAAATCTATATTTATACTAATTAATAAGGGTAAATGCTGATTTTAGTGTAGCACAATGGTGTAAGCCACATGTCAAGTGATGAATTTTTTTTTATTTTTAAAATTTATATATATATATATATATATATATATATTTTAAATATTTACAAATCGGTAAAGGTACAATGTTTTGGGAGTCAAACACGACAATCTCTGAATTGACATAAATAGAGGTAGAGCTATTCATATTTTCTAATCTATTTTTTTCTACATCCGCATTTGTTTTTTTATTTTAAATAATAAATCTATATCTATATTAATTAATAAGGGGAATTGATGATTTTCTAATAAAGTGACACGTGTCAGCACCACATGATTTAAGATGATTAGTTGATCATCAGTAATAATCGAAGATGAACACTTAACACATAGTGTTACATTGTGTATTGTAATATCATTTTAAAATAAAAATAATATTCAATTCTTTGCGCTCAAATTATAGATAAAATTCTTTCAAAGTTTTTGCTGATCACTTCTGTCTATAAATAAAAAGCCTTGGAGATGAATAAGTACCACTACTATGGGTGAGAAGGAAATATTGAAAGCAATATGTGAAATAAGTTAAGAAAATGTTTGACATAGTGGACTTAATTTGGGATAAAGGAAAAAAAAAGTTTGGTACATATAGAAACACAATTCAAATTATTAATGATAACAATGCTATCAATAATCTAGACTAATATAAAAGTTTGATAGACAATTTTGCTGTACATACACATGTCAACACTAGGATTTTTTTTCCTTTTTTTATAAAAAAACAAATTTTTTTTTTAAAAACTTTAAGTTTTTTTTGTAGGTTTATTTATTTTTATTTTACATTTTTTTTATTTTTTTAGTTTTTTTTTAATGTTTTTTACGTTTTCCAAATTTTTTTAATTTTTTTTCCTAATAATTTTTTTTGGCTAATACTTTTTTTTGAATTTATTTATATATACTGATAGTGTAAAGTTTTTTTACACTGTCAACCAATCATAAATTGGCAAACAATAAAAGTACAGTTGTCATGTTATTGATGTTTTAATTTTTACATACGTATATTTTAATGTATATATAATTTAATATTATATATATATATATATTTCTTTTTAATATTTTTCGATTAAAACCGAATCAAACCAAACCAATTTTAATTTGTTCGGATATTGTTATTGACTTTTTAAAGTTTATAATTTTTTTTGCTTTTAAATATTTTTAGCCAGGAAAGATAGCAAAGTTACAATGTTCTTCGAAAAAGTTTAGGGTCGTAAGACTCGAACTAATAATTCGATGAATTTGAAAATCCGAACCAACCAATTAATTAAATTGGTTCGTTTTTTTTCTTTTTTATGCACGGTTCCGAATTGAACAAAACCCAATGGTCATTAATTCGGTTATTTTGGAACCGAACCAGTTACTATATTTTAATATTTATATACTTTAATATTTAATATATATATCACCTTATCAATTAACAACTTTTTTCTACTGTACCTGTAACAGTAAAATGAGTTTTCAACCGGTGGATTATTTTGGATTACTTAAATTTATTTATTTATTTATTTATTTTGTAAACATATATTCTTTATAATACTTTTTTTAAAATTTAATTTTTTCCCCGAATTAGTTTTTTTATAATTTACTTTTTTAAAATGTTTATTTTATAATTTATTTTTTTAAAATATTTTTCTTTTCTAATTTATTTCAATTTTATAAAATTTTTGAATATTTTCTTCTAATTATTATTTTCCTAATTTTTTAAAAATATTTTTTATATACTTTTTTCTAATTTTTTTTCCTAAGTTACTTTTTTTTATATATACTTTTTTTAAATATGTTTTTTCCTAATTGTTTTAAATTTTTTTAAATATATATATATATATTTTAGGTAATTTATATATTTTTTTATAATTAGTTTTATTTGTTTACTTTTTTGAAATCTATTTTTTCCTAATTATTTTTTTCCTAATTTTTGTAAAATAATATTTTTCATAAAATTTTTTTCTTATTATTTTTCATTTAATTATTTTCTAATTCACTTTTTTCTTTTTCCTTTTAAAATAATTTTTTTATAATTACTTTTTTTTTTTATTTTTTTACGTTTTCCTTAATTTTTAAAATATTTTTCCTAATAATCTTTTTTATAATACTTTTTTTTTGAATTTATTTGTATAAACTGATAGTGTAAAGTTTTTTTACACTGTCAACCAATTATTAATTTGCAAACAGTAAAAGTAGAGTTGTCGTGTTCTTGATGTTTTAATTTTTATATACTTATATTTTAATGTATATATAATTTAATAGTCTAAAATTTAATATTTTATATATTTTTTATTTATATATATATATATATTAATATTTTCTGGTTCGAATCGAATCAAACCAAACCAATTTTAATTGATTCAGATATTGTTATTGACTTTTTAGAGTTTATAATTTTTTTTTTGTTTTTAAAAATTTTTAGCCAGCAAAGGTAGCAAAGCTACCGTGTTCTTCGAAAAAGTTTAAGATCTTAAGACTCGAACCAATAATTCGATGAATTTGAAAATTCGAAACAATCAATTAAATTGGTTCTTTTTTTCTTTTTTGTGCACGGCTCTGAGTAGAACCAAACCCAATGATCATTAATTTGGTTATTTTGGAACCGAACCAATTACTATATTTTAATATTTATATATATTATAATATTCAATATGTATATCACTTTATCAATTAACAACTTTTCTTCTACCGTTCCTATAACAGTAGAAGGAGTTGTCAACTGGTGGATTATTTTGGATTATTTAAATTTATTTACTTTTTTTAAACATATATTTTTTATAATATTTTGTTTAAAATTTTTATTTTTCCGAATTAGTTTTTTTTTTTAATTTACTTTTTTTAAAATTTTTATTTTTATTACTCATTTTTTTAAATTTTTTTTATAATTAATTTTATTTTTCTAAATTTTTTGAATATTTTTTCTAATTATTATTTTCCTATTTTTTTTTCTAATTTATTTTTATTTTTCTAATATTTGTATTGACATAAATAGAGGCAGAGCTATTCATATTTTGTATATTTTTTTCTATATCATTACCTTCGTTTTTTCTATTTTAAATAATAAATCTATATCTATACTAATTAATAAGGGGAAATGTTGATTTTAGTGTAGCACAATGATGCAAGCCATATGTCAAGTGATGAATTTTTTTTTTATTTTCTAAAATTTATATATATATTTATATATTATTTAAAATATTTACAAACCGGTAAAGGTACAATGTTTTGGGAGTCAAACACGACAATCTCTGAATTGACATAAATATAGGTAGAGCTATTCATATTTTCTAATCTATTTTTTTTCTACATCCTTGCCTTTGTTTTTTCTATTTTAATAATAAATCTATATCTATACTAATTAATAAGGGGAATTGATGATTTTCTAATAATGTGACACGTGTCAGCACCACATGATTTAAGAGAATTAGTTGATCATTACTGATAATCAAAGATGAACACTTAACACATAGTGTTACATTACGTATTGTAATGTCATTTTAAAATAAAAATAATATTCAATTCTTTGTTTTCAAATTATAGATAAAATTGTTTCAAGGGTTTTGCTGATTACTTCTGTCTATAAATAAAAAGCCTTGGAGATGAGTGAGTACCACCATTATGGGTGAGAAGGAAATATTGAAAATAATATGTGAAATAAGTCAAGAAAATATTTGACATAGTAGACTTAATTTGGGATAAAGGAAAAAAAAAGTTTCATCCACATAGAGACACAATTCAAGTTATTAATGATAACAATGCTTTCAATAATAATAATAATTAATGATCCGTGCATCACATGAGTACAAAAATACTAATAATAATAATAATTGATGAACCTAATATCGGACCAGTGCAAAAATACTAGTTGTCTTCTTATATTCATCTTCTAAAATCAAAATTATTCTATGGTCCTTTTAAAATAGGAGCCAACGTGCCCCTTCTTGGAAATTCTCCCCTCAAACTTCAATTCAATTTGAGTTTCCGCGAGCGCCACGGTAATCAGAGTCAACACTGTTGGCACCAAACCAAAGACACAGTCGCACACGCAAATCACCAAAACCACGCCGAAATTAATTTTCCTCCGCGTCAATGCAAAAGGAAACAACACCTTTCTTTCTTTCTCCCTTCTATCTCCTTTCCTTCCTTACCCCAAAACCCCTTCTATATATTCATCAAAACCACACCAACCCTTTTCCTCACACACTCACTCACTCACTCTCCTTTCTTTCTTTCTTTCATTCTCAATAACAAAAACCACATCAAAACTTGTTCCAAGTTCCAACCTTAGTTTGTTGTTTTTCTATTTTTGATAACCAAAAATATATTCAACTAACTATACTCAAACCCATATTCCAATCTTTGTTTGTTTGTTCTTATTTGCTTTTCCATATATATGGAGCCAACACACCATTTCAAGAAACTTGAGCTCACCATCATATCGGCGGAGGATCTCCGATTGGGCAGGAAGCCCGCCACCAAAAACCTCTACGTGGTGGTCCGCCCGGAGTCTATAAACAGCTACACCACCGGCATGGCTGCAGCAACAGAAGAAGGTAATAGTAACAATACTAATAACCCTTCGTGGAACCAGAAATTCTTGGTGGACGTGCCCATGCATGCAAGGTGCATCACGTTCGAGGTGAAGTGCAAGACTTCAACTGGGGGTGTCAAAGACGTCGGGGTAGCGAGGGTTGCGGTTTCGGAGTTTCTTGGAGGTGTGGTTCCTGATCATTGCTTGCAGTTCTTGAGTTATAGGTTGAGGGATTGGGAAGGTAGGCGCAATGGGGTGCTTAACTTCTCTGTTAAGGCGGTGGAGTCGCCGGGATATGTGGCGGCTCCGGTGATGAAACCGACGACGATGGAGAAGGTGGGTTCTTGTGGGTTTCGGATGAGAGGTGCTATTGGGGCGGCAAGTTCTTCTGGTGGAGTTGTTACTGGCATTCCTGTTTCGTGGAAAAACTGAGCCAGGAAATGTGTGGAAAATATTGATGAAGGTGTTCGTTCATTTTTTTTTTCCTTCAAATTTGGTGCCAAGGAATTTTTTCTGTATATGTACTGTGCGAGGTTATTAACCCGGTCACCGAGCTCAAGTATCCGATCCAGTCTGGAAATTAAGGATAATAAATCAAAGATCATTTAATTAAAGGAATAAGATATTGATATTAAATCCTGATATTATCTAAAATAACCTTATCTGGTTAAAAGAGATAATATCCCTTAAATTAAGGAATCATATATCAAAAAAGATATGAAGAGACAAATCATATCTCAAAAGAGATATTAAGAGATAAATCAAATCTTTGAAAGATATTAAGAGATAAATCAAATCTCTAAGAGATAGGGGAATCCCATTATAAAAGGAGAAGTACCCCTCATAAGCAAGACACTTTTCACTGAATCCCGGTAACTCTCCCTTAAGCGTGTTAGAGGAACTAGCGTCGACCAAGAGACTCTCAGACAGTCCTTGCTCCCTAGTACTCGTCCGATACAAAATTAAGGGATCGAGATCACCGCCCCGCCAAGGGATGAACTTAGAACTACGTCTGACTTTGATTCCCACTGGGATACGTAGGACCGGAATCACTGAATTCTATCAAGCCAAAATCTAAAATAATCCCTTTGGTTTAACGTTCTATGACGAGATCCCGACAAAACGGATCTTGGAAGGAACATTTATGGCGAGATCCCGACAAAACGGATCTTGACAGGAATAGTATACATCTATGATATATACTCAAAAAAAAATTATATCGAAGCAAAATAATTAGCTTATTTTTCTCTTTTTTCTTCCATCAGTGTTGGTGTCAGATTTTTTATGAATGCATCTATTCTATAATTTAATCTAAATCTAAATCTAAACTATCTACAGATCAAGGTTACTATTGTAGTAACATTGTACACGTGTCATTCATTTAGAGGGGTTTTGAAAAGTCACAAAAGACAAAAAAGGGTTCATTTTTTAGGATATTTGAGTGCAATTTGCTATTAAAAAAATGATTATCGATCTCTCAAGGTTACTCGTGCATTTGTTTTAGAGTGGGGATGATTCTTTTTGTAAATTATGCAAATAATAAGCCATTTTTTATTTACTTTTTCTCCCACTCCGATACCCCTTTTCTTGGTGCAAAGGTTTGAAAGTTTTCTCCCTCTCCATCAGAAGCTCGCATGTATCTACCTCTCTCTTCTATTTCTCTAATGTTCACCTGTCAAATCCCTTTGGTAGTTTGTTTTAGGGTGGTAAACACACAAATCACAGCACATTTCTCCTCTGTCATACGTTTGATGGTCAAGGAGGTAATGTTTTCAAAATCCCGCTTCTCTTTCTTTGGTTCAAATTTGAAATTTGAAACTCCCTCTATAAATAGTGTTGTTTGTTTGCATGGATTTGATAAACGAAACCCTCTACACGAGCTTCGTATGTGTTGTTTCTATAAAGAGTGTTGTTTCTATTGATCTGTTTTTTTTTCCTTTTATTTTTTTGTTTTTGTAAGTTTCAACTTTTTTCCGAGAGACAATATGTTATTATGACTGTAGGCCTATCAAAAACTTTTGATGAAGACAGTGTAAGACTAATAAGATTGAGAGACTTATAAGATGTGTGGTTTCTGCATATCAAAAACTTTTGATGAAGAAAGTGGAAGAAAACCTTGGTTCTATTGGTACTTCAAAGGTATGTTTTTTAGTACTTTCTTTTCTGTGTTCAATGATTTGTTTCCTTTAAATAAAGTAGCTTATGTACATTTATACCTATTACTCATGTGTTTCCTTTAATTTTCAGGCTCATAGCTCAAACTAATGAAGTGTTGTATACTTCTATCAAATAAGACATGACTTAACTGTTGTTTTATGTAATTTGTTTTAAAAATAAAATAAAATTGGTGGACTCTGAGAAATCTGTTTTACTGAACTTGGTTGGCTTTCTGCTTTCAGGCCTCAGGTCATTCAAGTTTACAAGTTTGTGGCTTTCAAACAATTCTATGGGGAATTGCATTAGTTAAGGTGAGGATAATTGGATACATCAATTAGATTATTTGTGTGAAGTAGCATGTTTTTTTTTTAATCTTTGTTATAGTTTATGAGGATAGCATAAAGAAGCTCTGCTATTGTAAGTTTGAACTGACAGTCTTTTACTGTCCCTTATTTTCCAGTCACATGCATCCAGTGATTAACTTCAGACATATATAGTAAAAACAAGAATAGAGAAACAAATGTAATAGAATGCACCATATAATGAAGAATATGTGAAAATTAGAAATGGGCAACTATTTTAACGATTTTGTACTTCTTGAAATAATGTCATGCTCAGTCCATTCTTATGGTTTGATTAGCATTAGATTAGATGTGTAAATATATATTTGATATTTGATATTTGATTTGATTGACACTAGATTAGATGTATTGTAATTAGTGCTTCGAAATGGAGATTTATAGTGAGTAATAAAGGGATAGGGTTAATAGAGTAAGAAGAGAGATTCAGAGAGTATGATGAGACTCAGAAGGAGAGAAAAGACAGAACTTCATTCTCATATGCCTTCAATTAAGTTTTATGTCAAGAAAAAGAAGCCCAACCAACCAAGTCCATAGATTTAACAGGATACCTAGACTAATTATATGGGCTTAGTCAAATAAAGATGTTAGCATTATTGTATATACTATATAGCATATATCTGCACAATTTTTATTGAAATCTCCGACCACTTGTGACCTTTTATATTTTTTTTGTCTTCTGTTTTTCTAAATAGCTTGAAGAGATAATGCTATTAAAAGGTGTTAATGCAATCAGTCTTATGATGGTGAAGGGATGAGTCTTTAGTTTCTAAATTGATTAGCGGGAAGAGTTCTAATCAAAAGTTGATGCTGGAAGTTGTGTTTCTCAGAGCAAGGTCATGAAGTAGATCAAGATTGAAAACGATTTAGCTAATAGCTATAGTGTTGTAGTATATTTTGTGTATGGGTATTTTTTTGGTTCCTGTTAATAGAAGGGTTCTTTTTTTTTTTCTTTTTTTTTTTTATGTTAAACAACTGTGCAACTCAGGTCCCGAAGTGTTGATGTAGTATTATATGAGTTTATTTTGTATATAAGGTTTAGATGTAGTTCAATATATAATATAATGTAGTTAAGGTGTCTAATTTTGAAATATTTTCATTTTCATTTGTAGTTAATGTAGCGGCCAAAACTTATTGGAGAGTGTGCATCCAATTTCAATTTATGGTTCATTTCTTCTATACTTAGACATTATTTGGAACTAGCATTTATGGATTGCAACTGATGGGTATATTCTTCACCACTGTATGGGTATCTAATTTATATTCGTCACAATAATTGAATTTGGTTAATTGTTTTTGTTATTGGAAGTTTGATTTTTAATAAGGTTGTTTAATTTAATCATGATTTCCTAACAATTTAATCTGAGAATCTTACCCGCGTGACTCAAGGGAATTACAAGAATGGGTTGTAAGAATATGGATAGAACATAAAAAAAAGTTCATAATCATTGATAAACTATAATTTTATATTATATTCGTATCAATTTTAGATTGAGTGATTTTATATTATGAGAAAGGAATTCTAAATACGTAAGGTTGTTTGGGACGCACATGGAACTATGAGAATAGGTTGTGATAATATGAATAGAGTATAAAAAAGTATATGAAACAAATTTCAATAAACGTGTATACATATTGTTCAGAGAGAAGTACAATACCAATAGAAGTACAATAATAAGATAGCGAGAGTGGAAATAGTTAGAGCTAATTTATAATTTTGCTTTTAAAAAATAAAGCAAATTCACTATAAAATGAAGTAGAATATCAAGGGAAAAAATAATGATACATAAGAGACAAGGAAAAAAATTCAAATAGATTTTCAAGAGGTAAGGAAAAAAATATGATAAAAAAAATATTTTTTAAATATGGTTAACTTTCACAGTGCAAAGAGGTGAAAATCAAATAGATTTTCAAGTGATAAAAAAATAATACCATGGATAAATTTAATTCTTTAAAAAAAATTTACTTGCACAGTAAATTAAAATGATTTTCAAGTTAGAAGAAAAATAATATGATAGATAAATAAATCTATTCAATGAAGATATCAAATGGATAGTAAAAAGGTCGATATATTGATTTATAACGTTGTTCCAATGCACTGAAAATATTTTAAAAAAAACAAATAAAGACTGGGAATAGACGGAACCAATCTTGGTTGAAAGAGTATTATGCGACACCTCTTCTAGGGTCATCACATAGTTACCCAAAAGCAGAAAATTAAATTATTAATTGCTGGTTACTTTCGGAAAATAAACTTAGAATTAACCGTCTTATCACAAAAATAGTGCTGATTTTTTTTTTTTATATAAAAAAGTCGATAACATAATCAACCAAACATGTCGTGAATAGAACAAACGTATACAGATATATCTATATATATATATATATGCATCATAAGTTGTAAACAAACTCTAACCACAGGTTACAAAAGAAGCCTTCATCGATACAGGCTATTTCTACACACTAAGTTAGAAATATAAAGACATATACAAAATAGTAGTAAACGCCTAGAACCATAACAAAAAGATAATGGCTCTCAGTAGCTAGATAAACCGACGAATATCACTACCCCAAAAATATACCCTAAGCTGGTCTATACTAATGAAAACCATTAGGGAGATAATGATGATCACCCCCTCCCAAAGCAGAACTATCCGATGAGGATGCAGCTGCTCCTGCACCCTCGTCGGGTGAATCGTCGTCATCAACAGGTGGAAGATCCTCAAGGATGTCCTCTATAAACTCTTCGGGATCCTCCTCAATCCCATCCTCTGGAAGCATCTCAACTGGAGGCTCATTAGGTATGGCTACAGCTGGTGCAACTATCTGTAAAGACTGACCCAACGAAGGATGAAACTCGATCTCTCCATGATCCATCAAGTACTGTAGGTAAAGCCATGATGGGGGTAGAGATACCTCGCAAGTCTCCACGACATGAGTCCTACGTTGAGGTCCTGCAGCTAATGTGCCAGTAACCTCGCGAGTGGGGCCAAAATAAGTGGCACTAGTCGCCCCGGGATTTATCTCCCAAGCACCACCGTGTGCCCTGTGCTCAAACGCAATGTTGCGAATCACCGAGTGTGCCAGGGGCATCATCAGATCCATCTAATCTCAGATATAAATGAAGGTACCATAAGTAGAGAACGAACAAGAAAACATTGCAAGAGTGAGAAACCAATATATGGATTTTACTCGACAACTACATGCTCGACACCACATAAAACACATACACCTATATCAACATAAGCATTCATAAGCAAATATTTTTTCAATGGGTTTAACACCCCAAACGTCATCATGTGAAAAACTATGCATGAACACTTCATATTCGTCATCTAAATTCGCACTTAATCTCATGAGATATCCCAACACGTGGTGAGTTGATTAGGCTCAATTGTCATACAAGGCAAAAAAGGCACGCAGCCAAAACCCATTGCACACTGTCCAACACCCAGGGCACAGTGATAAAAATGTATATGGGGTTTCATTGTCCCAACCGGGGCACAATGAAGAAAATCGTAGCATGAAATACCTGACGCCGCAAGGTAATCACACACAACCGTGGGCACGTCTGCCAAATGCATGGAAAACACTTTGCTCTTAACACTTTTCTTTGTGTTCAATCTTTCTTTGCCGAAGCTCAAAATGGCTTACGACTAACATAGTTTTAAACCTCTTTAAAACTTTCATTAATAACACAGGACCTCGAAGTCCGAGTGCTCAATCACGACACTTCTTGATCGATGCACCAGTCATAGGTTCGTGGTAATAGAAAACATATTAAATGTTTAAACACAGTATACACCACGTATACAATAGACACCAAGTCTACAGGACCTCAAAGTCCAAAGGACCCGAAGTCCATAACAACAAAGAACCTTAGTACCCCGACGTCTCAGTTACTAAGTTCAACACCACTTTCAACACTGTTGAATTAATCTTGATTTCGGAAAATCTTTTCAAATTGGAAATTCTTCAATAAAACCTTTAAATACTAAACTTAGTTTTCACAAAGATGAGTCACATGAGGCTTAAACTTACTTAAAATACATACAGCTGTTTCAAAACACTTGCCGTCGATATTTTTCCAAATTGTCGTCAATTAACATTTTTAAAGCCTTTTAAGCCAAAATTTAGCTTTTTCCACTTAAATAATTTTCTAAAATCATAATTAACTTATTTTAAACATTTAATTTCATAAAATAACTTTTTATAATATTATGTAATTTCTTACGTAAAAATTAGCACTTAATTGACAAGTCAAACAATCGGGTCCATCTAATATATCTACCAGGGTTGGTATGTTTTTGACGACCTAGACGACATAATCGAGGATCAGCGTGTCTAGGGACATTGGAGGGTATGTCAACAAAACATCTCGGAAGTGGCAAACTGTAACCTCAAGCTTGTTTGAGTTACGATTTGCCCCTTGCAAATTTACATTTACTCCTACAGCTTAGTTGCTTCCATTTCAAATGTACTTTTTGGGATAAACTTATGTTTGCAACGTTACCCCAAACACACTTAATATTTACCAAACCAACGAAGTAAGCAATCATAAGGTGGTCAACATACTCTGCCAATATAACCAAACAATTACTTGCACCTCAATTATAAATTGACCATCTACAGCCCAAATTGCCGAGAGCGGCCTGCAATAGGAACCACTTAAATCTCTACACCCCATGAAAAATTTGCAGGAAAAAAAAAAACCCTGTTAAATATCATGCTGTTTAGAAGCGAGTCGTGCGAGAACCAACCTATTTTCTCATGAAACCCAAATGCGCATAAATCACTATTCAATTAAGAATCGTGATTCTTGGCAATAGCCAAGGAAATCGAATCAAAACATGATTCAAATCACACGATTCATGATATACTAATAACTCTGCATCATAGCATCAAGGAGATAGTAGCAAAGAGCTAACTCCAGTCCCAGCGGTGTGATAAAACACGTTTGAATAGTTTAAAGACTAAATTATGCATATAATTCAAATCAAGAACAAACGACTGAAATACATAACAAAAGACTGAAACACCATTTTACTCATTTACCATATAAAGCATCTTGAAACAGACAATAGTGTGATATTTATTTGAATATGGCACTTATATATTGCATTATAGAAACTACAATATTTATACATGGATTTGGATATTTCATTCTAGCTCCATGACCATGTCATTTTTAAGAGATATACAGTTACACACAATATGGGTGGGACCTTATGCAAGAAATATCAGTCCTAAATCGTTTGTTGTATATATCTGGTCATGTTATGATCTAAAATGAGAGGAATAAAATACAATATACACACTCATGGAAACAAAATGTTTCCCAATACGGTTAGGTGAGAAATATACACTTCTGAGCACAGAAAACAGTAAGTGCAAATCTGCCACTACTTGCAACAAAGTACGTGATTGGTGTGAAAATGTTGGTGCTCTCTTAATCAATGCGCTAAGGAAATAGTTCAAACTTCTTGATGGTGGTTACTAGAACTCAAAATGTTAAACTTGCAGAGAGGGCAGGTAGCATTGATAAGCAGCCATCTATCAATGCATGTGCAGTGAAAATGGTGGTTGCAAGGAAGTTCTCTAAGTTCGGCACCGTCATCATAAGCAGAAAGGCAGATGCAGCATTCCTGTCATTTACCAAGAACATTCATGTTAGAAGGGGGATTTGCAAACTCAAGCATAACTGAATTTTGCTGTTGCAAAATTGGAGAAGTGAAACCATCCCTGAGAATATATAGGAAGGCTGGCAGCATGCTAAGCATAAAAACAAGTAATATGACCCCAGGCTATAGAGCAAAGGTGAAGAATAAGATAAATACATTTTACAGGCATATTCTATAATGTCACTGCCTAGATATGATTTAACAGTTGTAAAATGTGGAAAGGTTTGTATACGAGCTTAAATTATAGGTAGTAACAAGATAAAAGCTGTTTAAGCAGCTGTTTTATGATTAGCATTAGAAAACTAAATGCGAAAAAAAAAACACATCTAGATGCATAGGCTACAAAGCTTTAGGAATTAGTATCAAGGCATGGATAATTGCAAATAACTATAAAAAAAACTATGATGTTTCAAGGCATGGCATTTTAAGAAGATTAGATAACCCTAATTTAATACACTGTGAACTTACAGCATCCTCTATGGCAATAACATGTTCAGCAGATGTATCATTGTCACACTCCGTCATTATTCCTCTAGAAGATTCTTCAATATCGCTTTCTTTCTTAAACTCCTTTATCATTCTGAACTTGTATTTTGGCAACTGGTCAATCTCTTCTTTGGTTGCCCCTTCCTGTTCCCACATTAAGATCAAATTAAGTCTGATAAAAGTTGAGAAAAAAAGGATATGATAAATGCAAGAAAGGGAAGGATAAAAATCATAAAGAAATTTATGATTCATGCATTAATGCTTGATGGAACCAAATTAGTGATAAGCTTGTATATTAAACCTTGGAGAACGATACTCTGGTTCATGATGAAAATATCAGACAACATATAGCATAGAATTTGGCACGATATCAATCACGGTATATACTAAGTTAATTTTACACGAATTTCACAATGCGCACCTAGTTCAACTACATCCAGAAAGCAAGTCCCATTCGTACTACATTATTCTTATAATTCTTTGGTGGCATGCCTTTAGTCAAAGGATCGACAATCATCAACTCAGTGCTGACGTGTTCAATGACCGCTTTCTTTTCCTTAACACATTCTCTTATGGCTAAATATTAGATGTCGATGTGCTTACTTCAACATTCACTCTTATTGTTTTCAGCGATAAACACCGCAAAAGAGTTGTCACAGTACAACTTCAAGGACTCAAATCGAGTATGTCACCATTCACAATGGGAGTGCGAGTATGTCACCATTCACAATGGGAGCTACACTCGGGGAACAATCCTTCATGTTCAATCTTCTTGAGTAACTTGTTGTCCAACTGGTTGTTCTTCAATAGCTTGTGGGACTCCAATTATTGGTCGTCTAACACCAGTTTGTACTTGAGGGGCGTGAATGACAATCAATCTGTCACATAATCCAGAGAGTTGAGCTACTTAGTGATCCTTTTCATAAGCAATGTCCTGAAACTGATCATGTAACATCCCAAAACTTTACTCACAGATAATTTTGATAGGCAATAAATCTATAGAATGCTTATATTAGAATTTATGAGCATTTAGATTTCCCCAAGTGACTTAAAAGAAGAGTAAATAAGTAACTTTTGAGTAATTTAGTCCCAATTTCGCACAAGAGACCTCCTATGACCGACACCAAACTTCAAATGCATATTTCATAGTCAAAACGAACTTGTTTGGACTCTCTGTCTTCATATGAAATGTAGTTTTGTCTGTTAACTTTCCATAGACACCAAATTCTTGTAGCTCGAGTTATGGCCAAATTTGTAAACTCGGTTCAGGTTTCAACGTGAGCACCATTTTTCTAACTTGTATCCCAGTATTGACCCTCTAAATGTCCGTTTCGGATTTTGTGATTTTCATGAAAGTTGTCAAGCTTTCTTTTACCTTTCTAACGGTATAAAGTTCATAATTTTTGGATATCTACAACTCAAGATATGTGCAAAATACAGCTCTGTGCACTGGGTAAGTGGGCCCTGACGAGATTTGACGTGTTTTGGCTTTAGGAGGCCTATAAATAGGAAACTAATACACATTAGGGACGTTTTTGGAACCCTAATGCCCCTAGAAACTCAGAAAAACACTTGAGAAAGAGAGATTCAAGGTTTGAATGAAGAAGTCAAAGAAGAAGAAGGAGAAGCGAAGAGGAAGGAGACCATAGGTATGATAGAAAGGGAATTCAAGGAGACTCTCTTAGAGATTTTGAACCACAAAATTGGAGGTCTTCAAGAGGTGAGTAAGAACACATTTTCTCCCCCTTCCATGGTATTTTAAAAATTTTAAAAATTGAGTTTTGGGTTCTTTAAACAGATATTGAGATTACTGGAAAATTAATTGGGAGAAAATTGGGTTTTGCAATATTAGGATTCAAGAACGCCATATTAAATTTGTCGGTTTTTAATATAAAATTGATGCGTTATTGACTTTCTGCATGATCTGTTTAAATGTTATAAGAGTTGTTTGATAATTTTCAAATAAGATGTATGTGTTAAACTTGATTTGGAATGCCTATGGAATGGTTTGGCATGAATTATACCATTGGGATTGATACGTGAGGTCATATTTCATGTACTGGGGTCATAATGTATGCTCAAAATGTGATTTTTGGATTATTATTTGTGATTGTTAAGATACCTCCTTCTGAGAAAGAGATGACAGATATCTCCTCATTAGAGGGGAAGTAGATAAATCCTTCTGGGAAGGGCAAGACCCATTAAGATATCTACTTCAGGGAAGGGGAAGGCAGTGGGATGTCATTGCATTTGTCATAAGCTAATAGACTTAAAATTGGGTAATTAAATAAAAAATAATTGTATGACAGATTAAGATTGTTTGGACACGAGATGTTCTTTGTAAGATTTATTTGTGATATGTGGACTAACAGGGAATCCTGCCTATGTTGTGCTTTGTGACAAAGCTAAACATAGCCGGTCCCAAGCCCGGATAAAAGGAGAGGGTTGTGTTAGGCCATCGACAGCCAACGTAAAACTTAGTCGAATCTCTATGACATGGATCAACGACGTAATAATGCTAATGCTAGGTCGTTGCCCGCACAAACGCTATTTGTATAGCTCAAGTACAAAGTGTCAAAAGAGCAAGGGTCGCCGCATCGCACCGGATGTAGTGAAAAATAAGCAAGGGTTCCCACATTTTTGTGAACGAGTGTGGGTAAAGAAGCTAGCTCACGAGAGTAGGATTCGCTTTGGAACTTGAAATATAGGCACACTTACATGTAAATCAATGGAAATAGTTGACACTATGATTAGGAGGAGGATCAATTTCATGTGCCTACAAGAAACTAAGTGGGTGGGAGAAAAGGCAAATGAATTAGACTCTTCGGGTTTTAAGCTTTGATACACTGGCAAAGTAAAATCGAGAAATGGGGTGGGCATAATTGTGGATAAATATTGGAAGAATGATATTGTGGATGTAAAAAGGGTTGGAGATAGGATCATTGCCCTAAAATTTGTAGTGGAACAAGACACCTTTAATGTGATTAGTGCTTACGCACCTCAGGTAGGGTTAGAAGAACACTTAAAGGTAAAATTTTGGGAGGATTTAGAAGGCCTAATTCAAGAAATACCGCTAGGTGAACAGATTTTCTTAGGAGGTGATCTAAATGGGCATGTAGGGAGGGCACCTAGAGGTTACGACGGTTTGCATGGGGGATATGGCCTAGGGGAGGTAAATGGTGAGGGCAAGTCTATTTTGGACTTTTCATCTGCCTTCGATCTTACTATAGCCAATACATGTTTTAGGAAACGTGAGGAGCATCTTATCACGTGCAAAAGTGGGGTGACAAGCTCTCAAATAGATTTCTTTCTTATTAGGAGATCGGATAGAAAGATTTGCTTGGATTGTAAAGTCATACTTGGAGAGAGCTTGACTACCCAACATAGAGTCTTAGTCATGGATGTAAGAGTTAAAAGGAGTGTGAAGAGAAGAGGCCACGAAAAGGTTTCAAGGATCAAGTGGTGGCAACTGAAGGGTGAAAAACAAAGGATCTTCCAACACAAGGTTTTGGAGGGAGGGTTTTGGGAGGCAAACGGAAGTGCAAATGATATGTGGGACAAGATGGCCAAGGGGATTAGGAAGGTAGCTATAGAGACGCTTGGTAAATCAAGAGGATTCGGACCTAAGGGTAAAGAATCCTGGTGATGGGATGAAAGTGTGCAAGCTAAGGTTCGGGTTAAAAAGGAATGTTTTAAAGCTTGGTCTTTATGTAGAAATGCTGAAAATTGGGAAAATTATAAGGTGGCCAAAAAAGAGACCAAGAAGGCAGTGAGCGAAGCTAGAACTAAAGCTTTTGACGGGTTGTACCAATCCTTAGGCACCAAAGATGGTGAGAAATCTATTTATAGGCTTGCTAAAAATAGGGAAAGAAAGACAAGAGACTTGGACCAAGTGAAGTGTATTAAGGATGAAAAAGGTAAAGTTTTGGTTAAGGAACAAGATATTAAAGATAGATGGAAGAATTATTTCCACAAGTTATTTAATGAAGGATTTGAAGTTTTATCATGCTCACAGGTGCTTGACATCAGAGAGGAGGACCAAAATTACACTTTTTATCGTAGAATCCAAGAGCACGAGGTAAAAGAAGCTTTGAGAAGGATGAATAATGGCAAGGCAGTTGGACCGGACAATATACCTGTGGAGGTATGGAAGAGTCTAGGAAATAGAGACATTAGTTGGCTCACGAAGTTTTTTAACGAGATTATGAGGTCAAAGAAAATGCCGGACGAATGGAGGAGAAGCACTTTAGTTCCGATTTACAAGAACAAGGTAGCTATACAAAATTGCGCAAATTATAGGGGGATTAAGCTTATGAGTCATATTATGAAGCTATGGGAAAGGGTGCTTGAACGGAGACTAAGAAAAGAAACCAAAATCACTGACAACCAATTTGGTTTTATAGGGGGATTTACTTGCTACGGCGAGTGATGGAACAATATCGAAGGGATCAAAAAGATTTACACATGGCCTTCATTGATTTTGAGAAAGTGTATGATAGGATGCCAAGAGAGGTTTTGTGGAAAGCCCTAGAAAAGAAAGGTGTTCGGATTGCCTATATTCGAGCTATCAAGGATATGTATGAGGGGGCCACGACTAGTGTGAGAACGTAGGGTGGAGCCACAGAAGATTTCCCAATAACCATAAGTCTGCATCAGGGGTCAGCTTTAAGCCCCTATCTTTTTACCTTGGTCTTGGATGTACTTACGGAGCACATTCAAGAGCCAGCACCGCGATGCATGCTTTTCGTAGACGATATAGTCATAGTTGGAGAGTCGAGAGATGATATAAATGGAAGGTTGGAGACTTGGAGACAAGCTTTAGAAGCACATGGCTTCCGCTTGAGTAGAAGCAAGACGGAGTATATGGAATGTAAGTTTAGCAAAAGGCGAAACACCTCTAGCTTAGAGATGAAAGTTGGAGACCACAACATACCACAAGTCACACGGTTTAAATATCTTGGGTCTATTATACAAAATGACGGTGAAATTGAGGGAGATGTAAACCATCGGATTCAATTAGGGTGGTCGAAATGGAGGAAGGCTTCGGGTTTTTTGTGATAAAAAGGTACCTCTTGAGCTAAAGGGAGAATTTTACCGTACAGCTATTAGACCGACGATGTTGTATGGGACGGAGTGTTGGGCGGTAAAAAATCAACACGAGAGTAAAATCAATGTAGCAGAGATGAGAATGTTGCACTGGATGAGCGGAAAAACTAGACGTGATAGGATTAGGAATGATAGCATTAGAGAGAGAGTTGGGGTAGCACCTATTGTAGAAAAGATGGTTGAATCTCGACTTAGGTGGTTTGGGCATGTATGGAGGAGACCTTTAGATTCTGTAGTAAGGAGAGTGGACCAAGTGAAGGGCAATCCAATAGCTAGAGGCAGAGGTAGGCCAAGAAAAACTATAGGAGAAACTATTAAGAAAGATTTGGAGGCCAATGATTTAACTATTAACATGATTCATGATAGAACATTATGGCGCCGTATGATCCATGTAGCCGACCCCACCTAGTGGGATAAGGCTTGGTTGTTGTTGTTGTTGTTGTATGTGGACTAACAGGGATGAGATGTCCTCTTAGCTAAAAACAATACTATTAATGAGATAATGATTCAAGTAAATAAAAACAAGTTATAATTTTTTTTGCAAAAGCATTATTCTCAGCCGGTGCAGTAACCGGAAAAACATTCATGATATCCGCTTATTTTCAAAATAATATAACTCAAAATATTTTCATAAATTAAAGTTAAGTAATCCAACCTCATGAAATTCATGCACAAGTCATAACCTCATCAAATAGAAATAATTCATCACTGTCAGTCCACAAATCACAAATAAATTCTTACAAAAGACATCTCTTGTTCCCAAAGAATCTAAATATGTCATACAAGTTTCTTTTATTCAATTACTCAATTTTAAGTCAATGAGCTCATGACAAATGCAATGACGTTTCACTGCCTTCCCTTTCCCAGAAGGAAGTACCTATAATGGGTCTCCCCTTTCCCAGAAGGAGGTATCTGCTTCCCTCTACCGAGGAGGTATCTGTCATCCCCTTCCCAGAATGAGGTATCTGTCATTCCCTTCCCATAAGGAGATATCTTAACAATCACATGACATATGACCTCACGTATCAATCTCAATGGTACAATTCATGTCAAACCAATCCATAGGCATTCCAAATCAAGTTTAACTCATTCATCTTATTTGTAAATCATCAAACAATTATTGTAGCATTTAAACAGACTAGCAGACAGTCAATAACACGTCAATTTAATATATATTCAAAACCCTAAAATTTAATATGGCGTTCTTGAATCCTAATATTGCAAAACCCAATTTTTCCCCAATTAATTCACCTGAAATCTCAATATCAGTTTAAAGAACTCAAAACTTAGTTTTTTAAATACCATGGAAAGGTGAGAAAATGTGATTTTACTCACCTCTTGAACACCTTCAATTTCGTGGTTCAAAATCTCTAAGATAGTCCCCTTGAATTCCCCTTCTTTATACCTATGGTCGTCTTCGCTTCTCTTCTTCTTCTTTGACTTCTTCATCCAAACCTTGAATTTCTCTTTCTCAAGTGTTTTTCTGAGTTTCATAGGTCATTAGAGTTCAAAAACGTCCCTAATGTGTATTAGGTTACTATTTATAAACCTCACAACGTCCAAAATGCGTCAGGGCTCACTTACCCAGTGCACAACGCTATATTTCGCACATATCATGAGTTGTAGATATCCAAAAGTTATGAACTTTATATTGTTGGAAAGATAAAAGAAAGTTTTACAACTTTCATGAAGATTACAAAATTTGAAACGGGCGTTTAGAGGGTCAAACTGGGGTAGAAGTTAGAAAAAAATGGTGCTCACACTGAAACCTGAATAGTGTTTACAAATTTGGCCATAACTCGAGCTATAAGAATCCAATATTAACGAATTTGGTGTCTATGGAAAGCTAATTGATAGCTACATTTCATATGAAGACATCGAGTCCAAACAAGTTCGTTTTGGATATGAAATATCCATCTGAAGTTTAGTGTCGGGTCATACGAGGTATCTTTTGCAAAATTGGACCTAAATTACTCAAAAGTTACTTATTTACTCTTTAAGTCACTTAGGGACATCTAAATGCTCATAACTTCTAATATAAGCATTCTATAGATTTATTTCCTTTCACAACTATCTATGAGCCAATTTTTAGGATGTTGCAAATCACTGCCACCGATCAAGTCATTCTCAAGAAATTTTGCATTTCTTGTTTCCACAATCCCAGTGTTGTGTGATCGACAACAAAATCTAAGCACTTTGGACTTTTCAGCTTATCCAATGAAATACCCACTAATAGTCCTTGGGTCCAGTATCATCTCTCGTGGGTCACAAATTTTCACTTTAGACAACCGTCCCCAAACGCGTATAAGTCACAAACTTTGATTCCAACCTTTGAATAACTCATAAGGTGTCTTTGAGACAGCCTTGGTCAGAACAGTCTTTAGTGCTTCAATCCATAAGAATGGAGGAAGTTTTGCGTTACTCCTCATACTTCTCACCATATCCATTACGGATCGGTTTCGTCTTTCTGCCACTCTTCTTTCTGCCACATCATTCTGATCCGGAGAAACAAGCATAGTATATTGGGCAACAATCACATGTTCTTGAAGAAACTTCGCAAATGGACCAGGTGCTTGTCCATACTTCATGTATCTACCATAGTACACTCCACCTCTTTTAGATCTCACGATCTTAATTTGCTTTCCACATTGCTTCTCCACTTCAGCCTTAAAGCTTTAAAGGCATCCAAAGCTTTGTCCTTAGAGCGAAGTAAGTAGAGACACATATATCATGAATAATAATCATCTATAAAAGTGATAAAGTATTATAGACTACTATATCCATGTCTGGACAACAAATATTTGTATGTAGGATTTCCTATAGGGTTTGAGCTCCTCTTTACAATCATTTTAGACTTGTTAGTTTACTTACCCTTAATGCAATCCACATAAGTCTCAAAATAAGCAAAATACAAAGTACTGCTTCATTTATTAATCGCTTAATTCTTTCTTTGGAGATGTGTCCCGATCTTTGATGCCACAACATAGAGTATTCTTCATTCACAACCCATGATTTTAACCCAGCAGTAACATGCATAGGATATAAGCAACATAATTTTGCAATCTAATACACTAAATACCAAAACGTAAATCACCAAAACCAACAATTTCAGATTTATTGAGCAAAATAAACCCATAATCCAAAAAATTAAAAGATAAACCCAAAGATGCAAGTCTTGAAACAAAAATCAAATTCTTAGAAAAACTTGGAACATAAAAGGTCTTTCCTAAACGTAAAAATAAAACTGTTGCTTAAAACTAAACTGCACGTCCCAATGGCCTCCACATGTGAACTCACCTTCCCTCCTAAATAGATGTATTGTTCACTTCCCACTGGCTTCCTTAGGTTTTCCATACCTTGCAAGGTATTAGAATATGGATTGTAGAACCAAAATCAGTTCACCATGTGTTATGATTAACACTAATCATATTAGATTCATAACAAACAAATGGAAATGAAATACCTTTCTTGTTGAGCAAGTTCTTAAACTTTGAGCAATCTTTCTTCATGTGTCCTTTCTTCTTGCAGAAGAAACACTTTGACTCTTTCTTTATGACTGGGGAGGAATGTTGCCCTTACTTTTGGCACAATCCTTCTTTTTCTTTCTGCCAATAGTCAAGTTCACCATTTCGCCCTCTTCCATCATCAACCTTTCCTCTTCTTGAAAAGACACGGTCAACAGCTCATTAATTGACCACTTAAAACCTTATGTGTGTTTTAAGAGATTTTGAAAGAGCCATATTGATGAGGTAGAGTGCACAAAATGTAGTGTAATAGGAAAGAATCTGACATGATAACCTCCAAGGCTTTCAACTGAACCGCGATATCCCTCATGCGCACCTCTTATCCCAGGGAACTTCATGAATGAGAACTGTATTATCAGGGTGTTGGCAAGCACCTTTTAAGATGTAGCGAATTGCTCATCAATGGCTTTCAAAAGATCCTTGCCTTTAGTATGTTGGTCAACAGAACCATAGATACCGACATATATTTTGACATTTATGAACATCATGGAGAGATGCCTAGATTTCTCTCACTTTTCATAAAGGTCAACGGCATCTTGAATGCTAGTTTCGATAATACTTGGTGGTTCATCCTTCCTAATAGCATAATCGATGTCCATCCAGTCCAAATGGAATTATATTATATGAGATTATATTTCTTAATCTACCCAAAGGAATTAAGAAAAGGGACAATTTGGCAGTTTTATCATAAGGTTACAATATGAATCTAATTGAGTAGGACTTTAACTCACAGGTAAGTTTTATGTCACTAGATTCATGAATCGGGACATGATTTATATTGGTAAAACATGATATTTATTTTGCCTCAAATTACGAATAATGAGCATCTACATTTGAACTTTGCAGTTATTCAACGTGCGAATATTTTTGTTATCAAGTGTGATATTCCCGAATTAAGGGGGGACAACTATAAAGTTTGGAAAGAGAGAATTCTTCTCCATTTGGGTTGGATGGACATTGATAATGCTAGCAGGAAGGATGAACTACCGGGTATTACTGAAACCAGCATTCCAGATGCCGTTGACCTTTATGAAAAGTAGGAGAGATCTAATCGTCTTTTCGTGATGTTCATAAAGACCAAAATATCTGCTGCTATCCGTGGTTCTGTCAATCAGCATACTAAAGTCAAGGATCTTTTGAAAGCCATTGATGAGCAATTCGCTACATCTGAAAAGGCACGTGCAAGCACCCTGATAATACAGTTCTCATCCATGAAGCTCACTGGGATAAGAGGTGTGCATGATCACATCATGCGCATGAAGGATATGTCGACTCGGCTGAAAGCCTTAGAAGTTAACATGTCAGATTCTTTCCTAGTGCACTACATTTTGTGCACTCTGCCTTATCAATATGACCCTTTCAAAATCTCTTATAACACACATAAGATTAAGTGGTCAATTAATGAGCTATTGACTATGTGTGTTCAAGAAGAGGAAAGGTTGATGATGGAAGAGGGCAAAAGGGTGAACTTGACTATTGACGGAAAGAAAAAGAAGGATCATGCCAAAAGTAAGGGCAACATTCCTCCTCAGTCAGTCATAAAGAAAGTGTCAAAATGTTTCTTCTACAAGAAGAAAGAACACATGAAGAAAGACTGCTCAAAGTTTAAGAACTGACTCGACAAGAAAGGTACTCCATTTCCATTTGTTTGTTATGAATCTAATTTGGTTAGTGTTAATCATAACACATGGTGGACTGATTCTGGTTCTACAATCCATGTTTCTAATACCTTGCAAGGTATAGAAAACCTAAGGAAACCAGTGGGAAGTGAACAATACATCTATTCAGGCGGGAAGATGAGTTCACATGTGGAAACCATTAAGACGTGCAGTTTGGTTTTAAGCAGCATCTTTATTTTACATTTAGGAAAGACCTTTCATTTCTAAGAATTTGATTTTTGTTTCAAGATTTGCACCTTTGGGTTTATCTTTTAATTTTTCGGATTACGGACGCCATCGAACGTGAACTTCAAGGTATAATTAAATAATATTATTTTAATTTTTAATATAATATTTGTAACAATATTAAACAAAAAAACAACATAACAACTAAAATTATTAAACAATTTTTTTATTTTGAAATTAAACTAAATAAATATAAAAATATATGTTAAAATCATCTAATAGGAAAACCAACCCAAAACTACAACTAGCCCATATGTAAGAAAAAATTGAGTTTTACTAGATTCCCCTTTTATACTAATTTTTTTTTTTTTCAAGAATTTTTTCCTTCCACCCCTTCTCCCCCCTCCGGTTTTCAAAACCTTGGTTTTACTATCTAATAAATCCCAAATTGTTGGTTTTGGTGAATTACTTGATGGTCTTTACTGTGTTAAATTGTAAAATGATAGTGCTGGGTTAAAACGATGTGCTGTGAATGAGAAATCCTCTATGTTATGTCACCGGAGATTGGGACACATCTCCATTGAGAGAATTAAGCAATTAGTAAATAAAGGAGTACTTAGTACTTTGGATTTTGTTGATTTTGAGACTTGTGTGGATTGCATTAAGGATAAACAAACTAACAAGTCTAAAGAGGGTGCAAAGAGAAGCTCAAATCTATTGGAAATCATACATACGGATATTTGTTGTGCAGACATGGACGCAAGTAGTCCGAAATACTTTGACTACGGGCATGCCACCAAAGAATTTCAAGGATCATGTAGTATGAATGGGACTTGATTCCATGATGTGATTTTCATTGTGTGTACATTTATTATTTTCGATGAAACTCTTATTCAATTTATGTTTTCTCATATGTTTTTGTGCACACGTTTGTTTATTTTGAGAAATATCAATTGGTTTTGACCTAGAATACGCATATGGTTTATTCACTAATTAAATTAAGGGCTGGTATTGAGAGACTTGACATATTGTGGTACATGGAAAATAATACTCATTATTAGAGGACTTACTGCTATGATTCATATATTTTGTTTCTTGCTATGATTGATGATGAGTTAAATGGACCTCGTGGTAGAATGATGGAACTTCCCTTCTTCTAAGTAGACGTGCTCTGTTTGTTGAAAATGGATTTCATTGAAATCTTTTGCTATTTTCACAGGAAGTTGGTTTCCAATGTGATCCATTTTCCATGTGCATTCAACCCATTATCATGGTAACGTTCAGCAATGGTTATGTGGGAAAATCTTGCACTCCCACGTCCCCACATCCAGCTCTTCCTTCATTGAACATGATGGGCAGATTTCTATAAAAGGTGAATGTGTTGCTATCTGTTTTGGGTCACTAAGCCTACTCATCTCTTCACTAAACAAATGCCACCGAGTTATGAGTAAGGGTTTGGAAAGCCATGGCTGAATCGGGTTGGCATAAAGGCTGAAGAATCTGGGTCACGGCGTAAAGTCGACAAGCTTGGAAAGCAAAGCCGAAACCGGGTTAGAGGTGTTCGGGAAAGATCTAGACACAAGTAAAAACTTGATTGAAGTGAAAGAGTGAGTCAAATAGCAATGGCGGGAGGTAGGTGTTCTTGATCCGTTTTAGCCTCCACTGTGTTGATCGGAATATGTTGCTTGGGTTGTATAACATGTTTTGATCGATTTTTAGTCTTACATTCAGTGTTGGCAATATTGACCACTGACTACACATTTGCAAAATTCATTTTTCTCATTGGGAAATTAATAGGCACAGAAACAGTGTAGAAATATTACTTATCTTAAATAACTTCTAGAACAAACAATAAAATAAGGATAAAGCTTATTTACCTGATCTGCCACTACATACAGAATAGCAAGTATGCATGGCAGACAACAGCAAACGGCGATACCAATAAGACATGCAACAGCAACACAAATCAGTACAATCACAACGTCGAAAGCAAGAAATGTAATACAGAGCCTGCAGAACACAACATCCATGATGATTACAAAAGAGGCAAGGCAAAATATGGATGGATGACTGTATGAAGAGAACAGCATTTAATCAATATATATTGCTCCAAGTTCCAACTAACCAGTAAAGCTGAGGTGAATCCCTCGTCAAACTCTGGCCACCAGCAGTTACCCAGTAAAACCCAACAAACCACCATAAGAATGAGAGCATGGTATTTGCAGACTCTATGTGTTTCGTGATGCTGATGGAAACACGAACAATACAATTTACAAACTTCTATATGGTCAAAAAGAAAGAGTTCTATACTCAACCTTAAATGCTAAATACAGCGATGCATAAACTGAGCTCACAAGTTACAACAAGATAATCTCAATTATGAACAAAACTTAGCAGTATACCTGGAAGGTGTTAATTTGGAAACAGTGTGAGGGAAGGGATAAGTAAGGATTGAAAAATGAAAATGGACAGCACAGTGAATTAAGACATGATGCAATGCACACATCCGAAGATTCAAACATTGTTAATTTTCAATTGTTTCCTCAGATGGGTTGACATCCATGATATCTAATGTTGTCTCATCACAATCATACCTTATCGAAAAACTAGTTTCTACCAATTATATTTATTAAGCCTGGCCTATTACAGGCACTCAAATCAAGTAAACTGTAAAGCCATTTTTTAGAGATGGGTATATTTCTAACATGGCCTACACAACTAAACAAGCCAAATGTTGATTTACGAGTGGCACACAATGCCTGCCTTAGAATTTTTCAATTTTTTTTTTTTTGACTGGTAGAATTTTTCATATTTACCAAAAAGAGAAGGAAAACAGAAACTAACAATACAGACAAATGGAAAAACTAGTTTCTATTATCATAGGCAGTAGGCACTCAAATGTCAAATCATATGTAAATTGTAATGCCATTTTTAACATAAAAGTTCATTTTTAACATCAACATGGCCTAGGCAACCTCATACAAGTCAACTGATTATTTAAGGTGCGGTTGGGAATGTCTACCTAAGGTAACATTTGGAGCGTAGACAGAATGGAACGGAAGGGCTCTTTGCTTCTACCCATTTTAGTGAAACCAAATTGTTCTAATTTTTATAGAATCTACCGGACAAAAAATGGAACTCATGTTATATTTCATCTTATTCTATTACGCCCACCAAAGGCTACCTAAGGCTATGTTTGGATGGACGAAGTGAAGTGGTTAAAAGGCATTAATTCATTGTTTGAGAGTTCCTTAAGCAATGAAGCGAAGTGGTTAACGATGAGAACCCAAACCACTCAATCTCATCAAAACCCTCTAATTTTCATACCTCCAAAATTGAGGGTTTGGGATCTCCCTGCATTTCTTCATTAAACTTCCAAATTTTTTACTTTTTCACTCCACTCAAATACCCACTCCGCTCCATATTCTTCAAAACCCAAACATAGCCTAAATTTCTCTTCTTTTTTCGTTTTTTTTTTTCAATTTCCCAAAGTATCCTCTCATCCCAACTGATAGGCGAGAGACTAATATATATCAGGATACCTAAGAATTTCTCATATTTACTTTAATACATAAAAGGGAATCAAAATAGAAACTAATTATACCAACAAAAACCAAAAACAAGATTGAAATTGAAAGAATCCTACCTATTTCCCTCACATTCCAGAAACTGCTCTGTAGCATAATCCTCATCATCACTCCCAGAACTGAAACTCCATTCTCTGGCACTTTCCCATTCACCATTCCCCTCCAACTGGCTCCTCCTCCTCTTCCTGAATTCCACAACCACACACAGAGAATGAAACACGCCTTGCAACAAGTACCCCACGATCCAAACCCTCAAGGGCACACAAGGCTCCTCCTTGGCGCTGAGACCCAACACGGTGACCCCAACCGCAAGGAACGCCAGGTTCCACATCACGTCAAGCATCACCACCGGCTTCGAGTAAGCCCAATCGCTCTGCCTCTCCTCCAGCTGCGCCGCCGCCGTCTCGCGCACCCGCACCGATGGCTCCCGGAGCATCATCCGCCGCCCGCTCGCGCGCCGGAAGAAACGCGCCGCGGTACGGAGCGGCGGCGGCGTTCGGTGGAGGAATTGGCGGCTCCGGATGAGGAACGGCGCGGTGTCCACGGCGGCGGAATCGGGTGGAGAGGAAGGTGATGGATTTGAAGGGTGCATTTTATTTATTTATTTTGTTTTGGTTAAGGTAGAAAGGTGAAAGTGGGTTTGTGAGATTTGATTGAAGAAACAGCGAATTTCAGCAATTCAAGTGAAGAGGAGTATGGGTTTGCTGTCTCTGTTTGATTTGGAAAATATATTCATAGAATGAAGAGTGAGATTGGAGCAGAATAAGAACTGGGTTGACTAGAATCCTTTTTCTATTTAAAAACTGATACTAATTTTTTTTTTTAAATTAGGTTGCGCACACACATTATACTTCGAGGCGCACTGGGTCCCCTCCGGTAACTAGTTATGAGGAGTATAAACCAAAAAGTTAAGAATCACTAGATTTCTAACACTATCAATCAAGTGTCATTGAAAAATGAATAAATAGTCAAAATGGTTCCTGAAACTGTGAGGTCGTGTCAAGTTGGTCCCTCAAATTAACGAAATTTCAAAATGGTCCCTGAAACTGTCAAACGTTGATCAAGTTAGTCCCTCCGTTAGGCAGGGTTCCTTGACGCCGTTAACGACGCTTATGTGGCTCCCAACTCATCCTGTCACGTAAGATGGGCACTATAGACGCATATTTGAGGGACCAAATTGATACAGGGACCAAATTGACACTCAATTTTTTTTTCAAAAACCCTATCGTTCATCTTCTTCTTCCTTCGTCTGTCTCTGGTTCGTCTCTCTACTCTCTCCTTCGTCTGTTTCTGTCTCTCTACTCTCTACACTTCGTCTGTTTCTTGAATCTGATGGATTTTACTAGCAAAAGAAAGCGTATGTCAGTGATTGTGCGTGACGAGGATGGAAGCATTATTCTTTTTTGCAAAGGAGCTGACAGGTTAGCTTACATAATGTGAATGAGAGTTGAATCTTGTTGGGGCTACTGCTGTGGAAGATAAACTGCAGAAAGGGGTAGGTGGTATCATTCTTCATAGTCAATAAATGTTTCTGCTTTTCTATGCTTCAACCACTTAACTTTCTATTCTCCTCGGGTGCCTCAATGCATTGATAAACTTGCTCAAGCTGGTCTAAAGATCTGGGTGTTGACAGGGGATAAGATGGAAACTGCAATCAACATTGGGTCTGTCTACTGCAAATTACTTAACTGCATAGCACCGTTTCATATCAGTTTTAAGGCCGAACTTGCTCAGGAATGGCGCCGTAATTGATGAAATATTGTTTATGTGGTGCAGATTCGCTTGTAGTTTGCTATGACAGGGCATGAAACAAATCTGTATCACTCTCCAAATTCGGATCCATTAGCCGATGAAAGCACATAGGTAAGTTCTTTCATTTGAGATAGCATAGAGAAATTTACATTTTGGTTGTTGGTTTCATCTGATATGGGTGTAGTCCTTGTAACTCCTCAGGTCATTAGAGGGAACATCTTGAATCAAATCACCAATGCCTCACAAATGATAATGCTGGAGAAGGATCCGCATGCGGCGTTTGCATTAATTATTGATGGGAAAACTCTAACATATGCTTTAGAAGATGACATCAAGCATCAATTTTTGGGATTGGCTGTTGATTGTGCATCTGTCATTTGCTGTCGTGTCTCTCCTAAACAAAAGGCATTGGTAGTGTAATGTTTATCATGCCTTATCTTATTCTCTTGACCCTTTGGCATCAGGTAACAAGGTTAGTGAAACAAGGAACTAGGAAGACCACTCTAGCAATAGGTGATGGTACATAATAGAAGTCAGACGAAACAGACGAAGGAGAGAGAGTAGAGAGACGAACCAGAGACAGACGAAGGAAGAAGAAGATGAACGATAGGGTTTTTGAAAAAAATTGAGTGTCAATTTGGTCCCTGTATCAATTTGGTCCCTCAAATATACGTGTATAGTGCCCATCTTACGTGGCAGGATGAATTGGCAGCCACATAAGCGCCGTTAACGGCGTCAAGGAACCCTGCCTAACGGAGGGACTAACTTGATCAACGTTTGACAGTTTTAGGGACCTTTTTGAAATTTCGTTAATTTAAGGGACCAACTTGACACGACCTCACAATTTCAGGGACCATTTTGGCTATTTACTCATTACAAAAATTTGTACTCTTATCATAATATATAACAATTTGTAATTTATTAACAATAATTTATAATTTATTGATAATATAAAAACGTTTTGCTCAAAAAAAAAAATATAAAAACATCATGTTGATGCCAAAATCCAAGTAACTGAAATGTGATAAAGTCAATCTCATAATTATGTATACCATGAAACCAGAGATTAAGGGTTCCATCGTGATCCCCTTTGTCTCCAACTCCTCAAGTAAGATTTGTCCAGATTAGCAAAAGTATATTCCCTCTTCGGGGTCTCTTCCCTTTTATAATAGGGTTTGTTACTATCTCTTATCAAAGTCTGGTTATTATCCCTTTATCTTTTATCTTTATGTTACTATATATATGACATCCTTAATCCTTATTATGCTTTAAGTTAGTTATTGTTCCTTGATTCTGTGTTTGTTTTGTTATCATTAAGTTTATTATCATTATATTAATATATTATATCTAATTGGGGTTCCGGGTTCAAATATCATCATGGAGCTCGGTTGCCGATTCAGAGATCTCGGCCAGTACACTTCCAAAAAAAACAATATTAAAAACTTACTTAAAAAACAATATAAAAATTTTTACATTATCAATATATCAAAATTAAACTCTTACAATTAAATTATAAAAATTGTATAAAAATAAATTAACATAAAAATTTAATTTGTTACATAATAATTGTATTTTAGAAATCATCATGACTTTTAAAATAATTATTATATTATTATATTAAATATTTTAATTTAATGATGCAATATATGATTGGTTGTGATAGCAAAACCTTCTTCATATAATATTTTATTCCATAAGTAGCATTAGTCTAGAAAAGTGGTTAGTTGCCAAAGGGGCTAGGCACCCTCCCAGGGTGGTTCTGTTATGGATTCTGATTTTGGTCATTGGCACAATATTTCAATTCAAAGATTTCTTTGGGAACAAGGAATGGAAATTTTTGTCGAGGTTTGTTCGTTTATGAGGCTTTAAGGTACAATCTTCAAACTTTGAATTCCATATTATTTTCGAGGCTAAATTTAAGGAACAAACAAACAAAGCATAGCATAGCATGGAGCGTGGACTTTTCAACGTTGGGTCATTGGGTGCCTCCTCGGTGGGCAGGAGCTGTCTTGACTAAGAGGAGTTTAAAAAAAAAAAAAAAAAAAAAAACAAGTGAAGGATATAATTTTTAAATTATTTGGGTATAATTATGTAAGTTTATCAATTTATTTATGGCTGATTTCAGGGAAAATAGAATAAGTGAGAGCAGAGAATTAACGTAAAAGAATGTTTGACATAAAAGAACATATTAAAAAATGAGTTTAATTTCTATGTACTGTCAGTTTAAAGATTTTTATACTGACAATCAATCAGAAATCATAGAATTGATGACTTTTAAGGTAGTTAGGTAAAGAGTCAAATATTTTTAATAGTGTGTCGATTTCTTATTGGTTGATAGTGTAAAAAAGTTTTATATTGTTAGTGTATACCAATTAAATCCTTAAAAAATATCAATAATTTATTTTATCTCAAACTCCCAAAATTGATCAAGAATTTTCTAGAGTTATCCTCACTCTTCATTAAATCAAATAATGGGAAATAATTGTTGCTTTTCATAAAGGTTCTATGTTCTATTTTAAAGAGAGAAGTTAAAATAGGTGTTGGACAACCTAAACTAATTCCCTTAAATGAAGATTATCTTTTGTCAACTATTAAATAAAAATCAATGAAAAGAACACTTGACAGTTGAATAAGAAAAAATAAAGCATGATAAAAACTGAAACATCTAATCCAATCCAAACCGCATTTGATTGGATTGGATTGGATCAGATTTTTTTATTAAAAAAAAACTGATACAATCCAAACCGCATGTTGCTTCCATCATTGTATCAGGTGACTTTTTGACAAAAAACAGATCCAATCTAATCCGCAAACACCCCGATTGTTGTGAAAGAGAGAAAGGAGGAAAGATCCTTTGTTATTTCACTTTCACTTTTTAATCAAGCTGGATTATTTCAAAATAATTAGTTTATAATTTTGAATTTAAAAATATTTAAACCTCCTTTGTATTATCATTTATTTCTCTTTATGGCTATTTATTTTCTCTAACATTTCTTTTCTCTAACATATCAGAACAAATTCCTATGATTATGCCTATGTATGATCCTAATTGATAATAAGCTGAACTTTAGGGATATACATGATATGGTACAGCTCATCTCATTAATATCCCTCAGGTACTCCCCTTACCAATTAGTTAGAGATCTCAAAATTTCACATACTCTTAGATCCATAACCCTAATCCTACCCATGTTGTGCTTTGTGACAAAGCTAAACATAGCTGGTACCAAGTCGGATAAAAGGAGAGGGTTGTGTTAGGCCATCAACAGCCAACGTAAAACTTAGTCGAATCTCTATGACATGAATCAACGACGTAATAATGTTAATGCTAGGTCGTTGCTCAGAAGCAACGTGCTGTATAGCTCGAGTACAGTGTCAAATGAGCAAGAGCCGCTGCATCGCTGCCTGGATGTAGTGAAAAATAAGCAAGAGTTGCCACATTTTTTTGAACGAGTGTGGGTAAAGAAGATAGTTCACGAGAGTATGATTCGCTTTGGAACTTGGAATATAGGCACACTTATAGGTAAATCAATGGAAATAGTTGACACTATGATTAGGAGGAGGATCAATTTCATGTGCCTACAAGAAAGTAACTGGGTGGGAGAAAAGCCAAAGGAATTAGATTCTTCGGGTTTTAAGCTTTGGTACATTGACAAAGTAAAATCGAGAAATGGGGTGGGCATAATTTGTGGATAAATATTGGAAGAATGATATTGTGAAATGGGGTGGGCATAATTGTGAATAAATATTGGAAGAATGATATTGTGGATGTAAAACGGGTTGGAGATAGGATCATTGCCCTAAAATTTGAAGTGGAACAAGACACCTTTAATGTGATTAGTGCTTACGCACCTCAGGTAGGGTTAGAAGAACACTTCAAGGTAAAATTTTGGGAGGATTTAGAAGGCCTAATTCAGGAAATACCGCTAGGTGAAAATATTTTCTTAGGAGGGGATCTAAATGGGCATGTAGGGAGGGCACCTAGAGGTTACGACGGTTTGCATAGGGGATATGGCCTAGGAGAGGTAAATGGTGAGGGTAAGTCTATTCTGGACTTTGCATCTGCTTTCGATCTTACTATAGCCAATACGTGTTTTAGGAAACGTAAGGAGCATCTCATCACGTACAAAAGTGGGGTGGCAAGCTCTCAAGTGGATTTCTTTCTTATTAAGAGATCAGATAGAAAGATTTGCTTGGACTGTATAGTCATACCTGGAGAGAGCTTGACTACCCAACATAGAGTCTTGGTTATGGATGTAAGAGTTAAGAGGAGTGTGAAGAGAAGAGGCCACGAAAAGGTTTCAAGGATCAAGTGGTGGCAACTGAAGGGTGAAAAACAAAGGATCTTCCAACACGAGGTTTTGGAGGGAGGGTTTTGGGAGGCAAACGGAAGTGCAAATGATATGTGGGACAAGATGGCCAAGGGGATTAGGAAGGTAGCTAAAGAGACGCTTGGTCAATCAAGAGGATTCGGACCTAGGGGTAAAGAATCCTGGTGGTGGGATGAAAGTGTGCAAGCTAAGGTTCGGGTTAAAAGGGAATGTTTTAAAGCTTGGTCTTTATGTAAAAATGCTAAAAATTGGGAAAATTATAAGGTGGCTAAAAAAGAGATCAAGAAGGCAGTGAGCGAAGCTAGAACTAAAGCTTTTGACGGGTTGTACCAATCCTTAGGCACCAAAGATGGTGAGAAATCTATTTATAGGCTTGCTAAAAATATGGAAAGAAAGACAAGAGACTTGGACCAAGTGAAGTGTATTAAGGATAAAGAAGGTAGAGTTTTTGTCAAGGAACAAGATATTAAAGATAGATGGAAGAATTATTTCCACAAGTTATTTAATGAAGTATTTGAAGTTGTATCATGCTCATGGGTGCTTGACATCAAAGTGGAGGACCAAAATTACACTTTTTATCATAGAATCAAAGAGCATGAGGTAAAAGAAGCTTTGAGAAGGATGGATAATGGCAAGGCAGTTGGATCGGACAATATACCTGTGGAGGTATGGAAAAGTCTCGGAAATAGAGGCATTAGTTGGCTCACGAAGTTTTTTAACTAGATTATGAGGTCAAAGAAAATGCCGGACGAATGGAGGAGAAGCATTTTAGTTCCGATTTACAAGAATAAGGGAGATATACAAGATTGCGCAAATTAAAGGGGGATTAAGCTTATGAGTCATACTATGAAGCTATGGGAAAGGGTGCTTGAACGGAGACTAAGAAAAGAAACCAAAATCACTGACAACCAATTTGGTTTTATGCCCGGGAGGTCGACCATGGAAGCAATTTACTTGCTACGACGAGTGATGGAACAATATCGAAGGGATCAAAAAGATTTACACATGGCTTTCATTGATTTGGAGAAAGCGTATGATAGGGTGCCAAGAGAGGTTTTGTGTAAAGCCCTAGAAAAGAAAGGTGTTCGGATTGCCTATATTCGAGCTATTAAGGATATGTATGAGGGGGCCACGACTAGTGTGAGAACGTAGGGTGGAGCCACAGAAGATTTCCCAATAACCATAGGTTTGCACCAAGGGTCAGCTTTAAGCCCCTATCTTTTTACCTTGGTCTTGGATGTACTTACGGAGCACATTCAAGAGCCAGCACCGCGATGCATGCTTTTTGCAGATGATATAGTTCTAGTTGGAGAGTCGAGAGATGATATCAATGGAAGGTTGGAGACTTGGAGACAAGCTTCAGAAGCATATGGCTTCCGTTTGGGTAGAAGCAAGACGGAGTATATGGAATGTAAGTTTAGCAAAAGGCAAAACACCTCTAGCTTAGAGGTGAAAGTTGGAGATCACAACATACCACAAGTCACACGGTTTAAATATCTTGGGTCTATTATAAAAAATGACGGAGAAATTGAGGGAGATGTAAACCTTCGGATTCAATCAGGGTGGTTGAAATGGAGGAAGGCTTAGGGTTTTTTCTGTGATAAAAAGGTACCTCTTAAGCTAAAGGGAAAATTTTACCGTACAACTATTAGACCAGCGATGTTGTATGGGACGGAGTGTTGGGCGGTAAAAAATCAACACGAGAGTAAAATCAATGTAGCAGAGATGAGAATGTTGTGCTGGATGAGCGTAAAAACTAGACGTGATAGGATTAGGAATGAAATCATTAGAGAGAGAGTTGGGGTAGCACCTATTGTAGAAAAGATGGTTGAATCTCGACTTAGGTGGTTTGAGAATGTATGGAGGAGACCTTTAAATTATGTAGTAAGGAAAGTGGAGCAGGTGGAGGGCAATCCAATAGCTAGAGGCAGAGGTAGGCCAAGAAAAACTATTGGAGAAACTATTAAGAAAGATTTGGAGGCCAATGATTTAACTATTAACATGATTCATGATAGAACATTATGGCGCCGTATGATCCATGTAGCCGACCCCACCTAGTGGGATAAGGCTTGATGGTTGTTGTTGTTGTTAAATCCATGACCCTTAGAGTAGTATAGAGTTAAGAACAATGATCATAAGTTGAAAAATAAAACAAAATCATCCAAGTTCTCAAGAACATGGATTTGGCCTTCAAAAGAACAACGATTCACCCCTTTGGATTTAACACGTATATGAATTAGAAAGATGAAATCCATTGTCATTTTCTAAAAGATTGAACAAAATTCTTCCACCCCCAAAAGTTAGGGTTTCGGCCTCATCAAGGAAAATAGGGAAGAAAATTTTGTTTGATCCATACTCTTGAATACTAAACATGGAGATGATGACAAGTTCATAGAAATTGGTTTCATGATCATAGGATTTTTCTATGATTTTCTAGAGATTTTTGAAGTTCTAGATCTAAGAATTTAAAACATGTTGATCATGGCTTGAATTATGAAAATAAATGAAGAAGAAGACATGATTGGTCATGGAGAGGAAGTTATACCTCTTGTAGCTTGAAGAAATGAAGAGAAAAGACCAAGTTCTTCACAAAATTTCATTATGGTGTTCTTGGGAAATTTGAGAGAAAAGTGAGGAAGAAGTTGAAGTTGATTAAAAATGAGTGAAATGGCCTAAGAGAAGGGGTTAGGGCCGTGCACTTAAAGGGTAATTAGGGCTAGAATAATTCACTTAAGGACAATTTAGTAATTTCACTTAGGGGCTAATTTGTTATTTAATTAAGACTTAAGGACATTTTAGTAATTTTAAGCTTAAGGTAAAAAACTTGTGGTCATGGTTGAAGGAGATGTGGCTGATTTTGCACCACAAAATAGGAAGGAGAAGTAAATTTGAAATTGTCTTGCCTTAACCATGGTTAATATTTAACTAGAATAGGTTAGATTAGGGGTATTTTGGTCTTTTTACACTTAAACCCATTATTACATGAATTAAATACTAGGTGAATCACCCATATGACTCACCACCCTAGGTGGCAAAATGTCTCATCATCCGATATCGGGTTTTGTCTTTGTACATCCGTTCTCGACTCCGTCGATTACCCGATTTAGGTTTTACGCCCGAATAAGGTATAATAATTTATTTATTTTGAAAATTTTTAAAATAACCACTATCGTTGGGAATGGGATTTAAAATGTAACCATTTTTTTCTCGAGTCAAAATTAGGTTTTCTAATCAGTAAAATTTTAATGTCAGTGAAAACGCAGACCGGATTCCGTCTGAATTTTCAACCCAAAATTTAACCGTAACCTTATAAAAATAAGTATAATATGAATATGACTTTGGTTTTCCCAAAATCATTTTTCAAGTCTCAGATAAAAATATAAATATTTATATATTTATTACCAATATTAGAAAGTAGTGAAAATCGAGGTGTTAAAGTTTTTCACCATAACTTTAGTAGACTTTAATTTCATGAAACCGTTACTGGGATGACTCATCAGTCTTCCTGTAGAGGCTATTTTAGCAAAACAAAAAAAACAAAAAAAAAACAAATTGCTTACATGTTAATTCACATATGTGCCTAATGTTTTAATACAAGCTAATATTGAAGCAGAATGGACAAAGCTTGAAGAACAATTCATGGGTTCCTTAAAAAAAAGAGTTTTAATTATTGAGTTGGATCCTGAATTATTTGAGAATTTTCAATTAGGTCCCTAAACTAATTTTTTTTTAATTAGGTCCCTAAACTTACATAACATTTTTAATTGGGTCCCTGAACTAAAAAATTTCTAATTGGGTCCCTGATGTAACAGTCTGATTTTTAATTACGCTGTTTAACCGGTTAAAATATAATTAATTATATTTTAATCTGAGAGTTAGAAAGTGATTTTGAATAAAATAAAATCATATTCATAGTCTCTATTATGGTAGAAGGTTACGGTGAAAATTTTGGTTGAAAATTCAGATGGAACCCGGTCTGCGTTTTCACTGACAGTAAGATTTTACTGAGCAGAAACCCTAATTTCGACTCGTGAACGAAACCATTAGGTTTTATAATTTGTCCCAGAGTATTTTCCAACTTTCAAAAAAATTCGTTAGGAATGAAATTAATATTATTTTATTCGGGCGTAATCGTTAAGAAAACGTGTAAAACCTAAGTCGGGGAAACAACGGAGTCGATTATGGAGCTGAGGTATTAGGAGAGATTAATTTAGCAGAGAGGACAAGGAGTCCGGCCTTAAATTTTAGTAATCGGGAATTTTCAAGTGAAATGACCAAAATACCCCTAAGCTTAACCTAACCGACATTGAGTTAAATTTTAACCATGGTTAAGGAACCGAGGTTAATTCTTGTGGACCAAAATCAGCCACGCCCTTCAATTTTTGGCCACATGATTTTAATCATAGTTAGCAAAGTAACCCTAGTTAAGTTAATTATTAACCATAGTTAATTATTATATTATTTAATATTCACAAAACCCATTAATTCAATTGCTAAGAACCAAACAAGGCCTAAGAACCACCCTATAAAACCCCCAAAATGCAGCATCCCCCCCTCCCCAAAACCCCGATCACTCATTTCTTCATTTTCTCTCATTTTTCTCAAGAACATTTTAGGCAAAATTGTGAAGGACTTGATCCATTCTTTTCAATTTTCCAACATCTAAGAGGTATACCTTACTCTTATTGATCAATAAACATCATGTTCTTCATTGATTTCCTTGTTTCCAAACCATGATCATCAAGTTTTATTGATTTTTTCATTCTTAGATCTAGAATTTCAAATATTTCTAGAAAATTATAGAAAAATCATTTTAATGTGAAACCAATTTCTATGATCCTTATATGTCTTCTACTATCCTCATCTAGGAGCATATAAGCAAAATCATTTTCCTTCCTATTTTTCTTAGTGAGGCCGAATCTAGGTGTTTTTGGGCAAATGAGATTTTGTTCAATCTTTAAAGTATGACACTTGATCTTAACTCTTTAATACCTCTAGTTGTTATATCTAGAAAAATCAAAATAAATTCCTAGCCCTATGTTATATCCTTGGCCGAAATTATGTTCATATAGGTAAATGAGTTTTTTTTCAATTTCTACTTGAATGATGACTTGTCTAAACTAGTTAAGGTCCCTAGGTTATAGATCCAATAGCATGTGAGCAAAAATAATTTCTAACCAATTTCACTATGCTTGGCCAAAACCCTAACCTATTTGGTTAGAGGATTTTGTTTCATATTTTTAACTACTAACGCTTGATTTATGTTAGTTAATACTCTAGTAACTAGGATCTAAAAGATAGAACTGAGAAAATAACCCTAGCCCTATTTTGAATTGATGTCCGAACCTAGCATAAAATGGACATAGCTGAGTTTTGTTTGATTAGCTAGTGGTTATGTTGTTTTGGTTGAAGGTTAACCATTAATCGTGATAGAGTAACGAGGATCGGAAGTTCGGGACTTTGGTGATAAGTTCAGGTGGGGGAAAGAACCATTCCATCGTCGGAACGGATAAGTAGTATATAATTTATAATAATGGTGTAGGGAGACCTAAACCCCACTAGTGGTCGAGTAATCGACAAGACCAAAATCACATTGGAAACTTTTTCGTAATACCAATGATGATTTGGGGATTGCAGGTTTATCACCGTTAGGATAATTTTATAATATTCAAGGATATATGATTTTATCATTATTGAATTGTTTGTGATTTGCTGGTAATGGTAAACTGCTTTATGTAATGTTGTGTTCTATTTGATTATTTTATGATTATTGTATTATGTATGATCTACCTGGTTTGATAACATGTTTAGTTGGTTGTTAGGCAATGATATATGTTGTTCAGGAGATATGTATGTGGGTGAGAGAATGATTGTGGTTTAGAGGTGCCTAACCTAATTAAATTATTTTATAGATGAGAGGTGACATGTAATGTGTGTTAAGACTGTGATGGAAGGTTGAGGCACTAGGTTGTAATAGACACGGGTTAGTGAGATTCATATATATGCATTGTTATTCACAACCGTGTGTTGGGAACACACGAGGTCCGAAGTTATCGCTGGATCGTCCCAACTTAGATTTAAAATGTGCAACTATTCTCTAACTAGAATGGGGGAATAATATCATTCTTGGAATGAGCATCCTAACGGGAATGGGGGTGTGCACCAGTTCTTGGGGACGCGTCACTTGGACGATTGACTAACATCCCTAACGGGAATGGGGATGTGTGACAGGATTAGTTGTGGCCACATTAGCATATAGGATCCGTTGCATGAGCGCGAAGGGTAGATGATGTTAATATACTTCAAGGATGAATGTTATTGATATGTGATGAGTGTCTGTGACTATTATTATATTGTATGCTATGTATTCCATTTCCACTTATGATGATAGAACTGTTTCTTATCCCCTATTTTCTGTATTTGGTATATACTTTATCATGTGATCGTACGAGAAGATCCGGTGGAAGAACTAGTTTCTGAGGAGCTGGATGGGATTCCGTATGAACCGGATGCGGGAGGATGAGTTGTGGATTCCAGTGATGTAGTTTAGTGTATAGGGCCAGTAAGTCTTATAAGACGTTTTATTTTCCGCTGATTATAATAGTTTGTGTAAGTATGTACCTGCAAGTGATCATACTGATAGGATACCCTAACATGTGTCCTATTTTATGATGGTAAGTCATATATGTGTATGTGTAATATAATTATGATGTGGTATGTCCATTCTCAGAAGCTGAATGTGTTATATTTAAATTTTTAATTTCTTCGTATTTTCGGGTTATGTTTAACGTTAAGAACGCGAATAAGTTTAAATAAATAATTAATGGTATAACGAGGTGTCTCACCTGAACTTATATAAAATTTTAAATATTGTCCCTAAAGTAAAAAGGTGAATATATAAAATAAAAAATAATAAAATGATAGATGATGAAATTAAAAAAAAATAATATTGTTTGACATAATAATAAAATGACAAAAAATGAATATGAGAAAAAAAACTCAATATTAAAAATAATAATGATAAAAAATATAGCTTAGTGAGAAAAACTATTGTTTAGGATAATAATTAAATAAAAATAAATAAACTTGAGAGACAAAATTTAGTTCTTGAAATTATAATAACAAAATAATGAAATATAAAATTGTGTTAGAATATTCATGTTATATAACAAAATATTAAATTATTAAATTGAGTCAAATATTTAATATTTGAATAATATCAAAATAATAACAATAGACATAACAAGCAAAAATATTATTTAAGAAATATTAAATTAATTTAATAAAAATATCAATTAAAATATAAAATAACTTAATAAATAATAAAATAAATAACATAATAATAACATAAACTGACAATCAAACTAAGATGTGATATTTATTTAACTAAATTCTTTAATTTATTTATTATTTCAAACAATAATTTTGTTGTTAATTAAGGTTTATTTTATTTGTTTATATTTTTTAATTGAGGTTTATCGGTTTAATCTCTTAATATTTTGTTATACAACATGGATTTTCTAACACAATTTCATATTTCATTATTTTTTTATTATCATTTCAAGAACTAAATTTGTCTATCAAATTTATTTATTTTTATTTAATTATTGTGCTAAACAATAAATTTTCTCAATAAGTTTTATTTTTAATTTTATTATTATTATTATTATTTTAAATAGTGAGATTTTTCTCTCATATTCATCTGTTGTCATTTTATTATTATGTCAAATAATATTTTTTGTTCTAAATTTCACCATCTATCATTTTATTACTTTTTTAATTTTATATAGTCACATTTTTACTGTAGAGACCAAATTGAAAATTTTATATATGTTCAGGGACCCAATTAGACACTTTTTAGTTTAGGGACCCGATTGAGAATTTTATACAAGTTTAGGGACCTAATCATAAAATTTTTTTAGTTCAGAGATCTAATTAAAAATTTTCAAATAGTTCAAGGACCAACTCAATAATTAAACAAAAAAAAATTCATTGGGAGTGTCGATTTTGAAGATTGAATGAAAAAAGTCATTGATCTTCCAGTGTTGTAGACTAGCTTTTTTTTTTTTCTTTCTCAAATCATCCGAGTTTTATGTGAATCCATCATTTTAGAAATAATGGTTTAGGGTGAAGCACGTGGCATTTATTGTTTCTGAGGACAATTTGCTTATTTCTATTTATTGTTATTATTATTTTTTTTGTTTATGGAAATCACAAACTTTTGTGCATAAAGAAATATGCTAATAACTTTCTTTCTTACAAGCCAACCTTAAAGATCACTATAGAAGTGTAATACCAAGGTAGTGGGAAAATAAATATTTAGTGCTAATTTATAATTTTACTTAAAACAAAAATTCACTACAAAATCGTATAATGAAAATTAGAATATACCGAGGTATTAGGAAAAACGTCAAATGTTAAAAGTAAAATAATAGATAAATATATCTACTAAAAATAATTAAGTTGCACAAGACAAGAGGGGAAATAAAATGATAGATATATATTTTCTAAAAATGGTTAACTTGCATGGAAGAAAAGGATAAATAAATCAACTAGATTTTCAAGAGAGAAGAAAAATAATATCAATTATAAATATATGTTCTAAAAATGGTTAATTTAAAGATATAAATAAATCAAATATATTTTCAAGAGAAAATAAAAAAATACGAGAGATAAATATACTTTCTAAATGGTTAACTTGCACAAGAAAATAGGAGAAATAAATCATATAGATTTTAAAGAGAGAAGAAAAAATAATATGATAGATAAATATATTTTCTAAAATTTGTTAATTTGCACCAAACAAAGAGGATAAATAAATCAAATAGATTTTCAGGAGAGGAGAAAAAAAAATGGGTTAAATATGTTTTTGGTCCTCATAAAATGAGCGAATTTTTATTTTGATCCATGTATAAAAAAAAATTTGGTTTTCATCCCTCCAAAATATGAAATTATTATTTTTTGTCCATACAATTATGTGACATCCATTAACTATTTATGTGTCTAATAGAAGGTCACTCGATCATCCCAAGTACACCTAATAATGTCTGTGGTGCCATGTTGGCATTTGATTCCCCTAAAATTTTCCTTTAACCCTAAAATTAATTTTATTTATTTGCCCTAAAATGAATGCTAAGGACTAAAAGCAGTTACATCAAATTTTATACAGATGAAAACCAAAAACAAAAATTTTATGGGACCAAAACCAAAATTTGCTGATTTTATAGAGACCAAAATTAGTAATTTGATATTTTAGAGGGATGAATGTAACACCCTTCTCGAGTGCTACATTGTCCGTGACATTTTAAGGCCGAAAAGTAGGTTAATTAAATTCCCTGTAATATAACAGGGTAATTTTTTTCTTTTTCACAAGACATCAATACAAATACTTGGAATCAAGTAAATGTACAATAAAATATTTCATGATCATAATTAAGGTTATAAGTTTGAAAATCATTTACATAAAAACCCAACCCGACTCATAAACAGAAAACATAAAGATATATAGACCCAACATAAAGCTATGGAGACGCAGCTCCTAAAATATAAGATACTTGGAGTTGCAGCTCCATAAACGATAACACCAACTCCCAAACATCCCAAGCTGGCCAAACTAAAATATAAAAGACCATCCTCTCTCGTACATCGTGAGAAGGACAAACCCAACTGACGAGATCTAGTGGAAACTCTATGTGAGTTCACTATCGATATCGTCACAAACGACACTACTAGAGCCACTACAAAAGTAGCTCCGGACTAAGCCTTTTCCCTTTCCAAGGAAAAAGTCATAGCCTACAGACCAACGACAATCATGCCTGTCTCAAGAAAAGAAAGGCCAGGCATGACAAAAAACACAAAGACAATCATCTTGGACCATCTGAAAGTTGGAAGACATCCCCTAGAAAACTCCAACATTTCATCCGCATGATCGAACCTCAACCTCTAAGATGAATCAGCAGAGCGACATCTTGACCTCTCAGTCTTCTCAGAAGAACACGGAAGGCACATAGCCAGCCGACATAGGCAATATAAAATAAGAAGGTGAGATTCCCAAACATCACAACATATGACAGATATGAAAATAACACGACACGACATATCATACATTCATATCCATGTAAACATATATCTCAACCAAACAATCCAGTATATACAAGTAACAGATAACACGTGCACGTATAGCCAACAGTACAAAATATCAATGTATCCATAATCTCATCAAGCATTGTCACGACAAAAAAGAAAAACTTATTTTTCCTTTTATAGAAAAAACATGGAGTCGCCACCAACTTTATTTAATTTCGGGAAAGTTGGAAAACCCTTTAAGAAAATGCTTTGGGTTCGGTAGTCGATTACGTCTAGGGAAGGCATGGAGACTTAACCCCACGACACCTTAGAACATCCATAAAAATGGTTACCCAAAATTAGTTGCGTAAATTATTAATAACTTTGAAAATATTTGTTTTACCCCGAAAATCATTTTAAAAAAAACATCTTTGGTTGTGAAATTTTTGATTAAAAGAAAAAAAATCATTTTAGTTGTGAAATTTTTGATTAAACCTAAATGAGGTTGAACATGGCACGTAAGTCCACAGGGCAACCTCAAAATCTAAAGGGTTGAACATGACACTTGTCATAGGGCAACCTTAAAACCTAAATGAGGTTGAACATGGTACGTAAGTCCACAGGGCAACCTTAAAATCTAAAGGGTTGATCATCTTCTATTTTTATGTAAAATAAATAATTTTACCTCTTGGAAATATAATAGAAATGAAACATAGAAATGAAACATTTTACTAGCTTATTCAGTAAACAGAGACACAGAAACATCATAGTAAACAAAAACAAAGATGAAACATTTTGATAATTCATTAAGTTTACCCAAAAATGAAACATAGAGCACTCATCATACTAAGTCATTCGGTTTCAATATCCATGGATTCTCCTTTCATCATAAACAGAGACACAAAAATAAGAATGTCAAGAGAAACTTATGAATAATATCAACAAAGAGAACAAGGATTACCAAATGAGAGCAGAATAACAATGATTTTGTTTTCTCCCAGTGGTAAGATTTCAAGATCAAAACCCTTACATTTCAATTTTACTAACTCTTTTAACTCTTCCTTCTTCTGAAAATTTGGAACCGCTCAAATGAGAGCAGAATAACAATGATTTTGTTTTCTCCCAGTGGTAAGATTTCAAGATCAAAACCCTTACATTGCAATTTCACTGACTCTTTTAACTCTTCCCTCTTCTGAAAATTTGGAACCACTCTAATGACAGAGAAGAGAAAAAAAACTCAAATCCCTAATCTCTTTTCTTCACAAAGAAAATATCAGATAAAAATCTCTCTCTCCTCTTGTCTCCGTCTCCTCTTCTCTGATTTTTTTCTTCCCCCTTTTTCGTCTTCATTCTTTCCCCTTTTTATAGATGGAGAAGGGGGCTTCATGCTTCTTCTTACCCAGAGGCTTCAAGGTTGGTCTTCACGAAATCCAGAGCATGGGTGGTTCTGAGCAGACATTGCGTGTGTCCAGATGGGGGCAGCACGAGCAGCGGAAAGGAGGTGATTTGATGTGAAGGTTGCGTGTTTTAAGAGAGAAGGAGATGGGGTTTTGTCTGATATTTAAGATGGGTTTTTTAGGGTTAGGAGTGGGGCTGCTAGGTTTAAATGAGGGAGGAGATGAGGAAGAAGAAGGACCAATGGGTAGAGGAGGTGCAGGGGCGGTTGGAGAGCGGGAAGAGGAAAAGAGGTTTTGTCTGATATGTAAAATAGGGTTTTTTAGGGTTAGGAGAAGTTTCTCCTTTCTTCTTTTCTCTGATTGTCCTTTTCTCCTTCTTTTCTTCATCCTTTCTTCATTATCTTCTTCTTCTTTCTTTATTCTTTAGCCTCCAGCCTGAAAATAAAATTGTAGTGGATGGAACCTCCCTGTCCAACAGAAAGTTAGATATGAAAAATTAGATATGCACTGGACGGACCTCCTCGTCCAACATAAGTTTAAACATGCAATGGACGGAACCTCCTCGTCCAACAGAAAATTAGATATGCAATGGACGGAACCTCCTCATCCAACAGAAAATTAAATATGCAATGGAAGACCTACTCGTCCAACAGAAACTTAAACATGCAGTGGAAGACCTACTCGTCCAACAGAAAGTTAAACATGCAATGGAAGACCTACTTGTCCAACAGAAACTTAAAAATGCAATGGAAGACCTACTCGTCCAATAGAAACTTAAACATGCAATGGAAGACCTACTCGTCCAACAGAAACTTAAAAATGCAATGGAAGACTTACTCGTCCAATAAAAACTTAAAAATGCAATGGAATGGACGGGACCTCCCTGTCCAATAGCAAATGCAATGCAATGGATGGGACCTCCCCGTCCAACAGCAAATGCAATGCAATGGATGGGACCTCCCCGTCCAACAGCAAATGCAATGTAATGGACGGGACCTCCCCGTCCAACAACAAATGTAATGCAATGGACTGGACATACTCCTTTCTTCATTATTTTCTTTTTCTTCTTTCTCTGTGCACTATTATTATTATTATTTAGTCTCCCTGAAATATAATAACATAATAATAAAATGAAGACAGTCAAAAATGGGTGTTCACAGTTGCCCCTCTTTACTTGTTGCATACTAGAATACATGATTAGTCGTGACTTTTCATGTTTTGTAATAATGAACAAGTAAAGAAAATGAACACATATTTTGTCCGAAAAAATGTGAGGAACTCAGAAGAAAACCTTACAGTTTGAAAATAAAATTGCAGTGGACGGAACCTCCTCGTTCAACAGGAAAGTAAATATGTAGCGAGACTCGAAGCTCGAAAATAAACTTGCAATGAGCCTCAGAGTTCGAAAATAAAATTGCAGTGAGCCTCAGAGCTCGAAGATAAAATTGCAGTGAGCCTCAGAGCTCAAAAACAAAATTGCAGTGGATGAAACCTCCTCGTCCAATAGGAAAGTAAATATGCAGCGAGCCTCAGAGCTCGAAAATAAACTTGCAGTGAGCCTCAGAGCTTGAAAATAAAATTGCAGTGGACGGAACCTCCTCGTCCAACAGAAAAGTAAATATGCTGCGAGCCTCAGAGCTCGAAAATAAACTTGCAGTGAGCCTCAAAGCTCGAAAATAAAATTGCAGTGGACGGGACCTCCTCGTCCAATGATGTCGTGCGAGTGCACGTGCGATTCCGGCAAGTGTACCAGAGTCGTAGCCAAGTAATAAAAAGATATCGATCCCACAGAGACAGTGATCTCGAATCACAACTAATTATCAAATCGATTAAAACTGGACTAAATAAAAAAGGATTTTTGAAAAGGTTTTTGATATTTGAAATAAGAGATAACTTAAAATCAGAATCAAGTAAAACAGAAAGTAAAATCAGTTTATGGTTTTCCAGATTTAAATGGATTCCTAGGAATTTGGGTTACCAATAAGATCGTTTATGTTAGTAAATCCATTAACCCTTGTTAATTATCGAAAAATGCCTTGAAGGTGAATTAATCCTCAAATAGTTTAAGCTCCCTCTCGGGTTACAAAAACCGAGCCCAATTAAACCAACCCCTACTTTCGTGGTAGTCGAATTTAGATTGAACCCTTTACGTTTTGTGACAATTCGTTAATCCTCGAAGGATGGCTTCTAACTCGTGATTTCAGTCCTAAGTCTGACTCTATAGATCCGACACCTAAGTTCACCGCTAGGTTCCTCCTTAGAATATCTACGACACGTAAATAAGCGCGCACCGGATTTACGAGTAATTAAAACACTAGAAATCATATCTAAAGCAAAATCACAATTAACAAAGATAAAACATCAATTCATCATCATAGACAAACCTTGGACGTAGCCCCAATCCCTAGAAATTAAACTACTACTCAAGCCTTGCCATGGTGATGACAAGCTTGGTTAACAACAACATGAAAATAAAAATCAGAAAAGAGAGGAGGAAGAAGAAGAGAGATCCTAAATAATCGCCTAAGAGTAGCAGCCAAAAGTCCCCTTAAATCCTCAGCCTGATGCCATATTTATAGATTTGGGAAGTTTGAATCCCAATCTAACTCAAATTAGATCCAAATCAGTTGCTTCTGATCCAAGTAATGCGCGTCACGATCGTGATGGCCATCACGGCCAGGCCGCGATGGATTCTACCCTGGGCACTTCTTCAATTTTTGGTCTGTCACGTCCGTGATGCTCATCACGGCTAGGCCGTGATCAGTTCTGACTTTTGAGGGTCTGGTTCAGCTGACAGGTCACGGCCGTGACCAGTTCTGACTTTTGCCTTCTTTCTTTTCAGTTTTTGCTCCATCATGGCCGTGATGGTCATCACGGCTAGGTCATGATGGGCTCTGTTTGGCTCATTTTCTTCACTTTTAAAGCTCCATCTTCATCCAAGCTCCATCATGGTCAATCCTGAGCATTTTACCTTTAATTCCTGCAAAACAACACCACAAAAACCGCCTTACCCGTTCCAAGATAAAAACTAACAAAAATCAAATTAGAAATGCATAAACTACATGAAAATGCATGCAAAATGATAAACAAATATGAGGTGTAATCACACTCATCAAATCACCTCAAGCTTAAGACTTTGCTTGTCCTCAAGAAATCACCAAGGCCAGAAGTTATAAATAATCAGAGCATGGATAGTGAACCAAGAACCCGAGTAACTAATCCAAGTAACAGACATAGTCAATAAATACCCAAGAGACAATCGATTTCAAATCCAATTAGAAGCTTAGGTTCCTTAAATTCGTATTCTCACTGATTCGGGCACTCTGCTCACCTCACTCAAGTGTTTCAGGGTATATGACAATTCGCTCAATTTCCTCAAGAAAAGTATTCTACCATAATCTTGACTATTAACCAAATCTCTACTTTATTAATGAAAACACAAAAGAATCAAGAGGTCTTTCTTTTTGGTTGTAATGAGGCAATGGGATTAATTGTTAGGTGGGGAAATCAAGAAAAGGAAATTCAAGAGGGTTAAACAAAATATCAACATTGCAAAGCATAACATCTTCTAAAATACCTTTTTGGGCTTTTGTTCACTTTTCCACCTTTCTTTCTTTCTTTTTCTTTTTATTTCTCACTTACTTTTTGTCATCCCCTTCTCCATTTTTTTTATTTTTTTTATTTACTTTATTTGGAGAAGGAGAGATTTTCAATTCAAGAGAAATATTTTTCTAATTTTCTCATCCCACAATTTTATTTTTCAACTACCTTTTTACCCTTTTTGTGATACTTTAAAAGGTGCCATACCAAGCATTATTCATCAAAGTATTTTAAGGTACCAAGAAAAGTATTTTATTCTTTTAGGCTCAAAATTGGGCAACTAAGGGGTAGCATTTAATCAATCAAAGCTCGGAAGGCCGGAAAAATACCTAGTGCCTCAATCATTTTCAAAAATGTTTTAAAAAATTTCTAAGTTTCAAAACAGTTTCAAGTCAAGTTCTAGAGAATACAATCCAAGAGGAATAAAACACTTTATCACAAAGAATGGGGTAGATTTAGTGAGTACCCCTCTTTGGCTCAAAATCTCACATTTAGTAGTTTAACATCAATGAGAAACACAAATCTAGAGAACCACATGCTAATTATCAACTATCAAAAGATTATCTCAAGAATTATTATTTTTAGCCTTATCACAAGAATAAAAAAAAAAATTGGGTTCAAAAATTCACTACCTCAATTTATTTGGCACCAAGTTCTCACAATTGGATGCAAATTCTAAGTGAGGGGCAATCTAGAGAATGTGATCATGCAAAACTATCCCTATATGAATGCAACATGAAAAATGCAAAAATGCAAATTTTTTTCAAAAATACCCCTACCCCAAGCTTAAAAACTTACATTGTCCCCAATGTAAATAATCAAGTCGGAGAGAGGAGAAAAATTGGAACAACTCACCGAGGTGGTAGCGGGTGTTGGCTCACATGCCAGTCAAAAACTTGTTGGAAATTGTATCACGGCCGTGAGGTGTATCACGGGCAGGCCGTGATCAATTCTGGTCTTCAGGAGCTGGCCTGTCACGGCCGTGATGCTCTCTGATCTTAGGATCCTTCTCATCACGCCCGTGATGGATGTCACGGCTGGGCTGTGATCCTTTCCAGTCTTCATGGTTAGCTCATCACGGCCGTGACCACTGTCACGGCCTGGGCGTGATGACTTCTGACTTTGTTAGTCCCTGCCCCTTTGCTCTTCCTTCCTTCTTAACTTGAAAAGACTCGACAAATCTATTAATTTATGATTTTTTTCCTCTTGATCTTCTCAAATTATTCAAGAGCTAAATTCGAAAACAAATGAAAAAGGGAAAGAAAACTTGGGTTGCCTTCCAAGAAGCGCTTATTTACGGTCTTAAGCTTGACCATACTTCCTTCAATCAACCGGAGTCGGCTGGGCGTAGAAGTGAAGGAACACTTCTCTTCCATGGGAGTCCTTCAAAGAGCCTATTCTGCTCATATGGCCAATTGCGCTTCCACTTCGCTCTTTTCACTCTAAGCTTCATGGCCTTACTCCTTCCCGGTGGAAGTTTTATTTCCACATGATCAGCAGCTCCATCACCACTGGGTGCATTATTCGCCGTGTAAATATTCGGAGTTGCTTCCATGTTGACCTCTTCCTCTACCACTGGAGATGTTATATCGATCCTGCACACATGACTCATAAAAGGAGGGTTGTTATATGAGTTAGTCAATTTGAAATCTACCCTACCTTCCTCTACATTCAGAGAGAGTTTGCCATTCCTTACGTCTATTTTTGCTCCAGCGGTGGCCAAGAATGGCCTTCCTAAAATGATGGGGAATTCAGAATTCCCTTTCATATCCAATACCAGGAAATCGGTAGGGATGAAAAATTTCCCTACCTTTACAGGAACATTCTCTAGTATGCCTAGAGGAGTTCTTGTTGAGCCATCCGCAAATTGTAAGGAGAATTTGAATGGACTCAACTCTTTGGTTCCCAACCTTTCCAAGATAGTGAGCGGCACCAAGCTCGCACTAGCCCCTAAGTCACATAAGGCTTGGTCTATTTGCACTTTTTCAATTGAGCAAGCGATAGAGAAACTACCTGGGTCTTTCAGTTTAGGAGGCATATTAGTTTTTATCTTGACATTGTGCTCCTCAATTAAGCTTTTAGTCTCTATTTCTACTTGCTTTCTCTTGACCAACCTTTGTAGGAAAGGTATTGGGGGTTGGTAAGGTGGTGGAGGGGTATACTTTGGTTCTTGCTCTTCATCTTCGCTCATGTCCTCCTCACACCCCACATCTTTTTCAGCCACCCCAAACTTATCATCCCTCAAGTATATGGCATTACAATGCTCATTGGGATTAGCTTCGGGTTGCCCCGGGAACGTACCCTTAGGTCTAGAGTATGTTCTGGCTTTTTGGGCAATCTGAGTTTCTAGCATCTTGTTATGGATGGCTAAGTTATCTACCTTAGATGCTAGCTCTTTTATTGCCTCGTTTACTGCCCTACCTTGTTGTCTAAACTCTTCATTTTTTTTGTTTGAGTTTCAACAAAACTTTCCAGTAAAGACTCCAGTTTAGACTTCTGTACCTAAGGATACCCCGCTGCGGGTTTCTTATTACCTTGGCCTTCTTGGAACTCGTGGTTCAGTGTGTTGCTGTAGTTCCCGTATGAGAGGTAAGGGTTGTTCTTCCTTCCTTGGTTGTAAGGATTTGGGGGAGCATAATTGGGCAACTTCGGGTTCGTGTCGTAGAAGTTGTGACATGAGTTCACTTGTTCCCCCGAAGCGCCGAATCCATGAGCAATACCACGTGGGCACTCCGTTATGTCATGTCCCTGCATTCCACAAATCTCACAAACAATGTTAGTAGCACCAATTGAAGTCACGTTAGCCCTTTCGAGCTGATCAAAGCGTTTATTCAGTGAGTCTATTTTAGACATGATAAGATCAGTGCTATTCATTTCAAACTTACCCCCCGAAATCTTTTTCGGGTTATTACCTCTTTCTGAACCCCATTGGTGGTAGTTGGTGGCCACGTTTTCAATGATGTTGAATGCCTCAGTCAGAGGCTTATTCATAAAAGCTCCACCAGCTGCGGAATCAAGTGACACCTTGGAAGAGTAATCCAATCCGTTGTAGAAGGTGTGCACTAATAACCACCTCTCGAGTCCATGATGTGGGCATGACTCCAGCAATCCTTTGTAGAGATCCCAAGCTTCTGATAAGCATTCTCCGTCTTTTTGGAAGAAGCCGGTGATCTGGGTTCGTATGTAGGCCGTCTTGGAGGGAGGGAAGAATTTCTCCAAGAACGCATGCTCCAGTTGGTCCCAAGTCATCAAGGTATTAGCGGGTATTTGCTTCAGCCAAGCTTTCGCCTTTCCAGTAAGAGATGAGGAGAACAACCTCAAACGAATAGCATCAACCGGGGCGCCTTGAATTCTAACTGCATCGGTGAACTCCAAGAATGTCTCCAAGTGATCTGTCGGGTCCTCCGAGGGAAATCCTCCGAATTGATGTTGCCTAATCATGTTGATGAGCATAGGCGGTATAGTGTAGTTCTCTGCCTCAATCTCTGGCCTAGCAATCCCAGTTTGCAAACCCCTAGCATTTGGGGCTGCGTAGTCCTTCAACGGTTTCGTATCCGGGAGATTCGTCATGAGTGGAATGGGAATCAACCTCTCTCTCTCTCTTTGTAGTCTCCTACGTCTGTGAAAGGTCCTTTCGACTTCGGGGTCAACCTCAGTAAGGTCTCCAAGACTTAGGGATCTTTGCATAAAAAGCACAGAGAGATAGATACTCAAGAATTTTTTTATATATATAACAAATAATAAAATCAAATAAAAAGAAAAGGTCCAGAAAAATCAATTTAAAAATTAAATTGAGATTCGAGAAAGCACAGTCCCCGGCAACGATGCCAAAAACTTGATGTCGTGCGAGTGCACGTGCGATTCCGGCAAGTGTACCGGAGTTGTCGCCAAGTAATAAAAAGATATCGATCCCACAGAGACCGTGATCTCGAATCGCAACTAATTATCCAATCGATTAAAACTGGACTAAATAAAAAAGGATTTTTGAAAAGGTTTTTGATATTTGAAATAAGAGATAACTTAAAATCAGAATCAAGTAAAACAGAAAGTAAAATCAGTTTATGGTTTTACAGATTTAAATGGATTCCTAGAAATTTGGGTTACCAACAAGATCGTTTATGTTACTAAATCAATTAACCCTTGTTAATTATCGAAAAATGCCTTGAAGGCGAATTTATCCTCAAATAGTTTAAGCTCCCTCTCGGGTTACAAAACCGTGCCCAATTAAACCAACCCCTACTCTCGTGGTAGTCGAATTTAGATTGAACCCTTTACGTTTTGTGACAATTCGTTAATACTCGAAAGACGACTTCTAACTCTCGTGATTTCAGTCCTAAGTCTGACTCTATATATCTGACACCTAAGTTCACCGCTAGGTTCCTCCTTAGAATATCTACGACACGTAAATAAGCGCGCACTAGATTTATGAGTAATCAAAACACTAGAAATCATATCTAAAGCAAAATCGCAATTAACAAAGATAAAACATCAATTCATCATCATAGACAAACCTTGGGCATAGCCCCAATCCCTAGAAATTAAACTACTACTCAAGCCTTGCCATGGTGATGACAAGCTTGGTTAACAACAACATGAAAATAAAAATCAGAAAAGAGAGGAGGAAGAAGAAGAGAGATCCTAAATAATCGCCTAAGAGTAGCAGCCAAAAGTCCCCTTAAATCCTCATCCTGATGCCATATTTATAGATTTGGGAAGTTTGAATCTCAATCTAACTCGAATTAGATCCAAATCAGTTGCTTCTGATCCAAGTAATGTGCGTCACGACCGTGATGGATTCTGCCCTGGGCGCTTCTTCAATTTTTGGTCTGTCACGGCCGTGATGCTCATCACGGCTAGGCCGTGATCAGTTCTAAATTTTGTCTTCTTTCTTTTCAGTTTTTGCTCGATCATGGCCGTGATGGTCATCACGGCTAGGCCGTGATGGGCTCTATTTGGCTCATTTTCTTCACTTTTAAAGCTCCATCTTCATCCAAGCTCCGTCATGGTCAATCCTGAGCATTTTACCTTTAATTCCTGCAAAACAACACCACAAAAACCGCCTTACCCGTTCCAAGATAAAAACTAACAAAAATCAAATTAGAAATGCATAAACTACATGAAAATGCTTGCAAAATGATAAACAAATATGAGGTGTATTCACACTCATCATCCAACAGGAAAGTAAATATGCAGCGAGCCTTAGAGCTCGAAAATAAACTTGCAGTGAGTCTTAAAGCTCGAAGATATAATTGCAGCGAGCCTCAGTTTTAAAATAACATTGCAGTGAGCCTCAAAGCTCGAAAATAAACTTGTTGTGAGCCTTAGAGCTTGAAAATAAAATTGCAGTGAGCCTCAAAGCTCGAAAATAAAATTGTTGTGAGCCTCAGAGCTCGAAAATAAAATTGCAGTGAGCCTCAGAGCTCGAAAATATTCAATCAGTAATCTGAAACTAATGAGAATCCCTTCCTTTTGAGGACATCGGAACCAAATTCTACATGGAAAAACTTCCACCAACCAAACCCTTGTTCACCGACCACTCTGAGTCGAGGCATCATTCATTCTTTTGATAACATTGGTCACCTAAGAATCTGAATCATATGAGGTGGATGTTATGTTTATTCTCCCCAGCTTATCTGCATCTTCCTTTTGTTGACCAGTGCATGCTATCTCTTCCATTGAATTTGAAGTATTGAGTCCTTTTGGTTCAAACCATTCATTGGTGCTACCTTTAGAATTATCAAATCATACCATTAAACTTATATTTACTTTTATTGAGACATGACCACGATGAGAGTGAACACTACAGGGGAGTATAAAGGAAAAGCCTCTTGCCTTAATATGAGAATTTAGTTTGTTTAAGAGAAAAGAACAATATGAGAACTAAATTACAGAAGGGATCATGAAGATTAAAAGCAAAGATAAACAAAGAAAATTACGAGAATCACATAAAATTTACCCTAGTGTTGGTCTTTTGATTTTCATTTAATTGATTCACCACAGCCTTTTGATGACACAGATCTTGCCTTCCGTTTCTGATTCTTCAAACACACCTTCTTCAATCATTCTTTAACGATTTTGCCCCAGTATACTCAGTCGGATGAAATTGCTCTAGTGTGGTGAGTTCTTGCAGAAGTGTTGGACCATATCTTCCCTCTAGACCGTCTTTGCAGGTTTTCAGCCTAAGGTTTCTTTACCCTAACTTTTGCCTAGGTTGCCCTTTCGGGTTTTCAACCTAGTGGGCCTTTGCTTTTCTTTTGTTTTCATTGTTCTTTGCCCTAACTTTTGCCTAGGTCGCCCTTTCGGTTTTTCAACCTAGCGGGCTCTTTTCTCTTTTATTTTCATTGTTCTTTGCCCTAACTTTTACCCGGGTTGCCCTTTCAGGTTTTCCACCTAGCGGGCCCTCAAGCGTAGAACTTTTTCACAGCATCAGAGTTTACCGACCTTGGTAACTCTTCCTCATCCATGTTTTGCAGAATCAAATCTCCTCCTGAGAATGCTTGTTTGACAATATAAGGACCTTCATAATTCGGTGCCCATTTTCCTAGGGCATCTACCTTATTAGGGAAGATTTTATTTAAAACCAAGTCTCCTGTGCAAAACTCTCTCGAGCGAACCTTCTTATTGAAAGCTCTTGCCATCTTGCTTTGATACAATTGCCCGTGACAGATAGCTGTTAGTCGTTTCTCTTCTATCATGTTCAACTGCTCATATCGGGTTTTCACCCACTCAGATTCATCTAAATATGCTTCCATCAAGACTCTTAGCGAAGGGAGTTCTACTTCGATAGGTGAGACTCGTAACACACGGGTGTCGACGAGGGGGCGGGAGTGGTCGCCGGTGCAAGAAGGCACGGACAACGAGCGGCTCCTGGCAGGCTTCTAGGTGGAGGGTGACATGAATGAACCGATTACACACCCGAATGAGAGGGATCCTGAGACTGTGTAGGTATGAGACTATACAGTTGAGGAAGGCTTATATGAATTGATTGGTACTACCTATGCAAACAAGATGCATCTTCTTTTCGGTAGCCCATCACTTAAGAACTCCACAGTTAAGCGAGCTTGACCTGGAGCAATTCTGGGATGGGTGACCTCCTGGGAAGTTTTCCCGGGAAGCGTGTGAGTGAGGACAAAGCACGCTGAAAAGACCTATGTTGGTTTGTGGGGACAGTCGTCAATCCATAAAGCAGCCAGGGATGTTATAGAGACGGCCTCCATCCCGTACACCAAAGAGAAAGGGGTTGCCCCAGTGCTTGATCATATATTAGTCCGATGAGCATGTAGAGCATATGGCAGCATTTCGTTCCAGTCTTTATAATTTACAAAACAATTTTCTTGATATTTTTGTTTGTTGCCTCAACTGCACCATTCATTTGAGGTCTATAAGGAGCTGAATTGTGGTGTTTGATTTTGAAACCATCGCAAAACTTTTGAATCTCGGCACCATTAAGATTAGCAGCATTATCTGCGATTATCCTCTCTGGGATCCCGTATCTATAGATGATGTCCTTCTTGAGGAACTTGAGAAACACTTTTGAGTTATGCTGGCATATGAAGCAGCTTCTACCCATTTAGTGAAATAGTCTATCGCCACCAAAATGAAACGATGACCATTGGAAGCCTTGGGATTAGTGGGACCGATGACATCTATTCCCCACATCGAAAAAGGCCATAGGGATGCTAAATTGTGCGAGGTGCATTAACCCGGTCTGCATACATATGACATTTTTGGCATTTACGAACATGCTCTATACAATCTGACTCCATAGTAGACTAATAAGAACCACTTCTCAAGATTTTCTTAGCCATCATGTGACCATTGGCATGAGTCCCACAGATTCCTTCATGAACTTCGATCATGATAAATTTAGCTTCGCGAGCATCCACACATCTGAGTAGGGTACCATTGTATCCTCTTTTATACATGACTTCATTGCTTAAGAAAAAGGCCATAGCCAGTCTTCGGATGGTCTTTCTATTTGCTTCGCTCGCTTCTTCCGGGTATTCCTTGTTCTGAATATATTGCTTGATATTATGATACCAAGGCTTACCATCAGGTTCTCCTTCCACATGGGCACAGTATGACGTTCATCTTGCACTCTAACTTGGATTGGTTGGACAATGGTATGGATATCCAGCTTGGTCATGGCAGCTAGTGTGGCTAAAGCATCAGTAAACCGATTCTTGTCTCGAGTTAAATGTGAGAAAGTAATCTCGTCGAACTTTGAAATCAACTGAGTCAAGTATTTCTGATACAGAATCAACTTGGAGTCTTTGGTTTGCCATTCACCATTGACTTGGTAAATGATTAGAGCTGAATCCCCGAAGACTTTCAACTGTTTTATACCAAGTTCAAGTGCCATTTGTAATCCGCCAGCACATGCCTCGTATTCTGCAATATTATTCGTACATTCAAATTTCAGTTTTACGGCCACCGGGTACTGCTTGCCGTTTGGTGAGATAACCACTGCTCCTATGCCACTACCATGCATATTGACTACTCCATCAAAATACATTTTCCACACATCTTCCTGTTCTTCATCTTCCTCGAGGGACATTATCTCTCAATCTGGGAACTCGGAATTGACAGGCCATCCATCCTCAAGAGGATTCTCTGCTAAATGATCAACAATCACACTTCCTTTGATGGACTTCCGAGTCACATATTTGATGTCAAATTCTGACAATATCACTTGCCACTTCGAAACTCTTAAGGAGATATGAGGACTTTCGAAGATATACTTCAAAAGATCCATTCGAGAAATTAGCCAAGTGGTGTGATATAACATGTAATGTCTGAGTCTTCTGGTGGTCCACACTAGCGCACAACAAGTCTTCTCGATTGCCATATAATGAGCCTCACAGGCATTAAACTTCTTACTCAGATAGTAAATTTCCTGCTCCTTCTTGCCAGATTCATCATGTTGTCCCAGCATTGCCCCCATTGAGGTTGGCAATATAGTGAGATAGAGTTACAATGAACGACCTTGGGTAGGTGGTACCAACACTGGGGGATTCAGTAAATATGCCTTTATCTTGTCAAAGGATTCTTGACAGTCATCATCCCATCTTCCTGGATTATTCTTACTGAGGAGTTTGAAGATTGGCTCGCATGTGCTAGTCAATTTTGCAATGAAGCGCGCAATATAGTTCAACCTTCCAAGAAAACCCCTTACTTCTCGCTCGTTCTTAGGTGCTGGCATGTCATGTATTGCTTTTACCTTGGTAGGGTCCACCTTTATTCCTTCTCTACTGACAACAAAACCAAGTAAATTCCCTGCGGATGCACCAAAAGTACATTTTGCAGGGTTGAGCGACAGCCTGTACTTCCTTAGCCGCTCGAACAACTTTCGTAAAACTGCTACATGGCTTTCTTCTTCCCTAGACTTAGCCACTATATCATCAACATATACCTCTACCTCCTTATGCATCATATCATGGAACAATGCTACCATAGCACGTTGGTAAGTGGCCTCAACATTCTTCAATCCAAAAGGCATCACTTTGTAACAAAAAGTCCCCTAATGAGTGATAAAAGTTGTCTTTTCTTTGTCATCATCATCCATGAGGAACTGATTGTACCCAGAAAAGCCATCCATGAAAGAAAACCTATAACTTCTGGCTGTACTGTCTACAAGGACATCAATATGAGGTAGCGGGAAATCATCCTTTGGACTGGCTTTATTCAGATCTCAGTAGTCCATGCACATTCTGACCCTTCCATCCTTCTTTGGTACTGGAACAATATTAGCTACCCATTCTGGGTGTCTAGCTACCTCCAGAAAGCCAGCCTCTAACTGCTTTGTCACTTCTTCCTTGATCTTCAGCGACATCTCAGGATGCATTCTCCTTAATTTTTGCTTTTTTGGAACCGCATCTGGGTTTAAGGGAATTTTATGCGATGCTATCTCAGGATCTAGACCTGGTATATCTCTGTAGGACCATGCAAAAACATCCAGGTACTCTTTGAATAGTGTAACCATTGCTTCATGCTCTAGGTTATCCACTATTTTCAACTCCTTTTTATCTTCCTCGGTTCCCATATTGATCACTTCTGTAACCTCATCATTCGAGCTAATCCCTTCTTCTGACCGTTTCGCCATCTTTATGAATTCTTCAATGTCTTCTTCTTCCTCATCGGATTCAAGGTTGTATTCATCAATGGCCGAGAGGGAATCAATAAATGAGTTTTCAAAGTTCCTCTCATGAGGTAAATCTTCAGTGGAAGAAGTATTCTTGGAAGAAAAAGTCGAGAATAGGAGAAGTATAGGCAAGAGTCTTATTTATGAAAGAAAAGCTTAAACAAAGTAAAGAAATGAAAGAGAGAGAAAAGAAACGATGGAACCAAAAGGAAAACACCAGGAAAAGTGCTACATTCTCATTCATGTCTCAAACAAAGTAAACATCAGTTCTTATTTAGTATGATAAGATAATTACTTCATGGAAATAACATCAACAAATGATTCAAACCACCAATTATTGAGAACTTCATTGCTAGTAGGGCTTAAGTTTCTTCCTTTCTTAGGTATGCGGGCAGCCATCCAGGTCCGATATCTGGTATTGTGAACTCGGGTTTGATTGGTGTCACATTTCCTAGGTCATGCAATGGTTCCCGAATCCTCAGAAGGATGTGACCCTGTAAAGCATCCTAGAATCTCATTAGTAAACCCAAAATTTTTGTGTGTCTGTGTGTATGCATGTGCAAGTTAACACCCTTTGTTTGATCGCGAGAGTGCTCTTAGGAAGACTGTCGTATACACCCATAGCAAGAATACTTATCCCGCAATCAAATCTAGTGGTATGGTTCCCTCTAGCTTGAATGTAGTTGGTGTCAAGTCCAAGGGACAATCCACTCCTCGATAGACCACACCCGTACTAGCAACGTCCTTATTTTTACGCAGAAAACACATCGTTTTTAGGGTAAAAATATAGTTGATGATGTATCTAAGGGAGAATGCACTCCTCGATAGATATCATCTAAAAAATGCTTGACAGACATTGATGAAAATTTCCATTCCATTACAAATATATCGATACAAATCATGAGCCTTTGATCAAAATAAAAGAAACACATTGATAGTTTCCACAAAGCACCATGTTAAGAGTTTCATCTTCTTTTTCCTGAACCCTTTGGCAAGTTTCCCAAAATGATTGAATAACTCGGTCACCTTTGGTGGTATTTGAAGGAAATGGTTCATACGAATGTGGATGGATGCTTCTTCAAATCGCTTCACCAGCTGGGAAGTGTGATATTGGAGCTTATCCATCATGTCCTCATATTTCTTTTCCATTGCTAGTACTCTTTTCGGAACCAAACTTTTCCATTTTCTTGCTATAAGATGAATACCAAAGTCTTCCAACAAAAATGAGTATAGTGAAGCAAATATATCTTGCATGATTCATGTTGTATGAGACCCAATGGGGTTGAAAACCCTGATTGGTATGCATCACCTTCATTATCACATAGCGCCTATTAGATGTGCAATAATGTTCGAATATGTCATTCAGGTTTGAGGCGGCAATGTGACGCCCCTAGTTTTGTGAATATTCACAATGAACATGCATGACAATTTATACTTATGATGATAGAGAGGAAAGAAAAGTACGCCCCCTTTTGTCCTAAGCCAGGTAAAACCTAAGGATGGACACACCCTAAGGTTAGGACTCTAAACAGGTCGGCCACTAGGTCTGCTCTATTAGTGAAATTTGGGACCGGTCTAGACCTCTAAAAGTCATGGTCCCTAGATTTGCCTCATAAGGAAATGATATATGAATCTAGCCACAAGTAGGGATAAACCCTCTCAATATGACTATTCCAAGATCTCATGTACAATCTGAGTGGTGAACTGACAAGGGAGGTACAAGACCTCTTCAATGTCAATGTCAGAGCACCGCCTAATCCTTGGGTTTTTTAGCAAGCTCGGGTATAGAGCTAAGAGTGTGTGCAATATGTGATAGTGATGTGTGTGAAGGGGGCATACAAACCTGTAACACTTAAAAAAGAAAAAAAAGACAAGAAAGACCTGCAAAACAAAAACATAGGTATATATAAAAATGGTTATAAGTTCTCTACCCTATTGTTAAAGAAAAGAAAGGAGGAGGAAATAAAAACATTGTTTGTGAAACATATACAAGAACAACATGAGTTAAAATGTATGTACAACTAAATTTTCTCATTTAAATAAAAGGAAAATACAAACTAAAAGGACAATCCAAACAAACATCACTAAAAATAAAACATTTTTAGTTTGTCATTTAATTATTGTAAGGAAAAAAAAACAGCAAGATATAGCAATGAAAGGTAAAACAAATAAGCTACAAGTTACTAAAAATTTGCAAAACCAATTTTTATGGACTTGACTTTCTTAAAAGAATTCCTCAGCGGAGTCGCCATCTGTCGCGACCAAAAAGAAAAACTTAATTTTCCTTTTAGAGAAAAAACATGGAGTCGCCACAAACTTTATTTAATTTCGGGAAAGTTGGAAAACCCTTTAAGAAAATGCTTTGGGTTCGGTAGTCGATTACGTCTAGGGAAGGCATGGAGACTTAACCCCACGACACCTTAGAACATCCATAAAAATGGTTACCCAAAATTAGTTGTGTAAATTATTAATAACTTTGAAAATATTTGTTTTACCCCGAAAATCATTTTAAAAAAAAATCTTTGGTTGTGAAATTTTTGATTAAAAGAAAAAAAATCATTTTAGTTGTGAAATTTTTGATTAAACCTAAATGAGGTTGAACATGGCACGTAAGTCCACAGGGCAACCTCAAAATCTAAAGGGTTGAATATGACACTTGTCATTGGGCAACTCAAGAAATAAGATTGTTTTAATTAAGTGACCATCTTCTATTTTTATGTAAAATAAATATTTTTACCTCTTGGAAATAGAACAGAAATGAAATGTAGAAATGAAACGTTTTACTAGCTTATTCAGTAAACAGAGACACATAAACATCATAGTAAACAGAGACAAAGATGAAACATTTTACTAATTCATTTTTACCCAAAAACGAAACATATAGCACTCATCATACCAACTCATTCGGTTTCAATATCCATGGATTCTCCTTTCGTCATAAACAGAGACACAAAAATAAGAATGTCAAGAGAAACTTATGAATAATATCAACAAATAGAACAAGGATTACCAAATGAGAGCAGAATAACAATGATTTTGTTTTCTCCCAGTGGTAAGATTTCAAGATCAAAACCCTTACATTTCAATTTCACCGACTCTTTTAACTCTTCCTTCTTCTGAAAATTTGGAACCACTCAAATGAGAACAGAATAACAATGATTTTGTTTTCTCCCAGTGGTAAGATTTCAAGATCAAAACCCTTACATTTCAATTTCACTGACTCTTTTAACTCTTCCTTCTTCTGAAAATTTGGAACCACTCTAATGACAGAGAAGAGAAAAAAAACTCAAATCCCTAATCTCTTTTCTTCACAAAGAAAATATCATATAAAAATCTCTCTCTCCTTATGTCTCCGTCTCCTCTTTTCTGATTTTTATTTTCTTCCCCCTTTTTTGTCTTCGTTCTTTCCCCTTTTTATAGATGGAGAAGGGGGCTTCATGCTTCTTCTTACCCAGTGGCTTCAAGGTTGGTCTTCACGAAATCCAGAGCTTGGGTGGTTCTGAGCAGAAATCGCGTGTGTCCAGATGGGGGCGGCGCGAGAAGCCGAAAGGAGGTGATTTGATGTGAAAGTTGCGTGTTTGAAGAGAGAAGGAGATGGGGTTTTGTCTGATATGTAAGATGGGTTTTTTAGGGTTAGGAGTGGGGCTGCTAGGTTTAAATGAGGGAGGAGATGAGGAAGAAGAAGGACCAATGGGTAGAAGAGGTGCAGGGGCGATTGGAGAGCGGGAGGAGGAAAAGAGGTTTTGTCTGATATGTAAAATAGGGTTTTTTAGGGTTAGGAGAAGTAACTCAATCTCCTTTCTTCTTTTCTCTGATTGTCCTTTTCTCCTTCTTTTCTTCGTCCTTTCTTCATTATCTTCTTCTTCTTCTTTCTTTAATCTTTAGCCTCCAGCCTGAAAATAAAATTGTAGTGGATGGAACCTCCCTGTCCAACAGAAAGTTAGACATGCAAAATTAGATATGCACTGGACGGACCTCCTCGTCCAACAGAAGTTTAAACATGCAATGGACGGAACCTCCTCGTCCAACAGAAAATTAGATATGCAATGGACAGAACCTCCTCGTCCAACAGAAAATTAAATATGCAATGGAAGACCTACTCGTCCAACAGAAAGTTAAGCATGCAATGGAAGACCTACTCGTCCAACAGAAACTTAAACATGCAATGGAAGACCTACTCGTCCAACAGAAAGTTAAGCATGCAATGGAAGATCTACTCGTCCAACAGAAAGTTAAACATGCAATGGAAGACGTACTCGTCCAACAGAAACTTAAAAATGCAATGGAAGACCTACTCGTCCAACAAAAACTTAAAAATGCAATGGAAGACTTGCTCGTCCAATAGAAACTTATAAATGCAATGGAATGGATGGGACCTCCCCGTCCAATAGCAAATGCAATGCAATGGACGGGACCTCCCCGTCCAACAGCAAATGTAATGCAATGGACGGGACCTCCTCCTTTCTTCATTATTTTCTTTTTCTTCTTTCTCTCTGCACTATTATTATTATTTTTTAGTCTCCCTAAAATATAATAACATAATAATAAAATGAAGACGGACAAAAATGGGTGTTCACAAGCATGACTGGACATTGTTAGTTCATAGAGACATGAGAACAGAGGTAACTGATTGAAACTGCATAGTCCCATACCTACACAGCCTCAAGGAAGATTTAACCCTAACTCCGGAGCTAAGAGAACATTCGAAAGGGGTGATTAGAGCACATGTTTCAAAACTGCCAATATTAGGCATCTTGTGTGTTCAATAGTAACAGCCACATAGTGGTACTATAATTGATTGTGAAACACTCTCGATAACCTTGACCGACTAGCATCTAGTGGTTGATGTCAGTGTATTGCATGGAACGCCATGACCAAGAAGAATCACAAACTGGCCATTTGTGACCCTCCTACCCTGACCATCCCCAAGACCATTTAAGATCGTCATTAGCACGTCTTCATGTGCACATTCATGTTGGCTCAACATCCTAGGCACAAAGTCCCTACGGAACATAGTATCAACTATGTGTTTAGGCAATAATGCCGTTAATGGCGTGTGCATTCATATTTATCCACCGGATAAATTTCGGGGTTCCTTACGGAAACCAAGAGCCATTCTAGAGGCAAAGCAGATAGTTCCAACCTGTTGGGAATCACCCCTCGTTGGACTATCCATGTTTCAACGATTTAGTACATTATGAAGGTTGGTCATTCATCACCAACTCATTATGCCTCTTTAAGTCCATTCCCGAACGGGATTACTTTTCGAGCAAGTAACTTTAAAATACTCTTTGTCATTAAGTAATATTTGTAACACCCCCCTTGGGCATTACCTTGTGAACACGTGCGGAAATAAATTAAAAATAAATTTGCTAGTTACTTCTAGAAATTTATTTATTTTCAGTCATAAAAACTTGGGTATAAATTTTTTTTTCATTCTGTATACTTCGAAAAATAATGGGCAAATCACAATAGTAAAAACTTTGTTATACTCACCAACACACCTAGACTGGTTTTATTCATAATCAAAATCTTTTACAACGTACAGGTTTTTCCTGAAAATAATTCATTATTCACAACAGAATTGCAAACCATATAAAGGTTTTCAAACTACATACACAGACTTTCTCAAAAACATACAACCCAAAGAAAAATCCTAAGCAGGTCACTCTACAAGATATCTACTGGAAAGACCTCCACAATTCTCACCATTATCACTAACTTCTCCAAGGATCGGGATTAATATCCCCAAGTGAAGCTAGGAACTTCTCTGCACCATCTGTACTCATGTACCAAGGTACAATAGCAAAACCAGAAAACAGATATATGCAAGAGTGAGATACCAATATATGTATTTAAACACGATAACTACATGCGCGCCACACAAAAACAGCATATAGACATATATAGTTATAACAACATAAAATCTTCAGGAATAAACAAGTAGTTTATCATGGGGTCTCATACCCGACAGTCATCGTCATTTAAAAATAATGCACGACACTTCAATATTCACCATCTAAAATTTTGTACTTAATCTCCGGAGATCCCAACTTCGTGTAAATGAGCTGATCAAGCTCGATTGCCAAATAAGGCACACCATATTAACCATAGAACTGTCCAAAACTTGGCACTGTGAGCACCGTATATGGTTTTCATTGCCCAACAAGATACAATGATACACCGTCATGAATACCTTGTCCGTCAAGATATCCAGATTAACATCGTAGGCATGTCTGCCGAATAATGTATATAAAACATTTTATTTCTCGTCACTTTTCATTTTGTTTATTCTTTCCTTGTCGAAGCTCAAAGGCTTACGACCATTTATAGTTTTCAACATTTTAAAATTTTTCATAGTCAACACAGGACATGAAGTCCGAGTGCTCAATCATGAAGCCCTAGACTGATGCATCAGTCTTATGTTCATGGTGATAGAAAACAACATTCACCTTCAACCCCATTAATTAGACCATAAATAGGACATAAAGTCCATAACACCGTAACACGGATCAAAGATCTACGCGCTTTTATTACACATTACTAGTATCACGACGTCTCGGTTACTGAGTTCATGTTTCAACGTTTACACCATTTTCGTTCTGTGAAACACAAATCCAAAACTAAATCTCTGCAACTTATCCAAGTTGTTGGAAATAACACCGTTGAGTAAAACTCTTTTACAGAAAATCCTTTCCGTTTGAAATTTATTTATAAAACTGTCAAATCACCAAGAAATTCATTTTCCTCTGAAAATCTTTTTTCGAAACTTTAGTTCTTGAAAAATCATTTGAGACTAACTCTCTGTCCAAATAAATACTATGTTTTTTTTTAAACTGCTTTTCGTAAATATTTTTGGAATTAAGCGTCGTTTAGCATTTTAAAAACGTTTTAAGTCAAAATTTGAATTTTTCTCTTAAAGTAATTTTCTCAACATAATAATTATGTTATTTTTTAAAATTAACTTTTATAATAACTTTTTATTTTATTTTTGAATTTCTTTCGTAAAATTTAGCATCGCTAAAAATTTTACACGGTTACGTCCTCACTATTACTCGTTGATCACTCTTACACCGATAAATCATTAAAATATTAGTATTTTCATCTATTTCTCATTTTCAATAAATCAAATGTTTAAATAATATTATTTCCTATATTTCATCAATTAAATAATTTATATTCCTCATCAAGTTTTTTAAAGTTTTATCTCATTAATTAATTGAGCACTGACCACTGTCAGCTTTCTCAATCAACAATCAACATCTTTAAAATTGTCACGTCAACATTTAACATATAATATAGTTTATAACATGAATCAAAGTTATACCACATGTCTGCAGATAATTAATCAAAAACAAATAATTATAAGCAGATAAAACAACCACTTCAAATAGATTCAAACAAACACAACAAAGCTCAAATAAATTTTACAGTCTACTCACTGATAGCATATAGCTATCAGAAAATCCCTCAGGTAAATTCCCCTTACCTCTTGCAGATTTCAAGTCTCGTTCTAGAAGTGTTTTCCGATCAAGTTCCGGTTTTCTTCGCACCGCTCAGAATAATCAAACACAGATTTATGCTTCACAACAAACCAAGTCACAAATAAACAAAGGAATCAACAAATGAAACAAAACTCATCTAGTTCATGTGAAATAAGGTTCAGCCCTCACTAACTAATTAGGCTAGGGATGTTAAAATTTTACAAACTTTTGAGTTTATGATCCTTCAGTATGGTAAAGACATAATCAATGATCATTTGTCAAAGATTTGAATCAAAACTCATTTAACCAACAGGGTTAGGGTTTCGGCCCTCTTAAAAAATTAGACTAGGATTTGGTTTGGTTCTCTAATCACTTTGATTTAATAATCATAAAGATTAAATAGATGAAATCAAGTATCATTTAACAAAAAATGAAGCAAAACCCATTTACACAAAAAATCTACGGTTTCGGTCATTAATGGAGAAATAAGGAGGAAATTTCTTTTGGGTTCATACTTGTAGATGATCAATATAGGCATCATGGTGAGTTCATAGAAATTGGTTTCATGTCAAATGGATTTTTCTACAATTTTCTAAAGATTTTTGAAGTTCTAGATCTAAGAATTTCAACATGATGTTTCTTGGCAAAATGAATGAAATGATTGAAGAGGAAGGCAACATGATCATGATAGATGAGGGTTTACCTCTTGTAGATTGAAGAGAAATTATCAACTTTGCAAGCTTTCTTCAAGAACACCAATGGAGGTTTTGGTGTTTTTAGAGAGAAAATGAAGTGAATCATGAAAAATGACCGGGGGGGGACTGCACGAAAATGAGGAGTGAGGGGGTTTATTTGGTCCAAAATTTCACTTAAGGACAAAAGAGTAAAATCACTTGGGGACAAGTTTGGCATTTCATAAAAGATTAGGGACATTTAGGTCATTTCCTCTTAAAATGTCATCATGACAAATGAGTGGTCATGGTTATTAAGGAGATTTGGCTAATTTTTCACCACAAGAAGGAAGGAGTAGCAAACTTGATAATGACCTAGTCTTAACCATGGTTGTTATTTAACTAGGATAAGTTAGGTTAAGGGTATTTTGGTCTTTTTACACTTAAACTCATTATTATATGAATTAAATGCTAGGTGAGTCACCTCTATGACTCACCACCCTAGGTGGCAAGATGTCTCATCATCTGATGTCGGGTTTTGTCTCTGCACACCTGTTCTCGACTCCGTCGATTACCCGATTTAGGTTTTACGCCCGAATAAAGGATAATTGAAAATTTTCAAAATAACAAATATCTTTGGAAATAGGATATAAAATCTAACCATTTCGTTCTCGAGTCAAAATTAGGTTTTCTGATCAGTCAAATTTTACTGTAAGTGAAAACACAGATCGGATTAAGTATGAATTTTCAACCCAAAATCTAACCGTAACCTTATAAAAATAAGTATAATATGAATATGACTTTAGTTTTCCCAAAATCATTTTCTAAGTTTCGGATAAAAATATAAACATTTATATATTTATTACTGATATTAGAAAGTAGTGAAAATAGGGGTGTTACATTATGGATGTAAGGAAGAGTGAATCGTCTTTACTTTATGACAAACGGTCTTGCTCCACCATGAGACATAATCATTAAGTCTTTGTTTTCACTAAGCCATCATTGACTTAGGTTTTCCATTTAACTTGAAATACTAGTCTTGAAGACCAAAACCACTTTTATCCAAAATCAAAACCCTTTGATTAAAACCAAATCATTTTGGAAGTAAGATTGACTCATAGGTATATTGATACCAAATCTTTCTAAACAGTATTTCAAAACCCGTAAAATTATTGAAAAACGATTTTCCCCTTTTTACTTTATTTAGGGCCGAAACGCCTAAACTTTCTAAATAAGCTTCCTTTACTCAAAATCATTACCTACCTAGGTTCTAGTATTCGTTTTAAGGTATTAAAATACTAAGTTAAGATCTTGAATACATTTTACTCAAAAGTCCTAAAACTTGATCGAAAGCCTCTAAGTTTGAAAACTAGGTAATTCTTTTCCATTGATCCTTTGACCTTAAAGGTTAATGACTCATTTTAGAATCTTAGAACACTTAGTCAGGTGTCAAAAATAGTTTCTAACTCCTAAAATATTGTTGGTCGAATTATTTACTTTTGGTCCATTTTACCATTTCGAACTCTTTAAAAACTCAATTGCATTGCCTCTGGAAACATGGTTTATTCCTTTATGACCTAAACAATTATCACAGTCTCCTAAGGTTGAGATGGTTGACAATTTGTTCGGGAAAGTATCTGAAAAGGATGATGAAGGCATAATCAGGGAACTTCTAATTGATTTCTACACAAGTTCTGGGAAAAGGAAGCCAGACAATATAATCATATTTAGGGATCGTGCAAGTGAATCACAATTTAATCAAGAACTTGATCAAATCATTCAGGCCTGTAAATTTCTTTATGAGAACTGGGACCCTAAGTTCTTGGTCATTGTTGCTTAGAAGGACCTAAACAATTATCAAAGTCATTTTTGAAATCAATTGAACACTTTAGGATGGTTTTAAACACTATAAAAACGGTTTTGCAAAACAACACTTCCTTCTTGTTTTCATTGATCCTTAAAATACTTATTCTCTTTAATTTCTAAGGCATCATTTGGGTAATTCAAAATATAACATACGATCAAAATATTTCTCAAGTCCTTTCTAAAACCTTAACCTAAAACCAAAGTTCCAAAATAATTGTTCAAAAGTTATCCTTTTTCCTTTATGGATTTAACATTCATTTTCTCACTTAAGGATATTAAAGTCGTTTAAGTTTCAAGGATTGGAGTTAAACTCCCATTTCCATTCATATTTGGCCAAAAGCCAATAACAATCAAAGTGAAGGTTACACTTCACCGAACAATCTCACAATTATTCATACGCATCAGCTTATCATGTTACATCAAATAATCACAATAATCCATTCATTTGCAATAACCAAGTGTTAAAATCCTCACTTTGATCCAATGATCAAAGTGATGGTTTTCAACATGCATAAGTTAATTTTCTAACTAATAAATCACACCAATAAAAATCAATCAGACTACAATTAACCACTACAATTATGTTCTCATAAGTGACTAATTAAACAAAGTGGATAATCCTTAATATAGGACGACAACAAGACAATTAAGCCATCTTCACGCCCACCAATATGGTGTGATATGGTTCACTCCCCCTTACCTCTTGTAGACAAGAGAGGATCATTTCCTTGGTTTTTCAACTGTCAGCTTCCTTCTGAGCAAACATGTACAAGGCTAAACCCCAACTCGACGTTCCAGTTTCCTCTGACACCTTGCAACATGTGCAGACAGCTCCTGTCAGCTCTCGAAAAATGTAAAACCTGCTTCCCCAAGCAAGCGCAACCACGACAACATCCCAGAGAGGGAGTTAAAGCATTTTCAACAATCAGACAATTCAGACAAATCACATAATCAATCACTCATAATCAAAATAATTTAATTTGTCAATATACTTAATTTCACAAACAGGGTCACTTTCTCCAAAAATCAGATTTGGGCAAATTAGTGTTCACCAAAAATTGGGGAAAATGAGATTTTATCATAGGAACATGAAATTAATCTTAGAAATCATTAATTAACAGTCTCAATTGCATAAAGACGTAATTAATTTCATAATTACAAAACTAATTTCATGAGAAATAGATTTGGGGCTTTAGGGCTCATAATGAAATTTGGGGAAAAATCAAATTACCCAAAGAATGATGAAATTAGTTTAGGATAACACTAATTCACTACCCTAATTGACCAAACCAAGGTTCGATTACAAAATCCAAAACAAAAATCAAAAGCTAGGGATAGGGTTTGAAAATCAATTTGGGGTTTTTCTGAATCTGAGACATATAAAGTGTTTTCACTCACCCTAGGAAGAAGAGGAAGAGGTGGTAGCTACTGGGATCTCCGGCGCGGCGGTTGTGGCGGCGACTCCGGCGAGGACAACAACCAAACGGAAGCCAAACGGACCACACATGCGTGGCGGCGATCTCGGTACGCAGTCGGCGAGCTCGATACGCAGTAGGCTCCTCCCTACCATTATGGCTGGACGACGACCGGCGACGAGTTTCAGGCGGCGCTCGTAATCGGGCGACAACGCGCAGCGGTACTAGAACCTCCGATCGTCGTTTCCCTCACTCCAGGCTTTGAGCAGCGGTGATGTGGCGATGGAAGGGTGATCTGACGTTGCTTAGGTGGCGGCTGGTCGACGCTGTGAGCTAGGGAGGAGGAGGATGAGGAGGAGGAGGAGAAAGATGAAGTGAGGAGGAAGAAGAAGAGAGGGAAAAAAAAGGAGACGACGTGTGAGGGAGGGGGTCTAGTACGGGAGAAAGAAATATAAGGATGAAGATTTTATTTTTCTTTTCTTTTTGTTAGTATTAGGAAAAATGTGTGGTTGAAATTGATTTTATAAAAATTGGAAATATTACTAACAATTAGATCTAAAAATAATGAATGATAAATATATACTTTCAAAACTCAAATTAGAAAAAAGATTGATGGTTGAATTTATTAATCAAGAAAATTACTGATCCGAAATTAATCTCCAATTAATGCTAAACCAATTTATTTTTAGATCTAAAATTATATAGAGTAAAATATGAAAATAAATTTCTTTCAATCATATTATTTAAAATATTTTTCTAAACAAATAATTTTGGTGACAATAACGTAATATTATTGTCCTGCAAGCATGTATGCACTACAGTAACGCAGTGCTAAGCACCCAATTAAATAATTTTAAATGAGTAAATAAAATTACTCAAACTAAATAACATAAAAATAAACAAAAATAAACATCCAGATAATTAATTATTTCAATAAAATAATTAAACGTATATGTGAAAATCTGAGATGTTACAATACTACCCCACTAAAAAGAATTTCGTCCCCGAAATTCTCTTATCTAAAGGAAACAAACGCGGATACCGTGCTTCTATCTCGGGTTTCAGATGCGCCACATTCTCATCGTTCAAAACATTACGTGATGTACCTCATAAATTAAGCTTTCTATCGGACTTAAATTGTATTAGTGAAACGACATGAGAAGACTCTCAAGGCAAATCCTCTTTAAATTTCTGAAACTCGGAGTACATTAAGATAATTCGAATGTCAAACAGAGTAAGATATATAGATATCAGACAAATTCTGACCTCTAAACGATGCGAAGCTCCGACTCTATATCCGGTGGTGATTCTAACACTCCAATGATAAAATAAAAACTTAAACTTGAACAAGAAATTTTCGGAGAGAGAGGAATAAGTCCCTCAGTTCCACTCTCACGAGAGAGAATAAAGTAAGATGAAGAGAAGACAAAGGGTATCCAATATGCAGAAAGGGTCTTTAATAGGTTCCTGTATGTAAGAATGCGTTGTACAACCACATATTTACAAACGTGACTCTAATAAAGTTCATCTTTCCATGAGAACTTCTTTCAAAAGACAAATTTCAAAAAAAAAAAATTCTTTCTTCCCAAGAGTCTAGAATGCAAGTCAAAAATACTCTTGGTCTTTGAAAAGGCAACAATAAGTTTTTGCAAGTTCCCTCACTCGAGGGAACTCGGATACACTTGGCACCAAAGATGAAATGAATTTCCAGAGTTTTCATCCTCAAGGAAAATTTCTATCTTTTGCCTGTAAAGGCTAACAAGATGTGATCTAAAAAGATCACTCCATTTCTCCGTTGTATTCCTTTGCGGAAAAAGGCAAATGATCAAGTTCACAAAATTAGTACTCCACAACAACGGAGAATTCAAACAGATTTAACTAACAAGGGTTAGTTAACCAACGATTGTAAAAAGTTATTACATTTGTGATGAAGGAAGAATACAAATCTTGATTAGTTTGCTGAACCATAACCAATAGGAGGTGAAATGTAGAAATCAAATCAACTCGAATCAAGATGGCAACAAAGAAATAAATAATGAAAGATAAGTGATCATAATATCTCAAACATTCACAGGGAATCGATAATTACTCGCGTGTGAACCAAACAGTATAGTCGAAAGCTTACTCTCTATGGTACATTTTCCCACGGGGTGTTCAAACTTGTTGTATGCCCCGATTCTCCATATCGAGAATAGGCAAGACCTCTGTGGATGCAGTGACTTCTTTTGTGGTTACTCCCACAGTTCATACAACATAATGTTATAGCCACTAGTTGGCTAACTTTACCAATCCTTCCAGAAAGTCGTTCCTTGCAACTTTCGCAATGTGATTCGACTTCCCACATTGGAAATAATGAGTCTCCAAATCGTTGCAGTTCCTAGTTGCATATATTTTGCCACATCTCATGCAGCTTTGAAAAAGGTACGATGCCTTCACTAGTTTCCTTGCCACTCCTTTTTTGAGCTCACTATCGGGGCGATTATTCCCTCAGCGACTTTATAAGCGATAGCTAATGGAACTCAAAACAACTAACATACTCTAACAAACATCTCGTCTTGGCGTAGTCGCAGAACTTCATTCTCCGATAAGCCTCAAAATTTATAAGAAAAGAACTTCTTGGAAGATTATCCTGAAAACTTCCTTAGCAACGGTTCTGTTCTCCGCTTCAACTAACAGACAGTCAATCCTTACCATGGTTAAGGATGACAAACTTAAAGCAAACCGGGCATCAAAATTCCGTCCATTATCATTTCTCCTTAGAACAATAATGAAAAGAATACCAAACATCGTTGTCTCCCTTCGAAACACGTCACGAAAACAGAAACACAAACAAGGATAGACCAAGGTTGTCATCCTTCTAAACATTGGTTATCCAAAAAACCAAGAACACAATACAGCACAAAAAAACAACCAGAGAAAACACAACACAAACGACGACAGACCTATACCCCAAGCCCAAAAGACTCGGCCAGCTCTGATACCACCTAATGTAACACCCTTCTAGAGCGCTACATTGTCCGTGAAGGTTAATTAATTTCCCTGTAATATAATGGGGCAATTTTTTTCTTTTTCACAGGACATCAATATAAATACTTGAAATCAAGTAAATGTACAATAAAATATTTTATGATCATAATTAAGGTTATAAGTTTGAAAATCATTTACATAAAAACCCAACCCGACTCATAAACAAGAAACGTAAAGATATACAAACCCAACATAAAGCTATGGAGACGCAGGTCCTAAAATATAAGATACCTGGAGTCGCAACTCCATAAACAATAACACCACCTCCCAGACATCCTAAGCTGGCCAAATTAAAATATAAAAGACCATCAACTCTTGTACATCGTGAGAAGGACGAACCCAATTGACGAGATCTAGTGGAAACTCTATGTGAGGTCACTATCGACGTCATCACAAACGACACTACTAGAGCCACTACAAAAATAGCTCTCAGACTAAGCCCTTTCCCTTTCCAAGGAGAAAGTCATAGCCTATAGACCAACGACAATCATGCCTATCTCAAGAAAAGAAAGGTCAGGCATGCCAGAAAACACAAAGACAATCATCTTGGACCATCTGAAAGTTGGAAGACGTCCCCTAGAAAAATCCAACATATCATCCGCATGCTCGAACCTCAACCCCTAAGATGAATCGATCGAGCAACATCTTGACCTCTCAGTCTTCTCAGAAGAACACAAAAGGCAAATATCCAGTCGACATAGGCAATATAAAATAAGGAGGTGAGATTCCCAAACATCACAACATATGGCAGATATGAAAATAGCACGACACAGGATATCATACATTCATATCCATGTAAACGTATATCTCAGTCAAACAATCCAGTATATACAAGTAACAGATAACATGTGCACGTATAGCCAACAATACACAATATCAATGTATCCATAATCTCATCAAGCATGACTGGACACTATTAATTCATAGAGACACGAGAACAGAGGTAACTGATTGAAACAGCATAGTCCCATACCTACACAGCCTCAATGAAGATTTGACCTTAACTCCAAATCTAAGAGAACATTTAGAAGGAGTGATTAGTGTAACACCCCATTTTCTGGATTACCACGAACTCCGAAGAGGTTTGATGCGATTTGGGTTATCATTGATTGAATTCACATACAATAACTGTTTCCACAGTAGTATCGGGATGGCACCGTATGAGGCTTTGTATGGGAGAAAGTATACGACTCCGTTGTGTTGGTATGAGACTGGTGAGAGCCAAGTGTTGGGTCTTGATATGGTACAACAAACAATGGAGCAAGTCAATAAGATAATAGAGAAAATGAAGGAAGTGCAGGATAGGCAACTGAGCTACAATAACAAGAGGAGGAGACCCTTATAGTTCCAAGAAGGTGATCACGTGTTTTTAAGAGTCACTCCGAAGACCGAAATTGGCAGAGCTATAAAGTCTAGAAAGCTCACTCCCCGATTCATTGGACCATTTCAGATTCTTCGACGAATTGGTCCAGTAGCTTACCATATAGCCTTACCGCCTAACCTTTCTATCCTACATGATGTCTTCTGTAACAGCCTGATTTTCATTATACTGTTTAATCAATTAAAATATAAGTAATTATATTTTAATATGAAAGCAGAAAATATTTTGTTTTAATAAAATAAAATCATATTCCTAATCCACCTTATCATATGAAGTCACGGTAAAATTTTCGGTTGAAAATTTAAACGAAAGTCGGTCTGTGTTTTCACTGCCAGTATAAGTTTACTGAGCAGAAAACCTAATTTTGAACTGTGAACTAGACGGTTAGTGTTTTTATCATGTTTCCTTCAACTTTGGTTATTTTAAAAATTTTTGTTCAAAAATAAAATAAAATAAAATATTTTATTCGAGTGAACACGTCAGGAATATACGATCGGAACTGTAACCGGGTACGAAATGGAGCAGACTAGGGGACACAAAAGAGACGAGGTGACTTGTTAGGGAAAGGAGGCATGGTTGTAGAAGCTTTATGTCACATCCATAAAAGTACCATTATTACTTTTTTTTTCAAAATTTACTATTTTATAATCAACTAAGCCATTCCTTTCAACTTTTGCCAACCAAACATGACATAACTCAAAACTTCGCCTCCAAGCACTCATTTCTCTCCCTCAAAACCGTGGTCCTCTCTCTCCCTATATATCACACTTTCATTTTCTTCAACTCACTTTTTCTTCTTCAAAAACATTATTTCTTCATCTTCTTCATTTCTCTTCAAACTTCATACTCATAAAGCTTGCATTTTTATTCATCTTTTCAACTCAAGTTCTTCACAAAAGTTGATCCTTGTATCAAGGGTAATACTCTTATGTCAATATTTTTGCAAGTTTCTTCTTTTACCTTATGGTTTACTCTACTTTTTCTTTAAGTGTTTTTAATGGGTTTTCAACTTCTAAAATCTCTAGAAAATTGTAGAAAAATCCTTTTGAGTTGAAACCACTTTATATAGTCTTGTATTAAATTATATTTTCACATAGTAAGAGTTTGTATAAAACAAAAATTTCTACCTCTTATTTCCAAGGATGGCCGAAACCCATACATGGTGACCTAGGAAGTTTTGTTTCAACTTTTTGAAAGATGATAATGTATTTGAGCTTCTAGATCCCTCTTGATCTTAAATCTAAAGTCTTGAAAGGTTTGAAAATCTCTAACTTATTTATCCAAGGATGGCCGACCTAGGATGCTTGATTTCAACTTTCTAACTATGATCATGGATTTAGACCTCTTAATACTTTGTGATGCCAAACCTAAGAGTTTTCATCAAACAAAAGACTTTTCCTCATTCTCCTAGGCTAGGCCGAAACTCAATGTTTTGGAGCTAGGATGTTTGAGTTTTCATTTTCCAAAATGATCATGGACTTGAAGATCCTTAACACATTAGGATGCTAAGTCTAAAAGATTGGAAAGTTTAGAGATTTCTAACCTAGTTATCTTATGATGGCCGAACCTATGAGGTTTATGGACCTAGGATATTTTGTTTTCTTTTATGTTCAATATGATCATGGATTTGAGCTCCTAAATACATTGGGATGCAGAATCTAAGAGATTGGAAGGTTTAAAGTTTTCTAACCTATTTTACTATACAAGGCCGAAACCTAACCTAAGAGTTTGGATGATTTTATTCAATATTTTCAAGTTATAACAAATTATCTAAGTCACCTAGAACCTAAGAGTTAAGTATCTAAAATCTTAGAGTGTGAAATGAAACCTAACTCTCATTAGATTTAAATGGCCGAACCTACCTAATGAGAACATAGATGAGTTTATTTGATTTAGTTGTTTTTATGTTGTTTGGTTGAAGGTGGTGTTAACACCTCATGGTCGGATAACGAGGAGCTGGGAATTCGAGCTTTCGGTGATAACTCAGGTGGGGGAAAGAATCAACCTATCGTCGGAATCGATAAGTAGTAGATTATGTAGTAATTATGTAGGGCGACCTAAACCTTACTAGAAGTCGAATAATCGACAAGACCAGAATCGCTTTAAATTACTTTTATAAAACATCCATGGTGATTCGGGGATAGTAGGTTGATCGATATTAGGTCAATGTTTATATTGTTGATGGTTAATTTGAGTTTTATTACCTTTATTGAACTGATTTAGTGCTATGTTGATGTTTTGAAATATCTTTGATTGACTTGATGTTATGCATGATCTGTGTGGTATTTACTTTATGCTTAGTGGATTAAGCGAAGATATATATGTGGTCTAAGAGATGAGTTGCTTTGGGCGTGAGGATCATGATGATTTTTAGAGGTGCCTAACCTACATGAAATATGTTAAAGAGGTGTTGTGACATAGAGCATGTGTTGAGGTCTTGATGAGAGGTTAAGGCACTAGGTTATGACCATAGGAGTCTGCGAGGTTCATAAGTTGTGTTGTTTATATAACCGTATGTGGGACACATACAAGACCCGAAGTCCTTGTGGGACCATCCAAAGGATAAACTTAACTTGTGCAGCTACGAGTGTCATTGCTTTGCATGAGCACCTCTGGGAGTGGACGAGGTGTGCTCCGGGATCATCATGCAGCTGTAGTGTCACGCTTTGCGTGAGCGTTCTTACCACGGTGAAGGTGTGCACCGGGATAATCGTGCAACTATAGTGTCATTGCTTTGCATGAGCACCCACGGTCCGGGGTGTGCACCAGGTTTAATGTGCAGCTATAGTGTCATTGCTTTGCATGAGCATTCTCACCATGACCAAGGTCTCACCATGACCAAGGATGTGCACCGGGAATGGGACGTGTCGCTTGGACGACTGACCGATAACCATAACTATGATAGGGAAACCATAGCCATTTTCAGTATCAAGTTTTAGTTGCAGGAGTGAGGGTAGGATGGATATAAGAATTTTATGGAAGATGGATGACTTGACTGATGTTGTGTCTGTGATAATTACTGTATAGTTTACTATGACTCTTTTCCGCTTTTGATGATAGAACTATTTCTTATCCCCTGTATATTTCTGTATGTTGTATTTTATCTCCTTGTGGAACCATACGAGAAGACCCTGTGGATGAACGTAACCAGGAGGAGTTGGATGGAACTCCCTACGAACCAGATGCTGGAGGATGAGCTGTGACCCATGGTGATTAGGGTCTAGTTAGTTATGGCCAGTGCGTCTGTGTCGTGAAGCTTTATCTTTCCGCTTATGTTTTGTATAACTATACACCGGTTTGGGATCCTATTGATGGGATACCCTGAAACAGTGTTTTAATAACTCTGATGCTTTAAGTATGTTTAATATATTTATGTTTTCATATTCTGTTCTATATGAATCTATTTGCTTAAGAAATCAAGTTTCAATTTTTATGTAATTTTCACGTTAAGCGTGCGATTAAGTAATTAAATAATGAGGTTTTAAACTAAATGACATAAAGGGACACAACGGGGTGTCTCATCTTCCATGTGTCCCAGTTGAGAAAATACTACCCAGCCAGATCCTTCTCATGTGATTGAGCCTGAATCCATACAACTCCGAGAGAATCTAGAATATGATGCTTTACAGTCTAAGATTGCAGATAGAAGGATTAAAGAACTCCGTGGTAAACAGATTCCCCTGGTTAAGGTCATCTGGGATAGTGTTACCGGAGATGCTACTTGGGAGTGTGAGGCAGACATGCAGCAGCATTATCCACATCTTTTCTGAGGTACGTAAATTCCGAGGATGAAATTTATTTTAAGAGGGGTATGAAGTTGACACAGGCAAACACAAGAAGGGGGGTTGAATTGTGTTTGTTAATAATTTTCAAAAACAACCTTTAAAACAAATTTTGCACAAAAGGAGATTAGAAACAGAAACAAGCACAATGAAAAAAGACCCTTTTTAAAAGACTAACAAAACTAATATCAAAACCCCTCGGTTAGTAAGAAACAAATAAAGCTATACGAGTTAAGAGACAAATGAATCACACAAGATGTTTTTATCCTGGTTCACTCTTTTCCAACCAAGAGCTACGTCCAGTCCCTTCTACTTGAAGGATTTTCTCCACTATTTCCCGAATAGATTACAACCAAGTATTCAACACCTCTCCAGGCTACAAGTATTTCTTTCTTACCAAGCCTCTTCAGTCTCTATCTCTAACAAAAAGATGCAATGTTTGATCTTCTTAACTCACTATGTGTGAGGATATGACAGTTAAGACCAGATGAATATTTTCACAATATTCAGACTAAGAAATACTGACACTTACTCTCTAAATAAGTATGAGTATGAGTGATTGTAGTTTTACAAAAGTTGAGCTCGTAAGGTTGTGCAGTAAAGAGTCATCTTCTTCAGTATCTCAGGTCTTCTATTTATAGTGACCTTCTTCTTCCCTTGCATTTCTTCAATGATTACTTCGAATAATCCCATATAGAGATAAAATTTAATGCATAATATCCATTGTGACTGATAGCTTGATTGTGACAATGCTGAATAGTACTCTTGGTTATCGAGGTAGCATAAAATAGGAGGCTTACTGCTCTGAGTATTGCAGCTTGAGAACTTGTTGTTCCTCCTTTGTGAACAATCCAGCTTTTTCAGTCATAAAGTTGTCATCGTACAAAACGTTGTGCAGTATCTTATTGTACGATTCTGCAATTTGTATTTCTTGATGGTACCATGTTTCTTTTACAAAAAGGTAAAATATTAAAGCAGATAGGACAATAGTGAATAACAAATATTCAACTGAAATAAATATCAATCATTTGAAATAAATTCAAGAGATTCAGATTTGTATTTAATTATTCGAAGATGGAGCTTGTCTACTTTAAGAAACTTTGTCTACTTAGTTATATGAGAAACTAATTCTGTTCAATATTTTATTTTGCTCGTCTGATGACGTGGCATATCCTCTTGTCTATCAAGTCTTTGGACTTGCTACTTCTCAAAGATCTCCATCTAGTGACTTGGCAGTTAGAGCTCATCTATTAGATTACTTTATTTTTCAGTTCATTTACTTCTACTAATTACTTTCGTCTGCTTACGTGGCAAGATGGACACTCTTATTATCAAGTCTTTGTACTTGCTGTATTTAAAACGTTATTTTGGTATTCATCTAGCAAGCACTTAGAGCATCGTCTACCTCAGTAAACTAGTCTACTTAAATAAATAAGTAACTTTACCAAAATATTTGAGCAGCCCGTCTACAAGGGTGGACGCGTATTTTTCAATGAAAACTTATCCCATGTTTCTTTTACTTATATGTAAATATTCCTGTATAACTGAAAGCACATGTTAAATCTCAACTAACATTTTGCCAAGAAAATTTAATCCTTTTGTTATCATCAAAACTTAAAGATTATTAAATCCAAAACCACTTTGGTTCCAACAATCTCCCCCTTTTTGATGATGATAAAACTAATTAAATTTGAAAAGCAAAGTCTAAGAGAGCTTGCAGGGCTCCCTCTAAGACAAAGCATTCCAAAAAAAAAACTAAGTAGAAAAAGCATATGAAAAACAACTGCATATAAGCTAACAGATAGGTGCAACACCTCATCAAACTTAGAGTATATATAAGGGAATAAATAAGCATAATTAGCAGACATCAAAGCAAATAAGCAAACATAACTATCAGATCCAACATAAGTATCAGAGCATTTAGCAAGTAGAAAAGAATATGCATATGTAGACAACTATGAGCTTTTCAAAACTGACTTTTTATATATATATATATAAACAAATCTCTTTTCTTTCCTTTCTCCCCCTTTATGTCATCAGCCAAAAAGGTAAAAGGAGAGAACCATCATTGTCAGTATAGGAGGAAAAAAAAAGGTTAAGCAGGAGGAGGTGGAAGGTTCTGAGTCTGACTTTTCTTGAAGTCCATGAGGAATTCCAGCATTTTATTCACAACCTCTAAGGTTGGAGCCATTGAAGTTTGAACTTGCTGTTGGACATCCTCCTTTATTTTCTCAGTCATCTTCTCAATCTTCTCATCAACTATCTTACCAATTCTGTCATCAACTATTTTTCCAAGAACCTCTTCAAGATTAGGTGGCAGAGCCTGTTGCCTTGAGCTTTCAGTAGACTCATGAAATGTGCTTAATGTTCTTGAATGATCTGAAGGGTGCATCACAACTAGAGCTAATGGTTGAGAATATTGTTTTTCTGATGAGCTCTGATTGTGAATGGATTCAACTGTTTCTTATAAGCCGACAGTAGTGGCAATTTAACCATGTTCTTCAACAACGGGGTTCATCTGCAATAGGCTCTGAAGTAGGTGGAGAGATCACTGAGACTTCTTTTGCCCATCTAATGGGGTAGATGAATTCTACATTTTTACTATTAATAGGAAGTCCCCAAAGGTCCTTATAGATCATATATCTAAAATTTGAAAGACCACACTTCCCTCTGACCTTAGGAATTTCCTTCTTCACTTCATCAGTCAGTCCAGAGGAAGATGTCACTCTTGTACAGTGAATAATATGAGATTTCCAGAAATCAGCAGCTCGATGTTCATTGATCAACTCAATGGATTCAGTATGCAGAAAGAAATCCAGCGTTGAGTAGTCAAAAGTTTCTTTGTTCAGATCAAGTATTGCTGATTCAGCTTCAGGCATGACTCCTTTGAATCTTTTGTTTTTATTGTCTTTGTCCTTATTCAGATCTACCATTGACAGTCTTGGACAGATCCTGTAAGGCATGATTCCAACTCTGGTTGCTTCATTATGTCTCAGCCAGGATGGAAGGACAAAATACGCGGCTCTATCAACTCTGAAATGGCTGAATTCCTACTTCAGCATTTCATAGATGAGCTGATCCAGGAAGAAATCAGAGGCCCTCCCATAGAATCTGGGATGCTCAAAAGACACCCATTTTGTTTCCCTTGGCATGATCATGGGAACATTCTTTGAGGACCTCGCTCTTCGCTCAGGGATGGTAGGAATATCTTTTCTATTGGGGTCAGTCTCCCAAATAGGTATGATATGTCTCTCAACTCCATCAGTGAGGGGTATGAAAGGAGGTGAGTGACTAACAGTTTTAAGTTGTTGTGCATTTGTGAAGGCACATTTTTGATTAATTTACAGTCAGGATGAGGTAGGTAAAGGGGTTCAACACGTGGGCTGACTTCTTCCTCATACTCAGGTAGAGGATACCATCTGTTGGGAATGTGTTCGGGTTCAGGTTGGTGAGAGTGAAACAGAACTTTCCATTCTCTTTTTACCTTGGCCCAATCCTTAGATTTTCCATTATAAAGAAAAGAAGTTGGGGTGAAGGGAAATAAGGTTCTCAAGGGTTTTGGGAAAGGAGCCCCAGGGGAAATCCATCATCTGGTTGATTGAACCAGGGATCATCGGTAGGGATAATAGGTTGAAATTGTGGAGTGGCTATTTGTGTTGGTTGGGGTGAAAGTGGTGTGGGGATGTAAACATCATCTGGAGTGAAGACAACAATGTTTTTATCTATAGGCATATCATCAATTCTAGTTTCTAAACTAGACACTAAGGCATATATTGCTATTTGAACAGGATCACAAGTAGAGATAGTTACCTTAGAAGTCTTAGTTGTTCTGGATTTTCTTGCTGGTTGCGTTCTAGATTTTGTTGGAACAGGCACAACGACCTCAGCAGCAGCAACATAAGTCTTCTGCTTCTTCAGGATTGTACTGATAGGAATACTGTCCTCATCGGCTTCCTCATCTTCATTATGAGAGAAGATAACTCTTCTTTGCAACAAGAGCATCAGAAGGTTCCCTGATAACAATGCCACCTGCTGGTCTCTTGGAGGCAGGCTTCCATGTTGCAGTGGTCTTTTGCCTAGTTACTCCTTTTACTCCTAGGACTTCAGCATTGTTTTGTTCCACCATTTCTTCTTTAGTTTTCATCAACTCCTCAGTCATGGCCATTGCAACAGCAACATAGGTACTGAGGTTCACATTAGCTATATTCATATTACCAAAGTCTGCAGCCGACATTGGTTTTTCAGTTAGGATCCGAGCTTGCTCCTCAGGAGTCCTTGCAGTACGAATCTCATGAATTCCTTGAGCCTTGAAAATCTTGGAAAGAAGATGGCAATAGGGAAATGCCGAGAGTCTTTTCTTGTTCATCACAGCATCTCTAAATCTTCCGTACAGTATTCTTGGAAGATTGATCTTCGTTTCGGTGAGAAGATGGCAGAGGCAGAATTTCTGCAGGGAGGAGAGGTTGTCTTTGGATCCAACCTTATGAAGAACCACCTTATTAAGGAGCTGATGAAGGATGTGAACAATGTCCTTCATTTCAACAACTTTCCAGGTGTGAGTTCTGACTGTATCTTCTTTCATGAGACATACTTCAATAGTCTCAGAGCCACCCAAATCCTCTTCCCATGACTTAGTAAAAATCAAGCCCTCCCGAGCACAGAAAATAGCATCAGCAATAGTCTTTTCTGAGACTACAATCTTCTTTCTCAACACTATAGAGAAAAAGTCAGTATCAGTCACTTGAACATTTCTCCAGAAATCCCTAATCAGGTTGGGAAAGACAGAGACCTTCTCTGTGAAGAGTCATCCCCACCCGGCTGCATTAACATACTTGCTTATGTCTAGGTTGTAGTCTTGCAGCACTCCAAGGTTGAAATGATGCTCTATTTCCAAGTTGAACTTGTCCACATTAAAGGTTGAAGAAGAAGCCATTTTAGGTGATCATAGAGCTTAGGTTCGAAAGCAGAGAGAGAGAGATATAGCTCGAGAGGTTAGAGAAGTGTAAAGTTTTTCTCAAAGGGAAAATATTACTTATAAAGAAATTTTGAATCTCAAAGGTTAAAATTTTTTTTTTGACATGACATGTCATTATGATAAAACGGTGTAGGTAACTTGGAACTATAAAAAGGTCTTGATAGGATTGATGGAAGTAGTGACTCAGCAAAGAGAATAAAGGATAAATTTGTCTTGAGATAAAATAAATGCATTTATTAACACACAAAAAATATGCTTAAACACAGACAGATGTGAACTCGTCTGAAATTATACAATGGATGCGGTAACTAGTATCAGTGGACGCATCATATGACGTGCAATACAATATGCAATAGACACACAACTTTTAATAGGTATTAGACGAGCATATGTAATGAATGCAAAACAAATTTATCTCAAGGTTGGACGCCTAAATTAATCCACACATATCATATTAAGATGCTTCCTAATAAAGATAAATATGTCCTCTGCAAGAGGTTTAGTAAAGATATCTGCCCATTGATGGTTAATATCAACAAATTGTATATCAAATACACCTTTTTGCACATAATCCCTAATAAAATGATGTTTAATCTCTATATGCTTAGCTCCAGAATGAAAAATTGGATTCTTGGATAGATTTATTGCAGCAGTATTATCACACATAAGCGGAATACTACTTACAAATACATTGTAGTCCTCCAATTGATGTTTGATCTAGAGAAGTTGTGAGCAATAACTTGCAGCTGATATATACTCAGCTTCAGCAGTTGATAAGGCAATGGTACTTTGTCGTTTGCTTGACCATGAGACAAGATTAGCTCCAATGAAGTGACATCCTCCACCAGTGCTTTTTCTTTCAATTCTATCTCCAGCATAGTCAGCATCACAGAAACCAACTAATCTGTAATCTTCATTTTTCTTAAAGCACAAACCAAGATTAGTAGTACCTTTTAAATATCTAAAAATTCTCTTAAGCTGGCGATAAGTGAGATTCTCTAGGATCAGATTGAAATCGAGCACATAAACATACACTGAACATAATATTAGGCCTAGACGCAGTAAGATATAAGAGAGATCCTATCATACCTCTGTATACCTTTTGGTCTACCTTTTTCTCTTTATCATTTTTGTTTAGTATGGAAGTGGGGTTCATAGGAGTGTTCATTGGTTTACAATCATCCATCTTAAACTTCTTCAGAAGCTCTTTTGTACACTTGGTTTGGTGGATGAGCACCTCATCCATGGTCTGTTTTACTTGAAGTCCAAGGAAGAATTTGAGTTCTCCCATCATGCTCATTTCAAACTCTTTCTGCATTAACTTAGAGAATTCTTTGCATAGAGACTCATTAGTACCACCAAAAATAATATCATCAACATATATTTGTACAACTATGAAATTAGACTTAATGGATTTTCTAAATAAGGTTGTGTCAACCTTTCCTCTATTGAATCCATTTTCCATAAGAAAAAAACTTAGTTTGTCATACCAAGCTCTAGGAGCTTGTTTGAGACCGTACAAAGCTTTCTTAAGCTCATATACATGTTCAGGATGGGTTTCACACTCAAAACCCGGAGGTTCCATAACATAGACTTCTTCATTAATAAAGCCATTTAGAAAATCACTTTTAACATCCATCTGAAAAAGCATAATACGATGATGTGCAGCTAATGAAAGTAGAATTCTAATAGCTTCTAATCTAGAAACAAGTGCAAAAGTTTCAGTATGATCTATACCTTCTTCTTGAGCGAAACCTTGAGCAACAAGTCTTGCTTTGTTTCTTATTACCTTACCATTTTCATCAAGTTTGTTCCTTGAGCTATCAAGGATATGTATGAGGGGGCCACGACTAGTGTGAGAACGCAAGGTGGAGCCACAAAAGATTTCCCAATAACCATAGGTCTGCACCAGGGGTCAGCTTTAAGCCCCTATCTTTTTACCTTGGTCTTGGATGTACTTACGGAGTACATTCGAGAGCCAGCACCACGATGCATGCTTTTCGCAGACGATGTAGTCCTAGTTGGAGAGTCGAGAGATGATATAAATGGAAGGTTGGAGACTTGGAGACAAGCTTTAGAAGCACATGGCTTTCGCTTGAGTAGAAGCAAGACGGAGTATATAGAATGTAAGTTTAGCAAAAAGTGAAACACCTCTAGCTTAGAGGTGAAAGTTGGAGACCACAACATACCACAAGTCACACGGTTTAAATATCTTGGGTCTATTATACAAAATGACGGAGAAATTGAGGGAGATGTAAACATCGAATTCAATCAGGGTGGTCAAAATGGAGGAAGGCTTCGGGTCTTTTGTGTGATAAAAAGGTACCTCTTAAGCTAAAGGGAAAATTTTACCGTACAGCTATTAGACCGGCGATGTTGTATGGGACGGAGTGTTGGGCGGTAAAAAATCAACACGAGAGTAAAATCAATGTAGCAGAGATGAGAATGTTGCGCTGGATGAGCGAAAAAACTAGACGTGATAGGTTTAGGAATGATAGCATTAGAGAAAGAGTTGGGGTAGCACCTATTGTAGAAAAGATGGTTGAATCTCGACTTAGGTGGTTTGGGCATGTATGGAGGAGACCTTTAGATTCTGTAGTAAGGAGAGTGGACCAAGTGGAGGACAATCCAATAGCTAGAGGCAGAGGTAGGCCAAGAAAAACTATAGGAGAAACTATTAAGAAAGATTTGGAGGCCAATGATTTAACTATTAACAAGATTCATGATAGAACATTGTGGCGTCGTATGATCCATGTAGCCGACCCCACTTAGTGGGATAAGGCTTGGTTGTTTTTGTTGTTGTTGTTGTTGTTGTTTCTATAAACCCACTTTGTTCCAATCACTGATTTGTCCTTGGGGAGGGGAACCAGAGTCCAGATATCACTTCTTTCAAACTGATTGAATTCTTCTTGCATGGCTAGAATCCAACCATCATCTAGTAGAGCCTCGTCTATTGTCTTTGGTTCCAACTCAGAGACTAGAACAGAATTGTCTTGTTCTCTTAAGGTTGATCTGGTTCTTAGTTTGTCATTGGGGTTTCTAGTGATCTGATCTTGTGGATGATAATTCTTGAAGTACCAAGATTTTTGAACTGTACCATGTTGAGAAGTGGAAGTTTCTGGTTGTTGAGTGGGGTCATCTTCTTGATCATCAACTTTTATTTCAGGTGTGTCTCTTTAAATGCTTAGATCAAGATCTGCAAAAGATTCATATAGCTCTGATAATTTCTTATCAGGTTGTTTGTCATCAAACTTGACATGAATACTTTCCTCTACTATTAGAGTCCTAGAATTATAAACTCTAAAGCCTTTAGATGTTTCAAAATATCCTAATAGTATTCCACTATCTGTTTTAGCATCAAACTTACCAAGCTGATCTTTAGTATTCATTATATAGCATTTACAACCAAAAGGGTGAAAATAAGATATGTTGGGTTTTCGTTCTTTCCACAGTTCCTAAGGAGTCTTATTTAGGATAGGTCTAATGTATATTCTTTTCTGAATGTAGCAGGCTGTATTAACAGCTTCAGCCCAGAAGTATCTAGGGGCAGAGTTGTCATTGAGCATAGTTCTAGCCATCTCTTGAAGAGATCTGTTCTTTCTCTCTACCACACCGTTTTGCTGCGGTGTTCTAGGTATTGAGAAGTTGTGAAGGATACCACTTTCTTCACTGAACTTATGAAATAGCTCATTTTCAAACTCTCCCCCATGGTCACTTCTGATTGAAGTGATACACATGCCTTTTTCATTCTGTACACGTTTGCAGAATACAAAAAAGACCTTAAAGGACTCATCCTTGTGAGTTAGGAACATAACCCATGTCCATCTACTGTAATCGTCTAGTATAACAAGACCATATTTCTTACCACTGATAGAGGTAGTCCTTGTTGGACCAAAAATATCAAGATGTAGCAACTCTAGTGGTCTATTGGTACTAACAATATTCTTAGATTCAAAAGAACCTTTGACTTGTTTTCCCTTTTGACATGCATCACAGAGAGCATCAGATTTGAACTTAAGGTTTGGTAGTCCTCTCATGAGGTTATGCTTGTTTAGCTTTGAAATTAATTTCAAGCTTGCATGACCTAGCCTTTTGTGCCAAATCCATCGCTCATCTTCAATGGACACTAGACATGAGACACTTTGATTTGAGAGGTCCTCCAAGTCAATCTTATAGAGATTATTTTGCCTTTTGCTGTGAATAAAAGTGATCCATCATCTTTCTTGACAGTACACATGTTCTTATCAAAAGACATTGCATTTCCACTGTCACATAATTGACTTATGCTCAGAAGATTGTGCTTCAAGCCATTTACTAAAAGAACATTATCAATAGAGGGAAAAGGATGTTTACCAATTTTACCTATACCAATGATTTTCCCTTTCTGATTTTCTCCAAATGTGACCCAGCCACCATCTTTGGGCTTAAGGTTTTGGAACATAGACCTTTCTCCCATCATGTGTCGTGAGCAGCTACTGTCCAAGTACCAAGATATCTGTTTTCTTCCTGTTGTTAAGCAGATCAGCAACAGGTATTATCTTATCTTTAGGTACCCAAACTGACTTGGGTATTTTCTTGTTAGTTGTCATTGGATAAGTATGCTTAGCATGTTTATTGTGTATGCATCTAGATGTAATATGCCCACTTTTTCCACATACTTTGCAAAAGGTGTTGGACGAGCTAGACTTAGCTTTGGTATATTTATTTGGAACTTTTGAAGCACTATGCTGTTAAAGTGGTTTTGACTTTTTATGAGATGCGTCTTGCTTCTCTTTGTCATAACCAAGACTCGATTTATCATAAGGTGACCTAGAGTACCTTGAAATGAGACTAAGCTTATCTGAGCCACCTACAAGCTTTGACAGAGAATCAATATGTTAAATCTTGTTTCAATTTTGTAACTTCGCAAGAAACATCAAGTTCACACACCATCTTGTCAGCTAGACTGACATTCACTGATTTTAGTATGTCGTTTTCATTTTTGAGATTTTGTTTCTCAGTGCAGATCCTATCATATTCTTTAGTCAGTTTAGAAAACTTCTTTTTGAGACTCTGATATTCTCGTGATAGTATAGACGACTCATGCAACAGTTCATCAAAAGCATTTTGAAGAGTGGACGGGTCAGAGTCCATTACCTCAGCATCAATGTATTCACCTTCTGATGCAGTGTCTGCCATGAGACATATATTTGCCTCTTCCTCAGCTTCATTTTCTTCATCTGATGAAGACAGATCAAGATCATCCCATGTAGCCATTAAGCCTTTCTTCTTTTTGAAGGATTTCTTTTTATCCTTTAGCTCAGGGCAGTCAGCTTTGAAATAACCAAGTTTCTTGCATTCAAAGCACAAGGGTGAACCTTTTTCCTTGGAGTCTAACTTCTCCTTGGAGAAATTTTTGTTGAGTTGCTTCCTTCTGAAACCACGATTCTTTCTCCACATATGTTGAATCTTCCTGGAGATAAAGGAAAATTCATTCTCATCTGATCCTTCATCATTATCAGAAGATTCAGACTCATCAGACGACTCAGTAGCTTTGAGAACTTTTGATGAACTTGCTTTCTTTGCCTTTAGGGCAATAGATTTTCCTTTAATGGAATTTTCTTCTTCATTAAGTTCAAGTTCATGAACTTTGAGAGATCCAAGAAGCTCTTCCAGAGATAGTGTATTCAGGTTTTTGGCTTCCTGAATAGCAGTTACTTTGGGTCTCCATTGCTTGGATAGACTTCTTAGAATTTTTTTAACATGATCTATATTTTCATAAACTTTTCCAAGATATCTGAGACTGTTGGTGATGGTTTGGAATCTTCCAAACATTTGGTCTATTGTTTCATGTTCACCCATCTTGAATAGTTCATACGGATGAACCATCATGCTGATCTTTGATTCCTTAACTTGTGAGGAACCCTCATGAGCTAAGGCAAGAGTATCCCAGATTTCTTTAGCAGTATTGCAGCTATGAACTTTGTCATGTTCAGATCTGGTTATAGCACACATGAGATAGTGCCTAGCCTTCAGATTCAGCTGATGTTGGTTTTTCTGCTCTTGAGTCCATTGGCCTCTAAGAACAGCAGCTCCAGCTTCATCTCTTGGTTCAATGAAGCCGGTTTCAATCAGCTCCCAAATATCTATATTTTGTGCATCTAAGAAGGCCATCATTCTCTTCTTCCAATAGTCATAATATGTTCCATCAAAGAGAGGAGGTCTGTTGATAGCATGTCCTTCTGCATCCATGGTTGTTGGACCGTACTCCCTCAGCACTTGTTAGATGCTCAACCCTTTCAAGGCTGAGCTCTGATACCAACTGAAGTTGACACAGGCAAACACAAGAAGGAGGGTTGAATTGTGTTTGTTAATAATTTTCGAAAACAACCTTTAAAACAATTTTTGCACACAAGGAGATTAGAAATAGAAACAAGCACAAAGAAAAGGATCCTTTTTAAAAGACTTTAACAATAGCAATATGATAAACCGCTAGATTATTTAGTTTTATTCTAGATTTTCTAATGGAATTTACCATTTTGATGAGTTGTATTGTCAATTCTTACTTCACTTTTACTTTGATTTCCTTAAGTAATGTTTAGAGTCTTTTAGTGTATTTTTCTCTTTTTAATTAGGAAATTGAGTCATTTTCTATAATTTCATGGTTAAAGTGATTTCAGGTGTATATTTGCACCGGGAAAGGAGAAAAGTGAAGCCTGAGATCATTGGAAGCAAAAGAACAAGGACAAGCATATGAAGAATTGAAGTTTGGCTATTTTGGTACTTAGGCCCGACACAAGTTATTTAGGCCCGGCCTAAACCCCCTGTTCTGATTGGGCCTATTTTTAAAGTTGCGCCCAGCGCAACATAGTTAGGCCCGACGCATCGTGCGCTGCAGCACCTATAAATTGAATTTCTCTGTATTGACCTAGAATCTTTTGCTACTCTTTTGGCTGTGTTTCCCTGAGTTTTGGGACGTCTCTCTGCGACTGTTTCACTATTTTTCATCAACGGGTTTGATTCTATTTGCTTTGTTCTTGATTCCTTTGATCATGAACTAAATCCCCTTTTTTTAGGGTGACGATGTAACCATGCCACAACGGTTTGATGATTTTATTTCAATTTTCTTAATCTCTTCTTCTCTTTCTTTTGTGTTTTATTCTCTTTTATTAATGCTTCTAATTGCTTGATCACCAATTAGATGATAGACTAATCATAATGAGACCGAGAGGAGATTTATGTGTCAAGGGTATTGAGATAAAACCATAGGGTTAATACAGATAGAGATATACCGTAGGAGCTTTATGCAACTTGAATAGAGAATCATAGATATTAATGAATTTCTTGATAAATAATCATCATAGAGATATAGTTGATTAGGTATGAAGGAGTGTGTTCTAGCGTACTCGAGAGAGACATTAGAATAAATTAGGATTCTTGGTTGACATTAGTAGTTGATTAGAAATTAGGAAGAATTGATATAATTGAATCAAACCAAGTGGGATAAGTATTTCTTGTCTATGAGGGATGCTTATTCATAGCGTTGGTGTAATTGGATCCCTAGAGATTTCTTTATTTGATTATTCTCTGTTTACTTTTGCTTTTTAATTAATTCAAAAATCCAAAAATATTTATTTTAATTTATTTCATAACTTTTATCTAAATTGAAATCTCAATGTCTTTTGGTCTAAATAGTTGTTGAATTTGTGAAGTGGTAATTGGTCACCCAATCCTTGAGTTCGATACTCGGTTTCTCACCGTTTTATTATTACTTGCTTCGATCCGGTACACTTGCCGAAGCCCATCAAGTTTTTGGCGCCGTTGCCGGGGATTGGCATTACCAATATCATTAGTAACAAAGGAAACAACTACTTTAGAAATTTTTTTCCTTTACTTTTTACTTGGGTTCTCTCATATCTGCTTGATCTTGCTCCTAGTTTCAGTGTATGCGAGGTACAGTTCACCCTGATAATCTCTTATACGATCATGAGATTCAGAGGACTGAGCAGGCTTTGAGGAAGCAGATTCGTGAACAGAAAAAGGCATTACAGCAAACTACTATTGATATTGCAGATATGGAGGAAGAGGATCCTCCACCATACAAGCCGTTGATTGAATATTCTCGTCTTAACTTAGACGACTGTGCATCTCCTATTGTTAATCCGCCCATTCAAGATAATAACTTGGAGCTCAGAACAACGTTACTAGAGTTACTTGCACTTAATCAGTTTGATGGGCAGGATAACGAAGATCCCCACAGGCACATTACCAGGTTCTTGGAGATTTGCGACACCAACAAGCAGAATGTTGTCTCTGATGAAGCTCTTAGATTGCGGGTATTCCCATTCTTATTGAGGGATAAGGCCCGTGACTGGTATGATTCTATGAACAGCAGGAGTATAACTACTTGGGTGGACTTAGCTCAGAAGTTCTTGGCTCGATTCTTTCCACCGCAAAAAGCTATACAAGTGCAAACTGCTATCACTGCTTTCAGGCAATATGATGGTGAATCTCTTAGTGAAGCATGGGAGCGGTATAATGCACTGTTGAGGAAGTGTCCACAATCTTTCTTCACCTTATGGATGCGTGTTCAGTATTTCTACAATGGGCTTCTACCTGACACACGAGATTTATGTGATGCATCCGCCAATGGTTCCCTTGCTTATAAATCTGCTGAAGATGCTTGGGAATTATTGGAGAAAATGGCTCAAAATGATTATCTTAAAAGGAGTGAGTGAGGTGTCACTAATAAAGGAGTGCATGAGGTTGAGACTTATAGTGCCATGTTATCTCATAATAAGCTTTTGTCACAACAAATGGACCTTCTCATAAAGGAAGTACAAAGTTTGAAGATGAAGGCGGGGAAGAATACTATGGCTACTTGCAATTTTTGCCAAGGGGAGCATGATGTTTCAAATTGTCCTGGAAATATGTTTGCTAATCAATCTTCTCACGAGCAAGTGGATGCATTGCACAATTTCTATGACTCTCATCCTAAAGGGGGGAATGGTTATCAGAAGACTCATAATAACCCCTATACAAGCTCTTATAATCCTGGGTGGAAGAAGCATCCGAATTTCTCTTGGACCTCTAATGGGAATCTTCGACAGCAAAAGCAAGGCTTTGGAAACGATAATTATCCTCAACAACCTCTTAACCACAATCCCTCAAGTCAAGTGCAAAACAAGGAGGGGAAGCATGATTGGGAGATTGCTTTTGAGAGAATGGTCAATCAACAAACAATCATGATAAATCAACAAACTTCATTCCAAGACGAGACTAAAGAGAAATTTGGTAATGTGGAATTGGGATTCAAGCATATTCACTTAGTTGCCTGGAGATTTGACCTATTTGATTTTCTAGGTTAGTGATGGATGAAGTGATATGGCTTCCGGGGTCTTTTCCGGGAAATACCGAGAATAACCTAAGGGTCAATGCAAGGCCATTTTAACTAGGAGTGACAAGGTGATTGTTTCTAAGGGAGAGCTTTTAGGAAAAACAGAAGACATACGAGCTAAGGATCTAGGAAAGAAAGAGGAGAAGCCAAAAAGCGTGGAAGAAGAGGTGATTGTAGAAGATGTTGAAGACGAAAGTGAGAATGATCAACCTTCTTTAGAGAAAGAAAAGAACCGGAAACTGAAATTAGTTGATGAAGAATTTGCTCGAAAGAAGTTCATTGAAGCCAAGGATATTCCACCATATGTGAGGGTTCCATATCCTCAAAAGTTGAAGAAGGCGGGAGATGAAAAGCAATTTTCACGCTTCCTAGATGTTTTCCAAAAATTGCAAATCAATATTCCATTCGCGGAAGCTTTGGAGAAAATTCCTTCTTATGCCAAATTCATGAAGGAACTGTTGTACAAGAAGAGGAGATTGAAGGATGATGAAACTGTAGCCTTGATCGAGGAGTGTAGCGCTATCTTGCAAAGGAAATTGCCTCCAAAGTTGAAGGATTCGAGGTCATTTAGCATTCCTTGCACCATTGGAGGAATCACTTGTGGTAAGGCTCTTTGTGATCTTGGGGCTAGCATCAATTTGATGCCCCTTTCTATGTTAAAGGAGCTTCGAATAAAGGAAGTCAAATCCACTATGACGTCTCTTCAACTAGCCGTCGCTCTATCAAATATCCATATGGTGTGGTTGAGGACCTTCTAGTCAAAGTGGACAAGTTCATCTTTCCAGTAGACTTTGTTGTTCTTGACAAGGACCATGATTCAGAAATACCCCTCATATTGGGTAGGCCATTCTTAGCAACCGGAAGAGCTCTCATAGATGTACAACAAGGCAAGTTAACATTGAGGGTGCAAGATGAGGATGTGGTCTTTAACGTCTTTGATGCAATGAAACACCCAGAGGATAAGGCTCAATGTTGGAGTGTTGATGTGCTGCTCATGATTCTCATTTTGGTTCATCACTTGAAAAAGTGTTGGTAAAATCCCAAGGTCTAGAGAAGGATGCGGAAATTGAAGAGGAAGAGTGTTTGGAATTGGTGAAGCATTTGGAAGCTTTGCCCGCGTATTTGAAAGATGAATCTAGCAAAGAGGAGCTCAAAAAGGATGAGAAACCGGAAGAAATTCAAAAACCGGAGTTCAAACAACTCCCTTCTCACCTACGTTATGCATTTCTGGGTGATAAAGGAGACTTCCCGGTCATCATCAACAATGCCTTGAAGAGTGATGAGGAAGACAAGCTTCTCGGAGTATTGCGAGCCCACAAGTCGGCCATTGGTTAGAAGATTTCAGATTTGAAGGGTATAAGTCCCTCACTTTGTATGCACAAGATTTTGCTTGAAGATGATTATAAGCCGTTAGTGCAACCACAAAGAAGGCTCAACCCTATCATGAAGGAGGCCATGAAGAAGGAGATTATAAAGTTACTAGATGCGGGAATTATTTATCCAATCTCGGATAGTGCTTGGGTGAGTCCCGTTCATGTAGTGCCGAAGAAGGGAGGAACAACCATGGTGGTGAACGAGAAGAATGAGATGTTTCCTACAAGAACCATCACGGGTTGGAGAGTTTGCATAGACCACCGGAAATTGAATGATGCAATTCGCAAGGATCACTTCCCTCTTCCATTCATTGATCAAATGTTGGAGTGTCTCTCGTGTCATGCCTATTATTGTTTCCTGGATGGCTATTTCGGGTATAATCAAATTGCAATGGATCCTCAAGATCAAGAGAAGACCTCTTTTACTTGTCCTTATGGAGTTTTTGCGTATAGAAGAATGCCCTTTGGGTTGTGCAATGCTCCGACAACTTTCCAACGGTGCATGCTTGCTATATTCTCTGACCTGGTTGAAGTGATATGCTTGAATCCTAATTCCACATTGCCAAATTTCTCTTTAGTCTTGTCTTGGAATGAAGTTTGTTGATTTATCATGATTGTTTGTTGATTGACCATTCTATCAAAAGTAATCTCCCAATCACGCTTCCCCTCCTTGTTTTGCACTTTACTAGAGGGATTGTGGTTAAGAGGTTGTTGAGGATAATTATTGTTTCCAAAGCCTTGCTTTTGCTGTCCAAGATTCCCAGTAGAGGTCCAAGAGAAGTTCGGATGCTTCTTCCACCCAGGATTATAAGAGCTTGCATAGGGGTTATTCTGAGTCTTCTGATAACCATTCTTCCCTTTAGGATGAGAGTCATAGAAATTGTGCATTGCATCCACTTGCTCATGAGAAGATTGATTAGCAAACATATTTCCAGGACAATTTGAAACATCATGCTCCCCTTGGCAAAAATTGCAAGTAGCCATAGTATTCTTCCCCGCCTTCATCTTCAAACTTTGTACTTCCTTTGTGAAAAGGTCCTTTGTTGTGACAAAAGCTTATTATGAGATAACATGGCACTATAAGTCTCAACCTCGTGCACTCCTTTCTTAGCGACACCTCGCTCACTCCTTTTAAGATAATCATTTTGAGCCATTTTCTCCAATAATTCCCAAGCATCTTCAACAGATTTATAAGCAAGCGAACCATTGGCGGATGCATCATATAAATCTCGTGTGTCAGGTAGAAGTCCATTGTAGAAATATTGAACACACATCCATAAGGTGAAGAAAGATTATGGACACTTCCTCAACAGTGCAGTATACCGCTCCCATGCTTCACTAAGAGATTCACCATCATATTGACTGAAAGCAGTGATAGCAGCTTGCACTTGTATAGCTTTTTGCGGTGGAAAGAATCGAGACAAGAACTCCTGAGCTAAGTCCACCCAAGTAGTTATGCTCATGCTGTTCATAGAATTATACCAGTCACGGGCCTTATCCCTCAATGAGAATGGGAATACCCGCAATCTAAGAGCTTCATCAAAGACACCATTCTGCTTGTTGGTGTCGTAAATCTCCAAGAACCTGGTAATGTGCCTGTGGGGATCTTCGTTATCCTGCCCATCAAACTTATTAAGTGCAAGTAACTACTGTAACGTTGTTCTGAGCTCAAAGTTATTAGCTTGAATGGGCGGATTAACAATAGGATTTGCACAGTCGTCTAAGTTAAGACGAGAATATTCAATCAACGACTTGTATGGTGGAGGATCCTTTTCCGCCATATCTTCAATATCAATAGGCGTTTGCTGTAATGCCTTTTCTGTTCACGAATCTGCTTCCTCAAAGCCCGCTCAGTCCTCTGAATCTCAGGATCGTATAAGAGATTATCAGGGTGAACTGTACCTCGCATACACTGAAACTAGGAGCAAGATCAAGTAGATATGAGAGAACCCAAGTAAAAAGTAAAGGAAAAAAATGTCTAAAATAGTTGTTTCCTTTGTTACTAATGATATTGGTAATGCCAATCCCCGACAACGGCGCCAAAAACTTGATGGGCTCCGGTAAGTGTATCGGATTGAAGCAAGTAATAATAAAATGGTGAGAAACCGAGTATCGAACTCAGGGATTGGGTGACCAAGTACCATTTCACAAATTCAACAACTATTTAGAAGAAAAGAAATTGAAATTTCAATTAAGATAAAAATTGTGAAAATAAATTAAAATAAATATTTCACTAAGAGATTCACCATCATATTGACTGAAAGCAGTGATAGCAGCTTGCACTTGTATAGCTTTTTGCGGTGGAAAGAATCGAGACAAGAACTTATGAGCTAAGTCCACCCAAGTAGTTATGCTCATGCTGTTCATAGAATTATACCAGTCACGGGCCTTATCCCTCAATGAGAATGGGAATACCCGCAATCTAAGAGCTTCATCAAAGACACCATTCTGCTTGTTGGTGTCGCAAATCTCCAAGAACTTGGTAATGTGCCTGTGGGGATCTTCGTTATCCTGCCCATCAAACTTATTAAGTGCAAATAACTACAGTAACGTTGTTCTGAGCTCAAAGTTATTAGCTTGAATGGGCGGATTAACAATAGGATTTGCACAGTCGTCTAAGTTAAGACGAGAATATTCAATCAACGGCTTGTATGGTGGAGGATCCTTTTCCGCCATATCTTCAATATCAATAGGCATTTGCTGTAATGCCTTTTCTGTTCACGAATCTGCTTCCTCAAAGCCCGCTCAGTCCTCTGAATCTCAGGATCGTATAAGAGATTATCAGGGTGAACTGTACCTCGCATACACTGAAACTAGGAGCAAGATCAAGTAGATATGAGAGAACCCAAGTAAAAAGTAAAGGAAAAAAATGTCTAAAATAGTTGTTTCCTTTGTTACTAATGATATTGGTAATGCCAATCCCCGACAACGGCGCCAAAAACTTGATGGGCTCCGGCAAGTGTACCGGATCGAAGCAATTAATAATAAAATGGTGAGAAACCGAGTATCAAACTCATGGATTGGGTGACTAAGTACAACTTCAAAAATCCAAAAATATTTATTTTAATTTATTTTCATAATTTTTATCTTAATTGAAATCTCAATTTCTTTTCGTCTAAATAGTTGTTGAATTTGTGAAATGGTACTTGGTCACCCAATCCCTGAGTTCGATACTCGGTTTCTCACCATTTTATTATTACTTGCTTCAATCCGGTACACTTGCTGGAGCCCATCAAGTTTTTGGCACTGTTGCCGGGGATTGGCATTACCAATATCATTAGTAACAAAGGAAACAACTACTTTAGACATTTTTTTTATTTTGTATATATATATATATTTTATTTTGAGTTTTGTTTGTGTTAGGTGGATGCAACACATGGACCATTATTACTATTCAAATCAGGAATATCAAATTGATTGGATCGTGCTTGATGGTATCATTAGTAAGCATGTAAAGGCATACTCCAAGGAGGAATGGAAATCCTATTTGTCATCTTTACCACCACCACCACCACACTTTAAGTTGAATCCCATGGTGCTAGAATTTCTTTGGGAGATAGATGGTCAACTTGTGATCCAAAGCATAGAGCGTAACACGGAAGAAATAAATTCCATGATTCAGGGGATTGAAATACGAGCCGGGGAACATTCTAAAGAGTTAATAGAGGATCTAAGTGTCATGATTCAGAAGTTAGAAGCAGAAGCTTGGGAACATTCGAAAAAGCTAGCTGAGGAGCCACAGGAAACCCAAATTCATGAGAATGTGGTTGCAAAGATGGACTTTAATGACGATGAAGTAATAGTTGAAGATGATTCACAAGAAGACATTCCATTGGAAGACATTCATATGAATTGGTTTGATGAAGACGACGAAGTGGTAGTAGAAGATGAGGAAATATCTACAAATATTCCTTCCCAAAGGACAAATGAAAATATTCAAGTGGAAAACAATTCCCTCACCATGCTTGCTAAGGAACCAGGAAATTTTGAGTTGGATAAGTATATTGGTCTACATGCATGTGTCGACGCTACAAAGTTGGTGCCTTCCATTTGTCTACCCCATTACTTTATGAAAATACCAACTTTGGAGTTCAAGTCATTGCCTAAATATTTGGAGTTTGCATCAATAGCGGCAAAGGATTTGAAGTTGTCTCAAAAAGTTAAGCTTATCGTGTTTCATGGAGAATTTATGCATAAAAGGGCATTACTTGGAGTCAATGATTTACCATTTGACCGAGGAGGATATGAGCTCATTACAGCACTTAAAGAAGTCAATGGAATCTCCTCACACTTGCTAATTCCATCTCCACTCCACAAGCCATGGGATCCGGGAGGATTATATTACATTTTTAGCATCTCTTGGCCGTTGTACCACAGGCAATGGGATCCGGGTGGAAGCATCTTCATAAGTTTTTCTAAACCATTCTCTTTATTTGTTTTATGCTTTAGAATAAATGGTGTAGTTACATGGAGTCTTTGTGTGTTTGTGTTCTTGTGTCATTGAGTTTATGTTTATGAAAGTGGATTGACCATGTGAATTCCCATTCTTGATTGCCATGCCATTTTTGATTGATTAATGCATGTCATGCTTAAGTGAAAAAATGATACTTTTGAGAGTGATTGGATAGTGATGCAATTGAGTGTGCCTTGACTTGAATGCATAAACCATGACTAGTTTAAGGTGTTAGAGGACTTGGCATAATTCATGATGTTTGATATGATTCTCTATTTGTGTCCGGGTGAGGAGTTCGAGCCTTCAACATGATTTTTGTTTTGAGAGTCGCTATTGAGTTATGAACTCTTAGGTTTGCTTGAATTTCTTCTTGGTCTACATGATTACTTGATGTATGAGCATGATAAAGGCACTTTCTTTGAAATAGCTAGTTGGCCAAAAAGCTTACCTAAATGAATTATCCCTTGTTAGCCCTTTTGTGTATTTTTTGTTGTTACCTAAATATAATTGCTAAATCTGGAAAAACCATGTTTACCTACCCGAAAGGATTAAGTGAGCATTGGAATTCAAAGTAAAATGGTAGCAAAGTGCTAAGTTTGAGGTGGCACATGAGAAATTCAATTTTGGAAGGGAAAAATAAATAAATAAAGAAGGGTAAAAATGCCCTTGAAAGAAAAAAAAATTATGAAAAGTGAAAAAAAATGTGAAGTTTCAAGAGAACAAAGTGGAAAAGTGCACAAATAGAGCAATAAAGTGAAAAAAAAGTAGTGAATTCTTTTGAAATTGTGCTCCTTTGCTCCCTTGGTCTTTCGGGTCTAAACTTGCATTCCCTTTCTTTTTCCTTACCTTCCACCTTGGCCCCATTACAACCTTGCAAAGACCTTTTGATTGTGCATCATGTGGTTGTGTGAACTAATGAGTGAGATGAAAATCAAACCCAAATAGTGAGTTTCACAATATGCATATTTTTGAGGGAAACACAAGCCTAAACACTTGAGTGTTGAGTGAATTAATTATCCTTTGTGAGGAGTGAGACTCATTGATGACTAGTGAATTTGTGTTTAAGTTTTTGAAACCACTATTTGATTGGTAAGTGTATGATGGTTGAGTTCATTTTTTTGTTGATCTTGAAGGTTCTCTTGATAGTTAATTGTTTGATCTTAGAAAGGCATGCTTGATTTTGATGAATCGGTTGTGGTTGACATTATGTGGGAAATTATTGGTTATCGGTCCATTAGCCTTATATCAACTCATTGTGTGTCTTTTAGTCCTTTGTGGTTTGTGCTTCGAGTCGTTTTGTGTGTAGTTTACTTGAGGACAAGCAAAGGTTAAGTTTGAGGTGTTGATAATCCGCTAGATTATTTAGTTTTATTCTAGATTTTCTAATGGAATTTACCATTTTTATGAGTTGTATTGTCAATTCTTACTTCACTTTTGCTTTGTTTTCCTTAAGTAATGTTTAGAGTCTTTTAGTGTATTTTTCTCCTTTTAATTAGGAAATTGAGTCATTTTCTATAATTTCTTGGTTGAAGTGATTTCAGGTGTATATTTACACCGGGAAAGGAGAAAAGTGAAGCCTGAGATCATTGGAAGAAAAAGAACAAGGACAAGCAGATGAAGAATTGGAGTTTCGCTATTTTGGTACTTAGGCCCAGCCTAAAACCCCTGTTCTGATTGGGCCTATTTTTAAAGTTGCGCCCGGTGCAACATAGTTAGGCCCGGCGCATCGTGCGCTACAGCACCTATAAATTGATTTTCTCCGTATTGACCTAGGATCTTTTGCTACTCTTTTGGCTGTGTTTCCCTGAGTTTTGGGACATCTTTCTGCGACTGTTTCACTGTTTTTCATCAATGGGTTTGATTCTATTTGCTTTGTTCTTGATTCCTTTGATCATGAACTAAATCCCCTTTTCTAGGGTGACTATATAACCACGCCACAACGGTTTGATGATTTTATTTCAATTTTCTTAATCTCTTCTTCTCTTTCTTTTGTGTTTTATTCCCTGTTATTAATGCTTCTAATTGCTTGATCATCAATTAGATGACAGACTAATCATAATGAGACCGAGAGGAGATTTATGTGTCAAGAGTATTGAGATAAAATCATAGGGTTAATACGGATAGAGATATACTGTAGGAGCTTTATGCAACTTCAATAGAGAATCATAGATCTTAATGAATTTCTTGATAAATAATCATCATAGAGATATAGTTGATTAGGGATTAAGGAGTGTGTTCTAGCGTACTCGAGAAAGACATTAGAATAAATTAGGATTCTTGGTTGACATTAGTAGTTGATTAGAAATTAGGAAGAATTGATATAATTGAATCAAGCCAAGTGGGATAAGTATTTCTTGTCTATGTGGGATGCTTATTCATAGCGTTGGTGTAATTGGATCCCTAGAGATTTCTTTATTTGATTATTCTTTGTTTACTTTTGCTTTTTAATTAATTCAAAAATCCAAAAATATTTATTTTAATTTATTTTCATAATTTTTATCTTAATTGAAATCTCAATTTCTTTTGGTCTAAATAGTTGTTGAATTTGTGAAGTGGTACTTGGTCACCCAATCCCTGAGTTCGATACTCGGTTTCTCACCGTTTTATTATTACTTGCTTCGATCCGGTACACTTACCGGAGCCCATCACAATATCAAAACCCCTTGGTTAGTAAGAAACAAATAAAGCTCTAAGAGTTAAGAGATAGAAGAATCACAAAAGATGTTTTTATCCTGGTTCACTCTTTTCCAACCAAGAGCTACATCCAGTCCCTTCTACTTGAAGGATTTTCTCCACTATTTCCTAAATAGATTACAACCAAGTATTCAACACCTCTACAGGCTACAAGTATTTCTTTCTTACCAAGCCTCTTCAGGCTCTATCTCTAACAAAAAGATTTAATGTTTGATCTTCTTAACTCACTATGGGTGAGGATATTACAATTAAGATCAGATGAATATTTTCACAATATTCAGACTAAGAAATACTGACTCTTGCTCTCTAAAGAAATATGTGTATGAGTGATTGTAGTTTTACAAAAGTTGAGCTCGTAAGGTTGTGCAGTCAACGGTTACTTTGAATAATCCCGTTTAGAGATAACATTTAATGCATAATATCTGTTGTGACTGATAGCTTGATTGCGACAATGATGAATAGTACTCTTGGTTATCGAGGTAGCATGAAATAGGAGGCTTACTGCTCTGAGTATTACAGCTTGAGAACTTGTTGTTCCTCCTTTGTGAACAATCCAGCTTTTTCAGCCATAAAGTTGTCATTGTACAGAACGTTTTGTAGTATCTTATTGTACGATTCTGCTTTTTGTATTTCTTGATGGTACTATGTTTCTTTTACAACAAGGTAAAATATTAAAGCAGATAGGACAATAGTGAAGAACAAATATTCTATTGAAATAAATATCAATCATTTGAAATAAATTCAAGAGATTTGGATTTGTATTTAATTATTCAAAGATGGAGCTCGTCTACTTTAAGAAACTCCATCTACTTAGTTATATGAGAAACTAAGTCTGTTCAATATTTTATTTTGCTCGTCTGATGACATGGCATATCCTATTGTCTATCAAGTCTTTGGACTTGCTGCTTCTCAAAGATCTCCGTCTAGTGACGTGGCAGTTAGAGCTCGTCTATTAGATTACTTTATTTTTCAGTTCATTTACTTCTAATAATTACTTTCCGTCCTTTACGTGGCAAGATGAACGCGCTTATTATCAAGTCTTTTGACTTTCTATATCTAACACGTTATTCTTGTATTCATCTAGCAAGCACTTAGAGCCTCGTCTACTTAAGTAAACTAGTCTACTTAAATAAATAAGTAACTTTACCAAAATATTTGAGCAGCCCGTCTATAAGGGTGGACACGTATTTTTCAATGAGAACTTATCCCATGCTTCTTTTACTTGTATGTAAATATTCCTGCATAACTGAAAGCACATGTCAGATCTCAACTAACACTTTGCCAAGAAAATTTAATCCTTTTGTTAGCATCAAAACTTAGAGATTATTAAATCCAAACCACTTTGGTTCCAACAGGGTAGTAATGTAACACCCCATTTTCTTGTTTAGTATATGAGGAAAGGATTAAGCATATTTGAAAGCTTAATCACTTTCTTAGGTGTTAGTGAGCTTATGTTTCAAGTTTGAGGGGAATCAGAGTTAAAATGGGTTCAGAACGCAAGGTAACGCAAACCGAGAGATTAATTAATCGATTAATTAATTAGTTGAGAGTTGGGACATTAAAATTAGTCCGGGCTTGAGTATAAAAGGCTTTTGGGAATGCCCTAAAATAATTACAGAAAAATATTCCAGCAGTAAGTTACACAGGATGATGCGGAAGAAAACACCCAGTGGTTTCGGCAGAAGAAAACACCCAGTGACATGTGTCGTGACCAGGAGGAAGGTGGCCATGGTGACGCCACCTCACACTCCACTACCCCATTGCATGTATGACACCTATCTCCCACTACCCCTTTGCATGTATGACACTTATTTTTCCACTAAGTTACCTAAAAGCCACCTAAGTCATCTAAACAAAACCAGGACATTAGCTAAGTGAAAGAAGAGTGATCAGACTTCACTTCCTTACCCCTATTTTTCTGCTTGTTTGTAATCTGTGATTATGTGAATAATTAAATGTTTATTATTATAAATTACGAACAATTATTTTAATAGACCAAATTTCATTATTATAATTTATTATATATTAGTAATGTGCAGTTAAATTTTCGGTAGGAAATTTCAGACGTTTACGGTCTGGGTTTTCGCTGTCAGTTAGACTTTACTGACCCGAAAAATAACTTTCTATACACAAAATAAAATTTTAATTTTTTAACTCAATTTTAACTAATTCCATGATTTTAGAAATTATTTATTTTGATATAAAATTTTCGGGGGGAAATTGACGAAGTAAAATACGATCGATTTTTACGATCAAGAGATAAATGGAACCAGGACGAGTAATATTTATCTAAAATAAATTTTATACAAATTTGAATAGTTGGATGTGATCTTGAATGGTGTAGCCTTCAGATCACACCATCATTATTTTTTTCATATAATGATTTCATCTATTTTTACAAAAAATCCATTATTTTCTTCAAATATACAATTTTGCTCTAACAAAGAGGATTTTAATCAAACAAAATAGGTGCAGAAATTTCAGACTTGATGTGAAATTGACCTTGATGGATTGAGGTGAATAGTTTTTGCCATTAAAGCCTATCATCATTTTCTCTATTTTTACAAGAAAGCATTTATTTACTTATTTTATTTTTGGATTTTAATTTGAGAAAAACCCAACCCCACTAGGACAAGCACCCCCCCCCCCACCACCCACCCACATAAAAACCTCCATCTTACTTCATTTTCCTCCATTTGCTCACTTTATCTCTCAAACTCATTCTCCCTAAAAAAAATTACTATTCATCATCTTCAACATCTCAACTCTCCTAAGGAGCTACCTTCATCTTCATCTCTTACTCATCTTCATATCATCTAGAGGGTATAATCTCTCAACTCTTACTCTTTTCTTTCTTAAGAACTTTGAAATATCTACATGCATGATTATTTCTTTAGTTTCATGTTCATGTTCTTAATTTAAAATTTTGAACAAGAGATGAATTTTTTAGCTCATCATCATCTCTATCTTCATCTTTATGGATTGCATGTGATGAAGAAAATCTTCTAAGCGTAATATCAACATGCATGTTAATGATTTTTGTTGCAATTTGATTTTCTTTTGATGCATGTTCATCAAACTAATTTATTTCGACTCATTATCATCTTTACTTTCAACTTCTATACTTGTATGTTACAAAAATGTTCTCCAACACCTATTTTTAATGATGGCCGAAATTGTAGAGTAGAGAAAAGTGAAGGAAAACATATAATTCTAAATACCATACAGATACAAATCATAGCATGTGATTCATGTTAATCAAAGCAAAAAAGGAAGAATTTCATACCTTGGAGATTCGCAGAATCCATCACAGCAAATCAAAGGGTGAGAAGGAGATGAACAGTGATCAGAATGTTGGAGAAGGTGAGAGGGTTACTCCTCTCTTTCTGGTTGGTTTTGGTTTTGTGTTTCTGTCTGTTAGAATGCCTAATGGGGAGGCTATTCTTATAACCTACCAGCAGAGAGTAGGGACCTCTCAACGGGTTAACATCAGAATGACCCATCCCATCATAGGGTCACTCTTTAGTAAATACCCAACAACAATTTCACCAATTGGTTACGTAATTAAGAATTAATTTTATAACTGATATATTAATAATTTAATTATAATTTAATAACCAATTAATGCTAATCCACACATTAAAATTTAACATTCTCCCACTTGGATAGCATTAATCAATTATTAAAGAGAAATACCGATTCACGATCAAAGCACACGTTAACTGTAAGTATAAGAAATACAAGCTTTAACAATGCGAGAAATAGTATCCGATAGGGAAGTAAATCATACATGCTAAAGACTCATATTTCACATAAAGATTGATGAATATAAAATTGCATATAATTAATAAAGAGAAATATGCAATTCAAAAAAATGGTCCAAGCATCTTAAAATGCTATAAGAGATATGAATCCAAGAATGACGTCAATTTACATATCTCATAAAAAAACGATAATGGGCAAATAATGGTTTCAGACTCCCACTAATCCAATACATCAAAAGACTTAACTAAGCCCATATGAATTACATGATTCCGAATATTCCAACAGTTAAGCCTTTGGTTAGTGGATCAGCAAGCATGTTTCCTGTATCAATATGCTCAATACGAGTCTGAAACTCCTGAATCTTCTCTCTAACGAACAAATATTTCACATCAAAATGCTTAGTGCGAGAAGAGCTTCTATTGTTATGAGAGAAGTTCACAGCAGCAGTATTGTCACAATATATCACAAGTGGCCTAGATATGCTTTCAACAATGTGAAAGCCAGAAATCAAATTTTTCAGCCACATGGCTTGACAAGTAGCCTCATAGCAAGCAACATACTGCTTCCATGGTAGAAGTAGCTGTAAGCGTCTGTTTGACGCTTTTCCAAGAAATAGCTCCTCCCGCCATCATAAAGATAAAGCAGTAGATTTTCGGTCTTCGGGGCAACCTGCGAAATCGGAATCGGAATAACCCAGTGACCTGAAGTTGATCAGACTTCTTATAGGTCAACATATAATCTTTGGTTCCCTGCAAATATCTCATGACCTTTTTTACGGCTTTCCAATGACCCAAACCTGGGTTGCTCAAGTATCTCCCTAAAGCATTTACAGCAAAAGCAATGTCGGGACGAGTACAAACTTGAGCATACATTAAACTGCCAACAGCGGAAGCATATGGGACCTTTTTCATTTCATTTATTTCTGCATCATTTTGAGGACATTGAGATTTAGAGAATTTTTCTTCACCCTTTTGAACAGGTGCAGCACTTGGGGAGCAAGAATACATATTAAACCTTTTGAGGACCTTTTCAATATATCCTTTTTGAGACAATCCAAGAACACCACGTGACCTATCACGATAAATCTGGATGCCTAAAACAACAGAAGCATCACCAAGGTCTTTCATATCAAAGTGGCTACTCAACATGAGTTTTGTCTCGGTCAGGATTTTAACACAGCTGCTAGCAAGAAGTATATCATCAACATATAGAACGAGAATGATGAATTCACCCTCACAAGTCTTCAAGTAAACGCACTGATCTGAGGCATTTTCTTTGAAACCAAGAGAAGTGACAACCTGATCAAACTTCAAATACCATTGTCTGGAGGCCTGTTTCAGTCCATAAATAGACTTATTCAGCTTGCAAACCAAGTGCTCTTTCCCTGTTTCAGCAAAACCTTCAGGCTGAACCATGTAAACATCTTCAGTAAGGTCTCCATTCAGAAATGCCGTCTTCACATCCATCTGGTGAAGTTCTAGATCAAAATGAGCTACCAAAGCCATGACAACTCGAAATGAATCCTTCGTAGAGACTGGTGAGAAAGTCTCCTTATAGTCAATGCCTTCTCTTTGGTTATAGCCTTTAGCTACTAGTCTGGCTTTGTACCTTTCAACTTTACCATTTGGAGTACGTTTGGTTTTGAAAACCCATTTGCATCCAACAGGTTTACAACCAATTGGTAATTCCTCCAGACTCCAAACACCATTATGAGACATAGAAGACAACTCATCATGCATAGCATTCAGCCAATCAGAAGCATGAGAGCTAGAAATTGCCTCCTCAAAGGTAATAGGATCATCATCATCATTGAGGTCAAACTCATGTTCCTGAAGATATACAACATAATCATCTGGTATGGAAGGTCTGCGCACTCTTTTAGATCGTCTCAGTGGAATTTCATCAACAATAAGATCATGTTCCTGTTCATCTACAAGTGGTGCTGCCACACCATCTTCATGTTGAAGATTCTGATCAACATCATTAGCAGGAATCAAAACTTCGTAGGAAAAGGAACAGCTGGTATAGGAACAATGGTGCGATCTTCTTTAAGAGTAAGCTGGTCGTGGTATATCACTCCCACTATCCAAGTCATCCTCAAAGAAAACCGCTCGATCAGATTCGACGACTCGCATAGAATGAGATGGACAATAGAATCTGCTACCTCTGGAACCCACACAATAGCCAATAAAGAAGCCACTAACAGTCTTAAGATCAAGCTTCTTAGACTGAGGATTATAAGGTCTAACTTCTGCCTTACAACCCCATACATGAAAATGTTTCAAACTCGGCTTCTTTCCACTCATGAGCTCATATGGAGTTTTTGGTACAGACTTGCTGGGTACTTGATTTAGAATATAGACAGCAGTTTTTAAGGCATCTCCCCAAAGAAAGTCTGGCAATGATGAATGGCTCAACATACATCTTACCATCTCCATAAGTGTGCGGTTACGCCTCTCGCAACTCCATTTTGCTCGGGAGTACCAGGCATAGTGTATTGAGCTTCAATACCGCATTCCTCAAGAAATCGGCAAAAGGTCCCGGGTTTCTACCCGTCTCATTATATCTACCATAGAATTCTCCACCTCTGTCGGATCTTACACATTTTATTTTCCTACTGTTTTCAACTCAACGACTGCCTTAAAGGATTTGAAAGCATCTAGGGAACTAGACTTTTCTTGAAGAAGATCTATCCATCCATATCTCGAGAAATCATCTATAAAGGTAATGAAATACCCATATCCACCCATGGCAAGTGGGTGTAATAGGTCCACACAGGTCGGTGTGAATCAAGCGTAGCACATCGTCACACCTATTTGCGACTTTATTCCTAACCTTGGCAAGTAAATTTGCCCTTGATGCAATCAACACATGTATCAAAATCGGAGAAGTCTAGATCATGGAGAATACCTTCCTTGACTAGCCTCTCAATACGGGGCCTAGAAATATGCCCCAAACGTCGATGCCATAACATAGAAGAATGTTCATTAATCCTACTGCGTTTGTTTCCAAGCGAGAATTGTGAGACATGTCATGTAGATCTAACATATAAAGGCCATCACGTAAAACTCCTGAACCAACGGAAACAGAATCCGAATAGACAATCAATTTCCCACTACCAAACTTAAAAGTGTAACCACATTTATCCAAAGCGAAACAGAAATCAAGTTCCTTCTCATAGAAGGTGCATACACAAACATCTCTTAAAAGCAAATTATGTCAGAAGGCAAAAGTAAAGAAACAATTCCAATGTCAATAACAGAAACTCCAGCTCCATCTCCCATAATAATCTTGGACTCAAGCATCACTTGGTTTCCTCGAGCTTGTGAACCCCGCAAGGAATTCACAACATGAATGGTTGCACTGAATCTAACCACCAAGTATTTGGAGGAACATCAATGACATTGGATTCAAAGCATGTTAAAGCCAGGAATATACCTTGCTTCTCTTGTTTCTTTTTCAAGAAATAGCAATCCTCTACCTTGTGGCCATACTTCTTACAATATTTGCAGTTACCCTTGAAGAAACTTTTCTTAGCCTGAATATGCTGCTTTGCATTTTTCTTCTTTCCCTTTTGATCTTTCTTCACAAATCTTGAACCTGACTTAGAAGTTTGATTTGGATCAGATGCAGCAAAATGAGCACTGTGAGATTTACCCTTTCTAATGGAATCTTCTTCTTGTGTAACAATGGCAATCATCTCATCCACTGTCCATTCAGCCTTCTGTGTATTGTAAGAGGTCTTCATTACATCGAATTGTGAAGGAAGAGATTCAAGAACCCGGTAGATTAAAGTACTTTCGCCAATTTCCACTTTAAGAGATCTCAGTTTGTTGTAATAGTGCATCAGCTTCATGATATGCTCACGCACACCACTGACCCCATCATATTTGGTCTTGTCAAACAAGGAAAGATACTGACTTTTCTGAGCCTTCTCAAAAGTCATAAATTTCTCCCCAATGACTTTCTCGATATTCTTTAGCATTATTGGTCTCGTGATACTCTGCCTGATGGATTTCTCCATAGTATACTTCATCACTTTCAGGCACACTCTATTAGAGTGTTCCCATTTCTCATAAGCAATCTTCTGCGCTGCAGTAGATTCATCAGTGAGAGCTGCTGGCTTGTCTTCCCTTAAGGCCAGATCCAAGTCAGCAATAGTTAAGTAGAGATCTAGAGACTCTTTCCAGTCCTCATAGTTTGTCCCATTCAGAGTTTTGACAGAATTTGGGAAGGAGGCTGATATAAAACAGAGAATAAGGAATCATTAAGAGTTGAAGGCAATATGATTCCATATATATATATATATATGTTCAGCCAATCTTGCCCATAATACAAATTTCTTATTCATTATAATTCCGCCTAAGGGTCCCGAATCATAATAAATAAGAAATACAATAAGAAGAATAATACAATGTACTGAACTTACATCACCAAAATTTCTAATACCGATAGGGTACTTGAAACCATAATTGACATAAGCTTAAGACAATAGTACAATGTATAATAACGAATTACATTAATAATAGTACACCGATAGGGTATAATTATTATTAATATAATACCATACACATTAGAATAATTAATTGTTTAACAACACAAATTTTGTATAATTATACCCACGATAGGTGAGTTCATAACTATACAAAATATCAATAGTCATGCTACAATTATACATTAGAAAAAATATATTGTATAACAAATGCAGCATAGAACACACAACTTAATTCACATAAAATATTCGCGAGGCGAATCTTGTGAAAAGTCAGCAACGTTTGGTCTTCTCGCGGGTACTCGCGAGGCGAGTAAAGTGTTCGCGAGGCGACCCTGAAACCTTTCATTTTCCTAGAACAGTCAGCCTTCGGGGTCGCGAGGCGAGGAGCATGTTCGCGAGGCGACCCAGAGACCTTTCATTTTCCTAGAACGATCGAGCTTTCGGGGTCGCGAGGCGAGAAACGCATGTCTGGGCGACCCAGAGAGGATGACAATTTCACTGTTCTTCTGGCTTTCAGGTTCGCGAGGCGAGAATAATCTCGCGAGGCGAATCTGGAATTCCAACTGTTGCTGATGCCCAGAATCGCGAGGCGAGCAAAACTCGCGGGGCGATTGAACCAGTTTCACGCAAAAGGGAAACGAAAAAACATCGATTTCTCACGTTTTATTCAATGAAATCCAACGATTTTCGAGTATGTTACTCGAATAACATGTGAGAAGAAAAGCCCTTAAACAATTTTCGAAATCATTGGCCAGAATCATAGTTTCGAATTTTGAAGAACAAGGCATGAAAACGAAAGTTGCTGAAGGGGAAAAATTCCGGGCAAGCGAAAATTTTTACAATATTGATATAACATGATATGAAAATCCCTAACAAATTTTGTATCTTGATTGAAAAACATAAATTAGGGTTCATATAATTTTCAGAACAGCCATAACATGTATCTATCCATGTCTCTGATACCAATTGAAGGAAAACATATAATTCTAAATACCATACAGATACAAATCATAGCATGTGATTCATGTTAATCAAAGCAAAAAAGGAAGAATTTCATACCTTGGAGATTCGCAGAATCCATCACAGCAAATCAAAGGGTGAGAAGGAGATGAACAGTGATCAGAATGTTGGAGAAGGTGAGAGGGTTACTCCTCTCTTTCTGGTTGGTTTTGGTTTTGTGTTTCTGTCTGTTAGAATGCCTAATGGGGAGGCTATTCTTATAACCTACCAGCAGAGAGTAGGGACCTCTCAACGGGTTAACATCAGAATGACCCATCCCATCATAGGGTCACTATTTAGTAAATACCCAACAACAATTTCACCAATTGGTTACGTAATTAAGAATTAATTTTATAATTGATATATTAATAATTTAATTATAATTTAATAACCAATTAATGCTAATCCACACATTAAAATTTAACAAAAAGTTGATGTTTTGTTAAAAATTTTACATGCATGCCTTTAAAATTCTATTGCATGAGATTTTTAAGCTTATGAGCTTCACCCAAAAATTTAAGTTTTCCTTCCTATTAGGGTTTATAGGGCCGAAGCCCTAAGTGGTGTTAAGATGATGTTTTTGGTTCAAAACTTACATGCATAACCTAAAGATCTTTAAATGATGCAAATTGAGTTCATGAACAACATGAATTTTTATTTTTATCTTGACTTACTATGAGTAAACACAAACTTTTAGAGTTGAAAAGATTTTTTGTTTTTATTTTGTTTAGAAGAAATTTGGTTTAGAATCACTATTTTATTTGCATTCATATGTTTATGAAATTGGAAATCAAAATTTTTGCCTAACTATGTGTGTAGGCCGAAAACACTAATGTTTGAAGTTAAGAAAATTTAGTTTCAAAGTTTTAGTAAATTACTTATTTTAAAATTATAAATTTGGTTACATGCATGCAAGAGGAAAGTTGAAATAAAATAAGATTCTAACACATATTTTTTTTAAAGGGTCGAAAGTTTTTTTTTAAGAAGTGAGGAATTGAAATTTTATTTTAAGTATAAGACTTGATTTATTTTGTTCCTATAATGCTTAAGGATTTTGAATCAAAAAACTTGTAAGAATTTAGAATTTTTATCATTCTTTGCATGTTATAGCCGAGACATGCATGAGAGTTTCGGAGTGATTTTGTCAAATTTTAACTTGTGTTAAATACTTGATTTGATTTAGATTTACAATCGTAACTTGGATCTCTAGTGCGTTTTCCCTGAAACGCGAGGAAACTATTGTCTTTTTACTCATCAAGCTAAGGTAACGGGAGAAAGCCTAAGGGATATTACAATTGTGGTAACTATATGCTTGTATGTTTGAATTGTTTGGTTGTGTTGATGTTGTTGTTACGTGGGCGAAAATGTTGTTGTTGAAGTGATTGGTTGGATTTATTTTATTTTGTGGCATTGTTAATGTGTTGAACTGAACAATATGTTGGAATGATTTATGTTATACTATGTTGGTTATGTTGCAGTTGTTGAAAGTTGTATTGTTTGTTGCACAGTAACCTAACCATTGGTTAGAGCCCAATCATTAAGGTAAGGTAAAAGCCTTAATAAAACATATATGAAAGTCAAAAGATAAATGTTTTCAAGTTGAAATAAATTTTTCTTTAAAGAGAAGGTAAATATTCTTATAACATTTGGTGAAAAATTTAAGAGTTTAAAAATAAAGATTTTCTTCATAATTGTGAAAGAGAAATTATTTTAGAAGAGTTTGAGATTTTTTTTTAAAAGCCTTAAAATTTTGGAACTATTTTATGATGAAGATTACTATTGAAGAACAAATCAAATTCTTAATTCCTTATCAAAACATTTTTGTCCTCAATATGTTATAAAAAGTTTCTTCTCAAAAGCCCCTATTTTTGGAAAAGAGGATCTTTTGCAAAGCAAAGATGGACTTTTAGAAATGAAAGAGATTTTTCCTATAACTTAAGGTTTTAAAATGATTTTAAAAAGGGAAAAAGTTTTTCAAAAAGATTTTATTCAAAATAAAAATATCCGATAACTTGGATAAGCTACGGAAGCTTTGTTTTTGGATTTTGTATTTTTCACTGAATGAAAAAGAAAAGTTGAAAAGTTGAACCTAGTAACCGAGACGTCGGGATACTAGTGTTTTAAAAACACATTGATTTGTGACTCATGTTGTTATGGACTGTTTGTCCTATACTTGTTGTATCAAAACGTTGTGAAAGTGGTAAAAAGGTGAAAGTTGTTTTCTACGACCACAAAGTTCTAGACTAGTGCACAGGTCTAGAACTGTTGTGATTAGACACTCGGACTTAAGGTCCGGTGTTGATAATAAAAGTTTTAAGACGTTGAAAACTTTGGAAGGTCGTGAGCCTTGAGCCTCGACAAAGGAAATAACAAAGTACAAAGAAAAGCTAAAAATAAAATGATTTTTCTCATGCATTCATTTTTGGCAGACGTGCCTACGTTGTTTTGCATGAATACCTTGAAGGGCCAGGTATTTCATGCTACGTTCACATGAAGTCCATTAACCTGGATTGTTGTGCCTTGTGTTGGACAGTATGCTATGGACATCCACGCACGTTGCACACTGAGCCAGGAGTTTTGGGCAATGTAGTGGAAATTCACGTTGTGCCTATATGGCAATCGAACCTGATTAGCTCAATTTTAAAAAGTTGAAAACTCCGGAGTGTTGCATAAAAAATTGAATTTTAGAAAACATCATATGTTTTTCGAAGTTGATGATGTGTTGGTGTGATACCATGTTTGATTTAACTATCTTCATGTTGTGTATATGATGCTGTTTATAGTACTTGATGTTTTGTGTTGCAAGTATGTAGTTATCATGATTATCCATATATTGGTATCTCACCCTTGCATTTTTGTTGGTTTTTCTTTTCTATGTGGCATATTTTATTTGTTTGGAAAAAATAGATGGATCCGGACGCACCATTGGTTCACTTTCGGGTGCGAGCCCTCATATTTGAGAACTATCAGGACCCTGCTGCGCGGGAGTTTCAACCGGGAGCCCCCGTAGCCTACTATACTGGCCTGGTCTGTACAGTGGAGGGTAGAGCTTTGGATGGACATGTTCAGAGGGTTCACACTACAGAGACGGTGCAGATTACGCTACCACCTGTGGATATCTGTCTACAGCATTGGGCTACCCAGGGTTTAGTGGTCTTCGGTCCTCAGTAGCCCCAGGACCGACCTCATCAGGAGGTAGCACCTGTTGAGCCTATTGAGGAGGACTCACCGGAGATTATGGAGGAGGACCCTCAGGAGGATTTGGATGACAATCCCGTTGAGGAGATAGATGAGGATCCTCAGTATTATCCATTTGACGAGGATGATGATGATGCTCCCGATGAGGGAGGTGATGTGGATGACCATCCACCAGTTGTATCTCCGTAGGGTGGAGATAACCGTAGTGGTCTCCCTAACGGATACCACTAGGACTAGACCAGCCATGGGGTTTTTCTTTTGTGATGGTAGTATCTGTGCAGTTACTTTGACTTTTGTATCTGACTACGTCTCTTTAAGTTTGTTTAACTCCTTTTAAGCATGTTAATATTTGAACTAGTTGTTGCGAAAGACTATGTTGAACCACTCAATGTAACTTCTATTAAGATAGTCTGTCGTTAAGAAGGCTTTTATCAATGTAAAAAGGTGTTTATGTATATTTCATGGTGTTGTTTATGTTTTCGTCATATATGTTTTCCAAAAGAAATCAACACGTCGTTAATAATATCATTTTCTTCAAAACGATGTAATTAATGTGATGCCCGGGGAAAGGGTGTCACACAACATGAGAAAGAAGAGTTGGAGAAGAAAATTCCCAAAAGTACAAGGCAACCATTGTTGTATGCTTTGAAGCTTAGTTGGAGTGGTCACTGAAATCGTCACCACACCTTCTTCCACCGTTAGATCGTTTTGAAATTTCATAGGGAGGTTCTGGGTTGATATTATTTCATATCCAACGGTTAAAATGTCATAGAAATCCTCAGAGTGTGAGTTATCTGACTCAGAAGAAGGAGATAAGCTCAACTCGGGTAGCTCCAAACCAGTCACCTTAGACGGTTCATCCTAGCCTCATCCACTGTTGGATCGAGCTGAAATATTTGGAGAAGGTAAAGGAAAGGTAACTCTTTAATCTCACCATTCACTTTTTAAACACATGTATAGACTATGAGATATAGAGCCGAAACAGTGGCGGATCTTGTGGTGCTTATTGCAGATTTTGAGTTTCTTATTTGGTGTCTTTCAAAATGTGATGTTTAGGTGGGATATCGGAGATTCGGGGACCTTGTTCGGTGTGAGGCAGATTCGAGAGGAGTCGAGTAGGAGTGATCTCATAGCATTTCCGAGGTCGTACGTTCTTCAGGTGGGGGGAAGAAATTATTTAACGTCGGAAACGACACATTGATGCTTAATTCGATAATGACGTAGGGAGACCTAAACCTTACATGATTGTGAGTAATGGACAATGTCCATATCATGCTGGGGACTACTTAGTGGTACCCGTGATGATATCGAGATTGTGCGTTTATCGTCGTTATGTTTATTATATATTATTTTATTATTTTATGATTGTCTGCTTGGATGATTTGACTGGTTGAATTGATGTTGATAACTGCTGGATGATGATGTTATGAGTTGTGATTATTTTATAAATATGATATATTATTATTTCATTAGATTTTGATAATGATTATTATTTTGGAAATGATGATATGAATGTAATGATGATTTTAAGACATGATGATAATGATGATGATTTTGATAACATGATAACATGATGGTATGATGTGATGAGTGTTATGATTATGCTTAGAGGTTGAGTAAGTGATAAGTTATGTTGAGACATGATGATGTATTGGGGAATTCATACCATATGTGTTAGTAGTGCCTAAACGAGATGATTACTGTGATATGTTGGTGAGATTGAGGAGACAAGATTATTATTGAGGTTATCTATGAGATTATGATGAGTGGTTAGGGCACTAGGGGGTGACCTAAAACATGGTTTGTGATATGGTTAATCTGAAACATGGTCTGGTGGACCTGAAACATGGTCGTTTGGGGCCTATTCCTCGGAGGGAGAATTCCTGGGGCTAGGCTAACGGCGGACCGTCCCAGACATTATTTCATTTTAGTTGCAGCTATAGTTCATGGATTGCATGAGCACCGTGGCAGGGGTTCAGAGGTGTGCACCGGATTGTGCAGCTACAGTGTCATTGCTTTGCATGGGCATCCTCCATCTGCAGACGAGGGTGTGCGCCGGGAACTCTGGGATGTGTCGATTGATGTGGATATCCGGATATGACCGATACCTGATGAGATGATTAATACAACATTTGCATTGCATCATGATGGAGAGTACAGGAAAGATCCTAGATGTGGATTGAGGATGATTGTGTCATATATATATATATATATATATATATATATATATATATATATATATATATATATATACTTATACTTTTGGAGACGAATGTTTGTGTGCTGTTATAGAATTAAATGGTGCTAAACACTTTCCACGTTTGACGTTATATTGTTTCTTATCCATTTTCTTCTTGCTGTTGTGTGTATGTTTTATTTATGTGATCGCTATAAGAAGACTTGGTGGAGGAGCCAGCTATGGAGGAGCTAGATGGAACCCCTTATGAGCCAGATGCTGGAGGACGAGCAGTGGACCCGAGTAGTTGAGTAGAGAGTCTATGGCCAGTGCGTCTTGTCTCTTTGGGATGTTGCTCTTATTTTCAGTTTGATTATCAATTTGTACTTATTTGGGGTCCTACTGATGGGATTCCCTCAATAGTACTGTATGACTGTACGCTAGATATGATGTATATCTATATATGTGTATGCATGTACATTTAGACATGTTGATACCTCAGTATGACAGCGGTTTAAGTTTTAAATTTTTCTGCCGTTTTAAGGTAACCACTTACGCCAATAACACAATTAGGTTTTAATAATTTTGGATTTTAATGGGACATCGGGACGTCTCAATTAGAGCACATGTTTCACAACTGCCAATATTAGGCATCTTGTGTGTTCAATAGTAACAGCCACATAGTGGTACTATAATTGATTGTGAAACAATCTCGATAACCTTGATCGGCTAGCATCTAGTCGTTGATGTCAGTGTATTGCATGGAACGCCACGACCAAGAAGAATCACCAACTTGCCATTCGTGACCCTCCTACCCTGACCATCCTCAAGACCATTTAAGATCGTCACTAGCACATCCTCATGTGCGCATGCATGTCGGCTCAACTTCCTAGGCACAAAGGCCCTACGGAACCTAGTATCAACTATGTGTTTAGCAATAATGCCGATAATGGTGTGTGCGTTCATATTTATCCACCGGATAAATTTTGGGGTTCCTTACGGAAACCAAGATCCGTTCTAGAGGCAAAACAGACAGTACCAACCTGTTGGGAATCACCCCTCGTTGGACTATCCATGTTTCAAATGATTTAGTACATTATGAAGGTTGGTCATTCGTCACCAACTCATTATGCCTCTTTAAATCCATTCCCGAACGGGATTATTTTTAGAGCAAGTAACTTTAAAATACTTTTTGTCATTAAGTATTATGGATGTAAGGATGAGTGAATCATCCTTACTTTATGACATATGGTCTTGGTCCACCATCTTTATAAGCGATAGCTAATGGAACTCAAAACAACTAACATACTCTAACAAACATCTCGTCTTGGCGTAGTTGCAGAACTTCATTCTCCGATACGCCTCAAACTTTATAAGAAAAGAACTCGTTCAGAAGATTATCCTGAAAACTTCCTTAGCAACGGTTCTATTCTCTTCTTCAACTAACAGACAGTCAATCCTTACCATGGTTTAGGATGACAAACTTAAAGCAATCTGGGCATCAAAATTTCGTCCATTATCATTTCTCCTTAGAACAATAATGAAAAGAATACCAAACATCGTTGTATCCCTTCGGAACAACGTCACGAAAACAGAAACACAAACAAGGATAGACCAAGGTCGTCATCCTTCTAAACATTGGTTCTCCAAAAAACCAAGAACACAAAACAACACAAAAAAACAACCAGAGAAAACACAACAAAAACGACGACAGACCTATACCCCAAGCCCAAAAGACTCGGCTAGCTCTGATACCACCTAATGTAACACCCTTCTCGAGCGCTACATTGTTCTTGACATTTTAAGACCGAAAAGTAGGTTAATTAAATTCCCTGTAATATAATGGGGTAATTTTTTTTCTTTTTCACAAGACATCAATATAAATACTTGGAATCAAGTAAATGTACAATAAAATATTTCGCGATCATAATCAAGGTTATAAGTTTGAAAATCATTTACATAAAAACCCAACCCGACTCATAAACAAAAAACATAAAGATATACAGACCCAACATAAAGCTATGGAGATGCAGTTCCTAAAATATAAGATACTTGGAGTCGCAGCTCCATAAACGATAACACAAACTCTCAGAGATCCCAAGCTGGCCAAACTAAAATATAAAAGACCATCCTCTCTCGTACATCGTGAGAAGGACAAACCCAACTGACGAGATCTAGTGGAAACTTTATGTGAATTCACTATCGACATCGTCACAAACGACACTACTAGAGCCACTACAAAAGTAGCTCTCGGACTAAGCCATTTCCCTTTCCAAGGAGAAAGTCATAGCCTACAGACCAACGACAATCATGCCTGTCACAATAAAAGAAAGGTCAGGCATGACAGAAAACACAAAGACAATCATCTTGGACCATCTGAAATTTGGAAGACGTCCCCTAGAAAACTCCAACATATCATCCGCATGCTCGAACCTCAACCTCTAAGATGAATCAGCCGAGCGACATCTTGACCTCTCAGTCTTTTTCAGAAGAATGCAGAAGGCACATAGCCAGCCAACATAGGCAATATAAAATAAGGAGGCGAGATTCCCAAACATCACAACATATGGAAGATATTAAAATAGCACAACACGACATATCATACATTCATATCCATGTAAACATATATCTCAGTCAAACAATCCAGTATATACAAGTAACAGATAACACAAGCACATATAGCCAACAGTACACAATATCAATGTATCCATAATCTCATCAAACATTACTGGACACTGTTAGTTCATAAAGACACGAGAACAGAGGTAACTGATTGAAACTGCATAGTCCCATACCTACACAGCCTAAAGGAAGATTTGACCGGAACACCAGAGCTAAGAGAACATTTGGAAGGAGTGATTAGAGCACATATTTCACAACTGCCAATATTAGGCGTCTTGTGCGTTCAATAGTAACAGCCATATAGTGGTACTATAATTGATTGTGAAACACTCTCGATAACCTTGACCGGTTAGCATCTAGTCGTTGATGTCAGTGTATTGCGTGGAATGCCACGACCAAGGAGAATCACCAACTGGCCATTCATGACCCTCATACCCTGACCATCCCTAAGACCATTTAAGATCATACTAGCACGTCCTCATGCACACATACATGTCGGCTCAACTTTCTAGGTACAAAGGCCCTAAGGAACATAGTATCAACTATGTGTTTCGACAATAATTCCGTTAATGGCGTGTGCGTTCATATTTATCCACCGGATAAATTTCGGGTTTCCTTACGGAAACCAAGAGCCATTCTAGAGGCAAAGCAGACAGTACCAACCTATTGGAAATCACCCCTCATTGGACTATCCATGTTTCAACGATTTAGTACATTATGAAGGTTGGTCATTCGTCACCAACTCATTGTGCCTCTTTAAGTCCATTCCCGAATAGGATTACTTGTCGAGTAAGTAACCTTAAAATACTCTTTGTCATTAGTATTATGGATGTAAGGATGAATGAATCATCCTTACTTTATGACATATGGTCTTGCTCCACCATGAGTCATAATCATTAAGTCTTTGTTCTAACTAAGCCATCCTCGACTTTGGTTTTCCATTTAACTTGAAATACTAGTCTTGAAGACCAAAACCACTTTTATCCAAAATCAAAACCCTTTGATTAAAACCAAATCATTTTGGAAGTAAGATTGACTCATAGGTATATTGATACCAAATCTTTCAAAACAGTATTTCAAAACCCGTAAAATTATTGATAAACGATTTTCCCCTTTTTACTTGATTTAGGGCCGAAACCCCTAAACTTTCAAAATAAGCTTCATTTACTCAAAATCATTACTTACCTTGGTTCTAATACTCGTATAAGGTATTAAAATACTAAGTTAAGATCTTGAATACATTTTACTCAAAAGTCCTAAAACTTGATCGAAAGCCTCTAAGGTTGAAAACTAGGTAATTCTTTTCCATTGATCCTTTGACCTTAAAGGTTAATGATTCATTTTAGAATCTTTGAACACATAGTCAGGTGTCAAAAATAGTTTCTAAATCCTAAAATATTGTTGGTTGAATTATTTACTTTTGGTCCGTTTTATCATTTAGAACTCTTTAAAAACTCAATTGCATTGCCTCTTGAAACATGATTTATTGCTTTATGACCTAAACAATTATCACAGTCTCCTAAGGTTGAGATGGTTGATAATTTGTTCGGGAAAGTATCTGAAAAGGATGATGAAGGCATAATCAGGGAACTTCTAATTGATATCTACACAAGTTCTGGGAAAAGGAAGACAGACAATATAATCATATTTAGGGATGGAGCAAGTGAATCACAATTTAATCAAGTTTTGAATCAAGAACTTGATCAAATCATTCAGGCCTGTAAATTTCTTGATGAGAACTGGGACCCTAAGTTCTTGGTCATTGTTGCTTAGAAGGACCTAAACAATTATCAAAGTCATTTTTGAAATCAATTGAACACTTTAAGATGGTTTTAAACACTGTAAAAATAGTTTTGGAAAACAACACTTCCTTCTTGTTTTCATTGATCCTTAAAATACTTATTTTCTTTAATTTCTAAGGCATCATTTGGGTAATTCAAAATATAACGTACCATTAAAATATTTCTCATGTCCTTTCTAAAACCTTAATCAAAAATCAAAGTTCCAAAATAATTGTTCAAAAGTTATCCTTTTTCCTTTATGGATTTAACATTCATTTTCTCACTTAAGGATATTAAAGTCGTTTAAGTTTCAAGGATTGGAGTTAAACTCCCATTTTCATTCATATTTGGCCAAAAGCCAATAACAATCAAAGTGAAGGTTACACTTCACCAAACAATCTCCCAATTATTCATACGCATCAGCATATCATGTTACATCAAATAATCACAATAATCAATTCATTTGCAATAACCAAGTATTAAAATCCTCACTTTGATCCAATGATCAAAGTGATGGTTTTCAACATGCCATAAATTAATTTTTTAACCAATAAATCACACCAATAAACATAAATCAAACTACAATTAACCACTACAATCATGTCCTCATCAGGGACCAATTAAACAAAGCGGAAAATCCTTAATTTAGGATTTTCTGATAACAAGACAATTAAGCCATCTTCACACCCACCAATATGGTGTGTTGGTTCACTCCCCCTTACCTCTTGTAGACAAGAGATGATCATTTCCTTGGTTTTTCAATAGTCAGCTTCCTTCTGAGCGAAGCTGTACAAGGCTAAACCCCAACTCGACGTTTCAGTTTCCTTTGACACCTTGCAACATGTGCAGACAACTCCTGTCAGCTCCCGGATAATGTAAAACCTGCTCCCCAAGCAAGCACAACCACAACAACATCCCAGAGAGGGAGTCAAAGCATTTTCAACAATCAGACAATTCAGACAAATCACATAATCAATCACTCATAATCAAAACCATTAATTTAATTTGTCAATATACTTAATTTCACAAACAGTGTCACTTTCTACAGAAATCAGATTTGGGAAAATTAGTGTTCATCAGCAAAAATTGGGGAAAATGAGATTTTTATCATAGGAACATGAAATTAAGCTTAGAAATCATTAATTAACCGTCTCAATTGCATAAAGACGTAATTAATTTCATAATTACAAAACTAATTTCAAGAGAAATAGATTTGGGGCTTTAGGGTTCGTAATGAAATTTGGGGAAAACCCAAATTACTCAAAGAATGATGAAATTAGTTTAGGATAACACTAATTCTGTGACACCCTCTACCCCACATGTTATATAAAGCATTTAAACATACAAAGATAAAGGTATATAATCATGCGTAATCATTTAATTAACAAATGAAAGGTCCATGGGTAGAAAGGTCCATATGAACAAGTTCATCAAACGCGGAATAAAACATAAGTTTTGAGAAAAATAAAAAAACATAAAGACATAAAGCAATAACATAACGCCCAACTCCGATGTCACATTCAGAGCTAGTAATAAATGTTCCGGATAAATCCATGGAATACAAAACCACTAAACTAAACAACTAAAATGGATAAAGCTAAACATCCGACTAAGTCGTGGCTCCTCGAAGTCACTCCTTAACAGGATGCTCACCGTTGTCGCGACCGTGATCGCGGCACAACGACGAACAAAAAGAAAACCTGTTTTTCTTTTAGAGAATAAACATGGAGTCGTCACCAACTTTATTTAATTTCGGGAAAGTTGGAAAACCCTTAAAAAAAACTTTGGGTTCGGGAGTCGATTACATCTAGGGAAGGTATGGAGACTTAACCCCACGACACCCTAGAACATCCATAAAAATGGTTACCCAAAATTAGTTGTGTAAATTATTAGTAACTTTGAAAATATTTGTTTTACCCCGAAAATCATTTAAAGGAAAAATCATTTTTAGTTGTGAAATTTTTGGATTAAACCTAAATGAGGTTGAACATGGCATGTAAGTCCACAGGACAACCTCAAAATCTAAAGGGGTTGAGCATGACACTTGTCATAGAGCAACCCAAAAATAACATTGATTTAATTAAGTATTTTAGAAAAATGCCACATAGGAATTAGGAAGAGAAATGTTATTTCATGATCTCATTTTTTATTTTATTCTACATTTTTGATTAAATGTTGAAAAGTCCTAAATAGGTTGAAATGGCACATAAGTCCATAGGGCAACCTTTATTCTAAGGGATTGAATATGGCAACCAAGTCCATAGGCTATCCCTAAATAAAAAAAGTTCCATTATATATTTATCAAAAGACAATTTACTTTATTTTGTAAAAAGGGAACAAACCGGTTGAAGGGGATTTAAGTGATCATCTTTTATTTTTACGTAAAAAATAAAGTTTTGCCTTATGAAAATAGAACGAAGATGAAACATTTTAAGTGCTTAGTAACTGTATGGCCATATGAAGGTTACTAGTGTATCATTCATTTCGGCATATGGCAGCAAACAATGAAATAGGAACCCAACGATACACCATTTCTGAAACAGACATAAGAACTCATATAGCAAACATCATACTAACTCATTCAGTTTCAATATCCATGGGTTTTCTTTTCGTCATAAACAGAGACACAAAAATTAGAATATCAAGAGAAACTCATGAATAATATCAACAAAGAGAACAAGGATTACCAAATGAGAGCAAAATAACAATGATTTGCTTTCTCCCAGCAGTAAAATTTTAAAATCAAAACCCTTACATTTCAGTTTCATTGACTCTTTTAACTATCTCTTCTTATGAAGATTTGGAACCACTCTAATGACAGAGAAGAGAAAAAAAAAACTCAAATCCCTAACCCAATCTCTTTTTCCTCACTAAGAAAACATCAGATAAAAAATCTCTCTCTAAAACATCGGATAAAAATCTCTCCCTCCCTCTCTCTTCGTATCCTTCCTCCGTATTTCCCTTTCCTCTAATTTTTTCCTCCCCTCTTTCTCTTTTCTTCGCGTCTCAATTTATAGATGGAGGAGAGGGCTTCATGCTTCTCCTTACCCAGCGGCTTCAAGGTTGGTCTCACGAAATACGGAGCTTGGGAGGCTCTGAGCAGAGATCGCGTGTGTCCAGATGGAGGTGGCACGAGCAGAGGAAAGGATGCGATTTGATGTGAAGGTTGGGTGTTTGAAGAGGGAAGGAAATGTGGTGCAGTTAAGAGAGTGGCGGAGATGAGGGAGAAGAAGGACCAATTGAAATAGACAACTATAAACACGAGAAGGGGGGGTTCAATTGTGTTTATCAGAATTTAAATAAAGTTGAAATCTTTTCGCATACAAAAGCTAGGTTCAATCGAGTGGAAAGATACAGGACAGACAGGTGACCTATCTGATGAAATTTTAACAGTGACTTTGGCAAACACACCACTTGATGAACGTATAAGAAAACTAAAGCAACTAAAAAGGTTATAAGGAAAGAGAGATTGACACAGTTATTTATCCTGGTTCACTCTTCAAAGCAAAGAGCTACGTCCAGTCCTTGGCAGCACCAAGATTTATCCACTATAACTGATCAGGTTACAGACTCTAAGTATTGTTTGCACACCTAGCCTCTTCAGGCTCCAAGACAAGTATTCTTTGCACACCTAGCCTCTTCAGGCTCAAGACAAGTATTCTTTACACACTTAGCCTCTTCAGGCTCACTCAGGTCTGTTTGAGAGATTTGGTTTGTAATAAATTCAACTTCGCATGCATGTAACTTTCACTAACACTCAGAAAGTGGTTTAAATGTAAAGCTTATGAAAGTATGCGTAATAACTTCAAATGATTGAAGAATACAGAATGAAAGAAGGAAGAATTTAATACACAGAGTAATAGCTCTTTAATGTTATGTGTATTCTCTATACTTCATCTTCAATGACTTCTGTATTTATAGTCTTCAAGCATTTAGGATCCGTTAGAGACATTCCCTCAGATGTTGGCTTCAAACAGAACTTCATTAAATACAATAGAGTCGTTCTGGGCAACCATTGATGCAATAGGAACTTTGGTTGTACTCTAACATGAAGGATCATGGCTTTATGCATCGTGATACAGCCATATCAGATAGCTGCCAATCTTTTCTCTTCTATCATGTTCAACTGCTCATATCGAGTTTTTACCCACTCAGATTCTTCTAAATCTGCTTCCATCAAGACTCTTAGCGAAGGGAGTTCTACTTCGATAGGTGAGACAACCTCCATCCCATACACCAAAGAGAAAGGGGTTGCCCCAGTGCTTGTTTGTATATTAGTCCGATAAGCATGTAGAGCGTATGGCAGCATTTCGTGCCAGTCCATTTACAACCATCTTGGCAACGATCTTCTTGATATTTTTGTTTGCTGCTTCGACTGCACCATTCATTTGAGGTCTATAAGGAGATGGATTATGGTGTTTGATTTTGAAACCATCGCAAAACTTTTGAATCTCGGCACCATTATGATTAGCATCATCATCTGTGATTATCCTCTCTGGGATCCCGTATCTGCAGACGATGTCCTTCTTGAGGAATTTGAGAAACACCTTTGGAGTTATGCTGGCATATGAAGCAGCTTCTACCCATTTAGTGAAATAGTCTATCACCACCAAAATGAAACGATAACCATTGGAAGCCTTGGGATTAATGGGACCGATGAAATCTATTCCCCCACATCGAAAAAGGTCATGGGGATGCTAAATTGTGCAGTGGAAATGGAGGTGCATTGACACGGTCTGCATACATCTAACATTTTTGGCATTTACGAACATGCTCTATACAATCCAACTCCATAGTAGACCAATAATAGCCACTTCTCAAGATTTTCCGAGCCATCATATGGCCATTGGCAAGAGTCCCACAGATTCCTTCATGAACTTCGATCATGATCATCTTAGCTTCACGAGCATCCACACATCTGAGTAGGGTACCATCATATCCTCTTTTATACAGAACTTCCTTGCTTAAGAAAAAGGACATAGCCAGTCTTCGGATGGTCTTTCTATTTGCTTCACTCGCTTCTTCCGGGTATTTCTTATTTTGAATATATTGCTTGATATCATGATACCAAGGCTTACCATCAGGTTCTTCTTCCACATGGGCACAGTATGCCGGTTCATCTTGCACTCTAACTTGGATGGGTTGGACATTGGTATGGATGTCCAGCTTGGTCATGGCAGCTAGTGTGGCTAAATCATCAGCAAACTGATTCTTGTCTCGAGTTAAATACGAGAAAGTAATCTCGTTAAACTTCGCAATCAACTGAGTCAAGTATTTCTGATACGGAATCAACTTGGAGTCTTTGGTTTGCCATTCTCTATTGACTTGGTAAATGATTAGAGCTGCATCCCTGAAGACTTTCAATTGCTTTATACCAAGTTCAAGTGCCATTTGTAATCCACTGGCACATGGCTCGTATTCTGCAATATTATTGGTACATTCAAATTTCATCTTCATGGCCACCAGGTACTTCTTGCCGTTTGGTGAGATAACCACTGCTCCTATACCACTCCCATGCATATTGACTGCTCCATCAAAATACATCTTCCACACATCTTCCTCTTCTTCATCTATCTCGAGGGACATTATCTCTCCATCTGGGAACTCGGAGTTGACAGGCCATCCATCCTCAAGAGGATTCTCTGCTAAATGATCAGCAATCGCACTTCCTTTGATGGACTTCTGAGTCACATATTTGATGTCAAATTCTGACAATATCACTTGCCACTTCGAAATTCTTAAGGAGATATGAGGACTTTCGAAGATATACTTCAAAGGATCCATTAGAGAAATTAGCCAAGTGGTATATAACATGTAATGTCTGAGTCTTGTGGAGGTCCACACTAGCTCACAACAAGTCTTCTCGATTGCCATATAACAAGCCTCACAGGCATTAAACTTCTTACTCAGATAGTAAATTGCCTGCTCCTTCCTGCCAGATTCATCATGTTGTCCCAGCATTTCCCCCATTGATGTTGGCAATATAGTGAGATAGAGTAACAATGCACGACCTTGGGTAGGTGGTACCAATACTGGGAAGTTCAGTAAATATGCCTTTATCTTGTTAAAGGCTTCTTCACAGTTATCATCCCATCTTCTCGGATTATTCTTCCTGAGGAGTTTGAAGATTGACTCGCATGTTACTAATTATTCGAGTTCAATCTCGTTTTCGCCCAAATTTGGCCTTGTTTTGTTCCTAAGTTAGACTTTGACTCGTTCTAGGCATTTTTTGTAGTTTTTAGTTTATTTGGAGTAGAATTACGCTTTTCGTTTTCTTTTATTGTTCCTGGGTAAAAGTGAAGCTCTAGAGTCAAGGAAAATGAAGAAAACAGTGGAATTGCCATTCTGGAGATACTCGCCACGCGAGATGCTACTCGCCTCACGAGCCTGAAGACCAGCTGAGCAGCAACAATCATCATTTCTATCTCGCCTCGCGAGAGGCTACTCGCCTCGCTAAGACTAAAGACCCTAGAGGACAGAGACCATCACGGCCTAGCCGTGACAGACTAGGATTTGAAGTCTCACCTCGCGAATCTTCCTCTCACCTCACGAGAGTCCAATTTGAAATCACGCCATTTTTAATATTCGCGTCGCGAGAGGCTGTTCGCCTCGCGAGCGCGCGCAGATCCTGAATCCTATATATTGCTGTTTTAGGGCAGAAACAAAGAGCATTTTGGTTACTCCACTGTTTAGGAGCGTTTTGTGACGAATCCCTATGTTTCTGGAGTTGCGTCTCCCAGTTTCTTTCTATTTTGTACAATGGTGATTATGGCCGATTGTTTGTGCGTTGTCACGGGCATGAGGAACTAAGCCCCTCGTCTGAGGGATCAGTGAAACCACCCATGGCGGTGTAGAATTCTATGTGATGTATGTTTTTCTCTCTTGTCTCAATTAATGTTTTCCAATTCTGATTTTATTGCATTGATCATATGCATGCGTGATTGACTAGTTAAACGTGTTGAGGCTTAGTAGGCAATTCACGTTTTAGAACTTGAATTGGGATCATCGATCGAATATTGCACGAGAGTGAGTAGGAGATCGGTGCAACCTTATAGGTACCGGATTTAACAGAGTTTAATGATTAGGGTTATGAGACCTAGTAAGTAATTAACTCAATCATTGAATACGTCCTATTGAGCACGACAGTGGATTTAGGAGAATTTGGGGGTCCTGGTTGACATTGTAATTGAACTTAGGGAGGAAATCATCATCACTTGGGTACTATGCATGATTGGGTAGGTGGATTTGTGACCTTAGACATTTTAATATCAGATTTTAGTTAATTATTCTTATTTGATTAGTTGATTTAGATTGTGATCCTATACTCTCTCTCCCTCAACCACTCGACTCGCTTGACCAAACGTATCGAATTTCTCGCGAATTGGTAGAATTGGTAGCCCAATCCCTGAGTTCGACCTCGGTAATCGCTTACTGAGTTTTTATTACTTACGACGACCCGGTACACTTGTCGGTGACTCAACAAGTTTTTGGCGCCGTTGCCAGGGATTGGCACAACCAATTTTCCTAATTTTTGGGAAGTTGATTCTTTGGTTAAGTTATTTTTATTTTTATTTTTTATTTTTATTCTTTTATTTTCTCTCTACTTCTTGATTTCACTTGGTCTTGCCTTGTTTTTGTATGCGAGGTACCCTTTCACAGGAGAACCTGCTATTTGATTCGGAGATCACTAGGACCGAGAAGCGTTTAAGGAAAGAAGCCAGATAGCGAAAGAGGCTTGAAGCGATTAATCTTGAGAGGATGGCCGAAGAAAACCCTCCTCCTCCTCGTTACAAGCCTCTCTTCGAGTACGATCTACCCAACCTGGATGATTGTGCTTCTTCTATCGTGAGGGGCAACCTGAATACAGATTCCTTCAGAGTGGAAGGATGTGTCACAGCCCAGATCCGGGAGAATCAATTTGATGGGAGTGCAGACAAGACCCTCACAGGCACATCACCCACTTCCTTGAAGCTTGCGACTTGCAGAGGACAAGAGGTGTTTCTCAGGATGAGTTTCACTTGCGGCTATTCTCTCTCTCTCTTAGGGATGTCGCTCGCGATTGGTTTGACATCTTGGATAGGAACAGTATCAGAACTTGGGAGCAAATGGCACAAAAGTTCTTAACCAAGTATTTTCCTCCTCAGAAAGCGGCACAAGCAAGAGTAGCCGTCACTTCTTTCAAAGTGCACGTAAGATGAATCCTATAATGAAGCCTGGGAGAGGTATAATGTGCTATTGAGAAGATGCCCCTCAGCTTTCTTTGACCCGGTCTCCAAGGTTCAACATTTCTTTAACGGGTTAAGGGGATGCTACCAGATGAATTGTGATGCCGCAGCTGGCGGCTCTTTTTCCTATTTATCAGCTGAGGATGGATGGGCGTTATTGGAGAAGATGTCATACAATGATTACAACCATGGTAGGGAAACCTCAAGTGGAGTCAGTTCTGCAACAATGGAAGCCGTTCTAGAGCAAATCAAATCGTTGAAGATGCAAATTGCGGCTTTGTCTGAGAACAAGAAGGTTAATGGTTTATGTGCTAATTATTCGAGTTCAATCTCGTTTTCGCCCAAATTTGGCCTTGTTTTGTTCCTAAGTTAGACTTTGACTCGTTCTAGGCATTTTTTTTTGTAGTTTTTAGTTTATTTGGAGTAGAATTAGGCTTTTCGTTTTCTTTTATTGTTTCAGGGTAAAAGTGAAGCTCTAGAGTCAAGGAAAATGAAGAAAACAGTGGAATTGCCATTCTGGAGATACTCGCCACGCGAGAGGCTACTCGCCTCGCGAGCCTGAAGACCAGCTGAGCAGCAATAGTCATCATTTCTGTCTCGCCTCGCGAGTGGCTACTTGCCTCGCAAAGACTGAAGACCCTGGAGGACAGAGACCTTCACGGCATAGCCGTGACGAAGGTCACGACTGTGATAGACTAGGATTTGAAGTCTCGCCTCGCGAATCTTCCTCTCGCCTTGCGAGAGTCCAATTTGAAATCGTGCCATTTTTAATATTCGCGTCGCGAGAGGCTGTTCGCCTCGCGAGTGCACGCAGATCCTGAATCCTATATATTGCTATTTTAGGGCAGAAACAAAGAGCTTTTTGGTTACTCCACTGTTTAGGAGCGTTTTGTGACGAATCCATGTGTTTCTGGAGCTGCGTCTCCCAGTTTCTTTTTCTTTTGTACAATGGTGATTATGACCGATTGTTTGTGCGTTGCCACGGGCATGAGGAACTAATCCCCTCGTCTGAGGGATCAATGAAACCACCCATGGCGGTGTAGAATTCGATGTGATGTATGTTTTTCTCCCTTGTCTCAATTAATGTTTTCCAATTCTGATTTTATTGCGTTGATCATATGCATGCGTGATTGACTAGTTAAACGTGTTGAGGCTTAGTAGGCAATTCGCGTTTTAGAACTTGAATTGGGATCATCGATCGAATATTGCACGAGAGTGAGTAGGAGATCGGTGCAACCTTATAGAAACCATATTTAACAGAGTTTAATGATTAGGGTTATGAGACCTAGTAAGTAATTAATCCAACTGTTGAATACGTCCTATTGAGCACGACAGTGGATTTAGGAGAATTTGGGGGTCCTGGTTGGCATTGTAATTGAACCTAGGGAAGGAATCATCATCACTTGAGTACTATGCATGATTGGGTAGGTGGATTTGAGACCTTAGATGTTTTAATTTTAGATTTAAATACTATATCTTTATTTGATTCGTTAATTTGAATTGCGACCCTATACTCTCTCTCTCCTCAACCACTTTCCTCGCTTGGCCAAACTTATCGAACTTCTTGCTAATTGGTTGAATTGGTAACCCAATCCTTGTGTTCGACCTCGGTAACTCCTTACCGTGTTTATTTTATTACTTATTACAACCCGGTACACTTGCCGGTGACTCAACAACGGCGCCAAGAACTTGTTGAGTCACCGGCAAGTGTACCGGGTCGTCGTAAGTAATAAAAACTCAGTAAGCGATTACCGAGGTCTACCTCAGGTATTGGGCTACCAATTCTACCAATTCGCGAGAAATTCGATACGTTTGGTCAAGCGAGTCGAGTGGTTGAGGGAGAGAGAGTATAGGATCACAATCTAAATCAACTAATCAAATAAGAATAATTAACTAAAATCTGATATTAAAATGTCTAAGGTCACAAATCCACATACCCAATCATGCATAGTACCCAAGTGAAGATGATTTCCTCCCTAAGTTCAATTACAATGTCAACCAGGACCCCCAAATTCTCCTAAATCCACTGTCGTGCTCAATAGGACGTATTCAATGATTGAGTTAATTACTTACTAGGTCTCATAACCCTAATCATTAAACTCTGTTAAATCTGGTTCCTATAAGGTTGCACCGATCTCCTACTCACTCTCATGCAATATTCGATCGATGATCCCAATTCAAGTTCTAAAACGCGAATTGCCTACTACGCCTCAACACGTTTAACTAGTCAATCACGCATGCATATGATCAACGCAATAAAATCATAATTGGAAAACATTAATTGAGACAAGGGAGAAAAACATACATCACATTGAATTCTACACCGCCATGGGTGGTTTCATTGATCCCTCAGACGAGGGGATTAGTTCCTCATGCCCGTGACAACGCACAAACAATCGGCCATAATCACCATTGTACAAAATAAAAAGAAACTGGGAGATGCAGCTCCAGAAACACAGGGATTCATCACAAAACGCTCCTAAACAGTGGAGTAACCAAAAAGCTCTTTGTTTCTTCCCTAAAACAGCAATATATAGGATTCAGGATCTGCGCGCGCTCGCGAGGCGAACAGCCTATCGCGACGCGAATATTTAAAATGACGCGATTTCAAATTGGACTATTGCTAGGCGAGAGGAAGATTCGCGAGGCGAGACTTCAAATCCTAGTCTGTCACGGTTGTGACCTTCATCACGGCTAGGCCGTGATGGTCTCTGTCCTCCAGGGTCTTCAGTCTTCGCGAGGCGAGACAGAAATGATGACTATTGCTGCTCAGCTGGTCTTCAGGCTCGCGAGGCGAGTAGCCTCTCGCGTGGCGAGTATCTCCAGAATGGCAATTCCACTGTTTTCTTCATTTTCCTTGACTCTAGAGCTTCACTTTTACCCTGAAACAATAAAAGAAAACGAAAAGCGTAATTCTACTCCAAATAAACTAAAAACTACAAAAAATGCCTAGAACGAGTCAAAGTCTAACTTAGGAACAAAACAAGGCCAAATTTGGGCGAAAATGAGATTGAACTCGAATAATTAGCACATAAACCACAGCCTTACTAGTTATAAAACTAGATAAGCAGAGGCTTATCAAACACCCCAAACTTAAACCTTGCTTGTCCCCAAGCAAGCTAAAACTCAAAAAGACTCAAGACTTGGCAAGCTTAAAGATTCAATCAATTTTGCACAAATTTCATGTAATCAAAACAGTTTTTTCTTCAATGAATTCCCCCATTGCATCAATGTAATCCCCACATTCATTTACTTTAAACAATTGAGAACTTCATCATTCATGCAATCATTAATCTAAGTTGAGGATCAAAGTCACACACAAAAGGAAGATCACCAATTTCAAACAATTGCCTTCCTCACAAGGGTATGTAAAATTTCACTCATTCGCTCAAATTCGTCTAGGCTATCAACTTTTCACTCAATTTCACATATCAAGAGCACTTCCCATGAATTTGATTTTCATCTCAAAAATAGTTCCCACGAAAACATGCATGCAACATCAAAAGGTCTTTTAAAGGTTGAAATGGGGCCTGGCTAAGGGTAGGATATTCAAGGATACTAGGCTTAAGTCCCTAGGAACTAAGAGAGCATGAGCATTTGACACATTGAATCTCCACTCAATTCCTTTTTTCATTTTTCTTTTTGCCTTGGGTGACTACAGCCCTTTCCTTGCTAAGCTTTTTGTTTTGCCCCTTTTCTTTTGGTAATTTTTTTTCTTTTCTTCCTTTTTATTATTTTTGCCTTGGGTTTCTTTATTTTTTTCTTTTTCACAACCCATAATGACATATCAAACCTTGTAGCCACCCCAAACTTAGTTTTTTATGACCCTTCTCTTGCTCAGTCTCCATGCTCTCCTAATCCTAAGATTGGGTTTAACATGGTTTTTCCAGATTTTTGGCTTATAACTCCTGGTCATCAAGAAACAATAGGCCAATTAGGCTCAATGTGGCTAACTAGGGAACATGCATTAGGGATGGTTCTTTTTAGGCCAAGTAGCTATTCAAAGAAAATTGCCTAAATCATTTGATGCAACACATAGACATGCAAACAATGAAGAGATTCAAGCAAATTCGGGAAAGTGCAACTTAAAAGTGATTCACACAATCAAAAACAAAGTTGGAGGCTCAAATCCTCACCTAGACATTTTGCAAATTGTTTGACCGAGATACAATTCCTAGTGTGTGTCCCTCACCCCAAACTTGTCATAAATCAAGCAATCACAACAAAATTTCTCAAAGTTCAATTTTCAATTTTTCCCACGGGGATCAACTTTTCTATTTTTAGAACCTAGGGGGAAATCATCGATGGTCAAAATAATTCATGCAATCAATCTATGCTAAATTTAATTAAAGTCCAACAAGCTTGCCGGCACACATTCATACACATACTCTTGATCTTCTCAAATTATTCAAGAGCGACAAACAAAAACAAAAACAAAGAACAAGGCAATTGGTTCCCTCCCCCACACTTAAAGCATGCATTGTCCTCAATGAAAGAACACATATAAAATAAGAGTGAGGAAAGGAGAGGGTGCTCCCTGATCAAGTTGTAGTGTAGGTGACCGCTTCCACGGAAGCTCTTCTATGGTTGCATCCTCATCCAATTGGTCCCTCAGGCACCCCCTGTTGGAAACCATCCTGGAAGAACTCCTGCAAATTAAAACCTTAATTTCATATTCGCGAGGCAAGATATCACTCGCGAGGCGAATCTGGAAAAATTGTTCTTCACACTTTCCAGAATCGTGAGGCGAGTAGTATCTCGCAAGGCGAATCTGGAATTCCAACAGATGTTGATGGCCAGAATCGCGAGGCGAAAGTAGCCCTTACGGCGCGAGACAGAAGCGTGAGCAAGCCTATGAGATTCAGGGCTTCTGTCTCGCGTGGCCACTGTGGATTCGTGTGGCGAATCAAGCTTTTTTTTCATATATATATATATATATATAAATGACAGAAACTAAAAAAGAATACCTAGCTTGGGTTGCCTCCCAATAAGCGCTTCTTTAACGTCACTAGCTTGACTTATTAAGAAGCATCCACCTGGATCCCATAGCTTGTGGCATAAGGGCCAAGAGATGCTCATCATGTAAGATCCTCCACCCGGATCCCATGGTTTGTGAAGTGGCAATTGTAGAAGCAATACAACTCTATCCACAATTTCACCTAGCCCGTGTGTGAAAACTCCATTGCCTCTACAATTGTGAACTCACTTTCTCCGAGGTCAAATGGTATTTTCACAAGGAAAATTAACAGATGAGTGGAAGGGGCTAACTTTCCAGTGTCCACACATGCATTTAAGCCAACATATTTATCTAATGCAGCAATTTCAGGTTGCTTGGCAAGCATGGTGAAATCCACTACCAAATCATCTGCACTATGATCCATCCCCCCAACCATATTCTGCTCAAACAATGCTTCATGTGGGTATTGTACTAGCCATTTGCAAATCTCCCCCACTTGCTCCGGTGCCTTGTCACTTATCAACTCCTCTTTCTCAGGTTGCTCTTCCTCAACATGTGGTTGTTCCGGGGCCTTGTCTTCAATTTCCTGAGAACTAGTTGCACCCCTGTTAGATCCCAACACCCTACCGCTTCTAGTTGTTATGGCATTGCATTGGTTCTTAGGATTGTTCTAGGTATCACCTGGGAAAGTGCCTGGGAGACGCTCATTTAGTTGCTTTGCGAGCTGATCAACCTGCATCTCTAGATTCTGAATTGCCGCCCCTGTATGAGTTGCCAACTTGTCAATGGTTGTGCTTGTATTGATTGACAACTTCTCAACTGCTGCACCCATCTTCTCAAAAGCCAACTCCCAAGGTTGCCTTCCACCATCTGTTATCTGCAATTGATTAGGCCCCGGAAGAGCCTGCTGAGTATTGTGCTGATGGATTCCAATGTTTGGCCTCAGACCCTGTTGAGGTTGTTGTTGTTGGGCTAGACCACCACTAGCATTACTCCAAGCGAAACCCGGATGGTCTCTCCTCATATAGCCCCTGTTCTGATTCTGATTGTAGTCACTCTGTCTGTTCCTCTGATAGTTGTTCTGGGGCACACTGTCATAGAATTTGTGGCATGAGTCCACATGTTCTCGAGATAAGTTGAACGGACAGCTCTGAATATCATGATCTCCATTACAATTTCCACAACCCGGAGGCATTCCATCGTGTATCACATTAACCTTCTTGTTCTCAGACAAAGCATCAATTTACATCTTCAACAGTTTATTTTGCTCTAGAATGGCTTCCATTGCTGCAGAACTGACTCCACTTGAGGTTTCCCTACCATAGTTGTAATCATTGTACGACATCTTCTCCAATAATGCCCATCCGTCCTCAGCTGATAAATAGGAAAATGAACTGCCAGCTGCGGCATCGCAATTCATCTGATAGCGCCCCCTCATCCCGTTAAAGAAATGTTGAACTTTAGAGACCGGGTCAACGAACGCCGAAGGCCATCTCCTCAAGATCAATTGCTTCAAGCCTCTTTCGCTTTCTGGCTTCTTTCCTTAAGCGCTTCTCGGTCTGGGTGATCTCCGAATCAAATAGCAAGTCCTCTTGTGAGAGGGTACCTCGAATACAAAACCAAGGCAAGACCAAGTGGAATCAAAGAAGTAGAGAGAAATAAAAATAAATAAATAACAGAAAAATAAAAATAAAAACAGCTTAACCAAATAATCAAATTCCCTAAAAATTAGGAAAATTGGTTGTGCTAATCCCCGGCAACGGCGCCAAAAACTTGTTCAGTCACCGGCAAGTGTACCGGGTCGTCGTAAGTAAAAAAAACTCAGTAAACGATTACCGAGGTCGAACTCAGGGATTGGGCTACCAATTCTACCAATTCGCGAGAAATTCGATACGTTTGGTCAAACGAGTCGAGTGGTTGAGGGAGAGAGAGTATAGGATCACAATCTAAATCAACTAATCAAATAAGAATAATTAACTAAAATCTGATATTAAAATGTCTAAGGTCACAAATCCACCTACCCAATCATGCATAGTACCCGAGTGATGATGATTTCCTCCTTAAGTTCAATTACAATGTCAACCAGGACCCCCAAATTCTCCTAAATCCACTGTCGTGCTCAATAGGACGTGTTCAATGATTGAGTTAATTACTTACTAGGTCTCATAACCCTAATCATTAAACTCTGTTAAATCTGGTTCCTATAAGGTTGCACCGATCTCCTACTCACTCTCGTGCAATATTCGATCGATGATCCCAATTCAAGTTCTAAAACGCGAATTGCCTACTAAGCCTCAACACGTTTAACTAGTCAATCACGCATGCATATGATCAACGCAATAAAATCATAATTGGAAAACATTAATTGAGACAAGGGAGAAAAACATACATCACATCGAATTCTACACCGCCATGGGTGGTTTCATTGATCCCTCAGACGAGGGGATTAGTTCCTCATGCCCGTGACAACGCACAAACAATCGGCCATAATCACCATTGTACAAAAGAAAAAGAAACTGGGAGACGCAGCTCCAGAAACACAGGGATTCATCACAAAACACTCCTAAACAGTGGAGTAACCAAAAAGCTCTTTGTTTCTGCCCTAAAACAACAATATATAGGATTCAGGATCTGCACGCGCTCGTGAGGCCAACAGCCTCTCGCAAAGCGAATATTAAAAATGGCGTGGTTTCAAATTGGACTCTCGCGAGGCGAGAGGAAGATTCGCGAGGCGAGACTTCAAATCCTAGTCTGTCACGGTCGCGACCTTCGTCACGGTCGTGACCTTCGTCACGGCTATGCCGTGATGGTATCTGTCCTCCAGGGTCTTCAGTCTTCACGAGGCGAGACAGAAATGATGACTGTTGCTGCTCGGCTGGTCTTCAGGCTCGCGAGGCGAGTAGCCTCTCGGGCGGCGAGTATCTCCATAATGGCAATTCCACAGTTTTCTTCATTTTCCTTGACTCTAGAGCTTCACTTTTACCCTGAAACAATAAAAGAAAACGAAAAGCGTAATTATACTCCAAATAAACTAAAAACTACAAAAAATACCTAGAACGAGTCAAAGTCTAACTTAGGAACAAAACAAGGCCAAATTTGGGCGAAAATGAGATTGAACTCGAATAATTAGCACATAAACCACAACCTTACTAGTTATAAAACTAGATAAGCCAGAGGCTTATCACATGTGCTAGTCAAATTTGTAATGAAGCACACAATATAGTTCAACCTTCTAAGAAAACCCCTTACTTCTCACTCGTTCTTAGGTGTTGGTGTTGGGAATTTGCGTATAAAACAAAAGAAACGCAGCGGAAAAATTCCCATCGAAGGATCCTTGCGAATGGTCATGATTCATGATTCGAAAGTTTACCTCTTGAAGCGATGGCTGTTTGTTGAAATTCGTCTATCACGAACACCGCACGAACGGTGTCTCTAGAGGTATCCACACGAGCGGATTCCGTGAGCGTCCAACGTCACGAACCGAAGCGTCTCTGTCTCACAGTGCTAGCTTCAAAACCGAGACATTGTTGTTCACACTTACTCTCTTTTGTGCGGCTAGGTTATCAACCATGTGGGCACAACAACTTAAGTGGTCTACTTATAGTATCACCTCCTTAAGTGAGTTAGTGAGCAACATTTGACCTAAGCCCATCTACTATGCGCTAGGCCTAATAGGAAAGTCCAAGTTTCTTTTAATGCTTCTTTTAATCCGCTCTTTTGTGTGTGACCCTATAGGTTCCCAATACGTTAGCAGTAATATTAAATCCCATTTAATATTACAAACAGTGAGCGGTATCTAGCAATACATCACTGCTACCTAAGTAGTGAGAAAGTCAGTGATTTGACGAAACCTTTCTGTGACAAATATTCATGTGCATTGTTATCCCTTTGTCCATATATCTATATTGAACACAAGGCATAGAATGTGTCACCCTTGTATGGTTCAATATCATGTTCCCTGATACCCGAGTAGACTTAACAACAAATGAGGTCAATATCTCATATTGACTCATTTAAGCACGGCCATGCATTTTACAGTCTCACTCTATCAGGGGGCCCACAGATATTACTCCTGTTATGTAGGAGGGACAAATTCCATCTAGGTCACTCACATCCCTCTGCATGGCTCGTGGTATGCCCAATGACCGTCTTTATAATCATCCTATTACAGATGACGTTTGACGATATTAAAGCACACGACTCCTCATGTAGGGATCGTAGTGATTTCAAGTCGAAGGATTACATACACCATTGTCACTATGAGAACTACTTATGACACTCACATAACGCTCCATGTAGTGTTCTCATGGTGGGTCAATCCAGTACATCATTACCTTAATGTGTACCTATGTGGCGACTCGATATCTCATATCCATGACCCGTGAGATATGGTCATCAGTCTGCACACATAATAGTCTCAATTGTATTATTATTGTCCTTGTTGATAAAATACTTGACTACGGATATTTAAGAATAGGATTTCATTGTTCAATAGTGTCTCACGATCAAGTCATGTACTTGATATTCTATTAAACTGAAATTTCTATTCTAAGGACTTTATTATGTTTAAACAAGTAACACAATAAACTGGAATGCCTCATATCATATATATATATATATATATGAAATAGCAAGATACAAATGTAAGTCTAAAGAAATACATTGGCCTCTAGGGCTTACACCAACAATCTCCCACTAGCACTAGAGCCAATCAGGCATAAATCTAATGCCCATCGATCTAGTGTGACCTTCATGCTTCTGTTGAGCAAGAGGTTTCGTAAGTGGGTCAGCAACGTTATCAAGCGTTGGTACTCTGCATATCTTCACATCTCCTCTATCGATAATCTCTCGAATGAGATGGAAGCGCCTAAGTATATGTTTGGATCGCTGATGAGATCTAGGTTCCTTAGCTTGTGCAATGGCCCCATTGTTATCACAATAGAGATCAATGGGGTCCACAATACCAGGAACCGTACCAAGCTCAGTAATGAACTTCCTGATCCAAACAGCCTCCTTTGCTGCATTGGAGGCAGCAATATACTCAGACCTCTAGTAGTAGAATCGCAATGTTTCCTACTTGAACTTTTCCAGCTCACGCCCCGCCATTCGTGCAGAACACATAACCAGATTGCGATCTGGAATCATCCTTATCGGTCCGGAAGCTAGCATCGGTGTAACCTATTACAAAGCAAGCTCTTCCTCGCCTCCATACACCAAGAACGAATCCTTAGTTCTTCTCAAGTACTTAAGGATGTTCTTGACTGTTGGACGATGACTTTCACAGGGATCGATCGGGTACCTGCTCGTTATGCTTAAAGCATACGATACATCAGTCGAGTACATAACATGGCATACATGATAGATCCAATTGCGGATGCATATGGAATCTTACTCATGCGATCCCTTTCTTCTTGAGTGGAAGGGGATTGTGCCTTTGATAGGCATATACCATGTGACATAGGCAAGAGTCCTTTCTTGGATTCATACATGTTAAAGCGTCTCAACACTTTGTCTATGTATGTACTCTGACTTAGGCCAAGCAATTTCAGCGATCTATCCCTATAGATCCTGATTCCTAATACATAGGTAGCCTCACCCAAATCTTTCATAGAGAAGCAATTCCCTAACCTTGTCTTTACATTTTGTAGTGTAGGGATGTCATTTCCAATGAGTAATATGTCATCTACATATAACAAGTAAAAACGACAATGCTCCCACTAACCTTCTTGTAGACACAAGGTTCATCTTCATTTTTGATGAATCCGTACTGTCTTACAGCATCATCAAAACGAAGGTTCCAACTTCTGGAAGCTTGCTTCAATCCATAGATTGACCGCTGCAATTTACATACCTTTCGAGCATCCTCTGAAATGTCAAAGCCTTCAGGTTGTGTCATGTACACATCCTCAAGAAGCTTTCCATTAAGGAAGGCAGTTTTGACATCCATCTGCCATATCTCATAATCATGGTATGCAGCGATAGCAAGTAAGATCCGGACGGATTTAAGCATCGCAACAGGTGAAAAGGTCTCATCATAGTCGACACCATGAATTTTCTTGAAACCCTTAGCGACCAATCGCGCCTTAAAGGTGTGTACCTTACCATCCATGTCAGTTTTCTTTTTGAAAACCCACTTGCACCCTATAGGTTTTACCCCTTCAGGTGGCTCTACCAAGGTCCATACCTGGTTGGTGTACATGGAATCCATCTCAGATTTCATGGCCTCAAGCCACTTCTCAGATTCTGGGCTAGTAATGGCCTCCTGGTAGGTCACAGGCTCATCTTGATCCATGAGCAATACATCACCTTGTGGAGTCATGAGAAATCCATATCTCTCAGGCTGGTGACGTATCCTGTTAGACCTACGCTGGTCTTCTGCTACTGGAGCGGGTTGTTCCTCCACAGCATTCTGTGAAGGTTGCTCCTGTTCCACCAATGGTAGGTCACTACTCTGTGATTCTGGAATTTCTTCAAGTTCTATCTTCCTCCCACTGGTTCCTATGGAGATAAACTCCTTTTCTAGGAATACACCAGTCTGTGCGACAAACACTTTGCCTTCGGAAGGATTATAGAATTGGTATCCCTTGGTTTCTTTGGGATACCCCACAAAGAAGCATTTATCGGATTTGGGATCAAGCTTATTAGAAACTTGACGTTTCACATATGTTTCACAACCCCAAATCTTCATAAAAGACATGTTGGGTCGTCTACCAGTCCATATCTCATATGGTGTCTTTTCTACCGTTTTGGATGGAACACGGTTAAGTGTAAAAGCTGTTGTTAATAGAGCATGTCCCGAGAAAGAGTTTGGAAGGTCTGCATGACTCATCATAGACCGAACCATGTCCAACAAGGTTCGATTTCTCCTCTCAGAAACACCATTCCATTGTGGTGTTCCAGGTGGAGTGAGTTGAGATAAAATCCCACACTCTTTCAGATGATCATCAAACTCTAGGCTCAAATATTCACCACCTCGATCTGATCGAAGAGCTTTAATATTTTTACCAAGTTGGTTTTGTACCTCATTTTTGAATTCCTTGAACTTTTCAAAGGATTCCGATTTATGTTTCATAAGATACACAAATCCATATCTACTGAAATCATCAGTAAATATGATGAAGTACTGAAAACCACCTCTAGCTAATGTGTTTAGGGGTCCGCATACATCACTATGTATAAGACCCAAAAGATCGTTGGCTCTTTCACCTTTGCAGGTGAATGGAGCTTTGGTCATCTTTCCCAACAAACAAGACTCACATATCTCATATGATTCATAATCAAATGAGTCCAAGAGTCCATCTTTATGGAGCTTCGAAATGCGCTTCTCATTTATATGGCCTAAACGACAATGCCAAAGATAAGACGAGTTCAACTCATTTGGTTTGGACCTCTTAGTATTTATGTTATAGATGGGCATTTCAAGATCAAGGACATAAAGCCCATTACTCATGTGTGCACTAGCATAGAAAATATCATCCAAATAAATAGAACAACTTTTGTTCTTTATTATAAAAGAAAAACCACTCTTGTCCAAACAAGAAACGGAAATGATATTCCTGCTAATTGCAGGCACAAAATAACAGTTCTCTAACTGAATAGTAAGCCCAGTGGCCAAAGTCAATACATAAGTCCCTACGGCTAAAGCAGCAACCTTTGCTCCATTTCCAACTCGTAGGTCGACTTCGCCCTTTGCCAATGGTCTACTCCTGTTTAGATCCTGCAAATTTGTACAAATGTGAGAACCACATCCGGTATCTAATACCCATGATGCAGAAGTAGATAAATTGACTTCTATAACAAACATACCACGAAGTGGAAGTCTCACTTCCCTTCTTATTCTTGTTTTCTTCCAGGTATTTTGGTTAGTTGCTCTTGCTTGCTTTCTCTCGTTATATCAGCTTGATGTTCACGATCTTATCGTACGCCTCCATGGTCTCATTTTGCTTTTGCAGCTCGGAGGTCATGGCGGCAAGCATAAGACGACCCACGTCTAAGGCGTCATCCCGATGCTTCTTATAAGCATCCCTGTCGCCCCTAGGAGCACTTGAAGCGGTGGCTTCTCGGGGATAGGCTCCTCAAGAACATACAGCTTTTTCTCATGTTTGAGGACAATCCTCAAGTTTCTGTACCAGTCCAAAAAATTCGTTCCGGATAGTTTGTCCTTCTCAAGGACGGATCGCAATGACAGGTTACTTGATGTGTTTGATGCCATGGTAATTTACAGAGATAAATATGCAAAGTATAAGTATCATGCCATGAAGTTATTTAATAAGGTCTTTAATTAAATACGCCTCCCACTATTTTACTCAAAACAATGACCCTCATCATTGATTCGGAAAATCCCGTTGGAAGATTTTCTAGTGGGCCAAGATCCATATTTCACCTAGCTTTAAGTCAGCTTTGGCTGATCACCCAAAATTCGGTTATTTAGGTAGGAAACACTTTTCGATTGCATCTCATGCAACTCTTGGATAGTTGGGTGAATAACTCTTATTCAAATCCATCACATGGACTAAAGCCCAACTTATAAGCCTCTAAGCCTTTCAATCCTATTGAAGTTGGCTTAGTTAAGTCAGACCCAATGGATAGCAATTGAACATTACATTTGTCCCATCGCGTCTTACTAGTATAGATAAAGGTACCCCGCTTTGGCGGACCCACACTTAATCGATATTAGTCTTGACGAGTGCCATGCATCGGAAGGCCTTTAAATGTGACTTAATATTTCCTTTTGAGGGATTTGATTAAAATTTGATCTCATCATTTGTTAAACTCTTTAACTTACTATTTTCATACATGCATCTCATACATATATTAGTTAAACATCTTTTAACATACTATATACATACATGCATCTCATACATATATAAGGTAAATAAATGTGATATGGTTATGGCCCCTAACGCATTGATTCTCCCAAGCCAATGAGAGAATCTAAACTAAAACCTAGGAGCGTCCAAGCTTCTCCAAGCAAGATCTCCCACGTGATAGCGTCTTCTTGTCTCCATCATTACATTACATAAACAGAAACCTCATTTTACATATGAGGGGAGTGAGATGAGAAAAAAGATACATATGGAATATAAGAGAAAGGCACGGCACGCAGGCCGTATTTCAAAATATAAACCAAAAGATTAAAGGACTAAGGCCATAACCATTCACCATACATCAACAAACAAATAGTAACAACCAATAATAATACACAATTATTATTATTATTAATTTCATAAATCACATTTATTATAATAAATCACATTTATTATAATTGACGTTACTATAAATCACATTTATTGCATTTGTTGTTACCACAAATCATATTTATTGTAATTGATATAAATCACATTTCAAAATCTGAATTTTGAAAACGTAACATATATATAATAAATCACATTTATTATAATTGATGTTACTATAAATCACATTTATTGTGATTGATATAAATCACATTTCAAAATCTGAATTTTGAAAACGTAACATATATATAATAAATCACATTTATTATAATTGATGTTACTATAAATCACATTTATTGTGATTGATATAAATCACATTTCAAAATCTGAATTTTGAAAACGTAACATATATATAATAAATCACATTTATTATAATCGATGTTACTATAAATCACATTTATTGTGATTGATATAAATCACATTTCAAAATCAGAATTTTGAAAACGTAACATATATATAATAAATCACATTTATTATAATCGATGTTACTATAAATCACATTTATTGTGATTGATGTAAATCACATTTCAAAATCTGAATTTTTGAAAACGTAACATATATATAATAAATCACATTTATTATAATTGATGTTACTATAAATTACATTTATTGTAATTGATATAATTATTAAATGGTGACATAAAATTTCAAAATTTGAATTTCGAAATTACACACTACGCAGAGGTAGCACGGGGTTCCCATTGCCCGGTCGTGAGGCGGGGTCAAGGGGAGGCCGCCCCTTGCGGGGTGCGGGGCAGCGCCTCGAAGAAAATTTTCTCTCCGAAGCGTGCCTGGCTTCCTTGGTGGCTAGGGCGTCAACCTTTCAACCCTAAAACCGCAAGGCCCGTGAACACTTCACGTTGCAAGGAACGGCGGCTACGGTTTCAACACTTGGAACCTCAGCCGCAACAACATGAATTTTTCATGTCTGAAACCCCTTAACGCCGCCAACACAAAACTGAAAACAATCATGTTTAAACATCAACATTTGACGCCATCGCAGAACATAATAAGGATTCAGAACCAACGTACATATCACATACATACACAAACAAGCAATAGACGTCACAGAAACAAGGTTTCGCAAACCAGATGCAAACGATTTTAAAAACAATTTTCAGAAAAACGATTCACATTATAAACATGTTATCATACATAACAGATAAACCACGTAACAGAATCATGGTTTCGCAAGCGGCTCTGATACCACTGTTGGGAATTTACGTATAAAACAAAAGAAACGCAGCGAAAAAATTCCCATCGAAGGATCCTTGCGAATGGTCATGATTCATGATTCGAAAGTTTACCTCTTGAAGCGATGGCTGTTTGTTGAAATTCGTCTATCACGAACACCGCACGAACGGTGTCTCTAGAGGTATCCACACGAGCGGATTCCGTGAGCGTCCAACGTCACGAACCGAAGCGTCTCTGTCTCACAGTGCTAGCTTCAAAACCGAGACATTGTTGTTCACACTTACTGTCTTTTGTGCGGCTAGGTTATCAACCATGTGGGCACAACAACTTAAGTGGTCTACTTATAGTATCACCTCCTTAAGTGAGTTAGTGAGCAACATTTGACCTAAGCCCATCTACTATGCGCTAGGCCCAATAGGAAAGTCCAACTTTCTTTTAATGCTTCTTTTAATCCGCTCTTTTGTGTGTGACCCTATAGGTTCCCAATACGTTAGCAGTAATATTAAATCCCATTTAATATTACAAACGATGTGAGTATCTAGCAATACATCACTGCTACCTAAGTAGTGAGAAAGTCGATGATTTGTGAAACCTTTACGTGACAAATATTCATGTGCATTGTTATCCCTTTGTCCATATATCTATATTGAACACAAGGCATAGAATGTGTCACCCTTGTATGGTTCAATATCATGTTCCCTGATACCCGAGTAGACTTAACAACAAATGAGGTCAATATCTCATATTGACTCATTTAAGCACGGCCATGCATTTTACAGTCTCACTCTATCAGGGGGCCACGAGATATTACTCTCTGTTATGTAGGAGGGACAAATTCCATCTAGGTCACTCACATCCCTCTGCATGGCTCGTGGTATGCCCAATGACCGTCTTTATAATCATCCTATTACAGATGACGTTTGACGATATTAAAGCACACGACTCCTCATGTAGGGATCGTAGTGATTTCAAGTCGAAGGATTACATACACCATTGTCACTATGAGAACTACTTATGACACTCACATAACGCTCCATGTAGTGTTCTCATGGTGGGTCAATCCAGTACATCATTACCTTAATGTGTACCTATGTGGCGACTCGATATCTCATATCCATGACCCGTGAGATATGGTCATCAGTCTGCACACATAATAGTCTCAATTGTATTATTATTGTCCTTGTTGATAAAATACTTGACTACGGATATTTAAGAATAGGATTTCATTGTTCAATAGTGTCTCACGATCAAGTCATGTACTTGATATTCTATTAAACTGAAATTTCTATTCTAAGGACTTTATTATGTTTAAACAAGTAACACAATAAACTGGAATGCCTCATATCATATATATATATGAAATAGCAAGATACAAATGTAAGTCTAAAGAAATACATTGGCCTCTAGGGCTTACACCAACAGTTGGCATGTCACGTATTGCTTTTACCTTGTTAGGGTCCACCTTTATTCCTTCTCTACTGACAACAAATCCAAGTAAATTCCCTGCGGATGCACCAAAAGTACATTTTTCAGGGTTGAGCCGCAACTTGTACTTCCTTAGTCGCTCGAACAACTTTCGCAAAACTGTTACATGGCTTTCTTCTTCCTTGGACTTTGCCACTATATCATCAACATATACCTCTACCTCCTTATGCATCATATCATGGAACAATGCTACCATAGCACGTTGGTAAGTGGCCCCAGCATTCTTCAACCCAAAAGGCATCACTTTGTAACAAAAAGTTCCCCAAGGAGTGATAAAAGTTGTCTTTTCTTTGTCATCATCGTCCATGAGGATCTGATTGTATCCAGAATACCCATCCATGAAAGAAAACCTATGAATTCTGGTTGTACTGTCTACAAGGACATCAATATGAGGTAACGGAAAATCATCATTTGGACTGCCTTTATTCAGATCTCGGTAGTCCACGCACATTCTGACCCTTCCATCCTTCTTTGGTACTGGAACAATATTAGCTACCCATTCCGGGTGTCTAGCTACTTCCATAAAACCAGCCTCTAACTGCTTGGTCACTTCTTCCTTGATCTTCAACGACATCTCAGAATGCATCCTCCTTAATTTTTACTTCTTTGGAACCACATCTGGGTATAAGGGAATTTTATGTGATGCTATCTCAGGATCTAAACCTGGCATATCTCTGTAGGACCATGCAAAAACGTGCAGATACTTTTTGAATAGTGCAACCATTTCTTCACGCTCTGGGTTATTCACTATTTTCAACTCCTTTTTGTCTTCCTCGGTTCCCATATTGATCACTTCTGCAACCTCATCATTCGAGCTAATCCCTTCTTCTGACCGTTTCACCATCTTTATGAATTCTTCAATGTCTTCTTCTTCCTCATCGGATTCATGGTTGTATCTATCAACGGTCGGCGAGGGAATTAATAAATGAGTTTTCAAAGTTCCTCCCCTGAGGTGAATCTTTAGTGGAAGGAGTATTCCTGGAAGAAAAAGTCGGGAATAGGAGAAATATAGACGAGAGTCTTATTCATGAAAGAAAAGCTTAAACAAAGTAAAGAAATGAAAGAGAGAGGGAAAAGAAATGATGGAACCAAAAAGAAAACACCATACAAAGTGCTACATTCTCATTCATGTCTCAAACAAAGTAAAAATCAGTTCATATTTAGTACAATAAGATAATTACTTCATGGAAATAATATCAACAAATGGTTTAGATCACCAATTATTGAGAACTTCATCTATTTCAGAGCTTAAGTTTCTTCCTTCCCCAGGCATGTTGGCAGCCATCCTGGTCCGAGATCTGGTATTGTGAACTCGGTTTTAATTGGCATTACCTTTCCTAGGTCGCGCTATGGTTCCCGGTTTCTCAGAAGCATGTGACTCTGTAAAGCATCCAAGAATCTCATTAATAAACCCAATTTTTTTGTGTGTGTGTATGTATGTGCAAGTTAAGACCCTTTGTTTGATCGCGAGAGTGCTCTTAGTAAGACTGTCATAGACACCTATAGCAAGATTACTCATCCTGCAATCGAATCTAGTGGTATGGTTCCCTCTAGCTTGAATGCAGTTGGTATCAAGTCCAAGGGAGAATCCACTCCTCGATAGACCACACCCGTACTAGCAACGTTCTTATTTTTATTGAGAAAACACGTCATTTCTAGGGTAAAAATATAGTTGATGACGTATCTAAGGGAGAACGTACTCCTAGATAGATATCATCTAAAAACGCTCGACAGACATTGATGAAAACTTCCATTCCATTATAAATATTTCGGTACAGATCATGAGTCTTTGATCAAAAGAAATACATTGATAGCTTCCATCTCTCTTCGAGGTCCACAAAGCACTATGTTAAGAGTCTCATTTTCTTTTTCCTGAACCCTTTGACAAGTTTCCCAAAATGAGAAAAACTCGGTCACCTTTGGCGGTATCTGAGGGAAATGGTTCATATGAATGTGGATGGATGCTTCTTCAAATTGCTCCACCAGCTGGGAAGTGTGATATTGGAGCTTATCCATCATGTCCTCATATTTCTTTTCCATTGCTAGTACTCTTTTCAGAACCAAACTTTTCCATTTTCTTGCTATAAGACGAATAGCAAAGTCTTCCAACAAATAAGGCACAAACAAAAATGAGTATAGTGAAACAAATATATCTTGCATGATTCATGTTGTATGAGACCCAATGGGGTTGAAAACCCTGATGGGTATGCTGCCAATGAATCACCTTCATTATGACATATCGCCAATTAGATGTGCAATAATATTCAAATATGTCATTCAGATTTGAGGCGGCAATGTGACCCCCCTAGTTTTGTGAATATTCACAATGAACATGCATGACAATTTATGCTTATGATGATAGATAGAGAAAAGAAGAGTACGCCCCCTTTTGTCCTAAGCCAGGTAAAACCTAAGGATGGACACACCCTAAGTTAGGACTCTAAACAGGTCGGCCACTAGGTTTGCTCTATTAGTGAAAATTGGGATGGGTCTAGACCTCTAAAAGTCATGGTCCCCAGATTGCCCTTATAAGGATATGATTCATGAATCTAGCCACAAGTAGGGATAAACCTTCTCGATATGACTATTCCATGATCTCATGTACAATCTGAGTGGTGAACCGACAAGTATCAGGGAGGTACAAGACCTCTTCAATGACAATGTCAGAGCACGGCCTAATCCTTGGGTTTTGAGCAAGCTCGGTTATAGAGCCAAGAGTGTGTGTAATATGTGATAGTGAAGTGTGTGAAGGGGGCATACAAACCTGTAACACTTAAAAATAAAGCAAAAAAAAAAAGACAAGAAAAACCTGCAAAATAAAAGTATAGGTATATATAAAAATGGTTATAAGTCCTCTACCCTATTGTAAAAATATAGGGAAAAGAAAAGAAAGGAGGAGGAAACAAAAACATTGTTAGTGAAACATATACAAAAATAACATAAGTTAAAATGTATATACAACTAATTTTTCTCATTTTATTTAAATAAAAGGAAAACCCAAACAAAAAGGACAATCCAAACAAACATCACTAAAAATAAAAACATTTTTGTTTTTGTTATTTAATTATTGTAAGAAAAAAAAACAGCAAGATATAGAAATAAAAAGAGGTAAAACAAATAAGTTACAAGTTAAACTAATTTTTACGGGCTTGACTCTCTTAAAAGCATCCCCAGTGGAGTCGCCATCTGTCGTGATCGTGATCGCGGCGCAACGACGAACAAAAAGAAAACCTGTTTTTCTTTTAGAGAATAAACATGGAGTCGCCACCAACTTTATTTAATTTCAAGAAAGTTGGAAAACCCTTTAAAAAAAAACTTTGGGTTCGGGAATCGATTACGTCTAGGGAAGGCATGGAGACTTAACCCCACAGCATCCTAAAACATCCATAAAAATGGTTACCCAAAAATAGTCGTGTAAATTATTAGTAACTTTGAAAATATTTGTTTTACCTCGAAAATCATTTAAAGGAAAAATCATTTTTAGTTGTGAAATTTTTGGATTAAACCTAAATGAGGTTGAACATGGCACGTAAGTCCACAGGGCAACCTCAAAATCTAAAGGGGTTGATCATGACACTTGTCATAGAGCAACCCAAAAATAACATTGATTTAATTAAGTATTTTAGAAAAATGCCACATAGGAATTAGGAAGAGAAATGTTATTTCATGATCTCATTTTTAATTTTATTCTACCTTTTTGATTAAATGTTGAAAAGTCCTAAATAGGTTGAACATGACACATAAGTCCATAGGGCAACCTTTATTCTAAGGGATTGAATATGGCAACCAAGTCCATAGGCTATCCCTAAATAAAACAAGTTCAATTATTTATTTATCAAAAGACAATTTACTTTATTTTGTAAAAAGGGAACAAACCGGTTGAAGGGGATTTAAGTGATCATCTTGTATTTTTACGTTAAAAAAAATAGTTTTGCATTATGAAAATTGAACGAAAATGAAACATTTTAAGTGCTTAGTAACAGTATGACCATATGAAGGTTACTAGTGTATCATGCATTTCGGCATATGACAGCAAATAATGAAATAGGAACCCTACGATACACCATTTCTGAAACAGACATAAGAACTCATATAGCAAACATCATACTAACTCGTTCAGTTTCAATATCCATGGATTTTCTTTTCGTCATAAACAGAGACACAAAAATAAGAATGTCAAGAGAAACTCATGAATAATATCAACGAAGAGAACAAGGATTACCATAAGAGAGCAGAATAACAATGATTTGCTTTCTCCCAGTAGTAAAATTTTAAGATCAAAACCCTTACATTTCAGTTTCACTGACTCTTTTAACTCTCTCTTCTTCTGAAGATTTGGAACCACTCTAATGACAGAGAAGAGAAAAAAAACTCAAATCCCTAACCCAATCCTTTTTTATTCACTAAGAAAACATCAGATAAAAAAAATCTCTCTCTAAAACATCAGATAAAAATCTCTCTTTTCCTCTCTCTTCGTATCCTTCCTCCATATCTCCCTCTCCTCTGATTTTTTCCTCCCTTCTTTCTCTTTTCTTCGTGTCTCAATGTATAGATGGAGGAGAGGGCTTCATGATTCTCCTTACCTAGCGGCTTCAAGGTTGATCTCACGAAATCCGGAGCTTGGGCAGCTTTGAGCAGAGATCGCGTGTGTCCAGATGGAGGTGGCGCGAGCAAAGGAAAGGAGGCGATTTGATGTGAAGGTTACGTGTTTGAAGAAGGAAGGAAATGTGGTGCGGTTGAGAGAGTGGAGGAGATGAGGGAGAAGAAGGATCAATGGGTAGAAGAGGTGTAGGGGCGGTTGGAGAGTGGGAGGAGGAAGAAGAGGGACCAATAGGTAGAAAAGGTGTAGGGGCGGTTGGAGAGTGGGAGGAGGAAGAGAGGTTTTGTTTGATATATAAAATGGTTTTTTAAGGTTAGGAGAAGTAAATCAATCTCCTTTCTTCTCTTTTTGCTAATTGTTCTTTTCTCCTTCTTTTCTTCCTCCTTTCTTCATTATTTTCTTTTTCTTCTTTAGTTTCCAGTTTGAAAATAAAATTACAGTGGACAGAACCTCCTCGTCCAACAAAAAATTAAATATGCAATGGACGGATCCTCCTCGTCCAACAGAAAATTAGATATGCAATGGACGGAAATTCCTCGTCCAACAGAAAATTAAACATACAATGGACGGAATAAAATAATAACATAATAATAAAATTAGAATAAAATAAACAAAAATGGGTGTTCACAGTTGCCCCTCTTTACTTGTTGCATACTAGAAGACATGATTAGTCGTGACTTTTCATGTATTGTAGTAATGAACAAGTAAAGAAAGTGAACACATATTTTGTCCGATAAAATGTGAGGAGCTCAAAAGAAAACCTCACAGTTTAAAAATAAAATTGCAGTGGACGAAACCTCTTCATCCAACACGAAAGTAAATATGCAGCGAGCCTCAAAGCTCGAAAATAAACTTGCTGTGAGCCACAGAGCTCGAAAATAAAATTGTAGTGAGCCTCAAAGCTCGAAAATAAAATTGCAGTGAGCCTCAGAGCTCGAAAATAAAATTGCAGTGGACGGAACCTCCTCCTCCAACAGGAAAGTAAATATGCAGCGAGCCTCAGCTCGAAAATAAACTTGCAGTGCCTCAGAGCTCGAAAATAAAATTGCAGTGAGCCTCAAAGCTCGAAAATAAAATTGCAGTGGACGGAACCTCCTCGTCCAACAGGAAGGTAAATATGCATCGAGCCTCAGAGCTGGAAAATAAACTTGCAGTGAGCCTCAGAGCTCGAAAATAAAATTGTAGTGAGCCTCAGAGCTCTAAAATAAAATTGCATTGAGCCTCAGAGCTCGAAAATAAACTTGCAGTGAGCCTCAGAGCTTGACAAAATTCAGTCAGTAATTTGAAACTAATGAGAATCCCTTCTTTTTGAAGACAGCGGAACCAAATGCTCCATAGAAAAACTTCCACCAACCAAACCCTTGTTCACCGACCACTCTGGGATGATGCATCATTCATTCTTTTAATAACATTAGTCACCCAAGAATCTGATAACATATGAGGTGGATGTTATGTTTATTCTCACAAGCTTATTTGCATCATTCTTTTGTTGTCCAGTGCATGCTATCTCTTCCATTGAATCTGAAATATTGAGTCCATTTGGTTCAAACCATTCATTGGTGCTACCATTAGAATTATCAAATCATACCATTAAACTTATATTTACTTTTACTGAGACGTGACCATAGTGATTAAACATGAGAGTGAACACGACAGGGATGTATGAAGGAAAAGCCTCTTGCCTTAATACGAGAATTTAGTTTGTTTAAGAGAAAATAACAATATGAGAACAAAATTACAAAAGGGATCATGAAGATCAAGAGCAAAGATAAACAAAGAAAATTACGAGAATCACATAAAATTTGCCCCAGTGTTGGTCCTTTGATTTTCATTTAATTGATTTCCCACAACTTTTTGATGACACAGACCCTAGCTTCTGTTTCTGATTCTTCAAACACACCTTCAATCATTCCTTAACAATTTTGCCCCAGTATGGTGTAAGAAAATATATAAGCACAACGGCATAGGAATAGGAAGCAAGATGCTCATACATCATGGCATAGCAATATAACAACATACAATATATACATCATCATATAATATCATAACAGCATGTTAATCATCCAACATATGCTATGTGGTGCAATGCAACACTACTCCGCTACTCCATCAATGCATGTGGATCCAACTAACTCAGGAAGTCAACTTCGGAGTTACATATCCGTATTGGCCATAAAGCACCAACACCTGCAGTTCCCCAAACCATGGAGGAACCCCTTGGATAGCCGGCTTATCATAATTGGATATGCCACCTCGGGGGCGTACGGTTCACCAAACCATGGGTGAACCACCCTAGACTTGGGCCAGATTATCATAACTAGGACGACCTCCCCTATGTTGAACATCCCCCTCAACATTAACTCCAATGCTCTATGCAAATGGCACAACAACAAACATGGCAACCACCTCCTTTGCATGGGCCTAAAGTCACCCAAGACTTATCACTAACATCAACACCTTAGACCCAAGCCGTGGGGTCAAGGCCCCTTTGGACAAAAAGCACCAAGGTACAACATAACAACACCTCAACTATAAAGCATCGAGGCCACTTTGACCAATAGCACCAAAGTCCAACAACGTGAGGTAACCCATTAGGCACCGTCTTATCCAATTGTCGTTGTAATTATCTTAATTAATCATTAACCAAGTTATCTAAGTTTCACTAGTCCATTTTTACATTATCACATCACTATTCACTACAAGAAAGTAGCGAATTACTGACGGCCAGTTACCGACGACAAGTCTTCCGTGGGAAATTCTGTCATTTACTGATGGAAAAAGCCGTCGGAAAGTGGGATTTTGAAAAGCCACAAACATTTCCGATGGAAAGGCCGTCAGAACCTTTACCGACGGGCATTCGGTCGGTATGTCCGTCGGAGACCTTAGCATGAAAAAAGGCGGGAACACTTACAAAATATCTTGTATTTACCGACGAAATTTCAGTCCGAAATTTGAATCCGTCAATAGTTACCGACGGCCTCCGTCGGTAACTTTCTAATATGTGCTGGAAATGGTTCCCTCCCCCCTCACTTCTGCAAACCCTTTTTCTCTCATCTCTCCCTGCTCTCCTCCCCCTCCTCACCGGCGACCCGAGTCGCGGCGCCACCTCCCACTCTTCTCCGGCCACCCGAAACCCACACCCATACCCACCACCTAGACCTTTCCCCTTTCTCTTCTTCTTCTTTTCTCCTTCTCTCCCTCTCTTCCCTTTCTCTTTTCCCTCTTTCTTCTCCACCCGAGAGCACAACCGTGCGCCACCATTGTCGCCGCCTTCTCCGCCGCACACCACCACAGTGAGGTAAACAGTCACCTTCTCCTCTAACTCTCTTCTCCCCACCACCACGAAAACCTTCCACCCTCTCTGTGTCTCTGCCGCCACCGGCCACCCACCACCACCTGCTCTCTTCCCTCCCTGTCTCTGTTCCTCCTATAGTGCGCAAACGACCCTCATCTACACGGTTCTGCCTCCACCAGACTGACTCGGACCACCGTGTGCCATCCCCTACAGCTCCACTCCCTCGTCGGTTCTGCCACCTGCACCACCTATGTGAGCCACCTCCAACCCTCTTCCTCTCTACCTCCTTCTCATTGATTTTTATTTTTTATGCTTTGTTTTAATTTATTTTTTTTGGTTTATGCTATTGGGTCTGTTTGATTTGTGAAAACATTTCATATTTTCATTTTCAATTTTCATTTCTAGCAACTCATTTTTTTTCTTATTTCTATTTTTAATGAAAATATGTTTGGTTAATATATCTAAAAGTTTGTTATTTCTATTTTCAAACAGACTGATAGGTTTGGTAATGTTGTAGGGTGGGTAGTTGTTTGGACCAGGTTTGGTAATTTTCATTTGTAAGGTGCAGTAGTCGAATTGGGGATGGAGTTAGTGTTCAACTTTGTATCTTGATATGGCTTTAGGTTGAAAATATACCTCTTGGTCTTTTTCCAGTTCTTGGTTGTAATTATTACTTGTGTAAATAGGTTGGAGTACCCTTTTTACTCAATTAATACAATCTTTGCTTATAAAAAAAAAGACTCTTAGGTTTTTGTATATGAAAATAAGAAATGGTAGGAATTGTTCAATGTAAACAGGCTCGTAGGTTTTTGTATACTGTCTAATATGAAAATGGTTTGATTTTTGGTTTTATTTTTCTGTTTGTTGAGTGCTGCCGAGGTTGACACTCGCCACCATCGCCAGTGGAGTACACTTTCTTGGGCTGCTAGAGGTACTGTGGATTTTTTTTTCGAGATATTTAAATTGGTCAGTGCATGCTAAGAAATTGTGTAAATTAATTTGTGTAATTAGTTGTAATTTCTATATGTATGTCTAATTGTATATATGGGTGTATTTTTTGATATATATGTCTAGCTTGTAATTAAATTTTGTATCTTAGTTGTAAAATTGTTTTGTTTGAAACAATTTACAAAGTTATTAATGTATTGTTTGTGCTACATCCTCTGGCTCACAAGACACAGAGGAGGTGCATCGACTGAGGCAGGAGGTGCAGCAGCAAAGGGAGACAAACGAGCGCATCATACAGCAGATGGAGACATTCTCTACGGTCATGACCGCTATACTCGATTTCCTGCCACCAGACAGGCGCAGCGCTCTGCAGGGGGTGCTCCATGCCACCTGACCCCACTCCCAGCCCTCCACTACTACTACTGATCCACCACCGCAGTCGCATGATGACGGTCTGTCTACTGAGCCGCAGCTTGATAGTCATGTGACGCCGGTAGACTCCCCCCGACAAGACGACGATGACGGATATTATGGTGATGGGTATTAGGATAGTTATAGGTATAGTAGAGATTTGTAGATAGACGAATATTTTATTTATGGATTATATGTTGAGTTTGTATTTATTTTAAATTAATTTTAATTTAAATGCTTTTTAAATTTTATTTTTAATTTCAATTTTGTTTTGTAATTGATAATATAAAATATAAATTAATAATTAAATTATAATTAATTATAATAAAATATAAATTAATAAATAAAATATAATAATAATTAATAAATAAAATATAATTAATTAAAATAAAATATAATAATAATTAATAAATATAATATAATATTGAATATTGAATATATATAAATTTTAATAAAAATAATTAATAATTAATTATTAATATAAAACAAAATAACTAAAAAATAAATAAAAACCTTGTTTCCGACAGATATTTCTGTCGGTAACTGTTGGTTACATTTTCCGACAGAATTTCCGTCGGTAATTAGGGGTTCTGTGTGGCAAGTTTTCCCAAGGTTAAGGCCGTCGGAAATTTCCGACAGACGAACTAGATCCGTCGGAAAGGCTTTCCTACGCGCCTATTACCGACGGAACCGTGTCCGTCGGAAAGTCCGTCGGTAATGTAGTTTTCCGACGGATTTTTAGTGTTTCCGATGGTTTTTGGTCGTCGGTAATTGGGCTTTTTTTTTGTAGTGATTGGGGATAGTTGGGGTCAAAACCCCTTAATTTCCTTTAATTCAGTTCCTGTCCAGGAGGGGAAACACAGGCGTGCTTGTCCCCAGCACGACCATGTTGATCATTGAAGTGAAGTACGGTCATGCTTCCTTTTATGCACAGTCGTGCTTCGATGTACGGTCATGCTTCTGCACTACATGACCGTGCTTACTGTGTGGCCTTCCAGAATTCAAATGGGAAGCACGGGCGTGCTCCTAGAGCCAGCCATGCTGTTCTAGGCATAATAGAGCCTAAACTTGGGGTTAACCCGTCCCCCCCCCCCCCCCCCCCCTAAACACTCTTAAATCAAGCCTAGAGTTTATACTAAACCAATCATCACAAAACCTCACATTTTACTAACAATCCATAATTAATTAACATCCTTAATTAATTTTTCCCTAATTACTATATTAATTAGGAGTCCTAAATTAACCAAATTAGGGCCTTATTAACAATGTTACCTTAACCAACATATATCAACCAAAACAGTCTCAATAACAACAACTTCAACCAATAGATCATGGCATGTTATCAACCAATTCCATCAACACAATAGGTACAACATCATAACCATTAAATAAATATAACAACTCATCATAGGTGTATTCAACACATTAATGTAGCCAATAACACATAATAACCTATCATAACATCAATAATCAATAATAAGCACCTTAGAGACATGGCATTTATCATATAACAACTCAATGGGGTCATGGGAACCCCTCATCTTACGCTACCCCCTTTCCTAGAGATTATACCATCCTTCTCCCCATACCTGGGATGAAGGTTTCCACTTGCTAAACACCAACGGCAACCCAGTCACGTTCCTTTAAGCTGCTCAACAACCTCCAAGCCTTGGCCAAACCAAAAATGGTAACCAATTAGTTCCCAAATCAAGAACAAGAAATGGGAAACTAAAACGGAACAAACTTTACCTTTACTAGGATGAACAACACCAACTAAATCTTCCCAAAGAGTCTCCAAACACCAACAAGGTAAGGGTTTAAGAGAAAATAGGGAAGAAATTCATAGTAGGGTGGCTGCTAGGTTAGAAATAGGGTTCCAAAGTGAACCCTCGATTTCTGTGCCAACTATATAAAGGTTGCACCTAAGCACGGTCGTGCTCCTCAGTAAGCACGGTCGTGCTGGACTCCGCACAGTGAGTACAAGCGTGCTCAATTTAAACTTGGCAACGCGTGCCTGGCTAATGAGCACGAGCGTGCTGGCTAATGAGCACGAGCATGCTCATGTACCAGAAAGGGACTTTTAAGCCAAAAATCCCACTAAGCCCTTAGCCAACAATTCTAACTTAACAAAACAAGCTTAAGGAAAGCACTTACCTAAAAACAGGGTGTTACAATTCCAGCCCCTTATAAAAATGTTGTCCTCAAAATGCGGGTACGCTTCCATCATCTTGCTTTCCAGCTCCCAGGTAGCACTTTCCTCAGTTGCCCCACTCCAAACCACTTTGACCAGAGGAATCTCCTTGCCTCTTAGCTGCTTCACCCTCCTATCCTTGACTCGAAGGGGTAACACCTCAAACGTCAAGTTCTCTTTCAACTGTATAGCGTCGGGTACTATCACATGACTAGGGTCATGGATGTACTTTCTGAGTTGAGACACATGAAAAACATTGTTGAGGTTTGACAAGAATGGTGGTAAGGCTATTTGGTAGGAAACTTCACCGACTCTTTTGAGGATCTAGTAAGGACCAATGAACCTCGGAGTAAGTTTTCTCGCCTTCATTACTCTACCAATCCCAATTGTCGGGGTAACTCTCAAGAATACATGATCACCTTCCTGGAATTCGAGCACCTTCCTACTTCTGTCAAGGTAGCTCTTTTGCCTACTTTGTGCCACTTTCATCCTCTCCTGAATCATTCTTATCTTTTCAGTTGTTTCTTGCACTATTTCAGGTCCTAGCACCAAATTATCACCAAGTTTATTCCAACACGAGGGTGTCCTACATCTCCTCCCATAAATAGCCTCATAAGGTGCCATCCCAATACTGGAATGGAAACTGTTGTTGTAGGTGAACTCTATCAGGGGCAAAAACTTGTCCCAACTACCCGGTTGCTCTAGCACACAAGCTCTCAACAAGTCCTCCAAGGACTAGATGGTTCTCTCAGACTGACCACCAGTCTATGGGTGGTAAGCTAAACTAAGCCTATGCTTTGTCACTAAAGCATCCTGTAAACTATTCCAGAACCTAGAGGTAAATCTAGGATCTCTATCTGAAACTATGCTAGAGGGTACACCGTGAATCCTAACTATCTCTCTGATGTAAAACTTAGCCAACTTCTCCAAAGGATATTCCATATTCATCGGGATGAAATGGGCAGACTTAGTCAGTCTATCCACAACAACCCATATAGCCTCAAAACCAGCTGGAGTCCTAGGGAGTCCAGACACAAAATCCATGGAGATGCTATCCCATTTCCATTCTGGGATACTCAAAGGTTGCAACTTACCTGATGGCTTTTGGTGTTCTATCTTGGCCTTCTGACAAAACTAGGCACGCATACACAAACTCAGCTACATCCTTTTTCATCCTAGGCCACCAAAACATCATCTTAAGGTCCTGATACATCTTAGTGGCACCTGGGTGCACACTTAATCCACTCCTATGTCCTTCCTCAAGGATCAACTTCCTAAGCTCAAGAACATTCGATATGCACACTCTATCGTTAAACCTCAAGACGCCATCACTTCCATCCTTAAAACTAAGGTCTCTACCCTGAGCAAGCAACTCTCGCTGGTCTAAGAGAAACTTATCTAACTTCTGACCCTCTCAAATCTGGTCCATTAAGCTATTGGTAACCTTCAAGGTACCAAGCCTGATACTCTTAGGGGTAAACTCGCAAGCTAGACTAAGATCTCTGAACTCCTCAATCAGATCCATCTCCCTAACCATCAAAGCGGAGACTTGCAAGATTTTCCTACTTAGGGCATCGACCACTACATTGGCCTTTCCTGGGTGGTAGGTTAGATCAAACTCATAATCCTTAAGGAACTCCATCCACCTACGTTGCCTCATATTCAACTCCTTCTGGTCAAACAGATATTTTAAACTCTTATGATCGCTAAAGACCTCAAACCTAGCTCTGTAAAGGTAATGCCTCCAAATCTTTAAGGCGAATACCACAGCTCCTAGCTCTAGGTCATGGGTAGGGTAGTTCTTCTCATGGGTTTTCAACTGCCTAGAAGCATAAGCCACCACCTTACCATCTTGCATCAACACTCCACCTAAACCTTGGTTAGAAGTATCGCAGTAAACTACGAAAGGTCTACTAGGGTCTGGCAAAACTAACACTAGAGCTGATGTCAACCTAGTCTTAAGGGTTTGGAAACTCTCTTCACACTTAGAGTCCCACATAAACAACTGTCCCTTCTTGGTGAGATGGGTTAAGGGTAAGGCTATCCTAGAGAAACCTTCTATAAACCTCCTATAGTACCCTGCTAAATCCAAGAAACTCCTAATCTCGGTCACTGACTTTGGCGCTTCCCATTGGAGCACCATCTCAACCTTAGCCTGGTCAACGACTATTCCGCATTTCAAGATCACGTGACCTAAGAAACAAACCTCCTCTAACCAAAACTCGCATTTAGACAACTTAGCATACAACTGCTTCTCCTTAAAGGTCTGCAAGACAACCCTAAGGTGTTCCTCAGGTTCCTCCTTGGTCTTGGAGTACACTAACATGTCATCTATAAACACCACCACAAACTTATCCAAGTAAGGTTGAAAGGTCTTATTCATGTAGTCCAAGAATACAGCAAGAGCATTGGTCACACCAAAGGACATAACCAAGTACTCGTAGTGACCGTAGCGCGTCCTAAATGCTGTCTTCGGGATGTCCTCAGACTTAACCCGAATCTGATGGTACCCTGACCTCAAGTCTATATTAGAAAAGACGCAAGCCTCTCTCAACTGATCCATAAGGTCATCAATCCTAGGAAGAGGATACTGATTCTTAATGGTCACTTTGTTGAGCTGCCGATAGTCGACACACAACCTCATACTGCCATCATTCTTCTTTACTAACAACACCGGTGCTCCCCACAGAGACACACTAGGCCTAATGAACTTCTTCATCATCAGGTCCTTTATCTTTTCCTTCAACTTGGCTAGCTCTAGAGGAGACATTCTATAAGGTTCTATGGATATTGGCCCGGTGTCAGGCACTAAATCTATGGCGAACTCCACATCCCTTTCTGGGGGCAAGTTATAAACATCCCCCGGAAAGACTTTAGGCACAACAGGCACATTTCCAACATCAGGAGGGCTCTCTACTTCCAGGGAAGCTAACATCATGTATACTTTTGCCTTGTCTCTCATCGAAGCTTTGGCTTGGTTGGCAGATAGAAAGGTCGGATCCTTAGACTCCATAGGAGTGCCAAAAACTAAGGTCTTATCAAAACAGTTTAGAAGGACATGGTTGGAAGATAACCAGTCCATGCCAAGAATAACATCAAGGTCTTTCAAGGGTAAACATATAAGATCAACAGTAAAGGTTCTACCATCAATAACAATATGACAATTCTTTCATGCTGAGAAGTAAGAACAGGTTTATTGGTAGGTGTTGAAACAACCAGATCAAACTCAAGAAAGGTAAAGGGAAATTTTAAACTCTTGACCCTATCATGTGATATAAACGAGTGAGTAGCACCCGAGTCATACAAAACAGTCAAAGGAGTCCCATCAATTAAGCATCGACCTTGGATCAAGTCGTCGGACTCAGGCCTCAGCTCCAATAAGAGTGAAGACTCTTCTAGTGGTCTTCAGTCGGTTGGCTTGAGATTGTTGACTTTTGCTGGCACTCACGGGTTCTGACTTTGATCCCTCACAATCTCGACTGATGTGGCCAGACTTGCCACACTTGAAGCAGATGACGCTCGGTTCCTTACAATGGATGGTGAAGTGATCTGATGCTCCGCACTTGCCGCACTTCCTGGGAATGGAGGCATAAGAATTCCCGCCTCTAAACCTATCATAAGAAAACCATGGCTTCCGGCCACTCTGTTTGAAATCCCGATTGACTAGAGCATAACACTGCTTGCCCTTATCCTTGTCCTTCTGCTCGGTCTTCTTACTACCCTAGCTGTCTGAATTCCTATAGATGGTATCTTCGAAGATTCTACACTTATTTGCCAATGTTGGGAAGACTCTGATTTCCTGATAACTAATCGCCTCCTTGATCTCTGAGCGAATGCCATCTTCAAACTTCACACACTTTGACCGATCATCCACCATGACCTGGTAAGGGGTGTAATACCTAGATAACTCCTCAAACTTTGTCGCATACTCGCCCACTGACATATTCCCTTGCTTCAGTGCCAAGAACTCCATCTCTTTCTTGTCACGTACATCAGCATAAAAGTACTTCTCCATGAATCTATCTCTGAACACAGTCCAGGTGACTGTTGTACCCTTAGCCACCAACCTCTGACGACGGTTCTCCCACTAGTGCTCTGCCTCCTCAGTGAGCATAAATGTGGCGAAGATAACCCGTTGCCGATCATTGCAATCCATAGCTTTGAAGATCTTCTCGATATCTATCATCCAAAGTAAGGCTCTCTCGGGGTCATAAGCCCCTCTGAAGGACGGTGGGTTGTTCCGTTGGAACCTGTCGAGACCCTGAAACTCTGCCGGTCCCACGTGATTGTTGTTCTGAACCTGGCCAATGGCATTGGTGAGAAGTGACAAAGCATCGGTGATAGCTTGATCATTCCTACCTCTTCCTGCCATTGGTACCCGCATTTACCCGAGACAACAGTTAAATACAGGAAACCAAGCGAGAAGGACTAATGTATCTTAATTCTAAAGTATCATTATCTATAAGAGTATAGACAATTCAAACTAGTGCACACAACAAACTCATAACAGACTCATAACACGTCCGAACAAGGTCGAACTGCTCTGATACCACTAAATGTAACACCCTTTACCCCGCATGTTATATAAAGCATTTAAACATACAAAGATAAAGGTATATAATCATGCGTAACCATTTAATTAGAAAATGAAAGGGCCATGGGTAGAAAGGTCCACATGAACAAGTTCATCAAACGCGGAATAAAACATAAGTTTTGAGGAAAAAAAAACATAAAGACATAAAGCAATAACATAACGCCCAACCCCGATGTCACATTCAGAGCTGGTAATAAAGGTTCCGGATAAATCCACGGAATACAGAACCACTAAACTAAACAACTAAAACTGATAAAGCTAAACATCTGACTAAGTCGTGGCTCCTCGGAGTCACTCCTCAACAGGCTGCTCACCGTCCTCTGTAAAATGCCAATCAGGCCAAACAAGACAGAGAAGAGGGGAGTAAGAAAACATATAATCACAACAGCATGGGAATAGGAAGCAAGATGATCATACATCATGGCATAGCAATATAACAACATACAATATATACATCATCATATAATATCATAACAGCATGTTAATCATCCAACATATGCTATGCGGTGCAATGCAACACTGCTCCGCTACTCCATCAATGCATGTGGATCCAACTAACTCAGGAAGTCAACTTTGGGGTTACATATCCGTATTGGACATAAAGCACCAACACCGGCAGTTCCCCAAACCATGGAGGAACCCCTTGGATAGCCGGCATATCATAACTGGATATGCCACCTCAGGGGCGCACGGTTCACCAAACCATAGGTGAACCACCCGAGACTTGGGCCAGATCATCATAACCAGGACGACCTCCCCTATGTTGAACATCCCCCTCAACATCAACTCCATTGCTATATGTAAATGGTACAACAACAAACAAGGCAACCACCTTCTTTGCTTGGACCTAAAGGCACCCAAGACTTATCACCAACATCAACATCAACACCTTAGACCCAAGTCGTTGGGTCAAGACCCCCTTGGCCAAAAAGCACCAAGGTCCAACATAACAACACCTCGACCATAAAGCATCGAGGCCACTTTGGCTAAACAGCACCAAAGTCCAACAACGTGCGGTAACCCATTAGGCACCGGCTTATCCAATTATCTTTGTAATTATCTTAATTAATCATTAACCAAGTTATCTAAGTTCCATTAGTCCATTGTTACATTATCACATCACTATTAGGGATAGTTGGGGTCAAAACCCCTTAATTTCCTTTAATTTAGTTCCTGTCCAGGAGGGGAAACACAGGCGTGCTTGTCCCCTACATGATCGTGTTGATCACTGAAGTGAAGTACGGTTGTGCTTCCTTTTATGTACGGCCGTGTTTCTGCACTGCACATCCGTGCTTACTACGCCGCCTTCCAGAATTCAAATGGGAAGCACGAGCATGCTTACTATTAAGCATGGTCGTGCTCCTAGACCTAGTCATGATGTTCTGGGCAGAACAGAGCCTAAACTTGGGGTTAAACCCCCCCCCCCCCCCCCCCACCAACACTCTTAAATCAAGCCTAGAGTTTATACTAAACAAATCATCACAGAACCTCACGTTTTTCTAACAATCCATAATTAATTAAAATCCTTAATTAATCATTCCCTAATTACTATATTAATTAGGAGTCCTAAATTAACCAAATTAGGGCCTTATTAACAATTTTACCTTGACCAACATATATCAACCAAAACAGTCTCAATAACAACAACTTCAACCAACAGATCATGGCATGTTATCAACCAATTCCATCAACACAATAGGTACAACATCATAACCATTAAATAAACATAACAACTCATCATAGGCATATTCAACACATTAATGTAGCCAATAACACACAATAACCTATCATAACATCAATAATAAGCATTTTAGAGACATGGCATTTATAATATAACAACTCAATGGGGTCATGGGAACCCCTCATCTTACGCTACCCCCTTGCCTAGAGATTATACCATCCTTCTCCCCATACCTGGGATGAAGGTTTCCACTTGCTAAACACCAACGGCAACCCGGTCACGTTCCTTTAAGCGGCTCAACAACCTCCAAGCCTTGGCCAAACCAAAAATGGTAACCAATTAGTTCCCAAATCAAGAACAAGAAAAAGGAAACTAAAACAGAACAAACTTTACCTTTACTAGGATGAACAACACCAACTAAATCTTCTCAAAGAGTCTCCAAACACCAACAAGGTAAGGGTTTAAGAGAAAATAGGGAAAATTCGTAGTAAGGGTTTAAGAGAAAATTCGTAGTAGGGTGGATGCTAGGTTAGAAATAGGGTTCCAAAGTGAACCCTCTGTTTCTGTGCCAACTATATAAAGGCTGCACTTGAGTACGGTCGTGCTCCTCAGTAAGCACGGTCGTGTTGGACTTAGCGTCAGCGAGATGCGGTCCGCACAGTGAGCACGGGCATGCTCACTATTGAGCAAGGGCATGCTCAACTTAAACTTGGCAACACGCGCCTGACTTTAAGCACGGGCTTCCTGGCTAATGAGCACGGGCGTGCTCATGTGCCAGAAAGGGACTTTTAAGCCAAAAATCCCACTAAGCCCTTAGCCAAAAATTCTAACTTAACAAAACAAGCTTAAGGAAAGAACTTACAAAAAACAGGGTGTTACAAATTCACTGGCCTAATTGCCCAAAACACGATTCAATTTCAAAATCCAAAACAGAAATCAAAAGCTAGGGTTAGGGTTTCAAAATAAATTTGGGGTTTTTCTGAATCTGAGACATATAGAGTGTTTTCACTCACCCAAGGAAGAAGAGAAAGAGGTGGTGGCTAATGGGACCTCCGGCACGGCGGCTATGGCGGCGACTCCGGCGAGAACAGCAACCAGACGGAAGCCAAACGGACCACACATGCGTGGCGGCGAGCTCGGTAGGCAGTCGGCTCCTCCCTACCAGTGTGGCCGGACGACGACCGGGGACGAGTTGCAGGCGGCGCTCGCGACTGGACGACGATGCGGTGGTACCAGAACCTGCGATCGTCATTTCCCTCACTTCGGGTGTTAAGCGGCGGTGACGTGGCGATGGAAGGGCGATCGGACGTTGCTCAAGCAGCGGCTGGTCGGTGCTGTGAGCTAGGGAGGAGGGGGAGAAAGATGAAGTGAGGAGGAAGAAGAAGAAGAGAGAAAAAAAAAGTGTGAGGGTAGGGGTCTAGTATGGGAGAAAACAATAGAAGGAGGAAGATTTTATTTTTCTTTTCTTTTTGTTAGTATTAGGTAAAATGTGTGGTTGAAATTGATTTTAGAAAAAAGGAAATAATATTAAACAATAGATCTAAAAACAATGAGTGACAAATATATACTTTCAAAATTAAAATTAGAGTAAAGATTGATGGTTGAATTTATCAATCAAGAAAATTACTGATCCAAAATTAATCTCCAATTAATGCTAAACAAATTTATTTTTAGATCTAAAATTATATAGAGTAAAATATGAAAATAAATTTCTTTCAATCATATTATTTAAAATATTTTTCTAAACAAAGAATATTAGTGACAATAGCGTAATATTATTGTCCTGCAAGCATGTATACACTGCAGTAACGCAGTGCTAGCGCACCCAATAAAATAATTTTAAATGAGTAAATAAAATTACTCAAACTAAACAACATAAAAATAAACAAAAATAAACATCTAGATAATTAATTATTTCAATAAAATAATTAAACGTATATGTGAAAAACTGGGATGTTACAATACTACCCCACTAAAAAGAATTTCTTCCTCGTAATTCTCTCATCTAAAGGAAACGAACGCGGATACCATGATTCTATCTCAGGTTTCAAATGCGCCACATTCTCATCGTTCAAAACATTACGTGATGTACCTCATATATTAAGCTTTCTTTCGAACTTAAATTGTATTAGTGAGACGACATGAGAAGACTCTCAAGGTAAACCCTCTTTAAATTTCTGACACTCGGAGTAGATTCGGATAATTCGAATGTCAAACAGAGTAAGATATATAGATATTAGACAAATTCAGACCTCTAAATGATGCAAAACTCCGACTCTATATCTGGTGGCGATTCTAACACTCCGACGATAAAATAAAAACTTAAACTTGAACGAGAAGTTTTCAGAGAGAGAGGAATAAATCCCTCAGTTCTCTCTCGTTCCACTCTCATGAGAGAGAATAAAGTAAGATGAAGAGAAGACAGAGGGTATCCAATATGCAAAAATGGTCTTTAATAGGTTCATGAATGTGAGAACGTGTTGTACAATCACATATTTACAAACGCGACTCTAATAAAGTTCCTTTTTCCACGAGAACTTCCATCGAAAGACAAATTTGAAAACAATATTTTTCTTTCTTCCCAAGAGTCTAGAATGCAAGTCGAAAATACTCTTGGTCTTTGAAAAGGCAACAATAAATTTTTGCAAGTTCCCTCACTCGAGTTAACTCTGATACACTTGGCACCAGAGATGAAATGAATTTCCAGAGTTTTCATCCTCAAGGAAAATTTCTAACTTTTGCCCGTAAAGGCTAACAAGATGTAATCTAAACATATCACTCCATTCCTCAGTTATATTCCTTTGCGGAAAAAGGTAAATGATCAAGTTCACAAAATCAGTTCTCCACAACAACGAAGAATTCAAACATATTTAACCAATAAGGGTTAGTTAACCAACGATTGTAAGAAGTTATTACATCTGTGATGACAGAAGAATACAAATCTTGATTAGTTTGCCTGAAGCATAACCAATAGGAGGTGAAATGTGGAAATCAAATCAACTCGAATCAAGATGGCAACAAAGAAATGAGCAATAAAAGGTAAGTGATTAGAATATCTCAAACATTCACATGGAATCGAGAATGACTCGCCTGTGAACCCAACAGTATAGTCGAAAGCTTACTCTCTATTATTTACAAAATTATTATTTCCGTGGCCTTCACCTTCTTTCACTCTTTTATCAATCAAGAAAATTACTGATCTAAAATTAATCTCAAATTAATGCTAAACCAAATTATTTTTAGATATAAAATTATATAGAGTAAAATATGAAAATAAATTTCTTTAAATCATATTATTTTAAAAAAAAATTCTAAACAAAGAATATTAGTGATAATAGCATAATATTATTGTACCGCAAGCGTGTATACACTGTAGTAATGCACCCAAAAAAATAATTTTAAATGAGTAAATATAATTACTCAAACTAAACTACATAAAAATAAACAAAAATAAACATCTAGATAATTAATTATTTCAATAAAATAATTAAACGTATATGCAAAAAAAGTGGGATGTTAAAATGAAAATCAAATAAAAATGTTAATGGGACTAAACAAAATTCACTCATATATTTAACCAAAAAATAATCATAATATATATTCAAAATTGTTAACATGTACGGGAAAAAAATGATAAATAAATCAAATAAATTTTTAAGAGAGAAAAAAATTAATATGATAGATAAATATATTTCAAAAAATATTTCAGTCGCATGAGGATAAGAAGAGAGTTAAATCAAATATAATTTCTATAGAAGATGAAAAAAAATAATATGATAGATAAATATATTTTTTTTAAATGGTTAACTTGCACAGGAAAATATGAGAAATAAATCAAATAGATTTTCAAGAGAGAATAAAAAAATTATATGATAGATAAATATATTTTCTAAAAAATTGTTAAATTGCATGAAAAAGAGTAGAAATAAATCAAATAGATTTTCTAGAGATAAGAAAAAAATACAATAGATAAATATATTTTCAAAAAATGGTTAACTTGCATGGGAAAAGAAGAGAAATAAATCAAATAGATTTTTAATAGAGAAAAAAAAATAATGATAGATAAATATATTTTATAAAAAATTTTAACTTGCACGGGAAAAGAGGAGAAATAAATTTAATAGATTTTCAAGATAAAATTAAAATGATAATATGATAGAAAAATAAATTTTTGAAAAATAGTTATCTTACAGCGGGGAAAGAGAAGACATAAGTCAAATAGATTTTTAAAAGAAAAGAAGAAAAAAATATGATGCATAAATATATTATTAAAAATTGTTACCTTGCACGGAGGAAAAGAGAAGAAATAAATCAAATTGATTTTTAAGAGAGAGAGAGAGAGAGAGAAAATATATTATAGATAAATATATTTTATAAAAATGGTTAACTTGCAGGGCAAAAGTATAAAAAAAAATCAAATAAATTTTAAGAGATAAGGTTTATAAATCAAATAGATTAAAAAAATCCTTTTAATTAAACTTATATGAATATTTATCTTTTATACTTTACATAACAAAATTTTTCAAATGCTTTTATATAATTAACCTTATAAATCAATGGTTTACTATATAATTCCCCACAAAAAATTTAAAACTAAAAACGTGGAATCAACAATTACATATTTTTTGATGAAATTCTAAAATATTAGGATATTCTCCGTGCATGACACGAGTACATACATCAATGTGTGTGTGTACACATATGTGTGTGTATGTATATGTGTATGTGTGTGTTATGTTAGCGTAGTTAATATGTTACATATGTAATTTACTTATATTTTTGTATTAAAGTAATATACATTATCTTATAAAAAAAAGTAATATACATTGTCAATGTAAAAAGTTCTACATTAATATCCACTAACATTTTGACATGTGTTTTTATTTTAATAATTAAGAGAGAGAATAACAATAATACTGATTTGTTAAGATTTTATTGGATGTCGGTGTAAAAATCCTTTACACTGACACTACATAGAAATCAAACTCTATTTTTTTATGCTCGTGAGATAGGTCCCAAAGGCCCACCAGAACTCGGTATACACTATCAGCGTAAAGTTTTTTACACTGTCAACCAATCAAAAAATCATGTTATTGATGAGTTTTAAGTTAATTAGGATATGAGTTAAAAAAAATTAATGAGGTTTCAATTTCTGGTTAATTGACAGTGTAAGATATTTTTACATTATTAGTGCATACTAATTAAATCATTCATATATATATATATATATATATATATATATATATATATATATATATATATATATAGTAAAATTTTATAAAGTTTCAACATGAATTTAGTAAAAATAGTAACATGGACTAATAATAAAAGTTTAACATATCCATAAAAATATCATCCCAACAAATTTATAATATCTATACTACTCATTTCAATTTTATTAAGGCAAGCAACTACACTAAAGGATGGTGAATTGGGTGACATTAGAAATTTAAAACTTTAAAAAATATCAAAACATAACTCAAAGTTTTTTTTTAAATAAAGAGAGTATAGACGATTAAGAGAAGCTAATTTAAAAACCACCTAACTCAATTTATAAAATATTTTTGACCAATTTGGAAAGAAGGACGATAAATGATTTACTCGTCTGATGGGCAATGACTCGTCTGATCATATTAGACAACACATCAACTAGTCAGATAAAACCTAGAGGATAAAAATATTTGAAAATGACTTAGAACACAATCCTTATTATCATTTAGAAAACTTATTGAAATATAGAAAACAACATAGATAAATAGATAAGAGTAAAGATAAATAGACAACAAGATTTATCCTGATTCACTCATAAAAACCAAGAGCTACATCTATTCCCCAACAACAACTGAGATTTCTTTCATTATCATATCAGATAATTACAATGAGTATTCTTTGTACATCTAAACTCTCCAGGCTCATTGAGTATTGTTCTTCACCAGCCTCTCCAGACTGTTGCAACTATTCTTTTTACCTAGCCTCTCTAGGCTCAATGAGTATTATTCTTAATCGGACTCGTCAGACTATTGCAAGTATTCTTTTTATCTAGTCCGTCTAAGCTCATTGAATTTTGATGAGGGTTACATAGAGAAAATCTCACAACACTCATAGAGTGCTTTTACATTAAAGTACAGAGAAGAGTTCTTCCTACACTCACAAGAGTGGATATATTTTTAAGTACACCAGAACTAAAAGAAATCTTTCGTAACACCCACTTCAGTAAACATTGAATTATTACATTGAGAAGGAATTATGTTGAGATGAAAATAGTGTTGCTCTCATTTTTCATCAACTGTAGCAGCACCAGCACCAGCACCAGGATGAGCAACCATTTCTTCTTCATTTTTGGTCTTTCCTATGTATGCTTAATCAAGTATAGTTGTTAGAGTTTATGACCAATATTATTGTTGCACAATCCTCTTTTTGTTGACCACATTTTTGATAAAGTGCTTTTTTCTTTTATAGCTTAGTCCTTTTGCAACGTAGTAAGACATTTCTTCTTTTTCTTTTCTTCCAAATTAAAATGCAACTATATATGCCTTTTTTTCCAATAAAAGCTATTCTGACACTGCTTCACACCCTTTTTAACTTTTGTACTTTTGTAATAATATAAATACTATACAGCTGTACAACTTTTGTAGAAAAGAAACTTCAATATGTAACATTTTTCTTTCTTTGCATGTCAATATATCTTTAATTGTTAACACCTACTTTTCCATATTTATCTATAACAAGTTAAGCATGGTCTTACACTAGGAAAATAAAAGAGGTAAAATAAAAACATGCATATTATATCATAATAATAAAAACCATAAGTAAAAAGTACCACATTGTAACAAAACATAAGCAATGCGGAAAATAAAGCAAGTTTTGTAAAGAAAACATAACATGAAAAACATAACTCAACCCCGATGTCACATTACAGAGCTGGCATAACCAAAATCCGGAAACATCAGGATAACAACATAAACTAAGGATAAATCCTAACTACGAGTAGCGGCTCCTCAGAGTCACTCCTCAACAAGCTGCTCACAATCCTCTGCATAACAAAAAGGTACATGCAATGCAAATAACAAAAGATGGGGAGTAAGACACATGTATAAAACATAATGGCATGAAACAGTTAGAAAGATGAGCATACATCATAACAATAGCATGTTATCACAAGTCAACACAACATATTTATATCATCTATAACAATTCAATCAATGTATGCTATGCGGTGCAGCACTACTCCACTGCTCCATTATGCATGTGGATCCAATCTATCTCAGGAAGTCAACTTCGGAGTTACATATCCACATTGGTCATTAAGCACCAACACCGGAAGTTCACCAAACCATGGGTGAACCCTTGGATAGTTGACACACCTTACTCTCGGATGCGCCACCACGAGTGTACACGATTCACCTAACTCTCGGATGAATCACCACGGACGTCCAGATCGCCTTACTCTCGGATGACCTCCCCTGTGTTGAACATCCCCCACTAACATCTCCAATGCATGAATGCGTGAGGAACAATAACACAAAATCAACAATCACCACCTCCGCTTGGGTCACTATGCTACCCAAGTTTTATCACCATCAACACCTCGACCACTTGGCATCGAGGCCCCATTGGCCACTAGGCACCAAGGTTCAAAGTTAACAACACCTTGACCATTAAGCATCAAGGCCCCCTTGGCCAATAAGCACCAAGGTACAACAACGCACGGTAAACATCGTTGCCGACTTAATCATCTTTAACGTTCAGGTTTAATTATCTTTGTTAAGTCTCGTTGAGTTATTCATCCTGTCTTTACTTCATTTGGTGTCTTATTTTATCATTAGGATGATTGGGGTAAGACACCCCTATCTTGTTTCAGTGTTCTGTTCTATATAGGGAAGCACGGTCGTGCTTCCCCCAGCACGGGCGTGCTGACTTTTAAGTCAAGCACGATCGTACTGACTGTTGAGCACGGCCATGCTCGCTGGAGCATGGCTGTACTGATTTGGGCAGAAAGGGTTAGGAACCTTTGCTAAGTTTCCTAGGGCATTCAAGGATCAATCCTATTGGCTATCAACTAACCATCAATCACCAGTTTCATTATTCTTAATTAATCTCCATGTCTTACAACTATTGGGGAATCAATCATTTAATCGTGTTTCATTGTTAATGGCCCTAAAACACTCAAGAATGAATCCTAGGGTCTTGACTAAACCTTTGAGCAACAATCTCATTTCTCTTTACTACTGTTCAAGTCCTATGAACAATTGGGAATTTATCCCTTAATTTCATTCATCATTATTAACATCTTTAAATGTCTTATTAACATCGTCATCGTCTCACAACATCAACCAACAACCAAGTCATTTATTTATGACAACATCATCATCAACATTCATCCATAATCACGAATAGCATAAACAAACCAAAACATCATTCATGCCATCATCAATCCAAACATGCCATTATCAATATAAAATTCATAATTAGGTATACCAATAACAATTAAACATGTATAATCATAAACATGATAGCAAATAGCAAACAATAGGGTCATAGGTTAACCTTTCATCTTACGCTACCTCCAATGCCAACATGTTCACACTATCGCTCTTCCCCATACCTGGTATGAAGATCTAAGCCTCTTGACAAACTTAAGCATAACTACTCTCGTTCCCTCGAGCGGCTCGATGAGTTTCTCAAGCCTTGGCCAACACAAAAGGGTAAACATTAATCTCAGATTCAAGAAACAATGAATAAGATATTAATAGAGGGATGAACACGTTGCCTTAATGGCACTAGAGCATGTGACTTTTCTCCCAAACGGACTCAAGAATACTAAGAACTTCAAAGGGTTCAAGGGAAGGGAAGGGGGAAAGGTTTCTGTCACACTAGGATTGCCTAAAGTGCCAATATGAGGGTTTTCCTCGCAACCCTCACGGAACTTTCCTTTTCATAAACTCTGACCTGAGCACGGTCGTGCTCCCACTAAGCACGGTCGTGCTCCCACTAAGCACGGTCATTCATAACGTGAGCACGGGGTTGTGCTCATGTAAGAACGAGCTCGCAACATCAATATCACAAAGCCTTGTTTTGCGACACAGTCGTGCTCCCCCTGAGCACGACCATGCTTGTGGCTTAAGCAGCCACAAGACATGTGCCTAAACACGGGCGTGCTGATACATGAGCACGACCATGCTCATGCATCAGAAAGGAATTTCCTGCTTTGAAATCCCACTTATCCCTTTATAACATATATAAAACATATAACATCGTTTAAAGACTTTATACGAAAATAGGGGTGTTACAGAAGGTGCTTGGTTAGCTTCATTAGACTCTTCTTAAATGAGGTTATGTGATGCTTAGCTAGTATTCATTAGTGTTGGTGTAAGCTTTAGAGGCCAATCTATTTTGAATATATCGTAATTTGTATCATGAATTTGATCATATATTTGATATATGAATAAGGCATTCATTTATTATGTTATTAGTTTATAGCATAATAAAGTCCTTAGAAAAGGCAGTCCATTCAATGAGATATTAAGTACGTGACTTAATCGTGAGATGTCATTAAATAATAGAATGCTATTGTTAAATATCCCCAGTCGAATATTATTGTTAATTAGGATGACAATAATACATAGAGACTATTTGTGAGTAGACCGATGACCACATCTCAGGGTCATGGATATGTGATATCAAGTCGACACACATGTATAAATATTAGGAGTAATATTTATACCGGATGACCCACTATGAGAATACTTCATAATAGTTATGTAAATTTCATAAGTATTCTTATGACGACCATAGTGAAGTAGTCCTTCGACTTGAAGTCACTACGATTCCTACATGAGGAGTTGTACAGGGTGATCATAAAGGTAGTTATTGGGCCTGCAATAAATCATGTTGAGGGGTGTGAGTAATGTAGACAGGATCCGACCCTCCTAGGAATGGCAACGGGCCCGGGTAGTACCGCTCCCGCCCCCGCCCGCTACCCGCGCGGGTACCCGCTAGGTGGGTATTTAAAGGGTATCGCGGGTATCCACGGGTACCCATGGGTATTTGTCAAAAAACCTATTTTTTTTAAAAAAATATGTCCTAATTACTTTAATAATTATAAAAAAAAAACCCGCATAGTGTATGCAGTTTATCATGTATATGACATATCATTAACATAATAACAGTGATTATGAACTCTTATACTAAGACATGCAGCATTAGGATTTAGGAATTTGAGATTTGATGTTGGATGAGAATTGAAGAACAAATTGAGGGTAAATAAACCTCTAGCATTCATAATGGCGGTAGAGGTAACTAGAGATCGAATAAACAGGTTTTTTACAACAAGACCTAAGGAGTATAGTTGTCAAGCATGCTAGGAAAATACAATCACAAAGTACACATAATGAAGATCTCAGTTAGAGTTAATCTAGTCAAGCCATTTCATGCATGTCACGGCAACAGTAGTAGTGTAGTACTTAACTACTGTCTCTTGGCACAACGCATATCAATTCACCTTTCACTTATTATGTTAACGGTGCTGAAGACTATGGATAAATGACCCTATTGTGTTTTGATTAATAACCAAACTAATTTGAATTACTCTTTCATTCACTAACTACTTGCCAAGCTTAATGTTTGTACAATATATCATTAGTGTAAGGAAAAGGATGCAAAGGATCAAATGAGTAAAAGAAGGGATATGAAGGAATGCTCGAAGATAAAGAATCTCAAAGTTTGAATCACAAGGCGTCTCAAGAAAAATTAGATTTTGATGTAAAGAGATTTTTAAGTTTCTCTTTGTGAAATAGCTCTCTTAAAAACAAATCAAAAAGGTTTTCATAAAGTAAAATGAACTTAGAATGAAAAAGGACTAATTGAAAGTTCTATACATCTATGTGTACATCGATGTACTTTCAGTTAATTAATTAACTTTTAATGAAAACCTATTTGTACATCAATGTATAAAAAGTATACATCAATATATACATCGATTGATTGTGACTGACTTGATAAGTATGCAAAACAAGCTTCTGTAAATCGATTGCACAATCGATGTATAAGGTGAATGACACGTTGTCGCGCACGCGCCAAAAAGCGAGCGGTTTACAAAAATATGTTCCTATTCCCGAATTAAGCAAACGGGGTGAAGCACTCATGAACTAAGCGAACATGAACGAACACACGCGAATTAAGCAAACACGATTAAGTATAGGAACACACAATCATCGAAACAAATCAACACAAATTCTACACACTCCTGAATTAAGCAAACAGAAATATATAAAACAAGTATTGAAAGAGAGTAGCATTAAGTTTAGGAATTACAAAACCTCAAGCATAAATGGAACCCGATCACAGTAGATTGATCAAGGAGACTAGTTCTCCATTACAAACATAAACCTACACCTAATTTCTAATTTACAGCCGCACTATGTAAAGAAAAGAAGAAGAGAAAAGAAGATAAAAACTAACTACTGCAATCTGCCCTAGAACAACAATTTATATCTGTCAGTTCTGCGCGATCTCGCGAGGCGAACACACACTCGCGACGCGAATCTTATGAAGAAATCTGCAATGTTTGGACTTCTCGCGAGGCGAGAAGACATTCGCGAGGCGAGACTCTTCAAATTCCAAACTGTCACAGCCGTGACCTTCAACACGGGCAAGCCGTGATGATCTATGTCCTTCAGGGTTGGATTACTCGCGGGGCGAGACATTGTTTCGCGGGGCGAGGCAGAGAAGATGACATTTCTTGCACAGTCAGGCTTCAGGTTCGCGAGGCGAGTAGCCTCTCGTGGGGCAAAAAACTCCAGAACTACTTCTCTTTATTACCTGAAAACAAGGATTAACAGTAAGTACTTTATTCGACTCCAAATCAGCTAAATTAACCTAAAAATACTCTAGAGACTCAAAATGCTGCTTGAAGACAATCAAGTCTAATTTGGGCGAAAACGGGATATAATTAGCACAAAACTACGGTCATACTAGTCATAAAACTAGATGAGCCAGCGGCTGATCAGTGAAATAGAAGCTAACACTTTTTGAAAGAAGCATACAATCGATTGAACAATCGATGTATAAGGCTAAATAGAAGCTAACACTTGTTGTAATATGCATCCAATCGATTAGTACATCGATGCATACACAGAACAGAAGTAAGGTCTTTTGAAAATGATAGAACAATCGATTAGTACATCGATGCATAAGCCCAAACAGAGCCAAAAACTTTTTGAGAATGATTATGCAATCGATTGACCAATCGATGTAAAGACTTCTGGGCTGAGAATGCTTATGTTTTTCAAGAACACAATCGATGTACACATCTATGTATCAGTTAAAATCAAGAATTTCCATGAACACAATCGATTTGGCAATCGATGTTTTCAGTTATAAAAATTGAATCTTTGTTTAATACGTCGATTACACAATCGATTGACTGATAACTGAATTGTTCAAGAAAAGTTTGTTTTGATCTTAACTGACTTTTGAAGTGTGCCCAACGAATCTATTTTGATATACTACTATATAAAGGCATGGTCAAACACTTTCTAAATAACAATTCATTCAATACTGAGATTAAACACGAAATTCATTAAGAGAGAATTTCATTGAGAATACTTGAAATATTTCTATTAGAGCTTCGATTTGTAATATTTGATTTCTTAGAATCAAAATCAAAAACCTTTCTTACTGCAAAAGGAAGATTAGAGAGAAGGTGTTCTCTCTATGTAGATCAAGAGTAGAAGGGGCTTTTGGTGGTTTAACAAGAGTAGAAGGGACTCTTGGGAATTGCAAGATTGCTTTGACTGAAAAGCTATCAATTGGGTAGAAGGAACCTTGGAGTTGAAGCTTGTAAAGAATCTTTTAATTGTTTTGATTTTAGTGGAAAAAAACTCATTGTGAAGTGGGGACTAGATGTAGGTTACAAGAGGAGGTAGCTTAACCAGGATAAAATCTCGGTTTGCATTTCTCTATATCCCTTAACACTTTTAATTGCTTTTAATTGATGAATGCATGTTTAGGCAATTGTTAAGGATTAACTAGTGAATGCTAAATATCTAAAATCAATCTTTTCATCTGTCTTTCTTATTAAAAAAACAAAGTCTTAAATCAATTTCTTAGGCAAAAACTTGTTTTGGTTAGTTGGTTGACGAAGCGTTTTCAAGAAGTTTAGAAAAGTTTCAGTTTTTGCATAAAAGGGAAAAGTTTTCAAAAATCACCCATACTCAATTCAACCCCCCCCCCCCCCCCCCCCTTCCCCCCCTTCTTGAGTATCTAGAAGCCACAACCAACAAGTGGCATCAGAGCTTTCACTCTTGTGTAAGGCTTAACAGCTTAATAGGATGGCTTCGAATGACATCTTGGGAGAAGGGGCTTCTCTAGCAAGACCCCCTGCATTCAATGGCACTGCCTATATGTATTGGAAAGAAAGCATGTTAATATTCCTTGAGGCAAGTGGTCTTGATGTATTAAATGCTGTTGAGAATGGTCCATACATTCCTCACACTCTTGATGGAAATGGCACCAAGACAAATAAGTCTAGAGCTGAGTAGGATGATGAGGACAAGAAAAGAGTAGGTTATAATGCTAAAGCTAAAAATATTATAATTGTTGCTTTGAGTTATGATGAATTTTTCAGGGTCTCTAATTGTAAGACAGCAAAGCAAATGTGGGATACGCTACAAATCACTCATGAAGGGACAAGTGATATGAAGAGAGCAAGAATGAATTCACTCATGCATGAGTATGAACTCTTTCACATGAAGAAAGATGAAGACATCAATGATATGCAGAGGAGATTCACCCATATTGTGAATCAAATAAATGGAGTTGGAAAGACTATTTCAGATGAACAACAAATCAACAAAGTCATGAGATGCTTGATAAGAAAATGGCAACCAAAGATCACTGCAATAGCTGAATCAAGAGACTTAGAAACCATGAACATAGCTACACTGTTTGGAAAGCTCAAAGAACATGAAATGAAGCTTCATAAACTGAATGATCATGAAGAGAAGGATAAAAAGAAGAAAGGCGTATCACTAAAAGCACAGATCTCCAAAGAAGTCCTTGACAGTGATGAAGATGGAGAAGTTGAGGAGGATGAAGATTCAGAAGAAGATACGGGATTACTAGTCAGAAAATTCAAAAGGTTTCTCAAGAAGAAGAAAACCTTCAACAAAAAGCCCTCAAACTTCTTTTCCAAAAAGAATTTCTCAAAAGGTGAAAGTTCAAATTCAAATGTAAAGTGCTATGAATGTGTCAAACCTGGACACTACAAGAATGAATGTTCAAAGCTTCAAAATAAGGACAAATATGACAGTTATGAGTTCAAAGACAAGAAGATTAAAAAGTCAAGAAAAGCATACATAGAAAGGGAGGAAAATGACAAGGGATCTCTGAAGAATCTGAGGAAGAAGAGGCAAATCTCTGCCTTATGACTAGTCATCAAAGTGACAATTAAAATGAAGATGAGGTAAATGATCTTCCCCCTACTTATGATGAACTACAAGATGCTTTTGATGAATTGCATAGTGAATATCTGAAAATTGCTAAGCAATTAATGTCATCTAGGAAAGTCATTGCTAAACAATGTAGTGATTATGCAACTCTTCAAATTAAGAATAAGGAACTAGAAGCTAAAAACAGTAAGCTAAGTGCATCTAGCTCTACATGCTCTAATTGCAATATTCTTGAAAAAGAGGTAGAAAAACTAAAAAGTACTCTCTCTAAATTCACAATGGGAAGAGATAACCTAAATGCCATATTAGGACAACAAAAAGGAGTATATGATAAATCTAGAATAGGTTACCAACCAGCAATGAATGAAAAAGCTTTTAAGAAAATCTTTGTTGCACCTAAGTCATCTACTAGTCCTTTTGCTAAATTTTTCTATTGTGCAAGAAAAGGATACACTGCTTCTACATGCTATTTTAGAAATCCTTTGAGGATGAGTATCAAACAAATATGGGTTCCTAAGGGAACTTATGTCATGACTAACACCAAAGGACCTAACAAAATTTGGGTACCTAAGACAAATGGTTAAAAATCTATTTTGTAGGTGTGTTTGAAGGCCAAAAGCTCAAGTTGGTATTTAGATGGTGGCTGCTCCAAACACATGACTGGAGACATTACAAGATTCACTTCCTTTACTTCCAAACAAGGTGGAAATGTAACATATGGTGACAACAGCAAATGTAGAATACTTGGTGTTGGCACTATTGGAAAAAGTCCAACAACTCAGATTGAAGGAAAGCAAGACAATGCAAAAGTGGAAGGAGTTGTAGAGAATCCAACAGAGGAACAAAATGAGGAGCTACCTAAGGAGTGGAGAATTGCAAAGAATCACCCTCTAGACAACATTATTGGTGAAATATCCAAAGGGGTAACTACTAGACACTCTTTAAGAAGTGCATGTAACAACATGGCCTTTGTTTCTCAAATTGAACCAAAAACTATAGATGATGCAATAGTTGATGAAAATTGGATTATGGCAATGCAAGAAGAAATTAATCAGTTTGAAAGAAACAAAGTTTGGGAACTTGTTCCAAAACCCAAGGATAAACAAATAATAGGTACAAAATGGGTTTTTAGGAACAAACTTGATGAAAATGGTATCATTGTAAGGAATAAGGCTAGATTAGTAGCCAAAGGCTATAATCAAGAAGAAGGAATAGATTATGATGAGACACATGCACCTGTGGCTAGATTAGAAGCTATTAGAATGTTGCTAGCATATGCATGTATCATGAATTTCAAGTTATATCAAATGGATGCTAAAAGTGCATTCCTAAATGGTTTTATACAAGAAGAAGTATATGTTGGTCAACCACATGGTTTTGAAACGAATGAATTTCCCAATCATGTTTATAAACTTACCAAAGCCCTATATGGACTTAAACAAGCTCCAAGAGCTTGGTATGAAAGATTGAGTAACTTTTTATCACAAAAAGGTTTTACTAGAGGTGTTGCCTTAAAAACAGATGTCTTTAAGCTTGTACAAGTATACACAATCGCATCAAGTAATATAGAAAGTAAGTTCAGATATTGTTCCCACAGGGATTGTAATGCTGTAGCAAATTCCAGTTCAGATTATATGTTCTAGGAGTTAGAGTAGGTAACCAAAAATAGTGGTGTGTGTGCAAAATAAAGTAAATGAAGCTTTGGAATAAAAACTGAAAGTAAGCAATCAAACAGAAAAAAGAGTATGTTGTCAAATATGGATAAAATAGTTGTAGGTATACTACATCATAAATTCTGCTTAGCTTAGATTATGCTCTGCGTATGCTGCAGCATTTAACTCCAGGAAATAAAAGTGTGTTTTCCAACACTTAAGTGTTAGGTTCATTAACTACTTTCTATTCCTATATTCAGATTAATTACACCACCCTCTTAATAAGCATGTTCCAGTTAGTTTAGGGACTTGAATAACTATTCCTAGTTCATTCAACACCATTTAATTTTCCAATTAAGGATTTAATCCCTATCCTTTATCAATTTCCACTTTACTCAAATTTTCCAAACCAAGCAAGCTAGATATTTAATTAAGTTGACCACTCTTAACTAAATAACATTCAACACATAATAAAGGAAAATGCAGAACATATCATTGCATAAAAAGAGCTAAGCATTCATTACAATAACATACCTAAAGCTTAAAAGGTTTAGCTTATGTTGAGCTTACAAACGCAAAATATAACATGAGAAGAAACCTGTTACAATGGGAGCACGAAAATGGAAGAAAGGATAGGAGGAAAATGACCCTTGGCTGCTGTCTTTCGTCCCAGCCGATGTCCTCTAATCTGATATGAGCAGTCCTTCACTTAAAAAGTAAGGAGTATTCCCTTTTTTAGGATTTTACAAAGGCCTTTTTCTTCCTACTTTTGGGCCATTAAAAGTGATATTAAAATAAGTGCTTGGGCCCATTTCCTCAAATGTACCACCACAAAACCCTAAAGAAATCAGCAAGGACGTCCTCAGCTTTTATGATAGCTGGCAGGAGAGAGAAAAGGTGCTCAACTTTTGCCCTTTTCTGCACGTCCATATGCTGCAGCATGACCAAAGCATTTTCCAGCAACTTGTCAACAGTTTGGTATTTTCTGCAGCTTGTCTAAACTACAACAAAAGCCTAACAAAAGTCAAGAAACACATTAAACATATTCCTAGACACTCAAAAACAGAAAATTAAACGAAATTTATACAAAGACACATATTATACTAAACTAACTTAAAACACCTAAAACATCCACATAAAATACTCAAAGTATACAAAAACTCAAGCTAAGAAAGAGTAAATAACTCTCCATTAAAAGAGTTATCAAGAGGCAAGGTTGACACAACATTTTTCACAAAAAGAAAAGGTCAAAATATACTACTTGTAAAAATATATGTTGATGTTATTATATTTGGTGCTACTAATGATTCACCGTGTAAGGAATTTTCTAAGTTGATGCAAAATGAGTTTGAGATGTCCATGATGGGAGAACTCACTTTCTTCCTGGGACTTCAAATCAAACAATGTGATGATGGAACCTTCATAAGCCAAGCAAAGTACTGCAAGGAACTACTGAAGAAGTTTGGCATGGAGAATGCAAAGGAAATGGCAACTCTAATGAGTCCATCATGTTACTTGGACAAGGATGAAAAAGTTAAAACTGTATACATATCCAAGTACAAAGGTATGATTAGCTCCTTACTATAACTTATAGCTAGTAGGCTTGATATAATTTTTAGTGTTTGCATGTGTGCAAGATATCAATCAAACCTTAAGGAATCTCATTTAACAATAAAGAGAATCATGAAATATTTTCTAGGAACTAGAGAAATGGGTTTATGGTATGTTAAGGGATCAACATGTAATCTTATAGGATATTCTGACTCTGACTTTGCTGGATGCAAGTTGGATAGGAAGAGTATAAGTGGAACCTGCCACTTACTTGGGAACTCATTAGATTCATGGTTTAGTAAGAAACAAACAAGTGTGGCTTTGTCAACTGCGGAAGCAGAATATGTTGCAGCAGGAAGTTGTTGTGCTCAAATCCTTTGGATGAAGCAACAACTCATTGACTATGGTGTTCTCTTAGAGAAAGTGCCAATCAAATGTGACGACACTAGTGTTATAAATTTAACTAAGAATCCTATAATGCATTCTAAAACTAAACATATTGAAATAAGACATCATTTCATAAGGGATCATATACAAAGTGGAGATATAGTTATTGAATATGTTGATAAATCTAAGCAATTAGCTGATATTTTCACTAAACCATTGGCTAAGGAAAGCTTCTGTTACATAAGAAGAGAATTGGGAATAACTGATCCAACCTATGAGTGATGTTTTGTATGATTGAATGCATGATTGTTTGAAATTTGATCTCTGTGCATCGATTTGACAATCGATTAGCTTAAGCCAAAACCAAAACCTTAAAGCTAGTACACAGATTGTGCAATCTATGTATAAAATAAAAAATCTGATTTTTAGTACCTTTACATCGATTATTACATCGATTGATCAAAACCTTTTAGGCTTAGAAACACTAGCACATCAATTGATACATCGATTGTTAGACAAAATCAGAAAACATGACTTTCTGGAAGTCCTTATACATCGATTTCAACATCGATTTACCTGCTATGAAAATCTGAAAATCTCAAATCTGATCTGCTATAAATCGATTTGTACATCAATTGAACCACTGATCCAAGAAGCACTACTCTCTGTAAGTACTTATGTATCGATTGATGCATCGATTTACTTGGGTTAAAATTGACAACCCTTTAGATAAATCGATTGTAACATCGATTGAGTGAAGTTTCCATAACTTGGGACTCGTTGACCTGCCCTATACATCGATTTCTACATCGATTGAGTGTATGCTACTATTGTTGAACTCTCTGGCATAGCTTATACATTGATTGAGTTCAAGATTTAGAACTTGGTACTCTCTTACTAAGGCTATACATCGATTGACACATCGATTGACTTAGTTCAAAATTCAATATTAGTACTTTATACATCGATTTACTCAAGTGTTGAACAAGCTGAAAACCTTTGATAAATTGATGGACTGATAAAATTCTATAAATACCTAGCTTTTCCCTCCAAAACTTTCACAATTCCAAATCGAATTTTCAATACCCAAAACCCTAGCAGAGCTCGAAAATCACTCAAATGGCTCGTGTGAAGAAAACTGCACCTTCTACACTTGTTCCCTCAACTCCATATCATCATCCTCAACCCAATCCTCCACACCTCAACAACTTTCCCCCATAGCCACACCTTCACGCCCTAAGAGGAAAGAAATGGAGAAAACCCAAACCTCTCAAAGGCAAGAAAAGCTTCCCATTAAGGAACTTGCAAAGAAAAAGTAAACCAAAGGAAAGGAAAAGGTGGGTGAGTCATCAAAACAAGCACCCAAGAAGCAAGATAAGAAAAAGAAAGTAGTGAAGGAAGCACCAAAGAAGAAGGTTGAACAGAAAAAGAGGAAAAGGACAGAGGAAGAAGAAGGTGATGAGGATCTCAATGCTGAAATTGAATTACTAAAAAGGTATTTCTCTGATGAAGAATATATTATTCTTTATAAGAAAGATTTTAAGCATAGAGATACCCATGAGGCAAGAACTGTGGATTTCAACTATTTTGAGAAAAATGGTTTTACTTTACACAAGATCTTAGAAGATTACAAGCTAAGTGATTTCCTGCAAACAAAAAGTGACATTTATCCAACTCTGATCAAAGCATTTTACTGCACTTTGGAAATGGATAACATAGAATTTTCTGCTGAAGTTAAGAACAAGAGAATTGAGATGACCTTTCAAGAGTTTTCTCAATTTACTGGGATGGATTACTTGGGGAGTAACATGGCTGGGATAGGACCTGAAAGTGCTTGGTTGAAAGCATATGACAAGGAAGAAGCTAAAAAGGTGCTTTTGGTTGAGAATGCACCTGAAGGGGGACTGATCAACATCAGCTCCATGCATATTCAACACAGGATACTTCAGTATGTGCTAAGTAGGATTTTGCTTCCAAGATCAGGGAACCATGCTGTATTGCAAAACAATGATATTCTAATGTTGTGGCCAATGATTGAGAAAAAATAGCTTAACTGGAGCTACATCATTGTCAAGCATGTGGTAGACTATAGAATCAGTGGAGCTACACTGCCTTACCCTGGTTTAGTAGTAAAGTTGCTTGAGAACTTTGGAGTCTCAATGTAAAATGAGGAAATGTTCCAAGCAATGCAAGTGACTCACAAGTTTGGTGAGGGCACAATAAGCAAGATGAAGCTGGCTAAGAATTTTGATGGAGAATAGGTAAGAGTGGCTGGAGATGAGCCAAGAACTTCAATGGAAAACAATTCTGAAATGAATGCCAAGATGGATAGGCTAATCAAAATGATTGAAGTCTTTGAGCAAAGACAAAATAAGCAAAACTTGATGATCAAGAGGACTTTAGACTACATGAGTCTAAAGATCAATACTCTTGAAGGGCAGATGGCCACTATACATCAACATTTGGGAATCCCCATCATTGCACCTCCACCTCCAGAAGCAACTCCAACTTCTGAAGATGTTGTGCAAATGGCTAGGCAAGCTGCTGCCGCTGCCTCTGAAAATATACCCGAGGAAGAAGCAATTCCTATTGTTCAAGCAATTGAGCCTATACAACACCATGAAAAGCCAAGGAACAATGAAGATACTTAGTCTTTAGGGCTTTTTTGTGTGTTTTTTGATGTTTTGGATGATTGTATTGCATGCTCAGTGACTTGCTATATTGCTATTTTTGAATCATATTTTGATAAAATGTTCTCTCTCATATAAATGAATGAAATCTATGTTTCTGAAATGAATATTCTTTAGTATGTACCTTGTATATGTAATTTACATCTCCCATTATTTCTTTTTGATTACGACAAAGGGGAAGAAGAAAAAGGGTATCATACTATATAAACAAATCCTAATTCATGATCCAAATGTTTAAGAACTGTCACTTAGACAGGGGGAGTAAAAATAAAAACCGCTGCATTATGAACTTCGATATACTTCCTATATATTTCTCTTATATTGAACATATAAAGTATGGTAAGTTTTTCATTAATCAAAAACGGGGAGTTTGTGGATAAATGACCTTATTGTGTTTTGATTAATGACCAAACTAATTTGAATTACACTTTGATTCACTAACTACTTGCCAAGCTTAATGTTTGTACAAGATATCATTAGTGCAAGGAAAAGGATGCAAAGGATCAAAAGAGTAAAAGAAGCATCATGAAGGAAAGCTTGAAGATGAAGAATCTCAAAGTTTGAATCACAAGGCATCTCAAGTAAAATTAGATTTTAATGTAAAGAAATTTTTTAGTTTCTCTTTGTGAAATAGCTCTCTAAAAAAAATCAAAAAGGTTTTCATAAAGTAAAATGAACTTAGAATGAAAAATGATTAATTCAAAGTTCTATACATCTATGTGTACATCGATGTACTTTCAGTTAATTAAATAACTTTTAATGAAAACCTATGTGTACATCAATGTATAAAAAGTATACATCAATGTATACACATCGATTGATTGTGACTGACTTGATAAGTATACAGAACAAGCTTCTGTAATTCGATTGCACAATAGATGTATAAGGTGAAACAGAAGCTAACACTTTTTGAAAGAAGCATACAATCGATTGCACAATCGATGTATAAGGCTAAACAGAAGCTAACACTTGTTGTAATATGCATCCAATCGATTAGTACATCGATGCATACACAGAACAGAAGTAAGGTCTTTTGAAAATGATAGAACAATCGATTAGTACATCGATGCATAAGCCCAAACAGAGGCAAAAACTTTTTGAGAATGATTATGCAATCGATTGACCAATCGATGTAAAGACTTCTGGGCTGAGAATGCTTATGTTTTTCAAGAACACAATCGATGTACACATCTATGTATCAGTCAAAATCAAGAATTTTCAAGAACACAATCGATTTGGCAATCGATGTTTTCAGTTATAAAAATTGAATCTTTGTTTAATACGTCGATTACACAATCGATTGACTGATAACTGAATTTTTCAAGAAAAGTTTGTTTTGATCTTAACTGACTTTTGAAGTGTGCCCAATGGATCTATTTTGATATACTACTATATAAAGGCATTGGCAAACACTTTCTGAATAACAATTCATTCAATACTGAGATTAAACACGAAATTCATTGAGAGAGCATTTCGTTGAGAATACTTTAAACATTTCTATTAGAGCTTCAATTTGTAATATTTGATTTCTTAGAATCTGAATCAAAAACCTTTCTTACTACAAAAGGAAGATTAGAGAGAAGGTGTCCTCTCTATGTAGATTAAGATTAGAAGGGACTCTTGGTGGTTTGACAATAGTAGAAGGGACTCTTGGGAATTGTAAGATTGCTTTGCTGAAAAGCTATCAATTTGGTTGAAGGAACCTGGGAGTTGAAGTTTGTAAAGAATCTTGTAATTGTTTTTATTTTAGTGGACAAAACTCACTGTGAAGTGGGGACTGGATGTAGGTTACCAGAGGAGGCAGCTGAACCAGGATAAAATCTCGATTTGTGTTTCTTAACTCTTTTAATTGCTTTTAATTGATGAATGCACGTTTAGGAAATTGTTAAGGATTAACTATTGAATGCTAAATATCCGAAATCAATCTTTTCATCTATCTTTCTTATTAAAAGAACAAAGCCTTAAATACATTTCTTAGGCAAAAACTTGTTTTGGTTAGTTGGTTGACAAAACGTTTTCAAGAAATTTAGAAAAGTTTCAGTTTTTGCATAAAAGGGAAAGTTTTCAAAAATCACCCATACTCATATCTGTAACACCCTGTTTTTCCTATGTTTTCTGTAGCAGTAAATACATATTTAAATGTTTTTTTATATTAAACTCAGAGGATGATTTTAATTAAACTAAAATCATTTTCTTGTGTTGTTATATCATATGAAGTTACGGTAAAAATTTCGGTTGAAAATTCAGACGGAAACCGGTCTGCATTTTCACTTTCGGTACAAGTTTACTGGGCAGAAAACCTAATTTTTACCCGTGAACGAAACAGCTAGTGTTTTTATTATGTTTCCTTCCACTTTGGTTATTTTGAAAATTTTCGTTCAAAAATAAAATATAATATTTTATTCGGGCGAAAACGTCGGAAGAATTACGATCGGAAATACAACCGGGTACGAAATGGAGCAGATTAAGGAACATAAAAGAAGGAAGGAGACATGATGGAAGAGGCTATGACACACTCTAAAAGTATAATCATCACACTTTTCAAATTATAATATTATTCTAATCCAAAAGTCATTTCTCTCTATTCTTCCATCCAATCAAGCATTAAACCACCAAGCTTGCTCAACAAGCTCTCCCTCTTCTCCCTTGGTCGTGGAACTCTCCTCCTTTCCCTATATATACCCCTTTCATTTTCACTTCATCATCTTCCTCATTCAACCTCCATTAAACCTTCATCTTCTTCTTTCTTCTAAAAGTTCAAGCTCTTAAAGCTTTAGTTTTTATTCATCTTTTCTACTTATGTTCTTCATTAAAGCTCTTCCTTATACTAAGGGTAATGCTCCCATATGAATCTTTTTGCAAGTTTCATCTTTTATTTCTTAGTTTACTTTATTTGTTCTTTATATGCTTTAAACTTCTAAAATCTCTCTAAAATGGTAGAAAACTCCTTTTGAGTTCAAACCATTTTCTATAGTCTTGTATTAACTTATATTTTCACATACTAAGAGGTTGTGTAAAACAAAAATCTCTATACATCTCTTCCAATGAAGGCCGAATGCTTGCATTTGTGACCTAGGAAGTTTTTGTTTTAACTTTTGGAATATGATCATGTATTTGAGTTTCTAACTATCCCTTGATCTTGAATCTATAAATCTTGGAAGTTTTGGTAGCTTGTTCCTATGATGGCCGAAAAATATGAATAAGTAGGCCTAGGATACTATGTTTCAACTTTCCAAGTATGATCATGGATTTAAAAATCTTAATACCTTGTGATTCTAAACCTAAGAGTTGTTGTTAAACCAAGAATATTTTCCTCATCATCCTATGATGGCCGAAACTTAGTGTTTAGGTGCTAGGATGTTTGAGTTTTTATTTTTCCAAAATGATCATGGACTTGAGCTCCATAAGATATTTGGATGCTAAGCCTAAGAAATTGGAAAGTTTAAGGATTCCTAACTTGTTTATTCTATGTTATTAAAGCTAGGATGTACTACTTTCATTTTTCCAAGATGATCATGGACTTGAGCTCCATAAGATATTTGGATGCTAAGTCTAAAAGATGGGAATGTTTAAGTTTCCATTGTTTTCCAAGATGATCATGGACTTGATCTCCATAAGATATTTGGATGCTAAGTCTAAGAGATTGGAATGTTTAAGTTTCCATTGTTTTTCAAAATGATCATGGACTTGAGCTCCTTAATACATTTGGATGCTAAGTCTAAGAAATTGGAAAGTTTAAAGATTCTAGACTATAAATCATATGAAGGCCGAACCTAGAAGGTTATGGACCTAGGATACTTTGTTCTTATTTTTCCAAAATGATCATGGTTTTGAGCTCCTTAATACATATGGATGCTAAACCCAAGATATTGGAAAGTTTAGTGAATGCTAGCCTACTTTACTAGCCTTGGCCGAATACCCTAAGTTTATAACTTAGTGGGATTTTAATTCAACTTTGTTAAATGATCATTGTTTATGAACTCCTAACACTTCAGGATCATAAATCCATGAGTTGAATAATTTTTGGGAATCTCTAACACTAAGAACTAGTCTTGGCCGAACCTATACCTTGTGGTTTATTGTTCCTGTTTGATTTTAACTTGTGATTTTGTGTTCATAACCTTAGGCTTCCATCGCGGATGAAACGATGACGTTCGTGGTATACCACTTCAAGCATCTAATCTCCTTACCTTCACAGAAGGTAAGAGGGGATTACCTAGGGATATTCAATGACTATATGCATGTGTGTATGTGTTTACTTGAGTGATTTGAATATTATTATGATATGGAGCAAATACTTGAATGACTTGTTTACTTGAACTATTATGATTATTACTTGAAGTTGATTATTACTTGCCTTAAAGTATTGTGAGTTGTATATATGTGATGAACTGTCGTTAACTGTGATATTATTGTTAAGAATATATTACTGTTGATTGAAGTGTGAGAAGTCGGACTTGAGTCTGTGCACAATGATTATAAGGAATAAAAGCCTTAATAAGCCTTGAATAGAACTTTGAAAGTATTGGTTTCATTTACAAAAATTCCTTGTTTAAAACGCTTACTTCAAGAGAATGAGATCCTAGTTTCGAAAAGAAATGTTGAAGTGTTTTTAAGTCAATAGAAACTACCTTTTTATGATCTAAAGTTTATACGAGAGAAAACCTTTTTCGAACTATGTGTTTTATGAAGGAAAAACCCCTTTGAAAATATTTGACTTTATTCCATCAAGGATTTCAAAAGAAAACGAATTTCCTAAATGTTTTATAAAATAATTTGTAAAGGAAAAGATTTTCCCCTAAATGATTTAGAAACGTTCCGTTTACTTGGATAAGTGACCGAGGTTTTCTTTTGGTTTTTGATTTTCACTGAGCGAAAAGTAAGCACATGTAAAGCGAATCTAGTTCGCGAGACGTCGCCTCTAGTATTCAGTTATAAGCACGCGATCTAGGATCCATGTCAATAATTATGGGCCAAGGGTACTAATCATGATATTATGGGATAGGAGTCCTAATCTTGGAATTGAGGACTGTGTGTCCTAATTTTGTTGTTATGGGCTAGGAGTCCTTATCATGTTGAAATAAAACATGGATAAAATTATAATTGTTTCTACGACCACAACCTTGGACTGCGGCATCGGTCTAAGGTGTTGTGATTGAGCACTCGGACTGCGTGTCCTGTGTTATTGATTTTCAAGTAATGAAAATTGTGAATAGTCGTTAGCTTTGGGCTTCGACAATGGAAAAGATTGAATACAAAGAAAAGTCTCGATAATGAAAAGTCTTTTATTCATATGCATTTCCCCTTAGCAGACATGCTTGAGTTAACCGAATACCCGCTTAAGATGTGGTATTGGATGAGGTATACATCCGAATGGCCGTTATAAGGGATTCGTGATGATGTTGATCCGGGTGCATGAGGTGATGGAGACAACTTGCAACTGCGGCATACGAGCCCGATCAACTCTTTCTTTCTTAATGATAAAACGGTGATGGTATCTCATGAGATTAAGTTTAGAGCCTGATGATTGAAGTGTCATGCATTATCTTTATAAAATTGATTGATTCGGCTATGAGACCCACTGAAATAATACTTGTTGTTTACCTATGAATAATGTTTAAAATGTTAATATGCCAAGGTGTTGTATGTATCATGTATATGGTTGTTGTACGATATATCTGTTGTCGGTATCTCACTCTTTCATTTCTACTTGTTATTCTCTCTTCCTTTTTGGTATCGCCGTATGTATATGAGTTCAGATGGATCCCAATATCCCACTCGTGCCGACAATGTCGAAGACTGAGGTTTTTGACGATGTGGGCAATGCCAGGGCATGGCCGATACATCCGGGGGCGACATCTGCCACATACCACGGAGCAATCACCACAACCGATTTAAATGCTGACGGAGACCCAATCCGTAGGAGCCATATCGTGGAGACTAGGAGGGTAGCTCTGCCTCCGATTTGGTATTACCTTCACGCACTGCGAGCTAACGGACTGCTACATGAGCCACCACCTCTAGACGTTGAGCAGGCAGCACTGATCGAGGAGGACCCTGAGGGGGATCCCGAGGAGGACCCTGAGGAAGACTTCTATGAGGTCATGGAGGAGGATGAGCCGAAATATCACGTTATGGATCATAACGAAGGCGACGATTCCGTAGATGAGGGCGGCGACGTCATAGATCCATTACCTAATGTCTCGTCTCGTGGGAGCATTTGTGGAGGCCCTGCTTGCAGCCAGTGTCAGTAACCATTTCAGAGCGTTTTGTGGATAGTCTTCCATCTTCTGACTTTCTAGAGTTACCTTTTTGGATGTGGTTCCGGACCCTCTTTCCCCGTGTCTTTACTTACTCTCTTTTAAGTTGTATCTTCTAGATGTCTAATTTTGTTACAAAGGCCGTTGATAAGGCCCTAACTTATGTACTAGAACTTGGCTCTCATTGGGATATGAATATATATGTTGTCTTCAGTTCATGTTCTGAGTGTTCATCACCTTTATCTTGTTTCATCCTTCCAAAAAAAAAATAACTACCATTTTTAGTGTACTCATCCATCTAGAAAATGATACTTTCCAAAAGTAACCAGTATTGTAAATCAGAAATATTTACGCAATTGGGTAACCATGTGATGTCGGATTTAGGGTGTCACATTAGTGGTATCAGAGCTGGTCGAGTATTTCGGGAATGTTTGGGTTTAGGTCTGTTGTGTCGATGTTGTGTATTCTCTGATCGAGTCTTGTTTGAATTACTTCTAAGAAGTAATGTGTGTTATCCGACGAGTTACCTTTTATTTTCTAGTTACCATCTCACTGATTGTGTCTTACAGGTCAGTATGGAATCAGGAGGAGCACGCGGGCATGGCGGTCGTGGCCAAGGCAATGGCTGGATGGACTTCGCTGCCCAAGCTTTGACTGACGTTGCTGCTGCCATAGCTCTCCAGACTGCCAACGCGGCTGCCCAGAATCAACAGGAGCAGCAAAGAGCTGAACAGGCTGCAGAGGGGAAGAATCTGAATGCCTCCCAACGCCAGAATCCATCGCAGTTTGACAGGGACGTAGACCCGACTAAAGCTGATCTTTGGATCCAAGAGCTGGAAAAGATCTTTGAGCTGGTACATACCCCAGAGGAAGCAAAGGTGCCTTATGCAACATTCCAACTGATTGGAGATGCTGAATACTAGTGGAAGGGCACCAGACAACTGCTAGTAGCTGACCATCAAGCAATCGCCTGGGGAGTATTTCGCAATAAATTTCTGGACAAATATTTTCCCCAGAGTGCTCGGACAGAGAAAGAGCAGGAATTCCTGAGGCTGAGTCAGCGGGACATGACGATGGGGTAATATGCCGCAAGGTTTGAGTCCATTGCCAAATACTTCCGCTTTTTCCATAACAACCCCAATGAGGAGTGGAAATGCAAAAAGTTTGAAGCCGGTCTGCGCTTCAAGATCAAGGAATCTGTGATGCCCTTGGAAATCAGGAATTTCCAAGCATTGGTAGAGAAATGCCGAAAGGTAAAACTGATGCGCAAGGGGCGAGATATCAAAGGGAATGTTGGAGGACCCGTTTGTCCCAAGAGTCAATATCAGGGACAGAACCAAAAGTGAAGTAGGACCAGAGGAAGCCATATTACCAATCACCCAGTAACAATTAGAAACAACGGCAACAACATCGTTCCGGTACTTCGGGAACAGGAAGTGGAGGGCAGAGAAACAATAATCAAGGTCAAGAGAGGAAGTGTTACCGGTGCGAGGATCCCAATCATCTAGCTAATACATGCCCAAAGAAAGAGACGAAGTGCTTTAACTGCGATCGTATGGGGCATATAGCCAGGGACTGTAGAGCACCAAAAAGAGAACCAGCTATCAATCATGCCAAAGCGAGCAAGCCGACTGCTAAAGGGCGAGTATATACGATGAGTGGAGCTGAAGCATCAAATTCCACCGATCTGGTGTAGGGTAAGTGTGATTTAGCCAGTAATCTTTTAGCTGTACTTTTCGATTCAGGCGCAACTCATTCTTTTATCTCGATGGATCGTGTGAAACTTCTAGACTTGCCTATCTCTTCCTTACCATATAACTTGATTGTTTCTACCCCAACTGCTGAGCCAGTAACTATTAATTCTATTTGCTTAAATTGTCCTATCATTGTTCAGGATAGGCACTTTCTTGTAGACTTAATATGTTTGCCTTTAATATAACTAGATGTAATTTTAGGCATGGATTGGTTATCTTCCAGCCATATCCTGATAGACTGTGCTCAAAGAACCTTAGTCTTTAGGGATGAGATTTCTGGATTATTATCTGCTAGTTAGGTAAGAGCTTCTTTTAAAGAAGGAGCTCAAGGTTACATGCTGCTGTTCTCCTCAGATATTAAGAGTGAGTTAGACTTAGAGTCCGTACCTGTCGTCAATGAGTTTCCGAAAGTTTTTCCTGAGGATGTACCTGGTCTACCGCCTGTTCGAGATATCGAGTTTGCGATTGATCTGGTTCCAGGAACTGGACCGATATCCATGGCACCGTATCGCATGTCACCATCGGAGTTAGAAACCCTGAAGGAACAACTTGAAGAGTTGATGAGAAAGGAATTCATCCTACCCAATGTATCGCCATGGGGAGCTCCAGTTCTGTTAGTGAAGAAGAAGGATGGGACTTCTCGACTCTGTGTAGATTTTCGACAGTTGAACAAGGTTACGATCAAGAACAGATATCCTCTCCCAAGGATTGATGATCTCATAGACCAGTTGCGTGGCGTGGCCGTATTCTCGAAAATAGATTTACGGTCAGGCTACCATCAGATTCGTGTGAAAACAGAGGATGTCCCAAAGACAGCATTTCGAACATGCTATGGGCATTATGAGCACCTGGTGATGCCGTTTGGGGTGACAAATGCTCCTGCCATATTCATGGATTACATGAATAGGACTTTTCGTCCTTACTTAGATCAGTTGGTTGTCGTCTTCATTGATGATATTCTGATCTATTCTCCAAACAAGGAAAAGCATGCTGAACATCTCAGCATTGTTCTTCAGACCTTCAAAAAGAAGCAGCTCTATGCGAAGCCGGAAAAGTGTGAATTCTGGTTGGACCAAGTGCAATTCTTAGGTCATGTAATATCATGCGAAGGAATGGCAGTGGATCCGTCAAAAGTCAAGGCTGTTTTAGAATGGAAAAGGCCAACAACGGCAACTGAAATCCGTAGCTTTGTGGGTTTAACGGGATACTATAGGAGATTCATTAAGGGATTTTCCAAGATAATGGGATCACTTACCCAGTTAACTCGGAAAGATCAAGCATTTGTCTGGACGGAGGCTTGTGAAGGAAGTTTCCAAGAGCTGAAGAGAAGGTTGACAACCTCACCCGTGTTGATCCTACCTGATTCTAAGGAACCTTTTGAGGTTTATTGTGATGCTTCACATCAGGGGTTGGGTTATGTGCTGATGCAGAACCGAAAGGTCGTGGCATATGCTTCAAGGTAGTTGAAGATCACGAAAGGAATTACTCGACGCATGACTTGGAGTTAGCAGCGGTAGTCTTTGCCCTGAAAATCTGGAGGCATTATTTGTATGGAGCTACTTTTAATGTTTTCAGTGACCACAAGAGTTTGAAGTACCTCTTCGACCAGAAGGAGTTGAACATGCGTCAGAGGCGTTGGTTGGAGTTTTTGAAGGACTACGACTTTTAACTACAGTATCACCTTGGAAAGGCGAATGTAGTGGCGGATGCGCTGAGCAGGAAGTCAATACACGCGTCAGTAATGATGGTCAAAGAGCAGGGATTGTTAGAACAATTCCGGGATCTAAGTTTATCAGTTAAGACATTTCCGGGAAGGCTGTGTCTGAATAGGATCACCATTTCGAACGGATTGATGGAACAAATAAAGGAAAAACAAGGGAGTGATCAGTATCTGCAGGAAGAAAGGGACTTAGTGCAACAAGGAGCACTATCAGAATTCAGAGAAGGAACAGATGGAATTTTGAGATTCGGTGAAAGAATCTGTATACCAGATGACGCCGGGATTAGGAAGTTGATTTTAGATGAGGCTCACAGGAGTAAGATGAGTTTACACCCAAGAGCCACGAAGATGTATCAAGATATCAAGAAGTTATACTGGTGGTATAGAATGAAAAGGGATGTAATGGAATACGTCGCTTCTATTCTGATATGTCAGAAGGCTAATATTGAACACCAGAGGCCAGCAGAGATGTTAAAATCATTGGACATTCCAGAATGGAAGTGGGACGATATTTCGATGGACTTTGTGACCAGCTTACCAATGACTCGGAAAGGACATGAGGCTATATGGGTAATTGTGGATCGACTGACCAAGTCATCTCACTTTTTACCTATCAATATGAAGTACCTGATGAAAAGGTTGACTCAATTGTACATCGACGAGATTGTCAGGTTGCACGGTATACCCTCGAGTATCATTTCGGATCGTGATCCAAGGTTTACGTCAGAATTTTGGAAAGGACTACAAAACTCGTTGGGAAAAAAACTCAAATTGAGTTCTGCATATCATCCACAAACTGATGGACAGTCAGAGAGGACAATCCAATCACTCAAATATTTACTAAGAACGTGCGTGATGGAAGACACTGGGAGCTGGGACGAGTTCCTATCGTTGATAGAATTCACCTACAACAACATTTTTCATTCAAGTATAGGGATGGCACCCTATGAGGCTTTGTATAGTCGACGATGCCGAACACCTTTGTGTTGGTACCAGGATGGTGAGAGTCTGCTATTAGGACCATAGATCGTGCAACAAACAACCGAGAATGTGGAGATGATCCAAGAGAAAATGCAGACGGCCCAAAGTCGACAATACTAGTGTTCTTGAGACTCACACCAACGACTGGGATTGGCAGAATGATAAAATCCAGAAAGCTTACTCCCAAATTCATTGGACCCTACCAAATTCTTCGTCGTGTAGGTCTAGTAGCGTACAAGATATCCTTACCTCCTTTTTCTTTCCAACATCCATGATGTTTTCCAAGTCTCCTAGTTGAGAAAGTATATTCCTGATCTATCACATGTTATTAAACCTAAAAAATTACAATTAAAAGAGAACCTATCTTTTGAGACTTCGCGGGTACGAATCGCGGATAAGATGATAAAACAGCTCAGAGGTAAACAAATTCATTTAGTTAAAGTCATCTGGAACGAGACAACCAGAGAAGCTACATGGGAAGCGGAGGACAAGAGGAAATTGTAATACCCTGAGTTATTTCAAGGTGCGTAATTTCGAGGATGAAATTCTTTTTAGAGGGGTAGTATTGTAACACCCTGTTTTTCCTATGTTTTATGTAGCAGTAAATACATATTTAAATGTATTTATTTTAGATTAAACTCAGAGGATGATTTTAATTAAACTGAAATCATTTTCTTGTGCTGTTATATCATATGAAGTTACAGTAAAACTTTCGGTTGAAAATTCAAACGGAAGCCGGTCTGCGTTTTCATTGCCGGTACAAGTTTACTGGGCATAAAACTAATTTTGACCCGTGAAGAAAACAGTTAGTGTTTTTATTATGTTTCCTTCCACTTTGGTTATTTTGAAAATTTTCGTTCAAAAATAAAATAAAATATTTTATTCGGGCGAAAACGTCGGAAGAATTACGATCGGAAATGCAACCGGGTACGAAATGGAGCAGATTAGGGAAAATAAAAGAAGTAAGGAGACATGATGGAAGAGGCTATGACACACTCTAAAAGTGTAATCATCACACTTTTCAAATTATAATACTATTCTAATCCAAAAGTCATTTCTTTCTCTTCTTCCATCCAATCAAGCATTAAACCACCAAGCTTGCTTAACAAGCTCTCCCTCTTCTCCCTTTGCCGTGGAACTCTCCCCCTTTCCCTATATATACCCCTTTAATTTTCACTTCATCATCTTCCTCCTTCAACCTCCATTAAACCTTCATCTTTTTCTTTCTTCTAAATGTTCAAGCTCTTAAAGCTTTAGTTTTTATTCATCTTTTCTACTTAAGTTCTTCATTAAAGCTCTTCCTTGTACTAAGGGTAATGCTCTCATATGAATCATTTTGCAAGTTTCATCTTTTATTTCTTAGTTTACTTTATGTGTTCTTTATATGCTTTAAACTTCTAAAATCTCTCTAAAATGGTAGAAAACTCCTTTTGAGTTCAAACCACTTTCTATAGTCTTGTGTTAACTTATGTTTTCACATACTAAGAGGTTGTGTAAAACAAAAATCTCTATCCATCTCTTCCAATGAAGGCAGAATGCTTGCATTTGTTACCTAGGAAGTTTTTGTTTTAACTTTTGGAATATGATCATGTGTTTGAGTTTCTAACTATCCCTTGATCTTGAATCTATAAATCTTGGAAGTTTTGGTAGCTTGTTCCTATGATGGCCGAAAAATATGAATAAGTAGGCCTAGGATCCTATGTTTCAACTTTCCAAGTATGATCATGGATTTAGAACTCTTAATACCTTGTGATTCTAAACCTAAGAGTTGTTGTTAAACCAAGAATATTTTCCTCATCATTCTATGATGGCCGAAACTTAGTGTTTAGGTCCTAGGATTTTTGAGTTTTTATTTTTCCAAAATGATCATGGACTTGAGCTCCATAAGATATTTGGATGCTAAGTCTGAGAGATTGGAAAGTTTAAGGTTTTCTAACTTGTTTATTCTATGTTATTAAAGCTAGGATGTATTACTTTCATTTTTTCCAGGATGATCATGGACTTGAGCTCCATAAGATATTTGGATGCTAAGTGTAAGAGATTGGAATGTTTAAGTTTCCATTGTTTTCCAAGATGATCATGGACTTGAGCTCCATAAGATATTTGGATGCTAAGTCTAAGAGATTGGAATGTTTAAGTTTCCATTGTTTTCCAAAATGATCATGGACTTGAGCTCCATAATACATTTGGATGCTAAGTCTAAGAGATTGGAAAGTTTAAAGATTTCTAAACTATAAATCCTATGAAGGCCGAACCTAGAAGGTTATGGACCTAGGATACTTTGTTCTTATTTTTCCAAAATGATCATGGTTTTGAGCTCCTTAATACATATGGATGCTAAACCTAAGAGATTGGAAAGTTTAGTGAATGCTAGCCTACTTTACAAGCCTTGGCCAAATACCCTAAGTTTATAACTTAGTGGGATTTTAATTCAACTTTGTTAAATGATCATTGTTTATGAACTCCTAACACTTAAGGATCATAAATCCATGAGTTGTATAATTTTAGGGAATCTCTAACCCTAAGAACTAGTCTTGGCCGACCTATACCTTGTGGTTTAGTGTTCCTGTTTGATTTTAACTTGTGATTTTGTGTTCATAACCTTAGACTTCCATCACGGAGGAAACGATGACGTTCGTGGTATACGTCTTTGAGCATCTAATCGCCTTACCTTCACAGAAGGTAAGAGGGGATTGCCTAGGGATATTCAATTACTATATGCATGTGTGTATGTGTTTACTTGAGTGATTTGAATATTATTATGATATGGAGCAAATACTTGAATGACTTGTTTACTTGAACTATTGTGATTATTACTTGAAGTTGATTATTACTTGCCTTAATGTATTGTGAGTTGTATATATGTGATGAACTGTTGTTAACTGTGATTTTATTGTTGAGAATATATTACTGTTGATTGAAGTTTGAGAAGTCAGACTTGAGTCTGTGCACGATTGTTGGACGATTTGTAGGCAAGTATACCTAGTCGTACAAGTAATATGGTGGTGAGACCGTTTTATCGTTCCCACGAGGATTGTGACAAGTACTAGCACGTACAGAATCAATTACTACCTAAGCGGATATTTGGATTGAAGGGGGCTCAATACTAAATACCAAGCCAAATCAGATTCAAAACCTAAAATAAACAAATTAAAAAGAAAAGTTCTTAGACGATTTCTGTCGAACACTTGGAAGGCAGTAAAAGAATTCTTCAAATCAATGAACGATGTTGGGATTAGGTTCACTAAACTTCATTCCCATGCAATGAAATGACTAATAAACAGTTTCTACTTCAATTATGACAATCAATCCACTAGATTACTAAAGCCCCGATTCCTCCGATGACAAGAGCCTATATCCACTAATAGACCCTAATTCCTTAGGTGGCCTAGATTAATGAATTTGCATGATGATTAGGGATTACATGATTGCTAATAAACCTAAATCCATTCCTAGATACAAGGTTTACTAGGTAGTTGATTTCAGTTCTCGTTCTAATACGAATTTTTCAATTGCATACCAAAACAATAATCAAGTCATGGGGGTGCTAGCCACAACAAGCATTTGGCATAGAAATCAATCAATCATAAGGAAGCAAAAACTGTATTACAAGATCAAGTCAAATACATGGGTAATTCAGAAATAGCTACACCTAACCCCAACAATGGGGGTTTAGCTACTCATGATCATAGCCAAAACCAAAGAAATAGAGATGAAAAAGAGAAGAGACTCCATGGAATCCTTGTGCAACTGCCCCTGGTTGAGAGAGAGTGTTTAAGGGTTTCAAAAACTGTTTCCTTCTGTTCTGCCCGTGCCTTTTTATAAATCAGGATTCGCGTCACGGCCATGATGGCCATCACGGCCAGGCCGTGACGCTTTCTGCCTTGGTGCACTTTCAAATATTGGAGCATCACAGTCGTGATGCTCATCACGGGCAGGCCGTGATAGCTTCTGCCTTCACCAAATGATCTGCCACGGCCGTGATGGGCATCACGGCTTGGCCGTGACAGATTCTGCCAAGAGGGGGTCTGAATCCATTAACATGTCACGGCCGTGATGGGTATCACGGCTAGGCCGTGACAGATTCTGACTTTTGCCTTCTTTCTTCTCAATTATTGCTCGATCACGACGGTGATGGGCTCTGTTTGGGTCATCGTCTTCACTTTTCAAGATCTGTCTTCATCCAAGCTCCATCATGACTAATTCTGAGCAATTTTCCTTAAATTCCTGCAAAACAACACCAAGAAACCACTTCACCCGTTCCAAGGGAAAAACTAATAAAAATCAAACTAATCATGCCTAAACTATATGAAATGCATGCAAAAATGTATAATCAGAGCATGGATAGTGAACTAAGACCCCGAGTAGAAACTAATCCAAGTAACAGGCATTTTCAAATATTTCAGCAAGAGATAATCAATGTCAAGTCCAATTAGAGCTTAGGTTTCCTAAATTCATATTCTCACTGATTCGGGCACTCTTTTTCACCTGAAGATCACCCCAAGCTTGTTCATTTGCTTGGCTCTCTTTCTCACCTCACTCAAGCGTTTAGGGAAATATGACAATTCGCTCCATTTTCCTCAAGGAATGAATTCTACCATAGGCTTGACTATCAACCAAATCTCTACTTTATTAATGAAAACAATTAAGAATCAATAGGTCTTTCGCTTTGGTTGTAATGTGGCCATGGGATTATCGTTAGGTGGGGAAATCAAGAAAATGACATTTCAAAAGGGCTAAACAAAATCATCAAGCATTGCAAAACATGACACCTTCTAAAATACCTTTTTGGGTTTCGATTTACTTTTGCCACCTTTCTTTCTTTCTTTTTGTTTTATTTCTCACTTTTCTTTTTGTCATCCCCTTCTCCATTTTTTTTTTTTTTTGTGTTTTTCTAATTTTTATCTTCTTTTTTTTCATTTGGAGAAGGGGAGATTTTCAATCCAAGAGAAATATTTTCTGAATTTCTCATCCCATACTTTTTCAACTACCTTTTTACCCTTTTTTGTAATACTTTAAAAGGTGCCCTATCAAGCACATTCATCAAAGTGATTCAAGGTACCAAGAAAAGTATTTTATTCTTTTAGGCTCAAAGTTGGGCAACTAAGGGGTAGCATTTAGTCGTTCAAAGCTCAGAAGACCGGAAAAATACCTAGTGCCTCAATCATTTTCAAAAAAAAATTGAAAAATTTTAAGCTTCAAAACGGTTTCAAGTCAAGTTCTAGAGAATATAATCCAAGAGGAATAACACTCTATCACAAAGAATGGGGTAGATTTAGTGAGTACCCTTTTTGGCTCAAAATTCTCACATTTAGTAGTTCATAAATCAATGAGAAGCAGAAATCTAAGGAACCACATGCTCATTATCAACTATCAACGATTATTTCAAGAATTTTTATTTGTAGCATCATCACAAGAATAACAATTTTGGGTTCAAGAATTCACTATCTCAATTTATTTGGCACTCAGTTCTCACAATTGGATGCATAATCTAAGCAAGGGGCAATCTAATCATGTGATCATGCAAAATTATGCCTATATGAATGCAACATCAAAAATGAAAATGCAAAATACCCCTACCCCAAGCTTAAGAATTTACATTGTCCCCAATGTAAACAATCAAGTTGGAGAGAGGAAAGAAAAATTGGAACGACTTACCGAGGCGGTAGTGGGTGTTGACTCACATGCCTAGTCAGAAGGAGTTGCACGAAATTTGGGTCACGGCCGTGATGCTTATCACGGGCAGGCCGTGATGCATTCTGGTCCATAGGGGTAGCCTGTCACGGTCGTGACCTCCATCACGGCTAGGCCGTGATGCTCTCTGATCTTCAGGGTTCTCCCATCACGCCCGTGATGTGGATCACAGTTGGGCCGTGATCCTTTCTGATCTTCAATTCTGGCTCATCACGACCGTGACCAGTGTCACGGCCTGGGCGTGATGGCTGTTGGTTGTGCTTGTCCTTGCCCTTTTTGCATCTCCTTCCTTCTTAACCTGAAAACACTTAACAAACCTATTAATCTATGATCTTTTTCCTCTTGATCTTCTCAAATTATTCAAGAGTTAAAAGTCAAAAAAAAAAATGAAAAGAAAACTTGGGTTGCCTCCCAATAAGCGCTTCTTTAACGTCACTAGCTTGACGGGTAGGTGACCTTAAGGATCCTGAAGGCGTACAACTGAGATCAATCTCTCGATGTCACCACCCAAGTAGGCCTTGAGTCTTTGTCCATTGACTTTGAAGGTCCTTTTTGAAGTAGGATCCTCCACTTCCACAGCTCCATGAGGTGAGACTTCCTTGACAACGAACGGTCCCGACCACTTAGACTTCAACTTGCCCGGAAACAATCTCAGCCGGGAATTGAATAATAAAACTTGTTGTCCGGGCTGAAATGTTTTCATGACGATCCTCTTGTCATGGTGGGTCTTGACTCTCTGCTTGTAGATGGCTGCTTTCTCATATGCATTAAGGCGCATCTCCTCTAACTCATGCAGCTGATTCACTCTTTTTTCACCTGCCAGAGTGGCATCAAAATTCAAGAACTTCAATGCCCAAAAGGCTCGATGCTCCAACTCTACGGGTAGATGACATGCCCTCCCATAGACCATCTGAAACGGAGACAACCCCACAGAAGTTTTCAGTGCAGTCCGGTAGGCCCACAAGGCATCGTCAAGCTTCTTTGCCCAATCTCTTCTTGAAGCGGCCACAGTCTTTCCCAGAACTCTCTTAATCGCTCGGTTAGAGACCTCCACTTGCCCATTTGTTTGCGGATGATAGGGAGATGCCACCTTATGCCTCACATCATACTTGGTCAACACATTTCTCAGTTGTGAGTTGCAAAAGTGAGATCCCCCATCACTTATAAGAACCCTTGGGACACCGAACCGGGCAAAGATGTTCTTCTTGATGAATTTAATCACTGTCTGGGCATCATTCTTCGGTGTTGCAATGGCCTCCACCCATTTGGAAACATAGTCCACCGCCACCAAGATATATTGATTGGAGAATGAAGGTGGAAGTGGACCCATAAAGTCTATGCCCCAGCAGTCAAATACCTCAACCTCCAATATGTTCTGCAGTGGCATCTCATCCCTTTTTTAAATGTTCCCGATCCTTTGGCACTTGTCACAACTCTTCACATGATTGAAAGAGTCCTTGAAGATTGAAGGCCAAAAGAGCCCAGATTGAAGGACCTTTGCATCTGTCCTATCCCCATTGTAATGTCCACCATATGGCGAGTTATGACAATGCCACAAAATTTTCCTTGCTTCCTCTTGACTAACGCACCTCCTCCATAAGCCACCCGGTCCAACCTTGAACAGAAATAGGTCATCCCACATGAAATGGTTGGCATCCCGGAAAAATTTCTTCTTTTGTTGCCAAGTGAGGTGCTCTAGAACAATATTGGCTGCCTTGAAATTTGCCATGTCGGCAAACCATGGTCTTTCATGCACCAAAAGTAAAGCCTCATCCAAGAACTCATCCCGAATGTCCTTCTCTTTTGCATCCACCTCGTCATTCACCAACCGGGACAAGTGGTCGGCCACCACATTCTCGCTGCCCTTTTTGTCCTTGATGACTAAGTCAAACTCCTGCAACAACAGAATCCACCTTATGAGTCTTGGTTTAGAATCTAACTTAGTCAACAAATATTTAATTGTAGCATGATCAGTATAAACAGTGACTTGTGAACCAATTAAGTAGGAACGAAATTTTTCCAATGCAAACACTATGGCTAGCAACTCTTTTTCAGTTGTTGCATAATTCACTTGGTTCTCATTGAGAACCTTGCTAGCATAGTGAATGACATGGAAAAATTTTTCCTTCCGCTATCCCAAAACTGCCCCAACTGCGTAGTCACTGGCATCACACATTAATTCAAATGGTGACTCCCAGTTGGGTGCAACAAGAATGGGAGCAGTGATCAACTTGTCTTTCAAAATCTGAAAAGAGGTAAGACAAGCAGTATCAAACACATATGGAGTGTCCTTGTTCAAAAGGCTACACAACGGCTTGGCTATCTTTGAAAAGTCCTTGATGAACCACCGGTAAAAGCCTGCATGCCCAAGGAAACTCCTCACACCCTTGACATTCACTGGTGGAGGTAGTTTCTCAATCACATCAATCTTGGATTTGTCCACTTCGATCCCCTTAGCTGAGATTTTGTGCCCAAGCACAATGCCTTCCTGCACCATAAAATGACATTTTTCCCAATTTAAGACTAAATTGGTGTCCATGCACCTCTTTAACACAGCAGTAAGGTTAGATAAACAGTTATCATAAGAGGAACCGAAAACAGAAAAATCATCCATGAAGACCTCAATGTATTTTTCTACCATATCAAAAAAATGGAAAGCATGCACCTTTGAAATGTCGCAGGCGCATTACAAAGACCGAAAGGCATCTTTCGATAGGCAAAAACTCCAAACGGGCATGTGAAAGCAGTTTTCTCTTGGTCTTCCGGGTTAACCGCAATTTGGTTATAACCTGAATAACCATCCAAGAAACAATAGTAAGCTTGCTCGGCCAGCCTCTCCAACATCTGGTCCATGAATAGAAGTGGGAAGTGATCCTTCCTAGTAGCTTGGTTCAGCTTCCGGTAATCTATACACATTCGCCAACCGGTGACCGTTCTAGTTGGGATCAACTCATTCTTCTCGTTGTACATGACGGTCATGCCGCCTTTCTTTGGAACCACTTGTACCGGACTCACCCAAGCACTATCGGAAATCGGATAGATCATTCCAACTTCAAGGAGTTTCAGCACCTCCTTCCTTACCACTTCTTTCATTGTGGGATTGAGCCTCCTCTGTGGTTGGACCACCGGTTTAAATTCAGCCTCCATCATGATCTTGTGCATACAAAACATAGGGCTAATACCTTTCAAATCTGAGATGGACCATCCAATAGCTGTTTTATGCTCTCGAAGCACCCTTACAAGTTTCTCCTCTTCCAATTTGGACAATACATTACTCACTATGACAGGGTCTTCATCATTCTCACCAAGAAAGACATACTTCAAGTGGGGAGGTAGAGGCTTAAGCTCTAACTCGAGCTTCTCTTGGACTTCATCTTTTTTTAGCTCTTCCTTCTTAGTGTTGACAGCAAGTTGCTTGGGTTGAGCTTCCAGATCATACAAACAGTCTTCTATTTCCTTCTCCTCTTCCTCATCAAGATTTTCAATAGAATTCACAAATACCTTCTCAAGAGTAGAGGACTGGAGCTGCTGTGCAAAGGCTTCCTTAGCCACTACTTCCACAAGGTCCATGCGGAAACAATTCTCTTCATCACTCGGGCGATGCATAGCTTCAAATACATTAAAAGTGACCTCTTCATCTTGCACTCTGAGTCGAAGTTGGCCCTTTTGTACATCTATCAAAGCACGACCGGTTGCTAGAAAAGGTCTCCCCAATATAAGTGGAACTTCTGCATCCTCCTCCATGTCTAGTATCACAAAATCCGCTGGGAAGATAAACTTGTCCACTTTAACCAAGACATCTTCCAGAATACCATAAGGACGCTTGATTGATGCATCGCTAGTTGCAATGCCATCCTTGTTGGCTTCACCTCACCACCTCCAAGCTTGTTCAAAATTGAAAGCGGCATCAAATTGATACTCGCTCCCAAGTCACACAAGGCCTTCCCAACAGCAACACTCCCAATAGTGCAAGGGATTGTAAAACTACCAGGATCTTTAAGCTTTGGAGGTAGCTTCTTTTGAAGTATCGCACTACACTCTTTTGTCAAGGCAACAGTCTCACCTTCTTTGAACTTTCTTTTCTTCGTGAGAAACTCCTTCATGAACTTTGCATAAGTGGGCATCTTCTCTAGTGCTTCTGGAAAGGGTATGTTGATTTGTAGCCTTTTGAAGATGTCAAGAAACTTGGCAAACTGCTCTTCCTTCTCCTTTTTCTTGCTCAAATGAGGATATGGCAACTTCACATAAGAGGGGATCTCTTGAGGCTTGTCTCCATCTTTCAAAATCTGACTTTTCGTCCTCCTCAAAATCGAATTCTCATCCACTAGCTTCTCCCTCTTGTCTTTTTCACTTTCTTTTTCTTCCTCCTCTACTACAACATCTTTGCCTTTTTCTTTATTCAAATCAGATTTTTCAGCAATCACCTCTGTTTTTTCATCAACTCTCTGATTTTTCACCAAAGGCTCGCCACTCTCTTCCTCAAGGCTTTTACCACTCCTCAAAACAATAGCCTTACAATGCTCCTTAGGATTAGTTTGAGTATTGCCTGAAAAACTGCTGCTGGATTGCTCCGCTAGTTGCTTTGCAATTTGTCCAACTTGAACCTCCAAGTTCTTTATAGAAGCATCGGTGTTTTTCTGGTTTGACATGGACATTTGCATGAACTGATTGAGGGTGTTCTCCAAGATATAAGTTCGGTCTTGAGGCGGTGGTGTGGGTTGAGGCTTGCTTGCTTGTCCGGCATCTTGTTTCCAACCAAAACTCGGTTGATTTCTCCACCCTTGGTTGTAGTTGTTGGAGTATTAGTTGTTGCCTTGCCGCCCATAGTTCCCCATATAATTAGCTTCCTCATGGGAACTAGGTGGTGCCTCACATCTTCCATTATCATGATCTCCTCCACAAAAATCGCATCTCATTACCTGTTGAGGTGGCATGGTTGTCCCTTGAACAGTTTGGAGTTGTTGTGGGAGTTGAGCTAGTTGCTTGGTAATGGACTCCAGTTGTTGTGTCATGAGCTTATTCTGAGTCAAAAGCGCAGTTTGTGAATCTAACTCCAACACTCCCCTTCTTGATGTGGGACCCCGATCATGATGCATCAAATAGTCATTAGATGTCATAGCTTCTATCAAAACCAATGCTTCCTCTGCTGTCTTTGTGTTCATGGAACCTCCAACTGAGGCATCCAACATATACCTGGTTGACGGCCTCAATCCATTACAGAATGTTTGCATTTGGGTATGATCATCAAACCCATGATTTGGACATCTTCGGAGCAATTCCTTAAACCTTTCCCAGGCGTCATGAAGAGTCTCACCTTCTTGTTGAGCAAAGCTTATGATGTCACCCCTTGTCTTCACAAATCTTGTGGTGGGGAAGAATCTTGCCAGAAATTTTGCCTCTAAGTTATCCCATGTAGTGATGCTCCCCCTTGGTTGAGATTGGAGCCAAGCCTTGGCCCTATCTCTTAAAGAGAAGGGAAACGCCCTTAGGCGGATTGCATCCTCAGAGGCACCATTGTACTTCATCGTATCACATATCTCAATGAAGTTGGAGATATGACTATTAGGATCTTCCTTTTCTAACCCGGCAAATTGATTTTGTGCAACCAAATTCAAGAGAGCTGGCTTGAGTTCAAAATTGTTGCAGTTAATTGGAGGCCTCACTATGCTAGTGACATGCCAATTGAAATTTGTATTGTCGTAGTCCCCAAGTGTCCTCCGTGGTGGATCACCTTCACCATTGCCTGCCATCTTGAGTTTTTCTTGATGAACTTGAGAGGTGGAAGTCTCTTGTTCTTTTTCTTGTTGTTCTAACAGTTTTTGCTCTCTTGCTTGCCTCCGATTCCCCCTAGCTGTTCTTTCGATTTCAGGATCGTAAAGGAGTTGGTCAGCCGGGGTAGTACCTCGCATGCACAAACAGTCTAGAAAACAAGAGTGTTAGCAGTAAATGTCAGCACACAAACAGCAAACACACCAGGAAAAAAAATGACAGCAAAACAAAACACAGAAATATGACAGCAAACAACTTATAACAGAAATTTCTTTTTGCTTAAATTAGTAACCGAAATGGATATGCTAATATTGAAACACAATCCCCGGCAACGGCGCCAAAAACTTGTTGGACGATTTCAAGGCAAGTATACATAGTCGTACAAGTAATACGGTGGTGAGATCGTTTTATCGTTCCCACGAGGATTGTGACGTGTACTAGCACGTACCAATCAATTACTATCCAAGAGGATATTTGGATTGAAGGGGGATCAATACTAAATACCAAGCCAAATCAGATTCAAAACCTAAAATAAACAAATTAGAAAGAAAAGTTCTTAGAGGATTTCTGTCGAACACTTGGAAGGCAGTAAAAGAATTCTTCAAATCTATGAACGATGTTGGGATTAGGTTCACTAAACTTCATTCCCATGCAATGAAATGACTAATAAACAGTTTCTACTTCAATTATGACAATCAATCCACTAGATTACTCGAGCCCCGATTCCTCGGATGACAAGAGCCTATATCCACTAATAGACCCTAATTCCTTAGGTGGCCTAGATTAATGAATTTTCATGATGATTAGGGATTACACGATTGCTAATAAACCTAAATCCATTCCTAGATACAAGGTTTACTAGGTGGTTGATTTCAGTTCTCGTTCTAATACGAATTTTCCAATTGCATACCAAAACAATGATCAAGTCATGGGGGTGCTAGCCACAACAAGCATTAGGCATAGAAATCAATCACTCATAAGGAAGCAAAAACTGTATTGCAAGATCAAGTCAAATACATGGGTACTTCAGAAATAACTACACCTAACCCCAACAATAGGGGTTTAGCTACTCATGATCATAGCCAAAACCAAAGAAATAGAGATGAAAAAGATAAGAGACTCCATGGAATCCTTGTGCAACTGCCCTGGTTGAGAGAGTGTGTTTAAGGGTTTCAAAAACTGGTTCCTTCTGTTCTGCCCGTGCCTTTTTATAAATCAGGATTCACGTCACGGCCGTGATGGCCATCACGGCCAGGCCGTGACGCTTTCTGCCTTGGCGCGCTTTCAAATATTGGAGCATCACGACCGTGATGCTCATCACGGGCAGGCCGTGATAGCTTCTGCCTTCACCAAATGATCTGGCACGGCCGGGCCGTGACAGATTCTGCCAAGAGGGGGTCTGGCTCCATTAACATGTCACGGTCGTGATAGGTATCACGGCTAGGCCGTGACAGATTCTGACTTTTGCCTTCTTTCTTCTCAATTATTGCTTGACCACGGCCGTGATGGTCATCACGGCCAGGCCGTGATGGGCTCTGCTTGGGTCATCTTCTTCACTTTTCAAGCTATGTCTTCATCCAAGCTCCATCATGGCTAATTCTGAGCATTTTTCCTTAAATTCCTGCAAAACAACACCAAGAAACCGCTTCACCCGTTCCAAGGGAAAAACTAATAAAAATCAAACTAATCATGCCTAAACTATATGAAAATGCATGCAAAAATGTACATGAAATATGATGTAAAATCACACTATCAACAATGATTATAAGGATTAAAAACCTTAATAAGCCTTGAATAGAACTTTGAAAGTATTGGTTTCATTTACAAAAGTTCATTGTTTAAAACGCTTACTTCAAGAGAATGAGATCCTAGTTTCGAAAAGAAATGTTGAAGTGTTTTTAAGTCAATAGAAACTACCTTTTTATGATCTAAAGTTTATACGAGAGAAAACCTTTTTCGAACTATGTGTTTTATGAAGGAAAAACCCCTTTGAAAATATTTGACTTTATTCCATCAATGATTTCAAAAGCAAACGAATTTCCTAAATGTTTTATAAAATAATTTGTAAAGGAAAAGATTTTCCCCTAAATGATTTAGAAACGTTCCGGTTACTTGGATAAATGACCGAGGTTTTCTTTTGGTTTTTGATTTTTACTGAGCGAAAAGTAAGTACATGTGAAATAGAATCTAGTTCGCGAGATGTCGCCTCTAGTATTCAGTTATAAGCACGCGATCTGGGATCCGTGTCAAGAATTATGGGTCAAGGGTCCTAATCATGATATTATGGGCTAGGAGTCCTAATCTTGGAATTGAGGTCTGTGTGTCCTAATTTCGTTGTTATGGGCTAGGAGTCCTTATCATGTCGAAATAAAACATGGATAAAATTATAATTGTTTCTACGACCACAACCTTTGACTGCGGCATCGGTCTAAGGTGTTGTGATTGAGCACTCGGACTGCATGTTCTGTGTTATTGATTTTCAAGTAATGAAAATTGTGAATAGTCGTTAGCTTTGGGCTTCGACAATGGAAAAGAGTGAACACAAAGAAAAGTCTCGATAATGAAAAGTCTTTTATTCACATGCATTTCCCCTTAGCAGACATGCTTGAGTTAACCGAATACCCGCTTAAGATGTGGTATTGGATGAGGTAAACATCCGAATGGCCGTTATAAGGGATTCGTGATGATGTTGATCCGGGTGCATGAGGTGACGGAGACAACTTGCGACTTCGGCATACGAGCCTGATCAACTCTTTCTTTCTTAATGATAAAACGGTGATGGTATCTCATGAGATTAAGTTTAGAGCCTGATGATTGAAGTGTCATGCATTATCTTTATAAAATTGATTGATTCGGGTATGAGACCCACTGAAATAATACTTGTTGTTTACCGATGAATAATGTTTAAAATGTTAATATGCCAAGGTGTTGTATGTATCATGTATATGGTTGTTGTACGATATATCCGTTGTTGGTATCTCATTCTTTCATTTCTACTTGTTATTCTCTCTTCCTTTTTGGTATCGCTGTATGTATATGAGTTCAGATGGATCCCAATATCCCACTCGTGCTGACAATGTTGAAGACTGTGGTCTATGACGACGCGGGGAATTCCGGGGCATGGCTGATACATCCGGGGGCGACATATACCACGGAGCAATCGCCACAACCGATTTAAATACTGACGGAGACCCAATCTGTAGGAGCCATACCGTGGAGACTAGGAGGGTAGCTCTGCCTCCTACTTGGTATTACCTTCACGCACTGCGAGCTAACGGACTGCTACTTGAGCCACCACCTCTAGATGTTGAGCAGGCAGCACCGATCGAGGAGGACCCTGAGGAGGATCCCGAGGAGGACCCTGAGGAGGATCCGAGGGGGACCCTAAGGAAGACTTCTATGAGGTCATGGAGGAGGATGAGCTGGAGTATCACGTTATGGATCATGACGATGATGACGATTCCGTAGATGAGGGCGGCGACGTCATAGATCCATTACCTGATGTCTCGTCTCGTGGGAGCAGTTGTGGAGACCCTGCTTGCATCCAGTGTCAGTAACCTGTTCGGAGCGTTTTGTGGATAGTCTTCCATCTTCTGACTTTCTAGAGTTACCTTTTTGGATGTGGTTCCGGACCCTCTTTCCCCGTGTCTTTACTTACTCTCTTTTAAGTTGTATCTTGTAGATGTCTAATTCTGTTACAATGGCCGTTGATAAGGCCCTAAATTATGTACTGGAACTTGGCTCTCATTGGGATATGAATATGAATATATATGTTGTCTTCAGTTCATGTTCTGAGTGTTCATCACCTTTATCTTGTTTCATCCTTCCAAAAAATAATAACAACAACTACCGTTTTTAGTGTACTCATCCATCGAGAAAATGATACTTTCCGAAAGTAACCAGCATTGTAAATCAGAAATATTTCCGCAATTGGGTAACCATGCGATGCCGGATTTAGGGTGTCACAAATTCAACACACACCCCCCCCCCCCCCCCCCCCTCTTGAGTATCTAGAAGCCACAACCAACAAAGACTTTGTGGAGTGTGTTAGACATATGACTTATTTAGGTTATGTTTTATAAAGAAAAGGACAGTCTAGTAGTTTCATACATGGGTATGGGTACTCGCGGGCCCTGGTACCTCAATACCCGCACCCGCCCGTTAGCAAGCGGGTATTCAAAATCCCTTTTTATTTTGGTATGCGGGTATCCGTATCTCTACCCGCCTCGTACCCTTAGAGGATTTTATCCGTGGGCAATGATAAAATTGCCATCCATGGTCCCTCATACATAACAAGGGTAATGTCTTAGGCCTCTCAATAGAGTGAGACATGAAATATGTGTGGCCACGCATAAGTGGGTCAATATGTGATATTGGGCCCGTTTGTGATTACACATCTACTCAGAGATTGAGGAACAAATAATTGAACATAACAAGGATGACACTCTTATGCCTTGTGTTCAATTAAGACATATGGACAAATGGACATTTACTGCACGGTAAATTTTGGTCGCGGTATGGCTAAAATTAGATCATCGATACTCTCGCTAATTTGGTAGAAATGATGCATTGCTAGATGTTGCTCATTATTTATAATATTTAATATTATAGTTAATATTTGATATAATTATAATTTTGAATATTATTGTCAACTTAGTGGGAGCCTATAGGGTCACACGCATAGAGAAAATGCAAAGCAATTATATTAATTAAATATGACTTAATTAATATAAGGATAATTAGGCTTGTAGTGTACAAAGCCCAATAGGGTAAGCAGTTAGGTCAATGGGAGCTGTCAGCTTATAAATAGGCTAGTGCTCTCCTCTCTAACCTATACTTGCTAACTGTGCCTCCCCATAGCCGTCGGCTAGCACAAGACGCATAGCTCTGACGCCCATTTGCTCGTGTGGACTGAGTAGAGGTGCTGCCCCTTTGTGGCACTGGTGATTGAAAAGTAAAGCACGCTTTAAAAGGTAAATGTTATTTCCCTTTGTGATTCATGTTTGTAATGTGCAACCCATGGGGATGGCTTTCTTCCGTCTTGAGATTTGATTTTAAATGAGGATAATCTCATGAAAACCCAACAATTAGATGCTTGCTCCCTTAGCTTCTATCATTCGTCATCTATAGTATAATGCATTTTTAATCTTCTTAAAGGTCAATTTAGGCTTTGAGGTCTCATGAAAGTTGTGGCCCTTGATGTTAGCTTTTGTTTGGCATTGGTTTCATCCAATCTGGACATATACAATTCAAGATATGGCCATCAAATGCTATAAAGGTTTTTTTGACAAGAACAACATCATGTCGCCAACTTACGGATGCAATTTGACAACAACATAGATCGATTTAGGTCTCAACCTCTTCATGAAAGTTATACATATTATTAATATAATCTTTCCAACAATACCAATATCGGTTCATTTGGGCATCTACAATTCCAGACAAAGTGTAAGAGTGTGAGGAGATGATATTGGATGGATCAAAACTTGGGTTTTTTACTTAGCATTTCCTAGATGTTGCTATATTTCACATACAAAAATTGTGTTGAAATAAAGGACAAAGGTGTATTTGATTGATTAAATGTGTCAAAATTTGACTAATTTGTATTTTATAGCGTTATTTTACCTAGTTAACCTATACTAAAATAGTCTACCACTTACTGACCCATCAATCCACGTTTCAACATGTAAGATCATGACTAACAATAATAATATAGGTAATTGTTCCGTCAGATAAGTTATGAACCACAATTATTGTTTCAATTAACTAACTAACTAACTTCTATCAACTAACCAGGTTCTTCATATCCCTATTTTTGAGGGAGTGACTCTTTATACAACTCCTCGACCTGGTCAATCACGTTCTACTTTTGATTCTACCTTTTGTCATCCCTTTTTGCAACTTTCTCTCTAAATAGCTTACCACATTCATCCCAAAAACATAGCTAAGCAATTAAATGGATAAAAACATATTTGATTTGGACATATTCACTCATAAAAGTTTTTCTTCCCAAAAGTTAATATTTCTCCATAACTAATAAAACCTTACGATAATTTTTGAGTGAATGATAATCCCTATAACATATTTTAAATATTTTATAATTATCATTTCTAATTATTTTATTACGTTAAAATAATTTTTGTAATTATATCCGGAGAAACATACACTTTGCTGTTTAAAGTTATCAACTCCAATAAGTTAATCAATAAGTAGTTTAAGTTCGAATCCTTTAAACAAGTTGTTAGATGTCTAATCCTAACTTTTTGTGTAAAAAAAAATTTTGATTGAAAGATGTCAACCATCAATATTATTTCAAATATTGGTCTTCGCAATCACACTGGATGCGTGAATCCAAAAACTCCAATAAATTGAACCATCCGACACGTTCTAACAAATTTGAGTACTTAGTGAAGAGCGAGACATTTATGAACTCATGAGGGGGTAAAAGGTTGAACGGTAGTGAGCGTTGTTCCCCTGCCTCTGCCACCATTGCGCCCTATGAATACTCCGATAGAAGAAGGATACAAGTGCAACAAGTGGTTATGCACAAGCTCAACTCGAAAGTTCTTGCATTTCCTCATAACCCATGCAACCCTTTTAAGTTTATACCAATTTTTCATTGTATCCACATCAGCATTGCCGGTTCTGATCATTCTACATACCAATCCAATAAGCTCCTTAACGAGTTATCAAAATCCGGTCGAATCGACGATGCCCGAAAACTGTTTGATGAAATGCCTGAAAGGGATAAATATACGTGGAACACCATGATATCTGGTTATGCCAGTTTGGGGATATTGGTTGAGGCAAGAGAGCTTTTTGATGGGTTCTCATGTAGAAGTTCTGTAACATGGTCGTCCCTCATATCCGGGTATTGTCGATATGGGCGTGAAAATGAAGCTTTTGATTTGTTTAGGTGGATGAGGTTGGAGGGTCATAAACCAAGCCAGTATACTTTAGGAAGTGTTCTGAGGGTGTGTTCAGCATTGGGTTTGATCCAAAATGGGGAATTGATTCATGGGTATGTGGTAAAGAATGGGTTTGAATCTAATGTATATGTTGTCAATGGCCTTGTTGACATGTATGCCAAGTGCAAGCACATTTCAGAAGCTGAGTTACTCTTCAAAGAGTTGGCATATGATAAGGGAAATCATGTCCTTTGGACTGCTATGGTTTCTGGTTATGCTCATAATGGTGATCATCATAGGGCAATTGAGTTTTTTCGTTACATGCACATAGAAGAGGTTGAGTGGGCCAATCAGTTTACTTTGCCAAGCGTATTGAGAGCATGTTCTGCAGTTTCAGCTCATTGTTTTGGAGAACAGGTGCATGGTTGCATTGTACGGAGTGGTTTGGGAGGTAATGTATATGTTCAAAGTGCATTGGTTGATATGTATGCAAAATGTGGAGATTTTAACAGTGCAAAAAGGGTACTGGAAACAATGGAGGAGGATGATGTTTTCTCATGGAACTCCATGATTGTTGGGTGTGTAAGACACGGATTTGAAGACGAAGCTCTACTCCTGTTTAAAAATATGCACGCAAGAAAAATGAAGATTGATGATTATACTTTCCCATCTGTCCTTAACTGTTGCATAGTAGGTAGTACAGATGCGAAATCTGTTCACTGTTTGATAATCAAGACTGGGTTTGAGAGTTATAAAGCTGTTAGCAATGCTCTTGTTGATATGTATGCCAAAACTGGGGACTTGAATTGTGCGTATGCAGTGTTTGAAAAGATGATGGAGAAGGATGTCATCTCATGGACCTCCCTTGTCACAGGTTATGCACAAAATGGCTCCCATGAAGAATCCCTCAAGATTTTCTGTGACATGAGGATTGTAGGGGTAAGGCCAGACCAATTTATTGTTGCAAGTATTCTGAGTGCCTGTGCAGAACTGACTCTACTAGAATTTGGAAAACAAGTACATTCAGAATTTATTAAATTGGGCCTTAGGTCATCACTATCAGTGGAAAATTCTCTTGTAGCCATGTATGCAAAATGCGGATGCCTGGATGATGCTGATACCATTTTTGTTTCAATGCAAGTTCGGGATGTAATTACTTGGACAGCTCTTATTGTTGGTTATGCACAGAATGGTAAGGGAAAAGACTCATTAAGATTTTATGATGCTATGGTTTCAAGTGGCACAAAACCAGATTTTGTCACGTTTATAGGATTACTATTTGCTTGTAGCCATGCTGGTCTTGTGGATGATGGTCGCATATATTTTCAACAAATGAGTAAGGTTTATGGAATAGAACCTGGTCCTGATCACTATGCCTGCATGATTGATCTTTTCGGACGCTCAGGAAAGCTTGATGAGGCAAAAGAATTACTAAATCAAATGACTGTGAAACCAGATGCAACTGTATGGAAAGCACTCCTTGGTGCATGTAGAGTGCATGGAAACTTAGAATTAGGAGAGAGGGCAGCTAAAAATCTCTTTGTATTGGAACCCATGAATGCAATGCCTTATGTTATGTTGTCTAACATGTATTTTGCAGCTGGTAAATGGGATGCTGCTGCGAAAATTCGAAAGTTGATGAGATCAAAAGGAATAATTAAGGAGCCTGGATGCAGCTGGATTGAGATAAACAGCAGAGTGCATACCTTCATTTCTGAAGATAGAGAGCATCCAAGGGCAGCTGAGATTTATTCAAAGGTTGATGAAATTATATTAAGAATTAAGGAGGCTGGTTATGTTCCAGATGCAAACTTTTCTTTGCATGACACAGGTAAAGAGGAAAAGGAGGTTGGTCTTGCTTATCACAGCGAGAAACTGGCTGTTGCTTTTGGATTACTTGCTTCTCCACAATCTGCACCAATTCGGATATTTAAGAATCTCCGAGTTTGTGGAGATTGCCATTCTGCTATGAAATATATAACGAAAGCTTTGAATCGTCATATCATATTGAGGGATTCAAATTGTTTTCATCATTTTAAAGAAGGAGAATGTTCTTGTGGGGATTATTGGTAGGATTGTTTTATATCTTCATACTAGATCCTCATTCTGTGTCAAGGGAAACTGATATATATGACAAACTTCAAGCCTCAGGGCCTTGTTACAAAAAAGTTTTACTAGATCCACTTCTTTCTTCAGTATTGGGTTTTCTATTTATAATCTCAAAATAATCTGATAGCAATAGATTTATATTCTAGGACGTTGAAATCTGAAAAATAGTGATATAATCATACCTCTATAATTTATTGGGGTTGAAAAAAAAAAAGAAACAAAAAAGTCAAATAGTCTAGTCTTTTTCACACTATAATATACATACTAGTACTGCGGTATAAGAAATTCTCTAAATATCGTGGAAAAAGACTAGAAAGAAGCAAAGAAAGGGCTTTTCATAATTTTTTGATTATACAGAATGGAATTACATAATTTATCAACAACAATTTAGTTCGTATGAAACAAGTTGAACAACTAGAAACTCTCTTAAAATTTGAACATTCTGACTTGTGTCTAATGTTAACAGTCGTTGACTTGGTTCTTATGCAAAAGTCTCGTTTTATGCAAAAGTCTCGTTTAGACTTGAAACCAACTGATAAGAAGATGGCAATCACTAGGATTCCCACATCAATGTCCAAGTTAAAGATTGGACCACAAAAGTAATTTTAAGATTGAAGGGACCTAAATCATGCACTTGAAGAAGGGTTAAAAGTGTTATTAAGCCTGTTGAGTATCAAACAAAGACTTAGAGGGAAATAGATGAAACTGTAGTATTATTGATATTTTCCAGCCAGTATCAGAGTAACACTGAGTCTGGAATGCAGAAAGAAAAGGGCAAAGGGCTACAATTGGAGACTAAGCTTTCGAGAGGCTTAGTTCTCTCCCAGGGGTTTCCAATTCCAATTCTAGCCTACCTCATTCTACTCCCCACCTCACTCTTATAACAGAATTCCCTCAGTAACCGAAAGGCACACACTCACTCCTCACCTCACCACTATTGCCAGCAAGGCAATAGTTAGTTACACGCACACACATGCTCAGCTCAAGTATTTCCTGACATTCTCCTCCACTTAATGGGCTTCCATTTTCCCCTTTCATAAACCTTGTACCTATTGGGCTTTGTGTCCGCATCAATACCCGCCTCTTCAACAACCACCTTGTCCTCAAGGTGAAATTCTGGAAATAAGTGTTTTATTGCAGTCACTTTTTCCCAAGAATTCTCACAGCTTGGAAGTTGCTTCCATTTTATTAGCACTCCTAGTCTTCCTCATTAGTTCCTCTAACCGCCAAGGCCTCTTCGGGTTGAGCTTGCAACTCCCAATCCTCAGATACAAAAGGAGGTAATGGCTGCACTCTTGCATCAGTTATTCTGAGACTTTTTCAAAGAATGACACATGAAAGACAGGGTGCACTTTGCTTCCTTCGGGCAACAACAATCTATAGGCAGCCGGACCAACCTTCTCGGAAATTTCATAAGGACCATAGAACCGAGGGCTCAATTTTTGATTCACTCTCCTTGCGAGATTCCACAACTTGTAAGGTTGAATTTTCAAATACACCATATCCCCCACTTGATGCTCCACATCGCGTCTGTGCTTGTTGGTTTGTTGTTGCATGGGATTTTGTGCTTGCACCAGTTGCTTCCTTAACTCTTCTAGTAAGGCATTGCGTTCGGAAGTTAGCCTCTCCACTTCGTCCACCACTGTCCCTCCCACATCTCCCCTAATCACTGCAGGGGGGTCTCGGTCATACAACGCTTTGAAAGGAGTCATTTTGGTGGTTGAATGGTAGTTGGTGTTGTACCAGAATTCGGCCCAACTGAGCCATTTGTGCCATTGTTTAGGCCGCCTGCCCGTTATACACCTCAGATAGGTCTCCAAGCATCGGTTAACCACCTCCGTTTGACCATCGGTTTGGGGATGGTAAGCCGAACTGAATTTCAGCTTGGTTCCTGCCATTTTAAAAAGTTCAGTCCAAAATGAACTGATGAAGATTCTATCACAGTCTGATACTATGGAGGTTGGGAACCCATGTAGCCGAACCACCTCCTTCATGAAAACTTCTGCCACCTCTTTTGCCGTGAATGGATGGGCTAATGCAATGAAATGCGCATACTTAGTGAGCCTATCCACCACTACAAAGATGGTATCCATCCCCCCGGATTTTGGTAGCCCGCCAATGAAATCCATAGAAATGTCGACCATTCTTTGAACCGGAATGGGCAAAGGTTGAAGCGACCAACAGGGCTTAAAGCTTCATATTTGTTTCTCTGGCATATCTCACACGCTTGCACATACTGTTGAATTTCCCCTCTCATTCCTTCCCAATAAAACAGCCCTGCTATCCTTTTAAAAGTTCTAAAATAGCCCGAGTGGCCACCCACCACGGAATCATGAAACTCCTTAAGTATTAAGGGAATTTTAGAGGATCCTTTGGGCACTACCAATCTGCCCTTGTAGTACAATCTCCCTTTTCGCAACGAATAGCCTTTGTAAGCATTGTTGTCCAGCATAAGCTCCTGCACTAACTTCCTGAGTTTGTCATCTTTTGAAATCTCCTCTTCCAAATCATCCCACTCCACAAACTGTACCGTAGATAAGGATGAAAACTGCAGCTTCCTATAGAGTGCATCTGCTGCCTTGTTCTCTATTCCCGGCTTGTACTTGATCTCGAAATCAAACCCCAACAATTTAGACACCCAACGTTGCTGTTCTTCACCCATTATTCTCTGATCTGCCAAAAATCTGAGGCTCTTTTGATCGGTGTGGACCACAAAATGCCTCCCCAAGAGATAATGTCTCCATTTTTGAATAGCTAATACAACTGCCATCAACTCTCTCTCATAGACTGACTTATTTAACCTTGTACCTATTGGGTTTTGTGTCCGCATCAAAGCCTAAAGCAAATTTCATCATAATTCACCTTACTTGTAAGCCTATGGAAACCTGGTTACTGTGTTAAATGCGCATGAGCGAAAGCATGCATATTTCCTTATTGCCTATAGTATGGTGTCCTACTGGTTTTGTTTTACCAATAAATGTACACATACTTCGGTAGCCAACTCAAATATATGTTTATGTATGAGTGTGCGATGCCCTATTTGGATCTGCGGTGGTTATGGTGGCAACCCCTTTGAAATCACAAGTCCAGAAGATTTAGCCATCTTCTGATAAGATGCATAAAGCATACATAGCATGTGGAACTACATTATTTGGTTCATAACATGGTTGACCGTGCAGCAAAGGTGAGCAATCCACCTTCCCTGCTCCACAAGCCCAATCAAGTTCTGCCTGTAGCATCTTAGGGTCAGCATTACTCTTTGTGACACAAAAGGTTTGGTTTGTTGTATCATTTGCAAATACAGTACCAGCGCCAGTTTAGTGTAAGGTATGCACTGGTTCTCCATTAGTATAAAATAGCCCCCAGTTCGATGGGGTATTATTGTCCCACAATTTCAATAAGAAAACATGGCTTGCCACACCCACATTGATAATTGGTACAGTGTAGAGTGAGATATATAGGAAGATCTAATTTTTCCACTTTGTAGGTTTACACACAGATTTTGGGTTTATCCTCATCACACTTGTAATGTTTTTGTATAGCAGATAGAATATATAATAGGTTAGTGTGTATATTTATAAGATAATATATACTTGTTATTTACACTTAAATAGATCTCAACAGTAGAAGTTAATATTTATTACACTTTGTGATCCACAGTTCAGATAAAATAATTTTTTAATAATCTTTGATATACAATTCCCTACAAAAAATTTTAAACCAAAAACATAAAATAAATAATTACATATTTTTTAAAATGAAATCATAAAGGAATATCATATTTCCTGTACATAACACGTTACATACACTAGTTTTATTTATGTTCTAGCATGTTTGAGATATACTCTCATATATTTGGTGTTTTATAGTCATATATGGCGCTCAATTAATTCTTACATTTGATATCAGTTGAATCAAGTATTTGGAGATGGTGGTTAGTGCTTGGATTTGGTCCCAACATATATTTTGGAGTACATAGACAAGACTATATATAGTTTTGGTTGGTGACCCGTGAATATTCAGAATCGCTTCCACATAAGGGGAAGCATACTAATATTGGAACTGGCAATTGGGAGACAATGTATAAAGTTCATTTATGTGATTCTTTTTGTTTATCCCATTGATGGAGAACTCCTTGATTTTTGAGTTCTCCATGGTCTCTATGATTTTTATCGTATATATTTGGATTTTTTTCCAACTAGATATATTTTTTTTCCCCTTGATATTGATTCTTATAATTTCAGTCAACTGCGCTTCAGTCCTCCATGGATCAATATTTTAATAATTTGTAACAATAAGGATCATTTCTTAATAAAAAAAATTAGGGACCAATATTTCAATGAATAAAAACTATAAGAACTAAAACTTAAGTAACAAGTAACAACCGATAATGAATGCCAAGGACCGAAATTCGAAAGTGAAAAATGTAGCGACTAAAATCCATATATATATATATATATATATATATATATATATATATATATATATATATATATATATATATATATATATTACAAAGACTAAAATTCAAATTAACTAACGATATAAGGACTAACTGTTTAGTTTAAATTATTTTCTAAATTTTTTCCTTATCTTATAAGCACATTATGGGCTATAAAATAAAGCCATGCAATTGCAAGATCTTAGATCACTATTTTTATTTTTATTTTTTGCTATCTATAGACTACTAGCAGTTTGTTACTGTGTTTCTTCAAATATTGCACGAGTGAGCAACTTAACAAACAAAATAGACGTAGGGTTTTGCTATTCCAATAATGAAAACACTGAACAGTTAAAATCTTTTTTGTCTTTTTTGCTAGAATGAGATGGCATTATTTTTGAACTCTTAGATGAATGAAAGAGTTTTACTGCTTTAACTTATCCAACAACCTATGTTAAATGTGAGTAAATTCAACCATGGCAAAAAAAATTTGGTTGTGTACTATTACCTCTTGACCTAAATATAAGTAAAAAAATAGCTATATTCTTTGGACTCAAATATAAGCAAAAATCAATTAACTCAACACTATTAAACGTTAGTATTACAAAAATCAAGAAAATTGACCAATCAAATCAATTCTTCATTTACTTTTCCAGGAACATTGCATATTCCCTAGACAATTAATTCTCTTTTCTACACAAATCAAGATAATTAAACTAACTTAACTAATTTTTTTAATAAGTATGAATTTATTTTTTTTTACTTTTAATTAGGTCGGGAGGAGCATTAACATAGCAATAAATGTTACTTTCTTTATTCACAAAAGGTTACTTTCTAAAATGCATTCACTTATTTTCTTGCTTTTAGGTGCTTGCCTACAGCTAAATCAACATCAATTAGCACTTAGCAGCAGGGTTTACAAAATCGGACCGGACCGGCCGGTCCGACCGGTTTAACCGGGATCCGAGATCTAGGCCGGTTCGGTTGGCCCTCAGAACCGGCCTTGCTTAAAACCGGTCTCTGAACCGGTGAACCGGTTCAAAACCGGTAAAACCGGTTGTGAATCTGCCTGAACCAGTTTCCTAAAAATAAATTAAAAAAATAATTAGTATAAAAGGATTTGGGTCATCCTAGCCAAAACTCAATTCTTTTATTTTCTAACATATGTGGGCTGGTTGTAGATTTTGGGTTGGTTTTCCCTATGAAGATGATTTTAACATATATCTTTATATTTATTTAGTTTAATTTCAAAATAAAAAAAAATTGTGCTTAATAATTTTAGTTGTTATGTTGTTTTTTTGTTTAATATTGTTATAAATATTATATTAAAAATTAAAATAATATTATTTAATTATAACCGGTTCAACCACGGTTCAACCTCGGTTGGACCATGGAACCTCGAACCGCTGCCTTCACCGGTTCGATGGCCGGTCCGGTTTTGTAAACCTTGCTTAGCAGAGAATGTTTTCTCAACTAATGGAGAGAACACCTTTCAGGTTAAGGTGGTCAATGTGGTTTGAGGGGGACATAGGGATTGAAGTGATAAGAAGGTCATAGGTTCAACTCTCTACTAACATAACATACTCATTAATAACATTTGCCTATCAAAAAAGGAAAAAAAAAAGTTTATCAAAAGTTACCAATTCCATTCTTAACAGCAGGGATGTTCATCAACCGATCCAAACCGCTAAAACCGAACCGAAAAGCCGAACAAATTGAAAACCGAAAAAATCGATGTTTTCATTGGATTGGATCGGATTTTGGATCCCCTAATGACATCCAATCCAATCCAAACCGATCTTCTATAGACATATACTATTATTTTTGAAATTATAGTATTACTCATTCTTAAACATTTTTTGTATACTTTTATAACCTTAATTCTCTTTAATATTTTTATTTGAATGACATATATGAGATTATTTATAATAAATGTTAATGTTTTGAAGTTATATTTTGTTAAAAGTTTTGATGCATAACATACATATACTTTTTGATAAAAAAAACATACATATACTTGATTGAGTAAACATGAAAAATAGAAAATCAATTAAGCAATTTGAGTAGTAATTAGCTATAATTTATTTGTAGCTAATTCAAGAAAAAAATAGGATAAGTGAGAGTAGATATAGAGAATTAACATAAAAGAATATTTAACATAAAAGAACATGTTAAAAAATATCAATAATTATTTTTTCTCAAACTCCCAATATTTTCTCAAGAATTCTCTAAAATTTTCCTCACTCTTCATCAAATGAAATAACGGTTAATAAAGAACAAATAGTTGTCGGCTTTCATAAATGTTCTACTATTCTAGTATAGATAGATGTTAAAATAGGTATTAGGCACCCTAAACTAGCTCCCTTAAATGAAAATTATATTTTGTCCACTATTAAATAAGTGGAAATGATTATTGACATAGGAAACAAATAAAGGATGACAAAAACCGAATTATACAATCCAATCAACAGTGCATTTGATTGGATTGCATTGGATTGGATTGGATTTTTCTAAGGAAGCAAACCGATCCAATCCAAACCGCACATAGTTTTCATCATTAGATCGGATGACTTTTTAGCTCAAAACCAATCCAATCCAATCCCCAAACACCCCTACTTAAGAGGCGAATGATTAATCGTACCCGTATAAAAGGGAAGAAAATTGTCTTATTGCGAGTCGATATGTGTCTAATTATTTGAACACTAATATCATAATCTTGCTATCTAATGTCCTTAGAACACTCGTTAAAGAATCCAATAAAAACAAGGTTTTCACTGAAACTAAAGATAACAATTTTCATAATATTAAATAGATCACTTCTCCGTAAGAACTTTCTTTTCTTGATTCTAGCATTTCCCAAATGCTTATATTTTGCTCTTTCACCTCTCTTCACCCGGCTAAAAAATAGACAAATGCTAAATAGTGTCCTAAGGACATTTTTAAGAAATTAAATATAGAAATTTTCTATTGAAAAAAAGATGTATTCAATACATGAAAATTTAAAAAGTTGTGATTGAATTTATTTGCTATTAATTTATTTTATTTTATTTTCATTTAGCTAATGTTGGCTTGAATCTTTCAAAAATAATATTTTTTAATAGATAAGCAACCCAATGAAGGGTTGCTTATATAAGCTATTTTACTAAATTTTAAGCAATTCAATGATAAAATCTGCTAAGCAACGATACAACCTGTCGGCACCGGAGATGCTCTAAGTGCACTTTTTTTTTTTTAATGCAAAAAAAAGGAGAAAACACGAAAGCCAGCTAAAAGGGAAAAAGAGGAGCCCCAAACGGAGCCCTAAACTAACGTAGGAAAGTCACCCCTACTGCATCTGCATGTATCAAGAAGACCATGGTCATAGGAGGAGATCTAAACATCTCAAAAGGTAAGTCTCTTGAAGCTCCCAATTTGGCAAGATGATCTGTATATTGATTACTCTCCCTCAATGTGTGTTCCACGACCAAGGACCACCGTCCACGTAGATTTCCCGCAGCAAGGCTGCATAACATGTGTTTGAGCTAAAAAGTCGTTCGATCCAATGATGAAAATAACGTGTGGTTTGGATTGGATCGATTTGTTTCCTTAAAAAAAAAATTTGATCCGATCCATTCCAATTAAGTACGGTTTGGATTGGATAATTCAGTTTTTATCATAGTTTATTTATTTTTTCCTTATTTCAAGTGTCTTTTCTACTTGTTTTAATTTGGGACAAAAGATAATCATCATTTTAATTTGGAAGTTTGAGAAAAAATAATTATCGATATTTTTAAACACGCTCTTTTATGTTACTTTTCTATATCTACTCTCACTTATCCTATTTTTTTTTTCCTTGAATTGATACAAATAAATTGTAGCTAATTATTTTTCAAATTTACTTAATTGATTTCCTATTAAGAGAATGAAGGACATAAAAATATGAAAAACAATCTTTAAATATGAGTAATACTATAATTTCAAAAATAATAGTATATGTATATAATACATCAGTTTGGATTGGATTGGATTAGATTGAATTTCACTAGAGGATACAAAATCCGATTCAATCCAATATAAAAATATGATTTTTTTTCGATTTGGATCGATTGATACCCTCCCTGTATCCCAAGCAAGACAGAACGCATTAAGAATCCCAATCCCTAAGTTCACACTTTAGCATGACCCAAAATTAATATGACCCATTTATGATATGAACTTGCAGTTGTTCTCAAAAGTCAAAACATTACTCTTATGAAATTGCATGCGGTCAGCATACTATTGTGAAATTGCACGTCAGCATGCTTCGTCCTTATTGATTAACTATTAAGTAACCGTTCCCTTTCTGAGAAAAGTAGGGCGAAAATGACACCCAAATCAGTTTGAATCTTGGATCCCTCAATTTTTTTCTATTTATTTTTTAGACAAAGTTGTGGAAAAATGTAAATCATGTCTACCTTAGAGTTTGTTAGAAACACATACGGATTATGATTAACTAGCACCAAGACAAACATTTCTAATACTTTTATCCATCTTTATCCACATTATTGATATATAATATTTTATTTGTCACTTGTATATGTCGGATATTTTTAATTGGCAATGTTTGCGACTTTATAATTTGACTTTATAAAGACTATGTTGCCATCTCCATCCTATTCCAAAAATAGAGGAAATGAGAACATTAGTTTTAACACGTCATGTTACCTTTCATATTAAAAATTTATATCAAGCACTAAACCTTGAACTGTAATTTAACAAGACTAAGGATGCGTTTGGATAAACAACTTAATTAAGAACTTATCACATAAGACCTTATCGCATGAGAACTTATGCCATAAGCGCTTAAAGAAAGAAAAAGAAAGAAAGGGACACGAGAGGATTCGAATAGTCAAAAACACGGAGAATGTGTTTAGTACATAAACTCTTATGATAATTCCATAAGCTTCTCCCAGTGACTAATGAAAATAAGTCAAAAACTCCTTATGGAATAACATAAGTTATTTTTATAAGTTCTGTCAAACACACTGCATAAAAGCTCATGTCATCAGATAAGTCAAAAGGAGCTTAAATAAGCTCTTCCAAACGCCACCTAAGTAAGCAAAACCAAACATCACATGAAGAATAAAAAATGGTGCTTTTCTTCTGATAGAACAAAAACCAAAAAGGAAACAAAAATAACGTAGAGAACCAGGGAGATAAAAGAAAAGATGCCTAATCATCTGATAATTCCATACAGTCCACTTTATGGAATAAACGAACTTGAACTATATGAACATGTCATTATACTTGACAATTGAGGCATATATCAATCATAAACTACTTAAACGTGGTTGCAACCCTATCACCAAGCAGTCCTACTTCATCCATCTGATATATTTCACTTGAATGATGTTGAGGTTCATATAAATTGTATAGTCATATGATTGCAGGCTGGACAGCAGAGACCTGGATTGTTAGGGAAGGTAGCATTGCTGGTGTGGGTATTATCTATCCATCAAAAAACCCATTTACAATGCTCAATAATCGATTCAAGACCTTGCGTGCTCGGGAATGAGACGACGACGCAACTCATCAGGTGCGCCTGCCAGCTCTGCATCGTTTTTTTAATATATAAGCAACAGGGAAAGATTTATTTAACTGATAAAGGCAAGTTTAGCACCACCTTACCTTGAGCTGTGAAATCAAACAAAGGAGGCATTGCTCGCCCATTAGGCAAGGATGCATTTGGGTCTCGCAGATCATCAAAGAAGGGGTGTGCACATGCTTCCAACTGTAGAAAGAGAAAATTCAGTAAAGCAGACAAACTAAATAGAACTGAATATCTTCCTAAATTTTGTAACCTTTACTTGAGTACAAGCATGATAAAATTTGAGAATAAATTTTAAGCTAAAATAACAATGACAAGTAGACATGATTCCTCTTTATTCCTTGGTGTGCACGCAACTGCACATGCAACAGCGCGTGGATATACAATTGAGACGTAGAAGGTATCACTTCTAAAAGCAAATTAACTTACAGCAGTGCAACGTAGATTTGGTGAATACTGAAGCATCCTAGACACGAGATCCACTGCTTCAGGAGGCATCCTTTTGTGAAAAACCTGGATGTTACTAACTCAGTCAGACCTCTGATTAGAAGCATTTACGAACTATAAATTACATACTTAAGCAGCGGATTGGGAGGAAAGAACTGCTAACCTTGTGCCATGGGTGCGCTTTTATCTGAGGAAACTTAAACTCGGTGTAATTTGGGTTCATGCACTTTATTTCTTCTCTGGTTGGTGTTCCCAGGATCTATAGTACATAAATTATGAGATTGAAGAACCATGACCAACAGAATGCAACTTTGAAGAAGCAGCAGCTTATAAAGCAAAAGGACAAACAACACAAGAAACTTTACCTTAATTATCTCTACCAACTGATCAACCCCACTCTCTCCGGGAAACATTGGCTGCAAAGAACACAACATAGTCATTGATAAGCATCAATCCAAAAATGTGTCATTTATTTTAAGGCCTAGTTAGTGGCCACCAGGAAAGGAAACATCTCATTACAAGTAAATTGTTTAAGGAAGATATATTGCACAACTAACATAAGTCATAGCACTTCTGCAATAAGTTCATTGAATGTTACTTCATGCAGAGTTTGATGACTAAAGAAACCAACACCTTAAGAGAACATTTTCAGATAATTGAGAATCCACCAAAAACTAGAGTGATATATTTGCAAAAATCACCCAAGCAAAGCAGAATGAACTAAGAATTCTCCCACACAATGAAAACCATGTAGCATTTTTGCAATTATTTTTGAAAACAAGAAATAAAAATAAAAAATCTAGAAACATAGCAAATGTGCCCTTGATTTTTGACAATTGATATTAAAGCTCCCTCCATGTATAAATAAGAGAGAGATAATATAAATATAAACCCTCACCTGGCCTAGAAGTAGCTCAGCCAAAACACAACCAGCAGACCAAATATCAATAGCAGTTGTGTATTCCGTTGCCCCAAATATAAGTTCTGGAGCTCTGTAATACCGCGAGCATATATATGATATGTTGGGTTCACCAGGCACCTAAAAGTGCAATAATATCATAAGCTCAGGCACATACTACCATAAAATTTTCAAAATGATAAAAAGAAAATAACTCACCAACATCTTCGCACTCCCAAAATCACATATCTTTAACTGATGTGTCTGGGAATTAACCTGTGATATGCAACACACACCAGTTTAATATTATTTGGTATTATAAAGAAGGCTTCTAAGCAATACAATGTGTTCAAATAATTATTACCATAAAACAATATTAAAATCTACAATGAACAGAACCAATTACTCCTATTAAATTTTTTCTATAAAAGCAAGATCGTCTAAATCCTTCCACATGGTATGAATCGCATTATGTAGCACTGTTTACTGTCTCTAGCTGTTCTTCTAAGCAATAAAATCAGATTTAAATAAGGTTTAGCAAGCATATGTGACACTGATCAATTGATGCGATAACAAGTATTGAGCACCAGACTTGAATATTCATTTCTTGTGTTTACAAAGAAAAATAAATCTTACCAAAAGATTTTGGGGTTTGATGTCACGATGACAGACACCGATCACATGATGCATGTAATTTAAACCACGGCATATCTACAAGAGAATTTTGCTTCAATCAATCAATAAAGCACAAAAGTAACAAGCTAAAAGCAAATAGCTAGGATATCTAGAATTCTACAAATATAGTGAACAAAGTTCAAAAACAAAATAAAACAAAAAAAAAAGTCACTAAACTTTCTAGACTTACCTGGTATGTGTACAGTTGCACTAAAAGGGTAGGCATGTTTTGGTGCATCCTTATATAGTGCTTTGAAACTCTGTAGACAGTTTCGGGTACATACTCCAAAACTAGGTTAAGGTACAACTCATCTTTCTCAGCCGTTGAATAGAAACAGTGCTTTAGTTTAAGAACGTTAGTATGATCAAGTATACGCATAACCTGGAGTTCCCTATTCTTATATCTCTTGTCTTGCAACACTTTCTTTATTGCGACTGCTTCACCAGTTTCAAGGCACTTAGCCTACATTGTAATCAGAGAAAGTAACTCGACAGCCCATAGAAAAGTGAAGTAAAGAATCATTCCTTACATGTAAAGAAATATGGCAAAACGAATATAAGTACCTGATAAACAACACCAAAAGAACCAGTACCAACCACACGTTCTGCCATGTATGATATTGTCTGAGACAAGCAAAAATGACGTTATTAAATGCACAACATTTCATTATATAAAAACAACACAATTTTGTAGCAAGCCATTAATGCAATTTATTATGTATTGTGATGACAAATTAAGAAAAATGTTCCTAATAAACCAAATTCAGGAGTGAGGAAATAGAAAGCAAATGAGGAACTCATGGAAACCATAATAAGGAAATCACCTTCTTTGGTTGTCCATCCCGACCACCAATAGCAGTTGTAATTATTTGACCCGTTTCTGTTCCATTACCATTCACGACAGCTGCCTCCATATCCTGCATGCAACACATCAATTACAGAAAGTCGATAATTGGTTGCACTAAAGAATTTTCAGGTTCCAGGAACTTAACTATTAAAGTAACTTGTTTAAAGACATCTTGGTTGAGACAGTGTGCATATGTGCTTACTTTGCAATGAACTCAGGATATTTATAAATAATTTTACTTTTACAAAAGTATCGCAGTAATGGGTAATGTACACATTAAAAGTAGGAAAAGAAGGAAAAAAAGAATGACAATAAATACCTTCTCGTTGTTGGTTTTGCTCTTCCCATCTCTAATTTTCATTTCATGCAATTCTTTAGGAAGCTGATCATAACCTGACTTCTCAATTCTAGCTACAGTAGAAACATTGGAATTAGATGTTCCAACAATAGTTTCTTTTGGTGCATCTACATGCTGCTCCTGATCTTCGCCACTTTTGTCAACAACGTTAGTTTCCTCATTGACCTTCCCTTCATTTTCTAGATCAAACTTAGCTTTCTTTGTGATAGAATCCCCTCCCTGAAAGGAAAAAAATAAAAAAATCGAATTTCACAAATTCAATTGAGAGATGTGCTTTACATAGGTATGTTAAATGGGAAAATGGAACTGAACTCCCCAGTACACACCATTCTCCTAATTTGCACACTTAGTTAAGTTTATCATATTTAGTTCTCACCATAACCAAATTAAGAGTACAATGACAATGATCCATATGCAACCAAACAACTAGTAGACTAGTAGTACATTACCCAATTGGAATTAACACCAGCAAGCAAATGAGCAATGCAACCTAAATTTAGGTTTCATTCATTACTTTATCCAAGCAAGGCATTTGCTATCTTGTGCCTTCATAGGCCCAATAGACCAGTAGTTTCTAGAACCTTTTGATTTGATTTTGGTAAGACTACACTTCCAACAGCACAATCATGTCAAAGTAACATAAGGCTTATCCTCTTATTAGCTCACAAAATCAGTGGACCTCAATCCACAAGTGCTTTAAATAAAACAACAGCGAAAGCCAAAAGACATTATGAGAGGTAGAACACAAATAGTCAGATTATTAATTATAAAACGTTAAAAAAAAAAAGAAGAAAAAAAAGCTACATCTTTAAAAATAAATTATAGAAAAATAGTGATCACAATCATGGGTGCCTAGACAAAAGAGAAAATGATTCACATGTGTAATAAAATCTTCAGAACAATATTATTACCAAAACGAAAAAATTGAAAAGAGCCAAAAAAAAAAAAGAGGTTATCTCTAAAGAGTAACAGCATTCAACATTTTAACCCAGACAAATCAACAACATATGTTCATTTCTTGGGCATCATCAAATTTCTGCCATTTTCCTATCAGACAAACAAAAATGATGAAAATCAAAAAAATTTGAGACAAAAAAAATTTGTGTAGCTTACAGGATCTGATGAAATGGAAGTTCTCCCAGAAGCAATGCTCTTCAACCTTCTCATCATATTCATGTTTGTTGATTCCAACCCCAACAACCCAATTCAATCCAAACCCTAAATACCCTCAAATCCAACCCAACCCAAAACAAAATTGAAAATTTTTTTTCCACAAAGGAGAGAGAGAGATTGGTTCTCTCTCTTCCCCTCCCCCAGTTTCCTGCAAACACAAAATGGACAAGAAAGAAAATGGGACAGGAGAGGAAATCACAATCTTATGAACCCTCTTTCTCTAAATTTTCTCTCTCTATCTCTAAATTGTTGCCACGTGGCAATTTGTGTCTTAATTAATTAATTAATAAAATTCATAATTTTTTTATGGTCAAAGCTCTAACAAAATCCAATCATTCCAGCTTCAAAATTTGTACCTCAGTCAAACATGAGATATTGGCCGTTGATCGGTATTGATGAAGATCGGACGGTCAATATCTTCTTGTTCTGACACGAAACGAGATGTTTGCTGGTTTGTAGTTACAGAAATGGCCTTTGAGTTTGGTGTAATTACGAAAAGGGCAAATCTCGGACAGAGACGACACGAGATGTAAGCGGAATATTCGGGGTATTTAGCATTTTCGACCAGAGTGTTCATTTGTTCGGATGGATCCAGGAATTCGAACCTAATCAATTAAATTGGTTCAATTTTTTTGGTGTTTAAATTCCAATCGAATCAAATCAAATTAAATCCGATGATAATTGATTCGATTTTCGGATTTAAGAAATTTAGATTCGAACCAAATCAAACCAAATCGATTATTATATTTTTAAATTTATATATATTTTTCATATTTAATATTTATTATATTTTAATATTTATATATATATATATATATATATATTAATGTCTTTAATAGTGTAATATATTTATATTTAATATATTTTATTTTTTATATATAATTTAATATTTATATATTAAATATTTATATATTTTTTAATATTTAATATTTGTCGGGTTCGAACCAATCCGTTCATGATTGGTTTGGTTTGATTCGGATTTTCTAAAGAAAAAAAAAACTGTAAATCCAACCAAACCGAATCAATTAGTTTTGATTGGTTCGGATTTATTTTTCATACAAGTCCGAACCATACCGACTCGTAAACACCCGGATTTTTTGACAAAGGATCATGCGGCATTTTGGGACAAACTCAAACAAGGATTACTGAATAAAAAAAAGACTAAACCCCCAATTTGGTCCCTGAGAAAAACACTCGGGTCTGAAATAGTCCCTAACAAAAAAAACTATCCATTTGGTCCTTAAGAATGTCTTTACCGGGACAGATTAGTCCTTCTGTCACAAATTAGTCCCTAACAATTTTTAAGTGATACCAGTAAAGTCCCTAAGAAACATGACCGTGAGCCAAATTAGTCCCTATTAACATGCACTACACATGATAGAAAACACTACAAAATATGACAGAAGGACTAATCTGTCCCGGTAAACACATTCTTAAGGACCAAATGGATAGTTTTTTTTGGTTAGGGACTATTTCAGACCCGAGTGTTTTTCTCAGGGACCAAATTGGGGGTTTAGTCTAAAAAAAAATAAGAGTAATGGTATCTTCATAATAAGGTGGCGTTTGGAAGAGCTTATTTAAGCTCCTTTTGACTTATCTGATGACATAAGCTCTTATGCAGTGTGTTTGGCAGAGCTTATAAGAATAACTTATGTCATCCCATAAGGAGTTTTTGACTTATTTTCATAAGTCACTGGGAGAAACTTATGGAATTATCATAAGAGCTTATGCACTAAACACCCTCTCCGTGTTTTTTACTGTTCGAATCCTCTCATGCCCCTTTCTTTCTTTTTCTTTCTTTAAGCACTTATGACATAAGCTCTCATGTGATAAAGTCTTATGTGATAAGCTCTTAATTAAGTTGTTTACCCAAACGCATCCTAAATCCTCTGACTTTAATTCCTTTTTCAAAACTTGGTAAAGAACAATAAAATGGAAAGTATTGAATGAAATTTGATAGGTAAATTTTTTATTTTTTATATTAAATGTTTTTATATTAAAAAAATTAAATGTTTTAGCTTTTATTTAATTTTGTGTTCATTGAATAGAACAGAGGTACGGAGAAGGAAAAATTATGACTTTATTTTAATATTTTTCTTTGTAATTTTATTTAATTTGATGTGCATTGAATAGAATAGAGGTACGGAGAAGGAAAAATTATGAATTTATTTTAATATTTTTCTTTGTAATATAATTATTTTTAAGGATATTTGGTGAAATCTTGAAAAATAATTAAACACATGTTTCCATTAACAACAAAACTCTTATTTATGTTCCTTATATCACACAAAAAAGTTGATTTGAGCTCAAAGTACCCTTACTTTAGTCGAGAGTGTTTGGATGAGATGGTACGACTCTCTTTCAACTTAATTAGAGGTTTTGAGTTCGAATCTTGATTTTGGGAATTCAACATCATTAAAACTCTTGAGGGAGAACTTTGTCGTCCTTATGATCCTATCCGACTCTAGAGATTAGTTTCCACAGTCACGTGTGAAGGATATCCTGAAAAATCAAAAAAAGTATCGTTACTTTTTTTTTTTCTTCGATGCAATCGTTATGCATGAAAATGCCCAAATGCTTTTTTCACTAAAAATTAGTTGCATTGTTTTTATTGAATCCTATTTGCAATTCTTTGCAATATATTTTTACAACCGTATTAATATCGGTTAATTATGTTGGGATTGGTTTTCTAATTATTTCCCAATTAATTGTGAGTTTTACATAAAGATGATTGTAAATCCTTTTTTTTAAGGCAAGATGATGATTTTAAACCTATTCATTAATATTATGGGACAATAGCAGCACAGTTGAATATGGTTCAAGAAGATTAAGAGTGCATTTGTTATTGCTTATTTTGTTAAAAAATCAAATTTTTAACTAAATAATAATTTTTTAAAACTTTTAGTGTGTTTGTTTTTGCTTTTGAAAATAATGAAAAACAAAAAGAAAAAAAAATATTAATCATCATTTTTAGGGTTATAATGAAAAGCAACTTTCATTAGCCTTTGGAAAAAATCATTTTTTATAACTAACTATTTTTTAAAAAAAATGATTTTTATGATTGTAGACAAACACAAATCTGCTTCTGTTTTTCTTTAAAATCTCTAAAAATAATCACTAAATTATTTTGTAACAAAATTATTTTGTAACAAAATCATTTATATTTTTCCAAGTATTTAGAGACAGTTGGGAAGTGTTTAGAGACACTTTCTTAGAGAAGTATTTCCCTAAAAGTGTCAGGATAGAGAAGGAGAAAGAGTTTTCTAATCTGAAACAAGGATCTATGTTTGTTGGAGAATACGCAGTAAGGTTTGAGTAATTACTCAAGTTCTCGCAATTTTACCAAGTTCACCCGGATGAGGAATGAGTGTGCCAGAAGTTTGAAGATGGTCTGAGACCCGAGATGAAGCGGGCGATGTTGCCACTAGAGTTGAATCACTTTCCAGCTCTAGTAGAGAATTGCACTGTGTTGGAATTGCACTGTTGAATTGCACTTTCCAGCAGCAATAGATAAGTGGTGGACCCGTAAGGAGTAATGTTCAGAGAGGAAGAGGAGGTAGATTTCAGTCGACGGCGAAGTCATACAGTCGCCCCGTTCAACAGTCAGTGAGTACCAAAGGAGAAAGTTCTGGTTAAGCACAGCAGAGAGTGTTAAGTCTCTAAATGTCTGATGTGCATTTGCCCTAAGTTTTGATGAAAAATAAATATTTATCAATAATTTAATTGAACTCCATATTGGTTGCTGACCTGTCTACTTAGTGTGCATATTATTATTTTAAAGTATATTTAACGCATGTCTTCCCTAAGACACTATTGGTCATTCATGGAGATCACCTGTCTGATGAAGCATAGCCAACTTATCTACTGACTAGAGCTAGTGTTGACTGTCTGCATAGAAGAGTCAACTTGTCTAATGAAGCTCTCACTCGTCTGTGGTTCTTCGATGAGGAACACGCAAGGACGAAGGAACTTTTAGGAGCTGTCTACTCAGTCAGAGGTTTCTGAATACGAGAATCAAGAAACTCATATGGTCAAACTCTCAAGCAGCCATGGAACTCAAGAAAAGGAGTGCTTCCAACATGCTTTATTCCCTAGTGCAAATGGGAGTTGCACAAAAAGGGAAATATGCTCTGCAAAGTACAAAAGCAACCTGCACAACTCTGATTTGGCTGCTGCACAAAGCATAAAGCACTGCTCATCCTTGTTAGAGTACCACCAACGTTCCCATGCATTAAATGGCTGCCCAGAACAACTCTATTACATTTAATGGAGCTCAACTCAAAGCCAAAATCTGAAGGAATTTCTCTAACGAATTTAAAATGATTGGAGCCTATAAATACAGAAGTCACTTAAGATGAAGAAAGAGAGAACACACAACTTTAAAAGAGCTATTACTCTGCGCATTTATTCCTTCATTCTTTCAATTTGTATTCTTCAATCATTTGAAGTTATTGCACAATCTTTCTTCACTTCATATTTAATTCACTCTTCTGAGTGTTAGTGAAAGACTTGAAAATTGTATTTATTACAATCCGTTTTCAAACAAACCTGAGCGAGTCTGAAGAGACTAGGTAGGAAAAAAATACTTGTCTTGGATCCTGGAGAAGCTAGGTGTGCAAAGAATACTTGGAGTCTGTAACCTGATCAGTTATAGTAGAAGAAACGTGATGCTGCCAAGGACTGGATGTAGCCCTAGTTGTTAAGGGGTGAACCAGGATAAAATAGTTGTGTCTATCTCTCTATCATTAACTCTTTATTTTCTTTGATTATATTATATGATAATTAACTAAAGGGGTTAAAGTGTGAATATCAAACAAGTTTTAATCTTGCATGTTTGTGTGTCTTTCTGTTGACTAATCAGACAAGTCATTTGTTTGTGCTTTGCAAAAACACTTGTCTGTCCCTAGCTTATGTGTGCGAAAAGTTTCTAACTTTCTTTTAAAGTCTGGTAAACACAATTCAACCCCCTTCTCGTGTTTATAGTTGTCTATTTCAGTTGGTATTAGAGCTCAGCCTTTAGGTTGAGCATCTAACAGTGTAGAGAAAATGATCCTGAAGAATAGACATGACTATTGGAGCTAGTTCAAGTAGGAGTCACCAAACTAAAGGAGCTTCCCTGACTTGACCTCCATTCTTCAATGGAGAAAAGTACAACTATTGAAAAGATAGATTCCAATAGTTCATCCTATCAACAAACTCTGATCTTTGGGATGTCATCACTAAAGGTCCATTTATTAAAAAGAATGATGACAACACTGAGAAACCAAAGACTCGATGGACACCTGCAGAAAAGACAAAATAGGAGCAGAATCACAAAGCCAGATACAACATAATTTGTGCTCTCAATCCTAAAGAATTTGAGAAAGTTTGTGCATGTGACTCTGCCAAAAAAATGTGGGACACCTTGTCCGTCACACATGAAGGAACTGTTAAAGTAAAAGAGTCAAAAATTATCATATTTGTCAGAAAGTATGAACTGTTCATCATGGAAGAATGAGAATATGTTACTCAGATGATAGGGAGATTTCAAACTATCACAAATGCTGAGAAAGTTAGAAAGATCCTTAGTAGTCTTCCAAAGCAATGGAGACCCCTAGTCACTGCTATCTCTCAAGCCACGGATCTCACCACTTTGACTATGGATGAACTTCTTGGTACCCTCACTGTTCATGAGCAAGAACTTGGTGATTATGTGACAACTAAAAAGGGCAAATCTATTGCTCTAAAAGCTTATCAGAAACCCTCCAAGGCCTCAAAAGCACTAAAAGAATACGGGTCTACCCATGATACAGAACTGTCTGAAAACTAGGATTATGAAAATGATGAGGAGTTGTCTCTCTTAACCATAAAGATTAGGTTGCTCTTAAAAAGGAAGAAGTTCAGAAAGGTGAAGCCTTTCAGAAGGTTTCATAAGGAAAAGAACTTTAAAGAGTCTACATCAAGAGACAAGAGCCCAATTGTCTGCTATGAGTGTAAGAAGCCTGGTCGTATCAAGGCTAAGTGTCCTCAACTCAAGAAGGTCCCTCAAAATAAGTTCTTCAGAAAGAAGAAGAAAGGGATGATGGCTACCCGGGAGGATCTGGAGTCAACATCTTCTGAAGATGAAGAAGAAGAGGAGGAAGCCAATCTTTGCTTGACGGCTAATTACTGACTAAGACTCTGAAGATGAGGTACACCCTGACTTTGAGGAGTTGCATGATGCCTATGAGGAGTTACTTGAGGAATTCAACTGCTTATCTAAGGCCTTCAAATCCCTCAAGAGAGAGTATGTAAAGCTCTTTAGTGAGCTTAAACAGAAATCTCAAGAGTGTGAGAAGCTGGACAAAGAGAATAGTGAGCTGAAGACTGCAAAGTCTAATGAAGCTAAGATCACTAGAGAAACAATACAGTCTGAAGAAGTTGTTAAACTTCAACAGAAAGTGGAAGTGCTCACTTCTGATCTTTCCAAATTTGTTAATGGTAGAGACAATCTGACTAAGCTGCTTGGCTATCAAAGACACTCCCTTAACAAAGAAGGTATTGGATATGTCCATCAGACACATCATAAAGTATCAACAAAAACCTCTAAAGTGTCTATTGAATCAATTTCTATTAAATCCAAACCTGTCTGCAACTTCTGTGGAAAAGCTGGATATGTTATGTCTAAGTGTATTCATATGAAGAAAAGGAAGTCTTCGCAGACTCCTGGAACTAACAAAAAATGACCCAGAAAAATATGGGTACCTAAAGATCAAATAATTCTTATTGCAGATGTCCTTAATAGGACAAACAAAATACCTCTTTGGTACCTGAGCAGTGGCTGCTTGCAACACATGACGGGAGAAAGGTCTATGTTCCTAGACCTCCAACTTAAGAAAGGTGGACATGTTTCCTTTGGAGGAAATCAGAAAGGGAAGGTGATTGGAATCGGTACTATTGGTAAACCCCCTCTTCCCTCAATCTCTAATATTCTCATGATCAAAGGATTAAGACACAATTTACTTAGCATAAGTCAATTATGTGATAGTGGATTTGATGTCTCCTTTACCAAGGATGCATCTATAGTCAAAGACAAGAGTAGCGAGACCTTCTTTTTAGCTAGTAGGCAGCAAAATCTTTACAAAATTGAACCGACTTATCTCTCAGATTATAGTGTCACCTGTCTAATGTCAAAAGAGGATGAAAGATGTTTATGGCATAAGAAACTGGGACATGCTAGTATGAAACTAATTTCAAAATTAAAAAAGAATAACCCTGTGAGAGGATTGCCTGATATTAGTTTTAAGAAATATTTTTTGTGTGATGCATGTCAGAGATGTAAACAAGTAAAATCAAGTTTTAAATCTAAAAACCAGGTATCAACCTCTTCAGTTGTTACGCATGGATCTGTTTGGACCAATTAGTGTTGCTAGCTTAGCTAGAAGGAAATATGGATTTGTCATAGCTAATGATTATTCTAGATTTACATGGGTACTCTTCTTAACCCACAAGGATGAGTCTTTTAAGGCTTTCTTTGCATTGTGTAAGAAAGTACAAAATGAGCAAGGTTTATATATTTCTACTCTTAGAAGTGATCATGGGGAATAATTTGAAAATGAGCAATTCAAACTGTTCTACGAGGAGAATGGGATCTCTCACAATTTCTCTGCACCAAGAACTCCACAAAAAAATGGAGTGGTTGAGAGGAAGAACAGATCTCTACAAGAGATGGCTAGGTCAATGCTCAATGAGAATAATCTCCCTAAGTACTTCTGGGCTGAAGCAGTAAACACTGCATGTTATGTACAAAATAGAATATATTTTTTTCTAAAGAAGACTCCTTATGAATTGTGGAAAGGAAAAAGACCCAGCATATCTTACTTCCATGCTTTTGGATGTAAGTGTTACATTCTGAACACTAAGGATCAACTTGGAAATTTTTATTCCAAATTGGATAAGGGTATCTTCATTGGATATTCTGAAATGTCTAAGGCATTTAGAGTTTATAACTCAAGGACCTCTGTTAATGAGGAATCTATTCATGTTAAATTTAATGATGGTTTAAAGATTGATAGGGAACTATTAGATCTAGAGAATGATCTTGTAGGACTTGATATAAATAGACAAGATAGTCAACAGGCTGACATATCTAAAGTAGAACCTGTTGAAGAGTCTGACAGACAAGTCACCAGACCAATCAACAGACTGATCAAGATCAACATGATGATCTCAAAAGAGATTGAAATTTCAAAGTTCATCATCCTAAGGATCTTATCATTGCTAATCCCTTAGAAGGAGTAAGAACCAGCTCAACATTGAAAGAATCAAGCAATATGACGTTTCTGTCATAGATTGAGTAAAAGCATATTGAAGAAGCTCTTGATGATGAAAGCTAGATTCTTGCTATGGAAGAGGAACTTAATCAGTTTACAAGAAATGTTGTTTGGACACTTGCCTCTAAGTCAGCATACAAGTCTGTTATTGGAACAAGATGGGTTTTCAAAAACAAGTTGGATGAAGATGGTAAGGTTGTTAGAAACAAAGCTAGGTTAGTAGCCCAAGGCTATAACCAACAAGAAGGTATATATTATATTGAAACCTTTGCACCTGTAGCTAGAATATAAGCCATAAGCATAATTGAAGGAGTAGTGTATCTTTGCACAACACGAAATCACTCTTTTTCAAATGGATGCGAAAAATGCCTTTCTAAATGGCATAATTGAAGAAGTAGTGCATCTTAAACAACCCCCTGGTTTTGAAGATCCTGACAAACCATATCACGTTTTCAAACTTAAAAATGCTTTATATGGTTTGAAGCAAGCATCTAGAGCATGATATGATAGGCTTAGTTCTTTTCTCAAGCATAATGGTTTTACCAGAGGACAAGTAGATACAACTCTTTTCAAAAATGTTCAAAAGATAATTTTATAATAGTTCAAATATATGTTGATGATATTATCTTTGGAGCAACGAATGAAAAGCTGTGCAAGGAATTTTCTAAGCTGATGCAAGCAGAATTTGAGATGAGCATGATGGGAGAGTTGATGTTTTTCCTTGGACTGCAAATCAAGAAGACAAGTGATGGAACCTACATCCATCAACAAAAATACACAAAGGAGATACTTAAGAAGTACAAAGTGGAAAATATCAAACCTATGAGGACTCCCATGAAACCCAATGCAAAATTAAGTAAAGATGGAGAAGGTAAAAAGGTAGACCAAATTGTCTACAGAGGTATGATCGGCTCTCTTCTGTACTTTACATCAAGCAGACCTGATATTCAATTTAGTGTCTGTACGTGTGCAAGATTCCAATTTGACCCTAGAGAATCCCATCTTAAAGCCGTTAAACGAATATTTTGATATTTACTTGGGACAACTAATCTTGGTTTGCTATATTTGAGAACAAAATAATACAAATTAGTGGGATATTGTGATGCTGATTTTACTGGAGACAGAATAGAAAGGAAGAGCACCAGTGGAGGATGCCACTTCATTGTAGTCAGTCTATTTTCTTGGACAAGCAAAAGGCAGACAATAATTGCTCTATCAATTGCTGAAGCAGAATACATCTCTGCTACTAGTTGTTGCTCACAACTATTATGGGTAAAACATCAACTTGAGGATTACTCTATATTTTAGCATAATATATCAGTTAGGTGTGATAATTCTAGTGCAATTTGCTTATCTAAAAATCCCATACAACATTCAAAGGCTAAACATATTGAAATTAAGCATCATTTTATAAGGGATTATGTTCAAAAAGGTATCTTTGATATTAAGTTTGTTATAATCAATGGGCTGATATTTTCACAAAACACTTTGCTGAAGATAGGGTTAAATATATTAGAGACAATCTGAACATGCATTGCATTGTTGAATGACATGTCTGATGTTGCATGCTTAACTTGTCTTATGCTTTTTTAAATGACTTGTCTGTGAAATCTGTCTGACCATGCTGAGTCATATGAGAACTCAACAGTTTTTGATAAAATGGTTATTATTTATTCAATACCATTTAATAATCTGAATCTAATCATGTACCTGGCATTTTATTTCTTGAAACCATGTTTTCATAATGTTTTTGTGGGTGTTGTGGTTTCCCACGTATTTCGTGCCCTTTTTAGCATTAAAAATGTCTTTTTCTCTCTCCTGACTTGATGTCTATAAAAGGTTAAAGAGTCAGAAAGCTTGTCTCTTTACGCTTTCAAATCTCTTCAAACCCTTTCGTCTCCTCTCTCTGAAAAACCCTCAAATCTCTCAAACCCTAAACTCGTCTTTCTCTATGGCACCCAAAATGAATCTCTCTTCTAAAGAGATTGCTGCTAAATACAACATGAGGATTGAGGATGTAGAGAAGATCCTGGCTGGAAAGGTGGTTGATCTTCAACAAATGAAGAAGTGTGGCATGGATGTTATTGAGGAGTCGAAATACTCCAGATGGACACCCTTCTTCGCGATGAAGGAACCTGTTCATCCCAAGCTAGTTAGGGAATTCTGGAACAGTGCTACTGTCTGGACCAACCCTGTTGATGGGACTAAGGACATCAGAGGTTTCAAGGTGAACACGACTTTCATCTTCAACATGAACTCCTTGGAGAATGTCACTGGCTGGCCCAGGCTGGGAGCTGGGTTCATAACTGAATGGGAAGATGAGGTATGAGTAGCCAACATCAACATTGCTCTATATGGTATTCCTAAACCTGAAAGAGAAGAGGGGAGAGAGAGAGAGAGAATGGGAGAGATAGAGAGAGATGGAGAGAGAGGGAGGGAGGGAGAGTGTAACACCTAGTATGTAAGTAATACTAATTTAGATGATTAACATAGGGATTTTCATAAATCATTTTCAAAATGTCTCCTTTGAAAAACAGATATTTGTACAAAGTCGGAAAAACACCTGATAAACAGTTTATAACGTTAAAACTTTACCCAACCCAACTTGGTCTCTGATCTTACATCAACTGCCAGGAGCGGAAAAAGATAAATTAAAAGACTTCAATCATGATGAAGACTTAGAAATAACTAATTACAATAATCCCAAATTGATTTTCATGCATACGTTGAAGTTTTCATTAGAAATATAAAATATACATAAAGTTATAAGTTAGATAGGGCATACGGAGCTCCCACTGTCAACCTTATAGTGGGATAAAGGTACATAACCAAAATAAAACAAGGTGCGCAAAAATATCCCGAGACACGGGATCCTCCAAAAGTACAAAAGTCTATATAGTGCATCGTCAAGGTGAGACCCTTCTAGTTTGGGAGTCGCATCCTTGATATCTAGCAGATCACAGCAGACTCTCGGTCCCACGTGAGAACAATCATCAGAAGCAACTTCTCACATACACAAGAAGAAAGAAGAAACAACATACATAGGTAAGATTCTATGCCGCGCTCATAACGTAAATATGGGTATGCGGCGACAAACAATCAATCAAGTGGATACATATATTTAAGGATACATTCATGAAATAAATATATATTTTAAGAAAGGGTTGATACTCGAATACATGCCTAAGACTTAAACCTAACTTTGCTCCAGGAGACTATTGTTATCATAATGTTCTATCAAGATAACATTCAAGTAATATGCGTAAACAACTTTGTACACAAGTCCCGATTTGAGTAATGCTAACAGCCATCCACGCCTGACTATCCACGAGGTCTCTGTGGCCCCCACACAGTCCCCTAATATCCTATAATAGGTGTCTATGCCTCCAGAACGACAATGACTATGATTAGGTTGGAATGTTGTCCGAGGACACAAGGCGGGAACTAAAAAGTCCCAAAAGCGCTTGTATCAATTTTAAAGAAAAGCTAATGTTAAGAATTGAGCTCGAATAGACCATTATCCAAATCATTATCTTTAACTTAAATTCATTTGAACACTTCAAAATTAATTAAAGCATACTTAAGCTAAAATTAATTATTTTCAAGTGCAAGTAACGATAAAATGATTTATCTCAATAAATTACCATTTGACTATTTTGGTGTAAAATGTATAACAATAGTTTAAAATCAATATTTACTAACTAAAAATCATGTTAAAATCGTAAATTTAAAACATCAAATGACTGACCCTTTTGAAAGCTTTTAACTTCTCAAAATGGGTCTATTTGCTTCATTTCAAAATTCTCAATGTCGTATATCAAATTAATGTCGACCCCAAGACTTAGAAAAATATATAAACAAGGATGAACCTTGAACTTGAATTCATAAATTCAATAAAAAGAATTGATACCAACAAAATATTTCGCATTCCAACACCTCCCGAATCTAATTTTGGAAACATAATGCATTTCACAAAAGTCCCTAAACGACTTAACGATCGTACCAAGAGGCTTATACTTAGAGCCGAATTACGTGGAATTATATCCAACTCTTAACGTACGTGAGCGACAAAATAAGTAAGGTTATTGAATTAGAACCTTATGCCAAATCAACAATTCCAACTTAGCATAACACTAAATTTACTCCAAACAGTTACACAAAGTATAATACAATCCTAAAATTACGCAGATAATCACAATATTAAAATATTAAGCAAGCAAGGTAAAACAATTCCCAATATTTCTAAGCAGTTATACTAACCCGCATATACCCCAAACTACACCTAACATATAATCTTTCCCCACCTCTAGGGTGTTCAGAGTCTTTCTGGCACTTGTCAGCTATGCAGTCAGTTTCAGTCAGAGTTCCCAGAGATCAATTTCTGCTTCCCCAGAACAAGAACGAACATGAACGACAACCCAGAGAGACGATCCAAGCATGGAAACAATCATACAATTCACAAAATTAATTACTCAACATTAACACTATAGATTTAACTCACTAACATACTTAATTTCTCAAAAAACCACACTAAATTAAATCAAAACAGATTTGGGGTTTATAGGTTCATGATGAAAATTGGGGAAAAATCAAATTAACAAGAGATTGACAAAATCTGAAATCAAAACCTAGGGTTAGGGTTTGAGGAAAAATTGGGGGTTTTGAATATGGACAAAGGAAAGTGAGAAATCACTCACCCAAAGGAAGAAGATGAAGCTGGATGGTGTTGTGACGGTGACTGACGGTGGCGACGACGACAGCAGCGGTGGCAGACGGTAGTGAGACGTTCCTATAACAACCAAGAGCCAAAAGAGAGAAAGAGAGATAGATAAGTTCAAGGGAAGAAGAAGAAGAAGAAGCTAGGATGAACATAAATGGTGGAAAACCACCATGGAGGCGAAGGAACGATGCTTGCCGCGGTGGGGGACGCGTTTTGTGCGGCGGCTGATGCGTGCAGGCGTCGGCGCGATCGCGGTCTTCTCTTGCGTTGAGCGGCGGCGGCCGACAAGCTCCCTAGGCGGTGGCGGCATGGCTGGACAAGTGTGAAGGGAAGAAGGAAAGCTTGAAACCAAGGGGGAGGAAGAGATGAAGTGAGAAGATAAGAGGAATGAGGTGTGTTTTGTCTGCTGAAGGAGGAAGGAAATAAACGTGAAAAAAGGAATGGGAGAGAGAAGAGAAACGTGGGTAAGGCACAACCAAGGAAAAAAAAGGTTTTCAAAAATGTTCTTTTATTTTTCTTATGCTAAAATTGTCTTTTAGAGATTATGAAAATAATTTTTCTTTAACCAAATATGGTATTTTTCTAAACAAAGAATAATAGCATAATGCTATTGCCTCGCAAGTGTGCACACCCTGTAACAACACGGTGTTAACACACTCATTTAAAACTTTTAAATGGGTAAATAAAATTACTCAAACCAGACAACATTAAAATAAACATTTATAAAAATTAATCACTCTTAATAAAGCAATTAAACATATATGTAAAAACAAGGATGTTACAACATTACCCCTCTTACATAAATTTCTTCCCCAAAATTTGATATATCTCAAAAGAGATATGGGTACTATTCTTGCGTCTACACTTGTATATCCCACATAGCAACTCCAGCGGCAACAACCCATGATATTTTGATCGAAGTAATCTGCTTCACTCGAAGTTCTTTGGCCATTCTGTCCTTTATCTTAACAAAGAAACATTCATAAGACAAGTGTACTTTTAAATCCGAATTTAACATAGCTGGCATCTAATCCTGTGATCATTTTCAATTAATTCAAACTTAATTCACATCAACAATACCGACAAATATTCATCATGCAAATAATAGGATCTAACATACCATTTCATTAATCCTCGCCTATTGTACCAATAATTGGCCACCTTCACAATTCCACTTTATTGACACCACCAATCTCCATCCGTAGTTACATTAATAATAAGCATACTATTACCACACTTACACATCCTAAACTATCATTAATTTTCTCATCGCGGCCCTGTGCACATTGTTTCATCAATATACTTAATAAACTATTTTAAAATTAATATCTAAGTATCAAGAGACCTTAAATATTGTAATTTACAACCAACAAAATGGGACAGCACCGGAGCAGTTTCCTCACTATCTCAGTACCAATATAATCCTTTTATAACTTACTCTTACATTTATCAACTTTCATAGCTTCTTAACGCCACATAAATGAATTCCCATTTTTCAATCACAACTAATCATCGAAAGCCCAACAAGGAAATTATCCTATAATAGATATAGGTCAGCGCAGAAGACGTACACTATCCCCAGAAACTAAACTCAATCCTTTAAAACCAACACTTAAAGTAAGCACTAGTCCTGGATTTATACACTTTAACTCTAAACAGGTTTAAACCCACAAATTCACCATTCAACATATAAATCCCTTACCATATGATGAAATCAAGAGTCATGAAATTTCACCCATAAGCACAAATTCATCACATAACATCAAATAAAATCTCAATCATAGAAACCATATAATCCACAAAATTATAATTAAGCACTTCATACAATTAATCCCATGCAATTTCATAAGCATACACCCCAAGACCCGCATTAATCCCAGTCCTCAGATTGTTCCAACACAGACACTCGGCATGTCTTCCAATGATTGAATGGTCTGCTCAGACTGGCCATCAGTCTAAGGATGATAAGCTTAACTCATCTCAACTTCGTTTCTAAGGCTTCATGCAGAATTTACTCAAAATCGAGATGTAAACCTTGGATCTCGATTCGAAACGATACTAGAAGGTACTCCAAAAAATTTTGAATTATAAAAGGTTCAATAAAGCATTTCTCATACTATGAGAAAGAACAAACGTAGATGACATTTTAAGAGAAGAAGTCGAGACTAGTCAACAAGTAACAGATCCCAGCAAACAAATGATCAGATAATGTTTTTAGAAATTTGAAGAGAGACTTTTCAAAAAGAATTTCTATTCTTTACTTTCACAAGAAGTACAAAAAGAATTTACTAAGTAGAAGGATAAATGAATATTCAATATGCAAAAAGATTCTTCAATAGATTCCTGAGAGTAAAAATGCATTGTACAGACACATATTTACAATCATGAGTTTATTAAAGTTCCTCTTTCCACGAGAACTTCCATTGAATAAAAAAACAATAATGAGTGTTTGCAATTCCAAGAAATTGAAGTTAATAATTGAGACGTCAATCAAATCATATTTTGGAGAAGGTGAGTCAGACATAAAGATCAGTCTGAATCACTTATATCTAGAAATAAAGGTGTTCAGAGTTATTTGACTGAGAAATCTATGTTCCTAGAAGTCCATATATCTTATGACTCAATAAGAAAAGTCATATTGAATTTCGAAATAAGAGTGGAACAATCAGGTCAATAGGTGATCATAAATACGGTTAACTCAATTGTCTAATACAACCATGAGTGATAAAAGTAATAAGAAAGAAAATTTCAAGTATAAGGGACATTTGAAATTTAGTTAGAACAAAACTAGCATGACTAATTGATGAGCAGCTAATGGAGACAGTACTAATTTTCTAGGGGAAGCCTCAGTGGATTGGATTTCGAAAACATTTCCGAGTAAAATACTTGAAGGAGCATTTAGCTTCCATCACTTCCTTGGTAAATCTACAATGCCTCAAAGGTGGTAACGAGGATCAAGAACGATATAAAGGAACACAAAATTGATGTTGAAACGCGATACAAAACAACGTGTTTTGCATCGCACACAAAGTTCAAAACTATAATCAAGATAGAAAGATAGACAACAACAACAACAACAACAAAATGTAAAGAGCATAAAATATTTTATTACTCCTCCATCAAAATAATAATTAGTAAATAAATACTAACAAGAAATATTTCAAAATACTAATTTATCATCACCAACCTCTCTAATTAAACACTAGTATGATCCTTCAAATCTCTTGTTCACACACCGTATAATTAAACTCCTTGATTTCACATTAACACACCCTAAAAGTCCATTCAAAATAACTTAGAATCTTAGACTTCTTACCAAATCCAAATTTAAACAAAAGCATAGCCTAATCAAATTTCATATTATCAAAGTATTCAACACACTTAAGAGAACCAATTACATGTCAAATTATCTCTAACAATTGACAATCAAAACTCGTAATACGGATTCCAAGTTGTCATCCCACTAATCCATCAAATACACAGAATCATTCATCACCTCAATAATGTGACTTTAATCACTAAACACTAATATGATAATGACACCTTCAAATATAATCTCTACCAATAAACCCAACAGATAACCCTCGACAAAATCAATAAAATGCTTCAATTTTCCTCGAATTCACACCAAAAACCTAGAAATCAATCCAAATCCAAATGTAACATTGAAGATGTGGAATTATAATCTAATTGTTAAGAACTTCAAATTATAATTTAGAATCAACAAATCAAACCTAGTTTGATTGTAACTTATAAACCAAAATCAAAATGCTTAATTAGAAATCTGTTTCACATCAACACCAAGTATAGCCTCAAATCCATTGGTACTCCCACATACCATATTCATTAAGGTTTTAACTGAAGTCCTGAACACACCAAAACGAAGATAGGGATACACTAAATCCATCCAAGAAACATAAATTTGAAAATTAAACACTGATACTGATCAAAATTATCATCGTTAACTTTAATCCGCAGATAAAATAAATATTTCGAATCACTTACTCCTCTACAAGTTATTAGTTACTGTAAGACTCAATGACTTAGAGATTTTGATATATGACAAATACAATTTAATGTGTGTGCAAGTGTTTTAGTGTCAAATTGCAAAGACAAATATCAAGCAGTGATCAACAAGTTCATTAATCAAATTCAAGGAAAATATTCAAGGAAGAACTTGAAGGAATCAAGGAGCTGCATGTAGAAATCAAAAGAGCAAAGTCAAAGATCAAAGGACCATCAAGACCAATCTTAACGAAGAACTTTAGATTTAAGTCTTAGATGATTTGTAAGAGAAAGAAATCTCTTAGTCACAAAATAGCTCAACTAAAAAGATGCATGAAGAAAATCAATTTTCGTAACCTGCATTAAAAGGAATAAGTTTTCGTTAATGAAAATGATTTTTGGAAATATGATTTCATAAGAAGCGCTCGTCCAACACAAGTGACAGAAGTGCTCGTCCACTAAAGTGATACAAGCGCTCGTCCACTAAAGTGATACAAGCGCTCGTCCACTAAAGTGACTGAAGTGCTCGTCCACTAAAGTGACAGAAGTGCTCATCCACACAAGTCTTTGGACTTGCTAAGTCCTTAATAAGAAGTTCCGACCAATGACGTGACATATGGAGCTCGTCTACTATCAACTACGAGCCCTGAGGATTGAAGACGATGCCAATGTAGAATCTTATTTCAAGAACCAGAATCAAGAAAATAGATTCTGTTATCAGACCCAAATCTGTTTTAATTGATCCCAATGACTATAACTTGTTTTCTATATAAAGAGGGATCAAAGGAACACTTTAAAAACAAAGATATACACATATCAAAATCATTCATCATCTTTCTTGAGCTTATTGTGAAAAAGAGTGTTTCATTCTCATAAGTGATTTAATTTGTATATCTGACTATTGAGAGTTAGGAATCAATTTTTCGTTCTATTTGATTGTAAAGAGATAGGGAGTCTCTCTGTGTGATTAGGGTGAGGTATCCCTAAGGAAGAACATTGAGACTCTTCACAAGAGTGTGGTATCTCAAGGTGAAGGAGTGCTCTGTGGTGTAAAGGTTTTTCAAGCTACCTGGCTAAAGCTTGTTGTGTTAGTGTGTGAAAACCCACAGGTGGAGTGGGGACTGGATGTAGGTCACAGTGGTGGGAACTGAACCAGGATAAATCTGGTTGTGTGGTATCTCTAAACTCAAACTCTTTGATTTCTGTCTTGCGCATATAACTGTGATCTTGATGTACTAAGTATTCAATTGATATCAGTTCTTGATCTGCATAATCAGTATTGAATCTTGAGTAAACTGTAATAATAACTGTGTATTCAATTCTATTCTCAAGGATCAATATTTGAATTGAATCTTGCATCATATGTGATCAAATTCGAAAAGTTTAATTAATGTTTCTTAATCACTGAAACTGAAACCTGCTTCTTAATCACTGAAACTGAAACCTGCAAGTTTGTTCTTGATTGTTAATGCTTGTATCTAAAACTTGCATAACTTGTTCTTAATCTTTAAAGGCTTAATCAGTTTCTGTATTTTGTTATTATTGAGTTTTGAACCTGAACCTATTATGTGATCTATTAATTCTGAATTTATCTTTCTTATCCTCATCACCTTCTATTCAAGATTTCATAAAAAGTCCTTCACTGTTTTTGTAAAAGATCCTGAGGTAACTCTGATTTGAAAAGTTTTTGAAAAGAATTTTTAAGAGGGAAATATTTTAAGAAAACTCAATTCACCCCCCTCTCGAGTCTTAGAAGCCAAAACAACAGTTACCATAAGAGTAGCCAGTAAAACTATCACCATAAGATAAATCTCTCACGAGATCTTAGATCTAAATATCTTATCTTATTCTAAAACAATTCAAATAATTCACACAAACACAGAGATCACACAAAGAAGACATAGTCGGGTCATAACTCTAGATCCGGTTAGGCTCGACTCCTCTGATACCATTAATGTAATGCCTAGTTTTTAAGTAACACTAATTTATATGATTAACATTGGGATTTTCATAAATCATTTTCGAAATGTCTCCTTTGAAAAACGGATATTTATACGAAGTTGGTCTCTCGTCTTACATCAACTGCCAGGAGCGGAAAAAGATAAATTAAAAGACTTCAATCATGATGAAGACTTAGAAATAAATAGATACAGTAATCCCAAATTGATTTTCATACATACGCAGAAGTTTTCATTACCAATATAAAATATACATAAAGTTATAAGTCAGATGGGGCATACGGAGCTCCCATTGTCAACCCTATAGTGGTATAAAGGTACGTAACCAAAATAAAACAAGGTGGAAAAAATATCCCGAGCCACAGGATCCTCCAAAAGTATAATAGTCTATACATCGCATCGTCAAGGTGAGACTAGGGATGGCAAATATACCCGTACCCGCGGATACCCGCGGATAAAATCCGTAACGGGTACGGGGCGGGTAGCTAAACGGATACCCACGGGTAAAATAAACGGATAATTTAAATATCCGTTTGTAAACGGGGCTGGTACGGATATCACACTATCCGTACCCGCGGGTACCCGTTATCTAGTTACTATAATACCCTAACTATATATATATATATATATATATATATATATATATATATATATATATATATCTACTAAACTGGCCAGAGAAATACGTGGGCCTTGGCCCAAAGCTTACCCAATGTCTGCGCCTAAGTCAAGTTGAAGTCAGAGTCATTACTCATTAGTCACATAACACCTTACATGAAAGTGAAACCCTAAGTACTCACTCCTCACACAGTCACACGATACACAATACGCAGCAGCCAACAGAGGAGGGAGTAGCGGTGCTTGGCGCACCCACGGTGGACGACGTCTAGGTCTGTTTCTTCCTTCGTTCGTTCCCCTTCCTTCCTTTCCTTGGTTATGTTCTTTATATGATATTCATTTCTTCTTGTGTACACGCTCTTCTCTACGTGATTTTCATCCTTCGTTTTCTTTTGTTCGGTTCAATCTATGGCGAACATAATTTCTCAAAGATCTCAGATCTGTTCATCCTCATCATTTCAGATCGTGATTTCTAGTATCTAACCTGACTTGAATCAATTTCAAAGAGTAAGCATTTCAACCCTAGCATCTTCGTTTTTCCTTTTTTTTATGATTTTTTTTGTTGGTCAGCTTTTAATTATTATTGATTTTCTTATTTATTTATCTACTTTGTTTTTCTTTCTCTATTTTTTTTATTACAGAAAGCACAAATTTGGACTTGAGGTTTGAACTTTGAGGGAACTATCATTGGTATTGGAAGACTCTCAAAGTCCTTGTATAATTTCCTAGATAATTTTTATCTATTGTGTTGTTTGATGGATATTTGAAGTGTGATGTATTAATGTGGTGGTTTGATTAAGTTTTGTGTATTTTTTTTAATTAAAAACAGTTTTTTTTGTTTTTCATAACTACCCATGGATATCCGCGGGTATCCGCGGATATCCGCGAATCCGTTAAGAACCCGTCAAACGGGTATCTGTACGGGTACGGGGCGGGTACGGGTGGATTTTTTATCCAACGGGGCGGGTAGCGGGTAACCAGTATCCGTGCCCGCCCCGCCCCGTTGACATCCCTAGGTGAGACCCTTCTAGTTTGGGAGTCGCATCCTTGATATCTATCAGATCACAGCAGACTCTCGGTCCCACGTGAGGACAGTCATCAGAAGCAACTTCTCACATACATAAGAAGAAAGAAGAAACAACATACAGAGGTAAGATTCTATGCCGGGCTCATAATGTAGATATGGGTATGCGATGTACAATCAATCAAGTGGATACATATATCTAAGGATACGTTCATAAAATAAATATATAATTTTAGAAATGGCTGATACTCGAATGCATGCCTAAGACTTAATCATAATGCATTCCAACACCTCCCGAATCTAAGTTCAGAAACATAATGCATTTCACAAAAGTCCCTAAACGACTTAACGATCGTACCAAGAGGCTTATACTTAGAGCCCAATTACGTGGAATTATATCCAACACTTAACGTACGCGAGTGACAAAAATAAGTAAGGATTTCGAATTAGAACCTTATGCCAAATCAACAATTCCAACATAGCATAACACTAAATTTACTCCAAACAGTTACAACAAAGTATAATACAATCCTAAAATTATGCTGATAATCACAATATTAAAATGTTAAGCAAGCATGCTAAAACAATTCTCAATATTCCTAAGCAATTATACTAATGATAAGCCTCTGGCTCATCTAGTTTTATGGCTAGTATGACCAGGGTTTTGTGCAGATTATATCCTATTTTCACCCAAATTAGATTAGATTGTCCTCAAGCAAGGTTTTGAGTCTCTAAAGTAGTTTTAGGTTAATTTAGCCAGTTTTGAGTCAAATAATGCACTTATAGCTATTTCTTTGTTTTCAGGTTAAGCAGAAGTTGAGAGAATAAAGAATCAGGGGATTCGCCTCGCGAGAGTTTTTCTCGCCTCGCGACCCTGAAGGATGACTGTTCCAGAAATATGCAAGCTCTCGGGGTCGCCTCGCGAATAACTTCTTCGCCTCGCGATAATGGAAGTCAGAAAGCATCACGGTTGGCCCCTGATGTTCATAACGGGCGTAATAAGAAGACTCTTCAGTTCTTCGCCCCGCGAGCAGTTCTTCGCCCCGAGAGAATACCAAACGTTGCTGACTCTTCATGATATTCGCCTCGCGAATGATGGCTCGCCTCGCGAGTGGGCTAAATTTCTGAAGAAGTATAAAAGACTGTTCTGGGCAGATTGAAAAGACTTTTGCTTCTCCATTGTTTTTACCTTTTTCTGTGTGTTTTCGTTTTCCAAGGAGAACTAAGTTTCTAGGATTAATCTATTGTAATCGATTTCCACTACACTTGAGGTTCTTGTATTTCCTGTTTTGTATGCTTTTCCCTTTTCAATGCCATGCTTTATATTTCCGTTTGCTTAATTCAGGAGTATATTGTGTTGTGTTGATTTATTTTCGGTGATATTATGTTCCTATAATTAATCGCGTCTGCTTAATTCGCGTGTGTACGTTTCGTGTTCGCTTAGTTCACGAAGGGCTTAACCCCGTTTGCTTAATTCGGGAATAGGGACATGTATCTGTAGTAGTGGTTTCGCTTGTAAATTGTTGCTACAACCGGGAGGGGATTATAATCTACTTAGGGCTTGGAAATTGCATGAACCTATGATAGTTGGGAAATCGAGAACAATAGATTAATCGTTTTTAGCTATTTGACAATCTCTTTGAATTGCCTTGTTTCATTGCTCTGTTATTATTTTGTTTTCTTATTTGCATCCGAATCCAACCCCCCCCCCCCCAAAAAAAATGATTTTTGTGATAAATAACACTTTAAGAGTCCTTGTGAGACGACATCCGAGTTGTCGCCCTAAACTACAGTTTTAAAACCCGCTCGTTCTTTTTGGCGTGTGGGCGACAGCACGACCAACTAACCCGCATATACGCCAAACTACACCTAACATATAATCTTCCCCCACCTCTAGGGTGTTCAGAGTCTTCAGGTACTTGTCAGCTATGTAGTCAGTTTCAGTCAGATTTCCCAGAGAAAAATTTCTGCTTCCCAAGAGCAAGCACGAACATGAACGACAACCCAGAGAGATGATCCAAGCATGGAAATAATCAGACAATTCACAAAATTAATCACTCAACATTAACACTACAGATTTAACTCACTAACATACTTAATTTCTCAAAAACCACACTAAATTAAATCAAAACAGATTTTGGGTTTTTAGGTTCATGATGAAAATTGGGGAAAAATCAAATTAACAAGAGATTGACAAAATTGGTTTAGGGAAACACTTAATCATGTTCCCAATTGCATAAAACACCAATTAATTTCAAGAATCAAAATCTGAAATCAAAACCTAGGGTTAGGGTTTGAAGAAAAATTGGGGGTTTTGATAATGGACAAAGGAAAGTGAGAAATCACTCACCCAAAGGAAGAAGATGAAGCTGGATGGTGCTGTGAAGGTGACTGACGGTGGCAGCAGCGGCGGCAGGCGGCTGTGGGACTTTCCTATAACAACCAAGAGCCAAGAGAAAGAGATAGATAGATAAGTTCAAGGGAAGAAGAAGAAGAAGCTAGGATGAACATAAATGGTGGAAAACCACCATGGAGGCGGCGGAGCAGCGCTTACTATGGTGGGGGCACGTTTTGTGCGGCGGCTCGATCGTGGTCTTCTCCTGACGTTGAGCAGCAGCGGTCGGAGAGCTCCTTAGGCGGTGGGGGCGTGGCTGAACAAGGGTGAATGGAAGAAAGAAAACTTGAAACCAAGGGGGAGGAAGAGATGAAGTGAGAAGATGAGAGAAATGAGGTGTGTTTTGTCTACTGAAGGAGGAAGGAAATAAACGTGAAAAAAAGGAATGGGAGAGAGAAGAGAAACGTGGGTAAGGCACAACCAAGGAAAAAAAAGGTTTTAAAAAATGTTCTTTTATTTTTATGATGCTAAAATTGTCTTTTAGAGACTATTAAAATAATTTTTCTTTAACCAAAATAATTTTAGATGGTATTTTTCTAAACAAAGAATAATAGCGTAATGCTATTGTCTAGCAAGCGTGCACACTTGTAACAACACAGTGTTGACGCACTCAGTAAAAACTTTTAAATGGGTAAATAAAATTACTCAAACCAAACAACATTAAAATAAACAAAAATAAACATATAGAAAAATTAATCACTCTTAATAAAGCAATTAAACATATTTGTAAAAACATGGATGTTACAAAGAGAGGGAGAGGGCGGGAGAGAGATAGAGTGAGAGGGAGAGAGGGAGAGGGAGGACGTGACAGAGAGGGAGAGAGATAGAGAGGGAGAGAGGGATGGGGAGAGAGGGAGGGAGAAAGAGGGGGAGGGTGAGGGAGAGAGGGAGGGGGGAGAGAGAGGGGGAAGGAGAGGGTGAGGGAGAGGGAAAGAGAGATGTAAGGACAATTTTGTCTTTTTTTGGGAGGGTGAGAGAGAAATGTAAGGCTAATTTTGTCTTTTTTTGGTAGTCTGTCCATGGGATAAAAAGTTGTCCCACGGTTTGGTGGGGGACAAAATTTTGGGTTTTTGTCCTGTCCCTCACCCCTTTTTTTGTCCTATCCCCAGACCATTTTTCCAATCAAACAGGGGACAAAAGTTTTTGTACTGTCCAGTCCCATGAATTTTTGCAAATCTAACGTACCCTGAGTCTGTTGATGAGTCTAATGTTCCTATCTCATAAGGCATATGGAAGCCAGCTGGGAATGTAGCCAGATAGGACAAAAGACCTGAACTTGAGAAGCCCTCCACTTCTGTAGAATCTGTTGAGAGTGTTGAGCCTCTAAGGTTCAGAAGGAGGAAACTTTCTCCCAATAGGCAGTCCAAAGATGCTGAGGCAACTGAAGTCGAGTCAGTGAAATCAGGCAAGAGAAGAAGGCTGATGAAGACATTTGCTGAGGACAGACAAGTCTTGTCTGCACCCAGTAGAGAGGAAGTACCTTCTTAAGGGGAGCAACAAGACCCTTGGAGGAGCCCAAGGAGAAAAAGGTCATGTTTCTGGGTTTGATACCTAAGAAAAGAAAGTCAGGCTACCCTGCACCTACTGCTGCAGAGGAAGTTGCTGTTGCAACCACTCCAGACCTGTCTGTTGGAACACAGACAATGGTTTACCCCTTGGTGGATCCTCTTAATCCACTAAAGCCAAGGAAGAAATTGACGATGTCAGTGAACCAGACCGTTCTTCCCTCATCATCACCACCCTCACCTTCCTCTTGCCTTTTCTGTCAATCCACTTGCTCATGTCTCTCCACCCCCTTCACCTGTCTCGTCTCACAAATCTCAAACTTCTTGTTATACTGTAGTATCTGATGTATGTCAGTACAATATTGTTCATAGGGATGATACCCCTAGGGATCAAACTGACATTTAATCTAGTTTGTTTGTGTTAGACTTGCAAAGTCTTATGGCTTCAAGTTTTTAAAACCTTTCTGTTATCCCTCCTCCTCCACCCCATGTCATTAACTCTTATAGGGAAATTTTCTTTTCCACCCATATAATAGTTTTTGTTTGTACACCCTCTGGAAGTCACTACTCACCTTCTGTAGTCATGCTTCCTTCTCCCTCTAGATACTTTTTTATGTTAGTTACTGGTTCTAAGTCTTTCTTCCACCATATAGACACTTAGCTACCCCCTTCTGTAGTTACCAAACCTCTTCCCACTCCTAAACAAATAAAAATCACCCATCTGTCTCTGTCTGAAAGAGTCTCCTCAATTTTCTCTTCTTCTGAGGTTGATTTTATCAAAATCAGACCCTTGTTTAAAATTGCCTTTCTACCCTTTTTCTTTTTCAGAACCATTCATCAACTCTTCTTTCTTAGAATTTTTGAATCTTTTTCTGTTGCTTCTGCACCACCTGTCTATGTCCTTCCATGGCACTCTGAGGACTCTACCTCTTCTGAAGTTGTTTCAACTGCTGCTGCTCCACCTCAAACTGTTGACATAAGAAGCTTCACTACCTTACAAGCTAAAGTTGCTTCACTAAGATCTTTGTTGGCAGAAGTTCTAAGGCAGCTTGCTAAAGAAAGACAAATTAGAGTTGCTTTAGAAGCTAAGATAGATGTTATGCTCTCTAATAGGAATCAATAGGCTTTGTAAAACTTTGCCTTGTACAAGCTTATGATGATTAATAAAATTTTGTTTTCTATATCAAGTTTCTTTTTGCTTTTTGTCTCCTTAATTTCCTTTTTACTGATGTCAAAATGGGGAGAAACATAAGGAAAAATAAGGGTCTGTTTTCTTTGTTTTCAGTTTCCTGTTTTCAGAATTAATTACAAAACTGCCACCTTGTTTTCATTCTGTTTCCTGTTTTCAGAAATTTGTACACGAAACACTGAAAACAACTTTTTCCCGTTTTCAGTGTTTCCTGTACAAATTTATGAAAACAGGAAACAGAATAAGGTGATAGTTTGTTAACTATTGTTGAAAACAGGAAATAAAAACAGGAAACTGGAAACAAAGCAAACAAGTCTTAAAGTCTGATTGAATGAAATTTGTTGTCTATGATCTTTCAAGTTTTGACAAAGTTTTGCTAAGATTTATAAGACAAATCTGTCTGATGTTAATTGCTCATTACCTTCAAATGGTATCTTATTTGTCTGCAAAATATCTTTTGTTTCAAGAATATTAACCTGGCTGAATGAATCTTTTTATCTGTTAATGTTTTGTAAGGTTCATTAGATCATTTGAATGTTTGTCATAATTAAAAATGGGGAGATTGTTAAGTCTCTAAATGTCTGATGTGCATTTGCCCTAAGTTTTGATGAAAACTAAACATTTATCAATGATTTAATTGAACTCCATATTGGTTGTTGACCTGTCTACTTAGTGTGCAGATTATTATTTTAAGTATATTTAACGTCTATCTGCCCTAAGATACTCTTGGTCATTCATGGAGATCACCTGTCTGATGAAGCATAGCCAACCTGTCAGATGACTGGAGCATTGAATGTCTGCATAGAAGAGTCAACTTGTCTAATGAAGCTCTCACTCGTCTGTGGTTCATCGATGAAGAACACGTAAGGACAAAGGAACTTTTAGGAGCTGTCTACTCAGACAGAAGTTTCTGAAGACTTCTCTCACGAGAATCAAGAAAATCAGAAGGTCAAACTCTCATACAACCATGGAACTCAAGAAAAGGAGTGCTTCCAACATGCTTTATTCCCTAGTAAAACTGGGTGTTGTACGAAAAGGGAAATATGCTTTACAAAGTACAAAAGGAACCTGCACAACTATGATTTGGCTGTTGCACAAAGCATAAAGCACTGCTCATCCCCGTTAGTGTCTGTTTTGTTTCGCATTTGAAACCTTCAAAATTGATTCTACTCTCTGTCAAACGTTGTTTTAGTAAAAATGATATGTTTGGTTACTCTCAGTTAGAATTGATTATGCCTCCAGAAGTGATTCTAACTAGAAGCTACAAAAGTAGCTTTTGAGTTGGGTTGAAAATTTTACACTAAGTTTTACATCAAACTTGCTTTCAAAATAAAAATATCCAAAAATAAATCACTTCATTCCAAATTCAATTCTAACAAAATCAATTTTACAAAATCAATTATATTCAAAATCACTTTTATCAAACGCTCATCCAAACACATACTAAGAGTACAACCAACGTTCCCATGCATTAAATGGATGCCTAGAATGACTCTATTGCATTTAATGGATCTCAGATCAAAGCCAAAATCTAAAGGAATGACTCTAACAGATTTAAAATGATTGGAGCCTATAAATACAGAAGTCATTGAAGATGAAGAAAGAGAGAACACACAGCATTAAAAGAGCTATTACTCTACACATTTATTCCTTCATTCTTTCAATATGTATTCTTCAATCATTTGAAGTTATTATGCAGTCTTGCTTCACTTCATATTTAATTCACTTTTTTGAGTGTTAGTGAAAGATGTGCAAATTGTACTTATTGCAATTCTTTTTCAAACAAACCTATGTGAGCTTGAGGAGGCTAGGTGAGCAAACAATACTTGTCTTGGAGCCTGGAGAGGCTCAGTGTGCAAAGAATACTTGGAGTCTGTAACTTGATTAGTTATAGTGGAAGAAACTTGGTGCTGCTAAGGACTGGACGTAGCCCTAGTTGTTAAGGGGTGAACCAGGATAAAATAGTTGTGTCTATCTCTGTATCCTTAACTTTTTAGTTTCTTTGATTATATTATCTGTTAACTAACTAAAGGGGTTAAAGTGTGAATATCAAACAAGTTTTAATCTTGCTTGTTTATGTGTCTTTCTGTTGAAAACTAATCAGACAAGTGACTTGTCTGTGCTTTGCAAAAACACTTGTTTGTCCTACGAAAAGTTTCTAACTTTCTTTTAAAATATGATAAACACAGTTCAACCAAGCTTGACATATTTCAAATGCGGAGGAACCAAGGAGTGGAGAATCAGACTCAAGTAAGAAGTCAGCAAAAAGGAAGACCTCAGGCTGCTGGAAGGGTCTTTGCCGTGAGAGGATTTGAATCTTCTCGAAGTCCTGATCTGATACAGGGTAAATTCTTAATGTTAGGCAAACTCTTATCTATTTTATGTGATTCGGGTGTTAGTCATTCTTTCATATAATGGAGTGCAGGGATCATTTGCGATTGCCTGTTTCTTCATTACCCTATGACCTTACTGTTTCTACCCCTATGGAGGAAACCTTAACCAACATATTTGTTTGCCGGGATTGTCCTATTATTTTGAAAAATAAGCAATTCATCGTCGACCTCGTCTGTCTGCCTATGCAGCAGATTGATATTATCTTAGGCATGGACTGGCTTTCAGTCAATCATGTAATTTTGGACTGCTCAAACAAAACCCTTCGTTTCTCAAAGCGATCTGGATTATTGCCTGTCAACGACAGTAGCTCGGGATATGGATGATCGAGATATTGCATGGTGTTTTTTTCCTTGCGAATTTCTAGAAGTTTTCCCGGATGATGTTCCAGGGCTGCCACCTGAAAGAGAGATAGAGTTCGCAATTGGTCTCGTACCAGGGGCCAGACCGATATTGATAGCATCGTATCGAATGTCCCCAACAGAGTTGGTAGAGCTAAAGAAGCAGTTGGATGACATATTGAAGAAGGAGTTCATCCGACCAAGTGTCTCACCTTTGGGAGAACTGGTTCTGTTTATGAAAAAGAAGGACGGTAGCTCAAGGTTGTGTGTTAATTACCGGTAACTAAACAAGGTAACGATAAAGAACACGTATTTGTTGCCGCAGATCGGTGATCTGATGGATCAGTTGCGGGGAGCAATTGTGTTCTCTAAGATAGATTTGAGGTCGGGATACCATCAGATCATAGTGAAAGAAGATGATATACCGAAGGATACTTTCTAGAGTCAGTACGGACACTATGGGTATTTGGTTATGCCGTTTGGCGTGACTAATACTCCCGTCGTATTCATGGACTACATGAATCAGATCTTTAGACCATACCTGGACAAGTTCGTCGTTGTGTTTATCGAAAACATTTTGATCTATTCCATGAGTAGAGAAGAACATGAAAAGCATCTTAGGATTGTACTTCAAGTGCTTAAGTACAGACAACTCTATGCCAAGTTGTCTAAGTGTGAATTTTGTTTGGACGAAGTACAATTTCTTGGGCTTGTTTGTGTGAATTGGGAACTCCCTAAGACAGTGGGCGAAGTTAGAAGTTTCCTTGGACTAGCAGGTTACTACAGAAGAGGATTCTCGAAAATTATGTTGCCAATGATGTTAATGGTGTTGAGTGGACAGATGCGTGTGAAACTAGTTTTTAGGAGTTGAACAAAACGTTGACAACATCTCCTGTATTAGTCTTACCAGATCCGTTGGCACCATTTGATGTGTATTGTGATGCATCACATCAAGGCCTGGGTTGTGTGGTCATGCAAGAAAGGAGAGTAGTAGCTTATGCCTCAAGGCAGTTAAGAGTACGGAGCGGAACTACCCAACCCATGATCTCGAGTTGCCTTCAATAGTGTTTGCATTGAAGATATGGAGACACTATTTGTATGGTGCTAAGTTTACGGTTTACAGTGATCATAAGAGTTTAAGGTACCTGTTCGATCCGAAGGAGCTAAACATGAGACAACGAAGATGGATGGAATTCATAAAGGGTTATGAGTTCGGTCTCCAATATCATCCATGAAGGGCAAACGTCGTAGCGGACACATTAAGTCAGAAATATTTGCAAGTGTCTTCTATGATGGTTAAGGAACCGGAACTGATCAAACAATTCAGAGATTTGAATCTTGGGATAATGGAAGTATTCCATAATAAGATGAGTTTGGGAATGGTAACTATTACTAGTGGATTCCAAGAATTAGTCTGGAAGAAGCAAGCGGAAGACCAGTACCTCCAGTAGGTTAACCGTATGATAGAAGAAGTTAAGACGATGGACTTTAAGCGAGGTTCTGATGATATTATAAGGTTTGGGGGAAAGAATCTATGTGCCACAAAGTGTTGTTTTGGCTTCAACGACTCGAGAGAGAGGGGGGGGGGGGGTGTTGAATTGAGTTTTCAAAAAATATTTCCCTCTTAAAATTTTTTCACAAGGCTTTTCAAATCAGAGTTGTGGATTTGTGACCTCAGGATCTTTTACAAGATCAATGAAGGGTTTATATAAAATCTTGAATTGGAAGATAATGAGGATAAGAAAAATTGATTCAGAATTAATTCAGAATAGTTTCAAGTTCAAAACTCAGTAATAAAAAAATACATAAACTGATTAAGCCTTTAACGATTAAGAACAAGTTATGCAAGTTTCAGATGCAAGCATTAACAATTGAGAACAAACTTGCAGGTTTCAGTTTCAGTTATAGTTCAGTTTCAACAATCAAGAGTGGTTTTGATCAACTCAATTTTGAACGCAGATAACACAGACTTGATTACAATCAGTCTCAGGTTTCAATACAGTTTATACAGATCAAGAACATAAATTATATTGAACTTTAAACATCAAAGTTGCAGGTTCTTAAACATAAACAGAAAGTAAAGGAGTTTGAGTTTAGGGATACCACACAACCAGATTTATCCTGGTTTAGTCACCTCCACTGTGAACTACATCCAGTCCCCACTCCACCTGTGGGATTTCACACACTAACACACAAGCTTTTCCAGGTAGCTTGAAAAACCTTTACACCACAGAGCACTCCTTCATCTCGAGATACCACACTCTTGTGAAGAGCCTCAATGTTCAACCTTAGGGATACCTCACCCTAATCACTCAGAGAGACTCCCTCTCTCTTTACAATCAAAAGTAAAAACAAAAGTTGATTCCTAAGTCTCAATAGTCAGATAAACAAATTGAAGCACTTATGAGTATTGAAACACTCTTTTCACAGTAAGCTCAATAAAAATGATGAATTATTTTCACAATCGATTTCTCAAAACGATTTCGTAAAACTGTGATATGTTATGATATTCGTATATGTTGTTTAAGTGTTCCTTTGATCCCTTTTTATATAGAAAACAAGTTATAGTCGTTGGGATCAATCAAAACAGATTTGGATCTGATTAACAGAATTTGTTTTCTTGATTCTGGTTCTTGAAATAAGATTCTGATTGTTCTTGTAGAATTCGCATCCATAAAATAACCGAGTCCATTTGGAAAAATAGCCGTGTCCATTTGAAGAAAATAGCTGCATCCATTTGGAAAAAATAGCTGAGTCCATCTTGAAAAAAATAGTCGCGTCCATTTGCCACGTCAAAAGACAGGAGTACTAACACAAAGTAATTGGACGTGCTCCAACTAGTAGACGAGCTCCATATGCCATGTCAGTGGATGGAGCTTCTCATTAAGATCTTAGAAAGTCCAAAGACTTGTGTGGACGAGCACTTTTATCACTTCAGTGGACGTATGCTTGTGTCACTTTAGTGGACGTGCGCTTGCATCACTTTAGTGGACGTGCGCTTGTATCACCTTAGTGGACGTGCGCTTGTATCACTTTCTTGGACGCCAATTTTTACTATTCCCAGTGTTGGACGAGCGCTTTGAAATCTTATTTCAAAAATTATTTTCATTTATGAAAAATTATTCCTTTTAATGCAGGTTATGAAAATTGATTTTCTTTCATGCATCTTTTCAAATTGAGCGTATTTGTGAATAAGAGATTTCATCTCTTACAAATCATTTAAGACTTAACACTAATTTCTTCGTTAAGCTCTTGTCTTGATGATTCCTTGATCTTCGTCTTTGCTCTTTGATTCCTCCAAGTTCTTCCTTGAATATTCTCCTTTGGTTGCTCACTGAACTTGTTGAATATTGCTTGATACCTGTCTTTACAATTTGACACCAAACACTTGTATACACATTAAGTTATATTTGTCATATATCAAAATCTCTTAGTCATTGAGTTTAATACAAAGATGTATCAAGATTTGAAGAAAATGTTATGTGGCCTGGAATGAAAAAGGAAGTGGTGGGGTATGTCTAATCCTGCTTGGTGTGTCAAAAAGTCAAGATTGAACACCAAAATCCAGCGGGATTATTGCAATCTTTGGATGTCCCAGAGTGGAAGTGGGGAAGTATTGCAATGGACTTTGTATCTGATTTACTCAGGACACAAAAAGTATGATGCAATCTGGGTTATTGTTGATAGGTTGAAGAAATGTGCTCATTTCCTACCTATCAATCAATGGTTCTCAATGAAAAGTGAAGTTTGATATATGGTTTTGATGATGTTCACCAAATGCACCAAGGAAGAAACTCCAAGATCGAAGACTTTCATATTTTTTTATTAAGGAATATTTTGTGTATAATTGCCTTAAAGAAGGAAGTATAGTTTTAAGTGATTTAATAAGTGTTTTTGAGTTAAAATGTTTAGAAGATTATATCACTTTGATTCAAGATATTAAAAACAAGTTTATGGACTTGCCTTTATAAAGAAAAATTAATTTTTTATGTGAAAAAGGCAAGTAGTTGACTACTTGAGTTAAACAGTCAACTACTTTGTTCTTCAGCATTCCAGAAAAGTGTTTGAATCAAAGTAGTCGATTACTTGAGTTAAGAAGTCAACTACTTTGTTCTTCAGCATTCCAGAAATGCGTTTGAATCAAAGTAGTCGACTACTCCTATTAAGTAGCCGACTACTTCAGTTAAGAAGTCAACTACTCACCAGAAAATCTTGAATCTTATTTCTGTTTGACTCAAGTAGTCGACTACTACTATTAAGTAGTCGACTACTTCATGAAAAATATAACAAAAATTCTTTTAATTTTCAAAATCTCTTCTATACTTTTTCTTTATAAATAGGGGTTGATTTGGCACGAAAATTAAGAATTTTTTAGCTAACAAAACTTTGTCAAAATACTCCCACAAAAATTACTTAGAGCTTTCATAGTTCATTCTTGTAAAAGGTAATTGTAGATTACACTTGGTAATTCTTTTTGGAATCATTTTGTTGTAAGCAATAGGATAGTTGCTATGCTGATTTGGTGGGGCATCCAAGTCAATTCCAAGGTGAGGTATCCTTGGAGCTAAGATGAGGCATCCTTAGAAGGTAAGGGTTACTTTGAGTGAGGTATCTCAAAGTAATCAAGGTAAAGGTGGGGTATCCTTTTTGGTTTTTGATAATTGTAATCTTTTAAAGAACAATTCTCAAAATAGTGGAATCTCTAAAGGTTTCTCGAGAGCTGGATGTAGATCACTCAGGTTGTGATCGAACCAGTAAAATTGAGTATGTGATCCTTTCCTTCCCTTACTCTTCTATTTCTTACAATTATTGTTCTATATTGTTTGTTTCAAATTGTGGTGAATTATATTGTTGTTTTTAATTGAGGTTATTCATTAATAATCGTTCTCTTCTTCTACTCTCTCTCTTTGCATCACATATAGTCTTTCTTGAACAATTTTTTTTAAAGAAACCAAGTTTTTCAAAGAAAGTGACTTAACCTCAATTCAGCCCCCTCTTGAGGTGCCATATTGGTCCAACAATTGGTATCTAGAGCTAGGGTCTTGAATAAGGCTTAATAGCTTTCAAGATTATTTTAAAAAATGGCACTTGAATCAAGTGGGAAACATAAACACATTTCTACCACTTCTCCTCCAATTTTTGATGGTGAGGGATATCCTTATTGGAAAGCAAGGATGAAAATTTTTATTGAAGGAATAGACATACAATTATGGGAAAATATTGAAAATGGTCCCTTCGTCCCCAAACAAGGTGTTGGAGATGAAGAGAGAAACAAACTCAAAATTCTATGGACTAAAGAATAAAAGCAAAAAGTTCAACTTGACTTTGAAGCTAATAATATCCTCACCACCGCTTTGTCAATTGATGTGTTCTTTCGCATTTATAATTGCAAGAGTGCAAAAGAGATTTGGGACACTTCACAAGTGACCCACGAAGGAACTAGTGAGGTTATTAGATCAAAGATAAACACCTTGATGCATCAATATGAATTATTTAGAATGAATCATGGTGAATCTATCAATGAGGTTCAAAATCATTTTCAAGTCATTGTAAATCAATTGCTTTCATTTGAGAAAACATTTACTAATGAAGATCTTGTGACTAAGATACTTAGGTGTCTTAGTAGAGAATGGAAACCAAAGGTAACGGCCATCATGGAGTCAAGGGATCTTTCAACTATGTTTCTAGCAACCTTGTTTGGAAAGCTCAAGGAGCACGAATTGGAGCTAACAAGGCTCAAGGAGAATGAAGAAGTGGATAAAAAGAGCAAAGGAATATCACTTATGGCTTCCTCCTCCAAGAAAGATGAAAGTGACAAAGAAAGCATTGACACCGTTGATGGAGACCAAGAGGATGAGCAAATCAACCTACTAGTAAGGAGATTTGGCAAGTTCCTCAAAAATAAAGGTAATTGGAAAAGATACAGCAACTCCAAGAAACCGACCAAGAAAGATGCACCACCATCAACACCTCTATGCTACGAATGTGGAAAACCCGGGCACATCAAATTCGAATGTCCTACTCTCCAAAAGAAAGACAAAGGTGACAAGAAGCCTAAGAAGGAAAAGAAGGGCATATATAGCATGGGAGGACAACAACGTTATTTCATCAAGTGATGAGAGCAAGGAAGATGAAGTCTCAAATCTTTGCTTGATGGCAAGTCAAAAAGATGACCAAGAGGTAAGTGATGATGAATTTGCATTGTCTTTCAATTATGATGAATTGCAATTAGCCTTTGAAGAATTGCATTTGGAATCTATAGAACTTGCTAGAAAGGTAACCAAACAAAAGTCAATAATAATGCATGAAAATGATAAAATAAAATAAACTAAGGAGATAAATGACTTGAAATTAGATATTAATTCTATGACCATGATGCATGCTAGTTCTAGAAATGATAAACCTAGTTCCTCAAAATGTGATCAATACATGCATCTTGAAAAGGAGAATAAGAAATTAAAGAATACTCTTGCTAAATTTACTAATGGAAGAAGGAATTTGAATACTTTGCTTGGCAATCAACAATCACCTTTTGTGAAAACCGGCTTAGGTTATACTTCTTATGATAAGAAATAACCACATAAAACAATATTTGTTTCATCCAGTAAAAATGCAAGAGATAAAGTTACATGTTGTTATTGTGGTAAACATGGTCATATTTCTCCTAGATGCTATATTAAAAGAATTGGTCTTGAAAAGGCCAAGATGATGTGGGTTCCTAAAAATATGGTACCCAAGACTAATATTCAAGGACCCAAAATAGATTGGGTACCTAAAACCTAAATTTGTGTTGCAGGATTGCTTGAAGACCCAAGGAAAGGAATGGTATCTTGATAGTGGGTGCTCCAAGCATATGACGGGAAACATATCAAAGTTCATTCATCTCTCCCCAAAGCAAGGTGGTCATGTAACATATGGTGACAACAATAGAGGTAAAATTCTTGGTATTGGTAAGATAGGAAATGAGTATGCTACCATTGAAAATGTTCTTTTAGTAGATGGTTTAAAGCACAATTTACTTAGCATAAGCCAATTTTGTGATAAGGGTTATAGGGTTGTGTTTGACAGTAAATGTTGCATGATTGAATGTTTGCATGACAATGAAATTAAATTTGTTGGAAAAAGAATTAACAACATTTATTTGCTAGACCTAGATGACATCAGTAATAATATTCAATGCTTGTTGAGTAAAAATAATGAGGCTTGGTTATGGCATAGAAGAGTAGCACACATTCACATGGAGCATCTTAACAAATTAATTTCAAAGGACTTAGTTATTGGTCTCCCTAAAATCAAATTTAAAAAAGAATGCTTATGTGATACTTTCCAAAAGGGTAAGCAAGTTAAGACTAGCTTTAAATCCAAGAATATAGTCTCTACTAATAGACCACTACAACTTTTACAATATGGACTTATTTGGACCATCTAGAACAATGAGTTTAGGTGGAAATTATTATGCACTTGTGATTGTTGATTACTTTTCAAGGTTTACATGGACTCTTTTTCTTTCACATAAAAATAACGCTTTTCAAGCCTTTAGAAAATTGGCCAAACAAATTCAAAATGAGAAAGACCTAAAAATTGCATGTATAAGAAGTGACCATGGAGGTGAATTTGAAAATCACGATTTTGAAAAAGTTTGTGATAAGCATGGTATTACTCATAATTTTTCAGCACCTAGGACCCCTAAACAAAATGGAGTTGTTGAAAGGAAGAATAGGTCCCTAGAAGAATTAGCTAGAACCATGTTAAGTGAATCAAATTTACCAAAGTACTTTTGGGCCGACGCAGTCAATACCGCTTGCTATGTAACTAATAGGGTCTCATTAGACAAATAATTAAACAGACTCCCTATGAGTTATATAAAGGAAGAAAGCCCAACATAGCTCACTTACATGTTTTTGGTTGCAAATGTTTTATTTTGAATAATAGAAAAGACAATCTTGGCAAATTTGATGCCAAGGCGGATGAAGGAATTTTTTTAGGCTATGCATTATCTAGTAAATCTTTTAGAGTGTTTAATAAAAGAACTATGGTTGTTGAAGAGTCTATTCATGTTACTTTTGATGAGACTAACCTCTAAAAGGATGGGAAATGTATTATTGATGATTTTGTAGAAATTCCTCATAATCCTTATGGAGGACAACAATCATATGATGATAAAGTACCAAACACTAGTGGAAATAATGTAATATACGGGAACATTTTACGTCAGTTGACCATATGTTTGACGTTAAAAATGAGGCGATGTCAGTTTTGTAAATATTAAATCACTATTTGTGTCAGTTGTTTAATGAACTGACGTTAAAAGTGATTATTAACACTTTTAAAGTCAGTTGTTTATACAACTGACGTTAGAAGTTTGATTTTTACTTCAGTTAAATAAATAACTGACGTAAATAATCAACTCATTCCTATCTTTCTTTCGTTATCATCTCCCTGTTGTCACTCTTAACGCAGATCATCACTCCATATATAGTGCAGTTTATTTCTAATCTTTTTTTTAAAAAAGTTTATTTTTAATCTTAATTAATTAGCTTGAATTAGTAAACAAATTCTTGTGCAAATTAAAATAAATAAACACTTAACATAAAACAAGTTATATATGTATAATCAAATCGTATCTCATTGAAGCGATTCATAAGTTACAATTACATGATTAAAAGATAAAAAATTTCAGCAAGATAGCACTAAAATATAAAAAAGTTTCTGCTTCAACATCATTTTCTTCTCAGTCCTGTCCTTAGAAACTCCAATATTGGATGCATCTCCTCCCTTACTTGAAGTCCTTGATGCTCCATCTGAATCCACAGTCAATTTGGAGCCAAAGCAGAGTGAAGGGTGCACTCGATCTGTTTCAGCAATATTCTTGGAACAGCCACTTGGTTCCAAAGCTGAGGTTTTGGAACTGTAGCTGCTGATTCTCCAGAAGGATGATAGTGTGTGAAATTCACATAATGCGATTTACACACCCTTATCACCCATGTAATGCGATTTACACAACCTCAGAAGTTGTTTGACCATTAAGACAAAGACCTTTAAGTCTAGGTATAGGAAGAAAGAGTGATGAAGTTAATCTCCATGGCAGAGCCATATTGTGAAGCAGAAAAATTAAAGGAAGGAAGGAAGCTATTTATAGGAGTAGGGGATGAAGTTACTAGGCGTCGTAAGTTGCTAAAAAATTAAATTGACCATTAAGAGCATTAGGTTCCAAGGCGCATTGGGAGTTGGCAGTCATATATTATAAACGTGCAGAAAAGAAAACGCCCGAAGGAATAGGAAGAAATAGACCAAGTCTAGGTATAAACTTAGTGCTCATAAAGAGGATTATAGGTTACAATGTGCATAGGTAAGTAGCACAGCATTAATGGGTAATTAAGTAGCAGAGTAGTCAAAGGAATGAATGCTTTTGCAGAAACTTATACACTTTTAACGTCAGTTGTTGAATAAAACTGACGTTAAAAGTGTTTTTAAAATAAAAAATATTTATTTTTAACGCCGTTGTTTATACAACCGACGTTAAAAGTGTGATTTTTACCTTGCTTAAATAAACAAATTGACGTAAATAATCCTATATCCCTATCTGAAATGCCCTGTTGTCACTCTTAACACAGGTCAATGGGTAAGTAGCAGAGTAGTCAAAGGAATGAATGTTTTTGCAGAAACTTATACACTGTTAACGTCAGTTGTTGAATAAAACTGAAGTTAAAAGTGTTTTTAAAATAAAAAATATTTATTTTTAACGTCTGTTGTTTATACAATTGACGTTAAAAGTGTGATTTTTACTTCAGTTAAATAAATAGCTGACGTAAATAATCCTATATCCCTATCTGAAATGCCCTGTTGTTACTCTTAACACAGGTCTCAGAGCCATTTTGTGAAGGGATAGAAATATAGAGGAAAAGAAGAGGTAGTATTACAGACTGATACAGAAGAATGTTACTTTATATAGAGAATGATTTTTACACAACACTTTTAACGTCATTTGTATTCAACAACTGACGTTAAAATTGTTTTTAAAAAAAATATATTAATATTTAACGTTAGTTTGTTAATAAAACTGACGTTAAAAAATTAATTTTAACGTCAGTTGTTTAATACAACTGACGTTAAATGTTGTTTTATATAACGTTTACACCCGCGCGCCTTCTGCACTTCGCTCTGTACGTACGTCTCTTTTCTCTTTTCATCACGCTCAACCCTAGATCAATCTCAACCCTCACTCTCACTCTCACCCAGCACAGAACCCTAATCGCGAGCTCATCTCCACCGCAACCACCGCGAGTTCTTCTTCGCCACCACCGTGAGGTACACTATTAACCCTAACTCTGTCTTTCCATTCATTCTTTGCAATAACTTGACATCTCTCTTTCCCCTTCCCGCGCACTAACTCTCCTTGTCCCTCTGCTCTCAGTAACCACATCGAACGTTGGCCACCACTCGAGCTCCCCTCCCCACCACCACGCGAGCACCTATTTCTGGTGAGTATTTAGGGCACATTTTTGTATTTTTGGTTTTGAGTGTATGTTGAAACTGTAGTCTCAGTAGTTGAAACTTGAAACCGTGAGTTTGAGTTGTTTGGAATGTACGTCTCTATTTTTGGTTTTGAGTGCATGTTGCTCTGCTGGTTGATCTGTCACGGCCGTGATGCCAATCACGGCTAGGCCGTGATCAGTTCTGCCTGTGATGGCATGGTCTGTTCAGTTGGCACGTTACGGCCGTGATGGACATCACTGCCAGGCCGTGACTAGTGCTTGGCAATTAATCTTCAAAAACTATAGTTTTCAATCTCCCGTATTGTCCTTATATTGGATATATGTTTTGTATATCTACAGGACCTATCTAGTTATGGATCGTAGTTGGATGGTTTGTAAGCGTACTAGTGCTGAGTATTTGAAGGGGGTGGGAGAATTTATAGAATTTGCTCAAAGGAATGTTCCTAATAGTAATGGAATGTTCTGTTGTCCTTGTGTCAAGTGTTTGAATACGAGGAAATGTACGGTGAAGGATATACGTACTCATTTGATTTGTGAAGGGATTTGCTTGAGTTACACAAGATGGATATGGCATGGTGATATGTTGTTGAGTAGTAATACGGCGAGTGTCTCCCAAAGTGAGAACGTTGACGTAGATATGGAGGATGATCGAGTAGAGGACATGATCCGTGATATTGGACAAGAATCTTTTAATCGAGCTCATGTGTATGATAGGTTGTGCGGTGATGCGGATAAGCCTTTATATCCAGGGTGTACTACTCATACACGGTTGTCGGCGGTGCTAAAATTGGTTTGTGTGAAGGCGAGAAATGGTTGGACCGATAAAAGCTTCACGGAATTGCTTGAAGTGTTGAAAGACTTGCTTCCGGAGGACAACACATTGCCTGACCTTAACTATGAGGCCAAGAAGGTATTGTGTCCTATGGGTATGGAGTATAAGAAGATACACGCATGCCCCAATGATTGCATATTGTACACCGGTGTTCATGAAGACAATCACGATTGCCCCAAATGTGGGTTATCATGATACAAAGTGAAGGGTGGTGATGATGATGATGATCTTGATGATGTGAGAAAAAAGGGTCCTCCTGCGAAGGTGTTGTGGTATCTTCCAATAATTCCAAGGTTCAAGCGATTGTTTTCCAATGCGAAAGATGCGAAGAATCTTAGATGGCATAATGATGAGAGGAAACGTGATGGAAAGGTTCATCATCCTGCTGATTCTATTCAATGGAATAATATCGATACTATGTTTTCGGATTTCACCGATGAGCCAAGAAACCTAAGGCTTGGACTTGCTACGGATGGAATGAATCCTTATGGTAACATGAGTAGTATTCATAGTTCATGGCCTGTTCTGTTGGTAATTTACAACATGCCCCCTTGGTTGTGTATGAAGCGCAAATACATGATGTTGTCTATGATGATTTCGGGCCCAAAGCAACCGGGAAATGACTTAGATGTTTATCTATGTCCCTTGATTGAAGACTTGAAAACACTGTGGGTGGAAGGTGTTGATGTAGTTGATGGGTATTCTCATGAGACTTTCAAGCTTCGTGCCATGTTATTTTGCACCATCAACGACTTTCCAGCATACGGTAACTTGTCCGGGTACAGTGTCAAGGGGCATAAAGCATGCCCTATATATGAAGAAGGCACATGCTACACTCAGTTGCATCATGGAAAGAAGACGGTTTACCTTGGGCATCGGAGATTTCTTAGACGTGATCACCCATATCGTAAGATGAAAAAGCTTTTAATGGATGCCAAGAGACAGAAGAAGCGTCGGTGGCCTTAATTGGAGAGCAGGTTTATCATAGGGTAAAGGACATCGATGTTATATTCGACAAGTCCAAAAAGAAAGGTAAAGCTGCTGAGAAAAACATATGGAAGAAGAGGTCGATATTCTTTGATCTTCCATACTGGCGCAAGCTTGATGTCAGACACTGCATTGATGTGATGCATGTGGAGAAAAATGTGTGTGATAGTGTGATCGGGACGCTTCTCAACATTCAGGGCAAGACAAAGGATGGTGTGAATGCTCGTCTCGACCTCATTGATATGGGTATACGAGAGCAGTTAGCTCCAGTTGTTGAGGATGGTAAGCGGACTTATTTGCCGCCAAAGATGTCATACTTTGTCAAAAAAAGAGAGACAAAGTTTCTGCGGGTGTCTTCTGTGGCATCAAAGTTCCACATGGTTACTCTTCAAATATGAAGAGGCTTGTCTCTAGTGATCTTAAATTGGTTGGCTTGAAGTCTCATGATTGTCACATCTTGATGCAACAACTTCTGCCCGTTGCTATTCGTGGTATTGCTACAAAAAATGTGAGACATGCCATTACTCGGTTGTGCTCATTCTTCAATTCTATATGTAGCAAAGTCGTTGACCCCCGTATGTTGGATGACTTGGAAGTTGAGGCTGCTACAATCTTGTGCCAATTGGAGATGTATTTTCCTCCTTCCTTTTTCGACATAATGGTTCACTTAATTGTTCATTTGGTGATGGAGATTAGATTATGTGGGCCGGTTTTTCTGAGATGGATGTACCCAGTTGAGCGCTACATGAAGATCTTGAAAGGGTACGTGAAGAATCCTCATCGTTCGGAAGCATCTATTGTTCAAAGGTATGTTGCAGAAGAAGCTATTGAGTTTTGTTCGGACTACCTTCATAACACGGATCCTATAGGGGTTCCTAAGCCTCGGCATGATGAGATCAGATGTCAAGGTAAGGGTACACATGGCTTAAGAATTAATAGGAAGGATCGGGAGGAAGTGCTTCAAGCACATTTGTATGTATTGAACAACATCGAATGTGTTCAGCCTTTCTTATTTGAACATAAAAGAAAAGTCAATCAAGAAAACCCTCGAATGAGCGAAAGGTGGTTGTTGAACAAGCATAACAAGACTTTCTTACCATGGTTCAAGGAAGAAATGCTTAAGGATGGTAGTACTGCTTCTGATGACGTAAGATGGCTAGCACGTGGACCTAGCTTCAACGTCATATGTTGGAGCGGATACAACATAAATAACTTTTCCTTTTATACAAAGGAACAAGATAACAAGAGTACCATGCAAAATAGTGGGGTTATGATCGTGGCCGAAGCAATGCACTTCTCTAGTGCAAAGGACACAAAACCCGTTACAGCACCGAGACCTTACTTTGGATATATTGAAGATATTTGGGTGCTCGATTACACTAAGCTTACGGTGCCGGTATTTAAATGTAAGTGGGTTGATAGTAACGGTGGTGTACAAACCGACGAATTGGGGTTCACATTGGTAGACCTCAACAAGTTAGGTCATATAAATGGGCCTTTCATAATGGCTTCCCAAGCAAAACAAGTGTTCTACATCATTGATCCTTCTAACAAAAGGTTGTCCGTGGTTCTCCAAGGAAAAAAACATGTATAATGGTAGTGATGAAAATGAAGATTCAAATCTTGATATTCCTGAGACTCCTTCTTTTTCAACAAACATGCCTACTATAATCGAGGAGACACAGGTGGACGATGTACATGCCACTCGTGATGATCATCACGAAGGGATATTGATATAGGTAGTTTAAACTTAGTATACATTTATTTTTATTTATATTTCTGTATTTATTTTGAGTTATAACCTATGTTAATAAATATATATTGTTTCTGAACAGGCATACATATGGATCATTGTTCCATTTTCCTTTGCAATTCTGTAATGTGTGTGATATTCTGTGTTACTGGGATATTTACTGAATGCAGGGATGGCTGAGGGGAGTGATATTTTAAAACTGAATTTAAAAAAAAATAATATTAACGTCAGTTTTATCATACAACTGACGTTAATAGTATTTTATAAAATATACAGTACACTATTAACGTAAGTTGTTTATTACAACTGACGTTAAAATTAAGACCTTTAACGTCAGTTCTTGATAACAATTGACGTTAGTTTTAACAAAATTAACGTCAGTTCTGTTAAAGAACTAACGTTAATTTTGATAAAATTAACGTCAGTTGTGTTAAAGAACCGACATTAATAGTGTTATATTTAACGTCAGATCTCAAATGACGTTAAAAGTTTAACTTTTAACGGCAGCTGTATTTACGTCAGTCAGTATTCTGACGTAAAAAATCAATTTTAACTGACGTAAAAAGCACTTATTGCACTAGTGAAACCAAGAATCAAAAATTGAAGAAACAAGTCAAGGACTTCCCAAAGAATGGAGATTTTCCAAAGACCATCCAATTGATAATATAATTGGAGATATATCAAAAGGAGTTTCTACAAGGTCTTCTTTAAGGAAATTATGTAATTGTATGTCTTTCGTTTCTCAATTTGAGCCTAAATCCATAAACTGTGTCATTCTAGATGAGCATTGGCTAATAGCTATGAATGAGGAATTAAACCAATTCACAAGAAATCAAGTTTGAGAATTAGTCCCAAGGCCCAATAATAAGCAAATAATTGGAACTAAATGGGCCTTTCGCAATAAACTTGGTGAAAACAGTATAATAGTAAGAAACAAAGCTAGGTTAGTGGCTAAAGGCTACAATCAAGAAGAAGGAATTGACTATGATGAAACCTATGCCCCGGTTGCTAGGTTGGAAGCTATCCGTCTTTTACTTTCATTTGTATGTTTCATGGACTTTCAATTATTTCAAATGGATGTTAAAAGCGCTTTTCTAAATGGCTTAATTAATGAAGAGGTGTATGTTTCTCAACCCCCCGGTTTTGAGAATTTTGAAAAACCAAATCACGTTTATAAACTCAAAAAGGCTCTCTATGGTTTAAAACAAGCTCCAAGAGCTTGGTATGAGAGACTAAGCAAATTTTTACTTGAAAAAGTGTTTTGATAGAGGGAAGGTTGATACAACACACTTCATTAAAAGGAAAAACAAAGATATCTTGATTGTGCAAATATATGTTGATTATGGACTGTTTATGGTTTTTATGACTATTGTATTGTTTCTGTTCATTTTGGACTGTTTATGATGATTATGGACTGTTTATGGTTATAATGTTTATTGGACTGTTTTCCCATTTTTGAACATTATCTATACTATATGACTTTCTCATCTTTTATCATTCTTGATGCAAAATGTTCAATGTTATGCATGTTTTTCTTTTGGGATGATTGTTTAAACAGTCTATATGGTGTATGTCCTTTTGATGCATGATCGTTTTGCTTGTCACGTTATAATTTACTCCCTATGCGCTTTCATTTCATTACTTTTCTCCTATGCGTTTAATGTTTCCATTTTGATAATGTCAAATGGGGCGAAAGGTCTTGTATTTTTTCAGATATAATGCATAAATTCAGGGGTTTTTGTGACTAAGTGTATTTCCAAAAATATTCCACATCTTCATTCAAAAAAGGAGTTGAAAAATGATATGCAAAGTTTAAAGCATTTGTCATCATTAAAAATGGGGAGACTGAAGTTTGATATGGTTTTGATAATTGATGATGTTCACCAAATGCACCAAAGAAGAAACTCCAAGATTGAAGACTTTCATATTTTTTATTAAGGAATATTTTGTGTATAATTGCCTTAAAGAATGAAGTATAGTTTTAAGTGATTTAATAAGTGTTTTTGAGCTAAAATGTTTAGAAGATTATATCATTTTGATTCAAGATATTAAAAACAAGTTTCTGGACTTGCCTTTATAAAGAAATTTTTTTTTGTGAAAAAGGCAAGTAGTCGACTACTTGAGTTAAACAACGATAAATAGGCAGAAAAGCTACAACGACAAGAGGAGAAGGCCTTTAGAGTTCCAGGAGGGTGATCATGTTTTCATGCGAGTCACACCGAGGAGAGGAATTGGCAGGGCAATAAAATCCAAAAAGCTTGCACCTCGTTTTATCGGATCATTTCAAATTCTTCGTCGAATTGGTCCAATTGCCTATCAAATAGCCTTACCACCCAATCTTTCAAACCTTCACGATGTTTTCCATGTATCCCAACTCATAAAATACTACCCTGATCCATCACGCATCATAGAGCCCGAATCAATACAGTTAAGAGAAAACCTTGAGTATGAGGCTTTGCCTGTACGGATCGAGGACTGAAGGATAAAAGAACTCTGAGGGAATTAAATTCCTTTAGTCAAGGTCATCTGGGATGTAGTTATTGGTGATACAACATGAGATAGAGAAGCTAACATGCAACAACAATATCCACACCTTTTCACATGAGGTAACTTAATTTAAATTTCGAGGACGAAATTTATTTTAAAGGGGGTAGTAATGTAACACCTCGTTTTCTCGATTCATGTTTGAGGAAGTGATTAGGCATGTTTAAATGCTTAATCTTATTCCTTGGATGTTGATGACCCTATGTTTCAAATTTGAGGTTAATTGGACTTCAAACGAGCTCAAAACGTGATGAAACACACCAAAAACGGAAACCGACAGCAAGGGCCATGCTCAAACACTAAAGGACCCAACGTTCAAGGGTGGGCACTCTTAAGTGCTAGGTACGAGGCACTCGAGCGTTTGAAGAAGAGGACACCTGGCCTATTTTTCAACGTATGGTAGAGACGTGGCATTCAAGGGACCACGCTCAAGCGTGGCAGGACCCAACGCTTGAGTGTGGGAATGCTTGAGTGTGGAGAACTCAATGCTCGAGCGTTCCCAACTGGCAGCAACCCCTTAAGTGTTTTCATTTGATGAAAACTTGAGAAAAACTAAAGTTTAGGGAGAGAAGACAGAGAGCTCGTGGAGAGAAAGTGTGTGTGGTTTAGAGAGAGAAAGTTGACCCCGGAGACAATTAGTCTGTCCGATCATTATTCCGACTTCGATTATGTGATCAGGACAACGGGTACATCAAGTATCAACTATCGATTCTTCGATACGACTTAGGTAATGACCAAATCCCTTAAAATGGCACAAAACAACACTAGAAAGGGGGTTGAATAGTGTTTTCAAAAATTAGAGTTTAAGAAGCACACAACAGAATCAGTAAATGTGAGATGCTTAAAGACAAACGCCTTTGTTAACAAACTGATCAGTAACTATTTAACACACCCGAGTTAGTTACTTAAAACAGTTAAACAAACTGAATAATAAAGTAAAGGTTAGGGAAATAGTATACTCAGATGTATCCTGGTTCACCCACAAACTTTGGGCTACATCCAGTCCTTGGTTTCCCCATGCTTTAACACTATAATTGATCAAGGTTACAGACGAGTATTATTTACACACCTAGCCTCTCCAGGCTTAACCACAAGTATTGTTTGCACACCTAGTCTTTTCAGGCTCAACAAGTATTATTGAAACAAGCCACTTCAGGCTCAAAGAGTTTTGAAAATATTTTGAAGCACAGCTTCAAAGTTACAGAGCAATTCAACCAATATTTAACACTACAGAGAGTGAATATGAACTTCGAACTTGGTGAGTTGCAGATGAGTTATTCTTCAAATGATTTTCAGAGTGAGAAGAAGTTTAGTGAGTGATTGTTTCTATCAGCAATTGATTTCTAAGATGAATGTTGTTCTATAGCTTTTTACTGATGAGTAAATATTGGCTTGTTCTTAGTTACTCATCATGTATCACTGCTTTGTTCAGTCTTCGACTTCTTCTATTTATACTTGATCACAGAGATCCGTTGAGATGCATTTGAAAGTCTTCAGCTTTGTTCTTCAGGAAATAGTCGTTCTGACTTGATAATAAATGCTTTGAAGAACGTTGGAGATTCCTTGTTGATATTTGAGTATAGCAGTCATACTTTTTCAGCTTTGGGCAGTGTTCTTTCCTTATTTGTGCAACACTTAGAAATGCTTAGATAAAGTAGCTTTTCTCTTACTTAAATAAGGAATGCTTTTCTATAGCCTTGCCCTTTTGTCTTATCTTCTTTCTTCTGATTTCGATTGAAGATAAGAAATACATTAATAAACTTATTTCAATTTTAATTAACTATATTTCAGAATGCATTTTCTTTTGAATCATGGATTGAGTGATTCCTTCATAGAGAGTTTTTCTCCTTGACGCGTGCGTTAATAACACAAAAAGTTACTTAGCAATTCACATCTTCTAAGCTTGTGGATGTTTGATTATCTTTTGAATCAAACAAGTTGTTCTGACAGAGGAGTGGTTCTGACTTTGTCAGAAGCTTAGATGTATAATGAGAGAGATAGACGCTTCTTTGAAGTGTGACTTCTTGTTCATGTTTTATTCTGTAATCTTGATTCTTCTTCTTTCAACTTCCTTCAGAAGATAGTGTTTGTATTCTTCGAATACATGATCATGAATTTGACTGTGAACTGCTTCAGGCTTCTTAGTCTTCTATAAGAGCAGACGGTCTTGTAAGAACGAACAGTCTTCTATAAGAGTGTTGCTTGATGCTATGTTCCTTTCATTTACTTGTTGGATGGATAAGTCCATTTTCTTTAGTTTTCAATGAAGATGACAATTGTTGAATATTTTCCTTTCATACTGCTAACTGGTCTTCTTCACAGTTGAGTTGATAAGTCTGAGAGATGTTGATATAGGCTTTTATGTGAGTCAGACTTCAGACGCATTGTACTTAGTCGGCTTTGAGTCAGACACTTGTATTTAAGCTTCTGATCCTTTCATGATATTTTGTTGACTTGATCTGCTAAGATAGAATTCTTTGGCTACACAACTCAATTAGATGATTAGCAATATTCATATGGTTCAATGTAAAACCGATTGCTTAATGTTTGGGTTCATCAAAACACACAAGGACAACATGAGTGTGAGTCAAACGCATGATGAGTCAAACACTTTGTGACTTAACATCCCTAACGTGTCTACACTTCGACATTGTCATTTCCTTCCTTTTCGATTCTTGCTTCGATTCTAACTCTGTTTGAAAATCTGTTGCAAGATTAGGGTTTATGACATTGTCGGGTTTTTGTCCATGTGTTAGGGCAAATTTCGGAGCTCCGAGGAGACCTAGAGTGCGCAAGGCAACGAGCTAGAAGGAAGGGAACATGTGTTTCGAGACGTTGAGGAAGCTTACGAGAATAGCCAATGTGGGGAGAAAGTAACCGACATCGTCGGGGAGGCAATCATAGAAAAATAATTATATATGCATGTGTGTAGGGTGCCCCAGTTCATACTAGGGTTGTTGAATAATCGACTATGACTAAACCCTAATAAAATAATATTTAATGTTGTCTTGGGTTTAGTAGTTGTAGGTTTATCGACTGTAAGCCCGAAACCCTAGGTTAGTAATTTTGTACTAATTGAGGTTGTTTGAGTTGTCTGTTGCTATGCTGTATGTTATAATATACTTAAATGTGTTGATTAAGATGTTGGCGTGATTTTATTATTATTATATTCATGTATATGACTGGTTGATGATTTGATAGATATTTGTCTGTATGGTTGAGTTGAGGGTTAAAACCGTGGTAATGCCTTGAGACTGTGGCTTTAAGGCCGGGGATGTATGGGCATCCATGTTGAGCATGTGAATGTATAAGAAGGTTCCAGTGTTAACCATGGTGATGTTTGTTGCATTACATTTTGCCAAAGTGGCGAGCCGTATAATTGGGAGTCATACGAGGTTAGTTGTACTCAAGTGTGAGTACGGATTATGGAGGGGCTGGTCTGTGAAGAGACCTTGGAGATGTACGAACTGGACTCGGGAGGCTCACAATGACCATTAGGTAGGGGTGGTCACGGATTGGATTAGATTGGTTTTGAGCCAAAAAGCCATTTGATCCAATGATACACACAACATGCGGTTTGGATTGGATTGGATGACATTCTTAAAAAAATCTGATCCAATCCAGTCCAATCAAATGAGGTTTGGATTAAATTGGATAATTCGGGTTTTATCGGAAATTTTTTGAATAATTATCTTATGTCTTGTTATCACAATAACCAGCATATAATATCAATTATCCAACACATTACAATAGCACTAAATGAGAAAAACAAAAAGGAGGATCACAATCTACTACCATAATACAATATCTAGCATACAATATCAACTGTCCAACACATTACAATAGCAACGCAAAATCAAGTTCATCAGCAAAATGTCAACACCAAATCAGTCTACTATAAAAAATATAAGTAGCATAATCAAATCAATACATCAGAAATAATAATGACATCCTTATCTGGAAGCAAGGTCAAATCCACTAAACTTGGAATCATCCGTAGGAGTTCTCCAAGTATGTCATATTTACTTGAAGCATATCCAAAGAAAAAAAATTCAGATTCTGACAAGTGATTACTCATATTCACTTTATTCTCATAAATCAAACTTGCATTAAGCATATTCCCATAAATCATATTCAAATTCAGATTTAGACATTCCTCAAAAAAAAAAAAATCAGATTCAGACCTGGGAACAAATTTCATATTCTCAAACTTCAAAGTAAGGGTACGTGATTGTGTGAGCTATTCATGTTTTCCCTTTTTTAAAAAATTCTATGCTTATATGAATATTGAAGACATGCTTATATATTACAGACATGCTTATATATAAAGTAAATCAACACTCTCCTAATATAGATAGTAAAAGCGGGAGACTAAGATATCTATACAACATTTAATGATATTTAAAGAATGACAATTCAATACCTTTAAGCAAAATTAATCAGACTCGGCTCCAGAATCATCTTCGACTGGTTGTGTAGGTGGCATTAGATCTAAAGATTTAAAATAAAAACTTGTTAATAACGATAAAATCATAATTAACATAAATAACTATAACAAATGAAAAATGCTCAAGATGATAAGCTCTGTCTGTGTAGAAACTCTGTCTGCTTTGAGGAAGAGAGTGTGTATTGTGTAGAAGCTCTGTCTGCTCTGACGAAGAGAGTTGCGAAAAGGGGCAAATCTGGTTTCACAAATGAAAAATTCTCAAGATGAGAAGAATAAGAAGAAGAGAGGGAGGGAATCAGAGAAGAAGAATAGATGGTTACAACTTAAAGAGGACGACCACAGACGACGATCTTCAGTCCCTCATGGTGGCGACGCCGCAACTGTGCTCGGCGGTATTCACAAGGGTGACGTCATGACGGTTCTCTCTTCACGGTGGTCGGCTGCTGGGAGACCCTTGACACAAAATGAAGGATCAAGGGAGAGGGGCTAGGAGGCGCATCACAGGGACTCGGGTTTCAGAAGACAAATTATCAATACTGAAGAAAGGAATTAGGGTTAAATGCCTCTAAGGATAAATTAGGAAGTATATTTTAATAGTAAGGGTACTAATATAAATATAAGATGGATTATATATATACACACACACACACACACACACACACACACACACACACACACACACACACACACACATATATATATATATATATACAGAAAAGTTTGGATCGGTTTGGATTGGATCGATTTTTATAAACAGGAACCAAAAATCGATCCAATCCAATTAAAATTTTGGTTTTTTGTGGCTTTCGGTTTTTTCGATTTTCGGTTTGGTTACTGCGATTGGATTGGATCTGTTGATGAATGCCCATACCATTAGGTAGCTCCTAGTATGTCGTGTACCCTAGTATAGCCTGGTTTTCCTGACTTTACCCTGAGTATCCACGTCGCAGGTGGACGTTCCGAGGCGACCCAAATACCTCTAATGGAGTTGAGCTCATAGAGGGATGCACTCTTATGGGTCACGGCGAGCGGAAAGGTTACCTGTACAAACTAACCGACGTTCTGAGCAGTGAGGCTCGGTAAGGAGAATGTCTCATGGCTGAGACCCAGTTGAGAGATATCGGTCGACATGCATAGGAGTGAGACTCATTAGAGGATTGATCTGAGAGTTAATCTCGAGGATGTACTGTGTTGGTGTGACTTGGAAGATGGTTGCCTATTGTTTGTTTTATGTGTTGTGTGTATATATGATTATTTGTTCTATGTGTCCCCATCCCTATTTTATGATTATGCCAGTGTTGCTTATCTCCCTTATCCCTCTATATTTCTTTGTATGTATGTCTGTTAGATGAGTAGCGCCAGCAGGACGACGACAGTAGTGGACCTGGGTTACCAGCCAAGGTACTTTCTTCAGAGGATCCCTCCCAAGATCCCGATACTCGACGATGTTGAGATCGTCTATCATGACGATCATGGATGGCGGGTCGACCATTCACGATTCTTCATGACGTACGTCGGCCTGATGAGCTTCTATATACGGATGGGAGATGGTCCCTACTTTTACTTGGACGACCCGTATCATATTTCGTAGAGGTTACCCTTTTCAGAGATGTGGTTTCCACCTTGTCAGATGGAGTTCCCAGATATTATTTTGAACATGGTAGACCGCTCAAAGGCGAGGAGTCGCATTGGTATGGTGCAGCGGGGTTGGAGGTAGCGGAGTGTTCAGAAGATGTATCATTACCGTTGCTAACACATCGTTATGAGCAGTGATGAGTCGGTGTGGGAGCCGAGGACCTGGTATGGCAGAGTCTACCAACGACACTATGGAGAGGGATAGGGTAGCTCCAGGTGCTCATATCGTCTGTGATATGGCTTGGTCGGATGCACCTGTTAGGTTGTGAGCCTCTGTGAGCTTATTTTGTTTTTTTTTGTTTTTATGTATTTTGAGAGGCGGGCCGTGTGGCTCTAGGAATTTCTCTATACCTGAATCCAGTTGGTGTATGTATCTTCTATATCAGAGTTTGTATAGTTTCTGTAGGCCATAGTCCCTCTGTTGGGACAACTCTTACTTAGATGATGACCGATGTATATATTATGTATATATAGGTGGTGTGTTTTACTGTTGCACATGATTTAAGTTTTAAACGTTTTAATTTTCAGCTTCGAAATCATTATATATTTTCGTCTGTATTAATCGTGTTAATGTTAATTATCGATTAAGGCTTATTTAATTAGGGTTGTTCTTCAATGGGACATCGGGGTGTCTCATAAATCAATAAAGAAAACTTATTTATTAATTATGGTTATTATTTGTATTTATAATTACGATTATTTAATAATTAGGATTGTTTATTTATTATTATATTAATTTTATCCCATAACTTTGACTCTCTAAACAACCCCTAGTGATCATATTTCCAGGCGTACTAGCGGCAAGTATAACGAGTCATGTCCAACATGGAACAAAATCAAGTAAACCATTCGGGACTTATGGTTTGAAGAGTTTGGGGATAGGTTTTAGTTTTAATTTTCATTTTGTCGAACTTATATTTGTTTCCTAATATTTTGTTTTCTTGCAGATACACTATAGGTGGTCCTTGAGCGGGACAATGACATTCTTAGAGCCTTTAAGCACAAAGGTACTTGCGTGGTCAAGAATGTCATGAATATGATCCGGGAGGGTAAGGATGGGGGATTGGCTCCACTCAGAGGTGTTGTAAGGCTTGCGGAATATCAGGTCAGGGATGAGGAGTTGCAACACAAGAGCATGGTCGATAAACAAAACATTGAAATAACCAAAGTTAACACAAGAAGGGGGGTTGAATTGTGTTAATCAACTTTTTCGGTTACTTAAAAGGATTTTCACAAGCACAACAAGCAGAACTTAGATAAGAGAAAATCAGACGAATAATACGTCTAATATTTAGACAAAACACACAAGTAGACAGAGTAGGGTAAAACAGAGTTTGATATTCACAATATTAACTCCCCAAGTTAAAAGCTAAAACATAATAAAACTCAAGCAAAATAAAGAGATAAGGGAAGAGGAATATCACTCAAGAGATTTATACTGGTTCACCCCAAAATCTGCAGGGCTACATCCAGTTTCTTGCCAGCACCAAGTTTCCACTATAATTGAGTAAATTACAGTACAAGTATTCTTTGCACACCTAGCCTCTTCAGGCTCAACACTCAAACAAGTATTCTTTGCACACCTAGCCTCTTCAGGCTCAACACACAAGGAATATAAAGGTTTTGTGTAATTAATACAACTTGCAAGTCTTTCAGATCACACTCAAGGAGTGGAATAAATATGAAGTGTGAAAGACTGCGAATTAATATCAAATGGTTGATAGTGTATTCAATGAAAGGATGAAGAAGTTAATGATGAGAGTAAATGCTTCTGCGCAATGTTCTTAATGATATTCAACTTCTTTTATTCATCTTCATTGTTTGATCTATTTAAAGGCTTCAATCAAGAGATCCGTTTAGACACAGCTTCAGAAAATGTGTTCTTTTGATTTGAGCTTTTGAGACACCATTAATGCCAAAGAGTCGTTCTGTATAAACATTAAATGCTTGGGAACGTTGAGCTTTGACAAGGTTGTCCAAGGGAACACTTTATTCTTAATCAGCTGTTATTTCAGAGTATGCAGCAACAAGCTTCTTGTACTTGCAGCAGAGAGCTTTCCTCTTTTAGTGCAACAATCAGTTCACTTTCCAGAAGGCACTTTTACTTTGTACTAAAACATCTAAGAAGTTACTGCTGTGGTACGGAGATTGCGTGTTTATTCCTTAAAACCTTGAAACAAACGTTCTTTATTCTTTATCCTTTGAGCTATTGTCCAGAGGTCTTCAAGATCCTTAAGGAAGGCATTTAATTTGAATAAGATGACTTGGACTTCATTTCTGACAAACTGGCATTATACCAGAGTTGGAAAATCAGACGAGTGAGAAGTAATCAGAAATCAGACGAGTGCTCAAGCAATCCAAAAACTAGACGGGTGATCATGCAGTCCAAAACTAGACGGGTGATCGCGTATTCCAAAAGTCAGATGGGTGATCAACTGAGTCTGTTTCAGACATATGCTTCTTGCCACTTCATCAAGTAAACTCAGATCTTGATAGCACATTGACTTGGTCTTTGACTTAAAATCAGACGAGTGGATTTCAGAAAGGTCTTATAAACTGGGCTCTATTAAAAAGCAGACGAGTCAGAAAGTAGACAAGTGATCTTAAATATGATTTTCTGTACACTTATCAGATTTATCAGTAATTTCATAAGGTTCAATATTACCATACTAAATCTTTTTGGAATCATCAAAACTTAGCGAATTTACACATTGAATGTGTTTCAAACTTGATGATGACAAATAATTTTTCTGATTTTATTGAACATCAAAAAGCAATAAGAGAAATTTTAGAAGATATAATTTTTAATGCTCCCTCTTAGTTTATGCATCAGATAAATGAATATTTAGAGCAAAAAAATAGGGTATCATAGCAGATAAATATTTTTAAACCAATTGTATCAGAGCAACTATAACTTTTGGAACAGAAAAAACACAAAGTCAGAAATAATTTTCTTATTTTTCTATTATATTTCCTCCCCCTTTTGGAATCAATCAAAAAGTAAGTAAAACAGGTATATTAAGACAGATAGCCAAAAGCAATACCAAAAAAAAAATCATTTCATATAACTAGAGTCAGAAGTGTTACAAGTGATAGACATCACTGACTAGTACATTGCATGACTCAAGAGGAAATGAAAAAACTAAGTCCTAAGATCTAAGAACTAGGGCCTCCTTGGCTTTTGAAGAAAGCTTCCATCATCTTTTGCATTTCTTGCCGCTGAGCTAACATCTGAGCTTGAAATGCAGCTTGCTGAGCAATTGCTTCATCCTGTCTTTGGATGACAGTCTACAAATTCGAAGACATTTCATCTAACCTCTGATGGGCAGCAGGATCATAAGCAACTAATGGAGTAGTAGAATCTATTGTAGCCATTGCAGTTGCAGATGCGAATGGAGGAGATGGACTAGGAGGAGGAGTAGGAGGTAACTCTTCAACAATAATGTGGTCCTCAGGCTGAGGGTCTAGAAAAACATTGGTTGAGAGAGTTGTGACAAAATCATTATTTGGATAGAATTCCTCTAGAAAAGTATGAATTTGTTCATGATGAAGAGGAGAATCTACTACAGAAATAAGAAATTCATAAGATCTCCTAATGAGATTTATGTGAGTAAGAGGAGTAGATTCAGGGAAGTGTAACAAAAATAAGGGGAAAACTATGAAGAAGGGAGGGATTGTGTAAATGGAAGGTGAAAAAGGATAGTGAGCATAGGCTTGGCTACCTCTGGTTGGAATGGTTTTCTTCTCTTCTTCAGACACTCCAGAGCTAGAGACACATCTCCAGCAGATGTCTCTGACTTTCAGAAACTTGTGATGGGTCTCTGTAGTGAACAACCTTGGTCTGGATTTGCATTTGTTGTCATTGAGCTTGATCAGACAGAATTGTTGATCTCCAGGCAAGTCAGTGACCTTTTCCTTTCCTTTCAGGGCCATGGAGTCAGGCATTACTTTGAGCTCAGTAGAGGATCTCATGAAGATGTGAGGGTTGAAGAGCCATTTGTTTATTGATTTTTGTTTTCTGGCGAGCTTAACAAGTTGCCTTTCAACTTCAAGTGAAGCAATGACATCCAAGTCTTTGCTGCTGAGAAAATTTGAGCAAGACTCATCTGTGATAGAGAAGGGAGTGGTTATGGAAGATAGGTGATATGGAGGTATAGAGGCTAAAGGCAGAGGGTTGTGTCTGGTTTCAGAGAATAAATCTGGAAAGATTATTCTCAGAGGGACTTGGTTTTGGTTTCTAATGTAATCAGGAGTTTGTATTTTGGGTGAAGGTGGAGGAGTGGGATTGTCAAAATAATCAATGTCATTGACATCCTCAATGAGAAGAATGTCAGAATGATGAGATGTTTGTGGTGTGGAAGTATCAGACATGTGAGTTTCTAATATGGTAGGATTGGGTTCATAAGAGCGATGGATGGGTGATGTATGTAAAGGAGTTGGAATTTTTGGTGAAGAATGTGGAGTAGGGGTGTTTTGTTGTGGTTGAGGTGATGGTGTTATTTGTAGTGGTGGTGTTGGTGCTCTTTGTGGAGACAATGGTAATGGTGATGATGGTAGTAGAATGGAGGTTGTTGTGGCTGTTGGTTGAGGTTGAAAGGAGGATACTTTTTGAGGTGAGGGTGATGGTGATGGAGTAGAAGGTAATCCCAATTTCCCTCTTGTCATAGTGGTCCTCTTTTTCTTAGGGATCACAGTCTCTTTTGGTTGAGACTCCCCCTCAGCTTGCACCGCTCTCTTCCTCTTAAAGGCTTTTGTTATACTAGGTGCAGTAGCAGAAGCAACAACTTGCTCAGAAGATTCAGCAACAGGCTCAACAACCTGAGAGACATCAGCAACATCTTGAAACACATAAGCTTCATCAGTTGAGAGAGTAACTTTCCTCTTCTTCCTTTGAAGTTGAGACCTTTCTTCTTCAACAGGTTCCTCAAAAGGTCCAGCCTTAACTACTGGAATGCTCAGTCTTTCACTAGCAGGTGCAGTAGAGGAAGATGCTTCAGCAGTTGAAGGTTCTGCAATGGATTGAAGTTGAATTTTAATCAAAGATAGGGTCTTTGAATTTATCTCTATGCAGAGATCAGCATGGAAAGCTTGTGACATGTTGTTCAAAGAGTTGGCTCTGAAGATTCTTGTCATAAGCATGCCATAGGGATATCCACCCCTGCACTTCCCTTTAACAGTTTTCAGCATGTGTCCAAAAATTAAATCTATGATATCTATTTTGATTCTTTGGACTAAGTGGTAGATGGCAAATTTTTCTATCTTACTCATATGATCCCTAGAACCAATTTTAGGTATCACACAGTTAATTAGAAGAACATGAAGAAATCTTGCCATTGGAGTTAGGAACTTGGAATCAAAGTCCTTGGGCTTGGGAACTCCATACAGTACAAGGTTCACAGCTGCCTCGCCACCTTGATTTTTCACCCAGCTTTTGTCGTAGTCCGCTTCTTCTCTAGGGCACTTAGTCACTTCAGCAAGTGACTCATGGGTGATGAAGACATGGTCTTCATCAACATCACCAGAGATCATGAAGGTTGTGTTGTCCTTGGTGACTTTAGAGTTTTTCCAGAAGTCCCTAACCAAGGAAGGATAAACATCTTCCATAATCTGGAATAATGGTAGCCACCCAGCATGCATGATTTCTGGCTTGACATATAATCCTCTGTTCTTCAACTCAGAAGTTAGGGATCCTTCTAGGATGCACTTTCTTTAGTTATGTTAAAGAAAGTCCGGATCTTTCAGCAACATCTTCAAGAAAACTTTTGGGTGCCATTGTTTCAGAGGAGAAGATTTTAGGGTTTGGAAAGGAAGGGTTTCGAAGAGATGAAGACGAAGAGAGTTCAGAGAGAGATTGTGAGCAAGAGACTTTGAGAGGGTAAATTTGAAACGACACGGATTCCTTTTGTTAAACCACTTGAGTGATTTTTGCGTTGGTAACGAGGAGAGAGATTATTGCCATAACCAGCAATTTTTTTTTTTTTGAAAAGACAGTTGTTAACCAAATGAAACGTTTTTCAGAAAAGGAGGGAAAATACAATGTACACGTGTCTCGGTCAGGGTTTAGCACTGAGTGCTTTTAGCCACATTATCAGACACTTAGGTTAAAATAGACGAGTCAAACAGATATAAAACTTAGACAAGTAAAATTTTCAGACATATCAGCAAGCACTCATTCAGACACATTATGCATATTAAGATTCCTTCTGATAAAAACAAATCTATCTTCAATTAAGGGTTTTGTAAAGATATCTGCCCACTGATATTCAGTGGTTAAAAACTTAATTTCAAAAACACCCTTTTGAACATAATCTCTAATAAAATGATGCTTAATTTCTATATGTTTTAATATAGAATATTGTATGGGAATCTTAGACAGATTAATAGCACTAGTATTATCACACCAAACAGGTATATTATGCCCAAACATTGAATAATCCTCAAGTTAATATTTTACCCAAAGCAGTTGTGAACAACATCTGGTTGCAGATATATACTCAGCTTCAGCAGTTGATAGAGCAATGGTACTTTGCCTTTTGCTTGACCAAGAGATCATATTTGCTCTAATGAAATGACATCTTCCACTAGTGCTTTTTCTATCAATTCTATCTCCGGAAAAATCCAGCTAACCTGAAATCTTCAGCTTTCTTATATAATAGACCAAGGTTAGTGGTTCCAATCAAATATCTGAAAATTCTTTTAACAGCCTTATGGTGAGATTCTTTAGGGTCTGATTGAAATCTAGCACAAAGACAAACACTGAATTGAATATCAGGTCTGCTAGCAGTTAAGTATAAAAGAGATCCAATCATACCTCGGTAGACAGTTTGGTCTACCTTTTTAACTTCCTCATCCTTGTTTAGAACAATTGATGGATGCATAAGAGTACTCATAGGCTTTGAATTTTCCATTTTGTACTTTTTCAGAAGTTCCTTGGTGTACTTCTATTGATGAATATATATTTCATCACTTGTCTGTTTTATTTGAAGACCAGGGAAGAACTTCAGCTCTCCATTCGTGCTCATTTCAAATTCATTATGCATCAACTCAGAACTCTTTGCAGAGCTTTTCATTAGTAACACCAAATATAATATCATCAACATAAATCTGTACTACTATGAAGTCTTTCTTTGAGCATTTCTTAAAAAGTGTAGTGTCTACTTTTCCTCTAATGAAATTATTTTCCATTAGATATGTGCTTAGCCTATCATACCAAGCTCTTGGAGCTTGTTTGAGTCCATATAAAGCTTTCTTAAGCTTATAGACACGGTGAGGATTTTCAGAGTCCTCAAAACCAGGAGGTTGCTTCACATACACTACTTCCTCAATTATTCCATTTAGGAATGCACTTTTAACATCCATTTGATAAAGAGTTATATCATGTTGAGCAGCATATGACATGAGAATTCTAATTGCTTGTAATCTAGCTACAGGTGCAAAATTTTCAGTAAAATCAATACCTTCTTGTTGATTATAACCTTGAGCAACTAATCTTGCTTTGTTTCTTACCACTTTTCCATCTTCATCCGGTTTGTTTCTAAATACCCCTCTGGTTCCAATACAGATTTCTCTTTGGGTTTAGAAACTAGAGTTCAGACATCATTTCTCTTGAACTGATTTAGTTCTTCTTGCATGGCTAGAATCCAGCTTTCATCTTGCAAGGCTTCTTCAATTTTTTTGGGTTCCAAATCTGATATGAAGGCCATGTTGTTGTTTTCATTGAAAGCAGATCTGGTTCTAACTCCTTGAGAGGGACTTCCAATAATAAGATCTTCTAGATGATAGGTCTTGAATTTCCAATCTTTCTTTAAATTCTGAGTTTCAGACGCATTAGCACTTGTCTGAATTTCAGACACTTCTACTTTTGGTTTGTCTGAAGATTCTTCCACTGCAGGATTAAGTTCAATACCTGCAACATCCTCTTCTAGATCTGATAGTTCCCTACCAATCTTCAAACCATCATTAAACTTTACATGAATTGATTCTTCTACAACAAAAGTTCTAGAATTAAAGATTCTAAAAGCTTTAGACATTTCAGAATATCCAATAAATATGCCTTTATCTACTTTTGAGTCAAATTTTCCAAGATGATATTTTGTTTTAAGAATATAACATTCACATCCAAATGCGTGAAAATATGATATGTTGGGTTTTCTACCTTTCCACAATTCATAAGGAGTCTTATTTAGGATGGGTCTAATTAGTATTCTGTTTTGGACATAACAAGCAGTGTTAATGGCTTCTGCCCAGAAGTACTTAGGAAGATTATTTTCATTTAGCATTGTTCTTCCCATCTCCCGAAGAGATCTGTTCTTTCTCTCAACCACTCCATTTTTCTGTGGAGTTCTAGGTGCAGAGAAATTGTGAGAAATACCATTTTCCTCACATAACAGTTTGAACTGCTCATTTTCAAATTCTCCTCCATGATCATTTCTAATAGCAGAAATACATAAACCTTGCTCATTTTGTACTCTCTTACTGAATACTGTAAAGACCTTATAAGACTCATCCTTGTGGGTTAAGAAGAGTACCCATGTAAATCTAGAGTAGTCATCAACTATGACAAAACCATATTTCTTTCCACCTAGGCTAGCTACACTGACTGGTCCAAACATATCCATGTGTAACAGTTGCAAAAGCCTAGAGGAAGTGACTCATTTATTAGATTTGAAACTTGATTTTACTTGTTTACCTCTCTGACATGCATCACACAATATCTTTCTTAAAGGAAATATCAGGAAATACTCTCACAGGGTTATGCTTTTTCAATTTAGAAAATTGTTTCATACTAACATGTCCTATTTTTTTATGCCATAGCCACTTTTCATCCTCTTTAGACATAAAGCATGTTACACTTTGCTCTGAAAGTTCGGACAGGTCAATCTTATACAGATTGTTTTACCTTTTAGCAGAAAAGAGGGTCTTTCCACTATTGTAATTGACTATGCATGCATCCTTAGAAAAAGACACAAAATCCACTATCACACAATTGACCTATGCTAAGCAGATTATGTTTCAGCCCTTTCAAATATAAAACATCACAGATAAAAGGCAAGGGAGGTTTACCACCAATTTTACCTACACCAACAACTTTTCCTTTCTGATTGCCACCAAAAGTCACATGTCTACCTGTCTTAGGTTGGAGGTCTAGGAACATAGACCTTTCTCATGTCATGTGTCACGAGCATCCACTATCCAGGTACCATGACAGGTGTTTCTTTTGTCCTGTTAAGTAGGTCTGCAACAAGAATGATCATGGACTTAGGTACCCATACTTTCTTGGGTCCTTTTCGGTTAGTATAAGGAGTCTATGAAGACTTTTTTCTCTTTTTGTGGATACACTTAGATGTTATATGTCCATCTTTTCCACAGTATGTGCATATAGGTTTATTTGACACAGATTTGACAATTATTTTTGAGAACTTTGTTGATCCTTTATGATGTTCTTGACTGGAATATCATATTCCTTCTTTGTTAAGGGAGTGCCTCTAACTTCCCAAAAGTTTAGTTAGATTATCTCTACCATTAACAAACTTGGCAATATCTAAGGTGAGCTTTTCTACTTTCTGTTGAAGTTTACTAATTTCTTGAGAAGGTAGAGTTTTAACTAAGATCTCAGCTTTAGACTTTTCAGTCTTAAGCATACTATTTTCTTCAGCTAACTTTTCACACTCTTGAGATTTCTGTGTATACTCATTTGAGAGTTTAACATACTGTCTCTTGAGGGATTAGAAAGCTTTAGACATATATTTGGATTATTCCAATAGTTCATCATAGGCATCATTCAATTTCTCAAGTTCAGAATGTACCTCAGTGTCTGATTCAGAATCAGTATCTGCCATAAGACAAAGATTTGCTTCAAGCTCCTCTCATTCACTTTCAGTGGAGCTTTCATCAAGATCTTCCCAAGTGGCCATCATTCCTTTCTTCTTTTTGTTGAAGAACTTCTTGGGAGATTGCTTTTTGAGATGAGGGCATTCTGCTTTGATATGACCAGGCTTCTTACATTCATAACACACAACGGCGTTCTTGTCATGAGATCCACCATCTTTGTTTTTCTCTTTGTTGAAGCGCCTGAAAGGTTTGTCCTTTCTGAAGTTTCTTTTCTTCCAAAGCTTTTTCATTTTTCTAGTGAAAAGAGAGAGTTCATCATATGAATCATCTTCATTTGATTCCTCAGATTCCTCCGAAGATTCATCAGCTTTGAGAGCTTTTGATGAGGTTCCTCTAGATGATTTCTTGTCAGCTTTGATGACAATGGATTTGTTTTTCTTTCCATTTTTTCTTCAATCAGCTCTTGTTCGTGGATTTGGAGAATGCCAAGAAGCTCATCTAGCTTCATTTTTGTTAAGTCTTTGGCCTGAGATACAGCAGTCACAGGTGGTCTCCATTGTTTAGGAAGACTTCTGAGAATCTTTTGAATATGTTCCTCGGTCTTGTAAACTTTTACCAGTGATTTCAGTCCATTGGTTATGGTTTGAAATCTTCCATACATTTCGCCAATAGTTTCTCCTTCTTCCATTTCAAAGAGCTCATACTTTCTGACCAACATGCTGACTTTGGTCTCTTTGACTTTGTTGGTTCCTTCATGAGCAACTGCCAGTGAATCCCACATTTCTTTTGCATATTCACAAGCACACACTTTTTCAAAATCTTCTCTGCTCAAGGCGCACATGATTGCATATCTAGCCTTGGCATTTGACTGCCACTTTGTCTTTTGCTCAGAGGTCATGTTAGCTTAAGGAACTTCATCTCCATTGTCATCTTTAGGGACATAGGGGCCTTCTTCAATGAGATCCCAAAGATCAGAGTTAGTGGACTGTAAGAACCAGTTCATCTTTTCTTTCCAGTAAATGTAGTCCTCTCCATTGAAGTAAGGAGGTCTCGACATTGAGGATCCTTCTCCAGCATGGTACTTACTTGTGCTAGCTTCTCCTGCCATCTCCAAGATCTTTTCCTCTACACTGTTAAGTGCTCAACCCAGAGGCTAAGCTAAGATACCAACTGAAATAACCAAAGTTAACACAAGAATGGGGTTGAATTGTGTTAATCAACTTTTTCGGTTACTTAAAAGGATTTTCACAAGCACAACAAGCAGAACTTAGATAAAAGAAAATCAGACGAATAATACATCTAATATTCAGATAGAACACACGAGCAGACAGAGTAGGGTAAAACAAAGTTTGATATTCACAATATTAACTCCCCAAGTTAAAAGCTAAAACATAATAAAACTCAAGAAAAATAAAAAGATAAGGGAAGAGGAATATCACTCAAGAGATTTATACTGGTTCACCCCAAAATCTGCAGGGCTACGTCCAGTTTCTTGCCAGCACCAAGTTTCCACTATAACTGAGTAAATTACAGTACAAGTATTCTTTGCACACCTAGCCTCTTCAGGCTCAACACTCAAACAAGTATTCTTTGCATACCTAGCCTCTTCAGGCTCAACACACAAAGAATATAAAGGTTTTGTGCAATTAATACAACTTGCAAGTCTTTCAGATCACACTCAAGGAGTGGAATAAATATGAAGTGTGAAAGACTGCGAATTAATATCAAATGGTTGATAGTGTATTCAATGAAAGGATGAAGAAGTTAATGAGGACAGAAAATGCTTCTGCGCAGTGTTCTTAATGTTATTCAACTTCTTTTCTTCATCTTCATTGTTTGGTCTATTTAAAGTCTTCAATCAAGAGATCCATTTAGACACAGCTTCAGAAAATGTGTTCTTTTGATTTGAGCTTGAGACACCATTAATGCCAAAGAGTTGTTCTGTATAAACATTAAATGCTTGGGAACGTTGGGCTTTGACAAGGTTGTCCAAGGGTACACTTTATTCTAAATCAGCTGTTATTTCAGAGTATGCAGCAACAGGTTTCTTGTACTTGCAGCATCTAGCTGTCCTCTTTTAGTGCAACAATCAGTTCACTTTCCAGAAAGCACTTTTACTTTGTACTAAAACAGCTAAAAAGTTACTGCTGTGGTACGGACATTGCGTGTTTATTCCTTAAAACCTTGAAACAAATGTTCTCTATTCTTTATCCTTTGAGCTATTGTCCTGAGGTCTTCGAGATCCTTAAGGAAGGCATTTAATTTAAATAAGATGACTTGGACTTCATTTCTGACAAACTGACATTATACCAGAGTTGGAAAATCAGACAGGTGAGAAGTAATCAGAAATCAGATGAGTGCTCAAGCAGTCCAAAAACTATATGGGTGATCATGCAGTCCAAAACTAGACAGGTGATCGCGTATTCCAAAAATCAGATGGGTGATCAACTGAGTCTGTTTCAGACAGATGCTTCTTGCCACGTGATCAAGTAAACTCAGATCTTGATAGCGAGTTGACTTGGTCTTTGACTTAAAATCAGACAAGTTATTTTCAGACAGGTCTTATAAACTGAGCTCTACTAAAAAGCAGACGAGTCAGAAAGTAGACGAGTGACCTTAAATCTGATTTTCTGCACACTTATCAGATTTGCCAGTAATTTCATAAGATTCAATATTATCATACTTAATCTTTTTGAAATCATCAAAATTTAGAGAATTTACACATTGAATATGTTTCGGACTTATGAGGTCTCAACAAACATGAGTGCTGATAATGGAGCTCCTCGGTGGCTCCATCTCTATTTACACCTATTACAATAGGTTGGTAAGTAAAATTCTGTTAAACTTATGTTTCACTGTACTTTTTTTATTATTAAAAATTATAATCTCTACTTTTATATATGTAGACCCGGAAGAGAGGAACCAAACCCCCATGACATTTTAGGTCGTGGAAAGGACCAAGAAGACCAAGCATGGAGAGTAGGTCGGCGAGAAGGCTAAGGATATTGCTTTAAGTAACCATAAACACTTAAACTTGAATACCATTGCTTATGTTTTATTGTTTTTAATAATTGCAAATGATCATGATTTTCTCTTTATATAGTTTATTTAAAATTATATGACTTAATTTTAATTGCAATAATAATAATAATAACAATAATAACAATAATAAATTTTGTGACCAAGTACTGAGTCGCTAAATTGAAAATTTTAACAATTTAGAGACCAAATATATTTGGTCACTACATTGATGGCATTACAATTTAGTGATTGAATATATTCGATTCCTAATGTTGTTTAATCGGTTGCTAATTTGGTGCTCAGTGACGATATTGTTTCAGTTTAACGACCAAATTTGTCCATCATTAATAGCATCAGAATTTAAATTCGACCAAATCAGTCTGCGAGCACTGTTTTTACAACCGTCAATATTCGGTTGCAACTTTATTATAGACCAAATTTACGCTAAATGATTTTTTTATAGTCAAATCATTGGCAAACAGTATTGAACAATGTAATACAATTTATATAAAAAAAATTGAATTTGTACCGGCCGAGAATAGAAGACCGAGAACTCGTCTACACGACCGGACCAACCGAGCTTACCCCCACGAATGGGCCTTGGCCCAAAACTCCTCGAAAAGCCGAGAACATGTCAGCACGCCTAACACCCGAGGATAACTATTCGGTCCCTTTCCATGACAGGCCACGCACGAAGATACCTCGGCCCCAAGCTATCCAGCCGCAGCTAACTGGGCCGAATATCTCGCTAGCCATAATGTCGCTCCGGATAATCAGGCTCCGAATATTTCTCCGAATGATCGCGACCTGATCCAAATATTTCTCTGCTTATTTCGGAGCTTGATCCTGAGAGATCTCTATAAATAGGGGGCTTACCCCCTCATTCAGAACTACGTTTGCTTTGATTCCCATTTGGATACGTAGGAGCAGAATCTACATTCTGTCAAGCACAATCCAAAAACACCCCACTAATCCTCGTTCGGCCGAGTATCTCACATCCGAGGTATTTGGACGGAACATTTGGCACCGTCTGTGGGAATCGAAGCAAATATTTTCCCATACCACACAAAATGGTGAGGACGAGGAGCGGAAATTGCAGGAGGGAGGAGCCAGGGAATGCCAACAACGGGGATAATGGAGAGCGATCCGTAGTCCCAGCAGCAATGACCGACAATCCCATGGTTCAGGAGCTTCTCACGCAAATTGCAGCGCTGAGAAGGGAAAACGAAGAGATCCGCCGGCAGAACAGCCGTCGCGAAAGAGAGCAGAGCAGGGAAAGGTCGGTCTCTTCTCCACAAGAAAGAGAGCGCCGCCCACCGGAGATTGAGGGGTCTAGAAACTTGTACAGGGAAGGGGGTCCACAACTCCGGGCTTCCCATCGTACCAGCCGAGCAGAGGAGGAGGGATTCCCTAGGCAGGCCCCAGAATTTTCACTCCAGACAAACAGACTTAATGACAGGGTCAGCATGCGGAAGCCGAGGCATCCCTTCACGAACGATATCATGGGGGTCCCCTTGCCAGCCAACTACAAGCCCATCAACATTGACAAATATGATGGCACCTCAGACCCCGAGCGCCACTTGGACGCCTTCACCATGCAGATGTACCTCTTTACCGATGACGACGCTGTCATGTGTAAAGTCTTCCCAACCACTTTGAAGGAGGAAGCGCTGACCTGGTACACCCAGCTACCCCCAGCATTGGTAGACTCTTTTGATACATTCGTGGCTAAGTTCAGCGCTCAGTTTGCCACGAGCCGGGCCCACCAAAAAACCTCGGCCTCGCTGGTAAACTTCAGGCAAGAAAAGAATGAGTCCCTGCGCAACTTCATGGCCAGATTCAGCAAGGAGGCGGTACTCATCCCCAATCTCAGTGCCGATGTAGCACTACACACCATCCTGACCGGGTTAAGACCTGACCCTTTTGCTAGGCACTTGGCTCGGAAACCACCAGCCGATATGGACGAACTGAGAAGAAAAGCTGCGGGGTTCATCAATATGGAGGAGGTTGAGGAATCCAAGAAAAGGGAGAGGACCGATGATGCTGACAGGCGAGAAGGTAGAGAGAAGAGGAGGGCAGGGGGTGATAAACCGAAATTTAAAGGCCCGTCCGAGCATTTCCAGAGGGGACCGAAGTATGAGCATTATACTCCCCTCAACACAAACCGGGCTCGGGTGTTCGAGGAAGCGTACAATGCGGAACTTTTGCAGCTCCCAAATCGTGGCCACACCCCCCAAAACGCAGATCGACAGAAGCATTGTCGGTATCACCGCAACTATGGCCATACCACCGAGGAGTGCTGGGTCCTACGGGATAAAATTGAAGAGCTGGTTCAGGCTGGCCATCTCAACAACTTTGTTCGGAAAAACCACCACAACGGTGAGAGGTGTGGCAGAAACAGAAGGAGAGAGGGTTACCAAAGCCCGAGGAGGGGCGGCGGTCAACGAAATAATGAGAGAGCAGAGACCAGAGAGGGCCAGAATGAAAGTCGAGAAGAGGATAATGTCATTCGGGGAGTGATAAACACCATTTCAGGAGGATTTGCGGGGGGAGGCACAACAAGTTCAGCTCGGAGAAGACACCTGCGGGCCATCCGAGCTGTCAACTCGGTATCCGGCAAGCCTCCCAGAAGTTCCCCACCTATTATCTTTTCCGATGAAGATTTTGTGGGAGTAGATCCCAACCAAGATGACCCCATGGTGATCACTGTACAGTTGGCCAACTTCTCGGTCAAAAGAACCCTTGTCGACCAGGGGAGCTCTGCAGATATATTGTATTACTCAACGTTTCAGAAGCTCGGGATCCCAGAGAAATCAATTCAACCGTACGACAGTAAGCTCGTCGGCTTCGCAGGGGAACAAGTTGATACTCGGGGATATATTGACCTCCTGACTACTTTTGGTGATGGCAGAGCATCTAAAACTATCATGGTCAGGTATGTGCTAGTCAATGCTGTTACATCATATAATATCCTGATCGGAAGACCGTCTTTGAATGAGCTAGAGGCTGTGGTCTCTACTCCCCACCTCACGATGAAATTCCCTTCCAACTCGGGGGACATAGTTGCTGTCCGAGCAGATCAGAAGATGGCCAGACAGTGCTATGCTGATAGCTTGCGTGTGAGCAAACTTAAACCCACACCCGCAGAAACCCTAGACAGGGGGAAAGACAAGGCGGTAAATTCCGTTAACTCCGTCGAACTGGATCCGAGGATGGACATGCAGGAACAACGTCCACAACCTATCGAGGAGTTAGAAAAGTTCCAGCTCGGTTCGCAGCCTGAACAGTGCACTAAACTCGGCGGTCACCTTGAGCCGAATTTGAAAGAAGAAATAAAGCAAGTGCTACGCAGCAATGCCGATTTGTTCGCCTGGACCACATCTGATATGCCGGGAATTGATCCCGATTTCCTATGCCATAAACTGGCAATTTGTCCCGAGGCAAAACCAGTGGCCCAGAGGAAGAGGAGACTAGGCGAAGAAAGGAGAAAAGTGGTTGAAGAGGAAACAGCGAAGTTGGTCAAGGCCAACTTTATCCGAGAAGTAGAGTATACTACCTGGCTGGCCAATATCGTTCTGGTCAAAAAAGCGAACGGCAAGTGGCGCATGTGCACCGATTATACAGATCTGAATAGAGCTTGCCCGAAAGACTCCTATCCTTTGCCGAGTATTGACAGACTGGTTGACGGGGCTTCCGGATACAGAATTCTAAGCTTCTTGGATGCATACTCTGGATACAATCAAATCCGAATGTATCCCCCAGATGAGGAGAAAACAACCTTTATTACTGAGGGGTCGAATTACTGTTACCGGGTGATGCCGTTTGGGCTGAAGAATGCGGGAGCTACATACCAAAGGCTCATGGACCGGGTATTTGAGAAACAAATAGGCAGAACTATGGAAGTATATGTGGATGACATGGTGGTGAAATCCGATGACCCCAGCAACCACCCAACAGATCTGGAGGAAATCTTTCAGCAGCTGAGGAAGTACAACATGAGACTGAACCCGGAGAAGTGTGTTTTCGGTGTCCAGGGGGGAAAATTCCTCGGCTTTATGCTTTGACGATAGGGAATCGAGGCCAATCCTGATAAGTGTCGGGCCGTGATTGAGATGAGAAGCCCACAGAACGTTAAAGAAGTGCAAAGATTGGCAGGACGGCTTGCATCATTATCTCGGTTCCTGCCCAAATCCGCAGAGAAAGCTCGGCCTTTCTTCAAACTACTAAAGAAGCCCCAAACCTTCACGTGGACCGAGGACTGCGAGAAGGCCTTTGTCGACTTCAAGGCCTTTTTGTCCTCCCCGCCGATATTAACTCGACCCATCCCCGGGAAAGAGTTGTACTTGTATCTGTCAGCCTCCGAGAGTGCGATCAGTGCAGTCATTGTGCAGGAAATAGAGAAAGCTCAGATGCCGGTATATTTCATCAGCAGGGTCCTTCATGATGCCGAAACTCGGTATCAAGTCATTGAGAAGTTGGTTTTGGCCCTGATAACCGCAGCTCGGCGATTGCACCCGTACTTCCAGAGTCACCAGGTGATAGTCAAGACTGATCACCCGATCAAACAGATACTCAAAAAGCCCGAGTTGGCAGGACGTATGATTGCTTGGTCGGTAGAATTGTCCGAGTTCGGCCTAAAATATGAGTTGAGAGGCCCTTGAAAGCTCAATGTCTCTACGATTTTATAGCGAGAACTCCACCCACAGCCGAGGCGAGGATATATGGTGGACTTTGTACGTAGATGGATCCTCGAATATCGAAGCGGATGGAGTGGGGTGATTCTCGGAAGGGCCGGGAGATCTGATCCTGGAGCAGTCATTGAAATTCGAATTCAAAACCTCGAATAATCAGGCCGAGTATGAAGCTTTGATAGCAGGATTAATGCTGGCGAATGAAATGGGAGCAAAGGCTGTTAGATGCCGGAGTGATTCACAACTAGTCACGGGACAAATATCCCGGAGGGTATCAAACGAAGGAACCTCGACTCACCGGTACTTGTGTAAGGTCAACCAATTAATCTCCGGCTTTGAAAAGTTCGCTATTGAGCATATTCCCCGAGAAGAAAACACTCGGGCTGATTTTTTGTCCAAGCTAGCCAAGATAAAGAAGCGGGTCACCATAGGACGGTTATTCAAGAAACCCTCAGTGAACCGAGCATTGGGACAGAAGAGGTGATGGCCAGCGAATTGGTGGATCGGGAGTGGATGATGCCCATATGGGAGTATTTATCCTCAGAAACTCTACCCTCGGATCAGGCCGAAGCCAGGAAAGTCAGGCTCACGGCAAGTCACTTCACTATAATCTCCGGAGAGTTGTATAAGCGAGGATTCTCGGCACCGTTGCTAAAATGTCTGACGAAGGCACAATCCAAGTACGTCATGGAAGAAGTTCACCGAGGAATCTGTGGTTTTCACTGCGGAGGCAGATCAATGGCCTCCAAGGTAGTCCGAGCAGGGTACTATTGGCCTACCATCCGAGCTGATTGCATGGAGTGGACGAAGCAGTGTGATGAGTGCCAAAGATTTTCCAATATAAATCATACCCCACGAAGGACTTCACACATTAAACTCGCCTTGGCCATTTGCTATGTGGGGAATGGATATCATCGGGACCTTTCCCCTGTAGCCAAAGGTCAAGTCAAATTCCTCTTGGTAGCGGTGGACTACTTCACCAAATGGATTGAAGCAGAGCCCTTGGCAAAGATTACCGTCGAGAAGGTGCAGAAATTTGTATGGAAAAGCCTCATCTGTAGGCACGGAATTCCCTTTGCGATCGTCACCGACAACGGAAGACAATTTGTAGATAAGACATTACGGGAATTCTATGACAACCTCGGTATTAAGCACCAAGTTACATCGGTTGAGCACCCCCAAACCAATGGGCAGGCCGAAGCAGCTAACAAGGTCATCCTCGGAGAACTAAAGAAGAGGGTGGGGAGATCCAAGGGAGCTTGGGCAGAAGAGCTGTCGAGTATCCTCTGGGCCTACCACTGCACGCCTCAATCTACCACGCAAGAAACACCCTTCAGGCTGATGTATGGAACAGACACCATGATCCCAGTGGAAGTTGGTGAACCGTCCTTCCGACGTATACAACACGAGCCGAGCGATAATGAGAGTAATTTGAGGGTTGAACTTGACTTGGTAGAGGAACTCAAGGAGGAGGACAAAATCAGAGAAGAAGCCTGCAAACAGAGAGCCACCAGAAGATATAATTCAAGAGTAAAGCCGAGGAGTTTTCTGCGTGGAGATTTAGTACTGAGAATAACAGGAGAGGCAAGGAAGGATCGCACGGAAGGCAAGTTGGCAGCAAACTGGGGAGGGCCATTCCGAGTAATAGAAAACCTGGGGAACGGGGCATATAGGTTAGAAGAATTGTCAGGGAAGCCTATCCTGAGAGCTTGGAATGCTTCTCATTTAAAGTTTTATTATAGTTGATGTATATAGTCGGGTGCTGTACTCTTTTTCCTACCTCGGTATTTTGTCCCAAAAAGGGTTTTGACCGGGGAGGTTTTAACGAGGCACACCACAGACTTCATCCAATAAAAGAATTTATTATGCATATTGTTTTATGTTCTCTTATTTTGCCGAAGTATTTATTTTGCAGGCATCTTATTTTGGTGGCCGAGTACGAGCCAATGGTCGAGTTCGAGCCAGTCAAATTTATAAGGCCAAGTTTGAGCCTAATGGCTGAGTTCGAGCCAGTCAAATTTCTAAGGCCAAGTTTGAGTCTGGTGGCCGAGTACGAGCCAATGGCCGAGTTCGAGCCAGTCAAATTTATAAGGCCAAGTTTGAGCCTAATGGCCGAGTTCGAGCCAGTCAAATTTCTAAGGCCAAGTTTGAGCCTGGTGGCCGAGTGCGAGCCAATGGCCGAGTTCGAGCCAGTCAAATTTATAAGGCCAAGTTTGAGCCTAATGGTCGAGTTCGAGCCAGTCAAATTTCTAAGCCAAGTTTGAGCCTGGTGGCCGAGTACGAGCCAATGGCCGAGTTCGATCCAGTCAAATTTCTAAGGCCAAGTTTGAGCCTGGTGGCCGAGTACGAGCCAATGACCGAGTTCGAGCCAGTCAAATTTCTTAGGCCAAGTTTGAGCCTGGTGGTCGAGTACGAGCCAATGGCCGAGTTCGAGCCAGTCAAATTTATAAGGCCAAGTTTGAGCCTAATAGCCGAGTACGAGCCAATGGCCGAAGTTCGAGCCAGTCAAATTTATAATGCCAAGTTTGAGCCTAATGGCCGAGTTCGAGCCAGTCAAATTTCTAAGGCCAAGTTTGAGCCTGGTGGCCGAGTACGAGCCAATGGCCGAGTTCGAGCAGATCAAATTTCTAAGGCCAAGTTTGAGCCTGGTGACCGAAGTACGAGCCAATGGCCGAGTTCGAGCCAGTCAAATTTCTAAGGCCAAGTTTGAGCCTGGTGGCCGAGTACGAGCCAATGGCCGAGTTCGAGCCAGTCAAATTTATAAGGCCAAGTTTGAGCCTAATGGCCGAGTTCGAGCCAGTCAAAATTCTAAGGCCAAGTTTGAGCCTGGGGGGCCGAGTACGAGCCGCTAAATTAAGTCCGAAGGTCAAGTATGAACCTATTAGCCGAGTCCGAGCTATCAAGTTATTAATGCTGAATTTGAGCCGCGAGATTATTGAAATCAAATACAAGTATCAGTCAAGAAGGAACAAAGTTCAGATCAAAAAGGCCGAGTACGAGCCATTATTTTATTAAGGAAACCGAGTACAATGCGTAAAGCAAAAATAAAGCCGAGTTTGACTCTTGAAAAGTACATTCAAGGAAACCGAGTACAATGCGTAAAGCAAAAATAAAGCCGAGTTTGACTCTTGAAAAGTACATTCAGGGGACCGAGCACAATGCTGAAATTGAAAGCTGAAATTGAAAATAAGGGCCGCTCGGCGGGACAGTAGTCCCCCCAATTAGAACAGGGGGCAAGCACGGGCCCCCAATCCCCCTAATCGAGCGCCACCACTCTCTCTTAAGGGAGGCTGTAGTCACTTCCCCCGGAGAAAGCTGGATGATGAGGTGCTCGCCCAGCTCCGGGAGTAGACGACCTCTACCCCTTTCTCCACTCCCGAAGATTGTTGTTCTCCCAGTTAACATCCTTCTTGAAGGATCGAATCATAAAAGGATTTCTGGATCCCATCTCCCACTTACATCCTTTTTGGCGGATAAGAAACCCAAAAAAGGATGTTAACTGGGAGAGGGGAACATAAACCCCTGACACTAGCATAGAGCTACTCAAGTAGAAGAGAAGCAAGAAACGAATTTGCCTGGTGGAAAAGGATGAGGAATGAACGAGTAAAGCCGTATAATAGCCCTATTTATAAGCAGGAAAAGCGGAAGAATGCGTGAGAAAGGGATTGTTGGAAAAAACAAATCTCGAAACCAAGCAAAAGGAAATAAGTGCATGAGCCCATTGCGGTTTCCGAAGCATTTAATGCTTGACTGCATACATAAGGGGTAAAACATGTGCTTCACGTGTAACAACCACAGTCCATTTTTGATATGGACGGTAGAGTACCTCGGCCTCAGTCGAACATCTGGTTAACAGGCCGAACACAACGACAGAAAGTCAGTGGAATGATAACAATTTTCATTAAGTAATATGAAGTTACAAGAGCATGAGCCTATTACAAGGCATGAACAAAAAACAAACAACTACAACAGTTACTCCCCCATATGACTCTCCTCGGCCCCAATGTGACCCTCGGGAGAATCCCCCACCACGTCTACCTCTTCTTCCTCTTCAGGAATGATGGGAACAAGTTCCCCATTCACCACCTCCATGTTTACATCGGCCCCCGAAAGATCAATGCCAGGGGCTAGAACCTCAGCTTGGGCAATGGCCTTGTCAAAACCTTTTCGGTGCTCGATGATAATGCAGCTGGTGGCCTCCTTCACATCCTCCTCGAGCGCCATCTTAGCTTTGGTCTCAGCCTCCAGGGCAGCCTTGAGTCGCTCAATTTCAGCTTGAGCCTCTTTGAGCTTGTCCTCGGCACGAGCCTTATCCTCGTCAACCCGAGCTTTGCTTTCCTCAACCAACTTTGCTCGGGAATCCAGCTCGGAGTTCCGGGTGTTAATCTCGGCAAGGGTGGCTGTCAGACGTTCGTTGCCGTGGGCCAGCTCCTCGTGCTCAGAAGAAATCCGGGTGAGATCTCCCTTCAACCTCTCAATTGCAGCAAACTCGGATTCCAACTGTTGGGACCTCCTCTCGGTCTCTGTTACCTCTCGGCTACAGAAACGAGCCAAAGCTGCGGCCCGAAGGCAGTAGACCGAGAGGGCCTCCATGCTAGATCGGGTCCCCTGCTGCTTGATAAGCCGAAGATCGGCGGGCTTTAAGAAGTTTGAGTCGAAAGAGTGGAAGGGGTTGAAGTCTTCACCCCAGAGAGACGAAGTCCCTGCCTTCAGGGTAGTGTTGTACCATTTCAGCTCGGTGGGGGCAGGAGGTGGTTGTTCTCGCCCCGCGGTTTCCACCCCCTGAGTAGTCGGATGGGGGGAGCTTGGGCGAGGAAGGGGAGAATCTTCGGCGACCACTTCAACCTCTACCCTCTTCCTCTTTTGAGGGGCGGATGATGAAGCCCCCTTTGCAGAAGTCTTAGTGGGAGGAGGTCTTTTCTGCTTCTTCTCGGTGGAAGAGGGACCCTGACCCTCTTTTGCAGCAGCCTTTACAAGCTTTGAGAAGTCAAATTTCCCCATAATGACTGCCAAAAAAGAAAAAGTTGTTAGTTCGGCAACGAAGACAGAAAAATATTTCAGAACTAAAAAGCCGAGTACTTACTCTTCAAGTCATTTTTCGGGGTTGATGAGAAGGGAAGTCTCAGGAGGCGTCCACAATGGAGGGGCCGAGGAAGTGTTTCTAGTATGTCTATATCCCGTCTATCCTCGGCCGGGAGGGACTGGTACTCGAAGCCAACAAATTTGGTGGGGGAGGATTGCCAATATAGGGGAAACTTGGCACTGTTGTCATTATCGAAAAAGTGTGAAGAACGAGGGTCCGAGGGGCGAACTCGGAAGAAGCCAACTTTGAAATCTTTGTACGATGATTTGTACAAGCTGAGCAGCCCCCTCCGGTTCAGCCCGTTAAGGGAAATCCATCCCATTTTATCACCAAACCTTGTTTGGTAGAAATACAAAAATTTTGGGGTGGTGGGTTCCATCCCTATGTATTTGCATAGAATCTGAAAGGCTTTCATAAAAGCCCAACTATTGGGGTGAAGTTGAGTAGGAGTGACGTTCATGGTCCTCAGAACATCGCACTCAAACTCGGAAAAGGGAAGAGATACGTGCAGCTTATCGAATAATGTTTTGTACATATATGTGAAGGGGGACTCGGAGGAACGAGCCCTCATAAAGACACACTCGGTACCCGAGCAGGGGGAGCAAATGAACTCGGATTCGTCCCCCGACGCCGAGATATTAACTTGGGACCGAAGTAGGTCAATTGATTCTAGGGTTTGGAAATCAGAAAAAAAGGTCCCAACCTCACCTTTATCCCAAGTGTACCCAGGAAGAGTAATGTCAGGAATAGGGTCTTTTGGAACCCTCAGGCGCCGCTTACGAGCGGCGGGTTTGGACACCGGAGGAGAAGGAGAACCAGACCTGGGGGACCCAGACTCAGAAGACCCAGACTCGGAAGAAGACGACCCGGAGGAGGACGACCCCGCCGGACCAACGTTCGGCCCTTGGGGAGGAATAGGAGAGGCGGAAGGGGAGCCCCCAATGGGAGAAACCTCCCGTTCCACCAGAGGAGAGGTGTTTGATTCGGTGGAATCAAACGAACTCATGACCAGAATTCAAAGATAAACTGTAAAGAAGGAAGGAGGCTGGGCGTACCTGGAAAACGATGAGCAGAAGAGGGAAGACAGAGACTTGGAAGACGAAGGCGAAAGGTGGAGGAACATAAACAGGGTAGAAGGGAGTTGAAGCCGCAAAAGGTATTTATAGCCTACGATTGGCGGCCCATGTCCCATCAAGCCCAAAAGGGGCGCGACTTTTGATTTTCCCCCCATTAAACGGGCGCGGAGCTCTAGGGTTTCTTGTCCATAGCGTGCCGTAGAAGTATTAGGGGAATGATTGCTTCCTCTGACAGAGAGAGAAGACTTGATTGAAATGACAGCTGGGAATGTGGATAACTGCATAGCCGAAGAATAAGCCCGGCTTCATACTTATCAGCTTTTTCGCTTATTTAAGCTCGGAGCTCGGGGGCCTTGTGTACCGGTCGAGAATAGAAGACCGAGAACTCGTCTACACGACCGGACCAACCGAGCTTACCCCCACGAATGGGCCTTGGCCCAAAACTCCTCGAAAAGCTGAGAACATGTCAGCACGCCTGACACCCGAGGATAACTATTCGGTCCCTTTCCATGACAGGCCACGCACGAAGATACCTCGGCCCCAAGCTATCCAGCCGCAGCTAACTGGGTCGAATATCTCGCTAGCCATAATGTCGCTCCGGATAATCAGGCTCCGGATATTTCTCCGAATGATCGCGACCTGATCCAAATATTTCTCCGCTTATTTCGGAGCTTGATCCTGAGAGATCTCTATAAATAGGGGGCTTACCCCCTCATTCAGAACTACGTTTGCTTTGATTCCCATTTGGATACGTAGGAGCAGAATCCACATTCTGTCAAGCACAATCCAAAAACACCCCACTAATCCTCGTTCGGCCGAGTATCTCACATCCGAGGTATTTGGACGGAACAGAATTAGTTACTCAACATCACATACAATGGCTTTCTCTTGTCTACTGTCAACCTAAGAATTGTCCTTTTAAAATGACAATTAGCAAACATCCCATTCTAGGTTTCACTCCTGTAGCTACCTCCTACATTTTTCATAACTTCAATGAGGTTAAAATTGTAAAATAACATCTATAAAAATATATATAATAAAAATATATTATATATTGTAATTAATTGTTATATGTGAGAATATATTTAGTCTTCATTTATTGGAATAATGACAACAATTAAAAGAAAAATTAAATTCCTTTAATATTGAGAATCATAACTGATATCGATCTTTTTAATGTTGAAAAGTTATGAATTTTGAATATATATATATATATATATATATATATATATATATATATATATATATATATAATATAATATGTTTTAATATGTTTCTTTTTTTGACAAGATGTTTTAATATGTTATTAAGAGCCTTTGATTTGGTTCTGAACGTTGGAAATTTTAATAGGTTTTATTCTTTTCAAAACTTACCTTCTTTCTTATAATTGCTCGATGTTATGCATGAAGAATGCTCAAATAAATGGCCTTTCCTAAACCGATGAAATTGCTCATATGTGGTGATGATTATATATGTGACTTATTCCCCTGGGGCCTGTGTTCCCTGCTGTACCCTGCAGTGACAACCCTTAATGCATTTTGACAGGTTGAAGTTCAAATGGAATTAATTCAGTTTTGACTCTAATTAAGTAGTTGCTATGAAATTAGTTAATACGACTTTTGGATGGTTAGGTAATCAATTTTCTATTTCTATTCATTCCCAGTCCTCAAAATCCGTTGTACCTTCTTTAAATCTATATAACATGATCATTTTTAGTCTCTATCATTGCTTTATTTCCCTTTTAATTTGTTCAATTGGAGTATAGATCTAGGGAAATAATGGCCATATACATCAAGTCATCAAGAAATATATAATGTGAAAAAAATTAATCAATCTGCTGAGGATCAACATGCATCAATGTTGATGTTGGTTTAGAAGTCAATGTCGAGTCCATGATGTTGGTTAAGGCATTCAAAATAGAATTTGCCAACATGTTAAATTTCATTCTTTGCCAAAGTAATTGTCTTTGAGGATAATATATTTTAATAAAACAATGTAATTGGAAGCAGGAGAGAGTTAGAACATGCCCTGCACAACTTACATGGCTGTTGTGGATTTTGCTACAATTTTATCTATTTTGCTATAATGTGATTTTATTCTTCTAAAACTCCTAGATGTAATTCCTATGTTTATGTCAATTGCTTTCTATTTTTTAGTTGCAAAAGAAGGAATGCAGTCAATATATCTTTGTGAAGAGTGTTGAGGAAGACTTATTTAATTATCAGTGGAAATGACTAAGCACCCAATATATGACTTATTTAATTTGTTTTGTTTATATTATTAGTCATAATATTTACTTTTAAATATTATGAAGAGCAATAAATTAATAGCCAAATGTTTGTATTCCCTTCTCACTTTGTTAATCTTATGTTATTTTGGGACTTAAATATTATCTTTCATTATGATGGTGTAGAAATTCCTTGAAGTGCTTCAGATGAAAAAGCAAAACACAAAAGAATCTTAGAAGCTAGGAAAAAGCTTGGCTTATAAGAAAAAGAATCTGAAGTTAGAATCATTCTTCCATCTGTGAGGGGTGGCTTGCTATCCTGGTAGCGCTCAGTCACAAGCAACAAAGAGAAAATTTATTTCCACAGATTAATATTGTGATAACAAAATTCTCTTATTAGACAAGGTGTATGTTTTCACATGATGAAAATTATGTTTTTCTTTCCAAATTATTCCACCGGTTTGTTCCATCGTGTATTAAAAAGATGAATCATTGTTCTTCTACAGGATAGGTGTATATATCATGCACATTTGTTGTACAAATGAATTATGTAACTGCTAATTAAGGCATGGAGAGCAAATAGTTTAATGTTTGCACTATGAATTACTTAAATATTATTTTTATCTGATTACTACAATAACCTTATTGACTTGATACATCACCTATCACTTTCTCGGTGGTGGGTGAGAAATCTTTTCTTCAGGGAATTATATATTTTTAGAAAATGTTGACAAAAGATAGTCGATGAACTTGAATGTTGGATTGATCTATATCAATATTTAACTTCTTTTTGTCTTTTGTTTATGTGTTTTATATGAAGCCCTTTGACAACTTTAAGATAACTAGAATATAGATAGCTTAATTAATGCCAACTAACATGTCATACTAATTCTTTTGCAGGTGAATAGAGAATAGCTTATGAAGTAGTTATTGAGAATAAGTGACACTTCTACAAACAAAGATATAAAAATATTCATACAACAACTGATGATAAATTGATTTTTGTATTAAACACACCGTTTTTGTGAATAGTAAATAGAGCCAAATTTTATACATTACTCATTCATAATGAAATATCAGCAATCTTATCCAATTTTGTTTTATCTATTTTTCTTTCATCTACTATACAAAAACTTATTACTTGCCATTTTAATTTATTATTTTCTATATTTAAGTATTAATATTCTTTTAGAATAAACTCAAATATTTTTTTTTACACAAAATTCTTCCATACATGATACGGGTAAAAAAATATAGTTAAATTAAAGCAAACTGATCAAAGTTTAACTTACCGTTCTATGTGCATGCTCCCCTACAGGTATAGAGCCACCGGTTTTTATGGAGTCACCTTCACTTGAAGCATAATTTGCTATTTGCTATATTTGTCGCTGACCAATACATAAACTTATAAGATGCCCAATGATGTATTAATTGACCGCAATTTGTGTAGGAATATATTTTGCCATATAAATTGAATTTTTTCATCATTCTTCCACTCTCTATACAAAATACCCCTGAATTGAGAATCTCCCATAATATAAAAAATTTGACAAGTCCTCGTATTATATTGAGGTTCCCTCCTACAATGCTTCTGCAAGAGGAAAAGAATTTCACATGAAACCAAATAATAAATTTTATTAGGTGTCTAAATACCAAAAAAAAATTAATTTATTAGGTGTCTCTAATATGATATATTAATTGTATTTATCTATAGTACAATATCATGCTTATCTTAAATTCCTCCAACCACAAATTTCAATTTCCTTTGCATGTCCCAAAGTTGGACAAAACTAGTAAAAACTTGCTTAGGGACTTACTTTTGGCACTTGAAGTTTTGCTCCACATATCTTGTCGGAACTTTTTTTTTTGTTAAACATGCCTTTTATTCACGATAAAATGTACTGTTTGGAATTTGTTTTCCAAAATCCTTCTGAAAATTAATCTCCGGACTTGTAAAATGGTTTTTCGAAAATTAAAACCCGGATGTGTAAAATGACAATTCGTATGTTTTTAGAATTACTGGAATTTCATTTCCGGATGTGTAAAATTTATACAATCGGGGTTTAATTTTCGGACATGGAAAATTTTAAATATCTGGAATTTAATTTCCAGATAAGTAAAATGGCATGTTGTATGTTTCTGGAGTTACCACAATTTAATTTCTGAATGTGTAAAATTTTACACATCCGGAGTTTAATTTCCGAATGTGTAAAATTTTATACATCTGGAATTTAATTTCTGGATGTGTAAAATATACCTTTCGTAAAACTTTACATGTGACACCCTCTACCCCACATGTATTCATAAAACGTAAAAGATATAAAAGAAAGAGGACACATGCATATTATATCATAATAAAAAAAAAACCGGGCAGAGGCTGCTGCATTGTAACATAACTTCAACGCGGAAAAACTAAAACATTGTTTAAAAGAAACATAAAAGGAAACATATAACGAACCTAACCCCGATGTCACATTACAGAGCTGATATAACCAATCCGATAAACAACTCGGATAAACAAACTAAAATAAACATAACTAAACTACGAGTAGCGGCTCCTCAGCAAACTACTCATCGTCCTCTGCATATCCAAAAAGATACATGCAACAAACAACAAAAGACGGGGAGTAAGAGACATATATATCAAATAGCATGGAAGTAGTTAGCAAGATGAACATGCATCATATAGCATATCAAACATAATCATCCCATCATATTAATATCATATATATACATATATCATTCCAAACAAGGTATGTTATGTGATGCAACGCTACTCCACTACTCCAATGCATGAATGAGCAAACAATGCACAACCAACAATCACCACCTCCACTTGGGCCACTCGGCTACCCAAGTTCATCATCATCATCAACGTTATCTTTCATCTTTATTCTTTAATCTTTTATCACAAAATCTTTTCACTTACACTCTGGCCAAAAAGCATCAGAACTCAACACCTTGACCATTAAGCATCAAGGACCCATTGGCCACTCGGCTACCAAGGTCCAATATCTTTTAACAACACCTTGATATTATGCATCATGGCCCCCTTGGCCACTTGGCTACTAAGGTACAAAACAACAACACTGGCCAAAAAGCACCAGAGCTCAACACCTCGACCACTCTGCTATCGAGGCCCCCTTGGAGCGAACGCTGGGCTACCAAGATACAGAACATCATCTTTCCACTTTAATTATTAACACTCCGACTGATCAGGTACAGATCTCAACACCTTCACCATTAAGCATCAAGGCCCCCTTGGTCACTCGGTTACCAAGATACAAAACAACATCTTTAAGTCATCTAACTCATCTTTTCTTCGTTTGGTGTTTTCTTTCATTAATTGGATACTTTGGGGTAGAACCCCTTTTGACGATTCGGTTCTGCTTGCAGTCGGTGAGCACGGGCATGCTCACCCTCAGCACGGGTGTGCTGGACCTCCAGGCAAGCACGGTCGTGCTGCCTGCTGAGAACGGGCGTGCTCAATTGTGTGCCCTGCTCTGGATTTCAAACAGGAGCATGGGCATGCTCCCTGTTAAGCACGGCTATGACACCCTAAACTCCGTCATCACATGGTTACCCTTTTTGCGGAAAAGAAGACATTAAAACGCTGGTCGCTTTCGGAAAAGAAAACCTTTTGTATCAAATTACCGAAAAGGTACTTAATTTTTTAAAAAAAAAGAGGTTAAGAAAAGGTGATGAACACTCAGAACATGAATATAAACATCATACATAGATACATATATAACATTTCCCCATTGGGATCTTAAGTTTTTGGATTACAAAATGGGCCTTAAACAAACAGGCCAACTTCACTGAAAACATAAACTAAAGAAACAGATAAAACATCAAACTGGGAATGAGGAATCTTTATACTGAACTCAAAAGGAGACTCTAAAAAGCCAGGGACAAACAGAACTACTCCAAAAAGCCGACGACGATCACCAAAGCCTCCTACAGTCTGAGTGGCCACAAACACTACCTCCAGATGAGATATCAGACTCCGAATCGATAACCTCACCACCATCGTCGATCGGAACATCGTCCTCTCCGGGGTCCTGTGGATGGTACTCTGCCTCTAGGTCGTCCTCCCACTAGTCACCTACCAACTCAAGAGGCTCCTCCTCATGATCCTCTTCGGGATCCTCTTTAGGGTCCCCCTCGATAGGTTCCTCCGGCTCAACATGTGGATGAAGAAGTCCAGCCATCTGTAGAGTATGAAGGTACAACCAGGGAGGTGGAAGTGCCACTATCCGTGTCTCGATCGTGTGAATCCTTCGGATCGGTTCTCCGTTGGCATTAGACTCCGTCGTCGTAATCGGTCCCCGATATGTAGCTGTCGTCGCATCATCTCTTACCGTCCAGTTCCTCACTAGCCCAGCCAAGTCGAACACCTCATTCCTCGAAATCGAGGGTGCTAGGGGAACGTTGGGTTCCATCTAAAGCACGTACATATACCGATACAAGAAAAGGAAAAGAACATATAGATATACAAGAGTGAGATACCGTCATGAGATATATCCCACAACAACCATATACATGATACATGCAACACATAATCAAGTCAACAGTTAAATCATGCATAATCATAATATAACCGTGTTATATCAAGGGATCTCAAGCCCGTACAATCAATTTTCAAAAATATGCATGACACTTTAATATCAGGCTCTATCCTAATCTCATGAGATCTCAACACCGTGTTTCACTGGAGAAGAATTAGAGTTGGTCAATCTCTAGCCCACCGGGTTGTTGCCTCCATACCCTCATGCATTTAAGGTCTCGGGATGAGCAACGTCACATGTGCCTCTAAACCGGTCACATGGACAGACTCCCAGATACCACCTTGTATCTGATGTATAAGAAAGGCACGTCTGCCTGGGGAAATGCACATGGAAAATATTTTGTTTACAAGGTTTTCTTTGAGTTCGTTCTTTTTCGCTGTCGAAGCTCAAAGCTAACGACTAAATCATCATTTCCCCATCACTTGAAAACTCAGAAACATAGGACACGCAGTCCGAATGCTCAATCACAATGCCCTAAACCATGGCCGATCCGGGGTTGTGGTCATAAAAATCAATTATACTTTTATTCATGTTTTAAACTTAACATGATAAGGACAATAGCCCACAACAATGAAATCGGAACGCACTATCCTCGATTTAGAGAATTGAACTCTCAGTCCATAACATCATGAAAAGGACTCATAGTCCCTAATTAACACAGATCCAAGATCACGTGCGTATAACTGAATACTAGAGGCGACGTCTCTTGTTCTAGATTCTCTTTCTTAAGCACTTATTTTTTTCGTTCAGTGAAAATCAAATTCAAAACCGAATCCTTGATAACCTATCCAGGCTATCGAAAAGTTTCTAAAACATTTAGGAAAAACCATTTCTTTGAAAATCTTTTATAAAGCATCTTTGAAATACTTTTATCTTTGAAAATTTCCCCCAATAGGACATTGCCAAATAGTTCATGAAAGTTTTCACTTGAAAACACATAGTTCGAAAAAGGATTTTTCAATTGTATAACAATAGTTCACCAAACCATTTCAACATTTAAAACAGTTCTTTAAGTTAAAGAGCTTTTGGAAAAGAACACCAATCCTTTCATCTTCAAAGCTTATTCAGGTTTTTAATCCTTATAACAGTTGAGCACAGACACAAGTCTGGCTTAGCAAACTTTCAATCAACAGCAGTATATATTCTCAGTTCAATGTTAATATCACAGTTGAAAACAGTTCATCACAGATGTTAGAAATTTTCAAACTTTCCAATCCCTTTGATTTAGCATCCTTATACATCAAGAAGCCTTAATCCATGATCACTTTGGAGAAACATCAACAAAGCATCAATGTCTTAAACTACTTAAAGTTTAGGCCTTTACATGAAAATGTGTAAAATCTCTAAACTTTTCCAATCACTTAAACCTAAAATCCTTTAGTACAAAGGAGCCCTTGGTCACGATCATCTTGGAATAAAACTCAAATACAAGTCCATACAAGCAAAGTTAAACAAAACCCACCAAGAAAATAGGGTTAGAAATTTTTGTTTTACACAACCTTTTAGTATGTTGTAGTAGGAGTAAAAATAAGAATATAGAAATTGGTTTCAACTCAAACGGAGTTTTCTACCTTTTTTAAAAGATTTTAGAAGTTTGAAAGCTTAAAGGAAACTTAAAGCAAAACTATGAACATAAAGACAAGAAATTGAAAAATAAACAACATAGGACCATTACCCTCAACAATATTAAGAACTTTGATGAAGAACTTAAAGTAAAAAGCTTGATAAAAAGATGAACTTTAGAAGAGAGAAGAAGAGAAAGTAAGGAAATAAGTGTAAGTGTGAAATGTGTGAAGTGAAGAAAAGTGATTAAGTGTTGTAGGTTGAAGGTTATATAGAGGGGGGAGAAGAAGAAGGGGTCACGGCTGGAAGGAAGAAAGAAGAGAAAGAAAAGTTGGTTTGCTTGTAGGGAAAGAAAGAAGGTAAGGTGTGGTAAGGTGGAGGTATGGTGTGGAGGTAAGGTTGGAGAAAGAATGTAAGAAAAGGTGATTTGATGAAAAAGTGAAGTATGGCTTGTTGAAAAGGTGTCATAACTTTCACATCAGTCATTCCATTCCCTCTTTGATCTGCTCCATTGCGCATCAGATGACTTTCCCGATCGTATTTGCCGATGATTTCGCTCGGGTAACACTTGAAATTTTGCCCCGAACAAGATTTTTTTTGAAAAACTCCAAACCCACCCAAAACATCAAAAAAACACTAATCGTCTCGTTCACGAGTCAAGGTTAGGTCGCTAGCTCAGTAAACTTGTACTGGCTGTGAAAACCCAGACCGACTTTCGTCTGAATTTTCGACCGAAAATTTTACGGTGACTTCATACAGTAAAACTACACAAGAAAATAATTTTATTTAAAATAAAATCATCTTCTGGATTTTATCACAAATAATTACATTAAAGCATGTATTTACTGATAAAGAAGCATACAAAAACAGGGTGTTACAACGACCGTGCTCAATGGAGCGTGGCCGTACTGATCTGGGCAGAAACGGCCGGAAACCCTTTCCTTAATCATTGGGGCAATTCACAGATTCAACCTATTGGCTTCTACTAATCCATTGAACATCAGCTTCAATAATCTAAACTTTCTTCATTAATATTCATGTCTTATCATCATGGGGAATTAATCCTTTAATCACAGCTTCATTGTTAATGTCCCTAGAACATTCACTAACATTCACTATCAATCCTATGGTCTTTAACTAAGCCCTATGAACATAACCTTACCTCTCATACTACATTCATATCTAATGAACAACTGGGAAAACATCCATTAAATCTTATTATCATTGTTAACGTATTTTAACGTCTTAACATCATTAATAAGCCCTATTAATTGGTTATAGTCTTATTAACGCCATTGTTGGCATTAACATACCCAAAAATCAACACTCAAATGGAGCACCACATCATCATCATTATCATAACAACATTCTCATAATCATAATAACATCATCATCATAATAGCATCATCATCATCATCATCATAGACATTCATGGCAACATTAAACATCTTACTCAATTGGGCATACCAATACCATCTATTCATACATCATCAATAATTAACATAAAACAGTATAAGAATTAAAGCATGCCAGTAACATTATAATCATATCATACATACATCATTTAACATCAAATAGACAACAACATATGACAGGGTCATAGGTTAACCATTCATCTTACGCTACCCCCAACGCCTACATGTCAATATTATTCCTTCTCCCCATACCTGGTATGAAGATTCCCAAAAAGATAACGGTGACAAACTAGACAAGTTCCCTCGAGTGGCTCGACAAATTCCTCAAGCCTTAAACGATGATAACACGTATCACTTCTCTCCCAAACGGACTCACAAATTCCAAGAACTTCAAGGGGTTCAAGGGAAAACTAAGAAAGATGAAGAGAGGCAGCTATTCTGAGTTTAACAATGTGTGCAATAGGGTTTAGGTCGAGTATTATGGTATAAATACAAGTTAGGGCATGACGGGCTCCTATTTCAGCCCAAACTGTATACAGATCGATATTTTGACTATAACTTGAGCTATATGTTTCCGATTGAGGCATTCTTGGTGTCATTAGAAAGCTTATAGAAATATATACAATAACTTGAGCTACAAGTTTCCAATTAAGGCATTCTTAGTGTCGTTAGAAAGCTTAGAGAAATATATACAAATTAATGTCTAATGACTAAATCCTAGATCAAACTCTAAGATGGTCAAAAGCTCGCTGGAAGTTTAGTGACAAATTTGGTAATTATTCCTAGATAGGATCCTTAGGAGATTATGGTAAGATCTTAAGAGGTAACCAAAAAGAGGATTATCCTTTATTAATAAGGACTCAAATCAGATTGGTTGAGGGACTAAAATCTAAGAATTACACCATCTCTATTTACATACTAAATCACACGATATCTCATCCTATCATTTTTAATCACTTATTATTAATAAAATGAAATATCACATATTAACATATAAAATCACAAACAAAATCACATATTCATATAAGATCACACATTAAGAGACACAATCTCATATTAATGCAAATAATCATATATTAATATACATATTATCATATCTAATAATATATACATACATATATATTTATAAGAATAAAAAAAACTACAATACTAATCACAATTACATTATCAATTATATAAATAATAATACTAACTTCATTAATAATGATAATAATAACAACAACAACAACAACAACAACAACAACAACAATAACAACTAGGCATCTATAGTAACATAATCCCTTATAAGAAAATCGGGGAGTTACAATTCCACCACCCTTATAAAAATTTCGTCCTCGAAATTTCTATCACCTCGATTGGGTAAACTTTCACCAACTAGGCACATAACCTCGGATCAAGTCCTCGGACTCGGAGGCTCCAACCAAACCGGAAGAACTAAGGGTTCTTAACACTAAAGCATCATTATCGATAATTAATATAGATAATTCAAACGAAAACACACAGAAGACTCACAACAGACTCATACCACGTATGGATAGGACCGAACTGCTCTGATACCACTAAATGTGACACCCTCTACCCCACATGTATTCATAAAATGTAAAAGATATAAAAGAAAGAGGACACAAGCATATTATATCATAATAATAAAAACCAGGCAGAGGCTGCCGCATTGTAACATAACTTCAACGTGGAAAAACTAAAACATTGTTTAAAAGAAACATAACAGGAAACATATAACGAACCCAACCCCGATGTCACATTACAGAGCTGGTATAACCAATCTGATAAACAACTCGAATAAACAAACTAAAACTAAACATAACTAAACTACGAGTAGCGGCTCCTCAGAGTCACTCCTCAGCAAGCTGCTCACCATCCTCTACATATCCAAAAAGACACATGCAACAAACAACAAAAGACGGGGAGTAAGAAACATATATATCAACATAATGGCATGGAAGTGGTTAGCAAGATGAACATGCATCATATAGCATATCAAACATAATCATCTCATCATATTAATATCATATATATATATATATATACACACACACACACACACACACACATATCATTCCAAACAAGGTATTTTATGCGATGCAACGCTACTCCACTACTCCAATGCATGAATGAGCAACACAACGCACAACCAACAATCACCACCTCCGCTTGGGCCACTCGGCTACCCAAGTTCATCATCATCATCAAAGTTATCTTTCATCTTTAGTCTTTAATCTTTTATCACATAATCTTTTCACTTACACTCTGGCCAAAAAGCACCAGAGCTCAACACCTTGACCTAGATCTACAAAGGGTAGTTCTTAATAGTTTATGTTTTTATTAGTACCTTTGTAAGATCATATAAGATGTTTGAATGAGACTCTAATAAAAATGAAATTAAAATCAACATAGGTTAACATAATCAAGTTGAATTCATGCATTCATCATGTTGAAATGTTTTAAATCTTTACTTAATGCATGAATATATAATACTTGATCATTAGATGAATTTCATGTTGAAAATCTAAGTTTAAATGAATAGATTTACAAATAAGATGATTGAAACCTTAGTGTAAATATGTTGTGAATAGAGTCACTGATTGGTGTCAATAGATTCAAAGCATTTTAATCTCTATGAATAGATTCATGAATGGATTCAAGATGTTTCAGTCTCTGTGAATAGATTCATGAAGTATCAGTCTCTATGAATAGATTCATGAATAGATTCAAGCTGATTCAGCCTTCTGTGAATCGATTCAAGGGGTTTGTGAATCGATTCACAGCTGTCAGATCTGTTTCTTTAACGTAACAAACACCCCTAATAAATAGATCTATTCATCTCTTTTGTTCATAATCGTTAGCTATCATTTCATAAAATCAAAATAACACGAAATCTCACAAGATCCTCGCGTCTCATTCTCTCAATCTTTCATTGTGATCATTAGAGCTTCAAGTTGTATTTTCTCACTTTCAAGAGTGATTCAAACCTCTTCTACTCTCTTGTTTTTGACGTTCTTGGTTTGGAAGAAGTGAGGGATCTTCTTCTGGGTTGGATTCAGGGTGTGGAATCCCTGGTTGTGTGTAGGTTGCAGAGTGGGGTATCTCTATTGTAAAATTTCTTGAACGTTGTACTCAAGATCCTGATTAGTGAAGGAACTCCCATACCGGTGGGTGTGAGACTGGACGTAGATCACAAGAAATTATGATTGAACCAGTAAAAATGTCGGTTTGCAGTTTTCCTTAACCCTTCTCTCTTTAACTTCAATTTGCATTACATATTAGGATTTAATTAATAAAGAATTGAATTGCATTTGAACCTATCTTGTTGAATCCTCAATTCAATTACGTTCATGTCATATGAAGATTCATTACGTGCTCTTGTCAATTACGTTATACCTTCATACAAGAAAAGTTTTTGAAAAGTTTGCGAAAATCTTTTGAATCCTATTCACCCCCCCCCTTAAGGATTCCAACGCTTGTTAGCGGCCACTTGGGCCAACAAGTGGTACCAGAGCTTGAACTCTTGGACAAGCTTAATTGGCTTTAAAGAGGATCCATGGCCTCTAATGGTTTTTATCAAACGTATGGGTCATACAATAAGGCCCCGATTTTTAATGGTGAAGGTTATTCGTATTGGAAAGAATGTATGAGAATCTTTATATGTTCCCATGATCTAGATGTATGGAAAACCATAGAAAATGATCCTTATGTTCCCACACATCTAGTTGATGGAAAGGAAACATCAAAACCTAGAGATAGTTGGACTGATGATGAGAAAAAGAGAGCACAACTAGATTGGAGAGGTAAAAATATCATATCTGCTGCTATAGGACAAGATGAATTGTTTAGAGTGTGTAATTGTAGATCCGCACAAGAAATGTGGGATAACCTGCAAGTTACCCATGAGGGTATTAGTGAAGTGAAGCAAGCTCGGGTTAACACCTTGACCCCATGAATATGAGCTTTTTCGTATGATTCCAGGAGAATCAATACAAGATATGCAAAAATGCTTCACGCACATAGTAAATCATCTAGCAACATTAGGAAAAACTTTTCCAAATGAAGACTCAGTTAACAAAGTTTTTAGATGTTTAAGCAGGAATTGGCAGCCGATGGTTACGGCTATCGCAGAATCAAGGAATTTGGCTACAATGTCGTTAGCCATATTAATTGGAAAGCTCCAAGAGCACGAATTGGAACTGAATCGTCTCACTGAGCATGAGGAAGGAGACAAAAATAAGAAGAGCTTAGCCCTAATCTCCACATTTTCAAAAGCAAGGAAAGAAGAAAGTGGTAAAAGTGACGAATCGGAAGGCTCGGATTCAAGCGATGATGACCTTAGCCTCTTTGTGAAAAAGTTTAGTAAATTCTTCAAGAAAAGAGGTGGAGGTAGAAGGCCATTCAACCGGAATAAGAAGAACTTCAAAAGGGAGAATGACACTTCAACAATAAATTGCTATGAATGTGGAAAGAAAGGGCACATGAAAATGGAATGTCCTCAATTGCAAAAGAAAGGGGACAAATATGAGAAGAGGACTAAAAAGGACAATAAGGGCAAAAAGGCATACATAGATTGGGACGATGACGACCTCAACTCATCCGATAGCTCCGATGATGATGAAGTTGCCAACCTATGTCTAATGGCAAGCCACCATGAGGAAGATGAGGTAACCGATGATGAATTTGAATCCTTTTCTTCTGATGATGATTTACAAAATGCCTATGATGAACTTCATCTATAAGACTCATTAAACAAAACTCTTCTTTTAAGAAAATCATTTATGACTTAAACGAACAACTCACTTTGTGCAAAAAGGATTTTGAAAAAGTCACAAATGAATGAGTTCTTAAAGATTGCTCGTGAGAAATCTTCATTAAATGTATGTTGCAAAAATAATTCATGTAAACCCTTTAGTTGTGGAGATTGTGCTAGATTGAGAAAACAAATTGATGATATGAAAAACATTCTAGCCAAATTCACAATGGGTAGAGATAACTTGAATATGTTGCTTGGAAGTCAAAAACGTACGCTTAGCAAAGTCGGTTTGGGGTATGATCCCTTTGCACAAAGAAAGATTTTAAAATATTGCTTTGCTAATCCAACCAAGACAAGTACCCCCTTTACTACATGCTATTATTGTTGCAAAAAGGGACATACAACAACTACTTGTAACATTAGAAATAATAAGTTTCAAAGTGATAGAACAATTTGGGTTCCAAAAGGATTGGTGCCCAAAACTAACATTCAAGGACCCAAACAAATTTGGGTACCTAAATATTATCATTGATTGTGTTGTAGGTGTGCTTGAAGCCCACTAGAAAAGAGTGGTATCTTGATAGTGGATGCTCCAAGCATATGACCGGTGACAAGACAAAGTTCATAAGTCTAACCCCTAGAAATGGAGGTCATGTCACCTATGGAGATAACAAAAAAGGAAATATTCTCGGAGTTAGTAATGTTGGTAACTCTTCCTCTACTATCATTGAAAATGTGTTGTATGTAGAAGGCTTGAAACATAATTTGCTTAGCATTAGTCAATTATGTGACAAAGGTTATAGAATTCTTTTCAACTCAAATTGTTGCATAATTGAAAATGAAAGTGATAAGCAAATTAAGTTCAGTGGTCATAGAGTAGGAAATATCTACATGATTAACCTAGAAAATATACCCTCAAATGATGATCAATGCTTACTGACAAAAGATGAGGATGCATGGTTATGTCATAGGAGAATTGCTCATATACATATGGAGCACTTAAAAAAACTTATCTCCAAGGACCTAGTAATTGACCTACCTAAAATAAAATTTCAAAAAGACAAGTTATGTGATGCTTGTCAAAAGGGAAAACAAGTCAAGGCCTCTTTTAAAGCAAAAAATGTAGTTTCAACAAATAGGGCTTTGCAACTATTGCACATGGACTTGTTTGGCCCTTCTAGAACTATGAGTCTTGGTGGCAATTACTATGCCCTAGTAATAGTAGATGACTTCTCTAGATATACATGGACCATGTTCATTCCTCATAAGAACAAAGCATTTCATGTTTTCATCAAGCTTGCTAAACGTATTCAAAATGAAAAAGACTTAAAAATTGCATCCATTAGAAGTGATCACGGAGGTGAGTTTGAGAACCATCTCTTTGAAAGCTTTTGTGAAGAAAATGGAATTAATCATAATTTTTACGCTCCTAGAACTCCGCAACAAAATGGAGTAGTTGAAAGAAAGAATCGATCTCTAGAGGAGTTAACAAGAACTATGATTAATGAAACAAACCTACCTAAGTTCTTTTAGGTGGATGCGGTTAATACCGCTTGTTATGTTTTTTAAATAGAGTCTTGATAAGACCAATTTTGAAAAAGATCCCCTATGAATTGCACAAGAGTAGAAAACCAAATATTTCACATCTTAGATTTTTTGGATGCAAATGCTTTATTTTAAATAATGGTAAAGAAAATTTAGGGAAGTTTGATGCAAAGGCGGATGAAGGTATATTTGTAGGTTATTCATCTTTTAGTAAAGCTTTTCGTGTTTACAATAAGAGAACTATGACTATTGAAGAGTCAATACATATTGCATTTGATGAATCTAACCCCAAATTGGTGGGAAAAGATATTCTCTTTGATAATGTTGTAGATATGTCACAAAAGTCCAATGAGGAAATCAACAAAGAAAAGATGGATCAAAGAAATGAAGATGAAACTCCTCCAAAGGAAGAAGAATTTGAGCATGTAGACCTACCCCATGAGTGGAGAACATTGAAGGATCATCCTATCGACCAAGTGATAGGAGACATATCAAAAAGGGTAACTACTAGTCGAATCTTAGAAATATATGCAATTATTTAGCATTTGTCTCTCAAATCGAACCCAAAACCATTAGTGTTGCAATTATTGATGAAAATTGGCTAATGGCCATGCATGATGAATTAAACCAATTTGAAAGAAATAATGTTTGGGAGCTTGTGCCTAGACCAAGAAATCATCAAGTAATTGGCACTAAGTGGGTTTTCAGAAATAAACTTGATGAAAGTGGTATTATAACTAGAAATAAAGCTAGACTTGTAGCCAAGGGCTATAATCAAGAATAGGGTATTGATTATGATGCGACCTATGCCCCGATAGCAAGATTAGAAGCTATTAGACTACTTCTTGCATTTGCATGTATCATGGATTTTAAACTATACCAAATGGATGTAAAAAGCGCTTTCTTAAATGGTTTCATACAAGAAGAAGTATATGTAGATCAACCCCCCGGTTTTGAAAATTTTGAATTTCCTGACCATGTTTTTAAATTAAAAAAGGCCCTTTATGGGCTTAAGCAAGCTCCAAGAGCTTGGTATGATAGGTTGAGTAGATTCCTTTTAGAAAAAGGTTATAAAAGGGGAATGGTTGATACTACACTTTTCATAAAGGATAAAGAAAAGGATATATTTCTTGTTCAAATGTGGATGATATTATCTTTGGTTCAACTAATGAGTTTATGTGTAGAGAGTTCTCAAAGTTGATGCAGAGTGAATTTGAGATGTTCTTAATGGGAGAACTAAATTACTTTCTTGGACTTCAAATAAAGCAAACAAGGAATGGCATCTTCATAAATCAAGATAAATATTGCAAGGAGCTCATCAAGAAGTTTGGAATGGAGAATGCCAAAGAAATTAGCACACCAATGGGTACCGGCTGTTATTTGGACAAAGATGAAGGTGGTAAGTCTATTGACCCTTCAAAATATAGAGGTATATTAGGTTCTTTACTATACTTGACAGCTAGTAGGCCCGATATTATGTTTAGCGTATGTATGTGTGCTAGATTTCAAAGTAATCCCAAGGAATCACATTTCATTGCTGTTAAACGCATATTAAGATATCTAATAGGAACACCTAATACAGGTCTATGGTATCCTAAGGGTGGAATTTCTGGTTTATTTGGATACTCAGATTCCGACTTTGCAGGATGCAAGTTGGATAGAAAGAGTACTAACGGTACTTGCCATATCTTTGGGAATTCTTTAATTTCTTGGAATAGTAAAAAGCAAGTTAGTGTAGCTTTGTCCACAGTTGAAGCTGAGTACATGGCTGCAAGGAGTTGTTGTGCACAAATTTTATGGATGAAACAACAACTCCTTGACTATGGCTTAAAACTAAACAAAATTCCTATAAGATGTGACAATACTAGTGCCATAAGCTTAACCAAAAAACACATCCAACATTCAAGAACAAAGCATATAGATATTCGACATCATTTTCTAAGAGACCATGTTGAGAAAGGAGACTGTATTTTTGAGTTTGTTGAAATAACAAATCAATTAGCAGACATTTTTACAAAACCTTTGCCCAAAGAAAGGTTTTTCCGCACAAGAAGTGAATTAGGCATACTTTATATATCATGTATAGATTGAATATGTGTGTAATTGCTTGAATATGTGTGTAATTACTTAAATATGTATGCATATGCAAAAAGTACCAAAATTACTCAAAGCATGACCTATATTCTTTCAAAAATTGAAGTTTGGCAACTCAATATGTGATTTTGATGATTTGATTGTATTTGATGCTTAGCTTGTTGTGAACATGTGTAAAATGTGTATTCAAACTTTTTCCATGCATTAGAATAGGTAATTCAAGCATTTATCAAAAATTCATATGTGAAAGTGAGCTAATAAGGCATTCTAGATAGCAATATCTGCTGTTTTCTGGTTTTTCTGCATTTTTGCTCTCTGTGAAGCGATTCACATACACTTTGAATCGATTCACAGTGTATGTTTTCACACATAACACAAATTTAGCCCTAGTGAATCGATTCACCCCTATTTTGAATTGATTCACAAGCACATCAGGGACATTATTTCATGGTTTTTTCACTTAATTGTGCTACATCTGTCCCATTGTTGTTTCTTCTTCTTCATGATGCTCCTCTCTGAGCATTAAAATAAATATGCTTCTGCTGCTGCATCTGAATATCCTATCATGCATTTTTCTAGTTTCCTTATGCTATTTTATTTCTTATGGTTGTATCATGAATTCCTTTTTTGGATATGTTGTGTACTAGCTTATGTCCCCTATATGTTCTGATATGTGTATGAACTTCCTTGTTATTGTATTTATTGCGATGCTATGCTATCTTTGGATATTTTTATGCAATGAACGCATTCCTATCATATTTGGTTTTTTGTTTTTTATAATGACAAAAGGGGGAGAAAGGTTCCCATTTGTATTTTCAGGTTATACTCCCACCTTTTATCAAAACAAGGATGCTTATATTTAGGGGGAGCTTGCAAAAAGATAATACAAAGTCTTCATGGGTTTGTCATCATCAAAAAGGGGGAGAATATGAATGAACGCATTCCCCAAGTATGACTTAGATATTTGAAGTACAAAGTTTTGAAGATGACAAAGGACAACACGTCAAACATATCAAGTTTTGAAGACCTAGATCTACAAAGGGTAGTTCTTAATGGTTTATGTTTTTATTAGTACCTTTGTAAGATCATATAAGATGTTTGAATGAGACGCTAATAAAAATGAAATTAAAATCAACATAGGTTAACATAATCAAGTTGAATTCATGCATTCATCATGTTGAAATGTTTTAAATCTTTACTTAATGCATGAATATATAATACTTGATCATTAGATGAATTTCATGTTGAAAATCTGAGTTTAAATGAATAGATTTACAAATAAGATGATTGAAATCTTAGTGTAAATATGTTGTGAATAGATTCACTGATTGGTGTGAATAGATTCAAAGCATTTTACTCTCTATGAATAGATTCATGAATGGATTCAAGATGTTTCAGTCTCTGTGAATAGATTCATGAATAGATTCATGAAGTATCAGTCTGTGAATAGATTCATGAATAGATTCAAGCTGATTCAGCCTTCTGCGAATCGATTCAAGGGGTCTGTGAATCGATTCAGAGCTGTCAGATCTGTTTCTTTAACATAACAAACACCCCTAATAAATAGATATATTCATCTCTTTCGTTCATAATCGTTAGCTATCATTTCATAAAGTCAAAATAACACGAAATCTCACAAGATCCTTGCGTCTCATTCTCTCAATCTTTTATTGTGATCATTAGAGCTTCAAGTTGTAATTTCACACTTTCAAGAGTGATTCAAACCTCTTTTACTGTCTTGTTTTTGATGTTATTGGTTTGGAAAAAGTGAGGGATCTTCTTCTGGGTTGGATTCTGATGAGTGTGATTTCACCTCATATTTCATTGACATTTTGCATGCATTTTCATGTAGCTTAGGCATATTTAATTTTATTTTGGTTAGTTTTTACCTTGGAACGGGTAAGGCGGTTTTGTGGTGTTTTGTGCAGGAATTAAGGATCAAAATGCTCAAGATTAGCCATGATGGATCTTGCATGAAGATGGGGCTTGAAAAGTGAAGAAAATGAGACAAACAGAGCCCATCACGGTCTAGCCGTGACATCCATCACGACCGTGATCGAGTAGAGCTCAAAAGAAAGAATGGAAAAGTCAGAACTGGTCACGGCTTGGTCGTGATGTCCATCTCGACTGTGACATGTCAGTTGAACCAGACCCTCACAGGCAGAACTGATCACGGCCTGGCCGTGATGAGCATCACTACCGTGACAGGACCAAACCGGTGAAGCAACGCTCAAGGCGTAATCCGTCACGGCACTGGGCGTGATGGCCATCACGATACGTGACGTGCAATATTTCGATCTGGAGAAACTGATTTGATCTGAATTTGTGTTTGATTGGGATTCAAATTACCCTAATCTATAAATAGGGCAGTTAGGCAGAGACTAAAGGAGACTTTTGGGCTGCTACACTTAGGCAAATTTTTAGGATCTCTCTTCCTCTTCTTCTTCTCCTCTTTTAGGTTTTATTTCATGTTTTTGTTAACCAAGCTTGTCATCACCATGGCAATGCTTGAGTAGTAGCTTTATTTCTAGGGATTGGGGCTATGCCCAAGATCTGATTTATGTTATGAATTGATGTTTTACCTTTGTTAATTTCGATTTTGCTTTAGATCTGATTTCTATTGTTTTAATTACTCGTAAATTTGGTGGCCACTTGTTTGCGTGTCGTAGATATTCTAATGAGGAACCTAGCGGTGAACTTAGGTATCAGATCTATAGAATCAGACTTAGGACTTAAATCACGAGAGTTAGAAGCGGTCCTTCGAGGATTAACGAATTGTCACAAGGCTTAAAGGGTTCGATCTAAATTCAACTACCACGAGAGTAGGGGTTGGTTTAATTGGGCACGGTTTTTGTAACCCGAGAGGGAGCATTAAATTATTTAGGATAAATTCGCCTTCAAATCAATTTAGATAATTAACAAGGGGTAGTCAATTTAGTAACATAAACAATCTTGTTGGTAACCCAATTCCTAGGAATTCCTTTTGAATTTGAAACCCCCCAATTTGAATTGCTTTCCTGTTTTGTTTAATTGCGATATTAAATTTGATTGTTACTTGATTCTTATTGTAAAAATCAAAACCTTTTCAAAATCCTTTTTTTATACAGTCCAGTTTTATCGATTTAATAATTAGTTGTGGTTTGAGATCACGGTCCCTGTGGGATCGATCTTTTTATCACTTGGCAACGAATCCGGTACACTTGCCAGAATCGAGCACATCAAGTTTTTGGTGCCATTGCCGGGGACTGTGCTTTCTTGAATCTCAATTTAATTTTTAAATTGATTTTTCTGGTCTTTTTCTTTTTAATTATTTCCTTTTTAAAAAAAATTATTTTCCTTTTTTTCATTTATCTCTTTTCCTTTCTAGAGTATCTATCTCTGTGTTTTTCTCTTTTGTGCAAAGATCCCTAAGTCTTGGAAGCCTTATTGAGGTCGACCCCAAAATCAAGAGGACCTTTCATAGACGTAGGAGACTACAAAGAGAGAGAGAGAGAGATGTTGATTCCCATTCCACTCATGGCGAATCTTTCAGATACCAAACCATTGAAGGACTACGCAGCCCCAAATGCGAGGGGTTTGCGAACTGGGATTGCTAGGCCAGAGATCGAGGCGGAGAACTACACTATACCGCCTATGTTAACTATCATGATTAGGCAACATCAATTCGTAGGAATGCCCTCGAAGGACCCGACTGATCATGTGGAGACATTCTTGGAGTTCACCGATGCAATTAGGATTCATGGTGGCCCGGTCGATGCTATATGCTTGAGGTTATTCCCCTCCTCTCTTACTGGAAAGGCAAAAGCTTGGCTGAAGCAAGTGGCCGCTAACACGTTGTCGACTTGGGACCAACTGGAGCAGGCATTCTTGGAGAAATTCTTCCCTCCATCCAAGACGGCTTACCTATGAACCCAGATCACCGGCTTCTTCCAAAAGGACGGAGAATGCTTCTCCGAAGCTTGGGATCGCTACAAGGGATTGCTGGAGTCTTGCCCACATCATGGACTCAAAAGGTGGTTGTTAGTGCACACCTTCTAAAACGGATTGGATTACTCTTCGAAGGTGTCACTTGACTCCGCAGATGGTGGAGCCTTTATGAATAGGCCTCTGACTGAGGCATTCAATATCATTGAAAATGTAGCCACCAACTACCACCAATGGGATTCGGAAAGAGGTAATAACCCGAAAAAGATTTCGGGGGGTAAGTTTGAAATGAATAGCACCGATATCATTATGTCTAAAATTGACTCACTGAATAAACGCTTTGATCAGCTTGAAAAGGCTAATGTGAGTTCAATAGGTGCTACTAATATTGTTTGTGAGATCTGTGGAATGCAGGGATATGACATAATGGAGTGCCCACGTGGTATTACTCATGGATTCGGCGCGTCGGGGGAACAAGTGAACTCTTGTCAAAACTTCTATGACACGAACCCGAAGTTGCCAACCTACGTTCCCCCAAATTCTTACAACCAAGGAAGTAAGAACAACCCTTACCTCTCCTACGGTAACTACAACAATACGCTGAACCACGAATTCCAAGAAGGCCAAGGTAATAGGAAACCCGCATCGGGGTATCCTCAGGTACAAAAGTCTAAACTTGAGTCTCTTTTGGAAAGTTTTGTTGAAACTCAAACAAAACAAAACAAAACAAAACAAAGAGTTTAGGCAACAAGGTAGGGCAGTCAATGAGGCAATAAAAGAGTTAGCATCTAAGGTAGATAACTTGGCCATCCATAATAAGATGTTAGAAACTCAGATTGCCCAACAAGCTAGTACATATTCTAGACCTAAGGGTACGTTTCCGGGACAACCCGAAGTTAATCCTAATGAACATTGTAATGCCATATACTTAAGGGATGATAAGCTTGGGTAGCTGAAAAGGATGTGGAATGTGAGGAGGACATAAGAGAAGATGAAGAGATAGAGCCAAAATATGTCCCTCCACCACCGTACCAACCCCCAATACCTTTCCCACAAAGGTTGGTCAAGAGAAAGCAAGTAGAAATATAAACTAAGAGCTTAATTGAGGAGCACAATGTCATGATAAAAATTAATATGCCTCCTAAACTGAAAGATCCAGGTAGTTTCTCTATTGCTTGCTCAATTGGAGAAGTGAAAATAGACCAAGCCTTATGTGACTTAGGGGCTAGTGCGAGCTTGATGTGGCTTACTATCTTTGAGAGGTTAGGAACCATGGAATTGAGTCCATCCCAGTTCTCTTTACAATTTGGGGATGGCTCAACTAAAACTCCTCTAGGCATACAAGAGAATATCCCCGTAAAGGTAGGAAAAATTTTCATTCCTACCGATTTCATGGTATTGGATATGAACGAGAATTCTAAATTCCCTATCATTCTTGGAAGGCCATTCTTGGCCACAGCTGGAGCAATAATAGATGTAAAGAATGGCAAGCTCTCTCTGAATGTAGATTAAGGTAGGGAAGATTTGACTAACTCATATAACAACCCTCCTTTTGAGAGTCATGTGTGCAGGATCGAGATACAGCCTCCAGAGGTGAAGGAAGAGCCTAATATAGAAGAAACTCCCAAGATTTCCATGGCGAATGATGCACCAAATGGTGATGAAGTGGGAGTTGCCCATCATGTGGAGTTAGAACTTCCGCCGGGAGGGAGTAAGGCCATGAAACTCAGAGTGAAGAGAGCAAAGCGAAAGCGCAATTGGCCATATGAACAAAATCGGCTCTTTGAAGGACTTCCATGGAAGAGAAGTGTTCTTGCACTTCTAGGTCCGACCGACCTCGGTTGATTGAAAGAAGTATGATCAAGCTTAAGACCGTAAATAAGTGCTTCTTGGGAGGCAACCCAAGTTTTCTTTCCCTTTTCCATTTGTTTTTGAATTTTGTTTTTGAATAATTTGAGAAGATAAGAAAAGAAAGATCACTAATTAATGGCTTTGCCAAGTATTTTCAGGTTATGAAGGAAGGAAGAGCAAAAAGGCAAGGACAAATAAAGTCAGAAGTCATCACGCCCAGGCCGTGACGGTGGTCACGGCCGTGATTAGCTAACCAAAGAAGATCATAAAGGATCACGGCCCAGCCGTGATACCCATCACGGGCGTGATGAGGAGGACCCTGAAGATCAGAATGTATCACGGCCTAGCCGTGATGGAACTCACGGTCGTGACAGGCCAGCTCCCTGAAGACCAGAATTGATCACGGCCTAGCCGTGATGAGCATCACGGCCGTGACACATTTTCCAGCATCTCTTTGACTGGCATGTGAGCCAGCACCCTCTGACTGGCATGTAATCGGGTCAGTTTGGATCAGATTTGAGGGGTTTCATCATCCGAACCAATCAAATTTGATCGGTTCGGATCGGTTCGGATTTGGCGAATTTTCAGCTACGGATCCGAACCGAACCAAACCGAACCGATCACAATCGGATTGGTTCGGTTCTGATCATCGGGTTACCTTTTTTTTTAAAATTTACACTTAAATATTAATAAAAAATTAGAAAAATAAAATATACATATTTAATTAATAATTATATTAAATATCTATATAATAATATATTAATATTATATAAAATAATTTAAAAATAAATATTTTATAGGGTTTGGATCGGTTCGGATCAGATTTTTCGGATCCGAGACCCGAACCGATCTGGTTCGGATCGGCGTTTTGGAATCCGATCGGATCTGATGATCCGAACCAATCCACCAAAACCGGTTCGGATCGGTTAGGATCCGCCGGGTTCGCGGATCGGATCGGACCTGCTTACACCCCCTAGCCACCTCGTTGAGTTGTTCCATTTTTCTCCTCTCTCCGACTTGATTATTTACATTGGGGACAATGTAAGTTTTTAAGCTTGGGGTAGGGGTATTTTTGCAATTTTTTGCATATTTTTTTCATTTTTCATGTTGCATTCATATAGGCATAATTTTGCATAATCACATGATTAGATTGCCCCTTGCTTAGATTATGCATCCAATTGTGAGAACTTGGTGCCAAATAAATTGAGATAGTGAATTTTTGAACCCAAATTTTTTTTATTCTTGTGATAAGGCTAAAAATAAAAATGCTTGAGATGATCTTTTTATAGTTGATAATTAACATGTGGTTCCTTAGATTTGTGTTTCCCATTGATTTTAAACTACTAAATGTTAGATTTTTTAGCCTGAAAGGGGTACTCACTAAATCTACCCTTCTTTGTGATTGAGAGTTTTATTCCTCTTGGATTGTATTATCTAGAACTTGACTTGAAACCGTTTTGAAACTTAAAATTTTTTTGAAAACATATTTGAAAATGATTGAGGCACTAGGTATTTTTCCGACCATCTGAGCTTTGATTGACTAAATGCTATCCCTTAGTTGCCCAATTTTGAGCCTAAAAGAATAAAATACTTTTCTTGGTACCTTGATTTATTTTGATGAATAATACTTGGTATGTCGCCTTTTAAAGTATTGCACAAAGGGTAAAAAGGTAGTTTGAAAAATAAATTGTGCGATGAGAAAGTTAGAAAAATATTTCTCTTGAATTGAAAGTCTCCCCTTCTCCAAATAAATAAAATAAAATAAACACAAAAAAAATGGAGAGGGGGATGATAAAAAGAAAGTAAGAAATAAAAGTAAAAAGGAAGAAAGAAAGGTGGAAAAGTGAACTGAAACCCAAAAAGGTATTTTAGAAGGTTGTCATGCTTGCAATGTTTGATATTTTGTCTAGCCTTCTTGTATTTTCATTTTCTTGATCTCCCCACCTAAAAATTAATCCCATGGACCCATTACAACCAAAATAAAAGACCTCTTGATTCTTATGTGTTTTCATTAATAAAGTAGAGATTTGGTTAATAGTCAAGCTTATGGTAGAGTACCTTCCTTGAGGAAATTGAGCAAATTGTCATATACCCTTAAACACTTGAGTGAGGTGAGAAGAGTGCCCGAATCAGTGAGAATATGAATTTAGGAAACCTAAGCTTCTAATTGGACTTGAAATTGATTGTCTCTTGGTTACTTATTTGAATAAGCCTGTCACTTGGATTAGTTACTCGGGTTTTTGGTTCACTATCCATGCTCTGATTGTTTATATTTTATGGCCTTAGTGATTGCTTGAGGACAAGCAAAGTCTTAAGCTTGGGGTGGTTTGATGAGTGTGATTTCACCTCATATTTCATTGACATTTTGCATGCATTTTCATGTAGCTTAGGCATATTTAATTTTATTTTGGTTAGTTTTTACCTTGGAACGGGTAAGGCAGTTTTGTGGTGTTGTTGTGCTAGAATTAAGGATCAAAATGCTCAAGATTAACCATGATGGAGCTTGCATGAAGATGGGGCTTGAAAAGTGAAGAAAACGAGCCAAACAGAGACATCACGGCCTAGCCGTGACATCCACCACGGTCGTGATCGAGTAGAGCTCAAAATAAAGAATGGAAAAGTCAGAACTGGTCACGGCCTGGTCGTGATGTCTATCTCGGCCGTGACATGTCAGCTGAACTAGACCCTCACAGGCAGAACTGATCACGGCCTAGCCGTGATGAGCATCACGGCCGTGATAGACCAACCAGTGAAGCAACGCCCAAGGCAGAATCCGTCACGGGCTGGCCGTGATGGCCATCACGGCCATGACGTGTAATATTTGGATATGGAGAAACTGATTTGATCTGAATTTGTGTTTGATTGGGATTCAAATTACCCTAATCTATAAATAGGGCAGTTAGGCAGAGACTAAAGGAGACTTTTGGGCTGCTACACTGAGGCAAATTTTTAGGATCTCTCTTCTTCTTCTTCTTCTCCTCTTTTAGGTTTTATTTCATGTTTTTGTTAACCAAGCTTGTCATCACCATGGCAATGCTTGAGTAGTAGCTTTATTTCTAGGGATTGGGGCTATGCCCAAGATCCGATTTATGTTATGAATTGATGTTTTACCTTTGTTAATTTTGATTTTGCTTTAGATCTGATTTCTATTGTTTTAATTACTCGTAAATTCGGTGGCCACTTGTTTGCGTGTCGTAGATATTCTAATGAGGAACCTAGCGGTGAACTTAGGTATCGGATCTATAGAATCAGACTTAGGACTTAAATCACGAGAGTTAGAAGCGGTCCTTTGAGGATTAACGAATTGTCAGAAGGCTTAAAGGGTTCGATCTAAATTCAACTACCACGAGAGTATGGGTTGGTTTAATTGGGCACGGTTTTTGTAAGCAGAGAGGGAGCATTAACTTATTTAGGATAAATTCGCCTTTAAAGCAATTTAGATAATTAACAAGGGGTAGTGAATTTAGTAACATAAACAATCTTGTTGGTAACCCAATTCCTAGGAATCCCTTTTGAATTTGAAAACCCCCAATTTGAATTGCTTTCCTGTTTTGTTTAATTGCGATATTAAATTTGATTGTTACTTGATTCTTATTGCAAAATTCAAAACCTTTTCAAAATCTCTTTTTTATACAGTCAAGTTTTATCGATTTAATAATTAGTTGTGGTTTGAGATCACGGTCCCTGTGGGATCGATCTTTTTATTACTCGGCAATGAATCCGGTACACTTGCCGGAATCGAGCACATCAGATTCAGGGTGTGGAATCCCTGGTTGTGTGTAGGTTGCAGAGTGGGGTATCTCTATTGTAAAATTTCTTGATCGTTGTACTCAAGATCCTGATTAGTGAAGGAACTCTCATACCGGTGGGTGTGAGACTGGACATAGATCACAAGAAATTGTGATTGAACCAGTAAAAATATCGGTTTGCAATTTTCCTTAACCCTTTTCTCTTTAACTTCAATTTTCATTACATATTAGGATTTAATTGATAAAGAATTGAATTGCATTTTAAAATATCTTGTTGAATCATCAATTCAATTACGCTCACGTCATCTAAAGATTCACTACACGCTCTTGTTAATTACGTTATACCTTCATACAACAAAAGTTTTTGAAAAGTTTGCGAAAATCTTTTGAATCCTATTCACACCCCCACCCCCCAAGGATTCCAACGCTTGTTAGAGGCCACTTGGGCTAATAGGAGGCTCCAACCAAACCAGAAGAACTAAGGGTTCTTAACACTAAAGCATCATTATCGGTAATTAATATAGATAATTCATATGAAAACACACAGAAGACTCGCAACAGACTCATACCACGTCCGGACAGGGCCGAACTGCTTTGATACCACTAAATGTGACACCCTCTACCCTGCATGTATTCATAAAACATAAAAGATAGAAAAGAAAGAGGACACATGCATGTTACATCATAATAATAAAAACTGGGTAGAGGCTGCCGCATTGTAACATAACTTCAACGCGGAAAAACTAAAACATTGTTTAAAAGAAACATAACAGGAAACATATAACGAACCCAACCATGATGTCACATTACAGAGCTGGTATAACCAATCTGATAAACAACTCGGATAAACAAACTAAAACTAAACATAACTAAACTACGAGTAGCGGCTCCTCAGAGTCACTCCTCAGCAAGTTGCTCACCATCCTCTGCATATCCAAAAAGATACATGCAAGACGGGGAGTAAGAAACATATATATCAACATAATGGCATGGAAGTAGTTAGTAAGATGAACATACGTCATATAACATATCAAACATAATCATCTCATCATATTAATATCATATATATACACATATCATTCCAAACAAGGTATGTTATGCGATGCAACGCTACTCCACTACTCCAATGCATGAATGAGCAACACAATGCACAACCAACAATCACCACCTCCGCTTGGGCCACTCGGCTACCCAAGTTCATCATCGTCATCAAAGTTATCTTTCATCTTTAGTCTTTAATCTTTTATCATATAATCTTTTCACTTACACTCTGGCCAAAAAGCACTAGAGCTCAACACCTTGACCATTAAGCATCAAGGACCCCTTGGCCACTCGGCTACCAAGGTCCAATATCTTTTAACAACACCTTGAAATTATGCATCAAGTCCCCCATGGTCACTCGGCTACCAAGGTACAAAACAACAACACTGGCCAAAAAGCACCATAGCTCAACACCTCGACCACTCGGCTGTTGAGGCCACCTTGGAGCGAACGCTCGGCTACCAAAGTACAAAACATCATCTTTCCACTTTAATTATTAACACTCCGACTGATCAGGTACAGAGCTCAACACCTTGATCATTAAGCATGAAGGGCCCCTTGGCCACTCGGCTACCAAGGTACAGAACAACATTTTAAGTTATCGAACTCATCTTTTCTTCGTTTGGTGTCTTCTTTCATTAATTGGATACTTTGGGGTAGAACCCCTGTTTTCAGTATTCTGGTTCTGTTCTGGTCAGGTTAGCACAGGTGTGCTCACGCTTAGCACGGGTGTGCTCACGCTTAGCGGTGTGCTCACGATTAGCACGGGCGTTCTAGACCTGCAGGCAAGCACCGTTGTGCTGCCTATTGAGCACGGGCGTACTCAATTGCGTGACCCGCTCTGGATTTCAAACAAGAGCACGGGCATGCTCCCTGTTAAGCACGACCGTGCTCGATGGAGCGTGGCCGTACTGATCTGGGTAGAAAGGGTCAGAAACCCTTTCCCAAATCCTTGGGGCAATTCACAGATTCAACCTATTGGCTTCTACTAATCCATTGAACATCAGCTTCATTAATATGAATTGTTCTTCATTAATATTCATGTCTTATCATCATGGGGAATTAATCCTTTCATCACAGCTTCATTATTAATGTCCCTAGAACACTCACTATCAATCCTAGGGTCTTTTACTAAGCCCTATGAACATAAACTTACCTCTCATATTACATTCATGTCTTATGAACAACTAGGAAAACATCCCTTAAATATTATTATCATTGTTAACGTATTTTAACTTCTTAACATCATTAATAAGCCCTATTAATTGGTTATAGTCTTATTAACGTCATTGTTGGCATTAACATACCCAACAATCAACACTTAAACGGAGCACCACATCATCATCAATATCATAACAGCATTCTCATAATCATAATAACATCATCATCATAATAGCATCATCATCATCACAGACATTCATGGCATCATTAAACATCACTCTCAATTGGGCAAACCAATACAATCTATTCATACATCATCAATAATTAACATGAAACAATATAGCAAATAAAGCATGCCATTAACATTATAATCATATCATACATACATCATTTAACATCAAATAAACAACAACATATAACAGGGTCATGGGTTAACCCTTACGCTACCCCAAACGCCTACATGTCATACTATTCCTTCTCCCCATACCTGGTATGAAGATTCCAAAAACGATAATGTTGGCAAACTAGACACATTCCCTCGAGCGGCTCGACGAATTCCTCAATCCTTAAACGATACTAACACGCATCACTTCTCTCCCAAACGGACTTACAAACTCCAAGAACTTCAAGGGGTTCAAGGGAAAACTAAGAAAGATGAAGAGAGGCATCTATTCGGAGTTTAACAATGTGAGAAATAGGGTTTAGGTCGAGTCTTGTGGTATAAATAAAAGTTAGGTCATAACAGGCTCCTATTTCAGCACAAACTGTATACAGATCGGTATTTTGACCATAAAGCACCAGAGCTCAACACTTTGACCATTAAGCATCAAGACCCCCTTGGCCACTCGGCTACCAAGGTCCAATATCTATTAACAACACCTTGACATTATGCATCAATGCCCTCTTGGACACTTGGCTACCAAGGTACAAAAAAACAACACTCTGACCAAAAAGCACCAGAGCTCAACACCTCGACCACTCGGCTATCGAGACCCCCTTGGAGCGAATGCTAGGCTACCAAAGTACAGAACATCATCTTTCCACTTTAATTATTAATACTCCAACTGACCAGGTACAGAGCTCAACACCTTGACCATTAAGCATCAAGGCCCCCTCGGCTACCAAGGTACTGAACAACATCTTTAAGTCATCTAACTCATCTTTTCTTCGTTCAGTGTCTTCTTTCATTAATTGGATACTTTGGGGTAGAACCCCTGTTTTTAGTATTCTAGTTCTGTTCTGGTTAGGTGAGCACGGGTGTGCTCACGCTTAGCACGGGCGTGCTGGACCTGCAGGCAAGCACCGTCGTGCTGCCTGCTGAGCACGTGCATGCTCAATTGCGCGCCCCGCTCTAGATTTCAAACAGGAGCATGGGCATGCTCCCTGTTAAGCACCGCCGTGCTCGATGGAGCGTGGCCATACTGATCTGGGCAGAAAGAGTCAGAAACCCTTTCCTATATCCTTGGGGCAATTCACAGATTCAACCTATTGGCTTCTGCAAATCCATTGAACATCAGCTTCATTAATCTGAACTGTTCTTCATTAATATTCATGTCTTATCATCATGGGGAATTAATCCTTTAATCACAGCTTCATTATTAATGTCCCCGGAACACTCATTATCAATCATAGGGTCTTTAACTAAGCCCTGTGAACATAACCTTACCTCTCATACTACATTCATGCCTTATGAACAACTTGGAAAACATCCCTTAAATCTTATTATCATTGTTAACGTATTTTAACTTCTTAACATCATTAATAAGCCCTGTTAATTGGTTATAGTCTTATTAACGTCATTGTTGGCATTAACATACCCAACAATCAACACTCAAACGGAGCACCACATCATCATCATTATCATAACATCATTCTCATAATCATAATAACATCATCTTCATAATAGCATCATCATCATCATCATAGACATTCATGGCATCATTAAACATCATACTCAATTGGGCATACCAATACCATCTATTCATACATCATCAATAATTAACATGTAACAGTATAAAAATTAAATCATGCCATTAACATTATAATCATATCATACATACATCATTTAACATCAAATAGACAACAAAATATGACAGGGTCATGGGTTAACCCTTCATCTTACGCTACCCAAAACACCTACATGTCAATACTTTTCCTTCTCCCCATACATGGTACGAAGATTCCAAAAACGATAATGTTGTCAAACTAGACACGTTCCCTCGAGCGACTCGACGAATTCCTCAAGCCTTCAACGATACTAACACGCGACACTTTTCTCCCAAACGGACTCACAAACTCCAATAACTTCAAGGGGTTCAAGGGAAAAGTAAGAAAGATGAAGAGATACAGCTATTCTGCGTTTAACAATGTGAGAAATAGGGTTTGGGTCGAGTCTTATGATATAAATACAAGTTATGGCATAACGGGCTCCTATTTCAGCCCAAACTGTATAAGATCGGTATTTTGACCATAACTTGAGCTACAAGTTTCCGATTGAAGCGTTATTGGTGTCGTTAGAAAGCTCAGAGAAATATTTACAAATTTATGTCTAATGACCAAATCCTAAATCGGACTCTAATATGGTCCAAAGTTGGATGGAAGGTTAGCGACATATTTGGTAGTTTTTCCTAGATAGAACCCCTAGGAGATTATGGTAAGATCTTAGGAGGAAACCAAAAAGAGGATTATCCTTTATTAATAAGGACTCAAATCTGATTGGTCGATGGGCTAAAATCTAAGTATTACACTATCTCTATTTAAATACTAAATCACACGATATCTAATCCTATCATTCTTAATTACTTATTATTAATAAAATCACATATCATATATTAATATATAAAATCACAAACAAAATCATATATTCATGTAAGATCACACATTAAGAGACACAATCTCATATTAATACAAATAATCATATATTAATATACATATTATCATATGTAATAATATATACATACATATATTTGTATAAGCATAAAAATGCTACAACACTAATCACAATTACATTATCAATTATATAAATAACAATACTAACTTCATTAATAATAATAATAATAATAATAATAATAATAATAATAATAATAATAATAATAATAATAATAATAATAACAATAACAATAACTAGGCATCCATAGTAACATAATCCCTTATACGAAAATTGGGGTGTTACATTATACATTCATAATTTAATTTTCGGATGTGTAAAATTTTATACATCTGAAATTTAATTTTCGGATATATAAAATGACCTTTCCTAAATACAAATAAATTTCGGATGTGTAAAATGTCCATTATGTGAACAGTAATTTAGGAGTAACAAATATAGAAAAAAAGGGACCCAAGCTGTATGAAGAAAAATTCAAAGTGCATATAGTTGGGCCCAACTCGCTATAACGTATCTTTAACTGGGCCTATTACATATGCGGGTCAGGCCGCATGCCTCAGACGAGTTGTCCATCCCTAGGTGCTTTAGCAAATAGCATATTTTCATTTTGTTCCTTTGGCATGGAGGCCGAGGGCATGCTAGTTTTTGTTTTTGTTTTTTTGAATTTTTTTTGTTTAATAATTTTTTTTATTAGTATTTAATTATTATTATTATTGTTGTTGTTGTTAGCTTGGAGGTTGGTCAGTTGGAACACTAGAGCAAATAATTATCTACCCAGCAACCCATTTAAAATATCGGACCAATAGCAATAAAAAAAAAATCAACGACACAAAGGTCAAAAAGATAAAAGAATGAACAATTTTACTTTATTCAGTCCATGTCGAATCCCCTTTCCTGAAAAAATTGAAATAAATTTAAATGAAAACAGACTTGCATAACAATACCAAAAAAAAATCAGAAAGACTCGCATAACAATATTTTAATTAAAATTTAGATAAAATTAAAGTTAGCTATAAATTATATTTCAAACGAATTTATAAAAAAATAAATAAATAATATAACCTGCCTGAAAAATTCGGACGGATGTAGTAAATTAGTAATATTACTAAAAAAGTATAACAAATTAACGCTATAATCCCCGTTCCGAAATTTGTCTGAAATGTTTGACAGTTTTCGAACGAATTTAGTGCATGTCACAAAAAATTAACCTAAAATTATAATAGATTTTTTATTTTTGTTGACATTCTTCTAAAATTTAATACAAATTTTTTAGAAAGAATATTTCATCCTTTTAAGTGAACGAAGTCCATCTTTAATTTTTTTTATATACATAGATAAATAATTTTATTTATAGGACAAAACTTAGATACAATTCTTTTTTTGTGTGGGTAAACTAAACTTAGATACAATTCTATAGGTATGTTTTGTTTTTTGATGACAATAAAACATGTGTAACAACTATCACATATGTTATGTTTTCTTTGATAAATTGTTACAGGATATAACATATGTCCTATTGTGCCATTAAAAAACAAAACATAATGTATCGATAGGAAGATAAATTATTAATTTTGATGAATAAGAAAAAGAGAAGAGAGCACATTTTCTTCCTTTTTCTTTTCACCAAAGAAATTATAATGGTTAATGTTATATGAAAAATGCGACTAAAACTAATAAAGAACTAACATCACCCCAATTCTCCTTATAAAGTACGTGTGTGTGTCTATATATATATATATATATATATATATATATATATATATATATATATATATATATATATATATATATATATGAGGAGGAAAAATGCTAAAATATAAGAAGGTTTTTTTCGTAAAACGCATTACAAATAGGTGCCTTCTAACATGAGGGATCAAGTAAGTCCCTCATCATGAGGGAGCAAAAATAGCCCTTAGATTTACTATTAAAATAATTGGATGATTCAGATTATTTAATTGAACCTGATAATGTAGGGTTCCTTTATAATTGTTTAATAGTCCCTAATATTTAATTTAATGAAATTATAGATTGCATCTTAATCCTCAGTGGATACAAAGCTCATGTATGTCACCTAACTTTCTCTCTCCCTTCGATCTCCTCATTTGATACAAATCATACACCGGGTTGCGACAACACCAGGATCTCGATCTGGTGAAGCAACGCTTCTGCGAATGAGAGGTTATTTTGGTTAACCGCTTCAGGCGCAAGTGAGAACAGTATGAACGAGTATGACTTCGCTTTCGTGAGTCAACTAGGATGAGTGGGTGAGTCGAAGAGGAAACAGTATGGAAGGACGAGTGGGCTGCCATGGAAGAACCTTGGGCAGAGATGAGTGAGTCTTCGGATGGGGACGTTACTAACAAAACATCATGAATGTAACTTAAACAATAGGTTATGTATTTATAAAAGACAATATTTGCACAACTTCAGTGCTAGCTCAATGGTCAGCGCTTACCCAACAATATTTGCACAACTTCATATTATTATTCTCAAACACAAACTTGTAACAAAAAATATATATTAAATTCTTGAGAAGTGAGAATCGAACTCTTGACTTGGGAGATGCCCTAACTAAGGAACCCATGATGCCAACCATTGTGCCAAACAGCGATGCGTGCTAATTTTGTAAACTTAATTTTGTATACTTAATTTTTATTTGAGGTTGAAACATTGGGTAATATTTGCCTATCATCTTCTACCTCCAGCTGGGTCAAAAAGACCCGCACGTTTTGCAGAAAATGGAGTCTTTCTCCACCGCGTCAGTGTCGCCCATCGCAGAACCGTGAACCATCGTGCTTTGCTCATTCAAGTTGCAACCAACCACCTTCACCCCCCACCCCCACCCCCCCCCCCGGATGTTCCTTTTGCTACTTTGTGGTTGAATCATTTTTCTTTTCACCGAGGAAAGGCTATCAGCAACCAAAGGAAGCCCAAAGTTTACACCTTTTTGGTCGATGGTTTCTTGGGTGTAGATTTCGTTTCCTTCACTATGGCGGCAATGATGGGTTGGGGAAGGAAATCAGAGCTTTAGGAGATAGCTTCATAGAAAAAAGAAGAGAGACTTTGTGGTGATGCTCGAATCCGTAAGTGAACGGCTTCGTCGTCAAGTAATAAAAAGAGATGGAACCACAGAGACCGTGATCTTAAATAACAATTAGTTATTAAATTGATTTAACTGAACTGGAATAAGATTTGGTTTTTGAAATCGGAATCAAGTAACAATCAAATTTAAAATTGCAATTAAACACAATAGGAAAGTAAATCAAATAGGGGTTTTTCAAATTCAAAAGGGATTTCCAAGAATTGGGATACCACAAAACTGCTTATGTTACTAAATTGACTACTCTCCTTGTTAATTACCAAAATTTGCTTTGAAGGCGAATTTATCCTAAATAAGTTAATGCTCCCTCTCGGGTTACAAAAATCGTGCCCAATTAAATCAACCCCTACTCTCGTGGTAATTGAATTTAAATCGAACCCTTTGAGTTTTGTGACAATTCGTGAACCCTCGAAGGACCGCTTCTAACTCTCGTGATTTAAGTCCTAAGTTTTATTCCTATAGATCTGATACCTAAGTTCACCGCTAAGTTCGTCCTTAGTGTATCTACGACACGCAAATAAGTGGCCACTGAATTTACGAGTAATTAAAACAATAGGGATCAAATCGAAAGCAAAATTGAAATTAACAAGAAATCAAACATCAATTCATCACCATAAACAAATCTTGGGCATAGCCCCAATTCCTAGAAACAAGACTACTACTCAAGCATTGTCATGGTCATAGCAAGCTTGATTAACAATAGCATAAAATGAAAACCCTAGAGGAGAGAAGAGATTGAGGAGGAGAAGAAGAATCCTAATTTTGCCTATGGGTAGCAGTCAAAAAGTGCCCAGTTTCGAGCCCTAGAGGGCTATTTATAATCTGGGGTAACCTGAATCCCAAGCCAATGCAAAAATCAGATCAAATCAGTTTCTATGGATCCATATATTGCACGTAACAACCGTGACTCTCATCACGGGCAGGCCGTGACGGATTCTGTCTTGGAGGTTGCTTTGCTGGTTGGTCTGTCACGATCGTGACCACCATTGCGGCAAGCACGGCCTAGCCGTGATCAGTTCTACCTGTGAGGGTCTGGTTCAGCTGACATGTCACGGCCGTGATGGGCATCACGGCCTGGCCGTGACCAGCTCTGACTTTTCCATTCTTTCTTTTCATCTCTCCTCGATCATGGCCGTGATGGCCATCACGGCTAGGCCGTGATCAATTCTGTTTGCCTCATTTCCTTGCCTTTCAAGTTCCATCTTCATGCCAGCTCCAACACAACTGATCCTGAGCAATTTAATCTTCGATTCCTGCATACAAGCACCACAAAACCCCCTTACCCGTTCCAAGGTAAAAACTAACAAATAATCACATAAAATATGCCTAAACTATATGAAAATTCATGCAAAATGTCAAGGAAATATGAGGTGAAATCACACTCATCAAACTACACCAAGCTTAAGATTTTGCTTGTCCTCAAGCAATAACTAAGGCCAGAAAAAATAATCAATCAGAGCATGGACAGTGAATCTAGAACCCGAGTAATAAATCCAAGTAACAGGCATATTCAATAAGAAACCAAGAGACAATCGATTTTAAATCCAACTAGAAGCTTAGGTTCCCCAGATTCACATCTCTCACTAATTCGGACACTCTTATCACCTCACTCATATGTTTGAGGGTATATGACAATTCGCTCAATTTCCTCAAAGAAGGCACCCTACCATAATCTTGACTATTAACCAAATCTCTACTTCATCAATGAAAACACATAAGAATCAAGAGGTCTTTTATTTTGGTTGTAATGGGGCCATGGGATTAATTGTTAGGTGGGGAAATCAAGAAAAGGAAAATTCAAGAAGGCTAAACAAAATATCAAACAATGCAAAGCATGACTACTTTCTAAAATTCATTTTTGGGCTTTAGTTCAGTTTTCCACCTTTCTTTCTTTCTTTCTTCCCTTTTACTTTTTATTTCTTACTTTCTTTTTCTCATCCCCTTCTCCATTTTTTTTATTTATTTGGAGAAGGGGAGATTTTCAACTTAAGAGAAATATATATATATATATATATATATATATATATATATATATATATATATATATATATATATATATATATATATATATTAACATCCCCCAATTTAATTTTCCAACTCCCTTTTTGCCCTTTTGCAATACTTTAAAAGGTGTCATACCAAGCATCGTTCATTAAAATAGATCAAGGTACCAAGAAAAGTATTTTATTCTTTTAGGCTCAAAATTGGGTAACTAAGGGGTGGCATTTAATCAGTCAAAGTTCAGAAGGCCAGAAAAATACCTAGTGCCTCAATCATTTTCAAATATGTTTTCAAAAATTTTTAAGTTTCAAAACGGTTTCAAGTCAAGTTCTAGAGAACAAAATCCAAGAGGAATAAAACACTCGATCACAAGGAATGGGGTAGATTTAGTGAGTACCCCTTTTAGGCTCAAAATCTCACATTTAGTAGTTTAAAATCAATGAGAAACCCAAATCTAAGGAACCACGTGCTAATTATTAACTATCAAAAGATCATCTCAAGCATTTTTATTTTTAGCCTATCACAAGAATACAAAAATTGGGTTCAAAAATTCACTGTCTCAATTCATTTGGCACAAAGTTTTTCACAATTGGAGGCATACTCTAAGCAAGGGGAAATCTAATCATGTGACAAATGCAAAACTAATCCTAAATGAATGCAACATGCAAAAATGCAAAAATAATACCCCTACCCCAAGCTTAAAAACTTACATTGTCCCCAATGTAAATAATTAAGTCCTAGGGAGGACAAAAATAAAATAAAACAACTCATTGAGGTGGTGGGTGCTGGCTCAGATGCCAGTCATAGAGCTGCTGGATCATGGCTCTTTGCTCGTGATGCTCCTCTATGATGCCCTCCTGGTTCGCTAAGATAATGTCAAAGATGGACGAGAACCGTGCATAGGGATCATCAGGCAATGTACCTGCAGAGGAAGAAGATGGGTGCCCAGACGGCCTAGCCTGCGGTGGCGGGCGTAACGACCTTTGTACCCTAATAGGCTGAGGCTCCTCTACCACCGGCACTTTCCAATTTGCCGGATTTGTTACATCCAAAAGTGCGGGGTTAGGGAGAGGAATTGGATGCCTGCGTCTTGGGTGTTTCAGGGAGTATGTATCATCCTCCTAGGTGATCATCCCCATGGCCTCACAAACCTGCAAGGTGATACGTGTCCGTCCTGGGTCGGCCTCAAAACCATCCAAGTCTAAGTTAAAGTGATGACATATGGTGGTGATTAAGCCACCAATGACAATAGTGCCACTCGAACTCTTGGCGACCTTTAAGAGGTGCCTAGCCAAAAATGACCATGTGTCTACATTGCTCTCAGGGTGGAGCATGGCCCAAAGTATAAAGACCTCGTCCTGACGGACGGATCTGTCACTCTCTCCACGGCCAAACAGGGTGTTGGCTATGACCCTATTGATATATCTTATACTTGGGTTAACAAGGGCTGTGGACTTGGATGCCCGAGGGTCAAAACTCCTGCCTTCATAGTCGATTATTGACCAGAAACTATGTGCACTAAACCCTAAGGGGTATCTTCTGTCACCCCCTACAGGTAAACAAAAAATCTCATTAAATTCAGCTAAGGTAAGCACAAAATCCTAGTTGAAGAGCCGGAATGTAATCCGCCCCTCAAGGTAATGTGGCCCTTGGAGAATTTCTGCATTAAGAGAGCTTAAGAACCCCAGAGTAGGGCCAGCAAATGCAAGGTGTCTGGTGCGAGTAAACTCGCTCCACCCTATGTTTTCTAACATCCAGATGATGTCAACAGTCAGGCCTAGGGTGTCTATACATGCATCATCAAGATATTTTGTTTGTATAATCTTCCTATTTTTCAAAATATTAAATCTATCTTGTTGAGCATTATCTTTGAAAACAATTCCATACCCATGTTCATCAGTCTCAGAGTTAGAAGAGTCGAAGTCAGAGTAGTTACCTGGGTTCATGCTTCCTTTGGTATGAGGGCGTGAGGCTTCGATTGCCCTTTGACGCTTGCTTGCCATGATATTCTTCAATGAATCTCAAAGCACCAAAATTCACAATCCCCTCCTTCACTGTTTCTGAAATTCGGATTTTTAGGGGCTAGGGTTTCAGAATTGGGAATTTTTGAGTTTGCCCAAAATTGAAGGATTTGCCTTGTGGGTCTTGTTGTGTTTGGTCTAGGGAGCAAGGTAGTAGAGTTGGTTGGGCATGGGTGTCATGGGGAGGTGAGTTTTCAAGCTTTTTGGGTGAATGGTTATGGTGGAGGTTGTGAGAGGAAGAAGAAGATGAGTGGATGAAGAGGAATATGGTGGGTTTAGGTTAAGGGGAGGGGGGTGCGTTGATGAGTGTGAGATGAGGGAAAGGAGGAGTTGGAATGAAGGGTGAGAGCTTGGTGGCTATGGAGGTAGAGAGAAATTAGAGAAGATGAAGAGAGTTAGGTTGTGTATCACGGCCATGATAGGGGTATGCGTTTTAAAAATCTGAGCTAAACGAGTGTCACGGTCGTGACCCTCATCACGGGCAGGTCGTGACGTGTTGTGTCAGGTAAATCCTTTTTCACGGGCGTGAGGCATATCACGGCTTGCCCGTGATGGAATCTGTTCTGTTTCAACCGGCCTATCACGGCCTGGCCGTGATCCTTCCTGACTTTATGGTCTTCACATCACGACCGTGACATACATCACGGCTAGCCCGTGATGGATTCTGATCTTCTGGGCCCTTCTCGTCACACCCGTGATGGTTATCATGGTTGGGCCGTGATACTGTCTGACTTTCAGCTGTTGATTCATCACGGCCGTGACCCGTGTCACGACCTAGGCGTGATTGATTCTGACTTCATTTTCCATGCCCTTTTCACTCTTCATGCCTTCCTGACCTGAAAACACTTGGCACATCCATTAATTTATGATCTTTCTTCTCTAAATCTTCTAAGTTATTCAAAAACAAAATTCAAAAACAAACTAAGAAGGGAAAGAAAGCTTGGGTTGCCTCCCAAGAAGCGCTTATTTACGGTCCTAAGCTTGACCATAGTCCTTTTAATCCTTTGATGTTGGATCGAGGAGGGAAATCGCGACCTCCTGTTGAAGTGGATGCTCTCCAAGGTAGTGTTTCAGTCTCTGTCCATTGACCTTGAATGTTCCACGTTCCTGGTTCCAAACCTCGACGGCACCATACGGAAGTACTTTCATTATTTTAAATGGTCCGGACCATCTAGACTTGAGCTTTCTTGGGAATAATCGCAACCTCAAGTTGTAGAGTAGCACCAGTTCTCCTTCATGGAATTCTCTACGAAGGATGTGCTTATCATGCCACTTCTTTGTTCTCTCCTTGTAAGATCGTGCAGACTCATAAGCATCCAATCTTAGCTCATCAAGTTCCTGAAGTTGAAGGATTATCTTTTCCCCAGCGGCTTTTATATCAAAGTTTAGCATCTTAATAGCCCACAAAGCCTTATGCTCAAGCTCGACTGGTAAGTGACATGGCTTACCGTAAATAAGTCTAAAGGGTGTCATCTCGATAGGAGTCTTGTAAGCCGTACGGTAAGCCCAAAGAGCATCATCAAGCTTTAAGGACCAATCCTTTCTCGAACCTGAAACAGTCTTCTCCAGAATGCTCTTTATCTCTCGATTGGAAACCTCAACTTGCCCACTTGTCTGAGGGTGGTAAGGTGTAGCAACCCTATGAGTGACTCCATATTTGAGTAGGAGTTTTTCAAATTGTTTTTCAATGAAGTGCGATCCTCCATCACCAATGACTGCCCTTGGAATTCCAAACCTTGGAAAAATCACCTTCTTGATAGTTTGATTACGGTTTTTGCATCACTTGTTGGGGAAGGAATGACTTCCACCCATTTAGAGACGTAATCAACGGCTACAAGAATGAACTTATTATTGCAAGAGGAAGGAGAGGGTCCCATGTAGTCAACTCCCCAAACATCAAATATCTCTACTTTTAGCATAATGTTGAGTGGCATTTCATTCTTCTTAGAGATGTTCCCCGTTCTTTGACATGGATCACAAGCAAGCACAAACATTCGGGCATATATGAAAATATGAGGCCAATAGAAACCAGCTTGAAGCACCTTTGCTGCCGTCTTTGAGGCAATAGCATGTCCTCCGTAAGATGAGGAATGACAACAACTCAAGATACTTGGAACCTTGACTTCTGGAATACACCTTCTGTAAATGCTATCCGCACACTTGCGGAAAATGTAAGGCTCATCCCACATGTAGTTCTTGATATCGGAAAAGAACTTCTTCTTTTGTTGATAATTGAACTCCGGTGGTAGAATCCCACATACAAAATAATTCACAAAGTCCGCATACCATGGAGCATTCTCTCCCAAGATGGCAAATAGTTGCTCATCGGGGAAATAATCATCTATTGGCAAGTTGTCCTTCTCATGTTCCAATGGTTCAAGTATGGATAAATGGTCCGCAACCAAGTTCTCCGTCCCTTTCCGGTCCCGAATCTCCAAGTCAAATTCTTGCAGAAGGAGAATCCATCAGATAAGTCTTGGCTTTGCTTCCTTCTTAGTCATGAGGTGCTTTAGTGCGGAATGGTCCGTGTACACTATTACTTTAGACCCCACAAGGTATGATCTGAATTTCTCAAATGCAAAGACAACCGCAAGCAACTCTTTCCCAGTTGTGGCATAATTGACTTGAGCTCCATCTAGAGTTTTGCTTGCATAGTATATTGCATGAACCTTCTTGTCTATCCTTTGTCCCAACACTGCTCCCACAGCGTAGTCACTAGCATCACACATTACTTCAAATGGATGATTCCAATCTGGTGTTTGAAAAATTGGAGCGGTGGTCAAAGCTTCCTTCAACCTATAAAATTTGAGAAATCTTTGATGAAATGCCGGTAAAACCCGGCGTGTCCCAAGAAACTTCTAACTCCTTTAACATTTACCGGTGGGGGCAAATTTTCAATAACATCTATTTTGGCCCTATCCACCTCAATACCTCTACCAGAAATCAAGTGCCCAAGCACTATACCTTCTTTTACCATAAAATGGCATTTTTCCCAATTCAATACCAAATTGGTTTCTTCACATCGCTGAAAAATCTTAGACAAATTTGTTAAACAGTCATCAAAGGTAGTTCCATAAACAAAAATCATCCGTAAAAACTTCCATGATGTTTTCAATAAATTCAGAAAAAATTACAGTCATGCATCTTTGAAAAGTTGCTGTGCATTACATAGACCAAAAGGCATTCTTCTATAGGCAAAAGTGTCATAGGGACAAGTAAACGTGGTCTTTTCTTGATCACTTGGATGTATAGGAATTTGATGAAAACCGGAATATCCATTCAAGTAACAAAAGTATGAATGCCTAGCCAACCTTTCAAGCATTTGATCAATAAATGGGAGAGGGAAGTGATCTTTCCTTGTTGCCTTATTTAGCTTCCTATAATCGATGCACATTCTCCAACCGGTTACCGTCCTAGTAGGGATTAGTTCATTATTTTCATTTTGAATAACAGTCATCCCCCCTTTCTTAGGAACCACATGCACCGGACTAACCCATTCACTATCGGAGATTGGATAGATAACCCCCACATCTAACAACTTAAGCACTTCTTTCTTAACCACTTCTATTAGGGTTCAACCTACGTTGATGCTCAATGGATGGTTTATGCTCATCTTCCATTAAAATGCGATGCATGCAAAATGAAGGATTTATGCCTTTAATATCATCAATTGTATACCCTATCACTTTTCTATGCATTCTAAGCTCCCTAAGCAATTTCTCATTTTCCAACTCATTCAAGCTAGCACTCACAATTACCGGATAGGAAGAGTTAGGACCAAGAAATTCATACCTCAAAATGGAGGGAAGAGGTTTTAGTTCTACCTTAGGGGCTTCTTCATCTTTCAGATCCTTACTCTTTGGTGTCAACTCAAGTTTCTCTTTCTTTGTTTTGTTCGGAGAAATTTCTGGACTAGCCTCCAGAAAGCGGGCATAATTCCTTACTTCTCCTCAATGAGCATTTAAGTCTCCACCAATCAAACACATTTCTAATGGGTCATCAACACAAGCTTGATGGGATTCTTCTTTCACCACTTGGTGCATTAAGTCAACCCTGCAACAAGAATCTTCAAAAAAAGGCTGTTTAATAGATTTAGCTAAATCAAATTCAACTTTATCATCACCCACAGTTAAAGTCAATTTTCCATTTTTAACATCAATAATTGCTCTTGCGGTAGCCAAGAAAGGCCTACCAAGAATAATGGGGATTTGGGAATCCTCTTCCATTTCAAGTACCACAAAATCCGCAGGAATGAAACATTTACCCACTCTAATAGGAACATCCTCCAAGATGCCTATAAGGAATTTGACTGACTGATCCGCCAATTGAAGGGAGATTGTTGTGGGTTTTAGTTCACCCATCTCCAACTTCTTGCAAACAGAGAGGGGCATAAGACTAACACTAGCCCCCAAATCACAAAGAGCTTTATCAAAACTAGTGTTACCAATCAAGCAAGGAATAGAGAAACTACCTGGATCTTTCAATTTAGGAGGCAATTTATTTTGAATTAAAGCACTGTACTCATCAGTTAAAGCCACTGTTTCATAGTCCTCTAGCTTTCTCTTATTTGACAAGATATCCTTAAGAAATTTAGCATATGTCGGCATTTGTTGTAACGCCTCAGTGAAGGGTACATTAATGTAAAATTTCTTAAGGACCTCTAGAAATTTTCCAAATTGCTTATCTAGCTTGGTCTTAGCCAACCTTTGAGGAAAATGTATCGGAGGTTGGTAAGGTGGTGGAGGGACATACTTACACACTTTTCACTAGGCTTTTCCTCTTCTAAGGGTTGTGTCTCAGTAGGTTTCTCCTCCTCATCTACACTCTTGTTATCACTCTCCCCTTTAGCCTCGGGATTCTCAAGTTTCCTACCACTCCTTAGACTCACAGCTTTACCTGTTCATTATTTGGGTCCACTTCAGGTTGTCCAGGAAACTTGCCCGGTTGCCTCATTGAATTTCCCGCTTGTTGGGCAATTTGAGTTTCCAACATCTTGTTATGGATGGCAAAGTTATCTACCTTATATATTAACTCTTTTATTGCCTCATTAACTGCCTTACCTTGTTGCCTAAATTCTTCATTCTGCTTAGTCTGGGTAGCAATAAAATTTTCCATAAGAGACTCAAGTTTAGACTTTTGTACCTGAGGATACCCCGATGCGGGTTTCCTATTACCTTGGCCTTCTTCGAATTCGTGGTTCAACGTGTTGTGGTAGTTCCCGTAGGAAAGATAAGGATTATTCTTCCTTACTTGGTTGTAGGGATTTGGGGGAGCATAATTTGGTAGCTTCAGGTTCGTGTCATAGAAATTGTGACAAGAGTTCACTTGTTCCCCCGAAGCACCGGACTCAGGAGCGATACCATGTGTGCACTCCATTATGTCATGTCCCTGGATTCCACAAATCTCACAAATAACATTAGTAGCACCTATTAAACTCACATTAGCCTTTTCAAGCTTATCAAAGCGTTTATTAAGTGAGTCGAATTTAGATATAATCAAATCAGTACTATTCATTTCAAACTTACCGCCCGCACTACAACAAAAATGACTTTAGATAGCGTTTCCGGATGCCTTTTAATAGCGTTTGTAACCGCTATCTATGCCACCACTATTAAAAGTCGTTAGCAAAGATAGCATTTAAGAAATGCTATTAAAAGGTGACCTTAGATAGCGGTTCCGTGTACAAACGCTATCTAAAGTATGCCTTTAGATAGCGTTTGTACACGGAACTGCTATCTAAAGTCTGACTTTAGATAGCGTTTGTACACGGAACCGCTATCTAAAGTCTGCCTTTAGATAGCATTTGTTAATACAAATGCTATCTAAACTAAACTCACCCTAACTTTAATACATTTTTAATACAAATGCTATCTAAAGTCAGCCTTTAGATAGCGTTTATCTGAATCGCTATCTAAAGTCGACTTTTAGATAGCATTTGTTAATACAAATGCTATCTAAAGTCAGTCTTTAGATAGCGTTTGTTTTAACAAATGCTATCTAAAGGCAGACTTTAGATAGCATTTGTATTAACAAATGCTATCTAAAGTCTGCCTTTAGATAGCATTTGTTAAAAGAAACGCTATCTATTCCCTTTTTTTTTTTTTTAGTTTACCTATTTCTTAACTTTATTCCTGCATATTGTTTATAAAAAACAGAAGGTTTACACAAAGAAATGAAGCACAATCCATATGCATCTATAACGAGCTACTTTGACAATTCATACTCATTGATAATATTAACAATGATCAATAAACTGAAATCATCATCATCATCCGTGCATTCTAAGCATTTGAAGATTCTACAGAACTTCTAGGGAAACTCTAATTGAAAGGAATAAAATTACAAGATGTAAATACAGATATTAATTTATAAGTATCTGTATATCTGAACTATTTTACAACCAAACAGTTTTATAATACAATTTCTCCTTATTTCATATCATTTAACTGATTTAACAATATTCTGTGGTTATTCGGAGCTGAGCAGAGTTATTGGCGATGGCTCCAGCATCATTGAGAAGGGGACTCAGCTGAGCAGAGTTATTGGCGATGGCTCCAGCATCATGTCCGTTTATTACTGCAGTTAATGCCATCGCAGCTATTCCATACCCACTGCAAATAAAAAGCAAAACTTTCAACCAAACAGTAGATGAAATCAAGGTAGAGATCAAAAGAATAACCTTTAAGGCTTTCCAAGCATTATGAGTGATGCCAAGTTCTCAAGAAAAGTAAGGTCAGATCAGTTTAGAAACTTAAAGCCTTTTCCAGTAAATCGATCTCTCGGTCTGCCTAACATCAAGTCACAATAAACTTTAAGAACTCAATAACAGATCATCTATCTCATTAAGACAAAGATAAAAACACCACACAAAAAAATAAATATAATAAATAAATTTCTTCAGTTTCTTCTAACATCTAAAGAGTAAAAATAGCAAAAATATACTGCAGGAGCATAGATATAAGCCACAAAATTTGCAATCTCCCCAACAATCACTGGTACCGTTTACCAAAATTAGTTTGAAGATCCATATGATATGAGTCTCACTAATAGTAACAGAGGGAGAAACTTACTTGTTACCAAGCCGGCCCACCAAAGCGGCTCTAGTAGATAAGTGTAACCGCCAACTCCTGCAAATTTCACATATATACTATACCCATGAGGTCAAAAGGAATTAAATCTAATAGAAATTAGAGAGTAATTTTATGAATGGATTTTAGAATTGAAAATTTCAAAATGTAATCATCCAAGTACATCATCACATATAAAGATGAAGAAGAGGTGCACCTACCTGCACGAGTGCCGTTGGCAGTAGCACGCTTAAGACCCTTCTTCTTCAAGATGAAATTGGCTCCTATGAATGGACCCCAATAATATACACGTTTCCAACAACAAACAAAATACTAATTGGCATGCATCTGACTGAAAGTAACATGTAATTCTGTACCTTGCATGTTAGATTGTTCTTGTTCTCTTGTTGCATGCAATATGATTGTTCCTGAAAGAACAATGATAAATCCACATATCTCAGAGGCTATGCTGCTAGCATCCTGACCAGACCAATCCTGCACAGGAAATTAAAGCCAGCAAAAAGTCAAGCTTGTCCTGCTGTTCAACAAAAATAAAAGTTTGATATAGCACCAACGGAATCCAAGAATATGAATATATATATCATCATACCTTAAACATTATTATACTAGCAATAATAGTCAGAGTTGTGAACATGACATAATATACAGGATTTAGTCTAATAACTACTGTCATTAAGTCTAATGACTAGCATAATAACCTAGCCAAGGTACATAACAACATTAATATTAGAGCCACCGGAAGACTCTCCAAAGACTTTTTCAACATCAGTCAGATATCTGACACTAGGATGCTAGTTGAAGCTAACTGGACATCTCCAAAAGCTAATGAAGTAACATAACATAGGAGAGCATTACCCCATGTTTGTGGTACACTACTGCATCTACTCATTCAAATAGTCATGAAGGAACATCTTTCATGTTGGACCCAGGAGAAGAGATATGTAAAGAACTATGAAGTTCCATAGCATGTCCAATTCAGGAGTCCAAAGATAATGTTGTGGAATCTGTAACAACAACTTCAAATAATCTCAGCAGTCGAGTGAAATGTTGTAAGATTTATTGGTGAAGATCCTGAATGCATAAGAACAAGCAATTTAGACCACTAAATAAGAAATCATGCCACTACTGCATGTGTATAAAAAAAGAATGGAGTGACTTGACAACAGCCTTTTTTTCTTCAACAGATTTTGATTCCTTGACATAACTCAATGCTTAAATCAAGATGTAAACAACCTATAGAAATGGAAACAAATCATACAATAAAACTTAAATACCTGAACACAAGCAAGATTTCATTTACTACAATATCTAATAACAAAAAAAAAACAAACTCTAGTGCCTAAGCAGCCATCATGGTTCTACTACAAAGTGGGCTGAAAAGTAACTTAACTCCTTTCACACCTAAAGAAGCTCCAAGAAAGTCCAAAACATAGTTAAGAAGCCTAAAAGCACCAGACATTTTTCTTATAAGGCCAAACTAAATATCAGTTGAAAATTTATAACCAGAGAAATTAAAACTAAAGAGATACCTAACCAGTAAAGCCAGATCAGTCAACAAAACAAAACACATTATGGTTTATTAAACAGCTATTAAAACATACCTCTTCTGCAAGTGATAGAAACTTCTGCGACTCCTCAGGACCAAAACCAGATGATCCCAAAGCAAGCATCCCTGCTGATATTTAGTTGAATGAAAAATGATCTTAACTCCCAAAAAGTTTTGAAGACTAACATATGTAAAGATTATTTCATTTATCCAAGGAAGTAAAATTCCATCTCAGCTACCATTCCAAAGACATGAACTCATCAATTAACAATTCAGCCCATAGGACAGAACATGTGATATAATAGGTGCATTATTCTCACCTATAATGTTTTATAGCTGATGTCTTATTCCCCTGTATCCAATACTTTGAGCAAGTACTCATAAAAACTACAACGAGATTGTATCAACCGCAACCTGGACCATATTAACAAAGCAAAGTAAGATGAATAGAAGTTAGCAATATCCAGACAATATTAACAAATACAGAATTTTGGGACACTTATATAATGTAAAAGAAAGTCATCAAATTGTGTTGATAGCTGTCACCCCAGGCACCAAAGGTGATGGTTGAGTAGCTTGTTGTTCCACTATAAGGATTAATGTAGGTAGGAAGTAATCCATCATGGCAATTTTTTAGTAGAACAAAAAGGTAGCTAAGAGAACTAGGTAAGCTTTCTAATAGATCAAACCTAAAATTCTCTCCAGAGAACGTATCAATTGAGTCCTTATCCTTGCCAATTTTTTTTATTCTATCAACTACTAGCTATGATTTGTTGATATTTGATACAGACCCAAATTATAGAGGAATAAAATATGGTTTTCTTATAAGCACATTTGACTTTAAATGAGATGAATGAAGGCACGAAAATCAATTCATACGTAATGTATATCTACATCACTTTTTATCCATGTATATGTGATGAGTGTGATTTCACCTCATTTTCCATGTACATTTCTGCATGCATTTGCATATAGTTTAGGCATTTTTAGCTTTATTTTGTATAGTTTTTCCTTTGGAACGGATGAGGTGGTTTCTGTGTGTTGTTTTGCAGAAATTGGAGAAAAACTGTGCATATTTGGCTATAATGAAGATTGGATGAATTAGAGCCTTAAAAGGGAAGAAAATGAGCTAAACAGAGCCCATCACGGCCTAGCCGTGATGCCCGTCACGGCCATGATCGGGTAAAACTGAAAAGGCAGAAAAGCTGAAAACAGAGTCTGTCACGGCCTAGCCGTGATGTACATCACGGCCTAGCCGTGATGTACATCACGGCCTAGCCGTGATGTCCATCACGGCCGTGCCCCAAAACCATCACAAGTCAGAGACCATCACGGCTTGGCCGTGATGGAGATCACGACCATGGAATGGAGGCTCGTGACGCGAGCATTGTCTCGCCACGCGAGAGACCTAAAATGCCAAATGTTCCGAGAACAAAAGCGCCACGCCTGGCCGTGATGGACATCACGGCCTGGCCGTGATGGACATCACGGCCGTGACGGGCGACGGACCTATAAATAAACCTGCACTGAACAGACTTAGGGATCTGCACTTGGAGGCGGCCGAGGTCAGGCGGTGGAGAGGGTTTCTACCCAAAAAGGGGGGCGTTTTCTCTGCTCTTGGATGGAGAGAAGATTGGAGGAAGCTTGTCTATGAGTGTTCTTCATCCCTTCTCTTTTTCCTTTTTGTATTTCCTTATCATGAGTAGTTAAATCCCCCATTGTTGGGGTTAGATGTAACTTTTCTGAACTTAGTTGTATTGTGATGTGGTTGTTTTAATACAAGTCTCTATTTCCTTATGAGTATGTGATTCTGTGTTTAATGCTTTCCTTAGATTAGCTACCCATAGGAATGATATGTTGCTTTAATAGATGACTGAAAGGTTGGTGTTAAGGCATGCTCATGAATCATATGCCAAGTAGGTCAAGAATCTAGACATAGGTGTTGGCTGCTTGCAATCTTATAAGTCTTAACTTAATGCAAAATCTCAGGTTATTCCACCTAAAACATTAGGGTTTAATTTGGGGTTTTAGGCTCAATGCACCTAAGACATTAGGCTTGAGTATTTTAGAAAAGGCTTGATTGACATAATTGAATTAGGACTTGTGTTAGAAGCCATTTCATTGCAACTAAGGGAGGATTAGTGTAGTCTAACCCTGACAATTCTAGCCACATCCCTGTTTGCATACCAAGTGTTTGACAAAATTCCAAAAAGACAAAAATATTTTATTTCTGTGTTTTCTGTTTAATCTCTCATACTTTAGTTTAGTCTAGATAGTTGTTGAGTTTGCGAATTGGTAATTGACATCCGATCCCTGTGGATACGATAACCGGTCTCACCACCGTATTACTTGATTGCGACGAGGTGCACTTGCCTTTATTTATATATCTAAAAAAAACACGCATCAAGTTTTTGGCGCCGTTGCCGGGGATTGGCTTTGTCAATATCATTAGTAACAAATGAGACAACTAGTTTAGACATTTTATTTTATTTTATTTTTCTGTATATAACTGATATTTTTCTTTTGTTAGTTTTGTATATATTTGAATTTTTGTTTCTTTGATCTTGGGCTTAATTGTCTGTGAGGTGAAAATTGGTTTGGCAGGATCATGAACTATAATTATTATCAGCCATCTGATGCAGAATTGGAGATATCTGAGTTGCAGCTGCGGAAAGATATGCTGCAATTAGCCGTAAACATCCAACAAGTGAGTAATGAGCTGTCAAGGGCAACTGTCTCTCCTCCACCAAGTGGTAGGTTATGCTTGAATGGGAAATCAAATTCCCAACACTTCCACTCCATGGTGGGGGAACCCTCCAAACAATACTTTGATGGATGAAGGGGACCATTGGGAATCTTCCACACCTTGGTATGATGAGCCATCCCCATTGGAAGTTGCTTGGGAGAACTTCAAATCCGCATTCCCAGTCGAGGTTGAGCAACCTATCCCGGATAGTCAACCTCACTTAGAGGATGTTTTGGAGAACTTCATGGCAACAACAATGGAAGAATTAAAGAATCAAGAAGATGCCATTCGAAGTCTCGGGGTACGTATTGAGGAACTCTCTAACCTTCTGTCCAAAATGCCAAATGAGGACTTGATGGATGATGATGAAGGTGATGCAATGATGGATGAGGAGGAAGAAGAAGAAGTGGGAGCAACCGAGTCAAGAAGTGAAGACCCTGTTTTGGAGAACATAGTTGCACCATTCCCCATTGAACCCTTGACTAAAGAGCCTGAAAGGAAGAGGCAATTGGAGGACATCTATTTCACCATGCTTGGGAATGATGAAAAACTTTTGGAATTTGATGAAGCTATTGGTTCCTATGCATGTGTGGAATGTGATGGGAGAAACACTTGTGTGGTTTGTGCGGAGATTTCTGCATATTTGGAAGGTGATGGATTTGGCAATGCTGAGAGTGAAGATTGTATGAAGCTTTAACAGCACCAATGATCCTCTCGAATTGTTTGCCACCTCACATTTTAAAGCAGTCAACAATGGAGTTCATGCCTCTACCTGAGGTTGAACGCCATTTTTATTGGGAAGATTTTGTGGATGAAGGGGTCAATTTTGACCCAAGAGGGAGTGAGAAATTCAACACATTTGGTGAGGTCACCATGATTTTCAAGAGCTCACTCCCATATTTTTGCTGCAAACTGTGGGATCCAGGTGAATGATCTCACATGGTTAGCATCCCTTGGCCCTTATACCACAGGTTATGGGATCCAGGTGGATGCTTCTTAAGAAGTCAAGCTAGTGACGTTAAAGAAGCGCTTATTGGGAGGCAACCCAACTTTTCTTAACCCTTCTCTTTAGTTAATTTTGTTTTTGCTTTAACCTCTTGAATAATTTGAGAAGCTCAAGAGGTTTGTTAATAATATTGTTAAGTGTCTTCAGATTTTGAATAAAGGAAGGAGAAAAAGAGCAGGGAGAAACAAAGCCATAAAGCATGTGAGCCAACACCCGCTACCACCTCGGTAAGCCGTTCCAATTTTTTGCTTTATTTTATTTTTTCTTCTCCTCTCTCCAACTTGATTGTTTACATTGGGGACAATGTAAATCTTTAAGCTTGGGGTAGGGGTAATCTTTTTGCTTTCATTGTAAATATTGCTTTCATATAGGCTTAAGTTTGCATGATCACATGATTCGGTTACCCCTGCTTAGATTGAGCTTATGATTGTGAGAACTAAGTGCCAATTAAATTGTGATAGTGGATTTTTGAACCCAATTCTATTTATTCTTGTGATATGGCTGCAAATGAATATGCTTGAGATGATCTTGGATAGTTGATGATTAGCATATGTTTCTTTAGACTTGTGTTTCTCACTGGTTCTTGAACTGATAAATGTGAGCTTTTGAGCCATTAGGGGGTACTCACTAAATCTGCCCCCATTCTTTGTGTAGAGTGTTATTCCTCTTGGATGAATTTCTCTAGAACTTGACTTGAAACCATTTTAAAGCTTAAAATTTTTTGAAAACATTTTTGAAAATGATTGAGGCAATAGGTATTTTTCTGGCCTTCTGAGTTTTGAATGGTGAAATGCTACCCCTTAATTGCCCAATTTTGAGCCTGAATGAATAAAATGCTTTTCTTGGTACCTTGAAATATATTGTTGAATGATGCTTGATAGGACCTTCTAAAGTATTACAAAAGGGTGAAAAAGGTAGTTGAAAATTTGGGATGAAAGAATCAGAAAAAAAAAAAAAAGTTTCTTGAGCTGAAAAATCTCCCCTTCTCCAAATAAAAGAAAAACAAAAGAAAAAGAAAAATAAATAGAGAAGGGGATGACAAAAAGAAAATAAAAGAAAAAGAAAGAAAAGAAAGGTGGAAAAATGTATTGGAAACCCAAGAAGGTATTTTAGAAGGTCATGTTTGCAATGCTTGATGTTTATGTTGCCTTTTGAAATGTCCGTTTCTTGTTATCCCCACCTAAAGATTAATCCCATGGCCACGTTACAACCAAATAAAGACCTCTTGATTCTTAGGTGTTTTCATAAATAAAGTGGAGATTTGGTTGATAGTCAAGCATATGGTAGGAATCATTCCTTGAGGAAAATGGAGCGAATTGTATGTATACTTGAACACTTGAGTGAGTGAGGCAAGAAAGAGAGCCAAGCAAATAAACAAGATTGGGGTGAGCTTCAAGTGAGCAAGAGTGCCCGAATCAGTGAGAATGTGAGTCTAGGAAACTTAAGCCCCTAATTGGACTTGAATTGATTGTCTCTTGCTGAATTGTTTGAATTGCCTATTGCTTGGATCATTTACTCGGGTTCTTGGTTCACTATCCATGCTTTGACTGTTTATCTCTTTTGGCCTTAGTTTTTGCTTGAGGACAAGCAAAATCTTAAGCTTGGGGTGATTTGATGAGTGTGATTTCACCTCATTTTCCATGTACATTTCTGCATGCATTTGCATATAGTTTAGGCATTTTTAGCTTGATTTTGTATAGTTTTTCCTTTGGAACGGATGAGGTGGTTTCTGTGTGTTGTTTTGCAGAAATTGGAGAAAAACTGTGCATATTTGGCTATAATGAAGATTGGATGAATTAGAGCCTTAAAAGGGAAGAAAATGAGCTAAACAGAGCCCATCACGGCCTAGCCGTGATGCCCGTCACGGCCATGATCGGGTAAAACTGAAAAGGCAGAAAAGTTGAAAACAGAGTCTGTCACGGCCTAGCCGTGATGTACATCACGGCCGTGACCCAAAACCATCACAAGTCAGAGACCATCACGGCTTGGCCGTGATGGAGATCACGGCCATGGAATGGAGGCTCGCGACGCGAGCATTGTCTCGCCACGCGAGAGACCTAAAATGCCAAATGTTCCAGAAACAGAAAGCGTCACGGCCTGGCCGTGATGGACATCACGGCCGTGACGGGCGACGGACCTATAAATAAACCTGCACTGAACAGAATTAGGGATCTGCACTTGGAGGCAGGCTGAGGCTGGCGGCTGGAGAGGGTTTCTACCCAAAAAGGGGGGCGTTTTCTCTGCTCTTGGATGGAGAGAAGATTGGAGGAAGCTTGTCTATGAGTGTTCTTCATCCCTTCTCTTTTTCCTTTTTGTATTTCCTTATCATGAGTAGTTAAATCCCCCATTGTTGGGGTTAGATGTAACTTTTCTGAACTTAGTTGTATTGTGATGTGGTTGTTTTAATACAAGTCTCTATTTCCTTATGAGTATGTGATTCTGTGTTTAATGCTTTCCTTGGATTAGATACCCATAGGAATGATATGTTGCTTTAATAGATGACTGAAAGGTTGGTGTTAAGGCATGCTCATGAATCATATGCCAAGTAGGTCAAGAATCTAGACATAGGTGTTGGCTGCTTGCAATCTTATAAGTCTTAACTTAATGCAAAATCTCAGGTTATTCCACCTAAGACATTAGGGTTTAATTTGGGGTTTTAGGCTCAATGCACCTAAGACATTAGGCTTGAGTATTTTAGAAAAGGCTTGATTGACATAATTGAATTAGGACTTGTGTTAGAAGCCATTTCATTGCAACTAAGGGAGGATTAGTGTAGTCTAACCCTGACAATTCTAGCCACATCCCTGTTTGCTTACCAAGTGTTTGACAAAATTCCAAAAAGACAAAAATATTTTATTTGTGTTTTCTGTTTAATCTCTCATACTTTAGTTTAGTCTAGATAGTTGTTGAGTTTGCGAATTGGTAATTGACATCCGATCCCTGTGGATACGATAACCGGTCTCACCACCGTATTACTTGATTGCGACGAGGTGCACTTGCCTTTATTTATATATCTAAAAAAAACACGCATCAATATGTTAACATATTCCCTGGCTTCCATTCGTTTTTATCAAACATATATCCATTATGGTTTTTTATCAAACACCTAGTGTGCAAACGTGAAGCATACATAAACACTTGAGAACACCACACCTTTATATCACATAATCTCTTCAAATATGATTAATCAAATGCTAAAATCAAATATCAAAAACACAAAAATACTAAAAAACTAAAAAAAAATAGTATCCAAAAGCACAACAATTAAAAGAAATCTATACCTTTAATCCATGTGGATAGCAGGGGATGGCTAATTCTAATGTTGTTTGGAAGGTTCTTCTCCTGGTTGTGGATGTGTCACATGGTGATTATCAAAATAGAGTAATAAGTGAGCATAGCATATTATCCACATAAAGCCAAAAACTCGAGGAATATGAACTAAATTAAATTCAGCATAGCATATTATCCACATAAACTAAAATTTCAACTGTATTTGGAATTTGGAAATGCATCTATTATCAAAATTTCACTCTCCAATTTAGTGATGAGGAAATGGATTTGGTGACCTGAGCAGTGCCAGCTGCGCGGTGCAAGGGATTGGATGCATGGAAGCTGCGAGTGAAAGAGTGAGACAAGAACTTGGCGGAGGCGACATTGGTGTCGAGAATCTGAGACCGAGAGAGGGGATTTGTAGAATTCTCCGAAGCAGGAGTAGGAGCGAGTGCAGAGAAGACTCGGGAGGAACGTGAACAAGAGAGAGAGGTTCTAGAAGTTACGGCGGCGAAAACGGATTTAGTTAGGGTTGGTGTTCTTCTGGTTGCCATTGACGGCGAGACGAAGCAAGAGGAAGTGGGAGTGTTAAGGGAGGCAACCCTAGACTTGGGTATTTCTCTCAAAGCCAGTCAGAGGCAGAAATTGAGAATGGAATGGAAGGAGCGTGCGAGTAGATGAGCAAACACCTAAGATAGCGTCCGCGTGGAACCGCTATCTTAGGTGTTTAGTTAAGATAGCGCTTCTTAAAGGAAGCGCTATCTTTTCCTGCAGCTTGACTTTTAATAGCGTTTCCTTAAGGAAACGCTATCTTGTTTAAGATAGCGTTTCCAAGAAACCTATAAACCCCATCACTTTTAATAGCATACCTAAGATAGCGTTTCCTTAAGGAAACGCTATTAAAAGTTCCCCCATCACTTTTAATAGCATTTCCACACGGAAATGCTATAAAAGGTGCGTTATTAAAAGTCTAATCTGTTGTAGTGCCGAAAGCTTTTTCAGGTTATTTCCTCTTTCCGAACCCCATTGGTGATAGTTGGTGGCTACGTTTTCAATGATATTGAACACTTCAGTCAGAGGTCTGTTCATAAAGGCTCCACCAACTGCGGAGTCAAGTGACACCTTTGATGAGTAATCCAATCCGTTGTAGAAGGTATGCACTAACAACCACCTCTCGAGTCCATGATGTGGGCAAGACTCTAGCAATCCCTTGTAACGATCCCAAGCTTCGGATAAGCATTCTCCGTCCTTTTGGAAGAAGCCGGTGATCTGAGTTCGTAGGTAAGCAGTCTTAGATGGAGGGAAGAATTTCTCCAAGAATGCCTGCTCTAGTTGGTCCCAAGTTGACAACGTATTAGCGGACACTTGCTTCAGCCAAGCTTTTGCCTTTCCAGTCAGAGAGGAGGGGAATAACCTCAAGCATATAGCATCGATCGGGGCACCTTGAATTCTTATTGCATCGGTGAATTCCAAGAATGTCTCCACATGATCAGTCGGGTCCTCCGAGGGTAATCCTCCAAACTGATGTTGCCTAATCATGCCAATTAACTGAGGCGGTACAGTGTAGTTCTCAGCCTCAATTTCTGGCCTAGCAATCCAAGTTCGCAAACCCCTAGCATTTGGGGCTGCGTAGTCCTTCAGTGGTTTGGTATCTGGTAGATTCGCCATAAGTGGAATGGGAATCAACCTCTCTCTCTCTCTTTGTCTTTGTAGTCTCCTACGTCTATGAAAGGTCCTTTCGATCTCGGGGTCAACTTCAATAAGGTTTCCAAGACTTAGGGATCTTTGCATAAAAGAGAAAAATACCTATGGTAGAGAGATAGATACTCTAGAAAAAGAAATAAATAATAATAAAAAAAATGTCCAGAAAAATCAATTAAAATTTAAATTGAAATTCAAGAAAACACAGTCCCCGGCAACGACACCAAAAACTTGATGGTGCTCGAATCCGCAAGTGAACAGCTTCGTCGTCAAGTAACAAAAAGAGATCGAACCACAGAGACCGTGATCTTAAATAACAATTAGTTATTAAATTGATTTAACTGAACTGGAATAAGATTTGGTTTTTGAAATCGAAATCAAGTAACAATCAAATTTAAAATTGCAATTAAACACAATAGGAAAGTAAATCAAATAGGGGTTTTTCAAATTCAAAAGGGATTTCCAGGAATTGGGATACCACAAAACTGCTTATATTACTAAATTGACTACTCTCTTTGTTAATTACCGAAATTTGCTTTGAAGGTGAATTTATCCTAAATAAGTTAATGCTCCCTCTCGGGTTACAAAAACCGTGCCCAATTAAATCAACCCCTACTCTCGTGGTAATTGAATTTAAATCGAACCCTTTGAGTTTTTTGACAATTCGTGAACCCTCGAAGGACCGCTTCTAACTCTCGTGATTTAAGTCCTAAGTTTGATTCCTATAGATCCGATACCTAAGTTCGTCCTTAGTGTATCTACGACACGCAAATAAGTGGACACCGAATTTACGAGTAATTAAAACAATAGGGATCAAATCGAAAGCAAAATTGAAATTAATAAAAAATCAAACATCAATTCATCACCATAAACAAATCTTGGGCATAGACCCAATTCTTAGAAACAAGACTACTACTAAAGCATTGCCATTATCATAGTAAGCTTGATTAACAATAGCATAAAAAGAAAACCCTAGAGGAGAGAAGAGACTGGGGAGAAGAAGAAGAATCCTAATTTTGCCTACGGGTAGCAGTCAAAAAGTGCCCAGTTTCGAGCCCCGGAGGGTTATTTATAATCTGGGGTAACTTGAATCCCAAGCCAATACAAAAATCAGATCAAATCAGTTTCTATGGATCCATATATTGCGCGTCACGGCCGTGACCCTCATCACGGGCAGGCCGTGACGGATTTTGTCTTGGAGGTTGCTTTGCTGGTTGGTCTGTCACGGCCATGACCACCATCACGGCCTAGCCGTGATCAGTTCTGTCTGTGAGGGTCTGGTTCGGCTGACATGTCACGACCGTGATGGGTATCACGGCCTGACCGTGACCAGCTCTGATTTTTCCATTGTTTCTTTTCAGCTCTACTCGATCATGGCTGTGATGGCCATCATGGCTAGGCCGTGATCAGTTCTGTTTGCCTCATTTCCTTGTCTTTCAAGTTTCATTTTCATGCCAGCTCCAACACAACTGATCCTGAGCAATCTAATTAATCTTCGATTCCTGCACACAAGCACCACAAAACCACCTTACCTGTTCCAAGGTAAAAACTAACAAATAATCACATAAAATACGCCTAAACTATATAAAAATACATGCAAAATGTCAAGGAAATATGAGGTGAAATCACACTCATCATTTTGCTACAAATAATAAAATAAAAAGGTCAACCATATAAAATTTAAATTTATAAATATACACTAAAATAACCTACTATAATGAGTCATTTTTTCTCCCTCACAGTGAGGGACTTGCTTGGTCCCATGTTAGAAGGTACCTTACAAATATATTTAAGTATGAGATATATTGTGCGTTCTGACCCAGTGGTGACTTCTTTATTTTTGCAACTCTTCTCTGATTGGTTGTATCGCATTCATGACAATACGAATTCGCACCAAATATCACTGCTGTATGAGGAGGGATCGGTTTACATAAAGTATGATACGTGTAAGCAAAAAATGACTTGCACTAATGTAAACGGATATGCCTCTTTTATATATTTATTTATTTATGCGTGTGCAAACAGCGCTAATACATAATAGCTAAGCCACGTGAATATGCAGCCTCTTGTATCTAAATGCACATAACATATGCGAACGTCTAAAAGGATCAATTTAGGCCATATTGTTGGCAAAGTGTTGAATAAAACTTTTTTCCTGTTTGGATTGCTTTGAACAATCAATGGACCACCTAAAAAGGACATCATTATTAATGGGTAAAGCTTTCAAGTTGTAGTTTTAGGACAATCCCATCAAGGTCATCTCATGCCACATTTTGACATTTTCTCAAAGAGAAATAGTTTGAAACTATGAAGATAGGGCGGCTTCTAGGGCGGCTTCTAATAATTTTTCAGTAGCTTTCCATTCCAATCTAATACCTACAAATGTTGCAGTCATTGTCTTAATATAATGTTTCAAGGATGTGGGGAATCGTGGAACCCACCAGCATGTGTTGGAAGGAAGGTGACTGTGAAAGGTACCACAACACGAAGACTTGTATGAGGACTGAGGATTACATAAAGAGATCTGTCTCATTTTATTGTTTTTCTTTTCCTATCAATGATAATTTATCATTTTTTTTTGTAATCATGATATAGGTACAAAATATCCAACATCATTAGCATTGATTAATCTTCGTCGGATCCCTGACCACTTGTTTAAGATGTCCAAATCCCTTATCACTTGGATCAACCACATGTTGGTTGATAATTTATCACTTAAGATAATAAAATGATAATTCATTAACACATATATTAATTCTCAACATTTGATTAGAGTGACACATCGAGACACCAATTTTTTGGGACAAGGGTTTTTTTCCCCCAAAAAAATGATAAAGAAAAGAAAACGGTGGGGAAGTACCCGATTCTATATAGTAAGAAACAGGCCCATAAGATAATGTGTCCTAAAGCTAGCAAAACTAAAAACGCCAACAGCCATTCCCTCTTTCGGGTAGCCTTTCATTTTCTTGACTTTATTACCTTCGTCCATACCTCAAGTATTGGGATTTGAGAGATCGTTGCCTGTGATCCTCACGTGTATCTTTGTGTGTAAATGTGCATGCATGAGGCTTAGAGAGAGAAAGAGAGGAAAAAAGATAGAGGGAAAGTGTGATACAATATAGGGCAGAATTATTAGCCAGCTACCTGAAAGAAGATATAAAATTGGGGCCTGTTCAATGGTTGGTTTGTGACTTTGTGTTGTAAATTCAAACGTGGGTCCTTTACTTTCTTCAATTAATGAGAAAAACAAAAAAAGGGTCGCTACTGATTTGGAGGTTCAGCATTTCTCTCATATATTCACGTTGAGTCCTATCTTACCTTTCATAACTTACAACTATTTTTTTTTTCATACATCACTTTTCACTATATATTTTTACACTGTTTTTTTTAATAATGATAAAAATAATAGACCCAATGGGTGTGACCCAGTTTGTTGTGCAGACTGAGCTTGTGGAACTTGAGTTCTAATCTCATAGAACACATTCTTGAAGAGGGACGAATAACTTTAATTGTGATTAAACACTTGAGCGGAGATTAATCACATAGCGAGTCCAAATGATATAAGCATGTGTGGATACTCCGTGGACCTATTGGAGAGCCAAACACTCTAATTACAATGAATTTTAAACAAAAAAAATATAAAAGTAATAAACAGATATTTTTATACATATTTTATGTCTGTCTTTTTTTCCCCCCCAAAACTAATTAATTGTAAGTTGTAACGGTGTAAAAAAATGTCGTAAGACATCAAACTTTTCTATTTTCTTTTAGAAAATCCTTCAAACCCTCTTCCTCCTTTGATTCAGTTACATAAATGACATTATAGCATATAGGTTTAAAGTCTAATTAGGAAAACGATATATAGAAACAATTTTTTCACGTCATTTTATGCCAGTGAATATATGTAATTAACCAAGGAATTAATAATGTATATATCGTGTAAAGTCCAAAAAGCATATTAGGGTTTTGTTGGAAAGGGACCTCACATGCGTACTTGGAACTCTGTGTGAATATCATGGTGAATTGTCTACAATAATATTGGCAATGTGAATGGAGTGCAAGACATTGATTGAGTGGTAACATGCATATCTTTCAGTCGAGCATACAATTGATTGAACATGAAACTTATACTCCCTTTCCTCTTGTCTTTGTTATAAGAAACAAAAACCCTAAAACACACAGATTAAGAAAATGTATTGAAATAAGTAAATTGTAATTAATATTTATATAAATTTACAAAAATACACCTTCTAATCTTAATTAATATTCTACTTATATGAAAAGTTGATACTATCTCATAAATATAAATCCTATAATAAATGATGATAAATTGAAAATTAGTAGTGAATATATGTTAAAATTGATATATGTTTCTTATATTTTGAAAAAAAAAATACTCATTTATTTCTTATAATAAATAGGTGAGGGAGTATTTGATTATATGTTGGTAGGGTGGAATTGGTCAAAAGAGCTTTTTACCCATATACATTCACGGTGACTTTAAGATCCTCATATATATCTTGTATTCACATTATTTTGGAAATATATATGAGGTGTAATTAATTATAGCTGTGATAGATAGGACATCAGTTTGTTGAAGCAAGAGTCACTTTCCCAATTAGAATATATCACTTTACAAACTTCCAAAGTTGGTATTGTTACCAACAATGTGTTTATACGGGAAGTGATTTGTTAAATTGACTTTTGATGAATTAAGAATTGGATTAAACAGATTTATGCTTCAATACTTTATTATTAGGATTAAAATAGTATGTGTATTGTCACTTTGTCCCTATAAAAAAAAAACTAATATCCAGTACTATCATTTTGATTTATGTATTTTATTTTAATAACTAATTAAGAAAGAGAAATGACAATAATATCAATTTGTCAAAATATCATTAGAAATTAAACTCTTATTATTAAAAGTGGTTCTTTTAAATGAATATTGTTTGAATAATGTTAATTAAACTTACGTTTAGATATATGATTAGCAAATTATGATATAAACGTTGAAATACGATGAGACAACACAATCAATTTTCTAAGGAACTGTTAAAGGAATAAAAAAAAAATAAGTTTTCAATGGGAATTTGTGTATTTGATATTTAAAGAATTAAAATATTTAGTTTTTCAATGTAAACTTACTTTTATGGGTTTTTTAAAGAGTGTCCTAAGGGCACTCATTAGCATGACCCATTTTCTAAGGGTGAGTTTGATTTACAAAAATGCAGGGGACTGGACAACACAAAAATTTTTGTCCCCTGTTTTGTTTGATTTGAAAGGTGGTCTGGGGATATGACAAAAAAAGAGATGAGAGACATGACAAAAACCTAAAATTTTGTCCCCCACCAAACCATGGGACAATTTTTTGTGCCATGGACAAACTACCAAAAAAGATAAAATTATCCTTAGCTCTCTCTCCTCTCTCTCTTCTCTATCTAATATATATAATATTATTATGGTAGTAATAATATATTATCATATATATTATATATTATAAAATATATTATATATATTGACTAATACTTACATTTGTTAATAATTGATATTAATAATATTATATTAATATATAATAATACATAGAGTTTAATTTGTATGTACTGTTAGTGTAAAGATTTTTATAATGACAACTAAACAGAAATCATGGAATTGATGATGATTTTTAAGGTGGTTAGGATAAGAATCAAGCATTAATTATCATGATATATCAATTTCTGATTGGTTGATAGTATAAAAAAACTTTACACTGTTAGTATATATCAATTAAATCGTAATATATATTACAAAGGGTATCACAGTAAAATTAATATTATTTTATTTGTTATGTCTATTATCTATCAAATGATATACAAGACAAAAAGTTATCTTATAACTCAAGAAATTTATATTATATTGTCTTGTGTTTTAATGCATATCAAACACATCTTAAAAATATTGTGGTCAGAGTAGTAGTTGAAAATTCAAACTAAGTTTGATAAAGAAAAAAGAAAAACTTTATTACTTCTTCTAAAAAAATATCAAAAGATTCCCGATGGTATACCAAACGCACACTTAAAAGTGTTGTTTTTTTTTTGTTTTTTTGTTTTAATCAAGCTTAAAGAGCATTGTTAATTGAACACATGATAGGTATCCGAAGCCACATATATAATTAATAAGAATAATATTAAAAATTAGCATGTATGAAAATTGATATATATATTTTATATTTTAGACCAAAGAAAAAGATTCATTTATTTTTTATATTGTGGATCAGAAGAAGTAATACCTAGACGGAAGATGCTAGAGAGACGAACCGTTTGCAAGACTAAAATTTTGGTGATTGATTTATGTTTCAATACTTTTATGTTAAAAGTAGATTTGGTAGAAAGAATATTACTTGAATGATATAATTAAACTGACTTTTATATATATGTAGCTACCAAATTGATCTTCAATTTATTTTATCATTTATCATTCAAAAAATGAAAAAAAGGTTGATGTAGTATTGTTTTAAAAAAAAAGCTACTAAATTTAACTTTCTTTATTAAACATATGTTAATTGTTAAATATATAATAAGTATAACACAAGAAATATCATTTATAATACAACACAATTTTGAAACAGATGAAAAGTAATGGATTTTTCAAGAGTATTATGATATATATAGTAGTAGTTGTTAAATCTCAAACTGAGTTTTGATCAATGAAGAAATAATTTCTTTTTACTTCTTCAACTAAAGTTTGGAGCTCCAACCCAATTATAACTACCTGAATATTTTAGATGCCAAATATTTTTAAAACATTTAACACTAAATTTAGATTGGCTTGTAAAGGGAATAGCTAACTTGTTGGCAGTGGGGCCAACATCCTGCCTTGGTGAGGCCTAGGTGGGGCTTCAGTCAGGTGTGGCGAGGCCCATGGGGCAGTAGTCGAATCGAATCCATGGCTTGCTCTGATATACCAAGTGTGGGATCAAACACTTACCACTAGGCTAAAAGCTATAGCTATTAGTCTGGGTGCAACTTTATTTCCTTAGGCCTAGTAGCAGTCAGCTCCATGTTTCGATCTGATTACGGCCCCATCTGACCTTGCCCCATCTGACTGTGGCCCCACCTAGGCCTCGCCAAGGCAGGATGTTGACCCACTGCCAACAATCCCCCTCCCATCACCTGTCGCGCCTTATCGGGAATCGACCTCGATTTAACTCCAACCGCACTCAGGCCTGTTAAGTTACAAAGCATTTGACTCTGTGTCATGCGTCTGACTCTCTTTCTTGTTGACCCGTGTGTTTTGATAAATCCAAACATTGAACAAATGATTTTAATTGAACTGTCTGAATATTGCTAATCATCTACTTAAGATGTGAAGGAAAGACAATATTTGAACAGGTCAATCTAAGAATGAAAAAATCAAAGCACATTCCATGTGTCTGACTCCCTGAACCTAATGAAATAGCTAAGGCAATACGTCTGGTAAGACTCATATAAGCTTAAGCCCATTTTCAGAAGCTGCTCGCAAACTTCTTAAAGATGAAGAAAGGAAACCTAGTTTTAAGATCAAGAGATAGCTTGATGATCATGTTCAAACACCTAGAAGATAGAAGTATCTGAAGCCTAAAACTGAAGAAGAAGTTACAACTGCTTATCCGATCACTCACCTTGAAGATTCTATTGAAGAATAAAGTCTCACAAAGTTCTTGCTAAAGAAAAGCAAAGATCTTGGCTTACTCTCACAGTTCCAAGAATCAAAGAATCTCTAGAAGCACTCGTCTAAGCAAGATATAAAAATATTTCCTTGTTAATTCATTTGAGCATAAGGGTATATGCCCCTGTTAATGAGTAACGCTAAAAGAAAAATATTTCTTGAAGACTCACTTGGGAATATGAATGAAAGAGAACCATCTAAGAAATGAATCAAATACTAAAGGAATATAATAGTAATTCCCTTGCCTTCGAAAGAGTACAAAAAGCATAAAGTATGAAGACCCTGCTACAAACCTCTTTCTTGCAATAAACGAAAAGTACATTTCTCTGAGCTTTTCTCAATGTTGCACAAATAAGGAAAGCTACATTGCCCAAGTCTAAAACGCATCTATGCCCTGCTCTGTGTTTGACAAAGGACCTCCAACATGAAACAGACAACTATAAACATGAGAAGGGGGTTGAATTGTGTTTATCAGAAATTAAAACAAAGTTAAAAAAATTTCGCACACAGAAGCTAGGTTTAGACAAGTATGAAAGCACTGCACAGACAGACGACCTGTCTGGTGTGATTTTAACAGAAAAACACATGAGCACACAACTTGAAAATAAGTTTGATATTCACACTTTAACCCCTTTAGTTAGAAAGCAGATAATATAATCAAAGCAACTAAAGAGTTTAAGGGAAGAGAGATTAACACAACTATTTATCCTGGTTCACTCTTTAATACAAAGAGCTACGTCCAGTCCTTGGCATCACCAAGTTTTATCCACTATAACTGACCAGGTTACAGACTCGGAGTATTATTTGCACACCTAGCCTCTTCAGGCTCCAAGACAAGTATTATTTGCTCACCTAGCCTCTTCAGGATCACTTAGGTTTGTTTAAGAAGTTTGTTTGTAATAAATACAACAGACAGTTCTTTCACCAACACTCAAAGAGTGGATTAAATGTAAGCTTAGGAAAGACTGCGTAATAACTTCAAATGTCCATTAGAGACATTCCTTCAAATGTTGTCTTCAAGCAGAGCTCCATTAAATGCAATAGAGTCATTCTGGGCATCCATTAATGCAATAGGAACGTTGGTTGTACTCTAACACGGAGAATCATGGCTTTATGCATCGTGCAGTAGCCAAATCAGAGTTGTGCAGAATGCTTTTGTACTTTGCAAAGCACATTTCCCTTTTCGTGTAATAACCAAGAGTGCTAGGGAATAAAGCATGTTGGAAGTATTCTTTAACTGGACTTCGTTTCTGATTTCATAGGTTGCTTGTGAGAATGGTCTTTTAACTTTCTTGATAAACGTGAGAAGAAGAAAGAGAGAACTTCAGAGTCTTCTATATGAGGGGACAGCTTTCAAAATCTCTTTGTACTTGAGTTCCCCATCGAAGAACCTTAGACGAGTATGAGAACTTATCAGAAGACAAGTTGAAACTTCAATGCAGAAAGTCAATATCCTAGTCAGCAGACAGGTTGGCTTTTGCTTCTCCTGACAGGTGGTCATCTATATGGGCAGACAGGTGAGAAAGCGACTTCTTACTGTTTTGATCTTCACACTGGATAGACAGGTTAGCAACCAATATGAAGGTTAATTAAATCATTAACAAACGTTTAGTTTTCATCAAAACTTAGGGAAATTCACATCAAACATTTTAGAGACTTAACAATCTCCCCCTTTTTGATGATGACAAACATTCAGATGATTTAATGAACCTTAGAAAATATCAACAGAAGAGATAACAGGATTCAGACATGTTGACTTTTCTTAACCAGAAAGGTTGTGCATAAAGGTGTACTTAGGTTCATTTCATATTGAGGATTTTTTTTAAAAACAGCACAATATCATAGTTAATTTCATATACAAGATCATTTAATTCATTTAGAGTTTAAAATTATGTAGCTCTCAGAGACAAGTTCATTCAATTTTACTTAACTTTACTTAATCATCTTAACTTTACTTTCTCCCCATTTTGTCAACAACAAAAAGGAAACAATTAAGAAGCAGAAAAGTAAAAGACGGTAAAGATAAATGATAAAATGTATATTTTATTCATCATAACCTATTCAATACAAGGCAGATTTTAAATCAGGAACTACCTAGGCTGACTAAAATGTAAAAATAGAGATTCAACTCTCTTTTCTAACAGCAGCCTAGCATGCCTCTCTTCATCCAGCTGTCTTCTAGTTTCCTCTAGCTGAGCTTGAAGCAGGTTGAAGCTATGTAAGTCCACCATCTGAGGAGTGGAGGCTTCTACGGTCAGTCTAGCAAAAACAACAGACTGGTCCGAGTGCCAGGGCAAAGCTAAGACTGGGGGTGCCTTGGGCACAAAAATAGGTGAAGAGATACGGGGGAAGACACACTGATGAAGGGTTCTATAGTAAAATAAGGGAATAAAGGCTAGTTTAAACAAAGGTTTGATTCTGACAAAGTCGGTATCAGGAGATGAAAAGACACAAGGGGAAGAGGCGTTTGTTCAAGAACAGAGGGAGGTAGGGGTAGCAAAGGATCAATGTAAGAAAAGAAAGAATTTGAACCTGTAACTAACAAAAAGTAATACCTAGACCTAGATGGTAACATTACAACAGAGGCAGGATAGTGAGTCCTTGCCAATGTTCTAATGAACAAGACAATAGGGGGATAGAAGAAAATCTCCCTACATGGGTTAAGAATATAAAGTGGAGGAGAGTGAATGACATAAATGTTAGAGATACTTGCAGTCATGAGTGATTGCAAGTCAGACACAAAAAGACTTGATGATATGGCAGCTTGTTCTTTGGGAGTTGAATCCCTATCAACTACTATGTACTGACATATATCAGACACAACATCATAAGATGATGTTTGGGTTTGGTGAGAGGAGACAGGTGAAGAAAATGGAGACACATGGGAGAGGGGTTGGACAGATAGGGCAGGTGGAGAAGAAACAGAAGGGTTCATGATGCCTTGATGAGAGTGGGAAGATGGTGCAGAAGGGATGGATGGAAGGACCAACTGGTTTTCTGACATCCTCAGCTTCTTCCTTGGCAGAGGAGGGTTTAGAGGGTCAGCCTCAGGATAGACAACTGTCTGTGTCCCAACAGACAGGTCTTCAGCAGTTGTAGCAGCAACTTCAACCTCTACAGCTTGAACTTCTGCAGGAACTTCTACCCTTTCAGCAGTTGTCCTATATGGCATTGGGTAGCCAGACCTTCTCTTTCTAGGAATGAGTCCCAAATTGAGAGTCTTCTTCTCCTTGGGCTTCTCCAAGGGACTTGTCTTCTTCTCCTCCTGAGCAGGCGCTTCCTCTTTGCTAGGTGCAGACTCCACTTGTCTGGCCTTAGCAAAGGTCTTCACAAGCCTTCTCTTTTTCCTGGGCTGTGTGATAAGCCTCTGGCTTATCTAGTTTTATGACTAGATGAACTAGGGTTTATGTGCCAATTAGTCGAGTTCACTCTCGTTTTCGCCCAAATTTGCCTTGTTTTGTTCCTAAGTTGGACTTTGACTCGTTTTGCGTCTTTTGTGTAGTTTTTAGCTTATTTTGGATAGAATTATGCTTTTGGTTGCTTTTGGTGTTTTCAGGTCAATAAGTGAAGCTCCGGGAGTCAAGGAAAGCCAAGAAATAGTGGAAATTGCAATTCTGGAGACACTCGCCCCGTGAGTGTATGCTCGCCACGCGAGACTGAAGGTCAACAAAGCAGCAAAAGTCATCATTTATGGATCGTCACGCGACAATCTTCTCGCCCCGCGAGCGTCTGAAGACCTTCAAGACAGAGACTATCACGGCATAGCCGTGATTAAGGTCACGGCTGTGACAAATTTAGGTTTGAACTCTCGCCCCCCGAGAGCCAGATCGCCTCGCGAGAACCTGAAGACCCAGGAAGACAGAGACCATCACGGCCCAGCCGTGATGAATGTCACGGCTGTGACAGATTGAAGTAGGAAGACTCGCCCCGCGAACACATCCTCGCCTCGCGAAAATCCAAACTTGAATGCGCGCCAAAACTAAAATTCGCGTCGCGAGAGTAAGCTCGCCCCGCGAGCAGGCGAGAAACAGAATCCTTATTTAAAGGCTGTCTCAGATCAGTTTTTGGATCAAGTTGTTAGCCACGGTTGTAGAGCAGTTTTAGGCGAATCCTTGTTTCTGGAGCTGCGTCTCCCTTCTCTTTTCTTTTCTTATTTTATGGAGATTATGTCGGATTGTTTGTGCGTCGTCACGGGCATGAGGAACTAATCCCCTCGTCCGAGGGATCAATGAAGCCACCCATGGCGGTGTAGTGTTCTTGTGATGTATGTTTTTCTCCCTTTCTCTTATGAATGTTTTCCAATTCTGATATTATTGCGTTGATCATATGTGTTGCGTGATTAACTAGTTAACGTGTTTGAGGCCGAACGGCGAGTCGCGTTTTAGAACTTGAATTGGAATCATTAATTGAATAATGAGCACGACAGTGGATTTATTTGAATAGTGCAACCATATAGGGAACAAGGTTTAATAGAATTCGAGATTAGGATTATGAGACCTAGTAAGTAATTGATCCAATCGTCGAATATGTCCTATTGAGCACGACAGTGGATATAGGAGAATTTGGGGGTCCCGGTTGACATTGTAATTGAACTTAGGGAGGAATACATCATCACTTAGGTACTATACATGATTGGGTAGGTGGAATTGAGACCTTGGATATTTTAATTTCTGAATTTAATCACCTTAGCTTTATTCGATTTGTTACTTGAATTGCGATCATAATCTCTCTCTCTCAACCACTTCTCTCTAACTTGACCAAACGTATTGGATTTCCCGCGGATTAGTCGAATTGGTAGCCCAATCCCTGAGTTCGACCTCGGTAATTACTTACTGTGTTATTTTATTACTTGCGACGACCCGGTACACTTGCCGGCGTAACATCAAGTTTTTGGCGCCGTTGCCGGGGATTGGCACAACCAATTTTCCTAATTTTTAGGAAATTTGATTGATTGGTTAAGTTGATTTTTATTTTTATTTTTCTGTTATTTCTTTATTATCTCTCTACTTCTTTGATTCCACTTGGTCTTGCCGTGTTTTTGTATGCGAGGTACCCTTTCACAAGAGGACTTGCTATTCGATTCAGAGATCACCAGGACCGAGAGGCAATTAAGAAAAAAGGCCAGAGAAAGGAAGAGGTTGGAAGCAATTAAAATAGAGGACATGGCCGAAGAAAATCCTCCTCCTCCTCCTCGTTACAAGCCTCTCTTCGAGTACGATCTACCCAGCTTGGGAGATTGTGACTCTTCTATCGTGAGGGGCAACCTGAATACAGACTCTTTCAGAGTGGAAGCATGTGTCACATTCCAGATCCGTGAGAATCAGTTTGATGGGAGTGGCAAACAGGACCCTCATAGACACATCACTCGCTTCCTTGAAGCTTGTGACTTACAGAAGACAAGAGGAGTCTCACAAGATGAGTTTCGCTTGCGACTTTTCCCTCTCTCTCTTAGGGATGTCGCTCGCGATTGGGTTGACAGCTTGGATAGGAACAGCATCAGAACTTGGGAGCAAATGGCACAAAAGTTCCTAACCAAATATTTTCCTCCTCAGAAAGCGGCACAAGCAAGAATAGCCGTTACGTCTTTCAGGCAGACAGAGGATGAAACATATAATGAAGCTTGGGAGAGGTACAATGGCTTATTGAGAAGATGCCCTTCAGCGTTCTTTGACCCCGTCTCCAAAGTTCAGCACTTCTTTAATGGGTTGAGGGGACGCTATCAGATGAACTGTGATGCCGCAGCTGGCGGTTCTTTCTCATACTTATCGGCTGAGGACGGATGGGCATTATTGGAAAAGATGTCATATAATGATTACAACCGTGGAAGGGAAAACTCAAGTGGAGTCAGTACTGGAACAATGGAAGCCATTCTAGAGCAAGTCAAATCATTGAAGATGCAAGTTGCGGCTTTGTCAGAGGGCAAGAAAGTTAGTGCGATACACGAGGGAATGCCTCCGGGTTATGAAATTTGTAATGGAGATCATGACACTCGGAGCTGCCAGTTCAATTTCCCTCAGGAACATGTGGACTCATGCCACAACTTTTATGACACTGTGCCCCAGAATAACTATCAGAGGAATAGACAAAATGACTACAATCAGAATCAGAATAGGGGGTACATGAGGAGAGACCATCCGGGTTTCGCTTGGAGTAATGCTAATGGTGGTCTAGCCGGTCAACAACCTCCTCAGCAGAATTGGCAACAACCTCAGCAGGGTCTAAGGCCGAACATTGGAATTCAACAGTGTAATACTCAGCAGGCTCTACCGGGGACTAACCAATTGCAAATAACTGATGGTGGAAGGCAACCTTGGGAATTGGCTTTTGAGAAGGTGAATGCGACAATTGACAAATGGGCAACGCATACAGGGGCGGCAATTCACAATCTAGAGACACAGATGGCCCAGCTCGCAAAGCAACTTAGTGAGCGTCTCCCAGGCACTTTCCCAAGTGATACCGAGAACAACCCCAAGGGACAATGCAATGTCATATCTACTAGAAGCTGAAGGGTGTTGGAACCTAACAGAGGTGCAACTAGTTCTCAGGATGACAAGGCCCCGGAACAACCACATGTTGAAGAAGAGCAACCTGAAAAAGAGAAGTTAGCAAGTGACAAGGAACCGGAGCAAGGGGGAAGGCCGAAGCTTGTGGATGAAGAGTTCCGAAAGAAGAAGTGGGTTGAACCCCAAGACCTCCCACCTTACATGAAGGTACCGTATCCTGAAAGATTGAAGAAGCCTCATCATGATAAGCAGTTCAACAAATTCCTTGATGTCTTCCGCAAACTTCAGATTAACATTCCATTCACGGAAGCCTTGGAACAGATGCCATCATATGCCCGGTTTATGAAGGATCTTCTCACCAAGAAACAGAGAATAGAGGATGAGGAAACGATTGCTTTGACCGAGGAGTGTAGTGCCATTCTTCAGAGAAAACTCCCTCCAAAGTTGAAGGATCCCGGTTCCTTTTCGATACCATGTACCATTGGGGAGATGACTGTAGGGAAGGCATTGTGTGATCTAGGGGCAAGCATCAACTTGATGCCCCTCTCTATGATGAAGAGGTTGGGGATCCAAGAAGTCAAGGATACGCGGATGTCGCTCCAATTAGCCGACCGCTCTATAAAATATCCTTATGGGGTGGTCGAAGACTTGTTAGTAAAGGTGGACAAGCTTATATTTCCGACGGACTTTGTAGTGCTTGATATGGATGAAGACGTCGAGATCCCTCTCATATTGGGTAGGCCCTTCTTGGCCACTGGGGGTGCCTTGATAGATGTGCGACAAGGGAAACTCACTCTAAGGGTGCAAGATGAGGAGGTAGTCTTCAATCTCTTTGAAACAATGAAGCACCCTGCAGAGAGGACGGAAGTGTATCGATTGGATATGGTGGATCCAACTGCCAAGGCAAGGGCAACTAGAGAAGCCCATGGTTCTTCACTTGCTCAAGTGTTGGTAAAATCCCATGATGATAGTGAGAAAAAAGGCCCTTCGGGGGATGAGGTCTATCTTGAATGGTTAAAAGACATGGAAGCCATATTGAGTGTCCTAGAGGAAGAATGTGCAAAGAAGGAGCTCAGCAACAAAGGCAAGAAAAAGACTGGTAAAGCACCGAAGTTGAAAGGTAGCACGACCGTGGTGGTCAATAAAGACAACGAGTTGATCCCAAAAAGGACCATCACGGAGTGGAGAGTTCGTGCTGATTATAGAAGGATGCTGGACTTAAATGAGCTGTCCGGGAACAGCTTGCGAGCATATGAAAGGGCAAGAGCCTACAGGAAACGGATTGAGGCAGGGCATGGCAAGCAGTTTCTTCCTCCGGAGTAACCCTCTGGGGTGACTTGAGTCAGGCTCGGGACGTTAAACAAGCGCTACTTAGGAGGCAACCCAAGCTAGTATCCTTTATTTTTAGTTTCTGTCATTTTTGTAGAAAAGAAAAAAAAGGGGGGGAGGGGGGGGGGGGGGGGGGGGGGTTGATTCGCCACGCGAATCCATAGTGGCCGCGCGAGACAGAAGCCCTGAATCTCAGAGGCTTGCTCACTTTTCTGTCTCGCGTCGCGAGGTCTACTTTCGCCTCGCTATTCTGGGCATATCATCTGTTGGAATTCCAGATTCGCCTCGCGATATACTTCTCGCCTCGCTATTCTGGAAAGTGTGGAAACAGTTTTTCCATATTCGCCTCGCAAGTGATATCTAGCCTCGCGAATCTGCAATTAAGGTTTTTATTTGCAGGAGTTCTTCCAGGATGCTATGCAACAGAAGGGAGGCCGTGAGACCAATTGGATGAGGAGGCAACCATGGAAACTTGATCAGGGAGTATCCTCTCCTCTCCTCATTTTTGTTTTTGTTTGTGTGTTTGTTTTTGTTTGTCACTCTTGAATAATTTGAGAAGATCAAGAGTTGTTGTATGAATAGTGTGTCGGCAAGCTTGTTGGATTTTAATTAAATTGAGCATAAACTGAGTGCATGAATTATTTGACCATCAATGATTTCCCCCTAGGTCCTGAAAATAGAAAAGTTTATCCCCACTTAAAAATTGAAAACTGAACTTTGAGAATTTTATTGTGATTACTTGATTTATGATAAGTTTGGGGTGAGGGGGTGCACACACTAGGAATTGTATCTCGGTCAAACAATTTTCAAAATGTCCAGGTGAGGATTTGAGCCTCCAACTCTGTTTTTGAATGTGTGAATTACTATTAAGTTGCACTTTCCCGGATTTGCTTGAATCTCTTCATGGTTTGCATGTTATATGTTGCATCAAATGATTTAGGCAAGTTTCTTTGAATTAACTACTTGGCCATAAATTGAACCAACCTTGATGAATGATCCCTAGTTAGCCACATTGAGCCTTGAAGCCTATTGTTCTCGATGACCTTACATACAAGCCATTAACTCAGAAAAACCATGATTTTCCCCTATCCTAGGATTTAGGAGAGTATGGAATTTTTGCTTTGTGAGTGTTGTTGTGGAACTAAGTTTGGGGTGGCTACATGTTCATGAATCATAGTTGAGAAAAAGAAAAACGGAGGTAAGGGCCGAAGGCTTGAAAAAAAAAAAAGGGAAAATGGGTGATGAAAAGCATTGAATATGTGCCAAAAAGGGCAAAGAAAAATAAAAAGGAAGAGGTGTGTAGCCACCAAATGCAAAGAAGAGAATAATATGAGAGTGAATTCAATTGGTGTGATACTAGTTTCATGCTCTCATTGATCCTAGGGACTTAGCCTCTATCCTTTGTATATCCGACCCTCAGCCAGGCCCCATTACAACCTTTAAAAGACCTTCTGATGTTGCATTCATGTTTTCGTGGGAACCATTTTTGAGATGAAAATCAAATTCATGGGAAGTGCTCTTAGAATGTGAAAGTGAGTGAAAAGTTGATAGCCTAGACAAACTTGAGCGAATGAGTGAAATACTAAATGCCCTTGTGAGGAAGGCAATTGTTTGAAATAGGTGATCTACCTTTGTGTGTATCTTTGAGCCTCAACTTAGAGTAATGATGGCATGAATGATAAATTCTAAATTGTTTAAAGTAGATGAATGTGGGGATTACATTAATGTAGGGGGGAGATCATCGGAGAAAAACTGTTTTGATTGAATGAAATTTGTGCGAAATCGATTGATTCCTTTAGGCTTGCCAAGTCTTGAGTCGTTTTTGAGTTTTAAGCTTGCTTGGGGACAAGCAAGGTTTAAGTTTGGGGTGTTTTGATAAGCCTCTGGCTTATCTAGTTTTATGACTAGATGAACTAGGGTTTATGTGCCAATTAATCGAGTTCACTCTCGTTTTCGCCCAAATTTGCCTTGTTTTGTTCCTAAGTTGGACTTTGACTCGTTTTGTGTCTTTTGTGTAGTTTTTAGCTTATTTTGGATAGAATTATGCTTTTGGTTGCTTTTGGTGTTTTCAGGTCAATAAGTGAAGCTCCGGGAGTCAAGGAAAGCCAAGAAATAGTGGAAATTGCAATTCTGGAGACACTCGCCCCGCGAGTGTATGCTCGCCACGCGAGACTGAAGGTCAACAAAGCAGCAAAAGTCATCATTTATGGATCGCCACGCGACAATCTTCTCGCCCCGCGAGCGTCTGAAGACCTGCAAGACAGAGACTATCACGGCATAGCCGTGATTAAGGTCACGGCTGTGACAAATTTAGGTTTGAACTCTCGCCCCGCGAGAGCCAGATCACCTCGCGAGAACCTGAAGACCCAAGAAGACAGAGACCATCACGGCCCAGCCGTGATGAATGTCACAGCTGTGACAGATTGAAGTAGGAAGACTCGCCCCGCGAACACATCCTCGCGTCGCGAAAATCCAAACTTGAATCCGTGCCAAAACTAAAATTCGCGTCGCGAGAGTAAGCTCGCCCCGCGAGCAGGCGAGAAACAGAATCCTTATTTAAAGGTTGTCTCAGATCAGTTTTTGGATCAAGTTGTTAGCCACGGTTGTAGAGCAGTTTTAGGCGAATCCTTGTTTCTGGAGCTGCGTCTCCCTTCTCTTTTCTTTTCTTATTTTATGGAGATTATGTCGGATTGTTTGTGCGTCGTCACGGGCATGAGGAACTAATCCCCTCGTCCGAGGGATCAATGAAGCCACCCATGGCGGTGTAGTGTTCTTGTGATGTATGTTTTTCTCCCCTTCTCTTATGAATGTTTTCCAATTCTGATATTATTGCGTTGATCATATGTGTTGCGTGATTAACTAGTTAACGTGTTTGAGGCCGAACGGCGAGTCGCATTTTAGAACTTGAATTGGAATCATTAATTGAATAATGAGCACGACAGTGGATTTATTTGAATAGTGCAACCATATAGGGAACAAGGTTTAATAGAATTCGAGATTAGGATTATGAGACCTAGTAAGTAATTGATCCAATCGTCGAATATGTCCTATTGAGCACGACAGTGGATATAAGAGAATTTGGGGGTCCCGGTTGACATTGTAATTGAACTTAGGGAGGAATACATCATCACTTGGGTACTATACATGATTGGGTAGGTGGAATTGAGACCTTGGATATTTTAATTTCTGAATTTAATCACCTTAGCTTTATTCGATTTGTTACTTGAATTGCGATCATAATCTCTCTCTCTCAACCACTTCTCTCTAACTTGACCAATCGTATCGGATTTCTCGCGGATTAGTCGAATTGGTAGCCCAATCCCTGAGTTCGACCTCGGTAATTACTTACCGTGTTATTTTATTACTTGCGACGACCCGGTACACTTGTCGGCGTAACATCACTGTGCAGACTCAGCTTCTGATGCCTCGGCATCCCTTGTCTTCCTCTTGGGAGACAGCTTCTTCAGCTTGAACCTCAGAGGTTCAACTGTCTCACCAGTCTCAGGAGAGACAAAGGGTTTCTCTAAAGCAGGCCTCTGGTCCAGTCTGCCACTTTTCCAGCAGGCTTCCAGATCCTTTCAGAGATAGGAATCTCTGACTCATCAGTGGAGATCATTGGTTCCACCTTCATCTTCTGCTCAGCAGCAAGCTTCTTCTTCTTCTTCTTCTTCTTCTTCTTCTTCTTCTTCCTCCTCCTCATCCTCCAGAGGAATACTCTCTATGTTCATCATAGACAAGTTCTTCCTATCAATAGGAAAGGACATGTCTATGAATTCTCCATCACCAGGAACAAAAAGCTTGTTCCTGAAGAGTCTTGTCAGCAGTATTCCATAAGGGAAAGTCTGCACGTGGGTCCTCTTGATCAAGGATTCAAGGTAGATGAAGATCAGGTCATTGATATCCACCTTGATCTTGTGAATCAAGTGGTACAGGGCAAACCTGTCCATCTTGGTCACACTATCCCGTGACCCTTTCCTCGGCATCACACATTCCAGTAGTAGCTTGTGCATGCATCTGCACTTCACTACCATGTTCACAAGCTTCATGTTGTCTGGGTTGGGAACACCATACATAGTAATGTTCACATTCTATGTTCCCACTTGATCTTCCCACTCAGGCTTGTAAGCTACTCCAATCCTTGGGCACTTGGTGACAAGCTCCAGAGAACTGATGGGAACGAAGATGGTGGTATCCAACACTCGAGCACGATAGCTCTTGGTTCCATAAATAGTACTGGTGAGAACCACAACACTTGTCCATAAGTCTCTGACAAGCTTGGGATGAACCCCCTCATTTAAGTCGAAGAAGGAGGTCCACTTGGAGTATTCCAACTCCTCTATGACATCCATTCCCCACTTCTTCATTTGTTGGAGATCCACAATTTTGCCAGCCAAGATCTTTTCAACATCTGAGAGTCTCATATTGTATTTCTCAGCAATTTCTTTTGAAGAGAAATGCTTGAAGGGTGTCATTGCAGAGAGAAAAGATTACTAGGGTTTGAAAAGCTTAGAAGGGTTTGACAGAGAAAGAGACGAAGATAAAGAGATTTTAGGGATTTGAAAGCGTAAAGGTTGAACTTTTCTGACTCTTTGTCTTTTATAGTCATAAAGTCAAGAGAGAGAAAGAAAACATTTTTAATTTTAAAACGACACGATTTACGTGGGGAACTACAACGCCCACTTTAGACATTATGAAAATATGGTTTCGAGATAAAAAACTGTCGTGCACATGATTAGCTTCAGATTAATAGTTGGCATTAAATAATTAATAACCATTTTACCAAAAACTATTGAGTTCAAGCATTATGACTCAACAAGGTCAGACAGGTATCACAGGCAGGTGATATAAAAACATAAGACAGGTAGCATAGAAAGGTTAATCATCGGACATGTCATTCAACAATGCAATGCATGTTTAGATTGTCTCTAATAAATAAAAACCTTTCTTCTGCTAATGGTTTGGTGAAAATATCAGCCCATTGATTTTCAGTTTTAACAAACTTAATATCAAAGATACCTTTCTGAACATAATCCCTTATAAAGTGATGTTTGATTTCAATATGCTTAGCCTTGGAATGTTGAATTGGATTTTTAGTTAAGCATATGACACTAGAATTGTCACACCTCACAGATATATTATGCTCATAAATAGAGTAATCCTCAAGTTGATGTTTTACCCATAAGAGTTGAGAGCAGCAACTAGCAGCTGAGATGTATTCTGCTTCAGCAGTAGACAATGCAATAGTTGTCTGCCTTTTGCTTAACCATGAGACTAAGCTTGCTCCAATGAAGTGACATCCCCCACTGGTGCTTTTTCTTTCTATTCTATCTCCAGCAAAGTCAACATCACAGAATCCCACTAATCTGTATCCTTTTGATCTTAGATATAACAAACCAAGATTAGTAGTCCCAAGCAGATATCTAAATATTATTTTAACAGCTATAAGATGAGATTCTCTTGGGTCATATTGGAATCTAGCACACATACAGACACTAAACTTAATGTCAGGTCTGCTTGAAGTTAAGTATAGTAGAGAGCTAATCATACCTCTATAGACAGTTTGGTCTACATTTTTACCTTCATCATCTTTGCTTAGTTTTGCATTGGGTTGCATGGGAGTTTTCATGAGTTTAGCACTTTCCATCTTGTACTTCTTGAGTATCTCCTTGGTATATTTTTGTTGATGGATGTAGATTCCACCACTTGTCTGTTTGATTTGTAATCCAAGGAAGAACTTTAATTCTCCCATCATGCTCATCTCAAATTCTCTTGGAGAATTCCTTGCATAACTTTTCATTAGTTACTCCAAAAATAATATCATCAACATGAATTTGGACTATAATGAAATTTTATTTTGAAATTTTCTTAAACAAGGTAGTATCTACTTGTCCTCTTGTTCCAATGACAAATTTGTTTTTGGGTTTGGAGACAAGTATAAAGACATCATTTCTGGTGAACTCGTTGAGTTCTTCTTGCATAGCAAGAATCCAGCTTTCATCCTCAAGAGCTTCTTAAATGCGTTTTGGCTCCATTTCTGACATAAAAGCCACATTGCTTGACTCTCTTAGAGTGGATCTGGTTCTTACTCCTTTTGAGGGATTTCCAATAATAAGATCCTTAGGATGATGAGTTTTCAACTTCTAGTCCCTTTTGAGATCATCATGAAGATCTTGACTTGTCTGTTGACTTGTCTGCTGAATTGTCTGCTCCACTTGTCTGTCTAGATCATTAACAGGTTCTGTCTTGGTCAGATCAGGCTGTCGGCTTTCTAGCTTGTTTATGTCAAGACCTGCAAGATCATCTTCTAGATCTGATAGTTCCCTATCAATCTTTAAACCATCATTGAACTTAACATGAACAGATTCTTCAATAACAAGTTCTGGAATTATAAATTCTAAAGGATTTAGACATTTCAGAATAGCCTACAAAGATACCTTTGTCCACTTTGGAATCAAACTTTCCAAGTTGATCCTTAGTGTTCAGAATGAAGCATTCACAAACAAATTCATGAAAATAAGATATGTTGGGGCTTTTACCTTTCCACAATTCATAAGGTGTCTTCTTTAGAAAAGGCCTAATTAGTATTTTGTTCTGTACATAACATGCAGTGTTTACTGCTTATGCCCAGAAGTACTTAGGGAGATTATTCTCATTGAGCATAGATCTAGCTATCTCTTACAGATATATGTTCTTTCTCTCAACCACGGCATTTTGTTGTGGAGTTCTAGTGTAGAGAAATTTTGAGAGATCTCATTCTCCTCACAGAACAGTCTAAACTGCTCATTTTCAAATTCTCCCCCATGATCACTTCTAAGGGTAGAGATACGGAAACCCTGTTCATTTTGTACTCTTTTACAGAATACCGAGAAAGCCTTAAAAGACTCATCCTTGTGGGTTAAGAAGAGTACCCATGTAAATCTAGAGTAGTCATCAACTAGACAAATCCATATTTTCTTCCAGCCAAGCTAGCAACACTAACTGGCCCAAACAGATCCATGTGTAACAACTGAAAAGGTCTAGAGGCTGATACTTGGTTCTTAGATTTGAAACTTGATTTTACTTGTTTACCTCTCTGACATGCATCACATAAGACATCTTTCTTAAAACTAATATCAGGCAATCCTCTCACAAGGTTATCCTTTTTCAGTTTAGAAATTAGTTTCATACTAGCATGTCCTAGTTTCTTATGCCATAATCATCTTTCATCCTCTTTAGACATTAGACAGGTTACACTTTGATCTGAGAGATCAGTCAGTTCAATCTTATACAGATTTTGTTGCCTTTTAGATGAAAAAAGGGTTTTGCCACTCAAGTCTTTAACTATGCATAAATCCTTGGTAAAGGAGACATGAAATCTACTGTCACATAATTGACTTATGCTAAGCAAATTATGTCTTAATCCTTCAACCATAAGAACATTAGATATAGAGGGAAGAAGTGGTTTACCACCAATAGTACCAATTCCTATAACCTTCCCTTTCTGATTGTCTCCAAAGGCAACATGTCATCCTTTCTTAAGTTGGGGGTCTAGGAATATAGACCATTCTCCTATCATGTGTCGCGTGCAACCACTATCCAGGTACCAGCAGTGGTGTTTTCTTTGTCCCATTAAGGACGTCTGCAACATGAATTATTTGTTCTTTAGGTACCCATAATTTTCTGGATCATTTTCTGTTAGTCCAAGGAGTCTATGAAGACTTCCTTCTCTTCTTGTGAATACACTTAGATATAACATGTTCAGTTTTTCCACAAAAGTTATAGACAGGTCTGGATTTAATGAATGTTGACTTAACAAACACTTTAGAAGTTTTAGTTGATACTTTATGATGTGTCTGATGGACATATCCAATACCTTCTTTGTTAAGGGAGTGTCTCTAACAGCCAAGCAGCTTAGTCGGATTGTCTCTACTATTAACAAATTTGGCAAGATTAGAAGTGAGCTCTTCCACTTTCTGTTGACGTTTTTCAACTTCTTCAGATTGTGATGTTTCATTAGAGATCTTAGCTTCAACAGACTTTTTAGTCTTCAACTCACTGTTCTCTTTGACCAGCTTCTCACACTCTTGAGATTTCTGCTTATGCTCACTAAGGAGCTTTACATACTCCCTCTTGAGGGATTTGAAGGCCTTAGATAAGCAGTTGGATTCCTACAGCAACTCCTCATAGGCATCAAGTAATTACTCATATTCAGGATGTACCTCATTATCTGAATCTGGGTCAGTGTTGCCCATCAGACAGAGATTAGATTCTTCCTCTATCTCTTCATCATCAGAAGATGTTGACTCCAGATTCTCACAAGTAGCCATCATCCCTTTCTTCTTATTTTTGAAGAACTTCTTAAAGGGGACTTTCTTGAGTTGAGGACACTCAACCTTGATGTGACCAGGCTTCTTGCACTCATAGCAGACAATTGAACTATTGTATGTTGAAGTGGATTCTTTGAAGTGTTAAGATTACATCTTTAAACATATCTGATTTTGATGAATCCAAACAAAGAATGATTTTAAGTGAACCTTGTGAAATCTACTAATATGTTTATTAAGTGTGCAGATTAGTATACAAGAGTCTCATGACAAAGAAACAAAGTCTTAATGATGCGTCTGTAGTATGATGCGTCTGAACAAAGACTTGGTCTCTACCAAATTCTGATCAAGCGACTGAAAGTCCCTCGCTTCAACAATATTCAAATTTGAAGAATATTCCTTGAGGAATTCAAAGAATGAAATTTGAACTCAGAAAGCTCAAAAGCATCCTTCTGCATTTAAAGATTCCGTTTTGTTGCAAAAAGAAAATTGAACTTTACTCAGCTGCAGACCTGCTTAGCACAAATAAGGAAAGTCGCACTGCCCCAAGTATGAAAAGCAACAAATGCTGCTCTGAATCAACCTGCACTATGATAAAGCTATGCCAACCTATACGTTCAATTTGTCTTGAAGCTCACCAATGATCATAAACATTAAATGCAAGACCCTAACGACTCTATTGGCATTTATTGATGACGAACAAAAGAATACTCAGCTGAAGAATTATCCTCAACGGACTTATCTCTCTTGAGTATAAATAAAAGACTTTGAATACCATTGAAGATACACACCTGAACTCATTGATCAAGCATTTAATACTCTCAAAGCTCTCTTAAGTTCTTCATAGAACACTTCTCTGCTCAAATTACTTGTATTTATTGAGAAGTATTTATTGCGATCTCACCTAACTTAAATACTTATTCACTCTGTGTGTGTTACTCAGTAGATCTGCAAGTTGTAATCTGTGAAGCTGCTGCTACATTCAAGCTCTTTCTGTTTGTAAAGCCTGTGACGGCTTGAAGAAAGAATACTTGTTTGAGCCTGGAGAGGCTAGGTGTGCAAATAATACTTGTTAGTTGAGCCTGCAGAGGCTAGGTGTTCAAATAATACCTTTTGTAACCTGATCAGTTATAGTGCAAATACTTGGTGAAGCCAAGGACTGGACGTAGCCCAAGGTTTGGGGTGAACCAGTATAAATCTCTGTGTCTCCTTTTCTTAGATTAATCTTTTTAGTTCGCTTTACTTTAACTGTGCTAAATGGGTTGAAAAGTGGATCTTCTTTTTATCAGACGCATCCTTGTGTCTTATAGGTTAATCTGCAACGTTTTTCAAAAAGTATTTAAAACACAATTCAACCCCCCTTCTAGTGTTTTATATCTATTCATTTCATGAAGTTCTTATCCTTGTTGAACCTTCTGAATGGCTTATCCTTTATGAACTTCTTTTTCTGTAAGAGAAGCTTTATCTTCCTGGTTAAGAAAGATAACTCTTCATCACTTTCAGAATCCTCGGGTTCAGACAGGTCAGCATCACTGGATGACTCGTCTGCCTTCAGGGCTTTGGAAGCTTTTGGTGACTTTTGATTAGCCTTTAGAGCAATTGACTGGCCCTTCTTTGTTGCAATTTCATCTCCAAGATCTTGCTCATGAGCAGTGAGTGTACCAATAAGTTCATCCATAGTCAACGTAGTAAGATCCTTGGCTTGAGAGATAGCAGCGACCAAAGGTCTCCACTGGTTAGGTAGACTTCTTAGTATCTTTCCAACCTTCTCAGCATTAGTATAAATTTTACCAAGAGACTTTAGGCCATTGATGATAGTTTGGAATCTTCCTATCATCCGAGCAACATATTCTCATTCCTCCATGAGAAACAGTTCATACTTTCTGACAAGTATAGCAATTTTTGATTCCTTGACTTGGGTTGTTCCTTCATGAGTTACAGCTAAAGTATCCCATATTTCTTTTGCAGAATCACAGACACAAACTTTTTCAAATTCTTCAGGACTGAGTGCACAAATGATGTTGTATCTGGACTTGTGATTTAGCTTCCATTTTGCCTTTTCTGTAGGGGTCTACTGAGCTTTTGGCTTGTCAGTGTTGTCATCATTCTTAGGAATAAATGGACCATCAGTGATGACATACCAGAGATCAGAGTTTGTTAATAGAATGAATCATTGAAATCTATCTTTCCAATAGTTGAAGTTTTCTTCATTGAAGAATGGAGGTCTGGTTAGAGAAGCTCCTTCAGTCTGGAGGCTCCTATTTGAACTAGCTCCAGCAGTCATGTCTATTCTTCAGGACCTTTACCTCTACACTGTTAGATGCTCAACCCAGAGGGAGAGCTCTGATACCAACTAAAATACACAACTATAAACACGAGAAGAGGGGTTGAATTGTATTTATCAGAAATTAAAACAAAGTTAAAAACTTTTCGCACATAGAGGCTAGATTCAGACAAGTGTTAAAGCACTGCACAGAAAGATGACCTGTCTGGTGTGATTTTAATGAGTAACACTAAAAGAAAAATATTTCTTGAAGACTCACTTTGTAATATGAATGAAAGAGAACCATCTAAGAAAGGAATCAAATACTAAAGGAATATAATAGTAATTACCTTGCCTTCGAAAGAGTACTAGAATCAGAAAGTATGAAAACCCTGCTACAAACCTCTTTCTTGTAATAAACGAAAAGTACCTTTCTCTGAGCTTTTCTCAATGTTGCACAAATAAGGAATGCTACACTGCCCAAGTCTAAAACGCACCTCTGCCCTGCTCTGTGTTCGACAAAGGACCTCCATCGTGAAATAGACAACTATAAACACGAGAAAGGGGTTGAATTGTGTTTATCAGAAATTAAAACAAAGTTAAAAACTTTTCGCACACAGAAACTAGGTTCAGACAAGTGTGAAAGAACTGCACAGACATGTGATCTTTCTGGTGTGATTTTAATAGAAAAACACACAAGCACACAACTTGAAAATAAGTTTGATATTCACTTTAACCCTTTTAGTTAGAAAGCATATAATATAATCAAAGAAACTAAAGAGTTTAAGGAAAGAGAGATTAACACAACTATTTATCCTGATTCACTCTTTAATACAAAGAGCTACGTCCAGTCCTTGGCAGCACCATGTTTTATCCAGTATAGCTGATCAGGTTACGGACTCCAAGTATTATTTGCACACCTAGCCTCTTCAGGCTTCAAGACAAGTATTATTTGCTCACCTAGCCTCTTCAGACTCACTTAGGTCTGTTTGAGAAGTTTATTTGTAATAAATACAACAGACAACCAATTCTTTCACTAACACTCACAGAGTAGATTAAATGTAATCTTAGGAAAGACCGCGTAATAACTTCAAATGATTGAAGAATACAAATTGAAACAATGAAGAAATGAATGCGCAGAGTAATGATTCTTTAATGCTATGTGTTCTCTTTCTTCATCTTCAATGGGTTCTGCATTTATAGCCTTCAAGCATTTAAGATCCGTTAGAGACATTCCTTCAAATGTTGTCTTCACGCAGAGCTCCATTAAATGCAATAGAGTCATTCCGGGTAGCCATTAATGCAATAGGAACGTTGGTTGTACTCTAACGCGGAGACTCATGGCTTTATGCAACGTGCAATAGCCAAATCAGAGTTGTACAAAATGCTTTTGTACTTTGCAGAGCACGTTTTCCTTTTCGTGTAATAACCAAGAGTACTAGGGAATAAAGCATGTTGGAAGCATTCTTTAACTGGGCTTCGTTTCTGATTTCTTAGGTTGCTTGTGAGAATGGCCTTCTGACTTTCTTGATAAATGTGAGAAGAAGAAAGAGAGAGCTTTAGAGTCTTCTATATGAGGGGACAACTTTCAAAAGCTCTTTGTACTTGAGTTCCCCATCGAAGAACCTTAGACGAGTATGAGAACTTATCAGAAGACAAGTTGAAACTTCAATGCAGAAAGTCAATATCCTAGTCACCAGACAGGTTGACTTTTGCTTCTCCAGACAGGTGGTCATCTATGTAGGAAGACAAGTGAGAAAGTGACTTCTTACTATTTTGATCTACACACTGGATAGACGGGTTAGCAACCAATATGAAGGTTAATTAAATCATTAACAAATGTTTAGTTTTCATCAAAATTTAGGGAAATGCACATCAGATATTTTAGAGACTTAACATAGCGTTCATAATCATTTAATGCAAAGTCAGAATGACCATTTTATATCAAGAAGACAAAGATAAGATCTCTGCAAAGTGAAGATCATGTCTTAGTGGATCTTTCATGGGCAAGTATAAACTGAAGAACTTAAAGACTGAAGAAAAATTAGAAGACACACAAGTATGTGTGTGTGTGTGTGTGTGTGTGTGTGTGTGTGTGTGTGTGTGTGTGTGTGTGTGTGTGTGTGATACACACAAAAAGAAGAAAATCACTGACAGAGAATACTCATGTTGAAATCTCTCATACTCTAATCTCCTTCTCTCAAATTACAAATCATTTAGAGAAGACAACTCTCAACAATTTACCTAATCCTAAGTTCCTATTCATTCCTTGAAGTGTTAATCTGGTTGATTCGCATCTTTGTAATATTGAAGTTGTGCTTCAAAACACCTCTCATCTCTTTGAGCCTAAAGGGGCCTATTGAAAGAATATTTGTTGTTGAGACTGAAGAGACTAGGTGTAAAAACCATACTTGTGGTTGAGCCTGGAGTGGCTAGGTGTTCAAATAATACTCGTCTGTAACCTTGATCAGTTATAATGATAAAATTTGGTGAAGCCAAGGACTGGATGTCGTCCAAAGTTTGTGGGTGAACCAGGATAAATCTCTGACAATTGTCTTCCCTATCTTGATCTTTGAATTATAGTTGTTTGTTTTCTGTTACTAATATTTTGGGGAGTGTTAGTAGTTGTTTTAAGCAATTCATCTTGATGAAATAGGCTCTGTGAAAAAGTGTCTGATCCGTAATGAATTTTGTTTTGTGCTAAGAAAAATCTGATTTGTTAAAATACTATTCAAACCCCCCTTCTAGTGTTGTTTTGTGCCATTTCAGTTTGTATCGGAGCTCAGCCTCTGGGTTGAGCACCTCACAAATGTAGAGGAAAAGATTCCGGAAGATGGCAAGTGAAGAAAGCTCAAGCAACAATGTGTACAATCAGAGTACATATCTCAGCAAACCTCCCATGTTTAGTGGAAAAGATTACAAGTATTGGAAGAATAAAATGAGAATGTTCATAGAATCAATAAATATGGATCCTTGGGATATTATTTCTCAAGGACCTGATACTTCCGCGGATGAGAATGGAATTGTTATCCCAAGGAACAGATGGTCAACAGATCAGAAGAGCACGGTTTAGTTAAATGCAAAGGCTAAGTATCTTCTTGAATGCTCTCTCAACAAATCCGAGTATGATAAAATCAGTAACTGTGATACAGCTAAGGATATCTGGAACATTCTTGAGGAATATTATGTTGAGGATACTATTGTCAAAGAAACCTCTGATGAACAATCAGTCAACAATGATCACAACAATCCCTCTTCAAGTATGCTTAAGGATAAACATCTACATGATGATTATGAAGATGAGGAAATTTCAGAGCCACAATGAAAATGAAAAAATTATCGAACAAGGTCAATGCCAGAAAAGCTGTATTCAAAACAACTGCTAATAGAATGCCACCATTAAAGAAGATGATCACTTTGGAATATCCTGACAAAGAATTAGATGATGACTTCAAATGTCTTATAGGAGACACTGATTCAGACTATGAGGTAAATTCTGAATTTCAAGATTTACAAGATGCCTATCATGAACTTCTTAGTGAATCCAACTGCATTCTTGATATGTTTAAATATTTTAAGAAAAAGTACGTAAAGCTCACAAAGGAGAATGAACATAAAAATCTTGAGATTGACGAGCTTGTCAAAGAAAACAGAAAGCTCAAAGCTGAAAAACTAAGAGTTGGGATCATCAATGAAATACTACAATCTGAAGAAGTGTTAAAACTTCAATAGAAAGTAGAGGAGCTCACTAATGATCTTGCTAGAATTGTTAATGGCAAAAATAATCTGACAAAACTGCTTTGCAGTTAGAAAGTTAGCCTTGATAAAACTGGTATAGGATATATTGAAGAGAATCATGATAAAGTATCTGACAAACTCTTAAATAACTTGAAAATTTCTAACAAAACTCCTTTTAGATCTTCATGCACATTTTGTCGTAAATCAGGACATATGACCTCCAAGTGCTAATAAGAAAGCACCCGAGAAGGTATGGGTACCAAAGTATCTTATCATTCATATTGCAGATTTATTGAGCAGAACTAAAAGGGCTCCAATCATAGAAGTTGGAAAGTGGACTTTCACAACTCACAATCACAAAAGTGTATATATTCCAAAGCTTCCAACCTGATCAAGAATATTTCAAAGACTTGTAGATGGAAATCAAGAAAATGTCAGTGATTTAATAAGACAAATCACTTACAAGTAAGTATTAAAACTTGGTCACAAAATTTATAGTTATGTGTATGATTGAATAATGTATCTGATGTGTTAAGATGCATATGATATTGTAACACCCCATTTTTCGTGTTAAGCCTTTCTTAAGTGTTTATGCATGTTGTTAAGATTAACCTTAGAAAGGTTCAATCCTTTTAGAGTCCCAGTAACCTGTTTCACTATTTTAGCCATATCTTGAGTTCTAGATGTCCTTTTGAGGTGATCTTTGGTGTGTCGGAGATAACTCTTTGAATGAAGAGTTATTTAGATCCTTTTTACTGTGATCCTTTGCCATCCTTAAGGTTTTAAGTTTCGTTTCTATTAGAAAATGTTAGTGTGTAAATATTTGTGTTAAGTTTAGTAAATATCAGCCATCTGCTCTTGATTGCTCTATCATTGTCTAAAAACTCCGTGTCTTGGTACGCAGAAAGCTTGCTGGAGCAAGGCTGAAGCATTAGGATACAAGGACTTGGTTGTTGCAGCAAGGACTACCTTCCAGTAGTATTGCACTAAAGGACAAAAGCTGACAAGGACACCTTTCCTCTCTCCTCAAGGGTGCTGGCGCTGTCATTTTTAAGGATGCACACGCGCCTAGAATCAGCTGCCCTACATCTTTCGGAATTTGGGCTAGGGTTATTCTATGAATTCTTTTTGGTTGTTGGCCCAAAATGGAATGAAAGATAATAGGGTTTTTTGTACTATAAAAGCGTTTAGAAACCCTAGTGAAAGGGGACTTTTGGACCATTTATTTTACACATTGTCTTGTTGAGAGCGGCGCTGGTTTCTTTCTTCCTGAGCTACTGCTGCTGTGTTTCTTCGTTAGTCTTCCCTTGTAATGGTTTCTTGCTTTTCTCTTATACTTGTTCTTTGTAAGCTCACTATGAGCTAAACTCTTTAAGCTTTGGGTATGCTAGTATAATTAATGTTTAGCCGAATTATGTGATGGCTATGTTTGCATCTTCTTTTATCACGCATTTAATGTTGTTTGATTAAGAGTGATCAACTTGATTGAATACTTAGCTTGCTAAATTTGGAAGAATTAAGTAAGTGGAAACTTGATAAAAGATAGGGGTTAAGTCATTAATTGAAAAATAAATTGATGATGAGTAGGCTAGGAATAACTATTCATGTCCCTGAGCTAGCTGGAACGAGCTTTAGTTATAGGGTGGTGTAATTAATATGAATCAAGGAATAGAACAATGTTAATGAACCTGACCCTGTAGTGTTAGAAAACAAACCTTAAATTCCTAGAGCTAAATGCTAGAGCATGGTTAGAGCATAATGAGGGCTAAACAGAATTTATGTTTCAGCATACCTGAAGCTGTTTTAATTATCTAACTCAATAGATCGTCCTTTTTCTGTTAACCTGTTTTAATTTTAATTTCAAGTCACAACTTGTTTATTTTCTAGCATCAACACCTTTATTTCAATTTGTTTGCACACAACAATTTTTGGTTACTTCATCCTAACTCCTGGACTTATAATCTGAACTGAAATTTTGTTGCATCAATTTAATCCCTGTGGGAAAGATATCTGAACGAAATTTCTATATTAATTGAGGCTTCTGTGTATACTTGTACAAGCTTAAGAACAACTATTTTTAAGGCAACAAGTTTTTGGCGCCATTGCCGGGGATTGTGATTGGTGTTAAAATTCTGTTTTTAGATTATTAGTTATGTAGTTAGTGGTACTGATACTTTTAGTGCCTTGCTGTAGCACAGGATACTGAATCGGTATGCACAGGTTTTTGTCACCTAACTACGGATTTGATCCAGAGATAGAAAGGACATTCAGAAGGCTTAGAAGAGGTCAAACGTCTCATTCTGTACCTGAGTTGGTTCTGAACATTCCAACCAACTCCACACCTAATTCTGCTGAAGCATTGTCCCCTGCCGAATCCGAAATGGCTGAAGAAGCACCACAAGACAGCATGGCTATGGCTAATGACAGAAACTGTGCCATCAGGGGGTATGTAGTGTTTGACCCAGAAGCTATGAACACAGGGATAGTAAGGACTCCCATCACTGCACCTCAGTTTGAATTCAAGCCAGTGATATTCCAAATGTTGCAAACAATTGGCCAATTTAATGGAGATACAACAGAAGACCCTCACTTGCACCTCAAACAGTTTCTGGATGTAGCAAGCAACTTCAAGATCCCAGGAGTCACTGATGATGCATTCAAATTAAGATTATTTTCATTCTCCTTGGGAGGAAGGGCTAAAAATTGGCTAAATTCCTTGGATGTAAATTCAATTGATACTTGGAACAAACTTGCTGAAATTTTTTTGACCAAGTTCTTCCCACCAATTATGAATGCATGGATGAGGACTGACATCACTTCATTCAGGCAGCATGATGATGAACCACTATTTGAAGCATGGGAGAGATTTAAGTAACTCATTAAGAAGTGCCCCCACCATGGTATTTCATTTTGTACTCAGATGGAGCACTTCCATAATGGAGTTTTACCTAGCTCAAGGATGGTGTTAGATGCCTCAGCTGGAGGCAGTCTCCTCTCTAAATCATACAATGAGGCTCATGCTCTGATAGAAGAGATAACAGCCAACAGCTATCAGTGGCCAACAGCAAGACAAGTTTCTGGAAAAGGCAATGCTGCAGCAGGAGCATATGAAGTAAGTGAAGTTGCAGCACTGTCAGCTCAAATGACCTCTCTAACTAATATGGTTAGGGGACTGACCATGGCAAATCAAGTAAATTCCTTTGCTCCACCCATATTGACTGAAGAGATCGTGAATGAACAAATTAACAAGGCAGATGCTGTGTCATGTGTTTATTGTGGAGGAGATCATGTGTTTGAGAATTGCTCTGCAAACCCTACTGCAGTCAACTATGTGGGAAACAACCATTACAGAGGCAATAATTCATTTGGAAACGCAGGATGGCAGCAATCACAACATCCTAATCTGAGGTATTCCAATTACAGCAACACACTGAATCCACCCTCTGGTTACAATCAACAACAGCAGCCTAGGTAGCAACAACCCCAATTGCAGCAGAAAACTCCAGATTCATCCTTAGAAGCTGTACTAAAGGCATTCATGACAGAGACCAAAGTTGGAATGAGAAACTTAAGACTCACGTGGGACAGTTGACCAATGCAATCAACTTAAGGCAGACTGGCTCATTACCTGCTTCTACTGAAGACCCCAAGGCCTCAAGTTCTGGAGGAGGTAAAGAACAGTGCAAGGTAATCCATTTAAGAAGTGGTAAAGATATAGAAGTTGCAGAACCAACGTTGAAACAAAAGGTGAATAATTCAGATTCAGAGACGGAAAAATCAGAATAAAATGTGGCAACAGAGCAACCTGCAGTAATTGAAAAGGTGCCTGATGCTGTATCACACCCCGCTATGCCCAAATTGATGCCAGGAAGGCCTCCACCACCCTTCCCTCAGAGACTGAAGAAATCTCACCAAGAGAAACAATTCAATAAGTTTCTGGATGTACTAAATCAGCTTCATATAAACATACCCTTGGTAGAAGCTCTGCAACAGATGCCCAATTACACAAAGTTCATGAAAGATGTGCTCACTAAGAAAAGATGATTGGGAGAATTTGAAACTGTTGCTATGATTGAAGAATGCAACATGATGTTGCAGAACAAGGTGCCAAGGAAAATGAAAGATCCTGGAAGTTTCACCATACCATGTTCCATTGGAGATACCTAGTGTGGTAAAGCTTTATGTGACTTGGGAGCAAGCATCAACCTCATGCCCATGTCTATTTTCAAGAAGCTGGGAAGTGGAAAAGCAAGGCCTACACCTGTTACTCTTCAGTTGGCGGACAGATCCATCGCATATCCAGAAGGGAAAATTGAAGATGTGTTGATCAAGGTCGATAAATTTGTATTTCCTATGGATTTCATCATTTTGGATTTTGAAGCAGACAGAGAGGTTCCCATCATCCTAGGGAGACCATTCTTGGCAATAGGAAAAACCATGATTGATGTGCAAAAGGGAGAACTTACCATGAGGGTTCATGATCAACATGTTACATTTAATGTTTTCAATGCCCTGAAGTACCCTGATGAGGGTATGGAAGAATGCTCTCGCATTGAGACATTTGATGAATTGGTGCAACAACAATTTCTGAAGAACCATATAGACTATGCTGCAGCATCAGTAGAAGATGAAAATTTCCCTGATGAGGATTCTGACAAATCCCTGGACAGCAAGGCAGTGCAACATATGTGGACCAGAAAATATGAGTCATTTGAGGTAACTGATGACACTGTTCAAGACAATTAAATCTCCATCCCTTGACCTAAAAGAATTGCCAAGTCACTTGAAATATGCTTACCTTGGTGATGATAATACTTTGCCTGTTATCATCTCTGCTTCACTGAACGGCCTTCAAGAAGAACAATTGTTGACAGTGTTAAAAAGGTACAAAAAGGCAATAGGGTGGCAGATAGCAGATTTCGAGGGGATTAGTCCATCATATGCATGCACAGAATTCTTTTGGAAGAAGGCTCAAAGAATAGTATTGAAAGTCAGAGAAGGTTGAACCCAATTATGAAAGAGGTATTCAAAAAGGAGATTATTAAGTGGCTAGATGAGGGATTATCTATCCTATTTCTGACAATGTTTGGGTGAGTCCAATCCAATATGTTCCTAAGAAAGGAGGTGTGACGGTCATCACTAATGCGAAGAATGAGATCATCCCCACAAGAACGGTGACTAGTTGGTGGATTTGCATGGACTACAGAAAGTTGAACAAAGCCACAAGGAAATACCATTTCCCCTTGCCTTTCATTGATCAAATGTTGGACAGACTTGATGGGAAGGATTATTACTGTTTTCTGGATGGATACTCGGGGTATAACTAGATTGCTATAGCACCAGAGGATCAGGAGAAGACAACCTTCACTTGTCCTTATGGCACCTTTGCTTTCAGAAGAATGTCATTTGGCCTGTGTAATGCTCCAGCAACCTTCCAGAGATGTATGATGGTAATTTTTTCTAATATGATTGAGAAATCAATGGAAGTGTTTATGGATGATTTCTCGGTGTTTGGAGAAACTTTCCAAACCTGTTTAATAAATCTGGAACAGATTTTGGACAGATGTGAAGAAACAAACCTAGTGTTGAATTGGGAGAAGTGTCATTTCATGGTGACTGAAGGAATTGCGCTGGGACATAGAATCTCCAGAAATAGCATTGAAGTGGACAAGGCAAAGATTGAAGTTATTTAAAAGCTGCCCCCTCCCACATCAGTAAAAGGAATTAGGAGTTTCCTAGGTCATGTTGGTTTTTACAGAAGGTTCATTAAGGACTTCTCAAAGATCTCTAAGCCATTGTGTCAGTTGTTGGAGAATGACAGAGCTTTTGAATCTAATGCAAAATACGTAAAAGCCTTTGAACTTCTAAAGACTACTCTTATCACTGCTCCTATTATTATTCCACCTGACTGGGAGAAGCCTTTTGAGCTTATGTGTAATGCGAGTGACTATGTAGTGGGTGCTGTTTTGGGACAACGGTACAACAAAGTGTTGTATCCAATTTATTATGCAAGCAAGTCCTTGATCGATGCTCAGATCAATTACACCATTACTGAAAAGGAGCTGCTAACTGTAGTATATGCCTTTGACAAGTTTAGATCCTATCTTATTGGAACAAAAGTGGTAGTTTACACAGACCACTCAACAATCAAATATTCAATTGACAAGAAGGATGCTAAACCAAGGCTGATAAGGTGGGTGTTACTACTACAAGAATTTGATCTGGAAATCAGAGTTAAGAAATGAGTGGAGAATCAAGTGGTTGATCACCTCTAAAGATTGCTAGAGGATGTTGCAGCATCTAGGGGAATAGCCATTGATGAATCTTTCCCTGATGAGCAACTGCTAGCAATGCAAGATGCTGCAGCACCCTGGTATGCTGATCTAGTCAACTTTCTTGCCAGTGGTGTGGTTCCTCCAGACATGAATTCTCAGCATAGGAAGAGATTTTTCCATCAAGCCAAACAATACGTCTGGTATGAACCATACCTTTACAAGGTGTGCCCAAACAATCTGAACAGAAGATGTGCTGCAGATGAAGAATTCCATGATATTCTGACTCAGTGCCATGCTGCAACATACGGAGGGCATTTTGGCAGTATGAGAACTGCTGCCAAGGTTCTCCAATTAGGTTTATTCTGGCCTACCCTTTTTAAAGATGCACATGAATTTGTTAAACATTGTGATAGATGCCAAAGGGTAGGGAACTTGTCCAATAAATATGAAATTCCTCTCAACACCATTTTGGAAATTGAACTTTTTGATGTATGGGGTATTGATTTTATGGGACCATTTCCTCCTTCCTTTGGCTACCTTTACATTCTAGTAGTTGTTGATTATGTGTCTAAATGGGTGGAGACTGTGGCAACAATCAAAAATGATGCTAGGGTGGTAACAAATTTTTTACAGAAAAACATCTTTACTAGATTTGGAACCCTTAGAGCAATCATTAGTGATGAAGGAACCCATTTTTGCAACCAAGTTTTTTTTCCAAATTGCTTGCAAAATATGGAGTCAAGCATAAAGTTGCCACAACCTATCACCCACAAACTAATGGTCAAGCTGAGTTGTCCAACAGGGAAATCAAAAGGATCTTGGAGAAAATGGTTAACACAAGTAGGAAGGATTGGCCCTTACATCTAGATTAGGCATTGTGGGCTTATAGAACTGCATTCAAGACTCCTTTAGGGATGTCCCCATATAGACTGGTGTATGGGAAAGCTTGCCATTTACCCTTAGAGTTGCAGCACATGGCTTTATGGGCGGTCAAGAAACTTAACTTTGATCTTCATTCTGTTGGAGCAGCACGCATGCTGCAGCTTAATGAAATGGAGGAACGAAGATTGTTCTGATATGAAAATGCTGAAGCATATAAGTGATGAGTGTGATTTCACCTCATATTTGTCTATCATTTTGCATGCATTTTCATGTAGTTTAGGGACATTTAATTGGATTTCTAGTTATTTTTACTTTGGAACGGGTAAGGCGGTTTTCGTGGTGTTGTTTTGCAGAAATCAAGGGTAAAATGCTCAAGATCAACCATGATGGAGTTTGGATGAAGATGAAGCTTTAAAAGTGAAGAAAATGAGCCAAACAGAGCCCATCACGGCCATGATCGAGCAAAACTGAAAAGGAAGAAAGACTGAAGTCAGAACTGGTCACGGCCTGGCCGTGATGACCATCACGGCCGTGATCTTTCACCCCCACAAGTCAGAATCTGTCACGGCCTAGCCGTAATTCCTATCACAGGCAAAAATTGAAGTGCTGGAGGCAGAAACCGTCACGGCCTGGCCGTGATGGCCATCACGATCGTGACGCGCATTACTTGGAAGCAACTGAATTGGATCAGAATTAGAGTTAGATTTGGATTCAAGCTTCCCAAATCTATAAATAAGGACCCAGGCAGAGGCAGAAGGGGCTAGACTTTTGGCTGCTACTCTTAGGCTACAATCTAGGATCTTCTTCTCCTTCTCTCCTCTCTTAGTTTTATTTTCATGTTATTTGTAATCAAGCTTGTCGTCACCATGACAAGACTTGAGTAGTAGCTTAGTTTCTAGGGATTGGGGCTATGCCCAAGTTTTGTTTATGATGTTAATTTGATGTAATATCTTTGTTAATTACGATTTTGTTTCAGATATGATTTCTAGTGTTTGAATCACTCGTAAATTCGGTGGCCACTTGTTTGCGTGTCATAGACATTCTAAGGAGGAACCTAGCAGTGAACTTAGGTGTTGGATCTATAGAATCAGACTTAGGACTGAAATCATGAGAGTTAGAAGCCGTCCTTTGAGGATCAACTAATTGTCACGAAACGCAAAGGGTCCAATCTGAATTCGACTACCACGAGAGTAGGGGTTGGTTCAATTGGGCACGGCTTTTGTAACCCGAGAGGGAGCTTAAGCTATTTGAGGATAAATTCGCCTTCAAGGCAATTTCGATAGTTAACAAGGGTAATCGAGTTAGCAACGTAAACGATCTTGTTGGTAACCTAAATCCCTAGGAATCTATTTAGATCCAAAAAAAAACTCAAATTGTTTGCTTTCTGTTTTACTTATTTACATGTTATCTCCTATTTCAAAATATCAAATCCTTTTTCAAATCCTTTTTTATACAGTCCAGATTTTCCAAATTGAAAATTAGTTGTGATTCGAGATCACAGTCTCTGTGGGATCGATATCTTTTATTACTTGGCGACAATCCGGTACACTTGCCGGAATCGCACGTGCGCTAGCTCGCACGACGCGCGCCAAGTTTTTGGTGCCGTTGCCGGGGACTGTGCGTTTTCGAATCTCAATTTAATTTTTAAATTGATTTTTCTGGACCTTTTCTTTTTCTTTAATTTTTATATTTGAAAAAATAAAAAAAATCCAAAAAAATAAAAAAATAAAAAATTCTTTCCTTCTAGTGTATCCATCTCTCTGTGTGTTATATGCAAAGATCTCTATGTCTTGGGAGCCTTAGTGAGGTTGATCCAGAAATCGAGAGGACCTTTCACAGACGTAGGAGACTACAAAGAGAGAGAGAAAGGTTGAGTCCCGTTCCCCTCATGGCGAATCAACCGGATACGAAACCATTGAAGGACTATGCAGCCCCAAATGCTAGGGGTTTGCGAACTGGGATTGCCAGGCCAGATATTGAGGCGGAGAACTACACTATACCGCCTATGCTAATCAACATGATTAGGCAGCACCAATTCGGAGGATTGCCCTCGGAGGACCCGACTGATCACGTAGAAACATTCTTGGAGTTCACCGATGCAATTAGTATTCATGGTGCCCCGGTCGATGCTAAACGCTTAAGGTTATTCCCCTCATATCTGACTGGAAAGGCAAAGGCTTGGCTAAAGCAAATGCCCGCCAACACCTTGTCTACTTGGGACCAACTGGAGCATGCGTTCTTGGAGAAATTCTTTCCTCCATCCAAGACGGCCAATATACGAACCCAGATCACCGGCTTCTTCCAAAAAGACGGAGAATCCTTATCGGAAGCTTGGGATCGCTACAAGGGACTGCTGGAGTCTTGCCCACACCATGGACTCGAGAGGTGGTTACTAGTGCACACCTTCTACAACGGATTGGATTACTCTTCGAAGGTGTCACTCGATTCTGCAGCTGGTGGAGCCTTTATGAATAGGCCTCTGACTGAGGCATTCAACATCATTGAAAACGTGGCCACTGACTACCACCAATGGGGTTCAGAAAGAGGTAATAACCCGAACAAGATTTCGGGGGGTAAGTTTGAAGTTAATAGCACTGATCTTATAATGTCAAAAACAGACTCACTTAATAAACGTTTTGATCGGCTTGAAAGGGCTAATGTGAGTGCAATAGGTGCTACTAACCTTGTTTGTGAGATTTGTGGAATGCAGGGACACGATATCATGGAGTGCCCACGAGGGATTGCTCATGGATCCGGCGCTTCGGGGGAACAAGTGAACGCTTGTCACAACTTCTACGACACAAACCCGAAGTTGCCCAATTATGCTCCCCCAAATCCCTACAACCAAAGGAAGAACATCCCTTACCTCTCCTACGGCAACTACAGCAACATGCTGAACCACGAGTTCCAAGAGGGCCAAGGTAATAGGAAACCCGCTCAGGGGTATCCTCAGGTACAGAAATCTAAACTCGAGTCTTTATTGGAAAGTTTTGTTGAAACTCAAACAAAACAAAATGAGGAGTTTAGACAACAAGGCAGGGCAGTGAACGAGGCAATAAAAGAGCTAGCGTCCAAGGTAGACAACTTAGCAATCCATAACAAGATGCTAGAAACCCAGATTGCCCAACAAGCCAGCACATACACTAGACCTAAGGGTACGTTCCCGGGTCAACCCGAAGCTAATCCCATTGAGCATTGTAATGCCATACACTTGAGGGATGATAAGCTTGGGGTGGGGGGGAAAGACGTGGAACCGGAGGAGGACATGAGCGAAGATGAAGAGCCAAAACCAAAGTATGTCCCTCCACCACCGTACCAACCCCCGATACCTTTCCCACAAAGGTTGGTCAAGAGAAAGCAAGTAGACATAGAAGCTAAAATGCCTCATAAACTGAAAGACCCAGGTAGCTTCTCTATCGCTTGCTCAATTAAACAAGTTCAAATCGACCAAGCCTTATGTGACTTAGGGGCTAGTGAGAGCTTGATGCCGCTCACTATCTTGGAAAGGTTGGGAACAAAAGAGTTGAGACCATTCAAATTCTCCTTACAATTTGCGGATGGCTCAACTAGGACTCCTCTAGGCATACTAGAGAACGTTCCTGTAAAGGTAGGGAAATTCTTCATCCCTACCGATTTCCTGGTATTGGATATGAAAGGGAATTCTGAATTCCCCATCATTTTAGGAAGGTCATTCTTGGCCACCGCTGGAGCAGTAATAGATGTAAGGAATGGTAAACTCTCTCTAAATGAAGAGGAAGGTAGGGTCAATTTTGAATTTACTAACTCATATAACAACCCTCCTTTTGAGAGCCATGTGTGCAGGATCGATATCACGTCTCCAGTGGTAAAGGAAGAGCTCAACATGGAAGCAACTCCGAAGATTTGCATGGCTGATGATGCACCAAATGGTGATAGAGTTGGAGTTGCTGATCATGTGGAAACAAAACTTCCGCCGGGAGGGAGGAAGGCCAGGAAGCTCCGAGAGAAAAGAGCAAAGCGGAAGCGTAATTGGCCGTATGAGCAGAATCGGCTCTTTGAAGGACTCCCATGGAAGAGAAGTGTTCCTGCACTTCTACGCCCAGCCGACCCCGGTTGATTGAAGGAAGTTTGGTCAAGCTTAGGACCGTAAATAAGCGCTTCTTGGGAGGCAACCCAAGCTTTCTTTCCCTTTTTCCTTTTGTTTTTGAATTTAGCTCTTGAATAATTTGAGAAGATCAAGAGGCAAAAATCATAAATTAATAAATTTTTCTAGTGTTTTCAGGTTAAAGAGGAAGGAAGAGCAAGAAGGGACTAGGACTAATAAGACCAGAATTGATCACGGCCTGCCCGTGATGAGCCTCACGGCCGTGATGCAGTTTCCAACAAGTTTTTAACTGGAATGTGAGCCAACACCCTCTACCACCTCGGTAAGTTGTTCCATTTTTCTCCTATCTTTGACTTGATTATTTACATTGGGGACAATGTAAGTTTTAAGCTTGGGTTAGGGGTATCTTTGTAAATTTTTGCATTTTTCATGTTGCATTCATATAGGCATAGTTTTGCATGATCACATTCTTTATATTGCCCCTCACTTAGAATACGCATCCAATTGTGAGAACTTGGTGCCAAATAAATTGAGATAGTGAATTTTTGAACCCAATTTTTTTTTATTCTTGTGACAAGGCTAAAAATAAAAATTCTTGAGATAATCTTTTGATAGTTGATAATTAGCATGTGGTTCCTTAGATTTGTGTTTCTCACTGATTTTTGAACTACTAAATGTAAGATTTTGAGCCAAAAAGGGGTACTCACTAAATCTACCCCATTCCTTGTGATAGAGTATTTTAATTCCTCTTGGATTGTATTCTCTAGAACTTGACTTGAAACCGTTTTGAAACTTGAAATTTTTTTAAAACATTTTTGAAAATGATTGAGGCACTAGGTATTTTTCCGGCCTTCTGAGCTTTGATTGATTAAATGCTACCCTTTAGTTGCCCAATTTTGAGCCTAAAAGAATAAAATACTTTTCTTGGTACCTTGAATTGTTTTGATAAATAATGCTTGGTATGGCACCTTTTAAAGTATTACAAAGGTTAAAAAGGTAGTTTGAAAAAGTATGGGATGAGAAAGTTAGAAAATATTTCTCTTGAGCTAAAAATCTCCCCTTCTCCAAATAAATAAAATGAAATAAACACAAAAAAAGAAGAAGGAGAAAGGGATGACAAAAGAAAGTGAGAAATAAAAATAAAAATAAAAATAAAGAAAGGTGGAAAAGTAAATCAAAGCCCAAAAAAGGTATTTTAGAAGGTGTCATGCTTTGCAATGTTTGATAATTTGTTTAGCCTTCTTGAATTTCCCTTCTCTTGATTTTCCCACCTAACAATAAATCCCACGGCCACATTACAACCAAAGTAAAAGACCTCTTGATTCTTATGTGTTTTCATTAATAAAGTAGAGATTTGGTTAATAGTCAAGCCTATGGTAGAATACCTTCCTTGAGGAAATTGAGAAAAATGTCATATACCCTGGAACACTTGAGTGAGGTGAGACGAGTGCCTGAATCGGTGAGAATATGAATTTGAAGAACCTAAGCTTCTAATTGGACTTGAAATCGATTATCTCTTGGGGATTTATTTGAATATGCCTGTCACTTGGATTAGTTTCTCGGGTTCTTGATTCATTATCCATGCTCTGACTATTTATATCTTATGGCCTGGGTAATTGCTTGAGGACAAGCAAAATCTTAAGCTTGGGGTGATTTGATGAGTGTGATTTCACCTCATCTTTGTCTATCATTTTGCATGCATTTTCATGTAGTTTAGGGACATTTAATTGGATTTCAGGTTATTTTTACTTTGGAACGGGTATGGCGGTTTTCGTGGTGTTGTTTTGCAGAAATCAAGGGTAAAATGCTCAAGATCAACCATGATGGAGTTTGGATGAAGATGGGGCTTTAAAAGTGAAGAAAATGAGCCAAACAGAGCCCATCACGGTCATGATCGAGCAAAACTGAAAAGGAAGAAAGACTGAAGTCAGAACTGGTAACGGCCTGGCCGTGATGACCATCACGGCCGTGACCTTTCACCCGCACAAGTCAGAATCTGTCACGGCCTAGCCGTAATTCCTATCACAGGCAAAAATTGAAGTCTCGCGACGCGAAAATCCTCTCGCCTCGCGAGAGTCTGAATTCTATAGAAGTGCTCGAGGCAGAAGCCGTCACGGCCTGGCCGTGATGGCCATCACGGCCGTGACGTGCATTACTTGGACCTGAAGCAACTGAATTGGATCAGAATTAGAGTTAGATTTGGATTCAAACTTCCCAAATCTATAAATAAGGACCCAAGCAGAGGCAGAAGGGGCTAGACTTTTGGCTGCTACTCTTAGGCTACAATCTAGGATCTTCTTCTCCTCCTATCCTCTCTTAGTTTTATTTTCATGTTATTTGTAATCAAGCTTGTCGTCACCATGACAAGACTTGAGTAGTAGCTTAGTTTCTAGGGATTGGGGCTATGCCCAAGTTTTGTTTATGATGTTAATTTGATGTAATATCTTTGTTAATTACGATTTTGTTTTAGATCTGATTTCTAGTGTTTGAATAACTCGTAAATTCGGTGGCCACTTGTTTGCGTGTCATAGACATTCTAAGGAGGAACCTAGCGGTGAACTTAGGTGTCGGATCTATAGAATCAGACTTAGGACTGAAATCACGAGAGTTAGAAGCCGTCCTTCGAGGATCAACGAATTGTCACGAAACGCAAAGGGTCCAATCTGAATTCGACTACCACGAGAGTAAGGGTTGGTTCAATTGGGCACGACTTTTGTAACCCGAGAGGGAGCTTAAGCTATTTGAGGATAAATTCGCCTTCAAGGCAATTTCGAAAGTTAACAAGGGTAATCGAGTTAGCAACGTAAACGATCTTGTTGGTAACCTAAATCCCTAGGAATCCATTTAGATCCAAAAAAAACTCAAATTGTTTACTTTCTGTTTTACTTGATTACATGTTATCTCCTATTTCAAAATATCAAATCCTTTTTCAAATCCTTTTTTATACAGTCCAGATTTTCCAAATTGAAAATTAGTTGTGATTCGAGATCACAGTCTCTGTGGGATCGATATCTTTTATTACTTGGCGACAATCCGGTACACTTGCCGGAATCGAACGTGCGCTAGCTCGCACGATGCCCACCAATAAGGTAAAAACTAAGACCTGGCAAGATAAGAAGATACATCACAGATCCTTTCATGAAGGAGAGCAAGTGCTGCTATTTAACTCTAGGCTGAAGCTTTTCCCTGGCAAGTTGAAGTCAAGATGGTCTGGCCCAATCAAAAATGTAAATGTCTACCCACATGGAGCTGTTGAACTGATGGATGCTGATAGTGGGAGAGAATTCAAAGTTAATGGTAAGAGAATCAAGCATTATTTTGGTGAAACTAAAGATAGAATGAAGGTCACCACCACCCTTGATGATACTGCATGATGCCTACATCACGGTCTGACCGAGGACCTTGTAAACCAAGCGCTCATGGGAGGCAGCCCATGAATAAAAAGTCATTTACCTTTATGAATCAAGAAGCAGTAGTAAGGATATAAGTAAGTCAGGCTGCAGCATAAGACATAACACTGGGTTGCTCTGCAACAATGCTATAGCATGCAATTTTATGATAAAAACAGAAAAAGGAAATCTTGAGGTTAGGGACTATCTACTGACAAGGGTACAAAGTGGGGACCAGCTGGACTTTTTTTCCGTTGTGGAAAAAGAAGAAAAGTTGACAGTTTTAATAAATTTTGAATTTCAATAAATGCCAAAAGATGTGCAGAGAGAAACCGCTCTTCCCCAAGCCTAACCCCTAACCACACGATCTCCACCTCTCGGTAACCTTTCTCTCTTCTTTATTCTTTTCTTCCCTCACGATTACCACCCTCGGTAACCAATACCCCTCTCTCACCTGACACCTTAAATAGACCACTCACCATTCTCTCTCCCTCACACTTTACACACCCAACATCTATCTTCCTTCTTCAACCCGTAACCCCAACACTCAACCCTTCCTTTTCTTCACAGAAGTTGCACCATGACTGCCAAGAAATCAAGCCGTGTGAAACACAAAGCTGTGAAGAATGCAGCTCCACCCTTTTCTGATCCAACCGAAACCCTAACCAGCTGGGTTAATGAAGAATCACAAGAGATGTATGAAAAGAGACTATCCACCGCAGTCTCCATCAAGAAAAAGGTTTCAAATATGGGAAATGAGTGAACTTGGGTCTGCTCCCAGAGCTAGTAAACGTGATTGAAGCACATAAATGGAGGACCTTTGCTGAGCACAAAGATGGGTTTTGTACACAAATGGTTAGGGAGTTTTACACAAATATTGCGTCTAACGACTAAACATTTGTGGTTATCAAAGGAGGTAAGGTGTCTTTTTCTGCAAAGACGATTAATCAACATCTCAGTTTGGAGGAAGTGGAAAACGAGTATCAGCAGATTCTGAAAGCCACAACAACTGCCAAGCTGCAGAAAATGAAGACGGGACTAGCTCTCCCTGGTGCAGACTTCATACAGCAGGTAGAAGGTCAACTCATACTGCCTCGGTCCATGTTGTAGCCTCTTGCAAAAATCTGGTACCACTTCCTCAGATACTCTCCCCCTACTTCTCATCTGGAAACAGTGGACAAAGAACGTCTGGTTCTGCTCCACTGTATCTTAAAGAAGAAAAACATAAATGTGGGGGAGATACTCAATAGTCAGATTACCACCTGTGCAATGAAGCAACAAGGTAACCTATTTTTCCCCTGTCTTATTACTGAACTCTGTTTGGAGCAAGAGATAAAGTAAAACCCTGGGGAAGGGCTAGAACTGAACAAAGGCCCCGTTGATATGAACTGTGTGATGAGGATGTTCTCAAATTCTGAAAAACAAGTGCAAGTGGAAGCAAACCTCCCAGATCTAGCACCCTAGAACAGCAGGATCGTTCTGGGATGCTGGAGCAGAAAGTATAAGAACTGACTAGCATGCTGCAGCAACATGTGCAGCATGAGAAGACTTTCTGGCAATACTGCTTCTGCAAATATCAGTGGGAAAACCAAACAATGAAGCTCAATGGTTGGAAACTCAAGATTCCAATCCCCCAGTTCCCCCAAGAAATTCTGCCAACTTTTGTTGAAGATGTCCCTGTAACACCCCATCAACACAAATCTGTTTCCGATCCAGTACCTGAAAACCCTGAAAAATCTACCAACATTGACTCTGACCACAGCTCTGCCTCAGATGAAGAATGGATGGGTATTACCCTATCCAAGCAGCAGAAACAGAAAGAAGCTGAGGCCCCTGCCCCTAAAAAGAAGAAACCTGCCTCTAAAGCCTCCCAGGAAGATCAAGAGAGTACTAAAAGGCCTCGTGTTGCAGCCCCTACGAAAGTACCCTCCACCACCCCTGTTGTAGCATCAACCCCTCCCTTGACATCAAAACCAGCAAAGATCACAAAGTTAGCTGTTGAGAAGGAGTGCCTAGTGACGAAAGTTGTCGTTGTTTATGTTGCAGAAGAGGAAGAAAATGAGGAAGATACAATTCCTCTTTCAAAGAAACTAAAGATGGCTGCAACCAATGTGGCTGTAAAGATTAAGAAAGAGAGGGTTTCTGCAACATTGAGGGAAGAGGAGGCTAAAGCTGTTGCATCAAAGGAATCTGACAAGGAAGAAGCTGCTGAGACAGAGGAAGAAAAAGAAGAGGGAGCTAAAGAGAGCACTGAGGCTAAAGAAGAGAATGAAGAGAGTGCTGAAACTGAGGAACAAGAAGAAAAAGATGGAGAAGAGAAAGAAGAGGAGGAAGTCCAGGTCACCGGAGCAACGCAAGGCAAGGTGCCCTCCAAGAGAAGAGGCACCAGGAAGAGTTTGGGAACCAGAGCTCCATAGGCTTGAAACAGAGCCATAGTGGATGTTGCAGTTTGCTGCAACATCCCACATCAGGATGCCCTAAACCTTCCACCCCATTCCCGGATTTATTTTTTAAGTTTCTGCAAGTAGTGGTCATTAGGACCCGTTATGTCTGTTTGTCTGTAGGGCCATAGTTGTTTGAATCCTGATTTATGATTGGCTATGCATGAATCCCACCCCATGTTTTTGATTCCAAATGATTAATGATTAATAGGAAAAGGCCTCTGGCCTCTTTTGCTGTGTTCAACTTGTACTGTTTAAAATGAAACTCTTGCTGTCTAATCTAATACACCAACTTGAATGTGATCACCACCACTGCTACAAAATTGTTAGAATAGAGGGCATATGTGCTGTAGCATGAATAGATAAAGGTGAGCCCGAGTGGCAGATTGCATTAAACATCTATGTTTCACACTCATGCATTTTCTGTAAGGTTTGCTTTGATTCTGTCTGATCTTAACACACATAATTACACACACTGTATGCTTGAGGCATTTTCTTGTTTGTTATATGTTTGACAGAACCTGAATAAGCCCACCCAACTAATATAGTTACCCCTAGTTACCCCATTTGAGCTTTGGCCATTTATTGAACAAACTAGCTCATTACAAGCCTTAGACCTGGAAAAACAAAATTCACTCGCAAGGTAGATTCAGAGGATGCTTTTGTAGCTAGTTCTGACATAAGTTTGGGGGAAGCTTGAGGACAAGCACCTGCTTGAGTTTGGGGGTGCTGTGCTGCAACACATGCGCATGCTGCAGCAGGGGTGTAAATAAATCAGTAAGGGATAGGCAACCAGTGAATTAAAAAGTCATAAGTGGAAAATGTGAAGCTGACATCCCCTTTTGTAAAGTTAGTTTTTCTATGCTTCTAGCAAGTTAGCCATAAAAAAAAGGGTGAACAATTTAAAATTATGAGCAGAGAGAAAAACAATGCCTGAAAAATCACAGTGTTCTCTGTTCACAATAAAATGTTCAATAAAAGGTGGACTTGGTAATGGAAAGAAAGGAAACAAGAAAACAGAAAAATGAGGATTGTAGGATCAATTGGGAAGTTAAGCTAGATAGAAAAGCATCCTTATGCTCTACCTTGAGTAAGCTACCTATCCAAATGGTTCAACTCCACCTGTCCTAAGCCCAGTTATAGCCTTAAAGACCTGTTGCTATGTGTAATTCTGTGATTATTTTAATTGTGATAGATTCTCATCAAATCTATATCATAGATGCATGTTTATGATAAAGAGTGAAAAGTCTAAAGTGAGGGTGAGATGCAGAACCAACTGTTCTGAGAGAGGAATGCTGCAGCATGTGCTAATCTATTTGAATCAACGTGTACCTGTTGTTGTTGAGAGCAGGATAGAAGGAGTAGTTTGGTTAAGTAAGCAAGTGTGGATTTCTGGATGTGAGTTGAAGGATGGACAAATTTGGGTGGTGCATGCATATCATTCATTGATGAGGATTTTTGTGTTCCTTTTGCATTACTTGAGGACAAGCAATGGTTTAAGTTTGTGGGTGTGATAGCTCTTTGAATGAAGAGTTACTTAGATCCCTTTTACTGTGATTCTTTGCCATCCTTAAGGTTTTAAGTTTCGTTTCTATTAGAAAATGTTAGTGTGTAAATATTTGTGTTAAGTTTAGTAAATATCAGCCATTTCCTCTTGATTGCTCTATCATTGTCTAAAAACTATGTGTCTTGGTATTCAGAAAGCATGCTGGGACAAGGTTGAAGCATTGGGATACAAGGACTTGGTTGTTTCAGCAAGGTCTACCTCCCAGCAGTATTGCACTAAAGGACAAAAACTGACAAGGACACCTTTCCTCCCTCCTCAAGGGCGCTAGCGCTGTCACTTTTAAGGATGCACATGCGCCTAGGATCAGCTGCCCTACATCTTTTGGAATTTGGGCTAGGGTTATTCTATGAATTCTTTTTGGTTGTTGGCCCAAAATGGAATGAAAGATAATAGGGTTTTGTGTACAATAAAAGCATTTAGCAACCCTAGTGAGAGGGGACTTTTGGAACATTTATTTTACACATTGTCTTGTTGAGAGCGGTGCTGGTTTCTTTCTTCCTGAGCAACTGCTGCTGTGTTTCTTCGTTATTCTTCCCTTGTAATGGTTTCTTGCTCTTCTCTTATATTTGTTCTTTGTAAGCTCACTATGAGCTAAACTCTTTAAGCTTTGGGTATGCTAGTATTATTAATGTTTAGCCGAATTATGTGATGGCTATGTTTGCATCTTCTTTTATCATGCATTTAATGTTGTTTGATTAAGAGTGATCAACTTGATTGAATACTTAGATTGCTAAATTTGGAAGAATTAAGTAAGTGGAAACTTGATAAAAGATAGGGGTTAAGTCATTAATTGAAAAATTAATTGATGATGAGTAGGCTAGGAATAGCTATTCATGTCCCTGAGCTAGCTGGAACGAGCTTTAGTTAGAGGGTGGTGTAATTAATCTGAATCTAGGAATAGAACAAAGTTAATGAACCTGACTCTGTAGTGTTGGAAAACAAACCTTCAATTCCTGGAGCTAGATGCTAGAGCATGGTTAAAGCATAATGAGGGCTAAACAGAATTTATGCTGCAGCATACCTGAAGCTGTTTTAATTATCTAAATCAACATATCGTCCTTTTCTGTTAACCTGATTTAATTTTAATCTCAAGTCGCAACTTGTTTATTTTCTAGCATCAACACCTTTATTTCAATTTGTTTGCACACAACAATTTTTGGTTACTTCATCTTAACTCCTAGACTTATAATCTGAACTGGAATTTTGTTGCATCAATTTAATCCCTGTGGGAACGATATCTGAATGAAAGTTCTATATTACTTGAGGCTTCTGTGTATACTTGCACAAGCTTAAGAACAACTGTTTTTAAGGCAACAGTTGGAAAGCTAAGGGAATTATCTACAAGTTTTATTTAGGTGTTTTGGCCCAATTCTGTTGTTAGTATGCACAGCCGTACATAATTCTGCACGGTCGTACATATTGTCGGTTCGCTAAACGCTTCATAAATAACTATGCACAGCCGTACATGGCTGTACATCACGAAGCACGGTCGTACATACTATCTTGACAGTATAAATAGGTGGTTTACGGGGGTTACGATTGTAACCCTCAAAATTGGCACATTGGGAAATCCTAGTGTGACAGAAACCTCTTCCCTTTCCCTTCCCTCGAACCCTTTGAAGTTTTTGGTGTCCTTGAGTCAGTTTGGGAGAGAAGTCACGTGCACTAGTGTCTCTAATGGTAAACTGGTTATCCCTCTCTTTAATCTCATTTCCCTTTTCTTAAATTGGGGATTAATTGGTTGTTCTCTTCTTTCTTGACCGAGACTTGAGGAACTCATCGAGCCACCCGAGGGAACGTGTCTGGTTTGCCCACGTCAGTGTTGTTTGGGAATCTTCATACCAGGTATGGGGAGAAGGGCTAGTATGAACATGTAGGCTATGGGGTAGCGTAAGATGAAGGGTTAACCCATGATCCTGGTGTTTGATTAAATGTCTATATGTCTGTTTGCTTGATAACTTGTTTATATATGCCTATTTGATATCTGTATGTTTAATTGTTTATGTTTGGCATGTTTAGACTTGTTACCAAAGTTTTCAGAACCGGTGAAGGTACTGGTTCAAGGGTCAATGGTCCAACCGAGGTTGAACCGTGGTTGGACCGGTACTAATTAAATATTTATTTTTAATTTTATATAGTATATTTAATAATAATAAAAAATATTAATGATTAAGTTTTATAATGAAAATAACTATATATAAAATACTTTTCAATAGCTTACCAAATAAACACTGCAGCATATTTGGTAGAGCACATTTATATTTGCCTCAGTGGTGTGAGTTCGAGCCTCACCAGAGGCATTTTGATGACATTAGCGTTTTTAAAAAAAATGCAAAGGTATAAAACGTGAACCGGTAGACCGATGGACTGGCCGATTTTCACCGGTTCCACCGGTTCTTTGCTAGCACAGGTCATAGGGTGTTTCGAACCGGACAGGGGTCCGGTTCCTGGTCCGACCGGTCGCACTAGTCGGTCTGGTCCGGTTTTGACAACTATGCTTGTTTCTATGATGGTGAGGTTGATATGTTGATATATTGATGAATGCCATGAGTGAATGTTCATGATGATGAATGCTATGATGATGATGTTGTTTTGATGAGAATGCTGCCATGATGATGATGATGATGATGATGTGCTCTTAATGAGTGTTGATTGTTGAGGATGTTAATGCCATCAATGATGTTAATAAGTCTCTAATTAATTAATAGGTCTTGTTAATGATGTTAAGACGTAAAAATACGTTAACAATGATAAATGAGAATTAAGGGATGTTTTCCCTGTTGTTCATAAGACATGAATATAGTATTAGAGGCAAGGTTATGCTCATTGGGCTTAGTTAAAGACCCTAGGATTGATTCGTGAGTGTTTTAGGGACATTAATAACGAAGATGTGATTAAAGGTTTAATTACCCATAATAATAAGACATGGAGTTTAATTAAGAATGATGAGCTGATGTTGATGGTGTAGTTTAAACCAACAGGTTTGATCCTTAAATGCCCTAGTGAACCTAGTAAGGGTTCTTTAATCCTTCTGCCTAGAAACAGTACGGCCACGCTCCATTAAGCACGACCGTGCTTAACAGGGAGCATGCCCGTGCTCCAGTTTGAAATCTAGAAAGGGCATGCTGCTTACGCACACCCGTGCTCAATAGTCAGCACGGTCGTGCTTGACTATTGAGTTCAACACACCCGTGCTAAGTAGGAAGCATGCCCATGCTTTCCTGTGCAGGACAGAATGCAGAAAGCTGAAACGAGGGTATTTTACCCCAAGTATCATAATAATAATAAAAGAAGACACCAAACGAAGAAAAGACAAGCTAAAAAACTTAAAGATTATAACGTACCTTGGTAGCCGAGTGGCCAAGGGGGCCTTGATATGTAATGGTCAAGGTGTTGAGTCTGGTACTGCAGAACCAGAGTGTTAATAACTAAAGTGAGAAGATAACTTTATTGATGTTGTACCTTGGTAGCCGAGTGGCCAAGGGGGACCTTGATCCTTAATGGTCAAGGTGTTGAGGCTCTGGTGCTTGTTGGCCAAAGACGTTAAGCCATAATAAACGGTGTTGATGGAGGTGGTGGATAATCGGTTGGTTGGTTGTGTGCATGCATCATGCATGAAGTTAATAGGAGGATGTATGACAAAGGGGAGGTCACCCGAGAGTAAGGTGATCTGGCCATCCGTGGTGATCTATGTTGGAGTTTTTTGGTCAACGTGGAAATGTAACTCCGAAGTCATACACCTGGTGTAGATGGATCCACATGCATTCGGAGTAGTGAGTCACATTGCATTATATGATTGATGTATGTGATATGTTATGATATATTGTTGTGTTGGTATGATGACTATGCTATGATTGCTATGCGTCGTATGTTCATCTTGCCAACTATCCTGTTGCCGTTATGTTTATATATATGGTTCTTACTCCCCGTCTTTTGTTGTTGCTTTGCATGTATCTTTTTGGTTATGCAGATGACGGAAGAAGCATGCTGAGGAGTGATTCCGATGAGCCGTTTCTAGTAGTTTAGTTTATGCTTAGTTTTAGTTTGTTTATCCGAGTTGTTTATCGGATTGGTTATACCAGCTCTGTAATGTGACATCGGGGTTGGGTTCGTTATATGTTTTCTGTTATGTTTCTTTTATAAACATGTTTTGGTTTCCGTGTTATGTTACAATGCAGCAGCCTCTGCGTTGATTTTAATATCATAATATTATTTGCATGTGTTCTTTTCCCTTTTTATTTCCTTCTATGTTATCGCTTTATAAATACATGCGGGGTAGAGGGTGTCACATTTAGTGGTATCAGAGCAGTTCGGCCCTGATCGGACGTGATATGAGTCTGTTGCGAGTCTTTTGTGTGCTCTTGTTTGAATTGTCTATATTTATATAGACAATGTTACGTGGTACTAAGTACCTATAATTTTGTTTTGGCTCGACTTACTGCATTTGGTGGTTTGTCTTGAACGATCCAAGAAGGTTGCGAGTGCTTCTTGTGCTTAGGAAGGCGGTTCTATTATCTTTTGATAATAAGAACTTTGCAGCTAATCTTGTGTGCTTACCTTTTAAAAACAGCTCTGTTATTCTTGGAATGAACTGGTTATCTTCCAACCATGTTCCCTTAGATTGCTTCGATAAAACCATAGTTTTTGGAACTCCTGTGGAGTCTAAGGATCCGAGATTTCTCTCTGTCGATCAAGTTAAGGCTTTTACGAAAGAAGAGGCCCAAGTCTACATAATGTTGTCTTCCCTGGAAGTAGAGAGCAACCTGATGTTAGAAATGTGCCAATAGTAAGAGAGTTCCTTGAATTTTTCCTATGGATGTTCATGAGTTGCACCCTGAGAAAATGATGAGTTACCATAGACTTAGAATGGAACAGGACCCGTATCCATAGCACCTTATAGAATATCTCCTCTAGAGCTAGCTTAGTTGAAGAAACAGTTGGAGGAACTTGTTCAGGAACAGATCATTAGGCCTAGCGTGTCCCCATGGGCGCGCCAGTGTTGTTGGTCATAAGAAGGATAGCAGCATGAGTTTGTGTGTTGACTATCGGTGACTCAACAGAGTGACCTTTAAAAATAGGTATCCCCTCCCTAAGATTGATGATCTTATGGACCAGCTGATAGGAGCTTGTGTTTTCCCTTTATGTGCGGAGAGTTTCCAAACCTTAAAGGAAGGTTAATGGAATTAGGAGCCTGAGTGGTTGCCCTAGAGTTTTGGAGGTGTTACCTTTATGGAGCTAAGTTTAAGGTTTTTAGTAATCATAAGAATTTAAATTTTTGTATGACCAGAAGGAGCTCAATATGAGGCAACGCAGATGGATGAAATCCTTAAGAATTATGATTTTGAGTTGACCTACCACCAAGAAAAGCCAATATAGTGGCATATGCCTTAAGAATAAAAACCTTGCATGTCTCCACTTTGATGGTTAGGAAGATGGTTTTGATCAAGGAGTTTTAGAAGCCTGAGCTTAGCATGAGAAGTTACCCCTAAGAGTATTAGGCTTGGAACTTTGGAGGTTACCAAAAGTTTGATGGATGGATGCGGATTTTCCTCTTAGGAGAAGTGCTTTCAAGGGGAAGGAGGATGAGGTTCGGGGGTGGGATAGATATTTCCATCTTAAGGCAAAAAGAGTTGCTTTCTCAAGGTTTTAAGGAAGGAAGCGATGAAGTTTTGAGGTTTCAAAATAGAGTTTGCATACCAGATGTCCCGGAGCTTAGGAAGTTGACCCTTGAAGAAGGACGTAGAAGTGGACTGAGTGTGCTCCCAGGTGCCATTGAGGTGTATCGGGACTTAAAAACATATGTTTTGGTGGTCTAGGATGAAAAAGGATATGGCTGAGTTTGTTTACGCGTGCTTAGTGTGCCAAAAGGGCTATGATAGAACACCTTTGTGTTAGAATGAACCCGGCAAGGATGTTGTGCTAGGACCTGAGATAGTGCAGGAAACCACAGATAAAGCAAGAACGATACATGAAAAAGAGGAGAGTGGCACAAAGTAGGCAAAAAGGTGTGATCATGACAAGAGGATGAAGGCTCTCGAATTCCAGGAAGGTAATCTTGTATTCTTGCGAGTTGCTCCAACAACTGGGGTCGGTAGAGTGATGAGATCAAGGTGGTGGAAATTTCGAGGAGGAAATTTTTATAAGGTGGATGGAATTGTAACACACCGTTTTTCGTGTTAAGCCTTTCTTAAGTCTTTATGCATGTTGTTAAGTTTAACCTTAGAAAGGTTCAATCATTTGAGTCCTAGTAACTTGTTTCACCGTTTTGGTCATATCTTGAGTTCTAGATGTCCGTTTAAGGTGATCTTTGATGCGTTGGAAACCTAAGAGAATTATCTACAAGTCTTATTTAGGTGTTTTGGCCAAATTCTGTTGTTAGTATGCACGGCCGTACATAATTATGTAAGGCCGTACATATTGTCGGTTCGCTGAATGCTTCGTAAATAAATATGCACGGCCGTACATAATCGTACATCATGAAGCACGATCGTACATACTATCCTAATAGAATAAATAGGTGGTTTATGAGTGTTGCGACTGTAACCCTCAAAATTGGCACATTGAGCAATCCTAGTGTGACAGAAACCTCTTCCCTTTCCCTTCCCTCGAACCCTATAAAGTTCTTGGTGTCCTTGAGTCCGTTTGGGAGAGAAGTCACGCACACTAGTGTATCTAAAGGTAAAATGGTTATCCCTCTCTTTAATCTCCTTTCCCTTCTCTTAAATTGGGGATTAATTGGTTGTTCTCTTCTTTCTTGACCGAGACTTGAGGAACTCATCGAGCCACCCGAGGGAACGTGTCTGGTTTGCCCACGTCAGTGTTGTTTGGGAATCTTCATACCAGGTATGGGGAGAAAGCTAGTATGAACATGTAGGCTATGGGGTAGCGTAAGATGAAGGGTTAACCCATGACCCTAGTGTTTGATTAAATGCCTATATGTCTGTTTGCTTGATAACATGTTTATATATGCCTATTTGATATCTGTATGTTTAATTGTTTATGTTTGGCATGTTTAGACTTGTTACTATGATGATGATGTTGATATGTTGATGAATGCCATGAGTGAATGTTCATGATGATGAATGCTATGATGATGATGTTGTTTTGATGAGAATGCTTCCATGATGATGATGATGATGATGATGTTGTTCTCTTAATGAGTGTTGATTGTTGAGGATGTTAATACTGACAATGATGTTAATAGGTCTCTAATTAATTAATAGGTCTTGTTAATGATGTTAAGACGTTAAAATACATTAACAATGATAAATGAGAATTAAGGGATGGTTTCCCAGTTGTTCATAAGACATGAATATAGTTTGAGAGACAAGGTTATGCTCATAGGGCTTAGTTAAAGATCCTAGGATTGATTCGTGATTGTTTTAGGGACATTAATAACGAAGCTGCGATTAATGGTTTAATTCCCCATAATAAGACATGGAGTTTAATTAAGAATGATGAATTGTTATTGATGGTGTCGTTTAAACCAACAGGTTTGATCCCTAAATGCCCTAGGGAACCTAGTAAGGGTTCTTTAATCTTTCTTCCCAGACACCGTACGGCCACGCTCCACTGAGCACGTCCGTGCTCCAGTTTGAAAAAATCCAGAAAAGGTGCGCTGCTTAAGCACGCCTATGCTCAATAGTCAACACGGTCGTGCGTGACTATTGAGTTCGGCACACCCGTGCTGAGTGGGAAGCATGCCCGTTCTTCCTTATGCAGGACAGAATGCAGAAAGCTGAAACGGGGGTATTTTAACCCAAGTATCATAATAATAATAATAATTAAAGAAGACATCAAACGAAGAAAAGACAAGCTATATAACTTAAAGATTATAACGTACCTTGGTAGACGAGTGGCCAAGGGGGCCTTGATGCGTAATGGTCAAGGTGTTGAGCTCTGGTACTGCAGAAGCAGAGTGTTAATAACTAAAGTGAGAAGATAACGTTGTTGATGCTGTACCTTGGTAGTCGAGTGGTCAAAGGGGCCTTGATGCTTAATGGTCAAGGTATCTTTGGTGCTTGTTGGCCAAAGACGTTAAGCCATAATAAATGGTGTTGATGGAGGTGGTGGATAAACGGTTGGTTGTTTGTGTGCATGCATCATGCATGAAGTTAATAGGAGGAGGTATGACATAGGGGAGGTCACTAGAGAATAAGGTGATCTGGCCATCCGCAGCAATCTATGTTGATATGGCCCCCCGTGGTGGCGCATCTGAGAGTAAGGTGCGTCGGCTGTCCTAAGGGTCCACCCATGGTTTGGTGGATTGCCCCAGCATTGGTGCTTTTTGGTAAATGTGAAAATGTAAGTCCGAAGTCATATGCCTGGTGTAGATGGATCCACATGCATTCGGAGTAGTGAATCGTATTGCATTATATGATTGATGTATGTGATATGTTGTGATATATCGTTGTGTTGGTATGATGACTATGCTATGATTGCTATGTGTTGTATGTTCATCTTGACAACTATCCTGTTGCTGTTATGTTTATATATATAGTTCTTACTCCCCGTCTTTTGTTGTTGCTTTGCATGTATCTTTTTGGTTATGAAGAGGGCGGAAGATGCGTGCTTAGGAGTGACTCTGAGTTGCCGCTTCTAGTAATTTACTTTATGTTTAGTTTCAGTTTGTTTATCTGGGTTGTTTATCGAATTGGTTATACCAGCTCTGTAATGTGACATCGGGGTTGGGTTCGTTATATGTTTTCTGTTATGTTTCTTTTATAAACATGTTTTGGTTTTCCGCGTTATGTTACAATGATTCAGCCTCTACCTGGCTTTTAATATCATAATATTATTTGCATGTGTTCTTTTCCCTTTTTATTTCATTCTATGTTATCGCTTATAAATACATGCGGGAGAAAGGGTGTCACAGATATGACGTGTATCTTTTTAAACCGAGAAAAGCTTGTATTTTTCAAATCTTAAAAATTAATGGGAAGTTGAAGAAAAACCTTTCCTTTAGCTCAGCTAGTTTCTCTCTCCAACTGTCACATCATAATGTCACTTCTCTTTTAGATACCTCCCACCTTCTCCTAACCTTTCACATTCAGACTCCCTCTCTCTCTCTCTCGTGCTTTATGCATTCGTTGCTCTCTCTCTCTTAGAAAAGCCCTAACCTTTCTCCTTCATACCTCATGGCACCCAAAAAGATAACAAGAAATGTCCCTTCTATTAGCAACATGGATGAGAGTGAAGTAAGAAGAATTGTGGTTGAAAGCACTGTGAACTTTGAAGAAATCAAGTACGTTGTTTCTTCTCAATCAGAGAAAACACCTTCCCTCAAAGATTAAGAGAATTATGGAGACCGTCTCCGATAGTAAGCACAATGTTTGTGGTAAGCATTGCTGGAAATGTCAATAGTGGAAGACATCGCTTTGACACTAAGGACCTTGAACAAGCTACTGGATGCGCAAGAAAAGGCGCAGGTTATACTGACGCTTGGGAAGACACAATCAACAAATATGATGTACACATTGCCCTGTTTGGGTTATCTTTGGTAGACAACAACTCTGCTCTGAACCTCACTGTTACGAATCCGGCAAGTGTACCGGTTCATTGCAAGTAATAAAATCACGGTAAGCAATACCGAGGTCGAACACAAGGATTGGGAGACCAATTTAACCAAATTATCAAGGAAATTCAAAGAGTTGACCAAGTCAATAATGGTTTGTTGAGAAGAGAGAGAGAATTAGATAACAAAAGATATCAAGATCAATTATCTAAAATTGCTAAAAGATAACAACAAGATAAAATTAATGGCTAAGGCTTCTAAGGTTACGAATCCACCTACCCAATCACACAAGTTACCCAAGTGATTATTCTCTTATCCCTATGTTCAAATTCTTTGCCAATCAGGAACCCTCAATTATCCTAATGTCATTGCTGCTATTCAAAAGGAAAAAACTTAACATGCAAATTGATAATCTGTAGATCCGAACAACCCACGGTTAGATTCATTAAGTTCTTGGTTCCTTTTTGTGATTGCACCATTTTCCTACTCTATGCCTAGATATATTCAAACGATATTCTTAATTCAAGTCCAAAGTACGAATCTCCTGCCATTATCAACGCACTAGACTAGTTAACCAATGGCCATTATGATTAACATAAGCAAAACAGAATTAAGAAACAAGAAAATAGAGAAGGGAATAAGAAAACATCACTTGAAATCATTATACCATAAAATGTGGCTTCATTATTCCCTTAGAATAGGGAATTAGTTCACATAGTCACAGTAACAACACAAGAAATATAAGAATTCATCCTAGAGGCTAGAAAGAAAGTGTAAAATATTAGACTCAATGACTGAGAGATTTTGATATATGACAAATACAACTTAATGTGTATGCAAGTGTTTAGTGTCAAATTGTAAAGACAGGTATCAAGCAATATTCAACAAGTTCAGTGAGCAAACAAAGGAGAATATTCAAGGAAGAACTTGGAGGAATCAAGGAGCAAGGACGAAGATCAAGGAATCATCAAGACAAGATCTTAAACGAAGAAATTAGTGTTAAGTCTTAGATGATTTGTAAGAGATGAAATCTCTTATTCACAAATAGCTCAATTAAGAAAGATGCATGAATAAAATCATTTTTCATAACCTGCATTAAAAGGAATAAGTTTTCGTTAATGAAAATGATTTTTGGAAATAAAAATATAAGCGCTCGCCCAACACCGGAATAATATAAGCCCTCATCCAACACTGGGAATAATAGAAGCGCTCGTCCAACAATGGTAAAAGCTAGAGTCCAAGAAAGTGGCAGAAGCTCACATCTACTAAAGTGACAGAAGCTCACGTCTACTAAAGTGATACAAGTGCTCGTCCACTAAAGTGATGCAAGCACTCGTCTACTAAAAGTAATACAAGCGCTCGTCTACTAGTTGGAGCACGTCCAATTACTTTGTGTTAGTACTCCTATCTGCTGACGTGGCAAATGGACGAGGCTATTTTTTCCAAATGGACTCGTTATTTTATGGACGCGAATTCTATAAGAACTATCAGAATCTTATCTCAGAACGAGAATCAAGAAAATAGATTCTGTTAAATCAGATCCAAATCTGTTTTGATTGATCCCAACGATTATAACTTGTTTTCTATATAAAGAGGGATCAAAGGAACACTTAAAAAGAATAATAATAACGAATAACAACAGAAATATAGCGATACACATATCATTCTTCATCTTCATTGAGCTTACTGTGAAAAGAATGTTTCAATACTCATAAGTGCTTCAATTTGTTTTATCTGACTATTGAGAGTTAGGAATCAACTTTTGTTTTTACTTTTCAACTGTAAAGAGAGAGGGAGTCTCTCTGAGTGATTAGGGTGAGGTATCCCTAAGGTTGAACATTGAGGCTCTTCACAAGAGTATGGTATCTCGAGGTGAAGGAGTGCTCTGTGGTGTGAAGGTTTTTCAAGCTACCTGGCAAAGCTTGTGTGTTAGTGTGTGAAAACCCACAGGTGGAGTGGGGACTGGATGTAGGTCACAGTGGTGGTGACTGAACCAGGATAAATCTGGTTGTGTAGTATCTCTAAACTCAAACTCCTTTACTTTCTGTTTATGATTCAAGAACCTGCAACTTTAATGTTTAAAGTTCAAGTATAATTTCTGTTCTTGATCTGTATAAATTGTATCTTGTTATTACTGAGCTATTGAACCTGAACCTATTCGTTATCAATCTTTCTTATCCTCATCACCTTCTATTCAAGATTTTGTAAAAATCCTTCATCGATTTTATAAAAGATCCTGAGAACACAAATCCGCAACTCTGATTTATAAAGCTTTGTGAAAAAGTTTTAAGAGGGAAATATTTTCTTTGAAAACTCAATTCACCCCCCTCCCCCCTCTTGAGTCGTTGAAGCCAAAACAACATAAAACTCAGCGATATGTAGCTCCAAGGAAACTAGGATTAGCCAAAAACAAAATCTCCCCCGAACTGATATAAAACAAGCTATTTATAATGGGCTAGGTCTGCGCGCGCTAGCGGTACGAGCAGGGGCTCACGACGCGAATATTAAGTTTGGCGCCAGTTCAAATTTGGTGGGTCGCGAGGCGAGAAAATGCTCACGGGGCGAGACTGAGTGGCCTTCCATTCTACTGCTTCTGGCTTGCTAGGCGAGCACTTCCTTCACATCGCAAGGCTGAATGATGCTTGTTCCTGCTTACTCTGCTTCTCAGGCTCGCAAGGCGAGCACCGCGAGGCGAATCTATGTTTTTGCTTTTATGCTTGTTTTCTTCAATTTTCCTAACTTCCTCAAGCTTCACTTTTAACCTAAAATATAAAAATAGCATGTTAATGGTTTATTGACTCACAATAACCCAAAAATTCCTAAAAACTCTCTAAGAGACTAAAAATGTTGCTTAGGGACAAAAGGAACCAAATTCGGGTGATTGGCGAGGTTAAATCGCTCAATTAGTATAAAAACCTTAGCCTTTCTAGCCATAAAACTTAGATAAGCTAGAGGCATATCAAAATACCCCAAACTTAAACCTTGCTTGTCCCCAAGCAAACTAAAAAAAAAAAAACTCAAGACAAGGTAAGATTCATGGATTCAATTAAATTTAACCGAGTTTCATGCACTTGTTTACGATTTCCTTTTCAACTTGATATTCCCCCACATTATTCATTATGGTAACTCCCACATGCATCTACTTTTGATCAAAAGAGAAATTCATCATCAAAGCAATCTTTACTCTAAGCAAGGGATCCAACATACACACAACATGGAGATCACCAATTTCAAACAATTGCCTTCCTCATAAAGGGTATTTAGTAATTCACCCATTCGCTCAATTCTGTCTAGGTTATAGAATTTTTTCACTCTTTTCACATTTCAAGAGAAATTTCCATGAATTTGATTTTCATCTAAATAAGGTTCCCACAAAAACATGCTTGCAACATCAAAAGGTCTTGTAAAGGTTATAATATGGCCTGGCTAAAGGTAGGATATGCAAAGGTACTAGGCTAAGTCCCTAGGAATTAAGAGAGCGTGAAACTTTTTACACTTTTATTTTTACTCTAAATCATTTTTACGTTTTTCTTTTTCACGCTTTGGGTGGCTACAACCTATTTCCTTTGACACCCTTTTTACTTTGCCCTTTTTGGCATTTTTGTACGTTTCTTCTTTTTCTTTTTGCCTTTGGTTTCAACCTTTTTATTTTATTTTATTTTTTTTCTCAAACAAAACAACATGATAACACTTTGTAGCCACCCCAAACTTAGTTTCCAAACAACACTTACTTTGCTAAGTTTCCATGCTCTCCTAAATCCTAAGATTGGGTTAACATGGTTTTTCCGGATACATGTCTTGAATTGTAAGCTTATTAAGAATAAAAGGCTTTAAGGCTCAATGTGGCTAACTAGGGAACATGCCTCAAGGTTGGTTCATTTTTGGCTAAGTAGCTATTTCAAAGAAAATTGCCTAAATCATATGATGCAACATGAAGATATGCAAACCATGCAAAGATTCAAGCAAATCCGGGAAATTGCAACTTAAAAGTTATTCACACAAATTTAAGAACATGTTGGAGGCTCAAATTCCTCACTCGGACATTTTCGCAAATTATTTAACCGAGAAACAATCCCTAGAGTGTGCACCCTATTGTAACAGTCCGTTTTTTGAATTACGCTGTATTAACGGTAAAAATATATTTATTCATATTTTTACCTACGACCTAGGAAATGATTTTCGATAAACCAAAATCATATTCCTACTATATCTTATGGTATAAGGTTATGGTGAAATTTTGGATTTAAAACACAGACGGAAACCGGTCTGCGTTTTTTTACTGATAGTATAATTTTATACCGACAGAAAACCCTAAGTTGACCCGAAACTGAAATTTGTAGATTTGTTTATATTTTGTACATGAGGAATTCTACTTTCCAAATTTCGGATCAGAAATAAAATATTATGCTTATTCGAACGAATTTTAGTAAAAGTTCAAACGGAAAACAGTTGGTGTTTTCACTGACAGTAAGATTTTAATGATCAGAAAACCTAATTTTGACTCGTGAACGAAATGGTTTATGATTAAATCATATTTCCAACGAGATTGGTTAGTTTGAAAATTTTCAACCGAAAACGAAATATTTTGTTTTTATACGAGCGTAAAACCCTAATCGGGAAACCGACAGAATCGGAAATGGAACTCCAGAGACAGAGCTGGACATTTGAGGAGCTGAGCTATGGGAGGACTCGTCAAGAATTTATGAAGAAATTGATGTTAGGAATTATGAGTTTTTAGGTGAAATGACCAAAATGCCCTTAAGCTTAACCTAACCTATTCTAGTTAGATATTAACCATGGTTAAGGCAAGTGAAGGTTAGTTTATGTGGTGCAAAGGCAACCACACCTCCCATTAATTCTTCACCACATATTGTACTTGACTCATCCTAATGACTCACCAATGCATTAATTATGCATTAATGGCATTAAAAGCTAACCTAGCAAAAAGACTAAAATACCCTTCATCTTCCATTGTATTTCGAACTTTGCACTACCATTTTGGGACCAAATTACCCCTCCTTGCACGCATCCCTTCCCCTCGTGAAACACTTAGACACTTCACTTCTTCATTTCCACCATTTTCCTTCATGTTCCTGTCATTTTCTCACCAAAAACTCTAAGTTTCAATCCTTGACAACTTTTGCATCTTTGATTATTTTGCTTCAAGTTCTGTATTTCATAGTAAGGATCTTATTCCTTATCCTCTTAGCTCCATTAAACATATCTAAATCTCCATTTTCATCAGGTTTTCTTAAATTTCCATTTCTAGATCTAGTTTTTCAAAAATTCACCAAAAATTATAGAAATATCAATTTGATGTGAGATCAATTTCTATGAACTCTCTAAGGCATCTATATTCTAGATCCAAAAGCTTGAGATCAAAATAAATTCCTAGCCCTAATTTCCTATGTTGGCCGAATCTATGTCTATGTATGCTAGATGAGATCTTTAGATTGATTATCCAAGAGTTTACAATCAAATGAAAGTTCTAGCTAGTTTCTACTCATATAGCCGAAACCCTAGATGTATGAGTAAATGAGTTTTTCTTCAATTTTTACTTGAGTAATGACTTGTCTAAGCTAGCTAAGGTCTCTAGGTTATAGATCCAAGAGCTTTCAATAAAAAACAATTTCTAGCCTATTTTTCATATACTTGGCCGAAACCCTAACCCTAGAGGTTAGATGATTTTGTTTCAAACTTTTGTCTTATAACAATTAATCTATGCTAGTTAAGGCCTTAGTAACTAGAATCCAAAATATGTAATTGAGAAAATAACCTTAGCCTTTTTTTGGTTGTCATGACCGAACCTAGCCTTTTGTGGTTAAGGATGGTTTTTGTTTGATTGATTAATTCTTATGTTGATGGGATGAAGGTTGATTTGGTAATTGTGGTGTCGTGACGAGGAGCTGAAAGTTCGTGATTACCGGTGTTGGTTCAGGTGGGAGAAAGAACCATTCCGTCGTCGGAACTGATAAGTAGTATATAATTTATAATGATGGTGTAGGGCGACCTAAACCCTACCAGTGGTCAAGTAATCGACAATACCAAAATCACATTGGAATCTTTTTCGCTTTACCAATGCTGATTTGGAAATTATAGGTTTATCGCCTTAGGTTAATTTTATAATATTGAGGATGTCTGAATTATATATTATTGACTGTTTGTGATACGCTGGTTGAGGTATTCTACTATATGTGACGATTATTTTTGTGTTTGAATATTTTATTGATTATTGTGTTATGCATGATCTGTCTGGTTTGATAAATTGTTTAGTTGATTTTAAGTAAATATATATATTGCTCGGAGGTATTTTGTTTGGGTGAGAGTTTTGAATATGAATTAGAGGTGCCTAGCTATTATTTTATAGAAGTGAAGTGACATAGAATGTAAGTGGAGGTTATGAGGAAAGCTTGAGGCACTAGGTTGTTATTGATACAAGTCAGTGAGAATCATATATTGCATTGTTGTTCATAACCGTGTATTTGAGATACACAAGGTCCGAAGTTCTCGTGGACTGTTCCAAATTAGAATTTAAGTTGTGCAACTATAGTGTCATTGTTATGCATGAGCACCCTTGATAGAGATGAAAGAGAACCAAGGTGTGCACCGACGGTACTGTGCAGCTATAGTGTCATTGCTTTGCATGAGCATTCTCACCATGGATGAGAATGTGCACCGGCGTTGGGAACGTGTCAATTGGACAAATGACTGACATTCCTAACGAGGGATGTGTGACAGGATTAGTGGTGGCCACGTCAGCATAAAGGTTTAGTTGCATGAGTTGGAGGGTAGAGGATGATATCGTAAAGTAAGGATGATTGTAGATTGTGAGTGATGCGTGTTTGTGACTATTATTGTATTATATGCAATGAATCTTTTCCACTTATGATGATAGAACCGTTTCTTATCTTCCTATTTCTATATTTTTCTGTGTATTTCAATTTTATTATGTTAGAACACCCATGGAGGAATATGTTGCTGAGGAGATGGATGGAACCCTATACGAGACGAAGGTTGCTGAGGAGTTGGATGAAACTCCGTATGAAGCTGACACTGGAGAACAAGTTACAGATCCTAATAAAATAATTTAGTAAAGTTACAGCCAGTGAGTCATATAAAACATTTTATTTTTCCTCTGATTATAAGTAGTTTGTGTAAATAAGTATCTGTGAGGGATCCTACTGATAGGATACCCTAGACAGTGTTTAAACACTCTGATGCATAAATAAATGGTGTGTATGTATGTGTTATATAATAGTGTGATGCTTTAAATTGTCAAATGTTGTATGTTTTATAAGTTAAGTTTTAATTTTTATGTATTCTAACGTTAATACGCGATTAAGTAAATAATTAATAAGGTTTTAATCTAATAATACAATGGGGAACAACGGGGTGTCTCATTTGGTGGTATCAGAGCAGTTCGATTCTAATCGGACTGTAAGGTCTAGGATGTTGTTACTAGCCGTGTCTAGTTGAGTCCACATCGGATTTTAACTATGCTTAGAAGTTGGGTAGTGTGTCCGAACCCGATACGATAATTAACATTAGTATGGCATATGGTATTTATATACTTGTCTATGTGGTATTATATGCCATACTGATAAGAGCAAATGATTTCTTTTATAGAATCATGGCTCGCAAAAGAGGACATCCGACAAATGGCGGTGACCAAACTCCTGAAAGAATCATTGGAGCTGTCAACGGTAACGTTAACCATAATGACAATGGAGGAGAGTCATCTGTGACTCCTAATACCATGGAAACGATAGTTGCTACCTTGTTATTACAAACACAGCAGAATGCTGAGATGATGCAGATGAATAGAGAGTAACAGGACCATCAGAATCAAAGGAGAGCTGTAGCAGCCGAGGATGCCGAAATGGCTACTTTTATGAAAGGGAAGCCACCTCAATTCCGAGGATATTATGACCTAGAGAAGTCGGAATGGTGCGTGCAAGAGATCGAGAAAATATTCGATACTATGTGCTGCAGAGAGGATAGGAAAGTGACGTATGATGCCTTCATGTTAACTGGAGGAGCAGAATCCTGGTGGAGAGGCAAACTATGATTGTTGGAGGCCGACGGTAGACTTATCAACTGGCAACTATTTAGTGACTGCTTATTTGAGAAGTACTTTCCGCGTCTAGTTCGACGTGAGAAGGAAAGGGAATTCATGAGTCTCAAACAACGCAACATGACCGTAAGTGATTATGCATCACGTTTTGAGGCTCTGATTAAGTATTCAGAATTTTTCAGAGATTCCCAGATGAAGATTGGCAATGTAAAAGGTTTGAAGAAGGACTCCGACATGAACTCCAGAGGGCTGTAGTATCTCTAGATATCCAAAGTTTCCCGGAGCTAGTGGAAAGATGCAGTGCGATCGAAAGTTTAGATCAGAGGCTTGCTAATGAGCAGAAACAACTGAGGATTAGAGGTTCAACTCAATCGAGTTTTCAGAGGCGAGGAGTTAGTAACTCTCAATGGAGATAGAGACCATATGCATGACTAGTGCATACACCTGCACCAGCACCAGTGGTTAGAGCGGGTCAACAGCAGCAAGGCTTAGCTTGTTTCAGATGCGGAGGACCACATTATCTTAGAGACTGCATGGAGCGACCTAGTTGCTTTCACTATGGGAAAATATGTCATATAGACCGAGATTACAGACAGCGGGCTAGGCAACAGCCGGTAGCTGCAGGTAGAGGAAATGGAGGCAATAGAGGTGGAGCTGGAAGAGGAGTCACAACAGTAGGACGATAGGGAGAAAGACCTTAGGCCGTTGGAAGAGTGTTTACCGTGAGGGGAGCTGAATCCTCTCAATCTGCTGATCTTATACAAGGTATATGTTTGATAGCTGGTAGACTCTCGTATGTGTTATTTGACTCAGGTGCTACGCATTCATTTATTTCGTATGAATGTGAGGACCAATTAAAATTGACTGTTTCTCAATTACCTTATACCCTTACAGTATCTACTCCGACTAGTAATCCTTTAACTACTATGTATGTTTGTTTAAAGTGTCCTATAGTTGTTGAGAATAGGACATTTATTGTAGACCTTGTCTGTTTGCCTATGCAACAGATAGATGTTATTCTTGGCATGGATTGGCTTTCGTCTAACCATGTAATGTTAGATTGTTCTAACAAGACCTTATCCTTTCTTGAGTCTTCTAGTATAGTCTCTGCCAATGAAAAGTATCCATGAGGAGTGATGATTATCGGCGGTACGTGATGTTGTTCGCGGTGGAAACTAATGAGACTCATAGTATAGATTCTATGCCTATTTGAAAGAGTTTCCTGAAGTTTTCCCTCCCGACGTTCCAGGTTTGCCACCATAGCGAGAAGTGGAATTCACCATAGATCTTGTACCGGGGACAGGACCTATATCTCTAGCGCCTTATAGGATGCCACCTGTAGAATTGGCGGAGTTAAAGAAACAATTGGATGACATGTTGGGGAAATAGTTCATAAGACCGAGTGTTTCACCGTGGGGAGCTCCGGTGTTGTTTGTTAAGAAGAAAGATGGGAGTGCTAGGTTGTGCACGGATTATAAACAGTTTTACAAGGTAACAATTAAGAACAAGTATTCGTTGCCTATGATAGATGATCCGATGGATCAATTGAAAGGAGCAACAGTATTTTCCAACTTTGATTTGAGATCCGGATACCATCAGATTAGAGTAAGGAAGGAAGATATACTCAAAACATCTTTTAGGACAAGGTATGGACATTTAGAGTATTTAGTTATGCCGTTCGGTGTGACTAACGCGCTAGCAGTGTTCATGGATTATAAGAACAGGATATTTAGATCGTTCCTTGATTGTGGTTGTGTTCATCGACGACATCCTTATCTATTCTCGTACATAGGAAGATCATGAGGAACATTTGAGAGTGGTGCTGCAAGTTCTGAAGGATAGGCAGCTTTATGCTAAACTTTCCAAGTGTGAGTTTTGGATAGAAGAAGTCCAATTTCTTGGACATGTGATCAACAAGGAAGGTATAGCAGTAGATCCAGCTAAGGTTGAGGAAGTTCTTAAGTAGGAACGGCCTAAGTCAGTAAGTGAAGTATGAAGTTTTCTAGGGTTAGCTAGATATTATCGAAGGTTTATAGAGGGTTTCTCGAAGATTGTGTTGCCTATGACGTAGTTGACGAGGAAAAATATTGCTTTTGTATGGACGGATAAGTGTGAGAAGAGTTTCCAACAGCTGAAGGATAAGTTGACTACATCACCTGTGTTGACTTTACCCGATCCATTAGGACAGTTTGATGTATACTGTGATGCGTCATACCAGGGTTTAGGTTGTGTTCTGATGTAAGAGGGAAGAGTGTGGCTTATGCTTCTCGACAATTAAGAATTCATGGTAGGAATTATCCGACTCATGATTTGGAGTTAGCAGCCATAGTGTTCGCATTAAATATATGGTAAAACTTTCTGTGTGGAGCAAAGTTTAATGTTTATAGTGACCATAAAAGCCTGAAGTATATGTTCGACCAAAAAGAGTTGAATATGAGACAGCGGAGATGGATGGAGTTTATCAAAGATTATGAGTTTGATTTACTGTACCATCCTAGGAAGGCGAATGTTGTAGCGGATGCCTTGAGTAGGAAATCATTGCATGTATCTACGATGATGGTTAAGAAGTTGGAATTACTGGAACAGTTCAGAGATTTGAACTTAGGAATGGAGTTGGTTGATGATAAAATTTGTTTAGGTATGACCACTATTAGTAGTGATTTTATGAGAGATCTTAAGACTAAACAAGCTCAGGATCTATATCTATAGGAAATAAGTAGAGGTATAGATAAGGGCAAGATTTTTGAGTTTAGTAGAGGAACAGATGGGGTACTGAGGTTTAGAGATAGAATGTGTGTGCCAGAGGATTTATAACTTACGAAGGTGATATTATAAGAAGCACATAAGAGTAAGTTGAGTTTTCATCCTGGATCCACTAAAATGTATCAGGATTTGAAGAAAATGTTTTGGTGGACGAGAATGAAGAAAGAGGTAGTAGTGTATGTTTTATCTTGCCTGGTGTGTTAGAAAGCTAAGATTGAACATCAAAAGCCGGCAGGTTTGTTACAATCATTGGATATTCCATAATGGAAATGGGATAGCATCGCTATGGATTTTGTGGTTAGGTTACCACGAACTCCAAAGAGACATGATGCGATTTGGGTTATCGTTGATAGGTTGACGAAGTGTGCTCACTTCTTGCCTATTGGTGAAAGTGATAGTTTGGAGAAGTTAACCCAGATTTACATCAAAGAAGTTCTTAGGCTGTATGGTGTGCCATCGAGCATTGTCTCGGACCGAGATCCTAGATTCACATCTAGATTTTGGAAACAATTGCACAATGCTTTAGGGACAAAGTTGAGGATGAGTTCTGCTTATCATCCCCAGACAGATGGACAGTCAGAGAGGACAATTCAGTCCTTGGAAGATCTCTTGAGAGCATGCGTGTTAGAGCATACTGGCAGTTGGGATGAGTTCTTGCCATTGATTGAATTTACTTATAACAATTGTTTTCACAGTAGTATTGGAATGGCACCAAACGAGGCTTTGTATGGTAGGAAGTGTAGGACCCCGTTATGTTGGTATAAGCTTGGTGAAAACCAAGTCTTGGGTCCAGATATGGTGCAACAGACTATGGAATAAGTTAGGAAGATAAGGGAAAAGATGAAGGAAGCACAAGATAGGCAAATGAGCTACAGTAACAAGAGGAGGAGACCTTTAGAATTCCAGGAGGGTGATTACGTATTTCTTAGAGTCACTCCGAAGACCGGAATTGGCAGGGCTATCAAAACTAGAAAACTTACTCCTAGATTCATTGGACCTTTCCAGATTCTTCGAATGATTGGTCCAGTAGCTTATCTTATTGCTTTACCACCTAACCTTGCTAACCTTCATGACGTCTTTCACATTTCTCAGTTGAGAAAATATTATCCGGATCCTTCACATGTTATTGAGTCTGAGTCTATACAACTGCGAGAGAATCTAGAGTATGAGGCTTTACCTGTAAGGATAGCAGATAGAGAGATTAAGGAGCTTCACGGTAGACAAATTCCTTTGGTTAAGGTCATATGGGATGAAATTACTAGAGATGCTACTTGGGAACGTGAGTCAGATATGCAACAACGATATCCACATCTTTTCTGAGGTATGTAAATTCTGATGACGGAATTTTTTTTCTAAGAGGGATAGTAATGTAACAGACCGTTCTTTTAATTATGCTGTATAAATGGTAAAAATATATTTATTTATATTTCTATCTGCGACCTAGGAAATGGTTTTTGATAAAACAAAATCATATTCCTATTATATCTTATGGTAAAAGGTTACGGTGAAATTTTGGGTTTAAAACTCAGACGGAAACCGGTCAGTTTTTTATACTGACAGTATAATTTTATACCGGCTTAAAACCCTAATTTGACCCGAAACTAAAATTTGTAGATTTTTTTTATATTTTTTATGTGAGGAATTCTAATTTCCAAATTTCTGATCATAAATAAAATATTATGCTTATTCAAACGGATTTTAGTAAAAGTTCATACGGAAAACAGTTTGTGTTTTCACTGACAGTAAGATTTTAATTATCAAAAAACCTAATTTTGACTCGTGAACGAAATGGTTTATGATAAAATCATATTTCCAACGACATTGGTTAGTTTGTAAATTTTCAATCGAAAATGAAATATTTTGTTTTTATACTAGCGTAAAACCCTAATCGGGAAACCGACGGAATCGGAAACGAAACTACAGAGATGGAACCTGACATTTGAGGAGCTGAGCTATGGGAGGACTCATCAAGAATTTATGAAGCAATTGATGTTAGGAATTATGAGTTTTTAGGTGAACTAATCAAAATGCCCTTAAGCTTAACCTAACCTATTCTAGTTAGATTTTAACCATGGTTAAGGCAAGTGAAGGTTAGTTTATGTGGTGCAAAGGCAGCCACACCACCCATTAATTATTCACCACATATTGTACTTGACTCATCCTAATGACTCACCAATGCATTAATTATGCATTAATGGCATTAAATGCTAACCTAGCAAAAAAACTAAAACACCCTTGATCATCCATTGTATTTCCAACTTTGCCATAGCATTTTGGGACCAAATTACCCCTCCTTGCACGCAGCCCTTCCCCTCTTGAAACACTTAGACACTTCACTTCTTCATTTCCACCATTTTCCTTCATGTTCATGTCATTTTCTCACCAAAAACTCGAAGTTTCAATCCTTAACAACTTTTGTATCTTTGATTATTTTGCTTCAAGTTCTTCATCAACGTTCTTCATTTCATAGTAAGGATCCTATTCCTTATCCTCATATCTCCATTAATCATATCTAAATCTCCATTTTCAACAAGTTTTCTTAAATTTCCATTTCTAGATCTAGTTTTTCAAAAATTCACCAAAAATCATAGAAAAATCAATTTGATGTGAGATCAATTTCTATGAACTCTCTCTTGATTCTAGATCCAAAAGCTTGAGATCAAAATAAATTCCTAGCTCTAATTTCCTATGTGGGCAAAATCTAGGTCTATGTAGGCTAGATGAGTTTTTTCTTCAATTGTTAACTTGGAAGATGATTTTTATAAACTATTTGAGATCTTTAGATTGAATATCCATGATTTTACAATCAAAAGAAAGTTCTAGCTTGTTTCTACTCATATAGCCGAAACCCTAGATGTATGAGTAAATGAGTTTTTCTTCAATTTTTACTTGAATAATGACTTGTCTAAGCTAGCTAAGGTCTCTAGGTTATAGATCCAAGAGTTTTCAATAAAAAAACAATTTCTAGCCTATTTTTCATATATTTGGCCGAAACCCTAACCTTAGAGGTTAGATGATTTTGTTTCAAACTTTTGTCTTATAACAATTAATCTATGCTAGTTAAGGCCTTAGTAACTAGAATCCAAAATATGTAATTGAGAAAATAACCTTAGCCTTTGATTTGGTTGTCAAGACCGAACCTAGCCTTTTGTGGTTAAGGATGATTTTTGTTGGATTAATTAATTCTTATGTTGATGGGATGAAGGTTGATATGGTAACTGTGGTGTCGCGATGAGGAGCTGAAAGTTCGTGATTACCGATGTTTGTTCAGGTGGGAGAAAGAACCATTCCATCGTTGGAACTGATAAGTAGTATATAATTTATAATGGTGGTGTAGGGTGACCTAAACCCTACCAGTGGTCGAGTAATCGACAATACCAAAATCGCATTTGAATCTTTTCCGCTTTACCAATGCTGATTTGGGAATTGTAGGTTTATCGCCTTAGGTTAGTTTTGTAATATTGAGGATGTCTGAATTATTTATTATTGACTGTTTGTGATACGTTGATTGAGGTATTCTACTGCATGTGATGTTTATTTTGGTGCTTGAATATTTTATTGATTATTGTGTTATGCATGATCTGTCTGGTTTGATAAATTGTTTAGTTGATTTTAAGTAAAGATATATGTTGCTCGGAGGTATTTTGTTTGGGTGAGAGTTTTCAATATGAATTAGAGGTGCCTAGCTATTATTTTATAGAAGTGATGTGATATAGAATGTAAGTGGAGGTTATGAGGAAAGCTTGAGGCACTAGGTTGTTATTGATACAAGTCAGTGAGAATCATATATTGCATTGTTGTTCATAACTGTGTATTTGAGATACACGAGGTCCGAAGTTCTCGTGGACCGTTCCAAATAAGAATTTAAGTTGTGCAACTATAGTGTCATTGCTATGCATGAGCACCCTTGATAGAGATGAGAGAGAACCAGGGTGTGCATCGATGGTACTGTGCAGCTATAGTGTCATTGCTTTGCATGAGCATTCTCACCATGGATGAGAATGTGCACCGGTGTTGGGAACGTGTCACTTGGACAACTGACTGACATTCCAAACGAGGGATGTGTGACAGTATTAATGGTGGCCACGTCAGCGTAAAGGTTTAGTTGCATGAGTTGGAGGGTAGAGGATGATATCGTAAATTAAGGATGATTGTAGATTGTGAGTGATGCGTGTTTGTGACTTTTTTATTATATGCTATGAATCTTTTTCGCTTATTATGATAGACCTGTTTCATATCTTCTTATTTCTGTATTTTTCTGTGTATGTCAATTTTATTACGTTAGAAGACCCGATGGAGGAATATGTTGCTGAGAAGATGGATGGAACCCTATACGAGACGGAGGTTGCTGAGGAGTTGGATGAAACTCCGTATGAAGCTGACACTGGAGAACAAGTTACAGATCCTAATAATATAATTTAGTAAAGTTAGGGCTAGTGAGTCATATAAAACATTTTATTTTTCCTCTGATTATAAGTAGCTTGTGTAAATAAGTACCTGTGAGGGATCCTACTGAGAGGATACCTTAGACAGTGTTTAAATACTTTGATGCATAAATAAATGGTGTGTATGTTATATAATAGTGTGATGCTTTAAATTGTCCAACGTTGTATGTTTTATAAGTTAAGTTTTAATTTTTATGTATTCTAACGTTAAGTACGTGATTAAGTAAATAATTAATAAGGTTTCAATCTAATAATACAATGGGGCACAACGGGGTGTCTCATCACCCCAAACTTATCATAAATCATGAAATCACAAAAAAAAAAAACCCTCTAAGTTCTTATTTTCGATTTTTCATATTGGGATTTAACTTTCAAAACATCGAGAGGGGTTCATCAATAATATTTTCAACAAAACTCATGCATTCAGATTAAGTTTCATTCAATTCTATCCACAAAAACTTACCAACACTACTCTATCAACTTATTTATGTACATGACCAATTAGCAAAAAGAAAAGCAAAAGAACAAAAAAAGAGTAAGGTTTAGAAATTGTTATCTCAAGAGGTCCAAGCGGACCCCAAACTTTCATTGATGCCCCTCCTCTCTTCATTCTCTTCCTTCCCTCCGGCTCACTAGTCTTTGTGGCCTCCTCCTTTTGAGTTTCATACCATCTGAAATCATCAAATCTTTGCCTCAAACTCGCCCCCCTCCCCTGGATGAGGATCCTGGTCCCCAGGATTAGAAAACCAAATGAACCGAGGCAACTAAACCAGTTATATATTTTATTATTATTGTTATTATTATTATTATTATTATTATTATTATTATTATTATTATTATTATTATTATTATTATTATTATTATTATTATTATTTAAACCCCATTCGTGAGACAATAAGCGCCTCGCGGGGCACAGCAGAGGACCTCAGATGTAGGTCCTTCAGTGTCGCGGGGCGAGACAGAGACTTCCCAGAATTGGGGTCTCTGTCTCACGGGGCTAACCTCTGTTCGCGGAGCGAGCCAGAGACCAAAATCTGGCCCTGTTTTCATGCAATCTAGATCCTAAATGCTTCATAATGCAAGTTATCTAAATTAAGGACCCTGCATGCATACACTTTGTATTTTTATGGCTCTTTTAAATGCAACAAAGGATATAAAGCTTTGGTTGCCTTCCAAGTAAAGCTTGTTTAACATCTCAAGCCTGATGGTCATAGCCCTCAAAGGGCAAAGTTACTGCAAACTCATCATAATATCCTCCAATTCCTTCTTCCACAAAGAGTTTCAACCCTTGGCCATTAGCATCAACTGTCTCACTGGAGTTCTGACAATATTTATTAAAGGCACCACTGGATTGAGTTGTTTTCTTCTGAACTTTCATTCGCCAATAAGACTTCAATTTGTTTGGAAATAACTTCTTCGCACGGACGAATGAATCATGAGTCACCACCTCAAGTTGCCCCTTTTTATCTTGACCTTCCTCATAAGCTCTCAAGCGGATTTTATTGAGCTTAATTGGGTCTAGCATCCTTTTTTCACCGGCTCAATGAGTGAATCTTGTTGCTTTTGCGGCTTCTCCTCCAATTTGCTTGGGTCACCCATAATAGATCTAGGCAACTTGTCTTTACGCCCCAAGTGCTCCAACTCATCCTTTTCCATGCTATTCTCAAAGGTGTGGGATTTTACGAACACATTATTTAGTGTTGAACCATTTGCTTCATGATTAGGAGTTAACTTTACAAGAGGCTCTACCACATCCACATTATAGCAACTAGCCTTCTCCACTGGATGCTTCATGGCTTCAAAAACATTGAAGACTACATTATCATCCTGCAACCCCAGTGTGAGATTTCCTTGTTGCACATCTATCAAAGCACGCCCAGTGACCAAGAAAGGTCTACCCAATATGAGAGGAATATTGGCGTCTTCATCCATGTCCAATACCACAAAATTTGCCAAAAAAAATAAACTTGCCCACCTTCACTAGAAAATCTTCAACCACCCCATAAAGGTATTTAATTGAACGGTCCGCAAGTTGGAGTGACATCATTGTGCCCTTGACTTCTTTAATCTCAAGCCTTCTCATCATGGATAGGGGCATTAAGTTAATGCTCGCCCCTAGGTCACACAATGCCTTCCCAATTGTCATCTCCCCAATAGCACATGGAATACTAAATGAACCCGGATCTTTCAACTTTCGAGGTAACTTGCGTTGAAGGATTGCACTACACTCCTCGGTCAAAGCAGTCGTCTCTTCATCAACAATTTTTCGCTTCTTAGAGAGAAGATCCTTCATGAATTTGGCATAGGATGGCATTTGTTCCAAGGCTTCCGCAAAAGGAATATTGATTTGAAGCTTGCGGAAAATATCAAGAAACCTTGAGAACTGCTTTTGATCTTGCATTGGCTTCTTTAATCTCTCTGGATAAGGTACCTTCATGTAAGGATGGAGATCTTGGGGTTCAACCCACTTCTTTCTTCGTAATTCTTCATCCACTAACATCAATTTCCCACCTTGCTCCAACACCTTTTCACTAGCTACCTCATCTTCCTTAGCTTGCTCTGTTTCCATATATGGCACCTCTGGAACTTCGTCTTCATTAACTTTCAAGAGATTCCTCTTTGGATCCAACACTTTACCACTTCTAGTGGACATGGCATTGCAATGGGCATTGGGGTTGTTCTGTGTTACCCTGAAAAGTGCCTAGAAGACACTCATTCACCTGCTTCGCAAGCTGAGCTACCTGTGTTTCCAAATACTGGATTGCCGACCCTCTTATCAATGGAAGTATCAATGTGCACTGTCAGCTTCTCGATGCCCATGCTAGTATGACTAGCTAATTTCTCAAAGGCCACTTCCCAAGTCTGCTTCCCACCATCTGTGATTTGCAATTGAGGAGTCCCAGGGAAAGCTTGTTGAGTATTGTTCTATTGAATTCCATAGTTCTGCCTCTGAGTTTGTTGTTGTTGCCCTGTTGAACCACCACTTGTGTTGCTCCAAGAAAAACCCAGACGGTCTCTCCTGATGTTCCAGTTCCGCCAATTATGGTAGTCATTCTGTCTATTCCTCTGATAGTCATTGCGTTGTGGCACTATGTCATATAAGTTGACACACAAGTCCACATGCTCCTGAGAAAAGTTACCCGGACAATTTTCACTGTCATGATCACCATTGCAAAAATCACAACTCGGTGGCAATCCTTCCCGTACTGCGTTCACCTTCATCTTGCTATTAAGTGCCTCATTCTGCTTCTTTAGAAGTGCGTTCTGTTCAAGAATAGCTTCAATAGATGTCGCACTAAGTCCGGAAGAATTTTGTTTGGATGATAGAAGAGTGACTCCCATTACGGTTGTAGTCATTCCTAGACATCTTCTCTAATAATGGCCATGCATCCTCCGTTGGCTTGCAAGAGAAAGAACCACCGGCTGCGGCATCACAGTTCATCTGGTAGCGACCCCTCAACCCATTGAATAAATGTTGAACCTTTGTCACCAAATCAAAGTAGTAAGAAGGATATCTCCTCAATAGCACATTATACCTCTCCCAAGCTTCACTGTAAGTCTCATCCTCATGTTTCCTGAATGAAGTAACGGCTATCTTCAGTCGTGTCACTCTCTGAGGAGGAAAGAATCTTATGAGGAATTTATGAGCCATATCCTCTCAAGTAGTTATGCTTCATCTATCCAAATTTAGATATAGCCTATCACGTGCTCTATCTTGAAGATAAAGAGGGAATAGTCGCAAACGGAAGGCGTCATCTGAAACTCCAGGAGTCTTCAACATATCACAGATCTCCAAAAAGTGTGCAATATGCCTATGAGGATCTTGGCTTGCACTCCCATCAAAATGATTCCTTTGTACCTGGTTCAGAACCGATGACTTGATCTCAAAAGAATTGGTCATGATGGTCGGCTTGACAATAGTAGAAGCACAATCATCCAAGTTGGAACAATTATACTCATAAAGAGGCCTGTAAGCCTGAGGATCTCCTTCTGCCATCCCTTCAAGATTGATGGGTTGGATTGCTTCAAGTCTCCTTTTATCTCTCAATTCCTTCCTCAACCGTTTCTCAGTCCTGACAATCTCCGGGTCGTATAACAAGTCTTCCGGTGGAACGGTACCTCGCATAAACAAAAACAAGTCAAGATCAAGTGGATCAAAGAAGTTGAAAAAGATAAGAGTTGCAGAAATTTAAAAAAAAATGCTTAATCAAAATTTTGAATTTTCCTAAAATTTAGGAAAATTGGTTGTGCCAAAAACTTGTTGCAAATCCGGCAAGCGTACCGGTTCGTTGCAAGTAATAAAAAAACGGTAAGAAATACTGAGGTCGAACACAAGGACTGGGAGACCAAGCACAGAGCAGTACTGGACAAGTCACTAAAAGGGCAGGACAAGACAGAGCAGTACTGGACAAGTAGCTGAGTTACAGGACAACTTTTTGTATTGTACGTCGTTTGGTCGTCGATGTACAGCACAAGCTATTTTGTGCTGTAATTTGTTTGATATGCTTATGTACTGGACAAAAAAATGTGAACTTTACGACAATACCCTTTACGGTAATATAAATTTTACTATAATACCCTTTGTATCGTATAATATTTGATTTGCACTAGAAAAATACACAAGATTTTGAAATTATTTTATTATTTAACATAAAATTTATTATCATGTTTTATTATTATTTTTTATTTTATACTTATGTTATAATTTTTTTTACAAATTGTTAAAATATTCAAACTTTCCCAAGATTGCTTCCCTGGAGAACGTAAGCACATTCCCAATTTTGCAGCTTTTGCTTTTCGAATTCTCTGGACGTTATTACTCTTGTCCAAGCACACCACCAAGATTCCATAATTTTGAGGCTATTCTTTGAAAGATCCATTAGCTACTTCAACGTTCTTGGAGACTGAAGGTTTAGATTGGGCATGTCTTTTGTCAGCACGCAGAGGGTCGTCCAGTGGGTTGAAGGAGGAGGTCCTTCGTCCTCCTCCCATAGAGCTCGTTCAGCAGGATGATGCTGGTGTGGTTTTGGTTTCTTAGCTTATGTACCCAAAAAACCTTACTTCCCAGTGGTCTCGATCTGTCGCACGTGGTTCAGATCTGTCGCTTGGACCACTGCCGTCCTGCGCCTCCTCCACCGTTCGCCGTCGTTGAGCACCGCTCCAACCAGTTATGCTCAGCCCATCATCGTTCAGCTCCTCCCTTGTTTATGTTGTTGATCTTGTAGAATAGCAAAGCTGGAGAAAGAAATGTCTAGTATTGTGATTTTACTTTTGGTGGACACTGGACAAAAGTTTGTACCAGGGTTGGGTGGGTTACAAGTTTTGGAGTATTTGTCCAGTCCTTCCCTCCTTGTTTTGTGTTGTCCCATGGTGATTTTTTAAATCAAACATAGGACAAATATAATTGTGCTGTCCAGTCCCTCAATTTTTAGCGAATCAAAGACACCCTAAAAGAAAGTTCGAAACTTTCGCACACAGAAGCTAGGGACAGACATGTGATTTTTCAAAACACAGACAAGTGACTTGTCTGGTGAGTTTTCAACTGGAAAAACATACACACAATCAGATTAAAACTTGTTTGATATTCACACTTAAGCCCCTTTAGTTAGTAAACAAATATTATAATCAAAGCAACTAAAGAGTTAAGGATAGAGAAACAGACATAGCTATTTATCTTGGTTCACCATTTAACAACTAGGGCTACGTCCATTCCTTGGCAGCACCAAGTTTCTTTCACTATAACAGATCAGGTTACAGACTCCAAGTATTCTTTGCACACATAGCCTCTCCAGGATCCAATACAAGTATTGTTTGCTCACCTAGCCTCTTAAGGCTCCATGACAAGTATTGTTTGCTCACCTAGCCTCTTCAGGCTCACGCAAGTTTGTTTGAGAAAAGATTGTAATGAATACAATTTGCAAGTCTTTCACTAACACTCAAAAGAGTAAATTAAATGTGAAGGTTAGAAAGACTGCATAATAACTTCACATGATTGAAGAATACGGATTGAAAGAATGAAGGAATAAATGCACAAAGTGGTGGCTTTTTAATGTTGTGTGTTCTCTATCTTCATCTTCAATGACTACTGTATTTATAGGCTTCAATCAAATTAAATTCGTTAGACATTCTTTCAGATTTTGGCTTTGAGATGAACTCCATTAAATGCAATAGAGTCGTTCTGGGCAGCCATTTAATGCTGATAACGTTGGTTGTACTCTAACAGGGATAAGTGGTGCTTTATGCTTTGTGTAGCAGTCAAATCAGAGTTGTACATGTTGCTTTTGTACTTTGCTGAGTACATTTCCCTTTTTGTGTAACTCCCAGTTGCACTAGGGAATAAAGCATATTGGAAGCACTCCTTTTTTGAGTTCCTTGGTTGCTTTGAGTGTTTGACCTTCTGAATTTCTTGATTCTCGTGAGAGAGAGATTCAGTAACTTCTGCTTGAGTGGATAGCTCCTAAAGGTTCCTTTGTCCTTGTGTGTTCCTCATCGAAGATAGTCAATAATCCAATCAGCAGACGGGTTGACTTTTGCTCATCAGACAGGTGATCTCCAGAGATGATCAAGTTACTTTTCAGGGCAGAAAAGTTATAGATATACTTAAGGTAATAATATGCACACTAATTAGACAGGTCAGGAACCAATATGAAGTCCAATTAAATCATTGATAAATATTTAGTTTTCATCAAAACTTAGGGCAAATGCACATCAGACATTTAGAGACTTAACAAAGTATGGTGAAACCTCACAAGTCTGAAACACATTCAATGTGTAAATTCTCTAAGTTTTGATGATTCCAAATAGATTAAGTATGGTAATACTAAATCATATGAAATTACTGATAATACTATCAAGTGTGCAGGAAAATAGACTTAAGGTCACTCGTCTAAAATCTGACCCGTCTAAATTTCAGTACAACGCAGTTTTTAGACTCGTCTAAAAACTCACCTGTCTGAAAAGATAGTAAACTCTCAATCAAGGTTCTAATCTAGTTGATGATCTGGCAAGAATCACAAGTCTGAAGAAACTTCAGTGGATCACCCGTCTAAAATTGACTTGATCACCCGTCAAAGTTTTGGCTCTCATCACCCGTCTGATTTTGGACTGCACGGCACCCGTCTATGTTTTCAAACACTACTACACTAGTTAAAGTGTCAGTCTGTCAGAAGGAAGTCCAAGTCAACCTTATTTGAAAAATTTACATTCCTTAAGGATCTCGAAGACCTCTGAACAATAGCACCAAGGATAAAGAATAAAGAATTCATCCTTCAAGGGTTTAAGGAATAAACACGCAACCTCTGCATAAAGTCAGTAGTTTTTAGTTGTTTTAGTACAAAGTAAAAGTGATTTCCAGAAAGTGAACTGAGTGTTGCACTAAAAGAGGAAAGCTCTCTGCTGCAAGTATAAGAAGTCTACTACTGCAACTCTGAAACAACAACTGCTCAGAAGCAAAGTGTACTCTTGGTTTCATATGTCAAAGTCAGTCATCCCTAAACATTAAATGTCACACAGAACGACTATTTGGCATTAATGGCGCCCTAGAAGCTCGGATCAAAGGAGAACATTTTATGAAGCTGTGCCTAACAAATTAATTGATTGAAGCCTTTATATAGACCAAACCATGAAGATGAAGATAAGAAATAGAATAACATTAAGAGCTCTGCGCAAATACTCAAGAAGCATTTACTCTCTTCATTTACTTCTTCATAACTTCATTGAATAACTCTTCAATCATTTGATATTAATTCACAGTCTTTCATAACTTTATATTTATTTCACTCTCTAAGTGTTATCTGAAATATTTGCAAGTTGTGTTAATTACACAAAACCTTTACTCATTACTTTGTTGAGCCTAAAGAGGCTAGGTTAAAAAAGAATACTTGTTTGAGTGTTGAGCCTGGAGAGGCAAGATGAGCAAAGAATACTTGTACTGTAATTTGATCAGTTATAGTGGAAACTTGGTGCTGCCAAGAACTGGACGTAGCCCTGTAGATTTTGAGGTGAACCAGTATAAAATAATTGAGTGATACTCCTCTTCCCTTATCTCTTTAATTTGTTTAAGAGTTATTTAAACTTTTAACTTGGGGAGTTAATATTGTGAATATCAAACTCTGTTTTAACCTTCTATGTGTGCGCGTATGTTCTGTCTTAAAATTAGATGAGTCACCCGTCTAATTTTCTATAGCTTTATTTTTTCTTGTTGTGCCTACAAAAATAATTTTCAAAGTTTCCTCAAAAGTTGGTAAACACAATTCAACCGCCCTTCTTGTGTTAACTTTGGTTATTTCAGTTGGTATCAGAGCTCAACCTCCGGGTTGAGCACTTAACAATTTAGAGGAAAAGATCTTGGAAATGGCAGGAGAAACCAGCACAAGAAAGAATCATGCAGGAGAATGATCCTCAATACCGAGACCTCCATACTTCAATGGAGAGGACTACACCTACTGGAAAGAGAAGATGAAGTGGTTTTTACAATCCACTAACTCTGATATCTGGGATATCATTGAAGAAGGTCCCTCTGTTCCTAAAGATGACAAAGGAGCGAAGTTCCTAAAGCAAGCATGACCTCCGATCAAAGAACAAAATGACGAGTTAAATGCCAAAGCTAAATATGCATTCATGTGTGCTTTGAGCAGAGAAGAATTTGAAAAAGTCTGTGCTTGTGAATCTGCAAAAGAAATGTGGGATTCACTAGTTGTTGCTCATGAAGGAACCAGCAAAGTAAAGGAAACCAAAGTCAGTATTTTGGTCGGAAATATGAACTGTTCAAAATGAAAGAAGGAGAAGCTATTGGCCAAATGTATGGGAGATTTCAAACTATAACCAATGGGTTGAAATCTCCGGGAAAAGTTTACAACACTCGAGGAACATATTCAAAATATTATCAAAAGTCTTCCAAAACAATGGAGACCTCTTGTAGCTGTTGTGTCTCAGGCCAAAGATCTATCAACAATGAAGCTAGATGAACTTCTTGGCACTCTTCAGATCCATGAACAGGAGTTGATTGACAAAAACAATGGAAAGAAGAGCAAATCCATTGCTCTTAAGGCTGATAAGAAATCATCTAAGGGATCTATCTCAAAAGCTCTCAAAGTTTATGAATCTTCAGAAGAATCTAAGGAATCAAATGAGGATGTCTATGATGATGAAGATGATAAACTTTCTCTTCTTACCAGAAAAATGAAAAAGCTATGTAAGAAAAGAAACTTCAGAAAAGACAAACCTTTCAGGCGCTTCAACAAAGAAAAATACAACAAAGATGGTGGATCAAATGACAGAAATGTCATTGTGTGTTATGAATGCAAAAAGCCTGGTCATATCAAGGCAGAATGTCCTTAACCAACCTCCCAAAAAGTTCTTCAATAAAAATAAGAAAGGAATGATGGCTACTAGGGAAGAACTTGATGAAATCTCCACTGAAAGTGAAGGAGAGGAACTTGAAGCAAATCTCTGTCTTATGGCAGATACTGATTCTGAATCAGAAACTGATGTACAATCTGAATTTGATAAATTGAGTGATGCTTATGATGAACTATTGGAGGAATCCAACTGTATATCTAAAGCTTTCAAATCCCTCAAGAGACGGTATGTTAAACTCTCAAATGAGTATACACAAAAATATCAAGAGTGTGAGAAGTTAGATGAAGAGAACATTAGGTTTAAGACTGAAAAGTCTAAAGCTAAGATCTCAGTTGAAACTCTACATTCTAAAGAAGTGGTTAAGCTTCAACATAAAGTAGAAGAGCTCATCTCAGATCTTGCCAAATTTGTTAATGGTAGAGATAATCTGACTAAACTTTTGGGAAGTCAGAGGCACTCCCTTAACAAAGAAGGTATAGGTTATTCTAGTCAAGAACATCATAAAGGATCAACAAAGTTCTCAAAAATAATTGTCAAATCTATGTCAGTTAGTTCAAATAAACCTATATGTACCTACTGTGGAAAAACTGGACATATCACGTCCAAGTGTATCCACAAAAAGAGAAGGATATCTTCACAGACTCCTCACACTAACAGAAAAGGACCCAAGAAAATATGGGTACCTAAGTCCATGATCATTCCTGTCGCAGACATGCTTAATAGGACAAAACAACCACCTATCATGGTACCTGGACAGTGGATGCTCGCGACATATGACCAGAGAAAGGTCTATGTTCCTTGACCTCCAACCTAAGAAAGGTGGACATGTAACCTTTGGTGGTAAACCTCCCTTACCTATCATCTGTGATGTTTTATATGCCAAAGGGTTGAAACATAATATATGATGTTTTATATGTCAAAGGGTTAAAACATAATCTTCTTAGCATAAATCAATTGTGTGATAGTGGATTTTCTGTATCTTTTTCTAAGGATGCATGCATAGTCAATGACAAAAATGGAAAGACCCTCTTTTCTGCTAAAAGGCAACACTATCTGTATAAGATTGACCTGCCTGAACTTTCAGATCAAAGTGTAACATGCTTTATGTCTAAAGAGGATGAGAAGTGGCTATGGCATAAGAAACCAGGACATATTAGTATGAAACAAATTTCTAAATTATAAAAGCATAACCTTGTGAGAGGATTGCCTGATATTTCTTTTAAGAAAGATGTTTTGTGTGATGCATGTCAGAGAGGTAAACAAGTAAAATCAAGTTTCAAATCTAAGAAAGAAGTCACCTCCTCTAGACCTTTGCAACTGTTACACATGCATCTGTTTTGACCAGTCAGTGTAGCTAGCATAGGTGGAAAAAAAATATGGTTTTGTCGTAGTTGATGACTATTCTAGATTTACATGGGTACTCTTCTTAACCTACAAGGATGAGTCTTATAAGGTCTTTACAGCATTTAGTAGAAGAGTACAGAATGAGCAGGGTTTTTGTATCTCTACTATCAGAAGTGACCATGGGGGTGAATTTGAAAATGAGCAGTTCAAACTGTTATGTGAGGAAAATGATATTTCTCATAGTTTCTCTGCACCTAGAACTCCAGCAAAATGGAGTGGTTGAGAGAAAGAACAGATCTCTTCAAGAGATGGGTAGAACAATGCACAATGAAAATAATATCCCTAAGTACTTCTGGGCAAAAGCCATTAACTTTGCTTGTTATGTGCAAAACAAAATTCTGGTTAGACCTATCCTAAATAGGACTCCTTATGAATTGTGAAAAGGTAGAAAACCCACCATATCATATTTTAATGCATTTGGATGTGAATGTTATATTCGAAATACAAAAGATCATTTGGGTAAATTTGACTCTAAAGTAGATAAAGACATATTCATTGGATATTCTGAACTGTCTAAAGCTTTTAGAATATTTAATTCTAGAACCTCTGTTGTAGAAGAATCGATTCATGTAAAGTTTAAGGATAGTTTGGAGACTGATAGGGAACTATCACATCTAGAAGATGATATTGCAGGTATTGATATTAATCCTGCAGTTGAAAAATCCTCAGATAAGGCAAATGTAGACATGTCTGAAATTTCAGAAAATCAGACAAGTGCTGAAACATCTGAAAAATAGAATGAGAAAATAGACTGGAAATTTAAGACCTATCATCTAGAGGATCTCATCATTGGAAGTCCATCGCAAGGAGTTAGAACCAGATCTGCTTTCAACGAAAACAACAACATGGCCTTCATATCAGACTTGGGGCCTAAAAAGATTGAAGAATCCTTACAGGATGAAAGCTGGATTCTGGCTATGCAAGAAGAACTGAATCAGTTCAAAAGGAATGATGTGTGGATCTAGTTTCTAAACCCAAAGATAAATCTATCATTGGAACCAGATGAGTAATTAGAAACAAACTGGATGAAGATGGAAAAGTGGTAAGGAACAAGGCAAGACTAGTTGCTCAAGGGTATAATCAACATGAAGGTATTGATTTCACTGAAACCTTTGCACCTGTAGCTAGATTAGAAGCAGTTAGAAATCCCATGTCTTATGCAGCACAACGTGATATAACTCTCTATCAAATGAATTTTAAAAGTGCATTTCTAAATGGGATAATTGAGGAGGAAGTTCATGTCAAGCAACCTCCTGGGTTTGAGGATTCTGAAAATCCTCATCATGTCTATAAGGTTAAGAAAGATTTATATGGACTCAAACAAGCTTCTAGAGCTTGATATGATAGGTTAAGCACATATCTAATGGAAAATAATTTTATTAGAGGAAAAGTAGACACCACACTTTTCAAGAAATGCTCAAAGAAAGATTTCATTGTAGTACAAATTTATGTGGCTGATATTATCTTTGGTGTTACTAATGATTCTCTAAGTTGATGTAGAATGAGTTTGAGATGGGCATGATGGGAGAATTGAAGTTCTTTCTTGGTCTACAAATAAAACAGACAGGAGATGGAATCCATGTCCATCAGCAAAAATACACCAAGGAACTTCTGAAAAAGTATAAGATGGAAAATTAAAAGCCTATGAGTACTCCTATACATCCATCAATAATTATAAACATGAATGAGGAAGGTAAAAAGGTATATCAAACCATCTACCGAGGTATGATTGGATCTCTTCTATACTTAACTGCTAGCAGACCTGATATTCCATTCACTGTTTGTCTATGTGCTAGATTTCAATCAGATCCTAAAGAATCTCATCATAAGACTGTTAAAAGAATTTTCAGATACTTAATTGGAACCACTAACCTTGGTCTATTGTATAAGAAATCTGAAGATTTCAGATTAGCTGGATTCTGTGATGCTGACTTTGATGGAGATAGAATTGATAGAAAAAGTACCAGTGGAGGATGCCACTTCATTGGAGCAAACATGATCTCCTGGTCAAGCAAAAGGAAAAGCATCATTGCTCTCTCAAATGCTGAAGCTGAATATATATCTGCAGCAAGTTATTGTTCACAACTACTTTGGGTAAAATATCAACTTGAGGATTATTCAATGTTTGAGCATAATATACCTGTTTGGTGTGATAACACCAGTGTTACTAACTTGTCTAAAAATCCCATACAGTATTCTAGAGCAAAGCATATATAAATAAAGCATCATTTTATTAGAGATTATGTGCAAAAAGGTGTTTTTGAAATTAAGTTTGTGAACACTGAGTATCAGTGGGCAGAAAACTTTACTAAACCTTTAAGTGAAGATAGATTTGTTTTTATTAGAAGGAATCCTGATATGCATAATGTGCCTGAATGAGTATATGTTGATATGTCTGAAAATTTACTTGTCTGAAATCCTTTGCTTGACTTGTCTATTTTCTTTATGCTTCACTCATCTATTTTAGCCAATCATCTGATGACAAGGCTTAAAGCATTAAGTTCTAACCCTGACTGAGACACGTGTACATTACAAAATTTCCCTCATTTTCTTAAAAACGTTCCATCTTATCACAACTGTCATTTCAAAAGTTATTGTTGTTTATGGTAATAACCTCCCTCCTTGTTCCCAACACAAAAATCACTCAAGTGTTTAAAAAAAGTAACCCGTGTCATTTCAAAAATTCCCACTCACAATCTTTGCTATCTCTCTGATTCTCTTGGTCCTCAATCTCTCAAAACCTTTCATCTCCAAACCCTAAAACTTCTTTTCTGAATCAATGGCACCCAAAAGCCTTATGGAAACCTTGGCTGAAAAGGCTGATATATCTGTATATGAACTGAAGAAGGTGCATCCTGGAAGGGTCCCTAATTTTGAAGAACTGAGAAACAAGGGCCTAGACGTTCGACCATAACTTGCCCATGATGGGTGGTTACCCTTCTTTCAACTCCAAGAAGACGTCTTTCCTTCTCTGGTTAGGGAGTTCTGCAAAAATGCAAAATAACCAAGGATGATACAACCTCCATGATCTCTGGAGATGTGGGTGATGACCATGTCATCATCACTCACGAGTCACTCGCTGAAGTGACCAAATGCCCTCGAGAAGGTGCTGGGTTTGACAAGGATTGGTTGAAGACTCTAGGATAGCATAATGTGAACATAGTTCTCTATGGAGTTCAAAAACCTAGAAATCCTGACTCAATTTTTGACAGCAAAGGCAATATTTCTCCACGTTCTTAGAATCAACTGTGTTATGCCCAGTACTGGATCTAGGAATCATGTGAGTAAGATAGAGAAGTTTGCTATCTACCACCTAGTCCAGAAAATCAGGATAGATATCACTGATTTGATCTTCGGGCACATGGAGAAGGCAATCAAAGGAAAGGATAAGGATTATCATTATGGAATGATAATGGCAGGGATCTTCAGGGCCAACAAGCTGAAGGATTTGAGGAAAGCTTGTCATGCAGACCTTTGAACAAAAATCACAACAAAGACTCTGTCTATGTTGAAGATAAAGCTGACACCTATTACTAGACCCACTGCTGAAGCCTCATCATCGGTCCCTGTTGGAACTGTTCAAGTGGAAGAGGAATTCACTGTTCCTAGTGTCAAGGCTGAGCCTTTTTTTGAACCAAATGAAGAAGAAATGCCTTAATTGTTGCTGAGGAGGAAGAGGGTTCCTAAGGCTTACATTCGGACTTCACTTGAACCTCGCTATGGTTGTTGAACCAGATTGCTCTCGGTGACCATGCTGCATCTGCTTCATTCCCAATGTCCCCGGTGTTACAAAGGTCTTCAAGAGGAAGATAGCTATGCAAGGTGAGGGGAGTCTCAAGTGATGAGACTGTGATCCCTAAGAAGAAGAGGACAACCTGTCACAAAAAGAAAGGCTTCTGAGCCTCTGCAACAACCTCCCTCAACCAAGAGGAAATTGGTCTTGCTTCTAACCCCTCCATCATCACCTTCACAACCATCATCAAACCAAGCTAAAACACCCTCACCACAACCAAAGCAGAAAACTCATATCTCTTCTCCACACCAGAAAACTCCCACACCTCCACCTACTTCACTAAGAACCCCAACTCCACCACTTACATCACCTGATAGACAACCAACACTGTGACACCCGAGGCTGACGAGGGCAGGGAGTGGTCGCTAGTGCACGAAGGGACGGTTAAGGAACGACTTTTGGCAGGCTTCTAGGCGGAGGGGCACATGAATGAACCTATTACACACCGGAATGAGAGGGATCCTGAGACTGTATAAGAATGGGACTATACAGTTGAGGATGGTTTATAAGAATCGATTGGTACTACCTATACCAACAAGATGCATCTTCTTTTTGGGAGCCCATCACTTAAGAACTCCACAGTTAAACGTGCTTGACTTGGAGCAATTCTAGTATGGGTGACCTCCTGGGAATTTTTCCCAAGAAACATGTGAGTGAGGACAAAGCATGCTGAAAAGACCTGTGTTGGCTTGTGGGGACATTCGTCAATCCATAGAACAGCCAGGGATGTTAAAAATGGTATCAGAGCAGCACCTCTCCCAGTACGGTGTGGTTCGGGGACGAACCAAGCGGAAGCTATGGGCATGTGACACCCGAGGCTGACGAGGGCGGGGAGTGGTCGCTGGTACAAGACGGCACGGTCAAGGAACGAATCCTGGCTGGCTTCTAGGTGGAGGGGCACATGAATGAACCTATTACACACCGGAATGAGAGGATCCTAAGACTGTATAGGTATGGGACTATATAGTTGAGGATGGCTTATAAGAATTGATTGGTACTACCTATACCAACAATATGCATCCTCTTTTCGGGAGCCCATCACTTAAGAACTCCACAGTTAAGCATGCTTGACTTTGAGAAATTATGGGATGGGTGACCTCTTGGGAAGTTTTCCCAAGAAGCGTGTGAGTGAGGACAAAGCACGCTGAAAAGACCTGTGTTGGTTTGTGGGGACATGCGTCAATCCATAGAGCAGCCAGGGATGTTAAAAACACCACCACCACAACCATCACCTATCCATGAATCTTCACCTAACCTTTCTATTTCTGAACCACAAATTTATGAACCTCACCTGTCTAAACCTTCCACACCACACTCCTCTCGCCCTTCTGAGACTCAACATGATGATCTAAATGAATTTTCCTATTTTGACAACCCTACCACACCTCCACCTCCACCTCGACCACCAACACCTGATCATATCAGAAACCAATGCCAAGTCTCTCTGAGAGTAGTCTTCCCTGACTTATTCTCTGAAACCAGACATAACACACTCCCAAAAGCTACTCTACCCTTTTTAACTTATCCTCTAGAATCACTCCTTTTTCTGTCTCTGATGCTTACAGCTCTTATCTGCTGTTTGGAAAAGATCTATATGTGATTGCCATTCTTGAAGCCGGAAGACAACTGGTCAAGATGGCTGAGAAGCTAAAGTTGACATCAAGATGGAAGCCCAATCCTTTTGTCATCATGAAGCCCTCAAAAGAAATAAAAGTCATGCCTGACTCTATGGTATTGAAAGGAAAGAAAAAAGTCATCAACTTGCCTGGAGAAAAAAAAAATTGCCTCATCAAGCTGAATGACAATAAGTGCAAGTTCAGAAGAAGGCTGCTTACCACTGAAACTTCCCATAAGTTTTTGAAAGTCGGAGACATCTACTACAGATGTGGCTCCAACTCTGGGCTATCAGAAGAAGAAAAGAAAACAATCCCTACTAGAGGTAGTCAAGCTTATGCTCTTTATCCCTTTTCCCCTTCCATTTATACTTTACCTGCTTTCTTTATGGTCTTCCCTTTCTTTCTTCTAAATTTCCCTGAAACTACCCCAATTACTCCCATAAATCTCATTAGGAGATCTTATGAATTTCTTCTTTCAGTTGTTGACTCACCCCTTCATCATGAAAGGATCCATGGGTTCCTGGAGGAATTATGCCCAAATAATGATTTTGTCACAACACTCTCAACTGGTATTTTCCTAGACCCTCAGCCTGAGGATGAAATTTCAGTTGAAGAGCTTCTTCCTACCCTTCCTCCTAGCCCTCATCCTTCTACATCTGTAACTACCCTGGTTACATCAGACTCTACTGCTCCAGTGGTTGCATATGATCCTGCTGCTCATCAAAGACTTGATGAAATGGCCTCTAGTTTGTAAACTGTCATTCAGGGGCAGGATGCAGCTTTGGAACTGCAAGCCGCTTTTCAGGCCCAGATGTTAGCTTAGCAAGAAGCCATGCAAAGGATGATGGAAGCTTTCTTCAAAAGTCAAGGAGGTCCTAGTTCTTAGGTCATAGGACTTAGTTTCTATTTCTTCTGAGTCATGCAATGTACTGTCAGTGATATCCCTATCACTTGTAATCTTTTTGACTCTTCATGAAATGAGAAGTTTTGGTATCACTTTTGGCATTTTATATATCTGTTTTATCATTTTGATCGATGCCAAAAGGGGGAGGAAATAAACATATCATAAATTATAACTTAACATGGTTAATATGAACTTCTCTGAAAAATGTTTTTGCTCTGATAAATATCTTTTTGAACTCTGATGAGTTTTGATATAAGTTATAATACTTGCTTATATATGTTGCATAAACTAAAAGGGAGCATATCGTAATTTCATACTTATAACTGATTATAAATTTCTGCTACTACCTTTTGATGTTCAATAAAATCAGAAAAATTATTTGTCATCATCAGAAAGGGGGAGACTATTGAGACCTCGTAAGTCTGAAACACATTCAATGTGTAAATTCTCTAAGTTTTGATGATTCCAAATAGATTAAGTATGGTAACATTGAACCATATAAAATTATTGATAAGACTGTTAAGTGTGCAGAAAAATAGACTTAAGGTCACTCGTCTAAAATCCCACCCGTCTAAATTTCATTACAACGCAGTTTTTAGACTCATCTAAAAACTCACCCGTCTGAAAAGATAGTCAACCCAGACATAGACCAAGTCAACTCTCAATCAAGGTTCTGATCTAGTTGATGATGTGGCAAGAATCACAAGTCTGAAGAAGCTTCAGTGGATCACCCGTCTAAAATTGACTTGATCACTCGTCTAAGTTTTGGGTCTCATCACCCGTCTGATTTTGGACTGCACGACACCTATCTATATTTTCAAACACTGCTACACTAGTTAAAGTGTCGATCTGTCATAAGGAAGTCCAAGTCAACCTTATTTGAAAAAGATATCTTCCTTAAGGATCTCGAAGACCTCTGGACAATAGCACCAAGGATAAAGAATAAAGAATTCACTCTTTCAAGTGTTTAAGGAATAAAAACGCAACCTCTGCATCAAGTCAGTAGCTTTTGTCTGTTTTAGTACAAAGTAAAAGTGCTTTCCAGAAAGTGAACTGAGTGTTGCACTGAAAGAGGAAAGCTCTCTGCTGCAAGTACAAGAAGTCTGCTACTACAACTCTAAAACAACAACTGCTCAAAAGCAAAGTGTACTCTTGGTTTCATATGTCAAAGTCCAACGTCCCTAAACATTTAATGTTTATACAAAACGACTCTTTGGCATTAATGGCACCCCATAAGCTCAGATCAAAGGAGAACGTTTTCTGTAGTTGTGCCTAACGGATTAATTGATTGAAGCCTCTATATAGACCAAACCATGAAGATGAATATAATAAGTAGAACAACATTAAGAGCTCCGCGCAAATACTCAAGAAGCATTTACTCTCTTCATTTACTTCTTCATTCTTTCATTGAATAGCTCTTCAATCATTTGATATTAATTCGCAGTCTTTCATACCTTCATATTTATTTCACTGAGTGTTATCTGAAAATTTTGCAAGTTGTTTTAATTACACAAAACCTTTTCTCATTACTGTGTTGAGCCTGAAGAGGCTAGGTGAGAAAAGAATACTTGCTTGAGTGTCGAGCTTAGAGAGGCTAGCTGTGCAAATAATACTTGTACTGTAATCTGATTGGTTATAGTAGAAACTTGGTGCTGTCAAGAACTAGACGTAACCTTGTAGATTTTGGGGTGGACCAATATAAATCTCTTGAGTGATATTCCTCTCCCCTTATCTCTTTAATTTGTTTAAGAGTTATTTAAGCTTTTAACATGAGGAGTTAATATTGTGAATGTCAAACTCTGTTTTAACCTTCTGTGTGTGTGTGTGTGTGTGTTCTGTCTTAAAATTAGATGGCTCACCCGTCTAATTTTCTATAGCTTTATTTTTGTTTGTTGTGCCTGCGAAAATAATTTTCAAAGTTTCCTAAAAATTTGGTAAACACTATTCAACCCCCCTTCTTATGTTAACTTTGGTTATTTCAAAGTATACCCTAATCCTTTGACATAAATTTGTCATGTCGAAACCCTTGAGTACAAACCATCAGAACCAAATTTCTCTCAAGCCTCAACCTATCGACAACCCTCTGAACCTAATGTCATTCATGTCTGTGATCTTGTTGCTAGAGAAGATATTAAGATTGGTAATCAGAAGCTTGATGTGATCTTTGACCTCCTTCAAAAGCTTTTCAAGAAATGAGAAAAATAAAACAAAGCTTTTCAGTTATGTAAATATTTTTGCATAGTTTTTAATATGTTTTAGTCAGTGGCTGATATTTTTGACTGATTTGATTATTATAACCTTGAATTTAAATGATCATACATTTACTGTTGGTATCATACTTTTGTGATATTTATATCTCGTCTTTGATATTTGTTGTCTCTGATTTATTTTTGGTATCTTTTTGACAAAGATCTTTTTCAAAGTATCTTGTTTTCCTAAGTACCAAAGTACTTACCTTTTTGCTGATGTCAAAAGGGGGAGAAAGATAGTAAAATAGTAAAATAGAATATGATTATATTTCTAAGAAAATTAATAATGAAGAAATAAATGATTTTATCTAAGGAAATTAATAATGAAGAAATAACTATTTTAAAAAAGCATAAGTTTAGGGGGAGCTTTTGAAAATAGCTATGTAAAGATTGCTTTGAGAAAATAGTTGGTATCTTAAAAAGTTTAACAAGAAAATATCCTTTTGGTATCTGCCTTACATTTGCTCATGTTCAAATAAAATCATATGAAATGTTTCTCATCATCAAAAAGGGGGAGAATGTAAAATCACAAAGTGTCTGACTCGGAGTCATGCGTCTGACTCTCTTTCTTGTTGACCCGTGTGTTTTGATAAATCCAAACATTGAACAAATGATTTTTATTGAATTGTCTGAATATTTATAATTAAGGCTAGTTTTTCGGCGGATTCTGAAGATGGGTGGTCCCTGTTTTCTGGTTGTGGGTTTTAAACTTGTATAGCTTTTTGGGGGGTCTATCTTATTTACGGTCATTTGGTTTAATTAGTTTGGGAGTGTTGTCACACTTGTATACCATTTAACACTTTGGTGTTTCAACCTAAGTGTTCCCTTGCATATGGGTGAGTACCCCTTATACTCCTTCTCAATACATTTTGCTTATTTAAAAAAAAAAAAAAAAACCCTACTTGATATGTGCAGGAAAGACAATATTTGAACAGGTCAATCTAAGAATGAATGAATCAAAGTACATTCCATGTGTTTGACTCCTTGAACCTAATGAAACAGCTAAGGCAATGCGTATGATAAGACTCATATAAGAAGAAACCTAGTTTCAGAAGCTGCTCTCAAACTTCTTGAAGATGAAGAAAGGCAACCTAGTTCTAAGATCAAGAGACAACTTGATGATCATTTTCAAACACCTAGAAGATAGAAGTATCTAAAGCCTAAAACTAAAGATGAAGTTACAACTGCTTATCAGATCACTCACCTTAAGGATTCTGTTGAAGAATGAAGTCTCTCAAAGTTGTTGCTAAAGAACAACAAAGATCTTGACTTACTCTCACGCTTTCAAGAATAAAAGAATCTCTAGAAGCACTTATCTAAGCAAGATTGTAAAAGCTAAATATGCAATCCTCTGAAGAAAACTTGAAGATCAATTCAAGAAAGATCAAGTTACAGACATATTCGATAAAGTCTTCAGATTATCTCTAAAGAAGACCGCAAACAAAGTCATAGAAGAAAGAGTCTGAAGATCTGTCAGAACCAAGAAGGCATTCGAAGACATGTCAGAACTGACAAGCACCCAGGATGCGTCTAAAGCACTAATCATGTGTTGGAAAACATGACATAAAAAGCATTTGAGCATAAGGGTATATCCCCCTGTTAATGAGTAATGCTAAAAGAAAATTATTTATTGAAGACTCACTTGGGAATATGAATGAAAGAGAACCATCTAAGAAAGAAATCAAATACTAAAGGAATATAATAGTAATTCCCTTGTCTTCGAAAGAGTACAAAAAGCAGAAAGTATGAAGACCCTGCTACAAACCTTTTTCTTGGAATAAACGAAAAGCACCTTTCTCTGAGCTTTTCTCAATGTTGCACAAATAAGGAAAGCTACACTGCCCAAGTCTAATAAGCATCTATGCTCTGCTCTGTATTCGACAAAGGACCTCCAAAGTTCATAATCATTTAATGCAAAGTCAGAATGACCATTTTATATCCAAAAGACAAAGATAAGATCTCTGCAAAGTGATTAATGTGTCTCAATGGATATTTTATGGACAAGTACAAAATGAAGCACTTGAAGACTGGAGAAAAAAGAGAAGACATATATACATATGTGAGATACACACAAAAACAAGAAAATCATTGACTGGGAATACTCACGTTGAAAACCCTCATACTCTAATCTCCTTCTCTCAAATTAAAAATCATTTAGAGAAGATCATTCTCTGCAATCTACATGATCCTAAGTTCATGTTCACTCCTTGAAGTGTTAATCTGGTTGATTCACATCTTTGTAATATTGAAGTTGTGCTTCAAAACAACTCTCATCTCTTTTAGCCTGAAGAGGCTTGTTGAAAGAATACTTGCTATTGAGACTGAAGAAGCTAGGTGTGCAAACAATACTTGTGGCTGAGCCTAGAGAGGCTAGGTGTGAAAATAATACTCGTCTGTAACATTGATCTGTTATAGTGATAAAACTTAGTAAAGTCAAGGACTGGATGTAGCCCAAAGTTTGTGGGTGAACCAGAATAAATCTGAGTACTCTCTTCCCTATCTTGTTCATTGAATTAAAATTGTATATTTATTGTTACTAATATTTTGGGGAATGTTAGTAGTTGCTTTAAGTAATTCAACTTGCTAAAACAGGCGTCTGTGAAAAAGCGTCTGGTCTGCACTGAATTTTGTTTTGTGCTAAGAAAACTGATTTACGAAAACACTATTCAACCCCCTTCTAGTGTTGTTTTGTGTCATTTTAGGGCCTTGCCAAGCTTGGATATTGGTACACTACCAATAATCTCCCTCCCAGTTCCAACATTGCATTTCCTGGGAGTCGAACCCATGACCTGCTCTAATACCAAGTCTAGATCAATCGCTTACCACTAGGATGAAAGCTATAACTATTAGTCAGGGCGCACATTTATTTCCTTAAGCATAGCAGCAGTCAATGCCATGTTTAGATCTAACTGCGACCCCACCTGACCTCGCCACACCTGACTACGGCCCCACCTGGGCCTCGCCAAGGTAGGATGGTGGCTGAGACAACCCTTTTGTCCTATTAAAGAAAACCTAATTAACCAAGTCTTAATCGTTATATTAACATTAACGCGTATATTGATAAACCGAGATATTAAAACTTTAAAAGATAAAACAAATAAAAATCTATAAACATGCCACATACACACACACACACATATAACATCATAAAGGTTGCCCCATCAGTAGGGCGTTGTAGCAGATACATAAAAGGTACATAACAGGTAACCAAAGTAACATAAAAAGGTACATCAAAATACACAAACAGCAGAAGTTCACCGACACTATACTATACCCAAACCTTCTCTCAAAATACATCAAAACATATTCACCAGCACACACACCTATGCATAGACACACTAGCCACCTCTTACTATCATTAGTATGGGTACCTGGAACTCCCTTGTCCCTCGCCGTAACGGCGCCTATACACTCTCAGTCGTGACTTTGTCACCGTCTCCTTGCTATCATATATGAATACTCGCCTCCGTCGCACCATCCTCTAATACTGCTGGCTACGATGCTCGCGTCTGTGAGGAACTACGCCAACTGGTCCAGCCACCTGAGAAGACTGGGAATAGTCTTATGGTTGCTGATGAGTCCTAGGATGGTGCCATATATGCGGGAATGGTATCCACTGTCCGATTCGAAACATTCCAACAAATCTCGCCTGAGGGTAATCTCCGAAACACGTGTATACACTAATTGGTCCAGTGTATACATATAAGAAGGTGGTAGTGTCAATCCGCCACCCTCTTTCATAGTGGAAATCCAACTCAAACTTGCCTATGACGGACATCCAGGGTGGACCAGTCATCCATGGATGCGAGAAGAACAACATCTTCACAAGAAGGGTCTTCTCTAGAAACATATAAACAACATATATACAAAAGATAGGGAGATAAGAATCTAAACTACCATCATGCAATGGAAACGGATCATAGCATAAAAATACGAAGACAACACATAGACATGCAACACATATATAGCAATCATCCTCGATTCACTATATTATCCTCTACACTCATGCATCTATGCTTATATGCTGATGTGGCCACCTACAATCCTGTCACACATTTGTCATTCCTGTTAGGGATGTAGTCAGTCGTCCAAGCCGTACTCCCCATACGTTGTTTCCACGTTGCAGTCACGACCAAAAGTGCACATCCTCATTCTCGTTAGAATGCTCATTCCCCATTCATGTTGACACTATTCCCCCGTTTCCGTTAGGGAATAGTGGCATGTATCTCTAGGATACATAAACTCGGAGGAGCTCGACAAGGACTACATGAGTATCACAGTAGAATCACGAATCAGCTTCCCGTGAAATCCGATATCGGTAATCAGATACTCTAACCTCGTGTGTTCCACTTACACGACTGTAAACAACACCATGCATTCTAGTATGAGTCTCACCGACTCTTACCGGATCATTACCTAGTGTTGCAACCTTTCACCACAAGCTCGTATATAACCTCATAACAAGCCACATTAGCCAATCACATGATAAATCATTTTTTTTAGTTTGAGCACCTCTACATGTCATATTTCACTCTTCCCAACATGAACATCTCCCGATTAACATATATCATCGCATATAAGCCAACTAAGCATAAAAAAAATGTAAAGCATGTTGAGCATACCGAGCATGTTAAACATATTAAAATAATAATATAATAAACATGTTATCATAGAGCGCACCATAGAGCATGTTAATCATACCAACTCAAACAACACATAATATGCAACACAACCCTAACTAGCATACAACCTTGACTTACGTAAAATCATCATAACTACGATAAACCTACAATCCCCAAATCACCGTTGGTACTACGAGGTAGTCGCCAACATGATTTGGTATTGTCGATTACTCGACCACTAGTAAGGTTTAGGTTCCCCTATTTTACCTTTCCAACGATAGTAAGGTTCTTTCTCCCACCTGAGCTACTCGAAGGTAACACAGCTCATGAAACTGTTGTTGAAATAAAAGGCACCTCAAGAGGGGGGGTGAATTGAGATTTTACAAAACTCTTAGAAAATCTCAATTTCTTACTATTACTTTTTGCCTCTCTTTTAATGATGCACCAAATATATCAAAGAAAAGAAAAGAGAGAATAATAAGAAATAAGAAACAAGAACAATATAGAATCTTGCAAGAATATGGCCACAATTGAAGAATTTAACACAACATGAACAATGTGCAATATATCATCAATATCATAAAGCATATAACCAATTTCAATGTTACTAGCAAAAATTCAAGAGATAAAGGAAAGAGGAATCACACCAACAATTTATACTGGTTCGAACATAACCTGAGTGTTCTACATCCAGTCCTCAAGCATACACTTGAGCATCACCACTATACTTCAAAAAATTACACAAGTTTTTACAAGTATACAAACATAAAGGATTCCCCACCTTTATCCTAACTTGAGATTCCCCACTCAAGAAACTAGTCACCTAAGAATACCCCACCTTAGATGCAAATTGGGATACCCCGCCCAATTCTAAGAACAGAAATTACAAATCAATTAATGCTATCAAAACTATTACACTTTAAAGATGTATCACTTCTAAAAAGCATTAATGATCAAAAATTAGAAAGTAGAAGAAGAAAGCTCAAGCAATCAAATTGACAGCATAACAGCACAGCACATATCAAAAATTTTGTGTGTTAGCTTTTCTAAAAGTTTCCTTTATATAGATAATGAAATGGAAAATTCAGTTTGCTGTCAAAATCAAAAGTAATCGATTACTTTCAAAAGTAACCGATTACTTTTTTGTAACAACCCAAAAGTAATCGATTACTTTCAGAAATAATCAATTACTTTACTAGGAAAATCAAGATTGCAAACAACGCACGTGGTAATCGATTACTTCCAAAAGTAATCGATTACTTTACTAAAAAAATCATGTTTTTGGTTCAAAACTCTTTGCAAAAAATATTCCATTTAATTTTAAACATTCTCTATAATTTTTTAAATCATTTTGATGTTTTAACACCTATTAAAAATATTTTTCTTGAGCCAACTACTAAAACATCTAATTTTTAAATCATGCATCAAAATCCTAAAATTATTATAAGTCTCCATAAGTTGGAAATGATTCTTTGGTGCCCATCATCAAAACTCCTTGTTGAGTAGTTTTGGAAGCACGTTTGGAAGATCCACATCTACAACTGCCTCTCTGCTGCCACGTGTGGTTTGGAGCTCCTTGCTGCTCTAAAATTCGCCCTAACACCGAAAACAACAAACAAGCATCGTCGGTAACCCTAATACAACCCTAATACACACTATACCGTATTTAGTATTTAACAACAAGACACTTAATAGTGCTTTCGACAAGTGGCGCTTTAAAAAAATTCCCCAAAGTATTTAATAGCGTTGACATGACGGTTCACTATTAACATATGAACCTTTTATATCGAGCCTCTTAAGTAAGTGATCAAGGGTTCAACTCAGGGCTTTTGTGTATAGAGAAAACTTGGTTGGGAAAAGTAACCCTTAAATGCCATTCAGGTCCCCCGATAGAGATTAGTCACTATTTGTGTCGGTAGATACTTTGTATCAATGACACAGTAATAGAAAAAGGCTTAATTGCACTTTTGGTCCCTAAAGTTTTTTTGTGCACATTTGATCCTTCTATTTTTTCAGTGTTGCAAATGTGGTCATTCCATCCAATGTCCGTCAATTTTTCACAATGATTAATAGAGAGGAACCATTGTTCAAAGCGCATAATTCCTTTGATTGAGCTTCTGTGATAAAGGACACCGTAAATAGCAAAGAACCATTGAATCACGTTGAATCAGAGAAGTATATGACGGAGAACATCAACCAAATGTTGTGTGTGCTTTGAGCAATGGTTCCTCACTATTAATCATTGATAAAAAATTGACGGACATTGAACTGAATGACTGAATTTGCAATATTGAAAAATAGAATGATCAAATATATGGAGAAAACTATAGGACAAAAATCACACATGATGAATAATATGAGACCAAAAATTAAATTAAGCCTAAAAAAATTTGAATCATACTAACACACTCTCTTTCCAACATATTTTCTCTCATTGATTGAAATTCATGTGGGTTTCATTAATTTGGAAATCGATTTTACTAATTCATGTGGGTCTGGGGTAAGTTTTAACTAATAAGAGGAAGTATACCGAAAACGAGAATGCGAGAATGCTAATAAATGTCCTTAGGACACTGGTTAAAAAATTAAGAAAAGAAAGATTCTATTGAAAAGTGATATATTTAATATTTTGAGAAGATAAAACTTGATTTTTTAATAAAATCTTATTATTTTTGAGTTCATTAATCACTGTGCTAAATATACTCGTTAGCAAGATCAGATTAAAAAAAAAATAAAGTGTTAGAAACTGTGTTAATTGTCAATTTTCAAAAAATTAAAGTATATTATTTTGACGTGTTGTCTCACGTAAAAAGCATAGACGATGCCACAGCTGTAGCATTAATTGATGGCAACGCTTCTTCCAACAGCTTCTGCTACCTCATTTAATGCCATGCCAGGGTCACCACCAACGATCTACCCCAATAGTCCTGCCGAGTCCATGACCACCATATACTCATCCCCACCTACGCTTATTAATACTCTCACTTTCTGGCGATTGTTAAAAACAACCCCCCATGAATCATGATCTCCAAGTAGCAGCACTCCAACTCTCAAAACGCAGGAGTTAAACCCACTTGTAAAAATCATGAGAAAGTTAACAACATACACTATTATTAGTGGAATTAACAGTGAGTCGATTTAGTTACCTATAAGAACTTTATCTAGCGTTTAATAGTGTTCAAAACAGTAGTATATATATATATATATATATATATATATATATATATATATATATATATATATATATAAGCTGTATTATATATTTTTTATATTCACAAGATATTAAAACACTGATAAAGGAATATATAAAAAATTATAAAGGAATATAAAAAAATTATTCATAAGATTTTTTTTTAATGAATCATAAGATTTTTTTTTAGTATTATAAAAATTATTTAAAAATTATAAAGGAATATATCAAAACACTGACAAAAACAAAGAGTTATTGTTACACTTTTTTAAATATTTACAACTCAATTGAGTTCTCACATTTCATATTTATAATAAAAATTAATATACCAAATCACTAAAATTAAGAGAAAATGTATTATGAACTTAGTTTTAAAATAAGCAAATCAATGATTTCATCATATTCAACAAACTAGATCATTCACCAAAAAAAAACAAACAAACTAGAACCAATTCTATCAAACTCCAACGTCAGTACAAATCAAAATTAGCACCTTGTAGTAAATATACCCAATTAGAAAAACACATTTTTTTTCTTTCCTTTTCATATTTTTATTCCTTTTTATTCTTCTAATTGTAGAGCAGACAAGAGGGTCGACCAGAGTCAATACCCGAACCACCACCGTTGCCTTGTGTTAAAGATCCTATTTGATATTATCCTCAACACCATGCAAGGAGTTTTATCCACGCGCGGTTCGTTCTTGACTCAAACCCCCACCCCTCGCGTCTTTCACACGCGCCACCTATTGCATATATCCTTAACTACAAATATTAATCTTCAAAACAAAAATAGTTTAAACCAAAAAAGGGATCACGTGACAACTGATGTCTCACGTGATATTCAGCTCTCACATTGAAGTGCTGCTTTTATCTTCTGAACAGTGCAAGAGATGAGATTGTTCACCGTCTCCACGGACTCCACCGTGAGCTTCGCCGTGGGGAGGCTATTCAAGAGGATCTGAAACGCCACCGTTAGGAGCGACCCACTTAACCTCTGCCGTGACGCGCCGCCGTGATCGCCAGCATCAGGGACAATGGCAAACCCCGACGGAAGAAGCGCCACGTACGCCGAGTCACCGCCGTTCATTACAACATGCATAGCGGGGATGTCCACCGGCGCGTACACCACAAGCGACCCTGAGGCGTCTGTACATGTTTCCTGCAGAATCAGCATGCTGCTCTGGTTTGAATTCATAGCCTGTGACCAAAAAAATTACATAAAATTAGAAACAAGGAAATATAATCAATTTTATTATTGTGTTGTCGTTTTCGTTAAGTTCAGCATGAGTTAGTCAAACCCTGGACCACTTTTTTTCGATAAATTTTTTTTTTTCAAAATTTAGGGGAAATAATGAGGTCAGAACTGCGAAACATAGAAAGTTGACAAAAGTCCTGGGTTTTGACTTTTTGTAAAAGTTTTACTGAAAAAAAGTGTCCTGTTTCTGATACAAATTGTCCTCACAGATACTTCCAATTTTCCAAACCTGTCCTTCTCAATTTCACCTTTTTTAATCCCAACACTACACGACAAGGCAAGATTGACGTTTCTTCATCTCATGGACATTTTCGTCATAAAACAATCAAAACAAGCATGGCAAATTAGCTAACACCATTTTCAACCTCATATATTACCTTTTTACACCTATTTTACAACATATTAATTATTCCTTTTTTTCTTTACAAATAACATTAAGCAGATATTCAATAATTATTATAAAACTATAAAATAGATATAAAAAAATATAAAAATACCATTACTATTTTGATAAACCTACAAATGACACAACTTTTATACCGAGCAAAACAAACACCACAACACAACCTATTTTATAAAATCCCTATATTCTTAGGGTACTTCGTTATATATCATTTTTTTACACTCTTGGTTAAAAATATATAAATTCATAATTAATCATATGTACATTGGATGATGGTTATCAAGTTATTTTAATGACTATATTTGTGATGACCGCTTAGTATCCAATACACGTGATTAATTGTTGAATTTATATATCATGCACAAAAAACGATGTAAAAATTAGTGAGATGATAATTTTTAATTTTTATAACCTCTCTAATAATATAATAACGATATATTGAGGCAAAAAACCATAATCAAAATGAAAAGGAAAAGTAAGTAAGAAGCAGAAGTGAGATTCATACACCGGCTCGTAGAAGCGAGACACTGTTGCCATGGTCTTGTCCCTTGGCAATGTGAGCCATCTCTTGCATGGGTCCACCATTGGACAATATGTCCCATTCGCTTCTGAGGCTCTCGTCACGCAAGAAATCAAACAGTCTTTGTGGCGAAACCGGAAGCCAAACCGAGGTGGCCGCACTCAACACAATCCCTGGTGGCTCGCCCGGATCGTCCACGCTCTTCCTTGTCATCACCCTCACATCCTCGCCCACATTGCCGGCATTGAGTTTGTTCCATTTGTACACCGTTGAGGCACAAACCCCAGCACAGAAATTGTTGGTCATGCGCTGTGCTAGCTTCAGCATGCTACGCCGGCCACCTGAACTTATTGCTGCAAAAACAAAATCAAAACACAACTCACTTGGGTTAATGCATCTTCATGTTGTGATTGAGAAATAAAATCTTTAGTTACCAGAAGAAACAAAGTATGGGGTAGGATAGGCGCTTTATTTCGATACACGGTTTGTCACTTCTTACATTATTATATGTAACTTTCTAAGTAGTTATAATAAAAATCAAACATTTTTAAGATAAGTATTAACAATGTAAAAAAAAATTTATACTGACTTTACATACCAATTAATGCCTTGTTATTATTATTATTAGTACTACAAAAAAAATTAAGAATCTGGCATCAATACATGAAATATCAGGTTAATAAGAATGAGAGAATTGGTAACTATGTATGAATGATGGTTTTGAAGCATTCTTTGGTTTTTGTATATACCTGAGTGTTCTCGAGAGGGAACCGCTGAGGACATTAGAATGGCTAGGCACTCGCATTGTCGTTGAAGGGTGGCAACCCAACGTTGTGCACCAAAGGCCATGCCTGAGCTCAACAAGGGCCTGTACAGCTGGTGAACTTGGCTTTCGTCATATTCTGCATGTTCCACCCATGTCACCTGCACAAATTCATGTAAATTAATTAACCGAGTCATACCCATGCCCACAATTTATGTCTCAAACTTGAAACTCGATAAAACAGAAGTTGATCATATTTCTTAGGTGGAGAAATACTTGCATACAATTAATACACCCAAATCATATTTCTTATGAAAGCTAATTATTAAAATAAATCTTGTGCATCTAACTTAACCAAAACTAAATTTATATATGCAAGTATTTCTCTATAAAGTGTTATTGCTTTTGTATTTAACTCTGAATCATTTCCACTCATTAATTTATCACGTTACAAAATATTATTGTGTGTCACTCACTAATTTAAAAGATCTAGGATACCAATGATACTAGCTAATTAGGAACTCATCATGCATCTAGTTATCGAGCTAATGGATAATATAAAAAACAAAACTAGGAGAAGCCTGAAGATTGGGCTTAACCACAGACAAGTTATGTCATGGAGCTCGAGCAAGTACATAAAATATTGGTACTTGATAAAGTCATCGTGGATTTATAGAGGAGCTACGTGCACTGCCTAAGGGACATCGAGATTTGCTATGGCAGTGTGGTTATAACTCATCCTAATAAACAACTCATAAGAAACAGACAAAATGTTCAGTCTTTGATTTTGACTCAAAGGGTATGCATTGAATATTATATATACTACAACACACCTATGGATTTAGAGGCTGGAGCCAGGTGGTCACATAAGTCTTGGGAATTAAATAATGCTTGGGTAACAACAAATGTAGCATGAAAGATTGGAATAGAAACATCATATGAATTTTTTATAGAATCAAAAAGTAGGTGGAAAATTACAAGGCAAATTGCTTGAAAGGGATTGTAATTAATGTGTTCTTGGTACAGAAATTTAAGCGATAGAGGCTTCTATGAATAAATTAATGGATTAGCCTAGATTTATGTGACATAGTGTAGTACTAATATTATTCAAATAGTTTATGGGATCAAAATCAATTGTTGAAAACTGAAGTCGGGAATATAATTAAATTGTGACAAGGGGAAGCATCCTAACTGAGGGTGCAAAATTCTTTGAGAGACTAAAAATATATATGGGAATCATCACTGACAGAGTGGTTCTATAGTAAGTAGTCACTAAACAAGCTCAGTTACTTAGAACCAGGAGCTCTTTAAGTAGCTTGGAAAAGCAAAAGCCCCATGATTCCTTAGCTTGGTGTTTTGCCCCAATTTTAATATTGCTTAAATCAGCTACCATGTTGCAGTTACTTGCACCCACCACAGAAAAATACAATAAATGTGAGGAAAACATCAAAGTATGTGACATAGTACAGTTAGTAGGTTCAGTGCCAACATTATATTTTATAAAACTATTCAGAACACAACGTTTGGTAGAATGGAAATCATTTTTACTATCTTCAAAAAGATAAGGATACCAACAATGCAGTAAGAACATAAAACCACCCCCAAAATAACTAGGAAAAAAAATAAGCATCTTGCTTAGGACACCGGCTAAGGAATCAAATAAAAGTAAGATTATATTAGAAAACTAAAAACAACACCTTTGGATATCCTGAATACATCACTTCCCAAGAAAGCGCTCTTTATTTGATTCCTTAACCAGTGTCGGGCGCTAAACATTCTCCAAAAAATAATAATATTGGCAATTTACCTTTGAGTAACCATTTGGCATATCTTGCACCACACAACCAGAAGGAAGCCTCCTGCAGTTCACAAAAGTCGGTGCACCAGAAGTTTCTCTGATGGTATCTATGGACACATCTACAACGGCCCATACCCCTTCTGCGTGCTGCTTGCAAAGGCGTAGAAAATTGACCTCACGAACCGGAACCAAAGGAGAAAGGACTTGAAGTTCAGCATGCATCTGGGAACATATTTGATGTGGCAGAAAAAAGTCACCAAAGAAAAAATGCTAGCTAGAACTAAGTACTAACATATGTAGTGGAAGACAAACAAAACAATTAATATTAACTTACTAGTTGAAGTGCACCATTTCTTGTTCCATTTATTCCACCGGATATCACTTCAGTGGTGGAGGTTCTAGCTATCATACAAGGAAACATCTCTGACCATCGATTCTATAACAGCAGAAAAACAGTTTCAAACATATATTTCAACATAAAATTAGAAAGAACAAAATCATTAAACATTAATTACAAGAAATAGAACATTATATGTATAACAAGTTTGAACAACTATTTAGATAAATTTCCTCTTTATAAGCAAAGTTCAAATACTTGATGTTCATAAATTATTTTTCTAAAAAAATAAAAAATTTAAAGTGAATTGGTAATTGAATGGCTTACTGAGTCCATTAAAGTCTCAACAAGGGCCAAGCTATTTATGATGACCATCCCAGTCTCTCTAGAGGCCTCAGAGACAAAACCATGAGGTCTCAATCCAATACAAGGAGTCATTGTTCTTGTGTATTCCTCATGGTTCAGAATTTCTCTTCCCCCTTCTAAACTCCTGATCCAAAGTGGCTCTCCAGTCTGAGCCAACTTCACCAACTCATCCATTGCAGCCAAAGAAAGCTCTAGAAACATAGACCTCTCCATTGATCTGTCAAAGCCAGTACTCACCAAAGTTGTTGTTGGTCTTGTTGTAGGTGACACCATGCCTAAAGGACTCGATATATTCCCCACCCCACCAAAATCAGGACCCAAAGGCAAAGTTGAAGGCACATTGCTCAAACCACAAAAGCCATTGCTCCCAACTCCAAGCTCCAAACTTGAGTTTGGCATTTGAGGGGCAATTGAGTTTGTCAAAGATGAAATGGGGCGCCCCAAAAACTTGCCAGCAAGTCCACATACTCGGTCTAGTTCATCCTTCAATCGCGCATTCTCAATCCTAAGATGCTGTTCCTCAAGTGAAATTTCTCCAATTATAGCTGGACCTCCACAATTTGAGCATATAGGATTCCTCATAGCTTCCCTCATTGACATGTTCTCCGCTCTAAGCCTATCATTTTCTTGTCTAAGCAGTGTGTTCTCATGGCGTTCCAATTGGGTCTGGCACAAACAAGTAACAACCATAGCCAAAGTTTCATATTGGTGCATATCAGAACCCCAAAAGCTACAAAATTCATGTGAAAATGACATGAAAAGTGTTGACAGTAGTGTGTTACCTTCATTTGGGTTCTTCTATTTTGGAACCAAAACTTCACCTGCCTTGTTTCCAAGCAAAGCCTTTTGCTTAGTTCAAGTCTTTGCTTCTCATCTGGGTGAGGACACTCTTTGAACAGCCTAAAACCCAGAAGCCAAAAAATCAAATAAACCTTAAAAAAATATTAAACCTACAAAAAAAGGTTAGATTTTTAATGAAAAGGAAATTATTATACGCTTCGAGTTCTTGAATTTGCTGAGGTGTGTGTCGGTGATAACGCTTTTTTCTTGGTGGTTTGTCGGTAGCATCAAGATCATCACCAGAAACACCATCCATGTTATCACTACCAGATCTGCTTTCATGCTCTTCTTCCCTGTTTCTTCTCAAATTTGCCTCGAAATTCTCAGCCATTAATCTATTCACCCCTCCTTGCCCATCTATATTACTCTGCTGCATTTTTTTTAACCAAAGAGAAATAAAAAAAACAACATAATAATTAATAAGCAAATAATATGCAATAATAACAAAAACCCAGATCAGTGTTAGCAAAAGCATGCAAAAGGGGAAGGATCAATATTGAAGAAGGTTTTCTCACGAGTGCTAGAGAGAGCCCTGGAGAGTTGAACATTGATTTGGCCAAAGTGCGAGGGTGTGAGATTGCACCAGAGGGTATTATATCGTTGCTGATGATAGTGTTGTGGTTGGTTATACCGTTGCTATAACCAGAAGGCATTATTATATCGTTGCTGATGGTGGTGGTGGTGGTGTTGTGGTTAGTAGTAGTACCGTTGCTATAAGGAATATTATTAGCCACGATTCTAGCACCTCCACCACCTGAATTGTTGTCAACAAAACCCACAAAACTCATCAAAGTAGTAGCCACTTTTGCCTTTTGTTTTCTACTTTTTTGCCTCAACTCAAACCCCTTTTGAAACGGATGTGGATTCCCTGCAGTTGAAAACTGACTGCAGGGAAATCCTCACCTTTGAATTTTTTTTATATATATAAATATATTAAAACAAAAATCTCTGTCTTCATTTCTGGCCCGTCAGATCAGCTACTGCAGCAAATGCGGGAAAATCTGGACTGCACCAAATCCGGGTCCGAAACAAGTTCCTTGTGACTAATGACTCAGCCTCATCGATGAAAATTTTTATGGAGTCAATTCAACAACCCCAGAAGTTCCAAACTAAAGGCACCTCAAAAGATGAAATGGGTCTCTTACAATCTACCTTATATACTTGAGAGAGCAATAAAAAATGAACCTTTGAAACTACAAAAAAAAAATAATAATAAAGCCTCAATAACTAGAGAAAGAGAAAAAATGCTGTCTTTTTTTCTTTTTCCTCCTCCCTTCTATTATTTAGAGGAAAAGAAAGAGAACAAAGAGTTTATATCACTATTTTCTTTGCTCTTCATTTTCTGATCCATTTTCAGTCTCTCACTTGATTCAATGAAGGTAGCACCTTGTAGCACCCAGAAGCAGTTCAATGAGGTAGGGCTAAAATGAGAGGATGGCAAGTTGGCAACCCTAGTCTTCACTTGAGTGTGTGCATGTTATGTTTGACTATGTTGAATCTTTGAAGAAGCAAAAAATAACAAAGTATATATATTTTAAGAAAAGGGTAAGAAAATGAAACGCTTATAGAAATTTGCACAAAGAAGAGAAAGAGAGAAAGGGTAGGACCGGGAGAGGAGAGGAGAGGAGAGGGAGGGAGGAAGAGCAGTGGAGCAAAAGGGAAGAAGAGAGATAAAAGAAGGAAACATGTGGACTCTTGAAAGCCTTACAAGCTACAAATACATACATATACATACATCCAAACACGGGGTTGGTTGACTCTTCGTCACAGTGGGGAGTGCCTTTTTCTCTCACTCTCTCTCTCTGAGTTATTGGATTATTTTAAATGATTGATTTCTCTCAATCAAATTTCCTTTGTATGTAAAAGCAGGGATCAAATCCTCCTAATTATTTATTTAAGAAACTCAAATTAGTTACCATTTCAATCAACCTCAATTTAGAGTTAGTGACGCTTTTAAATATGCCTTTTGAATAACTTTTTTCGAGGAGAAGAACGAAAATTAATGAAATCTGTAAAATAATTAAATTTTGATATACTGTTAAATTAATAAATTAAAGTTGTTTATCAGTCAAAACAAAAGTTGTTTACATTTGTATGACTTTTAAGTTGATCATGCTAACGAGTATTTTTTAAAGAATCAAGAAAAAAAGTTTTCATTAAAAAATCGAATATTTTATTTTTTTAAATTTTAAATACATCAATTTCCTAAATAGGATGTGTTTGGATGAGCGTTTAATAAACATGAATATGAATGAAAGTGATTTTGCAAAATTGATTTTGGTTAGAAGTGAGTTGATCGTGAATATTTTACGTTTGGATGTATTCATGGAAAATTGATTTTCATCAAAACATGTTGTTTGGATAGCTTGTATCAAAATTGATTCTGGGTGTATAATTATTAAAAAGAGCTTTAATATATATATATATATATATATATATATATATATATATATATATATATATATGGGTTGGACTAAGATGCGCCACCCATCTTTTGCACCACCCACTACACCACTTATATGTCGCAAATTTTGGACCAATCAAATTGCCACATTGGTTTGGTCAAAATTTCAAACTTTCTAGTTGTATTTCTACTGTAGTCAAATATATGAATACAATATATTGTAATATAGTACATGTACTTTTTGTATTCGCAAATTTAACCCATATTAAAATAATGTTTTTTGATTAAAAAATTGATTATATTAAAAAATAATATTTTAATATGAATTAAAATAATGTTTGTTGTCAATAATATTTTGTAATATAATCAGTTTTTTTAATCAAAAAGTATTATTTTAATATGGGTTAAATTTGCGAATACAAAGAGTACATATACTATATTACAATATATTGTCTTCATATAGTTTGAATACAGTATAATACAACTAGAAAGTTTGAAATTTTGACCAACCTATGTGGCAATTTGATTGGTCCAAAATTTGCCACATGAGTGGTGTAGTAGATGGTGTAAAATGTGGGTGGTGCACCATAGCCACACCTATATATATATATATATATATATATATATATATATATATATATATATATATATATATATATATATATATATATATATATATATATATATATATATAAGAAGGTTCAAACTAAAGAAATTTCGACATGTGTCAATCTCGGGTGCAATAGCTTCTCATATACTATTCTAACTTATTCTTTTATTTTAAATTTTTAGATTTTTAAATTTTTATTTCAAATTTCGAATTTCAAGTTTTAAAATGTTTTCAAGACATTTCTAAATTGTTCATTAATTACTCATATAATTCCAATAAAAATTGATATATAAGTATTCATTGCAATTAAATTATAGTGATTGACAATCAGAGTGAATAGAATCAAAATCCGTTAATACAAAAATTATAACACATCAGTAGTTTAATGATATAAAAAATTTTAAAAAAATATAAATACAATCAAAATCCTTTAATACTTAAGTAGATATTGACTGCATAGAAAATCAGATATTGAAAATTATACCGATATTGAAAATCAATCAAAATAGATATGGATAGCATAGGAAATCCGGACCATCAGAATTCATTATTATTCATTATAACCAAAATCCTCCTGCTGATATTTATATTTGTCATTGATATTCTTGTGCTAATTCTTCATCATCATGGATGCATCGTATGAATTGGTCTATGTTGTAACAGCTGTAAAGTCTACAAGTCTACATGGAACCTCGAAGTTAGTTGAAATAGTCATAATGTGGTATGTTCCGAGTTTCAATGGTTCTAGAATATCATATTCATTGGAGTTGGTTGTCATGGATGAGCAGGTTAAGTTTTTTTGTTCTTTGTTTAATTTACTTTTAACCATGATTAATTTCTCAAACTCTCTTATTTATTTATATCTATGTTTCTGGGTGGAAAATACAAGCATCCATTAGCAAATCTTTTATGTATATGTTTCAACGTCTGTTGTTTGAGGGGAGAGGGGAGAGTTATTCTTATAACTGGTGTTGGTGTTGGCTCTAATGGAGGTGACTACAGGACATCAAGCCATGAATACAAGCTTAATTTTCTATATGATACTGAAGTGTAGCCTCTGCAAGAAACCCAAATCTTTCCAACCCCTTACTCTTTTGTTCCCCTCACCGAAATATTGGATCTGAACTTTAATACGTGTTACTTGGTTGGTAATTTTTTTTCCAGTAATATATATGATTTAATATGATTCGGAAAAAGAAGCACATGTCAGTTTGCAATATTCATATGATTTAATCTTGATTCGGAGAATATATGATTTGCAGTATTATATTGTCTTTCTTTTAATTTTTTAGCTTTCAAATTATTTAAACTTTCATCCAATTATAAGTATTTGTTAACAAAACTTACTGTCTTTTTTCCTAAGCTCGAATTTGTACTATAATTATTTTCTATAATAAGTTGATTACTCTAATTAATTTTGAATACAAAAATGTGATTTTTTTTTTTAATTTAATAAATACAATTAAATGTACTTTAATGTAAATTACTCTTGAAAGTGTCTGCGTTTTGAAACTTTTTGAATTTCGGAACGTAAGTTTTATTCAAATTGACTTTATGCATTTGATTAAGAAAACGTAGTATATTCTCCATGTTTTCAATTTGGTCTATGTTATTAAAATGTTATAAATTATTTATTAAATTACTTCTAGAACGTTGTTTTTGTTTTTGTTCTTAAACAATATTTGACACATTAAGCATGAGAACAATAAGACAATCAATGTGATATATTTTTATCTTTCGATTCTCTCAATTCTAGCATTTTAGAAATTTTGAAATAAGTAACATTTAAGGCAATAAAATGTACGTTCATTTTTTACCATAATAGTTGTAGCTGACTAGTGTAGTTTAAGTATTTTAAAATGTAATTGGCGTAATCATTAATTGAAAAGGAAGTACATCTACTGATATGGTATTAATGGGATTACACGTGAAGAAGGAAAGATGATTTTTTTAATTGATTAGAACTATATATATGATTTCTGGATGCATTAATTAATTCAATTTGAATATAATGGGAATACACGTGAAGATGGAAAGATAATTTGTTAATCGATTACTATTTCAATTTGAATAAATATGAAATGGTTTCACAATACATTAATTCATATTTGTGTATTAATTAGCTCAATCAATTCATATTTGTATATCAACACGTGTTTATTCATATTCATATTTGTGTATCCCATTAACACAATTAATCCATATACCATATCAGCTCATATATTAACACAAGTATCATGTCAGCATTAAACTTTAACAATTTAAAACATTATGAAATTTAAAATCCTTATGGTCGGGATAGGGTAAATTTCAATTGGTAATTTTTAATTTAAATTTCATATCAGCTCATAAAATTTTGAACATGAAATCTCGAAAAGCCATTTTCATATTATACGAAATCAACTATTATGGTTTGCATGTGATACATACTAATATTATATACTAATTTTTTAGGCTTTTTTTTATTTGGAAATTATTTATAAATTTAGTTCATATTTAATTTTTAAAAAAATTGAAAAAAAATCACTACAAAAAAAAGGTTGTTTAACGACCGAAAATAGTGACCGAATTTTTCGGTTGCTTTTTACGACCGAACTAGCGACCGATTGTAGGATCTACATGAAATAGTGATTAGAGATAATACTGCGACTGAAATAGCTACCAAAATAGAGCGTAGCAGGGCTATCGGTCGCTATTTCCGTCGCTATATGAAGGAACTTAAAAGTTAGTAATTTTATCCCTTCTTAGCGACCGAAATAGCGACCGACTTAAATGCAACGGTTGAAAGCCAGAAATTTTATGTATTCTTAGCGACCGAAATAGCGACCGAATTAAATGCAACGGTTAAATTTTATTTACATTTGCGACCGATATTAATTCGGTCGCTAAACGGCGCGGAAAAAAATTAAAATCGCGCGTGTTAGCGACCGATTGATTTCTCCGTCGCTAAATTTATGAATTCAAATTTCAAATTAACTAATCCCGCGACCGAATTTAGCGACCATTTTTTATTTAAGTGATTGGCGACCGATTTAGCGACCGATTATTTCGGTCGCTAAATTATAAATCCATAAAATCGTGAAATCTTCCCCTTCTTCCTCATTTCTGCCTTCTCTTCCTTCCTCCCTCACCCATCTTCGATCTTCTCCCTCGCGTTCAGGCCGCCACCACCGTGCAGTGGGCACCGCCACCACCGCCGTCTCCGGTAAGCCTCCGTCCTCCTCCTCCTCTTCTTCCATCTCTTCCCTCTTCCTCTCCTCTCTTCCTTTCCCCTCTTCCTGCTCTGTTTTTAATCCCCCCCTCTGTTTCAGGCCGCCATACTCCGCCCCTCTGTTTCAGGCCGCCATACGCAGCCTCTCCGGTCACCACGCACGGGCAAAGCTCCTCCTACCCTCTTCTCTCCTCGGTTTGTGCATTCCCTGCTCGCCTTGAGGTAACCATGCATGGACTCTCTATGTATAATTTTTTATTTTGCTTCATTGTTTCATTGCTTGCTTTATTGCTTACTACTGAGAAGAGCTACTTGTGTATTTCATGTGAGTTGTGATATAGGTGACTGTGATTGAGTAGAACACCTTACCATTGTTTCTAATGTAAGTTGTGATTAATGTTGATGTAAATTCCTATTTAAAAATTACTGTGGTTTTCAATTTTCATTCATATATTTATATCATGTAATGAATATTAAGATACATATAATAGATGTCATTATATGAGATGTGAGATTTGTTTAAAATAAGACCTTACCATTGTTTCTAATGTACACGACTTGCTTGTTTATAAAAAAAAATTATGGTGGTTAGTGGTTACTTGTCAAGTTTAATTCTTATGGGTTATAAATACTTGTTTGGGGGAATTGGTAAAGGTATATGAAGGGGTGACATTAATTGAGATGTGTTGCAGAGATGTAGAGATAATGGCAATAAATTGTGGATAAAAGAGATTGAGACTGATATTACAGACATTAATTTGTAATTAATCTTGTTAATAGATTCATATCTTATATTTAATACTGAGATTTGTAGAAGATATGTTTTGAGATGAGATATGTGAGATTTGTTTGAACTAGAAAATTAAGAATATGATACGGGTTGCTTAAGAGAAGGTAAAATTACAGGGAGAGCAAAGAGTTTTGACAGGAGAGTAAGTGTGGCTACTTTGCCAATTACGTTTTTTTGCTTGAGTATTGGTAATTGTTTCCTATTTATTACCCATCTCATTTTTTTGTTTCGTTTTGTGAGAGAAGTCATAAGATTAATTGTTGCACGGTTGCGAATATGATGGGTATATATGGTTATCAAGCTTTATCTATTAATTTAATTTAACATTTGTTACTTGAAGTCTATAACTTTATGTAAGTAATTTAAACCATTCTATTGATAGGCTATTCACCCATGGTTCTTCAGTTTCTGAATCACTTCTTTTTGGTGATTGATGATTTCAGAAAGCACATGAAATGACCATGGTCTATTTCATTGTATTTGAGTGTACCTTATTTGATGTAAATTTATTGAAGGCTGGTACTTATATCTGAGCATGTTCATACATTTGGATTGCTATGAAGAATAGTTTATTCTCTTTAAAATAAAAATCTTTCAATAACAATGAATCAATGTAATTAGAATAATTTGATATGTATTTATTGATAACTTGTTTGGAAATGATTATGGAATCATATTTGTATATATTTACATTATAAGCATTGGAATGAATTGATAAAGTGTTATTAGTTCGTAAATGGCATGACTTTGTTGTTGTTAATATTCATTTACTAATTTAAAGTCCATGAGCTTAATTAGAAAGTCTCTTCTTGAAGCCAACAAAAGCGAGTCTCTTAGATAATGAAGGATTAAGTATAGGCTTAGATAAAATGAAGGGCTAGGCTCAGTTTGCATTGAAAATGCATGACGTGCCGTCATCATTAAAACATTATTCACATTAGAAAGCAGCTTTGTACACAATATTATGAAAACAACTCTGGTTTTTTACTCATTTGTTTTATTAGGAAATGGAGCTTTCCAGAAATAGTTGTTGATGACCATCCTTACTAGGTTATCTAGGCACTTCCTAGGTAGGAAAAGTCCTCTCTATGACCATCCTTCAAAACGACGTAAAAGCATCCGCTTTCCGAAAACTACTATGTTTGCTAATATGTAAAGTTGCATGTGAAGTTGCATTTCTTTGTTCTATTTTAACATGATAGTATGCTACATGGATCTTTCCATCTTTTCTTATTATCACTACTATATATCTTGTTGTTTGTTAGTGGAGAGCTGAGCTCAATAGGAAGGTATCCTGCCGAAAGGCAAGATGCTTGATTGTGTCTTGATAATTTAATATTTATGCATGCATTTGCAATTATGTGTTGTTTGCATGTGTATTGTAATTTGGTTTTGATTTTGTGATGGTGTTGATATGCCAATATGTGAGAATAGATATGTTAAAGGATCTTGCTTGATGGTGTTTGTTATATTGTTTACAAGGAGATGTTATAGTTCTTTGTCCCGAAAACCCGTATGGACATAGGTTCAGTGTTTTCCTTATAACTGTTTCTGTAGAACTATTTTGTTTATGATTCTTATTTTATGTCATTAGTTGTTAAGCGATAGATTGAGAGATTATAGAATGCTCATGTGAATGGTTTATGTGTTTTGTTTTATGTCATTAGTTGTTAAGCGATAGATTGATTTATGAGTTAAGTTATTCAATCTTATGATTAAATGATTGTGAAACACCATTTGGCATCCAAAGGTAGTAACCATGCTAATCCTCTCTATGACCATCCTTCAAAACGACGTAAAAGCATCTGCTTTCCTGAAAACTACTATGTTTGCTAATATGTAAAGTTGCATGTGAAGTTGCATTTCTTTGTTCTATTTTAACATGATAGTATGTTACATGGATCTTTCCATCTTTTCTTATTATCACTTGATGAAGTTTAGACATATGACTCGTTTTCCTTATCGTTTTATCAGAAAATGGACTCGACTAAATGTTTTGAAACAGTCATCCATATAGACCAGGTACAGTATCTCATCAACTTAAGAATAACGATCGGATTCACGTAATGATGGTTAAGGCATAAACTAATCATTTACTAAATTCTTCTTGTGTATTTGCAGGATTTGATTTCAATCCCGCGATCATTCTACCGTCGTTGGGGACAACAAATACTGCGTGTTGTGACTATTGAAGACAAAAGCGGAAATCTGTTCAATGGGAATATAGTAATCCATGAGGATCGCCCATATTTTGCAACAGATACAAATGGTATCAGGGAGTTGTATTTGTTGTCCACTGGTGCATTGGCAAAGTTTAAGTACCTTGGGGGTTCTCGTTTCTACATGTTCATCCCTTTGGAAGATTGATGAGTTTTGATATTTTGATTAATACTTATTGACTGTGGTGTATTTTTATGTTTTGATCGTTAATTAATACTTATTAAACTTTTTTTATAAACCATTATTAAACTTGCGTTAATTAATGTATATGTTTTCTTGATCATATTGACTGTGGTGTTTTGGATCGTTAGTACATCATATTTATGTTTTCTATTTATTTAAAAAAAATATTGGTGTATTTTGTTTATATCAGAAATTAAAAATCAATGGGGTAATAGTTGAAAAACTATATTTGGTCGGCAGGATCGTTACAGGAAAAAAAAAATCAAAATTTTGCAACCGAAATAGCGACCGAATATCGGTCACCAAATTAGGCGAGCTGGTATGCGACCAACTATACGGCGACCGAAATATATACTTTTGCAACCGAAATATCGATCGCAGATTTGCGACCGAAATATAATTTCGGTCGCTAAACATTTAGCGACCAGGGTTTCTGCTACCCCCTTAAGTCGGTCGCTAATTCGGTCGCTATACAGTATAGCAACTGAATTATCATGTTTAGCGACCGAAATTTTCGGTCGCTAAATAGGTTTTTTTTTTGTAGTGAGTCAAAATCCTTTAAATTCACATGTGATTGAAAAACAACAATAATCAAGTTAAAATTCAGTATTCATTATACAATTGATTTGAAGTTAAAAATGAATATTTTAATTAGAAACTTATTCCAATTAAATGATTAAATCAAACATTCATATTTGATTTCCACATGAAATCTCTTTATCAGATATCAAAATCTTTCATGATTATTTATTTTTGTCAAATCAATTATTCATACACCATTATTCAAAACTTACAAATCTTAATTGCTCATTAACTGGATTTTATCATCAAACAAATTAATATCTATCTTAGTATAAAAAATAATATTAATATATTATTTAATTATATTCCAAAGATCTTATTTACAATATTTATTTTAAAATGTGATGTTTTAAATTCTCTTTTTATTATTATCACTTAATTTAATAAAAGTAAAAGTTTTTTTTAATGTCGAAAACAATTCTCTTATTATTATTTTCATTTATTTTCTATAATTTTTCATTTAACACTTTTTTATTTTCTATAATATATTTGATCACTCTAATTAATTTTGAAACGTAAGTTTTATTCAAATCGACTCTATGTATTTGATTAGGAAAAATAATATATTCTTCATATTTACAATTTGGTCTATGTTATTAAAATGTTATAAACCATTTATTAAATTTTATAATTTATTTCATTAAATATTATATGCTTAAATATTCTAAAAAATATATGACAAAATATATTATATATATGAAATATGAATATGATATGATATGATTTGATTTGATATTTGAACAATATATATATATATATATGTGATTTTATATATTCGAAAAAATATATATATTCTCTAAGTTGAACTACATACCTACCACTGCTTTAAACAAAAACCAAACAAAATGATTAACTCATTCATGAAATAAATCAAGTCTTTCGCATTTTCCTTACAGACTCGCTGGATACAGCAATGGAGACCAACTCAAAGAAACATCCCCCTGCAACTTCTGCTGCTGCTGCAAGGATTCATAGAAAATGTGTTGTAGACAATAAGAGGCAACGAATGAATGCAATTAATAATGGTATCCATACTTCCTCTTTTTTTCCCAATTTTATACTTAATTAATTAAAAATGCTACCAATCATTTTTCGTATATTTTATGTTTGTTGTTTTTGTGGAACTTTTAGGCATCAATTTCGGAGGAAAAGAAAATATGGGGACATCAAAAGCAGAAGTTAGATTCCAGAGGAATTATCGAAGGTAAACTTTGTCTACACTGTCATTTTCTAATCGCATTCTTTTAGGAAAAAGAAATAATTGCACACCATCTCAATCCAGCATGATGGATACAACACCCAATCAATCATGTATAAACTTCAATTATTATTGTCATTTAGTTGTTTTTGGTTTAAAATTGGGTTCCTTCCGTACTTTTTAAATTTTATATGAAAGTTATAATCAATTGAAATATGCAACAAACTAAAAGATTACATTTTATAACAATATGCATTTTTGGAAATGATCACTACTAACCCCTTCATTGATCCCTCTTAAATATTACTATTCTAGGAATGTCATATTTAAACTTCAGTGTGGGAACAAGTAAAGAGGGGCTTTCTTGGCTTAAGAATGAAAGTTGTTTTTCAGAAATTTTACTTGATATGTGAAAGTCAAATTATGAAATTGTCATTCCTTTAAACTCATAGGAGTCAAAATTAACCATCAACATTGGTTAAAATTTATAATTCATCCATAAATTTTTCATGAAACTTGAAGTGACAACCGAATTTGTAACAATATAAATATATCTTGTTTCTAATGCTTATAGTTTTTAACCATATTTAATATATTTTTATTTGGTATTAAGTAATTCTAATTTCTAACTATAATTTTACAAAAATTATTCCCGTGCGTTGCACGAGTTCACTTACTAGTATGTATGTATGTATATATATATATATATATATATATATATATATATATATATATATATATATATATATATATATGAGACATATCAAGTGAGAGGGCCTTATTTATATGAGAGATAGAGGATTATATTATAACCATTGGATCAAACTTTTAACGGTCAAGATTAAACCACAAAGTCATGTGACTTTTTTAAGTGGTCATGTGACATTTTAAAATCATGAAATAACTTTTAATCCTAACCATCCATGTATGGTTGTATGGCCCAGATTTATCCCTCTCACTCTCATATAAGAAAAGCCCTCTCACTAGATATGCCCCATATATATATATATATATATATATATATATACTCACATTATAAGCAGATTTCATTTCCATTTTACTTACTTTATATATATATATATATATATATATATATTAACAATTCGAATAAATTAATTAAAATACATAATTTATGTTAAATTATTATGATAATATAATTATCATAAAATGGACAACCAAAGTCTTAAATTAGCATAAGTTCTAAATAAAAAGTATAAGTAGGGAATAATAAAAACTGTATAAAATATTGAGCACACAAGTTTAAAATTTTGTATAAAAGTATCAACTATAAGAATTGTATAAAATAAGGAAATAATTTTTTTCATTATTAAAATTTATTTATGTAAAAATGAGTTTTCTATGAAAATGTGAGTCAAAATTACTAGAGTTTAACAAAATAAGTGTGTGAAAAAAGGTAGAATGAAAGGGGATATAGTTGCTTTGTATTAATAAATGAATAAATATATACAATTTGGGCCTAAGGCCTAACTTGGTGTGATGAGCCGGCCCATTTAAAACCAATGAATATGGTGATGTAACCCTAGTAACACACAAACCTTCGTGCATTAGCTTCTCCCTCCCCATTTGCTTATGAAGAAAGACATAGCCGTCGATAACTCTCTCTCCTCTCATTTCAAGCCCAAACTTAGGAAGTTGGCTTAAAATTACAAATGACACACCATAAAATAGACACACCATAAATGACATACCAGAGTTTCCCCTTGATCTGCACCTACACCTTCGATTTGTTGAGCTCCAAAAAAGGGCAAAAAGTGAAACTCTGATTCGATTCCCCCTGATCTAATCTAGAATCGAGTTTCCCACAACCCAAAAGCTCCTTTATGCAGCTTCACTTCCTACGCGCATTTGGGGTCGACAAATCGCGTTCCTTGAGATTGCCAAACATGTGGGACTGAGACGGAAATCGCGTCGAGAGACCCAGACTCACGTTTGAAGGGGTGAAGATGCAGGACCAAACACATATGTAATCTTTCTTTTCTTGGTTCCTTAACGAGTGCCCTTAGGGCACTCGTTAGCATTTTCCTTTTAAGTTTGGGAGCACACTCGTAAAAGAACCAAGAAAAGAAAGTTTGTATTGGGAATTGGTTTATTTAATAGTTGAAGAAGTAAAGTGCTTAGTTTCCTAATGAAAACTTATTTTTTATGATTTCTTAACGAGTGTCCTAAGGGCACTAATTAGTATGACCCTTTAAGTTTTAAGTTGCTTATAATAAAAATAAAATATTGTTAATGATATGATAATTTATGATTGATTAACAATGTAATTTTTTTTTAAATGACGATGTATATCAATTAAATCTTTTGTGAAACAATTTAATTTTGATGCACCGTCGTTTGTAAATCTTTTTACTTATTAAGTGTCAATCAATCATAAATCATCTTTTGTATGACTTTAATTGATGTTGGTTTTGCAAATTTAATTTTGATTAAAAATAAATTTGTAATAAGTAACTTTATTGTAATAAAAATATTAATTGAATATCGGCAAAAATAGGTATACAATAAAAAAATTGTATACAAATATGCTTATCGGAGCTAATTATATAATTGTACAAGACATAAATACAATTCTATAGATACACTAGGTATTGTTTTTCAATGACAATAGGACATGTGTAATGTACTCATCAATAAAATATAACTTGTGTAATGTGTAACAGTTGTTACACATGTCCTATTATCATTGGAAAACATTACATAATGTGACTATGGAAATGTACTTCAATTTTATCCTAATTATTTTCCTATTTAGTCATATTTTATGTTCATCGACCTTGGTTTATTTTTTAATTTTTTTATGGGAAGTCGACTTGGTCATTGCCGACTTTTTGCTAGCCCTTTTTTTTTAATTATGAGTTTTAAGTGTATTTTAGACGTTAAATCATGTTTTAGACTTTTAGTAGTGTAAAATGTAATTAAATTATATTTAGTTAGTATAAAAATAAGAGTTTAATTGATGTGTTATTATATGTGTAAGGTTTTTTACACGATCAATCAATCAGAACTCATGATATGAGTGACTTTTAAAGTATTTAAGATAAGAGCGAACATTTTATGAGAAGTCGGCTTGCACATTGTCGGCTTACCACTAGCATTTTTTTGTTATTTATGAGTTATAAGTCTGTTTTAGAGGTTAAATTATGTTTTTGTAGTGTAAAATGTAAGTAAATTGTGTTTTGTTAGTAAAAAAAACTTTAATTGGTATGTTACTATATGTGTAAAGTTTTTTACATGGTCAACCAACAAAGTGATTTTTAAGGTAGTCAAGACAAGAGTCAAATATTTTTAATTATGTGTCAAATTATAAATGATTGGCGGTGTAGTTTTTTATAGTGGCAATATATACCAATAAATCTTGAAAATAAATATGTATTTCATAATGAAGTTATGTGTCTATTTTTTATACTATATCAAAGCATAATTTAAATACATTTTTACATTACTAAAAAACAATGTAACTATTATAAAAAAATATATTAATTCCTAAAACATACTTAAAACTAGGGCAAGTGAAAAATGATAATGACAAAGCTGACTTCCGTTAAAAAAGAGCCCAAAGTGAGAAGTCGACATCCATAAAATCGACTTCCCTCTAAGAAAATGAAAACACGACCATGTTGGTAAATAAATCCCACGGATGAGCAATTATAGCCATATTTTTTTTTTGATTGTATGCATAATTTTGCCTTGAATGTCCAAAATTAAATTTTCATAAACAGAGAAAAGGTTTATTACTTTTTTCTTGAACTAAAATTTAAACATTAAATTTAAAAAACATTAAATTTAATTAAAAAAAGTAAAAATCAATTTACTAAATATCTTTTTTTAAAAAAACTTTATTTGTCTTGAGAAAAATGGAAATAATATAGAGAGAAAGAATAATGGTAAAAAGAAAGTAACGAGGAAAAATGAAACTTTAAGAGTTGTTTGATATTAGAGAAACATGAAAGAAAGTGAAAAAAATAGTGAAATTCTCTTTTCTGCTTGTTTAATACGATAGAAAGTGGAAAGAAAAAAAAAATTCTTAAAGAGACAATTATGAACCTAATTGAATGGAGGCGAGAGTATCTATGGAATGAGCAAAAAAGAGTTTCATAAATATTTTTTATGAATTATATTATATCAATAAAATATTGTATAATAAATATTAATTAAGTTAAAGAGTGTCAAATGAGAGTAAAAAGAAGGATAAATAAGTAAAAGATTATTTTTTCTCTTCCATATTTTCTTCCCAACGGAGAAGAAAAAAGTTTTGCTGTCAGTCACGTATAATTTTTTTTTCTCTATATATTTTTTCAACTATGTTAGATTCGAGATTTTATAACGTACACTTAATAGCGGTTTCGGGATGCACCGTTTAAAAAATGTACAGAGGTTTTTAAAATCGCTCTCCCAGGGAAACACTATTAAAAGTTACACCATTGAAAGCATTTCCCCAATAAAACACTATATTTACCCCATATCTTGTTTTGAAAAAATGTGGTCAAACATTATTTGCGCTTCATCGGTGAAGCGCTATCTTAATTTACACCTTTAAGAGGGTTTATACATACAAATGTTATTGAAAGTTTAACTGTCACAGTGCTTGATTGAGGAAGCGCTATCTTTATTCTTATTAAAAATCTCTCTGCATTATTTGTCAAAATTCATGAACGTAAAATAAAACTCTGCATGTAAAACTTGATATTCAACCTTCAACACATCGAAAACTATCCCTACTCAATTACGCCTTAATAGCTATTGAACCTTGAGCCAATTTCCCTCTAAGTTACTCTCCTTTTTGTGTTCTTATAAGTTATAATCCCACATTACAAAATAAAAGTTTTATAAACTTTTTATTATTTACTGTATTCTTCATTTCTTCATATATCTAATGACTTCTGAGCCACACTATAATCCAAAATAAGACAGTCCCTCCAAATTAAAAGTCATGATAGACAACAAAAAGATATAGGAAGCAAAGGCGCCCAAGAAACGATAGTGGGTCATCTTTTTTGGCATCACACACGTGTCATCAAGAAGCCTCCGCTTTTTCTGTATTTCATGCTCCGTTCATGAATTTGCTTTTCTTGGAGAGTGAATTGGAGTTGGAGAGTGAATTAATGTTGGAGTTTGATAGTGATATATAGACCCGTGCACAGCTGATCAACTCTCTGCTAAGTCAGCTCCTTCTATTCTATAAATAGAAGATCAGAATCGCTTCATTATAATCAATCAAATCAGAAATTAATTTTACGATTCAGTTAGAATCTCCTTTCTCTCTCTCTCTCTCTCTCTCTCCTCTTCCTTCTCGATTCTTCTACCCTAGTTACATTTCTAATATGGTATCAAAAGCTGAGTACCGAAGCTGAGTACAGAAGTCTAGCTGCAACAACTTCTGAGACGATTTGGATTCAGTCTTTATTCAAAGAGTTACAGGATAACACTTCACTTCTAGTGGTTTATTGTGACAATCTGTCCACAGTTTCCTTGTCCCATAATCATGTCCTTCACTCAAGGACAAAACACATGGAACTAGACTTGTTTTTTGTTCGAGAAAAGGTCATTAACAAGACCCTGCAGGTCTGCCAACTCCCAGGAACTTATCAGGTTGCAGATCTGCTCACTAAACTCTCAGCCAATCACGGTTTGAAGAGCTCAGAAGCAATCTTGGAGTGACAAACAAGCTGTTGCTATGTCCCCCACCATAGCAGTATAAGGGTGTGTGTTAAGAACTCTTGTAAACCCACCCTAATTGTAACACCATGCTTCTGGTTTAAGTGATTTTATTTAAGTTGTTTGGTTAGTTGGGGGCATAGTGGGATTTTGGTTCAAAAATCCCTTTCTGGTGGTTGAGCACGCCCGTGCTCAATAGCCAGCAAGCCGTGCTTAAAGACTGAAGCGTGTTTCAACTTTTAAGTTGACCACACCGGTGCTCAACAGTGAGCACGCCCATGCTCAATGACTAGACGCGCCTCGTAGGCGCTAAGTCAAGCACGCCCGTGCTCAAGGAGGAGCACGACCGTGCTTTAGTCTGTGCCTTTATAAACAGAACAGTGATAGAGGGTTTACGTCATAAACCCTATTGTGACGACAACAGCCACCTTAGTGCGGCAGCAACCCTTTTCTTCCTTATCTTCTCTAAACCCATTGCTTTGTTGGAGTTTTGGAGACTTGTGGCAGCGTCTAGTTCGTCAGTGTTGATCGTTATAGGTAACGGTTCCTTCCCTTTGAGTTTCCTTTTCCATTATTTGAAATTGGGAACTAATTGGTTGATGTTCTTGTTTGACCAAGGCTTGGAGGGTTAACTGAGCCGCTTAAGGGAACATGATCGGTTCATCGTTTAGCATCTCGTTGTGGAATCTTCAAACCAGGTATGGGAGAAGAATAGTGTATACACTAGGCTAGCGAGTAGCGTAAGATGAGGGGTTCCCATAGCCTCGTTTATTGTTGTTATAATGTTGTTGATGCCATGATCTACCTGGTTGTATGATTGAATTGTTTATATATTTAATTGGATTAATTGGTATGCCCAAAGCTAACGACTATTCACAATTTCTATCACTTAAAAATTAATAACACAGAACGCACAGTCCGAGTGTTCAATCACAACACCTTAGACCGCGGCCGCAGCCCAAGGTTGTGGTCATAGAAACAATTATAATTTTATCCATGTTTTATTTCAACATAATAAGGACTCCTAGCCCATAACAACGAAATTAGGACACACAGTCCTCAATTCCAAAATTAGGACTCCTAGCCCATAATATCACGATTAGGACCCTTGGTCCATAATTCTTGACACGGATCCCAGATCACGTGCATAAACTGAATACTAGAGGCGACGTCTCGCGAACTACTATTCTCTTTCACATGTGCTTACTTTTCGCTCAGTGAAAATCAAAAACCAAAACAAAACCTCGGTCACTTATTCAAGTAACCGGAACGTTTCTAAATCATTTAGGAGAAAATCTTTACCTTTACAAATTCTTTTATAAAACATTTAGGAAATTCGTTTGCTTTTGAAATACTTGATGAAATAAAGTCAACTATTTTCAAAGGGGTTTTCCTTCATAAAACACATAGTTCGAAAAGGTTTTCTCTCGTACCAATTTTGGATCATAAAAAGGTAATTTCTATTGTCTTAAAAACACTTCAACGTTTCTTTTCAAAATAAGAATCTCATTGTCTTGAAGTAAGCATTTTAAACTAGGAACTTTTATAACTGAAACCAATACTTTCAAAGTTCTATTCAAGGCTTATTTAGACTTTTAATCCTTTATAATCATTGTGCACAGAATCAAGTCCGGCTTCTCAAACTTCAATCAGCAGTAATATATTCTCAACAATAATATCACAGTTAACGACAGTTCATCACATATATATAATTCATAACAATTTTAAGCAAGTAATGTTCAACTTTGAGTAATAACCACAATAATTCAAGTAAACAAGTTATTCAGGTATTGGCTCAATATCACAATAATATTCAAATCACTCAAGTAAACACATATACACATGCATATAGTCATTGAATATCCCTAGGCAATCCCCTCTTACTTTCTGTGAAGGTAAGAAGATTAGATACTCGACGAGGTAAGTCACGAACGTTCTCGTTCCCTCCGCGATGGAAGTCTAAGGTTATGAACACAAAATCACAAGTTAAAATCAAAACAAGAACACTAAACCATAAGGTATAGGTTCGGCCAAGACTAGTTCTTAGGGTTAGAGATTCCCAACAATTATAAAACTCATGGATTTATGATCCTTAAGTGTTAGGAGTTCATAAACAATGATCTTTTAACAAAATTGAATTAAAATTCCACTAAGTTAACAACATAGGCCATTCGGCCAAGGCTAGTAAAATAGGCTAGCATTCACTAACCTTTCCAATCTCTTGGGTTTAGCATCCATATGTGTTAAGGAGCTCAAAACCATGATCATTTTGGAAAAATGAAAATAACACATACTAGCTTTAATAACGTAAAATAAACAAGTTATAAATCCTTAACTTTCCAATCTCTTAGACTTAGCATCCAAATATCTTATGGAGTTCAAGTCCATGATCATCTTAGAAAAATGAAAGTAACACATACTAGCTTTAACAACATAAAATAAACAAGTTATAAATCCTTAAACATTCCAATCTCTTAGACTTAGCATCCAAATATCTTATGGAGCTCAAGTCCATGATCATCTTCGAAAAATGAAAGTAACACATACTAGCTTTAACAACATAAAATAAACAAGTTATAAATCCTTAAACTTTCCAATCTCTTAGACTTAGCATCCAAATATCTTATGGAGCTCAAGTCCATGATCATCTTGGAAAAATGAAAGTAACACATACTAGCTTTAACAACATAAAATAAACAAGTTATTAAGAGTTCTAAATCCATGACCAATACTTTAAAAGTTGAAACATAGTATCCTAGGCCTACTTATTCATATTTTTCGGTCATCATAGGAACAAGCTATCAAAACTTCCAAGATTTATAGATTCAAGATCAAGGGATAGTTAGAAACTCAAACACATGATCATATTCCAAAAGTTGAAACAAAAACTTCCTAGGCCACAAATGCAAGCATTCGACCTTCATTGGAAGAGATGGATAGAGATTTTTGTTTTACACAACCTCTTATCATGTGAAAATATAAGTTAATAAATGACTATAGAAAGTGGTTTCAACTCAAAAGGAGTTTTCTACCATTTTAGAGAGATTTTAGAAGTTTAAAGCATATAAAGGACACATAAAGTAAACTAAGAAATAAAAGATGAAACTTGAAAAAATATTTATATGAGAGCATTACCCTTAGTATAAGGAAGAACTTTAATGAAGAGCTTAAGTAGAAAATATGAATAAAAATTAAAGCTTTAAGAGCTTGAACTTTAAGAAGAAAGGAAGAAGATGAACTTTAATGGAGGTTGAAGGAGGAAGATGATGAAGTGAAAATGGAAGGGGTATATATAGGGAGAGGGAGGAGAGTTGCATGGCTAAGGGAGTGAGAGGGAGAGCTTGTTGAGCAAGTTTGGTGGTTTAATGCTTGATTGGATGGAAGAAGAGAGAGAAAATACTTTTGGATTAGAATAGTATTATAATTTGAAAAGTGTGATGATGATACTTTCAAAGTGTGTCATAGCCTTTTCCATCATGTCACCTTACTTTTTTTATGGTCCTTAATCTGCTCCATTTGATACCCGGTTGCATTTCCGATCATAATTTTTCCGACGTTTCGCCCGAATAAAATATTTTATTTTATTTTTTTTGCACGAAAATTTTCAAAATAACCAAGGTTGAAGGAAACATAATAAAAACACTAATTGTTTCATTCATAGGTCAAAATTAGGTTTTTTGCACAGTAAACTTGTACCGGTAGTGAAAACGCACACCGACTTTCGTCTGAATTTTCAATTGAAAATTTTACCGTGACTTCATATGATATAACAACACAAGAAAATGATTTTAGTTTAAATAAAATCATCCTCTGAGTTTAATCTAAAATAAACACATTTAAATATGTATTTACTGTTACAGAAAACGTAGGGAAAACAGGGTGTTACAATACTACCCCTCTAAAAAGAATTTCGTCCTCGAAATTACGCATCTTGAAATAACTCAGGGTATTGCAATTTCATCTTGTCCTCCGCTTCCCATGTAGCTTCTCCGACTGTCTCGTTCCAGATGACTTTGACTAAAGGAATTTGTTTAACTCTGAGTTGCTTCATCATCCTATCCGAGATCCGTACCGGCGAAGTCTCAAAAGACAGATTCTCTTTTAATTGTACTTTATCAGGTTTAATAATATGTGATGGATCAGGAATATACTTTCTCAACTGAGAGATATGAAAAACATCATGGATGTTGGAATGAAAAGGAGGTAAAGATATTTTGTACGCTACTGGACCTACGCGATGAAGAATTTGGTAGGGTCCAATGAATTTGGGAGTAAGCTTTCTGGATTTTATCACTCTGCCAATCCCAGTCGTTGGTGTGACTCTCAAGAACACATGCTCGCCTTCCTCAAACTCAAGAGGTCATCGTCTCTTGTCAGCATAACTTTTCGATCGACTTTGGGCCGTCCGCATTTTCTCCTGGATCATCTTCACCTTGTCAATCGTTTGTTGTATGATCTCTGGTCCTAACAGCAAACTCTCACCATCCTGGTACCAACACAAAGGTGTTCGGCATCGTCGACCATACAAAGCCTAATAGGGTGCCATCCCTATACTTGAATGAAAATTGCTGTTGTAGGTGAATTCTATCAACGGTAGGAACTCGTCCCAGCTCCCATTGTCTTCCATCACGCACGCTCTTAATAAATCTTCGAGTGATTGGATTGTTCTCTCTGACTGTCCGTCAGTTTGTGGATGATACGTAGGACTCAATTTGAGTTTTGTTCCCAACGAGTTTTGTAGTCCCTTCCAAAATTCTGACGTAGACCTTGGATCACGATCCGAAATGATACTCGATGGAATACCGTGCAACCTGACAATCTCGTCGATGTACAACTGAGTCAACCTTTTCATCGGGTACTCATGTTGATAGGTAAAAAGTGAGCTGACTTGGTCAGTCGATCCACAATTATCCATATAGCCTCATGTCCCTTCCGAGTCCTTGGTAAGCTGGTCACAAAGTCCATTGAAATGCCGTCCACTTCCATTCTGTGATGTCCAATGATTTTAACATTCTTGCTGGCCTCTGGTGTTCAATCTTAGCCTTTTGACATATCAGATAAGAAGCGACGTATTCCATTACGTCCCTCTTCATTCCATACCACCAGTATAACTTCTTGAGATCTTGATACATCTTCGTGGCTCCTGGGTGTAAACTCAGCTTACTCCTGTGAGCCTCCTCTAAGATCAACTTCCTAAGCTCGGCGTCATCTGGTATACAGATTCTTTCACCGAATCTCAAAATTCCATCCGTTCCCTCCCTGAATTCTGACATAATTCCCTGTCGTACTAAGTCCCTTTCTTCCTATAGATACTGATCACTCCCTTGTTTTTCTTTTATTTGATCCATCAATCCGTTCGAAACGGTGATCCTATTTAGACACGGTCTTCCCGGAAATGTCTTAACTGATAAACTTAGATCCCGGAATTTTTCCAACAATCCCTGCTCTTTAACCATCATCACTGACGCGTGTATTGACTTCCTGCTCAGTGCATCTGCCACCACATTTTCCTTTCCAGGATGATACTGTAGTTGAAAGCCATAGTCCTTCAAAAACTCCAACCAACGCCTCTGACGCGTGTTCAACTCCTTCTGGTCGAAGAGGTACTTCAAACTCTTGTGGTCACTGAAAACATTAAAAGTAGCTCCATAAAAATAATGCCTCCAGATTTTCAGGGCAAAGACTACCGCTGCTAACTCCAAGTCATGCGTCGGGTAATTCCTTTCGTGAATCTTCAACTGCCTTGAAGCATATGCTACGACTTTTCGGTTCTGCATCAGCACACATCCCAATCCCTGATGTGAAGCGTCACAATAAACCTCAAAAGGTTCCTTAGGATCAGGTAGGATCAACACGGGTGAGGTTGTCAACCTTCTCTCAAGCTCTTGGAAAATTCCTTCACAAGCCTCCGTCCAAACAAATGCTTGGTCTTTCCGAGTTAACCGGGTAAGGGGTCCCACTATCTTGGAAAATCCCTTAATGAATCTCCTATAGTAGCCCGCTAAGCCCACAAAGCTACGAATTTCAGTTGCCGTTGTTGGCCTTTTCTATTCTAAAACAGCTTCGACTTTTGACGGATCCACTACAATTCCTTCGCTTGATATTACATGACCTAAGAATTGCACTTGGTCCAACCAGAATTCACACTTTTCTGGCTTCGCATAGAGTTGCTTCTCTTTCAAGGTCTGAAGAACAATGCTGAGATGTTCAGCATGCCTTTCCTTGTTTGGAGAATAGATCAGAGTATCGTCAATGAAGACGACAACAAATTGATCTAAGGAAGGACGAAAAATCCTATTCATGTAATCCATGAATATGGCAGGAGCATTCGTCACTCCAAACGGCATCACTAGGTACTCATAATGCCCGTAGCGTGTTCGAAACGCTGTCTTTGGGACATCCTCTGCTTTCACACGAATTTGATGGTAGCCTGACCGTAAATCTATTTTCGAGAATATGGTCGCACCACACAGCTGATCCATGAGGTCATCAATCCTTAGGAGCGGATATCTGTTCTTGATCTTAACCTTGTGCAACTGCCGAAAATCTACACAGAGTCGAGTAGTCCCATCATTCTTATTTACTAATAGAACTGGAGCTCCCCACGGCGATACACTGGGTCGGATGAATTCCTTTCTTATCAACTCTTCAAGTTGTTCCTTCAGGGTTTCTAACTCCGATGGTGACATGCGATACGGTGCCATGGATATTGGTCTAGTGCCTGGAACCGGATCGATCGCAAACTCGATATCTCGAACAGGCGGTAGACCAGGTACATCCTCAGGAAAAACTTCCGGAAACTCATTGACGACAGGTACGGACTCCAAGTCTAACTCACTCTTAACATCTGAGGAAAACAGCATCATGTAACCTTGAGCTCCCTCTTTCAAAGAAGCTCTTACCTGACTAGCAGATAGTAATTCAGAAATCTCATCCCTAAAGACTAAGGTTGTTTGAGCACAGTCTATCAAGATATGGTTGGAAGATAACCAATCCATGTCTAGAATTACATCTAGTTGTATTAAAGGTAAACAGATTAAATCTACAAGAAAGTGCCTATCCGGAATAATGATAGGACAATTCAAGCAAACAGAATTAATAGTTACTGGCTCAATAGTTGGGGTAGAAACAATCAAGTTATATGGTAAGGAAGAAATAGGCAAGTCTAGAAGTTTCACACGATCCATTGAGATAAAAGAATGAGTTGCACCTGAATAAAAAAGTACAGTTAAAAGATTACCGACTAAATCGCACTTACCCTGCACCAGATCGGCGGAATTTGATGCTTCAGCTCCACTCATCATATACACTCGTCCTTTAGCAGTCGGCTTGCTTGCTTGGGCATGATTGGTAGCCGGTTATATTTTCGGTGCTCTGTAGTCCCTGGCTATGTGCCCTATACGATCGCAGTTAATGCACTTCATCTCTTTCTTTGGGAATGTATTAGCTAGATGACTGGGATCCCCGCACCGGTAACACTTCCTCTCTTGACCTTGATTGTTGTTTCTCTGGCCTCCACTTCCCGTTCCCGAAGCACCGGAGCGATGTTGTTGCTGTTGTTTCTGGGTGACTGGTAATATGGCTTCCTCTAGTTCTGCTTCCAATTTTGGTTGTCCCTGATATTGACTCTTGGGACGAACGGGTCCTCCAACATTTCCCCTGCTATCTCTCCCTTTGCGCATCAGTTTTACCTTTCGGCATTTCTCTACCAGGGATTGGGAATTCCTGATTTCCAAGGGCATCACAGATTCCTTGATCTCGAAGTGTAGACCGACTTCGAAATTCTCGCAATTCCACTCCTCAACGGGGTTGTTCTGGAAAAATCGGAAGTATTTGGTAAGGGACTCAAACCTTACCGCATATTCCCCCACCGTCATGTCCCGCTGACTCAGCCTCTGGAATTCCTGCTCTTTCTCTGTCCGAGCACTCTGGGGAAAATATTTGTTCAGAAATTTGTTGCGAAATACTCCCCAGGTGATTGGCTGATGCTCAGCTACTAGTAGTTGTCTGGTGCCCTTCTACCGGTATTCAGCATCTCCAATCAGTTGGAATGTTGTGTAAGGTACCTTTGCTTCCTCCGGGGTGTGCACCAGCTCAAATATCTTTTCTAGCTCTTGGATCCAAAGATTGGATTTTGTCGGGTCTACGTCCACGTCAAAATGCGACGGATTCTGGCATCGGAAGGCTTCAGATTCTTCCACTCTGCAGCCTGTTCAGCTCTTAGCTGCTTTTGTTGATTCTGGGCAACCGCGTTGGCAGTCTGGAAAGCTATTGCAGCAGCAACGTCAGCCAACGCTTGGGCAGCGAAGTCCATCCCGCCATTGCCTCGGCCACGACCGCCACGACCGTGCGCTCCTCCTGGTTCCATACTGACCTGTAAGACACAATCAGTGAGATGGTAACCAGAAAATAAAAGGTAACTCGTCAGATAACACACGTTACTTCTTAGAAGTAATTCAAACAAGACTCGATCAGAGAATACACAACATCGAAACAACAGACCTAAACCCAAACATTCCCGAAAGACTCCACTTGCTCTGATACCACTAATGTGACACCCTAAACCCGACGTCACATGGTTACCCAATTGCGGAAATATTTCTGATTTACAATGCTGGTTACTTTCTGAAACTGTCATTTTCTCGATGGATGAGTACACTAAAAACGGTAGTTAATTTATTTTGAGATGAAGGAAGATAAAGGTGATGAACACACAGAACATGAATTGAAGACAACATATATATATATAGCATGTCCCAAGGAAAACCAAGTTTCAGTACATAAGGTAGGGCCTTATCAATGGCCATTGCAACAGATTTAGACATATAGGAATTACAACTTAAAAGAGAGTAAGTAAGACACAATGAAAGAGGGTCCGGAACCACATCCAAAAGATAACTCTAAAAGTCAGACAACGGAAGATAATCCACAAAATGCTCCAAATTGGTTATTGACTCTGGCTGCAAGCAGGGTCTCCACAAAGGCTCCCACTAGACGAGACCTCAGGTAATGGATCTATAACGTCGCCGTCCTCATCAACAGAATCATCGTCATCATCATGATCCATAATGTGATCCTACGACTCATCTTCCTCCATGACCTCATCGAAGTCCTCCTCAGGGTCCTCCTCGGGGTCCTCCTCAATCGGCGCTGTCGGCTCTACGATTAGAGGTGGTGGCTCATGTAGCAGTCCGTGAGTTCGCAGTGTGTGAAGGTAATACCAGATCGGAGGCATAGCTACCCTCCCAGTTTCCACAATGTGGCTTCTACGGATTGGGTCTCCGTCAGCATTTAGATCGGTCGTGGTGATGGCTCCGCGGTATGTGGCAGATGTCGCCCCTAGGTGTATATGCCTTGCCCTAGCATCCCCTGTGTCGTCGAAGACCTCAGTCTTTGATGTTGTCGGCACCAGTGGGATATTGGGATCCATCTGGACTCATGTATATACGGCAATACCAAAAGGAAGAGAGAATAACAAGTAGCAATGAAAGAGTGAGATACCGACACCGGATATATCGCACAACAACCATACACATGATACATACAACACCTTGACATATTAACATTTTTAAACATTACTCATAGGTAAACAATAAGTATTATCTCAGTGGGTCTCATACCCGAATCAATCAATTTTATAAAGATAATGCATGACACTTCAATCATCAGGCTCTAATCTTAATCTCATGAGATACCATCACCGTTTTATTATTAAGAAATAAAGAGTTGATCAGGCTTATACACCCTGTTTGGCAAGTTGTCTCCGTCACCTCATGCGCCCGGATCAACATCATCACGAATCCCTTATAACGGCCATTCGAATATATACCTCATCGAATACCACATCTTAAGCGGGTATTCAGATAACTCAAGCACGTCTGCCAAGGGGAAATGCATATGAATAAAAGACTTTTCATTATCAAGGCTTTTCTTTGTGTTCTCTATTTTCCGTTTGTCGAAGCCCAAAGCTAACGACTGTTCACAATTTCTATCACTTAAAAATTAATAACACAGAACGCATAGTCCGAGTGTTCAATCACAACACCTTAGACCGCGGCCGCAACCCAAGGTTGTGGTCGTAGAAACAATTATAATTTTATCCATGTTTTATTTCAATATGATAAGGACTCCTAGCCCATAACAACGAAATTAGGACACACAGTCCTCAATTCCAAAATTAGGACTCCTAGCCCATAATATCACGATTAGGACCCTTGAACCGTAATTCTTGACACGGATCCCAGATCACATGCATAAACTGAATACTAGAGGCGACGTCTCGCGAACTAGTATTCTTTTTCACATGTGCTTACTTTTCGCTCAGTGAAAATCAAAAACAAAAACAAAACCTCGATCACTTATCCAAGTAACCGGAACGTTTCTAAATCATTTAGGAGAAAATCTTTTCCTTTAAAAATTCTTTTATAAAACATTTAAGAAATTCGTTTGCTTTTGAAATCCTTGATGAAATAAAGTCAACTATTTTCAAAGGGGTTTTCCTTCATAAAACACATAGTTCGAAAAGGTTTTCTCTCGTACCAACTTTGGATCATAAAAAGGTAATTTCTATTGTCTTAAAAACACTTCAACGTTTCTTTTCAAAATAAGAATCTCATTTTCTTGAAGTAAGCGTTTTAAACAAGGAACTTTTATAACCGAAACCAATACTTTCAAAGTTCTATTCAAGGCTTATTAAGACTTTTAATCCTTTATAATCATTGTGCACAGACTCAAGTTCGGCTTCTCAAACTTCAATCAACAGTAATATATTCTCAACAATAATATCACAGTTAATGACAGTTCATCACATATATATAATTCATAACACTTTTAAGCAAGTAATGTTCAACTTCAAGTAATAACCACAATAGTTCAAGTAAACAAGTTATTCAAGTATTGGCTCAATATCACAATAATATTCAAATCACTCAAGTAAACACATACACACATGCATATAGTCATTGAATATCCCTAGGCAATCCCCTCTTAGTTTCTGTGAAGGTAAGAAGATTAGATGCTTGACGAGGTAAGTCACGAACGTTCTCGTTCCCTCCGCGATGGAAGTCTAAGGTTTTGAACACAAAATCACAAGTTAAAATCAAAACAAGAACACTAAACCATAAGGTATAGGTTCGGCCAAGACTAGTTCTTAGGGTTAGAGATTCCCAAAAATTATACAACTCATGTATTTATGATCCTTAAGTGTTAGGAGTTCATAAACAATGATCTTTTAACAAAGTTGAATTAAAATTCCACTAAGTTAACAACATAGGGCATTCGGCCAAGGCTAGTAAAATAGGCTAGCATTCACTAAACTTTTCAATCTCTTGGGTTTAGCATCCATATGTGTTAAGGAGCGCAAAACCATGATCATTTTGGAAAAATGAAAATAACACATACTAGCTTTAACAACATAAAATAAACAAGTTATAAATCCTTAAACTTTCCAATCTCTTAGACTTAGCATCCAAATATCTTATGGAGCTCAAGTCCATGATCATCTTGGAAAAATGAAAGTAACACATACTAGCTTTAACAACATAAAATAAACAAGTTATAAATCCTTAAACTTTCCAATCTCTTAGACTTAGCATCCAAATATCTTATGGAGCTCAAGTCCATGATCGTCTTGGAAAAATGAAAGTAACACATACTAGCTTTAACAAAATAAAATAAACAAGTTATTAAAAGTTCTAAATCCATGATCAATACTTGAAAAGTTGAAACATTGTATCCTAGGCCTACTTATTCATATTTTTCGGCCATCATAGGAACAAGCTATCAAAACTTCCAAGATTTATAGATTCAAGATCAAGGGATAGTTAGAAACTCAAACACATGATCATATTCCAAAAGTTGAAACAAAAACTTCCTAGGTCACAAATGCAAGCATTCGGCCTTCATTGGAAGAGATGGATAGAGATTTTTGTTTTACATAACCTCTCACCATGTGAAAATATAAGTTAATACAAGACTATAGAAAGTGGTTTCAACTCAAAAGGAGTTTTATACCATTTTAGAGAGATTTTAGAAGTTTAAAGCATATAAAGAAAACATAAAGTAAACTAAGAAATAAAAGATGAAACTTGCAAAAGATTTATATGAGAGCATTACCCTTAGTATAAGGAAGAACTTTAATGAAGAGCTTAAGTAGAAAATATGAATAAAAACTGAAGCTTTAAGAGCTTGAACTTTAAGAAGAAAGGAAGAAGATGAACTTTAATGGAGGTTGAAGGAGGAAGACGATGAAGTGAAAATGGAAGGGGTATATATTGGGAGAGGGAGGAGAGTTGCACGGCTAAGGGAGTGATTTAAGTCTTAAGTCTGATTCTATAGATCCGATACCTAAGTTCACCGCTAGGTTCCTCCTTAGAGTATCTATGACATGCAAATAAGTGCGCACCAGATTTACAAGTAATTAAAACAATAGAAATCAGTTCTAAACCAAAATCGAAATTAACAAAGGGAAAACATCAATTCACAACATAAATCAGATCTTGGGCATAGCCCCAATCCCTAGAAATAAAGCTACTACTCAAGCATTGCCATGGTGATGACAAGCTTGATTAACAACAACATAAAATAAAGCCTAAGAGAAGAGAAGAAGAAGAAGAAGAAGAAGAAGAAGAAGAAGAAGAAGAAGAAGAAGAAGAAGAAGAAGAAGAAGACCCTAAAAATTTGCCTAAGTGTAGCAGCCAAAAGTCTCCCTTTAGTCTCTGCCTAATTGCCCGGTTTATAGATTAGGGTAATTTGAATCCCAATCAAATACAAATTCAGATGAAATCAGTTTGTTCAGATCCAAATATTGCGCGTCACGGTCGTGATGCCTGTCACGCCTAGGCCGTGACGGATTCTGCCTTGGATGTTGCTCTGCTGGTTGGTCTGTCACGGTCGTGATGTTCATCATGGCTAGGCCGTGATCAGTTCTGCCTTTGAGGGTCTGGTTCAGTTGGCACGTCACGGCCGTGATGGACATCACGGCCAGGCCGTGACCAGTTCTGTCTTTTCCATTTTTTTCTTTTAAGCTCTACTCGATCACGACCATGATGATCATCACGGCTAGGACGTGATGGGCTCTGTTTGGCTCAGTTTCCTTACTTTTTCAAACTCCATCTTCATGCAAACTTCATCATAATTGGTCATGAGCATTTAAAATCTTCATATCCAAATCAATATCTCCAAATTAATTACCAAATCTTATCATATCCTTATTGTTGTGATAGGCAATTATTATCCAAATCCAAATTGATTTGGATTCAAATCTGTCATGTGGGCCCTTGCAATTTGCTTGGCAATCTTCAATTTAATTTCAATCCTTCTTCTTTGTCCTCTCCTAAAAATAAGAATAAGAAAATATCAGAAAATTAATAAAAATCTGATCAAATGCACTCATTGACTCTAAAATAACCAAAATAGGAAAACAAAGTCTAATTTGGGCTAAATCAAGCATTTAACAAAATTTAATTGATGAAATCCGCTCAAAAATAATAGATAAAATATCATAAGCCAGCGGATTATCAGGGAGTGAGAGGGAGAGCTTGTTGAGCAAGTTTGGTGGTTTAATGCTTGATTGGATGGAAGAAGAAAGAGAAAAAACTTTTGGATTATAATAGTATTATAATTTGAAAAGTGTGATGATGATACTTTTAGAGTGTGTCATAGCCCTTTCCATCGTGTCACCTTACTTCTTTTATGGTCCATAATCTGCTCCATTTGATACCCGGTTGCATTTCCGATCGTAATTTTTCCAACGTTTCGCTCGAATAAAATATTATATTTTATTATTTTTGCACGAAAATTTTAAAAATAACCAAGGTTGAAGGAAACACAATAAAAACACTAATTGTTTCGTTCACGGGTCAAAATTAGGTTTTCTGCACAGTAAACTTGTACCGGTAGTGAAAATGCAGACTGGCTTCTGTCTGAATTTTCAACAGAAAATTTTACCGTGACTTCATATGATATAAGAACACAAGAAAATGATTTTAGTTTAATTAAAATCATCCTCTGAGTTTAATCTAAAATAAACATATTTAAATATGTATTTACTGCTACAGAAAACGTAGCGAAAACAGGGTGTTACAATACTACCCCTTTAAAAAGAATTTCGTCCTCGAAATTATGCACCTTGAAATAACTCAGGGTATTGCAATTTCATCTTGTCCTCCGCTTCCCATGTAGCTTCTCCGGTTGTCTCGTTCCAGATGACTTTGACTAAAGGAATTTGTTTACCTCTGAGCTGCTTCATCATCCTATCCGCGATCCGTACCGGCGAAGTCTCTAAAGACAAGTTCTCTTTTAATTGTACTTTATCAGGTTTAATAATATGTGATGGATCAGGAATATACTTTCCCAACTGAGAGACATGAAAAACATCATGGATGTTGGAAAGAAAAGGAGGTAAAGATATTTTGTATGCTACTAGACCTACGCGACGAAGAATTTGGTAGGGTCTAATGAATTTGGGAGTAAGCTTTCTGGATTTTATCACTCCGCCAATCCCAGTCGTTGGTGTGACTCTCTAGAACACATGCTCGCCTTCCTCAAACTCAAGAGGTCATCGTCTCTTGTCAGCGTAATTTTTCTGTCGACTTTGGGTCGTCCGCATTTTCTCCTGGATCATCTTCACCTTCTCGGTCGTTTGTTGTAGGATCTTTGGTCCTAACAACAAACTCTCACCATCCTGGTATCAACACAAAGGTGTTCGGCATTGTCGACCATACAAAGCCTAATAGGGTGCCATCCCTATACTTGAATGAAAACTGTTGTTGTAGGTGAATTCTATCAACGGTAGGAACTCGTCCCAGCTCCCATTGTCTTCCATCACGCACGCTCTTAATAAATCTTCGAGTGATTGGATTGTTCTCTCTGACTGTCCGTTAGTTTGTGGATGATACGCAGAACTCAATTTGAGTTTTATTCCCAACGAGTTTTATAGTCCCTTCCAAAATTCTGATGCAAACCTTGGATCACGATCCGAAATGATACTCAGGGAATACTGTACAACCTGACAATCTCGTCGATGTACAACTGAGTCAACCTTTTCATCGGGTACTTCATGCTGATAGGTAAAAAGTGAGCTGACTTGGTCAGTCGATCCACAATTACCCATATAGCCTCATGTCCCTTTCGAGTCCTTGGTAAGCTGGTCACATAGTCCATTGAAATATCGTCCCACTTCCATTCTGTGATGTCCAATGATTTTAACATTCCTGCTGGCCTCTGGTGTTCAATCTTAGCCTTTTGACATATCAGACAAGAAGCGACGTATTCCATTACGTCCCTCTTCATTCCATACCACCAGTATAACTTCTTGAGATCTTGATACATCTTCGTGGCTCCTGGGAGTAAACTCAGCTTACTCCTGTGAGCCTCCTCTAAGATCAACTTCCTAAGCTCGGCGTCATCTGGTATACAGATTCTTTCACCGAATCTCAAAATTCCATCCGTTCCCTCTCTGAATTCTGACAGCGCTCCCTGTTGCACTAAGTCCCTTTCTTCCAGCAGATACTGATCACTCCCATGTTTTTCTTTTATTTGTTCCATCAATCCGTTTGAAACGGTGATCCTATTCAGACACAGGCTTCCCGGAAATGTCTTAACTGATAAACTTAGATCCCGGAATTGTTCTAACAATCCCTGCTCTTTAACCATCATTACTGATGCTTGTATTGACTTCCTGCTCAGTGCATCTGCCACCACATTCGCCTTTCCAGGGTGATACTGTAGTTGAAAGTCATAGTCCTTCAAAAACTCCAACCAACGCCTCTGACGCTTGTTCAACTCCTTCTGGTCGAAGAGGTACTTCAAACTATTGTGGTCACTGAAAACATTAAAAGTAGCTCCATACAAATAATGCATCCATATTTTCAGGGCAAAGACTACCGCTGCTAACTCCAAGTCATGCGTCGGGTAATTCGTTTTGTGAATCTTCAACTGCCTTGAAGCATATGCTACGACTTTTCGGTTCTGCATCAGCACACATCCCAATCCCTGATGTGAAGCATCACAATAAACCTCAAAAGGTTCCTTAGGATCAGGTAGGATCAACACGGGTGAGGTTGTCAACCTTCTCTTAAGCTCTTGGAAAATTCCTTCGCAAGTCTCCGTCCAAACAAACGCTTGGTCTTTCCGAGTTAACCGGGTAAGGGGTCCCACTATCTTGGAAAATCTCTCAACGAATCTCCTATAGTAGCTCGCTAAGCCCACAAAGCTACGGATTTCAGTTGCCGTTGTTGGCCTTTTCCATTCTAAAACAGCCTCGACTTTTGACGGATCCACTGCAATTCCTTCGCATGATATTACATGACCTAAGAATTGCACTTGGTCCAACCAGAATTCACACTTTTCTGCCTTCGCATAGAGTTGCTTCTCTTTCAAGGTCTGAAGAACAATGCCGAGATGTTCAGCATGCCTTTCCTTGTTTGGAGAATAGATCAGAATATCGTCAATGAAGATGACAACAAATTGATCTTAGTAAGGACGAAAAATCCTATTCATGTAATCCATGAATATGGCAGGAGCATTCGTCACTCCAAACGGCATCACTAGGTACTCATAATGCCCGTAGCATGTTCGAAACGCTGTCTTTGAGACATCCTCTACTTTTACACGAATCTGATGGTAGCCTGACCGTAAATGTATTTTCGAGAATACGGTCGCACCACGCAACTGATCCATGAGGTCATCAATCCTTAGGAGCGGATATCTGTTCTTGATCGTAACCTTGTTCAAATGCCGAAAATATACACAGAGTCGAGAACTCCCATCCTTCTTCTTTACTAACAGAACTGGAGCTCCCCACGGTGATACACTGGGTCGGATGAATTCCTTTCTCATCAACTCTTCAAGTTGTTCCTTCAGGGTTTCTAACTCCGATGGTGACATGCGATACGGTGCCATGGATATTGGTCCAGTGTTTGGAACTAGATCGATCGCAAACTCGATATCTTGAACAGACGGTAGACCAGGTACATCCTCAGGAAAAAATTCCGGAAAATCATTGACGACAGGTACAGACTCCAAGTCTAACTCACTCTTAACATCTGAGGAAAACAACAGCATGTAACCTTGAGCTCCTCTTTCAAAGAAGCTATTACCTGACTAGCAGATAGTAATCCAGAAATCTCATCCCTAAAGACTAAGGTTCTTTGAGCACAATCTATCAGGATATGGTTGGAAGATAACCAATCCATGCCTAGAATTACATCTAGTTGTATTAAAGGTAACTAGATTAAATCTACAAGAAAGTGCCTATCCTGAATAATGATAGGACAATTCAAGCAAACAGAATTAACAGTTACTAGCTCAGCAGTTGGGGTAGAAACAATCAAGTTATATGGTAAGGAAGAAATAGGCAAGTCTAGAAGTTTCACACGATCCATTGAGATAAAAGAATGAGTTGCACCTGAATCGAAAAGTACAGTTAAAAGATTACCGGCTAAATCGCACTTACCCCGCACCAGATCGGCGGAATTTGATGCTTCAGCTCCACTCATCATATACACTCGCCCTTTAGCAGTCGGCTTGCTTGCTTGGGCATGATTGGTAGTTGGTTCTCTTTTCGGTGCTCTGCAGTCCCTGGCTATGTGCCCTATACGATCGCAGTTAAAGCACTTCATCTTTTTCTTTGGGCATGTATTAGCTAGATGACTTGGATCCCTGCACCGGTAACACTTCCTCTCTTGACCTTGATTGTTGTTTCTCGGGCCTCCACTTCCCGTTCCCGAAGTAACGGAGTGATGTTGTTGCTGTTGTTTCTGGTTGTTACTGGGTGACTGGTAATATGTCTTCCTCTAGTTCTGCTTCCAATTTTGGTTGTCCCTGATATTGACTCTTGGGGCGAACGGGTCCTCCAACATTTCCCGTGCTATCTCTTCCTTTGCGCATCAGTTCTACCTTTCGGCATTTCTCTACCAGGGCTTGGGAATTCTTGATTTCCAAGGGCATCATAGATTCCTTGATCTCGAAGCGCAGACTGGCTTCGAACTTCTCGCACTCCCACTCCTCATTGGGGTTGTTCTGGAAAAAGCGGAAGTATTTGGTAAGGGACTCAAACCTTGCCGCATATTCCCCCACCGTCATGTCCCGCTGACTCAGCCTCAGGAATTCCTACTCTTTCTCTATCCGAGCACTCTGGGGAAAATATTTGTTCAGAAATTTGTTGCGAAATAATCCCCAGGTGATTGCCTGACGCTCAGCTACTAGTAGTTGTCTGGTGCCCTTCCACCAGTATTCAGCATCTCCAATCAGTTGGAATGTTGCGTAAGGCATCTTTGCTTCCTCCGGGGTGTGCACCAGCTCAAAGATATTTTCCAGCTCTTGGATCCAAAGATTGGCTTTTGTTGGGTCTACGTCCCCGTCAAACTACGACGGATTCTGGCATCGGAAGGCATTCAGATTCTTCCCCTCTGCAGCCTGTTCAGCTCTTAGCTGCTCCTGTTGATTCTGGGCAGCTGCATTAGCAGTCTGGAAAGCTATTGCAGCAGCAACGTCAGCCAATGCTTGGCCAGCGAAGTCCATCCCGCCATTGCCTCGGTCACTACCTCCACGACCGCGCGCTCCTCCTGGTTCCATACTGACCTGTATGACACAATGAGTGTGATGGTAACCAAAAAATAAAAGGTAACTCGTCAGATAACACACGTTACTTCTTAGAAGTAATTCAAACAAGACTCGATCAGAGAATACACAACATCAACACAACAGACCTAAACCCAAACATTCCCAAAAGACTCGACTCGCTCTGATACCACTAATGTGACACCCTAAACCCGACGTCACATGGTTACCCAATTGCGGAAATATTTCTGATTTACAATGCTGGTTACTTCCTGAAAGTATCATTTTCTCGATGGATGAGTATACTAAAAACGGTAGTTAATTTTTTTTGAGATGAAGGAAGATAAAGGTGACGAACACTCAGAACATGAATTGATGACAACATATATATATATATATATATATATATATATATATATATATATATATAACATGTCCCAATGAAAACCAAGTTTCAGTACATAAGGTAGGGCCTTATCAATGGCCATTGCAACAGATTTAGACATATAGGAATTACAACTTGAAAGAGAGTAAGTAAGACACAGGGAAAGAGGGTCCGGAACCACATCCAAAAGATAACTCTAAAAGTCAGACAACGGAAGATAATCCACAAAATGCTCCAAACTGGTTACTGACACTGGCTGCAAGCAGGGTCTTCACAAAGGCTCCCACTAGACGAGACCTCAGGTAATGGATCTATAACGTTGCCGCCCTCATCAACAAAATCGTCGTCGTCATCATGATCCATAACGTGATCCTACGGCTCATCTTCCTCCATGACCTCATCGAAGTCCTCCTCAGGGTCCTCCTCAGGATCCTCCTCAATCGGCGCTGCCGGCTCTACGACTAGAGGTGGTGGCTCATGTAGCAATCCGTGAGTTCGTAGTGTGTGAAGATAATACCAGATCGAAGGCAGAGCTACCCTTCTAGTTTCCATAGTGTGGCTTCTACGGATTGGGTCTCTGTCAGCATTTAGATCGATCGTGGTGATGGCTCCGTGGTATGTGGCAGATGTCGCCCCTGGGTGTATCTGCCATGCCCCAGCATCCCCTACGTTGTCGAAGACCTCACTCTTCGATGTTGATGGCACCAGTGGGATATTGGGATCCATCTGGACTCATGTATATACGGCGATACCAAAAGGAAGAGAGAATAACAAGTAGAAATGAAAGAGTGAGATACCGACACCGAATATATCGCACAACAACCATACACATGATACATACAACACCTTGACATATTAACATTTTTAAACATTACTCATAGGTAAACAATAAGTATTATCTCAGTGGGTCTCATACCCGAATCAAACAATTTTATAAAGATAATGCATGACACTTCAATCATCAGGCTCTAATCTTAATCTCATGAGATACCATCACAATTTTATCATTAAGAAAGAAAGAGTTAATCGGGCTCATACGCCCCGTTTGGCAAGTTGTCTCCGTCACCTCATGCGCCCGGATCAACATCATCACGAATCCCTTATAACGGCCATTCGAATGTATACCTCATCGAATACCACATCTTAAGTGGGTATTTGGATAACTCAAGCACATCTGCCAAGGGGAAATGCATATGAATAAAAGACTTTTCATTATCAAGGCTTTTCTTTGTGTTCTCTCTTTTCCGTTTGTCGAAGCCCAAAGCTAACGACTATTCATAATTTCTATCACTTAAAAATTAAATAACACAGGACGCACGGTCCGAGTGTACAATCACAACACCTTAGACCGCGGCCGCAGCCCAAGGTTGTGGTCGTAGAAACAATTATAATTTTATCCATGTTTTATTTCAACATGATAAGGACTCATAGCCCATAACAATGAAATTAGGACACATAGTCCTCAATTCCAAAATTAGGACTCCTAGCCCATAATATCACGATTAGGACCCTTGGTCCATAATTCTTGACACGGATCCCAGATCACGTGCATAAACTGAATACTAGAGGCGACGCCACGCGAACTAGTATTATCTTTCACATGTGCTTACTTTTCGCTCAGTGAAAATCAAAAACCAAAACAAAACCTCGGTCACTTATCCAAGTAACCAGAACGTTTCTAAATCATTTTGGAGAAAATATTTTCCTTTACAAATTCTTTTATAAAACATTTAGGAAATTCGTTTGCTTTTGAAATCCTTGATGAAATAAAGTCAACTATTTTCAAAGGGGTTTCCCTTCATAAAACACATAGTTCGAAAAGGTTTTCTCTCGTACCAACATTGGATCATAAAAAGGTAATTTCTATTGTCTTAAAAACACTTCAACGTTTCTTTTCAAAATAAGAATCTCATTTTCTTGAAGTAACCGTTTTAAATAAGGAACTTTTATAACTGAAACCAATACTTTCAAAGTTGTATTCAAGGCTTATTAAGGCTTTTAATCCTTTATAATCATTGTGCAGACTCAAGGCCAGCTTCTCGAACTTCAATCAACAATAATATATTCTCAACAATAACATCACAGTTAACGATAGTTCATCACATATATATAATTCATAACACTTTTAAGCAAGTAATGTTCAACTTCAAGTAATAACCACAATAGTTCAAGTAAACAAGTTATTCAGGTATTGGCTCAATATCACAATAATATTCAAATCACTCAAGTAAACACATACACACATGCATATAGTCATTGAATATCCCTAGGCAATCCCCTCTTACTTTCTGTGAAGGTAAGAAGATTAGATGCTCGACGAGGTAAGTCACGAACGTTCTCGTTCCCTCCGCGATGGAAGTCTAAGATTATGAACACAAAATCACAAGTTAAAATCAAAACAAGAACACTAAACCATAAGGTATAGGTTCGGCCAAGACTAGTTCTTAGGGTTAGAGATTCCCAAAAATTATACAACTCATGTATTTATGATCCTTAAGTGTTAGGAGTTCATAAACAATGATATTTTAACAAAGTTGAATTAAAAATTCCACTAAGTTAACAACATAGGGCATTCAGCCAAGGCTAGTAAAATAGGCTAGCATTCACTAAACTTTCCAATCTCTTGGGTTTAGCATCCATATGTGTTAAGGAGCTCAAAACCATGATCATTTTGGAAAAATGAAAATAACACATACTAGCTTTAATAACATAAAATAAACAAGTTATAAATCCTTAAATTTCCAATCTCTTAGACTTAGCATCCAAATATCATATGGAGCTCAAGTCCATGACCATCTCAGAAAAATGAAAGTAACACATACTAGCTTCAACAACATTAAATAAACAAGTTATAAATCCTTAAACTTTCCAATCTCTTAGACTTAGCATCCAAATATCTTATGGAGCTCAAGTCCATGATCATCTTGGAAAAATGAAAGTAACACATACTAGCTTTAACAACATAAAATAAACAAGTTATAAATCCTTAAACTTTCCAATCTCTTAGACTTAGCATCCAAATATCTTATGTAGCTCAAGTCCATGATCATCTTGGAAAAATGAAAGTAACACATACTAGCTTTAACAACGTAAAATAAACAAGTTATTTAGAGTTCTAAATCCATGATCAATACTTGAAAAGTTGAAACATAGTATCCTATGCCTACTTATTCATATTTTTCGGCCATCATAGGAACAAACTATCAAAACTTCCAAGATTTATAGATTCAAGATCAAGGGATAGTTAGAAACTCAAACACATGATCATATTCCAAAAGTTGAAACAAAAACTTCCTATGTCACAAATGCAAGCATTCAGCCTTCATTGGAAGAGATGGATAGAGATTTTTGTTTTACACAACCTCTTAGCATGTGAAAATATAAGTTAATACAAGACTATAGAAAGTGGTTTCAACTCAAAAGGAGTTTTCTACCCATTTAGAGAGATTTTAGAAGTTTAAAGCATATAAAGAACACATAAAGTAAACTAAGAAATAAAAGATGAAACTTGAATAAAGATTTATATGAGAGCATTACCCTTAGTATAAGGAAGAACTTTAATGAAGAGCTTAAGTAGAAAATATGAATAAAAACTAAAGCTTTAAGAGCTTGAACTTTAAGAAGAAAGGAAGATGATGAATTTTAATGGAGGTTGAAGGAGGAAGATGATGAAGTGAAAATGGAAGGGGTATATATAGGGAGAGGGAGGAGAGTTGCACGACTAAGGGAGTGAGAGGGAGAGCTTGTTGAGCATGTTTGATGGTTTAATGCTTGATTGGATGGAAGAAGAGAGAGAAAAGACTTTTGGATTAGAATAGTATTATAATTTGAAAAGTGTGATGATGATACTTTTAGAGCATGTCATAGCCCTTTCCATCATGTCTCCTTACTTCTTTTATGGTCCATAATCTACTCCATTTGATACCCGGTTGCCTTTCCGATCGTAATTTTTTCGACGTTTCGCCCGAATAAAATACTATATTTTATTTTTTTTGCACGAAAATTTACAAAATAACCAAGGTTAAAGGAAACATAATAAAAACACTAATTGTTTCGTTCACGGGTCAAAATTAGGTTTTCTGCACAGTAAACTTGTACCGGTATTGAAAACGCAGATCGGCTTCCGTATGAATTTTCAATTGAAAATTTTACCGTGACTTCATATGATATAACAACACTAGAAAATGATTTTAGTTTAATTAAAATCATCATCTGAGTTTAATCTAAAATAAACATATTTAAATATGTATTTATCCGCTCTAAAACGTTGGGAAAACAGGGTGTTACATTTCATGCCGAATGTTTTAGTTAAGACCCTTGGATCTGATTTGAGAGAATTAGGGAGCCTAAACTCCAATAACACGTTGAATTCTTCCCAGAACAGTATGACCCTGCCCAGAAGCACGACCGTGCTGAACAGGGAGCACGATCGTGCTCCCAGGTAAATTCTGGAAGGCAAGCCGTGCATTGAGCACGGCTGTGTAGGATAGTGAGCATGACCATGCTCCACTTAAGTGGCAGCATGACCGTGCTAGGGTGAGCATGCCCGTGCTCCCCTTTCTGGTCAGAAACTGAAACTAATGAATTAAAGGGGTGTTTCACTCCGATTATCCCCGAACGAAGTAATAATACACTAATCGAATGATAACAAGTTAGATAATCTAATTTAAAGACTAATTAAGGTGACCAAGAGCAATAAGCTGGTTAAGACAGTACCCGATGGGTTACCGCATGTTGTTACGCTTTGGTGCTTTTTTGTTAAAGTGGCCTTGATGCTTTATGGTCGAGGTGTTGTTATGTTGGACCTTGGTGCTTTTTGGTCAATGGGGCCTTGACCTTTGGGTCTAAGGTGATGATTCTGATGATGGTGGTAAGTCTTGGATGCTTTTTGGCCCAAGGAAAGGAGGTGGTTGCCTTGTGTGTTGTTGTGCTCACGCATTCATACGTTGGAGTTGATTAGTGGAGGATGTTCAACATAGGGGAGGTTGTCCTAGTTATTATGATCTGGCCCAAGACTCGGGTGGTTCACCCATGGTTTGGTGAACCATGCGCCCCAAAGGGTTATGATACGTCGGCTATCCAAGGGGTTCCTACATGATTTAGGGAACTGCCGGTGTTGGTGCTTTTTGGCCAATACGGATATGTAACTTCGAAGTTGACTCCCTGAGATAGTTGGATCCACATGCATAACGGAGTAGCGGAGTAGGTGTTGCACCGCATAGCATCTTTTAACTGTTGACTTGTAATATGTAAATGATTATGTATGATGTTTGTTGTTATTCCTGATATGATGTATATTCATCTTATTCCCTATTCCCATGCCGTTGTGTTTACATGATTTCCTACTCCCTGTTTCCTGTTTCTGTTGTTGCATGTATCTCTTATACAGAGGACAGTGAGCAGCCAATGGAAGAGTGACTCTGAGGAGCCGCGACTCTAGTTAGGATGCTTAGTTGTTTAGTCGTTTCAGTTTTAGTTTGTTTCCGTGATGTATCCGGATTTCGGCTATACCAGCTCTGTATCTGACATCGGGGTTGGGTTTTCTTTATCTGTCATGTTTATGTTTATCCTTTTAAAACTATGTTATTCCCATGTTGTTTATGTTGATATGTGAAACCTTTTTATCCAACATTTATTTTGTTCAAATAAATGCATGTTTTATAATTACCTCTTCTAAGTGAATGCTTTATATTAACATGCGGGGTAGAAGGGTGTCACATTTAGTGGTATCAGAGCAAGTCTGTCCTATCAGGCCGTGGTATGAGTCTGTTGTGTGCTCTTGTTTGAATTGTCTATATTCATACAGACAATATTACGTGGTACTAAGTACCTATAGCTTCGCTTTGGCTTGATTTACTGTATTTGGTGGTTTGTCTTGGATGATCCAAGGAGCCCGTGAGTGCTTCTTGTGTTCAAAAAGGTTGTTCTATTATCCTTTGATAATGAGAACTTTGTTTTTGATCTTGTATGCTTACCTCTAAATGACCTTGATGTTATTCTTGGCATGGAATGGTTATCTCTCAACCATGTCCTTTTAAACTGTTTTGATAAGACCTTGATTTTTGGAACTCCTGAGGAGTCTAAGAATCCGACCTTTCTCTCTGCCAACCAAGTAAGAGCTTCGATGATAGACGAAGCCCAAGTGTTCATGATATTGTCTTCCCTAGAAGTTGAGAGCCCTCCTGATGTCAGAAGTGTGCCTGTTGTGCGGGAGTTTCCTGAAGTGTTCTCGGGGGACATTTACAAACTACCCCTAGAAAGGGATGTGGAGTTCACCATTGATTTAGTACCTCTACCGGGCCTATTTCCATAGCACCCTATAGGATGTATCCTCTAGAGCTAGCCAAGTTGACGGAACAGTTAGAGGACCTTATCCAAAAGAAGTTTGTTAGGCCGAGTGTGTCTCCGTGGGGGGCACCTGTGTTGCTAGTAAAGAAGAAGGATGGTAGTATGAGGTTGTGTGTCGACTATCCACAGCTCAACAAGGTGACCATTAAGAATCAGTATCCCCTCCCTAGGATTGATGATCTTCTGGATCAATTGATTGGAGCTTGTGTCTTTTCGAAGATAGATTTGAGGTCAGGGTACCATTAGATTCGGGTTAAGTCTGAGGACATCCCGAAGACAGCGTTTAGGACGCGTTATGGTCACTATGAGTACTTGGTTATGCCCTTTGGTGTGACCAATGCCTCTACTGTATTCATGGACTACATGAACAAGACCTTTCACCCTTACTTGGATAAGTTTGTGGTGGTCTTCATAGATGACATCTTAGTATACTCCAAGACTAAGGAGGAACATAAGGAGCACTTGAGGGTTGTCTTGCGGACCTTTAAGGAGAAGTAGTTGTGTGCAAAGATGTCTAAGTGCAAGTTTTGGTTAGAAGCGGTTAGTTTCTTGATAAGCCTCTGGCTTATCTAGTTTTATGACTAGATGAACTAGGGTTCATGAGCCTATTTATTCGAGTTCACTCTCGTTTTCGCCCAAATTTGCCTTGTTTTGTTCCTAAGTTGGACTTTGACTCATTTTGTGTATTTTGTGTAGTTTTTAGGTTATTTTGAATAGAATTACGCTTGTGGGTGCTTTTGTTGTTTCAGGTTAAATAAGTGAAGCTCCGGGAGTCAAGGAAAGTCGGCGCTGTGGAAATTGCAAGTCTGGAGACACTCGCCTCGCGAGTGTATGCTCGCCCCGCGAGCCTGAAGGTCAACAAAGCAGCAAAAGTCATCACTTCTGGCTCGCCACGCGAGAAGTGTCTCGCCTCGCGAGATCATGAGGACCTGGAAAACAGAGACCATCACGGCATAGCCGTGATTAAAGTCACGGCTGTGACAAATTGAGGTTTGAAGACTCGCCTCGCGAGAGACAGCTCGCCTCGCGAGAGAATGAAGACTTGGAAGTCAGAGGCCATCACGGCCCAGCCGTGATGAAGGTCACAGCCTAGAATTGAAGGCTCGCCCCGCGAACACACTTTCGCCTCGCGAAAGTTTAAATTGAAAGCGCGCCAATTTTAATTCTCGCCTCGCGAGAGAGCGCAGATCAGGATTACTATTTAAAGGCTGTTGCAGATCAGATTGAGGGGAGAACTGGAGGAGGCTGTAGGGCTTTAGGAGGGCTGCGAATCCTAGTAGTTTTCCACTGTTTAGGGTAGCGTTTAGGGTAATTTCTTTTCTCTTTGGAGCTGCGTCTCCCTTTTTCTTATGGAGATTATGTCCGAGTGTTTGTCTATGAGCATGAGGAACTAATCCCCTCGTCTGAGGGAACGATGAAGCCACCCATGGCGATGTAAATCCGATATGATGTATGTCTTTCTCCTTTAATTCAATTCTTGTTTTCCAATTCTGATTTGAATGCTTAATCATATGTGTTGCGTGATTAACTAATTAAACGTGTTAAGGCCAAACGGCGATTCACGTTTTAGAACTTGAATTGGAATCACTAATCGAATAATAAACACGAAAGTGGATTTAGGAGATTAGTGCAACCATATAGGGAACAAGGTTTAATAGAATTCGAGATTAGGATTATGAGACCTGCAAGTAATTAATCCAATCTTCGAATACGTCCTAATGAGCACGACCGTGATTTAGGAGAATTCGGGGTCCCGGTTGACATTGTAATTGAACCTAGGGAGGAATTCATCGTCACTTGGGTTTGCATGAATGGGTAGTGGATTTGTGACCTTGGACAATTAAATTTCAGATTTTTAGTTGATTAGATTAATAGATTGTTAATTGAATTTCGATCCTATTCTCTCTTCTCTCTCTCAACCACCTTCGTAACTTGACCAAACGTATCGGATTTCCCGCGGATTAGTCGAATTGGTAGCCCAATCCCTGAGTTCGACCTCGTGAATTACTTACCGTGTTTATTTTATTACTTTGCACGACCCTGACACTTGCCGGAGTCACAACAAGTTTTTGGCGTCGTTGCCGGGGATTGGCACAACCAGTTTTACTAATTTTAAGGTAGTTTGATTATTTGGTTAAGTTACTTTTATTTTTATTTTCATTTTTGATTTCTATTATTATTCTCTATTTCTTGATCCCACTTGGTCTTGGCCCTGTTTTGTATGCGAGGTACCCTTTCAAGGTGGATTGCGAATCATGGAGACTGTTTATTTTCCAGCCTTGGACGGTGTTACAAAATATGACTTTGGGCCTAACATATCCCTGGGAGATCATTGGCGCTGGGGACATAATTGCCCTCATGCACAAGCTTATAGTGTAATCAGGAAGCATGAGGAGGAATGGGAATGGAATGAGCAAACACCGTTGAAAGCTGCTCTAGAACAATATTCCCAGGAGCTATCCACCTCTGAGGCCAAGGCAAGAGCCAACTGTGACAGTATCGAAACTGTGATGCAGAATTTCAAAGCGCAAGCTGAGGAGATTTGCAAGCAGTTAGTACAAGAGTCACATGAAGCCCAATTTGAAGAAAATTTGGTTTTGGGGATAGATCAAAATGAAGACGAAGTGGTAGTGGATTCCACACTGTTTGCCAAGCAACCGAAAAATTTCTGCATTGGATAACTATGTTGGCTTACATGCATGTGTGGACATGGGTAAGTTAGACCCTCCCACTCGTCTGGCACACTTCCTCGAGAAAACACCATTTGACCCGAGAGGAAGTGAATTCATAATTACAAAGGTCAATGGAGTTTTCACACACTGGCTGGGTGGAGTTGATGATAAAGTCATATTGCTGCTACAATCTCCACTCCAATTACCATTTGATCCGGGTGGAGGATCTCACATGATGAGCGTCTCTTGGCCCTTGTTTCACAGGCTATGGGATCCAGGTGGATGCTTCGTAATAAGTCAGGCTCGGGACGTTAAACAAGCGCTTCTTGGGAGGCAACCCAAGCTAGGTATCCCTCTCTTTTCCTAACTTCTGTTTTGTTTTGTTTGTGTCTTTGTTTTTGTTTGTCACTCTTGAATAATTTGAGAAGATCAAGAGTTTTTGTATGAAATGTCGTGTCGGCAAGCTTGTTGGATTTTAATTAGATTGAGCTAGATTGATTGCATGAATATTTTGACCATTAATGATTTCCCCCTAAGTTCTGAAATTAGAAAAGTTTATCCCCACTTAAAAATTGAAAACTGAACTTTGAGAACTTTGTTGTGATTACTTGATTTATGATAAGTTTGGGGTGAGGGGGGTGCACACACTAGGAATCGTATCTCGGTCAAACAATTTGCAAAATGTCCAGGTGAGGATTTGAGCCTCCAACTCTGTTTTTGAATGTGTGAATCACTCGTTAAGTTGCACTTTCCGAATTTGCTTGAATCTCTATATGGTTTGCATGTTTATGTGTTGCATCAAATGATTTAGGCAATTTTCTTTGAATTAACTACTTGGCCTAAAATGAACCATTCCTCATGCATGTTCCCTAGTTAGCCAAATTGAGCCCAATTGACCTATTGTTTCTTGATGACCCTACATTACGAGCCAAAATCTGAAAAACCATGTTAACCCAATCTTAGGATTAGGAGAGCATGGAAATGAGCAAGAGAAAGGTTGTGAGAAACTAAGTTTGGGGTGGCTACAAGGAGGTATGTCATTTTGGGGTGAGAAAAAGAAAAATAAAGGTTGAAACCCAAGGCAATAAAAAAAAAAGAGAAAAAAAATATATATATATATATATATATATATATATATATATTCAAAATAAATTGCCAAAAGAAAAGGGGCAAATCAAAAGATTAGCAAGGAAAAGGATGTAGCCACCCGAGCCCAAATGAAAAAATGGAAAAAGGAATTTGAGTGGAAAAAGTGTCAAAATGCTCATGCTCTCTTAGTTCCTAGGGACTTAAGCCTAAATATCCTTCATTATCCTACCCTGAGCCAGGCCCCATTACAACCTTTAAAAGACCTTCTGATGTTGCATACATGTTTTCGTGGGAATTACTTTTGAGATGAAAATCAAATTCATGGGAAGTGCTCTTGATAAGTGAAATTGAGTGAAAAAGTTGAAAGCCTTGACGAATTGAGCGAATGAGTGAAATTTTACATACCCTTGTGAGGAAGGCAATTGTTTGGAATAGGTGATCTTCCTTTTGTGTGTGACTCTGATCCTCAACTTTGACTAATGATTGCATGAATGATGAAGTTCTCAATGGTTTAAAGTAAATGAATGTGGGGATTACATTGATGTAGGGGGAGATCATTGTAAAAAAAAAACTGTTTTGTAAAGTTGCATTAAATTTGTGCGAAATCGATTGATTCCTTTAGGCTTGCCAAGTCTTGAGTCGTTTTTGAGTTTTAAGCTTGCTTGGGGACAAGCAAGGTTTAAGTTTGGGGTATTTTGATAAGCCTTTGGCTTATCTAGTTTTATGACTAGATGAACTAGGGTTCATGAGCCTATTTATTCGAGTTCACTCTCGTTTTCGCCCAAATTTGCCTTGTTTTGTTCCTAAGTTGGACTTTGACTCATTTTGTGTATTTTGTGTAGTTTTTAGGTTATTTTGAATAGAATTACGCTTGTGGGTGCTTTTGTTGTTTCAGGTTAAATAAGTGAAGCTCCGGGAGTCAAGGAAAGTCGAAAGGCAGTGGAAATTGCAAGTCTGGAGACACTCGCCTCGCGAGTGTATGCTCGCCCCGCGAGCTTGAAGGTCAACAAAGTAGTAAAAGTCATCACTTCTGGCTCGCCACGCGAGAAGTGTCTCGCCTCGCGAGATCACGAGGACCTGGAAAACAGAGACCATCACGGCATAGCCGTGATTAAAGTCACGGCTGTGACAAATTGAGGTTTGAAGACTCGCCCCACGAGAGACAGCTCGCCTCGCGAGAGAATGAAGACTTGGAAGTCAGAGGCCATCACGGCCTAGCCGTGATGAAGGTCACAGCCTAGAATTGAAGGCTCGCCCCGCGAACACACTTTCGCCTCGCGAAAGTTTAAATTGAAAGCGCGCCAATTTTAATTCTCGCCTCGCGAGAGAGCGCAGATCAGGATTACTATTTAAAGGTCACATTCGATCGGTTGAGGGGAGAACTGGAGGAGGCTGTAGGGCTTTAGGAGGGCCGCGAATCCTAGTAGTTTTCCACTGTTTAGGGTAGCGTTTAGGGTAATTTCTTTTCTCTTTGGAGCTGCGTCTCCCTTTTTCTTATGGAGATTATGTCCGAGTGTTTGTCTATGAGCATGAGGAACTAATCCCCTGCCCCGAGGGAACGATGAAGCCACCCATGGCGATGTAAATCCGATATGATGTATGTCTTTCTCCTTTAATTCAATTCTTGTTTTCCAATTCTGATTTGAATGCTTAATCATATGTGTTGCGTGATTAACTAATTAAACGTGTTAAGGCCAAACGGCGATTCACGTTTTAGAACTTGAATTGGAATCACTAATCGAATAATAAACACGAAAGTGGATTTAGGAGATTAGTGCAACCATATAGGGAACAAGGTTTAATAGAATTCGAGATTAGGATTATGAGACCTGCAAGTAATTAATCCAATCGTCGAATACGTCCTAATGAGCACGACCGTGGATTTAGGAGAATTCAGGGGTCCCGGTTGACATTGTAATTGAACCTAGGGAGGAATTCATCGTCACTTGGGTTTGCATGAATGGGTAGTGGATTTGTGACCTTGGACAATTAAATTTCAGATTTTTAGTTGATTAGATTAATAGATTGTTAATTGAATTTCGATCCTATTCTCTCTTCTCTCTCTCAACCACCTTCTGTAACTTGACCAAACGTATCGGATTTCCCGCGGATTAGTCGAATTGGTAGCCCAATCCCTGAGTTCGACCTCGGTAATTACTTACCGTGTTTATTTTATTACTTGCGACGACCCGGTACACTTGCCGGAGTCACAACAAGTTTTTGGCGTCGTTGCCGGGGATTGGCACAACCAGTTTTACTAATTTTAAGGTAGTTTGATTATTTGGTTAAGTTACTTTTATTTTTATTTTCATTTTTGATTTCTATTATTATTCTCTATTTCTTGATCCCACTTGGTCTTGGCCCTGTTTTGTATGCGAGGTACCCTTTCAAGGTGGATTGCGAATCACGGAGACTGTTTATTTTCCAGCCTTGGACGGTGTTACAAAATATGACTTTGGGCCTAACATATCCCTGGGAGATCATTGGCGCTGGGGACATAATTGCCCTCATGCACAAGCTTATAGTGTAATCAGGAAGCATGAGGAGGAATGGGAATGGAATGAGCAAACACCGTTGAAAGCTGCTCTAGAACAATATTCCCAGGAGCTATCCACCTCTGAGGCCAAGGCAAGAGCCAACTGTGACAGTATCGAAACTGTGATGCAGAATTTCAAAGCGCAAGCTGAGGAGATTTGCAAGCAGTTAGTACAAGAGTCACATGAAGCCCAATTTGAAGAAAATTTGGTTTTGGGGATAGATCAAAATGAAGACGAAGTGGTAGTGGATTCCACACTGTTTGCCAAGCAACCGAAAATTTCTGCATTGGATAACTATGTTGGCTTACATGCATGTGTGGACATGGGTAAGTTAGACCCTCCCACTCGTCTGGCACACTTCCTCGAGAAAACACCATTTGACCCGAGAGGAAGTGAATTCATAATTACAAAGGTCAATGGAGTTTTCACACACTGGCTGGGTGGAGTTGATGATAAAGTCATATTGCTGCTACAATCTCCACTCCAATTACCATTTGATCCGGGTGGAGGATCTCACATGATGAGCGTCTCTTGGCCCTTGTTTCACAGGCTATGGGATCCAGGTGGATGCTTCGTAATAAGTCAGGCTCGGGACGTTAAACAAGCGCTTCTTGGGAGGCAACCCAAGCTAGGTATCCCTCTCTTTTCCTAACTTCTGTTTTGTTTTGTTTGTGTCTTTGTTTTTGTTTGTCACTCTTGAATAATTTGAGAAGATCAAGAGTTTTTGTATGAAATGTCGTGTCGGCAAGCTTGTTGGATTTTAATTAGATTGAGCTAGATTGATTGCATGAATATTTTGACCATTAATGATTTCCCCCTAAGTTCTGAAATTAGAAAAGTTTATCCCCACTTAAAAATTGAAAACTGAACTTTGAGAACTTTGTTGTGATTACTTGATTTATGATAAGTTTGGGGTGAGGGGGGTGCACACACTAGGAATCGTATCTCGGTCAAACAATTTGCAAAATGTCCAGGTGAGGATTTGAGCCTCCAACTCTGTTTTTGAATGTGTGAATCACTGTTAAGTTGCACTTTCCCGAATTTGCTTGAATCTCTATATGGTTTGCATGTTTATGTGTTGCATCAAATGATTTAGGCAATTTTCTTTGAATTAACTACTTGGCCTAAAATGAACCATTCCTCATGCATGTTCCCTAGTTAGCCAAATTGAGCCCAATTGACCTATTGTTTCTTGATGACCCTACATTACGAGCCAAAATCTGAAAAACCATGTTAACCCAATCTTAGGATTAGGAGAGCATGGAAATGAGCAAGAGAAAGGTTGTGAGAAACTAAGTTTGGGGTGGCTACAAGGAGGTATGTCATTTTGGGGTGAGAAAAAGAAAAATAAAGGTTGAAACCCAAGGCAATAAAAAAAAAAGAGAAAAAAAATATATATATATATATATATATATATATATATATATATATATTCAAAATAAATTGCCAAAAGAAAAGGGGCAAATCAAAAGATTAGCAAGGAAAAGGATGTAGCCACCCGAGCCCAAATGAAAAAATGGAAAAAGGAATTTGAGTGGAAAAAGTGTCAAAATGCTCATGCTCTCTTAGTTCCTAGGGACTTAAGCCTAAATATCCTTCATTATCCTACCCTGAGCCAGGCCCCATTACAACCTTTAAAAGACCTTCTGATGTTGCATACATGTTTTCGTGGGAATTACTTTTGAGATGAAAATCAAATTCATGGGAAGTGCTCTTGATAAGTGAAATTGAGTGAAAAAGTTGAAAGCCTTGACGAATTGAGCGAATGAGTGAAATTTTACATACCCTTGTGAGGAAGGCAATTGTTTGGAATAGGTGATCTTCCTTTTGTGTGTGACTCTGATCCTCAACTTTGACTAATGATTGCATGAATGATGAAGTTCTCAATGGTTTAAAGTAAATGAATGTGGGGATTACATTGATGTAGGGGGAGATCATTGTAAAAAAAAAACTGTTTTGTAAAGTTGCATTAAATTTGTGCGAAATCGATTGATTCCTTTAGGCTTGCCAAGTCTTGAGTCGTTTTTGAGTTTTAAGCTTGCTTGGGGACAAGCAAGGTTTAAGTTTGGGGTATTTTGATAAGCCTTTGGCTTATCTAGTTTTATGACTAGATGAACTAGGGTTCATGAGCCTATTTATTCGAGTTCACTCTCGTTTTCGCCCAAATTTGCCTTGTTTTGTTCCTAAGTTGGACTTTGACTCATTTTGTGTATTTTGTGTAGTTTTTAGGTTATTTTGAATAGAATTACGCTTGTGGGTGCTTTTGTTGTTTCAGGTTAAATAAGTGAAGCTCCGGGAGTCAAGGAAAGTCGAAAGGCAGTGGAAATTGCAAGTCTGGAGACACTCGCCTCGCGAGTGTATGCTCGCCCCGCGAGCCTGAAGGTCAACAAAGTAGTAAAAGTCATCACTTCTGGCTCGCCACGCGAGAAGTGTCTCGCCTCGCGAGATCACGAGGACCTGGAAAACAGAGACCATCACGGCATAGCCGTGATTAAAGTCACGGCTGTGACAAATTGAGGTTTGAAGACTCGCCCCACGAGAGACAGCTCGCCTCGCGAGAGAATGAAGACTTGGAAGTCAGAGGCCATCACGGCCTAGCCGTGATGAAGGTCACAGCCTAGAATTGAAGGCTCGCCCCGCGAACACACTTTCGCCTCGCGAAAGTTTAAATTGAAAGCGCGCCAATTTTAATTCTCGCCTCGCGAGAGAGCGCAGATCAGGATTACTATTTAAAGGCTGTTGCAGATCAGATTGAGGGGAGAACTGGAGGAGGCTGTAGGGCTTTAGGAGGGCCGCGAATCCTAGTAGTTTTCCACTGTTTAGGGTAGCGTTTAGGGTAATTTCTTTTCTCTTTGGAGCTGCGTCTCCCTTTTTCTTATGGAGATTATGTCCGAGTGTTTGTCTATGAGCATGAGGAACTAATCCCCTGCCCCCGAGGGAACGATGAAGCCACCCATGGCGATGTAAATCCGATATGATGTATGTCTTTCTCCTTTAATTCAATTCTTGTTTTCCAATTCTGATTTGAATGCTTAATCATATGTGTTGCATGATTAACTAATTAAACGTGTTAAGGCCAAACGGCGATTCACGTTTTAGAACTTGAATTGGAATCACTAATCGAATAATAAACACGAAAGTGGATTTAGGAGATTAGTGCAACCATATAGGGAACAAGGTTTAATAGAATTCGAGATTAGGATTATGAGACCTGCAAGTAATTAATCCAATCGTCGAATACGTCCTAATGAGCACGACCGTGGATTTAGGAGAATTCAGGGGTCCCGGTTGACATTGTAATTGAACCTAGGGAGGAATTCATCGTCACTTGGGTTTGCATGAATGGGTAGTGGATTTGTGACCTTGGACAATTAAATTTCAGATTTTTAGTTGATTAGATTAATAGATTGTTAATTGAATTTCGATCCTATTATCTCTTCTCTCTCTCAACCACCTTCTGTAACTTGACCAAACGTATCGGATTTCCCGCGGATTAGTCGAATTGGTAGCCCAATCCCTGAGTTCGACCTCGGTAATTACTTACCGTGTTTATTTTATTACTTGCGACGACCCGGTACACTTGCCGGAGTCACAACAAGTTTTTGGCGTCGTTGCCGGGGATTGGCACAACCAGTTTTACTAATTTTAAGGTAGTTTGATTATTTGGTTAAGTTACTTTTATTTTTATTTTCATTTTTGATTTATATTATTATTCTCTATTTCTTGATCCCACTTGGTCTTGGCCCTGTTTTGTATGCGAGGTACCCTTTCAAGGTGGATTGCGAATCACGGAGACTGTTTATTTTCCAGCCTTGGACGGTGTTACAAAATATGACTTTGGGCCTAACATATCCCCTCGGGAGATCATTGGCGCTGGGGACATAATTGCCCTCATGCACAAGCTTATAGTGTAATCGGGAAGCATGAGGAGGAATGGGAATGGAATGAGCAAACACCGTTGAAAGCTGCTCTAGAACAATATTCCCGGGAGCTATCCACCTCTCGAGGCCAAGGCAAGAGCCAATCGTGATGAGATCGAAACTGTGATGCAGAATTTCAAAGCGCAAGCGGAGGAGATTTGCCAGCAGTTAGTACAAGAGTCAGATGAAGCCCAATTTGAAGAAAATTTGGTTTTGGGGATAGATCAAAATGAAGACGAAGTGGTAGTGGATTCCACACTGTTTTTCAAGCAACCGAAAATTTCTGCATTGGATAACTATGTTGGCTTACATGCATGTGTGGACATGGGTAAGTTAGACCCTCCCACTCGTCTGGCACACTTCCTCGAGAAAACACCATTTGACCCGAGAGGAAGTGAATTCATAATTACAAAGGTCAATGGAGTTTTCACACACTGGCTGGGTGGAGTTGATGATAAAGTCATATTGCTGCTACAATCTCCACTCCAATTACCATTTGATCCGGGTGGAGGATCTCACATGATGAGCGTCTCTTGGCCCTTGTTTCACAGGCTATGGGATCCAGGTGGATGCTTCGTAATAAGTCAGGCTCGGGACGTTAAACAAGCGCTTCTTGGGAGGCAACCCAAGCTAGGTATCCCTCTCTTTTCCTAACTTCTGTTTTGTTTTGTTTGTGTCTTTGTTTTTGTTTGTCACTCTTGAATAATTTGAGAAGATCAAGAGTTTTTGTATGAAATGTCGTGTCGGCAAGCTTGTTGGATTTTAATTAGATTGAGCTAGATTGATTGCATGAATATTTTGACCATTAATGATTTCCCCATAAGTTCTGAAATTAGAAAAGTTTATCCCCATTTAAAAATTGAAAACTGAACTTTGAGAACTTTGTTGTGATTACTTGATTTATGATAAGTTTGGGGTGAGGGGGGTGCACACACTAGGAATCGTATCTCGGTCAAACAATTTGCAAAATGTCCAGGTGAGGATTTGAGCCTCCAACTCTGTTTTTGAATGTGTGAATCACTGTTAAGTTGCACTTTCCCGAATTTGCTTGAATCTCTATATGGTTTGCATGTTTATGTGTTGCATCAAATGATTTAGGCAATTTTCTTTGAATTAACTACTTGGCCTAAAATGAACCATTCCTCATGCATGTTCCCTAGTTAGCCAAATTGAGCCCAATTGACCTATTGTTTCTTGATGACCCTACATTACGAGCCAAAATCTGAAAAACCATGTTAACCCAATCTTAGGATTAAGAGAGCATGGAAATGAGCAAGAGAAAGGTTGTGAGAAACTAAGTTTGGGGTGGCTACAAGGAGGTATGTCATTTTGGGGTGAGAAAAAGAAAAATAAAGGTTGAAACCCAAGGCAATAAAAAAAAAAAGAGAAAATATATATATATATATATATATATATATATATATATATATATATATTCAAAATAAATTGCCAAAAGAAAAGGGGCAAATCAAAAGATTAGCAAGGAAAAGGATGTAGCCACCCGAGCCCAAATGAAAAAATGGAAAAAGGAATTTGAGTGGAAAAAGTGTCAAAATGCTCATGCTCTCTTAGTTCCTAGGGACTTAAGCCTAAATATCCTTCATTATCCTACCCTGAGCCAGGCCCCATTACAACCTTTAAAAGACCTTCTGATGTTGCATACATGTTTTTGTGGGAATTACTTTTGAGATGAAAATCAAATTCATGGGAAGTGCTCTTGATAAGTGAAATTGAGTGAAAAAGTTGAAAGCCTTGACGAATTGAGCGAATGAGTGAAATTTTACATACCCTTGTGAGGAAGGCAATTGTTTGGAATAGGTGATCTTCCTTTTGTGTGTGACTCTGATCCTCAACTTTGACTAATGATTGCATGAATGATGAAGTTCTTAATGGTTTAAAGTAAATGAATGTGGGGATTACATTGATGTAGGGGGAGATCATTGGAAAAAAAAAACTGTTTTGTAAAGTTGCATTAAATTTGTGCGAAATCGATTGATTCCTTTAGGCTTGCCAAGTCTTGAGTCGTTTTTGAGTTTTAAGCTTGCTTGGGGACAAGCAAGGTTTAAGTTTGGGGTATTTTGATAAGCCTTTGGCTTATCTAGTTTTATGACTAGATGAACTAGGGTTCATGAGCCTATTTATTCGAGTTCACTCTCGTTTTCGCCCAAATTTGCCTTGTTTTGTTCCTAAGTTGGACTTTGACTCATTTTGTGTATTTTGTGTAGTTTTTAGGTTATTTTGAATAGAATTACGCTTGTGGGTGCTTTTGTTGTTTCAGGTTAAATAAGTGAAGCTCCGGGAGTCAAGGAAAGTCGAAAGGCAGTGGAAATTGCAAGTGCGGAGACACTCGCCTCATGAGTGTATGCTCGCCCCGCGAGCCTGAAGGTCAACAAAGTAGTAAAAGTCATCACTTCTGGCTCGCCACGCGAGAAGTGTCTCGCCTCGCGAGATCACGAGGACCTGGAAAACAGAGACCATCACGGCATAGCCGTGATTAAAGTCACGGCTGTGACAAATTGAGGTTTGAAGACTCGCCCCGCGAGAGAATGAAGACTTGGAAGTCAGAGGCCATCACGGCCCAGCTGTGATGAAGGTCACAGCCTAGAATTGAAGGCTCGCCCCGTGAACACACTTTCGCCTCGCGAAAGTTTAAATTGAAAGCGCGCCAATTTTAATTCTCGCCTCGCGAGAGAGCGCAGATTAGGATTACTATTTAAAGGCTGTTGCAGATCAGATTGAGGGGAGAACTGGAGGAGGCTGTAGGGCTTTAGGAGGGCCGCGAATCCTAGTAGTTTTCCACTGTTTAGGGTAGCGTTTAGGGTAATTTATTTTCTCTTTGGAGCTGCGTCTCCCTTTTTCTTATGGAGATTATGTCCGAGTGTTTGTCTATGAGCATGAGGAACTAATCCCCTCGTCTGAGGGAACGATGAAGCCACCCATGGCGATGTAAATCCGATATGATGTATGTCTTTCTCCTTTAATTCAATTCTTGTTTTCCAATTCTGATTTGAATGCTTAATCATATGTGTTGCGTGATTAACTAATTAAACGTGTTAAGGCCAAACGGCGATTCACGTTTTAGAACTTGAATTGGAATCACTAATCGAATAATAAACACGAAAGTGGATTTAGGAGATTAGTGCAACCATATAGGGAACAAGGTTTAATAGAATTCGAGATTAGGATTATGAGACCTGCAAGTAATTAATCCAATCGTCGAATACGTCCTAATGAGCACGACCGTGGATTTAGGAGAATTCAGGGGTCCCGGTTGACATTGTAATTGAACCTAGGGAGGAATTCATCGTCACTTGGGTTTGCATGAATGGGTAGTGGATTTGTGACCTTGGACAATTAAATTTCAGATTTTTAGTTGATTAGATTAATAGATTGTTAATTGAATTTCGATCCTATTATCTCTTCTCTCTCTCAACCACCTTCTGTAACTTGACCAAATGTATCGGATTTCCCGCGGATTAGTCGAATTGGTAGCCCAATCCCTGAGTTCGACCTCGGTAATTACTTACCGTGTTTATTTTATTACTTGCGACGACCCGGTACACTTGCCGGAGTCACAACAAGTTTTTGGCGTCGTTGCCGGGGATTGGCACAACCAGTTTTACTAATTTTAAGGTAGTTTGATTATTTGGTTAAGTTACTTTTATTTTTATTTTCATTTTTGATTTATATTATTATTCTCTATTTCTTGATCCCACTTGGTCTTGGCCCTGTTTTGTATGCGAGGTACCCTTTCAAGGTGGATTGCGAATCACGGAGACTGTTTATTTTCCAGCCTTGGACGGTGTTACAAAATATGACTTTGGGCCTAACATATCCCTGGGAGATCATTGGCGCTGGGGACATAATTGCCCTCATGCACAAGCTTATAGTGTAATCAGGAAGCATGAGGAGGAATGGGAATGGAATGAGCAAACACCGTTGAAAGCTGCTCTAGAACAATATTCCCGGGAGCTATCCACCTCGAGGCCAAGGCAAGAGCCAACGTGTGATGATCGAAACTGTGATGCAGAATTTCAAAGCGCAAGGCGAGGAGATTTGCAAGCGGTTAGTACAAGAGTCACATGAAGCCCAATTTGAAGAAAATTTGGTTTTGGGGATAGATCAAAATGAAGACGAAGTGGTAGTGGATTCCACACTGTTTGCCAAGCAACCGAAAATTTCTGCATTGGATAACTATGTTGGCTTACATGCATGTGTGGACATGGGTAAGTTAGACCCTCCCACTCGTCTGGCACACTTCCTCGAGAAAACACCATTTGACCCGAGAGGAAGTGAATTCATAATTACAAAGGTCAATGGAGTTTTCTCACACCTTGGCCGGGTGGAGTTGATGATAAAGTCATATTGCTGCTACAATCTCCACTCCAATTACCATTTGATCCGGGTGGAGGATCTCACATGATGAGCGTCTCTTGGCCCTTGTTTCACAGGCTATGGGATCCAGGTGGATGCTTCGTAATAAGTCAGGCTCGGGACGTTAAACAAGCGCTTCTTGGGAGGCAACCCAAGCTAGGTATCCCTCTCTTTTCCTAACTTCTGTTTTGTTTTGTTTGTGTCTTTGTTTTTGTTTGTCACTCTTGAATAATTTGAGAAGATCAAGAGTTTTTGTATGAAATGTCGTGTCGGCAAGCTTGTTGGATTTTAATTAGATTGAGCTAGATTGATTGCATGAATATTTTGACCATTAATGATTTCCCCCTAAGTTCTGAAATTAGAAAAGTTTATCCCCACTTAAAAATTGAAAACTGAACTTTGAGAACTTTGTTGTGATTACTTGATTTATGATAAGTTTGGGGTGAGGGGGGTGCACACACTAGGAATCGTATCTCGGTCAAACAATTTGCAAAATGTCCAGGTGAGGATTTGAGCCTCCAACTCTGTTTTTGAATGTGTGAATCACTGTTAAGTTGCACTTTCCCGAATTTGCTTGAATCTCTATATGGTTTGCATGTTTATGTGTTGCATCAAATGATTTAGGCAATTTTCTTTGAATTAACTACTTGGCCTAAAATGAACCATTCCTCATGCATGTTCCCTAGTTAGCCAAATTGAGCCCAATTGACCTATTGTTTCTTGATGACCCTACATTACGAGCCAAAATCTGAAAAACCATGTTAACCCAATCTTAGGATTAGGAGAGCATGGAAATGAGCAAGAGAAAGGTTGTGAGAAACTAAGTTTGGGGTGGCTACAAGGAGGTATGTCATTTTGGGGTGAGAAAAAGAAAAATAAAGGTTGAAACCCAAGGCAATAAAAAAAAAAAAAAAAATATATATATATATATATATATATATATATATATATATATATATATATATATTCAAAATAAATTGCCAAAGGAAAAGGGGCAAATCAAAAGATTAGCAAGGAAAAGGATGTAGTCACCCGAGCCCAAATGAAAAAAATGGAAAAAGGAATTTGAGTGGAAAAAGTGTCAAAATGCTCATGCTCTCTTAGTTCCTAGGGACTTAAGCCTAAATATCCTTCATTATCCTACCCTGAGCCAGGCCCCATTACAACCTTTAAAAGACCTTCTGATGTTGCATACATGTTTTCGTGGGAATTACTTTTGAGATGAAAATCAAATTCATGGGAAGTGCTCTTGATAAGTGAAATTGAGTGAAAAAGTTGAAAGCCTTGACGAATTGAGCGAATGAGTGAAATTTTACATACCCTTGTGAGGAAGGCAATTGTTTGGAATAGGTGATCTTCCTTTTGTGTGTGACTCTGATCCTCAACTTTGACTAATGATTGCATGAATGATGAAGTTCTCAATGGTTTAAAGTAAATGAATGTGGGGATTACATTGATGTAGGGGGGAGATCATTGGAAAAAAAAAAAACTGTTTTGTAAAGTTGCATTAAATTTGTGCGAAATCGATTGATTCCTTTAGGCTTGCCAAGTCTTGAGTCGTTTTTGAGTTTTAAGCTTGCTTGGGGACAAGCAAGGTTTAAGTTTGGGGTATTTTGATAAGCCTTTGGCTTATCTAGTTTTATGACTAGATGAACTAGGGTTCATGAGCCTATTTATTCGAGTTCACTCTCGTTTTCGCCCAAATTTGCCTTGTTTTGTTCCTAAGTTGGACTTTGACTCATTTTGTGTATTTTGTGTAGTTTTTAGGTTATTTTGAATAGAATTACGCTTGTGGGTGCTTTTGTTGTTTCAGGTTAAATAAGTGAAGCTCCGGGAGTCAAGGAAAGTCGAAAAACAGTGGAAATTGCAAGTCTGGAGACACTCGCCTCGCGAGTGTATGCTCGCCCCGCGAGCCTGAAGGTCAACAAAGTAGTAAAAGTCATCACTTCTGGCTCGCCACGCGAGAAGTGTCTCGCCTCGCGAGATCACGAGGACCTGGAAAACAGAGACCATCACGGCATAGCCGTGATTAAAGTCACGGCTGTGACAAATTGAGGTTTGAAGACTCGCCCCGCGAGAGACAGCTCGCCTCGCGAGAGAATGAAGACTTGGAAGTCAGAGGCCATCACGGCCCAGCCGTGATGAAGGTCACAGCCTAGAATTGAAGGCTCGCCCCGCGAACACACTTTCGCCTCGCGAGAGTTTAAATTGAAAGCACGCCAATTTTAATTCTCGCCTCGCGAGAGAGCGCAGATCAGGATTACTATTTAAAGACTGTTGCATATCAGATTGAGGGGAGAACTGGAGGAGGCTGTAGGGCTTTAGGAGGGCCGCGAATCCTAGTAGTTTTCCACTGTTTAGGGTAGCGTTTAGGGTAATTTCTTTTCTCTTTGGAGCTGCGTCTCCCTTTTTCTTATGGAGATTATGTCCGAGTGTTTGTCTATGAGCATGAGGAACTAATCCCCTCGTCTGAGGGAACGATGAAGCCATCCATGGCGATGTAAATCCGATATGATGTATGTCTTTCTCCTTTAATTCAATTCTTGTTTTCCAATTCTGATTTGAATGCTTAATCATATGTGTTGCGTGATTAACTAATTAAACGTGTTAAGGCTAAACGGCGATTCACGTTTTAGAACTTGAATTGGAATCACTAATCGAATAATAAACACGAAAGTGGATTTAGGAGATTAGTGCAACCATATAGGGAACAAGGTTTAATAGAATTCGAGATTAGGATTATGAGACCTGCAAGTAATTAATCCAATCGTCGAATACGTCCTAATGAGCACGACCGTGGATTTAGGAGAATTCAGGGGTCCCGGTTGACATTGTAATTGAACCTAGGGAGGAATTCATCGTCACTTGGGTTTGCATGAATGGGTAGTGGATTTGTGACCTTGGACAATTAAATTTCAGATTTTTAGTTGATTAGATTAATAGATTGTTAATTGAATTTCGATCCTATTCTCTCTTCTCTCTCTCAACCACCTTCTGTAACTTGACCAAACGTATCGGATTTCCCGCGGATTAGTCGAATTGGTAGCCCAATCCCTGAGTTCGACCTCGGTAATTACTTACCGTGTTTATTTTATTACTTGCGACGACCCGGTACACTTGTCGGAGTCACAACATTTCTTAGGTCACGTGATCTCAAAAGGTGGGATAACCGTGGACCCGGCTAAGGTTGAGATGGTGCTCCAATGGGAAGCGCCAAAGTCAGTGACCGAGATTAGGAGTTTCTTGGGTTTAGCAGGGTATTATAGGCAGTTCATAGAAGGTTTCTCTAAGATAGCCTTACCCTTAACCCATCTCACCAAGAAGGGATAGCTGTTTGTGTGGGACTCTAGGTGTGAAGAGAGTTTCCAAACCCTTAAGACTAGGTTGATATCAGCTCCAGTGTTAGTTTTGCTAGACCCTAGTAGACCTTTCGTAGTTTACTGTGATACTTCTAAGCAAGGTTTAGGTGGAGTGTTGATGCAAGATGGTAAGGTAGTGGCTTATGCTTCTAAGCAATTGAAAACCCACGGGAAGAACTACCCTACCCATGACCTAGAATTAGGAGATGTGGTATTTGCCTTAAAGATCTAGAGGCATTACCTATATGGAGCAAAGTTTGAGGTCTTTAGTGATCATAAGGGTTTGAAGTATCTCTTTGATCAAAAGGAATTGAATATGAAGCAGTGTAGGTGGATAGAGTTTTTAAAGGATTATGAGTTTGATCTAACCTACCACCCAGGAAAAGTCAACGTAATGGCCGATGCCTTAAGTAGAAAAACCTTGCACGTCTCGGCTTTGATGGTTAGGGAGATGGATCTAATTGAAGAGTTTAGAGACCCGAGTTTAGCTTGGGAAGTTACCCCTAAGTGCATTAGGCTTGGAACTTTGAAGGTTACCAACAATTTGATGGATCAGGTTAGAGAGGGTCAGAAGTTAGACTGGTATCTCTTAGACCAGTTTGAGTTGCTTGCGCAGGGTAGAGACCTTAGTTTTAAGGAAGGAAACGATGGAGTTTTGAGGTTCAAATATAGAGTCTGTATACCAGACGTCCCGGAGCTTAGAAAGTTGATCATTGAAGAAGGACATAGGAGTGGACTGGGTGTTTACCCAGGTACAACCAAGATGTATCAGGATCTTAAGCACATGTTTTGGTGGCCTAGGATAAAGAAAGATGTGGCTAAGTTTGTGTACGCTTGTTTAGTGTGCCAAAAGGCTAAAGTAGAACACCATAAGCCATCGGGAAAGTTGCAACCTTTCAGTATCCCAGAGTGGAAATGGGATAATATTTCCATGGATTTTGTGTCTGGACTCCTTAGGACTCCAACTGGTTTTGAAGTTGTATGGGTTGTTGTGGATAGACTGACTAAGTTCGCCCATTTCATCCCGATGAACATGGAATACTCTTTGGAAAAGTTGGCTAAGTTGTACATCAGGGAAATAGTTAGGCTACAAGGTGTACCTTCTAGCATAGTTTCAGATAAAGACCCGAGGTTTACCTCTAGGTTTTGGAACAGTTTGCAAGAGGCTTTAGGAACCAAGCTTAGGCTAAGTTCAGCTTATCACCCACAGACTGATGGTCAGTCTGAGAGAACCATCCAGTCCTTAGAGGACTTGCTTGGAGCTTGTGTACTAGAGCAGTCGGGTAGTTGGGACAAGTTTTTGCCCCCGATAGAGTTTACCTATAACAAAAGTTTCCATTCCAGCATTGGCATGGCGCCTTATAAAGCTCTTTATGGGAGGAGATGTAGGACACCCTTGTGTTGGAGCGAACCTGGTGATAGTATTGTACTAGGACCTGAAGTGGTGCAAGAAACCACGGAGAAAGTAAGGATGATTCAGGAAAAGATGAAAGTGGCACAAAGTAGGCAGAATAGCTACCATGACAAAAGGAGGAAGGCGCTCGAATTCCAGGAAGGTGACCACGTGTTCTTGAGAGTTACCCCAACAACTGGGGTTGGTAGAGTAATGAAGGCGAGGAAACTTACTCTGAGATTCATTGGTCCTTACCAAATTTTGAAAAGAGTTGGCGAAGTCGCCTACCAAATTACTTTACCACCGTTCTTGTCCAACCTTCATAGTGTTTTCCATGTGTCTCAACTCAAAGTATGTTCATGACCCTAGCCACGTGATAGTCCCCGATGCCATACAGTTAAAAGAGAACCTGACTTTTGAGGTGTTACCCCTTCGAGTCGAGGATAGGAGGGTGAAGCAGCTAAGAGGCAAGGAAATTCCTTTGGTCAAAGTCGTTTGGAGTGGGGCTACTGAGGAAAGTATTACGTGGGAGCTGGAAAGTAAGATGATGAAGTCATATCCGCACCTTTTCAACTGAGGTGAGTAGAAATTTCGAGGACGAAATTTTTTATAAGGGGGGGTGGAATTGTAACACCCCACTTATCGTTTAAGTGCTTTTATTTAAGTTGTTTGGTTAGTAGAGGGCTTAGTGGGATTTTGGTTCAAAAGTCCTTTTCTGGTGGTTGAGCACGCTCGTGCTCAATAGCCAGTACGCCCGTGCTTGAAGACTGGAGCGTGTTTCAACTTTTAAGTTGAGCAGTACCGTGCTCAACAGTTAGCACGCCCGTGCTCAATAACTGGACGCGCCTCGTAGGCGCTAAGTCACGCATGCCCGTGCTCAAGGAGGAGCACGACCGTGCTTGAGTCTATGCCTTTATAAACAGAACAATGATCGAGGGTTTACGTCATAAACCCTATTGTGACGACAGCAGCCACCTTAGTGCGGCATCAACCCTTTTCTTCCTTATCTTCTCTAAACCCATTGCTTTGTTGGAGTTTTGGAGACTTGTGGGAGCGTCTAGTTCGTCAGTGTTGATCGTTATAAGTAACGGTTCCTTCCCTTTGAGTTTCCTTTTCCATTATTTGAAATTGGGAACTAATTGGTTGATGTTCTTGTTTGACCCAAGGCTTGGAGGGTTAATTGAGCTGCTTAAGGGAACGTGACCGGTTCATCGTTTAGCGTCTCGTTGTGGAATCTTCAATCCAGGTATGGGATAAGAATAGTGTATACACTAGGCTAGGGAGTAGCGTAAGATGAGGGGTTCCCATAGCCCCGTTTATTGTTGTTATAATGTTATTGATACCATGATCTGCCTGGTTGTATGATTGAATTGTTTATAATGTTTAATTGGATTAATTGGTATGCCTATTTGTTCTAATTGTTGAGTTTTTCATGATATGGTATGCCATTTGAATTGTCATGTGCCATGAGTTTGGTATGAATGCCTATGTTATGGATGTTGTTGTTATGATATGGATTATCTTGAATGTTGGTTGGCTGATGTTGTTAACACGTTGAATATGTTAATAAGACTCTAATTGGTTTAATTTGGGACTCTTAGTTAACATAGGAATTAAGGGATTTATTCCCAAATACTTCATAAGACATGAACCGTGTTAGTGATGGGTGAGGTTTCATGCCGAATGTTTTAATTAGGACCCTAGGATCTGATTTGAGAGAATTAGGGAGCCTAAACTCCAAGAACACATTGAATTCTGCCCAGAACAATATGGCCTTGCCCAGGAGCAAGGCCGTGCTGAACAGGGACAGTTAAATTCTGGAAGGTAGGCTGCGCATTGAGCACGGTCGTGCAGGACAATGAGAACGACCGTGCTCCACTTAAGTAGCAGCACGATCGTGCTAGGGTGAGCACGCCCGTGCTCCCCTTTCTGGTCAGAAACAGAAACTAATGAATTATAGGGGTGTTTCACTCTGATTATCCCCGAACGAAGTAATAATACACTAATCGAATGATAACAAGTTAGATGATCTAATTTGAAGACTAATTAAGATGACCAAGAGCAATAAGCTGGTTAAGCCGGTACCCGATGGGTTACCGCACGTTGTTATGCTTTGCTGTTTTTTGGCCAAAGTGGCCTCGATGCTTTATGGTCGAGGTGTTGTTATGTTGGACCTTGGTGCTTTTTGGCCAAGGGGGCCTTGACCCCACGGTTTGGGTCTAAGGTGTTGATACTGATGGTGGTGGTAAGTCTTGGGTGCTTTATGGCCCAAGCAAAGGAGGTGGTTGCCTTGTGTGTTGTTGTGCTCACGCATTCATACGTTGGAGTTGATTAGTGGAGGATGTTCAACACAGGGGAGGTTGTCCTAGTTATTATGATCTGGCCCAAGTCTCGGGTGGTTCACCCCTGGTTTGGTGAACCATGCGCCCCAGAGGGTTATGATACGTCGGCTATCCAAGGGGTTCCTCCATGATTTAGGGAACTTTCGGTGTTGGTACTTTTTGTCCAATACGGATATGTAACTTCGAATTTGACTCCCTGAGATAGTTGGATTCACATGCATAACGGAGTAGCGGAGTAGGTGTTGCACCGCATAGCATATTTTAACTGTTGACTTGTAATATGTAAATGATGATGTATGATGTTTGTTGTTATGCCTGATATGATGTATGTTCATCTTATTCCCTATTTCCATGCCGTTGTGTTTACATGATTTCTTACTCCCTGTTTCCTATTTCTGTTGTTGCATGTATCTCTTATACAGAGGACGGTGAGCAGCTAGTGGAAGAGTGACTCTGAGGAGCCGCGACTCTAGTTAGGATGCTTAGTTGTTTAGTTGTTTCAGTTTTAGTTTATTATCGTGATGTATCCGGATTTCAGTTATACCAGCTCTGTATGTGACATCGGGGTTGGGTTTTCTTTATCTGTCATGTTTATGTTTATCTTTTTAAAACTATGTTATTTCCGTGTTGTTTATATTGATATGTGAAACCTTTTTATCCAACATTTATTTTATTCAAATAAATGCATGTTTTATAGTTACCTCTTCTAAGTAAATGCTTTATATTAACATGCGGGATAGAAGGGTGTCACACTCTTCTTATAAGGGGGTGTGTTAGAGTGATATAAACCCGTGCACAGTTGATCAGCTCTCAGCTGAGTCAGCTCCTTCTATTCAATAAATAGAAGACTATAACCGCTTCATTATAATCAATCAAATCATAAATTAAGTTTGCGATTCAGTTATAATCCCCCCCCCCCCCCCCCCCCCCCCCCCCTCTCTCTCCCCCCTTTATAGATATGGTCGTGTTACCCGCAAGGCTCGTAAGGTGCAAAAATAGCTGAAAAGCTAGCTTATAGCTGATAAGCTAATTTTTAGCTGATAGCTGAAAAGCTAGCTGATCGAATTTGAAATGTTTAGTAAAATTAGTGGTAACTAGCTTATAAATGTAAAGTGATATAAAAGGACATATTTATGATAGACCTAGTAAAGTGAGAATTTCATTAAATAAATGGGGGTAAAAACGAGAAAAAAGTCAATAAGCTATAATCTACTAGCCATAAGCTAAATAAATTAGCTTATGAAAAAAATCTAAAAGCTAATGAGATAAGCTTATTTATCAAACACCTCTGTTTCAGTCAAACAAGCTTATAAGCCAGTCAAATAAGCTATAAGCTAGCTTATTGGACTTGCCAAACAAAGCCTAAGTGGAAAAATACAACTCATTATTAGTATAACAAGTACTAAGGCAGTACTAAATGTTGCAAACTTATTGAACATTATAAGAATAAAATCACATGGTTGATGGTTCAAGAATAAAGATCATTAACGGTTCAGTCCATAAACCTATTATACTTTTCACCAATCAGTATTTTGGCACGTTAAAAAGTAGTGAATTAATTACTAGTTATCATTTCAAGGTTATGATAGTTATTTTATATTATATATAATAAAATTTTAATATTCTCACTCTAAATCTTATTAACTCTCTCATTCTTTTTTTTCTCTCCTCATCTTCATATTCTTTTGAAGACATGAAATGAAGTGTCAAAGTGGATATTTTATATCAATCAAATTACTGCAGTAGAAAATATCAACGTGCAGTTCTTTTCTTTTCCAAGTTATATCATTTCATAGTTTTTTCATATTTACTTTACAAAATTATTTTTTATGTTATTTTCTTGTAATGGTTGCTACCACCGAAATAAGTTTTTCAAAATAAGATTGCTTAAATCCTATCAAAGATCAACAATGTTACAAGATAAATTGAATGGATTAGTCATCTTATTTATTGAGGGTAATGTTAGAATTACTTGATTATAAAACTTTGATAAATGATTTTGCCGCTCAACAGGCTAAAAAATTAATACGAAGAATGATAATTTATATTACATTAAGTCTCTTTAAAAATTTTGCCTTAGGCCCCGAAATTTCTTGACACGGCCCTGTTTAAAGGGTAGACCAGAAATGAGATTCTGTAATTTTGTATTGTAAGATTATGCTTTGTAACCCTGAATTTTGTTGTCAATAAATTTGGTAACTTTGCAATTCTTGTGTAGCAAATTGTAACTCTTGTTTGCAATGATGAAAGAAATTTTGCTTCATATCTAATTTTTTTCAAACTGTAATTCTAAAAAATATAATACTGCAAATTTAATATGAATCTTTCCCTTGTACTCTCTTATATATTCGTTCTTTGGCTTATAAAAAAATTAATATGCACCTTTAATAGTGTGTGCCTACAGAAACGCTATCTTTACCACATTTAAAATAGCGCTCCACCTTTTACAGCGATTCTATGAAGAAGCACTATTAAAAATTTCACTATGATAGGGACTCCTTGATGAAACATTGTCTTTCCCCCGTATCAAAACCAAAACGATTTAGGAGACCAACTCTCTCCTTGTTAGTTGGCACAGTTCTTGAAAGTACAATAAATACTCTTCATAGAAAACCCGATATTTAACCTTCAATGCATAGAAACTTTACCTAACCAATTCTGCCTTAGTAACTCTATTTAACCAAACTCTCCTATAAATAGTTATCTCTTGTGTTCTTATCCTTCACACCAAATTTTACTAACTCTAAATATTTTTCAATCCATCATGTTCTTCATTTCCAGAGTTCCCTTTCTTGTATGAGAAAGATGGAAGAAATCTAACTCAATAAAATCCAGAATGTGAGGTGCAATTAAGTCCAAAAGAGAGGATGTAATGCACAATGAAGTCCAAAATGTGGCTTTGCTTGAAAAAAAAGGGAACCCTAAATCTTTGTTATAGTAAAAAAGTAACCCTTCCTTCTCATCCTGGGCTCTTTCTCTTTACTCTTCCTTCCTCAGATGCCTCAATGTAAGGCATAATTTTTTGAAAGAGGAACAAGATAAATTGCTGGTTTTCAACCTCTTTCCTCTTGCGAAGGGTGTCCGCAAAAGATGTTACTAACGATAGGGTTGGCTATAAGAAAATTTGCTCATGAGGCATAATGAAGTCCAAAATGGAAGAGAGTATCGGACGAGGATCCGGAAGAGAGATTTTTGGCTTGCAATCTCTTTGTTGATGCTCATTGTATTGGATGGAAGAGATCAAAAGATTCTCTTTTAGTTTATGGTTTCCATCCCAATTTCCAAATTGTATTTTCTGTATATTCACTTTGAATCTAACTTTTTAACAATGTATCCACTATGTTGATTTCCTTTCAATGAAATGAATTTTGGGGTTCTTGCAATATTAATTAGTTTAATAAAGAATTTTTTTATGAAAAAACAAACCAATAGAGTTGACGCTTTACTAAAAAAATAATATATTATATAAGGTTGTTTTAATGCTTTACTAATTCAAAATAAAATCACTTTTTGTTTCTTCAGTTTTTTGTGTATTGTTGTTTAAAGCTATAATAGCGTTTATCCTACAATGTGCTGTTAGATGTATCACATTTTAATTTAATGATATAACAATGTTTCTTTAAAGAATCATCGTTAAAAGGGACACTTTATAGAAGCGTTTCTTTTGTGAATTGTCGTTTAACGATATAATAACGTTTATCCTAAAATGCGTTATTAAAGTATATTAGATTGGGGCTTTTGGAGGGAATGTTTCATTGAAGTTTGACATAAGGAAGGCTTTTGATATATTAGATTGGGGCTTTCTCATCTAAGAGTTGTAGGCTTTTGGCTTCAACCAACAATTTTACAACTGGATTTCTATTATTTTGCACTTTGCTAGACTGTCAATTTCTGTAAATGGCCACATTGTAGGTTTCTTTCCTTGCAAAAGACGGGTGAGGCAGGGTGATCCTCTTTCCCACTTTTTTTCTACATTGTTGAGGATGTCTTAAGCAGAGTCATTACTTGGTTGGTTCAAATGGGAAGCTGAAGCATATGGCTAGTCCTAGAAATCACAGCACATCAAATTATGCTTTGTATGTTGATGGTATTTTTGTTTTCTGTAATGGTTCTAAGAAAGGTTTAAGGCATCTTATGGACTTATTTAATTTTTATGGTCAAGCTTCAGGGCAATATCTTAGCTTGGGAAAATGTAGATTCTATCCTGGTTCATTGTCTTTGGCTAGGATTAGGGAATTTTCTACATTGCTTGGCTTCCCTACAGGTTCCTTCCCTTTTACTTACCCAGGTGTTCCTATTTACGAAGGGAAACCTAGGAAAAGATGTTGACAAGTGACCTCAAACACAAGAGGGGGGGGGGGGGGGGGGGGGGAATTGTGTGTGAAAGTAAAGTGTTACGAAATAAAGCGTATGAAATTTAAAAGCGTTGCGAAAAAGTAAAGAGATAAGGGAAGAAGATGACACAACGATGTATCCTGGTTCGACCACACAACTACCCACGTGACCTACGTCCAGTCCCCAAGGCAATACGACCAAGGGTTTCCAATCAACTCTAGATTTTAAAACAGGCTAAACTAGAACCTTTATAAATCAGAGCACCCTTAACACAAATCACAGGACGTACTATCCCTTGTGCAAGATGAGACACCCCGTTGTGCCCCATTGTATTATTAAATTAGAACCTTATTATTTATTTACTTAATCACGCGCTTACTGTTGAAAATACGTAAAAATTAAAACTTAATTAACAATTATATAACTTCTGCAAATATAAAACACACCAAAACTATATTACCTAAATACACACATAATTATCCTTTATTTTACACAACACTGTTTAGGGTATCATCTCAGTAGGATCCCACACAGGTACTTATTTATACAAACTGCTTATAACTAACGGAAAACAAAAACGTCTTATATGACCCATTTGGCCCTAAACTTACTACGCTACATTATTAGGATCGTGGAGGTTGTTCTTGGCGCCTGACTTCATACGGAATGTCATTCAACTCCTCAACAACCTCCGTCTCATATAAGGTTCCATCCATCTCCTCGGTAACATATAGTCGTCTGTCTGGTCTTCTAACGTAACAAAGTAAACATACACAAAAATACAGAAATAGGAAGATAAGAAACAGTTCTATCATCATAAGCGGAAAAGATTCATAGCATATAATACAATAATAGTCCTAAACATGCATCACTCACAATTTACAATCATCCATACTTTATAACATCATCCTCTACCCTCCAACTCATACAACTAAACCTTTATGCTGACGTGGCCACTGCTAATCCTGTCACACATCCCTCGTTAGGAATGTCAGTCAGTCGTCCAAGTGACACGTTCCCAACACCGGTGCACATTCTCATCCATGGTGAGAATGCTCATGCAAATCAATGACACTATAATCGCACGATGCGTCGATTTGCACAACCTGGTTCTCTCTCTCCTCTCTATCAAGGGTGCTCATGCATAACAATGACACTATAATTGCACAACTTAACTTCTAATTTGGAACGGTCCACGAGAACTTTGGACCTCGTGTATTTCAAATACACGTTTATGAACAACAATGTAACATATGATTCTCACTGACTTTTATCAATAACAACCTAGTACCTCCAGCTTTCCTCATAGCCTCCACTTACATTCTATACCACATCACTTCTATAAAATAATAGCGAGGCACCTCTAATTCATATTCAAAACTCTCACCCACAAATTATCTCCCGAACAACATATATCTTTGCTTAAAATCATCTAAGCAGAGTATAAAACCCAGGCAGATCATGCATAAAACATTAATCAACGGAATATTCAAATATCTCAATATCATATAAGGAAATTTATCACAACCAACTCATAATGGTCCAACCAAATAAATAACAAAGTCAGACTCTGTCACGGCCTGGCCATGATAGCCATCACGGTCGTGACAGACAACAAAGGCAAGAATTCTACAAAACAGAACCTGTCACGGCCTGGCCATGACAACCATCACGGCCGTGACAGACACTGAACATCCTCAATATCATAAATATTCAAACATCGCAATAATACGTCACATGCAGATGGAATACCTCAACCAGCGTATCACAGTAAATTTGATAACATAAAATCAATCATCCTCAAATACTTAAAATCAACATAATGTCGATAAACCTACAATCCCAGAATCACCATTGGTTTTACAGAAAAGGTTTCCAATGGGATTTTGGTCTTGTCGATTACTCGACTACTAGTAGGGTTTAGGTCGCCCTACACAATTATCATATAATCTACTACTTATCGATTCCGACGATAGGTTGATTCTTTTCCCCACCCGAGTTATCACCGAAAACACGAAAACTACGATCCTCGTTATCCCACCACGAGTTAACAAAACCACCTTCAACCAAATCAACAATAAAACAAATGAATCAACAAATCTAAATATGGACATATGGTACTAGGTTCGGCCAACTCATCCAAATGAGTGTTAGAGTTCTTTTCTCAACCTAAGCTTTTGGATACTAATCACTTAGGTCCTAGGTAGCCTAGATACATTGCTATGACTTGAAAACATGAATAAAATATTCCAAGCCCTATTTAATTGAATTTCAGCCTCACAAAGAAAATTAGGCTAGGGATTTTTACTGAACCTAAGCTCTTGGATTTAAGCTATACTAGTACTATAGAACTTAAATCAAGTACTAATTTCAAACAAAACAACAAAACATGAAAACCACTTTTATACTCAGTTTCGGCCTCAATTATAAAATAGGGAAGGAAAATGATTTTGATCACATGATCTTGGATAAAGAAAGTGGGGATCGTAAATAGATCATAGAAATTGGTTTCACATTTTTATGATTTTTCTACAATTTTCTAGAATTATTACAAGTTCTAGATCTAGAAATGGAAAACTATGACATATGAAGAACAAAAGCTTAAACAAGGGATGAGATGATCATGTTACCTCAAGTGTATGAAGAATATGGAGAAAAGATGATGATCTTGACAAGTTCTTCAATGGAAGTACTTGGAGCTCTTGAAGAAGAAAATGGTGTTTTGGTGATTTGTGAAGAAATGAAGAAAAATGAAGAAGATGAGTGAAATAGTGTGGGGAGGCCACGGTTTGGAGGGCTTTTATAGGGAAAATCTTAGGCCTTGTTTGGTTTTTAACTTTTAGATTAATGGGTTTTGTGATTATTTAATTAATATAAGCTTAATCATATTTAATTATTGACTTAACTAGGGTTACTTTGCTTAACTATGGTTAATAAATATGTGGCTCACATTTGATGGAGGTGAGGCTGATTTTGGGCCATACAAAGTGACTCACTAATGAGTCACCGATCCTATCCGTTAGCGGTTCCCGGAAATTCCATACGCAGCTCCGTCGTTTACCCGATTTCGGTTTTTGAGAGGAAACGAAAGCAAAATGAAATAGATATGGTTGAGTATATATGGATGCACGAGATTGGGGGTATTTTGGTCTTTTTCACATAAAAGTCATGATTACTAGCATTTAATGCTCATAAATGCTTGGTGACTCATCCTCAATGAGTCATCATGTATGACTCGTTATCCCGATCTCTTGACGGGTCTCTGTAGTTCCGTTTTCGACTCCGTCGGTTTCCTGATTAGGGTTTTACGCCTGCGTAAAAGCATAATATTTCGCTTTCGATTGAAAATTTTCAAACTAACCAAACTTGTTGTAAATTTGATTTAAATATAAACCATTTCGTTCACGAGTCAAAATTAGGTTTTCTGCTCAGTAAAATTATACTGTTAGTGAAAACGCAGACCGATTTCCGTCTGAATCAATCTCCATGAACTCGGGTAAAAATATAAATAAATACATTTATACCGGTTAATACAGTGAAAATATTTTTACTGAAAAAATAAAAATCGGAAAATAAAAAGTAGGGTGTTACATTACTACCCCTCTTAGAAAAAAATTCCGTCCTCGGAATTTACATACTTCAGAAAAGATATGGATATCGTTGTTGCATATCTGCTTCACGTTCCCAAGTAGCATCTCCAGTAGTTTCATCCCATATGAAGTTAACCAAAGGAATTTGTCTACCACTAAGCTCCTTAATCTCTTTATCTGCTATCCTTACAGGTAGAGCCTCATACTCTAGATTCTCTCGCAGTTGTATAGACTCAGACTCAATAACATGTGCAGGACCAGGATAATATTTTCTCAACTGAGAAACGTGAAAGACATCATGAAGGTTAGCAAGGTTAGGTGGTAAAGCAATATGATAAGCTACTGGACCAATCCTTCGAAGAATCTGGAAAGGTCCGATGAATCTAGGAGTAAGTTTTCTAGTTTTGATAGCCCTGCCAATTCCGGTCTTCGGAGTGACTCTCTAAAACACGTGATCACCCTCCTGGAATTCTAAAGGTCTCCTTCTCTTGTTACTGTAGCTCTTTTGCCTATCCTGTGCTTCCTTCATCTTTTCCCTTATCTTCCTAACTTGTTCCGTAGTCTGTTGCACCACATCTGGACCCAAGACTTGATTTTCACCAATCTTATACCAACATAACGGGGTCCTACACTTCCTACCATACAAAGCCTCATATGGTGCCATCCCTATACTACTGTGAAAACTATTGTTGTAAGTAAATTCAATCAATGGCAAGAACTCATCCCAACTGCCAGTGTGTTCCAAAACACAAGATCTTAAAAGATCCTCTAATGATTGAATCGTCCTTTCTGACTGTCCATCTGTTTGGGGATGATAAACAGAACTCATCCTCAACTTGGTCCCTAAAGCATGGTGCAACTGTTTCCAAAATCTAGATGTAAGTCTAGGATCTCGGTCTGAGACAATGCTCGATGGCACACTATGCAACCTAACAAATTCTTTGATGTAGATTTGGATCAACTTCTCCAAACTATAGCTTTCACCTATAGGTAAGAAGTGAGCACACTTCGTCAACCTATCAATGGCTCTTAGGAGTTCGTGGTAGTCCAACCACAAAATCCATAGCTATGCTATCCCATTTCCATTCTGGGATATCTAATGATTGCAATAAACCAGCTGGCTTTTGATGCTCTATCTTAGCCTTCTGACACACCAGGCAAGATAAAACATACTCTGCTACCTCTTTCTTCATCCTCGTCCACCAAAACAATTTCTTTAAATCCTGATACATTTTAGTGGATCCAGGATGAATACTCAACTTACTCTTATATGCTTCTTCTAATATCACCTTCCTAAGTTCTAAATCCTCTGGAACACATATTCTATCCCTAAACCTCAGTACACCATTTGTTCCTCTACTAAACTCAGAAATTTTACCCTCATCACCCTCATCTATACCTCTACTTATCTCCTGTAGATATAGATCCTGAGCCTGTTTATCCTTAAGATCTCTCATAAAATCACTACTAATAGTGATCATACCTAAGCAAATTTTATCCTCAACCAGCTCCATTCCTAAGTTCAAATCTATGAACTGTTCCAGTAATTCCAACTCTTTAACCATCATTGCGGACACATGCAATGATTTCCTACTCAAGGCATCCGCTACCACATTCGCCTTCCCAGGATGGTATATTAAATCAAACTCATAATCTTTGATAAACTCCATCCATCTTCGTTGTCTCATATTCAACTCCTTTTGGTCGAACAGATACTTCAGACTTTTATGGTCACTGTAAACATTAAATTTTGCTCCATATAGAAAGTGTCGCCATATTTTCAATGCGAACACTATGGCTGCTAGTTCCAAATCATGAGTCTCTCATGAATTCTCAATTGTCGGGAAGCATAAGCCACCACTCTTCCCTCTTGCATTAGAACACAACCTAAACCTTGGTATGACGCATCACACTATAGGTCAAACTGTCCTAATGGATCCGGTAAAGTCAACACAGTCCTTCAGCTTTTGGAAACTCTGCTCACAGTTGTCTGTCCATACAAAAGCTGTATTTTTCCTCGTCAACTGCGTCATAGACAACGCAATCTTCGAGAAACCCTCTATAAACCTCCGATAATATCCAGCTAACCCTAGAAAACTTGGTACTTCACTTACTGACTTAGGTCGTTCCAATTTAATAAATGCCTCAACCTTTGCTGGATCTACTGCTATACCTTCCTTGTTGATCACATGTCCAAGAAATTGGACTTCTTCTATCCAAAACTCACACTTGGAAAGTTTAGCATAAAGCTGCCCATCCTTCAGAACTTGCAGCACCATCCTTAAATGTTTCTCATGATCTTCCCGTGTACGAGAATAGATAAGGATGTCGTCGATGAATACAACAACAAACTTATCAAGGAACGGTCTAAATATCCTGTTCATATAATCCATGAATGCTGCTGGCGCGTTAGTCACACTGAACGGCATAACTAAATACTCGTAATGTCCATACCTTGTCCTAAAAGCCATTTTTAATATATCTTCCTTCCTTACTCTAATCTAATGGTATCCAGATCTCAAATCAATCTTGGAAAATACTGCTGCTCCTTTCAATTGATCCATCAGATCATCTATCCTAGGCAACAGATACTTATTCTTAATTGTTATCTTGTTTAACTGTCTATAATCCGTGTACAACCTAGCACTTCTATCTTTCTTCCTAACAAACAACACCGGAGCTTCCCATGGTGAAACACTCGGCCTTATGAACTCTTTTCCCAACATGTCATCCAACTGTTTCTTCAACTCCGCCAATCCTATAGGTGACATCCGATAAGGCGCCATAGATATAGGTCCTGTCCTTGGTACAAGATCTATGGTGAATTCCACTTCTCGTTCTGGTGGTAAACCTGGAACGTCGGGAGGGAAAACTTCAGGAAACTCTCTCACAATAGGCATAGAATCTATACTAGGGGTCTCAATAGTTTCCACCGCGAACAACATCACGTACTGCCGAGAATCGTCACTCCTTATGGATATTCCTTCATTGGCAGAGACTATACTAGAAGACTCAAGAAATGATAAGGTCTTACTAGAATAGTCTAGCATTACATGGTTAGCCGAAAGCCAATCCATGCCAAGAATAACATCTATCTGTTGCATAGGCAAATAGACAAGGTCTACAATAAATGTCTAACTATAGGACACTGTAAACAAATAGACATAGTAGTAAAAGGATTACTAGTTGGAGTAGATATTGTAAGGGTATAAGGTAATTGAGAAACAGTTAATTTTAATTGATCCACACACTCATACGAAATAAATGAATGTGTAGCGCCTGAGTCAAATAACACATACGAGAGTCTACCAGCTATCAAACACATACCTTGTATAAGATCAGCAGATTGAGAGGATTCAGCTCCCCTCACGGTAAACACTCTTCCAGTGGCCTGAGGTCTTGTTCCCTGTTGTCCTGCTGTTACGACTCCTATCCCAGCTCCACCCCTGTTGCCTCCATTTCCTCTACCTGCAGCTATCGACTATTGCTTAGCCTGTTGTCTGCAATCTCGAGCCATATGACCTATTTTTCCACAGTGAAAACAATTAGGTCGCTCCATGCAATCTCTAAGATAATGCGATCCTCCGCATCTGAAACAAGCTAAGCCTTGCTGCTGTTGACCAGCTCCAATCACTGGTGCTGGTGTCTGCACTGGTCGGGCATATGGTCTCTGTCTCCATTGAGAGTTACTACCTCCTCGCCTCTGAAAACCCGGTCGAGTAGCACCCCCAATCCTCAATTGTTTCTGCTCATTAGCCAGCCTCTGATCTAGACTTTCGATCGCACTGCATCGTTCCACTAGCTCTGGAAAACTCTGGATATCAAGAGATAATATAGCCCTTTGGAGTTCATGTCGGAGTCCTTCCGCAAACCTTCTACATTGCCAATCTTCATCTAGTAATCTCTGATAAAATTCAGAATACTTAATCAGAGCCTCAAATCGTGATGCATAATCACCAACAGTCATGTTGCCTTGTTTGAGACTCATGAATTCCCTTTCTTTCTCGCGTCGAACTAGACGCGGAAAATACTTCTCAAAGAAGCAGTCACTAAACAGCTGCCAGTTGATAACTCTGCCTTCGGCATCCAGCAATCTTCGCTTGCCTCTCCACCAAGACTCTGCTCCTCCAGTTAGCATGAAGACAACATACGTCGCTTTCCTATCCTCTCTGCAGCACATGGTATCGAATATCTTCTCGATCTCTTGTGTCCACCATTCTGCCTTCTCTGGATCATAATCTCCTCAGAATTAGGGTGGCTTCCCTTTCAGGAAAGTAGTCATTCCGACATCTTCAGCTGCTGCAGCTCTCCTTTGATTCTGTTGTTCCTGCTGTTCTTTGTTCATCTGTAGCATCTCAGCATTCTGCTGTGTTTGTAATAACAGAGCAGTAACTATGTTTTTATGGCATCTTGAGTCTCAGATGACTTTCCTCCACTTCCGGTATGATTATTTTCCACATTGTTAACTCCAACAATTCTTTCAGGAGTTCTGTCATCACTATCGATCGGACGTCCTCTTCCACGAGCCATGATTCTGTAAAAGAAATCATTCGCTCTTATCAGTATGACATATAATACCACATAGACCAGTATATAAATACCATCTGCCACACTAATGTTAATTATCGCATCAGATTCAGACACACTACCCATCTTCTAAGCATAGTTAAAATCCGATGTGGACTCAACTAGACACGGCCAGTAACAATATCCTAGACCTCACAGTCCAATTAGAATCGAACTGCTCTGATACCACCAAATGAGACACCCCGTTGTGCCCTATTGTATTATTAAATTAGAACCTTATTATTTATTTACTTAATCACGCGCGTACTGTTGAAAATACGTAAAAATTAAAACTTAATTAACAATTATATAACTTCTGCAAATATAAAACACACCAAAACTATATTACCTAAATACACACATTATTATCCTTTATTTTACACAACACTGTTTAGGGTATCCTCTCAGTAGGATCCCACACAGGTACTTATTTATACAAACTGCTTATAACTAACGGAAAACAAAAACGTCTTATATGACCCACTGGCCCTAAACTTACTACGCTACATTATTAGGATCAATAGGTTGTTCTTCAGCATCAGCTTCATACGGAATGTCATTCAACTCCTCAACAACCTCCGTCTCATATAAGGTTCCATCCATCTCCTCAGTAACATAGTCGTCTGTCTGGTCTTCTAACGTAACAAAGTAAACATACACAAAAATACAGAAATAGGAAGATAAGAAACAGTTTTATCATCATAAGCGGAAAAGATTCATAGCATATAATACAATAATAGTCCTAAACATGCATCACTCACAATTTACAATCATCCATACTTTATAACATCATCCTCTACCCTCCAACTCATACAACTAAACCTTTATGCTGACGTGGCTACTGCTAATCCTGTCACACATCCCTCGTTAGGAATGTCAGTCAGTTGTCCAAGTGACACGTTCCCAACACCGGTGCACATTCTCATCCATGGTGAGAATGCTCATGCAAAGCAATGACACTATAGCTGCACAGTACCGTCGGTGCACACCCTGGTTCTCTCCCTCCTCTCTATCAAGGGTGCTCATGCATAGTAATGACACTATAGTTGCACAACTTAACTTCTAATTTGGAACGGTCCACGAGAACTTCGGACCTCGTGTGTTTCAAATGCACGGTTATGAACAACAATGCAACATATGATTCTCACTGACTTTTATCAATAACAACCTAGTACCTCCAGCTTTCCTCATAGCCTCCACTTACATTCTATACCACATCACTTCTATAAAATAACAGCGAGGTACCTCTAATTCATATTCAAAACTCTCACCCACAAATTATCTCCTTAACAACATATATCTTTGCTTAAAATCATCTAAGCATAGTATTAAACCCAGGCAGATCATGCATAACACATTAATCAACATAATATTCAAATATCTCAATATCATATAAGGCAATTTATCACAACCAACTCATAATGGTCCAACCAAATAAATAACAAAGTCAGACTCTGTCACGACCTGGCCGTGATAGCCATCACGGTCGTGACAGACAACAAAGGAAAGAATTCTACAAAACAGAACCTGTCACGGCCTGGCCATGACACCTATCACGACCGTGACAGACACTGAACATCCTCAATATCATAAATATTCAAACATCGCAATAATACGTCACATGCAGATGGAATACCTCAACCAGCGTATCACTGTAAATTTGATAACATAAAATCAAACATCCTCAAATACTTAAAATCAACTTAATGTCGATAAACCTACAATCCCCGAATCACCATTGGTTTTACAGAAAAGGTTTCCAATGGGATTTTGGTCTTGTCGATTACTCGACTACTAGTAGGGTTTAGGTCGCCCTACACAATTATCATATAATCTACTACTTATCGATTCCGACGATAGGTTGATTCTTTCCCCCACCTGAGTTATTACCGGAAACACAAAAACGACGATCCTCGTTATCTCGCCACAAGTTAACAAAACCACCTTCAACCAAATCAACAATAAAACAAATGAATCAACAAATCTAAATATGGACATATGGTACTAGGTTCGGCCAACTCATCCAAATGAGGGTTAGAGTTCTTTTCTCAACCTAAGCTTTTGGATACTAATTACTTAGGTCCTAGGTAGGCTAGATACATTGCTATGACTTGAAAACATGAATAAAATATTCCAAGCCCTATTTAATTGAATTTCAGCCTCACAAAGAAAATTAGGCTAGGGATTTTTACTGAACCTAAGCTCTTGGATTTAAGCTATACCAGTACTATAGAACTTAAATCAAGTACTAACTTTCAAACAAAACAACAAAACATGAAAACCACTTTTATACTCAGTTTCGGCCTCAATCAGAAAATAGGGAAGGAAAATTATTTTGATCACATTCTCTTGGATAAAGAAAGTAGGGATCATAACTAGATCATAGAAATTGGTTTCACATTTTTATGATTTTTCTACAATTTTCTAGAATTATTACAAGTTCTAGATCTAGAAATGGAGAACTATGACATATGAAGAACAAAAGCTTAAACAAGGGATGAGATGATCATGTTACCTCAAGTGTATGAAGAATATGAAGAAAAGATGATGATCTTGACAAGTTCTTCAATGGAAGTACTTGGAGCTCTTGAAGAAGAAAATGGAGTTTTGGTGATTTGTGAAGAAATAAAGAAAAATGAAGAAGATGAAGAAGATGAGTGAAATAGTGAGGGGAGGCCACGGTTTGGAGGGCTTTTATAGGGAAAATCTTAGGCCTTGTTTGGTTTTTAACTTTTAGATTAATGGGTTTTGTGATTATTTAATTAATATAAGCTTAACCATAGTTAATAATTGACTTAACTAGGGTTACTTTGCTTAACTATGGTTAATAAATATGTGGCTCACATTTGATGGAGGTGAGGCTGATTTTGGGACACACAAAGTGACTCACTAATGAGTCACTGATCCTATCCGTTAGCGGTTCCCGAAAATTCCGTACGCAGCTCCATCGTTTACCCGATTTCGGTTTTTGAGAGGAAAATAATGAAACGAAAGCAAAATGAAATAGATATGGTTGAGTATATATGGATGAACGAAATTGAGGAGATTTGGGAGGTTTGTAACCACTTAAAATGAGTGGTTAAGAGTGCGTAGATGTGTCTGGTTAATACCCGCGAAAGCTTGGGGGTATTTTGGTCTTTTTCACATAAAAGTCATGATTACTAGCATTTAATACTCATAAATGCTTGGTGACTCATCCTCCATGAGTCATCATGTAAGAATCGTTATCCCGATCTCTTGATGGGTCTCTGTAGTTCCGTTTTCGACTCTGTCGGTTTCCTGATTAGGGTTTTACGCCTGCGTAAAAGCGTAATATTTCGTTTTCGACTGAAAATTTTCAAACTAACCAAACTCGTTGGAAATATGATTTAAATATAAACCATTTCGTTCACGAGTCAAAATTAGGTTTTCTGCTCAGTAAAATTATACTGTCAGTGAAAACGCAGACCGATTTCCGTCTGAATTTTCAACCCAATTTTTTATCCTAAGCTTCTACCCTAAGATAGAGTATGAATATGATTTTTATTTCATAAAAATCTATCTCCATGAACTCGGGTAAAAAATTAAAAATATAAATAAATACATTTATATCGGTTAATACAGCGAAAATATTTTTACTGAAAAAATAAAAATCGGGAAAAAAAAGTAGGGTGTTACACAAGAGTCTCAAAAACAGTTTTGTAAGATCACACTCACTTAGAAAAAATTTATAAAAGATTACAAGTAGAAAGCACTCAAGTGCAGATATGAAACACAAATTGAAGCTTAATTACAAAGACACCGATATGGTGTATAGAACTCTCAAAGTAGTATGGTCAAGTGATAGTTCAAGATAAAATAGTATAAATGAAATTGATCATAGTTTAAGCACAGAGTATGATAGCAGAGAGTTGTGTAACTTAGGCAAGGCTGCCCATTCTTCTATTTATAGGAAATAGGTGATGGTTCAAAAAGAAATTAGGTCAAGCCTCTTAAAATTCATTTTTGTTGAGTCATGATCGATTATTGCATGACCATAATCGATTATTTAAGTTAATTTCAGGAAGCGCGCGTTTGACAGAAAAGTTGTAACCGATTAAACTAATCGATTACGGGTCCACTGACTTTTGTATAAAAAGTCATAATCGATTACGGGATTTCTGTTTGAAGTCTAAGAGAATTCAGAGAGGACCTAATCGATTATACCACAATCATAATCGATTATACTAATTCAAAATTTAAATCCAACGGCTTTAATGTCATAATAACCCATTAACACTAATTAAAGCCATTTAATTTCGACTCATAATCGATTATAGGATTACCATAATCGATTATGGTACATGAAAACTTGAATTTGAAAAACTTGGCAATTAAGGAAAATGATTTCACATTAAGGTTAATTAATTGTCATTCTAAATCCATTTAAAACACATGTCAAAATCATTTCAGCACATGTTAAATATTTAGGCGCATGTTAAATTTGTGTGTGGGGGGGACCAATACTAAGTTGAGAATTCTAGTTACCATTTACATATAATTCTAAAACAAACAATACAAATAGTAAAATTCTCATTTTACCCCTTATGCTTGCTTGCTTTATAATCTTCCACCTTTTGTACTTTAGTCCTCCTGGACTTTTTCCATTGTTCATCATTAAAACAACTAACCTATTGAAGGCATATATTCACAAAATATATTTCCAACCAATTGTGGATAGAATCAAAGTTAAACTGGCTTCTCGGAAAGGCTCCTTGCTTCTTGTGATGGGCAAGGTGCAACTTATCAAGCTTGTTTTGCAAGGTGTGATCACATATACTTTCTATACTTATTCTTGGCCAATTTCCCTCTTGAAACAATTGGATGACTGGATAAGAAATTTCATATGGTCGGGTGACATTTATAAAAGAAAGCTTTGTACAGTTGCTTGACATAGAGTATGTCTACCATTTAAGGATGGAGGTCTTGGTCTTAAATCTGTCAGATCTATGAATAATGCCTCTATGCTTAAGCTATATTGGAACCTGGTTTCCTCTAATGCTCAATGGGGAACATTTCTTAGATCTAGGTTCCAAAAAGGAATAAAGCCCCTCTCTTATTTTAAATCATCAATTTGGTCCTCTGTCAAACAACACTTCCCATTAGTTATTTATAACACATCATGGCAGATTGGAGATGGTCACAACATCCATTTTTGGTCTGATAAATGGTTGTCAATACCAATTTCAGAGATGTTGGATTTACCTACTGGTTTAACATTTCATTATTGATGGTTCTTGGTTGATTCCTAGAACTCTCAGTGAATTGTTTCCTAACTTAGCTAAGAGTATTCAAGACATTGCCATTCCTATTGAGTCATGTCCTGATCAAAGAGTATGGTCCTGTTCTGATTCTGGTTGCTTAACTTCTAAGGATGCTTTTGATTTTCTATATCCATATGCTAGCTTATGTTCTTGGGGCAGGTTGATCTGGAATTCTAATATTCCTCCCTCTAAATCCTTCATCATTTGGAGATTGTTTCATCATAAAATGGCTACTGATAATGATCTATTAATGAAGAAAGGTTGCACCATTGCATCTAGATGTGATCTTTGCCATGTGTCTGCTGAATCCATAGAGCATCTTTTTCTTCACTATCCATATGCCATTGCTATTTGGAACTGGTTGAGTAATATCATTGGAAAGCAGCTCGACATTTCTTCATTCATGTCTCTTATTCTAATATGTAATCTTAATTGGAGTTCAAAAATGAAGGATTGCATTGTTGCTGCTTTCATTAATGTGTTCTGTGAAATATGGTCTGCAAGGAATAAGAGCAGATTCTGTGGCGTTTTAAGGCCTTCAAGGTTGGTTTTCAAGCAAATTGTTGCAGGTGTGTCCTTTTCAGGAAATTATTCTCCGGGTCAAATGAATTCATCCATGGAAGAGTTTATAATTCTCAAAACTTTGATGGTAAAGGGTCATGCAAGGAAAGCTCAAATCATCAGAAGAATGGATTGGTATTCTTCTCTTCCTAATTGGGTTAAATGCAACACGGATGGTGCATATAGATATGCTCTGGGTTTAGCTGCTTGTGTAGGCTGATGGGCTCCGGCAAGTGTACCGAATCGAAGCAAGTAATATTTAAAACGACAAGTAAATTACCGAGTATCGAACACAAGGATTGGGTGACCAAAATAAATTCACAAAGTCAACAACTAATTTAGACAAAGAGAAATTTAGGATTTTGTTTATAATGAAAAGAATCGAAATTGATATTTTTGGATTTTTGCATTAATTAATTAAAAATAAAAATAAGAAACAATCAATTAAAGAAGATTCTAGGGATTCAATTTCACCTACGCTATGAATAAGCATTCCTTATTGACAAGGAATCCTTATCCCATTTGGTTTGGTTCAATTATATCAATTCTATCTAATCTATAACTAACTTCTATTGTCAACCAAGAATCCTAATTTATTCTAATCTCTCGTTCGAGCACGCTAGAAAACACCCCTTGATCCTTAATCTACTATAGAAAATTAATTATCAACGAATTCATTAATTTTCATGATTCTATATGAAGGTTGCATAAGGCTCCTACTACATCTCTTTGTATTCACCCTATGGTTTTAATCTTAATACCCCTATTCACAAATCTTTGGTCGGAGTCATCATGACTAGAAGCATTTAGAACAGAGAATAAAACACAATTAAGTAGAAAAGAAGAAGAAATTAAGAAAAGAAACTGAAACAAATTATCAAACCGTCATGGCGTGGTTACGTCGTCACCCTAGAAAAGAGGATTAGCTCCTCATAGCTTCCATATACACCAACAATACAAAATAAAACAAAAAGAAAACTGATAAAACTGTAAAAACCTAAGTGAGACTGACACGCTGTCGCGCACGGGTCAAAAAGCGAGTGGTTTGTAAAAAGTGTAGTCAGGATGCGACAACTCGGGTATCGTATCACAAGGACTCTCGTAATGTTATTATCACAGAAAATCAGTTTTCGGGGGGATTTGGTTTGAAAATCAATTGAGAAAAACAGAACAAAAACAGAGGAATAAAAATGATTATCAAATAAGGCGAAGACGATCAATCTGCTATTCGGTTTCCCACTATCATCGGTTCATGTAATTCCATGCCCTAACCGGATATTGGCGCCGTTACCCGGGGACTCTTGTTTGTTGTTTTTCGCATTTTTCATTTTTCTGCTGAATTAGTCTGGCTACTAGGTCTACTTGTTCTGACTTGTGTGATTTTGATCCTGAAATTGAAAGAACTTTGCACACACGCCGTAGAGCAATTCGGGCTAGCACTAGTAGCAATTCTAATTCTGCACTTGTTTCTAATAACATGGTTGATCAAAGAACATTAAGACAACTTGCTGCCCCTGATGTTAATTATAATGGGTTGTGTATTAAGTATGCTGGTGTGGTTGCTCCTTTTGAACTTAAATCTGGTTTAATACACTTGTTGCCAAGATTTAGTGGTCTTGCAGGTGAGGATCCACATAAGTATTTGAAGGAATTCCAGGTAGTCTGCTCTACACCCTTGAGACCAGAAGGCATAACTGAAGACCATATCAAACTACGAGCCTTCCCATTCTCACTTGAAGGCACTGCGAAGGATTGGCTATACTATCTTGAGCCAAACTATGTTACAACCTGGAATGATCTGAAGAAAGTTTTCCTAGAGAGATACTTCCCTGCCTCCAGAGCTGCATCAATCAGAAAGGAGATATGTGGTATTAGACAGGGCAATGAATCATTGGCTGAGTACTGTGAGAGATTCAAGAAGTTGGTATCCAGTTGCCCTCAACACCAGATTTCTGAGCAGCTCCTTATTCAATATTTTTATGAGGGGTTGCTTCCGATGGACATAAACATTTTGGATGCTGCTAGTGGGTGAGCACTCGTTGATAAAACTCCAGCTGCTGCCAAGCAATTGATTGAAAATATGTCATTAAACTCCCAACAGTTCACAACCAGAAGCAACTCTGTCGAGACAAGGGGTGTGATTGAGATCCAAGGTTCTTCTTCCAACAAGGCCCTTGAAACCAGAATTGATGAGCTCACTTCTTTGGTGAAGCAGTTGGCAATGGATAAGGTTCAACCAGCAAGGTTGTGTGGCATTTGTACCTCCCCTGAGCACCTGTCTGATGCATGCACTATTCTGAAAGATGAGTCAGTCACTGATTTGCCTCAAGCTTATGCAGCTAATCTCTACAATCAAGGCAACAATCAGAACCGGTACAGCATTCTCGACCTCTCCACAAATAAGTACCACCCCAACTGGAGGAACCATCCCAACCTTCGGTATGGAAATTCATCACAACAACAGTTGATGGCACCACCACAGAACCCTCCTCAAGCGACCACCTCTGAACCTTCTGGACCTTCACTAGAGGACCTGTTCAAGCAAATGACTGCATAAATGACTGCACAAATGAATGCACAAAATATCCAGTTTCAGCAGCAATTTGGACAGTTTCAGCAGCGAACGGATGCTAGCATTCACAATTTGCAGACACAGATTGGACAACTTTCCACTTCGATGAATGCCATGCAGCAAGCTCAAGGATCGAACCAACTACCTGCACAAACAGTGGTGAATCCTAATGTTCCAAATCCTAATGTGAGTGCCATCTCTTTGAGATCCGGGAAAGTTGTAGAGGCAGCCCCTGAAAAAGATGAAGAAACTGTTGAGGTAACTCCTGAGCCTTCTGTTGTTGTTGAAGCTGAGAAAGTGTATGTGCCACCGATCCCCTTCCCGTAAAGAGTGCAGAAAAATAGGAAGATTGATGGGGAAGACAAAGAGAGGGAAATTCTAGATGTGTTCAGAAAGGTGGCGGTAAACATTCCGCTCCTGGATGTGATTAAGCAGGTTCCGAAGTATGCAAAGTTTCTGAAGGATTTGTGCACACACAAGAGGAGGTTGAAGGGTAATGAGAGAGTCAATTTGGGGCTAAATGTTTCAGCCCTCATTCAACCTAAACTTGCTCTTGAGAAGGTTACAGTTTCAGCCCTCACTCAGGCACTACCACAGAAGTGCAAGGATCCGGGAACTTTTGCTATTCCATGCACCATTGGGGACAGCAAATTCAACAATTGCATGTTGGATTCGGGAGCTTCCATCAATGTCATGCCCACTTCTGTTTTCAATAACCTTGATCTTGGTCCTTTGCAACACACAGGTCTTACCATTCAGTTGGCAAACAGGACCAATGCTTGCCCCATGGGAGTGGTAGAAGATGTGCTGGTACAAGTTGATGATTTGATTTTCCCTGCTGACTTTTACATCCTGGACATGGCAGGGGAAACAAATTCAAGCAGATCGCCAATCATCCTGGGCAGACTATTCATGAAGACGACAAAGACAAAGATTGATGTTGATGATGGAACCATGTCCATGGAGTTTGGTGACATTATTGCAAAATTCAACATTTTCGATGCTATGAAGCATCCCTTGGAAGAACACTCTGTCTTTCAAATAGAGTTGCTCTCTGAAATTGTTGATGACACCTATGATGACTTGGTTGCTAATTTTCCATCCATTTCTGATTTTAATGATGTTTATTCATGTATTGACTGCACTAACACTAACCCTTGTGCTGTTTGTGCTGAGATTGATGTTACCTTGCAGGGTGATAGTGTGAGTGAAGTTGTCTGTTCGGCTGAAGTTCTTGACAGCCCGACTGCCCCAAACATACCATCTGTTGAGCAGCCACCCTCCTTAGAGCTTAAGCCACTTCCTGGGAATCTGAAGTATGCTTATTTGGAGAGGAATGAAAAACTTCCAGTTATTATTTCCTCCAACCTTGACTCAGACCAGGAAGCTAAGCTCTTGGAGGTTCTGAAGAAGCATAAGAAGGCAATTGGTTGGACCTTGGCTGACATCCCAGGAATTAGCCCATCTAGATGTATGCATAGGATTCTGTTGGAGGATGGGGCTAAACCAGTTAGGCAGTCCCAAAGGCGGCTCAATCCATTGATTCTGGATGTTGTAAAGAAGGAGGTGACAAAACTCCTGCATGCGGGTATCATATACCCCATCTCTGATATTAGTTGGGTGAGTCCAGTGCAAGTTGTACCCAAGAAATCTGGCCTCACAGTGGTAAGAAATGAAAACAATGAGCTTGTCCCCACTAGAGTCCAGAATAGCTGGAGAGTCTGTATTGATTATAGGAGGTTGAACCAGGCCACTCGAAAGGATCACTTTCCTTTGTCGTTCATCGATCAGATGCTTGAACGACTGACTGGTAAATCCCACTACTGTTTTCTTGATGTCTTTTTCGGATACTTCCAGATCCACATTGCACCAGAGGATCAGGAAAAGACCACTTTTACGTGCCCCTTCGGCACGTTTGCCTACATGAGGATGCCATTTGGCCTTTGCAATGCTCCTGGCACTTTCCAGAGATGCATGATTAGCATTTTTACTGAATTTATTGAAAATTGCATGGAAGTGTTCATGGATGATTTCACTGTATATGGTTCCTCATTTGATGCATGCTTGCATAGTCTGAATTTGGTTTTAGAGAGATGCATTGAAACTGACCTTGTTTTGAACTATGAAAAATGCCATTTTATGGTTGAACAGGGGGTTGTTTTGGGGCATATTATTTCCAAAGAGGGTATTTCAGTAGATCCTGCTAAAATTGATGTGATTTCTACACTGCCTTACCCATCTTGCGTTTGCGAGATTCGTTCTTTTCTTGGTCATGCAGGTTTCTACAGGCGCTTCAGATAGGACTTCAGCAAGATAGTTCTTCCTCTGTCAAACTTGCTGAAGAATGATGCCATATTCAGCTTTGATGATAACTGCAAGAAGGCGTTCAACTTCTTGATAAAGGCACTGACCTCTACCCCCATCATCCAGCCCCCTGACTGGACCCTCCCTTTTGAGATCATGTGTGACGCTTCTAACTATGCTGTGGGGGAAGTCTTGGCACAAAGGGTGGGCAAGGCTGCCCATGTTATTTACTATGCCTCTAGGACTTTAGATGCTGCACAGTCTAATTACACCACCATTGAAAAGGAACTTCTAGCTGTTGTTTTTGCTCTTGATAAATTTAGATCATATTTGCTAGGTTCCAAGGTTATTGTTTTCACTGACCATACAACTCTGAAGTACTTGTTGAAAAAACCAGAAGCAAATCCGAGATTGATTCGGTGGATGTTGTTGCTCCAAGAGTTTAATGTGGAGATAAAGGGCAAGAGTGGAGCTGAAAATTTAGTGGCTGACCACTTGAGTAGGATAGAGAGGGATGAGGATCCTTCCCCCATTCAGGATGACTTTCCTGATGAGCAGCTTTTACAGTTACATGGCGTAACTCCTTGGTTTGCTGACATTGTTAATTACCTAGTTGCTAGTGTCTTTCCAACAGGAGCAACTAGGTCACAAATCCACAAACTAAAGAGTGACGCCATGTATTATGTTTGGGATGACCCATTTCTTTGGAAATTTTGCAGTGATCAGGTAATTAGGAAATGTGTCCCCGACTATGAGATTGAGTCTTTTCTGCACTTTTCTCATGCCTCTCAAGTAGGGGGACACTTTGGGCCACAGAGGACTGCAAGAAAAGTCCTAGATTATGGTTTTTACTGGCCCACCATTTTTAGAGATGCTTATGAGGTTTACCGGACTTGTAAGGAGTGTCAGACAGCAGGCACAGCCATCACTCATAAGAGTGAAATGCCTCAGCAACCTATGCTTTTCTGTGAGGTGTTTGATGTGTGGGGAATCGACTTTATTGGTCCTTTCCCTGCATCTCTTGGCTTTCTCTACATTCTTTTGGCTGTTGACTATGTTTCAAAGTGGGTGGAAGCTATCCCCACTAGGACTAATGATTCTAAAGTTGTTGCAAATTTTGTTAGGTCCAATATTTTTTGCAGGTTCGGAATACCTCGGGCTATCATAAGTGACCAGGGCACTCATTTCTGCAACCGCACCATGGAGGCTTTACTCCGGAAGTATGGAGTTTTACACAGGGTCTCCACTGCTTATCATCCCCAGACCAATGGCCAGGCTGAGATCTCCAACAGAGAGATCAAACAGATCCTAGAGAAAGTGGTGCAGCCGAATAGGAAAGACTGGAGCCGCCGTCTAGAAGACGCACTTTGGGCTCAGAGGACCGCTTTCAAGACACCAATAGGGATGTCCCCCTTTAGGCTTGTGTTCGGTAAGGCATGTCATCTCCCTGTGGAAGTTGAGCACCGTGCTTATTGGGCGGTCAAGTGTTGTAATTTGGAAATGCAAAAAGCTGGCATTGAAAGGAAACTCCAATTACAGCAGCTTGAAGAGCTTAGGCTAGAAGCTTATGAAAGATCTCGGATTTATAAAGATAAAACCAAGCACTCCCATGATAGGATGATTGATAGGAAGGAATTCTCTGTGGGCCAACAGGTCTTACTGTTTAACTCCCGCCTGAAAGTGATGACTGGGAAACTTCGATCCAAGTGGATTGGCCCATTTGTTGTTACTAATGTTTTTTCTCATGGTACAGTAGAAATTAAAAGTGCAGGTAGCAACAAGGCTTTCAAGGTTAACGGGCAGCGCTTGAAGCTATTCCATGAGAGCTCGGTGCCTGAGGATGCTACTGTTGAGGAGCTGTCCTTGGGAGAGCCCACCTACACTGCAACTTGATGAGGGAGCACCCTTTCCTTTCCCTCACTCTGATTTTATATTTATGTTGTTTCATTGAGGACAATGTATGTTTTAAGTGTGGGGGAGGGAACCATTTGTTGTGTTTTGTTTTGTGTTTTTTTTTTGTTTTGTTTTCTTTTAGCTCTTGAATAATTTGAGAAGCTCAAGAGCATGTGTGTGAGTGTTGTGTCGGCAAGCTTGGCGGATTTTGTTGATCTAGCATAGATTGATTGCATGATATATGTTAATGACCCCCCCCCCCCCCCCAGGTTTTGAAATTGAAAATTTGATCCCCATTTGAAAAATTGAAAATTGAGCTTTGAGATATTCTGTTATGATTGCATGATTTATGATAAGTTTGGGGTGAAGGGAAGCACACACTAGGGATCGAATCTCGGTCAAGCAATTTGCGAAAATGTCCAGGTGAGGATTTGAGCCTCCAACGTGTTTTTTTAATTGTGTGAATCACTTTCAAGTTGCACTTTCCCGAATTTGCTTGAGTCTCTTCTTAGTTTGCATGTTTATGTGATTGCATAAGATGATTTAGGAAATTTTCTTTGAATTAACTACTTGGCCTAAATTGAACCATCCCTAATGCATGTTCCCTAGTTAGCCACATTGAGCCTAATAAGCCTATTGTTTCTTAATAACCCTATGTTATGAGCCCAAATCTAGAAAAACCATGTTAACCCGATCTTAGGATTAGGAGAGCATGAGCAAGAGAAGGTTTGTAAGAAACTAAGTTTGGGGTGGCTACAAGGTGTAATATGTCATTCTGGGTTGAGAAAAAGAAAAGCATAAAGGTTGAAGCCAAAGGCAAAAAAAAAAAAAAAAAAAAAAAAAGAAAAAGAATTTGCCAAAAAGTAAAGGGGCAAAACAAAAATGGTGTCAAAGGAAAAAGGTGTAGCCACCCAAGGCACCAAAAAGGAAAAAATGGAAAAAGGAATTAGAGTGAAAAATAATAGTGTACAAGCTTCATGCTCTCCTAGTTCCTAGGGACTTAAGCCTAGTTCCTTTGTATATCCTACCCTTAGCCAGGCCCCATTACAACCTTTGAAAGACCTTTTGATGTTGCATGCAGGTTTTCGTGGGAACCTTGATTGAGATAAAAATCAAATTCATGGGAAGTGCTCTTGAAATGTGAACTGAGTAAAATAATAAATGTCCTTGTGAGGAAGGCAATTGTTTGAAATTGGTGATATCCCTTTTGTGTGTAACTTGGATCCCTTGCTTAGATTAATGATTGTTTGAATGATGAAATTCTCAGATGTTTAAAGTAAATGATTGTGGGGATTGCATTGTTGAATATGGGGGGAACATTGAAGGAAAATTGTTTTGTTTCCTTGAAATTTGTGCAAAAGTTGATTGAGTCCCTTGAGCTTGCCAAGTCTTGAGTCGTTTTGAGTTTTAGTTTGCTTGGGGACAAGCAAAGTTCAAGTTTGGGGTATTTTGATCAACCTCTAGCTCATCTAGTTTTATGACTAGTATGACCATGGTTTTGTGTTAATTATATCTCGTTTTCGCCCAAATTAGACTTGATTGTCCTCAAGCAAGGTTTTGAGTCCCTTAAGTAGTTTTAGGATAATTTAGCCAGTTTTGAGTCAAATAAAGCACTTATTGCTATTTCATGTTTCAGGCTAATGAGGAGAGCATGAAGGGAAGGACAGAAAGCATCACGGGCGTGATATGAAGATCCTAAAGTCAGAAAGCATCATGGCCTAGCCGTGACAATGGTCACGGCTGTGATGAGAAGACCAAAGAGATCAGAGAGGATCATGACCCAGCCGTGATGCCCATCACGGGCGTGATGGGAAGACAATGAAGAACAGAAGTGATCACGGCCTAGCCGTGATTAAGGTCACGGCCGTGACAGACAAGAATTTGAACTGGCGCCCTTGACAGAAGCGGTCATGGCCTGGCCGTGACGCGCGGCCTCTCTATAAAACAAGCGCAGCAGACAGATCAATCATCCAATTTTCACAGTTTACATCATATACTTTTAGCTTTTGTCATATTTTTAATGGAGAACTAATCTCCCTAGATTAATCTGCTGCAATCGGCTTCTGCCGACACTTGAGGTCTTGTAGTTCCCGATTGAATTTCCTTCTCTCCTTCAATACTATTCTTTATTCTATGTTTGCTTAATTCAGTTTGTATCGAATTAGTGTTGATTTATTTTCGATGATTTTATGTTCCTAAACTCAATCGCGTTTGCTTAATTCGCGTGCGTTCAATCGTGTTTGCTTAATTCACGAGTGCTTCACCCCGTTTGCTTAATTCGGGAATTAGGGACATATGTCCCGTAGCATCAATTTCGCTTGTTAATTGATGCTACAATCGAAAATGGATTAGAATTCACTTAGGGCATGGAATTACATGAACCGATGATAGTGGGAAACCGAACAGCAGATTGATCTAGGGAGATTAGTTCTCCATTACAAATATGACATAAGCTAAAAGTATATGATGTAAACTGTGAAAATTGGATGATTGATCTGTCTGCTGCGCTTTTGTTTTATAGAGAGGCCGCGCGTCACGGCCGTGATGGCCGTCACGGCCAGGCCGTGATCGCTTCTGTCAAGGGTGCCAGTTCAAATTCTTGTCTGTCACGGCCGTGACCTTAATCACGGCTAGGCCGTGATCACTTCTGTTCTTCATTGTCTTCCCATCACGCCCGTGATGGGCATCACGACTGGGTCATGATCCTCTCTGATCTCTCTGGTCTTCTCATCACGGCCGTGACCATTGTCACGGCTAGGCCGTGATGCTTTCTGACTTCAGGTTCTTCATATCAAGCCCGTGATGGGCATCATGGCCAGGTCGTGATGCTTTCTGTCCTTCCCTTCATGCTCTCCTCATTAGCCTGAAACATGAAATAGCAGTAAGTTCTTTATTTGACTCAAAACTGGCTAAATTATCCTAAAACTACTTAAGGGACTCAAAACCTTGCTTGAGGACAATCAAGTCTAATTTGGGAGAAAACGAGATATAATTAACACAAAACCACGGTTATACTAGTCATAAAACTAGATGAGCCAAAGGCTGATCAGAGACGCAGCTCTGAGAAAACTCAGATTGGATCTATAATTCATACAAATACAAGTGTTTTATAGGAAACTGAATCTACGCTCGATCGCGGGGCGAGCACTTGAAATTGGCTCCAATATGATTTTGAATCTTCACGGGGCGAAGGTTGTCTCGCGGGGCAAGACAAGATGCTCTCAGATTTCCTGTGTCCAGCTCGCGGGGCGAGCCTGAAAGTCTTCCTTTTCTGCTCGTGGGACGATACCTTGAATTTCTTTTGTTTTGCTTGTTTTCTTCAATTTTCCAAGTTTTCTTGAACTTCACTTTTAATCTGAAAATAAAGAGTAACACTTAGTGCTTTATTTGATTCAAAAATAGCAAAAATTCCTAAAAACTATTTAAAAGACTCAAAATGTTACTCGAGGACAAATAAAGCCAAAAATGGGCGAAAATGAGATTAAACTCGAACATTTAGCACAAAATTTGCTGCCTTTATCAATGGCTTCTCTATGCATCTTGGTATTTGTAGTCCTCTTCAAGCTGAACTAACCGGTGCTATGCTAGCAATATAATTGGTAGTCCAACATAATTGGCACAAATTTTGGTTGGAGTGTGACTCCATGCTTGTGATTTTGGCCTTCTCATCTATCAAAGTTGTTCTTTGGGCCATAAGGAATCGGTGGAAAAATTGCACTCTTCTCTCCCAGCAATTAAATTTCATATTTTCTCATATTCACAGAGAGGGCAATCGTTGTGCAGATAAATTAGCTTCTTATGGGATTCATCCTCATGGTTTTAAATGGTGGAATCATCTACCTAGTTTTATTAGTGAGGACTTTAGTCGCAATAGGCTAGGCCTTCCTAATTTTAGATTTGTTGGTTGTTAATGATTTCTTTTACATAGGTTTTGGTTCTTGTCCTCCCATGTTTTTTTTTAAAATTTTTAATAATATTGAGTTAGTTTCTTGGCTGGGATCGATGTTGGATATGGTGCCAACTGAGACACCTCGATGTCCCATTAAAGAACAATCCTAATTATTTAATCCTTAAGCCGGTTTTTTAGCGTTAGTGCAGTAATTACATGCGAAAATATTATAAATTTGTTGAAACGATTAAAATTCAAAACTTAAAACATACATAGCGGAAGAAAAGATAAACGACTTATATACATACTATGTACACCATGTCTCTAAATGTACTGTCGATCCCAACATAGGGACCGTACACCTACCATCTACATAACTGATAAAAAGAGTAAGAGTAACATACACACTGGTCACATAGAACAGATAAACCTAAAATAGACAGCATCTACCCGCCCGCCTCTCATAAATACATCAAAAATCAAATCAAGATAAGCTCATAGAGGCACCCCCCCTAACTGATGCTACCGACAGTCCATATTATAGACGGTATGGGTGTCTGGAACTACCCTCGCCCTCAACAAAAGCACGACGATAGCCTCTGGCATCTCTGGTCATAATCCTAGGCGCCCACACTGACTCATCGCTCCTTATCATGACCCTATGGCAATGATATCAATGCAGCGTCTTTGTACTCCTCTTCCTCCTGCCCTTGTAAACTTTGTTGACTCCATCGCGAACCACAGACTGGCCTCACATGTTCCATCGGTCATCTGGGAACTCACACTGACGCGGCGGGTACCACATCTTTGTGAAAGGAAGTCACTGAGAAATCCGATAAGAGCCGAGCAGAGTCAAGAAAGGTCCTCCTCCTAGGCGAACATAGATGCTGACCGGGCCGACATAACATATGAAGAACTGTGAGTGGTCGACCTGCCACCCATGGTCGTCATGATATATGATCTCAATATCCCGCAGTGTTTGGACCCTTGGCAGGATCCTCTGCAGGTAATGCATAGGATGATACTCTGGTCCGATCGTCGTCGATGTATGGCTACTGCTCATTTGATGAACCGATACATACGCAGAAGAAAAAAATGGAAAGAAGAAAATAAGGGAGATAAGAATCTTGACAAACCATGAAAACAGGGATAGGAAAAACACAGTAAAACATATTATCAAACAACAATCAACACATACAGCAAACATCTCTCTAATCATACTGTCACAATCAACCTCGATTATCCAACTAGGATCAATCCTATAAGGAGTCACACTCCTATGCATGTCAGCTTATCTCTCACACTAGGGATACTGATCCCCTGGGCATTCTCTTTCTTTCTCAGGCCTATCCGTCGCCCAAAGAATGTCAGTTGATTTGTCCTGGTAATAGTTCCGCTTGCCGTGACCAAAAAGGGCACTTCCCCCTATGAGCTCAACTCCAATAGGGGTATCATGGTATCCTCAGAAGGTCCACCATAGACTGGAACACTCTAGGCCCAGACGTCAAGATAGTAGAGTACTAGCGGAGACCACGACACACTGGGTGCAAACCATTGGCCACTATCGGTCAATCTGAACCCGGCTATATCCCCAAGGTTCCCTTAACCGTCCCGCTTGCATTCGGTACCCGCATACGGGTACACCAACCTTGTATGACTCCAAGTCACATGGCTTGCCACTTTGGCAATATGTAATGCAACAAAAACCTAAGTTGACACCGGTACCAACACTCAGTTACACGTATTACGATGCACTAGGCATCCGCACATCATCTCGGTACCCATATACCGCTTTCACATCACTCTCACAACATTTTCAAAACAACGTACCCTTAGGTGTCAACTAGGTTTTAATAGCACAACAGACAATCAACCTCAACAGCATCAACGCACATATCATAACTTAATACCATCAACATCCTCATCATGCATCATATATCATAAGTCACCAATATCAACATTATCAGGCATATGACAAACAACACACATCAACCAACATCATAACCATAAACCATATAAAGCAGTAAAACAAGCAACCTCAGCATATTCACGTAAAGCGATAAATTAACCTAACATCGATAAGCGTGCCATAACTAAATCCTGTATTCAGATTTAAAATCATTTTCACTAGGATTTAATCACCGCAGGCTATTCGAAAACTATTAGAGTCTGGGGCACTCTACGCATACAGCTTAATATACGATGCTATGCTTGCCTCCCCGGCGTGTCGGATACTTTCTCCCTACCTTAGGCAGTTGCGTTCCACTCAACGGCATTTCAAAATCCATGCCTCCTCACAAGCGTAGCTGCTTCCTTGCACACAAATGAGTTCATCGGTGCTCCACAATTTGCCCTGTCACAAGGACAAAGTCCTGATAATGTCATAAACCCTAATCGTGCGACAGTTTCACAGACAAAGCCAAAATCAAAGCAAGATTTACAAAAGAAGTAAAATGACAATGTCGACGAGTTAGAGATTCGATCATTTCCTCACTGATTCGACAAATAGAAGGCAGGTATATGACGTACTCGTTACCCTGAACGCAAATATGTAGTCAGAATCGAAAACGGACAGACGAAACGAGCTCAAACCAAGCTTTCTCTCTCTAAAACAACTATCCCCTCTCTGTTGGAACCAAAGTGGTTATGGTTAAATAATATATTAAGTTTTGATGCTAACAAAAAGATTAAATTTGTATGGCAAAGTTATGATTAAGAACTAACTTGTCTATTTAAGTGTACAAGACTGTTTTCAGTATCACTAGATGAGGGAACTAGTTTAAAGTTCCTTAGAAATAGCATAAAAGCTTATCGGGTCCAAGTTTTACTCGCTTGACGAGCCCTCAAAAGAATATAGTAAAAATCTAGTCTATACACTAGACGTGACGCTAAAAATAGCTAAGTTAAGGCACTAGACGAGTGTCTAAGTATACCTCTGTAAGAAGCGCTAGACGAACTACTAAAATCTATCAGGAAAAATAGCAAGTCCAAAGAATTGTAACTAGACGATTAATCAACTAGACTAGCTGATAAAAATAGATCTAAGATAAACTAGTCCACTAAATTAGTCAACTAGATGACAAGTCAGTAGACTACCCATTTGCTCTTTAAAAGTTAAAATTATGCATCCAAAGGCATACTGGAATTGAATTGGTCTAGTCAAAGCGAATCTATTTCAAATGATTGTTTATTTAATATATCTATGTCCTTTACTTGTGTTATTCGAATTGTTTATAATTTTGTTTCTTGATAAGAGAAACATAGTACCATCGAAAACACAAAACTTTGTACTCTGACACACAAGCTGCTGTGAAGTTGAATATAGTACAAAGAAGGAAAGTCAAAAAGCAACTTTTGGTGACCATTGAAGAAGAAGAAGAGAACTCAAACTGAAGAACTCCATAAATACTGGACGACCCCAGTAAAGAAGTCACCAAAGCTCTGATATTCAAAAGTGTCAAAACTATGATAAAAGTTCTCTCGAATATCTTAAGTTGTAATCTCACTTGATCTTAAATTTTCATACCCTCACACATAGTGAGTTCTTAGATCAATCTTTAAATATCTTAGTTAGAGTTAGAGCCTGAAGAGGCTTGGTTGAGAAAGAATACTTCTAAGCTTGAAGACGTGTTGAATACTTGTAAAGCTATTGGATTATAGTGGAGAAAACCTTCAGGTATAAAGGACTGGACGTAGCTTTTTGTCGGAAGAGAGCGAACCAGGAAAAATCAACTGTGTGAATCTTTTATCCCTATCTTTTACAGTCTTCTTTTATACTAACTGTGGGGATTTGGATTTGAGTTTGTTAAATCTTTTGAAAAAGATATTTTGATTGTGTGTATATTTCTCTTTCTACTTGCAAAAAGGTTTTAAGAAAATGATTTTTGAAAAATTGTAAAGAAACACAATTCAACCCCTTTTCTTGTGTTCCCTGTGTCAACTTCACTCTCCCTACAACGTTTCTAGTCAGGTGAAATTATGAGGGAAAAGTCCATGCAAAGAGAGAAAAAGAGAAAGTGGGGGAGGTTGGATCAGCGCGAAGCGCTCGAGCGCCCACCACCCCAGTGCTTGAGCACTGGCTCTGCCACGCTTGAGCGCTGCATGCTGCTCAACCACGTGTCCATGCAGTTGAAACGTGGTGCCACGTGTCTGAGGCCCCAGAATGCTTGAGCACCCACCATGCAGCGTTTGAGCGTTCTGACTTGTGCCGATTGTTCGATTTACCATGTTTCGGTGCATTATGAGTCTAATTTAAGTTCGATTGACTTCAAACTTGATACACCAACTCATTAACACTTAACAAACAAGATTAAGCTCTCATGCACGCCTAATTCTTGTCCGATTCCTTAATCGAGAAAACGGGTGTTACACCAACCTAGTCGGGATGATATTCTTCATTGGGAGCCCTGTTACAACTCTACTTTTGATTTGAAAAAAATTGTCTAACCAAGGTTTTGCCTAATGTCGATAAACCTACAACAACTAAACCCTAACTAGTGTTCTAATACCATTTTCAATGAGGGTTTAGCTATTTTCGACTACTTGACAACTAGTAGGGTCTAGGACACCCTACACACACAGAAAAACATGCAATATCATTTTTGCCTCCCCGACGAGGTTAGGTACTTTCTCCCCACCTTGGGTTCTCTCATACACTTTCACTAAGCTTAATCACGCCTTTCACCACCATACAGGCTTTGCCAAGTGTCCTTTAGGGTTCCTTGTTGCTCTGAAATTTGCCCTAAGACGAAGACAACATGCAGACATAGTCATAAACCCTAATCTTGCTCGAGAAGTATAATTAAAACAAGAAACGATAGAGAAATTAGGGAAAATGACTAAGAACCCTAATGTCGACAATGTTGACATGTTAGGGATTCGAGCATTACCTAAGCCGAATCGACAAATCGATTGCAGATGTGTAGTATTTATTGCCCTAATCACAACTGTGTAGTCAAAATCACGATCGAATGGTCGAACGAACGAGTCTCAAATCCTCCTTTCTCTCACTAACACCTATGTTCTCTCTCTAGGCTTTGATTCATTTCTCTTCTTCTTCGGTCTGTTCCTCTCTCTCACAGACGCGTCCAGTGTCCCTTAAATTAAGCAAAAAATATCTCAACACTCCCCCTCAAGTTGGTGCATAGATATCACACATGCCCAACTTGCTCACAGTCTTCGAGAAAATTTGACTTGAAACTGCTTTGGTTAGAATATCAGCCAATTGATCATCTGATCGAATCCCAGGTAATTCTAATACATTCTCATCTAATTTTTCCTTGATGAAGAATCTGTCTACTTCAACATGTTTGGTACGATCATGTTGAACCGGGTTATGAGCTATGTCACATGCAGCCTTATTCTCACAATATAGTCGAATTGGTTGCTCAAGTGGATAATCCAAATCTGATAGGAGAAGTCTTAGCCATAATCCTTCACATAACCCAAGTGCCATTCCTCTAAATTCAGCCTCTGCGCTTGAGCGTGCAACAACATTCTGCTTTTTGCTTCTCCAAGTAACAAGGTTACCTCCTACAAAAGTGAAGTAGCCTGAAGTAGATCTTCTGTCATCTATAGATCCAGCCCAATCAGCATCAGTATATACACTAACACCTTGATTATTTTCATTCTTTGTGAACATAATTCCCTTCCCTGGAGCAGATTTTAAATATCTCAAAATGTGCATAACAACATTCATATGTTGCTCTCCGGGATTATGCATGATTCCCTTCCCTTGATTTGGTTCAACAAATAATTTCAATCCTTCTTCAACAGGTGTATTAGTTGGTTGACAAGCTGACATACCAGTCTCCTCTAACAAATCTAAAGTATATTTTCTGAGACAAGAAAATTCCTTTAGTTGATCTAGACACTTCAATCCCAAGGAAAAACTTTAAGGGGCCGAGGTCTTTCATTTCAAATTCCTTAGACAAGTAGCTTTGGAGAGCTTTTCTTTCTTCCATATCATTCCCAGTAACTACCATGTCATCAACATATACAATAAGTGCAGTGATTTTACCTTTTTGTTTTTTTAAGAATAAAGTGTGGTCTGCATTATTTTGACTATAACCAAATGCTTTCATAGATTTTGTGAACCTACCAAACCATGCTCTTGGAGATTGCTTTAGTCCATACAATGATTTCTTTAATCTACACACCTTTTTATCATATGCTTTTGGTATGTTGCACCCCGGAGGAAGGTCCATGTAGACTTCTTCAGACAATTCGCCATGAAGAAAGGCATTCTTCACATCAAATTGTTGCAAGGGCCAATTCAAGTTTGCTGCTAGAGATAGCAAAACTCGAATTGTATTGACTTTAGCTACTGGTGCAAATGTCTCTGTATAATCAACCCCATAGGTTTGGGTATATCCCTTAGCCACCAATCTTGCTTTAAAACGCTCTATCGTACCATCTGCTTTGTATTTAACTGTATAAACCCATCAACATCCAATTGTTTTCTTTCTTGTTGGACAGTCAACGAGTTCCCAAGTATTATTTTTTTCCTAAGGACTTCGTCTCTTCATTCATAGCTGCTCTCCACCTTGGGTCCATTAAGGCTTTCTGCACACTATTAGGAACAAATACAGTAGATAATTGATTGGCAAATGACTAATTTGATTTTGACAAACGATGGTTAGACACATAATGGTTCATTGGATATCTAACTTTACCGGAAATTTCAGGTTCATAGGTGGTCTTAGGAATACCTCTATTGTGTCATGGGGGTAGTTGTTTTCTGGATGATTCAGGCACAAAATTAGGATCATCCTCAGCCGACGATTGGTTTCGTACTACAATTTCTTGGGGTGCTTCATGTTCCTCAAAGGAGAGTGGACCAATTACTTCCATTTCTTGACTTTCTTGTGATGCTGTGATGTCTTCAGAGGATAGTGGGCCCATAATTTCCATTTCAGGTTCCTCATCACTACCAATATTACCACCCATTTCTTCACACAATTCTATTTTCTCATGTACATGATCATCACTTAGGGTCAGAACTTCCTTTTGATGCTCCCCCTGAAGGTCTGACTCGGAAAGAAAATACATTGAGTTTTCATGGAAAACAACATCCAATGTAACAAAGATTCGTTGACTTGGAGGATGATAGCATCGATATCCCTTTTGATGGGCAGCATATCCTAGAAAGACACATCGCAGTTCACGAGGAGCTAGCTTGCTACGCTGATGTTTATGGAGGTGAACATATGCTACACAACCAAATACATGAGGAGACAAGTTTAGGACAACAGGTGCAATAACTGCTTCAGTAAGGACTTGTAATGGTGTTTGAAAAATCATTAGTGCTAGAAGGAACCCGATTAATCAAATATACTGTAGAGATAAGTGCTTCCCCCCAATAAGACAATGGCATATGAGCTTCTATCAATAAGGCACGAACAACTTCCAACAAATGACGATTTTTTCGTTCAGCTACTCCATTTTGTTGAGGTGTGTCGGGGCAAGTAGTTTGGTGAACAATTCCTTTTTCTTCCAAATATTTCCGAAATTCAGAACTTAAATATTCACCTCCATTGTCACTACGTAGAACTCGCAACTTTACATTGTATTGAGTACATATCATTTTATGGAACCTCTGAAACAACAAATTTACTTCACTTTTGGACTTCATCAAACACACCCAGGTCATTCTGGTGCAATCATCGATAAAGGTAACAAACCAACGTGATCCACCTAAGGTAGCCACCTTGGATGGACCCCAAACATCAAAATGTATAATCATAAAAGGAATTGAACTTTTATTCATACTTAATGGAAATGAAACACAGTGACTTTTTGCAAGTTCACAAACATCACATTTAAAACTTGATACATCAAATTTTACAAATAATGTAGGAAGCAATTTTCTAAGGTATCCAAAGGAAGCATGTCCCAAACGTCAATGCCATAGCCAAATCTCATATTTCCTTCCTTTTTCTTCAAGGCCGTCCACTGTCAATGCCTATTGTAATTGAGTTGATCTATGTGACTCCAAATTCAGGTAATATAGCCTCCCTTGTCTAGTACCATAACCAATCGTCTGCTTCGTTTGAATATCCTTAAACACACAATATTCAGGCCATAAAATCACAACACAAGATAAAGCAGTGGTAATTTGAAAAACCGACAAAAGATTATAATCTAAAGATGGGACAATTAAAACAGAATTTAAGTTCAAGTTCTCAGTGAGGGATAAGGACCCTTCCCCAGTGACAGGTGCAAATGAACCATTAGCGGTGGAAATAAATTTTTGTGAGGAGGGTATAAGAGATGAAATGTGTCTAGAATCAAATGTCATATGATCTGTTGCTCCAGAATCAATTATCCATGTATTATTGGATATAGGTGCAGCAGAATTCAAAGCCTTACCACCATTACCTCCTGTTGTTATCGAAGCTGAAGATTTTCCAGCAACGTCTTCTTGACCAGTCTTTGTTTCTACAACTGCAGTAGCGTAAATTTTGTTTGAGTGCTTCTTTCTTGAATCACGATTATGATCCCACCATTCCGGATACCCCACAAGTTCGAAACAACGGTCTCTTGTATGACCAGATTGATCACAGTGGGAACACTTAAGGGTAGATTTGGAGTTATTATTCCTCGTTCTATCTTGTTGTTTTTGAGAAGACCCATTTTGATTTGATCTGTTCCTACTCATCATGGCTGAAGCTTCAGTCCTTTCAAGTTCTCCATTCATTGTTGTTTGTCGAACAAACTCATGGCGGACCATTGAGTAACATTCTTCTAACTCGGGAACAGGATCCTTCCTCAGAATTTCACCACGGATCTGTTCAAACTCACCATCCAAACCAGCAAGGAAAATATGCACCCTTTGTCGTTGAACTGACTTGTGATAAGCAGCAACATCCTTCTCACATTCCATGATCACTTTATCACGATGATCCAGATCACTGAAAATTTCAATCAATTCTCCATAATAGACAGAAAGTGATCTCGCATTCTGTTTGGAAGAGAAAGCCCTTTGATTCAATGTGAAAACTTGTAGTTCATCTGCTCCATCATAAAAGGCCTTTGATAGAGCTTTCCAAATATCACGAGCATTTTTTAGGCGAATATATCGCTTCATAATATCTGGGGACATAGACATTAACAGCCATCGTTTAACTTTCTGATTGTCAGCGTACCACTTCTCGTATCCATCATCCTTTTCGGTGGGCAGTTCTGTATTACCACGAACAAAAGAAAGCTTCTCCTTTTCAGCAAGATGCATCTCCATAATCTGAGACCACATATCATAATTTGTTTCATTGAGTACGATCCCTGCATTGAAGGATCAACTCTCTGACTGAACAATAATTGGGGCAGACTTAGTCTTGGAGGCTTCAGGATCCTGTCTTGGCATTTCAAAAACACCAGAATCAGATTTGCCCATGGTGCTAGGTCAGAACCCGCTCTGGTACCAAGTTTCAAATTAGAGAATAATATTTTTCTCTCTTGTTTATTCAAAGAATTGGTACAAGGAATATATAGCCAATGATTACAGAAAGTTAAGGCTATCATTCAGCTATTGTGCCTACAAAAAGGGAAAGAAAATATCATAATTTATAGTTTCCTATTTTACATAAGAATTAGAATCCCTTAAATTAAGCAAAAAATATCTCAACAGATTATTCCTCATCATCTTCAGTTCCATCACTCCAAAGTTTAGACATGATTCGCAAGTCATTTTTCACTTGCTCAGGGATATTATCATTTACTGGAGCAGTTATAATTGTTCCCTGAACCTGAACAGAAGCAGAATGTTGCCTTAGAGTATTCTCCCTATTCTCCAGAATAGGAGAATCCATAATTGATTCAGAAACATGATCTGGAAATTCTTGCAGCCTCTGATTCAACATATTGTTGTTGTGAATAAGGGACTCAGGATGGAGAGATTCATCATAGATCGACTCATCCTTGTCTGTCTCATTCTCCACTGATTCAATAGCAGAATTGTAAACTTCTGCTACCATATTATAAACTGGTGTGGGAACTTGCTGATTACCAACCTCTTGATGGTCAGAAACTACATTCATGATTGTATTATCTGGCTGCTGCATAGTATTCCTGTCTACTGCAGTATTCTTAGGTGACTCAGCCAATTTCCTTCTGCTGCAAGTTATCTGTGTTTGCTGCAATTTCCTTCAATAACTCAGTGACATTCTCCTTTGATTTTGGATCATACACTACATTATCTTTTTGTTGTCTCAGATTATTTGATTTTGAATTCCCTTTCTTCCAATTACAGTTAGCAGCCTCATGTCCTATAGCTTGACAAAAGTCACAGAATGTGTGCAGTTTTTCATAGTCAATACTGTTGAGACCTCATAAGTCTGAAACACATTCAAAGTGTAAATTCTCTAAGTTTTGATGATTCCAAATAGATTAAGTATGTTAATATTGAACCATATGAAATTACTGATAAGACTGTTAAGTGTGGAGGAAAATAGACTTAAGGACACTCGTCTAAATTTTGACCCGTCTAAGTTTCAGTACAACGTAGTTTTTAGACTCATCTAAAAACTCACCCGTCTGAAAAGAAAGTCAACTCAGATATAGATCAAGTTAACTCTCAATCAAGGTTCTGATCTGGTTGATGATGTGGCAAGAATCTCAAGTCTGAAGAAGCTTCAGTGGATCATCCGTCTAAAAATGACTTGCTCACCCGTCTAAGTTTTGGTTCATATCACCCGTCTAAATTTGGACTGCACAAGCACCCGTCTAATTTTCAAACACTGCTATACTAAGTGTCAGTCTGTCAGAAGGAAGTCCAAGTCAACCTTGTTTGAAAAAGATACCTTCCTTAAGGATCTCGAATACCTTTGGACAATAACACAAATGATAAAGAATAAAGAATAAATAATTTATTCTTTCAAGTGTGTAAGGAATAAACACGCAACCTCTGCACCAAGTCAGTAGCCTTTTAGCTGTTTTAGTACAAAATAAAAGTGCTTTCCAGAAAGTGAACTGAGTGTTGCACTAAAAGAGGAAAGCTCTCTGCTGCAAGTACAAGAAGTCTGCTACTGCAATTCTGAAACAACAACTGCTTAGAAGCAATGTGTACTTTTGGTGTCAAATGTCAAAGTCCAACGTCCCTAAGCGTTTAATGTTTATATAGAACGACTCCTTAGCATTAATGACGTCCCAAAAGACTCAAACCAAAGGAGAACACTTTCTGAAGCTGTGCCTAATGGATCAAATTGATTGAGGTCTTTATATAAACCAAACCATGAAGATGAAGACAAGAAGTAAGAACAACATTAAGAGCTCTGCGCAAATACTCAAAAAGCATTTACTCTCATCATTTACTTCATCATTCCTTCATTGAATAGCTCTTCAATAATTTGATATTAATTCGCAGTCTTTCATTCCTTCATATTTATTTCACTCTCTGAGTGTTATCTGAAAGATTTGAAAGTTGTATCAATTACACAAAACCCTTACCCCTTACTGTGTTTAGCCTGAAGAGGCTAGGTGAGAAAAGAATACTTGTTTGAGTGTTGAGCCTGGAGAGGCTAGGTGTGCAAAGAATGCTTGTACTGTAATCTGATTAGTTATGCCAAGAACTGGACGTAGCCCTATGGATTTTGGGGTGAACCGGTATAAAACTCTTGAGTGATATTCCTCTTCCCTTATCTCTTTATTTTGTTTAAGAGTTATTTATTTAATCTTTTAAATTGGGGAGTTAATATTGTGAATATCAAAATCTATTTTAACATTCTCTATGTGCGTGTGTGTAAATTAGGCGAGTCACCCATCTAATTTTCTGTAGCTTTATTTTTGCTTGTTGTGCCTACGAAAATAATTTTTAAAGTTTCCTGAAAAGTTGGTAAACACAATTCAACCCCCCTTCTTGTGTTAACTTTGGTTATTTCAGTTGGTCTCAGCCTCTGGGTTGAGCACTTAACAGTGTAGAGGAAAAGATCTTGGAAATGGCAGCAGAAACCAACTCAAGCAAGAATCATGCAGGAGAAGGATCCTCAATGTCGAGACCTCCATACTTCAATGGAGAGGACTACATCTACTGGAAAGAAAAGATGAAGTGGTTTTTACAATCCACTAACTCTGATCTCTGGGATATTAATGAAGAAGGTCCCTATGTTCCTAAAGATGACAAATGAGCAGAAGTTCCTAAAACTAGCATGACCTTTGATCAAAGAACAAAATGGCAGTTAAATGTCAAAGCTAGATATGCAATCATGTATGCTTTGAGCAGAGAAGAGTTTGAAAAAGTCTGTGCTTGTGAATCTGCAAAAGAAATATGGGATTCACTAGCTGTTGCTCATGAAGGAACTAGCAAAGTAAAGGAGACCAAAGTCAGTATGTCGGTCGGGAAATATGAACTGTTCAAAATGGAAGAAGGATAAACTATTGGCCAAATGTATGAGAGATTTCAAACTATAACCAATGGGTTGAAATCTCTGGGAAAAGTTTACAACAATGAGGAACATATTCAAAAGATTCTCAAAAGTCTTCCAAAACAATGGAGACCTCTTGTAACTGTTGTGTCTCAGGCCAAAGAACTATCAATAATGAAGCTAGATGAGCTTCTTGGCACTCTTCAGATCCATGAGCATGAACTGATTGATGAGAATAATGGAAATAAGAGCAAATCCATTGATCTCAAGGCTGACAAAAAATCATCTAAGAGATCTCCCTCAAAACTCTCAAAGTTGATGAATCTTCATAAGAATCTGAGGAATCAAATGAGGATGACTCTGATGATGAACTTTCTCTTCTTACCAGAAAAATGAAAAAGCTCTGGAAGAAAAGAAACTTCAGAAAGGACAAACCTTTCAGGCGCTTCGGCAAAGAAAAATACAACAAAGATGGTGGATCAAATGACAGAAATGTCATTGTGTGTTATGGATGCAAAAAGCCTAGTCATATCAAGGCAGAATGTCCTCAACTCAAGAAGCAACCTCCAAAGAAGTTCTTCAACAAAAAGAAGAAGGCAATGATGGCTACTTGGGAAGAACTGGATGAAAGCTCCTCTGAAAGTGAAGGAGAGGAGCTTGAAGCCGACCTCTACCTTATGGCAGATACTGATTCAGAATCAGAAACTGAGGTACAATCTGAACCTGAGAAATTGAGTGATGATTATGATGAGGTATTGGAGGAATCCAACTGTATATCTAAAGCTTTAAAATCCCTCAAGAGATAGTATGTTAAACTCTCAAATGAGTATACACAGAAATCTCAAGAGTGTGAAGTTAGCTGAAGAAAACAACAGGCTTAAGACTGAAAAGTCTAAAGCTAAGATCTTAGTTAAAACTCCACCCTCTGAAGAAGTGATTAAACTTCAACAGAAAGTAGAAGAGCTTACCTCATATCTTGCCAAGTTTGTTAATGGTAGAGATAATCTCACTAAACTTTTGGGAAGTCAGAGGCACTCCCTTAACAAAGAAGGTATAGGTTATTCCAGTCAAGAACATCATAAAGGATCAACAAAGTTCTAAAAAATATCTGTCAAATCTGTGTCAATTTGTTCAAATAAACCTATATGTACCTACTGTGGAAAAGCTGGACATATCACGTCCAAGTGTATCCACAAAAAGAGAAGGAAGTCCTCACAGACTCCTCACACTAACAGAAAAGGACCCAAGAAACTATGTGTACCTAAATCCGTGATCATTCCTGTTGCAGTCATGCTTAACAGGACAAAGCAAACACCTATCATGGTACTTGAATAGTGGATGCTCGCGACATATGACAAGATAAAAGTCTATGTTCCTAGACCTTCAACCTATGTAAGGTGGACATGTAGCCTTTGGTGGCAACCAGAAGAGAAAAGGTTTTGGTGTAGGTAAAATTGGTGGTAAACCTCCCTTACCTATCATTTGTGATGTTTTATATGTCAAAGGGTTAAAACGTAATCTACTTAGCATAAGTCAATTGTGTGATAGTGGATTTTCTGTATCTTTTTCTAAGGATGCATGCATAGTCAATGACAAAAATGGAAAGAACCTCTTTTCTGCTAAAAGGCAACACAATCTGAATAAGATTGACCTGTCTGAACTTTCAGATCAAAGTGTAAGATGCTTTATGTCTAAAGAGGATGAGAAGTGGCTTTGGAAAAAGAAACTAGGACATGTTAGTATGAAAAAAATTTCTAAATTGAAAAAGCATAACCTTGTGAGAGGATTGCCTGATATTTCGTTTAAGAAAGATGCTTTGTGTGATGCATGTCAGAGAGGTAAACAAGTGAAATCAAGTTTCAAATCTAAGAAAGAAGTCACATCCTCTAGACCTTTGCAACTGTTACACAGGGATCTGTTTGGACCAGTCAGTGTGGCTAGCCTAGGTGGAAAGAAATATGGTTTTGTCATAGTTGATGCTATTCTAGATTTACATGGGTACTCTTCTTAACCCACAAGGATGAGTCTTATAAGGTCTTCACAGTATTCAGTAAAAGAGTACAAAATGAGCATGGTTTTTGTATCTCTTCTATCAAGAGTGACCATGGGGGTGAATTTAAAAACGAGCAGTTTAAAGTGTTCTGTGAGGAAAATGGTATTTCTCACAATTTCTCTGCACCTGGAACTCCACAGCAAAATGGAGTGGTTCAGAGAAAGAACATATTTCTTCAAGATATGGGTAGAACAATGCTCAATGAAAATAATCTCTAAGTACTTCTGGGCAGAAGCCATTAACACTGCTTGTTATATGCAAAATAGAATTCTGGTTAGACTTATCACAAATAAGACCCCTTATGAAGTGTGGAAAGGTAGAAAACCCAACAAACCATATTTTTATGCATTTGGATGTGAATGTTATATTCTAAATACAAAAGACCATCTTGGTAAATTTGACTCTAAAGTAGATAAAGGCATATTTATTGGATATTCTGAAATGTCTAAAGCTTTTAGAATCTTTAATTCTAGAACCTCTGTTGTAGAAGAATCAATTCATGTAAAGTTTAATGATGGTTTAAAGACTGATAAAGAACTATCAGATCTAGAAGTTGATGTTGCATGTATTGATCTAAATCCAATACTAGTTGCTCAAGGGTATAATCAATGGGAAGGTATTGATTTCACTGAAACCTTTGCACCTGTAGCTAGATTAGAAGCAATTAGATTCTCATGTCTTATGCTGCACAACATGATATAACTCTCTATCAAATGAATGTTAAAAGTGCATTTCTAAATTGGATAATTAAGGAGGAAGTTTATGTCAAACGACCTCCTGGGTTTGAGGATTCTAAAAATCCTCATTATGTCTATAAGCTTAAGAAAGCTTTATAAGGACTCAAACAAGCTCCTAGAGCTTGATATGATAGGTTAAGAACATATTTAATGGAAAATAATTTTATTAGAGGAAAAGTAGACACCACACTTTTCAAGAAATGCTCAAAGAAAGATTTCATTGTAGTATAAATTTATGTGGATGATATTATATTTGGTTATACTAATGAAAAACTTAGTAAAGAGTTCTCTAAGTTGATGTAGAATGAGTTTGATATGAGCATGATGGGAGAATTGAAGTTCTTTCTTGGTCTGCAAAAACAGACAAGTGATGGAATCTATGTCCATCAGCAAAAATACACCAAGGAACTTCTGAAAAAGTATAAGATGGAAAATTCAAAGCCTATGAGTACCCCTATGCATCCATCAATAATTCTAAACAAGGACGAGGAAGGTAAAAAGGTAGATCAAACTGTCTATAGAGGTATGATTAGATCTCTTCTATACTTTACTGCCAGTAGACCTGATATTCAATTCAGTGTTTGTCTATGTGCTAGATTTCAATAAGATCATAAAGAATCTCATCATAAGGCTGTTAAAAGAATTTTCAGATACTTAATTGGAACCAATAACCTTGGTCTACTGTATAAGAAATCTGAAGATTTCAGGTTAGCTGGATTCTGTGATGTTGATTTTGCTGGAGATAGAATTGATAGAAAAAGTACCAGTGGATGATGTCACTTCATTGGAGCAAACATGACCTCCTGGTCAAGAAAAAGGCAAAGCACCATTGCTCTCTCAACTGCTGAAGCTGAATATATATCTACAACAAGTTGTTGTTCACAACTGCTTTAGGTAAAATATCAACTTGGGGATTATTCAATGTTTGAGCATAATATACCTGTTTGGTGTGATAATACTAGTGCTATTAACTTGTCTAAAAATACCATACAACATTCTAGATCAAAGCATATAGAAATAAAGCATCATTTTATTAGAGATTGTGTGCAAAAAGGTGTTTTTGAAATTAAGTTTGTGAACACTGAGTATCAGTGGGTAGACATCTTTACTAAACCTTTAAGTGAAGATAGATTTGTTTTTATTAGAAGGAATCTTAATATGCATAATGTGTCTGATTGAGTGTATGTTGATATGTCTGAAAATTTTACTTGTCTAGAATTTTATGCTTGACTCGTCTATTTTCTTTATGCTTCACTCGTCTACTTTAGCCAAGCGTCTGATGACATGGCTAAAAGCACTCTATGCTAACCCAGACCGAGACACGTGTACATTGCAAAATTTCCCTCTTTTTCTTAAAAACATTCCATCTCATCACAATTGTCATTTCAAAAGTTATTGCTATTTATGGTAATAACCTCTCTCCTTGTTCCCAACGTAAAAAGCACTCAAGTGTATAACAAAAGTAACCCTTGTCGTTTCAAAACTTCCCTACTCACAATCGTTGCTCTCACAATCTCTGCTATCAATCTCTCTCTGATTCTCTTCGTTCTCAATCTCACTAAACCTTTCATCTCCAAAACCCTAAAAACTTCTTTTCTGAATCAATGGCACCCAAAAGTCTTCTGGAAGCCCTGGCTGAGAAGACCAACATCTCTGTATCTGAACTGAAGAACGTGCACCCTGGAAGGGTCCCTAACTTTGATGAACTAAGAACCAAGGGTTTAGACGTTCAACCTGAACTTGATCATGCTAGGTTGTTACCCTTCTTCCAACTATAAGAAAATGTCTTTCCTGCTCTGGTTAGGGAGTTCTGGAGAACTACGAAGATCACCAAGGATGATACAACCTCCATGATCTCTGGATATATGGGTGATGACCTTGTCATCATCACTCACGAGTCACTCGCTGAAGTGACCAAATGCCCACGAGAAGGTGCTGGGTAATACAAGGATTGGTTGAAGACCCTAGGAGAACAGAATGTCAACATAGTTCGGTATGGAGTCCTAAAACCTAGAAATCCATACTCCAAATATCTGACAGTAAAGGCAAGATTTCTCCATGTTCTCATAATTAACCGTGTTATGCCTAGGACTGGGTCTAGGAATCATGTGAGTAAGATAGAGAAGTTTGCTATCTACCACCTATTACAGAAAATCAGAATAGACATTACTAATTTAATCTTTAGACATTACTAATTACAAGGATCTTTAGGGAAAACAAGCTGAAGGATTTGAGGAAAGCTTGTCATGATGATCTCTGATGGTGGGAATGGTTCTTCTGTCTTCGTTAGTCAGTCTAGAAGAAGTTGCTTCTTTAGTGCAAACCTTCATATGACACTCCCAGACACAAACAACATCCCGTTCTTTCAGTAATTCTTGTGGTTGAGACATGAAGTAATCAACCATTTCTTGATCAACAGAAGGATCACAGTTCAGCTCAATCATGCAAGAGTCGTCAGCTAGTCTCTTGTGAGTGTCTCTTTTCTTTCTCGGATCCTTGTCTTTATTCATTGGACAAATCCTGGGAGGTTGAATGCCTAGCTTTGTGTCCTTCAAGGTATGGAATAGCCACGTAGGAGGCACAAAATTGGCAACACTGTAGAATCTTGGCAGTTCTAGCTCACCTTTGAGATGTGCATACATTTTGTGGTCACACATATCTGCAGCACTCCCATACTCCCTAAGATGGACAAACTTCTTCCATTTTGTGTTTCTGTCCAGGATGAACTCAGGTCTGCCATAGGTTCTAGACCTACTTTCCTCAATTCATTCTGCAGCAACCTTGAGAGGATTGGTGGTCCAATCAGGAATGATGTGTTGATTTACACCATCTGTGTGTGGTTTGAAGGGTGGCAATTTAATGAGGTTTGGATAGATTTTTCTAGGTGGGAATTTCTGTAGTGGGAGGTGAGTGAGGGCGGGTCCAATATGATTGTACAAGGTAGATGAAAATGGATTAGTCTGCTTATAAGGAATGGGTGCATGCCAGGGGGTGTATGTATGTTCAGGCTCATATTCATACTCAGGTAAGGGGTATAATGGTCTGGTTGATTCTGATTCAGGTTTATGTTTATGGTAGAGGATTCTCCAATTTCTCTTGACTTTGGCCCAGCTTTCAGCTTCGCCATCAGACAAGATTGAAGTATCTATGTAAGGGAAAGTGGTTCTTGGCATTTTGGGAAAGGGTGCACCAGGGTTAATCCCTACATCATCTGGTTGATTAAATCAGGGATTATCTGCAGGTATTATGGGTTGGAAATGTGGTCTATTTGGTGAGGTTTGGACAAGTGAGTGAGTTGGTGAGGTTATTTATGGTGATGTGGTTTGTGGTCCAGTGTCAGGTTGTGTTAGCGGTGTGGGTCTGTACACATCAGTGTGAAGTGATGGTGGTAACACAGACAGTGTTGGTGCACCAGTATTATCAAAACTTTGAACAAGAGCATCAACTGCTAACTGTACAGGGTCATTAGCAGGGATGCTTACCTCAGTAGCCGTAACAGACTTAGCCTTTCTCTGAGGTTGTCTTCTTCTTGTTGGGACAGCAGGAGCAGACACCTTTTGCTTCTTCAGCACAGTTCCAATAGGAACATTATATTCATCATCCTCATCTTCATTATGAGACAAGATTAGATTCCTGGTTCTCTTCTGTGTAGGAACAGGTTGTGATGTAGTAGAAGATGGTTCCCTAATTATAATTCCATCTACTGGTTTCCTGACAGCAGGTTTCCTTGCAGTAGTGATTTTTCTTCCAACTGTCTTCTTTTTCAGCCCTAGTACTTCAACATTCTTCGGCTCAACTTGTTCTTCTTCTACTTTGAGCATCTCTTCCTCCTTGGCCAAAGCAACTTCAGTGACTGTGCTTAGTTTCATATTTTTCAAGTTCATCTTGCCAAAAACTACAGCAGACATTCAATTCTCAGTTAGAATTTCAGATTGTTCTTCTGGTAACTTGGGCAGCAAGGATGTCATAAATTCCTTGAACCTTGAAAATTTTTGACAGTAGATGACAGAAGGGAATGGCAGTTGCCTTCTCCTTGTTGATTATGTAATCCTTGAATCTACCATAGAGAATCCTAGGCAGATTGATTTTGGTCTCTTGTGCTAAGTGACAAAGACAAAATTTATGTAGAGCAGAGAGGTTGTCCTTTGATCCAGTCTTGTGGAGAACAACCTTATTCAAGATTTGATGGAGGATTTTAACTCCATCCTTCATCTCTACTGCTTTCCAAAAGTGATTCATGACTGTATCTTGCCTCATCAGAAAGGCATCAACTACCTCGGAACCTCCAAGATCTTTTTCCCAACTATCCATGATGAAAATCCCTTCTTGGGCACAGTGAACATCTTCAGAGATGGTTTTCTCAGACACTACCACTCTTTTTCCAAGTATGTCAGCATAAATCTCAGTATCTTTCACCTGAGGGTTTCTCCAGAAGTCCCTGATCAGATTTGGGTAGACAGAGACCTTCTCCACAAAGAGTCCTCCCCAACCGGCAGCATTGATGTTCTTGCTAACATCCACATTATAGTCCTTCAGAATCCCAAAATTAATGTGATGTTCCACACCAATGTTCAATTTATCCACGTTGTAGGTAGAAACAGCAGAAGAAGAAGCCATTGTTGAGGTTTGAAGGTTAGGGTTTGGAGACAAAGAAAACAGAGTACCCAAGGATTCAAAGAGAAGAGATTGTGAAAGGTTTTTCATAGGGAAATAACATTACTTAGAAAGGTTTCGAATGTGAAGAGTTCTCCCAAACAAAATAAAATAGAAAACGTGTGAAGAAAGATGTAATGAGTACTAAAACGGCGCAGGTTTTTGAAACTGTAAAAAGCTATTGATGGGATTGGTGGAAATAAATGACTCAGCATGAGATTATAATTAAATATGTCTTAGACATAAATTAATTCAAATTTAATAATAGATACCATAGATGTGTTTGATAAAACCATGCAAACAGTTAATGGATGCGATGCCTACTGGACGCACGTTTAACATACATTTGACGCATTTTGATCAGTAGACGCACATGTAGTAGGTGCGACAAGCATTAGACGTGCAATCAATCCACACAAATCATACTAAGATGCTTTCTAATAAAAATAAATTTGTCCGCAGCAAGAGGTTTAGTAAAGATATCTACCCATTGATGGTTAGTATCTACAAATTGAATATCAATAATGCCTTTTTGCACATAATCTCTAATAAAGTGATGTTTAATCTCTATATGCTTAGCCCTTGAATGCAATATTGGATTCTTAGATAGATTTATTGTAGCAGTATTATCACACATAAGTGGAATACTACTTACAAACACATTGTAGTCCTCCAATTGTTGTTTTATCCATAGAAGTTGTGAGCAACAACTAACAGCTGAAATATACTCGGCTTCAGTAGTTGATAAGGCAATAGTACTTTGTCTTTTGATTGACATGAGACTAGATTAGCTCCAACGAAGTGGCATCCTCCACTGGTACTTTTTCTTTCAATTCTATCTTTATCATAGTCAGCGTCACAAAAGCCAACTAATCTGTAATCATCATTTTCTTAAACCACAAACCCAGATTGGTAGTACCTTTCAAATATCTAAATATTCTTTTAACTGTTGATAAATGAGATTCTCTTGGATCAGATTGAAATCGAGCACTTAAGCATACATTGAACATAATATCAGGTCTGGACGCGGTAAGATATAACAGAGATCCTATCATACCTCTATATACCTTTTGGTCTTCCTTTTTATCTTTGTCATCTTTGTTTAGTATGGACGTGGGATGCATAGGGGTGTTCATAGGTTTGCAATCATCCATCTTGAATTTCTTTAACAATTCCTTTGTGTACTTAGTCTGATGGATGTACACCACGTACAATGTTTATTTAACTTGAAATCCAAGAAAGAACTTGAGTTCTCTCATCATGCTCATTTCAAACTCTTTCTGCATAAGCTTAGAGAATTCTTTGCATAGAGATTCATTAGTAGCACCAAAGATTATGTCATCAACATATATTTGAACAACAATAAAACTGGACTTATTGGATTCTATAAATAAGGTTGTATCAACCTTTCCTCTACTGAATCCATTGTCCATTAAGAATGAACTTAACCTTTTATACCAAGCTCTAGGAGCTTGTTTAAGGCCATATAAAGCTTTCTTTAGCTTATATACGTGTTCAGGTTGAGTGTCACTTTCAAAACCCGGAGGTTGTATAACATACACTTCCTCACTAATAACACCGCCTAGAAAAGAACTTTTTACATCCATTTGGTATAGCATTATACTATGATGTGCAACAAATGATAATAAGATGCGAATAGCTTCTAGTCTAGCAACTGGTGCAAAAGTTTCAGTCCTGTGAATAACCTTGTGCAACAAGTCTAGCTTTATTTCTTATCACCTTACCATTTTCATCAAGCTTGTTTCTGTAAACCCATTTGGTTACAATAATTGATTTTTCTTTTGGTAAATGCACAAGAGTCCACACTTCACTTCTTTCAAACTGGTTCAGTTCTTCCTGTATTGCTAGAATCCAGCCCTCGTCCAGTAGAGCCTCGTCTACTGTCTTTGGTTCTAACTTAGAGACTAATGTAGAGTCATCTTGCTCTCTAAATGTAGATATGGTTCTTAGCCTACCACTGGGATTCCCAATGATTTGATCTTGTGGATGATAATTCTTGAAGTACCAAGATCATTGAATATTTTCCTGTTGAGAAGTTGAAGTTTCTGACTCATGTTGTTGAGGGTCGTCCACTTGATCATCAGGTTTGACATTTGCTTGAATTTCAGAATCTTTGAGATTCAAATCTGCAATAGCTTCATCAAGCTCCGATAATTTCTTATCAGGCTGCTTGTCATCAAACTTAACATGTATACATTCTTATACTACTAAGGTTCTAGAATTGTAAACTATAAACCCTTTTGATGATTCAGAATACCTTAACAGAATTCCATTATCTACTTTAGCATCAAACTTACCAAGTTGATCTTTAGTATTCAATATAAAGCATTTACAACCAAAAGGATGAAAGTAAGATATGTTGGGTTTTCGTCATTTTCACAATTCATAGGGAGTCTTATTCAAGATAGGTCTAGTGTATATTCTGTTTTGAATGTAGTAGGCAGTATTAACAACTTCATCCCAGAAGTGTCTAGGGATAGAGTTGTCATTGAGCATTGTTCTAGCCATCTCTTGAAGAGATATGTTCTTTCTCTCTACCACACCATTTTGATGTGGTGTTCTAGGTATTGAGAAGTTGTGAAGTATACCACTTTCTTCACAGAACTTTTGGAATATCTCATTTTCAAACTCTCCCCCATGGTCACTTCTGATTGAAGCAATACACATGCCTTTTTCATTCTGTACACGTTTGCAGAATACGGAGAAGACCCTGAATGACTCATCCTTGTGAGCTAGGAACATAACCCATGTCCATCTAGTGTAGTCGTCTACTATGACTAGACCACATTTCTTTCCACTGACAGAGGCAGTCCTAGTTGGTCCAAACAGATCAAGGTGTAGCAGCTCTAGTGGTTTATTGGTACTAACAATATTTTTAGATTCAAAGGAACCTTTGACTTGTTTTCCCTTTTGACATGCATCATAGAATGCATCAGATTTTAACTTAAGGTTTGGTAATCCTCTCACGAGGTTATGCTTATTTAGCTTTGAAATTGATTTCAAGCTTGCATGACCTAGACTTTTGTGCCAAATCCATCGCTAATCTTCAATGGACACTAGACATGAGACACTTTGATTTGTGAGGTCCTCCAAGTCAATCTTATACAGATTGTTTTGCCTCTTGGCAGTGAATAAGAGTGATCCATCAGTTTTCTTGACATTACACATGTTCTTGTCAAAAGAAACAGCAAACCCACTATCACATAATTGACTTATGCTTAGCAGATTGTGTTTTAAACCATGAACTAAAAGAACATTATCAATAGAGTGAAAAGAATGTTACCAATTTTACCTATTCCAATGATATTTCTTTTCTGATTACCTCCAAAGGTAACCCAGTCACCATCCTTATGTTTAAGGTCTTGGAACATACACCTTTCTCCCGTCATGTAACGTGAGCAACCACTGTCCAAGTACTAGGATGTGGGTTTCTTTCCTGTTGTTAAGCAAATCTGCAACAGGTATAATCTTATCTTTAGGTACCCAGATTGACTTGGGTCCTTTTTTGTTAGTAATAATTGGACGAGCATGTTTGGTATGCTTGTGATGTATGCATCTAGATGTTATATGACCACTTTTTCCACATACTTTACAGTAAGTGTTGGACAAGGTCACTCTAGTTTTATCATGTTGTGTTTAAGCTTTTGAAGCTCTATTATGTGTGTGTGATTTTGACTTTTTATGAGATGCTTCATGCTTTTCCTTGTCATAACCAAGGCCAAACTTATCATGAGGTGACCTGGAGTACCTTAAAATTAAACTTAGTTTATCCGAGCTACCTACAAATTTAGACAGAGTGTTTGTCAGGTATGTCATATCTTGTTTCAGTTTTGCAACTTCACAAGAAACATAGGGCTCACACTTGAGTTTGTCAGTTAGACTGACATTCTCAGATTTAAGGTTTTTATTTTCATTTACAAGACTTAGTTTTTCCATGCAAACCCTATCATATTCTTTATATAGTTTTGAAAATTTCTTTTTAAGACTTCTATTCATGAGACAAAATTGATGAGTTGTGTAATAATTCAACAAATGCATCTTGAAGGATGGATGGGTTAGAATCCATTACCTCAACATTAGTGTATTCGTTTTCTGATGATATATCAGTCACGAGACATATATTTTCCTCTTCCTCAGCTTCATTTTCTTCATCAGATGAAGATAGATCCAGATCCTCCCAAGTAGCCATTAAACCCTTCTTCTTTTTGAAGAACTTCTTTTTGTCTTTCAGATCTGGGTAGTCAGCTTTGAAATCACCAGGCTTCTTGTATTCGAAGCACAGAGGTGGACCTTTTTCTTTGGAGTCTGATTTTTCCTTAAGGAACTTTTTGTTGAACTGCTTCCTTCTGAAGCCACGTTTCTTTCTCCACATGTGTTAATATTTCTGGAGATGAAAGACAGTTCATCCTCATCATATCCTTCATCACTGTCAGAAGGATCTGCTTCATCTGAGGATTCCTCAGGTTTAAGAACTTTGGAAGAGCTAGCCTTCTTTGCCTTTAGGGCAACATACTTTCCTTTTTCTGTAACTTTCCTCTTCATTGAGCTCAAGCTCATGAACTTTCAGAGATCCAAGAAGTTCCTCCAAAATGAGAGTATTGAGATTCTTTGCTTCCTGAATAGTAAAGACCTTAGGTCTCCATTGCTTATATAAGTTCCTCAAATTTTTTTTTGATATGATCCCTATTCTCATAGGTTTTTCCAAGAGATCTAAGACTGTTGGTGTGGTTTGGAATCTTCCAAACATTTGATCTATGGTTTCATGTTCAGCCATTTTAAATAGTTCATACTGATGAACCATCATGCTTATCTTTGACTCCTTGACTTGGGATGACCCTTCATGAGCTAGGGCGAAAGTATCCCATATTTCCTTAACAGTGTTACAACTATGGACTTTATCATGCTCAGATGTGGTGATAGCACTCATCAAATAGTGCTTAGCTTTTAGATTGAGTTAATGTTGAGTTTTCTGCTCTTGAGTCCATTGAGCTCTAGGAATAGTAGCTCCAGCATCTCCTCTTGGCTCAGTGCAGCCAGTTTCAATCAGCTACCAGATATCCATATTTTGTGCATCAAGAAAAGCCATCATTCTCTTTTTCTAGTAGTCATAATCACTACCATCAAAGAGAGGAGGTATGTTGATTGCTTGTTCTTATTTATCCATGCTTGTTGGATCGTACTCCCTCAACACTTGTTAGATGCTCAACCCTTTCAAGGTTGAGCTCTGATACCAACTGAAGTTGACACAGGGAAACACCAGAAAGGGGGTTTAGTTATGTTTCTTAAAAGTTTTTCGAAAAAGCCTTTTTCTCAAACCTTTTACAAGCAAAATCGATAAAAGTAACACACAAATAAGAAAACCTTTTTAAAGAGTTAACAAACCTAGATTCAAAGCCCTATAGTTAGTATTACTAGAAACTGTAAAAGATAAGGGTTAGAAGATTCACACAAGTGTTTTATCCTGGTTCACTCTTGATCAGTCTCTGGTTGACTAGTTTTATAACTAGTAAGACCATGGTTTTTGCACCAATTACTCGATTTTCAATCTCGTTTTAGCCCAGATTTGGATTTAATTGTCCTCAAGCAACATTTTGAGTTTCTTAAGTAGTTTAGGGTATTTTAGTTGATTTTGAGTCAAATAAAGCATTTACTGCTATTTCATGTTTTCAGGTTAATAAAAAGAGAAAAAAGGGAAGGACACCTGAAGCAGAAGCCGTCACGCCTAGGCCGTGATACTGGTCACGGCCGTGATGAGCCACCCAGGAAAGTCAGAAAGCATCATGGCCCAGTCGTGATATCCATCACGGGCGTGATGAGGAGAACCTGAAAGTCAGGATTGATCACGGCCCAACCGTGATAGGCATCACGGCCCAGCCGTGATAGGCATCACGGCCGTGACAGACTAGAATTTGAATGCGCGCCCTTGGCAGAATTGGTCATGGCCTGGCCGTGATAGCCATCACGGCCGTGACGCGTGGCCTCTCTATAAATAGGAGCGCAGCAGACACTAAATGTGGATCCAGATTTTCACTGTTTGCATAATATTTCTAGGTTTTTGTTATGTCTCTGATGGAGAACTAATTCCCAGAGATTAGTCTGCTGTAATCGGTTTCCGCCGACACTTGAGATTCTGTAATTCCTGGATCAACTTGCTTCTTCCTTTCAATACTATGCTGTATGTTCTGTTTGCTTAATTCAGGATTGTATAGAATAGGTATTGATTTATTTCGATGATCCTATGTTCCTATACCTAATCGCGTTTGCTTAATTCGCGTGTATTCAATCGTGTTTGCTTAATTCACGAGTGCTTCACCCCGTTTGCTTAATTCGGGAATTAGGAACATACGTCTCGTAGTGCCAGTTTCGCTTGTTAATTGTCACTACAATCGAAAAGGGATTAGAATCCGCTTAGGGCTTGGAATTTATATGAATCAATGATAGTGGGAAACCGAGAACAGTAGATTAGTCGTTTCAATTATTGATAATCACTTCTCGCTCTGTTTTCTGCTCTGTTTTCTTAATTGAATTTCAAACCAACCCACCCCCCCACCCCCACCCCCAAAACTGATTTTCCTGCGAATAACAATCCAAGAGTCCTTGTGAGACGATACTCGAGTTGTCGCACCCTAACTGCAGTTTTTCTTAAAACCACTCGCTTTTTGACCTGCGTGCGACATCGTGTCAAAAATTGGCGCCGTTGCCAGGGACTCTTGTTGTTATTTTCGCATATTTTCTTTTTTTTTCCCTTTTTTGGTTTTCTGCTGAATTAGTTCTGGCTACTAGGTCTGGTTGTTCTGAGCCTATATGTTTACATCATATTGATGATTAGTGCACATTGTGATTGTTGTGAATCTTAGTACTTCCCATGGATAATTACATGCATGGTTATAGGCCTAATGTTGATTATGAGCCACCATGCATATATTATCCTAACTTTGCTGGAGGTTATGAGTTTAGTAGTGATTTTGGCATATTTGGAGTGAATGATTATTCTAGCCAGTATAGTGGAGGACAGGGCATCTTGGATGAGATAGCTTCTTTGGTGCATCAAATGACAATACGCCAGCACCAATATCAGCCTGACCCTACACTACTCCAACTCAGTCTGGAGGAATTGGTGCAATGAATGACAGAACACAATCTTGAATTCCAACAGAGGACGGAAGCTGGTTTTCAGAAGTTGGCCACTCAAATTGGTCACATTGCCTCCACCTCGGCTACACTACAAACTCAACATCTCCTTGAAGAACATACAGATTCACAAATAGTTGTTCTTGACAATACTTCTTTTGAACATGATTTTGATAATAATGTCAAGAACACTATTATTGATGAACTTTGTATTGAAGTTCCAGACATTCAAGCCTTTTCTGATTCTTTCTATTGTACTATATGTGCTGATTGTACTAACACTAACCTTTGTGCTGTTTGTGCTGAGATTTCTGCATGTATAGCAGGTGATGGATTTGATAATCCAGTGAATGAAAATCGTGCAGAAGTCGAAGCAGCACTAGTAACCCTCTCCACTTGTTTGCCTCCTCCCACTGTGGAACAACCAGCGATGGAGTTCAAGCCTCTGCCTGAGAGACTGGATCTTGCATCCTTGAATATGAAGGCACTATGACCAGTCCAAGAGGTTGAATCCCATTTTTATTGGGAGGACTTTGTTGACAAGGAGGTCATCTTTGACCCAAGAGGGAGTGAAAAGTCCATCGCACTTGGCGAGGTCACCATGATTGTCAAGTGCTCACTTCCATATCAAGGCTGCAAGTTATGGGACCATGGAATAAGCTTCCGTCCTTTGTCTATCACTTGGGCCTTATGCTACAAGCAATGGGATCCAGGCGGGAGCCCCTCTATGAGTTTTCTTAACCCTTCTCCTTAGTTTATTTCCATTTTCTTGTTAGTTTGTGTTTTTCTTTTCCTTCATTTGTTTTTGAATTTAGCTCTTGAATAATTTGAGAAGATCAAGAGTATGTGTGTGAGTCTTGGTCGGTGAGCTTACTGGATTTTAATTGAATTAGCATAGATGGATCGCATGATATATGTTGACTGCTGATAATTTCCCCCTAGATTTTGGAAATTGAAAAGTTGATCCCCATGTGAAAAATTGAAAATTAAACTTTGAGAAATTCTATTGTGATTGCATGATTTATGATAAGTTTGGGGTGAAGGGATGCACATACTAGGGATTGAATCTCGGTCAAACAATTTGCGAAAAATGTCCAGGTGAGGATTTGAGCCTCCAAAATGTTTTTAATTGTGTGAATCACTTTCAAGTTGCACTTTCCCGAATTTGCTTGAATTTCTTCATGGTTTGCATGCTTATGTGGTTGCATCAAATGATTTAGGCAATTTTCTTTGAATTAATTACTTGGCCTAAAAAGAACCATCCCTAATGCATGTTCCCTAGTTAGCCACATTGAGCCTAATTAGCCTATTGTTTCTTGATGACCCTATGTTACAAGCCAAAAATCTCGAAAAACCATGTTAACCCAATCTTAGGATTAAGAGAGCATGGAAGCTTAGCAAGAGAAGGGTTGCAAGAAACTAAGTTTGGGGTGGCTACAAGATTTGATATGTCATTCTGGGTTGAGAAAAGAAAAAAAATGAAGGTTGGAGCCAAAGGCAAAAAGAAAGAAAAAAGAAGAAAAGAACAAAAATGCCAAAAAGGGTATTAAAAGAAAAAGGTTGCTAAAAGAAAAAGGTTGTAGTCACCCAAAGCGCAAAAATAAAAATGGAAAAAGGAATTTGAGTGGAAGTTCAATGTGTCAAAATGTGCATGCTCTCTTAGTTCCTAGGGACTTAAGCCCAGTACCTTCGAATATCCTACCTTTAGCCAGGCCCCCTTACAACCTTTAAAAGACCTTTTGATGTTGCATGCATGTTTTCGTGAAAACTTTGCTTGAGATAAAAATCAAATTCATGGGAAGTGCTCTTAAAATGTGAAATTGAGTGAAAAGTGGATTACCTAGACAAATTGAGCGAATGAGTGAATATTAAATGCCCTTGTGAGAAAGGCAATTGTTTGAAATTGATGATCTCCCTTTTGTGTGTAACTTAGATCCTCAACTTAGATTAATGTTTGCATGAATGATGGAATTCTCAATGGTTTAAAGTAAATGAATGTGGGGGGTTACATTGTTGCAAAGGGGGAAACATTGAAAAAAAATTGTTTTGTTGAAATTGCATGAAATTTGTGCAAAATTGATTGAATCCTTTAAGCTCGCCAAGTTTGAGTCTTTTTGAGTTTTAGTTTGCTTGGGGACAAGCAAAGTTTAAGTTTGGGGTATTTTGATCAGCCTCTGGTTGACTAGTTTTATAACTAGTAAGACCATGGTTTTTGCACCAATTACTCGAGTTTCAATCTCGTTTTAGCTCAGATTTGGATTTAATTGTCCTCAAGCAACATTTTGAGTTTCTTAAGTAATTTAGGGCATTTTAGTTGATTTTGAGTCAAATAAAGCATTTACTACTATTTCATGTTTTCAGGTTAATAAAAAGAGCAAAAAGGGAAGGACACTTGAAGCAGAAGCCATCACGCCTAGGCCGTGACACTGGTCACGGCCGTGATGAGCCACCCAGGAAAGTCAGAAAGCATCACAGCCCAGTCGTGATATCCATCACGGGCATGATGAGGAGAACCTGGAAGTCAGAATTGATCACGGCCCAGCCGTGATAGACATCACGGCCGTGACAGACAAGAATTTGAATGCGCGCCCTTGGCAGAATTGGTCACAGTCTGGCCGTGATAGCCATCACGGTCGTGACGCGCGGCCTCTCTATAAATAGGAGCGCAGCAGACACTGAATGTGGATCTAGATTTTCACTGTTTACATAATATTTCTAGGTTTTTGTTATGTCTCTGATGGAGAACTAATTCCCAGAGATTAGTCTGCTGTAATCGGTTTCCGCCGACACTTGAGATTCTGTAATTCCCGGATCAACTTGCTTCTTCCTTTCAATACTATGTTGTATGTTCTGTTTGCTTAATTCAGGATTGTATAGAATAGGTATTGATTTATTTCAATGATCCTATGTTCCTATACCTAATCGCATTTGCTTAATTCGCGTGTGTTCAATCGTGTTTGCTTAATTCACGAGTGCTTCACCCCGTTTGCTTAATTCGGGAATTAGGAACATACGTCTCGTAGTGCCGGTTTCGTTTGTTAATTGTCACTACAATCGAAAAGGGATTAGAATCCGCTTAGGGCTTGGAATTTATATGAATCAATGATAGTGGGAAACCGAGAACAGTAGATTAGTCATTTCAATTATTGATAATCACTTCTCGCTCTGTTTTCTGCTTTGTTTTCTTAATTGAATTTGAAACCAACCCCCCCCCCCCCCCCCCCCCCAAACTGATTTTCCTGCGAATAACAATCCAAGAGTCCTTGTGAGACGATACTCGAGTTGTCACTCTCTTCCAACCAAGAGCTACTTCCAGTCCCTTTTACCTGCAGGATTTTCTCCACTATTCTTCAAAATAGAACACAAGTATTCTACACCTCTTTAGGCTACAAGTATTCTTTCTCTACCAAGCCTCTTCAGGCTCTAACTCTAACAAAGAGATTTACAAATTGATCTAAGAACTCACTATATGTGAGGATATGAAAGTTTAAGATCAGCAAGGTTTACAAGTAAACTTGTTTTACAAAATTTAACAGCGTTTTTGCACTTTGATATTAGAGCTTGTATATCTATATCTGTTGAAGTTCTTCAAGTATTTATAGAAGGTGTGCTTTGCATTCTTGAATTTCTTCAATAGTCTTTAGATTATCTCCGTTTAGATATAGCATTAAATGCTTGGATCCGTTGAGACTGATAAATTGATATGCTTCATGGAGAACTGCTCTTGGTTAGCAGAAGAAAGCTCAAAGTAGAGTTGTCACTTCACTATTATACCGAAGGTTGCTTTCTGACTTTCTTTCTTTGTACTTGATTTGAACTTTACAGCAATGTAGATGTCAGAGTTCAAAAGTTTATGTTCTCAATGGTACTATGTTTTATTCTCAAGAAACAAGAAGTTAACAATAGAATCACCAAGGGTAAAAAGACATATATTCTTTTGAAATAAATAAGCAATCATTTGAAAGAAATATGCTTAAGCTTAGACGGGTTCACTTTTAAGAACTAGTGGACGCGCAGGCTCTTGGACGTGCAAGATTAACTTATCATCTCGTCTACTGACGTGGCATCCAGTGAGACTACTCATCTATCAGCAAGTCTTTGGACTTGTTGTTTTCTGAAGATTATTTTAATTAGCTCGTCTACTTACTTTTCTTGACTTAGATACTCGTCTACCTTAGCCAATTTAAGATCTTATCTAACATAATCTTAATAGACTCAGAATTTTACCAAGAATTGCGGACTCGTCTTGAGAATAAAAACATAATCAGATAAGATTCCATACTTTATTTTTAAGTTTTCCCTGACTATTATCATTCAAATAGTCCTGCAATCTAAAACAAATAAGTTAGATCTTTGACAATACTTTGCCATACAAATTTAACCTTTTTGTTAACATCAAAACTTAAGAGATTATTTAATCCCAAATCACTTTGGTTCTAACAATCTCCCCCTTTTTGATGATGACAAAAACTAACTAAATTTGAGTGAGCAAAGTCTAAGAGAGCTACAGAGCTCCCCCTAAAACAAAGCATTCAAACTTAAAACGACAAAACAGATAAGCAGCAGCACATATCAGATCAGTTAAGCATTGACTCAGTCATTTTCAAAACATGGTACCATATCAGAGCTAAAAGAATCTTTAAGTCAAGAGCTTATAAAAACATAGAGATATATCAAAAACATCAATCATAGCATCAGAGCATATTAAACGAGATATGCAACAAAACAAAACAATAATAAGCATATGCCATCAGATACTTATAAACCAAAAACTGACTTTTTGTATAACTTTGTAAATTTAATTCTCAATTCCTTTCTCCCCATTTTTTGTCATCAAATAAAAAGGAAATAAGAGTGGACCATCATTCTCAGTTAAAGGGATAAAAGAGAACTAAGAAGAGTGTGGAGGTGGAGGAGGAGGGTCTTGATTTGGTGGAGGTGGAGGAGGTTGAATAGGTAGATTATGACTCTATTGGAAACTTGTGAGAATGCTCATCATCTGATTAATTAGCACATTTGTTGGAGCCAAGGCTTCTGCAACTTGTTCCTTGACCTGTTCCTTGACTTCTACTTTCACTTTCTCCTATACTATCTTGCCTATAATTTCTTCAAAATTTGGTGGCAGAGAAGGTCTTTAGCTTTTAGCAGAATCATGTAGATATTGCTGACCTTGTAGAGTACTGAGAACTTGAGACTGTTGAGGCTGGTCATGAGGATGTATGACTGCCAGAGCTAGTGGTTGTGAAGAGTGCTTTCCAGAAGTTTCTTGTCTGCTTACAGACTCAGCAACTTCTTCACCCATTGGTTTAGTCTGGACAACTTCTGTGTGCATATTAGGACCTTCAACAATTATCTCTTCCTCGGTGTGCTCAATAGAAGAAGATGAGTCTTCAAAAGGTTGTGGAGATGAAGCAAGAGTGAGCACAGGATAAGGCAAATTTGGAGCCCAGTGTACATGATCTTCATAAACAGAGCTGATGCATGGCACTGCTAGTGTATCAACATGAATGAAGAGCTTGAAATAGGAGAAACCAAATTTCCCTCTGATGGTGGGAATGGTTCTTCTCTCTTCATTAGTCAGTCCAGAAGAAGATGCTTCTTTAGTGCAAACCTTCATATGACACTCCCAGACATAAACAACATCCTGTTCTTTCAGTAATTGTTGTGGTTGAGACATCATGTAATCAACCATTTCTTGATCAACAGAAGGATCACAGTTCAGCTCAATCATGCAAGAGTTGTCAGCTAGTCTCTTATGAGTGTCTCTTTTCTTTCTCGGTTCCTTGTCTTTATTCAAATCAATCATTGGCAGTCTTGGACAAATCCTGGGAGGTTGAATGCCTAGCTTTGTGTCCTTCAAGGTATGGAATAGCCATGTAGGAGGCACAAAATTGGCATCTATGTAGAATCTTGGCAGTTCTAGCTCACCTTTGAGATGTGCATACATTTTGTGGTCACCCATATCTGCGGCACTCCCATACTCCCTAGGATGGACAAACTTGTTCCATTTTGTGTTTCTGTCCATGATGAACTCAGGTCTGCCATAGGTTCTAGACCTTCTTTCCTTAACTCGTTCTGCAGCAACCTTGAGAGGATTGGTGGTCCAATCAGGAATGATGTGTTGATTTACACCATCTGTGTGTGGTTTGAAGGGTGGGAATTTTATGAGGGTTGGATAGATTTTCTAGGTGGGAATTTCTGTAGTGGGAGATGAGTGAGGGCAGGTCCAATATGATTGTACAAAGTAGTTGAAAGTGGATTAGTCTGCTTATAAGGAATGGGTGCATGCCATGGGGTGTATGTATGTTCAGGCTCTGTTCATACTCGGGTATGGGGTAGAATGGTCTTGTTGATTCTGGTTCAGGTTCATGTTTATGGTAGAGGATCCTCCAATTTCTCTTGACTTTGGCCCAGCTTTCAGCTTTGCCATCATACAAGATTGAAGTATCTATGTAAGGGAAAGTGGTTCTTGGCATTTTGGGAAAGGGAGCACTAGGGTTAATCCCTACATCATCTGGTTGATTAAACCAGGGATCATCAGTAGGTATTATGGGTTGGAAATATGGTCTATTTGGTGAGGTTTGGACAAGTGAGTGAGTTGGTGAGGTTATTTGTGGTGATGTGGTTTGTGGTTCAGTGTCAGGTTGTGTTGGCAGTGTGGGTCTGTACACATCAGTGTGAAGTGATGGTGGTAACACAGACAGTGTTGGTGCACCAGTATTATCAAAACTTTGAACAAGAGCATCAACTGCTAATAGTACAGGGTCATTAGCAGGGATGCTTACCTCAGTAGCCATAACAGACCTGGCCTTTCTCTGAGGTTGTCTTCTTCTTGTTGGGACAGCAGGAGCAGACACCTTTTGCTTCTTCAGCACAGTTCCAATAGGAACATTATCTTCATCATCCTCATCTTCATTGTGAGACAGGATTAGATTCCTGGTTCTCTTCTATGTAGGAGCAGGTTGTGATGTAGTAGAAGATGGTTCCCTAATTATAATTCCAACAGCTGGTTTCCTGACAGCAAGTTTCCTTGCAGCATTGGTTTTTCTTCCAACTGTCTTCTTTTTCAGCCCTAGTACTTCAGCATTGTTCAACTCAAGTTGTTCTTCTTTTACTTTGAGCATCTCTTCCTCCTTGGCCAAAGCAGTTTGAGTGACTGTGCTTAGTTTCATATTTGTCAAGCTCATCTTGCCAAAAACTACAGCAGACATTCCATTCTCGGTTAGAATTTAAGATTGTTCTTCTGGTGACTTGGCAGCAAGGATGTCATAAATTCCTTGAGCCTTGAAATTTTTTGACAGCGGATGACAGAAGGGAATGGCAGTTGCCTTCTCCTTATTGATTATGTAATCCCTGAATCTACCACAGAGAATCCTAGGCATATTGATTTTGGTCTCTTGTATTAAGTGACAAAGACAAAAATTGTGTAGAGTAGAGAGGTTGTCCTTTGATCCAGTCTTGTGGAGAACAGCCTTATTCAAGTTTCGATGGAGGATTCTGACTTCATCCTTCATCTCTACAATTTTCCAAGAGTGATTCCTGATCGTATCTTGCCTCATCAGAAAGGCAACAGCTACCTCAGATCCTCCAAGATACTTTTCCCAACTATCAGTGATGAAAATCCCTTCTTGGGCACAGTGAACAGCTTCAGTGATGGTTTTCTCAGACACTACCACTCTTTTTCCAAGTTTGTCAGCATAAATCTCAGTATCTTTCATCTAAGTGTTTCTCCAGAAGTCCCTGATCAGATTTGGGTAGACAGAGACCTTCTCCACAAAGAGTCCTCCCCAACCGACAACATTGATGTTCTTTCTAACATCCACATTATTGTCTTTCAGAATTCCAAAATCAAAGTGATGTTCCACACCAATGTTCAATTTATCCACATTGTAGGTTGAAACAGCAGAAGAAGAAGCTGTTGTTGAGGTTTGAAGGTTAGGGTTTGGAGACAAAGAAAATAGAGTACTCGAGGATCCAAAGAGAAGAGATTGTGAAAGGTTTTTCAGAGGGAAATAACATTACTTAAAAAGGTTTCGAATGTGAAGAGTTTTACCAAAGAAAATAAAATAAAATAGAAAATGTGTGAAGAAAGAAGTAATGAGTACTGATACGGAGCAGGTTTTTGAAACTGTAAAAAACTATTGATGGGATTGATGGAAATAACTGACTCACCATGAGATTATAATTAAATATGTCTTAGATATAAATTAATGTAAATTTAATAATAGATACCATGGACGAGTTTGATAAAACCATGCAAACAGTTAATGGACGCGATGCCTACTGGACGCGCATTTAACATACATTTGATGCATTTTGATCAGTAGACACGCATGCAGTAGGTGCGACAAGCATTAGACGTTCAATCAATCCACACAAATCATATTAAGATGTTTTCTAATAAAAATAAATTTGTCCTAGGCAAGAGGTTTAGTAAAGATATCTGGCCATTGATGGTTAGTATCTACAAATTGTATATCAACAATGCCTTTTTGCACATAATCTCTAATAAAGTGATGTTTAATCTCTATATGCTTAGCCCTTGAATGCAATATTGGATTCTTAGATAGATTTATTGCTACAGTATTATCACACATAAATAGAATACTACTTACAAACACATTGTAGTCCTCCATTTGATGTTTGATCCATAGAAGTTGTGAGCAACAACAAGCAGCTGAAATATACTCGGCTTCAGCAGTTGATAAGGCAATAGTACTTTGTCTTTTGCTTGACCATGAGACTAGATTAGCTCCAATGAAGTTGCATCCTCCACTGGTACTTTTTCTTTCAATTCTATCCCTAGCATAGTCAGCATCATAAAAGCCAACTAATCTATAATCATCATTTTTCTGAAAGCACAAACCCAGATTAGTAGTACCTTTCAAATATCTAAATATTCTTTTAACTTTGGATAAATGAGATTCTCTTGGATCAAATTGAAATCGAGCACTTAAGTATACAATGAACATAATATTAGGTCTGGATGTGGTAAGATATAACAGAGATCCTATCATACCTCTATATACATCTTAGTCTACCTTTTTATCTTTATCATCTTTGTTCAGTATGGACGTGGGATGCATAGGGGTGTTCATAGGTTTGCAATCATCCATCTTGAATTTCTTAAACAATTTCTTTGTGTACTTAGTCTGATGAATGTACACCTCGTCCAATGTTTATTTAACTTGAAGTCCAAGAAAGAACTTGAGTTCTCCTATCATGCTCATTTCAACCTCTTTCTGCATAAGCTTAGAGAATTCTTTGCATAGAGATTCATTAGTAGCACCAAAGATTATGTCATCAACATATATTTGAACAACAATAAAATTGGACTTATTGGATTTTATAAATAAGTTTGTATCAACATTTCCTCTACTGAATCCATTGTCCATTAAGAATGAACTTAACCTTTGATACCAAGCTCTAGGAGCTTGTTTAAGGCCTTATAAAACTTTCTTTAGCTTATATACGTGTTCAGGTTGGGTTTCACTTTCAAAACCCGGAGGTTACATAACATACACTTGCTCACTAATAACACCGTTTAGAAAAGAACTTTTTACATCCATTTGGTATAGCATTATACTATGATGTGCAGCAAATGATAATAAGATGTGAATAGCTTCTAGTCTAACAACTGGTGCAAAAGGTTCAGTATAATTTATACCTTCTTCCTGTGAATAATCTTCTTCCATTACCTCAGCATCAGTGTATTAGTTTTCTGATGATGTATCAGCCATGAGATAGATATTTGCTTCTTCCTCAACTTCATTTTATTCATCAGAAGAAGATAGATCCAGATCCTCCCAAGTAGCCATCAAACCCTTCTTCTTTTTGTCTTTCAAATCTGGGCAACCGGCTTTGAAATGACCAGGCTTCTTGCATTCGAAGCACAGAGGTAGACCTTTTTCTTAGGAGTCTGATTTTTCCTTGAGGAACTTTTTGTTGAACTGCTTCCTTTTGAAGCCATATATCTTTCTCCACATGTGTTGAATCTTTCTGGAGATGAAAGACAATTCATCCTCATCAGATCCTTCATCAATGTCAGAAGGGTCTGCTTCATCTGAGGATTCCTCAGCTTTAAGAACTTTGGAAGAGCTAGCCTTTTTTGCCTTTAGGGCAACAAACTTTCCTTTTATGGAACTTTCCGCTTCATTGAGCTCAAGCTCATGAACTTTCAGAGATCCAAGAAGTTCCTCTAAAGTGAGAGTATTGAGATTCTTTGCTTCCTGAATAGCAATGACCTTTGGTCTCCATAGTGATGGTTTGGAATCTTCCAAACATTTGATCTATGGTTTCATGTTCAGCCATTTTAAATAGTTCATACTGATGAACTAGCATGCTTATCTTTGACTCCTTGACTTGGGATGACCCTTCATGAGCTTGGGCAAGAGTATCCCATATTTCCTTAGCAATGTTACAGCTATGGACTTTATCATGCTCAGAAATGGTGATAGCACTCATCAAATAGTGCTTAGCTTTTAGATTGAGTTGATGTTGAGTTTTCTGCTCTTGAGACCATTGAGCTCTAGGAATAGCAGCTCCAGATTCTCCTCTTGGCTCAGTGTAGCCAGTTTCAATCAGCTCCCAGATATCCACATTCTGTGCATCAAGAAAAGCCATCATTCTTTTTTTTCCAATAGTCATAATCACTACCATCAAAGAGGGGAGGTCTGTTGATTGATTGTCCTTCTGTATCCATGCCTGTTGGATCGTACTCCCTCAGCACTTGTTAGATGCTCAACCCTTTCGAGGCTGAGCTCTGATACCAACTGAAGTTGACACAGGGAAACACAAGAAGGGGGGTTGAATTGTGTTTCTTAAAAGTTTTTCGAAGAAGCCTTTTTCTCAAACCTTTTACAAGCAAAATCGATAAAAGTAACACACAAATAAGAAAACCTTTTTAAAGAGTTAATAAACCTAGATTCAAAGCCCCATAGTTAGTATAACTAGAAACTGTAAAAGATAAGGGTTAGAAGATTCACACAAGTGTTTTATCCTGGTTCACTCTCTTCCAACCAAGAGCTACGTCCAGTCCCTTCTACCTGAAGGTTTTTCTCCACTATTCTTCAAAATAGAACACAAGTATTCAACACCTCTTCAAGCTACAAGTATTCTTTCTTTACCAAGACTCTTTAGACTCTAACTCTAACAAAGAGATTTACAAATTTGATCTAAGAACTCACTATATGTGAGGATATGAAAGTTTAAGATCAGCAAGGTTTACAAGTAAACTTGTTTTACAAAATTTAGTAGCCTTTTGCACTTTGATATCAGAGCTTGTATATCTATATCCGTTGAAGTTCTTCAAGTATTTATAGAAGGTGTGCTTTGCATTCTTGAACTTCTTCAACGGTCTTAAGATTATATCCGTTTAGACATAGCATTAAATTCTTGGATCCGTTGAGACTGATAGCTTGATATGCTTCATGGAGAACTGCTCTTGGTTATCAGAAGAAAGCTCAAAGTAGAGCTGTCATTTCCCTGTTGTACCGAAGGTTGCTTTCTGACTTTCTTTCTTTGTACTTGATTTGAACTTTACAGCAATGTAGATGTCAAAGTACAAAGGTTTATGTTCTCGATGGTACTATGTCTCTATTCTCAAGAAACAAGGAGTTAACAATAGAAGCACCAAGGGTAAAAAGACATATATTCTTTTGAAATAAATAAGCAATCATTTGAAATAAATATGCTTAAGCTTAGACGGGTTCACTTTTAAGAACTAGTGGACGCGCAGGCTTTTGGACGTGCAAGATTAACTTATCAGCAAGACGGGCTCGTCTAATGATACTGCGTCTATAAGCATTTTTCTAATTCCAAGTCTTTGAACTCACTATACTCAATAGCTCGTTTACTTGACTTTTCTTAGACTTAGATACTCGTCTACCTTAGCCAATTTAAGATCTCATCTAACATAATCTTAATAGACTCATAATTTTACCAAGAATTGTATACTCGTGTAGAGAATTAAAATAGAATCAGATAAGACTCCATACTTTATTTTTAAGTTTTCCCTAACTAGTATCATTCAAATAGTCCTGTAATCTAAAACAAACAAGTTAGGTCTTTGACAATACTTTGCCATTAAAATTTAACCTTTTTGTTAACATCAAAACTAAAGAGATTATTTAATCCAAATCCACTTTGGTTCTAACAGGACTAATCTGCCACCAAAAGATAGAAACTTATTTTTCCAACCGAGCAACCTTTTTTGTAGGGAATTTATTATAGGAGTCCACGTTGACGAGCACCTCGGATTTGCCCCAACTAACACACCAAGAAAATTAAATGGAAGTGTTCCAAGCTTACAATTCAGAATTGTGGATGCAAGTTCCAAAAACCCCGGTTTTTCCTTTACAATAACTAGTCCGCTCTTATGGAAGTTAACTTTTAATCCCGCGACCAATTCAAAACACTTGAGAATACATTCAATTGCCCGAACATTGGAGACAGACATTTCCCTCACAAGAATTGTATCATCGGCGTATTGGATGTGTGAAATTCCCATCTCTCGGTCTCTCCCTGTCATTACATGTTCCTTGAAAACATTTCTTTCCACTACACTTCGGATTAGCCCACTCAGTCCTTCTGCTACTATGAGGAATAGAAATGGTGAAAAAGGATCCCCTTGAGGAATTCCTTTGGACATTTTAAATTACCGAGTTGGGCTTCCATTCACCAAAACTGATACCGAAGAAAAGTGTAGACAAGCTTTGATCCAACCTCTCCATTTCTCACCAAAACCTATCCTGAGAAGCATATATTCAAGAACGTCCCAGCTTACCGAATCGTAAGCCTTCTCAAAGTCCACCTTAAATAACATTTAAGGCTTTCCACCCTTCTTTGCATAATCCAAAATTTCATTGATAACCACCACTCCATCAAGGATATTTCTTCCTTTTAAAAAAGCGGACTGATTTGAAGAGATAACAGATTTCATAACCAAACTCATCCGAGCTGCCAAAAGTTTTGCCACCACCTTGTACATACAACCTACCAAAGAAATAGGTCTGTAATCATTGAGGTCAATCAGGCACTCCTTTTTGGGAATGAGTACTATAAAGGATGCATTGCCACCTTTAACTATTTTCTCACTGTGCTAAAAATCCAGCACCATTCTACTAAAATCCTCTTTAACAACTGCCCAAAATTTCTTTAGTAGAGTGAAATTAAACCCGTCCGGGCACGGACTATTGTTACCATCACACTCCCACGCCACATTTTAATTTCTTCGATTGTGAACATTGCTATCAGCATTTTGTTATCATCTTCCGAAATCTTCTGAAAGTTGACACCCTCTAGAATAGGACGCGGATTATTGGACTATTTGAACAGTCTTTCAAAATGACCTACAATGCCATCTTTGACTAAATCAGGTTCCTCCACCCAATTACCTTGTAAATACATTCCCAAAATTGCATTTTCCCGATTCCTCTTATTTACACATGCGTGAAAAAAGGCCCAGTTAGAATCCCCCTGCTGAAACCAATTAATTCTAGATCTTTGGAACACAAATGAGCCCAACATTCTTGAATATTTCCAAAAGGATTCAAAGAGTTGTCTTCTCCTAAGGACATCCGCTTCAGTGCAATTACCTCCTTCACATTTGTCATCAATTGACTTAATTTCTTCCACAGCCAACTGAATCTTATCCTCTAGTTTGCCAAAATGTGCCCTGTTACAAGTCTTCAATTCCGATTTCATCAATTTCAGCTTTTCCTTTAGCACAAAAGACCCCGAACCAAAGACATTCAAACCTGCCTATTTTTCAGCAACTAATTTCTCAAAATCCTTGTGTTGCAACCAACAATTCATTACCCGAAATGGTTTGGGACCCCAATCAAAAGAGGTTGATTTTAGAAAAATCGGACAATGGTCCGATACTGTCCTCTTCAAGCCCCATTGAGAAAGGTCCTGACAACAAGCAATCCACTCGTCTGACAATAAAAACCTATCAAGTCTGCTCATACACCTTCCATTTGGTCTATGCCGTGTAAATTTTCTGCCGGTTAGGGGTAGATCAATGAGCCCCAGATCTTCAATAAAATCGTTGAACTCTTCCATTTCTTGTGAAGCAAACTGACTGGTAGTTCCCCTTCGCTTAGTATAGCATCTGACCGCATTGAAGTCACCTGCTACACACCATGCAGAATCTGCAAAATTCTCCTTTATGGATCTCAGTTCATCCCACATTACCCTTTTTCCTGCCAAGTTACAAGGTGCATAAATGTTGAAAATGAAGCGTGGAGTTGCAATATGACCCCATATGCCTCTGACGCCCACAAAACCATTTCCTGTAAAGGACTCTAGCTGAGTAAAGACCTTCTTGTTCCACATACATATCATGCCACCAGAAGAACCATCTGATTCTTTAACCAACCATCCCACCTCTGCCTCACCCCAAACTGAGTTGCATAACACCCTATCAAAGGATTGAAATTTAGTTTCTTGGATGCAAATGAATTCCACCTTCTCCCTTTTGATTAATTCTCTAATTTCCTTCTTCTTTAATCTCCCTCCCAAACCCCTAATGTTGTAAGATAGTATCCGCATTAAGAAACCTTTTTCCCGCCCACACTCATATTGCCTGTTTTTCCTTCCTTCTACTAGGAGTTATCCCTCTCTTCCATTTCCACCATAATTTCAACAATTTCATCATTATTTTGTGGCGAAACCATACCAATGCTCTTACCCGTGTCCCACAGTTCAGTAGCTTCTTTATAAGCCTCAGCCCTAATGATTGCCCTATTCATATTGAGAACTTGACTATCAGAAATTGGATCACTAACCTTATCTTCCTCAGTTATATTAGCTGATGGAACCATTGGCCTTTTCCCAACTCTTATCTCGGCATGACATAGCACCTCCCTGTCAATCGCATCCTTTTTACCTCTTCTGTTCATAACATCAGTGCACCCTTTGTTGTTGGCCTTTGGTGGACGTCCTTTTCTTGGCGCAATCGCAATCGATGATAATAGATCGACCTTCAAAGACTTCACCTTTGGCCTATGTTTGTTACCTTCTGCTTCCTTCCCCATCAAATTCGTCCCAGAAGAAATTGTTTTGGTTATAGAACCTACGATATGGTGACCATTTTCTGTTTGGGGGATCCCTTAGTGATGTTGTCGATGAACCTGGACTCCCCAACAAACTCATCTAACTCCAAATTGATGTCCTCCAGCCATGTACATTTCGGCCCATCCGCAATTTGCCTCACCACACCTATTAAATTCTGATTTGAATTCACTCCCCCTTTCTTCGCAGTTGGACTATTGACAGCCTCAACCGAACCCAAGCCCAAATGGTTATTATCCCCAAAGTTCCCCTGTTTTGTCTCAAGCCCAAATTCTCTTGTGCTTCGGTTGGGCTCAATTCTGCAGGCCCAGGTAATTGACTTTCCTTGTTATGCCTGTCTTCGTTGAAACCCCCTACGGTTCCTTGTTACTCTACGGTAGGAAGCTCTGGTTAAAATTTGGGTTTAAAACTCAGACGGAAACCAGTGCATTTTTTAACTGACAGTATAATTTTATACTGACAGAAAACCCTAATTTGGCCCGAAAACTAAAATTTGTAAATTTTTCATATTTTGTCCGTGAGGAAGTCTATTTTCCAAATTTCTGATCAGAAATAAAATATTATGTGTATTCGGGTGAATTTTGGCGAAAGTTCGAACAAATAACAGTCAATATTTTCACTGATAGCAAGATTTTAATGATAAGAAAACCTAATTTTGACTCGTGAATGAAATGGTTTATATTTAAATCCTATTTCCAACGAGTCTGGTTAGTTTGAAAATTTTAAGTCGAAAACGAAATATTGCACTTTTATTCGGGCGTAAAACCCTAATCGGGAAACCGACGGAATCGGCAACGGAATTGCAAAGACAAAATGGGACACCAGAGGATCTGAGCTATGGGATTACTCATCAAGAATTTATGATGAAATTAATGTTACAAATTATGAGTTTTTAAGCGAAACGACCAAAATGCCCTTTTAGCTTAACCTAACCAAAGTTAAGTTAGATTTTAACCACGGTTAAGGAACCATGGTTAGTTTGTGTGGTCTAAAATCAGTCACACCACTCAATTATTGTGAGCCACATAAATAATTAACCTTAGTTAGCAAGATAACCCTAGTTAAGTTAATTATTAACTATGATAAGCTTATATTAATTAAATATTCCTAAAAGCTATTAATCCAAGCTTAACAAACCAAGCAAGGCATAAGATTACTCCTATATATACCCCCCCAAACCGCAGCCCCCTACCCACTTTTTCTTCATCTACTTCACTTCATCTTCTTCAAATTTCTTCACTTAAACACATAAACTCCATTGTTAACTTTCCAAAGCTTCAAGTGTTCTTGTAACAAGCTAGCTAGGATCATCCTCCTCCTTCATATCCTTCAAACTACTGAGGTAACATGATCATCTCCTTCCCTTCTAATATCTTGTTCTTCATTTTTCATGTTCTTATTTTCTTAGATCTAGAACTTTAAAGAATTCTAGAAAATTGTAGAAAAATCATAAAAATATGAAACCAATTTCTATGATCTAATTAGGAACCTTACTTGCATTATCCAAAAGCATGTGATCAAAATCATTTTCTTTCCTATTGAACCCTATTTGGCCGAACCTATGTAGTAAAATGGGTTTGGTGTTTTGTTGTTTGTTTTGAAAGTTAGTGTTTGATTTGAGTTCTATAATACTTGTATAGCTTAGGTTCAACAAAAATCCCTAGCTTAATTTCCTATACAAGGCCGAAACCCTCATAAAAATGGGTTTGAGAATTTTGTTCATTTTTTTGAAAACTAAAGCTTGAGTTGAGTTCTTTAGTACTTATATGATATAACTCCAAGAGATTGTAATCAAAAACAATTTCTAGCCTATTTTAAACCTTCAGGCCGAAACCCTAACCTAGTTGGTTAGAGGATTTTGTTTCATAATTTTAACTATTAACACTTAATCTATGCTAGTGAATACTCTAGGAAATAGTATCTAAAAGATTGGATTAAGAAAATAACCCGAGCCTAATTTTGAGTAGTTGGCCGAAACTAGCACCATATGTCTATATCTAGAGTTGTTTGATTAATTTGTTAATTTGTTGATTTGGTTGAAGGTGGTTTTGGTAACTCGTGGCGGGATATAGAGGATCGTCAATTTCTTATTTCCGGTGGTAACTTAGGTGGGGGAAATAACCATTCCATCATCGGCAATGATAAGTAGTATATTATATGATAATTGTGTAGGCGAAAGAAACCCTACTAGTAGTCGAGTAATCGACAAGACCAAAATCACATTGGAAACCTTTTCTGTAAAACCAATGGTGATTTGGGGATTGTAGGTTTATCGGCATTAGGTTGATTATATGATATTGAGGATGTCTGACTTTATGTTGTTGAATTTACTGTGATACGCTGGTTGAGTTATTCCATATGCATGTGACGTATTATTTTGGTGTTTGAATATTTATGATATTGAGGATGTTTGTTGTCTGTCACGGTCGTGATGGTTGTCATGGCTAGGCCGTGACAGGTTCTGTTTGTAGAATATCTTGCTTTTGGAGGTCTGTCACGACCGTGATGGCTATCACGGCCAGGCCGTGACAGAGGCTGACATGTTGATTTTATTTTTGTGATAAATTACTTTATGTGATACTTGAATATTTCTTGGTATTGTGTTATGCATGATCTGTCTGGTTTTTAATACTATGATTAGTTTATTTTAAGCAAGGATATATGTTGTCTAAGAGATGATTGTTTTGGGTGTGAGGATAATGATTTAGAAGTGCCTAACCTATATGATGTATGTTAAAGAGGTGTTGAGGCATAGAATATGTGTCAAGTTCTAATGGAAGGTTAAGGCACTAAGATGTTGTTAAAACGGGTTGGTGAGATTCAAGTATAGGTGTTGTCCACAACCGTGTATTGGTAATATAATACACAAGGACAAAAGTGTATTGGTAATATAATACACAAATACAAAAGTGTATTGGTAATATAATACACAAGGACATCTGTGTATTGGTAATATAATACACCGTGTATTGATAATGTAATACACATAAAACACATTTGTGTATTGGTAATATAATACACGTAAAACACATCTGTGTATTGGTAATATAATACACCGTATATTGGTAATATAATACACATAAAAATCAAGAGTTCTCGCGAGACCACTTCCACCTTAGAAATAGGTGTGCAGCTATGATGTCTTTGAGTAGCATGAGAATGAGGGTAGATGATGGTATATTAACTTGAGGATGATTTGTTAGTTAGGTGTGTTGATTGTCTGTGACAATTACTGTATAATTTACTATGACTCTTTTCCACTTTTGATGATAGAACTGTTTCTTATTCCCTGTATATTTCTGTATATTGTATTTTATCTCCTTGTGGAATCGTACGAGAAGACCCCGTGGATGAGCGAAACCAGGAGGAGTTGGATAGAACTCCTTACGAACTAGACGCTGGAGGTCGAGCTGTGATCCATGGTGATTAGAGTATAGATAGTATGGCCAGGGTGTCTAAGAAGTAATTTTTATATGTTTATGCTAAGTATGATTTTTATTTTAAGTTTATACCTGTGAGGGCTCTTACTGAGAGGATATCCTCAACAGTGTTTTGGGAATGTAATAAATAAACATGTATGTATTTATATATTATAACGTTGGTGTGTTTAATTTGCAGAAGTTATATGATTATTATATAAGTTTTAATTTTTACGTATTTTCCCGTTAAGCGAACGATTAAGGAATAAATTAATAGAGTTTTAAGCTAATAAAACACCGGGGCACAACGGGGTGTCTCAGAAGTGACGCCTTTCAAATGGTGACCCCTTCTTCTCCACGAATGAGGAATAAATTTCCTCCCATAGGAGTTAATGAAAGAGCTAGCACCTCTTCTAATTGGACTTCCTCCTAAAGCATATTATACCTTCAGGGTCAATGGTGTTTCCCACAAAACAATTCTTCAACCATATTCAGTGACATTGAAATCCATACCATTCCACCCACTTTCTTTTTTTGGGCCTGCCTATTATTATTCTGCTTGAACCTTGGAGTGTACCTGCTTGCAGGGACATTAATGCTTCCCTCCTTCACTGCTCCTACATAGCTCTTCCCACCAACCTGGTTACTTACGTTATCTTGTACCACTTTATTAAATGGCTTTTGTCTCCCTACCACTATATTGAATCCTTCTTTTCTCCCCACATTGGCCTTACCCCCTTTATCATAAATCTTAATAAGAAAAGTAATCCATGCATTCGATATAATAGACTAAGGTGTCTGATGAGTGTGATTACACCTCATATTTCTTTATCATATTGCATGCATTTTCATGTAGTTTAGGCATTTTTAATTTGATTTTTGTTAGTTTTTACCTTGGAACGGGTAAGGCGGTTTTGTGGTGTTGTTGTGAAGGAATTGAAGATAAAAATGTTCAAGATCAACCATGATGGAGCTTGCATGAAGATGGAGCTTGAAAAACAAGAAAACTAAGCCAAACAGAGGCCATCACGGCCTAGTCGTGACAGCCATCACGACCAAGATCGAGAAAGGCTAAAAAGAAAAGAACGAAAAAGTCAGAACCTATCACGGCCAGGCCGTGATGGCCATCACGGTCGTGACAGACCATCAGTGCCAAGTTTTCCAAGACAGAATCTGTCACGGCCTGGCCGTGACAGCCATCACGGCTGTGACGCGCAATATCTGGAATTTTAAAACCTGATTTGATCTGATTTTTTAATTGCTTGGGATTCAAGTTACCCTACTATATAAATAGGGCAATTAGGCTCGAAAATAGGGATCCCCGGGGGCTGCTACCTTAGGTAAAAACTAGGATTTCTCTTCTTCTCAATTTCTTCTCCTCTCTTAGGTTTTCTTTTTATGCTTTTGTTAATCAAGCTTGCTATGAATATGGCAATGCTTGAGTAGTGTTTTTATTTCTAGGAATTGGGGTTATGCCTAAGATTTGTTTTGTGTTCTGATTTGATGTTTTACTTCTTGTTAATTTCAATTTACTTTCGATTTGATTCCTATTGCATGAATTACTTGTAAATTTGGTGCGCACTTATTTGCATGTCATAGATACTCTAAGGAGGAACCTAGCGGTGAACTTAGGTATTGGATCTATAGGAATCAAAATTAGGACTTAAATCGTGAGAGTTAGAAGCGGTCCTTCGAGGGTTCACTGAATTGTCACAAAGCTTCAAGTGTTCGATTTAAATGCAATTACCACGAGAGTAGGGGTTGGTTTAATCGGGCACGGTTCTTGTATCCCGAGAGGGAACATTAACTTAATTAGGATAAATTCACCTTCAAAGCAAATTTCGATAATTAACAAGAGGGGTAGTCAATTTAGTAACATGGGCAGTCATGCTGGTAACCCAATTCCTGGGAATCCCTTTTGATATTTTGAAATATCATATTTGATCTACTTTCCTATTTTGTTCTTGATTTCATTTTAATTTCAACTTAAATTTGATTTGCTACTTGATTAAAAAACCAAATCTTTTCCAAATCAATCTCTTTTTCTAGTCCAGTTTAATTGATTTAAAAATTGATAGTTATTTAAGATCACGGTCCCTGTGGGATCGATCTTTTTATTACTTGACGACGAAGCCGTACACTTGAGCATTTGCCCCACATCAAGTTTTTGGCGCCGTTGTCGGGGACTGTGCTTTCTTGAATCTCAATTTAATTTTTAAATTGATTTTTCTGGACTTTTTTTATATTAAATTTTCTCTTTTTTTCATTTATCTCTTCTTTCTTTTTCTAGTGTATCCACCTCTCTCTTTGCAGGAATTTTTCTCTCTTATGCAAAGATCCCAAAGTCTCGGAAATCTTATTGAAGTTGACCCCGAGATCGAAAGAACCTTTCATAGACGTGGGAGACTACAAAGACAAAGAGCGAGATAAAGGTTGATTCCCATTCCACTCATGGTGAATCTACCGGATACCAAACCACTGAAGGACTACGCAGCCCCAAATGCTAGAGGTTTGCGAATTGGGATTGCAAGGCCAGAAATTGAGGCAGAGAACTATACTATATCGCCTATGTTAATTGGAATGATTAAGCAAAATCAATTTGGAGGATTACCCTCGGAGGACCCGACTGATCATGTGGAGACATTCTTGGAGTTCACCGATGCAATAAGAATACGAGGTGCCTCGATTGATGCTATTCGCTTGAGGTTATTCCCCTCCTCTCTGACTGGAAAGGCAAAAGCTTGGTTGAAGCAAGTGCCCGCTAATACTTTGTCAACTTGGGACCAACTGGAGCAGGCATTCTTGGAGAAATTCTTCCCTCCATCCAAGACTGCTTACCTACGAACTCATATCGCCGACTTCTTCCAAAAGGACGGAGAATGCTTATCCGAAGCTTGGGATCGTTACAAAGGATTGCTGGAGTCTTGCCCACATCATGGGATCGAGAGGTGGTTGTTAGTGCACACCTTCTACAACGGATTGGATTACTCTTCGAAGGTGCCACTTGACTCCGCAGCTGGTGGAGCCTTTATGAATAGACCTCTGACTGAAGCGTTCAATATCATTGAAAATGTAGCCAGCAACTATCACCAATGGGGTTCGGAAAGAGGTAATAACCCGAAAAAGCTTTCGGGGGGTAAGTTTGAAATGAATTGCACTGATCTAATTATGTCTAAAATTGACTCATTGAATAAATGCTTTGATAAGCTTGGAAAGGCTAATGTGAGTTCAATAGGTGCTACTGATGTTGTTTGTAAGATTTGTGGAATGCAGGGACATGACATAATGGAGTGCCCACATGGTATTGCTCTTGGATCCGGTGCTTCGGGGGAACAAGTGAACTCTTGTCACAACTACTATGACACGAACCCGAAGTTACCAAACTATGCTCCTCCAAATCCTTACAACCAAGTGAGGAAGAACAATCCTTATCTCTCTTATGGGAACTACAACAACACGTTGAACCACGAATTCCAGGAAGGCCAAGGTAATAGGAAACCCGCATCGGGGTATCCTCAGGTACAAAAGTTTAAACTTGAGTCTCTTTTGGAAAATTTTGTTGAAACTCAAACAAAGCAAAATGAAGAGTTTAGGCAACAAGGTAGGGTAGTCAATGAGGCAATAAAAGAGTTAGCATCTAAGGTAGATAACTTAGTCATCCATAATAAGATGTTAGAAACTCAGATTGCCCAACAAGCTAGTACATATTCTAGAACTAAGGGTACGTTTCCAGGACAACCCGAAGTTAATCCCAATGAGCATTGTAATGCTATATACTTAAGGGATGATAAGCTTGGGGTAGTTGAAAAGGATGTGGAATGTGAGGAGGACATGAGTGAACATGAAGAGGTAGAGCCAAAGTATGTCCCTCCACCACCTTACCAACCCCCAATACCTTTCCCACAAAGGTTGGTCAAGAAAAAGCAAGTAGAAAAAGAAACTAAGAGCTTAATTGAGGAGCATGATGCAATGATAAAAACTAGTATGCCTCCTAAACTAAAAGATCCAGGAAGTTTCTCTATTTCCTGCTCAATTGGAGAATTAAAAATAGACCAAGCCTTATGTGACTTAGGGGCTAGTGCGAGTTTGATGCCGCTTACTATATTTGAGAGGTTAGGAACAAAGGAATTGAGTCCATCCAAGTTCTCTTTACAATTTGCGGATGGCTCAACTAAAACTCCTCTAGGCATACTAGAGAATGTTCCCATAAAGGTAGGGAAATTTTTCATTCCTACCGATTTCATGGTGTTTGATATGAACGGGAATTCTAAATTCCCTATCATTCTTGGAAGGTCATTCTTGGCCACAACTGGATCAATAATAGATGTAAAAAATGGTAAGCTCTCCTTGAATGTAGAGGAAGGTATGGTGAATTTTGATTTGACTAACTCATATAACAACCTTCCTTTTGAGAGTCATGTGTGCAGGATTGAGATAATGCCTCCAAAGGTGAAGGAAGAGCTTAACATAGAAGCAACTCCGAAACTTTGCATGACAAATGATGCACCAAATAATGATGAAATCGGAGCTGCTCAATATGTGGAGTTAAAACTTCTACCGGAAGGAAGTAAGGCCATGAAACTCAGAGTGAAAAGAGCAAAGCGAAAGCGCATGTGGCCATATGAACAAAATAGGCTCTTTGATGGACTTCCTTGGAAGAGAGGTGTTCTTGCACTTCCAAGCCTAGCTGATCCCGGTTGATTGAAGGGAGTATGGTCAATCTTAAGACCGTAAATAAGCGCTTCTTGGGAGGCAACCCAAGTTTTCTTTCCCATTTTAATTCGTTTTTGAATTTTGTTTTTGAATAATTTGAGAAGATTAAGAGAAGAAAGATCACTAATTAATGGTTTTGCCAAGTATTTTCAGGTTATGAAGGCAGGAAGAGCAAAAAGGCATGGAAAAATAAAGACAGAATTGATCATGGCCTAGCCGTGATGTATATCACGCCCGTGACGCGTCTTCCAGTAGCTCTTTGACTGGCGTCTGAGCCAACACCCTCCACCACCTAGGTGAGTTGTTCCATTTTTCTCCTCTCTGCGACTTGATTATTTACATTGGGGACAATGTAAGTTTTTAAGCTTGGGGTAGGGGTATTTTTGAATTTTTCATGTTGCATTCATATAGGCGTAGTTTTGCATAGTCACATGATTAGATTGCCCCTTGCTTAGAGTATGCATCCAATTGTAAGAACTCTGTGCCAAATGAATTGAGGCAGTGAGTTTTTGAACCCAATTTTTGCATTCTTGTGATAGGCTAAAAATAAAAATGCTTGAGATGATCTTCTGATAGTTGATAATTAGCATGTGGTTCCTTTAGATTTGTGTTTCTCATTGATTTTAAACTACTAAATGTGAGATTTTTTAGCCTAAAAGGGGCACTCACTAAATCTACCCCATTCTTTGTAATTGAGTGTTTTATTCCTCTTGAATTGTATTCTCTAGAACTTGACTTGAAACCGTTTTGAAACTTAAATTTTTTTTTGAAAACATATTTGAAAATGATTGAGGCACTAGGTATTTTTTTGGCCTTCTGAGCTTTGACTGATTAAATGCCACCCCATAGTTGCCAAATTTTGAGCCTAATAGAATAAAATACTTTTCTTGGTACCTTGATTTATTTTGATGAATGATGCTTGGTATGACACCTTTTAAAGTATTGCAAAAATGTGGTTTGAAAAATAAATTGTGGGATGAAAAAGTTAGAAAAATATTTCTCTTAAGTTGGAAATCTCCCCTTCTCCAAATTGAAAAAAAAATAAAATAAAAATAAAAATAAAAATGGAGAAGGGGTTGAGAAAAAGAAAGTGAGAAATAAAAAAGATAAAAAAAGAAAGGTGGAAAAGTGAATTAAAGCCCAAAAAGGTATTTTAGAAGGTTGTCATGTTTTGCATTGTTTGATATTTTGTTTAGCCTTCTTGAATTTTCCTTTTCTTGATTTCCCCACCTAACGATTATTCACATGGCCCCATTCCAACCAAAATAAAAGACCTCTTGATTCTTATGTGTTTTCATTAATAAAGTAGATATTTGGTTAATAGTCAAGCTTATGGTAGAATACATTCCTTGAGGAAATTGAGTGAATTGTCATTTACCCTTAAACATTTGAGTGAGGTGAGAAGAGTACCCGAATTAGTGAGAGATGTGAATTTAGGGAACCTAAGCTTCTAATTGGACTTGAAGTTGATTGTCTCTTGGTTTCTTATTGAATAGGCATGTTACTTGGATTTGCTACTCGGGTTCTAGGTTCACTGTCCATGCTCTGATTGTTTATCTTGTCTGGCCTTGGCTATTGCTTGAGGACAAGCAAAATCTTAGGCTTGAGGTAGTTTGATGAGTGTGATTACACCTCATATTTCTTTATCATATTGCATGCATTTTCATTTAGTTTAGGCATTTTTAATTTGATTTTTGTTAGTTTTTACCTTGGAACGGGTAAGGTGATTTTGTGGTGTTGTTGTGCAGGAATTGAAGATAAAAATGTTCAAGATCAACCATGATGGAGCTTGCATGAAGATGGAGATTGAAAAGTAAGAAAACTGAGCCAAACAGAGGCCATCACGGCCTAGCCTTGACAGCCATCACGGCCATGATCGAGCAAGGTTGAAAAGAAAAGAACGAAAAAGTCAGAACCTATCACGGTCAAGCCGTGACAGGCCATCAGTGCCAAGTTTTCCAAGACAGAATCTGTCACGGCCTGGCCGTGACAGCCATCACGGCCGTGACGTGCAATATCCTGAATTTTAAAACCTGATTTGATCTAATTTTGTAATTGTTTGGGATTCAAGTTACCCTACTATATAAATAGGGCAATTAGGCTCGAAAATAGGTATCCCGGGGGCTGGTACCTTAGGCAAAAACTAGGATTTCTCTTCTTCTCAATTTCTTCTATCATATATATATATATATATATATATATATATATATATATATATATATATAATTGCCTAGTATTAAGCAACAAGAATCACTAACGATAAAAACTAGTAAAAAGAAAATGATACATGCGTACTTATCTATCAGCCAGGAGATCGTCGTTTCCAAAAGACTCAATATTAATGCCTTCCCGATGACCGCGACTTAGTTTAACGACATAGCGACATATCTTCACCAAATTATAGGGTGAATAGCGGAGGTTGCTCATGTCAACAGTGCACCACATGAGAGGATCCTTGCAGATGTTCCTCCATAGAGAGCATACTTGACACACACTCGTCACAATTTCAATGATACCAAGCCTCTCATGTTTGCTGTCACGTCTAAAGGAAGTTCAACCCAGTTTGGTCCCCTTTACTTCCTTTGTTGCCATCGTGCAAATAAAACCACTGCAATTAATTTGGTTTCCAATGTCATTACATTACACCTTCATATAAACATTGATATATACATAAATATAGCGACCATCTATCCGACAAAGCTTGAATGAGATGGTACGGATTTCTTCCAGCTTATCAGAGGTGTGGAGTTTGAATCTTGACCCTGGGAATGGGAATGCTGTAGCGTTAAAACTCTTGAGGGAGAGCTTTGTCGCCCTTGTGGTTCTATCCTGCTCGAGGGATTAATCTCCATAATTATATAATTCTTGAGGGAGAACTTTACCGCCATTATGATTCTACCCCCTCGACGGCACAGTCATGCGTAGAGTTATCCTAGGAAACCAATATGTATATATATATATATATATATATATATATATATATATATATATCGACCATCTAAATGTTTTGTAAGTGAAACGCTGGGGTGACGGATATATAAGGATCACTCGGTTTCAAATAAAATTTTTCACAGATAACAAGACTTGCCCAGTTTGCGATAAATTTCCTCACACCTTGTCTTGGGTACGAGAAACACGAGAAAAAACAAAAATAGAACCGAAAGCCGAAAGAAAAAAAAAAGTGATGCTGGAATTAAAAAAAAACCTACCTTGGGATTTACCCGAGACGAGAAGAGTGTTTTATGTAGTTTGAAACTCCAGTTTAGATCCTCTCTCGATCCTGCCTCTGCGTAAAAAAAAAAAAAGAGAGAGATGGGTAATGAAGAAAAGAAAAAAAAAATTGGAGGAAGGAGAGAAGAGAGAGATTGAGAATGGAGAGAATCTGGTCAAAAAAACAAGGTATTTATAATTCTTTATTATTATTATTTTTTCATTTTTTTTTGAACAAACTGCATTCCTTTTAAAAGCTATTTATCAATTTAGGATTGTTATGAAACTATTTATCAATAGGGGTCCTTTTGGATATGTGGTATATTTTATTTTATTTTTCACTCTGACGGATCAAAGGCTCCGGTCAGACTGCCGCCTTCCAAGTCAAAGGCGTCAGTCACACTGGTGCCTTCAAAGGTTAATCAATTAGTAGTAAAAAAAAATTACCTTGTAAGACTTAAAAGAAAATTACCTGCAATTTAAAAGGAACACTGCTACAAAAAAATTATACTATAAGTATAGGGAGTAACGATGACATTAATGATAAAGTATCTATTTTAAACAACAAGAGGCAATAAAAAAAATCTCTTAATAACAAGTAGCAAATAATATTACAAGAGTCATAAAAAAATAATAGCAATAATAATTTACACCAATAAATATTCATCAATTATTACAGTAGTAAAAAAAATTTACCTTGTAAGAATTAAAAGAAAGTTACCTGTAATTTAGAAGGAACATTGCTACAAAAAAATTATACTATAAGCATAGGGAGTAACGATGACATTAATACTAAAGTATCTATTTAAAACAACAAGAGGCAATAAAAAAAATCCCCTAATAACAAGTAGCAAATAATATCACAAGAGTCATAAAAAATAATAGCAATAACAATTTACTCCAATAAATATTCATCAATTATTACAGTAGTAAAAAAATTTACTTTGTAAGAATTAAAAGAAAGTTATCTGCAATTCAGAAGGAACACTGCCACAAAAAAAATTATACTATAAATATAGGGAGTAACGATAACATTAATGTTATTACAAGGTAAAAAAAAATTTACTACTGTAATAATTGATGAATATTTATTGGTGTAAATTGTTATTACTATTATTTTTTTTATACTTCTTATTATTGCTATCAATTGTCCTTTTTTTATAATACTGTTAGGTACCAGTCTGACTGACACCTTTGACTTGGAAGACACTAGTCTGACTGGCGCCTTTGACCTGTCAGAGTGAGAAAAAAAAATATGTAACGTGTCTAAAAGGACCCTCATTAATAAATAATTTCAGAACAACCCTAAACTGACAAATGATTTTTAAAAGAAACCATTTCGATAAAAAGCCTATTTTTTGTTCAAAGAGGCTCACCACGCCAGGTTTGCCTCATTGTTTAAACAGTGCTTACGAACTACTTACAACGTGCTTGAGTATTCCTAATTTCTATACAATTTCACATTCGAAAAAGAAGAAATTATATCATTAAAAAATGGATTAAAGTATTATGTACAGTTAGAAAAGAAGTTTTATACTGTTAGCTGATGATATCTTGACCAATATTATGTTAGTCCGAGTGAAACTGGGCTCGAATCCTTTAAGTAAGGTCTTGAGTTTGAGCCTTGTAGATAGAAAAAAACGTGATTAGGAGGGGAGACCACATTAAAAGTGGTCAGCCAGGTTCCCCGACGGAGATTAGTCATCGGTAAAGCTGTGGATACTTCGCATCTATGTCATGGTAAACCAAAAAAAATCTGATGATATCCTAACATATCGATATTATTGATGTTTATCTCTCTTAGTATTTAAAATAAAAGCACATGCATTTAGATATTAGTTGATGTCAGATTACTTTTTATATTAGAGTGAGAAAAATAAATCATAGTCATTAGATCAAATTATAAATGATCAATATTAAAACATAAAGTCTTGTGATTTTTTTAAGTGATCATGTGATATTTTAAAATTATTATATAATTGGGAACAAAATTTGGAAAGGAGTTGTAATAATTTTATTTAAATTTATAAAAAATTGAAAACCCAAAAAAGGACCTCCAGGCTCCAACTAGGTAAGGTGACGAAATCGATGGCATGCGAAGAATAGCAAAGGCTCCACCACAATCGTTCTAAAATGATTAGCATAAATTGATTATACAAATAAATTATTTTATTCTACTCATTTAAAATAAATAAAGAAAAAATTGAATTTAGTTTTACTGTTTCGTAAAAAAAATTATGTGATGTTTTTATTTATAACGTGATCCTAAAATTCGAATTCAACTTGATGAAAGAAATTTTCTTCTATTTTTTCAAATTAATCACCTAATTGTAAAGATCAAAATTAAACCTTTTTAAATAAGGAGGTTGAGGGTTCAAACCCCACCAATAACAAACTATTAACATTAACATTAAATATTTATCTATATAATTAAAAAAAAAACTTATCCTAGAGAGATCAAATTTGAATCAAGATAAAAAAGAGAAAATCCAATTTAATTTTTTTTTACGGAAAAATTTTAAATTAACATAAAGGAAGGTTAACAACTAAATCTAAATATCAAATTCAAACCCATTGTTTTTAGTAATTTTGATCTAACCCTAAGAAAAAGAAAGTCAAAGTCAAGCTGAAATAAAATAAAAAATATCAGTTTTTATTTTCTGTAAACCTACTCCATTTTTTTATGGAATGAAACACCTGATGTTTTAAAAATCTAACCAGAGATCAAGACGGGAGGACTCACTACAAAAAAAAAGGCTAGTTACCGATGAGCAAAAGTCATTGAAAAAGACAAAAAGCCATCCGAAACATTGATTACCGATGGACACGTCTCCGTCGATAATAAGCGCATAGGAAAGGGTTTCCGACGGATCTGGGCTGTCCGTCGGAACACACGCCACACAGAGCTCCTCATTATCGACGAATATGTCCGTCGGTAAGTATCAGTGGAAATCACTGACGGGCATTTCCGTCGGAAAACCTAAACTACATTTACCGACGGAAATGTCCGTCGGAAACAACATTTTTTTTAAATTTTATTTTAATTGATTTTTTATTTTATTTTGTTTTATATTAATAATTATTTATTAATTTTAATTATTTTTTATTAAAATTTAAATTTTATATTTAAAATATTAATTATTATTCTATTTTATTTTATTCAATTATTATTATATTATTAATTAAAAAATAAATTTTAAAAAGTAATTAAATTAAATTAATTTAAATAAAAACAAACTCAACATATAATCCATACATAAAATATCATTAGCTACAAAACACTACTACATCTATAACTATCATAATACTCATCACCATAATATCCGTCATCGTCGTCCTGGCGGGGGAGTCTACCAGCGTCAGATGACCATCAGGCTGCGGCTCGGTAGAGACACCGGCATCATGCGACTGCGGTGGTGGATCTGTAGAAGTAATGGAAGGCTGGCTGGCATGGAGGACCCCCTGCAGAGCGATGCGCCTGTCTGGTGGGAGGAAATCGAGCACAACGGTCATGACCGTAGAGAATGTCTCCATCTACTGCATCATGCGCTTGTTCGCTTCCCTCTGCTGTTGCACCTCCTGCCTCTGCCGTTGCACCTCCTCTGTGTCCTTTGAGCCGAATGATGTAGCCTCCCGAATGGTCAAGCTCGACGTCGTCCCCCGACGGATGGACTTGGCTAGGGTCGCAGTACCGTAAATCCGCCCCTTCTTCTTCTCACCCGCCACATCCATCCAGACCTGGGTCTGTAGTTGCTCAACCTCGGCGGGGTCCAGCTGGGAAGGATCCGAGGCACCAGAGCAGGAGGTTGCCTCAGACGCTACCTGACTAAACCTGGTATTGTACTCCACCTGTAATCAATACATTACAATCAATATATTATTAAACTATATATATATACATATAATAACTTATACTTTAAATGTAAAAAGACACTTTAGCTCACCACTGTCTGCCTCGACCTCTCATTAAAAAATTCGTCGTTGTCCGAGCGAATGTGCGTCTGCTCAAAGACCGTTGGGACATTAACGGACCGGGCAAGCTCTCCTGCCTGCAACCAACACACAAATAAAATCAATTAGTTATAAAATAATTTTTTAAATAAAAATATAGACTTTAAAATTAAAATTATTTATATATGCACACCATATTAATGGCATGCTGCATGTGGCTAATCGAACCATCAGTGTGCAGGCTCCCAGCCTTCTCGTAAGCCCGATTCCTCTTCACCTGCTGACAGTTCAGCTTGTAAGCTGGAGTGTCCCAGTACGCACATAGCTGGGCCCATATGTGGGTCCCGATGTAATCCGGACATATACGACTCTCCCTACGCTCCCGGAGCATGTCCCTCAGTCGAGCAGTTGCTCGGTCGTCAAAGATAGCACGTATCTCTGAGGCATGCTTCAGTAACCAGCCCACAAGCTCCTGTTAACAAAGAAAAAATATTAATAACATTATACAAATATATATATATATATATATATATATATATATATATATCTATATATATATAATGCGTGAAAAATAAAGGGAAAATTACATGAAATAATAAACAACAACTTACGCCAAATCGTCTGAAGATACGATCCCGGTCATCCTTGGGGATCACCCCCTATGATGGCTAGAAGTGACGATATTGCGCCTTGATGGCATAGGTAACGTGCTTCGATCCCACTTTCGATGGGATGAAGTTGAAAATTTTATAATTTTATTAATTCAACAATATGACAACCAAAAAATATATACTTATTGAATAGTGACTAAAATAGTCAAAGTTAAAAAACATTAAATTAAATAAAACTTACGATCCAGAAACAGGCCGACCCATGGTCGATCATCAGATGCGGGAACCCTGGCCCACTCAGGCATGTCCTCCGCTGTGGCCGACTGATGTACAGATGATGATGATGGAATGGTCGTGTCATGATCGTATGCGGGCGCGAATGAGGAGGATGGAATGGCTGTGTTCGGCTGTGGCAGCATCCCAGGAGTCGGCATAAATGATAATCCTGCTAGCTGTGTGGTCGGCGCAACCGATGATGGTGGTGGTGCTGGGTGTGGGTGTGGCGTAGGTCCACTGGGGTCGGCAAGTAGCCGACTAGTGAGTGTCATGGCACAAAGCGAGTGGAGGTGTGGACATGGGTGGAGCATGGGGTAGTGTGGGTCGGGGATGGTGTAGTATGGGTAGGGGATGGTGTAGAATGGGTGGGGGAGGCTCCTGTAGGTCCCGCTTGGGTGGATGCGGAAGGGATGGGGGTGGGTGCGGAGAGACCTACAAAAAAATGAGAAAGCACATGGGACTTGACGGTGTATCGTCCCTGCTTAGCCTTCCCCTTCCCCTTATCACTGCTAGGCGGTGGGGGCAGGGCGGTTGTCCTCCTAATGCTGACATATCTATTTTTATATTACAATTAAAAATCAATGTAAAAACAATAAATCAATCGACATCTAACAGACTAATCTAAGCAAATATTTAAAATACAACAATATTTGTCAAGTCTTACATTTAATTGCATAAGTAAATATTTAAAATACAATAAAAATAACTTAACAGTAAAATTCCTATTCAGACTCAGTATCGTCATCTGATTGTAAGTCTGACTCTTCTTCTTCTTGTATTGAGTCATCACTTTGGATTGATTCCTCTGATGATGCATGCATCGATGACTGATTACCAATGACCACTTCTTCCCCATCATTTGCAGATCCCAATATGCCACTAATACTCTCGACCTCTATTACTTCATTGACATGTGACGATTCATCTGCCTGGAAGGGCGTCTCATCCTCTGCATCATCGATTTCTATGCGACCCCTAGGCTTGGTAGTGATAGCAACACACCAACCTCGTTTGTCCATTCGCATTGCTGGATAAGGGACATAATAAACTTGGTTTGCATTCTGAACAATTATAACCGGATCAAACTGTTGATATCTTATATCCATGCGAATGTCCACGGTTCCATACTTGGGATCCACCTTTGTGCCTGTCCTCGATGGATCAAACCAGTTACAATAAAATAAGACTACTTTTTTAGGATAAGTAGTAGTATTGTATTCTAACTCGTATATGTATTGTATGACCCCGTAAAAATCACCAGTACCTTCACTCTATAGGACAACCCCACTATTAATTGTCCTTTTGCCCACGTTCCATTCATATGTGTGGAATTTGTACCCATTAACAAAGTATGTATGCCATGATCTAACATAGCAATAGGGCTTGTACGCTAAATCTCTCAAGTGTTGATTAGTCACGCTTATTGGTTGCTAATACACCTACGAATAGGTAAATCATATTAAATAATTATTTTTTCAAGAGGCAATTAAGCTTAATATATTGTTTGCTAAGTTATATGGCACTTATTTGTTGCTTGAACCATTCAGGAAAATCTGCATGTGTACGAGTAGAAGCATCTTGTTCACTTAATTGATTAATTTGCAGGAACACACTGACAAATAAAACGTGTACTATGTGTTAAAGGAGAAATTGATATAACATGTGATACATTATTTCAAAGATGGGTCGTTGATACTTACTCATCGTATGGTTTCACCTCTGTGCAATTTATCAAGACATGAACTCGGGCCGATGCATACTCCTCATCACTTAACCAGTAAGTAAGCTCCTTGCCAGCATGACGGCCAGGAAGATTAAACACGGATAACATATAAGGATACCCTGCACTATAAGCATCTACCTCGTTCATAATATTTCTCGAGGCCAACATGAAGTTGTTGAAATAGTGGGAACAAAAATGGGTTGTCTCACGGTGTAAGTAAGACGCACATATTGATCATTCCACCCTAGCCTTGTTTTTAACTGATCGTTTAGAGTCGCCCATGAATCTAAGTAATAAAAAACATTAGTGACAAGGCATTATTCAAGGGACACTAATTATTTAAATGTCAAAATATAATAAAATTACCTTTCAAACGGATACATCCACCTATATTGTACTGGTCCACCAAGCCTCGCTTCATATGTAAGATGGACAGGGAGATGTTCTATTGAGTCAAAAAATCCTGTGGGAAATACCCTCTCCATCTTGCATAGAACTATTGGAATGTTTTCTTCCATCTTCGTCGGACCACCCGCTCTTAAAGTTGCAGAGCATAGATCTTTGAAGAAATGATTGATTTCTGTAAGCGGGTTCGAAACATGCGAGGGCAGCCAGTCGAAAGCAATAAGAAGCAAACACTCCATGAATACATGACAATCATGACTTTTCATCCCATGAAGCCTCCATGTTCTCACATCAACACATCATGCCAAATTAGAGGAATAACCATCAGGCGTCCTAAGGTCTTTTAACCACCAACAAATTGACTTCGCTTCATCGGCGGTTAGAGTGTAACAAGCTTTTGGTTTGACCCTTTTTCCATTAGGCTGCGGCTTCAGCTCCAAATTCTTTCGTCTACAGCATAGAGCTATGTCCATCCTTGCCTTCTCATTGTCCTTCGTCTTGCCAGACACATTCATAACCGTGTTAAAAATGTTGTCAAAGAAATTCTTCTCAATATGCATCACATCTAGGTTATGTCTTAATAGATTATCCTTCCAGTATGGTAGTTCCCAAAAAATACTTTGTTTTGTCCAGTTATGTCATTCTCCATACCCGGGTAATTTTGCCACACCTATTTCAGTGAATTTAGGAAGATCCCTAACCCGACCCCATATTTGTTAAGGAGTCAACAAAGGCGGCGGACCTTCCTCTTCTGTCTTATTCTTTTTGAATGCTCAGATATTCCTTCAGAATGGATGGTCACAATCTAAGAACCGATGATGAGAATCAAACCAGGAACTTTTGGCACCATATCTTAAGGTAAAAGCCTTTCCATGTTCCATGCAATACGAGCACGCCAATTTACCGTGGGTCTCCCAACCAAAGAGCATTCCATACGCAGGAAAATCATTGATAGTCCACATCAGTGTTGCCCTCATCATAAAGTTTCACTTATTTGAAACGTCATACGTCAACACACCATCCCACAACTTCTTCATATCATTGATCAGAGGCTGCACATATACATCTATCCTAGCCTTCGGATTAGATGGTCCCGGAATGAGACAAGTTAGAAACATATACGGTTTTGCATTGCACATCTCGGGAGGAAGATTGTATGGTGTAACAATTACTGGCCAACATGAACATGATGAGTTTGACGCCTGAATGTACTGGGTAAAACCATCTGAGCACAGCCCAAGTCGTACATTACGATGATCTTATGCAAATTCAGGGTGTACCCAAACGATGTGCTTCCAGGCTTCACCATCATAAGGGTGGCGTATAATGCCAAGACTTCTTCTATTTTCATAACGCCACCTCATCTATCCCGCAGTTTGCGTTGATGCAAACGGTCTCTGCAACCTTGGAATTTTTGACAAATAGAACGTTGCATTCACAGGAACTGGTTTGTTCTTACTACGGTCACTACTTTGCACGCGGTTCCTGGGTGTTGTACAAAATTTACATTCTTCCGGCGCGCTGTCATTTGTGCCTGAATCACCGTCATAATATAGCATGCACCCATTCAGACAACAATCAATCATCTTAGCCCCAACCCTAGTTTCGACACCAACCACTTCACATCATAATAACTTTTTGGCAACAACTCCTTGAAGGGTGTCACATCTTGAAGCATTTTACCAAAAAACTCCAAACACTGCTCGGGGACATTCCAATTGGACTTGTAAGCTAGAAGCCTAACACAAATTGATAATTTTGAATCTGACGCCCCTTCAAATAATGGCTTATTTTTCTCTTACAATAGGTTGTAGAATCTATGCACCGATTCATTAGGAGGCTCTTCCATGTCATGAGACTCGTTCGCCTCGAAATTCCCATGTTGCCTAAGACAATCATCCACCATCATATGCATTGACTGGAGTTGTTCGACATGGTCGTCGTGTAAGCCACTGCCTGATGCACCCATGTCAAGATCGTCACCACCGACTTCATTCAGATCAATATCCGGCAACTCCTCACCATGATCAGTCCATATCCAATAATTAGGCTTGAACCCACGTCGGTATAGGTGTAACTTCACGTCATCATCACTCAAAACCGTCATACAATTGCACTTTATGCACGGACATCTAATCCCCCCTCTTCGGCATAAACACAATGTTGCTTGGCTTTCGATATAAACTCCTCAACCCCATCTACAAATGATTGTTTCAGAAGTTGTCTCCCAGACTCGTTCCTATCATACACCCAACTATGACTCGGGGGATAATATTCCATCCTTCCATATTTTTAGATAAATTGACGTATTTTTAAACATAATACTATAACCCTGAATCGCTCCCTTTCCTTAAAAGGTGTGGCCCTATCCCATTCGAGGAAAAACTTTTTCACCACTGTATTATACTAGTTACTCATCACGTCTCATGTCTTATAGGTGACGAAATTTCGGCAACATCTCATACCGGTCTCCAGTTACACTACTTGACCGCGGTAAGATACCACAATCCAATATGGACCCGGAGAACAAAAGGAAATTCTTCTACCCGAAATTTCATCAACTATTTAACAAATGAGAATCATCGAGTAACTAGTATATCAGTGGAGAAAAAGTTTCTTCCCAAACAGTCCCAATTAGACAATTCAAGATTCAATAAAATGAGCGATACCATGACCATGAGTACACATGCTCAATAATATTGAACCTTGAATGGGAATCTACGATTTTTCTTGTAACGCCCTTCGTTACATTAGTAACCCAAATTAATTTTCAATAAAAACCTTTAAAAATGTAAATTAAATAGTCTAGTCATAAAAATTTCACAATATTTTAAATCTGAAAGTATCTCTCGTTTATTCAAAATAATTAAATAAAGTAATAGTGCTAAATTAACCATTATATTCAAAATAAATAAAACCACATAATATTAATTTAATAAAAATCTCATAACTCTTTTACAATTGTTTTTGTCTCAAAACACGGACGTCTAATAAACCCAAAAGAAATAAGAAAATAAAATAAACTATAACTAGTAACTTCAAGACTTTCTCAAGTTACTGCACCATCTATGTCATCACCTGTAAACTCTGAAAGACAACACCACTAATGAGATTTATAATCACAGTGAGTAAACACAGTTCTAAAAGGTTTTCGAAAAGATGTTGCTTTCAGCCGGCGTTGTAACCGAAAAAACAACCTTGGTAATCCGTCATTTTCGAAATAATTTAATCTCAAAATATTTAAATTAATAAAACAAATAAACCACAACACATACAATTACATCACAAACAAACATATGAATGTAACGACATCTCATTGCCTTCTCTTCATATGAGTCCCTTTGCCATTACCTATCATTAGGTCAATCTGCCATCGCTACGAGTTAGGCCCTTTGCCATCTCTACGAAGGAAGTATCAACAACCTTGCAATGTCCAACATTGCCTTCTCCGTGTAGGAGGCCATTTGCCATCGCCTTGCATTTGGCCAATATGCAATCGCTACGAGTTAGTCCATTTGTCATCTCTACGAAGGAGGCACCCATACCCTTGCAATGATCATCATTGCCTTCTCCTTGAGGGAGGCCCTTTGCCATTGTCTCGCATTAGGCCAATCTGAAATCGCTACAAGTTAGGCCCTTTGCCATCTCCTCGAAGGAGGTATCTCAAACGGTTATCTCTCCCCATGAGAGATAACCAAACACAAGCATATTATCATACAGTCATTCCAAAATAATATCAATGCATAACATCATGTCACATGATTAATATTCATCAAGTTCTTATCATGACAACACAAAGACACCACATTCATAAAAAGATATACCAAATAATAGTAATCATATCACCCAAGTAATTACTCTTTAATTTCATACTCAAACCCTTTTAAAATCTATACCATGAAAGTTTAAGAAAAAAGTGTTTACTTACTTCTAGTAGACCTCCAAAAACACTCTAAAATTATCCATGGCAAATATTAGTCCTCCACTAAAAATCTTTCTTTTTACCAACATTCTATGATCCGGACGATTACACACTTCGTACTACAACGTAAAGCCACTACTTAAAAATCTCTCTCTGTTTGTTGTGCGGCGCTGCACTAGCAGAATGAGGTTTTGATAAACCTTTTCCCTCATTTATATTTGGTTAGCCACACCTTGTTTATTTTTATTTTTCCCTTACCTTAATTTATATAGGCATGGCCTACCATTCTCAATATAAGTAATTTAGAATTCAAAAGAATTATGTTTCCTCACACCACCTCATTTTCACGTGTTACTGACTTCAACATTAAATTTGGCTAAAAGCCAAATCTTTAATATGGCCAATTCCTTTTTTTTTAATTATTCTATTTTTATTTTATTTTATTTTTCTCCTAACTTTACATTCTTTTAATTATTAAAAAATTCTAATAAAATAATCATTTTCTGCACTAAACCCCCTAATAACTTAATCTTTTATTAAAAAGACTATATTGAAATTTTAGGATGTTATATTTCTCAATTACGTACTAATTATACTCTATAAGAAAATAATACTTTAAGTAAGAGATATATTTTGCATAAACATTGATATTATTAGCAAAAAATCAAACACATAATTAAGCAACCATCATAATCAAAGCATTAACAAATAAAATTCAATCATTTGTTTTAAATTATACGTCTAACTTTTGAATAAATGATTTGTTTTTATTTTAATTTTATTTATTCAATAATTTATTATTATTTTAGCATACTCTATTTTTAATGTAATGTAATTATTTAATTATTTACAAACTTAATTACTTATTTACAATTTAATTATATTACTATTTACTAAAATTAATCTTATTTGCATATTTAACAATTTTGGTAATTACTTAGTTGTTTACGTATTTGATTTTGATATTGTTTTATATAATTAATTTTATTTTATTTACAAATTTGACTAGTGGTTTTAAATTTTTTTACACTATTTGTTTTAATCGCAGTCGATTTCGTCATCTACGATCCCCGATACATCCTGAGCAGCTTTTCCTGATGCACAATTAATGAGCAGCTAATCGTGTTTACTTGATACAATTTTGTATTATTTTATAATACTAAAGTCATTGAGATCCAAGACTTAAAGGTAAGGTTAAGGTTTTATATTAACGTTGCATCATTGGCATAACCAAATTAATAAAAAACATTATATTATACTAAAATTCACCCTCATCCTCAAGAATTAATCATAAATTAACAAGTAAGGATATGGATTAATTTTTTGTGACCACAACTAGAAACAATTCAAAAATACAATTGCACACTAGCAAGCAAGACACATTCAAGTCATGAAATTAAAATACATTTATCTCAATCAAAGGAAATGCAAAGAAAGAAAAAAAAAACATAGACAGAATTGAATAGATTACTTGAGGCCGAGAGGAGGTGAAAACAGCAAGCTGGGTGGCTCACGATGGTGGCGGCGGTGGCAACCCTAAAAAAAATGCACACTAGTGAAAATTATAAATGCATAAAACAGTGAAAAAATGCATAAATAAATATCAAATGAATAATATAAAAAAAACAAAAATAGCATACCAAAATGCTGGGATGGTGGTGGTTGTGTGGTGTGCAACATCCCTGGCTGCTTTATGGATTGACGACTGTCCCCACAAACCAACACGGGTCTTTCCAGCATGCTTTGTCCTCACTCACACGCTTCTTAGGAAAACTTCCCAGGAGGCAGTGTTATTAAAACCCGACCGGATCGGCCGGTCCGATCGGTCTAACCGGAAACCGGACCTATAGTCGGTCCGGTCAGCATGTCCGACTGGTTAGCCACCTGAACCGGTGCTGACATCATCAACCCGGCATCGGACCGGGGTAAACCGATATGAACCGACAACTCGATTCGAGGTTCAGTCCGGGTCCGGACCGGTTGATGACATCAGTATGCCATCCTTCGCTGACGTCAGCACGCGCTGTGAATTTTTACAAGAAAAATTCTGCAAAATGCAGTGCTTAGGACTCGAACACTGGTGGAGGCAACACACAAGGAACACTGTGCCACTGGACCGCTACAACCTTGTAGTTTATACATGCAGAAAATTATATATATATATATATATATAAAATATAATTATCAATCTTATAAATTTAATATATTATATTGTAATATATATGAATATTTTAAATTTTTTAAATGTATACCAGTTCAAACAGAGTCAACTAGTGACCCCCGGTTGAACCAGTGACCCATTAACCCAGTGTCCTGACCGAGTCGATCACCGTTTTAATAACATTGCCAGGAGGTCATCCATCCTAGAGTTGCTCCAAGTCAAGCACACTTAACTGTGGAGTTCTTAAGTGATGGGTTCCCGAAAACAAGATGCATGTAACACCCGGGTGCCGACGAGGGCGGGGAGTGGTCGTCGGTGCAAGAAGGTACGGACAAGGAGCGACTCCTGGCAGGCTTCTAGGCGGGGGGACACGTGAATGAATCGATTACACACCCGAATGAGAGGGATCCTGAGATTGTGTGGGTATGAGACTAAACAGTTGAGGAAGACTTATATGAATTGATTGGTACTACCTATACCAACAAGATGCATCTTCTTTTCGGGAGCCCATCACTTAAGAACTCCACAGTTAAGCATGCTTGACTTGGAGCAATTCTGGGATGGGTGATCCCCTGGGAAGTTTTCCCGTAAAGCGTGTGAGTGAGGACAGAGCACGCTGGAAAGACATGTGTTGGTTTGTGGGGACAGTCGTCAATCCATAAAGCAGCCAGGGATGTTACATGGTGGCTCACTGATGAGTGTGATTTCACCTCATATTTCCATGACATTTTGCATGCATTTCCATATAGTTTAGGCTTATTTTACTTGATTAATTGTTAATTTTACCTGGGAACGAGTAAGGTGGTTTTGTGGTGCTTGTGTGCAGGAAAAGAAGATTAAAATGCTCAGGATCAGTCGCGTTGGAGCTGGCACGAAGATGGGAGCTTGGAAAACAAGAAAAAGGGGGAAAACAGAGCTGATCACGGCCAGGCCGTGATGCCCATCACGGTCGTGATCAAGGGAAGCTGAAAGAGAAGAAGGAAAAAGTCAGAATCTGTCACGATCTAGCCGTGATGCCCATCACGGTCGTGACAGGAAAATTGAGCCAGGCCCCTTCTAGGCAGAATCTGTCACGGCCAGGCCGTGATGACCATCACAGCCGTGACAGACCAATTATTGAAGCAGCGCTCAAGTCAGAAGCCATCACGACCGTGATGCGCATTCCTTGGATCTGAAGCAACTGGTTTGGATCTGATTTTTGTATTGGTTTAGGATTCAAACTGCCCAATCTTATAATTAGGAACTAGGGGCTCAAGTCTGGTATAGAACTTGTGTGGGCTGATTACCTTAGAATAATTCAGAAATTCTCTTCTTCTTCTCCTCCTCTTCTTAGGGATTTTTCTATTCATGTTATTTTAACCAAGCTTGCTACAGTCATGGCAATGCTTGAGTAATAGTCTAGTTTCTAGGAATTGGGGCTATGCCCAGAACTTGGTTATGGTGATGTATTGATTTTGATTTCTTGTTAATTCAGATTTGTTTTTGATTCGATCCCTATTGCTTTAATTACTCGCGAATTCGGTGGCCACTTGTTTGCGTGTCATAGATACACTAAGGACGAACCTAGCGGTGAACTTAGGTATCGGATATATAGGAATCGAACTTAGGACTGAAATCACGAGAGTTAGAAATCTTCCTTCGAGGATTCACGAATCGTCACAAAACTCAAGGGGTCCGATTTAAATTCAATTACCACGAGAGTAGGGATTGATTTAATCGGGCACGGCTTTTGTAACCCGAGAGGGAGCATTAGCTAATTTAGGACAGATTCGCCTTCAAAATAAATTTTGGTAATTAACAAGGAGAGGAATCGATTCAGTAACTTAAACAGTTTTGTGGTATCCCAATTCCTGGAAACCCATTTGAATTTGAAAACCCCCAATTTGAATTGCTTTCTGTTTTGTTTAATTGCGAAATTAAATTTGATTGTTATTTCATCCTATTTCAAAAATCAAAACCTTTTCAAAATTTTAGTCCAGGTTTATCGATTTACTAATTAGTTGTGATTTGAGATCACGGTCCCTGTGGGATCGATCTTTTTATAACTTGGCAACGAATCCGGTACACTTGCCGGAACTTATCACATCACTACTAGAAAAATTGATTTTTCGGACGGAATTTTCGGACGGAAATGTTTCCGTCCGAAATTTCCCGAAAATTTCGGACGGATTTCGTTAATTCTTATATTTTCCATGATCCGTCCGAAATCCGTCCGAAATTTCGGACGAATTTCGGACGGATTCGTTAATTCTTATATTTTCCTTGATCCGTCCAAAATCCGTCCGAAATTTCTGACGGATTTCGGACGGATTCTTATATTTTCCTTGATCCGTCCGAAATTTTCGGACGGATATCATTAATTCTTCTATTTTCCATGATCCGTTCGAAATCCGTCCGAAATTTCGGACGGATTTCGGACGGATTCGTTAATTCTTATATTTTCCTTGATCCGTCCGAAATCCGTCCGAAAATTTCGGACGGATTTCAGACGGATTTCGTTAATTCTTATATTTTCCTGGATCCGTCCGAAATCCGTCCGAAATTTTCGGACGGATTTCGGACGGATTTCGTTAATTCTTATATTTTCCATGATCTGTCCGAAATCCGTCCGAAAATTTCGGACGTATTTCGTTGATTCTTATATTTTCCTTGATCCGTCCGAAATCCGTCCGAAAATTTCGGACGGATTTCGTTAATTCTTATATTTTCCATGATCCGTCCGAAATCCGTCCGAAATTTTCGGACGGATTCCGTTGATTCTTATATTTTCCATTATCCGTCCGAAATCCGTCCGAAAATTTCGGACGGATTGTGTTATTTTGTATATTTTCCTTGATCCGTCCGAAATCTGTCCGAAAATTTCGGACGGATTGTGTTATTTTTTATATTTCCTTAATTTATCTTATATTATCCTTGAAAAAATATTAAACAATTTATCTTATAAATATGATTAAAATATTTGATCTTAATAAATTTAAAAGTCGACAAGATTTATGAAGTGAATTAAATAAGATTTATATTTCTTACAAGATTTATGAAGTACAGTAAACAAGAAGTACAATTGTTTGATCATAATAGAACCTAAATGAACTGGTTTGATCCTAATAGAGCCAAAATTGACTTGTTTGGACCTAATTGGACCAATTGCCCCGATCGGCCCAATTGAACTTCTATGGTCCTAATGAAGCCTAAATGGACTTGTTTGATCCTAATAGAGCCCAAATCGACTTTTTAGGTCATATACGACCTAACTGGGCCAATTTGTAATTCTTTGATCCTAATGGAGCCCAAATGGACCGGTTTGATCCTAATAGAGCCCAATTTGACTTGTTAGGACCTAATTGGGCCAATTGACCCGATCGGCCCAATTGAACTTCTATGGTGCTAATGAAGCCTAAATGGACTTGTTTGATCGTAATAGAGCCCAAATCGACTTTTTAGGTCATAAACGACCTAACTGGGCCAATTTGTAATTCTTTGATCCTAATGAAGACCAAATGGACTAGTTTGATCCTAATAGAGCCCAATTTGACTTGTTAGGACCTAATTGGGCCAATTGCCCCGATCGGCCCAATGGAACTTCTATGGTGCTAATGAAGCCTAAATGGACTTGTTTGATCCTAATAGAGCCCAAATCGACTTTTTAGGTCATATACGACCTAACTGGGCCAATTTGTACTTCTTTGATCCTAATGGAGCCCAAATGGACTGGTTTGATCCTAATAGAGCCCAATTTGACTTGTTAGGACCTAATTGGGCCAATTGCCCCGATCGGCCCAATTGAACTTCTATGGTCCCAATGAAGCCTAAATGGACTTGTTTGATCCTAATAGAGCCCAAATCGACTTTTTAGGTCATATACGACCTAACTGGGCCAATTTGTACTTCTTTGATCCTAATGGAGCCCAAATGGACTGGTTTGATCCTAATAGAGCCCAATTTGACTTGTTAGGTCAACTATTAATCTTTATGTTTATTTTGTTATGTGGTTAAGTTTTAGTAATTAAATTACTCTCTTCAAATTATTTTATTGGGTGCATTAGCACTGACTTATTTCAGTAAATGCACGCTTACTAGTCAATAATTTGTTATTGTCACTATTATTACCAGTACAGAAAAATATTTTAAATAATATGATTAAGAGAAAAACATTTTCATATTTTCATCCTATTTAATTTTAGAGTTGAAAATAAACTGATTTGACATTAATCGGAGATTAAATTTTGGACCGAGTATTTTCTTAGTTGATCAGTTCAACTATTAATCTTTACTCTGATTTGAATTTTGAAATCATATATTTATCAACCTTTATTTTTAGATTCCAAAAAGTAAAAACATGTTTATTTTAAGCTTAACATTTATCACTCATTTTATACCAATTACTAAATAATTGCTTTAAAAACTCAACTTTCTCCTTTTCTCTCTCTCTTTCTCGACGCCTCTCCCTCTTTTTCTCTTTTCTTCTCTGCTTCTTCTTCTTTCTTTCTTTCTTTCTTCTTCTTTCTCTTTTCTTCTTCCTTCTCCCCAACTTCACCTTCTTCCTCCTTCCTCTCACCATAGCAGCGCCGCCTGGAAGCTAGCCGGAGCCGTGCGACCACCACGTTCGGTTTGAGCTCAGCCCGTACCTCAGTCCCACACTCGCGTCCCTGCTCACGCGAACGCGCCATCTCCGTTGCACGAAGGCCACTCCGTCACGGTGGGCCACGTCGCCGTCGTGGTAGAGCCCTTGCTCGCTGTCAATGGTGGTTCAACCACCATTCTCTCATTCTTCCTTGTGCTGTTCGCGCAAACTAGCGTTCAAAGCCGCTCGCCGGAGCTGTTGTGATGCCGTCACCACTGTACCCCAAGACAGCCACCGTGTCCTTCTCCTTCTTCCACCTTGGGTGAGTTGTTTTCCCTATGTTTCACTCTTTTTTTCATTTTCCCCAAATTGATTTGAAACCCTAACCCTAACGTTTTTAATTTAGCTTCCAATCTTGAAATTAAAGCTTGTTTTATGAAATTGGGACTGTAAATTAGTGTTTCTCTAAACCCATTTCATTATTCTTTAGTTAAAATGAGTTTTCCCCAAATTGTATTTAGGAGCCCTAAACCCCAAGGGTTTGAGTCCTCGTGTGTTTACTTATGATGAGAGAGCAAGAAAACATAAAATAGTACTATCTTTCCAAGTACATCAGAACTCCTGATTTTGTTTGTTTCTTTCTAGAGAACAACTTCTTTTGGTAAACAAATTCATTAATGAACAATATAGGATAGGTAATAAGATAACCCATGTCACAGTGGGGAACCTGAAATAATTAGTTGAGACAGCAATGTTGGGATGATTTGGCATATATTAACCTCAAGTTTGTTATGCTTTTGTTAGGACTTTTGGATGTCTCATTTTTTTATTCAAGAGAAAAGGGGTAATTTATAATGTTGTTTTGACTTTTGATGATTTCATTTTAATTTTTCTAGGATTTTTTGTACGTATAGAAGGTAGGGACTGAGGGAAGAAAAAAAGGAGTTGTTAAAGAAAAAACACACACATTTGTAACTTTCTATTAATTGGCTGTAAATTGACTATCTGTGCTTGCTTCTTTATCTTTTTTTTATCAATTTTAAGTTACCCAAATTCACTCACTTATAATATGTTTGAATTTTGCCAGCATAACTCAAATGTCCAAATTATATGCATTCATTTGGAATGAAATGGCAGCTTCAAAGCAGAAAACCATGGAAGATTTGATGTCCGGACCTTTAATATTTATCCCATACCCATCTGTCTATAGTGATGATGATGTTGTTTGTGGGACGTTTTTGTATCCCAATGAAGTCTTTTGGAATGATTCAACTGGCTCTGTTAAGCAAATGATTGAGTTTGACTCTCAATGTATCTCATTGGGTTCCCCTATAAACAAGTCATTGTGCTATATTTACCCCAGCCTTCGTGGTTTTTTTTCTTCATGAGTGCGGAGTACAAGAGGCACCTCCTCTGCGCAGCTACATTCAAATGGTTCAAGAAAAAGTTTCAATCATCATGAAAAACTTAGGTATTCCAGCTATCTCTGAGGTATAATTGCTCTTTCTCTTTTCCTTTCCTTCTAATGCCTATTATTTATTCTACTCTTCACACTTGTGAAATTACGATTTTACACTACACATGTTTGCACGTGTGTGTATTTTCTATTTCACTCCACAATCTTGTGTGATATTTTGTACTTGATTGTATGATAATTTACTTTTCCTTAAATTTTGTGAATTAACTCAAGTAGCATGGGCGTGTGTTAGGTTTCATATACCAAGATTAGTAGTTAATCACAACATTAACTGTTTAAGCCTTTAGTGTGTGTTTGAAGTAGCAATGGATCCAAGTAATTCATTGATAACAAAGTACCTACTCTTCGAAGGTCAGCAGTCAAAATTTGTGGACAAACTAGTCCTCAATGATGTTATATGTAGCATGATTTAATAAAATTTAAGAATGGTGTATGGGACATGACATTGTTTGCTAGGATGAGCAAAAGTATTGATATTTGGGAGATAAATCAACCGGTCTAGGAGCCTCCCGGCTCTCTAGCAGTTCTTTTTTATTTATTTTGTATTCACAAACCTTTCAATTGTTTATCCTTTCTGTGGCTGCTGTTCTGAATTAGTGATTTTCTCAATGTTTATCCTTTCAGATTGGTTTGGATGGAATTCGTATGTTAGATCCAAATACCAGTCGAACATTGAGAATATATCCTCTTGATAACATAACAAGATGTGAAGTAAGTTTGTTAGCTTCCTTATTGACATTTTGACTATTTCTTCAAAATTAATTTTTGTAACTAGTCTCAAGATAATATGTTTCTAATTTAATTATGCAGAAATTTGATTCATCTACCTTTGCATTCTGGTCAAGGAGCTCGGTGGATGTGGAGCCAGGACGAATCAGATTGCAATCCAATAGTTACACTACTAACACACTTTTGGATACTGTGACTGCTGCTACTATACAGGTATTCTGAGAATTTCATCCTCCTTTTGTGGAAATAGTTTTTGCTGATGAATTAGATTATAAGAATGTAAATTTTATAAATATCTCTTTGGGAGATCTTTGGGTGTACTTTATGTTATTGGGGGACATGATTTAGTTTTAGTTGCTTGCCTTGTATGAGTTGCAATGTGTAGTGTACATTCAAGGCCATGTTTTTACTCACGATATGTTTTGTACTATTTGAAGATTCATTATCATTGGATAATGTTTGTTATATTCAGTGCAACTTACCTGTTTCAACCTTTTCTCTCTTATTCTCCGAATCTTCTGTTCTTTAATCTTTATCAAATTTAAAGATTCCAATATTGATTGTTTGTGTGTCGTTTGTTTTGTGTGTGTGTAGTGGAAATAATGTTGGTTCTTTTGGCTATCCTAATACTCTTGTGCATTGCATATTTTTTGTTTAGCCTCAACATTTGACTATCCTTTGAACTAAAGTGTAGTGTATGCTTAGGCCTAGGAATTATGAACGGACATGAGTTAGATAAAGATTCAAACAATTTGAGGGTTTGCTAGCAATAAAGATCCAAACAATTTGAGGGTTTGCTGGAAAAATCTCTTGATAATTTTTATTATTTGTACTTTCTGCTAGTCGCATCAATTTAAATGCCAATAATTAATAAATAGCCTTCTAATTATGCTTTTTGGCTGTTAACAATGCTGGCAGATAAAATATGTCCTAAGCATTTAGCACTTTTTAATTGATAAACAATTAGATTGCACTTTCCAACTATTGGAAGTACCATCGATCTTACCTGTAGCATGTATATTTGCTCAGACGGCTATACTAAACAGTATAGATCACATGGGCTTCTTTCTCGGCTCAGTTCTTTTGGGGTTCTAGAGTACAGTTGAACACATGTGTGCACTTATTTCTGTTTGTTAATTAATTGACTTGCTTGGTTGATGGAAAGGTTCATTCTTTTACTGAATTGTTGGATATAAATCTTTCAGGTGTATCATGGGGGCATCTCCATTGATGCAGGTCATTCTACTTCTAAAGGAAAAATGTCAGCAAATTTGGAGAGGCTGGATTCTCAGATTCCTCAACTTTTTGGTTCATTACATGACCTTCACAGTTCACAGTGGTTTGATCTTCTGATAGTTTTTAAGTCATGACTTTTGGATTGCATGCAGCAATTGGTATTTGATTTTTAGAAGTTGTATGGTACCAAGATTGTATTTTGTAACAATAGTCAAATTCATGATTTTGTGATTGAATGTGAAACTGCAAATGTTAGTGATCGGTGCCATATAATTCGCATAGATAGTGAAACTGTAATGTAAGTGAAGTGATCCGTCACGGCCGTGATGAGCATCATGGCCTGGCTGTGACAACTTCTGCCTTTAATGTTGTTTCACTAAATGGTCTGTCACGGCCGTGATGGGTATCACGGCCTGGCCGTGACAGATTCTGCTTATAAGGGGTCTGACTCAGTTAACATGTCACTGTCGTGACAAATTCTGACTTTTGATTCTTCCGTGGGAAATCCGTCCGAAAACAAAAATAAATCCGTCCGAAAAATAACCAACAAAATCACAGCATCCGTCCGAAATCCGTCCGAAAATAAAAATAAATCCGTCCGAAATCCGTCCGAAAAATAACCAACAAAATCACAGAATCCGTCCGAAATCCGTCCGAAAATAAAAATAAATCCGTCCGAAATCCGTCCGAAAAATAACCACAGTCCGGATTTCCACGTTGTTCGAAATCCGTCCGAAATCCGTCCGTAAATATTTTCGGACGGAATTTGGGACGGATTTTCTAATTTCCCACGGGGCTTTTTCGGACGGATGCCATTCCGTCCGAAATGAACTATCCGTCCGAAATCCGTCCGAAATTTGTCCAATTTCCGTCCGAAAATCCGTCCGAAAAAGATGGATTTCTAGTAGTGCATCAAGTTTTTGGCGCTGTTGCTGGGTACTGTGTTTCCTTGAATTTCAACTTAATTGTTAAAATGATTTTTCTGGACATTTTTTTTATTTATTACTTATTTATTTTTTCCTTTTTTTTAGAGTATCTATCTCTCTCTACCATAGGTATTTTTCTCTTTTATGCAAAGATTCCTAAGTCTTGGAAACCTTGTTGAAGCCGACCCCGAGATCGAAAGGACCTTTCATAGACGTAGGAGACTACAAAGAGAGAGAGAGAGAAGTTGATTCCCATTCCACTCATGGCGAATCTACCAGATACGAAGCCACTGAAGGATTATGCCGCCCCAAATGCTAGGGGTCTGCGAACTGGGATTGCAAGGCCGGAAATTAAGGCGGAAAACTACACTATACCGCCTCACTTAATTAGCATGATTAGGCAACATCGGTTTGGAGGATTACCCTCGGAGGACCCGACGTATCATGTGGAGAAATTCTTGGAATTCACCGATGCGATAAGGATTCAAGGTGCCTCGATCGATGCTATACGCCTGAGGTTATTCCCCTCCTCTCTGACTGGAAAAGCAAAAGCTTGGTTGAAGCAAGTTCCCGCTAACACTTTGACAACTTGGGACCAACTAGAGCAAGCATTCTTGGAGAAATTCTTCCCTCCATCCAAGACTGCTTACCTAAGGACTCAGATCATCGGCTTCTTCCAAAAAGGCGGAGAATGCTTATCCGAAACTTGGGATCGCTACAAGGGATTGCTGGAGTCTTGCCCACATCATGGAATCGAGAGGTGGTTATTAGTGCACACCTTCTACAACAGATTGGATTATTCGTCAAAGGTGTCACTCGAATCCGCAGCCGGTGGAGCCTTCATGAACAGATCCCTGACTGAAGCGTTCAACATCATTGAGAACGTGGCCACCAATTATCACCAATGGGGTTTAGAAAGAGGTAATAACCCGAAAAAGTTTTCGGGGGGTAAGTTCGAAATGAATAGTACCGATCTGATTATGTCTAAATTCGACTCACTAAATAAAAGATTTGATAAGCTTGAAAAGGCTCATGTGAGTTCAATCGGTGCTACTAATGTTGTTTGTGAGATTTGTGGAATGCAGTGACATGACATAATGGAGTGCCCGCATGGTGTCGCTTCTGAGTCCGGTGCTTCAGGAGAACAGGTGAACTCTTGTCACAATTTCTACGACACAAACCCGAAGCTACCAAATTATGCTCCCCCAAATCCCTACAACCAGAGGAGGAATAGTCCTTACCTTTCCTACGGAAACTACAACAACACGTTGAATCACGAATTCCAAGAAGGACAAGGTAATAGGAAACCCGCATCTGGGTATCCTCGGGTACAAAAATCTAAACTCGAGTCTCTCATGGAAAACTTTGTTGCTACTCAAACTAAGCAGAACAAAGAATTTAGGCAACAAGGTAGGGTAGTTAATGAGGCAATAAAAGAACTAACATCTAAGGTAGATAACTTGGCCATTCATAACAAGATGTTAGAAACTTAAATTGCCCAACAAGATGGAAATTCGATGAGGCAATCGGGCAAGTTTCCTGGACAACCTGAGGTGAACCCAAATAATGAACAATGTAAAGCCATGAGTCTAAGGAGTGGTAAGAAACTTGAAAATCCAGAGGCTAAAGGGGATAGCGATAACAAGAGTGTAGATGAGGAGGAAGAACCTACTGAGACACAACTTTCAGGAGAGGAAGAGCCTAGTGAAAAAGTGTCTTCGTATGTCCCTCCACCACCTTACCAGCCTCCGATACCTTTTCCTCAAAGGTTGGCTAAGGCCAAGTTAGATAAGCGATTTGGGAAATTTCTAGAGGTCCTTAAGAAATTGTACATTAATGTACCCTTCACTGAGGCATTACAACAAATGCCGACATATGCTAAATTTCTCAAGGATATCTTGTCAAATAAGAGAAAGCTAGAGGACTAGGAAACAGTGGCCTTAACTGAGGAGTGCAGCGCTCTAATTCAAAATAAATTGCCTCCTAAATTGAAAGATCCAAGTAGTTTCTCTATCCCATGCTTAATCGGTAACATTGGTTTTGATAAAGCTCTTTGTGATTTGGGGGCTAGTGTTAGTCTTATGCCACTCTCTGTTTGCAAGAAGTTGGAGATGGGTGAACTAAAACCCACAACAATCTCCATTCAATTGGCGGATCGATCCGTCAAATTCCCTGTAGGCATCTTGGAGGATGTTCCTATTAGAGTGGGTAAATTTTTCATTCCTGCGGATTTTGTGGTACTTGAAATGGAAGAGGAATCCCAAATCCCCATTATTCTTGGTAGGCCTTTCTTGGCTACCGCAGGAGCCATTATTGATGTTAAAAACGGGAAATTAACCTTAACTGTGGGTGATGATAAAGTTGAATTTGATTTAGCTAAATCTATTAAATACCCTTATTTTGAAGATTCTTGTTGCAGGATTGACTTAATGCACCAAGTGGTGAAAGAAGAATCTACACAAGCTTGTGTTGATGACCCGTTGGAAATGTGCTTGATTGGTGGAGACTTAAACGCTCATGGAGGAGAAGTAAGGGATTATGCCCGCTTTCTGGAGGCTAGTCAAGAAATTCCTCCCAACAAAACAAGGAAAGGGAAACTTGAGTTGACACCAGATAAAAAGGATCTGAAAGATGAAGAAGCCCCTAAGGTAGAACTAAAACCCCTTCCCTCCACATTGAGGTATGAATTTCTCGGTCCTAACTCTTCCTATCCGGTAATTATGAATGCTAGCTTGAATGAGTTGGAAACTGAGAAATTACTTAGGGAGCTTAGAATGCATAGGAAAGTGATAGGATATACAATTGATGATATTAAAGGCATAAATCCTTCCTTTTGTATGCATCGCATTCTAATGGAAGATGAGCATAAGCCATCCATTGAGCATCAACGTAGGCTAAACCCTAATATGAAAGAGGTGGTTAAAAATGAAGTGCTCAAGCTGTTAGATGTGGGGGTTATTTATCCGATCTCCGATAGTGAATGGGTTAGTCCGGTGCATGTGGTTCCTAAGAAAGGGGGATGACTGTTATTCAAAATGAAAATAATGAACTAATCCCCATTAGGACAGTAACCGGTTGGAGGATGTGCATAGATTATAGGAAACTAAATAAGGCAACAAGGAAAGACCACTTCCCTCTCCCATTCATTGATCAAATGCTTGAAAGGTTAGCTAGGCATTCATACTTTTGTTACTTGGATGGATATTCCGGTTTTCATCAAATTCCTATACATCCTAGTGATCAAGAAAAGACCACGTTTACTTGTCCCTATGGCATTTTTGCCTATAGAAGAATGCCTTTTGGTCTATGTAATGCACCGGCTACTTTTCAAAGATGCATGATTGCAATTTTTTCTGAATTTATTGAAAACATCATGGAGGTTTTTATGGATGATTTTTCTGTATATGGAACTACCTTTGATGATTGTTTAACAAATTTGTCTAAGATTTTGCAGTGATGTGAAGAAACCAATCTGGTATTGAATTGGGAGAAATGCCATTTTATGGTAAAAGAAGGTATAGTGCTTGGGCACTTGATTTCTGGTAGAGGTATTGAGGTGGACAGAGCCAAAATAGATGTTATTGAAAATTTGCCCCTACCAATAAATGTGAAAGGAGTTAGAAGTTTCTTGGGACAAGCCGGATTTTACCGGCGTTTCATCAAGGATTTTTCGAAAATTTCTAAACCTTTATCTAACCTTTTAATAAAAGATGCTCCATTTGATTTTAATGAGGAATGTTTGAGTGCATTTTGTAGGTTGAAGGAAGCTCTGACCACCGCTCCCATTCTACAAACACCGAATTGGGATGAGCCGTTCGAAGTAATGTGCGATGCTAGTGACTACATCGTGGGAGCAGTATTGGGACAGAGGAGAGATAAGAAGGTCCATGCAATATACTATGCAAGCAAAACTCTGGATGGAGCTCAAGCAAATTATGCCACAACTGAGAAAGAGTTTCTTGCGGTTGTCTTTGCATTCGAGAAATTCAGATCATACCTCGTAGGGTCTAAAGTCATAGTGTACACTGACCACTCCGCACTAAGGCACCTCATGACTAAGAAGGAAGCAAAGCCGAGACTCATCCGATGGATTCTACTTCTGCAAGAATTCGATTTGGAAATTCGAGAACGGAAGGGGACGGAGAACTTAGTTGCAGACCACTTATCCAGACTTGAACCATTTGAACATGAGAAGGACAACCTGCCGATAGATGATTCTTTCCTCGATGAGCAACTGTTTGCCATCTTGGGAGAGGAAGCTCCATGGTATGCGGACTTTGTGAATTACTTTGTATGTGGGATTCTACCACCGGAGCTCAATTATCAACAAAAGAAGAAGTTCTTTTATGATCTCAAGAACTACGTATGGGATGAGCCTTACATTTTCCGCAAGTGTGCGGATAACATATACAGAAGGTGTATTTCGGAAGCCGAGGTTCCAAGTATCTTGAGTTGTTGTCATTCCTCATCTTACGGGCGACATGCTAGTGCCTCGAAGACAGCAGCGAAGGTGCTTCAGGCTGGTTTCTATTGGCCTCATAGAGATGACCGGATGTTCATGCATGCTTGTGATCCATGTCAGAGAACGGGAAACATCTCTAAGAAGCATGAAATGCCACTCAACACCATGCTAGAAGTGGAGATATTTGATGTTTGGGGAATCGACTACATGGGACCCTTTCCTTCATCTTGCAATAATAAGTTCATTCTTGTAGCTGTTGATTACGTCTCTAAATGGGTGGAGGCCATTCCTTCCCCAACAAGTGATGCAATAACCGTAATCAAACTATTCAAGAAGGTGATTTTTCCAAGGTTTGGGATTCCAAGGGCAGTCATTAGTGATGGAGGATCGTACTTCATTGAAAGACAATTTGAGAAACTCCTACTCAAATATGGAGTCACTCATAGGATCGCTACACCTTACCACCCTTAGACGAGTGGACAAGTCGAAGTTTCCAATCGAGAGATAAAGAGCATTCTTGAAAAGACCGTTTCGGGGTCGAGAAAGGATTGTTCCTTAAGGCTTGATGACGCTCTTTGGGCCTACCGTACGGCTTACAAGACTCCTATCGGGATGACACCCTTTAGACTTATTTATGGTAAGCCATGTCACCTACTAGTCGAGCTTGAGCATAAAGCTTTGTGGGCTATTAAGATGCTAAACTTTGATATGAAAGCCACTGGGGAAAGGAGAATCCTTCAACTTCAGGAACTTGATGAGCTAAGGTTGGATGCCTATGAGTCCGCACGATCTTACAAAGAGAGAACAAAGAAGTGGCCCGATAAGCATATCCTTCGTAGAGAATTCCATGAAGGAGAACTAGTGCTACTTTATAACTCAAGGGTGCGGTTATTCCCAGGGAAGCTCAAGTCTAGATGGTCCGGACCATTTAAAGTAATGAAAGTATTCCCGTATGGTGTCGTCGAGGTCTGGAGCCAGGAACGTGGAACATTCAAGGTCAATGGACAGAGGCTGAAACACTACCTTGGAGAACATCCACTTGAGCAGGAGGTTGCGATTCCCCTCCTAGATCCAACAACGAAGGACTGAAAGGATTGTGGTCAAGCTTAAGACCATAAATAAGCGCTTCTTGGGAGGCAACCCAAGTTTTCTTTCCCTTTTTCCATTTGTTTTTGATTTTAACTCTTGAATAATTTGAGAAGATCAAGAAAAAAAAAAGATCATAAATTAATAGATTTGTCAAGTGTTTTCAAGTCAAGAAGTGATGGAGAATGAAGAGAGGATGGAAAAGAAAAGTCAGCAACCATCACGGCTGGGCCGTGATGTCCATCACGGCCGTGATGCACCAACAGCTGAAAGTCAGAATCCATCACGGCCTAGCTGTGATGGACATCACGGGCGTGACAAGAAATCCCCAGAAGACAGAGCCCATCACGACCAGGCCGTGATACCCATCACGACCGTGATGTGAAGACCAGCACAGGGACAGAAAGGATCACGGGCAGGCCGTGATATAGGTCACGGCCGTGACAGGTAGCTAGAGTAGGACAGAAGCCATCACGGGGAGGCCGTGATACGTATCACGACCGTGATGGCCATTTCCAGAAACAGAACGCATCACGGCCGTTACGCGTACCAAACTTAGGTTTTAAAATGCCTTTATGCTGCAAGCCCCCCTTCATTCCTTCATCTTCCCCATTTCTCCCAGCCTCCATACCCACGAAACCCACTTTCTTCCTCCCAACTCCCCTCTCCCATCATATCAGTCACCTCCCACTTCTCCCCAACACCATCACGCTCCTCACCATCCTTCTCTTCTTCTTCTTCCTCTCACACCCACCTCCATAACCAAAAGCTCGAAAATTACCTCCCCACTACACCCACACCCAACCAACCACACTCCCTCACTCTTTGGCCCTAACCCAACAACAACCACAAGGCAACTCCTTCAATTTTGGGAAAACTCAAAATTTCCCAATTTTGAAACCCTAACCAAACCAGATTTCAGAACAGTGAAGGGGATCTTGGATTTTGGAACTCTGGGACCATGCCAACCAAACGACAAAGGGCAGTAGAGGCCTCACGCACTCGCGGCAGAGGAAACAGAAACCTAGGTAATTACTCTGACTCTGACTCATCCAACTCTGAGATTGATGGATATGGGTATGGGATAGTTTTTAAGGATATTGCTCGGCAAGATAGGTTTAATGCTTTAAAAATAGGAAGATAGTACAGACCAAATATCTTGATGATGCATGCCTAGATACCCTAGGCTTGACTGTGGACGTCAATTGGATGTTGCAAAACATAAGGTGGAGCGAGTTCGCTCGCACTAGATACCCTGCATATGCTGGCCCTACTTTGGAGTTCCTAAGCTCCTTGAATGCGGAAATTCTCCAAGGGCCGCATTGCCAATAAGGACGGATCACATTCCGACTCTTCAACCAGGACTTCACACTAACCCTGGCCGAATTTAATGAGATTTTTGGATTACCAGTAGGGGGTGACCGAAGATACCCCTTAGGGTTTAGTGCCCATAGTTTCTGGTCAGTAATAGACTTTGAGGGCAGAGGTTTTGACCCTCGGACATCGAAGTCCACAGCTTTTGATAACCCCAGCATCAGGTATATGCATAGGGTCATAGCCAATACCCTGCTTGGCCGAGGAGAGAGTGACGGATCCGTCCGCCAGGACGAGGTCTTTATATTATGGGCCATGCTCCACCCTGAGAGCAACGTTGACACAGGGTCATTCTTGGATAGGCACCTCTTAAAGGTGGCCAAGAGTTCCAGTGGCGCTATTGTCATTGGTGGCCTCATCACCACCATATGCCATCACTTCAACTTCGATCTAGATGGTTTTGAGGCCGCCCCTAGACGGACCCGTATCTCCTTGCAGGATTGTGAGGCTATGGGGATGATCATCCAGGAGGATGACATATACTGCCTGAAACACCCCAGGCTCAGGCACCCAATTCCTCTCCTTAACCCCACATTGTTAGATGTATCAAACCCGGCAAATTGGAAAGTGCCGGTGGGAGAGGAGCCTCAACCTATTAGGGTAGAGAGGCCGTTACGCCCGCCACCGCAGGCTAGGCCGTCTGGGCACCCATCTTCTTCCTCTGCAGGTTCGTCATCCGATGACCCCTATGCGCGGTTCGCATCCACTTTCGACACCATCTTAGCGAACCAGGAGCGCATTATGGAGGAGCAGCGCGAGCAGAGAGCTATGCTCCAGCAGCTCTACGACTGGCATCTGAGCCAGCACCCACCACCTCAGTGAGTTTCTTTGTTCCTTTTTCCTTTTTATTTTTATTTTATTTTATCCTCCCTACGGCTTAATTATTTACATTGGGGACAATGTAAGTTTCTAAGCTTGGGGTAGGTGTATCAATTTTTCATTCTTGCATGTTGCATTCATTTAGGACTAGTTTTGCATAAATCACATGATTAAACTGCCCCCTGCTTAGGATATGCCTCCAATAGTGAAAACTATGTGCCAATCGAATTAGGACAGCCATTTGAATTATGACAGTGGATTTTTTAACCCAATTTTTGATTTCTTGTGATAGGCTAAAAATGAAAAATGCTTGAGACAATCCTTTGAAAGTTAATAACTAGCAAATAGTTCCTTCGACTTAGGTTTCTCATCGATTCTAAACCATTAAATGAGAGATTTTGAGCCAAAAGGGGTACTCACTAAATCTACCCCATTCCTTGTGATCGAGTGATTTATTCCTCTTGGATTGTGCCCTCTAGAACTTGACTTGAAACCATTTCGAGGCGTAAAAATTTTTTAAAACACATTTGAAAATGATTGAGGCACCAGGTATTTTTCTGGCCTCCTGAGCTTTGACTATTAAATTGCCCCCCCCCCTAGTCGCCCAATTTTGAGCCTAAAAGAATAAATACTTTTCTTGGTACCATTGATCTATTTTAAGGAACAATGCTTAGTATGACACCTCTTAAAGTGTTACAAAGGGCAAAAAAGGTAATTTGAATTGTGGGATAAATAGTTGGAAAAAATTTCTCTAAAGTTAGAAATCTCCCCTTCTCCAAAATAAATAAATAAATAAATAATGGAAAAGAGGATGAGAAAAATAAAGCGAGAAATAAGAAGCAAAAAGATGAGAAAAAGAATGGTGGAAACTGAAGCCCAAAAAGGAATTTTAGGAGGTGTCACGCTTTATACTGCTTGATTTTGTTTAGCCTCTAGAATTTTCCTTTTCTTGATTTCCCCACCTAACAATTAATCACATGGCCCCGTTACAACCAAAATAAAAGACCTCTTGATTATTATGTGCTTTCATTAATAAAGTAGAGATTTGGTTAATAGTCAAGCTTATGGTAGGGCACCTTCCTTGAGGAAACTGAGCGAATTGTCACATACCCTCAAACACATGAGTGAGCTGAGAAGAGTACCCGAATTGGTGAGAGATGTGAGTCTGGGGAACCTAAGCTCCTAATTGGACTTAAAATCGATTGTCTCTTGGTTTCTTGTTGAATATGCCTGTTGCTTGAATTCATTACTCGGGTTCTAGGTTCACTGTCCATGCTTCGATCGACTATCTTTTTCTGGTCTTAGTTATTGCTTGAGAACAAACAAAATCTTAAGCTTGGGGTAGTTTGATGAGTGTGATTTCACCTCATATTTCCATGACACTTTGCATGGGAACGAGTAAGGTGGTTTTGTGGTGCTTGTGTGCAGGAAAAGAAGATTAAAATGCTCAGGATCAGTCGCGTTGGAGCTGGCACGAAGATGGGAGCTTGGAAAACAAGAAAAAGGGGGAAAACAGAGCTGATCACGGCCAGGCCGTGATGCCCATCACGACTGTGATCAAGGGAAGCTGAAAGAGAAGAAGGAAAAAGTTAGCATCTGTCACGGCCTAGCCGTGATGCCCATCACGGCCGTGACAGGACAATTGAGCCAGACCCCTTCTAAACAGAATCTGTCACGGCCAGGCCGTGATGACCATCACGGCCGTGACAGACCAATTATTGAAGCAGCTCTCAAGTCAGAAGCCATCACGGCCAGGCCGTGATGGCCATCACGGCCATGATGCGTATTCCTTGGATCTGAAGCAACTGATTTGGATCTGATTTTTGTATTGGTTTAGGATTCAAACTGCCCAATCTTATAAATAGGACCTAGGGGCTCAAGTCTGGTACAGAACTTGTGTGGGATGATTACCTTAGAATAATTCAGAATTTCTCTTCTTCTTCTCCTCCTCTTCTCTTAGGGATTTTTCTATTCATGTTATTTTAACCAAGCTTGCTACAGTCATGGCAATGCTTGAGTAGTAGTCTAGTTTCTAGGAATTGGGGCTATGCCCAGAACTTGTTTAAGGTGATGTATTGATTTTGATTTCTTGTTAATTCAGATTTGTTTTTGATTCGATCCCCATTGCTTTAATTACTCGTGAATTCGGTGGCCACTTGTTTGCGTGCCATAGATACACTAAGGACGAACCTAGCGGCGAACTTAGGTATCAGATCTATAGGAATCGAACTTAGGACTGAAATCACGAGAGTTAGAAGCCGTCCTTCGAGGATTCACGAATCGTCACAAAACTCAAGGGGTCCGATTTAAATTCAATTACCATGAGAGTAGGGATTGATTTAATCGGGCACGTCTTTTGTAACCCGAGAGGGAGCATTAGCTAATTTAGGACAGATTCAGCTTCAAAACAAATTTTGGTAATTAACAAGGAGAGGAATCGATTCAGTAACATAAACAGTTTTGTGGTATCCCAATTCCTGGAAACCCATTTGAATTTGAAAACCCCCAATTTGAATTGCTTTCTGTTTTCTTTAATTGCAAAATTAAATTTGATTGTTACTTGATCCTATTTCAAAAATCAAAACCTTTTCAAAATTTTAGTCAAGTTTTATCGATTTACTAATTAGTTGTGATTTGAGATCACGGTCCCTGTGGGATCGATCTTTTTATAACTTGGCAACGAATCCAGTACACTTGCCGGAACTTATCACATCACTCGCGGAGACGGAGACTGAAGGAGGGTGTGGCCACACGCGGGACAGTGGGGGAGAAGGAGAGGGAGAAGCTGAGAGAAGGATAATGAGAGGGTGGCGGGGGTGGCCGTCGCGATGGTTGGGGACGGTGGTTCGTCGCCGCTGCGGTGGGATGGGGTGGTGGGCAGAGAGGGTAGTGAGAGGTAAGTGTGAGAGAAGAAGAGAAAGCAAAAGTGGGGGGAAAGGGTTTGGTCAGCGCATTTATTAAGTTATTTTCGACGGCTTTTGCCATCGGCAAGCAAATTTTTGAATTTCCGAAGGAAAATTCCGTCGATAATTTACGCCCCGATTTTCGACGGACAGTCCGTGGCTAATTACATCTCAATTTCCGACGGCTTTTCCGTCGGAAACCTCTGGCGCCAAAAAAATTGTGGTTCCCGCCAAACTTACCTACGGACTTTGCGACGGAATGACCGTCGGTAATGTTTTCGACAGGCTTTCCGTTGGTAAAGTTGGTAAGTTTTCATATTCATAATTACCGACCGTTGGTAATGTCTCGATTTCCGACGGCCGCTGGTCTGTTGGAAAATTTCAGTCTGTAATGAGCAGTATTCTTGTAGTGACTTCCAGCTTATGGTTCAACTGACGGAAAATTACCGACAGAAAATTATCGACGGACTTCGTATCCATAGGTAGTTTGTGCGTTTCCGATGGATTTAACTGTCGGTAAGTTAGAATACCAAAAGTTGAAGAAATTACCGACAGAAAGCCTGTCTTTATCCGTCGGTAAACCCGTCTGAAGGGATGGCGGGAATGGCAAATTGTTGGCAAGAGAGTGTACTGATGAATAGTCCGTTGGTAATTCTGAAATATAGGTACCGACGGATACAACCGTCGGAAATGTACCGACGAATTATTCCATCGTTAATTATTTTTTCCAATTTCTGACGGAAAGAGCCGTTGGTAACCTTTTAAATAACCTGACCGTAACCCTTCTTCCCCCTCACTTCTCCCTCTTTGCTTTCCCTCTCTGCTTTCTCTCTCTGCCCTCTCTGCTTCCCTCACTTGCACCACCATCGTTGCCATAGAACACCACCATCGCCGCCTCCGTTTATGACTCGTGAACACCGCCACTGCCTCCACCCCTTTCTCCTCTCATTTCCTCCTCTCCTTTTCTCTTCTCCTCCCTCTTCGGTTCCGTCTCAACTGTGCCAACCACCGCGAACCACCACCTTCAACCACCACTCGAAATCCACCTTCTCCTTCTCCTCCCCTCCATTCCTACCAGCAACCCACATTCCGACGGAAAACCACCACCACCACCATTGAAACCACCATCACCATTGAAACCACCACCACCACCACCACACTGTTTAGGTATCCTCCTAATTTTTTTCCTATTTAAATTACTATTTATTTTTAAAAAAATTGGGTTTATTGATTAATTAAAATTAATGTTGATTAAGGTTATTTTTTTGTGTTTTGTTGGCTTTGTGATGTCTGGAATTTGGTGTGTCTAATTTATTTTGTTGTTGTTGTGCTTTTTGTTTTGAGGGCTACCAGAGGGTGAGACTAGCCACCATCACCACCGTTGCATAGAGCAGTTTCCGATCGTCGGAGGTACTGGGTTTTTCTATTTTGGGATATTAATTATAACTGTTTAATGCATGCTAAAGAAATTGTATAAATTTGATTTGTCTAATATATTATAGTATATATCCGTTTAATTTTTATGGGTGTATATATATATATATATATATATATATATATATATATATATATATATATATATATATATATATATGTCTAGTTGTAACAAAATTGTGTTTATTAGTTTTAAATTTAGTAAGCTGTTGTTTTTGCTAATTACATAAATTAATTAATGAATATATAATTAATTAATGACTGTAGATTAATTAATTAATTTACTCTAATATAAAATCATAAGGATAAGTATTGTTGATAGGATGAGACCTAGCTAGGATTAGTTAGCCGGTAAAATCGTTTTTCTCCCACATATACTTGCAGCAGCAATGATGAAGCTAGCTGATTCGACATAGCGATGGTGATCCATTATAAGCGTGATCGGGATTATTTGTACGTAAATAACGGAGTGATTAAATAATACTTAAGAAGTTAATTAAATCATATTCGGTAGTAATTAGCAGATTTGGCAGTAGCTCATTGTGATCGGTTAAGCGTGATCGGGATCTTTGTACGTAGTTATTGTTGAATTGATCAATAAAATAGTTACATAATAATGAGTAATTAGTTATTTGTTATGTAATAATTGATATTAGTGAAGAAGTTCATTATTAAAATCATTAATTTAAAATAAAGTAATTAATTATTATTTTAAAATGTCATATTTGAATAAATCAATCTTATGAGAAGAATGACTAATTATTATTTAAGTAATTAACATCATAGGATTTTATATAGTAAAGTAACGTAATAAGTGGGAAGAATAAAAAAATATTTTTTTTTAAAAAAATTGAGTAACAATTATTTCGAACAATTAACTAATATACTAATAATAGATTTTAAAACTTGATATATAAAAAGTGAAGTAAACAAACATAAGTAATTAACTAATTCAATAAAATGTTTTGTTAATTAAAATTAATTTAAAACAAAAATTATTTAATAAAACATTAGTTACTATTCAATAAAATGGTTACTTAATGATGTTTTTGATTTTTTGCTAATAATGTCAAACTTTATGCAAATTATCCCTGTTACTTAAAGTTTTTTTTTTTTGTTAGAGTACAATTATTATACGTAATTGAGAAAAACCATAGTTTCCCGTTCAAGGTTCAATATTATTGAGCATGTGTAGTCGTGGTCATGGTATCGCTCATTTTATTGAATCTTGAATTGTCCAATTGGGAAGAAACTTTTGCTCCACTGATATACTAGTTACTCGATGATTGTCATTTGTGAAATAGTTGATTAAATTTCGGGTCGAAGTATTTCCTTTTGTTTTCCATGTCCATACTTGATTGTGGTATTTCACAGCGGTCAAGTCGTGTACTTGGAGACCGATGGGAGATGCTGCCGAAATTTCGTCAGCTATAAGACATGAGAAGTGATGAGTAACTAGTATAATACAGTGATGAAAAAGTTTTTCCTCGAATAGGATAGAGCCATACCTTTTAAGGAAAGGGAGCGATTCGAGGTCATAGTATCATGTTTAAAAATACTTCAATTTATCTGAAAATGCAGAAGGATGGAATATTATCCCTCGAACCGTAGTTGGGTGTATGATAGGAACGAGTCTGGGAGACGACTTCTGAAACAACCATTTGTAGCTGGAGTTGAGGAGTTTATATCCAAAGTAAAGCAACATTGTGATTATACCGAAGAGGGGGGGATTAGATGTTCGTGCACAAAGTGCAATTGTATGGCGGTTTTGAGTGATGATGACATGAAGTTACACCTATACCGACGTGGGTTCAAGCCTAATTATTGGATATGGACTGATCATGGTGAGGAGTTGCCGGATATTGATTTGAATGAAGTCGGTGGTGACAATCTTGAAATGGGTGCATCAGGCAGTGGCTACCACGATGAATATGTCGAACAACTCCAGTCAATGCATATGATGGTCGATGATTGTCTTGGGCAACATGGGAATTTTGAGACGGATGAGTCTGATGACATGGAAGAGCCTCCTAATGAATCGGTGCAGAGATTCTACAATCTATTGTTAGAGACAAATAAGCCATTGTTTGAAGGGGCGTCAGATTCAAAATTATCAATTTGTGTTAGGCTTCTAGCTTGAAAGTCCAATTGGATTGTCCTAGAGCAGTGTTTGGAGTTCTTTTGTGAAATGCTTCAAGATGTGACACCCTTCAAAGAGTTGTTGCCACAAAGTTATTATGATGCGAAGCGGTTGGTGTCGAAACTAGGCTTGGGGGCTAAGACGATTGATTGTTGTCCAAATGGGTGCATGCTATATTATGGTAGTCAGTCTGGCACAAATGACAGTGCATTGGAAGAATGTAAATTTTGTCAGACACCCAGGTACCGCATTCAAAGTAGTGACCATAGTAAGAGGAAACTAGTTCCTGTGAAGGCAATGTTCTATCTGCCAATAATTCCAAGGTTGCAGAGACAATTAGCATCAACGCAAACTGCGGGACAAATGAGGTGGCATAATGAAAATAGAATAATTCCAGGTGTCATACCTCACCCTTATGATGGTGAAGCTTGGAAGCACTTCGATCGGGTTCATCCTGATTTTGCAGCAGATCCTCGGAATGTGAGACTTGGGTTGTGTTAAGATGGTTTTAACCCGTACATTCAAGCATCATACTCGCCATATTCATGTTGGCCAGTGATTGTTACACCGTACAATCTTCCTCCCGAGATGTGGATGTCAAAACCATATATGTTTCTGACTTGTCTCATACCGGAACCATCTAATCCGAAGGCTAGGATAGATGTATATTTGCAGCCTCTGATCGACGATATGAAGAAGTTGTGGGATGGTGTGTTGACTTATGACGTTTCAAAGAAGCGAAACTTTATTATGAGGGGATCACTGATATGGACTATCAATGATTTTCTTGCATATGGCATGCTCTCTGGTTTGGAGACCCACGGTAAATTGGCGTGCCCGTATTGCATGGAACATGGAAAGGCTTTTACCCTTAGATATGGTGGCAAAAGTTCCTGATTTGATTCTCATCGTCGGTTCTTAGATCCCGACCATCCCTTTTGAAAAAACGTCCGAGCATTCAAAACGAATCAGACAGAAGAGGAAGGTCCACCGCCTTTGTTAACTCCTAAACAAATATGGGGTCGGGTTAGAGATCCTCCTAAAGTCACTGAAGCAGGTGTGTCAAATTACCCGGGTATGGAGAATGGCATAACTGGACAAAACAAAGTATTTTTTGGGAACTACTGTATTGGAAGGATAATCTGTTAAGACATAGCCTTGATGTGATGTACATTGAGAAGAATTTCTTTGACAACATTTTTAACACGGTTATGAATATGTCTGGCAAGACGAAGGACAATGAGAAGGCAAGGATGGATATAGATATGTACTGTAGATGAAAGGAATTGGAGCTGAAGCCGCAGCCTAATGGAAAAATGGTCAAACCAAATGCTTGTTACACTCTAACTGCTGATGAAGCGAAGTCAATTTGTCGGTGGTTAAAAAACTTTAGGACGCCTAATGGTTATTCCTCTAATTTGGCACGATGTGATGATGTAAGAACTGGGAGGCTTCATGGGATGAAAAGTCATGATTATCATGTATTTATGGAGTGTTTGCTTCCTATTGCTTTCGGCTAGCTGCCCCATCATGTTTCGAACCCGCTTACAGAAATCGGTTATTTCTTCAAAGATCTATGCTCTGCAATTTTAAGAGCGGATGGCCTTACGAAGATGGAAGAAAACATTCCAATAGTTCTGTGCAAGATGGAGAGGGTATTTCCCACAGGATTTTTTGACTCAATGGAACATCTCCCTGTCCATATTGCATATGAAGCGAGGCTTGGTGGACCAGTACAATATAGGTGGATGTATCCGTTTGAAAGGTAATTTTATTATATTTTGACATTTAAATAATTAGTGACCATTGAATAATGCCTTGTTAACGATGTTTTTTATTACTTAGATTCATGGGCGACTCTAAACGATCAGTTAAAAACAAGGCTAGGGTGGAAGGATCAATATATATGTCTTACTTACACCGTGAGACAACCTATTTATGTTCCCACTATTTCAACAACTTTATGTTGGCACCAAGACATGTTAGGAACGAGGTAGATGTCGATAATGTAGGGTATCCTTATATGCTATCCGTATTTAACCTTCCTGGCCATCATGCTGGCAAGGAGCTTAGTTACTGGTTTACCGATGAGGAGTATGCATCGGCCTATGTACATGTCTTGATAAATTGCACAGAGGTGAAACCATACCATGAGTAAGTCTTAACGACCTATTTTTGAAATAATGTATCACATGTTATTATAATTTCTACTTTAACACATAGTACACATTTTATTTGTCAGTGTGTTCCTTCAAATTAATCAATTAAGTGAACAAGATGGTTCTGCTCGTACACATGCAGATTTTCCTGAATGGTTCAAGCAACAAGTAAGTGTAATATGACGATGCAAACACTATATTAAGCTTAATATTGCCTCTTGAAAAAAGTAATTATTTAATAAGAATTACCTTTTCGTAGGTGTATCAACAACCATTAAGCATGAGTAATCAACACTTGAGAGATTTAGCGTATGAGCCCTACAGCTGTGTTACATCATGACATACATACTTTGTTAATGGGTACAAATTCCACACAGGTGATTTGAACGTGGGCAAAAAGACAATTAATAGCGGGGTTGTCGTACAGGGTGAAGGTACCGGTGATTTTTATGGGGTCATAAAACACATATACGAGTTACAATACAATATTAATACTTATCCTAAAAAATTAGTCTTATTTTATTGTAACTGGTTTGATCCATCGAGGACAGGCACAAAAGTGGATCCCAAGTATGGAATTGTGGACATTCGCATGGATAGAAGATATCAACAGTTTGATCCATTTATAATTGCTCAGAATGCAAAACAAGTTTATTATGTCCCTTATCCAGCAATGAGAACAAACAAACGGGATTGGTGTGTTGCAGTCACTACCAAGCCTAGGGGTCGCATAGAAATCGATGATACAGAGGATGAGACGCCATTCCAGGCGGATGAATCGTCACATGTCAATGAAGTAATTGAGGTCTAGCGTATTACTGGCATGTTGGGATCTGCAAATGAAGGGGAATAAGTGGTCATTAGTAATAAGGCATCCATGCATGCATCATCAGAGGTAGAAATCCAAAGTGATGACTCAATGCAAGAAGAAGAAGAGTCGGACTTACAATCAGATGACAATACCGAGTCTGAATAGGAAGTTTACTATTATGTTATTTTTATTGTATTTTAAATATTTTCTTATGAAATATAATGTAACACTTGACAACTATTGTTCTATAAAAATAGTTACTTAGATTAGACTGTTAAATATCGATTACTTATTGTTTTTACACTGATTTGTAATTGTGCTATAAAAATAGATATGTCAGTATCAGGAGGACAGCCGCCCCGCCCCCCACCGCCTAGCGGTGATAAGGGGAAGGGGAAGGCTAAGCGGGGACGATACACCGTGAAGTCCTAGGTGCTTGCTCGCATTCCTGGAGGTCCCTTCGCACCCACCGCACCCAGCCCCATCCCTACCAGACCTACCCTATCGCCACCTACAGGAGCCTCCCCCACCCATTCTACACCATCCCCCGACCATTCTATACCCTCACTGATCCATACTACATCATCCCCTACCCATACTACACTATCCCAGACCCACACTACCCCACCTTCCACCCATGTCCAGACCTCCACTTGCTTTGAGCCACGACACGCACTTGCTGGCTACTAGCCGCCCCTACTGGACCCACACCACATCCACACCCAGCACCACCATCATCATCGACTGCACCGGCCACACACCCAGCAGGATTATCATTTATGCCGACTCCTGGGATGATGCCACAGCCGGACACGACCATTCCATCCTCATCATCCGGGGCCGCATACGGTCACGACACGGTCATACCATCATCATCGTCTGTGCAGCAGTCGGCCGCGGCTGAGGACTTGCCTGAGTGGGCCACGGTTCCTGCACCTAAGGATCGACCATGGATCCGTCCTATTTCTGGATCGTAAGTTTAATTTAATTTAATGTTGTTTAAAAATAATTACTATTTAATAAGCATATATTTGTTGGTTGTCATATTGTTGATTTAATAAAATTATGAATTTTTCAGCTTCATCCCATCGAAAGTGGGATCGAAGCACGTTACCTTCGCCATCAAGGCGCAGTATTGTCGCTTCTGGCCATCATGGGGGGTGATCCCCGGGGAGGATCAAGATCGTATCTTCAGACGATTCGGGGTAAGTTCTTGTTTATTAGTTCATGTTATTTTCCATTTATTTTATATATTCTTTTGTATAATGTTATTATTATTTTTTTCTTTGTTAATAGGAGCTTGTGCATTGGTTACTGGAGCATACCTCAGAGATACATGTTATCTTTGACGACCGAGCAGCTGCTCGACTGGGGGATATGCTCCGGGAGTGGAGGGAGAGCCGGATACGTCCAGATTACATCGGGCTCAACATCTGGGCCCAACTATGTGCGTACTGGGACACTCCAGCTTACAAGCTGCAGTGTGAACAAGCGAAGAGAAATCGGGCTTCCGAGAGGGGTGGGAGCATGCACACCAGTGGTTCTATTAGCCACATGCAACATGCCATTTACATGGTATGCATATATAACTAACATTATTTATAAACTGTATATTTTTATAAAAAAAAATTTTTATAGCTAATTGATTTTATTGCTGTGTCGGTTGTAGGAAAGAGAGCTAGCTCAGTCCGTTGATGTCCCTACTGTCTTTGAGCAGACACATGTTCCCTCGGACATCGACGAGTTTGTTAATGAGAGGCCGATGCAGACAGTGGTGAGCTAAAATGTTTTTTTATATTTAAACTATTGGTAATTATTCTATATATATATAGTTTAATACATATTGATTGTAATGTATTGATCGCAGGCGGAGTACAATACCAGGTTTAGTCAGGTAGCATCTGAGGCTGCCTCCTGCTCTGGTGCCTCAGGTCCTTCTCAGTTGGACCCCGTCGAGGTTGAGCGACTACAGACCCAGGCCTGGATGGATGTGGCGGGCGGGAAGAACAAGGGACGGATTTACGGTACTGCGACCCTAGCCAGGTGGATTCATCGGGGGTCGACGTTGAGCATGACTATTAGGGAGCCTACATCCTCTGGCTCACAGGACACGGAGGAGGTGCATCGGCTGAGGCAGGAGGTGCAGCAGCAAAGGGAGACGAACGAGCGCATCATGCAGCAGATGGAGACATTCTCTACGGTCATGACCGCTGTGCTCGATTTCCTCCCACCAGACAGGCGCAGCGCTCTGCAGGGGTCCTCCATGCCACCCGGGTCCCAGCCCCAGCCCTCCACTACTACTACTACTGATCCACCACCGCAGTCGCATGATGACGGTCTGTCTACTGAGCCGCAGCTTGATGGTCATGTGACGCCGGCAGACTCCCCCCGACAGGACGACAATGACGGATATTATGGTGATGGGTATTAGGATAGTTGTAGGTGTAGTAGAGATTTGTAGATAGACGAATATTTTATTTATGGATTATATGTTGAGATTGTTTTTTATTTTAAATTAATTTTAATTTAATTGCTTTTTAAATTTTATTTTTAATTTCAATTTTGTTTTGTAATTGATAATATAATAATATTTAATTAAAATAAAATATAATAATTAAATTATAATTAATTATAATAAAATATAAGTTAATAAATAAATTATAATAATAATTAATAAATAAAATATAATTAATTAAAATATAATATAATATTTAATATTGAATATATAAATTTTAATAAAAATAATTAATAATTAATTATTAATATAAAAAAAACAAAAAAAAAACCTTGTTTCCGACGGATATTTCCGTCGGTAACTGTTGGTTGTAAGACTAAGCCTTCATTCATGTTTTGATATATGACAAACAAAGTGTATTTTGCATAAGATTTTTGATTTTGACCATATACTTATTATGTGTTAAGTTGTATGCAAGATCACTCATGAAAAAGAAAAATCAAGGATTAAAGGATGGAAGATCAAGGATACAAAGCAATGGACAAGGACTAAAGCATCAAGCAATGAAGATCTCATACTTTAGATGCTATTGTAAAAATAGCACATTTGATTTCTTAGGTGAAGCACTTAAATTTAAGAAGATCAAGGAATCATCAAGACAAGAGCTTAACAAAGGATAATAAAAGTTGACGTCCAATGAACTACTAAACAGCTGACGTCTAATGAACTACTAAAAAGCTGACGTCCAATGAACTACTAAAAAGCCGGCGACCACTAAAGTGACAGAAACTCGCGTCTACTAAAGTAACAAGAAGCGCTCGTCTGCTGATGTGGCAAATGGAGCTCGTCTACTAAAGTAACAAGAAGAGCTCATCTACTGAAGTAACAAGAAGAGCTCGTCTACTGAAGTAACAAGAAGCGCTCGTCTACTGAAGTAACGAGAAGCGCTCGTCTACCAAAGTGGCATATGAAGCTCCGTCCACTAAAGTACTAAATGGAGCTCGTCTACTAGCCCATCCGAATGTAAATCTTAATGGCTAGATGGAAACGGTTATTTTTCAAGATGGACGCGAATTCTACAAGAACAATCAGAATCTTATTTCAAGAACGAGAATCAAGAAAACAGATTTTGTTAAATCAGATCTAAATCTGTTTTAATTGATCCCAACGACTATAACTTGTTTTCTATATAAAGAGGGATCAAAGGAACACTTTTCATTACCTTACACATTCTGAAAGTGAAAATACGAAAGATTCAAAAGCTTCCAAAAGTGCTTCATCTTTGAGAGAAAAGTGTGATATTTCTTAGAACTTTAATTTGTATAATCAGACTTTTAGAGTCTTTCTTCTACTCAATTCTTTCTGCGAATTAGTGTGATTAAGAGAGGTATCTCTTAGGATTGAACAAGGATAGAAGGGATCCTTGGGTATAGAAAAACAAGTGTGCTTTTTGGTGTGTTCTTGAGCAAAGAGGTTATCCTTGTTAATGTTGTAATTGGATATTGTAATTTCTGGTTATAGTGGAGAAAACCATAGAGGTGTGGGACTGGATGTAGGCTTACCAGAGGAGGTAGCCGAACCAGGATAAATCGGTTTACGTGTTCTTCTCATCTCTAAACTCCATATACTTGTTATACGCACGTGTGTGTTGTGAATGAGTTTTAAGAATGCTTGTTAACTTGAATCTTTGATCTGCAATCTGTGTTAAACTTGTTGTTACTTCTTATAATTCTTCTTAACATCATTACTTGTTACATAACCTGATTCTTGGGAATTAAAATTGAGTGAAAACCAATTTTCTTTAAGAAAACTCTGTTTTTGCTTTAAATTGTTGAAAAAGTTTTCAATATCTCAATTCACTCCTCCTCTTGAGATTGTAGCCATTACCAACAAGTGGCATCAGGACTAAAACTCTTGTTACAAAGCTTAATGGCTTCAAGAGATGGCTACAAATGGTATCCTAGGTGATGGGGCTTCACTCACTAGACCCCCTGCCTTTAATGGCTCCTAATACATGTATTGGAAAGAGAGAATGCTTATCTTTCTTGAGGCTGCAGGTTTAGATGTATTAGATGCTGTTGAAAATGGTCCCTATGTTCCATTTATTCTTTATGCTAAGGGAAATAAACAAACTAAACCAAGAGATGATTGGAATGATGATGATAAAAGTAGAGTTGGTTATAATGCTAAGGCAAAAAATATTATAATAGCTGCTTTGAATTATGATGAGTTTTTTAGGCTCCAATTTCAAAACGGCAAAGAAAATGTGAGATACTCTTCAACTCACTCATGAAGGAACTAATGATGTGAAAAGAGCAAGAATTAATGCACTAGTCCATGAATATGAACTCTTTCATATGGAGAATGGTGAGGAGATAGATGAACTGCAAAAGAGGTTTACACACATTGTGAACCAGCTAGAAGGACTCGGACATACAATCACAGATGAGAAAAAGATTAACAAGATAATGAGATGTTTGAGTCGTGAATGGCAGCCAAAAATTACTGCAATTGCGAAGCAAAGGATCTAGACACCATGCAGATTGCTACTTTATTTGGCAAGTTGAAAGAACACAAATTGGAACTCAATAGATTGAAAAGTCATGAAGATAATGAGAAAAAGAAGAAAGGACTCTCACTCATGGCTCATATCTCCAAAGAATCAATAGAAAGTGATGAAGATGAACACCTTGATGAAAGTGAAGAATCCGAAGAAGAAGACATGGGATTGCTTATGAGGAAATTTAGAAGATTCATCAAAAAGAATAGAAAGCTTGGATACTACGAAAATGAATGTCCAAGGCTACAAAATAAAGATAAGTATGAGAAGAATGACAACAAAGAGAAAAAAGGAAGAAAGCCTAGAAGAGCATACATAGCTTGGGAAGAAAATGATATGGATTCCACTAGTAGTGAATCTGAAAATGAAGAAGCCAACCTATGTCTCATGGCAAATAAACAAAGTGATAGTGAAACCGAGGTAAATGATTCTTCTCCTACCTATGATGAGTTACAAGATGCTTTTGATGAATTGCATGAAGAATATGTTAAAATTGGTAAACAACTCATCTTCTAGGAAGATCATTGCAAAACAATGTAGTGACTATGCATCTTTACAAATAAAAGCTTAAAGAACTAGAAGCTAAAAATTCAAAATTACTTGCATCTAGTTCAATTTGGACCAAATGCACTACACTAGAAAAGGAAGTTGAAAAACTGAACACAACTCTATCTAAGTTTACTTTGGGTAGAGATAACTTGAATGCCATATTAGGACAGCAAAAGGGTGTGTATGACAAAGCTGGAATTGGATAACATCCTATGGTATATGAAAAATATTTCAAGAAGCTTTTTGTTGCACCTAGTTCTTCAACTAGTCCTTTTGTGAAATGTTATTATTGTTTAAAGAAAGGTCATACAGCTGCTACTTGTAGACTTAGAAAGAATATACATGTTGGCATTAAACAAATTTGGGTTCCAAAAGGAACTTATGTTGCTACTAACACCAAAGGACCCAACCAGATTTGGGTACCTAAATGAAAAGTATTAAAAAAAAAAATATTTGTTTTGTAGGTGTGTTTGAAGGCCAAAAGCTCAAACTGGCTTTTAGATAGTGGCTGCTCCAAACACATGACTGGAGACATCACAAAATTTACATCTTTCACTCCCAAAGAAGGTGGAAATGTCACCTATGGAGACAACAACAAAGGAATAATTCTTGGTGTTGGAACGATAGGAAAAAGTCCAGCAATCAAGATTAAGGATGTTCTCTATGTGGAAGGGCTCAAACACAATCTACTAAGTATAAGCCAATTATGTGATAAAGGCTACAAGGTAAACTTTAACTCAAATTTGTATATGATTGAATCTATTCATGATAATAACATAAAATTGATTGGAAATAGAATCAATAACATCTAAATGCTAGACTTAGACAATTTAACTTCCAATGATGCATGTTGCTTAATTTCCAAAGAAGATGAAAATTGGCTTTGGCATAGGAGAATACCTCACATTCATATGGATCACTTGAATAAATTGATTTCCAAAGAACTTGGAATTGGTTTACCAAATAAGAAGTTTGTTAAAGAGGGCTTATGTGATGCGTGCCAAAAGGGTAAACAAGTGAAAACCTCATTTAAGGCTAAAAACATTGTTTCAACTAGTAGACCCTTACAATTGTTGCACATGGACCTTTTTGGACCTTCTAGGACAAAAAACTTTGGTGGAAATCTTTATGCTCTTATAATTGTTGATGACTTCTCTAGATTTACTTGGACCTATTTTTTAGCACAAAAGAATGAAGCTTTTAAAGCTTTTAAGAAAATGGCTAAGGTTGTTCAAAATGAGAAAGACGTGAAAATTGTTTCAATTAGGAGTGACCATGGAGGAAAATTCCAAAATGAGGAGTTCGATAACTTTAGTGATGAACATGGTATAAAACACAATTTTTCTGCACCTAGAACTCCACAACAAAATGGAGTAGTTGAAAGGAAAAATAGGTCACTTGAAGAAATTGCTAGAACCATGTTAAGTGACTCTAAATTACCAAAGTATTTTTGGACTGATGCTGTGAGTACTGCATGTTATGTTTTAAATAGGGTTCTAATAAGACAAATTTTGAAGAAAACTCCATATGAACTTTACAAGGGAAGAAAAGCTAACATTTCTTCTGTTTTGTAGGTGTGAATTAATAGTTAAAACAACTAAGAAGAGAATAAAGAATCAGAATTGCAATAATCACAAGAAGTTCAACTAAGGAAGAACTTAAGGTTCATGTTTTTCACATGTAATAAATTATTTAGTTATCCAATTTTTTTATAATTACGTGTTTTTTTTTTCAATTTCCAATCACCCCTTGTAAGTCTATTAGCCATCAATGGTTGAGTTTTACTAATTTTCTTTTTTTTTGATGACTATTTTACTAATTTTCTTACGTCTAATCAAGCACTCAATCTGATCATGCAAGAAATCGGCTGAGAAAAGCTTAAAGGCTTAAGAGGTTTATTAATTGAATATACGAATGGAAGTAAAGGACTGCAATTTTGGTTATTCAGCAAATCCAAACTCGATTTATCTTGTAGTCGTGTGTGTGTGTGTGTGTGTGTGTGTGTGTGTGTGTGTGTGTGTGTCTATATATATATATATATATTCATACTCTGATAATTTGTTTTAACAATAATTTCAATATGTCTCTAACATCTTTTTGTGAAATGATCCGCAGTGGCCCTCTTGGTATCAGAGCCTAAGGGTTCTGGTACTTAATACAGTTCTTTGAGTTGTCCTTTCTTGCAGCGTTGGTAAGCCTGAAGGGTGTTCCCGGTCGTAAAACCTAAGGTAGGTAGTAAAGCCGTTGGTAAGCCTGGTGTTCCCGGTGTTGGTAAGGTCAATAATGAGTGTCTGTCTTAAGTATTAGAGCTTCTAGGCTAGGCTATCATGTCGAGTCTGCTTAAGATGATTTCCCGAAAGGGTAAAGAGAAAATTGAAGAAATTGGTGAAACAAGTTCTTCAAATGATTTTGAAAATAGTTCTTCTTTTCAAAATTCTTCTTTAATAAATGAACTTCAAATAGTTTTGCCTGAAATAGAGCAAAAACTTAATAATTGGAGTATCCCTCCCTTGAGTGTTTCTGAAATATATCAAACAAAACTGCTTGACAAGTTCAAGTCAGATTTTATTATAAAAACTGCTGAATATACGATAAAGGTTGATAAGACTCAAGAGTCTCTAAACCTTTTGAATCTTTCGATGTTAAAAGAACATAAGTTAAAATACAAGTTTTTACATATTGGATTGATACAAGTTGCTATCAAACCACTTCATAGGCTTGGCATAGACACCCCTGTGTGTGTATGTCTTCGAGATACTCGACCTGCTAGGTTCGAGGATCAAATACTTTCAATAATTGAGACCAATCTTCATGATGGTCCCACTTTCTTTAATAATTTTCCAAATTATACTTTATCTTTGGATAGCTTGGGTAAAAACAAGCATAATATAAAGTTAGATATTAAAATAAAGGAAGGAATCTGGAATCCCAATTCCTACCCAATGGCTGTAATATATAAGATATATTATAAAGCCATGAAAACGAATATTTCGCCAAAAGCTTTAAGAATATCTTCCAAAGAAGATACTCTGCTTTTGCAAGTAAATTTGAGTAAATCAAATGCTGTTACACCAAGGAGACTGAACCACAATGAAGTCTCTAGAAATTTAGAATGGAATTTACAATGTGTTCTGCCTCCGGAGGAGCCAGAATCCTCTGTAATGTCTGTACCCATTGAACATGCTTCTAAAAATGTTTCTATTAGTTTTGCTCCCTTAAACAGGAGTAATTCAACTAGATCTTTTAGGACTTGTCCTGAGGGTTCTAGAACTAATACAAACAATTCTCGAAGATCAATGGATTCTTTCCATTCTTTGAGATTAGTAGGTATGAATGCTCATCCTACTATTCCTCAACCGGATTATAGGGTTGAAACCCCTGTTACGGTGCCGGTGCAACAGGAAGCACAGAGAGAGTCTCCGACTCTATCTGAGATAAATCAAGCTTTCGAAAATACGAATCAAATTTTTGTTTTAACAAAATTCATAGCAGATAGAACCAAAGTTCAATCTGAATTTATGAAACCTAAATATGCAGAAAAACGAAAATGGTTTTTTCGTCTTTTCCTCAAAATATATTAGCTGATTATAAAGAAAAATTTTATTCTTATTTGGAGGAGGTAGAGGATGATACAATTCCCTTCTTCGAATGGTTTGAAAATCACTGTTTTCCTCACTTGGAGTTAAAAGTTCTTAACTCTGCGAAAAAGATTTGGAAAACTGCAAAGGGCAAAGAAGTAATTTCTGTTATTCCACCTTTGGAAGAAATCACTTTTCCAAATGTAGATAACAATGAAATTATTGCATCACCTTTCAAATCAATGAAATTTGATGACAAAACCCTTTCTGCTCAACAATCGACACGATATGATATTAAAAATATTCAACAACAGTTGAATTATACAAATCAACTTTTGTATCAAGTGGCTAGCACTACTGAAGAATTTGACACTTCGACTCAAGTCGAATCTTCTTCAAAAATATTTTCAAAAACAGAAAAGCCTTTGATTTCTCCTTACAAACTTTCTGACTCAGAAATCAAGGATCTTAAAATAGGAAATGAATCCAATACAACTCTATTGGATGAAATCAATAAACAATTAGCTTCTTTGAAAATATCTTCTTCAAAAATAAATGTTTTGAAAAATAACAATGATGATGTTTTAGAACTTGAAAAACAATTTCAAGATTCTGATGTTGATGTTGTTAATAAAATCAAAAATACTTCAAAATCTTTTCCAAAATCTCGAAATTATTATCACAGGCCTACTCTGCCTGATATTCAATATGAGGATTATTTCTCATCAGAATATGATTCGCAATATACTGGTGAAGGAATAGTTGAGTGGAACATTGATGGTTTCACTGAACATCAGATTTTGCGAAAATTAGAAGAAATGTCCATGGCAGCTACTGCATATAGAGCCCATGGAAACACAGCTCTAAGTACTGTCAAAATCCTTATTAATGGCTTCACAGGTAGTCTAAAAGGATGGTGGGACAACAATTTGAAAGAAGAGGAGCGAAATTTAGTTTTTACCTCTGTAAAAACTGAAACTCGCGTTGAAAATGGTCAACAGGTTGAAAGACAGGTTGATCAACAAGTTGAAACATTAATTTTAGGGATATCTTTGGCTTTTATTGGTGATACCAATACTTTTGCTGATAGGTCCCTTGAAATTTTAAATAATTTATACTGTCCTACTCTTGGAGAATTTAGGTGGTATAAAGATAATTTTTTAACAAAAATTTACACGAGAACTGACTGTAGAGAAGCTTATTGGAAGGATAGATTTATCTCTGGTCTTCCAAAGAATTTTTCTACAAAAGTTAGAGCTCAGTTAAAAATGGAGTTCCCAGGTACTCCTTTGGAGGAATTAACTTATGGAAGGTTAATTTCAATAATAAACAAAGTTGGTTTGCAATTTTGTACAGATATTAAAATGCATCGCCAAGCTAAATTCGAAAGTAAAACCAATTCCAAAGAGTTGGGTAATTTTTGCGAACAGTTTGGTTATGAAAAATTAACTCCTCCTTCTAAACAAAGGAGAGTTACTTCTCAAAAATTTTCAAAACGTTTTCCCTCAAAGAAAAGGTTTTCTAAGCAGGAAAAAGATATAAAACCTTATAAGAAATCCCAAAGGAAATCTTATAAGAAACCCTTTTCAAAAGATTTTAAGAAAAATATCACATGTTACAAATGTGGTCGTGTGGGGCACATGGCAAGAGATTGTCGTGTGAAACAAAAGATCAAAGAATTAAAAATGGAAGATGATCTTAAGGATCAGATTTCGAAAATTCTTCTCTATGATACTAATTCTTCAGAAGAATCATCTTCAGATGATGATTCAGATGTTATATTTCAAAATCAAGAAACATCTGATTCTGATGCAGGCTGTTTAAGCTGTGGATGTCTGGGTGATAACTGCAATTGTAAGTTTACAATTAATGTTATTACTAAAGAAGCTAGAGTTTTACTTGATCTAATAAATCAAGTTGATGATCCACAAGTTAAATTAGCTATGCTTGAAAAATATAAAGAATTAGAATCACAGGAAGTAGAAAAACAAGAATTTAAAGGTTATTCTTTAAAAGAAATTCTGTCTTCTTCGAGCCAGACAACATCTTCTTTTAATCAAGAACCTTTAAGTCTTTCTTTTTTATATAAAGAAATTAAAGTTTTAAAATCTGAAATTGCTGATTTAAAACTAAAAACTAAAATTTTGGAAAAAAAAAATTTCAAAAAATCCAGGGAAGGAACAGGTCAATCTTTCTGCTTCATATTCTTCCCAGAGTTTTCAAAATGAATTTCCAACTGATAATAATGAGTTGGGTGAAAATCATTTTTTAATGAGAATTAAAACCTTACAGCAAAAATGGCATGTGAAAGTTAATTTGAAAATTAAAAACTCTTTTCACCAACCATTTATTGCTTTGATTGATTCAGGTGCTGATCTGAATTGTATCCAAGAAGGTTTAATCCCAACCCAATATTATAAGAAAACAATTCAAAAACTCTATACTGCAAATAATGAGAAGCTTCAAGTCAAGTATAAGCTTGAAGAAGCTAGTATTTGCAATAATGGAGTTTGTTTTAAAAATACTTTTTTACTTGTTAAAAATATGTCCGAACAAATCATTTTAGGAACCCCTTTTATAACTCAGTTATATCCTTTCGGAGTTTCTGAAAATGGTTTAACCACCAAACGAAATAATCAAGAAATACTTTTTGAATTTCTTAATCCTGTTAAATCAAAAGATTTAAATATCCTTTCTGAAAATAACTTTCTGTCAATTCTAACAGGAAAGCAAAACCAGATCAATTTTCTGCAAAAAGAAATTGTATATCAGAAGATTGAAAAACAATTACAAGATCCTTTGATAAAGGAAAAGGTAATTGCTCTTCAAAAAGAATTTGAAACAGAAGTATGTTCAATAATTCCAAATGCTTTTTGGAATAGAAAAATTCATACTGTTTCTTTACCGTATGAAAAAGATTTTGATGAAAGGAACATACCAACCAAAGCAAGACCTATTCAGATGAATAGTGAAACTTTGGAGTTTTGTAAAAAAGATATACAAGATCTTTTGAATAAAAAATTGATAAGGCCGAGCAAATCCCCTTGGAGTTGCACAGCTTTTTATGTAAATAATAATTCTGAAATAGAACGTGGTGAACCTAGAATGGTCATCAATTATAAGCCTTTGAACAAAGCCTTACAGTGGATCCGCTACCCTGTACCAAATAAAAAGGATTTGATAAAAAGACTGCACAATGCAGTTATCTTTTCAAAATTTGATTTAAAATCAGGTTATTATCAAATAGCCTTAAAAGAAGAAGATAAATACAAAACTGCTTTTACTGTGCCTCTAGGACATTACGAATGGAATGTAATGCCTTTAGGTTTGAAAAATACGCCTTCAGAATTTCAAAATATAATGGATGAAATATTAAAGCCTCATTCTGAGTTTGCTTTAATATACATCGATGATATATTAATATTTTCAAATTCTTTGGATCAACATTTCAAACAGTTGAATGTTTTCAAAGAAACAATAAAAAGAAATGGAATGGCTTTGTCTGCCAAAAAGACAAAACTTTGTTTAACCAAAATGAGGTTTTTGGGTCATGAAATATTTCAGGGCACAATTACCCCCATCAGCAGAAGCATTGCCTTTGCTGATAATTTTCCAAATGAATTAAAGGATAAAACACAACTTCAAAGATTTTTGGGTTGTTTAAATTATGTTTCCGAGTTTATCCCCAACATTAGGATAAAATGCAAGCCCCTATATAGTAGACTTAGAAAGACTAAGAATCCAAAACCTTGGTCTGATGAGTTGTCAAAATTAGTGGCTGAAATAAAACAGGAAGTCAAGTCTCTACCGTGTCTTGGTATTCCTCATCCAGATGCAAGTCTAATAGTTCAGACTGATGCGTCAGATAAAGGATATGGTGGCATCCTGCTACAGATCCTCCCAGAGTCAAAAGTTGAACAAATAGTCAGATATCACTCTGGTCTTTGGATCTCCTCACAGGAAAAATATAGTACTATTAAAAAGGAAATTTTATCTATAGTACTATGTATCACAAAATTTCAAGATGATCTTTTTAACAAAAGATTTTTATTACGTATAGATTGCAAAGCAGCAAAAGATGTTTTAGAAAAAGATGTTAAAAATCTTGTTTCCAAACATATTTTTGCCAGATGGCAAAGTCTTCTTAGCTGTTTTGATTTTGAAATAGAATATTTAAAAGGTGAAAATAATTTTATCCCTGATTATCTAACCAGGGAATTTTTGCAGGAATCTTCGACAAAATGAGTGGGTCCCGAGGTGGACATGCCAGAGGAGGGGCATCCCCTTCCTCATCAACATCAAAACCCCTAACATTAGATTCCTTTGCACCCAGTGCATCCCAAATAGCCAAAACACCAATATCTGCCCAACAGCCCACTAAAATAACCTCATCATCTCTTGAAATAACCAATAGGTTTACTCCTTTGGGTAAACCAACCCAAACACCAAAGCCCGTCCAAAATACCCCAACAGAAACCCAAATACAACCTTTGGAAAGAGAACCTCTTCAACATAAATACAAACCAAAATGCCAACAACTGTTACTTTTGGAACCCGAAACGGGTGATCCATCAGTTAATGTTTCAGCTCCTTGGAACATTTTCTCAAAATATTGTGCAGATGGCTGTGGATGGATCCAATCTTATGGAACCAAGAAAAATTTGAAATTCTATCAGTTCATACTGTTAGATTCGAAGTCAGCCGAAATAATTGAAAACTATAATGATAAGGATAAATCAATTGTGGCTTATTCTCAGTGTAAAATTTTGAAGGTCCTGACCATGTCAGATTGGGGTCAGCACCCTCTAAAACCAAAAAGATTTTCCAGGGTATTCGACCCTGCAGTCTATGATTATTTTGACTACCAAGCTGCTTGGGACAACTTCTTAAATATCCCAAATGAAAAGCATTCTTGGTATTTTCAAATACTAAGTAATCAATCTATTTACCCTTCATGGTTTTTAGATTGGTTTGTTCATCATGGATTATCTATTGAGATTTTCCCCAATGCAATATACTCAACATACCTAGAGTACAAAACTCTAACTCCCAAAATTTTAGCACATGAAAAGCTTTTAAAATTCTGTGCTCAGTTTGGAATTTCATGGCTCCACAGATATAGCTATGATGTCCATCAACATCTTCCAGAGCCTTTTCTCGATGGATTTGTGCCTCTATTATGGTATCATGGTGGAGAAAATTTAATGAGGATTTTGTTCTGACAAAATTTGAAACTTGGAAGAAACATGGACTTCAGAAAAGGAGACTCCCTCAGTCCGTGTCTACACCAACAAACTCCCCAGCAAGAGATAAGGGCAAGAACATAGTTGGGACTACTTCTTCAGTAATCTCTCAACCCCCCAGTCCTTTCTCTCCATATACTTTAACCTTTGATGCTGCTTCCCCAGCAGAATTAAAGAAGAAATTATTAGAAGCTGCTTCAACTGTTGGTTCTGATGAAGTCATTGAAGAACCAGAGTTTTCAGCAGAAGACTTCGAAGAATACAATCCGTATCTGGAAAATAATGACCCAGATGTTGGATTTGTTGATTTTTGAAAATAAGTTTTGTCGCATCTTCCCACTAAAATAAAGATGGCAGACAAAATAAAAGGATCCCCACTCAGAAAATAAAGCAGAGTCCTTTGGACACAAATGTGGCCGCCCATGTGCCATTCTGCTTTCCCTCAGAAAAGTTGTTTGTCAAGTTGTTTGTCGTGATTTGCCGAAAGCAGTTTCGTGGCAGACAAAAATAAAAGTTGAATAGTAAAAGCTGGTACCAAAGTCAAAATAAGAATAGTACCTGCTTTTCGGATTTGAAAATTTTGAAGTCCGTTCTCTTCAGCTGAAGGTTCCTCCATCTATATAAGGGACTCGAAGACTCAGTTGAGAGAGAGAGCTTATCTCTCTACAAACTTACTAATCTTGCTTTCTTGTAATCTTGCAGTGTTCTTTAAGCATTTTCAAGTTTTCTTACAAGCACAAGTACTTTGTAAGTTCTGAAAAATTTGTAATAGTTTGTAATCACTTCGCCTAAATCTTTGGCATATAGTGATCTGTGAAATATTTTCAATATAAATATTTCTGTTTTAAATACTTTCTTTACATATTTTCATACTCTGATAATTTGTTTTAACAATAATTTCAATATGTCTCTAACATCTTTTTGTGAAATGATCCGCAGTGGCCCTCTTGGTATCAGAGCCTAAGGGTTCTGGTACTTAATACAGTTCTTTGAGTTGTCCTTTCTTGCAGCGTTGGTAAGCCTGAAGGGTGTTCCCGGTCGTAAAACCTAAGGTAGGTAGTAAAGCCGTTGGTAAGCCTGGTGTTCCCGGTGTTGGTAAGGTCAATAATGAGTGTCTGTCTTAAGTATTAGAGCTTCTAGGCTAGGCTATCATGTCGAGTCTGCTTAAGATGATTTCCCGAAAGGGTAAAGAGAAAATTGAAGAAATTGGTGAAACAAGTTCTTCAAATGATTTTGAAAATAGTTCTTCTTTTCAAAATTCTTCTTTAATAAATGAACTTCAAATAGTTTTGCCTGAAATAGAGCAAAAACTTAATAATTGGAGTATCCCTCCCTTGAGTGTTTCTGAAATATATCAAACAAAACTGCTTGACAAGTTCAAGTCAGATTTTATTATAAAAACTGTTGAATATACGATAAAGGTTGATAAGACTCAAGAGTCTCTAAACCTTTTGAATCTTTCGATGTTAAAAGAACATAATTTAAAATACAAGTTTTTACATATTGGATTGATACAAGTTGCTATCGAACCACTTCATAGGCTTGGCATAGACACCCCTGTGTGTGTATGTCTTCGAGATACTCGACCTGCTAGGTTCGAGGATTAAATACTTTCTTTACATATTTTCATACTCTGATAATTTGTTTTAACAATAATTTCAATATGTCTCTAACATCTTTTTGTGAAATGATCCGCAGTGGCCCTCTTGGTATATATATATATATATCCAAACCAATTCAAAAGAAAATCGAAAATGAATGTTTTTTAGATCTTAGTTTTGTGAAAACCGATCGAGTCGGGGCGATTTTCAAATTTTTTTTGAAACCACACCAAACAGCATATATAAAATTTAATATATGTTTAATCTAATTTTTACATTATTGATTCTTATTTATTGTTTTTTTTTTCTAATAATGATTATTAGTTTGGTGTGATGTAAGTTTCTACTATATTTAATGTTCCAAACATAAAATTGATGTTTTTTTTTAATTATAAATCTGACATGTTAATGCATCACCTATAAGGAAAGAAATCTCAACCATGTTGGCACCGCAGACGGAACCAATCATCTACATCACGCCATACAAATAATAACAAATGAAAAAGAATACGAAAACCATGGGGGATTGTAGTCAAAACCCATGGATGAAAAAACTATCTGAATTAAAACTACGGAGACCTAACCTATTTCGGAAAAAATCCTCTCGTATGAATCAAGGAACTAGGTCCCACCAATAAAAATCCTGATTATTAGCTCCATAGGAGGCTAACTTGTCAGCACAATAGTTCCCCTCCCTGAAAATATGATAAAAAAATTAAAGCGTGTATTCTTACCTAACGAGTGTCGCGACCGAACAAAAAGAAAACTTGGTTTTCTTTTAGAGAATAAACATGGAGTCGCCACCAATTTTATTTAATTTCGGAAAAATTGGAAAACCCTTAAAAAAAACTTTGGGTTCGGGAGTCGATTACGTCTAGGGAAGGCATGGAGACTTAACCCCACGGCACCCTAGAACATCCATGAAAATCGTTACCTAAAATTAGTTGTGCAAATTATTAGTAACTTTGAAAATATTTACTTTACCCTGAAAACCATTTAAAGGAAAAATCATTTTTAATTTTAAGATATTTTGTATTTTTTATCGGTTTTATATTTGTGAAATTTTTTGATTAAACCTAAATGAGGTTGAACATGACACGTAAGTCAACAGGGCAACCTCAAAATCTAAAGGGTTGAGCATGACACTTGTCATAGAGCAACCCAAAAATAACATTGATTTAATTAAGTGATCATCTTTTATTTTTATGTAAAAAAAAGTTTTAACCTATGAAAATAGAACAAAAATGAAACATTTTAAGTGTTTAGTAACAGTATAGCCATATGAAGATTACTAGTGTGTCATGCATTTCAGTAAACAATGAAATAGGAACCCTACGATACACCATTTCTAAAATAAGAACTCACATAGAAAGCATCATACTAACTCATTCAGTTTCAATATCCATGGATTTCCTTTTCGTCATAAACAGAGACACGGAAAAATAAGAACGTCAAGAGAAAATCATGAATAATATCAACAAAGAGAACAAGGATTACCAAATGAGAGCAGAATAACAATGATTTTGCTTGCTCCCAGTAGTAAAATTTTAAGATCAAAACCCTTACATTTCAGTTTCGCTGACTCATTTAACTTTCTCTTCTTCTGAAAACTTAGGACCACTCTAATGACAGAGAAAAGAAAAAAAACTCAAATCTCTCTTTCTTCACAAGGAAAACATCATATAAAAATCTCTCTCTCCCTCTGTCTTTGTATCCTTCCTCCGTATCTCCTCTCTACTCTCCCCCTCCGTTCTCTTCTTCTATCTCCGCGTCTCAATTTATAGATGGAGGAGAGGGCTTCATGCTTCTCCTTACCCAGTGGCTTCAAGGTTGGTCTCACGAAATCCGGAGCTTGGGCGGTTCTAAGCAGAGATCGCGTGTGTCCAGATAGAGGTGGCGCGAGCAGAGGAAAGGAGGTGATTTGATGTGAAGGTTGCGTGTTTGAAAAGAGAAGGAGGTGTGGTGCGGTTAACAGAGTGGAGGAGATGAGGGAGAAGAAAGACCAATGGGTAGAGGAGGTGTAGGGGCGGTTGGAGAGTGTGGTGCGGTTAAGAGAGTGGAGGAGATGAGGGAGAAGAAGGACCAATGGGTAGATGAGGTGTAGAGGCGGTTGAAGAGTGAGAGGAGGAAGAGGGGTCTTGTCTGATGTGTAAAATGGGGTTTTTAGGGTTAGGAGAAGTAACTCAATCTCCTTTCTTCTCTTTTGCTGATTGTTCTTTTCTCCTTCTTTTCTTCTTTCTTTCTTCACTATTTCCTTTTTCTTCTTTCTTTATTCTTTAGTCTTCAGTTTGAAAATAAAATTGCAGTGGATGAAACCTCCCTGTCCAACAGAAAGTTAGATATGCAATGGACGGAACCTCCTCGTCCAACAGAAAGTTAAACATGCAGTGGACTAAACCTCCTCGTCCAACAGAAAGTTAAACATGCAATGGACGGAACCTCCTCGTCCAACAGAAAGTTAAACATGCAATGGACGGAACCTCCTCGTCCGACAGAAACTTAAACATGCAATGGACGGAAACTCCTCGTCCAACAGAGAATTAAATATGCAATGGATGGAACCTCCTCGTCCAACAAGAATTAGATGTGCAATGGACGTAGCCTCCTCGTCCAACAGAAAATTAAATATGCAATGAACAGAACCTCCTCGTCCAACAGAGAATTAAATATGCTATGGACGGAGCCTCCTCGTCCAACAAAAAATTAAATATGCAATGGACGGATCCTACTCGTCCAATCATTATTTTCTTTTTCTTCTTTCCTTATTTCCTATTATTTTTTAGTCTCCCTGAAACATAATAACATAATAATAAAATTAGAATAAAATAAAATGAAGACAGACAAAAATGGGTGTTCACAGTTGCCCCTCTTTACTTGTTGCATACTAGAAGACATGATTAGTTGTGACTTTTCATGTATTGTAGTAATGAACAAGTAAAGAAAATGAACACATATTTTGTCCGACAAAACGTGAGGAGCTCAAAGGAAAGCCTCACAGTTTGAAAATAAAATTGCAGTGGATGGAACCTCCTTGTCCAACAGAAAATTAAATATGCAGCGAGCCTCAGAGCTCAAAAATTAAATTACAGTGAGCCTTAGAGCTCGACAAAATTCAATCAGTAATATGAAACTAATGAGAATCCCTTCCTTTTGAAGCCAGCGAAACCAAGTGCTCTATGGAAAAACTTTCACCAACCAAACCCTTGTTCAATGACCACTCTAAGCCGAGGCATCATTCATTCTTTTAACAACATGGGTCACCCAAAAATCTGATAACATATGAGGTGGATGTTATGTTTATTCTCCCGAGCTTATTCCCATCATTCTTTTGTTGTCCAGTGCATGATATCTCTTCCATTGAATTTGAAATATTGAGTCCTTTTGGTTCCAACCATTCATTGGTGCTACCATTAGAATTATCAAATCATACCATTAAACTTATATTCACTTTTATTGAGACATGACCATGATGAGAGTGAACCCAACAAGGGAGTGTGAAGGAAAAGCCTCTTGTCTTAATACGAGAGTTTAGTTTGTTAAGAGAAAATAACAATATGAGAACAAAATTATGGAATGGATCATGAAGATTAAAGCAAAGATAAACAAATAAAATTACGAGAATCACATAAAATTCTCCCCAGTGTTGGTCCTTTGATTTTCATTTAATTGATTCCCCACAGCCTTTTGATGACACAGATCTTGGCTCCTGTTTCTGATTCTTCAAACACACCTTCTTCAATCATTCCTTAAAAATTTTGCCCCAGTACACTTAGTCGAATAAAATTGCTCCAGTGTGGTGAGTGCTTGCAGAAGTGTTGGACCATATCCTCCCCCTAGGCCGCCTTTACAGGTTTTCAGCCTAGGGTTTCTTTACCCTAACTTTTGCCTAGGTTGCCTTTTCGGGTTTTCAACCTAGCGGGCCTTTTCTTATCTTTTGTTTTCATTGTTCTTTGCCCTAACTTTTGCCTAGGTTGCCTTTTCTGGTTTTCAACCTAGCGGGTTTTTTTTTTCAAGCATAGACCTTTTTCACAGCATCAGAGTTTACTGGCCTTGGTAACTCTTCCCATCCATGTTTTGCAGAATCAAAGCTCCTCCTGAGAACGCTTGTTTGACAATATAAGGACCTTCATAATTCGATGCCCATTTTCCTCGGGCATCCTCCTGATTAGGGAGGATTTTCTTTAAAACTAGGTCTCCCGCACAAAATTCTCTAGAGCGAACCTTCTTATTGAAAGCTCTTGCCATTCTGCTTTGATACATTTTCACATGACAGATAGCTGCCAGTATTTTCTCTTCTATCATGTTCAACTGCTCATATCGAGTTTTTACCCACTCAGATTCTTCTAAATCTGCTTCCATCAAGACTCTTAGCGAAGGGAGTTCTACTTCGATAGATGAGACAGCCTCAATCCCGTACACCAATGAGAAAGGGATTGCCCCAGTGCTTGATCGTATATTAGTCCGATAAGCATGTAGAGCATATGGCAGCATTTCATGGCAGTCTTTATAATTGACAACCATCTTGGCAACGATCTTCTTGATATTTTTGTTTGCTACTTCAACTGCACCATTCATTTGAGGTTTATAAGGAGCTGAATTGTGGTGTTTGATTTTGAAACCTTCGTAAAAATTTTGAATCTCGACACCATTAAGATTAGCAGCATTATCCGGGATTATACTCTCCGGGATCCCGTATCTACAGACGATGTCCTTCTTGAGGAATCTGAGAAATACTTTTTGAGTTATGCTGGCATATGAAGCAGCTTCTACCCATTTAGTGAAATAGTCTATCGCCACCAAAATGAAACGATGACCATTGGAAGCCTTGGGATTAATAGGACCGATGACATCTATTCCCCACATCGAAAAAGGCCACAGGGATGCTAAATTGTGCAGTGGAAATGGAGGTGTATTGACCCGGTCTGCATACATATGACATTTTTGGCATTTACGAACATGCTCTATACAACCCGACTCCATAGTAGACCAATAATAGCCACTTCTCAAGATTTTCCGAGCCATCATATGGCCATTGGCATGAGTCCCACAGATTCCTTCATGAACTTTGACCATGATCAACTTAGCTTCACGAGCATCCACACATCTGAGTAGGGTACCATCATATCCTATTTTATACAGGACTTCATTGCTTAAGAAAAAGGCCATAGCCAGTCTTCGAATGGTCTTTCTATTTGCTTTGCTCACTTCTGCCGGGTATTTCTTATTCTGGATATATTGCTTGATATCATGATACCAAGGCTTACCATCAGGTTCTTCTTCCACATGGGCACAGTATACTGATTCATCTTGCACTCTAACTTGGATGGGTTGGACGTTGGTATGGATGTCTAGCTTGGTCATGGCAGCTAGTGTGGCTAAAGCATCAGCAAAGTGATTCTTGTCTCGAGTTAAATGCGAGAAAGTAATCTCGTCAAACTTCGCAACCAACTGAGTCAAGTATTTCTGATACGGAATCAACTTGGAGTCTTTGGTTTGCCATTTGTAACACCCAGTATTTTACTGTTTTAAATAACAGTAATACATATAAATATGTTTATAAATTTATTTGAGTTTTATAAAATTATTTTAAATAAACGGAGGTTATTACTCAATCCTACTTGACCGTAGGAAGCTACGATTAAAATTTAGGTTGGAAAGTCAGGCGAAACCCGGCCCGCGAATTCCATTGACAGTATAATAATACTGCTCAAAAGACCTAATTTTAATTCGTGAACGAAAGACTTAAGTTTAGTATTTTATTTTCTACGATTCTATATTTTTAGAATTATTTTGGAAAAAATAAAATAAAATAATTTATATTTTCGGGCGAAACACGTAATCGGGTAGACGACGGAAGAGATTTCGGAGTTTCTCAAAACCGATAGAGGGTTTTTCTTAGGATTTTGAGATGATTCAAGGGGATGAATCATATTTTTAAGTCTAGAAGGTTTTTCAGGGTTAAATAGAAAATTTAGAAATTTTACGGTTAAGTCCCTGAACTTTCTGTAAATTACCCTTTTGTCCCTAAATTAGTTTTTTTTCGTTTTTCCAAGTGGATTGGGCTAGAATCCTTGTTTCTAACCCTAAATGGTCGTGGTTTATAAGCCCAAACTTTTCTAGTTCATAGTTGAGTCCAAAAAGCCCATTTAAGTTTCTTATCTTAAGTTTAAAGGCTTAAATCTTCAAGTGGGCCCCACAAAAATGAAACCAAGCCCAAATTGAGCAAGCCCATGCGCAAGCCCATGAGGGAGAAGGGGCTGCCCTCATAATTCTTAGATGAGCCAAGAATTTTCTAGAATGTTCTCCATTCTTCTACTTTGTTCTTTAAGCTTCAACAATCTTCTTCAACAATCTTCTTCAACAAATCTTCTTCAACAAGTTAGGTTTTCTCTAAAATATCTATGACACCAAAATCAGCCAACAAAGTCAAGATAAGTTAGCATTTAATGTGGCAAAATCAACATCATGACACTTTCTTGACAATTTGCAAACTAGTCCTTCAACTTTTGGAATCTTTGAAAATTGGTCCCTAGAACTTAATTGCATTTGAATCCTTTAGCAAGACAACTCATCATCATCTAGAACCTTCCCATAATGGCGCCACTATCACTATAAATACCATACTCTCACTTTTCACTTAGTTCTTTTGCCATTTGTGTTCAAAACCCTAAGTTCATAAGTTCTTAAGTGAGTGATTTGTGAAGCAAGTATCTTGGATTTCCTTTGTCATTGATCTTCAAGAGGTAAATTCAAATCTTCCTTCTTAATCATGCCTATGTTCTTTAACAAGTTTCTTGATTCAAGGCTTATATCATAGTTGTTCATCACTTTTAAGTTTCTAGATCTAGAACTTTGAAAATTCATAACTAATTCTAGAAAAATCCTTTTGACATGAAACCAATTGCTATGATCTTATAATCATCCCTATTTTCATCATCTAGAAGCATAATATCATGAGAAATTTCTTTCCTTGATTTCTGGTCATGGCCGAATCTAGGTCAATATCATGTTCCTAGGTTTTGTTTCATTTTCATGTCTTGATTCATGATTCAATCTTCAAATATCTTGATAGTTCTTGTATCCAAGCATATAGAAGATCAAAAATCAAACTCTTACCTAGTGATTTCATCAAGGCCGAAACCCTAGTTCTTGGAACTAGATGAGTTTTGTTCAAAGTTTTCATTAATGATCTTGTTAATCAAGCTATTAGTATGTATGCTTAATAAATCCAAGTTGGTTTATTAAACTAAGAACCCTAACCCTATGAACATGTTGAGGCCGAATCCTTGTATAAAAGAGATAGGAAGTTTTGGGTTTCAACTTTAGTTGTTTAGTCACTAATCCATGAATTAGGTTAATCAAGGATCATTAATCTATGACTTAATCATGATTAGGAATTTTAAGGATTTTGAACCCTAAAAGTCAGCCCTTGGCCGAAACCCTAACCCTAAAGGTTAGAGGATTTTGTTTCAAATTTTAGTCATGTAATAAGTAATCTATGATAGTTAAGACTCTAGTAATTAGGATCCAAAAGATGACATTAAGAAGATAACCCTAAACCTATTTGCTAAGTCTTGGCCGAACCTAGCCCTAAAGTGTCATAGATGGTTGTTAGTTGATTAATTATAGTTATGTTGTTTGGTTGAAGGTGGTTGTGTTAACTCGTGGCGGAATAACGAGGATCGTTGTGTACGTGTTTCCGGTGCAAACTCAGGTGGGGAAAAGAATCAACCTATCGTCGGAATCGATAAGTAGTAGATTATATGATAATTGTGTAGGGCGACCTAAACCCTACTAGTAGTTGAGTAATCGACAAGACCAAAATCATATTGGAAACCTTTTCTGTAAAACCAATGTGATTCGGGGATTGTAGGTTTATCGACATTAAGTTGATTTTAAGTATTTGAGGATGTTTGAATTATTTACTTTTGACTGTTTGTGATACGCTGGTTGAGGTATTCCATCTGCATGTGACGTATTGTTTCGGTGTTTGAATAATTATGATATTGAGGATGTTTGTTGTCTGTCACGGCCGTGATGGTTGTCATGGCCAGGCCGTGACAGCCTCTGTTTTGTAGAATTCTTGCCTTTGATGTCTGTCACGACCGTGATGGCTATCACGGCCAGGCCGTGACAGAGTCTGACTTTGTTATTTATTTGGTTTGATTATTATGATTTGGTTGTGATAAATTGCTTTATATGATATTGAGATATATGAATATTTTCTGATGTTATATTATGCATGATCTGCCTGGTTTTTAATATTGTGCTTAACTGATTTTTAAGTAAGGATATGTGTTGTTCGGGAGATAATTGTTTGGGTGAGAGAATAAAGGTGATTTAGAGGTGCCTAGCCTAATTAAGTGGTTTTATCTAAGAGGAAAAAGGTGTTGAGAATTTGATGGAAGGTGGAGGCACTAGGTTGTTATTGATTTAAATTAGGGAGATTCATTTATCGAGGTATTGTTAGTCACAGTCGTGTGAGTGGAACACACGAGGTCAGGATATCCTATTTTGGGGATACCGGATATTGCAGGTGAGTGCCCTATGGATGTGGATGCCGAGGTAGACTACCGTAATACTCTTTAGTTCTTGACGAGTTCGAATGTTCTTGGCACTGGACCGTTATGGATTGATATTCCTTGACGAGTTCGAATGTTCTTGGCACTGGACCGTTATGGAAGGATGTTCCTTGACGAGTTCGTATGTTATTGGCACTGGACCATTTTAGACTAATTAGTCTTTGATGCGTTCGAAAGTTATTGGTACTGGACCGTTCTGGACTACTGACTAATGTGACAGGAGTGAAGATGGCCACATCAGTATAAAGTTTTAGTTGCATGGGTTGAGGGTAGAGGATGATATAGTGGATTGAGGATGATTGTTGGTTTTGAGTGATGCGTGTCTGTGACAATTACTGTATAATTTACTATTAGTCTTTTCCGCTTTTTGATGATAGAACTGTTTCTTATTCCCTATATCTTTTTGTATGTTGTATTTTATTTCTGATGTGATCGTACGAGAAGACCTGATGGAGGAACCAATTGCTGAGGAGTTAGATGGAACTCCTTACGAACCAGATGCTGGAGGTCGAGCTGTGATTCAAGGCGATTAGAGTATAGACAGTATGGCCAGTGTGTCTAAGGAGTATTTATATTTCCGCTAAGTATGTCTGTAGTGAAGTCTATACCTGTGAGGGATCCTACTGAGAGGGTACCCTTAACAGTGTTTTGGTTTTGTAATAAATAAATATGTTTGTAATTATATATTACAACTTTGGTGTGTTTTATATTTGTAGAAGTTATATGATCATTAATTAAGTTTTAAATTTTTACGTATTTTCAACGATAAGCGAGCGATTAAGTAAATAAATATTAAGGTTTTAATGTAATAATACAATGGGGCACAACGGGGTGTCTCACCATTCACCATTGACTTGGTAAATGATTAGAGCTGCATCCCCGAAGACTTTCAACTGCTTTATACCAAGTTCAAGTGCTATTTGTAATCCACTAGCACAAGCCTCGTATTCTGCAATATTATTTGTACATTCAAATTTCAGCTTTACGGCCACCGGGTACTGCTTTCCATTTGGTGAGATAACCACTACTCCTATACCACTGCCATGCATATTGACTTCTCCATCAAAATACATCTTCCACATGTTTTCCTATTCTTCATCTTCCTCAAGGGACATTATCTCTCCTCTGGGGACTCGGAGTTGACAGGCCATCCATCCTCAAGAGGATTCTCTGCTAAATGATCAGCAATCGCACTTCCTTTGATGGACTTCTGAGTCACATATTTGATGTCAAATTCTGAAAATATCACTTGCCACTTCGAAACTCTTAAGGAGATATGAGGACTTTCGAAGATATACTTCAAAGGATCCATTCGAAAAATTAGCCAAGTGGTGTGATATAACATATACTGTCTGAGTCTTCTGGAGGTCCACACTAGCGCACAACAAGTCTTCTCGATTGCCATATATCGAGCCTCACAGGCATTAAACTTCTTACTCATATAGTAAATTGCCTGCTCCTTCCTGCCAGATTCACCATGTCGTTCCAGAATTGCCCCCATTGAGGTTGGCAATATAGTGAGATAGAGTAATAATGGACGACCTTGGGTAGGTGGTACCAATACTGGGGGATTCAGTAAATATGCCTTTATCTTGTCAAAGGCTTCTTGATAGTTATCATCCCATCTTTCCGGATTATTCTTCCTGTGGAGTTTGAAGATTGGCTAGCATGTGCTAGTCAAATTTGCAATGAAAAGCACAATATAGTTCAACCTTCCAAGAAAACCCCTTACTTCTCGCTCGTTCTTAGGTGCTGGCATGTCACGTATTGCTTTTACCTTGTTAGGGTCCACCTTTATTCCTTCCCTACTGACAACAAAACCAAGTAAATTCCCCGCGGATGCACCAAAAGTACATTTTGCAGGGTTGAGCCGCAACTTGTACTTCATTAGCCGCTCGAACAACTTTCCAAAACTGCTACATGGCTTTCTTCTTCCTTGGACTTAGCCACTATATCATCAACATATACCTCTACCTCCTTATGCATCATATCATGGAACAATGCTACCATAGCACGTTGGTAAGTGGCCCCAGCATTCTTCAACCCAAAAGGCATCACTTTGTAACAAAAAGTTCCCCAAGGAGTGATAAAAGTTGTCTTTTCTTTGTCATCATCATCCATGAGGATCTGATTGTACCCAGAATAGCCATCCATGAAAGAAAACCTATGACTTATGGCTGTACTGTCTACAAGGACATCAATATGAGGTAGCGAGAAATCATCCTTTAGATTGGCTTTATTCAGATCTTGGTAGTCCACGTACATTCTGACCCTTCCATCCTTCTTTGTACTGGGACAATATTAGCTACCCATTCCGAGTGTCTAGCTACTTCCAAAAAGCCAGCCTCTAACTGCTTGGTCACTTCTTCCTTGATCTTCAGCGACATCTCAGGATGCATCCTTCTTAATTTTTGCTTCTTTAGAACCACATCTGGGTATAAGGGAATTTTATGTGTTGCTATCTTAGGATCTAAACCTGGCATATCTCTCTAGGACCATGAAAAAACGTCCAAATACTCTTTGAATAATGCAACCATCTCTTCACGCTCTGGGTTATCCACTATTTTCAACTCCTTTTTGTCTTCCTCGGTTCTCATATTGATCACTTCTACAACCTCATCATTTGAGCTAATCCCTTCTTCTGACCGTTTCACCATCTTTATGAATTCTTCAATGTATTCTCCTTCCTCATCGAATTCAAGGTTGTATTCATCAATGGCCGCGAGGGAATCAATAAATGAGTTTTCAAAGTTCCTCTCCTGAGGTAAATCTTTAGTGGAAGAAATATTCCTGGAAGAAAAAAAAGTAGGGAATAGGAAAAGTATAGGTAAGAGTCTTATTCATGAAAGAAAAGCTTAAACAAAGTAAAGAAAAGAAAGAGAGAGAAAAGAAATGATGGAATCAAAAGGAAAACACTAGACATTCATGCCTCAAACAAAGTAAACATCAGTTCATATTTGGTACAATAAGATAATTAATTCATAGAAATAACATAAATAAATGGTTCAGATAGCCAATTATTGAGAACTTCATCTATTCAGAGCTTGAGTTTCTTCCTTCCTCAGGTATGTTGGTAGCCATCCTGGTTCGAGATCTGGTATTTGAGAACTCTGGTTTGATTGGTGTCACCTTTCCTAGGTCGCGCAATGGTTCCCGGATTCTCAGAAGTAAGTGACTCTGTAAAGCATCCAAGAATCTCATTAGTAAACCCAAAATTTTTGTGTGTGATTCATGTTGTATGAGACCCAATGGGGTTGAAAACCCTGACGGGTATGCTGCTAATGCATCACCTTCATTATGACATATCTCCTATTAGATGTGCAATAATATTCGAATATGTCAATCAGGTTTGAGGCGGCAATGTGACACCCCTAGTTTTGTGAATATTCACAATGAACATGCACGACAATTTATGCTTATGATGATAGAGAGAGAAAGGAAAAATATGCCCCCTTCTATCCTAAGCCAGGTAAAACCTAAGGATGGACACACCCTAAGTTATGACTCTAAACAGGTCGGCCACTAGGTTTGCTCTATTAGTGAAAATTGGGACGGGTCTAGACCTCTAAAAGTCATAGTTCCCAGATTGCCCTTATAAGGATCTGATTCATGAATCTAGCCACAAGTAGGATTAAACCCTCTCAATATGACTATTCCATGATCTCATGTACAATCTGAGTGGTGAACAATGACAAGTATCAGGGAAGTACAACACCTCTTCAATGACAATTTCGGAGCACGGCCTAATCCTTGGGTTTTGAGCAAGCTCGGGTATAGAGCCAAGAGTGTGTGTAATATGTGATAGTGATGTGTGTGAAGGGGGCATACAAACCTGTAACACTTAAAAATAAAAAGAAAAGAAAAGATAAGAAAAACCTGCAAAATAAAACCTAGGTATATATAAAAATGGTTATAAGTCCTCTACCCTATTGTTAAAATATAGGAAAAAAGAAAAAGAAAGGAGGAGGAAACAAAACATTGTTAGTGAAACATATACAAAAATAACATGATTTAAAATGTATATACAACTAATTTTTCTCCTTTTTATTTAAATAAAAGGAAAACCCAAACAAAAAGGACAATCCAAACAAACATTACTGAAAATTAAAAAACATTTTTTTGTTATCTAATTATTGCAAGAAAAAAAAGCAAGATATAGCAATAAAAGGTAAGACAAATAAGCTATAAGTTATTAAAAATTTGCAAAACCAATTTTTACGGGCTTTACTCTCTTAAAAGCGTCCCCAGTGGAGTCGCCATCTGTCGCGACCGAACAAAAAGAAATAGGCAGAGCCTGAGTCAGATGAATCGGGAAGTCGGCAAAGTAGCAGAGACATTGGATTGACCAACTTGACGAGCATTCATGACGAGTTTATCCTATCATAAATGGCAATAAATGGCACATTTATGGCAACATTTAATTTTGTTATGAAATGACCAAAATACCCTTGTCTTTTTATGACAATTTCTACCAAATGCCATTTGACAAATTGACCAAGCTTTGTCCCATCCTCACGGCTCCAACATCTTCTTCATTAAGTTTTGACATCTTCTTCATTAAGTTTTGAATTCTTCTTAAACAAGTTTTGAATTCTTCTTCACCAAGTATTCATTTCTTCTTCACCAAGTTTTGATTTCTTCTTCTCCAAGTATTGATTTCTTCTTCATTAAGCATTTGTTTCTTCTTCATTAAGTTGGTTTCTTCTTCATTTAAATAGGATGTCTTCTTCCTTAAGCCATCTTTTTCCATTTTCATGTTCTTTGCTCCAAAGAGTTCATAACTCGTCCGATTTTGCATAGCAATTCTGATCAGTTTCTATTTTGAATCTCGGAAAACTTTCAACATGAAAGTTGTTCATATTTCTCTCTTCTTTCCAACGACATAACGATCATCTAAGACGGATAAGTATGTTGAGAGATCCACCCAAAATACCGAAACTGTTCTAAAACCCTAACTAGGTTCATCTTCTCCCTTAAGTTTCTCAAGAACACCATAAGAAACCTTGAAGAACATCATCCAAATCATCATTTTCTTTGATCATCAAGAGTCAGTCTCTCTTAATCTTGCTATTCTAAGCTCTATTCTTCATAAGATTCTTGAGTTTATGCCTTTGATCAACATGTTCTTCATTTGTTTAAAGTTCTTGAAGCTAGATTCAAAAAAAATCATAACTAATTCTAGAAAAATCCTTTTGACATGAAACCAATTGCTATCATCTTATAATCATCTCTATTTTCATCATCTAGAAGCACAAGATCATGAGAAATTTCTTTCCCTAATTTCTGGACTGGGCCGAATCTAGGTCAATATGGTGTTCTTAGGTTTTGTTTCAATTTCATGTCTTGATTCATGATTATATCTTGATAGTTCTTGTATTCAAGTATATAGAAGATAAAAAATCAAACTTGAGCCTATTTGATTCTTCAAAAACCGAAACCCTAGGTATGAGCACTTGTTGTTTTTATGATTCAAAAGTTGTTTGTAACACTTGAATCTAACTCTAGGTTTTGTATGTTGATTAAATCCAAGAGTTTAGAAATTTTAGAGATTTCTAACTCCAAACTCAGCCCTTGTCCGAAACCCTAGTTCTTGGAACTAGATGAGTTTTAGTTCATGTTCTTGGTTCATAATCATGGTTAAAGTGATTAATCATGCTTAAGTAACTTATGGATCATTAATCCCTAAGTTAATCAAATTTTAAGTTTCCTAACCTAGAAAATTGGGTAAAGCCGAACCCTAACCCCCATTGATTTAAGTGTGTTGTTGTTTGATTTGATTTATTTTGGTTGCAATTCGTTTGAAGGAAACTACTGAGTTAACTGATTTACACTGACGAAGAGGAATCGAATCGAGTTCGGGAGATTATTTAGTTCGAGTCTTCAAGAGGTAAGGGGAGCTTGCCTAATGGATTTTTCTCAATAACTATTTACTTGTTGACCATTTACTTGTTGTGTATTCTGTATAATTGATGTGGTTGTGGTTATCTGATTATGTGGTTTATGTTGTGTAGTATATCTGAGTATCAGTGTTTGATATGTTTTAAATTATTTATTTGAATATAATATTGCTAGGGTACATGTTCTGTCTAGTGGTTTGTTGTTGGATGTTGCTTGTGAGTGTTGTTTGAGAAGCCTGACTGTGGTCAGTGCACAACCGACTAATCAGATAAAAAAGCTTTAATAAGCTGTGTAAATTATATTCAATGTTTTATGGGAAATGTTGGAATATAATAGTGGTGAAAAGCATTATTTTGGAAAAATAAGGAGTTTTGATGATGATAATTTATTAGTGTAAAAGTAACTCGAGTCACAATGAGAGCGAAATTGTGAAAATGTTAAGTACTGCTAATTTTTATGTAAGAAAGTTTGTAATATTATACAAAGTTATTTTATGAAATTAATTGTTGAAAAGAAGTTAAGATGATTTAGAAAGTGTTTTCAGTGGAAAAAGTTAAGTATTGGCTTGAAAAGCTTCAAAAGTGATAATTGATGAATGATTTGGAAAAGAGTGATGACAGATTTGGAAAAACGTAGAAGGCAAGTATTTTGAAACGGCAGTACATATTTTAAGGAAGTTAAAACCTCAAGTGACTCATATTTGTGAAAACCAAGTTTTATTATTTAAGGATTTTATTGATGAATTTCCAATTTTTGGAAAAAGAATTTATGAAAGCAAAACTGATTTAGTGTTAAAAGTGGTGTGGAACTTAGTAACCGAGACGTCGGGGTACTAAGGTTCTGTGTTGTGATGGATTCAGTCATTTGGACTTTGAGGGCCTATATTGTATACATGAGGTATACTGTGCTGAAACATTGAAGATGTTTCTAGTGCCACGAACCTAAGACTGGTGCACCGATCGAGAGGTGTCGCGATTGAGCACTGGGACTGTGAGGTCCTATGTTTTGATAAAGGTTTTATGGACAGTGAGGTCCTATGTTTTGATAAAAGTTGATGGACTGTGAGGTCCTATGATTTGATAAAAGTTTTACGGACAGTAAGGTCCTGTGTTGTAATGGAAGTTTTAAAAAGTGTTTTAAAACTATGAGTCGTAAGCCATTTTGAGCTTCGGCAAGAGAAAGATTGAGCACAAAGAAAAGAACAAAACAAAAGTGTTTTGCATGCATGTGGCAGACGTGCCTGCGATTTGTGGTTTAATGCATTAATTACCGGCGGCTGAGGTAATTACGATATGCATTTATCTCATGTGCCTAGATAGGACATGGGACCCCATCTTACTTGCTAATGGTATAGTGCCACTGGTTGTGGACATTAGCAATGTGTTTGGCCTTGTGTGTGCCTGGCTGTATATGCCTTTGTTTTTAAGATGGGAAGAGGTTGCGCACCTGTTGGCAGTTGGCCAAGTTAGCCAGTGTGGCTATGGAGTCTGATCAACTCATATGATGTTAGGATATCTCATGAGATTAGGACGAAAATTAGATGATGAATAGAAGTGTCATGCATAATTTTATGGATGATGTTTGGGGTGTTGAACCCATTGATAGACTATTAGCTTATAAATGCTTGTGTGGTAAATGTATATGTGTTATGTGGTGTCGAGCATTTAGTTGTTGGGTTAAAACCATATATTGGCGTCTCACCCTTACACACACATTTCAGGATTCTACTAGCTCGATATTGTACCCTGAGTACTTTAACACAGATGGTGCAGAGAAGTCTTTCTAAGTCACTCAGAGACTTAGATCTAGTTGCTTGATGAGGTATTACTTGCGGAATAACTTTTAGAACGACCAGCTTAGGGTTGAGACTTAGATTATTTTAGTAGTATGTACGAGTTTGGCTCAGAGAGCATTTATTTTATAATGGAATGTTTATGGCTCGGAGAGCCTATCTTTTGAATGAAAATCTAAGCTATTTCCTTTGGTCTTGCAAAGCTTATGGCTACAACTATTATTTTTTATGTATTGATGCCTGGTTGAATTTAGTGTAACTAGAATTCTGGAGTGAAAATGTAATCATTTTAACAGGAGTTATTTTATCTGGGATATCCGAATTACAGAGGAGACTCTGTCGAAATTTTTGTAAAACTACTATCTTGTATTTAAGTATATCCTTTAAATTAAATAGGCTTGCCAAGCTATGATAGTAAGTTTGTGTGTCGATTATGGCTTAGGTGTGGAGTCGTGATAAAAAAAAATTTATACCCAATTTCAGACACTTATGTACTTATATAAGTTATTTTCCGAAAGCACCAGCAAATTATCTTTTAATTTTATTTTCGCACGTGTTTAGAAGGTAATGCCCAAGGGAAGGTGTTACAAGGTGGTATCAGAGCTGGTCGAGTCTTTCGGGATCTTTGGGTAATAGGTCTGTTAAGTTTTTGTTGTGTGATCTCTGGTTGGTTCTTGTTTGAATTGTTTCTGGTTGAAGCAATGTGTGTTGACGCACAAGTATATGTTTTGTGGATGGTTTTTCCAAGGATTTTATATCTTGGGAGACCTTAGATCTTGAATGTTACTTGGGTTCGAATATGACATTCGATTATCCTTGCGAATCGTGTCAGACATTCGAAACAAGATGTTTGTGTATAGGATTTTTCTGGGAGTGTTTCCTGGAAATATTCTTGGTTTAGGGTTAGCAAAGGACATTGATTTTGATTGATCTAGTTTCTGGATGCAGTCAGATCTCTGTCACTTTGTGTAGGATGTTACCTACAAAGGTTGAAATGAGTTCGACGACTCGATTCAACTGAAAGATCGGTGGTCTGAATCGTTTGTTAGACCGAGTGTTTTCCTTGTGAAGCACCAACGTTGTGTGGAGGTTCGTGTTACCGTCTAGATTTCTGACTACTAGGTAAAAGGACGAATTATGAATAAGTATTCTCTAACTTGCGTAGTTGATTTGGTAAATTAATTGCGAGGAGTTGTCATCTACTCAAAGATCGACTTGAAGACGAGGTATTACCAGATTGGAGTGATGACCTATCTAAGGTTTTGCATCGTCAACTCAGTTTATGAGGAAAGGTCAACCTTTTGTATGTTTGATCAATTGGTTAAGTTGTCCGGGATCGTACCCAAATTCAAAGTGGTCATACTAAGTTTGGCTAGAAAGATGTGTATGTTGGTTGGAACCAAGACGAATCGAGTGGATTTTCGATCTTGGGTGAGTGTCTCGTGATGGAGGAATTCTTCATTGTACTCTTTGATTCTCTTGTGTTTGTCAGTTGACAATTATTTCTCGAATCCTGTGATTGTATTAGATAATCACAACGGTGAAGTTTGTGTAGGTCAGATAAATTTTCTGCTTTTAATTTGCAATCTGTCAAGACTCGTGAATTAGTTATGCTAATTCATAAATTTCCAGTTATTCATTTCTTTGGTTGTGAGAAGTCGTACTCACACTTCTAAATGATCCTCAATGTATTAGACATTTGAGTGAATTGGTTTAAAGGAATCGATTGGTCTGGATACTTTCACATTTTGTTGAGAGAAGTGGTTATGACTATTTCTTGAGTTATAACCCAGATAATTTCGTGATAGCAGAAGTTTCTTGGTAAAACTTAGTTTCGTCACTTCTATTTTGGATAGAGGTGAAAGTCATCCTTTTGTAAATTCTTTGTATTAAGAATACGAATTAATCCTCTTGGGATTAGACATTATTCACTCCTTGATTATTTGAAATCCGTTGGAAGATTCTTGTGGAAGAATGAACTTTATTAGATTCATGTTTGTAAATGTGTATTGATCATGCATTTTTACACCCACGAACCCTGATGGAATGATATTTTTCCATACTAGATGTTCCAATATCCTTCAAATTAATGAAATTCTTTTCTATGCTTATGTGAAAGTGGAATCCAGAAAAAATTTCTTTTCTTGAGAAATTCTTTTAGGATCACCAAGGTCATGTTTTATTGTGGTTCGAAAGTACTTGTTGTCATTGATTATCTTAATTCTATGTACTTTCCGAATGTTGTCGATGTGTGACTTATCTCATTAGTCGTGAGTTGAATATCTCTACATCAAGATGTACAATTGATACCTTCCTTGTTGAGATGTTGGCATTCCTTCAATCATTGTTATGAGTTTTCTGAAGACCTACATGAGTCTTGTTTAAACTCAAGTGATCGTTGATCGACTGGTGAAATCTACATCTTCTTACGAGTTAAGATCCACAAGCAGAGTTAGTGAACCAAATAGTATATCAGAGAATTGTTCAGACTTCATAGCGTATATTCAAGTGTTGTTTCAGATGAAAAACGGAAGTTTATCAAAGTGTGTCGGTTAAGTTTACTTTAAGTGTTGAAGACTAAGTTGAGACTAAGTCCAACTGATCGTCCTCAGTGGGATGGATGAGTAATGAGATTACCTATCCTTAGCTGGTTAGCTGGGAGATAGTGTGGTACCTAAATTTTTGTCATTTATATGATCGGATAACCATAGTTAATAGGAGCTTCATTAATATATGTATGTGAATGGTATTATGAGAACCCTTAAGTTCAACATTATTGAGTGAGATGATTACAATGGACTTATCAGGATCGAGGTAGATATATCATTAAAGGAATTTAGAGTAGTGATCAATATTTATGGTTAATATTGACTTAGTAAGTCCGAGGATTAACGGAAAAATATATATGGTAGTTTTCCTTAAGTTGAATGGAATTAGTAAAGAGAAGTTCTTGAGTGAAACTAAGCTGTTAGAAAAGTTTAAGAATTATGATTTTGGATAATTCAAACTGAAGTGGTTCCTTTTGGTTGTAATTGCATGGAGAAATGTAATCGTATTCTTTAAGATTGAAATGAATGACTATGATATAATTTGGAGTGGTGGAATATGTTCAAAGGAATGATTATGATATAATTTTGAGTTGAAGGTTAAGGTATGATGGGGTGAAAGTTAGTGTTGAACTTGATATTCGTTGTGAGGATAAGGTGTTGAAGAAGTTTTGCTAGCAGACAAATTTGGAGGCAAGAAGTGATTAAGTTTTGATTATGTCTTTCGAGTGTAATAAGCTATGATGAAATGTTTATAATCTTTGAGGTCTTATTTTGGTAAAAATGTGGTTGATGATCCATAGTAGAAACTGGACATTTTTTTTAATTCAAGATTGCCATTGGGGAGCGTTCACCTGGATTTCTTGGCTTTGTTTTGGTGCAACTCTTGGGGGTAATGACCTTAGAGAAACTCTATTTTATAATATCTTTTCTTGGCTGCAAATATATAAGATAAGGGCAGATATGATACAAGCACTTCCTTGTATAAGTGATAGAGCTAAGTCTTCGAATGGAGGAATTGTTAGGAGTTGTGTATTTCCTTGGACAATAGGGTAGATGTGTATGGGAAATTTCTTAAACCAGGGATACTAACGGGGCTTGAGAACCAAATTGAAAATGAGAGGCAAATGAAGGATATGAAATTGAAGTAGGCAAAAGATTCAAGTGGAATTAATAAGAGAACGAATTATGATGGATGTGGTAAGATTCAATTTCAATAAGATTGAATTTCTTAGGTTCTTGGCGCAAAATTTATCATGTGCAACTTAGGAATGTTATGACGTTTTGATTGGAGGCTTGAAAAGTGTGAATTTGATAGGACTAGAAGAGTAGACTAAGCCCAATTGGACTAAGACTATGATTGCATCTCTTGAGTAGAAGGTTAATTGATGTTATGGTAAAGTTAGTGTGGGGTTTGATGTTAGCTGTGAAAGTTAGATATTGGAGAAAGTTTTTCCTAATGGATTTGTATTGAGAAAGTTAAATGAAGAGATTAAGCATTGATTTTGTTCTTTGAAGTGTAATAGACTAAGGTGAAATATCGAAGGTAGTGGAAATAATGCGGCAGTGAAAAAGTCTCGAGGATAAATAAAATGGCATAGGAATTGATCATGTTATAGTGTTATAGATGAAAGGAACGAAGCGATGAGAATACAAAGCAAGATTTTAGAGTTAAGGTATGATTACAACATCCTGTTTAGTTTTAAGCTACGAAATTTCGAGGACGAAATTTTTTTTTAGAGGGGTAGTAATGTAACACCCCGATTTTTCGTTGTTTCGTAATATCGGTAATAAATATATAAATATATATATTTATCCGAGACTTAGAAAATGATTTTGGATAAACCAAGGTCATTTCCTTGTTATACTTATTTTTATAAGGTTACAGGGAAGTTTTTGGTTGAAAACTCAGACGGAGGCTTGATCTCATTGTTTTTTTCGTGTTTTCACCGACAAGAAAAGTTTCTTCGCTCAATGAGACCTAATTTTGAATCGTGAACGAGATGAAAAATATTTTTATCATATTTACTACGATACTGAAAGTTTTGGAAATTTTGGAAAAAAATTAAAATATTATGTTTGTTGCGGGCCTATACGACGAGATGTCTCTAGGCATAGCCTGAGTCAGATGAATCGGGAAGTCGGCAAAGTAGCAGAGACATTGGATTGACCAACTTGACGAGCATTCATGACGAGTTTATCCTATCATAAATGGCAATAAATGGCACATTTATGGCAACATTTAATTTTGTTATGAAATGACCAAAATACCCTTGTATTTTTATGACAATTTCTACCAAATGCCATTGGACAAATTGACCAAGCTTTGCCCCATTCTCACGGCTCCAACATCTTCTTCATTAAGTTTTGAAATCTTCTTCATTAAGTTTTGAATTCTTCTTAAACAAGTTTTGAATTCTTCTTCACCAAGTATTCATTTCTTCTTCACCAAGTTTTGATTTCTTCTTCTCCAAGTATTGATTTCTTCTTCATTAAGCATTTGTTTCTTCTTCATTAAGTTGGTTTCTTCTTCATTTAAATAGGATGTCTTCTTCCTTAAGCCATTTTTTTTCCATTTTCATGTTCTTTGCTCCAAAGAGTTCATAACTCGTCCGATTTTGCATAGAAATTATGATCAGTTTCTATTTTGAATCTCGGAAAACTTTCAACATGAAAGTTGTTCATCTTTCTCTCTTCTTTCCAACGACATAAAGATCATCCAAAACGGATAAGTATGTTGAGAGATCCACCTAAAATACCGAAACTGTTCTAAAACCCTAACTAGGTTCATCTTCTCCCTTAAGTTTCTCAAGAACACCATGAGAAACCTTGAAGAACATCATCCAAATCATCATTTTCTTTGATCATCAAGAGGTAGTCTCTCTTAATCTTGCTATTCTAAGCTCTATTCTTCATAAGATTCTTGAGTTTATGCCTTTGATCAACATGTTCTTCATTTGTTTAAAGTTCTTGAAGCTAGATTCAAAAAATTCATAACTAATTCTAGAAAAATCCTTTTGACATGAAACCAATTGCTATGATCTTATAATCATCTCTATTTCCATCATCTAGAAGCACAAGATCATGAGAAATTTCTTTCCCTAATTTCTGGACTGGGCCGAATCTAGGTCAATATGGTGTTCTTAGGTTTTGTTTCAATTTCATGTCTTGATTCATGATTATATCTTGATAGTTCTTGTATTCAAGTATATAGAAGATCAAAAATCAAACTTGAGCCTATTTGATTCTTCAAAAACCGAAACCCTAGGTATGAGCACTTGTTGTTTTTATGATTCAAAAGTTGTTTGTAACACTTGAATCTAACTCTAGGTTTTGTATGTTGATTAAATCCAAGAGTTTAGAAATTTTAGAGATTTCTAACTCCAAACTCAGCCCTTGGCCGAAACCCTAGTTCTTGGAACTAGATGAGTTTTAGTTCATGTTCTTGGTTCATAATCATGGTTAAAGTGATTAATCATGCTTAAGTAACTTATGGATCATTAATCCCTAAGTTAATCAAATTTTAAGTTTCCTAACCTAGAAAATTGGGTAAAGCCGAACCCTAACCCCCATTGATTTAAGTGTGTTGTTGTTTGATTTGATTTATTTTGGTTGCAATTCGTTTGAAGGAAACTACTGAGTTAACTGATTTACACTGACGAAGAGGAATCGAATCGAGTTCGGGATATTATTTAGTTCGAGTCTTCAAGAGGTAAGGGGAGCTTGCCTAATGGATTTTTCTCAATAACTATTTACTTGTTGACCATTTACTTGTTGTGTATTCTGTATAATTGATGTGGTTGTGGTTATCTGATTATGTGGTTAATGTTGTGTAGTATATCTGAGTATCAGTGTTTGATATGTTTTAAATTATTTATTTGAATATAATATTGCTAGGGTACATGATCTGTCTAGTGGTTTGTTGTTGGATGTTGCTTGTGAGTGTTGTTTGAGAAGCCTGACTGTGGTCAGTGCACAACCGACTAATCAGATAAAAGCTTTAATAAGCTGTGTAAATTATATTCAATGTTTTATGGGAAATGTTGGAATATAATAGTGGTGAAAAGCATTATTTTGGAAAAATAAGGAGTTTTGATGATGATAATTTATTAGTGTAAAAGTAACTCGAGTCACAATGAGAGCGAAATTGTGAAAATGTTAAGTACTGCTAATTTTTATGTAAGAAAGTTTGTAATATTATACAAAGTTATTTTATGAAATTAATTGTTGAAAAGAAGTTAAGATGATTTAGAAAGTGTTTTCAGTGGAAAAAGTTAAGTATTGGCTTAAAAAGCTTCAAAAGTGATAATTGATGAATGATTTGGAAAAGAGTGATGACAGATTTGGAAAAACGTAGAAGGCAAGTATTTTGAAACGGCAGTACATATTTTAAGGAAGTTAAAACCTCAAGTGACTCATATTTGTGAAAACCAAGTTTTATTATTTAAGGATTTTATTGATGAATTTCCAATTTTTGGAAAAAGAATTTATGAAAGCAAAACTGATTTAGTGTTAAAAGTGGTGTGGAACTTAGTAACCGAGACGTCGGGGTACTAAGGTTCTGTGTTGTGATGGACTCAGTCATTTGGACTTTGAGAGCCTATATTGTATACATGAGGTATACTGTGTTGAAACATTGAAGATGTTTCTAGTGCCACGAACCTAAGACTGGTGCACCGGTCGAGAGGTGTCGCGATTGAGCACTGGGACTGTGAGGTCCTATGTTTTGATAAAGGTTTTATGGACAGTGAGGTCCTATGTTTTGATAAAAGTTTATGGACTGTGAGGTCCTATGATTTGATAAAAGTTTTACGGACGATGAAGGTCCTGTGTTGTAATGGAAGTTTTAAAAAGTGTTTTAAAACTATGAGTCGTAAGCCATTTTGAGCTTCGGCAAGAGAAAGATTGAGCACAAAGAAAAGAACAAAACAAAAGTGTTTTGCATGCATGTGTGACGTGCCTGCGATTTGTGGTTTAATGCATTAATTACTAAGCGGTTGAGGTAATTACGATATGCATTTATCTCATGTGCCTAGATAGGACATGGGACCCCATCTTACTTGCTAATGGTATAGTGCCACTTGGTTGTGGACATTAGCAATGTGTTTGGCCTTGTGTGTGCCTCGGCTGTATATGCCTTTGTTTTTAAGATGGGAAGAGGTTGCCTTTGTTGGCGATTCGCCAAGTTAGCTGATGTGGCTATGGAGTCTGATCAACTCATATGATGTTGGGATATCTCATGAGATTAGGACGAAAATTAGATGATGAATAGAAGTGTCATGCATAATTTTATGGATGATGTTTGGGGTGTTGAACCCATTGATAGACTATTAGCTTATAAATGCTTGTGTGGTAAATGTATATGTGTTATGTGGTGTCGAGCATTTAGTTATTGTGTTAAAACCATATATTGGTGTCTCACCCTTACACACACATTTCAGGATTCTACTAGTTCGATATTGTACCCTGAGTACTTTAACACAGATGGTGCAGAGAAGTCTTTCTAAGTCACTCAGAGACTTAGATCTAGTTGCTTGATGAGGTATTACTTATGAAATAACTTTTAGAACGACCTGACTTATGGTTGAGACTTAGATTATTTTAGTAGTATGTACGAGTTTGGCTCAGAGAGCCTTTATTTTATAATGGAATGTTTATGGCTCGGAGAGCCTATCTTTTGAATGAAAATCTAAGCTATTTCCTTTGGTCTTGCAAAGCTTATGGCTACAACTATTATTTTTTATGTATTGATGTCTGGTTGAATTTAGTGTAACTAGAATTTTGGATTGAAAATGTAATCATTTTAACAGGAGTTATTTTATCTGGGATATCCGAATTACAGATGAGACTCTGTCGAAATTTTTGTAAAACTACTATCTTGTATTTAAGTATATCCTTTAAATTAAATAGGCTTGCCAAGCTATGATAGTAAGTTTGTGTGTCGATTATGGCTTAGGTGTGGAGTCGTGATAAAAAAAAATTTATACCCAATTTCAGACACTTATGTACTTATATAAGTTATTTTCCGAAAGCAGCAACAAATTATCTTTTAATTTTATTTTCGCACGTGTTTAGAAGGTAATGCCCAAGGGAGGGTGTTACATAATGGATTAAGTAATATTATGGGTCTGTTTTGATTCTTTATAAAATAAGGGACAACACAGTACAAAACATCATGTTTCTTATTTAATTTTAAAATTGAATTGTGAGACAAAACAAATAAACAAATGAAAGACAGCACAAAAGCATAAAAAGTTGTTATCCATTTAACCAAAAGGACCCTGCTACATTACAATTGAAATATGAAAACTATTCCTTCCATTCCCCCCTTCTCTTCACGTCTCTTCTTCATTTGTTCTGTTTCATTTTTCGTTTTCTCCATTTCTCTAAAATCTCAATGTTAGTTACAGATCTAATATTAATTTTCTTTTTCGTTTATCAATCACAAAAACTAATATGCAGAGAGCCTACTTGTGTTGCTGAAGGATTAAAGCCATTAGATGATACTGCCCTTTTTTTTATTAATGGAACGGTAGAGTCAGTGAGAAAATAAAGATAAAAAAATTATTCAATAAAAAGAAAGGCACTTCAGTCCAATTAAAATAATTAAAAGGACAATGAATGTGGGTGATGTGCAGGAAGTTCGTGGGGCGGACTGGGTTCAGGTGCAGTGTTGATTGATGTTGTGTGGTAGCCATCGTTACCTAGAGCAGTTGCCTTGTTAAGTAAATTAAAATTTTAAAAATATTTCAATTTCAAGTGTCATTAATTTGCTTTTCTTTCTTCTTCTGTGGTTGAAAGTGATTTCTTTTCTTGCAACAAAAAAATTGGCCGTTATCAGAGAAGTTGCCGGAGAAAGGTGGGGTTATGTTAGGGTTCAGTTGGAGGACAAGATGGTGAATGGCTGATTGAATGCAATAAGGATACTTTAGTAAATTTTTCGTTATGTACTTGTTGTGCATGAGTAACAATTTTTTTTTGGTTTTTTTTTAAACAAAAATGACATGTAATAACATCATTGTAAGAACTGACATCGCAACTATGTTTACACCCCAACCACACCAATTATTTGCAGCACATCAATAAATACAATTTTTGTTGGTTACAAACGAGAAAAAAACAAAGGCCTAACAAATCTAAAAGAGGGAAATCTAACAAATCTAAAAGAGAATCACTCCTAGCACCCATCTTAGCTAAATAATCTACGCAATGATTTTCTTCCCGATGAAAATTCTGATTGCCCTCCTTAATAAGTTTAATAACATGCAAAGAATCTGAGTAGCAATTAATCTTTCAGCAGTGATGATGACTCCAATAATAAGAAAATGAATTTGTTACGGTTACATCAAATTTTCCACATAACAATTGGGACCATTATACCATACTAGTTTACATTATTCCGCAACCAAGAAAGAAGATCATTTTCATCCATAGGTCTGATCGTGCTGACTGCAATGCGTCTAGCAGATAACACAGCTAGAGTAGGAAGTGAAGCATGGCATAACTGCCACAAAGAATTGAACGTTGGCTGATACTTTCAGCTTCCAAATCCAACTCCAATATCCTTCCGAAATATCATGCAAATGGACCTGCATTAACCAATAATAAGCACTTCTAGTTGAGTAAATAACAGAAGAGCAAGGCTGCCAATTAAGTCCACCTATCCAACATCCCATTCACCAGCCGCGGCTTGATAGTCAAGATGCGCTGCTTCACTTCCTCAGGGAGAGTAGTATATACGACATCTAGGGGTGTTAATCAACCGATCCAAATCGTAAAAATCGAACAGAAAAATCAAAAATCGAAAAAATTGTAATTTTTTATTGGATTGGATTGGATTTTGGATCCCCTAGTGAAATCAAATCAAATCCAATCCAAACCGATCTACTATATACATATACTATTATTTTTGAAATAACAGTATTCTTAAGCATTATTTTTCATACTTTTATGTCGCTCATTCTCTTCAATATTTTTGTTGGAATGACATATATGAGACTGTTTAGAATAAATGTTAACGTCTTGAAGTTATATTTTGCTAAAAGCTTTGATACATAACATATATATACTTGATTGAGTAAACATGAAAAATAGGAAATCAATTAAGTAAATTTGAAAAATAAATTAGCTACAATTTATTTGTAGCCGATTCAAGAAAAAAAAATATAGGATAAGGGAGAGTAGATATAGATAATTAACATAAAAGAATATTGGGAATGAATGGATAATCTGTAACGACATCCCAGAGATCAGAGTTTGTGGATAGAATGAACCATTGAAATCTATCTTTCCAATAATTGTAGTTTTCTCCATTGAAGTAAGGAGGTCTGGTTAGGGAAGCTCCTTCAGTCTGGTGACTTCCACATGAACTAGCTCCAACAGTCATGTCTATTCTTCAGGACCTTTTACCTCGCACTGTTAGATGCTCAACCCAGAGGTTGAGCTCTGATACCAACTGAAATAGACAACTATAAACACGAGAAGGGGGGTTGAATTGTGTTTATCAGAATTTAAACAAAGTTGAAAACTTCGCATACAGAAGCTTGGTTCAGACGAGTGGAAAGATACAGGATAGACATGTGACATGTCTGATGAAATTTTAACAGTGACGTAGGCAAACAAACCACTTGATAAACGGATAAGAAAACTAAAGCAACTAAAGAGTTTATCAGGAAAGAGAGATCGACACAGTTATTTATCCTGGTTCACTCTTCAAAGCAAAGAGCTACGTCCAGTCCTTGGCAGCACCAAGTTTTATCCACTATAACTAATCAGGTTACAGACTCTAAGTATTGTTTGCACACCTAGCCTCTTCAGGCTCCAAGACAAGTATTCTTTGAACACCTAGCCTCTTCAGGCTCCAAGATAAGTATTCTTTGCACACCTAGCCTCTTCAGGCTCACTCAGGTTTGTTTGAGAAATTTGGTTTGTAATAAATACAACTTCAGACAGACAAATCTTTCACTAACACTCAGAGAGTGATTTAAATGTAAAGCTTAGGAAAGTCTGTGTAATAACTTCAAATGATTGAAGAATACAGAATGAAAGAATGTAGATATTAATGCGCAGAGTAATAGCTCTTTAATGCTATATGTATTCTCTATCTCTTCATCTTCAATGACTTCTGTATTTATAGTCTTTTAGCATTTAAGATCTGTTAGAGACATTCCCTCAGATGTTAGTTTCAAGAAGAACTTCATTAAATGCAATAGAGTCATTCTAGGCAGCCATTAATGCAATAGGAACGTTTGTTGTACTCTAACTTGAAGGATCATGGCTTTATGCATCGTGACACAGTCATATCAAAGTTGTGCAGAGAGCTTTTTGTACTTTGCTAAGTACAATTCCCTTTTCTTGAAAGGACCAGAGGTACTAGGGAATAAAGCACGTTAGAAGCATTCTTTAATTGGTCTTTGGTTCTAATAACCGAGGCTGCTTGAAAGAGTAACTTCTGACTTTTCTTGATAAGCGTGAGGCTAAGTAGGAGAGAAGGCTTCAAGTCTCTTTCTGATAGGACAGATCACAAAAGCTTGTTAGGTCCTTGGTTCTTCAACGAGTAACCTCAGACGAGTGTAGGAACTAATGGAGAGACAGGTTGAAAACGTTTCTTGAAAGAAGTCAGTAATCCTAGTCAGCAGACAGGTTGACTTTCGCTTATCCAAACATGTAGTCATCTATATGAGCAGACAGATGATTCTTACTGTTTTAATCTGCATACTAGATAGATAGGTTAGCAACCAATATGAAGGTTAATTAAACAATTAACTAATGTTTAGTTCTCATTAAAACTTAGGGAAATGCACATCAGACATTTTAGAGACTTAACAATCTCCCCCTTTTTGATGATGACAAACATTGAGATGATTTAATGAACTCAAAATATCAACAAAGAAAATAGCAGATAACAGACAGGTTGAAATTTTCTTAAGCAAACAGGTTATGCAGATGCTTGATCAGACATTAAGATTAATCATATAATCTGGTTAACTTAGTCACACATAAATTTGAATTGTCTTACTTAGAAATTATCAGAGCAATCTTACTTGCGATTTATCAGAGCAAATATAGCAACTATCAGAACATACTTATGTCCATATATTAGTTTCTCATTAAGATCATATCACATTCATTCTCCCCCTTTTGTCAACAGTAAAAAGGAGTAATCATAAAAAAAAAAGTAAAGAGATAAGGAAAGTAAGAAATATATTTTATTCATCATGAGCTTTGATAAGTACAGGGAAGTTTACAATAGAGAAACAAAACTACCTAGATTGACTAAGAAACAAATATAAGGCAACAACCCTTTGCTCTAAGAGCAGCCTAGCTTGCCTTTCTTCATCTAGCTGTCTTCTTAAGTCTTCTACTTGCCCTTGAAGCAAATGAAAGTCTTGTAAGGCCACTGTCTGAGAAGTGGAAGCTTTTGTAGACAAGCTTGAGGAAGAGACAGACAGAGAAGAGTGCTAGGGTAAGGCTAAAATTGGGGGTTCCTTAGGTAGAGATAGGGGAGAAGTGATGGAAGGAAAGAAAAGTTCATGAAGAGTTTGAAGAGCATAGAAAGGAAGAAATACGAATTTGAAGATAAGACTGATTCTGACAAAGTCAGTATCAGGTGAAGGAAACACACAGGAAAGTCTCTCGGACAGAGACAGTCTGGTGATGGTTATTTGGATAGGTGGGGGAAGAGGTGTTTGAGCTGATACAGATGGAGGGATAGGTAATAAGGAATCAATATGACAAAAGAAAGAATTTGATCCATTAATTAACATAAAGAAATACCTAGACCTACGAGGTAGCATTACAACAGAAGCAGGATAGTGAGTTCTAGCTAATGTTCTAATGAAGACAACAATAGGTGGATAGAAGAAAAGTTCTCTATAGGGGTAAGAATATGAGGTGGGGGAGAAGGAATGACAAAGACGTGTGAGATACTTGCAAGCAAAAGAGATTGCAAATTAGACACAAAGAGTCTCGATGATATCCCAGTTTGTTCTTTGGGAGCAGAGTCCCTGTGAACAACTGTGTACTGACAGTCATCAGGTACAACAATGAAAGAAGATTTTTGAGTTTGAAGGGAGTGGACAGGTGAAGGAAGAGGAGATGCAACAGAGAGAGGTTGAACAAAAAGGGCAGATGGAGAAGAGATAGATGAGGTGATGATACCTTGATGAGAAGGGGAAGGGAATGAAGGAGATGTCTTCTCTTCAGATATCTTCAACTTCTTGTGAGAAGGAGACACTAGGTCATCCTCTGGTACAACTGTTTGAGCTCCTCTAGACAGGTTTGCTGCAGTGTTAGCTTCTGCAGGCACTTCAGTCTTTGCAGGTACTGGGTAACCGGATCTTCTCTTTTTAGGAATAATTCCCAAAATGAAAGTCTTCTTTGGTTCTTCCAAAACTTGCTCTGTCTGCTCCCCCTGAGCATATGCTTCCTCTTTGCTAGGCTCAGACTCAACTTGTCTGACCTTGGCAAAGGTCTTCACCAGCTTCCTCTTCTTGCTGGGATGAGCAGGAACATCCACTAATTCCTCAGCTTCACTAGCCTTCCCCTTGGGAGAGGGTCTCTTCAGCCAGAACCTCAAGGGCTCAACTGTCTCAGCAGAATCTTCAGACACTGAAGGTTGCAGCTTTGGAATTTGGTCTTGTCTGACCACCTTTCCAGAGGATTTGAATAGTCTCTCAGAAATTGGGACATCAGATTCATCAGTGGAAACCACTGGTTCTTTTTCCTTCTGCTCAACAACAGGCTTCTTCTTCTTCTGGTTCTTCTTATCATCTACCTCCTCATCATCAAGAAGGATTCCCTTGATTTCCATCACAGACAGTGTCTTCCTATCTATGGGTAGTGACATGTCCACAAAGTGAACATCATTGGGAACAAACAGCTTGTTCCTGAAGACCCTTGTCAGCAACATCCCATAAGGATAGGTCAGCACGTTGGTTCTCTTAATCAGAGTCTGAAGGTACATGTAGATAAGGTAGTTGATGTCAACCTTGATTTTGTGGATCAAGTGGTATAGAGAAAATATGTCCATCTTGGTCACACTGTCTCGTGAGCCTTTCCTTGGCATCACGCACTCCAACAGCAATTTGTGCAGGAATCTGTACTTGACCACCATGTTGACAAGCTTAGGGTTCACAGGTTTGGGAACACCATAGATGGCAATGTTGACATTGTCAACTCCCACTTCATCTTCCCAATTGGGTGTGAAGCCAGCTCCGATTCTTGGAAATTTTGTGACAAGCTCCAGAGAGCTAATGGGGAAGAGAAGGGTTATATCCCCCATTTCAGCCTTAAAGTTCTTGATTCCATTGAGCCTGTTGGTGACAACCACATCATTTCTCCAGAGCGTTCGAACGAGCTTAGGGTGAACAAGTTCCATGATGTCGAAGAAACGAGTCCATTTGGAATACTCCAACTCTTCAGTGACATCCATACCTAACTTTTTCATATGTTGAAGATCAACAGTCTTTCCTGGAATGATCTTCTCGATCTCAGTAACTTTGAGATTGTATTTCTCAGTGATTTATTTTGCAGAGAGACGCTTGGATGATGCCATTTTTTAGAGAAAATGGTTCTAGGGTTTCAAGAGAGAAGAGGGTTTCAGAGAAGAAAAGACAAAGAGATTTTGAAATTTTGAAAGCATAAAGGTTCAACCTTTCTGATCTATTGTCTTTTATAGTCATAAAAGTAGGAGAGAGAAAAATGACATCTTTAATTCCAAACGGCACGATTTGTATGGGGAACCGCAACGCCCACTTAAGACATAATAAAAACATGGTTTCGAGGTATATAAACTACCGTTCACATGATTAGCTTCAGATAAGGGAATGGTATTAAACACTTAATAGCCATTTCAACAAAATTGTTGAGTTCTGATAAAGCACAGACAGGTGATAAAGCACAGACAGGTTAACACTCAGACATGTCATTCAACAATTCAATGCATGTTTAGATTATCTCTAATAAATAAAAACCTTTCTTATGCTAAGGGTTTAGTGAAAATATCAGCCCATTGATTTTCAGTTTTAACAAACTTAACATCAAAGATGCCTTTCTGAACATAATCCCTAATAAAATGATGTTTGATTTCAATATGCTTGGCCTTAGAATGCTTAATTGGATTTTTAGTTAAGCATATAGCACTGGAATTATCACACCATACAGATATGTTATGCTCATAAATAGAGTAATACTCAAGTTGATGTTTTACCCATAAGAGTTGAGAGCAGCAACTAGCAGTAGAGATGGATTCTGCTTCAGCAGTAGACAGTGCAATAGTTGTCTGGCTCTTGCTTAACCATGAGACTAAACTTGCTCTAATGAAGTGACATCCTCCACTAGTGTTTTTTCTTTCTATTCTGTCTCCAGTAAAATCAGCATCACAATATCCCACTAATCTGTATTCTTTTGATCTTAAATACAACAAACCAAGATTAGTAGTTCCAAGCAAATATCTAAAAATTCTTTGAACATCCTTAAGATGAGATTCTCTAGGATCAGATTGGAATCTAGCACACATACAGACACTAAATTGAATGTCAGGTCTGCTTGAAGTTAAGTACAGTAGAGAGCCAATCATACCTTTGTAGACAGTTTGGTCTACCTTTTTACCTTCATCATCTTTACTTAGTTTTGTATTGGGTTGTGATCAGCCTCTGGCTCATCTAGTTTTATAGCTAGTATGGCCAGGGTTTTGTGCTAATTTTATCTCATTTTCACCCAAATTAGATTAGATTGTCCTCAAGCAAGGTTTTGAGTCTCTAAAGTAGTTTTAGGTTAAATTATCCAGTTTTGAGTCAAATAATGCACTTATAGTTAGTTCTTTGTTTTCAGGTTAAGTAGAAGTTGAGAGAATAAAGAAACAGGGGATTCGCCTCGCGAGAGTTTTGCTCGCCTCGCGAACCTGAAAGCCAGCAGAACAGTGAAAATGACATCCTCTCTGGTTCGCCCCGCGACTACTCTTCTCGCCTCGCGACCCTGAAGACTGACTGTTCCAGGAAAATGCAAGGTTTCTGTGTCGCCTCGCGAACACTTGGCTCGCCTCGCGAGTAATCCAACCCTGGAAGACCAGAAGCTATCACGGTTTAACCATGCTGAAGGTCACGGCTGTGACAGTTGGAATTTGAAGAGTCTCGCCTCGCGAGTAGTCCTTCGCCCCGCGAGAAGACCAAACGTTGCTGACTTTTCACAATATTCGCCTCGCGAAGGTGTGCTCGCCTCGCGAGTGGACTTAATTTCTGAGTAGTATAAATTGCCATTCTGAACAGCTTGAAGAGACTTTTGCTTCTCCATTGTTCTGTTTACATTTTTTTCTTTGTGTTTTCGGTTTTTTTATGGCGAACTAAGTTTCTAGGATTAATCTATTGTAATCGATTTCCACCACACTTGAGGTTTCTTGTATTTCCTGTTTTGTATGCTTTTCCCTTTTCAATGCCATGCTTTATATTTCTGTTTGCTTAATTCAGGAGTATATTGTGTTGTGTTGATTTATTTCCGGTGATATTATGTTCCTATAATTAATCGCGTCTGCTTAATTCGCGTGTGTACGTTTCGTGTTCGCTTAGTTCACGAAGGGCTTAACCCCGTTTGCTTAATTCGGGAATAGGGACATGTATCTGTAGTAGTGGTTTCGCTTGTAAATTGTTGCTACAACCGGGAGGGGATTAGAATCTTCTTAGGGCTTGGAAATTGCATGAACCTATGATAGTTGGGAAATCGAGAACAATAGATTAATAGTTTTTAGCTATTTGACAATCTCTTTGAATTGCCTTGTTTCATTGCTCTGTTATTATTTTGTTTTCTTATTTGCATCCCAATCCAAACCCCCCCCCCCCCCCCCCAAAAAAACTGATTTTTGTGAAAAATAACACTTTAAGAGTCCTTGCGAGACGACATCCGAGTTGTCGCCCAAACTACAGTTTTAAAACCCGCTCGTTCTTTTTGGCGCGTGAGCGACAGCGCGACCAAAAATTGGCGCCGTTGCCGGGGACTCTTATTTGTTATTTTTCCATTTTTTTCTTTCTTTTCTTTTTCTTTTATTTTCGTTTTTGTTTTGAATTGGTCTGGCTACTAGGTCTAATTGCCCTGAATTGTGTGATTTTGATCCGGAAATTGAAAGAACACTGCACACACTCCGTAGAGAATTTCGGGCTAGCACTAGTAGTGATTCTAATTCCAAAACTGTTTTTGAAAACATGGGTGACCAGAGGACATTAAGACAGCTTGCTGCCCCTGATGTAAATTACAATGGATTGTGTATTTCATATCCTGGTGCTGATACTCCTTTTGAACTAAAATCTGGTTTCATTCACTTGTTGCCAAAGTTTAATGGTCTTGCAGGTGAGGATCCACACAAGCACCTGAAGGAATTCCAAGTTGTATGCTCCACAACCTCGAGATCAGAGGGAGTAACTGAGGATAGTATCAAGCTGAAAGCTTTTCCGTTCTCACTCCAGGGAGCTGCAAAGGATTGGCTGTTGTATCTTGAGCCCAACTCTATCACCACTTGGAATGATTTGAAGAGGGTTTTCCTAGAAAGATATTTTCCTGCTTCCCGAGTTGCGTCAATAAGGAAGGAGATATGTGGCATCAGGCAAGGGAATGAATCGCTAGCTGAATATTGGGAGAGGTTCAAGCATTTGGTATCCAGTTGCCCCCAGCATCAGATTTCTGAACAACTCCTTATCCAGTACTTTTATGAAGGATTACTGCCGATGGATAGGAATCTTTTGGATGCTGCTAGTGGGGGAGCGCTTGTTAATAAGACCCCAGCTGCTGCCAGGCAACTCATTGAGAATATGTCATTGAATTCCCAGCAGTTTACTACCAGGAGAAATTCAGTTGAGACAAGAGGTGTGCATGAGGTCCATAGTTCCTCGTCCAACCAGGCCGCCCTTGAGAATAGATTGGATGAGCTCACTTCTTTTGTAAGGCAATTGGCAATAGACAGGGTTCAGCCTGCAAAGTTATGTGGCATATTCAATTCTCATGAGCACCCATATGATCCATGCCCCATCCAGAGAGAAGAGTTTGTCAGTGAAGTGTCTCAAGCTTATGCAGTAAATCCCTATAATCAAGGAAATAGTCAGAACCGGTACAGCACTCCAGATCTCTCTACTAATAGGTACCATCCCAACTGGAGGAATCATCCTAATCTGCGGTATGGGAACTCATCCCAACAACAACCGATGGCAGCACCTCAGAATCCTCCTCAAGTGACCACTTCTGCACCTTCTGGACCTTCACTGGAGGACATGTTCAAGCAAATGACTTCACAAATGAATTCACAAATGACTACACTTTTCCAGCAGCAAGTCGGACAGCTCCAGGCCTCACAGGCACAGTTTCAGCAGCAAACAAATGCCAGCATTCAAGATTTGAGGACACAAATTGGACAGCTGGCCACATCCATGAATAACATACAGCAAGGTCAAGGGACAACCCAGCTGCCTGCACAGCCAGTGATAAATCCCAATGCATCCAATCCTAATGTGAGTGCCATATCTCTGAGATCTGGAAAAGTTGTTGAGGCCACCTCTGAAAAAGATGAAGCAACTGTTGAGGTAACTCCTGAGCCTACTGTTGAAGTTGAAGTTGAGAAAATGTACAGACCACCAATCCCATTCCCACACAGAGTTCAGAAAAATAAGAAGATTGGTGGTGAAGACAAGGAAAGGGAGATTTTAGATGTGTTCAGAAAGGTAGCTGTGAATATTCCTCTTCTAGATGTGATCAAGCAGGTGCCCAAGTATGCGAAATTTCTCAAGGATCTATGCACCAACAAGAGGAAGTTGAAGAATAATGAGAGAGTTGATTTGGGAAGAAATGTCTCAGCTCTTATCCAGTCTAGTCCTGCACCAGAAAGAGTTGCTGCTTTAACCCCTACTCAGGCACTACCACAGAAGTGCAAGGACCCAGGCACATTTACTATTCCATGCACTATTGGGGATAGGAAATTTGGAAACTGCATGTTGGATTTGGGAGCATCCATAAATGTCATGCCCACCTCCATCTTTAATAACCTTGATCTTGGTCCCTTGCAGTATACAGGTCTTACCATCCAGTTGGCTAACAGGACCAGTGCCCGACCCATGGGAATGGTAGAAGATGTGCTAGTGCAAGTTGATGATTTGATCTTCCCTGCGGACTTCTACATCCTAGACATGGCAGGAGAGACACATTCCAGTAGATCACCAATAATCTTGGGCAGACCATTCATGAAGACAGCCAAGACTAAGATTGATGTGCATGATGGGACTATGTCTATGGAGTTTGGTGATATTGTGGCCAAGTTCAAGATCTTTGATGCTATGAAACACCCACTGGAGGAGCACTCGGTTTTCCAACTAGAGTTGCTTTCTGAGCTTATTGAGGATACCCATGAGGACTTTATTTCTGATTTTCCATTCATTTCTGGTTTTGATGATTTGTATTCATGTACTAACTGTCATCGACACTAACCCTTGTTCTGTTTGTGCTGAGTTTCTTGAATCAACCTTGCAGGGTGATAGTGATAGTGAGAGTGAAGCTGTCTGTTCAGCAGAAGTCCTTGACATCCTGGCTACTCCTAATGTACCATCTGTTGAGCAGCCACCCTCCCTGGATCTCAAGCCACTCCCTGGGAACCTGAAGTATGCCTACCTGGAGATGAATGAAAAACTTCCAGTCATCATTTCTTCCAGCCTTGACTCTGACCAGGAAGCCAAGCTTTTAGAGGTTCTGAAGAAGCACAAGAAGGTAATTGGGTGGACATTGGCTGATATTCCAGGAATTAACCCCTCCAGATGCATGCACAGAATTCTATTGGAGGATGGAGCTAAACCAATAAGACAGGCCTAGAGGCGGCTAAACCCATTGATTCTGGATGTGGTAAAGAAAGAGGTGACTAAACTTCTGCAGGCAGGTATTATATACCCCATCTCTGATAGTACTTGGGTAAGTCCAGTTCATGTTGTACCAAAGAAGTCCGGTCTAACAGTAGTTAAGAATGATAATAATGAGCTTGTACCTACTAGAGTCCAGAATAGCTGGCGAGTCTGTATAGATTATAGGAAGTTGAACCAGGCCACCAGAAAGGATCATTTTCCTTTGCCGCTCATAGATCGAGATCTTGGATCGCTGGCCTGGTAAATCTCATTATTGCTTTCTTGATGGTTTTTCCGGGTATTTCCAGATCCATATTGCCCCTGAGGATCAGGAAAAGACCACTTTTACGTGCCCCTTCGGTACGTTTGCCTATAGGAGGATGCCATTTGGCCTTTGTAATGCTCCTGGCACCTTCCAAAGATGTATGCTTAGCATTTTTTCTGAATTTATTGAAAATTGCATGGAGGTGTTCATGGATGACTTCACTGTATATGGCTCCTCATTTGATGCATGTCTGCATAGTCTGAGTTTAGTTCTACAAAGATGCATTGAGACTGATTTGATTTTGAACTATGAGAAATGTCACTTTATGGTAGAACAGGGGATAGTTTTGGGTCATGTAATTTCTAAAGAGGGTATTTCAGTAGATCCTGCAAAAATTGATGTGATTTCTTCATTGCCTTACCCATCTTGCGTACGCGAGATCCGTTCTTTTCTTGGCCATGCAGGTTTCTACAGGCGCTTTATAAAGGACTTCAGCAAGATAGCTCTGCCATTGTCAAACCTGTTGAAGAATGATGCCATGTTCCAGTTTGATGAAAATTGCAAGAAGGCATTTGACTACCTGAAAAGAGCATTGACCTCTACCCCTGTCATCCAGCCCCCAGACTGGACACTCCCTTTTGAACTAATGTGTGATGCTTCCAATTTAGATGTGGGCGCGGTTCTGGCACAAAGGGTGGGCAAGGCTGCCCACGTAATTCACTATGCTTCTAGGACATTAGATGCTGCACAATCCAATTACACCACCACTGAGAAAGAACTGCTAGCTGTTGTATTTGCACTTGATAAGTTTAGGTCATATTTGCTAGGTTCTAGGGTTATTGTTTTCACATCGACCATGCAAAGACCAAGTACTACTGTTAAAGAAACCAGAAGCTAAGCCAAGACTGATCCGGTGGATGCTTTTGCTCCAAGAATTCAATGTGGAGATAAAAGACAAGAGTGGAGCTGAAAATTTGGTAGCAGATCACTTGAGCCGAATAGCTAGGGATGAGGATCCTTCTCCCATCCAAGATGACTTCCCTGATGAGAGACTTCTACATCTGTATGGGGTAACCCCCTGGTTTGCTGACATAGTTAACTTTCTTGTTGCTGGTGTTGTTCCTGCAGGTACAAGTAGACATAAGTTCCACAAGCTCAAGAGCGATGCAAAGTACTATGTGTGGGATGATCCCTACCTTTGGAAGTTTTGCAGTGATCAGGTGATTCGGAGGTGTGTCCCCGATCATGAGACAGAGTCCATTTTGCACTTCTCACATGCCTCTCAAGTTGGAGGACATTTTGGACCACAGAGGACAGCAAGAAAGGTCCTGGATTCTGGGTTCTTCTGGCCCACAATTTTTAGAGATTCCTATGAGGTATACAGGAATTGCAAAGAATGTCAAACAACAGGTCCTGCCATCACTCGTAGGAGTGAGATGCCTCAGCAGCCCATGCTCTTTTGTGAGGTTTTTGATGTGTGGGGGATTGATTTCATGGGTCCTTTCCCCCCTTCTTTTGGTTTTGTATATATTCTTTTGGCTGTAGACTATGTTTCAAAGTGGGTGGAAGCAATCCCCACTAGGACTAACGATGCTAAAGTTGTTTCCAAATTTGTTAGGTCCAACATTTTTTTGCAGGTTTGGCATACCTAAGGCTATCATCAGTGACCAGGGCACTCACTTCTGCAACAGAACCATGGAAGCCTTACTCAGAAAATATGGGGTTGTGCATAGAGTTTCCACTGCTTATCATCCCCAGACCAATGGCCAGGCTGAAATATCAAAGAGGGAGATAAAGCAGATTCTAGAGAAGATGGTGCAGCCGAATAGAAAGGAATGGAGCCGCCGTCTGGAAGACGCACTGTGGGCTCAGAGGACTCCTTTCAAGACACCTATAGGAATGTCCCCCTTTCGGCTTGTATTTGGTAAGGCGTGTCACCTCCCTGTGGAAGTAGAGCACCGTGCATACTGGGCAGTCAAGAGTTGTAACATGGACATGAAGAAAGCTGGTGTTGAGAGGAAACTACAGCTGCAGCAACTTGAGGAGCTTAGGCTAGAAGCCTATGAAAGCTCCAGGATTTATAAAGAAAAAACAAAACTTTTTCATGATAGGATGATTGTTAGGAAAGAATTTTTCGTAGGCCAGAAAGTCTTACTGTTTAATTCCCGCCTGAGATTGATGGCTGGGAAACTTAGGTCCAAGTGGATTGGACCGTTTGTTGTTACTAATGTGTTTCCTTATGGTGCAGTAGAGATTCAAAGTACAGGTACCAACAAGACCTTCAAGGTTAATGGGCAGAGGCTGAAGCCATTCCATGGTGTGGATGCTGGTGTTCCTGTGGATATTAATGTTGAGGAGCTCTCCTTGGAAGCTCCCACCTACACTGATACTTGATCAGGGAGTTCCCTTTCCTTTTCCTTCACTCTGTTTTTATAGTTCTTTTGTTCATTGGGGACAATGTACATTTTAAGTGTGGGGGAGGGAACTAGTTGTAGTTTTGTTTGGAACTAGTTGTAGTTTTGTTTGGAACTAGTTGTAGTTTTGTTTTGTTTTGTTTTTTTTCCTTTTCTTTGAATAAAGCTCCTAAATAATTTGAGAAGCTCAGGAGTTGTGTTGAGTCTTTTGTTGGCAAGTTTATTGGATTTTGATTGATTTTGCACAGATTGATTGCATGATTTATGTGATGATTCCCCCTAGGCTGAAATTTTTTTTTGTGTTTTTGAAAAATGATCCCCATATGATTGAAAACTGAACTTTGGGATTTTGTTGTGATGGCATGATTTATGATAAGTTTGGGGTGAAGGGAAGCACACACTAGGGATAAAATCTCAGTCAAACAATTTGCAAAAATGTCCAGGTGAGGTTTTGAGCCTCCAACATGTTTTAAACTGTGTGAACTCACTTTCAAGTTGCACTTTCCTGAATTTGCTTGAATCTCCTTTTGGTTTGCATGATTATGTGTTTGCTTCAGATGATTTAGGCATTTTCTTTGTAAATAGCTACTTAGCCTAAAAATAACCCATCCCTAATGCATGCTTCCTTAGTTAGCCCCATTGAGCCTGAATAGCTGTTAATTCTTGATGACCTAATGTTATAAGCTAAAATCTGGAAAACCATGTTAACCCGATCTTAGGATTAGGAGAGCATCGAATCTTAGAAAGAGAAAGGGTGCAAGAAACTAAGTTTGGGGTGGCTGCAAGGTGTAATATGTTGTTTGGGATTGAGAAAAAATACAATAAAAAGGTTGGAGCCAAAGGCTAGGAGTAAAAAAAAAATGAAAAAAAAGGTGTAGAGATGTTAAAAAATAAAAGTATTAGAAAAAAAAAAAAGAGGTTGTAGTCACCCAAGGCATAAAGAAAAATGAGAAAAGGAACTTGAGTGGAATTTCATTGTTTTGAAGTGTTTCATGCTCTCTTAGTTCCTAGGGTCTTCAGCCTAGTTCCTTGTATATATCCTACCCTTAGCCAGGCCCCATTACAACCCATAAAAGACCTTTTGATGTTGCTTGCATGTTTTCTGTGGGAATCATTTGGAGATGAAAATCAAATTTATGGGAAGTGTTCTTGAAAGTGAAACTGAGTGCAAAGTTGTTAGCCTGACACAAACTGAGCGATTGAGTGAAATACTAAACTCCCTTGTGAGGAAGGCAGTTGTTTGAATTTGGTTATCTCCCTTTTGTGTGTAACTTGGATCCCCTTCTTAGATTAATGATTGTTTGAATGATGAATTTCTCAAATGTTTAGAATAAATGATTGTGGGGATTGCTTTGTTTGAAAGGGGGGACGTTGAAGAAAACTGTTTTGATGTATTGCTTGAATTTGTGCAAGATTGATTGAATCTTTTAAGCTTGCCAGGTCTTGAGTCTTTTTGATTTTTGAGTTTTAGTTTGCTTGGGGACAAGCAAAGTTTAAGTTTGGGGTATTTTGATCAGCCTCTGGCTCATCTAGTTTTATAGCTAGTATGGCCAGGGTTTTGTGCTAATTTTATCTCATTTTCACCCAAATTAGATTAGATTGTCCTCAAGCAAGGTTTTGAGTCTCTAAAGTAGTTTTAGGTTAAATTATCCAGTTTTGAGTCAAATAATGCACTTATAGTTAGTTCTTTGTTTTCAGGTTAAGTAGAAGTTGAGAGAATAAAGAAACAGGGGATTCGCCTCGCGAGAGTTTTGCTCGCCTCGCGAACCTGAAAGCCAGCAGAATAGTGAAAATGACATCCTCTCTGGTTCGCCTCGCGACCCTGAAGACTGACTGTTCCAGGAAAATGCAAGGTTTCTGTGTCGTCTCGCGAACACTTGGCTCGCCTCGCGAGTAATCCAACCCTGGAAGACCAGAAGCTATCACGGTTTAACCATGCTGAAGGTCACACGGCGTGATGATTGGAATTTGAAGAGTCTCGCCTCGCGAGTAGTCCTTCGCCCCGCGAGAAGACCAAACGTTGCTGACTTTTCACAATATTCGCCTCGCGAAGGTGTGCTCGCCTCGCGAGTGGACTTAATTTCTGAGTAGTATAAATTGCCATTCTGAACAGCTTGAAGAGACTTTTGCTTCTCCATTGTTCTGTTTACATTTTTTTTCTTTGTGTTTTCGGTTTTTTTATGGCGAACTAAGTTTCTAGGATTAATCTATTGTAATCGATTTCCACCACACTTGAGGTTCTTGTATTTCCTGTTTTGTATGCTTTTCCCTTTTCAATGCCATGCTTTATATTTCTGTTTGTTTAATTCAGGAGTATATTGTGTTGTGTTGATTTATTTCCGGTGATATTATGTTCCTATAATTAATCGCGTCTGCTTAATTCGCGTGTGTACGTTTCGTGTTCGCTTAGTTCACGAAGGGCTTAACCCCGTTTGCTTAATTCGGGAATAGGGACATGTATCTGTAGTAGTGGTTTCGCTTGTAAATTGTTGCTACAACCGGGAGGGGATTAGAATTTGCTTAGGGCTTGGAAATTGCATGAACCTATGATAGTTGGGAAATCGAGAACAATAGATTAATCGTTTTTAGCTATTTGACAATCTCTTTGAATTGCCTTGTTTCATTGCTCTGTTATTATTTTGTTTTCTTATTTGCATCCCAATCCAAACCCCCCCCCCCCCCCCCCCCAAACTGTTTTTTGTGAAAAATAACACTTTAAGAGTCCTTGCGAAACGACTTCCGAGTTGTCGCCCTAACTACAGTTTTAAAACCCGCTCGTTCTTTTTGGCGCATGCGCGACAGCGCGACTAGGTTGCATAGGGGTTTTCATGAGCTTTGCATTTTCCATTTTGTATTTCTTGAATATCTCCTTGGTATACTTTTGTTGATGGATGTAAATTCCATCACTTGTCTGCTTGATTTGTAATCCAAGGAAGAACATCAATTCTCCCATCATGCTCATCTCAAATTTAGCTTGCATTAGATTTGAAAATTCCTTGCACAACTTTTCATTAGTTGCTCCAAAAATAATACCATCGACATATATTTGAACTATAATAAAGTTCTCTTTAGAGCATTTCTTGAACAGAGTAGTGTCTACTTGTCCTCTAGTAAAACCATTATGCATGAGAAAAGATCTAAGTCTATCATACCATGCTCTAGGTGCTTGTTTCAAACCATATAATGCCTTCTTAAGTTTGAAAACGTGATCTGGTTTATCAGTATCCTCAAAACCAGGGGGTTGTTTAACATACACTTCTTCTTCAATGATACCATTTAGAAAAGCACTTTTTACATCCATTTGAAACAGGGTGATTTGGTGTCGTGCATCATATGACATTGAAATGCGTATGGCTTCTATTCTAGCTACAGGTTCAAGAGTTTCAGTATAGTCAATACCTTCTTTTAGTTCTAGCCTTGAGCTACTAACCTTGCCTTATTTCTGACAACTTTACCATCTTCATCCAATTTATTTCTGAAGACCCATCTTGTTCCAATAACAGATTTGTTTTTAGGCTTAGAGACAAGAGTCCAGACATCATTTCTGGTGAACATGGTAAGTTCTTCTTGCAAAGAAAGAATCCAGCTTTCATCCTCAAGAGCTTTTTCAATGCGTTTTGGCTCCAATTCTTATATAAAGGCCATATTGCTTGATTCTCTTAGTGTGGATCTGGTTCTTACTCCTTCAGAAGGATTTCCAATAATAAGATCCTTAGGATGATGAGTGTTGAACTTCCAATCCCTTTTAAGATCATCATGAATATCTTTACTTGTCTGCTGACTCGTCTGTTACCTCGTCTGCTGACTTGTCTACTCCACTTATTTGACATCCTCAAGCACACGTTCTGTTTTGGTTAGATCGGGTTGTTGACTTTCTGGATTTTTTATATCAAGACCTTCAAGATCATCTTCTAGATCTGATAGTTCTTTATCAGTCTTTAGTCCATCATTGAATTTAACATGAACAGACTCTTCAATAATACAAGTTCTTCACATCCAAAAGCATGAAAATAAGATATGTTGGGGCTTTTTCCTTTCCACAATTCATAAGGAGTCCTTTTCAGAAAAGGCCTAATAAGTATTTTTTGTACATAACAAGAAGTATTTACAGCTTCTGCCCAGAAGTACTTAGGGAGTTTATTTTCATTGAGCATAGATCTAGCCATCCCTTGCAAAGATCTGTTCTTTCTCTCAACCACTCCATTTTGCTATGAAGTTCTAGGTGCAGAGAAATTGTGAGAGATCCCATTCTCCTCACAGAACTGTGTAAACTGTTCATTTTCAAATTCTCCCCCATGATCACATATAAGGGTAGAAATATAGAAACCCTGCTCATTTTGTACTCTTTTACAGAATACTGAGAAAGCCTTAAAAGACTCATCCTTGTGTGTTAGGAAGAGTACCTATGTGAATCTAGAATAGTCATCAACTATGACAAATCCATATTTTCTTCCAGCCAGGCTGGTAACATTAACTGGTCCAAACAGATCCATGTGTAACAACAGAAGAGGTCTAGAGGTTGATACTTGGTTTTTAGATTTGAAACTTGATTTTATCTGTTTACCTCTCTGACATGCATCAAACAAGACATCTTTCTTAAAACTAATATCAGGCAATCCTCTCACAAGATTATTCCTTTTTAATTTAGAAATTAGTTTCATACTAGCATGTCCTAGTTTCTTATGCCATAACCATTCTCTCATCCTCTTTAGACATCAGACAGGTTACACTTTGATCTGAGAGATCACACAGTTCAATCTTATAAAGATTGTCCTGTTGGGGACATATGCAACAAAAATTATTTGATTTTTAGGTACCCATATTTTTCTGGGTCCTTTTCTGTTAGTTCTAGGAGTCTGTGAAGACTTCCTTCTCTTCTTATGGATATACTTAGACATAACATGTCCAGTTTTTCCACAGAAGTTACAAACAGGTGCAGACTTGGTTACAGTTGACTTAATGGATACTATAGAAGCTTTAGTTGATACTTTATCATGTGTCTGATGGACATATCCAATACCTTCTTTATTAAGAGAGTGCCTCTGACAGCCAAGTAGCTTAGTCAGATTATCTCTACCATTAACAAATTTGGCAAGATCAGAAGTGAGCTCTTCCACTTTCTGTTGAAGTTTTTCAACTTCTTCAGATGGTGTTGTTTCACTTGAGATCTTAGCTTCATTAGACTTTTCAGTCTTCAGCTCCCTGTTCTCTTTAGCCATCTTCTCACACTCTTGAGATTTCTGTTTATTCTTACTGGTGAGCTTTACATACTTTCTCTTGAGGGGTTTGAAGGCTTTAGATAAGCAGTTGGATTCCTCCAACAACTCCTCATAGGCATCAAGTAATTCCTCATAGTCGGGATGTACCTCATCGTCTGAGTCTGAGTCAGTGTTGGCCATCAAACAGAGATTGGCTTCTTCCTCTGTTTCTTCATCAGAAGATGTTGACTCCAGATCCTCCCAAGTAGCCATCATTTCTTTCTTCTTCTTCTTGAAGAATTTCTTAAAATGGGCCTTCTTGAGTTGGGGACATTCAGGCTTGATGTGACCAGGCTTCTTGCACTCATAACAGACAATTGGACTTTTGTCTGTTAAGGTGGATTCTTTGAAGTTCTTGTCCTTGTTGAACCTTCTGAATGGCTTATCCCTCTTGAACTTCTTATTCTGTAGGAGAAGCTTTATCTTCCTGGTCAGGAGAGACAATTCTTCATCACTCTCAGAATCCTCGTGTTCAGACAGGTCAGTATCATTGGATGACTCGTCTGCCTTCAGATCCTTGGAAGCTTTTGCTGACTTTTGATCAGCCTTTAGAGCGACTTACCCTTCTTTGGTGCAACTTCATCTCCAAGTTCTTGCTCATGAACAGTGAGTGTTCCAAGAAGTTCATCCATAATCAAGGCAGTGAGATCCTTGGCTTGAGAGATAGCAGTGACCAAAGGTCTCCACTGTTTAGGTAGACTTCTCAGAATCTTTCCAACCTTCTCGGCATTGGTGCAGACTTTACCAAGAGATTTTAAACTGTTGACTATAGTTTGGAATCTTCCTATCATTTGAGCAACAGATTCTCCTTCCTCGATGACAAACAGTTCATACATTCTGACAAGTATGGAAATTTGACTCTTTGACTTTGGCTGTTCCTTCATGTGTGACAGCTAAAGTGTCCCATATTTCCTTGGCAGAGTCACAAGCACATACCTTCTCAAACTCCTCAGGACTGAGAGCACAAATGATGTTATATCTACTTTGTGGTTCAACTCCCATTTTGTCTTTTCTGTAGTAGCCCACTAAGCTTTTGGCATGTCAGTGTCATCATTAATCTTAGGAATGAATAGACCATTTGCAATGACATCCCAGAGATCAGAGTTTGAAGATAGAATGAACCATTGAAATCTATCTTTCCAATAGTTTTAGTTTTCTCCATTGAAGTAAGGAGGTCTAGTTAGGGAAGCTCCTTCAGTCTTGTGACTTCCACTTGAACTAGCTCCAACAGTAATGTCTATTCTTCAGGACCTTTTACCTCGCACTATTAGATTCTCAACCCAAAGGCTGAGCTTTGATACCAACTGAAATAGACAACTATAAACACGAGAAGGGGGGTTGAATTGTGTTTATCAGAATTTAAACAAAGTTGAAAACTTTTCGCATACAGAAGCTTGGTTCAGATGAGTGGAAAGATACAGGACAGACAAGTGACCTGTCTGATGAAATTTTAAGAGTGACTTAGGCAAACAAACCACTTGATAAACGGATAAGAAAACTAGAGCAACTAAAGAGTTTATCAGGAAAGAGAGATTGACACAGTTATTTATCCTGGTTCACTCTTCAAAGCAAAGAGCTACATCAAGTCCTTGGCAGCACCAAGTTTTATCCACTATAACTGATCAGATTACAGACTGAGTATTGTTTGCACACCTAGCCTCTTCAGGCTCCAAGACAAGTATTCTTTGCACATATAGCCTCTTCAGGCTCACTCAGGTTTGTTTGAGAAATTTGGTTTGTAATAAATACAACTTCAGACAGACAGATCTTTCACTAACACTCAGAGAGAGAGTGGTTTAAATGTAAAGTTTAGGAAAGTCTGCGTAATAACTTCAAATGATTAAAGAATACATAATGAAAGAATGAAGATATTAATGCACAGAGTAATGGCTCTTTAATGCTATATGTATTCTCTGTCTCTTCATCTTCAATGATTTCTGTATTTATATTCTTTAAGCATTTAAGATCTGTTAGAGACATTCCCTCAGATGTTGACTTCAAGCAGAACTTCATTAAATGCAATAGAGTCATTCTGGGCAGTCATTAATGCAATAGGAACGTTGGTTGTACTCTAACTTGAAGGATCGTGGCTTTATGCATCGTGAAATAGCCATATCAGAGTTGTGCAGAGAGCTTTTTGTACTTTGCTAAGTACAATTCCCTTTTCGTGAAAGGACCAGAGGTACTAGGGAATAAAGCACGTTGGAAGCATTCTTTAACTGGTCTTTGGTACTGATAACCGAGGTTGCTTGAGAGAGTAACTTCTGACTTTTCTTGATAAGCGTGAGGCTAAGTAGGAGAGAAGGCTTTAAGTCTCTTTCTGATAGGACAGCTCACTAAAGCTTGTTAGGTCCTTGGTTCTTCAACGAGTAACCTCAGACGAGTGTAGGAACTCGTGGAGAGACAGGTTGAAAACGTTTCTTGAAAGAAGTCAATAATCCTAGTCAGCAAACAGGTTGACTTTCGCTTATCCAGAAAGGTATTCAACTATATGAGCAGACAGATGATTCTTACGGTTTTAATCTGCACACTCGATAGGCAGGTTAGCAGCCAATATGATGGTTAATTAAATCATTAACCAATATTTAGTTCTCATCAAAACTTAGAGAAATGCACATCAGACATTTTAGAGACTTAACACTTTGTCCAAGTCATGCCAGCAGAAACAAATAACTTAGACTTCTCCATGCTAACCTTAAAACCAGACATAGAGCAAAAATATCTAGCACTCTCATGATCACCCTAGCTTGAGACGCTATTGCTTTAGCAAAGAGGAGCACATCATCTGCAAAAAGAAAATGGGAGATAGAAGGCCCATTTTTAGAAATTTGGATAGGCTTCCATTTATTATCCTTAACCTCCTTAGATATCATCTCTCCTAAACTCTCCATGCAAAGCACAAATAAATATGGAAATAAAGGATCACCTTGACGAAGACCCCTTTTCGGAATAAACACCTCAATTCTATTACCATTCCACAATAAAGAAATCTAGGAAGAATAGATACCATGCATAATAAGAGAGATAATCACTCCCGGGAAGACATACATCACCAAACTTCCTCAAAAAAGTCCAGTCAACCCTATCATAAGCTTTTTCCAAATCTAGTATAAAAATCATGTCGCCCTTCTTACTTTTCTTCTTGTTCAAATGATGAATGATTTCTTGAAGTATAATGACATTTTCCTTTGTACTTCGATCCGGAATGAAACTACTCTATGGGGGCTCACAATCCTCTCAATAAAGAGCCTTAAACTATTCACCAAGACCTTGGAAATTAAATTGTAAATCACATTACATAGAGTGATGGGTCTAAATTCTCTTAAAGAGGATGTGTGATCTCCTTTAGGAATTAAAACCGATAAAGTTTCTGTTGCACGAGTATCAAACCTTCCAGCCTCAAAAGCATTATTTACGAATTTCCAAAAATCATGCCCCATATCCTCCCAAAACATCTTAAAGGGTGCATTTGATATGCATTAATGCATAGGACAACACAGGACAAGCAGGACAGACAGCACAACCCCTTGAGTCACAGGACAACCTTTTGTCATGTACATCGTTTGATAGCTAATGGACAGCACAAGTAAAATAATATTAATTTTACTATGATACCATTTGTAATATATATTATTATATATTAATATAATAGTTATTAATTTATATTATTAATATATGTAAGTATTAGTCAATATATAATATTTGCGTAAAAAAAAGTCAATATATAATATATTTTATAATATATAGTATATAGTATATATGCTAATATATTTTTTTAACAAAATATATGATAATATATTATTATTACCATAATAATACTATATATATTAAAGAGAGGGGAGAGAGAGGAGAGAGGGGAGAGGAGAGATGGAAGGTTGCCTTTGGAATGATCTATTTGGTTGAATTTTTAAGAAGAAATTCATGTACCACTTAGTAACCAAAATTAAAGTGAAGAAAGAAACAAACACTACAACAGAAAAGACTTTAGATAGCATTTCCGGATGCCTTTTAATAGCGTTTTTAAGCGCTACCTATGCCACCGCTATTAAAAGTCGTTAGCAAAGATAACATTTAAGAAGTGCTATTAAAAGATGGCCTTAGATAGCGTTTCCGCGTATTTACAAAACGCTATCTTTAGTGTGTGTTTTCTGCAGTCATGTGTGACTTTAGATAGCGTTTGTTTTAACAAATGCTATCTAAAGGCAGACTTTAGATAGCGTTTGTTTTAGTAAACGCTATCTAAAGGCAGACTTTAGATAGCGTTTGTATTAACAAATGCTATCTAAAGTCTGCCTTTAGATAGCATTTGTTAAAACAAACGCTATCTAAAGGCATGCCATTAGATAGCGTTTTCTAAGCAAACGCTATCTATTCCCTTATTTATTTTTTTAGTTTACCTATTTCTTAACTTTACCTCCATCCTGCATGTTTATAAAAAAACAGAAGGTTTACACAAAGAAATGAAGCACAATCCAAATTATGGGTAGCAAATAAAACCCAGACACCTAAGTTACTTGTACCAAACCATATGCATATAACAAGCTACTTTGATAGAAAGTATTCCACCAAAAAACTGTGTAGCACCATCAATATATTGAACCCGTAATAATAAAGGCATATAGCAAATCTTCAAATCATCAAATGCTAAACTCAATAGTCCCTATAGATGAAAGCGACCCAATTGCATACGCTTCAGCTACTAAGTCTGACCCAATTGCATACATATCAGTTAATATAATTTAACCAAGAATTGTTTCATCCATATACAGTACAATACAAAGTTTAGACCATATATATATAACAAGTGTAATCAAATAAACTTTTCAACAATATAGCGACACCAATCTTCCTTGACTTCAGATAGTTGAGCAGTGGAGTATGTGGAGCATTTGAAGTCAGGGAAGTACTGCGACATAAAAATTAAATAAATGAAGTTACAATTGCTAAAATATTTGAACAGTCACAGTTCAAAGCTAAGTAAACAACAAGCACTGAAACTATACATACCGCCATTGGTATTTTAACTTGGTTCTGTAAGATAATTTCCTTCATGAAACGCATTACATAATACCCACAATCTGTATTGTTGGGTTGTCTTGGGCACTATAAAAAATAAAATAGTAAATCAATATAGTTTTTTTTTAACTAATTGCGCATTAAGTTTTTGCAAATATACCTCTATCCAAATCCATTTAATGTTGGTTGCTTTTAAACGGGGCACCTTAGCTCCACTACGTGCGCGATAAACTTGCAAAGCACTAATCACAAAATCAAACAGACTTCATTAAGAAACATATTTTCAATCATCACAAACACACGCATGGATTTTCCAACAAAAATTCTCAATGGTAACATCTAAATACAAAATGAAGGTTCCGGTTGCTTTTTTTTATTTTGAACCACAACAGCCACAACCCAGTATATGCCAATTCAACACAGTTATTCTAATGTCAAAAATCAAAAACACATTAGGACCATGACAACTTGCAACATGTATCTACCATGGAAGCCATTCGACAGAATAATAGAAAATCAGAAAAATAAAAGCATGCTTACTCATTGAACAGATTCTTTAATTCTGGGCGATTCCTAGGATCAACATGCAAGGAATCCAGATAGTAAATAATCTCTTCAACAGTATTTATCGCGCACAGCACTCAATGATTCCTACAAAAATGTTGAGATAACAAATCCTAAGCACCTCAACTTTTATATAATTCATTATTGTGAATTAAGTCCTATAGGATAAGTGACTCACCCAACATTGCACGGTGCTAGAAACAAGGGCTGATATTCTCTTTCTGTAGTTGCAAAGCGGTCAGCTATATACTTTGTCTGTGAATCCCTCCCGAAGAAGCCGTATGTATCTGTTTGGTGTGGGGACAAAAACAGAAACCTCCTCGTTCTTTCCTTTAGAAGCAAAAATTCTTTATACAAATACCTTCAATTAAAATATAAAAATGGATTACCCCAATGACATCAATATTTAAATGGAAAGACTAAAAAAATATTGTACACTTTAAGCCTGATTTAGTACCTAATATATACGGAAATAACGGAGGCAGATACCCATTCATGATTTACAATTTCTCTGATATTTTCAGCATTAATTCTATCAATGATATGATCACCAAAAATATTTTGTTCTATCTCTATGTCCAATAGGTCATCATTTTTCATATTCTTTCGTTCATGTATTTTAAGAAAATTGAAATATTCCAGAGAAATGTTAGTTGAACCAGCTGTAGGAGGGTTGGCCTCAGATTTGCCTCCTTTCGTTTCTGGGGTTGTAATTGACTCCTTTGTATGTTCATACACTCTGCCCTTGCCTTTAGATTTTGCAAGTGCCTGGAAATTTTGCATTTCAATATGCCAGTTAGTGATCAACTAATGTAATAAATATACGCCGTATATGACAAGGTGGAAAAATCCAATTACATACCATATTAATTACAACCACGAGATCAATTGGCCATGCCATATAAGTACCTATTGCATCTCTTATTGTCATTACATCTGCATCATCAATAGGTACCGGCAATGGCGCATCCCCTCAGTTGCAACATCAACTCCAACTTTCACATGGTTAAGGGGTAGTGGTCCGGTGTGCAGTGTAACACCTGGCTCATTATATACTTTACCCATACCAACCATACGATGGTTTGGGGTTGATAAATATAGATGACATGAGTTGACGCCCTAATCCAATGATAGATGAATAAGCTGTGAATTAAGGCATCCAATTGAATGTATTTAACTGTGAATGCAATACTAGTAAAAAAAAAGCATGCATTACCTCTGGAAGCTTGATGGCAGATGCTAGAGTGCAACTATCTTTGATGCTTGGGGCTGTGAAATTAGCCTGCCTCTCCTCATCCTCCTTTTTTTTCAGCTTATCTTCCAAATTGTTCAATCTTTCTGAGAGTTGAGCCACCAATGTCTCCCACCTTTGCGTTTCACATTTATGTTTTGCACGACCTTCAGGTGGGAAGTAGTCTCTTTGAGAGACACCAAAACCCACACCCCTAACACGACCAGGGTTCTCTGGCACACCTAGGGCTTTAGCAAGAATATCTTGGCGACCATAATCTTGTATCTCTCCTCTCATTGCAGATCGTGATGGACTTCCTCCTGACACATAGTTATTGGTGAAATGCAAATGTTAACATTATTATATCTTGTCATAAGAAAATAACAAATGAAAATGTAAACGTTATTCTACTTACACATTTATTCCACACGTTCTGCGTATTTTTGTTGTCAATTACACCCGCCTTGTTCTCGCGGGCTTTCCTCCACACAATATGACGTTTAATTTTTTTAACTTCTGGCTCTACCTCTTGTAGCTGTATATTGAGATAATATATATTAACCAAACATTTTAAAAGTCATATTTACCACACATGCATTTAATTATATATATACATACCAATTCATCCTCAATGTCAGCATACCCCTTACGTGATGTTTTGTAAGGGCATGCAGGATCTAACGCTCTCGTGCGATTTTCATTGCTTAATTTCTATTCAGACACATATAAGTAATATTAATACATGGTTAATGTCATATGTATATATATAATTATAAGGACTAACGTGATATTAAACATACCAGGAATCGGGCATCTCCTGTGCGTATTGCTACAAAATCTACCCACTCATCCCTTGATATGTGTGCATATTGTGATGGAGGTTCCTCATTGATACTCCCGTTAGCATCTCTTAGAAATTTTCTTGTCAATCTAGTTCTGAATGCCCGATGTAGGTTACCGGCTTCCTGAAGTACAAATTTTTTTCGAGATTCATCAACATTAAAACACATCTGCAAAACAATATAAACAACGTGTCAAAGTAAGTATGTTTACATAGTTTACAATATAATTCACAAATTTTAATAATTACCTGTACATCAGTCCATATGTTCTCTTTGAAAGCATCCAAAGCTTCATCCTTCCAATTAGAACAGATAATCCAACTCCCATATGCGTTCAATGACGCCGAAGTATGACATATTTGCATATATGGGGTTTGTCTTTGGCACTTGAGATATGCATAGACTGAGCTACAAGAGTCACACCACTGTTTTGCATTGTACTCCGACCATCTTGTTCTTTTGTATAGAATGTGTACCCGTTAATTTGATAACCGTGGTAAGAGAAGACGTGCAAACTTGGACCTTTGGCTAACCATCTCAATCTATTTGAAACTGAAGTAGCATCTTCAGTCAACTCTGTAAAAATGTGATCTCTTAGCCACGTTATAAAACAACGATTGTGTTCTCTAGTTAGCCAATTTTGATTCTTATTTGGATACAAACTCTTAAGCATGTCCTTCTGTTTTTCAACATATGGCTCAACCTCATCGGCATTGTACAGAACAGATAAGTGTGCTTGCTCCCATTCTGTCCTTGATATAGTCACTATTTCAGTTCCTGTAATTCCTTGCCCCATCATTCTCCATGTGTGACGAGACTTTGGCAACCCTATAGAATCAGCATTGGATAGGTATTCGGTACAGAATTCAACAGCTTCTTCGACAATATACCGTTCAACAATACAACCTTCTGGTCGTAATCGGTTTTTCACATACCCTTTTAATATCTTCATATAACGCTCAATCGGGTACATCCATCTCATATAAGCTGGCCCACACAATTGTGTCTCTCTAACAAGGTGAATGGTTAGATGAACCATTATGTCAAAGAATGAAGGTGGAAAGTACATCTCAAGCTCGCATAAAGTCACAACAATTTCTCTTTGCAATGATGGCAACTTCCCAGGGTCAATCACTTTGCTGAAAATTGCCTTGAAGAATAAACAGAGTTTAGTTAAGGCCCCCCGCACTTTGTTAGGTAAAATAGACCGTATACCAATGGGTATCAACTGCTCCATGAGAACATGACAATCGTGGGACTTTAGACCTTTTAACTTCTTTCATCGATACGAGGTTCCTAATGTTTGAAGAGTACCCTTCCGGAACCTTAACTCCGTCAAGAAACTTACAAAAGACAGTTTTTTTCTTTTCTAGATAGAGTGTGAGCAGCCGGAGGAAGATATGTACTTTTACCCTTCTTCGTCGGTCCCAATTTTCTTCTTATTCCCATACTAACCAAGTCCAACCTTGCATTGATGCCATCTTTAGTCTTCCCTGGCACATTGAGTAACGTACCAATGACACTATCACATACATTTTTTTCAACGTGCATCACATCGAGGAAATGTCTTACATATAATGATTTCCAATATGGCAACTCAAAGAAAATCGACCTTTTCTTCCACCCTCTTGTGACAATATCTCTCGCAAAAGGTTTACCGAATTGGATATTCAAATCCTTTACCTTTTCAAAAAGTTGATCACCCGTCAACGGTGAAGGAGCTCTACCTTCTTCCGAGTTCCCATTGAACGCCTTTCTCCACCACCAGTAATGATGACTTAGATGCAAAAATCTACGATGCCCAAGAAAGACATTCTTCTTACAATGTTCTAACCGCATCCAATCCGTACCCTCTTCACATATAGGGCATGCACACTGACCCTTGATGCTATATCCTGACAGATTACCGTAGGCTGGAAAATCATTAATTGTGCCAAACAACATAGCTCTCAAATTGAAACTTTCTTCCTTATACCCATCACACACCTCCACACCTGTCTCCCACAGTTGTTTCAAGTCTTCAATCAAAGGAGTCAAATAGACGTCTATATCGTTTCCTGGTTGTTTGGGCCCAGAAATTAACATAGATAACATAATAAATTTGCGCTTCATGCATAGCCATGGAGATAGGTTATAAATCACCAAAATCATAGGCCATGTACTGTAAGAGCTACTTTGAACACCATGCGGGTTAAATCCATCAGTAGCCAATGTAAGTCGTAGGTTTCTTGATTCTTGCCCAAAATCAGGATAATCATGATCAAATTTCTTCCATTGAGGAGAATCTACCGAGTGCCGCAGCTTGCCATCTTTGGTCCTTTCATCCTCATGCCATGTCAAGTGCTTTGAATCTTCTAAACTACGATACATGCGCCTAAATCTGGGTATTATGGGAAAATACCACACAACCTTCTCTGGATCTGATTCTTTCTTCTTATATCGTGAGGCATTACATTTAGGACACATCTTTAACGATGCATATTCATTCTGAAATAAAATGCAATCGCTAGGACAAGCATGTATCCTCTCGTAGCTCATGCCAATAGAGCGTAACATTTGTTTAGCCTCATATGTCCGACTAGGAAGCACATTATCCTCCGGCAACATGTCTTTCAATAGTGTGAGTAAGTCCGTAAAGCTCTTATCAGTCCATCCGTTGCCTGATTTCAAGTTATAAAACTTTAACATCACCGACAATCTTGTGAATTTAGTACAACCATCATACAATGGTTGCTCTGCATCACTTACCAACCTCTCAAACATTTGAGGACAATCCCGAAGATCCTCTTCAACAGCATTTGCAATGTCTTCAAAACGATCGCCCTCATAAGTATTTGTGTCGGTATCGTTTGATGAATATCTCACACGATTCCTCATTTCACTAGACTCATCTCTTGTCTCACCATGTTTTGTCCAACATGTATAACTTTGATCGATTCCATTACACACTAAATGTTCTTCCAACTCGGCTGCACTAACTCGCCTTGCATAACAACAATCTAAACAAGGACATATGATTGTACTAGGGTTTTCCGCATGCCGAACTGCAAACCTAATGAACTCTTTCACCCCATCCTCATACTCCTTCGTTAAACGATTGGCAGACATCCATTTCCGATCCATGTTTTCCCGATCTACAAAAATATTTATTAAATATATTTACTTTGAGTTTAGAGTGGTTGATGTCTACATGCAATGTATACAGATTGAAACTAATTCATGTTATATATAAACTAGGAGAATACATTGATCACAACCAACCTTATAAATAGGACTATATCTTGGTGATCAATTAGTTATACGATTATAAATATAAAACAAATTCAACAACTGTACGATGTGTAGCATTAAATCACAATACAGGTGACCGAACCTGATCTCCACTAATACACAGAAAAATGAATGGTAACCATAAAATGGATCATATGTAGCAGCAATTAACTTAAACATATTGATGACTCAGTTTTGTTTTCAAACCCCATACTCTTTAGGTCATATTTGACAACACCAAGCTTACTTCCAAATTTCATAAAAGTGAAGCCAAAGCTAATACATCAAGCATAGCTAGATAGTGCCTACCTATGAATTTCTCTGTTTTCTATCATATTGTTAAAACAGAGAAAGCTCCAGCCAACATAAATCACATATGACAACATTGTTCGCAAATGAACCCAGCCAATAAAATCCATGAATCAACCCTTTGCTCAAATACACATTTAACTCGGAAATTTAAAACCCAACTTCACAACATTGGACATAATATTAGTTTCATCGAGGGTTTAATTCCATCACAACACACTCAATTTCTCAAAATCTCTCATAGTCTAAAAAGCCACAATTCAAAGGTTTTAAACCCTAACCCCCATCATAGAATTAAAAAGAGCCATCACAAAACAGTTTCAAAGGCAAGAGAGTGAGAGACATTATCAACTATAATTAAAAAATAAAGACAAATGAAAATACCTTGAGCAAAGCAAGAATGGCGGAGAAAGAGAGATGTCACGTGCGTAGAGAGAGAGTGAACATGTAGTGAGAGAAAACACGAGGAGAGAGGGAGAGAAAGAGTGCGAGCAAGAGAGAAAGGAACCTGAAAATGAAAAATGAAAGATAAAAAATGAAGATTCAACAACAACACAGTGAAGGAGGGGGAGAAGATAACAAAGAACAAAAGTTACAAAACGAACCTGGAATGGGACATCTGGCAAGTGGGGACGCAGAGATAGGGACGAGGTCTGGCGAGTGACTAAGCAACGAAGGGGACGAGCTCTCTGGATGCAATGAGAGGATGAATCTGCAATGGAGAGACGAGTGAGTCAGAGTGAAGGGAGGCAATAGCGGCAACCCTAGACTTGAGAATCTTAGACGGGTATATATTTATGCCCGGGTATTTCTCTGCGAAGTCAGTCGGAAAGCTCCAGTTTGGAATTTCACCTGGCAGAGAATACCCGATCCAAATTTCGCCTTGCGATGAACGAAGGTCAGTGATGAACTGAGGATGTTAGGGTACGCAGAAACTGAGAATCGGAGGATCAAAGCATACGAGCGTGCGGGTAGTTCTAAAATCAGCAAAGGTAATCACCTAAGATAGCGTTTCTAACTTTAAACGCTATCTAAAGGTTACCTTTTAATAGCATTTCATTAAACAAATGTTATTAAAAGTTGATTTTATTTTATTTATTTATTGCAAATTAGAAAAGATAGTGTTTCCGTGCGAAACCGCTATCTTAGGTAGTTAATTAAGATAGCGCTTCCTAAAGGAAGCGCTATCTTTTCCTGCAACTTGACTTTTAATAGCGGTTCCTTAAGGAAACGCTATCTTAGGTGAGATAGCGTTTTCTTAAGGAAACGATATTAAAAGTCCCCCCATCACTTTTAATAGCATTTCCGTATGGAAATGCTATAAAAGGTGCGTTATTAAAAGTCTAATTTGTTGTAGTGAAAATGGATGAGAAAGAGATGATGATGGCGCCACAAACTAGAGAGTTTGATAAGTCTATGAAGTTCGCCACAAGAATCTTGGATTCTTGATAAGAACAAGGGTGGTTCAACTAAGAACCCAAGAGAGAACGCTCTCACAATTGGTAAAAACCAAATTGAAGGTCAAAGTTATCATTTCATGTGGTATGGCAATGATACATATACAAGGATGGCTGCCCACTTTTGGGTTGCCTTGTTCTCTCAATATTCCATAACCTACACCTAATAACTCACATAACTCACCAACTAAATGACACTAAAAACACTCACTAACTCCCACTACCATGCATTTCCCACCACCATGCATTTACCACATTAATTGATAAATGCATTTACATTACCTATACATAAACATGATAATAAATTCCCACTAGCCATTATTATGACTAAGAGCACTACTAGGAAACATTTAGTGAGGCTAGGAGAATACAAAAGATCATCTTAAAATTCAGTCCAAAAATAATACGAAAATTATAAATAAAAATTATAAAAATATAATAATATGAATATGCTTCTTTCCACATGCTCAAGTCATCCATGTTCCTATGAGAGAGGGAGAAGGGAGAAAGGAGAGGAGAGAGAGAAGAGAGAGGGGGGAGATGAGAGAGAGAAGAAAGAGAGAGAGAAAAGGATAATTTTTCTTTTTTTGTAGTCCAACAATGGGATAAAAAGTTGTCATATGGTTTGGTGGGGGACAAAATTTGGAGTTTTTTGTCATGTCCTCCATCCCTTTTTTTGTTCTGTCCCCTGACCACTTTTTAAATTAAACAATGGACAAAATTTTTTTTGCTGTTCAGTCCCCTGTATTTTTGTAAATCACATCTAAAAAATATAAGTTGAAATCCATCCGGCCCATGAGCTTTATAAGACTGCTTCATACTCATGAGAGCTTTATGAACTTCTTCCTTTGTCACAGGCTTAGTAAGGTCCCTGATTTCTTCCTCCCCATGTGCATTTTGAACCTGTCCATAGCACTCCATACTCAGTTTTCAGTGGAACAAAATAAATTTTGAAAAATTTGACTGCCTCGACTTAAAGAATCTCAGGCTCTATACACCACTCTCCAGAAGGAAGATTAATTCCATGAATTTATTCCTCTTCCTTATAATGAAGGTTTGTGCATGGAAAAAAGATTTATTACGACTTCCCAATTTGATCCATTTCTCCCTAGACTTCTGGAACCACAAGGTATCTTCCTGAAAGAGAATTGATTCATACTCCCTCGAATACTCCCATAACATGCATCGAAGAGAATAATTAGGACTAGATACACCCCCGAGAATGCTCAAGAAGATGCACCACTACCCAAATAGAGTTATACATTGTGGCATAGAATCAATTACATCAAAACACCAGAACTGCTTTTATTTTCTAATGCCCAAATACCACCGACATGTCCTTAATTCTCTTCCACCGCTATACACCGATAACCCTGTTTATCCCAAGAATGAGTCTCATAGAGGAAAATCAACTTTGGCTTATACCTCCAAATCAAATCATGCATATTCTGATTGCTCTTCCTACTAGCAAAGCCACGAACATTCCAAAGGAGAATACACATATCTTTAAAGCTATTCATTGGTCACTATAAAGATGTGAAGATAAGATTAACCCTCAAAATTCTAACCCTTAATCATCTCTGGAGTTTCTTCCACCATCTCTCCCTCGTCAGACTCTCCATCACTCTCCTTTTTCCATATCTGACCCCGCACATCCGTCTACCTCCACACCAGGGTTGACGCTCGGGTCTGATGGTTTTGGGACATCTAGCGGCCTTAAACAATTAGGTGCCACCATCTCTACGTGCATGGCTGTAAAGATGCCATGTTTATGTAATTCTTCCTGATTCATCATCCAACTTTCGTTGCTGTCCATACCTCCTTCGTTTTCCACTCTCTCTTTTTTTTTTTACCATTTTTCTATTCCAGTTTTGATCCAGTGTGTAACCTCCCATGGGATGTTGACGTGTTCCCGCTAGTTGTATCCATGTCATTAAAACTCTTTTGTAGCCGAGAAACAACTCCCACATTATATGAATTTCGATACTCCCTTCGAGGCCTTTTTTTCTGCACCCAAACCGTGTCATTACTCTTATCATTTGCACCAAGTTGAAAACCAAATCTTGTAACTTCGACTAAATCATCTGATTTCACCACACCCTTATCCACAGAATCGAGCACATTAAATTGGTTATGGTGAGATTCTTGTTTCCTTACGTAACGACCTCCTCCTTTCACGTTATTGTTATCTTCCGTAATCCTTCTGAGCCCACGCGCTAGTTTCTTGCTCTTCTTAACTTCAATCCAATCTCCATGCAAATCTCCCCACCCTTGATCCTCGAAAGCAGAATTTTCCCACACAGACTTGTCATGATCGATCTCCATGCAAACATGAGCGAACTTGCCTCTAGAAGCGTCTATGATCCTTACATCCACCCTCACTGCAACAGAAGCGTCTATGATCCTTATATCCACCCTCACTGCAACACAAAGGTCGAACACCATGGACCCGGCCATGACATGTCCCTCATTATGAAGAACCCAATACTCTATTCCAACAAAGTTACTATCACAACCATGGTTCTAAATTGCGGTTGCGGCCGCGGTTGCGGTCACTGTAGTTGCGTTTATTGCGGCCACTGCGATACGTAATGCGGCCGCTGCGGTGTGAAATCATTTGGTGATTTCACAAAATGAAAAAAAAAAAACATTTTTTTTTTGAAATTCTTTATATATCTTTTATTATTGGTGTTGTATAAATTTATATTGATTTTTAAGACATTGTATTATGTTTATGAATAATTTAAACTTAATTATAGTCAAAATAATATTATTATAAATAAAACTTTTAAGCACATGTACGAATTTAACAAAAAAAATAAGAAAGTGAGAAACTTAAAAGTGCATAAATATATACAAATCACAAATAAAACGAAATTAGGATCACACAGAGGAATACACACATACAATATAAGCTACTAATTACTAAATACAATAAATCAATTGTTAACGTTTAATTTAAATAAATATTAGCTAAACATATATTAAATTCCCTTATATTGGTACGTGGGGGTAGACTTGGTATGCTATTTCAGGACGTGATACATTTAAAATTATTGTTCGGGACATGCTACATGTATAATTTTATAATTTTTCTTATTAAGTTATAGAAAGCTTAAACAATGGTATATAAATTATAAAATAAATGTTAGAAAGTTTTAAAAAAAAAACTATATAAAAACGTAAGTGTAAGTTAAGGTGTATAATATTTTGAATATAAATGTAATAAAATTGGCTTGGGCAGTTTTGGCCCATTTTATATTATAAAACAAAAGAAAGACTTTGTTCCCATCTAGAAGCTTTAATACTTGCACATTTAAGTTGTTTAATCAGTGGAAATTTCTAGTATCCCACGATTAATGTCATACTCGGTGGCTCAATGGTTAAATTTCTCACTTAGATCACAGCCGCCACCCTCCCTCTCCCCTCTTTCATTTTGGTATGCATGCTATGGTTCTTTACACCCAGAGTCCCAGTTCGCGCACCATGGTGCACTAGAACGCAAATGCACTGCAAACTGGGACGAAAGAACCAGTTCATGGTTCTCGAGCAGAAGTACCGAACTAGGGAACTATGAGACACAGTCAAGGGCAGAGCAGATTCATTGATGAGAAAAGAGATAAAGCCAAAAGGTACAAGAATCTTGTAGAATGATGTTTCTGAACTCTGAAACTTTTGTTTTTTTAAAAGTAGGAACTAGTTTGAAACTCTGTTGCGGTATGTTGCGCTATGATGCGGTCCGGCGTGGCCGCAACGGCGTTACATTGCGGCCGCAACGACATTACGATGAGGCCAATAAGGGTGATTTCGAATTACACCGCAATTGCGGCCCGATGCTGTTGCGGTGAGTGCCGCAACCGCAATATTGCTGCCGCATTAGCGGTTGCAGGCCGCAATTTAAAACCATGATCACAACATCCTTCCATTGCTTCCTTAACTCCTACAGCATCTCATCCCCAATATTGTAACACCTCGTTTTCGTATAAGCGCTTGTTGTGTATGGCTTGTTTTCCTAGGACAGTCTAGAAAGAGGCTAAGTGGGACTTTTAGTGAGAAATCCCTTCCTGATGCATGAGCACGCCGGTGCTCAAGCTGTGTCTTGCAACTGTTTGAGTCAAAAGCACAACCGTGCTTAATAGGAAGCACGACCCTGCAAGGGATTGGCATCACGGAGACTCTAATGTAAGCACGCCCGTGCTTAGTGGGTTGCACGGCCGTGCTCGGGTCTCAAAGTCTATAAATAGAACAGTAGTTCCAGGGTTACCGTGCTAAACCCTATTTTGGTACATTGGGTAATCCTAGTGTGGCAGAAACCTCTTCTCTCTTCCTTCCCTTAAACCTCTTGAAGTTCTTGGTGTTCTTGCTCTCTTTGGGAGAGAAGTAGCGCGATAGTGTTGTTTAAGGTAACGTTGTCTTCTCTCTCTATTAGTCTCTTTTCTGTTATTAGATCTAGAGACTAATTGGTTATCCTCTTCTTGTTTGGCCAAGGCTTTGGGAACTCGTTGAGCTGCTCGAGGGAATGTGTCTAGTTTGCCTACGTTATCGTCTGGGAATCTTCACACCAGGTAAGGGGAGAAGGAATAGTATGAGTATGTAGGCTTGGGGGTAGCGTAAGACGAAGGGTTACCCATGACCCTTTCCTTTGATAACATGTTTATATGCCTAATTGCTATTTGATGATTATCTGTTTGTGATGATAATATTGGTATGAATGTCCTTGTCAATGATTGTTGTCTGATATGAATATGATGATGTTATAATGTCATGTTTATGATGAGTTATGATGTTATTGGTTGTTGTTTGATGTTGTGCTCTTAATAAGTGTTGATTGTTGAGGATGTTAATGCCAACAATGATGTTAAGACGTTAAAATACATTAATAATGATAATGATCGAGAATTAAGGGATGTTTTTCCAGTTGTTCATAAGACATGAATGTAGTATGAGAGGTAAGGTTATGTTCATAGGGCTTAGTTAAAGACCCTAGAATTGATTAGTGAGTGTTCTAGGGACATTAATAACGAATCTATTATTAAAGGATTAATTCCCCATGATGATAAGACATGAATATTAATGAAGAACAGTTAAGATTAATGAAGCTAATGTTGAATGGATTAGTAAAAGTCAATAGTTTGAATCTGCGAACTGTCCCAAGAATTTGGCAAAAGGGTTTGTGACCCTTCTGCCCAAATCAGTACGGCCACGCTCCATTGAGCACGACCATGCTTAACAAGGAGCACGCCCTTGCTCTAGTTGAATCCCAAAAAAGGGCGCACTGCTTAAGCACGCCCGTGCTCAACAGTCAGCACGACCATGCTTGACTGTAAGCTCAGCACGCCCGTGCTGAAGGGTGAGCACTCTCGTGCTCACTTGACCAGAACAGAACCAAAATGCTGAAATAGGAGTTTCACCACCAAACACTTAAAAGACTTAATAAGATACCAACAAAACATGAACACTAAAAGACAAGTGATAAGATGTTGTACCTTGGTATCCTAGTGGTCAAGGGGGCCTTGATGCATGATGGTCAAGATGGTAATCTCTAGTGCTTAATGGCTAGAGTGTTAAATATGATGATGTACCTTGGTAGACGAGTGGCCAAGGGGGCCTTGATGCTTGATGGTCAAGGTGGCAATCTCTGGTGCAGAATGACCAGAGTGTTTAAAAGATAAATACGAAACAATAACGATAATCCTCGATAGACGAATGGTCGAGGTGTTGATGGTGATAAACTTGGGTAGCCTTGTGGCCCAAGAGGAGGTGGTGGTTGTGTTTGTGTGTTGTGTCGAGCATGCATTCATGCATCGAAGATGTTAGTGGAGGTCGTTGTGCAACATAGGGGAGGTCGTCCGCGTGTAAGACGATCCGGCCATCCACTATGATTCATCCGAGAGTTGGGTGAATCATGCACCCCCGTGGAGATGTAACTCTGAAGTTGACTTCCTGAGATAGTTTGGATCCACATGCATAATGGAGTAGTGGAGCAGAGTTGCATTGCATAGCATACACGTTTGTATGATGATAATTGTCATGTTATATTTGTTGTTTGTTATAACATTCTTGATTGATGTATGCTCGTCTTGCTAACTGCTTCCTTGCCATTATATTCATATACATATTTTTTACTCCCTGTCTCCATGTTTCTTGTTTGTGGCATGTATCTTTTATGCAGAGGTCGGTGAGCAGTCAGTTGAGGAGTGACTCTGAAGAGCCGCGACTCGTAGTTAGGATTTCCCGCTTTAGTAGTTTAGTTATGTTTAGTTTCAGTTTGTTTATCCGAGTTGTTTATCGGATTGGTTATACCATCTCTGTAGTGTGACATCGGGGTTAGGTTCGTTTATGGTTTTGTTTTTATGTTATGTTTCTTTATAAACATGTGTTGGTTTTTCCGCATTATGTTACAATGCGGTAGTCTAAGCCCGATTTTTAATATTATGATATTATTTGCATGTATTTTTTTTTCCTTTTTATGTTTGTATTATCGCTTTTGATTACATGTGGGGTTTGAGGGTCACACAAATATAGCATCTTGGCTTCAACCCATCACAATTATCCCATACAGTATAAACTATTGAGTAGGTCTCTGAACTATTTGAGAATTTTCACTGAACTAATTTTATTTTAATTTGGTCTCTGAGCTTATATAAAATTTTCAATTGGTTCCAGAACTAAAATTTTTTAATTGGGTCCCTGAACTTATATAAAATTTCCAATTAGGTCCCTAAAGTATAAAAATCGTTAGTGGTCCGATAAATTAGACGAAATATTAACGATTACATCAAAGTTGGATACCTAATTCAAACATCTATGAGTGGTTTGGGTGGAGGATGAACCTTAAGACATTGTCATAGCAAGATGCAATAAGATGAAGTGAGATGTAGTAAGTTGCAAGGGAAAGAGCTATTTTGGACAAAGCTATTTACAGAGGGATATGTAATCATGAAACATAAATTGAGAAATGAAGGAATTGTTTTGTTCAGATGGAAAAGAAGTGGTCGCAAGTCACTTTTTGGTCTTCTGGTTCAATATTTTGGCCTCTTACAACCCTCAATACAAATTCGGTTAACAAAATCCCAATCATGTTCCAAATTAACAAGCTTAATGACCTCTTCACAAAACTCTATCCCTAGGACCTAATTGAAAATTTTATACAAGTTCAAGGACCTAATTAAAAAAAATTAGTTCAAGGACTCAATTGAAAACTTTATATAAATTTCGAGACCCAATTAACAAAAATATTTTAGAAACCTATTTAAAAATTTTCAAATAATTCAAAGACCATTCAATAGTTAAGCCTATAAAATTTATGTTGTGACTCAATTACTTGTCATGTATTGTTACAAAACGGATATCATGGGTTGTATTATTATTATTATTATTATTATTATTATTATTAATAATGAGCGTAGACTTGGGTAGCTAGTAATAATACAACAACAGTAATAGTTCAAATGATTAAACCAAATGCTTACATTTATTTATATCTATTATTTGTTGAAATAGAAGCATCAGGTAAGCTGATCTTCCTTTCTCGCTTTTCCTTCCTCCTTTACCTAAATCCTATAATTTCAGCGTTTTTTTCTAGCAAAGCAGCAAATAAGTAAAATAACATGAAACGAAGATCAGAGGACAAATTAATTGAAGCTACTAGAGTATACACAAAAGCAACCAAAATATGTTGTTATATGTTGCACCGATGTACGTTTGCATCCTTGATTCAACCCACCACAAGAAAAGGTGATATTCACTGGAATCTCGATTCAAAAATTCACCGCTGCCTATGAATGTACAAAATAGCAACCTTGGTCTCGTTAGCATCGATCCATACTCATAATTTCCTAGTTAATGGCCTAACATTGTAGTCATGCTTGAGAAGATTTGATCTCAGCAACATGGACCTAACATCCCGATCAAATTCCCTTCCAGTTTCTAGAACCCTTTGAAAGGTGACATTCCTTTGATCCGCATGTCGTGCATACAAAATTTTGTTGTGTGAATCAATTCGAGCCTGAAAGGGTGCAATTGGATAAATAAGTAATGTTGAAATGATGAGCTGTTTAACCAAGGTTTTAAAAAGGACAGAACTTGGTATAGTTCCATAGGTATATTAGGTAATTGTTTTTCAATAGGAGTATGACATGTATAACAGCTCATCAATGAAAACATAACGTATATGAGCTCTTAGACATGTCTTAATTCTATTATAAAACAACACCTAATGTACCTAAAGAATTCTACCAAGTTTTCTTCTTTTAAAAACCAGTTAGAAATAGTGAGATTGTATTTTGTTGCCACAATGCCATTATAATTAAAACATGACATAGTAGCTTCTTCAACCACACCTGTATCTGATTATCAGTAATCAAAGCCACGAGTTCTTTCTCAAGTCCAGTAACAGTTGTCTTGAATGCATTAGCCATCATGTGTAAATCAACAGACACAAATGGGTGTGTATACTGGATAAGGGCTTTGTGACGGATTTGATCATAAAGTGTCTCAACATGGTCATGCAAATGTATGTCAAGCAATAAGTTTGCCTTAAGGTTCCCAAGGTACTCCAGACAAGATGCATAGTGGCTGCAAAAAACAAAGAAAATATTTCAATATTTACAGAGAGAGCTAGGGGAGGAAGAAAAGTAAAACACTGAAAACAAAAAAATTGAGTAACAAGCTCAATATAAGTAGTCAAACTGACAAGGTAAATTTTTTATTTTTTTTTATAATCAATTGACAAGGTAAATATTACAAGATGTCGACGGTCAACCCGTTTTACAAATACAACACTACCCCTTATTAACACGAATACAGGATTAACGTGATAAACATACAACAGTCATCAATTTATCACATTAAAAATCTATCATAAGAAATAGCCAACCCTAGACACCAGATCAAGTAATAGCATTTTCCGAGCCATCCAAAACTCCCCCTTGTTAACAACAATAAAAGAATCCTGCAGTATACATACAACACTTATCCATTTATTTCATCAATAATCAAACATAAGAAATAGCCAACCCCAGATACCAATGTCAAGTAATTGCATTCTCCGTGCATACATTCCAGTCCAATTTATTTTTAAAGCTTGATGATTTTCTGACATATGGCTTTGCATCATATGTGAAGAACTACATAACCTATGCAGCCCCAATTCCACCAAATTGGGAGTCTTCATAAATTTATTTCCAATTCAGTTGGGCAAGAAAAAATGTGATGAGTCCTGACCAATTTACAAAGAAAACAGAAAAAGCACCAACTTACCTTGAGTAAAAATCATTTATCAGTTCCCTTACTTCAGGCACCAACTCTAAGAAATTCCGAAACTGGAAATTGTCTATAACTTTGTTCTGCAAATATATAAATAAAATCAGAAAGATAATATATTCAATGTTTCACAATGGCCATTTAGAAGCAGCATTATCACAAGAGTACATGCCTTTAACTCTGTCCGATCAAATGTTGCAAGTGCACATAGTCCTCCATATGTTGCGACATCTTGAGGTGCAATTACTTCATTGAAGTGACTCCCCAATTCTGGACCCGTTTCTAGAAACTGCATTAAATAATGAAGACAATGTTGCCAAAGTTATAAACAATAAGTTTCACAGGTTATCATTATTTAAATGAATGTTGAATCCTCAAGTCACTACTCAGGGATTTCATATCTCATTTTCTCATGCAATAAATCATAGAATGTTCATGTTGATTCCAAGCAGAAGAGAAAACAATAGATCCTGGGAAAATGTCAACGATGGTAAAAAGTTGACATGGCTAATACCGTCTTTTCTTTGGTGTATAAAATCAAGGTCAATAATATATAGAATTGGCAAAACCTATAATACATTATAACTGTGCCTTCTCCACCACATTCGTAATTGTTAGTGTATGTGCATATGTGCATATGTCAATAATATATGGATCCCTGCTGACTCAGCAGAGTTAGTTAGAGAGTGGTTAGTGGTTACACTGTGGACCCTATCCGTCTATCATAAATAGATGTGACTATTGTATCTAGACAACCAATCAATACAGATTCAGAATTCAGTTTATCTTTCTCGAGTACTCTGAGGAATATCATGTTCTGTTCCCTACGATCGAGAGTCGCCTAGATCCTCATTCGGTTGCCAAGATTGAAGCTCTAATGCTTTCTCATGAATCACGCCTCGAACGTCTCAAAGCAAAAACTGCAGTTGATGCTTACTCTGTCAATTTGGCTCACATCTCCAACCATGTGTCAAATCAGGTGCAAGTTTCTATGCCTCCATCTTCTTCAATTTCCTTTCAAAATAATACTCAGTACCAGCCGCCTAATTCCACCTATTCTTCTTCTGGTAATGGTTTTCGAGGTGGCCGTGGTGGCCGCTATGGACATCGTGGCCGAGGCAGAGGTGGTAGGTCCTTCAATTGTGGAGGTGTTGAATGTCAAATTTGCCATCGCAATAATCACAATGCTGCAAATTGTTATTATCGCTTTGATCAGAACTACACTGCTCCGGTGAATCAGCCTTACCATTATGATAGAACTCAGAAACAGTCTCAGTATTATGCTCCTCATCACTCACAGCACTATGCTCAGCATCCACAACAGAGTGATCAGTATTCACAGCAGCATCCTTCTCCTTTCAACAACCAGCAAGCTTCTACTGCCAATCCACCACCTGTGTTGCCTTGACCGTGGCAGACCTCTAACACTTGGCAGAATTCCACACCAGTTTCTCAGGCTGCTTTCTCGCAAGCCTCACAATCGGGTGGTCCTAAGCTATGGTTGCAGCTGGTTCAGATCCCATGAGTCCATGAACATGGTAGCTTTAGGTTCAGGGACTGATTCTCGTGTTTGGTATGCCGATAGTGGTGCTACACACCATGTAACTTCAGATATTGCCAACCTTCATCAGCTAACTGGTTCATGTGGCCTTGATCAGGTCTTTATGGGTAATGGTCTTGGCCTCCCTATTACTTCTGTAGGTTCTACCTGTGTCTATTCACCTCATGATTCCACAATCATTCTTGCATTCAATGATATTCTATATGTGCCAAAAATAACAAAGAACCTTCCTAGTGTTAGTAAATTATCACATGACAACCATGTCTTCTTTGAGTTTCACTCTCATGTTTGCTATGTCATCTCTCAGGTCAATAAAACAGGTTCTCTTAACTGGACAGGTGAACTCTCAAGGTCTATGTTTCCTCGTCTTATTGTGGCAGCAAAGTCAACTTCACCTCAATGTCTTGGTGTTTCCGGTTGTAATCCTTTGCATTTTAGTCCTTTGACTAATTGTGTAAACAAAGAAAGTTTCTGTAACTGTATCAAGTTGTAATGCTGTTAATAAAATACTAAACTCCTATTATATTTGGCATTGTAGGCTAGGACATGCTAATGATGTAGCTGTCAAGACTCAAGACTATACTTCAAAAATGTAAAATTCCTCACATGAATAAAACTGTCATAGATTTTCGTGTTGCATGTTGTTTTGGCAAGTCTCAGATTATATTAGAGTATATGTATGATGTACCTGCATAACTGAATGAGCTGAGTCAGCATCATTCAGTTATGACACTTGGTGACAGTTGGCTAGCAACTGCTCTAACAGTTAGGATCGATGGCTATATAAAGCCAACACTGTAATATTGTAAACCAAGATTCATTCAATGAAATCATAGTTAGAGTTTCAGTTTCTGATCTCCCTCTCTCTCTCTCTCACTATATGATACATTCTATTAAGGTATCTAGAGCTTTTTTCTGGGCCTGATTCTTCTCTTCGGTGGCTTCCACCCGAAATCCGTTCGAAACTGCCACCGGAGCTTCGGCGACGTCTTCGGCGCCGTCGAGTTTCAACCCTATGCTATCGATCAAGCTCGACGATAGCAACTTTCTGCTTTGGAAGCAGCAAGTCGAGGCTATGATTATCACGCACAAGCTTCATCGCTTTGTCGTGAATCCGATGATTCCTCCTCAGTTCACATCGGAATCCAATCGTGCTCTAGGGATTGAATCTGAAGCATATCAGCTTTGGATCGTCCAGGGCCAAATGCTCTTTACGTGGTTGCTTGGATCTCTCTCTCCATGATTCTTCCAAGGTTCATCGGATGCAAGCAATCATGGCAAGTATGGGAGAAAATCCAAAAGCAGTTTCAGGCCCACCTTCGAGCCAAGGCTCGTCAATTTCGCTCTGAACTGAAGAATATGAAGAAAGGCTTCTGAGTATCTCATGCGCATTCGTGCCCTAGTTGAAGCATTTGATTGCTGGTACAGATTTGATCAAGAATTTGTTCCCCAACGACCACCACCTCAGACTCAGCAATCCAATAATCAGGGGAATCAATTCAACCATGACTCTCGCGGGTACAATAACTCCCAAGGTTTTGGTTCTGGTCCTCATCAAAACTACACTCAGTTCAATCACCCTGTCAAGAACCCACCTAGTGCTAACATGGTTATGCAACAACCTCAATATGTTCCCAACACTCAAGAGCCTTCGCAGAGGTCATTTGATAACCAGGCATGGTTCCCTGACTCAGGTGCCTCTCACCACATCACAACTGATTCAAATAATCTCAGCTACAGTAGCCCTTTTGGTGGTCGGGACCAAGTTCTAATGGGGAATGGTCAAGGTCTCTCTATAAACTCCATAGGTTCTTCTCAGTTTTCTTCTCCTTCCAATCCTAATCTCTTTAAATAATCTTTTGCTAGTGCCTAATATCACCAAAAATCTTGTCTCAGTATCCAAATTTGCTCATGATAATAATGTCTATTTCGAATTTCACCCATTTTCATGCTATGTGAAATCTCAAGGTTCTAATCGAGTCCTTCTTGAAGGCTTTCTTGGAGGTGATGGTCTATACAGTTTCGAGAACATCAGCATACTCAAGGAGCCTTCCTCCTCCTGTTTCCAACATTCTGTGCATTCTTCAGCTCCTAGTGAGCTTCTAGCTAAGACCTCTACTGTAACTAGCACTTTTGCCACTTGGCACTATAGGCTAACACTGTAAAGGCTATCCTTCAATTGTGTAAAATTCCTTCATTGAATAAAACATCTGATGATAACTTTTGCGATGCATGCTGTCTAGGAAAAGCTCATAGATTACATGCCCCCCTTCCCTTACTACTCACACTATTGCCTTTGAACTCATTCACATTGACCTTTGGGGACCTGCACCTTACACTTCTTTTGGGGGATAAACCTACTACATCACTTTTGTTGATGCTTACACTAGGTTTACATGGATTTACTTTCTTAAACAAAAATTTGATGCCCTAACAGCCTTCAAACAATTCTCTACCTTAATTACAACTCAGTTTTCTGCTACTATCAAGGCTGTCCAGTCAGATTGGGGAGGAGAATATCGTCCCTTCTCCAAATACTTGGCAGAATTAGGCTTTGTCCATCGCTTGACATGCCCTCATACATCCCATCAAAATGGGACTGTAGAGAGAAAGCAAAGACAAATTGTGGAAATGGGACTTGCCATGTTGTCCCATGCTTCTCTCCCTCTTAAATTTTGGGATCACGGCTTTACACAACTGTTTACCTTATCAATAGACTTCCCACGGTGGCTCTAAAGTCTCATCCCTCACCCTATTATGCTCTTTATAACTCCAATCCTGATTATTCTAACCTTAGGATTTTGGGGTGTGCTTGTTTCCCCTTTCTCAGACCTTATAACCAGCATAAAATGCAGTTTAGGTCTTCGGAGTGTATCTACTTGGGGCTGTCACCACAGCATAAAGGCCATAAATGCCTAGACTCTACTGGACGCATCTTCATTTCTAAGGATGTTTTATTCATTGAATCCAAGTTTCCCTATAAACAATTGTTTCTCTCTCAGTCATGTTCACAAAATGTCCCACCTGAATCTCCATACCCTGCATCTATTCCCATTCCCTCCTACCCTCCTCTAGCTGCCACACCCTTAAATCAACACCCTCCACCTTCCCCAACTCCCTCACCATCTCAGTCTGTTTCTGCTCCACCTGCTGATCAGTCAGCCTCCCCTCTTACCTCATCATCCGGCTCTCCCACTCATGCCCAGTACCTGCTTCTATTGAATCACCCACCAACTCTCCCAACTCTGTCCAATCTGTCTCCAATTCCCCTGGTTCTGTCCAGTCACCAAGTCCCTCACTGATCCACCTATTAACACCCATCATATGTAAACAAGGTCCAAAACAGGACACTTGCCACCTAGTCTTTTCTTGAGTCATGTTGAGCCAAGGTCTGTCAAAGAAGCCTTGACCAGTAAGCCATGGTTGACTGCAATGCAGGATGAGCACAATGCTCTCCTTAGAAATCACACTTGGTCTCTAGTTCCCCTACCACCAAATCGGCAGGCCATTGGCTGCAAGTGGGAATTCTGGGTTAAAGAAAATCCAGATGGCACGGTGAATAAATTCAAGGCTAGATTAGTAGTAAAAGGATTTCACCAACAGCATGGGTTTGATTTCCATGAGACCTTTTCCCCTGTTGTGAAGCCAGTCACCAAACGGATCATCCTAACTTTAGCCATCACTCACAAGTGGACTATAAAACAAGTTGATGTTAACAATGCTTTCTTGAATGGGGTGCTTAGTGAAGAGGTAAACACATGGTGCAACCTCCAGGTTTTGAACACAGTGACAAAACCCTTGTATGCAGGCTGCACAAAGCCCTATATGGGCTCAAACGAGCCGCTCAGGCTTGATATGCAAGCCTGCCCTGCTACAGTTTGGTTTCATCACAAGCCGGTGTGATCCTTCACGGTTTGTCTACACTAAGGGCTCCACATCTCTGTATGCATTAGTGTATGTTGATGATATAATCATCACTGGCTACTCTGCCTCCCTTGTTACTGATCTAATTCAGAAACTCCACAAGCAATTTGCTCTCAAGGAACTTGGGAACCTGGACTATTTCCTTGGTGTTGAAGTGAAGCACCTGTCTGATGGGGCTCTTCTACTTACATAGGGTAAGTATATTCGGGATCTGCTTGCCAAAGCCAATATGGCTGAGGCAAAAGGGCTTTCCTCTCCCATGATTAGTAACAGCAAGCTTACTAAAGCTGGAACTGATACAATGTCAGACCCTCATCTCTACAGATCTATTGTAGATGCCTTACAATATGCCACTCTTACTCGTCTAGACATAGCCTTTAGTGTCAACAAAGTTTGTCAGTTTATGTCCAATCCACTAGACACTCATTGGCAAGCTGTCAAACGCATACTCAAGTACCTCAAAGGCTCCATTCAGTATGGTTTGCTTCTACGTCCTGCTGCCCACACTGCTCCTTTTCCTCTACTGGCCTTTTGTGGTGCTGATTGGGCCAGTGACCCTGACGATAGAAGGTCCACCTCTGGTTCATGCATCTTCTTTGGCACAAATCATGTATCTTGGTGTTCTAAAAAGCAACAATTGGTTGCTCGATCCAGCACAGAGGCTGAATACCGAAGCATGGCCAACACTACTGCAGAAACTCTTTGGATACAATCTCTGCTAACTGAGCTTGGAGTCCCATTCACTGCTCCAAACTCCTGTGACAATCTTAGTGCGATGAATTTGGCACACAATCCTATCTTACATGCTAGAACCAAGCATATGAAGCTTGATATACACTTTGTTCGTGAGAAGGTTCTCTCCAAAGCACTCACAGTGGTCCATGTTTCTAGTCAAGACCAACTTGCAGACTACTTCACTAAGCCACTCTCCTCAGGTAAGTTTTGAGTTGAGAACCAAGCTCAATGTGGTTTCCTCTCTTGACCCACCTTGAGCTTGAGGGGAGGATATTAGAGTATATGTATGATGTACCTTCATAACTGAATGAGCTGAGTCAGCATCATTCAGTTATGAATGTTGGCGACAGTTGGCTAGCAATTGCTCTAACAGTTAGGATCGATGGCTATATAAAGCCAACACTGTAATATTGTAAACCAAGATTCATTCAATGAAATCATAGTTACAGTTTCAGTTTCTGATCTTCCTCTCTCTCTCACTCTATGATACATTCTATTAGATTACCTTTTACGATGGTAAGAAGAGCTCCTTGAGTTGATTCCAAAAATGACTGAGAAAGAGGGGATCTCTGTCACTGGTTATGGATTTAGGAATACCATGTAATTTTACTACCTCCCTGATAAACAAATCAGCTACTGTTTTAGCTGTAAATGGATGTCTAGGTGGAAGGAAATGAGCATATTTAGAATGTCGGTCAACTACCACCAAAACAGTATCAAACTCTTGGGTTTTGGAAGTGCAGTAACAAAATCAATTCTTAAATCATCCCAAACCTGCTCAAGAACATCTAAGGAATACAATTTTTTTAGTGCTCCTATTCATGCCACCCGAATAAAGATTTTAAGCCAACCTCCTACAAGTTCTGTAACACCCTGAGCGGCCACTTGTAGGAGTGATATGGAACCCTTCGAGTAGGATTGTGATAGGTCTTTGGTGCACGTGTATAGTAGGATGCAGAAAATAGGTCTTTGGTGCACGTGTTTAGTAGGATGCAGAAAAAAGGTGATGCAACGGTTAGAGGAGAGGGAGAGGATGAAAGCAGAATAGAGAGAGGGATAACCGAATAGGGACACGTGGCAGGCAGGAAGATGAGAGGAATATTCTGGAATCTGGAGGGAATGTTACAAAAGGGGCGGTAGAGGATGAGAGGGGGACATGAGAGAATTGGTTATTAGTTGGTGATAGCTAGTTTTGGGCCTTTTGGCTTGGCAGGGGACTGTCTTGGCACAACTCCTCCTTTTCTTTCTCTATCAGTTTCTTCTGTTTGTTGTCTAGAGGCTCTGTCCTGTGCCCTGCATTGTAAGGAGTTTGCTCCATTATTTTCATATTAACACAATTTAGAGAGGAATTTCAGTTCCATTTTTCTGTCTCGATTCCTATTAAAGTGGTATCAGAGCTCTGATCTTGGAGCTGTGGTACATCAACCGAATGGAGCTTCCAATGTTTGCTGAGGGAGGCGATGCTTATTGGTGGATGATTATCATCGAGCAGTATTTCGATGCAAGGAGAACACTTGAGGAGCAGCAGCTGGCAGAGGCAGTGAGGGGGTGACCGGACGGGCTCTCATCTATTGTCATCGGTGGACTTTCCTAAATCCAGGTGCATCTTGGTTGAAGTTTCATATTGCGCACTATTATGGCATTTTAAACCGAGTATAGGGACGTTCTGCCGCAAACCGAAGCAGATGAAGAATCAAAACTGGAATTGGACTCAGAGTCGTTGAAGGCTCAAGGCTCTTCCAATTGTAACCAATGGAGGACAGTCCCAGGAAGTCAAATTCCCACCGAGAACACAGAAGAGAAGGATATGGAGGAGGAAGATGAGGGTAGAGGGGGACAGGGGGTGATGGGTCCAGTAACAGTATTCTCGATACTCTGTTACAGAACCTGAAATGCGTATGGAGGGGGGTTGACGGCTACCAGAGAAATTTCAGAGGAGTTGGAGATGCTTCAGGCTGCGCATGTGGAGGAGATCGATGCGAAAGGTGGCGGTTGTGATGTCTCATATCTTTTTGAGAAGAAGATGGAAAAGGAGGAAGACCATCATCAAGGTACAGTGGTGAAACATATACAGCCGCATCAATGGCCATGTAAGGATGACAGAGAGAAGGGGGGAACAGAGAAGAGACTGCATTGGCCAACGGGGTGTTAAGTGGTCGAAGTAAGGAAGAAGAGGTGGGAGACATTGGAGGACGAGCTCGCTGAGAACCACCATATTTTTACTGAGTATGTTAGGGCCCAGCCCAATTAGGAATAATAAGAAATATATTGTTAGGGACAAATTAGTAGGGGTTCTGTTAGGGAGAATAAAAGTAGCTGAGTTTGGGGTTGTGGGTTTGCTAGTAGTTATCTCAGTTTGTTAGGAGTTGTTGTTAGCTGTTTGGAAATTGTTAGTTTGGATAACATTGGTTGTTAGGAGTATAGTTAGGGATTATAGGCCTATAAATAAGAGGCCATTGCTGTATTTCCAGATATGAATAGAGAATTATTGATTTGTTGAACTGAGCAGTGGCTTAGTTGTGAAAAGAGAGTGCTCCTTTGGGGTACATTTGTACCATTCTTTCCCTATCTCTTTTCTTTTTTCTGTTTTGGTTTAGGAGAGGTTCTCTCCATAGTTAGGATCTTCATCTCCCTAAAAGAAGGTTCCTAACAGAGTAACTCAATATTTCATCCCCCTCTGTTATAGGTAGCTTATAGCATAAGTAACAGACAAATAATTTTCTAGTCTCTACTCTACACAACCAGCAGATGAAATGCCAGTTGGTAACATCGTGGGCTGCACATGTACACAATTTTCATGATAAACGAACCTGATAGGAAGTTGTTTTACTGGTAAGGGAAGTGGATACTAGCTCCTTAACCATAAGAGAATTCAGGATTACTTGGAGAATAAGAACCAACAGAAATGAAAATTACAGAAAATAGAGACTCCAAAAGAGGATCCCAGCTTAGGAACGGCCAACCCGAACACAAAACCTCACTCTATAACTCTGCCTCCCTACCCCAAGCCTCCCCTCTCACATTCATCCCACCATCCTCTACCAGAATAAACTCCACTTCACTCTCCCTTACCATGCGTCTATGTAATTACAATAATATCTCCATTGCAGATTCCCTTCTACCACCCACTACCTAGACTATAGTAATAGGAGATCAGGGAGATTCTCAATATTGCAATCCACCTTCATAGTTCATAAAGCTTCCTAGCTCTAATAAAACTATCAGCTTTCAAAGCTTACAACAAAAGAAACGCTATGATCAGAAATGTAAAGTTACAAGCACAATCCAATACAAATATCACAAGGAACAAACCTTTCGAGCTGCAAGCTTGTACTTTTTGGCCACTAGATTTGCCAATCCTGCAGCACAACGCAGCTTTGCAATTGTTATTTGGTCTAGGGCCTCTGGTGTCTGTTCTGCCTTACTAACATAGCTTGTCACATGAGTAAATTGACCCATCTCAATGCTGACCAGAATTGCATTCATACACATATGGATAATGTGCTTTGATGTAGTGGAATAATCCCGGGCGCGAACATAATTTTTAAAAGCATCCCCTAATTGACCATGAGCATAATAAAAGTCTCCAAAATCATTGTACCCCATTCTTATGCTTTCTTTAATCAAGTTCGTCTGCAGAATTGAAAGTAAAATTGGAGTAATAAATTGAGATAAACAGCAACCGTGATTTAATTAAAGGTCATATTACTATCATTATTGTATTCTCTAGCAATTATTATTATCATACACAATACAAGCTTTCTAACCCAGCAATAGAAGAGAGAGATAAACCACAAAGCCTACCCATCTACCTTCTTCTTCACCATGCCAGAAAAATAAAAATCGATGATTATAGGTTTACAGACAATTGTAAATCTACTGTACTAGTGGAAGAACACTATTGCCACTCCAGAACTCTTTGCATCAAATCATATATTCTACTTCTCTAGTTATATATGCAGCCCACTTTTTCCTGATATTGATAAGCAAGGTGAATAAAGTGCTACTACAATCTACAGCCCACAAGGTTGCTCAATGGACACAACAATAGGAATCAGAAATTCAAAAAACCAACAACAAAAAATTCGTGAATATTCATATATTGAGTACCAAATTCAGAAACAACAGAAGCATATTTATAGTGAAAAAACACGACTTCATACAAAAGCACTTTGTGATCCTGCATACTGGGGTTGTAAACATGAAAGATTCTGCATCTCCTTAAATACCGATAAATAAATAAATAAACAAATGATTCTTTACAAAACAATAAACATGTTATTCATCCCATGTGCATGTTTTAAAAATCGAACAAGACAGGTCAGTTCGACCAGTCAAATTGAGAACCGGCCATGTTTCTGGTCCAACCATTTCATACTATGATGTCTAGGTCGACATCCATCGAACCAATAAACATGACCCAAAGTTCTCACTGGTTGGATGTCTGATTCGTTTTTTAAAACATTTGACATTTATTTTCAACATATCTTACGCACTGGGGATGTAAACATTTAAAGTTCAGGATCACCTTAACAACCGCATTTTTAAAAAAAGAAGAATCTTTACAAAAACAAGTACCCATTATCTACAAAACACTCAATTCAAATCCCAAAAATCAAAAGCAACAAAACCCAGAAAAATTTAGAAAAAGAGTCAATGCCCAAATTCATCCACGAGAAAAATGCACCCCCATAGTTTAGTCTCTAACAAATGAGAAATCATGGAAAATCTCAATTTGGTTATTGAAAATCTCTAATACTGGAAAAAATAATATTCTTCAGGACAAATTTTAGGGACATGTAGGTCCCTATCACAATTATTTTGACAATCATTTCAGGACCATCATTTGTTTGTCTCCAGTTTCTTGTTTTCATTTACTATTTTCAAAAATAATTTCATTTTATGTTCTAGTTTAAAAAAATTGTTCCAGACATACTGAAAACAACTAATGTTAACAAAAAACAAATTAAAAACAATGTGTTATTTTTATAATTATTTTTGAAATCATGATAGGAAAACAAAAACAAATCAACCATGCCAAAGTTCTCAAAGAATAAATCAAGCGACTACATTTTTTTTCCTCCGACTAATTTGGATATTTACTTTTCAATTCAAATCCAAAAAAAAAAATGCGTTGTATAGTTTAGTCTCTAACAATTGAGAAATCATGGAAAATCTCAATTTGGTTATCAAAAATCTCTAATACCGGAAAAAAATAATACTCCCTCCATTCTTTTTCTATGGTAATTTTAGCTATTTGTTTTTGTTCCAAAACAATGGATCTTTTATAAACCCAAGATACATTTGACAATTTTTCTCCATATATATCCTTATCATAGAATTAAATTGAAATACCTTGAAAATACACTAAACATTTCCTACTTAAATTCAGCCATAAATGTTGTATGTTACAAAACAGAAGTGGCACATATCATTGCACCATTCATTTGACCAAATATAAAATGTGCACCTTGTTAGTGGAGTGTGGAGTAAATGTGGTTAGAATTTGTAAATACTATAAATAAGGGTATTTCGATACAAATGTAAACAAATTGATGATTTCTTAATCTGTGTCATATAAAAAGAACGAAGGGGGTATTTTTTATGACAAATTTTAGGGACACGTAGGTCCCTATCACAATCATTTCAGGACCATCATTTATTTTGTTCTGTTTTCATTTACTACTACTATTTTCAAAAATAATTTAATTTTGTGTTGTGATTTCAAAAGTTTGTTCCAGAAACATTGAAAACAACTTATGTTCCCAGGAAACAAATCGAAAACAATGTGTTATTTTTGTAATTATTTCCGAAATCATGATAAGAAACCAGAAACAAATCAATCGTGCCAAAGTTCTCAAAGAATAAATCAAGCGACTGCATTTTTTTCCTCAGAGACTAATTTGATATTTACTTTAAAAAAATGCAAATAAATAAATTATTATAAAAAAAGAAATACCCTATAGGCACTGAGCTCATTCTCGAGCTTCTCCTTCTTCTGCTCAGCCCTACGTTCAACAGCGTCACACCAAGCAACGTCCATGGCGTAATCAGGCCCTAAGCGCCCATCGATCTTGTTCACGACTTCCCTGAACAGCTGCGTGTTCTGCCCCTTCTTGATCTCGTCGTGAGCCATGCGGAGAGCCTCCAGCTGCATCGCCGAGTTGCCGCCGCAGTGATGGGCGATGAAGAGGAGGCGCGTGATCTTGGTGCGGCCTGTGTAGAGGCTCGCGTAGGCCTCGATGTCGAGCTGGTCGCCACTGATGATCGGTCGGCGGTTGCCGCCTCCGTCGCCGCCATTGGCGTATATTTCGTCGACCGTGGGACCGGAAGAGTCGTCGTCGGTGTCCATTTGGGGAAGAACCCTAATGGAGAACTGTGGAATTGGGATTACGGTTTTGATTTTGTTTCAGCGGAGTGTGGGGAGTGGAGAGTGAGGTTCTAGGAAAACAGAAATGTTATTATTTGTAATTTGTAATAACTTTTTGAACAATAATTGATAATCATGATTAATGGCCATACATATGGGATAAATTAATAAATCATTAATCATTCATTAAACTGTATTAATGAATTATCCATTAATTAAATATGTACTAGTACTCGTTAAGGTTTTTTTTTTTACTTAAGGTTTTAATTTTTTAATATTAATAATTAACAATAATATCAATAAGTGAATATCATGTTATTTTTGTTGATTTGACGCAACGTAATGATATAGAATGTTGTCATTAAAGTAAGGACTCAAGCTAGCAGGAATATTTTTATAAAATTTGGGTTTTTGTCCTTTATTTGCATTTATGAATTTGATTTGTTTGAATTTGTGTTAATTATTTCAAAACTAAACCTCCATGAATAAAATAGAAACTCTATTATGTAAGAGTGTATTGATTAGAATTTATTATATATCCAACAATTCAAAATTATTCTAAGCAACAATTCATAAATCACCATAATACAATCAATGTATGATTAATTAGTATCTGATTTCTTGTTTTTAAAATCTTCCATGCTTGCGGTTTTAAATTCAAAATTCATCACAATTGATGATTAGGAAATCAAAACAATTGCAGTTGTTTTTAAACATTTTCATAAATGGAGTTATTGTCATTAACGTGACATTATTTTTCTAAACATTTCAAATATTGAATGACATTATTTCAATGCAATTATGATTGACATTAATGCGGTATTTGTTTTCTTATTGATTGAAAATTTGAAATAGTTCGAACTTGAATAACAAATTTTTTTATGGCATTAATTGGAACTTGAATTGAAAACCTGTATTGACGTGAAGGTTGGTGTCTGGATTGGAAATTTGTATTGATTTGAATCAATTTGTATTAACTGATATTAAAAATGACATTAACCTAATATTTTTGTTTTCTTAAATTTTAGGTGAGTTGGGTCCCGGAGGCTCACCAGGGTCAAGACAAGCCTCACGGCTCAACGAGTGTTTATAGAGGTACTTACAAATTACCACCAATGAGATCCTCATATCGACGGCAATGAATTCAAAATCACAAATATTAAAAATATAATTAGATATGTAATATTAATTTAAATCATATAGTAATTTAAATCATATTTGAACTTGAAACTAATAGTGATACATAGTAATAAATGAACAATCCTATATAAGTTAATATATAAAGATCAGAAATATAGTTTCATTACAGTTTTAAAAATAAGAACAAAATTGATTTTATTTTTTTGTATTTGCTTTAATGTTTTTTTCCATGCTTCAAATTCAAAATTCATAATAAGACCAGACACGTAAGGTTTTATTTGATTTATTTTTTTCAGATTTGATTCGAGTTTTTAAAAATATTAACATTGTTTAAATAAATAAATAAATACATTAAGTAATGTTTTTATTTCTTTCTAAACATATAAATCGATTAATTTCTAAATCAAATCAATCAATTCGAAATATAATTAATGTTTGACATGTAATTTATATTAATACTAATTAATTCTAACATAATTTTAATAATTAAAAATATAATTAGATATGTAATATTAATTTAAATCAGATATTAATTTAAATCATATTTGAATTCAAAACTAATAGTGATACATAGTAATAAATGGACAATCCTGTATAAATCAATATATAAAGATCCATTCTTTAATTCTAAAGAAAATCAATTCTGCAGTAATCGAGAACCTTTCCATGAATTATAATAAATAAATAAAATACTTATACTATCCTATATAAAGATTCATTCTGCGTGAGAGCACTCGGATGATATGACACGGATCTCTTCTAGCATAACGAGAGGTCTCGAGTTCGAATCATGATTCTAGGAATACAATAGCGTTAAAACTCTTGAGGGAAAACTTTGTCGTCCTTATAATCTTAACCAACTCGAGATATTAATTTCCGTAGTTGCATGAGGAGGATAACATGAAAAACCAAAAAAATATAAAGATTCATCCCTTAAAGGGTTCAATTATCTACAATGCCCTATTTAGACCGTCGATTTTGAAATAAAAGGCAATGAATGTAATTTAATGTTTCCATATTGGAAAAGATCTCTCATAACATTTCAAAATGCCAATTAATGTTGCTATATTCGATTAGGATTGCCAATAAAGACAAAAAAAAAAAAAAAATGACCAGCAATCAAAAATGCCTATCTAAACATGAAAAAAATCAAATTTAAAATATGATTAATACAATTAAAAAGTGCAAAAAACTGTCATTTAATATAATTATTGACCATATAACTCGTTGCTAATTGATTCATGCAGTCAAAATATTTGACTGGTTTTATTAATTTCAATTTGTTTTAATAGCTATCAATAAATAAGGAATCTTATAGGAATATACTCGTATTATCATAATCAAATGATTATCCAAGCAAATGATTAATATACTATTTTATGTATCTTTCTTGCTTAAAGAATGCCTTTTTTCAAATGGCAAGAAAAAGGTCAACCATGAATCCTCAACAATTGATATGAAATAGATATATAGTTTCATTAATATTTTAGAAATAATATCAGAATTAGTTTCATTATAGTCTCTTAGCGGTTTTAATTACAATTGTGTTATGAGAGTGTTCCGACCTATCACTCGATGAAGGGAAGTTATAATCTCTAAAGAATTCAAAATATAAAGTGATATTGAAGTCTCGTGATGTCTTAAACCTTATGATGATTGTCTGAGTATAACTCTCTTGTATGTGACTTCGTCTTGTTGAGACCTTATGTTGTGCGAATATATTTTATATATAATTGTGTTTATATGCTTCTGTTTTGTGTGTCAGTTATGCGGCTATCGCGATAAACTTGTGTACGAGTATCTCACCCTTTCTATGTGTTAGTGTATACATGTATAAGTGTAGAGCTTCAGTAAAGTAGTTAAGTCAATAACTGTTGTAACAGCTGCTTAGTCAACTCAACTGATTTTGTTATGCAGTGAACACTACCTATATATAGTGACACTCATTATATCTAGCTAATCAAGAAAATAGATTGAGATTCAAAATATATTTTCCCTCATTTTTCTCTCTTTCTCTATTTGTAATATGGTATCTAGAGCTTCAAAGTTCTAGGTCATGGCTTCCGCTTCTGATCATGATCCTCCGCCATTGCAGCCGCAGCCGCAACCGCATAGTTCTCTTCCTAATTTCTCGTCGATCGTCACAATCAAACTCACTGAAATACAATTTTCTTCACTGGAAGCAAATTGTTGAGGCTGTGATCAGAGCAAATAGTCTAGAACGATTTGTCGCATGTCCTAGGGTTCCTCCACGATACCTAAACGACGATGATCGTATAACTGATCGCACGAATCCAGAGTATCTTGCTTGGGAGGCGCAAGTTCAACATCTTTTCATTTGGCTGCTTAATTCTCTCTTTGATGCGATTCTTGCGAGGGTGATTGGATGCTCGCACGCGTGGAAACTTTGGGACGAACTACACAATCACTTCAATTCTCTAACGAAGGCAAAAAGTGCTTAATTGAGATCAGAATTGAGCCACATAACCAAGGGTGATCGCAAGATCAATGAATATTTGCTCAAGATCAAGGCGCCAGTTGATGCACTTAGCTCGATTGGGAATCTAATTAGGCTTCGGGAACATGTTGATGTGATTCTTGAGGTTTACCAGAAGAGTACCACATACTATTTCCTACAATCGAAAGTCTTTTGGATCCACACTTGGTAGCAGAAATTGAAGCCCTTCTTCTATCGCATGAGTCAAGGCTAGAAAGACTCAAAGCCAAAATAGCTGTGGATGCCTTTTCTGTGAATCTGGCGCACACCTCTCATCAATCCTCGAATCAGGTTCAAAATCCACCTTAACCTGATTCTTCAAATTCCTTTTCAAATCACAATCGTATCAAATGCCTAATTCTTCTTATTACGGCAATGGCAATGGTGGTTACCGTGGTGGTCATTTGTGGTGGTCGTGGATGAGGTAGGTATTTCAATCGTGGAGGTGTGGAATGTCATCATGCTGTGAATTGCTTCTAAAGGTGTGATCAAACCTACATCACTCAGTGGAATCAACAGCCCAATCCTGCACCTAATCAACCATCTTACTATGATAGAAACCAGCATCAACCAAGCTGCTATGCTCCAAATCAATCCAATCAATCTCAGAGTTTTGCTCAGCTTCCTCGGTTTGGATCACAACACACTCATATGGCCTACACCTTTTTCCAGCAAGCTCCCAGTTTAGCCAATCCTCCACCACTGCCTCTGCCATTGCAGCACTCTAATTATGTTCCTCGGGATGGATTCTCACAGAACAGTCATTCTGGTGGTCTTATGGCTATGGTAGCTGCTGGCTCCAATCGTATTCCAATGGCTACATTAGGTTCTGGCTCAGATGCAGGAGTGTGGTATGTTGATAGTGGTGCAACTCACCATGTAACTGCTGACATTGCCAATCTTCAACAATAGCAGCAACCAAGCACTTGTGGCTTGGATCAAGTTTATATGGGTAATGGTCTTGGCCTTTCTATTTTATCCATAGGCTCTGCATGTGTTAATTCACCTCATAATCCTAGTGTTTCCCTTGTACTTAATGATATCCTCTATGTGCCTAAAATCACCAAAAATCTGTTAAGTGTAAGTAAGTCCAAGGACAATCATGTTATTTTTGAGTTTCACTCACATGTCTGCTATGTCCTCTCTCAGGTCAGTAAACAGGTTCTGTTAATTGGCAAGGTCAACTCCCAAGGTCTATATGTCTTCCCTCAACTCTCAGTGGCAAGCAAGTCTGCTCAAGCCTCTCCTACATGTCTTAGCGTTACTAGTTGGTCCATTCCCTGTACTGTTGTAAATCCTATTTCTAGTTGTAATCAAGTTGTCTCTAGTTGTAATTCCAATAATAATGTGCCAAACTCCTATTACATTTGGTATTGTAGACTTGGCCATGCCAATGATGTAGCAATTAAACACATCCTTCATCAGTGTAATATTCCCTTTGTGAATAAAACTGTTATGGATTTTTGTACTTCTTGTTGCTATGGCAAATCACATAGGCTGCCATCTACAGCCTCTACTACTAGTTATGCAAAACCTTTTTATCTACTTTTCTTAGATCTGTGGGGCCCAGCCCCTATGCAATCCACCTCTGGACACTCTTACTAATTTTCAATAGTTGATGCACATTCAAAATTCACTTGGCTCTTTTTGCTAAAACAGAAATATGAAACATTAACTATCTTTAAGCAATTTCTGGAAATGGTTAAAGTTCAATTCCAAACTATTATCAAATATGTCCAAACTATTCTCTAAGTTCCTTACTGATTTGGGCATTGTGTATCGTGTCATTTGTCCTCACACTCACCATCAAAATGGGAGTGTTGAGAGAAAACATAAACATGTAGTAGAAACTGGTTTAGCCCTTCTTGCCCAAGCATGTTTGCCCATGAAGTTTTGGGACCATGCCTTCACCATAGCAGCATATCTCATCAACAGATGACCCACCCCTAATCTGCCCTAAAGGTCTCCTTTTGTTGTCTTGTATAACAAAGAGCCAGACTACTCCTTTCTAAGAGTCTTTGGGTGTGCTTGCTACCCATGTCTTAGACCTTATAATAAAAATAAACTTCAGTTCAGATCATGTGAATACACTTTCTTAGGATATGCATCCACACACAAAAGGTATAAATGTCTTTCCAATGATGGTAGATTGTATATTTATAAGGATGTTCAGTTCAATGAGTTTAGATTTCCATTTGCCACTAAATTTAACAACACTCAATCTAACTCTCCACCAAACTGTACAAAACCCCGAAGTTCAATATATGGTTTTGATGATGATCTCCAAATGCTCTCTAATTGTTGAAGGCTTTAATTTTCCTTAAGGAATATTTTTGTAAAATTGTCTTTAAGATTGAAGTATAAGTTGTAAGTGATGTAATAAGTGTTTAGAGTTAAAATATTTAGAAGATTATTTCATTTTGATTCAAGACATTAAAAACAAATTTTTGGACTTACCTTTAAAAAGAAAAAAATTGATTTTTTATGTGAAAAAGGCAAGTAGTCGACTACTCGGGTTAAGCAGTCAACTACCTTGTTCTTCAGCATTCCATAAACGTGTTTTAATCAAGGTAATCAACTACTTATATGAAGTAATCGACTACTTAGGTCAAGTAATCGGCTACCTACCTGATTTTCTTGAGTCTTGGTTCTGTTACACTAAAGTAGTCGACTACTTCAGGTAAAACAGAATTAAAAATTTTTAAATTTTCAAAATCTCTTCTAAACTTTTTCTCTATAAATAGGGGTTACTTTGGCACGAAAATTAAGACTTTTAGAGCGAACAAAACTCTGCCAAAATACCTCCACAAAAATCATTAGAGCTTCCATACTTCATCTTGAAAAAGGCAATTATAGTTTCTTTTGAATTTCCTTTTTGGAAACAATTTTCTTGTAAGCAATAAGAGAGTTGCTTCATTGATTTGGTGGGGCATCCAAGTCAATTTCAAGGTGGGGAATCCTTGAAGCCAAGGTGGGGAATCCTTTAGTTTTTGATAAATTGTAATCTTGTAAACAATTTTCAAAATAGTGGAATCTTTCAAGGGTTCTTGAGAGCTGGATGTAGATCGCTCAGGTTGTGATCGAACCAGTAAAATCGTTTGTGTGATCTTCTCCTTCCCTCACTCATCTATTTCTTGCAATTATTGTTCAATTGTAGTTCTTTATTGTATTTGGTTAATTGTGGTAGATTTAATTCTTTGATTTTTAATTAAGGCCATTCATTCATAATCACTATCTTCTTCTACTCAATTTCTTTGCATCATTCATAATCTTTCTTGAACAATTTTTTAAAGAAAGCAAAGTTTTCAAAGAAAGTGATTCAACCTCAATTCATCCCCCTTCTTGAGGTGCCATATTGATTAACAATTCCCAACCTATTCCTCTCACTGTTATCCAACCCGAGTCTATTCCTCTAAGTCCTGCTCCAGCACATGTTTCTCCACCATCTCCTAACTTGTCTCCTCACCTCTCTAGTCCTCAAGCCATCCATACACTCAGGTCTAACCCCACAGTATCCTGCATCTTCAACCTCCCCATCTATTCCAGCCTCTTCAAGTCCCTCTCCAAGTCCTGTTAACTTGCAGCAACCAAGCAATCTCCATCCAATGATCACTAGGGCCAAGTCTAGGGTGTCCCAAGTTCTATTAACACATGCAGAACCACATTCTCCTAAAGAGGCTTTGGCCCTACCTCACTTGAAAGAGGCAATGCAGCAGGAATTTGATGTTCTAGTGAGAAATAATACATGGACTCTAACCGATCTGCCTCCCCACAGACAAGTCATTGGCTGCAAATGGGTTTTTTGTGTAAAGGAAAACCTCGATGGCTTTGTCAACAAGTTTAAGGCCAGATTAGTGGCCAAAGGTTTTCACCAAAAGCAGGGGTTTGATTATACTGAGACATTTTCTCCTGTGGTGAAACCAGTAACTGTCAGAGTCATACTTACATTAGCCATCACTCACAATTGGGACATCAAGCAATTGAATGTTGATACTTCTTTCCTAAATGGATTGCTAGCAGAGGGAGTATATATGGAGAAGCCCACCGGTTTCATTAGCTCAAATCTAACTCAGGTTTGCAGGTTGAAAAAAGTAATTTATGGCCTAAAGCAAGCCCCTCGGGCATGGTTTGAGAGACTCACCAAGGCCTTAGTTCATTTTGGTTTCAAGTCCAGTAAGTGTGACCCTTCACTGTTGTACACACTTCTGGTGGGCACAACACCTACATCTTGATCTATGTTGATGACATTATAGTCACAGGGTCCTCATCCACTCGCATTGCCCAACTTATCACCAAACTGAAGTCAGAATTTGCTCTTAAGGAGCTAGGAGATTTAGATTATTTCTTGGGAGTGGAAGTAAAGAAGTTGCCAATGGATCCCTTCTATTGTCTCAAACAAAATATATTAGAGACCTGCTGGCCAAGGCTCACATGGAAGGTGCCAAGGCACTCCCTACTCCCATGACCAGCAGCTGTAAACTCACTAAGTTTGGGGGAAATTACCTATCCGACCCTTCTCAATAGAGGTACATAGTTGGGGCTTTGCAGTATGCAACCATTACTAGGCCAAAATTGTGTTACAGTGTTGACAAAGTCTGCCAATTCCTATCACAACCATTGGAGGAACACTGGAAGGCAGTCAAACGTATCTTAAGGTGCTTGAAAGGCACCCTCACACATGGGTTCTTGCTAAAACCAGCAACCAGTAGTGGCCCCTATAGTTTGCAAGCCTTCAGTGATGCAGACTGGGCAGCAGACACTGGTGACATAAGGTTTGTATAAGGTTCACGTGTCTTCTTTAGACCAAATTTGGTCTCCTGGTGGTCAAGAAAACAGACCTTAGTGGCCAGGTCTAGCACTGAAGCATAATACATAAGTCCGGCTACCACTTCAGCAGAGGTGCTATGGCTGAAATCATTGTTGGAAGAGTTGCAGGTTCCTATTTTGGCTCCAGTCATCTACTGTGATAACCTAAGCACCATCTCACTCTCTCACAATCTAGTGCTGCACTCCAGAACTAAACATATGGAACTCGAATTGTTCTTTGTTAGAGAAAGGGTGCTAGACAAGTCACTGTCAGTATATCACCTTCCTGGTCAGGATCACTGATGTTCTCACCAAGCCATTGACACAAACAAAATTTGAAGCTCTCAGGAGTAACCTGGGTATAGAAGATAGTTTCTCTTATGTAACCCCATCCTATGATTATAAGGGGGTATGTTAGTGTATACGTGTATAAGTGTAGAGCTTCAGTAAAGAAGTTAAGTCTATAACTGTTGTAACAGCTACTTTGTTCAGCTAAACTGATTCTGTTATGCAGTGCATGATAAGCTTCTGGCTTATTTAGTTTTATAACTAGTAAGACCATGGTTTTAGTGCTAAATGTTCGAGTTTAATCTCATTTTCACCCAAATTTGGCTTAAATTGTCCTCGAGCAATATTTTGAGTCTCTCAAGTAGTTTTTAGGATATTTTGGTTAATTTTGAGTCAAATAAAACATTTAATGTTATTTTATATTTTCCGGTTAAAAGTGAAGCTCGGGAACTTGGAGAATTGAAGAAGACAAGCTAAAATAAAAATTTCAAGGTCTCATCCCGCAAGACAGTACTCACCCTCGAGCCAGAGCTGGTCAGGAAATTAGAGGACTTTCAGGCTCGCCCCGCAAGCAAGGATTTATCCTACAAGCCAGACACAAAATCTGAGAGCACTAAGTCTTATCCCGCGAATATTCAACTTGTGCAGAGGATCATATGATGGTTTTGGAGCAAATCAATTTGGATAACAATTATCAATTGCATTATCATTATCATTATCATTATCATCATCATTAAAATAAAAGATAGCGATTCTGGCAGAGAGAAAGTAACCTTGCAAGGGGCCCACGCACTATCAGACTTTTAACCTAATTGAATTAGGGGCCAGCGCTATATATATATAAAGGAAGTGCAACGTCGTTCCGATCAGTCCAACAGTAGCACAGGGGGGCGCAAGTCAAGTACCCGTACCATAGTTTACATTTCTTTTTTCTTCCTTGTTTCTCTTGGAACCGCGTCTCCATTAGTTTTAAGATTATTTTTTGTTCTCTTTTCAATTATTTTTGTTATGAGCATGATGAGGAGCTAATCCTCTTTCTCTAAGGGAACGATGAGGCCAGCTTTGATGACATAGTAAATTCAAGTAATATTTTCTTATACACTTGTCTCTTTTCTTGTTTCTTAATTCTGATTTGTTTGTATTAATCATAAAGGCATGTGGTTAACTAGTCTAGTACGTTGAGTGTGACACCCTAGTTTTTTACACATGATTAATTATTTTATTTGGGTGTTTATGTTTATTTTGTTATGTGGTTCAGTTTGAGTAATTAAATTACTTTCTTCAAATTATTTTATTGGGTGCGTTAGCGCTGACTTATTTCAGTGAATACACGCTTACTAGACAATAATTTACGTTATTGTCACTATTATTACCAGTACAGAAAAATGTTTTAAATAATATGATTAAGAGAAAAACATTTTCATATTTTCATTCTATTTAATTTTAGATTTGAAAATAAACTGGTTTGACATTAATCGGAGATTAAATTTTGGACCGAGTATTTTCTTAGTTGATCAGTTCAATTATTAATCTTTACTCTAATTTGAATTTCGAAATCATATATTTATCAAACATTATTTTTAGATTCCAAAAAGTAAAAACATGTTTATTTTAGGCTTAACATTTATCATTCATTTTGTACCCACTAATACAAAAATCAAATTTCTCTCTCCTATTATATCTAAAAACCCGTAACCCCCCTCTTTTTCTTTTTCTTTTCCTTCTTCTTTCTCCTTCTTTATCTCTTCTTCCCCATTTCTTCTTCCTCCTCCAAACCACAAAAACCTCCTTCTCTCAACTGTCCAGACGAGCGCCGCCCGTCCTACACCACTGTCGGCCGCTCGCCGTTGTGAGGAGACCGTCGCGCCTCGAGTCTTGCACGTGTCTAGTTCGTGCTCCTTGTTGTGCGCCTCGTTACCACCACACGAACGAAGCTTTGCTTCTAGCCACCATCCAGTCGTTGATGAAACGTCATCGGACCACCGCGCCTAGTAAGGAAGGTCGCCGTTCTGTCGCCGCCTAGAGTGGGAGAAGACAGCCGCGACTGCACGCACGTTCCGGCCCTATTCGCCGCAGTTTGAGTCGGAGCTCCACCGTCAGAGCTCCATTTTAGGCCACCGCAGTGTTTCCTTGAAGTTTCTGTCCAGATCTCCTCCTTCCTCGTGTTGTTCGAGAAGAAACTGTCCAGACCATCGTTCAGAGCCGCTTCGTCGGAGTTGCCACCGTGTCGGTTGGCCTTCAACAACCACCATGACATCTTCTTCTTCCTTTGGTAAGTGAAAACCTCATCTATTTTGCTTAGATTCAAAAATCCTCAAATTGATTTTGAAACCCTAACTTCTCATCTTACTTTAATCATGAAATTGGTTCAGTTTTAGTGCAATTGGGACTTGTAACTAATGGTTTCTAAGGTTAATTTTATGATTCTCTATTTAAATCAAAATTTCCCCAAATTGCTCTTTGAACCCTAAACCCCAAATTGATTTTATTTGAAATCGATTATGTTTCTATGAAATTAACTATGTTTTATTCAAATTAGGACTTTTAATTTGAGATTTCTAAGTTCAATTTCATGTTTCTCAAACCCAATCAAATGTTCCCCAATTTTAATTATGGATCCTTTTACCCAAATCGATATTATTGAGAAATCGATTCTATTTACTTAATTAAATCTATGGTTTCTTTTGATTATATGTTTTGAGGATGAAAAATTAAATTGGTGAATTTGTTTGTTGTTATAATGCTTGGTTTGTGTCTCCGTGATGTTGAACACGGCTATGCTTACTTGGTGAAGTAGAGTTTGCACTCTTGGAACTAACGTGAGCATTAAGACGAGGATCATTTACTTGTCTTCAAAGGTAAGGGGAGTTTGCCTAGGGATATTCAATAACTATATGCATGTGTGTATGTGTGTAATTGAGTGTTGTGAATATTATTGTGATATTTTAGCCAATACTTGAATAACTTGTTTACTTGAACTATTGTGATTATTACTTGAAGTTGAACATTTCTTGCTTTAAAGTGTTATGAATTATATATATGTGATGAACTGTCATTAACTGTGATATTATTATTGTTGTGAATATATTACTGTTGATTGAAGTTTGAGAAGCCGGACTTGAGTCTGTGTCCAATGACTATAAGGATTAAAAGCCTTAATAAGCCTTGAATAGAACTTTGAAAGTTTTGCGTTCACTTATAAAAGTTCCTTGTTTAAAGTGCTTACTTTAAAAGAATAAGATCTTGGTTTTAAGAAAAATGTTGAAGTGATTTTGAGTTGAAGGAAACTACATTTTTATGATCAAAAGTTTTGTACGAGAGAAAACCTTTTCGAACGGCGTGTTTTATGAAGGAAAGACCCTTCGAAAATATTTGACTTTATTCCATCAAGGATTTCATAAGTAAACGAATTTCCAAATGTTTTATAAAAGACTTTGTAAACGAAAAAGATTTTCTCCTAAATAATTTAGAAACGTTCCGGTCACTTAGATAAGTGGCCGAGGTTTTGTTTTGGTTTTTGATTTTACTGAGCGAAAAGTAAGCACATGTGAAAGAGAATACTAGTTCACGAGACGTCGCCTCTAGTATTCAGTTGTATGCCCGTGATCTGGGATCCGTGTCAAGAATTATGGACCAAGGGCCCCAATCGTGATATTATGGGCTAGGAGTCCTGATTTTGGAATTGAGGACTGTGTGTCCTAATTTCGTTGTTATAGGCTAGGAGTCCTTATCATGTTGAAATAAAACATGGATAAAATTATAATTGTTTTTACGACCATGACATCGGACTGCAGCATCGGTTTAAGGTGTTGTGATTGAGCACTCGGACTGCGTGTCTTGTGTTATTGATTTTCAAGTAATGGAAATTGTGAATAGTCATTAGTCTTGGGCTTCGACAACGAAAAAGAGTGAACACAAAGAAATGTCTCGATAATGAAAAGTCTTTTATTCATATGCATTTCCCCTTAGCAGACGTGCTTGAGTTATCTGAATACCCGCTTAAGATGTGGTATTCGATGAGGTATACATCCGAATGGCCGTTATAAGGGATTCGTGATGATGTTGATCCGGGTGCATGAGGTGACAGAGACAACTTGCCAAACGGGGTGTATGAGCCTGATCAGCTCTTTCTTTCTTAATGATAAAACGATGTTGGTATCTCATGAGATTAAGTTTAGAGCCTGATGATTGAAGTGTCATGCATTCTCTTTATAAAACTGATTGATACGGGCTTGAGACCCACTGATACGACACTTGTCATTTTATATCTGTATAGTAATTAAATGTTAATGTGCTGAGATGATGTATGTATCGTGTATATGGTTGTTGTGTGATATATATATTTGTCGGTATCTCACCCTTACAGATATATCAGGTTTCTTCTTGTTCGCTATTGTATCCTCGGTACTTTAGTACAGATGGTGCAGAGGAGTCTCCCTAAGTCACTCAGAGACTTAGATCTGGTTGTTTGATGAAGTACTTGATTGTGGAATGACCACGTGAGTTTTCCTCAGGAATAACTTTTAAAATGACCAGCTTAGGGTTTGAGACTTAGATTATTTTTGATAGTATGTATGAGTATGGCTCAGAGAGCCTTTATTTTAAAATGGAATGTTTATGGCTCGGATAGCATATCTTTTGAATGAAAACCTAAGTTGTTCCTTTTGGTCATGTATAACTTATTGATATAACTATTTTTTTTTAGCATATTACTGCCTGGTTGTATTTGGTGTAACTGGAATTCTGAAATGAAAATGTAATTATTTTAGCAGGTGTTCTTTTACCTGGGATGTCCGAATTACAGAGGAGAGTCTGTCGAAATTTTCCTAAAAATACTAACTTTTATTCAAGTATAACTTTAAATTAAATAGGCTTGCCAGGCTAGGATATTAAGCTTGTGTGTCGATCAAGGCTTTGGTTTGGATTCGTGACAAATTTTTTTATACCCAATTTCAGACGCTTACGTACTTATATAAATTATTTTCCGAAAGCAACCAGCAAATTATCCTTTTAATTTTATTTCCACACGTGTTTACAAAGTAATGCCCAAGGGGGGTGTTACAAAGTGGTATTAGAGCTGGTCGAGTCTTTCGGGATCTTTGGGGAATATGTTTGTTAAGTTTTTGTTGTGTGATATCTAGTTGGTTCTTGTTTGATTTGTTTCTTGTTGAAGCAATGTGTGTTGATGCACAAGTATATGTTTTCTTGATGGTTTTCCAAGGGTTTTATGTCCTGGGAGACCGTAGATCTTGAATGTTACTTGGGTTCAGGTATGACATTCGATTATCCTTGCGAATCGTGTCAGACATTCGAAACAAGGTGCTTGTGTAAAGGGTTTTTCTGGGGGTGTTCCCTAGAAATATTCTGGGTTTATGGTTAGCAAAGGACATTAATTTTAAATTGATCTAGTTTTTGGATTCGGTCAGATCTCTGTCACTTTGTGTAGGATGTTGCCTACAAATCTAAAACGAGTTGGACGACTCGATTCAACTGGAAGATCGGTGGTCTGAACCATTTCTTAGACCAAGTGTTTTCCTTGTGAAGCACCAATGTTGTGTGAGGGCTCGTGTCACCATGTGGATTTCTGACAACTAAGTAAAAGGACGAATTATGAACAAGTATTCTCTGACTTGCGTAGTTGATTCGATAAATCAATTGCGAGGAGTTGTCGTCTACTCAAAGATCTACTTGAAGACGAGTTATTACCAGATGGGAGTGATGACGTGTCTAAGATTTTGCGTCGTCAACTCAGTTTATGAAGAAAGATCAACCATTTGTGTGTTTGATTGACTGATTAAGTTGTCCGGGATCGTACCCAATTCAAGGTGGTCATACTAAGCATGGCTAGAAAGACTTTTATGTTGGTTGGAATCAAGACGAATCGAGTGGATTTTCGATCTTGGGTGAGTGTCTCGTGATTAAGGAACCCTCCAATGTACCCTTTGATTCTCTTGCATCTGTCAGTTGACATTTATTTCTCAAATCATATGATTGTATTAGATAATCACAACGGTGAAGTTGGTATGTGTCAGACAAATTTTCTGATTTTAATTTGAAATCTGTCAGGACTTATGAATTAGTTATGCTAATTCATAAATTTCCAGTTATTCATTTCTTTGTTTGTGAGAAGTCGTACTCACACTTCTAAATAATCAACGATATATTAGACAATTGAGTGAATTGATTTAACGAAATCCATTGGTCTGGGCACTTTCACATTTTGTTGAGAGAAGTGGTTATGACTATTTCTTGAGTTATAACACAGATAATTTCGTGATAGCAGATGTTTCTTGTTTTGCTGCTTCTATTTTTCGTAGAGGTGAAAGTCACCATTTTGTAAGTTCCTTGTACTAAGAATAATCTTTGGATTAGAAATTATTCACCCTTGATTCCTTAAATCTGCTGGAAGATTCTCGTGGAAGAATGAACTTTATTAGATTCATGTTTGTAAATGTGTATTGATCATGCTTTTTTACACCCACGAACCTGATGGAAGGATCTTTTTCCATACTGGATGTTCCTGTATCCTCCAAATTAATGAAATTCTTTTCTATGCTTATGTGAAAGTGAAATCAAGAAAAATTTCTTTTCTTGAGAAATTCTTTTATGATCACCAAGGTCATGTCTTATTGCGGTTCGAAAGTACTTGTCGTCGTTGATCATCTTAGTGCTACGTATTCTCCAAATGTCGTCGATGTGTGACCTATCTCATCAGTCATGAGTTGGGTATCTCCACATCAAGATGTCAGAGTTAGTCGAGTACAGTGAAAAAGGGATAGTTTAACAATTGAGACCTTCCTTGTTAAGATATTGGCATCACCATGAATCTTTGTTGAGTTTGCTGAAGGCCTACATGAGTCTTGCTTGAATTCAAGTGATCGTGGATCGACTGGTGAAGTCTACATCTGGCGTTAAGAACCAAGTTGAAGTCAAGTTCAACTTATCACTCTGAGTTCGATGGACAAATAAGAAGTGATCTAATCCTTAATAGGTGAGGTTAGCTGAGAGTAAATATAGTACCTAAGTATCTTTATCCCTATAGCAGAATAAATAGGAGGTGGTAAGAATTTTGTTAAGGTGTTGATGTGAATGGCACTACGAGAACCCTTAAGTTCAACATCATTGAGCGAGATTATTACAATGGACCTTATCATGATCAAGGCAGATATATCATTAAAGGAATTTATGGAAAAAATATCTATAGTAGTTCTCCTTAAGCTGAACGGAAATAGTAAAGAGAAGTTCTTGAGTGAAACTAAGTTGTTAGAAAAGTTTAAGAATTATGATTTTGGATAATTCAAACTGAAGTGATTCCTTTTGGTTGTAGTTGCATGGAGGAGTGTAATCGTATTCTATAAGATTGAAATGGATGACTATGATATAATTTGGAGTGGTGGAATATGTTCAAAGGGGCTAAGACTACAATTGGATACTTTGAATAGGAAGTTGATGCATGTTGCGATAAAATTAGTTTTGATCTTGGTAATAACTATGAGAGTTAGATGTGTGGAAAACAGTTTTCTAGTGGACTAGTAATTGAGAGTAGAAGTGACTAACTTTTGATTTTGCTCTTCGTGTGGGAGGAACTAAGATAAAATTGTTAGGGACAAGAAATATGGATTGAGGATAAGGGATTAAATTTTGAGGATCAGTATGATGAAGCATAAGTATGAAATATGTTATTAAGTTAAAAAGAAAAAAATCATTTACGGGAAAGTGAATACGGGAAGTACAATGTATGATCTTGGGATAAAGAGGGGATTATAAAATCATGTTTAGTTTCGAGCTACGAAATTTCGAGGATGAATTTTTTTTAAGAGGAGTAGTAACGTAACACCCTAGTTTTTTATACATGATTAATTATTTTATTTGGGTGTTTATGTTTATTTTGTTATGTGGTTCAGTTTGAGTGATTAAATTACCCTCTTCAAAATATTTTATTAGGTGCGTTAGCGCTGACTTATTTCAGTGAATACACGCTCACTAGACAATAATTTACGTTATTGTCACTATTATTACCAGTATAGAAAAATGTTTTAAATAATATGATTAAGAGAAAAGCATTTTCATATTTTCATTCTATTTAATTTTAGATTTGAAAATAAACTGGTTTGACATTAATCAGAGATTAAATTTTGGACCGAGTATTTTCTTAGTTGATCAGTTCAATTATTAATCTTTACTCTAATTTGAATTTCGAAATCATATATTTATCAACCTTTATTTTTAGATTCCAAAAAGTAAAAACATGTTTATTTTAGGCTTAACATTTATCACTCATTTGATACCCACTAATACAAAAATCAAATTTCTCTCTCCTATTATATCTAAAAACCCGTAACCCCCCTCTCTTTCTTTTTCTTTTCCTTCTTCTTTCTCCTTCTTTATATCTTCTTCTTCCCCATTTCTTCTTCCTCCTCCAAACCACAAAAATCTCCTTCTCTCAACTGTCCAGACGAGCGCCTCTCGTCCTACACCACCGTCGGCCGCTCGCCGTTGTGAGGAGATCGTCGTACCTCGAGTCTCGCACGCGTCTGGTTCATGCTCCTCGCTGTGCGCCTCGTTACCACCACAGGAATGAAGCTTTGCTTCTAGCCACCGTCTAGCCGTTGATGAAGCACTGTCGGACCACTGCGCCTGGTAAGGGAGGTCGTCGTTCGGTCACCGCCTAGAGTGGGAGAAGACAGTCGCGACTGTACGCACGTTCTGGCCCTATTCGCCATAGTTCGCGTCGGAGCTCCATTTTAGGCCACCGCAATGTTTCCTTGAAATTTCTGTCCAGATCTCCTCCTTCCTCGTGTTGTTCGAGCAGAAGCTGTCCAGACCATCGTTCAGAGCCACCTCGTCGGAGTTGCCACCGTGCCGGTTGGCCTTCAAGAACCACCATGACATCTTCTTCTTCTTCGGGTAAGTGAAAACCTCATCTATTTTGCTTAGATTCAAAAATCCCCAAATTCATTTTGAAATCCTAAATTTTGATCTTACTTTAATCATGAAATTGGTTCAGTTTTAGTGCAATTGGCACTTGTAATTAATGGTTTCTAAGGTTAATTTTATGATTCTCTATTTAAATCAAATTTTCCCCAAATTGCTCTTTGAACCCTAAACCCCAATTTGATTTTATTTGAAATCGATTATGTTTCGATGAAATTAACTATGTTTTATTCAAATTAGGACCTTTAATTTGAGATTTCTAAGTTCAATTTCATGTTTCTCAAACCAAATCAAATGTTCCCCAATTTTAACTATGGATCCTTTTACCCAAATTGATATTATTGAGAAATCGATTCTATTTACTGAATTAAATGTATGGTTTCTTTTGATTATATGTTTTGAGGATGAAAAATTGAATTGGTGAATTTGTTTGTTGTTATAATTCTTGGTTTTTGTGTCTCTGTGATGTTGAACACGGCTATGCTTACTTAGTGGAGTAGAGTTTGCACTCTTGGAACTAACGTGAGCATTAAGACGAGGATCATTTACTTGTCTTCAAAGGTAAGGGGAGTTTGCCTAGGGATATTGAATAACTATATGCATGTGTGTATGTGTGTAATTAAGTGTTGTGAATATTATTGTGATATTTTAGCCAATACTTGAATAACTTGTTTACTTGAACTATTGTGGTTGTTACTTGAAGTTGAACATTTCTTGCTTTAAAGTGTTATGAATTATATATATGTGATAAACTGTCATTAATTGTGATATTATTATTGTTGTGAATATATTACTGTTGATTGAAGTTTGAGAAGCCGGACTTGAGTCTGTGCCCAATGACTATAAGGATTAAAAGCCTTGATAAGCCTTGAATAGAACTTTGAAAGTTTTGGGTTCACTTATAAAAGTTCCTTGTTTAAAGTGCTTACTTCAAAAGAATAAGATCTTGGTTTTTAGAAAAATGTTGAAGTGATTTTAAGTTGAAGGAAACTACATTTTTATGATCAAAAGTTTTGTACGAGAGAAAACCTTTTCGAACAACGTGTTTTATAAAGGAAAGAGCCTTTGAAAAAGTTTGACTTTATTCCATCAAGGATTTCAAAAGTAAACGATTTTCCAAATGTTTTATAAAAGACTTTGTAAAGGAAAAGATTTTCTCCTAAATGATTTAGAAACATTCCGGTCACTTGGATAAGTGATTGAGGTTTTGTTTTGGTTTTTGATTTTCACTGAGCGAAAAGTAAGCACATGTGAAAGAGAATACTAGTTCACGAGACATCGCCTCTAGTATTCAGTTGTATGCATGTAATCTGGGATCCGTGTCAAGAATTATGGACCAAGGGTCCCAATCGTGATATTATGGGCTAGGAGTCCTGATTTTGGAATTGAGGACTGTGTGTCCTAATTTCGTTGTTATGGGTTAGGAGTCCTTATCATGTTGAAATAAAACATGGATAAAATTATAATTGTTTCTACGACCACAACCTCGGACTGCGTCATCGGTCTAAGGTGTTGTGATTGAGCACTCGGACTGCGTGTCCTGTGTTATTGATTTTCAAGAAATGGAAATTGTGAATAGTCGTTATCCTTGGGCTTCGACAACAAAAAGAGTGACCACAAAGAAAAGTCTCGATAATGAAAAGTCTTTTATTCATATGCATTTCCCCTTAGCATACGTGCTTGAGTTATCCGAATACCCGCTTAAGATGTGGTATTCGATGAGGTATACATCCGAATGGCCGTTATAAGGGATTCGTGATGATGTTGATCCGGGCGCATGAGGTGACGGCGACAACTTGCCAAACGGGGCCTATGAGCCTGATTAACTCTTTCTTTCTTAATGATAAAACGGTGTTGGTATCTCATGAGATTAAGTTTAGAGCCTGATGATTGAAGTGTCATGCATTCTCTTTATAAAACTGATTGATTCGGGCATGAGACCCACCGATACGACACTTGTCATTTTATCTCTGTATAATAATTAAAGGTTAATGTGCTGAGGTGATGTATGTATCGTGTATATGGTTGTTGTGTGATATATCCATTTGTCGGTATCTCACCCTTACAGATATATCAGGTTTCTTCTTATTCGCTATTGTACCCTAGGTACTTTTGTACAGATGGTGCAGAGGAGTCTCCCTAAGTCACTCTGAGACTTAGATCTGATTGTTTGATGAAGTACTTGATTGTGGAATGACCACGTGAGTTTTCCTCAGGAATAACTTTTAGAATGACCAGCTTAGGGTTTGAGACTTAGATTATTTTTGATAGTATGTATGAGTATGGCTCAGAGAGCTTTTATTTTAAAATGGAATGTTTATGGCTCGGAGAGCATATCTTTTGAATGAAAACCTAAGCTGTTCCTTTTGGTCATGTATAGCTTATTGATATAAATATTTTTTTTTAGCATATTACTGCCTGGTTGTATTTGGTGTAACTGGAATTCTGGAATGAAAATGTAATTATTTTAGCAGGTGTTCTGTTACCTGGGATGTCCGAATTACAGAGGAGAGTCTATCGAAATTTTCGTAAAAATACTAACTTTTATTCAAGTATAACTTTAAACTAAATAGGCTTACCAGGCTAGGATAGTAAGCCTGTGTGTTGATCAAGGCTTAGGTTTGGAGTCGTGACAAATTTTTTTATACCAAATTTCAGACCCTTACGTACTTATATAAATTATTTTCCGAAAGCAACCAACAAATTATCCTTTTAATTTTATTTCCGCATGTGTTTACAAAGTAATGTCCAGGGGGGGGGGGGGGTGTTACATTGAGACTGGGAGTCGATTCGTGCTTAGGAGTTGAATTAAGAACACCGTTTGAATATTGCTAGGAATAGAATAGGAAAGCGGTGCAATCGCTATAAGAGAGCCTAGAACTTAATGAATCTAATTGTGGGTGGAATAGATTGGGAAATTGACAACTTGAAATTGTAGATAATTCCTTTTGAAAATCGGAAGTGACATTAGGAGAATTGAGGGTTCCTAGTTGACAATGAAATTAAATTGAATATAGGGATAATGAGATAAATACTTGGGTAACTTGCTTGATAGGGTAGGTGGATTCTTGACCTTAAAGCTCACTATCATAATCTAAATAATTTATTAGATAACTCTTTTTTATCTTGCTTTAATTTGTTATTTGTTTTAGATAACTGATTTATCCCTACTCTCTCCTTCTCTCTCTTCTTTGACTTGGTCAAATATTAATTATCTTCTTCCAATTTAAATATATTTTCCCTCCTTTTTCTCTCTTTCTTTATTTGTAATACTATGCAAGTATTGGATCTTCTGGTGTAACTTTGGGTACGTGTTCAGATGCTACTAAGAGGCCCCATCGGTCATTCAAGGATGCCAACAATGAACTTCCATAAGGGTGACGATGAGCGCGTGTCTCGCGTGGGTCGTCCATGCCGAGGCCTGACGCGCCACACACAATGGTCTTGTCAGCTCTACTAAGGGCACCAGTGTTGGACCTTCATCATGCATAGACCGCAACATGACAGTGGAGGTGCCACTGCCACCAACCAGACTTCTGCATAGATACCTAGTTGAGATGAGAGAGAGCTCCACAGCTCTCCCACAGAGACGTCAGGAACCCCATATCGTTCACACCACTCGCAAGAGCGTGATTCAACGCCCTACCCCGGAGGTTCCCCCTCATGCTCCCATGGTGTCTCATCCCGCTCCCTGTACTCTTGAGAGTCAGAGGAAGAGGGTGATCTACTCGAATGGATGTGGATTTGAGGCGTTCGAATTTGATAACTAGGAGGAGGAAGATACCTCCGAACCCTCCGATAGTGGGGATGACCTTGGGGCTCTCCCCAATGGCTATCATTAGCCCGACCAGCTTTAGAGTCTTTTCCCTCTTGAGCCAGTTGTCTCTTATCTGTTGTGGTTAAGTTTATCTGGCTTTTTAGAGTTAAAATGAAAATCAACTTTCACTAGCTTTTAAAAAATATCATTTTTTTATAACTAACTGCTTTTAAAAAAAATGCTTTTTTATGGATTGTAAACAAACACAAATCTGCTTATACTTTTCTTTAAAATCTCTAAAAATAATCATTAAATTATTTTGTAACAAAATCATTTATTTTTTTAATCTTAAACAAATGGGTTCTAAATTTAATGGCACGGATTACACTACCTAATTAAAAACTCATGTACCTCTTTTTCTCACTAAACCTCACATCTCCAAATACCCTATTTCTTCTTCCCCACCTACGTTCCTGATACCCTGTTTTTTTACACTACCTACCTTCATATTCCTGACGGCTCAACTCAAAGCACGTAAGCTCTCAACAAGTTGGGTCATTTAAGTTTCACCTTGTCTCTCTATTACAGGTATGTATTGTATGTTTCTTATATATCCATGTATCATATAGACCACCCAATATCACCTTGTATCATCATAACACCCACCACGTCATTTATGTTTGTTTGTTATCCATTATCCAAGCTTTTCCTTTTTTTAGCAATGCGTCCAAGGGTTTTCCTTTTTAATTTTCAAATTGTCTACCTAATTGATTTATTAGGTGTTCTTTTTACCACAATTCAGGTATTTTTTTTTTTTACTTTTTGATTCAATACAATATTTTTTTCAGGAATATTTGTATGGAGATGGGTGATAATGAATTTGATTTAGCTACACAATCAAAGGGTGTCAATGATCTAGTGAATAAAATACAGGAGTGGATTCCTATGTGCGATTCAGAATTCAAACCTTTAATTGGCAAGGTATTTGATACTTTAGAGGAAGGGGGAAACTTTTATAAATGGTATGCACATGCTGCTGGCTTTAGTGTGCGTAATTCATATGAAACAAAAGATAAAAATGGTGTCAAATGGAAGTATTTTATTTGTTCAAAAGAAGGTTCCAAAGTAGAGAAAAAGATAGCATTGCTTGAATTGATGCTTGATGAAAATAGTTTGCTTAAAGGTAGGAAAATAAAACTAATTAACAAGAGAGGGATGTAATGCGAGGATTGTTTTCAAGAGGGCAAAAGAAGGTAAATATGAAGTTGCAATGTTTCATGAAGGTTATACACATGCATTAGTCACACCTAGAAAGAAGCAATTCTTCAGATCTGCAAGGAGCGCATGTTCACAAGAATTTACTGTTTTCCTGCAACAAGGCTAATGTGGGGACTTCAAAAGTTTATCAATTATTGAAAGAGCAAGTTGGGAGTTATAACAATATTGGATGCACACAAAGAGATTTCCAAAATTATTCAAGGGATTTGAAAGAATTGATCAAAGATTCTGATGTACATATGTTTATTAATAATTTTAGGAGAAAGCATGAAATGAACCATTCATTTTACTATGATTTTAAGGTTGATAATGAAGGGAGACTGAAATACATGTTTTAGGCTGATGGCATATGTAAAAAATGTAACACCCCATTTTTCCTATACCTTGATCGGTATTTATATATTTTATATTTTTACATGTAATAAAGAAAATGATTTTGAGGTAAACAAAATCATGGTTAGAACCTATTATACCTTAGGAAGTTGTAGTTCAAATTCGCCTTTAAGACTCGACCGAAATTCGATCTGGGTTCTGGCTGACAGTGTAGTTTTACATCGGCTAGAAAACCCTAACTTGACCCAAAAAGTGTTTTATCTGTCGATTAATGTCCTCTGTGAATAAATTGTTTGATAAATACAATTTGGCAATTACGAATAATGTTTATTGTTCATGCCCGAGAGTTCGATCAAACTTGAATTAAAAACTCAGATAAGAACCAGACTGTGTTTTGACACCCGGGACAGATTTGCACTGTGAATTGTAATCCATCAACCCAATATATGTCGGGGGAAGATTAATCATTAAATAATTGTTTGAGCCTCTTTGTGTTATTTTTGAGTGGGGCCGGTGAAAATATTATTATTTTAATCGACCAGCTAATTTTTAATTTCGGGACCGCACTGTCATCACCTCACTTAGTTAGAGTAACTGGATCAATTAAATGATCACATGTCAACCTTACCCAAAGTGGATAAAGTCATATTACCATAAGTAGTTAATCATATACTTTATGCTCTCCATTAGACAACACATTGTCCTTTTTGATCATACACCCTTGATTCTCTTAAACATGATTCCATTTCATTTTGAATTAATTTTTCACCCTATTTCCTTGAGTTGCACGGCCAAGTGAAGGAAAATGACACTAAAAACACCTCACCACTTCATTTTGTTTCATTTCACATAATCAATGTCAAAACTTGCAAGAACAAAGACAAAACCCTTTCTTCTCTCTCTTCCTATATAGATTCGGCCAAGAGAACTAGAGAACCATCTAAATTAGTTTTTAAAATTCTAACTTCATATCCTTGATCCTCTCCATCATCTAAACACTTTCTATTTCACAATGTTTTCCATTGGAGGACTTTTGTTCTTCATCATTCAAGAACACTTTGAATGTGCTCTCTTCTTCCACCTCTCTAAAGCCACGGTTTTGGCTTCAATTCCTTGAACCAAAACTTGTTTCTTCATTCTAAGACCATATCCTTACTTGAATTGACCATCTATACACTTCTTCTTCACAAAGTTTTTCATTTTGAACACTTTTGTTCATCACCTTCAACTGAGCTCAAGAACACCAACTTTGTTCATCACTTTCTCCTTTCAAAGTAAGTGTTCTCTACTCTTCTCATCTTCATTTCCAAGGTTAGAATCATGAACTACTCTCTTTTTGGTTCACGGTTTTTCATGAAACAAAGTTTGAACCTTTATGTCTTATTAGGTTTTCATCAAAGTTCTTCAAGGTCATCATCATTTCCACTGCACCATCTTCATCATCACCACCTCCTAAGTGTCTACAAGAGGTAATGGGGGAGACTAACCACATCATACCATATCTTGGATGTGTGGATGATTTCTTTATTTTCATGCTTGCTAGCCCTAAGCTTAAGGGTTTTGGTTCATATTAATTTGGTTCTCTTGGAGAACATGTTTGTAATATTATTTTGGGTGCTTGGTTGTGTTTGATGATATGATTTCATCCTTGAAAATATTTTGGTTTGAAGAAAAACTAAGTCTTTGACCATTTGGTTAAAGATTGGAATTTTATACTTGAAAATATGCAAGTATGTGTTTTTATTGTTCATGATGATATGATGATGCATATATGTGATTATGAGAATTTCTGTGAAGCAAAATCTTCACTTTTGTGTGGGCTAAGTTTTGGTCAAACTAGGGTTTGAAGGATGAACAACTTCAACTTTAAAACCTAAGTGATTCCAAGCTTAATCATGGACTTTAATGACCAATGAAACCAAGAAGAAAAGGATTGTTTTCAAAACTGATTTTGTGGTAGCCAAAGCTGCCAAGTATTGTTTTAAGGGTTCCAAAATGGTTTTCTTCCAAGTTTAGGCCATAAAGGAATTAAATCATGTTCTAGTGGACAGACAAAATGAGTTTTCATGAGTTTAAATTTGTAAAATGAGCAAATGGTGTATAATTCTGCCAAGACAATAAATGAGGGTTTGAGAATGTTTTTAATATTAAACTAAGTGATCTAAGACTCCAAAAGAGTCATGGAACTTTAAGGCTAAAGAGTTGATGAAAATAAATCACCTCGTTTTTCAAATTTAGAGGCTTTCGGCCAAGAATTAGGGTTTTGTGTAAGTGGTGATCAAAAATATAAACTTAGTGTTTTAATGAATTAAAATGAGCATTAAGACCTAGGGAATTAAAAGGTTTGATCAAAAGAATCACATTTTGAATGATTTGGTACCAATGAACCCATACCTTAATCTATTTCAAAATGGTTTAGTTTTTATGAAAATGTTTTGGCATTAGACAAAAAGAATTTAGTCTCCAAGACTTGTATTTCAAAATAAAACCGTAAAACCTAAGTCAAGGTGACTTAGTGAAAAGACAAGGACTTAATTAATTATGGCTCAAGGTGAAACAAGACCATATATCATAAAGTATGGATGACTTTATCATCCGTACCTCCATAAGATTTAATGGAATAAAGATGACATTTTGTTTACTTATAAGCCAAGCAAAAAGGCTCAATGTAGAAAAGTGTAAAGATAATGATTGTTGGATCCTTGGTCTGACTTCCATAATTTACTTAGGGTTTGGAAATGAGAACCTTAACACATCTTTACACAAATATGAAATAATTGTGTGAGAACTTTAGCTCGTTGTAAAGGGTGTCGGTGATTCGGACCCGAGTACATCAAGCATCCGAAAAGCACAGCGAATGGATTCTTGCGGAATCACGAGGTTTATTCGGTGGATAGACAAAGTTAAACGCATCAACATTATTGCCTAAACACATAGTTGATATTATGTTTCGTAAGGCCTTTGTGCCTAGGAAGTCGAGCCATGTCTGTGCGCATGAAGATGTGCTAGTGACATTCTTAAATGGTCTGCGTTTTTTAACTGACAATATAATCTTATACTGACAAAAAACCCTAATTTAGCCCGAAAACTGATATTTGTAGATTTTTTATATTTTATCCGTGAGGAAGTCTACTTTCCAAATTTCTGATCAGAAACAAAAATTATGTTTATTCGGACGAAATGGTTTATATTTAAATCATATTTCCAACGCGTTTGGTTAGTTTGAAGTTTTTCAGTCGAAAACGAAATATTACGCTTTTTACGAGCGTAAAACCCTAATCGGGGAACCGACGTAGTCGAGAAGGGAGGTGCAGAGACAAAACCGGCCACCGGAGGAGCTGAGTCATGGGGTGAGTCACCACTATGACTCACCAAGCATTTATGAAGCATTAAATGCAAATTTAGGTGAAATGACCAAAATGCCATTTTAGATTAACCTAACCAAAGTTAAGCTAGATTTTAACCACGGTTAAGGAACCATTGTTAGTTTATGTGGTCTAAAATCAGCCACACCCTCCACTAAATGTGAGCCACATATTTATTAACCATAGTTAGCAAAGTAACTCTAGTAAGTTAATTATTAACTATGGTTAAGCTTATATTAATTAAATAATCACAAAAGATGTTAATCCAACATCTAATAAACCAAACATGGCCTAAGATATAGCCTATGTATACCACAAAACCACATCCCCTTCACTTACACCTTCATTCTCTTCATCTTCTTTATTTTCTCTCACTTTTCTCAAGAACACTTCAAGCAATTTTGTGAAGGACTTGATCCATTCCTTTCAATTTTCCAACATCTAAGAAGTATACCTTACTCTTATTGATAAATAAACATCATGTTCTTCATTGACTTTCTTGTTTCCAAGTCATGATCATCGAGTTTTCATGAGTTTTTCATTCTTAGATCTAGAAGTTCAAATATTTCTAGAAAATTGTAGAAAAATCATTTTAATGTGAAACCAATTTCTATGATCTCAATATGTCCTCTACTATAATCATCTAAGAGTATGTAATCAAAATCATTTTCCTTCCTATTTATCTATTGAAGGCCGAATCTATATATTTTTAGGCAAAGGAAGTTTTGTTCAATTTTTACAATATGACACTGGATCTTTACTCTTTAATACATATAGTTGTTATAACTAGAAACTTGAAATCAAAAGAAATTCCTAGCCCTATTTTCTAGCCTTGATCGAATTTGTGTTCATTTGAGCAAAATAAGTTTTCTTCAATCTTTAACTAGATCATGATTTGTATGAACTAACTAAGGTGTGTAGGTTATAGATCCAAGAGTTTGTGAGAAAAAGGAATTTCTAACCTATTTTTCTCATTGAGGCTGAAACCCTAACCTAGTTGGTTAAAGGATTATGTTTTACAATCTTAACTATTAACACTTAATCTATGCTAGTCAATACTTTGGGAATCAGTATCTAAAAGATTGGATTAAGAAAATAACCCTAGCCTTATTTTTATGACTTGGCCGAACCTAGCACCATATGGGCATATTTATATTTGTTTGATCAATTTGTTAATTTGTATGATCCATGTAGCCGACCCCACCTAGTGGGATAAGACTTGGTTGTTGTTGTTGTTGTTGTTGTTGTTGTTGTTGATTTGGTTGAAGGTGGTTTTGGTAACTGGTGGCGGGATATCAAGGATCGTCGATTTCGTGTTTCTGGTGATAACTTAGGTGGGAGAAAGAACCATTCCATCGTCGGAACCGATAAGTAGTATATAATTTATAATAATGATGTAGAGCGACCTAAACCCTACTAGTGGTCGAGTAATCGGCAATATCAAAATCGTATTGGAAACTTTTCCGTAATACCAATGACGATTTGGGAATTGTAGGTTTATCGCCTTAGGTTAATTATTCATATTTGAGGATGTCTGAATTATTTACTTTTGACTGTTCGTGATCCGCTGGTCGAGGTATTCTACTGCATGTGACGTTTATTTTGGTGTTTGAATATTTTATCGATTATTGTGTTATGCATGATCTTCCTGGTTTGATAAATTGCTTAGTTGATTTTAAGTAAAGATATATATTGCTCGGAGGTATTTTGTTTGGGTGAGAGTTTTGAATATGAATTAGAGGTGCCTCGCTATTATTTTATAGAAGTGATGTGATATAGAATATAAGTGGAGGTTATGAGGAAAAGCTTGAGGTACTAGGTTGTTATTGATAAAAGTCAGTGAGAATCATATGTTTCATTGTTGTTCATAACTGTGTATTTGAGATACACGAGGTCCGAAGTTTTCGTGGATCGTTCCAAATTAGAAGTTAAGTTGTGCAACTATAGTGTCATTGCTATGCATGAGCACCCTTGATAGAGATGAGAGAGAAAATCAGGGTGTGCACCGATGGTACTGTGCAGCTATAGTGTCATTGCTTTGCATGAGCATTCTCACCATGGATGAGAATGTGCACCGGCGTTGGGAACGTGTCACTTGGACAACTGACTGACATTCCTAACGAAGGATGTATGACAGGATTAGTAGTGGCCACGTCAGCATAAAGGTTTAGTTGAATGAGTTGGAGGGTAGAGGATGATGTTATAAAGTATGGATGATTGTAAATTGTGATTGATGCATATTTGTGACTATTATTGTATTATATGCTATGAATCTTTTCCTTTTATGATGATAGAACTGTTTCTTATCTCCCTATTTCTGTATTTTTGTGTATGTCTACTTTATTACGTTAGAAGACCAGATGGAGGAATATGTTGCCGAGGAGATGGAAGGAACCTTGTACGACACGGAGGTTGTTGAGGATTTGAATGACATTCCGTATAAAGCTGACGCTGTAGAACAACCTACTGATCCTAATAATATAGTGTAGTAAGTTTAGAGCCAGTGAGTCATATAAGACATTTTTATTTTCCGTTAATTATAAGTAGTTTGTATAAATAAGTACCTGTGTGAGATCCTACTGAGAGGATACCTTAAACAGTGTTGTATATAATAAAGGATAATTATGTGTATATTTATGTAATATAATTTTGGAGTGTTTTATATTTGCAGAAGTTATATGATTATTAATTAAGTTTTAATTTTTACGTATTTTCAATGATAAGCACCCGATTAAGTAAATAAATAATAAGGTTTTAATTTAATAATAAAATGGGGCACAACGAGGTGTCTCATTGGGGATGGTCAGGATAGGAAGGTCACGGATGGCCAGTTGGTGATTCTTCTTGGTCGTGGCGTTCCATGCAATACACTGACATCTACAACAAAACGCTAGCCTGTCCAAGTTATCGAGAGTTTTTCACAATCAGTTATAGTACCACAGTGTGGCTGTTACTATTGAAAGCAGAAGATGCCTAATATTGGTAGTTGTGAAACATGAGCTCTAACCACTCCTTCCGAACGTTCTACAAACACCATGGTGTAAGGGTCTTAGTCTTCCTCGAGTACTAGATGCCTCTTATCTAGGATGACTTTGTCCTTTGGATGTTTATCAATGATTGTGAACGTACTTTTATATATTGACATGCCTTAGTGATATTTGTACTTGGTATATATACATGTGCCTCTATATGTGTGTCGTACCTTCACATGTCCGACATATGTTATATGATAATAGGGATCTCACCTCATTTCAGTGTTGTCTGTTATGGTTCCTTTTATGTTTTGTGAAGACGACGACAACGCTATCCTACCGTCGCGTCCAACTTAAGAGTTGGAGGATCCGGACAAATGGACATATTCCGCAATGGTTGGTATAGAGGAGAAGTGATACATACACTTCTCGGAAGACGAGGGCAACACCTCGTCATTGTTTTGTGTAGGCCAGTATGATGATTCCTTGTGTCTAGGACTAGTATTTCAATGGAGCTGCGTCTCCAATATTATAATATTTATTTTCAATTTTGTTATACTTTGTTGGCGATTGTATTTCCGCCATTTTTAGTTTCTATCATTGGTGATAACTTTTACTTCTTGGAGGTTCTGACTTTTATTTAAGGGAGTATTATTTTGAAAATGATGATGTAATTCTCAATTATATTTACTTTACTGTTTACGAAAAGAAAAGAAAAAAAGAGAAAAACTCATATTTTCCGATAATATTTATTTTCCGCTTTACTCGGTCTTATAAAGTGTCACAGACAATGTCATGCCCGAGAAGGGTGTTACTGTTGACGAATCTAGGCAAGTATACCTAGTCGTGCAAGTAATACGGTGGTGAGACCGATATCGTTCCCACGAGGATTGTGACAAGTACTAGCACGTACTGAATCAATTACTATCTAAGCGGATATTTGGATTGAAGGGAGCTCAATAGTAAATACCAAGCCCAAATAAGATTTAAACCTAAAACAAACAAAATGAAGAGAAGAGTTCTTTGTGGGATTTTATCGAACACTTGGGAGGCAGTTAAAGGGATTCTTCAAATATATGAACGATGTTGGGATTAGGTTCACTAAACTTCATCCCCATGCAATGAAATGACTAATAAACAGTTTTTACTCATATATGACAATCAATCCACTAGATTACTCAAGCCCCGATTCCTCGGATGACAAGATCCTAAATTCACTAATAGACCCTAATTCCTTAGATGGCCTAGATTAATGAATTTGCATTAAGATTGGGGATCATGCGATTAATGGTAAACCTAACTCGATTCCTAGACGCAAGGGTTACTAGGTGATTAATTCCAGTTCCGGTTCTAATATGAATTTTCCAATTGCATATCAAAACATTAATCAAGTCATGGGGGTGCTAGCCACAACAAGCATTAAGCATAGAAATCAATCACTCAATAAATAAGTAAAAATTGTATTACAAGATCAAGTCAAATACATGAGAATTCATAAATAGCTACACCTAACCCCAACAATGGAGGTTTAGCTACTCATGATCATAGCTACAACCAAATAAATATAGATGAGAGGGAGGAAAAACTCCATGGAATCCTTGTGCCACTGCCCCTATTTCGAAGAGAGTATTTTAGGGTTCAAAAACTGTTTTTCTTTTGTTCTGCTCGTGCTCCTATATAGATCAGGATTCGCGTCACGGCCGTGATGGCCATCACGGCCTAGCCGTGACGCTTTCTGCCTTGGAGCGCTTTCAAATATTGGAGCATCACGGCCGTGATGCTTATCACGGGCAGGCCGTGATAGTTTCTGCCTTCACCAAACGATCTGTCACGACCGTGATGGCCGTCACGGCTTGGCCGTGACAGATTCTGCCAAGAGGGGGTCTGGCTCTATTAACATGTCACGACCGTGATGGGTATCACGGCTAGGCCGTGACAGCTTCTGACTTTTGCCTTCTTTACTCTCAATTATTGCTCGATCACGGCCGTGAGGGTCATCACGGCCAGGCCGTGATGAGCTCTGCCTGGGTCATTTTCTTCACTTTTTAAGCTCTGTCTTAATCCAAGCTCCATCATGGCTAATCTTGAGCATTTCTCCTTGAATTCCTGCAAAACAACACCAAGAAACCGCCTCACCCGATCCAAGGTAAAAACTAATAAAATCGAATCAAATATGCCTAAACTATATGAGAAATGCATGCAAAAATGTACAGGAATTATGATGTGAAATCACACTATCAAATCACCCCAATCTTATTCAATTGCTTGTCCTCAAGCAATCACTAAGGCCAGAAGATATAGACAATCAGATTACGGATAGTGAACCAAGAACCCGAATAAATAGTCCAAGTAACAGGCATCTCAAATAATTCAGCAAGAGACAATCAGTTTCAAGTCCAATCAGAGGCTTAGGTTTCTTAGACTCATATTCTCACCAATTAGGGCACTCTTTCTCACATGAAGATCACCCCAAGCTTGTTCATTTACTTGGCTCTCTTTCTCACCTCACTAAAGTGTTAGGGATATAAGACAATTCGCTCCATTTTCCTCAAGGAATGAATTCTACCATAGGCTTGACTATCAAACAAATCTCTACTTTATTAATGAAAACAATTAAGAATCAAGAGGTCTTTTGCTTTGGTTGTAACGGGGCCATGGGATTTATCGTTAAGTGGGGAAGTCAAGAAAAGGAAATTTCAAAAGGGCTAAACACAATCAAGCATTGCATGACCTTCTAAAATACCTTTTTGGGTTTTGATTCCTTTTTCCACCTGTCTTTCTTTCTTTTTATTTTATTTCTCACTTTTCTTTTTGTCATCCCCTTCTCCACAGATTTTTCTTTTTCTTTTATTTTTCTTTTATTTGGAGAAGGGGAGATTTTCAGCTCAAGAGAAATATTTTTCTGATTTTCTCATCCCAAACTTTTTCAACTACCTTTTTACCCTTTTGTAATACTTTAGAAGGGCCCTTATCAAGCATCATTCATCCACAAATTTCAAGGTACCAAGAAAAGTATTTTATTCATGTAGGCTCAAAATTGGGAAACTAAGGGATAGCATTTAGTCATTCAAAGCTCGGAAGGCCGAAAAAATACCTAGTGCCTCAATCATTTTCAAAAATGTTTTCAAAAATTTTTAAGCTTCAAAATGGTTTCAAGTCAAGTTCTAGAGAATACAAACCAAGAGGAATAACACTCTAACACAAGGAATAGGGTAAATTTAGTGAGTACCCCTTTTGGCTCAAAATCTCACATTTTGTAGTTCAAAAATCAGTGAGAAACACAAATCTACGGCACCATATGCTAATTATCAACTATCACAAATCATCTCAAGCATTTTCATTTGCAGCCTTATCACAAGAAAAAAATTGGGTTCAAAAATTCATTATCTCAATTTATTTGGCACGTAGTTCTCACAATTGGATGCAAAATTTAGGCAAGGGGCAATCACATCATGTGAACATGCAAAGCTATCATGCAAAACTATATGAATGCAACATAAACAATGCAAAAATACCCCTACCCCAAGCTTAAGAACTTACATTGTCCCCAATGTAAATAATCAAGTTGGAGAGAGGCAAGAAAAATTGGAACGACTTACCGAGGCGGCAGCGGGTGCTGGTTCACATGCCTAGTCAGGAGGAATTGCATGAAAATTGGGTCACGGCTGTGATGCTTATCACGGGCAGGCCGTGATGCATTATGGTCCATAGGGGTAGCCTGTCACGGCCGTGACCTCCATCACGGCTAGGTCGTGATGCTCTCTGATCTTCAGGGTTCTTCCATCACGCCCGTGACAACCATGATCCTTTCTGATCTTCAGTTCTGGCTCATCACGACCGTGACCAATGTCACGACCTGGGCGTGATGGTTGCTAACTTTGGTGTCTCTGCCTTTTTTGCTTCTCCTTTCTCCTTTCCCTGAAAACACTTAACAAACCTATTAATCTATGATATTTTCCTCTTGATCTTCTCAAATTATTCAAGAGGGCAAAATCAAAAACAAAAGTAAAAATGAAAAGAAAACTTGGGTTGCCTCCCAATAAGCGCTTCTTTAACGTCACTAGCTTGACGGGTAGGTGACCTCAAGGATCATGAAGGTGCACAGCTGAGATCAATCTCTCGATGTCACCACCCAAGTAGGCCTTAAGTCTTTGGCCATTGACCTTGAAGGTCCTTTTTGAAGTAGGATACTCCACTTCCACATCTCCATGAGGTGAGACTTCCTTCACAATGAACGGTCCCGACCACTTAGACTTCAACTTGTCCGGAAACAATCTCAGCTGGGAATTGAATAATAAAACTTGTTGTCCCGGCTGAAATGTTTTCATCACGATCTTCTTGTCATGGTAGGTCTTGACTCTCTGCTTGTAAATGGCTGCATTCTCATATGCATTAAGGCCCATTTCCTCTAATTCATGCAGCTGATTGACCCTTTTCTCACCCGCAGAGTGGCATCAAAATTCAAGAACTTTAGTGCCCAAAAAGCTCGATGCTCCATCTCTACGGGTAGATGACATGCCTTCCCATAAACCATCTGGAACGGGGATAACCCCACAGAAGTTTTCAGTGCAGTCCGGTAGGCCCACAAGGCATCGTCAAGCTTCTTTGCCCAATCTCTTCTTGAAGCGGCCACAGTCTTTTCCAGAATTCTCTTAATCTCTCGGTTGGAGACCTCCGCTTGCCCATTTGTTTGCGGATGATAGGGAGATTCCACCTTATGCCTCACATCATACTTGGTCAACACATTTCTCAGTTATGAGTTGCAAAAGTGAGATCCCCTATCACTTATAAGAACCCTTGGGACACCGAACCGGACAACGATGTTCTTCTTGATGAATTTAATCACTGTCTGGGCATCATTCTGCGGTGTTGCAATGGCCTCCACCCATTTGGAAACATAGTCCACCGCCACCAAGATATATTGATTAGAGAATGAAGGTGGAAGTGGACCCATAAAGTCTATGCCCCAACAGTCGAATACCTCAACCTCCAATATATTCTGCAGTGGCATCTCATCCCTCTTTGAAATGTTCCCAGTCTTTTGGCACTTGTCACAACTCTTCACATGGGTGTAAGAGTCGTTGAAGATTGAGGGCCAAAAGAACCCAGATTGGAGGACCTTTGCAGCTGTCTGATCCCCATTGTAGTGTCCACCATAGGGAGAGTTATGACAATGCCACATAACTTTCCTTGCTTCCTCTTGACTAACGCACCTCCTCCACAAGCCATCCGGTCCAACCTTGAACAGAAATGGGTCATCCCACATGAAATGGTTGGCATCCCGGAAGAATTTCTTCCTTTATTGCCAAGTGAGGTGCTCTGGAATAATGTTGGCTGCTTTGAAATTTGCCATGTCGTCAAACCATGGTCTCTCATGTACCAGCAATAAAGCCTCATCCGGGAACTCATCCCGAATGTCCTTTTCTTTTGCAGCCACCTCTTCATTCACCAACCGGGACAAGTGGTCAGCCACCACATTCTCGCTGCCCTTTTTGTCCTTAATGACTAAATCAAACTCCTGCAACAATAGAATCCACCTTATGAGTCTTGGTTTAGAATCTAACTTAGTCAACAAATATTTAATTGCAGCATGATCAGTAAAAATAGTGACTTGTGACCCAATTAAGTAGGAACGAAATTTTTCCAATGCAAACACTATGGCTAGCAACTCTTTTTCAGTTGTTGCATAATTCACTTGGTTCTCATTGAGAACCTTGCTAGCATAGTGAATGGCATGGAAAAATTTGTCCCTCCGCTGTCCCAGAACTGCCCCAACTGCATAGTCACTGGTATCACACATTAATTCAAATGGTGACTCCCATTTGGGTGCAACAAGGATGGGGGCAGTAATCAACTTGTCTTTCAAAATTTGAAAAGATTTAAGACAAGCAGTGTCAAACAGAAATGGAGTGTCCTTGTTCAAAAGGCTACACAGCGGCTTGGCTATCTTTGAAAAGTCCTTGATGAACCGCCGGTAAAAGCCTGCATGCCCAAGGAAACTCCTCACACCCTTGACATTCACTGGTGGAGGTAGTCTCTCAATCACATCAATCTTGGATTTATCCACTTCGATCCCCTTTGCTGAAATTTTGTGACCAAGCACAATGCCTTCCTGCACCATAAAATGACACTTTTCCCAATTTAAGACTAAATTGGTGTCCATGCACCTTTTTAACACAGCAGCAAGGTTAGACAAACAGTTATCATAAGAGGAATCGAAAACAGAAAAATCATCCATGAAAACCTCAATGTATTTTTCTACCATATCAGAAAAAATGGAAAGCATGCACCTTTGAAATGTCGCAGGCGCATTACAAAGACCGAAAGGCATCCTCCGATAGGCAAAAACTCCAAACGGGCATGTGAAAGCAGTTTTCTCTTGGTCTTCCGGGTTAACCGCAATTTGGTTATAACCCGAATAACCATCCAAGAAACAATAGTAAGCTTGCCCGTCAAACCTCTCCAACATCTGGTCCATGAATGGAAGTGGGAAGTGATCCTTCCTAGTAGCTTGGTTTAGCTTCCGGTAATCTATACACATTCGCCAACCGGTGACCGTTCTAGTTGGGATCAACTCATTCTTCTCGTTGTGCACGACGGTCATGCCACCTTTCTTTGGAACCACTTACATCGAACTCACCCAAGCACCATCGGAAATAGGATAGATCATTCCAGCTTCAAGGAGTTTCAGCACCTCCTTCTTCACCACTTCTTTCATTGTAGGATTGAGCCTCCTCTGCGGTTGGACCACCGGTTTAAATTCAGCCTCCATCATGATATTGTGCATACAAATTGTGGGGCTAATACCTTTCAAATCTGAGATGGACCATCTGATAGCTGTCTTATGCTCTCGAAGCACCCTTACAAGTTTCTCCTCTTCTAATTTGGACAGTACATTGCTCACTATGACAGGGTCTTCATCATTCTCACCAAGAAAGACATACTTCAAGTGGGGAGGTAGAGGTTTAAGCTCCAACTCGAGCTTCTCTTGGACTTCATCCTGCTTGAGTTCCTCTTTCTTAGTGTTCACAGCAAGTTGCTTGGGTTGGGCTTCCAAATCACACAAACAGTCTTCTAATTCCTTCTCCTCCTCTTCATCAAGATTTTCAATAGAGTTCATAATTACCTTCTCAAGAGTAGAGGAATGGAGCTGCTGTGCAAAGACTTCGTTGGCCACTACATCCACAATATCCATGCGGAAGCAATTCTCTTCATCACTCGGGCGATGCATAGCTTCAAACACATTGAAAGTAACATCTTCATCTTGCACTCTGAGTCGAAGCTGGCCCTTTTGTATGTCTATCAACGCACGACCGGTTGCAAGAAAGGGTCTCCCCAATATAAGTGGAACTTCTGCATCCTCCTCCATGTCTAATATCACAAAATCTACTGGGAAGATAAACTTGTCCACTTTAACCAAGACGTCTTCCAGAATACCATAAGGACGCTTGATCGATCTATCAGCTAGTTGCAATGCCATCTTGTTGGTTTCACCTCACCACCTCCAAGCTTGTTCAAAATTGAAAGCGGCATCAAGTTGATACTCTCTCCCAAGTCACATAAGGCCTTCCCAATAGCAACACTCCCAATAGTTCAAGGGATTGTAAAACTACCAGGATCTTTAAGCTTTGGAGGTAGCTTCCTCTGAAGTATTGCACTACACTCTTCTGTCAAGGCAACAGTCTCACCTTCTTTGAACTTTCTTTTCTTCACGAGCAGCTCCTTCATGAACCTTGCATAGGTTGGCATCTGCTCTAGTGCTTCAGCAAAGGGTATGTTGATCTGTAACCGCTTGAAGATGTCAAGGAACTTGGCAAACTATTCTTCCTTCTCCTTTTTCTTGCTCAAATGAGGATAGGGCAACTTCACATAAGAGGGGATCACTTGAGGCTTGTCTCCATATTTCAAAATCTGACTTTTAATTCTCCTCAGAATCAAATTTTCATCTACTAATTTTTCCCTCTTGTCTTTTTCATTGTCTTTTTCTTCCTCCTCTACTACAACATCTTTGCCTTTTTCCTTATTCAAATCAGTTTTTTCAGCATTCACCTCTGTTTTTTCATCAACTCTCTGATTTTTCACCAAGGGCTCACCACTCTCTTCCTCAAGGCTTTTACCACTCCTCAACACAATAGCCTTGCAATGCTCTTTAGGATTAGTTTGAGTATTACCTGAAAAACTGCTACTAGATTGCTCAGCTAGTTGCTTTGCAATCTATCCAACTTGAACCTCCAAGTTCTTTATAGAAGCATCAGTGTTTTTCTGGTTTGACATGGACATCTGCATGAACTGATTGAGGGTGTTCTCCAAGATAGAAGTCCGGTCTTGAGGCGGTGGTGTGGGTTGAGGCTTGCTTGCTTGTCCGGCATCTTGTTTCCAACCAAAACTCGGTTGATTCCTCCATCCTTGGTTGTAGTTGTTGGAGTATTGGTTGTTGCCTGGCCGCCCATAGTTCCCCATATAATTAGCTTCCTCATGGGAACTAGGCGGTGCCTCACATCTTCCATTATCATGATCTCCTCCACAAAAATCACATCGCATTAGCTGTTGAGGTGGCATGGTTGTCCCTTGAACAGTTTGGAGTTGTTGTGGGAGTTGAGCGAGTTGCTTGGTAATGGACTCCAGTTGTTGTGTCATGAGTTTATTCTGGGCCAAAAGTGCAGATTGTGAATCTAGCTCCAACACTCCCCTTCTTGATGTGGGACCCCGATCATGATGCAACAAATAGTCATTAGATGCCATAGCCTCTATCAAAATCAGTGCTTCCTCTGCTGTCTTTGTGTTCATGGACCCTCCAGTTGAGGCATCCAACATATACCTGGTTGACGGCCTCAGTCCATTGCAGAATGTTTGCATTTGGGTATGATCATCAAACCCATGATTTGGACATCTTTGGAGCAATTCCTTGAACCTTTCCCAGGCTTCATGAAGAGTCTCACCTTCTTGCTGAGCAAAGCTTATAATGTCACCCCTTGTCTTCACAAATCTTGAGGTGGGGAAGAACCTTACCAGAAATTTTGCCTCTAAGTCATCCCATGTAGTAATGCTCCCCCTTGGTTGAGATTGGAGCCAAGCCTTGGCCCTATCTCTTAAAGAGAAGGGAAACGCCCTTAGGAGGATTGCATCCTCAAAGGCACCATTGTGCTTCATCGTATCACATATCTCAATGAAGTTGGAGATATGACTATTAGGATCTTCCTTTTCCAACCCGGCAAACTGATTTTGTGCAACCAAATTCAAAAGAGCTGGCTTGATTTCAAAATTGTTGCAGTTAATTGGGGGCCTCACTATGCTAGTGACATGCCGATTGACATTTGTATTACCGTAGTCACCAAGTGTCCTCCGTGGTGGAGCACCTTCACCATTGCCTGCCATTCTGAGTTTTTCTTGATGAACTTGAGAGGTGGAAGTCTCTTGTTCTTCTTCTTGCTGTTCTAATAGTTTCTGCTCTCTTGCTTGCCTTCGATTCTTCCTAGCTGTTCTTTCAATCTCAGGATCGTGGAGGAGTTGGTCAGCTGGGATAGTACCTCGCATACATAAACAGTCTAGCAAACAAGAGTGTTAGCAGTAAAAGTCAGCACACAAACAGCAAATACACCAGAAAAATATGACAGCAAACCAGAACACAAAAATGACAGCAAACAGATCACCACATAATTTTTTTTTTTGCTTTTGCTTAAATTAGTAACCGAAATGGGTATGCTACTATTGAAACACAATCCCCGACAACGGCGCCAAAAACTTGTTGACGAATCTAGGCAAGTATACCTAGTCGTGCAAGTAATACAGTGGTGAGACCGATATCGTTCCCACGAGGATTGTGACAAGTACAAGCACGTACCGAATCAATTACTATCTAAGCGGATATTTGGATTGAAGGGAGCTCGATAGTAAATACCAATCCCAAATAAGATTTAAACCTAAAACAAACAAAATGAAGAGAAGAGTTCTTTGTGGGATTTTGTCGAACACTTGGGAGACAGTTAAAGGGATTCTTCAAATATATGAACGATGTTGGGATTAGGTTCACTGAACTTCATCCCCATGCAATGAAATGACTAATAAACAGTTTTTACTCATATATGACGATCAATCCACTAGATTACTCAAGCCCCGATTCCTCGGATGACAAGAGCCTAAATTCACTAATAGACCCTAATTCCTTAGATGGCCTAGATTAATGAATTTGCATTAAGATTGGGGATCATGCGATTACTAGTAAACCTAACTCCATTCCTATACGCAAGGGTTACTAGGTGATTAATTCCAGTTCCGGTTCTAATACGAATTTTCCAATTGCATATCAAAACACTAATCAAGTCATGGGGGTGCTAGCCACAACAAGCATTAAGCATAGAAATCAATCACTCAATAAAGAAGTAAAAACTGTATTACAAGATCAAGTCAGATACATGAGAATTCAGAAATAGCTACACCTAACCCCAACAATGGAGGTTTAGCTACTCATGATCATAGCTACAACCAAAGAAATATAGATGAGAGGGAGGAAAAACTCCATGGAATCCTTGTGCCACTGCCCCTGTTTCAGAGAGAGTATTTTAGGGTTCAAAAACTGTTTTTCTTCTGTTCTGCTCGTGCTCCTTTATAGATCAGGATTCGCGTCACGGCTGTGATGCTTTCTGCCTTGGCGCGCTTTCAAATATTGGAGTATCACGGCCGTGATGCTTATCACGGGCAGGCCGTGATAGCTTCTGCCTTCACCAAATGATGCATCACGGTAGTGATGGCGTTCGGCTTGTCCGTGATGTGATTTCGCCAAGAGGGGGTCTGGCTCCATTAACATGTCACGACCGTGATGGGTATCACGGCTAGGCCGTGATAGCTTCTGACTTTTGCCTTCTTTTCTCTCAATTATTACTCGATCACGGCCGTGAGGGTCATCACGGCCAGGCCGTGATGAGCTCTGCCTGGGTCATTTTCTTCACTTTTTAAGCTTTGTCTTCATCCAAGCTCCATCATGGCTAATCTTGAGCATTTCTCCTTGAATTCCTGCAAAACAACACCAAGAAACCGCCTCACCCGATCCAAGGTAAAAACTAATAAAATCGAATCAAATATGCCTAAACTATATGAGAAATGCATGCAAAAATGTACAGGAATTATGATGTGAAATCACACTATCAGTTACAAAAAAATTTCTCTTTGTTTGGAGATGTGATTTCATTTGACACAACATACAATGCAAATAAGTATTGTATGATTTTTGCACCATTCACCGGCATAAAACATCATCGAGAAAGTATAACCTTTGGGGCTACCTTTTTAGCGAATGAAAAGGTTGATTCATTTGCGTGGTTGTCTAAATCATTTTTGAAAACAATGGGAGGGCACAAACCTATTATAATCATAAATATCAAGACCCAGCTATGAAGATTGCAGTGGAGAGGGTGTTTAGTGGTTCTTCTCATAAATTTTGCATGTGGCACATTCTAAAAAAACTTTCAGAAAAGGTGGGTGTTTCCTTAAATGGCAACATCAATTTAAATAATCATTTCAATTTATGTGTTTAGAATTCAGAGTCTTCGGAATAATTTGAATTAAGATGGAAGACTATTATTAGTGATTTCGATCTGGAAGAAAATGGTTAGCTCTCTCAAATGTATGATATTCGAAGTATGTGGATACCGACTTATTTTAATGATATATTTTTGGCCGGACTTTTGAGAACCTCAAAATCTGAGAGTGAAAATTCATTCTTTGGCAACTACTAGAATAAGAACCTTAGCTTGGTGGAATTTTGGATGTGGTTTGATTCTGCAATAAAAGCACAAAGGCATAAAAAACTTCTTCCAGATAATGATACACTTCATTCTATTCCAGAATTGAAGTTGCATATTGATGAGCCTCTGTTTGACTGGTTTTATAACTAGTAAAGACCTTGGCTTTGTGCTTATTTTATATCATTTTCACCCAAATTAGACTTGATTGTCCTTAAGTAAGATTTTGAGTCTGTAAAGTGTTTTTAGGTTAATTTAGTTGATTTAGAGTTAAATAAAGTACTTATGTTATTTTCTTATTTTCAGGTTAATAAAAAGGAAATAATTCCGGTTCGCCCCGCGAAGGATATCTCGCGTCGCGAGTCACCCAGCCCTGAAAAGTCAGAGACGATCACGGTTTACCCGTGTTGAAGATCACGGCTGTGGCAGTTTTGAAGTTGAAGCGTTCGCCTCGCGAGCATCCATTCGCCTCGCGAGCTTGGAAGTCAGAATGTATCACGGCCTGCCCGTGATAAGCATCACGGCCGTGACGCGCGGCCCTCTTATAAAAACAGAAACGCAGGAGTCAGAACATGAAAGCTAAAAGGAAGCCCAACAACTTTCATGAAGAACTCAGATGCTGAATTGGATGTATAGTGGGTCACATTGGGCCTTGAAGTCAGAACATAATTGCTGTCACTGGAACCTGAACTAGTCATGAAGATTGGGCCATAACTTGGGCTGTAGATGTCGGTTGGAACTGAAACCGGTGGCAAATGAAAGATCAAACAAAGAGCTTTAACTCTCATGAAGACCATTATTCCAAAGAGAGCCGTTTTGAAGGGCTTTAATCCATGTGAAGTCAGAGGCATTTCAGCTGCCCTATGAGTTGAATGTGGACATAACTCCCTCATCTTAATTCATAATTAAGCAAATTAAGTGGTTTTGGAAAGCTAAGAGGCAGAGGTTGAAGTTAATAAAAGGAGCATTCAGATATTGAGAGAGGAGTTAGTCATAGTTAGTCAGAGAGTTAGCTAGTTTTGGCTAGTTCTTAGGCAGTAGTAGTAGTAGTTGTCTTCTTTTCTTAGATATGTTTTGTTTTCCTTTTGTAATGGAGAGCTAGTCTCCTAGATTAATCTACTGGGATTGGTTTCCATTTACATTTGAGGTTTTGTATTTCCTGTTTTCATTTGCTATTCTCTTTTCAATGCAATGCTACATGTTTCTGTTTGTTATTTCAGGAATGTATAGTATTGTATTGATTCATTGCGGTGATGCTATGCTCTTATACTTAATCGCGTTTGTTATTTCGCGTGCGTTCATTCATGTTCGTTTGTTCATGAGGGCTTAACCCCGTTTGTTATTTCGGGAATAGGAACATACATCCGTAGTAGCGAATTTCGTTTGTTATTTGTTGCTACAATCGGGAGGGGATTAGAATCTGCTTAGGGCTTGGATTTATTTGAACCAATGATAGTGGGAAACCAAGAACAGTAGGTTAATCGTTCTTTAGCTTATTTGCTATTCTCTTTAACTGCTTTGTTTTCATTGTTTTGTTTTCTTTATTTTATCTCAATCCAAAACCCCCAAAACTAACTTTTGATTTTCTGTTAATAATAACAACACTAAAGAGTCCTTGAGAGACGATATCCGAGTTGTCGCTCTACACTACATTATTTTAATAATCGCTCGTTCTTTTTGGCGCGTGGCGACAGCGCGTTCAAAAATTGGCGCCGTTGCCGGGGACTCTGGTTTGTTGTTATTAGCAGAAAATAAAATTTTTAAAAAAAAAAATTTCTCTTTGCTAATTAGTTTTGCCTGCATTGTCTGGTTGTGAATTTTAGCACCCCCCATGGATAATTATATGCGAAATTACATGCCTAATGCTTACTATGAGCAACCACCATGCATATATTTTCCTGATTTTCTTGGTTTATCACACTGGTTGCCAAGGTTTAGTGGTTTTGCAGGTGAGAATCCGCAGGAGCATCTGAGGGAATTCCAGGCTATTTGTTCTATAATGCTGAGACCTGCAGGAATAACAGAAGAACACATTCAGATGGAAGCTTTCCAGTTCTCACTTGAAGGCGCTGCAAGAGATTGGTTGTATTCTCTTGATGAAAATTTCATCTCAAGCTGGTTTGATTTAAAGGAAGCCTTCCTGTTTAGATACTATCCTGCCTTCAGAGCTGCATCTTCCGAACCTTCCCTAGAGGACATGTGCAAACAGATGACTGCACAGATAAATGCACAAATGGAAGCAAACTTTCTCGAAATTCAACAGATGTTGGAGGCGAGCAATCTTGAATTTCAACAGAAGATGGAGGCTGAATACCAGAGGAGCCAAGCTGAATCTCAGAAGTTGTCCGCTCTAATTGATCAAGTTACCGCCAACTCGGCTGCAATGCTAACTCCACAGCCCCTTGAAGAGCATACCGATTCACAAGTTATTCCTGAAAACACTTCTGATGATGATTGTGATAATATTTCTGTTGATGATGAATTGAGTGTTGAATCCCCTGATTCTAATTCATGTACTGATTGTTATTGTGATGGTGGCACTGCTTTGTGTATACACTGTTATGCAGCTTTATACTGTTCAGGAAACACAGAAAATGAGGATCAGGAGGACATCTGCTTCCCCGTGCTTGAGAATGATGAAGAACCTTTGGAAGTAGATGATGCAATTAAATCAAATGCATGTGTTGAGAGTAATGGGGTGGATGAATTGAGTGCCGAATTTCCAGACATTCTAACTTTTCCTGATTCATTTTATTGTGATATATGTACTGACTCTACTAACTCTAACCTTTGTGTGGTGTGTACTGAAATTTCTGCATGTTTAGCAGGTGATAACTTTGTTAGTGCAGTGGATGAAGACCTTGCAGGAGTTGAAGCAGCACCAGTAACCCCAGCTAATTGTTTGCCACCTCCCCCTGTGGAACCAAAAGCTCTGGATTTTGCACCCTTGGATTTTGCACCATGGCCAGTCCAAGAGGTTGAGCCCCACTTCTATTGGGGAGACTTTGTAGATAAAGAGGTCAGCTGTGACCCGAAGGGGAGTGAGAAGTCCGCCGCACTCGGCGAAGTCATCATAATTGTCAAGTGCTCACCCCCACATAAAGGCTGCAAGTCATGGAAGCATGGAATGAACTTCTACTCTTTGTCCATCACGCGGGCCTTATGCTACAAGCAATGGGATCCTGGTGGAACCACCCTTAATGAGTTTTCTTAACCCTTTCTTCTTTTTAATTTTCTTTTCCTTGCTTTATTTCTGTTTTGTTTTTAATAAAGCTCCTGAATAATTTGAGAAGCTCAGGAGTATTTGTGTGTTGAGTCTTTTATTGGCAAGTTTGATGGATTTGGTTGAATTTGCATAGATGGATTGCATGATAGTGTTGACCGTTTCCCCCCTAGGATTTGAAAATTTTTTGAAAAATGATCCCCATATGATTGAAAACTGAACTTTGAGATTTTATTATGATGGCATGATTTATGATAAGTTTGGGGTGATAGGAAGCACACACTAGGGATAGAATCTCTGTCAAACAATTTGCAAAAATGTCCAGGTGAGGTTTTGAGCCTCCAACATGTTTTAAACTGTGTGAAAATCACTTTTTAAGTTGCACTTTCCTGAATTTGCTTGAATCTCTTTTTGATTTGCATGATTATGTGTTTTCTTCATATGATTTAGGCATTTTCTTTATAAATAACTACTTAGCCTAAAATAACCATTCCTAATGCATGTTCCTTAGTTAGCCCCTTTGAGCCTGATGAGCCTATTGTTCTTGTTAACCTTATGTTACAAGCTAAAATCTGAAAAAAAAACCATGTTAACCCGATCTTAGGATTAGGAGAGCATGGAATCTTAGTAAGAAATTTGGTTGCAAGAAATTAAGTTTGGGGTGGCTACCAGGTGCAATGTGTTGTTTGGGATTGAAAAAAAAAAAGTGAAAAAAAAATATAGAAAAAAAAAAAGAAAAGAAAAAAAAAATTTAAAAGTGCAAAAATGCCAAAAAGAAATAAAAAGGTTGTAGTCACCCAAAGCAAAATGAAAAATGAAAAAGGAACTTGAGTGGAAATTCAAAGTGTAAAAATGTTTCATGCTCTCTTAGTTCCTAGGGTCCTCAGCCTAGTTCCTTTGTATATCCTACCCTTAGCCAGGCCCCATTACAACCCATAAAAGACCTTTTGATGTTGCTTGCATATTTTCTGTGGGAATCATTTTGAGATGAAAATCAAATTTATGGGAAGTGCTCTTAAAAGTGAAATTGAGTGAATTGTTGATAACCTGACACAAACTGAGCGATTGAGTGAAACACAAATTCCCCTTGTGAGGAAGGCAGTTGTTTGAATTTGGTGATCTCCCTTTTGTGTGTGACTTGGATCCCCTGCTTAGATTAATGAGTGTTTGAATGATGAAATTCTCAATTGTTTAGAATAAATGATTGTGGGGATTACCTTGCCTGCAAGAGGGGAACATTGAAAGAAAAATTGTTTTGTTAAATTGCTTGAAATCTGTGTAAAGTTGATAGAATCCTTCAGCTTGCCATGTTTTGCCAGGTCTTGAGTCTGTTTGAGTTTTTAAGTTTTAGTTTGCTTGAGGACAAGCAAAGTTTAAGTTTGGGGTATTTTGATGAGCCTCTGTTTGACTGGTTTTATAACTAGTAAAGACCTTGGCTTTGTGCTTATTTTATATCATTTTCACCCAAATTAGACTTGATTGTCCTTAGGTAAGATTTTGAGTCTGTAAAGTGTTTTTAGGTTAATTTAGTTGATTTAGAGTTAAATAAAGTACTTATGTTATTTTCTTATTTTCAGGTTAATAAAAAGGAAATAATTCCGGTTTCGTCCCTGAAGGATATCTCGCGTCGCGAGTCACCCAGCCCTGAAAAGTCAGAGACGATCACGGTTTACCCGTGTTGAAGATCACGGCTGTGGCAGTTTTGAAGTTGAAGCGTTCGCCTCGCGAGCATCCATTCGCCTCGCGAGCTTGGAAGTCAGAATGTATCACGGCCTGCCCGTGATAAGCATCACGGCCGTGACGCGCGGCCCTCTTATAAAAACAGAAAAGCAGGAGTCAGAACATGAAAGCTAAAAGGAAGCCCAACAACTTTCATGAAGAACTCAGATGCTGAATTGGATGTATAGTGGGTCACATTGGGCCTTGAAGTCAGAACATAATTGCTATCACTGGAACCTGAACTAGTCATGAAGATTGGGCCATAACTTGGGCTGTAGATGTCGGTTGGAACTGAAACCGGTGGCAAATGAAAGATCAAACAAAGAGCTTTAACTCTCATGAAGACCATTATTCCAAACAGAGCCGTTTTGAAGGGCTTTAATCCATGTGAAGTCAGAGGCGTTTCAGCTGCCCTATGAGTTGAATGTGGACATAACTCCCTCATCTTAATTCATAATTAAACAAATTAAGTGGTTTTGGAAAGCTAAGAGGCAGAGGTTGAAGTTAATAAAAGGAGCATTCAGATATTGAGAGAGGAGTTAGTCATAGTTAGTCAGAGAGTTAGCCAGTTTTGGCTAGTTCTTAGGCAGTAGTAGTAGTAGTTGTCTTCTTTTCTTAGATATGTTTTGTTTTCCTTTTGTAATGGAGAGCTAGTCTCCTAGATTAATCTACTGGGATTGGTTTCCATTTACATTTGAGGTTCTGTATTTCCTGTTTTCATTTGCTATTCTCTTTTCAATGCAATGCTACATGTTTCTGTTTGTTATTTCAGGAATGTATAGTATTGTATTGATTCATTGCGGTGATGCTATGCTCTTATACTTAATCGCGTTTGTTATTTCGCGTGCGTTCATTCATGTTCGTTTGTTCATGAGGGCTTAACCCCGTTTGTTATTTCGGGAATAGGAACATACATCCGTAGTAGCGAATTTCGTTTGTTATTTGTTGCTACAATCGGGAGGGGATTAGAATCTGCTTAGGGCTTGGATTTATTTGAACCAATGATAGTGGGAAACCAAGAACGATGAGGTTAATCGTTCTTTAGCTTATTTGCTATTCTCTTTAATCGCTTTGTTTTCATTGTTTTGTTTTCTTTATTTTATCTCAATCCAAAACCCCCAAAACTAACTTTTGATTTTCTGTTAATAATAACAACACTAAAGAGTCCTTGAGAGACGATATCCGAGTTGTCGCTCTACACTACATTATTTTAATAATCGCCGTTCTTTTTAGCGCGTGGCGACAGCGCGTTCACATATGGATTTAGAGAAGCACGATAGAGAAGACAACAATTTTAAATTGTTGTCATGGATGAGGAGGAGAAGTTTAACTTGATGTCATGTATTTAGTGTTGAAACTTTGTTATTTTGTTATTTTTATAGCTTATATTTGGTTCACGAAACTCACATTTATTTTGTTAATGATACTCAACTTATACTTTGTTATTTTGTTAATGAAACTCAGCTTTTACTTTATGGATGAGGGGGAAGCCATTAGTAATGCATTTGAATAATGAACACATAGCATTGGATGATTAGACAACAGTATCAACACAAATCTCTAGTCCCAAAATCTGCAAATGTATAGCAAAGAAACAAGAGACTTTATAACAAAATATTTTAATGAATTCAAGATGATCAAATATGGTTTCGAAAGCATAAATTTTACCATCAGAACATAATCGGTTATCAAATTTGCCTTTTGGCCTTCAAATGCTACAACCTGAGCATTATGAGTCAAAAGGACAACCATTTAGTCATTTCTATTTGTAGGGAAAAGAAATAGATGATGCACTCAATTTGAAGATAAAAAATTGAAATTAGTAACAAGGAGAAATAAAAGAAGAATGGAATCTCCAAAACCAAACAAGTATGCTGTTACAATTATTAAGCTGTCATATTTTTTCTCTTTGGTTTGAAATGCTAAATTTTATTCAACAATATAAAAGAAAGGCTAAAGTATGCAAGTTAATTAGGAAAAACATATCCCGACAATGGCCTCTATGTTACCTTCATGTATACAATGGCCTCTATGTTACCTTCATGTTAACTTCAAGGACGTGGTTCTAGCTTGGAGTAAGTATAAAAAGTTCCTTATTTGCAATGTAATTTGAGAACATGCAGAGTAATGTCTTGGTCAACTATTTCATGGTTGTGAGGTTAATATTTACTTCAGTTGAATTTCCTTCTTGCATGCAGAAACAAGTACCTTGCTTGTACTAGCTTGGACTGGATTGTGACTCATAAAAGAAATTGGGTGGCACTGTCCAAACATGAAAGCCTCAGCTGCAGTTTTAATTAATTGCATTTAGAAACCACATTGTTAATCCATGACCAGGACTTCAGTTTTTAGAGTTTCCTTACCAACTTCTACTTAAAATTAATTGGAATTCAAATCTCATGGAAAAGAATTAAAAATAAACCAATGTTGCATAAACTAGTGCAGATTCAAAACCAGTATTGCATAAACCAGTATAGCATAAACCGATGTTGCACAAAACCAGTATCGATTTTTCACAATCTATATGTGGTAACTACACATAAGCAAGTTTCTACTCTTTCCATGAGGTAGTATTACAATAAAAGACATAAAATACACCCAAAAGAAAATAACTTTCTGCTAGTCAATGTTCACATGCTGGCCTGAACTGGACCTTAGCATCATTGTCTTTCTTTTCAACATCAGCTTCATAACTACCAGCATAAGTGCAAAACTTGTTGTGCCCAAAACTTGTTGTGGCCATAGCATCCTTGGAGAGGTGCCATATATCTGCAAATGAGAAGAGAGTCACGCAATATCCCTTTGGAGCATTTCAATAAAACACACTCCCTTCTTTATATCTGAAACTCAACAAAAATAATCAGCAACAAGCATCAATTTTGGGTTATCATGTAAAGGAAGAGCCAGAGGACTGGGATGACGCTATGTGAATAGGTGAAGAGACGATGTTGGGGGAAGACAGGGAGATGGCGATGGAGAGATGTGGGAAGAGTCTTCGTCGTTCTTGAGGAGGAAAAAATCTTCATCCATATTCATTGGCCTGCTGCTATGTTAGTGAACGTGAATGGGAGAAGAAGGAAAGGGGCAAAGTGAATGGGAGAAGGAAGAAAGAAAGGGGTAAAGGTAAATTTTCAGAGAAAATCAGAAGCAGAGACACGTGAGTTTTTAATTAGGCAGTGTAATCCGTGCCATTAAATTTAATCCAATGATTGAAATATAACCCTCTTACTCTCACATAAAAACCGCCATACGACCCCTATATATATATACTTGGATTCCTGTGTCTCTTGGGCTAATTAATATCTTTGTCATTTGCATGTTCTTAGTCTTGGTGTAGTTTTATCTAATATTCTTGTTATTTTGTATACATTTCAAACCATAATATTGTATTAAGGGTGCGTTTGATTTGCAAAAGGTTTTTGGACAGCACAGGATAGACAAGACAGCACAGGACAAATCCTTGAGTTACAGGACAATTCTTTGTCTTGTACATTGTTTGATGGATAATGGACAGCACAAACAAAATAATATTAAATTTCCAGAATACCCTTTATAATATATATTATTTAATATATAAATATCCAATATATAATTTTGTATAATTATATAGAGAGAGATGACAGAGAGGAGAGAGAAAGAGATAGAGGAGAGAGAGAGAGGAGAGAGGGAGGGAGAAATAAAGAGAGAAGAGAGAGGGAGGGAGATGAGAGAGAGATAGAGATGAGAGAGGGAGAGAGAGAGGAGAGAGAGATGAGAGAGAGAGGGAGAGAGAGAAGAGAGGAGAGAGAAATGTAAGGATAATTTTGTCTTGTGTTAGTCTGTCCATTTGTCCCATGGTTTGGTGGGGGACAAAATTTTGGGTTTTTGTCATGTCCCTCACCACCTTTTTTGTTCTGTCCCCTGACCACTTTTCAAATCAACCAAGGCACAAAAATTTTTGTGCTATCCAGTCCCCTGAATTTTTGCAAATCAAACGCACCCTAAGTTGGTTAGGCTACTTACTAGGGATGTCAACGGGGCAGGGCGGGGTCGGGAAGTACACCCCCACTCCCCATCCTCGATCCCTAGATTTCCCCCGCCCCCGTCCCCGATCCCCGCTGTGGGGAGTTTTCCTCCTCCATCCCCGTCCCTGCGGATCCCCGTGATCCCCAGGGATCTCCAAGAGGATCCCATAAATTCATAAGAATTTGCAAAAATATAAACTAAAATCCAATAAAATAGACAATATTGATGTGCATCAAACTAGAGAAGCATCTAGGGAAGAAAAAAAGCAGAAAAAACATAACTACCGGATCAACCACAAACATCAACCAACATTTCATAATGCAACACAAATCAGTAGAACGATCGAAGAGAAATTAAACCCATGTCCTCTACCAACATTGCTATGCACTAAATACACCAATTAGCAATTTAGCACCAACCAGTTTGAAAATCATTTTTTTAACAAATAAACTCAATGCCTATAAAAAATAAACTCATAACGCCTATAAATTGTGAGAACACAAAAATAGGAAGAAACCAACAAAAACTAGAAGAAATCAGAGCAAGAGGATTTGAGAACAGGAAGAAACCACACAAAAACAAGAACATAAGAACTGAAAATTGAGATTATTCAACTGAGAAGTATACTTGAGATCTCAGCGATGAAGAGTGTAACATCCCTTGCTGCTCTATGGTTTGACGACTATCCCCACAAACCAACACAAGTATTTCTAGCGTACTTTGTCCTCACTCACACGCTTCGCTACGACTCTGGTGGTTTCCCTTAACCAAGCCACTGCCTATGAGTCACCGGCTCATTCTTCAACAGGAACGCGGTCAGAGCCCCGGGCTGGGATCCTCCCACTGCTTGGGAGCTTACAGTTTCATGTTCTATTTCACTCCCTGATGGGGGTTCTTTTCACCTTTCCCTCACGATACTACTTCACTATCGGTCACCCAGGAGTATTTAGCCTTGGAAGGTGGTCCTTGCTGATTCACATGGGATTCCACGTGCCCCATGCTACTCGGGTCAGAGTGGAAGCTAGTGATGCTTTCGGCTACTAGACTATCGCCAACTTGGGTGCAACACTCCATCGCTTCGCCCAGCAGCACGACGCTTGTATAGCTCTCCCTCAACCCCGTTTTCACGGTTTAGGCTGCTCCCATTTCGCTCGCCACTACTACGGGAATCCCTTTTGCTGGCTACTAAGATGTTTTAGTTCGCCAGGTTGTCTCTTGCCTGCCCATGGATTCAGCAGCAGTTCGAAAAGTTGACCTATTCGGGAATCTCCGGATCTATGCTTACTTTCAACTACCCGAAGCATTTCGTCGCTTACTATGCCCTTCCTCGTCTCTGGTGCCTAGGTATCCACCATAAGCCTTTCCTCGTTTGAATCTCACCCTTAGATTGAAGGCTATGCCATCTTATCTTAAGGTGCTGCTAGATGGAAGGGTCTTATCAACATCCATGAATGATAAATCATAGCATGGATCAAACTGTTGAATCAAAAAAATTGGGTGCTATCATATAGCTTTGTCTCGGCTAAGTTCACGAGTTGGAGATAAGCAGACTCGAATCGCTGACATCCACCATAGGGTAAACCACCGCCTCTCAGGCTCCGACCGATTCTACCATAGAGACCAACGATACACAATACCCCCCCCCCCCCCCCCCACACTGGTTACAACTTTCATCGTACTGTTCTCTCCAAAGAACAACTCTTCTCAAAATCACAAAACGTGCTAAGTTGGAATCCCATTCTAACTAAGGACTCTTATGGTTCCGTAGGATCCAGCTACAGGAGAACCAGGAACGGAGAGCTTCCCCCCTTTTTTTCTGCCCGACTCTTTGGTCTTAAGAATGCTAGTTTTAAGAATTTAAGAATGAGTGATTGCCCTTCTCCGACCCTTCCTGTCCAACACTCCAACCTGAGACCGGAAAGCTAATGCATTCCGCTTTTTTTTAACAGGGTTCTATGGTCGGTTTGAGACCCCCTGGATGCCGAAGGTGTCCTTGGGGTGATACCGTAGTTCCTACGGGGGTGGAGACGATGGGGTCGGTCCATGTATTTTCTTTCCTTTTGCCGCATTTTGCTTAAAGGGTTGAAGGGAGGTAGTGCATCAAGCTATTCGCAAGGGCCAACTTGATCCTCTTCCCCAGGATCCAGATTAGGAAACCCTAGGAGAGCCACCGACTCCAACTATCTTCCATGTACGACCCATACTAGATCTGACGAACTGCCCATCCTACCTCCTCTACGTTCTACAGCCTATCTTTGTCTCAGTAGAGTCTTTCAGTGGCATGTTTCGGTCCTCTTTCACATTACTTAGAAAAAGTGAGCCACCGGTTCAGGTACAAGATACTATCATTACCTCTTGGACAATTAGACATCCAACCCGTAATCGTAACGACCCAATTGCAAGAGCGGAGCTCTACCAATGAGCTATATCCCCCCGAGCCAAGTGGACCATGCATGAGGGAGTCAGCCTTCTATTCTTTTCCTTGGTGCAGCAGGGCCATCCTGGACTTGAACCAGAGACCTCGGCCGTGAAGTAAATCATCACACCTACGGTCCAACCAATCGGAATAGAATCAATAGATTCCTTTTTGGGAGCGATTCATCCTTCCCGAATGCAGCATACAACTATCCGTTGTACTGCGCTCCCTAAGTCAAGCACGCTTAACTGTGGAGTTCTTAAGTGACAGACTACCGAAAAGAAGATGCATCTTGTTGGTATAGGTAGTACCAATCAATTCATATAAGTCATCTTGATCGGTATAGTCCCATACCTATACAGTATCAGGATCCCCCTTATTCCGGTGAGTAATCAGTTCATTCATGTGTCCCTCCGCCTAGAAGCCTGCCAGGAGCCGCTCCTTATCCGTGCCTTCTTGCATCAACGACCACTCCCCTCCCTCATCAGCCCCGGGTACCACAAAGATGATTTGAGAGAGAGATGAGGTGCAAAGAAGGAAGAGGAACCACGAACAACGACGGTCGAGGTGCAGAGCGGGAGGAGGAACAATAACGACGGAGCAAACAGAGACGGTCGACAGTGTACGGTGATTGGTCGACGAGAAGAGGCAAAGACGGGACCAGCGAGCAGAGACGCGAGCAAGACTGGGAAGCGATCAGAATGATCATAGGTAGAGGAAAGCATAGATGGAAGACGGTGTGTGGTGGTCAGTCGGTGGCAAGTCTGGCCCTCATGGTTGGTTTGCGGCACAGGGACAAGGTGTAACACCCTTGCGAGTGCCACATGAAATAAAGCACACTTATCTAATACCAACCTTATTAACTATTCCTTAATACGTTTAATTAGCGTTAGCGCGGATATACATTTAAAAATATTATAAGTTTTCGGAAGTGTGAAAAAAAAACTTAAAACATAAACAGCGAAAGAAAGATAAAAAAAATCATATATATACATAATACATACATCATGTCCATCGAGTACCATCGATCCCAACAGAGGGATCAGAAACCTACCATCTATACAGTTGAGAAAGAAACAGTAAGCAGAAACTGGTCACAGAGAAAAGCTTCATACAGCCTAAACAGGCAGCATCTACCGGCCCGCCTCTCACAAAATACATGAAAAGATCAAAAGAAGACTATGCTCACTGAGGCTCTCCCTAGCAGATGCTACCGACGAACCATATCACAGATGATATGGGCATCCGGAACTACCCTCACCCTCAGCAAAACCACGACAATAATCTCGGGCATCCCTGGTATGAATCCGGGGCACCCACATAGACTCGTCACTGCTGATAACAACCCTGCGACGCTGATTGTGAAGCAACATCTGCGTACTCCTCCTCCTGCTACCTATGTAGACTCCGCTAACTCTGCCCTGAACCACAGACTACTCCCTCCTGATCCACCTGTCATCCTGGAACTCATGCTGACGTGGTGGATACCACATCTCTGTGAAGGGCAGTCGCTGAGAGATCCGATAAGAATCGAGCATAGTAAATTTAGGTCCTCCTCCGAGATAAACATAGATACTGACTGGGCCGACGTCACTCATGAAGAACTGTGAGTGGTCGACTTGCCACCCATGCTCATCATGATATACGATCTCAATGTCCCCCAGGGTCTGGACCCTCGGTGAAACCATCTACAAGTAATGCAACTGACGTTGCTCCGGTCCTATCACCGTCGACATATGGTTGTTGCTCATCTGACGAACCGATACATCCACATAAATAAGAAGAAAAATAAGAAGAAAATGGGAGATAAGAATCTCGACATCACCATAAAAACAAGGATAGAGGAAAACATAGTACAACATACTATCAAACAGTAGTCAACACATGCATCAAACGTCTCACGAATCATACTGTCATAGTCAACCTCAATTATCCAAATAGGATCAATCCTCTAAGGAGTCACACTCCTATGCATGTCGACCGATCTCTTACACTAGGGATACTGAACCCCGAACATTCTCTTTCTCTTTGGGCTTATCCGTCACCCAGAGAATGTCATCTGGTTTGTCCCGGTAACAGTTCCGCTTGCCGTGACCAATAAGGGTGCTCCCCCCTATGAGCTAAACTCTGATAGAGGTATCTTGGTCTCGTCGGAAGGTCCACCATAGATTGAAACGCTCCGGGACAGACGTCGAGATAGTTGAGCACCAGCGGAGACCACGACTCAATGGGTGCAAACCATTGGCCAGTGTCGATCAATCCGAACCGGACTACATCCCCAAGGTTCCCTAAACCGTCACGAATAGTATTCCGTACCCGTACCCGGGTACACCAACCTCGCATGACTCCCAGTCACACGACTCGCTACTTTGGCAATATGCAACGCAACATAACCTAAGTTGACACGGTACCGTACTCATTTACACACATCACGATGCACTCAGCATCCACAATCTTAACTCGGTACCCATATACCGCTTTAAGAATCCATTCTCATCATTAACTCGTCCACGATCTCAACTCGATAACCATATACCACTTTTAGAATCCATTCTCATCATTAACTCGACACTATACCCTCAAGTGTCAACTAGGTTTCCAACAGCACAAACAGTCAATTCAAACAACCTCAACGGCATCAACGCCAACAACATAATATCATCATCTAAGAATAAATAATAACTTAACATTATACAGTTGTAACGTAATGCCAACGCCTCGAAATCCGTGCATCTCGTACCAACACGGCCGCTGCTTCGTTCATATCAAACGCCTCGATTCTCCAAATTTTGCCCTGAACACATGGAATGAGTCCCGACAATGTCAGAAACCCTAATCTTGCAACAGTTTCACAGACAAAGCTAGAATCGAAGCAAGATTTACAAAACGAAATAAATGAAAATGTCAACGTGTCGACGAGTTAGGGATTCGAGCATTACCTTCATTGTTTCGTGAATCAAAGGTATGTAATTGACCAGCATGTCGCCCTGAACGCAGATATGTAGTCGAAATCGGAAACGGACGATCGAAACTCTCTGAAACTTGACTTTCTCTCACTAAAATAGCTCTGACCTCTCTCTAAACATTTATGTTCGTTCAAATTTATGAGAGAGTGAGCCATGCAAAGAGATGATGAAGAGATAATGGGGTTAGGTACACGTGCCCACGCTCACCGTTAACTTCCCACGCTCAGCTCTGGTCAGCCATGTTGACTTCGCGCGTTTCTTCGCGTTGTGAGCTCGTTTGAAGTCCGGTTGACCTCAAATTTGAAACATAAGCTCATCAACACCTAATGAATAAGTTCAAACCCTTAAATATGCATAATCCTTCCTTAAACAACAGATGTGGGTATCTCTGTTGCATATCATCTTCTCTCTCCCTGGTAGCATCACCAGTTACCGAATCCTAAATAACCTTAACCAATGGAATCTGCTTTCCACGAAGTTCCTTTATCCTCCGGTCCTTAATTCGTACAGGTAAAGCTTCATACTCAAGATTCTATCTTACCTGGATTGATTCGTGCTCTATTATGTGCGATGGATCAGGATGGTATTTACGAAGCTGCGATACATGAAAAACATCATGGATATTTGAAAGATTGGGCAGTAAGGCTGTTTGATAGGCTACTGGACCAATTTGGCGAACAATCTGAAAAAGTCCTATGAAACAAGGTGTAAACTTTCTGGATTTGATTGCCCTACCTATTCCAGTTCTTGGAGTGACTCTCATGAAAACACGGTCGCCCTCTTGGAATTCCAACGACTTTCTCCTCTTGTCACTGTAGCTTTTCTGCCTATCTATCGCTGCTTTCATTTTCTCCCGAATCCTCTTAACTTGCTCGGTCGTCTGCTGTACCACCTCCGGTCCAATCAAGTGACTCTCACCAGTTTCATACCAATATAGCGGTGTTCTACACTTCCTTCCATATAGTGCTTTGTACGAAGCCATGCCAATACTTGAATGGAAACTGTTGTTGTACGTAAACCCAATCAAGGGAAGAAATTCATCCGAACTTCCCGTGTGTTCTAGTACACACATGCTCTTAACAAATCCTCCAAAGATTGAATTGTCCTTTCCGATTGGCCATCCATTTGAGGATGATAAGCTGAACTCATACGTAGCTTAGTTCCCAATGCACTGTTTAGATTTTGCCAAAACCTTAAAGTAAACCTCGGATCCCTGTCCGAAATTATACTCGCTGGCACACCATGCAACCTCACTACTTCTTTAATATACATCTGGTTTAACTTTTCCAAACAAAACTCTTGATTGAAAGGTAAGAAATGAGCACATTTCGTCAACCTATCAATGATCACCCAAATTTCATCATACTTCTTATGTGTCTTAGGCAACACATGCATCAAACATCTCCCGAATCATACTGTCACAGTCAACTGCGATTATCCAACTAGGATCAATCTTCTAAGGTGTCACACTCCTATGCATGTCGGCCAATCTCTCGCTTTAAGGATACTGATCCCCCGGACATTCTCTATCTCTCTCGGGCCTATCCATCGCCTAGAGATAATGTCAGCTGGTTTGTCCTGGTAGCAGTTCCGCTCGCCGTGACCAATAAGGGTGCTTCCCCCTATGAGCTAAACTCCGGTAGGGGTATCTTGGTCTCCACGGAAAGTCCACCATAGACTAAAATGCTCCGGGCCAGACGTCGAGATAGTCAAGCACCAGCGGAGACCACGACTCAATGGGTGCAAACCATTGGCCATTATCGATCAATCCGAACCCGACTACACCCACAAGGTTCCATGAACTGTCCCGAACAACATTCCGTACCCGTACCCGGGTACACCAACCTCGCATGACTCCCAGTCACACAGCTCTACACTTTGGCAATATCCAATGCAACTCAACCTAAGTTGACACGGTACCGTACTCATTTACAGGCATCACGATGCACTCGACATCCACAATCGCAACTCGGTACCCATATACGGCTTTCAGAATCCATTCTCATCATTAACTCGATCCACGATCTCAACTCGGTACCCATATACCGCTTTTAGAATCCATTCTCATCATTAACTTGGCAACGTACCCTCAAGTGTCAACTAGGTTTCCAACAGCACAAATAGTCAATCCAGACAACCTCAACGGCATCAACGCCAACAACATAATATCATCATCTTTGAATCAACAATAACTTAGCATTATTTCTATCATCATAACATCAGGCATCATCATGCATATAAAGCAAACAACACACATCAACCAACAGTAAATCCATCAACAACAATAAATAGTAAAACATACAACCTCAGCTTATGCACGTAAAACAATAAACAGTCCTAACATCGATAAGCGTGCCGTAACTAAATCCCGTATATAGTTTTAAAGTCAGTTTCACTAGGGATTTAATCGCAAGCTACTCGACAACCAGTAGGGTCTGGGGCACCCTACGCATACATCATAATATACGATACTACAATTGCCTCCCCAACGTGTCAGATACTTTCTCCCCACCTTAGACAATTGTAACGTAACGTCAACGCCTCGAAATTCGTGCGTCTCACACCAACACAGCTGCTGCCTCATTCACAACGAACGCCTCGGTGCTCCGAATTTTAACTTGAACACATGGATCGAGTCCCGACAATGTCATAAAACCTAATCTTGCAACAATTTCATAGACAAAGCCATAATCGAAGCAAGATTTACAAACGAGATAAATGACAATGTCGACGTGTCGACGAGTTAGGGATTCGAGCATTACCTTCACTGTTTCACGAATCAAAGGTATGTACTTGACTAGCTTGTCGCCCTAAATGCAGATATGTAGTCGGAATTGGAAACGGACCATCGAAACTCTCCGAAACGTGACTTTCTCTCACTAAAATAGCTCTGACCTCTCTCTAGACGTTTCTGGTCGTGCAAAGTTACGAGAGAGTGAGCCATGCAAAGAGATGATGAAGAGATAGTGGGGTTAGGTACACGTGCCCACGCTCAGCGTCAACTTCCCACGCTCAGCGTGGCTTCTGGTCAGCCATGTTTACTTCACGCGTTTCTTTGCGTTCTGAGCTCGTTTGAAGTCTGATTGATCTTAAATTTGAAATATAAGCTCATCAACACCTAAGGAATAAGATCAAACCCTTAAATATGCCTAATCCCTTCCTTAAACAAGAATCGACAAAACGGGGTGTTATACAAGGAGTGACCTACGGTTAGCTTTAGTGAAAATGAAATGAGAGATTCAAAATTCACTATTTCAGAGTGAATATTATACAAGTCTTAGTTAGTAAAAAAATGTATATTAGTTTTTTGTTAAAAAATGTAGATTCAAAGACCAAAAAACATGTAACTATATTTTTTTTTTGGTTTCCCAGGATATCCTCCACGCGCAAATGGAGACTAATCCCTTGAGGTACTCATTCACATTAAAGGGTTGACCTCTCTCAACCTGGTTTTCTCCATATGTAAGAGTGAGAGATCAAACCTCTGACCACTTGCTTAAGGGGCCCATGCTCGTAACCACTTGGACCAACCACATGTTGGTACATGTGTGTGTGTGTGTGTTTGTGTATGTATATGCAAAGGAAATTTTATAGTCTACACGAGGCACGGACCCTGCGGGGCGGAATATATATATATATATATAAGGGGTCCAAGCTCGTTACCACTTGGACCAACCACATGTTGGTGCATGTGTGTGTGTGTATGTAAAGGAAATTGTATAGTCTACACGGGACACCGACCGCATGGGCGAATATATATATATATATATATATATATATATATATATATATATATATATATATATATATATATATATATATATATATATAGTCTTATCACTGAATGGGGCAGTCCTTACGGGGATCCCCATACATGGGTGAAAATTGCCATCCAATATATAACAATATGATCGCACAATGTATGTTAAACCTGATATTGATAAGACTATATAATATGTTCATATATATATATATATATATAGTATCATGTGAGAACTCTTTCTTAACTTGAGAAATAAGAATTACTAATACGAGCAGTTGGATTGTAACTAAAAAAATTGACGGATCGGATATAATTACATACAAAGTCATTTGCCACATCCAGCACGAACCATCGCCTTGAACCCGTGACTCGGTCTTTACTGTAGACCAGTCCTTAGATGTGAGAACAGTATCGCTTCATGCCCCTGCACTGTCGCTCAAACCAGAACCATGTTGCTGTGTCAAGGCATCCCCATCGTGAACCATTGAATCACTGCCATTGCCTCGCAGAAATCGTCTGTTCAGTCGTGCTCCACTGTTTGCCGGTGTCTTGTTTGCAGTCCAGTCACCCTGCGTAGGCCACACCAACACCACGCCACCATTAACACCACCGCCACCACGTCCGCAGTCCACATCACGTTCAATTCACCGTTGGGCAATAGGTCCGAGATCAGTCCAGACGCTGCAAACCGCCGCCTCTACCATTTGGGTCCGCCAATTGCACCACCTTCCAACCACCTTCAACCGTTGTGCCTCTGTTTTACCTTGTTTCTACGTTTACAGGTTCCTGTGAAGAAGACGACTATTCTTCACGTTCCTTGGTTTCCCCCCTCTTTTTTTTTTTATTATTTTGTTTAAGTCCATTATAGTCTGGGTCAAGAATGGGCATGACTCTAGTTGGCGACGAGAGGAAACACGTGATGATGAAGGCGACGGGACACAGGCACGTTGTTCGTGGTGGCCAAGGAGAGATGATGGTGGTGATTTTGGACAATGGCTGGAATGGCGATAACGAGGTGGTGCGGAGCTTGTACGATGCGGTGGTTTGTAAACGGCAGCATGGTGTTGCTATTCTGGTCCGATTGAAGAAGATGAAGTAGTGGTGCTACATGAGAAGGAAGACGACTTGGTGTGGTAGTGGAGGATGGAGGAGTCATGTGACCTTTGAAGCGAAGGTTTTAATCTGGTCCATTAGATTTTTTTAATTGTAATCGAATGGCTATTATTGAGAGTTCTTATTTCTCATATCAAGAAAGAGTTGTCACTTGATACACTTCCTATATATATATATATGTGTGTGTGTGTGTGTGTGTGTGTGTGTGTGTGTGTTTTCTGGAGGTTCATGTGTGTTGGAGTTGTCTTCAGTATGTATTTTTATATTGTTGTAGGTTCTAATTAATAAAAGGAAATAGATAACGGTTTTTCAAAAAAAACGTTGAATTATGTCACACCTAAGACAACGTTTCCTTGTAGAAGCGTTGTCTTAGGTACCCCTAAAAAGCACATCTTAGGTGTGACATAAGACATTGCCTCTTTGAAGAAATGTTGTCTTAGGAGTGACATAAAATAGTGTTTCTTCAAGGAAGCACTGTCTTAAGTCAGGAGCTTTAATGTCAAACGAATGGATAGCACTTAAAAGCACTATTAAAGGCCATAAAATACATTGTTAAAGGTCTTTTCAGTTGGATTTCACTCACCATGACCTAAAGGGGTGTACACGGGTCGGGTTGGGTCGGTTTTGACCAAACCCGGTACACGAAACAATCAAATTTATACGGATTGGGCCGGGTCAAGTCCGTGTGTTTTTCCCGTCAAACCCGAACCAAACCAACCCAGTAAAAAAAGGGTTGGTTCGATTCGGGTCATCGGGTCATGTAATATTGAAAATTAAAAAAAAAATTACAATTCCAAACAGAAAGATAGCTCAGCCCAACCCAACAACCAAATGCAGCTCAATCTAGTAGCTCAACCCAGTAACAAGTAAATGTGTAGTAGCTACTCATCCAAAAAAACTTAGCTGCTCATTATGGTGGCTACTGCTGAAGGAGGCGGCCGGATCTGGACAGAACCTCCATGGTGAGCGGGGCAGCTGGATCTGGATAGAACCTCCATGGTGAGAGGGGCGGCCGGATCTGGACCATGGTGTGCGGTGGCTTCTGGTCTACTGGTCGCATAAGCAGCACCAAAGTGACGACGACAGAACACGCAACAGGGACGCCTGTGCTCATTTGCTCCACGAGGCAGCGCGCGGTGGTGCAAGGGGTGGGATGGTGGCGGTGTCGAGACGAACGATCGGTAAGGGCGAGGGACAAATAGTGGCGATGGGTAAGGGAAAGGGAGCAACTGAATGGTCTGGGACTGAATCAATGAAGAACTTGATCAGTGAAGAAGATGGTATATTGGTATCGACGATCTATTTTTTGTAAATATATATTCATACGGGTCTACGGGTTTGCAAACCTGGAACCTGGTGCCCGAACCAAACAAGGATGGGTTTGAGCGGGTTGGGTCGGATCGGACCCGAATACCAAAAATTTATGAACCAATTGCTTCGGTTTGGGTTTGGTCGTCGGGTTCATCGGGTTGACCCGGACTAATGAACATCCCTAAATTGACCTTGTTGTCTTCCGTAGAGCATAATTGAAACTACAGATATCAGATTTGGGTGATCTTGGTGTCCCTATAAGCTAAGACAAAGAGCTATAATTTTGGGTAAAAATTTTCAGTTTCGGCTTAATTCAAGTCCAAACTAGGTCGAGAAGTTTCTGACACAGTTGCTATCACATCCCATGATATTCCCTCACTAAATTAGGCATAACTTACTCATCTTAAGCCCAATTAAGGCATATGATACCTTGCTGGAAAGCTTATTCAGAGGGACTTAATTTAATCTAGGGTTAGATAAGAAGTAAAAAGTATAATTAGCAGTCAAGAGGCGCACAAGACAGAATACGAAGTCACTTTTGTAATCCTTATTTTGGGAAATTTCGGAATTCTCGTTTCTCTCGTCTTCGCTTACGTTTTTGAACCTTTTTTGGATTATTTTTGAAGCTTCTCTAGTGGTGATGACTATTGAAGGCTAAAACTATAGTCAATACAAGATATTCAAGTAATTTGATTTTAATTTCGAGTTCCTTGTTCTTAATTGTGTTTCAATTGCATCTTCTCATTTTCTCTTTTTCAATTATGATTTATGTATTGTTTGTTGTATATTCAATTTATTTCAAAATTTTAATTTTGATTTTTGAATTAAAAATATTTAAATTTTATCATTTAAATTTTGAAACTGCCTCATTAATATTATTAATCTCCTTTGATTGGTTTTACCCATTTTTAATACCTTTCAAATTATCTTTCAAATTATCACACGTGCAATATATAAAATTTAATTCATTGATTTTTAATAATCAATTTGCTTTTAAAACAAATATTTAATATGATTTATTTGTGCATTTGGCAACGTGCACTTTTAACATGGAAAGCAAATGAAGATTTTTTTTTAAATTTGCACAGCTAGCCAATTAATGGCTATCATTTGGATGTCGTTGGAGAAGAGAAGTGCAATGCTTCAATTACCATGAATGGAAAAAATAATTTGTCATTACTCCATTTTGTTGGACGGTTTCTTTTCTTAGAGCTTTAATGGCAAAAAGAAAAGTTTCAAGCTGCTGTAGTGCTCAATATATATTTGTATTGTAGAAGTTCTTTTGTACCTATGCAAAAAGATAGAAAATTTTGAGTGGTTCGAAATTCTGAGTGGTATTTGATATTGTTGTTCTGGTCCCGGTCTTTGAGCCAGAAGAGTCTGTTATATCATGGGAGGAGTTTTGCATTTTGTAATTTATTTCTTAGGCGGAATAATCCTTAAGGACAGTGTCCATTGACACGTCTCAAACTATTTCTTGTATTCAACATTGTTATTTTATCAATATTATCCAACAATCTTAAGGATTATTATGCAGAACAACTCTGACACCACAAACAATGTTGTGAATGCTGACAATTCCAATGTCTCTCATGCTGTCGTCAATGATGTCCCTCAGCCGGTTGCTACTGTTGTCGCCTACGCCAAACCATTTCCAGATATCTCAAAAATTGAGATGTTTGGAGGCCAAAACTATAGAATATGGCAAGAGCACATTTTCTCTATGGTATTGCTGGTGCACTGACGAATCCTAAACCTCCACCAGCTGTTGACCCCAAACAAAGTGAAACTTGGACATATGCTAATAAGGTATGCGGGCATACGATTATTAGTACATTAACTAATGATTTGTTCGATGTCTATTGTTCTTACAAGGAAGCCAATAAGATTTGGGACTCCATGAATTTAAAGCACATGATGACGACGTCGGGAAACAAAAGTTGGTCATTCGAAACTATTACAAATGGGAGATGGCGGATTAGAAGGACATCAAATCGCAGATCAACGAGTACCACAAGCTACTTGAAGACCTTAAAGCTTAAAACATCACATTACAGGATGAGTTCGTTGCAGGTTTGTTGATTGAGAAGCTGCCAGAATCGTGGAAGGATTAAAAAACAATTAAAACACAAACATAAGCAGCTGTCACTTGCAGAATTGATCACACACATAATTATCGAAGATACCAATAAGAATGAACTCAAGGAAGCAAGGGCAAAAGCACTGGTCTCAAGGGCAAATCTTATACAAAACAAAAAGAGGTATGAAAATAAAAAATCTGATCATGTTTCCTGTGTACCTAAAGTTGCTTATAACCCCACTTTCTAGAAAAAAGGAAGTTGTTTTATTTGTGGAAAATCAGGTCATTTTGCTAATCACCACAGATTTAGGAAGAGAAATGACAATCCTCCTAAGCCAAAAGCAAATTTGGTTCAAGGAGATTATATAATTGCTGCGGTCATTTCTCAAGCATATCTAGTGGCCAATGTGAAGCAACGAGTGGTAGACTCTGGGGCTGACAGGCACATTTGTGCTAATAAAAATATGTTTACCTCCTACACTTCTGTAGGGGATGGAGAAGAAGTTGTGTATCTTAGAGATTCCCGAACTGCTGCCCTTCTTTGGAAGGGGAAAGTTCTTCTAAAGCTCACATCTGACAAGACCTTGGCCTTGAATGAAGTGCTTCATGTGCCTAGTATTAGGGAAATTTTGATTTCTGTAGCACTTTTGAGTAAAGTTGGTGTTAGAGTGTCATTTGAATATGATAAGATTGTAATGACAAAAAATAATATGTTTGTGGGCAAAGAATACTGTGATCAAGGACTCTTTGTACTCAATGTTGATGAAATTATCGATGAAAATGCATCTTCTTCTGCTTACTTGATTGATTCGGTTGATGTGTGGCATGCTAGATTAGGACATGTTAGTATTTCTTATATTAAAAAGATGCATGATCTTGGTTTGATTTCTGATTTTAGTAATACTTGTATGAATAAATGTGAGATTTGTATTGAATCTAAATTAACTAAAAAATCTTGTGATCATTCCATTCAAAGAGAAACTGAATTACTTAATTTAATTCATACCGATCTTGGTGATTTAAAGCAAACAAAGATTAGAGGTGGTAAAAAATATTAAATTACTTTTATAGATGATTTTTTACGTTTCACTAAGGTATATATACTTAAAACCAAGGATGAGGCCTTTGATATGTTTCTTATTTATAAAGAAGAAGTATAAAATCAATTAAATAAAAGGATTAAAAGAGTTAGACCAGATAGGGGTGGAGAATATATTTTGTTTAATGATTTTTGTGTAAAGGAATGTATAATTCATGAAACTACTCCCCCTTATTCACCTTAATCTAATGGAGTTGCAGAAAGGAAAAATAGGACTTTAAAAGAAATGATGAATGCTTTACTTGTTAGTTCTTCTACACCTGATAATATTTGGGGTGAAGCATTATTAACTGCATGTCATTTACAAAATGGAATCCCTTATAAGAAAACTAGTAGGACATCATATGAGTTATGGAAAGGTTATAAGCCTAACCTTAAATATTTAAAAGTATGGGGGTGTCTTGCTAAGGTAATGCTACCTGATCCTTAGAAAAGGAAAATTGGTTCTAAAACTTCTGATTGTATGTTTATTGGATATGCAGATCATAGTGCTGCCTATAGATTTCTTGTTTTGAAAAGTGATGTGCTTGATTGCAATACTATTTTAGAAACTAAAAATGCTGAATTTTTAGAACATGTTTTTCCTTTAAAATTTGAAAGGTTGCCTCCTTCACCTTCTCAAAATATTAGTGTTTCAAATGAATCTTTACAAAATAATTTTGAAAACACGCATGAGGATTTGAGAAGAAGTAAAAGGCAAAGAAAAGTGACTTCTTTTGGAAATAATTTTTATACATATCTTGTGGAAAATGACCCTTTAAGTTTTTATGATGCAATTAATTCTTCTGATGCACGACTTTGGAAAGAAGCTATTAAATCTGAAATTGATTATATTACAAATTGTAATACATGGATTTTAGTAGATTTACCACCAGGAGCTAAACCTTTTGGGTGCAAATGGATTTTTAAAAGGAAATATAATCCTGATGGTTCTATTGATAACTATAAAGCTAGATTGGTTGCAAAAGTTTTACCCAAAAAGAAAATGTTGATTATTTTGATACTTTTGCTCCTGTGACTAGAATTTCATCCATTCGAGTTTTAATTGCTTTAGCATCAATTTATAACCTTGTTATTCATCAAATGGTTGTTAAAACAACTTTTCTAAATGGAGATTTGGAAGAAGAAATTTATATGACACAACCTGAGGGTTGTGTTGTTTCTGGACAAGAAAATAAAGTTTGCAAACTTATTAAATCTTTGTATGGTTTGAAACAAGCACCAAAACAATGGCATGAGAAATTTGATCACGTTTTGATTGATGATGGATTTTTATCTCTTGAAGTAGGTAAGTGTGTGTTTACAAAAACAATAAATCGTGAATGTGTAATTATTTGATTATATGTGGATGACATACTTTTTTTTTGTACTTGTCATGATATAGTAAATAAAACTAAAGAATTTCTTGCTTCAAAGTTTGACATGAAAGACATGGGTGAAGCAAATGTAATATTGGGTGTTAAAATTATAAGTAATGGTGATATTATAATGCCATCCCAAGAATATTATGTTGAGAAACTTCTAAAGAAGTTTGGATACTTTGAAGTTAAACCAATAAGCACCCCTTATGATGCTAACACCCAACTAAAGAAAAATAGAGGAAACCCGGTTGCTCAATCTGAGTATGCACAGATTATTGAGAGTCTGTTGCATTTAATGAATTTTTCTAGACCTGACATAGCATATGCCGTGGGCAGATTAAGAAGATACACACATAATCCCAATAATGAATATTGTGATGCATTAGTCGGACTAATGAAATATTTGAGAGGTACCATGAGTTATGTGTTAGATTCAATGACTTAAAGATTTTTGATATATGACAAATACAACCTAATGTGTATGCAAGTGTTTAGTGTCAAATTGTAAAGACAGGTATCAAGCAATATTCAACAAGTTCAGGGAGTAATCAAAGGAGAATATTCAAGGAAGAACTTGGAGGAATCAAAGAGCAAGGACGAAGATCAAGGAATCATCAAGACAAGAGCTTAAACGAAGAAAATAGTGTTAAGTCTTAGATGATTTGTAAGAGATGAAATCTCTTATTCACAAATAGCTCAATTAAGAAAGATGCATGAAGAAAATCATTTTTCATAACCTGCATTAAAAGGAATAAGTTTTTGTTAATGAAAATGATTTTTGGAAAGAATAATATAAGCGCTCATCCAACACTGGAATAATATAAGCGCTCGTCCAACACTGGGAATAATAGAAGTGCTCCCCTAACAGTGGTAAAAGCTGGCATCCAAGAAAGTGGCAGAAGCTCACGTCTACTAAAATGACAGAAGCTCACGTCTACTAAAGTGAGAGAAGCGCACGTCTACTAAAATGACACAAGCGCACATCTACTAAAGTGACAGAAGTGCTCGTCCACTAAAGTGATACAAGCTTTCTTCTACTAAAGCAATACAAGCGCTCGTATACTAGTTGGAGCACGTCCAATTACTTTGTGTTAGTACTCCCGTCTGCTGATGTGGCAAATGGAAGCGGCTATTTTTTTTAAGATGGACGCGACTATTTTTCCAAATGGACTCATTATTTTATGGACGCGAATTCTATAAGAACTATCAGACTCTTCTCTCAAGAACGAGAATCAAGAAAACAGATTCTGTTAAATCAGATCCAAATCTGTTTTAATTGATCCCAACGACTATAACTTGTTTTCTATATAAAGAGGGATCAAAGGAACACTTTAAGAAGAATCATAACGAATAACAAAAGAATTATAACGATACACATATCATTTATCATCTTCATTGAGCTTACTGTGAAAAGAGTGTTTCAATACTCATAAGTGCTTCAATTTGTTTTATCTGACTATTGAGAGTTAGGAATCAACTTTTGTTTTTACATTTTGATTGTAAAGAGTGAGAGTCTTTCTGAGTGATTAGGGTGAGGTATCCCTAAGGAAGAACATTGAGGCTCTTCACAAGAGTGTGATATCTCGAGGTGAAGGAGTGCTATGTGGTGTAAAGGTTTTTCAAGCTACCTAGCAAAGCTTGTGTGTTAGTGTGTGAAATCCCACAGGTGGAGTGGGGACTGGATGTAGGTCACATGGTGGTGACTAAACCAGGATAAATCTGGTTGTGTAGTATCTCTAAACTCAGACTATTTAATTTCTGTTTATGATCAAGAACCTGTGATTTTGATGTTTAAAGTTCAAATATAATTTCTGTTCTTGATTTGTATAAACTGTATTTTGTTATTACTGAGTTATTGAACCTAAACCTATTCGTTATTAATTTTTCTTATCCTCATCACCTTATATTCAAGATATTGTAAAAACCCTTCATTGATTTTATAAAAGATCCTGAGAACACAAATCCGCAACTCTGATTTATAAAGCTTTGTGAAAAAGTTTTAAGAGGGAAATATTTTCTTTGAAAACTCAATTCACCCCCTGAATCGTTGAAGCCAAAACAACAATTGCCATCAGAGCTAAACTCTTAAGTTTGGCTTAACAGCTATAAGAGCATGGCTTATAATGACTGTTTAAATGAAGGGGCTTCCCTTGCACTCCCCCCCTGCCTTCAATGGATCTGAGTATATCTATTGGAAGGAAAGAATGGTAATCTTTCTTGAGGCAGCAAGTGTTGACATATGGGATTGACGCGCTGTCGCGCACGCGTCAAAAGATGAGCGGTTAGTAAAAGTGTAGTTTAGTGTGCGACAACTCGGGTATCGTATCGCAAGGACTCTCGTAGTGCTATTATCGCAGAAAATAAGTTTCTTGGAGGGGGTGTTTGGTTTGAAATTGATTGGAAAAACAGAATGAAAACAGAGCGTAAAAACAGAGCAAAATACGTGATTATCAAATAAGACTAAGACGATCAATCTGCTGTTTCGTTTCCCACTATCATCGGTTCATGTAATTCCATGCCCTAAGCAGAGTCTAATCCCTTTTCGATTGTAGCATCGATTAACAAGCGAAACCGATGCTACGGGACATATATTCCTAATTCCGAATTAAGCAAACGGATGAAGCCCTTCGTGAATTAAGCAAACACGAATTGAACGCACGCGAATTAAGCAAACGCGATTAAGTTTAGGAACATACAATCATCGAAACAAATCAATACCCATTCGATACAAACTGAATTAAGCAAACAGAGAATATAGAATAGATATTGAAAGAGAGAAGAGAATTAAATCGGGAATTACAAGACCTCAAGTGTTGGTGGAAGCCGATTACAATGAGATCAACCTAGGGAGATTAGTTCTCCATCAAAAACGCAATACAACCAAAGAATTTCGAAAACAAGGATTGGCAAAAGATACTTCTTTCTGCCCCTAAACAGCTATTTATAACTTTCGAAGCTGCTAGACTCGCGAGGCGAGTGGCCTCTCGCGAGGCGAATATTAAAATGGCGCCTTCTTGAATTTGTATCCTCGCGAGGCGAGCGTGATTCTCGCGAGGCGAGTCTTCAAAACCTGGGTTGTCACAGCCGTGATGCCTATCACGGCCAGACCGTGATGATCTCTGTCTTCGGGTGCTTATCTGTCATGGCCGTGACCTTCATCACGGCCAGGCCGTGATGGTCTCTGTCTTCAGGGGTTTCTCTTCACGCCCGTGATGGGTGTCACGGGATGACCGTAATGCTTGCTGACTTCAGGCTCGCGAGGCGAGAAGTAGCTCGCGGGGCGAGGCAGAGAACATGACTTTTCCGCACCTTGGCTGGTCCTCACTCTCTCGCGGGCGAGTATCCTGCTCGCGTGGCGAGGGTTTCCAGATTGCAATTTCCATTGTTTCCTTCATTCCTTGGACTCTAAGTCAACCTGAAAACATGAAATAGCCATAAGTGCTTTATTTGACTCAAAAACTGGCTAAATAACCCTAAAACTACTTAAGGGACTCAAAACCTTGCTTGAGGACAATCGAGGCCTAATTTGGGTGAAAACGAGATATAATCGGCACAAAACCACGGTCATACTAGTCATAAAACTAGATGAGCCAGAGGCTTATCAAAATACCCCAAACTTGAACTTTGCTTGTCCCCAAGCAAACTAAAACTCAAAACGACTCAAGACTTGGCAAGCTAGAAGGATTTCAACCAATTCCGCACAAATTTCAAGCAATTCATCAAAACAATTTCCCTTCAATGTTTCCCCCTTTTCAACAATGTAATCCCCACAATCATTTATTCTCGAACATCCGAGAATTTCATCATTCAAACAATCATTAATCTAAACAGGGGATCTAAGTTACACACAAGAGGAGATCACCAAATTCAAACAATCGCCTTCCTCACAAAGGGGTTTAGTGGTCACTCAATCTCTCAGTTTGTCTAGGCTAACAACATTTCACTCAGTTTCACTTTTAAGAGCACTTCCCATGAATTTGATTTTCATCTCAAAATGGTTCCCACAGAGAACATGCATGCAACATCAAAAGGTCTTTCAAGGTTGTAATGGGGCCTGGCTAAGGGAAGGATATACAAAGGTACTGGCTGAAGTCCCTAGGAACTAAGAGAGCATGAAGCTGTTTACACATTGAATTCCTTACTCAAGTTCCTATTCTTATTCTTCTTTTTGCCTTGGGTGGCTACAGCCCTTTTCTTCTAATACCCTTCTTGACATTTTGCTTCTTTTTTTTTTTTTTTTTTTTAAATCAGGAGATTTATTTTTGCCCTTTGGCTCCAACCTTTATTTTTTTGACTTTTTTCTCAATCCCCAACAACACATCATATCACTGTAGCCACCCCAAACTTAGTTTCTTGCAACCATTCTCTTGCTAAGCTTCCATGCTCTCCTAATCCTAAGATCGGGTTAACATGGTTTTTCCAGATTTAGGCTCATAACATAAGGTCAACATGAAACAATAGGCTAATTAGGCTCAAAGGGCTAACTAGGGAACATGCATTAGGGGCTGGTTCAATTTAGGCCAAGTAGTTAATTCAAAGAAAATTGCCTAAATCATTTGATGCAAACACATAGACATGCAAACCATGAAGAGATTCAAGCAAATTCGGGAAAGTGCAACTCGAAAGTGATTCACACAATCAAAAACATGTTGGAGGCTCAAATCCTCACCTGGACATTCATGCAAATTGTTTGACCGAGATTCTATCCCTAGTGTGTGCACCCTATCACCCCAAACTTATCATAAATCATGCTCTCACAAGAAAATATCTCAAAGTTCAGTTTTCAATTTTTCAAATGGGGATCACAATTTCCAAATTTCAAAAACTTAGGGGGGATCATCAACATAAATCATGCCATCAATCTGTGCTAAATCAACCAAAACCTACAAAGCTTGCCGACACAAGACTCACACACATGCTCTTGAGCTTCTCAAATTATTCAAGAGCGAAAAGAAAACACAACAAAACAAACGGTTCCCTCCCCCACACTTAAAACATACATTGTCCTCAATGAACAACACAAATATCAAAACAGAGTGAGGGAAAGGAAAGGGTGCTCCCTGATCAGGTTGCAGTGTAGGTGGGCTCCCCCAAAGAGAGCTCCTCAACAGTAGCATCCACAGGTCCCGAGCTCTCATGAAATAGCTTCAGCCGCTGCCCGTTAACTTTGAATGCCTTGTTGCTACCTGCACTTTTAATCTCTACTGCACCATGAGGAAAAACATTAGTAACAACAAATGGTCCAATCCACCGGGACCGAAGTTTCCCGACCATCAATTTCAAAGGGAGTTAAACAAAGAAACCCGCTGACCCACGAGAGAATTCCTTCCTAGTAATCAATCTATCGTGAAAGTGCTTGGTTCTCTCCTTATAAATCCGAGAGCTCTCATAGGCTTCTAGCCTAAGCTCTTCAATTCTCAGAATCGGAGTTTCCTTTCAATACCAGATTTTTGCATTTCCAGATTAAAGACTTGATCGCCCAATAAGCACGGTGCTCAACTTCCACAGGGAGATGGCATGCCTTGCCGAATACAAGCCTAAAGGGGGACATCCCTATCGGCGTCTTGAAAGCGGTCCTCTGAGCCCAAAGTGCGTCTTCTAGACGGCGGCTCCAATCTTTCCTATTCGGCTGCACAACTTTCTCTAGGATTTGTTTTATCTCCCTGTTGGAGATCTCAGCCTGGCCATTGGTCTGAGGATGGTAAGCAGTGGAGACTCTGTGCACAACCCCATACTTCCGGAGTAGAGCTTCCATGGTGCGGTTGCAGAAATGAGTGCCCTGGTCACTGATGATGGCACGAGGTATGTCGAACCTGCAGAAAATATTGGACCTAACAAAATTTGCAACAACTTTAGAATCGTTAGTTCTAGTGGGGATAGCTTCCACCCACTTTGAAACATAGTCAACAGCCAAGAGAATGTAAAGAAAGCCAAAAGATGCAGGGAAAGGACCCATAAAGTCGATCCCCCACACGTCAAACACCTCACGGAAGAGCATGGGCTCTTTGTGGCATTTCACTCTTGCGAGTGATGGTCTGTACTCTTTGTCCGACACTCCTTACAAGTCCGATACACCTCATAAGCATCTCTAAAGATGGTGGGCCAATAAAAACCAGAATCTAGGACCTTTTTCTCGCAGTCCTGTGGGCCCAAAGTGTCCCCCTACTTGAGAGGCATGAGAAAAGTGCAAAATAGACTCAATCTCATAGTCGGGGACACATCGCCTAATCACCTGATCACTACAAAACTTCCAAAGAAATGGATCGTCCCAAACATAATACTTGGCGTCGCTCTTTAGTTTGTGGATTTGTGACCTAGTTGCTTCGTCGGAAAGACACCAAGCAACTAGGTAATTCACAAGATCGGCAAACCAAGGAGTAACGCCATGCAATCAAAAGCTGCTCATCGGAAAGTCATCCTGAATGGGGACGGATCTCTCTCTCTCTATCCTACTCAAGTGATCAGCCACTAAATTTTCGGCTCCACTCTTGTCCTTGATCTCTACATTGAACTCTTGGAGCAACAACATCCACCGAATCAACCTCGGCTTCGCTTAGGTTTCTTTAACAAATATTTCAGAGCTGCATGGTCGGTGAAAACAATAACCTTGGAACCTAGCAAATATGATCTAAACTTATCGAGAGCAAAAACAACAGCTAGAAGTTCCTTTTCGGTGGTGGTGTAATTACATTGTGCAAAGCATCTAAAGTCCTAGAAGCATAGTAAATGACATGTGCAGACTTGCCTACCCTTTGTGCCAGGACCGCCCCACAAAGATAGTTAGAAGCATCACACATGAGCTCAAAGGGAGCGTCCAAATCGTGGGGCTGGATGATGGGGGTAGAGGTCAATGCCTTTTTCAAGAAGTCGAACGCCTTCTTGCAGTTATCATCAAAGCTGAATATGGCATCATTCTTCACAAGTTCGACAGAGGAGAGCTATCTTCTTTGAAGTCCTTAATAAAGCGCCTGTAGAAACCTGCATGACCAAGAAAAGAACGAATCTCGCGAACGCAAGATGGGTAAGGCAATGTGGAAATCACATCAATTTTAGCAGGATCTACTGAAATTCCCTCTCTAGAAATAACATGCCCCAAAACAATCCCCTGTTCAACCATAAAATGACACTTTTCATAGTTCAACACAAGATCAGTTTCAATACATCTTTCTAAAACCAAATTCAGACTATGCAAGCATGCATCAAATGAGGAGCCATATACTGTGAAATCATCCATGAACACTTCCATGCAATTTTCAATAAATTCAGCAAAAATGCTAATCATGCATCTCTGGAAAGTGCCAGGAGCGTTGCAAAGGCCAAATGGCATCCTCCTATAGGCAAACGTGCCGAAGGGGCACGTGAAAGTGGTCTTCTCCTGATCCTCCGGTGCAATGTGGATCTGGAAGTATCCGGAGAAGCCATCAAGAAAACAGTAGTGGGATTTACCGGCCAGCCGTTCGAGCATCTGATCGATGAACGGCAAAGGAAAGTGATCCTTTCGAGTGGCCTGGTTCAACCTTCTATAGTCAATACAGACTCTCCAGCTATTCTGGACTCTAGTGGGGACAAGCTCATTGTTCTCATTTCTTACCACTGTGAGGCCAGATTTCTTAGGCACAACTTGCACTGGGCTCACCCAAGTGCTATCAGAGATGGGGTATATGATACCCGCATGTAGGAGTTTTGTTACCTCCTTCTTTACCACATCCAGAATCAATGGATTTAGCCGCCTCTGCGGCTGCCTAACTGGTTTAACCCCATCCTCCAATAAAATCCTATGCATACATCTAGAGGGGCTAATTCCTGGAATGTCAGCCAAGGTCCATCCAATTGCTCTCTTGTGCTTCTTCAGAACCTCCAAGAGTTTAGCTTCCTGGTCAGAGTCAAGGTTGGAGGAAATGATAACTGGGAGTTTTTCGTTCCTCTCCAAGTAAGCATACTTCAGATTGCCAGGAAGTGGCTTAAGCTCCAAGGAGGGTGGCTGCTCCATAGATGGTATGTTTGGAGTAGCCGGGCTGTCAAGAATTTCAGCCGAAAAGACAGCTTCACTTACACTATCACCCTGCAAAGTAGAATCAATCTCAGCACAAACAACACAAGGGTTAGTGTTAGTACAATCATTACATGAATAAACATCATTAAAATCAGAAATGGATGGAAAATCAGCAACCAAGTCATCATAGGTGTCGTCAACAATTTCGGAGAGCAACTCTATTTGGAAAACAGAGTGCTCTTCCAATGGATGCTTCATAGCATCAAAAATGTTGAACCTTGCAATAATGTCACCGAACTCCATGGACATGGTTCCATCATCAACATCTATCTTCGTCTTTGCCGTCTTCATGAACGGCCTGCCGAGATGATTGGTGATCTGCTTGAATTGGTTTCCCCGCCATGTCCAGGATGTAAAAGTCGGCAGGGAAAATCAAATCATCAACTCGCACCAACACATCTTCTACCACTCCCATGGGGCGAGCATTGGTCCCTGTTGGCCAACCGTATGGTAAGTCCTGTATGTTGCAAAGGGCCCGGATCAAGGTTGTTGAAAATGGAGGTGGGCATGACATTTATGGAGGCTCCCAAATCCAACATGCAATTGTCGAATTTTTTGTCCCCAATGGTGCATGGAATAGTGAAAGTGCCCGGATCCTTGCACTTCGTGGGCGGTGCTCGAGTGAGGGCTGAAACCGTAACCTTCTCGGGGGCAAGTTTGGGCTGAATGAGGGCTGAAACATTTCGCCCTAAGTTAACTCTCTCATTACCCTTCATCCTCCTCTTGTGGGTACACAAATCCTTGTAAACTTTGCATACCTTGGAACTTGCTTAATCACATCTAGGAGTGGAATGTTTACCGCCACCTTTCGAACACATCTAAGATCTCCTTCTCCTTGTCTTCCCCATCAACCTTCTTATTTTTCTGCACTCTTTGTGGGAAGGGAATCGGGGGCACATACACTCTCTCGGTTTCAACAACAACAAGAGGGCTCGGGAATAGCCTCAACAGCTTTCTTCATCTTTCTCGGGGGCTCCCTCTACTACTTTCCGGATCTCAAAGAGATGGCACTCACATTGGGATTGGGGACATTGGGATTCACCACTCTGCGTGCGGGTAGTTGGCTCGATCCCCGAGCTTGCTGTAAGTTGTTTATGGATGTGGCAAGCTGTCCAATCTGCGTCCTCAAATCCTCGAATGCTAGCATCTGTCATTGGCCGAGAGACTGTCCAACTTGATGCTGAAACTGGAGATTTTGTGCAGCCATTTGTTTGACCAAGTCTTCTAATGAAGGTCCGGAAGGTGCAGAAGTGGTCACTTGAGGAGGATTCGGTGGTGGTGCCACCGGTTGTTGTTGGGATGAGTTCCCATACCGCAGATTAGGGTGATTCCTCCAGTTGGGATGGTACCTATTTGTGGAGAGGTCAGGAGTACCATACCGGTTCTGATTATTGCCTTGATTGTATAGATTAGCTGCATAAGCTTGAGGCATATCAGTGATTGACCCATCCTTCAGAATAGGGCACGTGTCGGTCAGATGCTCAGGAGAACTACACATGCCACACAACCTCGCCGGCTGCACCTTATCCATTGCCAGTTGCTTCACCAAACAAGTGAGCTCATCAATTCTGGTTTCGAGTGCCTTGTTGGAAGATGAACCTTGAATCTCATTTACACCCCTTGTCTCGACAGAGTTGCTCCTGGTTGTGAACTGCTGGGAGTTTAATGACATATTCTCAATCAATTGTTTCGCAGCAGCTGGAGTTTTATCGACGAGTGCTCCTCCACTAGCGGCATCCAAAATATTTCTGTCCATTGGGAGCAATCCCTCATAAAAATACTGAATTAGGAGCTGCTCAGAAATCTGGTGTTGAGGGCAGCTAGATACCAACTTCTTGAACCTCTCCCAGTACTCCGCCAATGACTCATTGCTTTGCCTGATGCCACATATCTCCTTTCTGATGGAAGCAGCTCTGGAGGCAGGGAAGTATCTTTCCAGGAAAACCTTCTTCAGATCATTCCAAGTTGTGACAGAATTTGGCTCCAAATAATATAGCCAATCCTTTGCAGCGCCTTCAAGGGAGAAAGGGAAGGCTCGCAATTTGATATGGTCTTCAGTAATGCCTTCCGGCCTCAAGGGTGTAGAACAGACCACCTGAAATTCCTTCAAATGCTTATGTGGATCCTCACCTGCAAGACCACTAAATCTTGGCAACAAGTGTATTAAACCAGATTTAAGTTCAAAAGGGGCAGCCACACCAGCATACTCAATACACAGCCCATTGTAGTTAACATCTGGGGCAGCAAGCTGCCTCAATGTCCTTTGGTCACCCATGTTATTAAAAACAGGTTCGAAATCAGAATTACCACTAGTGCTTGCCCGTATTGCCCTAAGGCGTGTGTGCAGTGTTCTTTCAATTTCAGGGTCAAAATCACACAAGTCAGGACAAGTAGACCTAGTGGCCAGTCTAATTCAAAACAGAAACAAAAACAAAAAGCGAGAACAACAAACAAGAGTCCCCGGCAACGGCGCCAATTTGACGCGCTGTCGCGCACGCGTCAAAAGATGAGCGGTTAGTAAAAGTGTAGTTTAGTGTGCGACAACTCGGGTATCGTATCGCAAGGACTCTCGTAGTGCTATTATCGCAGAAAATAAGTTTCTTGGAGGGGGTGTTTGGTTTGAAATTGATTGGAAAAACAGAATGAAAACAGAGCGTAAAAACAGAGCAAAATACGTGATTATCAAATAAGACTAAGACGATCAATCTGCTGTTTCGTTTCCCACTATCATCGGTTCATGTAATTCCATGCCCTAAGCAGAGTCTAATCCCTTTTCGATTGTAGCATCGATTAACAAGCGAAACCGATGCTACGGGACATATATTCCTAATTCCGAATTAAGCAAACGGATGAAGCCCTTCGTGAATTAAGCAAACACGAATTGAACGCACGCGAATTAAGCAAACGCGATTAAGTTTAGGAACATACAATCATCGAAACAAATCAATACCCATTCGATACAAACTGAATTAAGCAAACAGAGAATATAGAATAGATATTGAAAGAGAGAAGAGAATTAAATCAGGAATTACAAGACCTCAAGTGTTGGTGGAAGCCGATTACAGCAGATCAACCTAGGGAGATTAGTTCTCCATCAAAAACGCAATACAACCAAAGAATTTCGAAAACAAGGATTGGCAAAAGATACTTCTGTTCTGCCCTAAACAGCTATTTATAACTTTCAGAAACTGCGCAGACTCGCGAGGCGAGTGGCCTCTCGCGAGGCGAATATTAAAATGGCGCCTTCTTGAATTTGTATCCTCGCGAGGCGAGCGTGATTAGCGCGAGGGGAGTCTTCCAACACTGGGGTGGTACAGCCGTGATGCCTATCACACGCACCAGACCGTGATGATCTCTGTCTTGGTGCTTATCTGTCATGGGCGTGACCTTCATCACGGCCAGGCCGTGATGGTCTCTGTCTTCGAGGGTTTCTCTTCACGCCCGTGATGGGTGTCACGGGATGACCGTAATGCTTGCTGACTTCAGGCTCGCGAGGCGAGAAGTAGCTCGCGGGGCGAGGCAGAGAACATGACTTTTCTGGCACTGGCTGGTCCTCACTCTCGCGGGGCGAGTATCTGCTCGCGTGGCGAGGGTTTCCAGATTGCAATTTCCATTGTTTCCTTCATTCCTTGGACTCTAAGTCAACCTGAAAACATGAAATAGCCATAAGTGCTTTATTTGACTCAAAAACTGGCTAAATAACCCTAAAACTACTTAAGGGACTCAAAACCTTGCTTGAGGACAATCAGGCCTAATTTGGGTGAAAACGAGATATAATCGGCACAAAACCACGGTCATACTAGTCATAAAACTAGATGAGCCAGAGGCTTATCAGGGATGCAGTAGAAAATGGACCATTTGTCCCCTCTACTGTAGATGCTAATTGTGCTCCAAGAAATAAGCCTAAAACTTAATGGAATGAGGATGATAAGAAAAGAATTCAATATAATGCACGTGCTAAGAATATTATAACATCTGCTTTAAGCCGTGATGAGTTTTTCAGGGTTTCAAATTGTAAATCTGCAAAGGAGATGTGGGATACATTGCAAGTAACACATGAAGGAACCTTAGATGTCAAAAGAGCAAGAATGAACACCCTCACACATGAGTATGAGCTGTTCAGAATGAATCTAGGAGAACCTATGACTGAAATGCAAAAGAGATTCACACACATTGTAAATCAATTGGCTGGTCTTGGAAAGACAATCTCAAATGAGGATCAAATTAACAAAGTTATGAGATGCTTGAGCAGGGAATGGCAACCTAAAGTCACTGCAATCTCAGAATCCAGAGATCTCTCATCAATGACCATTGCCACACTGTTTGGAAAATTGCAAGAATATGAATTGGAGTTGAACAGACTAAATTAAAGTGAAGAAACTGATAAAAGAAAGAAGGGATTGGCTCTGAAATCACAAGTCAAAGAAGTAGAAGACAGTGACGATGATGATTCAGAACAAGATGGTGAATATGAAGAAGAGATGGGAATGCTAGTTAAGAAATTCAAGAACTTCCTAAAGAATAAAGGAAAGTTCAAAAGAAAGTCATCCACCTTTCAAAGGAGAAATTTCGGTAAAGGTGACATCTCTTCCAACAACATCACATGCTATGAATGTGGAAAGATTGGCCACATGAAGCTTGACTGTCCAAAACTGCAAAAGAAGGACAAAACAGAAAAGATTGACTCAAAGGACAAGAAGTGGAGAAAGCCAAGAAAGTCCTACATTGCTTGGTATGATAATGATCTAGATTCCACTGAAGAATCTGAATCCAAGGAGGCAAACTTGTGCTTGATGGCCAGCAATAACAGTGATTCAGAAAGTGAAGTAAGTTCTAATTATCAACCTTCTTATGATGAATTGCAAAATGCTTTTGAAGAACTTCATAGAGAATCCATTAGACTTGCTAGATTGCTAACTAAGTCTAAGAAAACCATCACATGCTTAGAGGAGAAAACTTCTGTTTTAAACAAATAGGTAGATCAATTAAAAACAGAAAATTGTGCTTTAAAAGAAAAACTAGCTACTGTCTTAGATGCACCTATATGTGATAAATGTCCTAAGTTGGAGAAACATATAAATCATTTGAATGGTGATCTATCTAGAGTTACTAGTGATAAAGAAATCTGGAATGCATCTAGTTGTACATTGACTAAAGAAGTTGAAAAACTGAAAAATGACTTAGCCAAGTTCACAAATGGTAGAGATAATTTGGATGCATTGTTAGGACAGCAAAAATGTGTTTATGATAAGACTGGAATAGGCTATAAACCTAAGATACATGAGAAATCTTTCAAGAAATTTTTTGCTGCACCTATGATATCAAACACACCATTTGATAAATGTTATTTCTGTGCTAGAAAAAGTCACACAGCTTCTACATGTCATTACAGAAAATCTGCTTATAATGAGTCTAAATATATATGGGTTCCTAAAGGAACTAATGCTCCAACTAACTCAAAAGGACCCAAACAGATTTGGGTATCTAAAGCAAAAACATGATTCTGTTTTGTAGGTGTGTTGGAAAGCCAAGAATGTGAAATGGTATCTTGACAGTGGCTATTCCAAGCACATGACTGGAGACAAAAGCAAGTTCATTTCCTTTACCCCTAAGTCGAGTGGTAGTGTTACCTATGGAGACAATAATAAAGGAAGAATACTTAGCATTGGCAACACTGGAAGTGACTCAACAACAATCATTGAGGATGTACTATATATTGAGGGACTGAAACATAACCTGCTAAGTATCAGTCAACTATGTGACAAAGGCTTCAAGGTAAAATTCAATTCCAGTAGTTGCTTAATAGAAAATCGGCATGATGAAAATTTGAAATTAATTGGACATAGGATAGATAACATCTATATGCTTGATTTAGATAATATCTCTTCAAATACTGCATGTTGTCTTATTTCAAAAGAAGAGAATTAGCTTTGGCATAGAAGAATTGCACACATTCACATGAACCACTTGAATAAACTGATTCGTAAAGATCTTGTAGTTGGCTTGCCTAAACTGAAATTTGTGAAAGATGGACTATGTGATGCTTGTCAAAAAGGAAAGCAAGTTAAGGTGTCTTTTAAACCAAAGAACATTGTTTCAACAACTAGACACTTGCAACTTTTACACATGGATTTATTTGCTCCATCTAGAACCAAAAGCTTTGGTGGTAACTTGTATGCATTGGTAATGGTAGATGATTACTCTAGATATACATGGACATATTTTCTATCTCATAAGAGTGATTCATTTGCCGCATTTAAGAAAATGGAAAAAATGGTGCAAAATGAAAAGGGCGTAAAAATTGTTTTTATAAGAAGTGATCATGGGGGAGAATTTCAAAATGAAGTGTTTGAAAACTTTTGTGATGAGCATGCCATTCAACAAAATTTTTCTGCTCCTAGAACTCCACAACAAAATGGAGTAGTGGAAAGAAAGAATAGATCATTAGAGGAGATAGCAAGAACTATGTTGAACGACTCTAGCTTGCGAAATTTTTTTTGGGCAGATGCTATCAATACAGTTTGCTATGTGCTAAATAGAGTCTTGATAAGACCAATCTTAAAGAAAACCCCTTATGAGCTTTACAAAGGAAGAAAACCAAATATAGCACATTTTCATGTTTTTGGGTGCAAATGCTTTGTTCTTAACAATGGAAAGAATAATCTTGGAAAATTTGATGCAAAGGCTGATGAAGGAATTTTCCTAGGTTACTCCCTATCTAGTAAAGCATTTAGAATATATAATAAGAGAACAAAAACTATTGAGGAATCTGTGCATGTGACATTTGACGAGTCTAACCCCAAAAGGTTGGGAAAGGATTGTCTTATTGATGATCTTGCAGATTCAATTGAGAAAACTCTCCTAGAAAATAAACAGGACAATGAAGAAGATGAAAGCTTAAAGAACGAATCGCTGCAGCAGGAGCAAACAGAACAACAGCCTGACCTACCAAACGAATGGAGGATTGTCAGAAATCATCCAATTGATAACATCATCGGTGAAATTGTAAAGGGGGTAACTACTAGACAATCTCTTAGAAATGTTTGTAATCATATGGCATTTGTGTCTCAAGTAGAACCTAAGAACATAGATGATGCTATGCAAGATGAGTTAAACCAGTTTGAAAGAAACCAAGTTTGGAAACTAGTGCCTAAACCCAAGAACTGTCAAGTAATAGGTACAAAATGGGTTTTTAGGAATAAACTAGATGAAAATGGTATAATTGTAAGAAACAAGGCTAGATTGATAGTCAAAGGGTATAACCAAGAAGAAGGCGTAGATTATGATGAAACATATGCACCAGTAGCAAGATTAGAAGCTATAAGAATGCTACTTGCTTATGCTTGCATAATGGGATTTAAATTGTATCAAATGGATGTTAAGAGTGCTTTCTTAAATGGATTTATACAAGAGGAAGTGTATGTTGGTCAACCACCTGGTTTTGAGAATAATGAATTGCCTAACCATGTTTATAAACTGTCTAAACCACTATATGGCTTAAAGCAAGCTCCTAGAGCTTGGTACGAAAGGTTAAGTAATTTTCTCATTGAAAAAGGATTTAAAAGAGGTAAAGTTGACACAACTTTGTTCACTAAGAAAAAGACACACAACACTTTACTTGTACAAATATATGTGGATGATATAATTTTTGGTGCTACTAATGAGAAGTTGTGCAATGAGTTTGCAAGTCTTATGCAGAGTGAGTTTGAAATGTCAATGATGGGTGAGCTAAACTTTTTCCTTGGACTGCAAATAAAGCGAACTGAAAATGGAATCTTTGTTAGCCAAACCAAGTACTGCAATGAGTTGATCAAGAAGTTTGGCATGGAAAATTCTAAGGAGATGGCTACTCCAATGAGTACCTCCTATTATCTGGACAAGGATGAGCAAGGTAAACTTGTTGATGTTTCTAAATTCAGAGGTATGATAGGCTCACTACTTTATCTTACTGCTAGTAGGTCATATATCATGTTTAGTGTATACATGTATGCTAGGTATCAAGGAAATCCAAAAGAATCACACTTAACAGCAGTTAAAAGGATCATTAAGTATCTGTTAGGAACAAAAGACATGGGATTATGGTATCCCAAGGGAGCTACATGTACGTTAATTAGATATTCAGACTCTGATTTTGCTGGTTGTAAACTAGACAGAAAGGGTACTAGTGGAACTTGCCATTTACTAGGAAACTCATTAGTATCATGGTTCAGTAAGAAACAATCTAGTGTGGCTTTATCCACTGCAGAGGCTGAATATGTAGCAGCTGGTAGTTGTTGTGCACATGTTTTATGGATGAAACAATAATTAGTTGATTATGGTGTGCAACTAAACCAAGTTCCTATTAGATGTGACAATACAAGTGCAATTAACCTAACTAAGAATCCCATAATGCACTCTAGAACTAAACACATAGAAATCAGACATCATTTCATTAGAGATCAGATACAAAGTAGAGAAATTGAGATTGAATATGTTGATACAACTAAGCAACTTGCTGATATCTTTACCAAGTCCTTGAACAAGGAAAGCTTCTTCTTCATTAGAAGAGAATTGGGCATAATCGATCAATCCTATATCTAATCTCTAAAGAAACAGGAGAAAATCTAAAAGGGGAGGAAAATTAATGGACGCACTTATTCTTTGATTTGTCCCTGCACCTATCCCTCTATCATGAACAATTTTATATGCTATGTTTGAATGTTTAAAATGCTTACCTTCTCTATTGCTTTGTGTAACATCCCTGACTGCTTTATGGATTGACGACTGTCCCCACAACCAACACGGGTCTTTTCAGCATGCTTTGTCCTCACTCACACGCTTCCTGGGAAAACTTCCCAGGAGGTCACCCATCCCAGAATTGCCCAAGTCAAGCACGCTTAACTGTGGAGTTCTTAAGTGATGGGCTACCGAAAAGAAGATGCATCTTGTTTGCATAGGTAGTACCAATCAATTCATATAAGTCATCCTCAACTGTATAGTCCCATACCTAACAGTCTTAGGATCCCTCTCATTCGGGTGTGTAATCGATTCATTCATGTGTCCCTCCGCCTCGAAGCCTGCCAGGAGCCGCTCCTTGTCCGTGCCTTCTTGCACCGGCGATCACTCCCCGCCCTCGTCAGCACCCGGGTGTTACATGCCCACCAGCTTCCGCTTGGTTCGTCCCCGAACCACACCGTACTGGGAGAAGTGCCGCTCCGATACCATTTGTAACATCCCTGGCTGCTTTATGGATTGACGACTGTCCCCACAACCAACACGGGTCTTTTCAGCATGCTTTGTCCTCACTCACACGCTTCCTGGGAAAACTTCCCAGGAGGTCACCCATCCCTGAATTGCTCCAAGTCAAGCACGCTTAACTGTGGAGTTCTTAAGTGATGGGCTACCGAAAAGAAGATGCATCTTGTTTGCATAGGTAGTACCAATCAATTCATATAAGTCATCCTCAACTGTATAGTCCCATACCTACACAGTCTTAGGATCCCTCTCATTCGGGTGTGTAATCTATTCATTCATGTGTCCCTCAGCCTCGAAGCCTGCCAGGAGCCGCTCCTTGTCCGTGCGTTCTTGCACTGTTTGACTAAGTCTGCTCATTTCCTACCTGTAAAGACCACATTCACGACAGAACAAGATGCAAAGTTGTATCTTCGAGGGGTTGTTTCCTTGCATGGAATTCCAGAATCTATTGTTTCAGATAGGGTTCACAGTTCACCTCTCCTTTCTGGAAGTCGTTTCAGCAGACTTTGGGAACTCAAGTGCATTTCGGTACATCTTTTCATCCACAGACGAATGGTCAGTCGGAGAGGACTATACAGACTTTGGAGGACATGCTTCGAGCATATGTACTTGATTTTGAAGGCTCTTGGGATGTGCATTTACCGTTAATAGAATTTGCATATAACAATAGCTATCATAGTAGCATACAAATGGCACCATTTGAGGCTCTCTATGACAGGAAGTGTAGAACACCAGTGGGGTGGTTTGAGATGGGTGACCATCAACTGTTGGGCCCAGATCTGGTTCAGGACTCGATAGAGAGAGTTCGGATGATTAGGGAGAGGCTTAAGCTAGCTCAAGAGCGACAAAAGAAGTATGCCGATGTCAGACGACGAGAATTAGAGTTCCAAGAAGGTGAGCACGTTTTCCTCAGAGTGTCACCCTTTAGAGGGACTCTGCGTTTTGGTCTGAAGGGAAAGTTGAGCCCAAGGTATGTGGGACCATACCAGATCACTCGAAGAGTGGGAAGGTTAGCATATGAGTTGGCCTTACCACCTGAATTAGCCAAGGTGCATCCAGTGTTTCATGTCTCCATGTTGAGGAAATATCTTCGAGATGATACTCATGTGCTACAACCACAACCTATTGAGGTAGACCAACGGTTAGCTTTTGAGGAGGCTCCATTGAGGATTGTTGATAGGCTAGTACGGAAACTGAGGTCAAAGGAGGTACCATCAGTGAAGGTTGCATGGAGGCATCCTCTCGGTGAGGAATTCACTTGGGAGTCAGAACAGATCGTGATGCGAAAGTATCCGCACCTTTTTGAGCAAGGTACGAAATTTCGGTTATAGCCATTTATCGAATTCGAGGACGAATTCCTTTGAAGGGGGGAAGAGTGTAATACCCACACAAAAAAAAAATTAATAATAATAATAGTAATAATAATAAATATAAAAAAAAAATCAAAAAGAAGGTATGAGAGAGGTAGTAAAATAGAGTTATGGGATGGATTATTTGAGGTTTTGTTTTTTTCACCCCCTGGTAAGGTGGGACCCTTCTATAAGTGTAATGGTTAAGAAATAAGATAAGGGGAAAAGTTAGGGTGTTTCTAGAACCCTAACTTTTAAATCAGTTTTCTTTGGAGGAAAAGAGGAAAAAGGCGCGGCGGCTCAAGATCGTAGAGCGTGCTCTTGGTGCAAGGAATCCAACCTCACTCTCCTTTTTCCTTTCTTTTTCGTCGATTCAGGTGAGGGGATGTAGGTTTTATGGGTAGAATTTAATGGGTCCAATTTGGGGTTAATGGTAGTATGTGATAGACCAAGTTGCTGATATAATCTTGATGATGATTGATGAGTTTATATTCTGGAATGTTAAATCATGTGATATTCTTTTATTTGATTTTATCGATATTTCATTGTTGGTACTTCCTGAAACTTTTTCATGATTGATCTGGGTTCGGGCTATTAGGAAATATGGCATCCATCGAAGGAGAAAAGAAATTGAGAGAAAGTATGAATGTGTAGTTGATAGAATGGATTCATTGATTACAAAGAGATTAAGCTTTTATATAGGCTAATGATCTAGCAACTAACTATCAACTAACTAGCCATAGATCTAGCAACTAACTAACCATATCTCCAACTAACTATATCTCCAATAGCCCCCCGCAAGCTGGAAGTGCGGATTAGCAAATCCAGCTTGGGGTGTACAACATAATGAAAGAAAAAGAAAGAACAATGAATGAAAATTACAAATGTATAAGCCTAATTATATTGTCTAATCAAGAAAAGTCTAACAATGGTATAGGTAACGGCCGAAGTTCATAAATCTGAGAAGTCTTCAACCTTCTTTTGGGCTTCGTCGATCTTCTTTCAGTGTCTCCCCGGCATTCGTTCCAAAAGCAAGTGAATCTTGCCAGAATGAACATTGGCAAGAGAATGAAATTTGTATATCAAATGAGCTGACTTGCTGGAATTAACATCAGTCAAGAGTTGCTCCAAAATGGGCTATTTAGCCTCCAAATATCAATAATGAGTCGACTCGCTAGAATTAACATTAGTCAAAAGTCGCTCTAAAATGGGCTTATTAAGCCTCATGAATTTCAATGCCAATTTTATGCAAAATGCTTAACCACCATGATGGGTAGAAGCAAGAAAATATTATGAAAATTGAACCACAGCTTTGCTAATATCAGGCTGGCCTGGAAGTACTAGCCTGAATTTTCTGGATTCATTTTGAGCCAAATCTTCTATCTCAGCAAAATAGGTGACTGCCCAAGCAATACCAGGAAAACCATCCAAGTTCAACCGGTAAGTTAGAGATCCATTTGTACACACTACAGCAGGCTGCATTACTTTCATCGGTGGTATTTCATCTCTGTTAACATCAATTGGTACTTTGGTGGAAATTTTCTGAGTTCCAGCAGCAACATCAACAAGATAGTTTGCTTTCTTCACAGAATCTGACTCCCAAATTCTATCAAATGGGTCATCGGGATACCTGATTGGGGCATCACTGTCTGCACCAAAATTTATCCTTGCTGAGACACTGAGGTAAAATTGTTCCTCGTATTCTGTATAGTAAACTGAACCATTGAATTGTCGGAGTTCAAGCTAGGGTGGATATGAATGGCTGCCCAGTTGTTGCATTTGATAAACACACACTAACTGTAGGACTTGAAGCCAAAAATATAAGCTCTCTCACTTCTATAGTGTTAGCATCAGATATAACAATAGTAGACCAATGAGTAGCCCCAACAGAAATGTAAAATTTAGGTTAAACATTGTTTTTATCAAAGTTCCCATACAAGAACGTTGCCCTCAGTAGGTACCTTGTCCTACTGACAACATCAAGTGTGTAGCAGTATTTTCTGCCAGCTGACATATCTTCGGATGAAGGGCTCTGCAGCCTCCACAACTAGGAGAAAAGAAATCAAGAACAATCATCTTCAATAATCACCGATTGAACCAAAAATGGGTGAAGCAAGAACTGAAACATGTCTTCAAGGAGAACAAAGTACAAACATCTTGTGAGCATTAAACCAGAGAAACACGCGAAGACCAGGGAAGTTGCCGCAAATGTACCAAAGATGGGGCTTGGATCAATTTCAATATCCAAATCAATCCAAGGTCCATTGCTTTATCACCAACAAGAACTGACCCAACAAAGAACTCACCACCATACCAGATCCAAAGGTGAACTTGTTTGGGAGAAGAAGAAGGGATTTGTGAGAGCCATGTGAATCCGTGAACTACGTAATTCTGTGTCCTTTTTCACAGTAACATTGGAAGGGGCCAAGAAAGCAAATAAACCGACTCTTCAAAGATAAAGCAAGGGACAAGAATCGAGCACCAGCCGTAAGGAGAGGAGGTCCACGGTGGCGGAGAAGCACAGCCGGCAAAGAAGAAACCGAAAGCAGCGGAGAAATAAATTTTGATAACAATGCACTGCGAGTCATACCGCTCGTGGTGTAAGAATAGGCTTGCATCCTGGAAGTTCTTGTTGTGTAAACTTTGAATACTTGGGTCTCTTGGTTTGTCTTCTGGTAGCTATGGTGGGATCATCGGATCCAGCAGCTCCTGTGTTCGATGTTGCCATAACGGAATCAATCAAATTCTTAACTTTTTCAAAAATCTAGAAGCCCAGAAGAGAATTGAGGACGGTGATCACAAAGAAGCAGAAAATAAAAGAATTAAGGAAGGGAGATTTTGAGTTTTCTTTGGGTAAAATGAAAAGGAAGAAAAATGAATAATATTAAGAAAGAACAGCGGAAAATTTTGTCATGGTGGTTGATATCTCTCTGATACCATATTAGGAAATATGGCATCCATCGAAGGAGAAAAGAAATTGAGAGAAAGTATGAATGTGTAATTGATAGAATGGATTCATTGATTACAAAGAGATTAAGCTTTTATATAGGCTAATGATCTAGCAACTAACTATCAACTAACTAGCCATAGATCTAACAACTAACTAACCATATCTCCAACTAACTATATCTCCAATACGGGCTGCACAGCTTTATCGCTGTGTTCTACAATTTCTTGAACACGTACAGAGCGCCTCAAACCGTGTAAATCCGGTACCATATTATTGTTATTCCACTATTTGATTAAATTTTGATGTTTGTACGTTTGAATGACTACTGGGCAATGATAGCATAATTGCCACTCTAGGAATTAGAGCCCTATTGCCATGGCCTTAGGTAGCAGGCGCTGCCATAGCAGAGTAAGCAAACATTGGGAAATTACAATAGGAATATAATAATATGGTAAAACTATTTTAATTAAAATAGAAATAAAAATATTGTCTATTTTATATAGCTAGGAATTGTACTATGGTTTCACGTAATCAATATTTTACATATGGATAGGTATAGGAGTTTGATTTTAAAGGTGCCTGTTACGTGTGTGTGTGTATATATATATTGCATTGTGATATTGGTAACGAGGAACTAAGGGGTAAATAAATTATCATGTGATTAGTAAATCTATGAGACATGCATGTTGATTATATGTCTAATGATCCTTGAATTTGAGATGGATTCAGAAAACACAATTGTGTTATGTGAATTGTTTAATGATGTTCAGCACATTGAGTAAGACTTGGTGTATCCGACCGGTCAGCGGACTCGACCGGTATATAAATGTGACCGTCGGAGAAGGGGACTCTAGTGAAAGAACCCTGGAGTTTGGAGGGTGGTTACGTGGTGACCAAGGTCACTTGCCGGTCAGCGGATCCGACCGGGGTACAAATGTGGCCGTCGGAGTGGGAGACTTTAGTGAACAACTCCTAACGGAAAACAAGCATCTTACTCAATGGTTAAATGATTGTAATGCAACTTAAGAGTTGCAATGATGGTATGGTTGGAGTACGTGATAAAGTATGACATGACATACATATTTATTCATATCTTGGTTTTATCTGATTGTGTTTGTACACCCTCACTGAGTTCTGGGACTCACTCCTACCCTTTTGTTCCAGCTTCAGGTACTCCACGAAGGGATCCATCTCAGGGAGCCCATGCACGAGAGTAGTGTGGGCAGTTGCTGCAGCTTGGTTACCCCTTTGGTTTCTGTTTAGTCATATGAGATACCACTTCTCTTGTTTAAAAATCGGAACCATTTCCTTTTTGGTTGTAAACTATTTCTTTCCATTTAAACTCTGGATGCAGACTCAGGGCCACATTGGCTTATTATTTTGGAATGATCATTTACTCTGATATTTACGTTGGTACTATATAATTACCCATGTTGCGATGTGACTTATACATGCTTGATAGGCCTTGGGAATGGGACATCGGGGTCCCATTCTGGCCGGTCAGGAACGCCTAAGTTGGGTCCTGACACTTTGAATGTTTCTTTTCTTTACCTTTTTGATGATGCCGAAAGGGGGAGGAAAAAGTAAGATATAGAGAAATGAGAAAATAACAAATTATACATGCATATGTTGAGGGGGAGCTAAGGAGGTTATAAGCTTACATGATTAATATAGAGTAAATCAAATAGGAGTTTATAAGCTTACTTGATTAATAGGGAGTAAACCAAATTCTGCTCTATTAATACTCTGTTAATATTTGTTTTTTTGCTCTGATATACTATTGCTCTGACTGCTTTGATACCATGATATAAATCTGTCAAAACACTTAGCGTCTGCTACACTTATACACTGATCTTATAATTTGTTAAAAGGTTTCTCATAATCAAAAAGGGGGAGATTGTTAGATTCAATGACTTAAAGATTTTGATATATGACAAATACAACTTAATTTGTATGCAAGTGTTTAGTGTCAAATTGTAAAAACGGGTATCAAGCAATATTCAACAAGTTCAGTGAGCAATCAAAGGAGAATATTCAAGGAAGAACTTGGAGGAATCAAAGAGCAAGGACGAAGATCAAGGAATCATCAAGACAAGAGCTTAAATGAAGAAATTTGTGTTAAGTCTTAGATGATTTGTAAGAGATGAAATCTCTTAATCACAAATAGCTCAATTAAGAAAGATGCATGAAGAAAATCATTTTTCATAACCTGCATTAAAAGGAATAAGTTTTCGTTAATGAAAATGATTTTTGGAAAGAATAATATAAGCGCTCGTCCAACACTGGAATAATATAAGTGCTCGTCCAACACTGGGAATAGTAGAAGCGCTCCTCCAATAGTGGTAAAAGCTGGCGTCCAAGAAAGTGGCAGAAGCTCATGTCTACTAAAGTGACAGAAACACACGTCTACTAAAATGACACAAGCGCACGTCTAATAAAGTGACAGAAGTGCTCGTCCACTAAAGTGATACAAGCGCTCGTTTAATAAAGTAATACAAGCGCTCGTCTACTAGTCGGAGCACGTCCAATTACTTTGTGTTAGTACTCCCGTCTGCTGACGTGGCAAATGGACGCGGCTATTTTTTTTAAGATGGACCCGGCTATTTTTCCAAATGGACTCATTATTTTACGGACGCGAATTCTATAAGAACTATCAGAATCTTATCTCGAGAACGAGAATCAAGAAAACAGATTCTGTTGAATCAGATCCAAATCTGTTTTAATTGATCCCAACGACTATAACTTGTTTTCTATATAAAGAGGGGTCAAAGGAACACTTTAAGAAGAATCATAACGAATAACAAAAGAATTATAACGATACACATATCATTCATCATCTTCATTGAGCTTACTGTGAAAAGAGTGTTTCAATACTCATAAGTGCTTCAATTTGTTTTATCTGACTATTGAGAGTTAGGAATCAACTTTTGTTTTTACTTTTCGATTGTAAAGAGAGAGAGTCTCTCTGAGTGATTAGGGTGAGGTATCCCTAAGGAAGAACAATGAGGCTCTTCACAAGAGTGTGGTATCTCGAGGTGAATGAGTGCTCTGTGGTGTAAAGGTTTTTCAAGCTACCTGGCAAAGCTTGTGTTTTAGTGTGTGAAATCCCACAGGTGCAGTGGGGACTAGATGTAGGTCACAGTGGTGGTGACTGAACCAGGATAAATCTAGTTGTGTATTATCTCTAAACTCAGACTCTTTAATTTCTGTTTATGATCAAGAACCTGTGATTTTGATGTTTAAAGTTCAAATATAATTTCTGTTCTTGATCTGTATAAACTGTATTTTGTTATTACTGAGTTATTGAACCTGAACCTATTCGTTATTAATCTTTCTTATCCTCATCACCTTCTATTCAAGATTTTGTAAAAACCCTTCATCAATTTTATAAAAGATCTTGAGAACACAAATCTGCAACTCAGATTTATAAATCTTCATGAAAAAGTTTTAAGAGGGAAATATTTTCTTTGAAAACTCAATTCACCCCCCCCCCCCCACCCCCCCTCTTGAGTCGTTGAAGCCAAAACAACATTATGGTATTCTATATAGTGGATTTCCCGCTGTATTGGAAGGATACAGTGATGCTAATTGGATCTCAGATTCAGATGAGACAAAATCCACTAGTGGTTATGTGTTCACCCTTGGTGGTGGTGCAATTACTTGGAAATCAGCCAAGCAAACTATTATTGCTAAATCTACCATGGAATCAGAGTTTATTGCTCTAGAGTTGACTAGTAATGAGGCTGACTGGCTGAGTGGTTGAGAAACCTCTTAGCAAATATTCCATTAGGAGTTAAACCAACTCCTCCTGTGTCTATGCATTGTGATAGCCAATCGGCAGTAGCCATTGCAAAGAATAAGACTTACAATGGCAAGAATAGACATATTTGATTGAGACATGATGTTGTTAAGCAACTGCTAAAAGATGGAATTATGTCCATTAATTATGTGAAGTCAGAAGTGAATTTGGTTAATCCTCTGACAAAGCCTTTGAGAAAGAAATTAATAAATGAAACATCGAGGGGAATGGGACTTAAGCCAATGTTAAATTAACGGTGATGGTAACCCAACCTTTGTGATTATAGATCCCATGAAGAAGGTTCATATGGGTAATAACAAGTCACTTGTTAGTTCTGGTAGCACACTTAATTTGTCTCTTCCTATGGTGTGAGAAGTGCTAGACTGCATTTTTGGGATGTTAAGCTGAAAGCTTTTAATGAATTTCACAACCCTTGTGGGTGGTGTATAAAGTGCACCATGCACTTGATGAAATCACCTATATGAGTGTGGAGTGGGGCTGTTCCTATGAAATTGTGGCCTAATTTCTAGAGCACTCATGAATAACCAGGCATGCACATGGTCGAAAGGCTCCAAACAACGTAACAGCAAGATCTGTGGGGGTGTAAAGTGATTGGTAGGATTCCTACTTACATAAAGTGTATTGGTTCAAAGAAGTTTAAAACTTCACCAATACATTGTAGGTAATCGGCCTATCAATATAGGTCTGGTTCATAGTCCAAGAGACACCAGATCCGAAGCATTTACACATGATGTTTCCTAACTCAGAATTTTATCTTCAAATTTTTGAAATATGTGGGGGATTGTCGTATATTCAATTTATTTCAAAAATTTAATTTTTAATTTAAAAGTATTTAAATTTTATCATTTAAATTTTGAAATTGCCTCATTAATATTATTAGGGAAAAATGCATACACACCCTTTAAACTTTAACCCATTTGCAAATATGTACCTCCAACTATATTTTCTTTCCAATTAGTCCTTAAACTCCTACTATTAGTAAAATTAATCCTTAAACTATTTTTTCGTCCAATTAATCCTTAAACTCCTAATAATATGAAGGTTAAAGTAATCTTTTGGTCCCTATAAGTGACACTGATTTTCAATTTGGTCCACATACGTAAAAAGTTATCAATTTGGTCCCTATAAGAGACACTGGTTTTCAATTTTGGTCCTCACCGCTAATTGGTCCATATATAAGAGGGACTAAATTGCAAATTATTATCACATATAGGGACCAAATTGAAAATAATTGTCACGTGTAGGGACCGATTTCAATTTTTTTGTTGAATTGATCCCTACATGTGACAATAATTTGCAATTTGGTCCTCTTATATAGGGACCAATTAGAGGTCAGGACCAAATTGAAAACCAGTGTCACGTATAGGGACCAAATTGATAACTTTTTACGTATAGGGACCGAATTGAAAATCAATCTCATGTATAGGGACCAAAAGATTACTTTAACCTAATATAAATAAAATCAATCCTTTTATAAGATCATAAATGACGAATACATCCAACTGTTTATTTTGCTTAAATCTAAACCGTTGATTAATTTTTTATAAAAATAAAACAAAATAAATAATAAGGGAAAGAATAATATTTTTTAGTATATATTTTATCAATATAAAATAATTTGTAAATCCAACCGTTCAGTATTTTTTATTTTTAGGAATTGACTAGTGTCTAAACATAATAATTTATATATCTAATATACTAGTATGTAGAGTGTGTAAAATTTAGATCATGAAATAACAATAATAATAAATCTAATACAATCTTCAGTATTCAAGTGAAAAATTTAGTAAACGTATTTGATTTCAATAATAACTTTACTATAAATATTGTACATGTTCATTATGTAAGTATAAATGAAAAGGATATTGATCATAAAAAATAATAATCGAAAACGATATTGCAACGTTAAGTAGTAAGCATGAAAGTATTTTCTTCTTAACAATTATTAAATAATTATTGTATAAAAAATTAAAAAAATGTAATCAACGGTTTGAAATTAAGTGAAATGAATGGTTGAATTTATTTACTGTTAGTGATATCTAACTAGGAGTTAAAAGAAAGATTAATTTTACTAATAGAAAGAGTTTAAGGATTAATTGAGATGAAAAAATAGTTAAAGGATTGATTTTACTAATAGTAGGAGTTTAAGGACTAATTGAGAAGAAAAAATAGTTAAAGGTGTCTATTTTCAAATGAATTAAAGTTCAAGGTATATACACTTTTCCCATATTATTAATCTCCTTTGATTGGTTTTACCCATTTTTAATACCCATCAGATTACCTTTCAAATTATCACATGTGAAATATATAAAATTTAATTAATTGATTTGTAATAATCAATTTACTTTTAAAATAAATATTTAATATGATTTATTTGTGCATTTAGCAACGTGCACTTTTAACATGGAAAGCAAATGGAGATTTTTTTTTAATTTGCACAGCTAGCCAATTAATGGCTATCATTTGGATGCCGTTGGAGAAGAGAAGTGCAACGCCTCACTTGCCATGAATGGAAAAAATAATTTGTCATCACACTCCATTTTATTGGACGGTTTCTCTTCTTAGAGCTTTAATGACAAAAAGAAAAGTTTCAAGCTGCTGGAGTGCTCAATATATATTTGTATTATAGAAATTCTTTTGTATGTTTGCAAAAAGATAGAAAATTCCGAGTGATATTTGATCTTGCTGTTCTGGTCCTGGTCCTGGTCTTTGTGCCAGAAGAGCCTTTTATATACTGGGAGGAGTTTCGCATTTTGTAATTTATTTCGTAGGCAGAATAATCTTTAAGAACAGTGTCCCTCGACACGTCTCAGGCTATTTCTTGTACTCAACATTGTCATTTTATCAATATTATCCAAAATTGTTAGTGTGATTATGCATAATCTATTTTTGATTAGTGTAGATTCAATTTTCATAATTGAAATTAGAAATTAGGATTGATTAATCCAAAATTTAATTGTGACAAGAGAACCAATTGGTAACAGAGATTAATCGAATTTGTGCATAAATTGATATCATTAGGGATTGTGATTGTGATTTTAATTTTGTTGATTAAACCCTACATGATTATGTAGTTGATTTCAAATTAATAGAGGAGGAGGGAGTGTGGAATTTTGCCAAAATCTTGACGTCTTGGATTGATGCTTCAATCAATTGAATTTTTTTTAGTGTTTGCTGGTTATTCTTAATTGAGTTAATAATCATAAAACCCTTTTTTCCTAACATTCTTGATTGGATAATAATTTCAAAGGTCCTTGTGTACGACCTCGGATCAAAAGCAGCCAATGCTTTTATTTATATTTCCTAACTGAGTTTGGGACATAGCATCGGGAGGTGTTACAAAGATCTTGGTCGTGCTTTAATGGTTTTGTGAAGTGCAACAAGAACTATGGGCATTTTCTCTGCCCCTTCTTACCCTGAAAACTTTATGTCCTTAAACTAATAATTATCTTTCGACTAACCTAACCTCCTCCATTCCTCGAGACCAACAAGGGGTAGTATAGGAATATTCACCTTTTTGGAGGAAGAGGCAAGAATCGCATCAGCATGTAATGGGATTCATTCAACCTTGAAAGAGCATAACCTAGGTAAAAGTGTCCAATTGTTCTTGAGGATTCATTGTGACATTGTAGATGTTGGTGTAAGCCAAGTGGCCAATTTATTTTAGTAGGTTTACATTTGTATCATGACTATGAATTTTATATATATATATATATATATATATATATATATATATATATATATATATATATATATATATATATATATATATATATATATACACACACACACATATGAGGAGGGGATCAAATTACACTCAAATAAACTTACACCTCTTACACTTGATCTAATCCATTCATTTGTAAAAAAACCGAACGACTTAAATTTCTTTAATTAAAAAACCATGTGACCTCCGTTATTTCCTCCGTCCTCACAATGAGCATCATACTCTCCTTCTCATGGCTCAGGCTTAAATTGTTTAACATGTCTTATTAATTTTATTATTACTTTGTATTTTAAATTCACAAATTCACAAAATTATATTTCCTCATTTCCTCCATCGCCATCTCCTTCAAGGTGGGCTGAGAATTTCTGATTTGGACTTAACATTTTTTTCAAAGGATCACACTTATTTACCGTCATTTCCTTCAAGATCATATGTCGCTTGAATCAACAATAGTAGCTTCAGATGTTGCCCAGCTTCCGTCATCGCCGGAAAATAGCAGTGGCAGCTCAAGAACCTCCACCTCCGCCCCACACCTCAACGAGATCTCCATCGTCGACAAAGCCTCCTCGTCGGCAGGTGCAGAGAGCTTGACGAATTTGTTGTTCTGGGAGGCGATTCCAGATTTATTGTTCCAGTCTTCCAGATCTGAATTTGTTGATTTTTATGAAGGTTTGGAAAGATTGAGACACCCCGTTGTGCCTCGGTGTTTTATTAGATTAAAACCTTCTTAATTAATTCCTTAATTGCACGCTTCGTGAAAAGACGTAAAAATTAAAAACTTAAGTTAATGAGCATACAAACTTCAATTACGTAAAACTTCATACCATAATTATATTGCGAATACAGCCATATGTCTTATATATATTACAAAACACTGTTGAGGGTATCCTCTCAGTAGGATCCCTCACAGGCATATATTTAAACAAACTATTATAATCATCGGAAAATATAACATCTTATAAGACTCACTGGCTCTAGACACTAAACTACACTGCTGGAATCCACAGCTCGTCCTCCCGTATCTGGTTCATACGGAGTTCCATCTAACTCCTCGACAACTGTTTCCTCCATCGGGTCTTCTCACGTAATAAAGTAGACGTACACTGATGTGTCGTGCGAGTGCACGTGCGATCCGGCAAGTGTACCGCATTGTCGCCAAGTAATAAAAAGATATCAATCCCACAGAGACCGTGATCTCAAATCGCAACTAATTACTAAATCGATAAAACTGGGCTATAAAAAGATTTTGAAACAGGTTTTTATATTTGAAATAGAGATAACTTAGAAAATCAGATAAGGAATGCAATCAAGTAAAATAGAAAGTAAATCAATTTATGGTTTTCAGATCTAAATGGATTCCTAGGAATTGGATTACCAACAAGATCGTTTATGTTACTAAATTGACTAACCCTTGTTAATTATTGAAATTGCCTTGAAGGCGAATTTATCCTCAAATAGTTAATGCTCCCTCTCGGGTTACAAAAGCCGTGCCCAATTAAACCAACCCCTACTCTCGTGGTAGTCGAATTTAGGTTGGACCCTTTGCGTTTTGTGACAATTCGTTAATCCTCGAAGGAAGGCTTCTAACTCTCGTGATTTCAGTCCTAAGTCTGATTCTATAGATCCAATACCTAAGTTCACCGCTAGGTTCCTCCTTAGAATATCTACGACACGTAAATAAGTGCGCACCAGATTTACGAGTAATTAAAACACTAGAAATCAGATATAAAGCAAAATCGCAATTAACAAAGATATAATATCAATTCATACCATAAACAGACCTTGGGCATAGCTCCAACCCCTAGAAATTAAACTACTACTCAAGCCTTGTCATTGTGATGACAATCTTGGTTAACAACAACATGAAAATAAAAATCAGAGAAGAGAGGAGGAAGAAGAAGAGAGATCCTAAATTATAGCCTAAGAGTAGCAGCCCAAAAGTCCTCCTTTTTGCCTTTGCCCAGATGCCTTATTTATAGATTAGGGAAGTTAGAATCTCAATCAAATACAAATTCAGATCCAAATCAGTTGCTTTAGATCCAAGTAATGCGCGTCACGGCCGTGATGGCTTCTGCCTTGGGCGTTTCTTCAATTTTTGGTCTATCACGGTCTTGATGCTCATCACGGCTAGGCCGTGATCAGTTCTGCCTGTGAGGGTCTGGTTCAACTGACATGTCACGGCCGTGATGGGCATCATGGCTAGGCCGTGACCAGTTTTGACTTCAGTCTTCTTTCTTTTCAGCTCTGCTTGATCATGGCCGTGATGGGCTCTGTTTGGCTCATTTTCTTCACTTTTCAAGCCCCATCTTCATCCAAGCTCCATCATCGTAAATCTTGAGCATTTTATCCTTAATTCCTGCAAAACCACACCACAAAACCGCCTTACCCGTTCCAAAGTAAAAACTAACAAAAATCAAGTTAAATATGCCTAAACTATATGAAAATGCAGGCAAAATGATAAGCAAATATGAGGTGAAATCACACTCATCAAATCACCCCAAGCTTAAGATTTTGCTTGTCCTCAAGCAATCACCAAGGCCATAAGATATAATCAAAGCATGGATAGTGAACCAAGAACCCGAGTAACTAATCCAAGCAACATGCATATTCGAATAAGAAACCAAGAGACAATCAATTTCGAGTCCAATTAGAAGCTTAGGTTTCTTAAATTCCTATGCTCACTGATTCGGGCACTCTTCTCACCTCACTCAAGTGTTTAGGAGTATATGACAATTCGCTCAATTTCCTCAGGTAAGGTATTCTACCAAAAGCTTGACTATTAACCAAATCTCCACTTTATTAATGAAAACACATAAGAATCAAGAGGTCTTTTATTCTGGTTGTAACAAGGCCATGGGATTAATCATTAGGTGGGGAAATCAAGAAAAAGGAAATTTCAAGAGGGCTAAACAAAATATCAAACATTGCAAAGCATGACACCTTCTAAAATACCTTTTTGGGCATTGATTCACTTTTCCACCTTTCTTTCCTTTTTATTTTATTTCATTTCTCACTTTCTTTTTGTCATCCCCTTCTTCATTTTTTTTGTTTATTTTATGTAATTTATTTGGAGAAGGGGAGATTTTCAATTCAAGAGAAATATTCCTAACTTTCTCATCCCACAATTCATTTTTTTCAAACTACCTTTTTACCCTTTTTGCAATACTTTAAAAGGTGCCATACCAAGCATCATTCATCAAATTATTTCAAGGTACCAAGAAAAGTATTTTACTCTTTTAGGCTCAAAATTGGGCAACTAAGGGGTAGCATTTAATCAATCAAGGCTCAGAAGGCCAGAAAAATACCTAGTGCCTCAATCATTTTCAAAAATGTTTTCAAAAATTTTTAAGTTTCAAAACGGTTTCAAGTCAAGTTCTAGAGAGTACAATCCAAGAGGAATAGAACACTCTATCACAGAGAATGGGGTAGATTTAGTAAGTACCCCTTTTGGCTCAAAAATATCACATTTAGTAGTTTAAAATCAGTGAGAAACACAAATCTAAGGAACCACATGCTAATTATCAACTATCAAAAGATTATCTCAAGAATTTTTATTTTTAGCCTTATCACAAGAATAAAAAAATTGGGTTCAAAAATTCACTATCTCAATTTATTTGGCACCAAGTTCTCACAATTGGATGCAAATTCTAAGCAAGGGGGCAATCTAATCATGTGATCATGCAAAACTATCCCTATATGAATGCAACAAGAAAAATGCAAAAATGCAAAAATTTGCAAAAGTACCCCTACCCCAAGCTTAAAAACTTACATTGTCCCCAATGTAAATAATCAAGTCGGAGAGAGGAGAAAAATTGGAACAACTCACCGAGGTGGTAGCGGATGCTGGCTCGCATGCCAGTCAAAAGCTTGTTGGAAATTGTATCACGGTCGTGAGGCTCATCACGGCTAGGTCGTGATCAATTCTGGTCTTTAGGAGCTGACCTGTCACGGCCGTGACCTGTATCACGGCTGGGCCGTGATACTGTCTGATCTTCAGGGTCCTTCGCATCACGCCCGTGATGGGTATCACGGCTGGGCCGTGATCCTTTCTGGTCTCCTTGGTTAGCTCATCACGGCCGTGACCTGTGTCACGGCCTGGGCGTGATGACTTCTGACTTTATTTGTCCCTGCCCTTTTTGCTCTTCCTTCTTTCGTAACCTGAGAACACTTGACAAATCTATTAATTTATGATTTTTTTTCTTCTTGATCTTCTCAAATTATTCAAGAGCTAATTTCAAAAACAAATGGAAAAGGGAAATAAAACTTGGTTTGCCTCCCAAGAAGCGTTTATTTACGGTCTTAAGCTTGACCATACTTCCTTCAGTCAACCAGGGTCGGCTGGGCGTAGAAGTGCAGGAACACTCCTCTTCCATGGGAGTCCTTCAAAGAGAAGATTCTGCTCATATGGTCAATTGTGCTTCCGCTTCGCTCTTTTCACTCTAAGCTTCATGGCCTTACTCCCTCCCGGTGGAAGTTTTGTTTCCACATGATCAGCAACTCCAACTTCATCACTACTGGGTGCATCATTTTCCATGCAAATTTTCGGAGTTGCTTCCATGTTGAGCTCTTCCTTTACCATTGGAGACGTTATATCGATCCTGCACACATGACTCACAAAAGGAGGGCTGTTACATGAGTTAGTCAATTCAAAATCTACCCTACCTTCCTCTACATTCAGAGAGAGTTTTCCATTCCTTACGTCTATTATTGCTCCGGCGGGGGCCAAGAATGGCCTTCCTAAAATGATGGGGAATTCAGAATTCCCTTTCATATCCAATACCAGGAAATCGGTAGGGATTAAAAATTTCCCTACCTTTACAGAAACATTCTCTAGTATGCCTAGAGGAGTTCTTGTTGAGTCATCCGCAAATTGTAAGGAGAATTTGAATGGACTCAACTCTTTGGTTCCCAACCTTTCCAAGATAGTGAGCGGCATCAAGCTCGCACTAGCCCCTAAGTCACATAAGGCTTGGTCTATTTGCACTTCTTCAATTGAGCAAGCGATAGAGAAACTACCTGGATCTTTTAGCTTAGGAGGCATATTAGTTTTTATCTTGACATTGTGCTCCTTAATTAAGCTTTTAGTTTCTATTTCTACTTGCTTTCTCTTGACCAACCTTTGTGGGAAAGGTATTGGGGGTTGGTACGGTGGTGGAGGGACGTACTTTAGTTCTGTCTTTTCATCTTCGTTCATGTCCTCCTCACACCCCACATCTTTTTCAGCTACCCCAAGCTTATTATCCCTCAAGTATATGGCATTCCAATCTTCATTGGGATTAACTTCGGGTTGTCCCGGAAACGTACCCTTAGGCCTAGAGTATGTGCTGGCTTGTTGGGCAATCTGAGTTTCTAGCATCTTGTTATGGATGGCTAAGTTATCTACCTTAGATGCTAGCTCTTTTAATGCCTCGTTTACTGCCCTACCTTATTGGCTAAACTCGTCATTTTGTTTTGTTTGAGTTTCAAAAAAACTTTCCAATAAAGACTCGAGTTTAGACTTCTGTACCTGAGGATACCCCGCTGCGGGTTTCCTATTACCTTGGCCTTCTTGGAACTCGTGGTTCAGAGTGTTGCTGTAGTTCCCGTATGAGAGGTAAGGGCTGTTCTTCTTTCCTTGGTTGTAAGGATTTGGGGGAGCACAATTTGGCAACTTCGGGTTCGTGTCGTAGTAGTTGTGACAAGAGTTCACTTGTTCCCCCGAAGCACCGGATCCATGAGCAATACCACGTGGGCATTCCATTATGTCATGTCCCTGCATTCCACAAATCTCACAAACAATGTTAGTAGCACCTATTGAACTCACGTTAGCCCTTTCAAGCTGATCAAAGCGTTTGTTCAGTGAGTCAATTTTAGACATTATAAGATCTGTGCTATTCATTTCAAACTTATCCCCCGAAATATTTTTCGGGTTATTACCTCTTTCTGAACCCCATTGGTGGTAGTTGGTAGCCACGTTTTTAATGATGTTAAATGCCTCAGTCAGAGGCCTATTCGTAAAGGCTCCACCAACTGCGGAATCGAGTGACACCTTCGAAGAGTAATCCAATCCATTATAGAAGGTGTGCACTAACAACCACCTCTCGAGTCCATGATGTGGGCAAGACTCCAGCAATCCCTTATGGCGATCCCAAGCTTCTGACTAGCTTTCTCCGTCCTTTTGGAAGAAGCCGGTGATCTGGGCTCGAAGGTAAGCCGTCTTGGAGGGAGGGAAATATTTCTCCAAGAATGCCTGCTCTAGCTTGTCCCAAGTCGACAAGGTATTAGCCACTACAACAGATTAGACTTTAGATAGCGTTTCCGTATGCCTTTTAATAGCGTTTGTAACCGCTATCTATGCTACCGCTATTAAAACTCGTTAGCAAAGATAGCATTTAGGAACTGCTATTAATAGGTGACTTTAGATAGCGTTTGTACCCGGAAACGCTATCTAAAGTCAGACTTTAGATAGCGTTTGTACACGGAAACGCTATCTAAAGTTCTGACTTTAGATAGCGTTTCCTTATACAAACGCTATCTAAAGTCTGACTTTAGATAGCGTTTCCGTGTACAAACGCTTATCTAAAGTTCTGACTTTAGATAGCGTTTGTACAAGGAAACGCTATCTAAAGCCCTTTTTTTTTTTTTAATTTTATCTCTTAACTTTTACATCCATTATTCCTGCATATTGAACTACACAAAAAAACCACAATTGTTGCAGTCAACACAATTGTTCAAAATGTGTTCAAAATATAAGTGTTCAAATATAAGTGTTCAATGCAGCACTGCATGTGTTTGTGCAGCAAACCAGTAACTATACAATCAAAGTGCAACACTCTATACAGCAACTATATATATAACCAGATATAAGTACACCACTATGTTTCTAAAGTATTCAAATTCACACGAGTAAGACAAAATCAAAGTGCAGCAACTATACCAGATCTCAATCCTTAAGAAACCAAAATCAGAAAACCAACATACATCTACAATTAATCTACATTTACAGCTTCTGTTTGTTTTTCATGAGACCAAGACAACACCAAAGTAATGTGTCGAAATGTGATCCAAAGCCTCTGTAGCATACATACTGCATTTCCACCACAAAGACTAACCTGTTACATTGGGATACAGCAGACTAATTAGGTAAATACTACTGTAGCAAGAAACAGAATTCAAATCAAGCATTAACAAAGTCTAACAAAAATAATAAGTTTGAACTTATTTTCTCCTTTCCATGCACATCAACTCAAGGCATGTACCAATGAAAAACAAATACATAGATAGTTTGGGGTTGATAAATATAAAGCATTATTCACATACCAATGAGTATTGCTGCAACTCATCGTGATCAATTTGACATAATCAAACGAACTTTTCAACAATATAGCGACACCACTCTTCCTTGACTTCAGATAGTTGAGCAGTGGAGTATGTGGAGCATTTGAAGTCAGGGAAGTACTGCGACATAAAAATTAAATAAATTAAGTTACAATTGCTAAAACATTTGAACAATCACAGTTAAAAGCTAAGTAAACAACATACCGCCATTGGTATTTTAACTTGGTTCTCGCAAGATAGTCTCCTTCATGAAACGCATGACATAGTACCCACAATCTGATCTTGTTGGGTTGTCTTGGGCACTATAAAAAATAAAATAGTAAATCAATATAGTTTTTTTTTATCTAATTGCGCATTAAGTTTTTGCAAATATATACCGTATCTCAATCCATTTAATGTTGGTTGCCTTTAAACGCGGCACCTTAGCTCCGATATTTGCGCGATAAACTTGCAAAGCACTAATCACAAAATCAAACAGACTTCATTAAGAAACATATTTTCAATCATCACAAACACACGCATGCTTACTTATCGAACAGAATCATAGAAAATCAGAAATATAAAAACATGCTTACGTATCGAACAGATTCTTTAATTCTGGGCGATCCCTAGGATCAACATACAAGGGATCCAGATAGTAAATAATCTCTTCAACAATATTTTATCAAGACGAAGACCCAATGATTCCTACAAAAATGTTGAGATAACAAATCCTAAGCACCTCAACTTTTATGTAATTCATTATTGTGAATTAAGTCCTATAGGATAAGCGACTCACCCAACATTGCACGGCGCTAAAAACAAGGGCTGATATTCTCTTTCTTTAGTTGCAAACCGGTCAGCTAGATACGTTGTCTGTGGTGACTTACAAATATGAACAAACCAAACGCTTATAAAAAAAACATCTTAACCAAACGCTTATAAAAAAAACATCTTAACCAAACACCAACATTTTGGTCTTTGACAATGTACTTCACTTGGAATTTATCTCTAAACCATTCAATCCTTAAATTGTTCCTTTTTAAGCAAGGAAGGAGCAAGGGGACCATGGTCCCTTCGAAATATTTTGTGAACATCCATTGAAATTTTTTAAAAAACTTCATACAATTTTATGTTTGCCTAAATAGCTAAAGTCCAAACTATCAATTTCTTCTATTTCTATACACTACACTACAATTCCGTCACTAGAATAAGTAACATATTCTCACCATTCAATAGGCATAAACTCAAAAACTCCAGAGTTTTTTTTTTTTAAATGCAGTATCGTTGTAACAAAAAAAAAACCGAACCTTTACATCACGAGGAAGGTGGTGAAGCGTAAACTTGGGGTTGTGATGGAAAGCTGAACCACCACCGTAAGCGTGAAAATAGAGAGCAATTGAAACAAAAAAAATCCTAACTTTCAAATGACCGAGGCAAAGAGGCTTACCTTCAGCTGTGGTCACCGTGAGCGTGAGTGGAGCCTAAGAGAGTGTGGAGAGTGGGTTCCAATAAAGCTGCAAACTTGGAAGTGGGTTCAACCGGGAATGCGCCCGTCGCGGTGGCAGTAGGAGCAGCGGCACAGGGGTTTGGGTTCGAGTGGGTTCTTTCTCTTTCGGAGTAGCAGCGGCGGCGAGCAATGGCGAAGGTGAGGGAAGAAAAAAGAGATGGCATGCAACAGAGGGAAGGAAACAGTAGAATGAAAATGAGGAAGAAACAGAGGGAAGGCCAGTTCCGCGCGTTTAATTTTGCTCTGAAGACCTAAGATAGCGTTTCCGTGTGGAACCGCTATCTTTTCCTAAGTGGCACTTTTAATAGCGGTTCCACACGGAAACGCTATCTTAGGTGATACCTAAGATAGCGTTTCCTGAGGGAAACGCTATTAAAAGTCCCCCATCACTTTTAATAGCATTTCCACACGGAAATGCTATTAAAGGTGCGTTATTAAAAGTCTATTCTGTTGTAGTGAGCGGGCACTTGCTTCAGCCAAGCTTTTGCCTTTCCAGTAAGAGAAGAGGGGAACAACCTCAAACAAATAGCATCAACCGGGGTGCCTTGAATTCTAACTACATCGGTGAACTCCAAGAATGTCTCCACGTGATCAGTCGGGTCCTCCGAGGGCAATCCTCCGAATTGATGTTGCCTAATCATGTTGATTAGCATAGGTGGTATAGTGTAGTTCTCCGCCTCAATTTCTGGTCTAACAATCCCAGTTCGCAATCCCCTAGCATTTGGGGCTGCGTAGTCCTTCAACGGTTTCGTATCCAGGAGATTCGCCATGAGTGGAATGAGAATCAACCTCTCTCTCTCTCTATGTAGTCTCCTACGTCTGTGAAAGGTCCTCTCGATTTCGGGGTCAACCTCAGTAAGGTCTCCAAGACTTAGGGATCTTTGCATAGAAGAGAAACAAAATTAAATTGGCCGGCAATGGCGCCAAAATTAAATTAAGATTCGAGAAAACACAGTCCACGGCAACGGTGCCAAAAGCTTGATGTGTCGTGCGAGTGCACGTGCGATCCGACAAGTGTACCGGATTGTCGCCAAGTAATAAAAAGATATCGATCCCTCAGAGACCGTGATCTCAAATCGCAACTAATTACTAAATCGATAAAATTGGACTATAAAAAGATTTGAAACAGGTTTTTATATTTGAAATAGAGATAACTTAGAAAATCATATAAGGAATGCAATCAAGTAAAACAGAAAGTAAATCAATTTATGGTTTTTCAGATCTAAATGGATTCCTAGGAATTAGGTTACCAACAAGATCGTTTATGTTACTAAACTGACTAACCCTTGTTAATTATTGAAATTGCCTTGAAGGCGAATTTATCCTCAAATAGTTAATGCTCCCTCTCGGGTTACAAAAGCCGTGCCCAATTAAACCAACCCCTACTCTCGTGGTAGTCGAATTTAGGTTGGACCCTTTGCGTTTCGTGACAATTCGTTAATCCTTGAAGGACGGCTTCTAACTCTCGTGATTTCAGTCCTAAATCCGATTCTATAGATCCAATACCTAAGTTCACCGCTAGGTTCCTCCTTAGAATATCTACGACACGTAAATAAGTGGGCACCAGATTTACGAGTAATTAAAACACTAGAAATCAGATCTAAAGCAAAATCGCAATTAACAAAGATATAACATTAATTCATAAAATAAACAGACCTTGGGCATAGCCCCAATCCCTAGAAATTAAACTACTACTCAAGCCTTGTCATGGTGATGACAAGCTTGGTTAACAACAACATGAAAATAAAAATCAGAGAAGAAATGAGGAAGAAGAAGAGAGATCCTAAATTATAGCCTAAGAGTAGCAGCCCAAAAGTCCTCCTTTTTGCCTCTGCCCAGATGCCTTATTTATAGATTAGGGAAGTTAGAATCCCAATCTTATACAAATTCAGATCCAAATCAGTTGCTTCAGATCCAAGTAATGCGCGTCACGGCCGTGATGGCCATCACGGCCAGGCCGTGACGACTTCTGCCTTGGGCGTTTCTTCAATTTTTGGTCTATCACGGCCGTGATGCTCATCAAGGCTAGGCCTTGATCAGTTCTGCCTGTGAGGGTCTGGTTCAGCTGACATGTCACGGCCATGATGGGCATCACGGCTAGGCCGTGACCAGTTCTGACTTCAGTCTTCTTTCTTTTCAGCTCTGCTTGATCATGGCCGTGATGGGCTCTTTTTGGCTCATTCTCTTCACTTTTCAAGACCTATCTTCATCCAAGCTCCATCATGGTAAATCTTGAGCATTTTATCCTTAATTCCTGCTAAACCACACCACAAAACCGTCTTACCCGTTCCAAAGTAAAAACTAACAAAAATCAAGTTAAATATGCCTAAACTATATGAAAATGCATGCAAAATGATAAGCAAATATGAGGTGAAATCACACTCATCATACACGAAAATACAGAAATAGGGAGATAAGAAACAGTTCTATCATCATAAGCGAAAAAGATTCATAGCATATAATACAATAATAGTCACAGACATGTATCACTCACAATTTACAATCATCCATACTTTATAACATCATCCTCTACCCTCCAACTCGTGCAACAAAACCTTCATGCTGACGTGGCCACTACAAATCATGTCACACATCCCTCGTTAGGAATGTCAGTTAGTCATCCAAGTGACGCGTTCCCAACACCGGTGCACATTCTCATCCATGGTGAGAATGCTCATACAAAGCAATGACACTATAGCTGTACAGTACCGTCGGTGCACACCCTGATTTTCTCTCTCATCTCTATCAAGGGTGCTCATGCATAGCAATGACACTATAGTTGCACAACTTAACTCCTAATTTGGAACGGTCCACGAGAACTTCGGACCTCGTGTATCTCAAATACACGGTTATGAACAACAATGCAACATATGATTCTCACTGACTTTTATGAATAACAACCTAGTACCTCAAGCTTTTCCTCATAACCTTCACTTACATTCTATATCACATCACTTCTATAAAATAATAGCGAGGCACCTCTAATTCATATTCAAAACTCTCACCCAAACAAAATACCTCCGAGCAATATATATCTTTACTTAAAATCAACTATGCAATTTATCAAACCAGGCAAATAATGCATAACACTATAATCAATAAAATATTCAAACACCAAAATAAACGTCACATGCAGTAGAATACCTCAACCAGCGGATCACAAACAGTCAAAAGTAAATAATTCAGGCATCCTCAAATATTCATAATTAACCTAAGGCAATAAACCTACAATTCCCAAATCGTCATTGGTATTACGGAAAAGTTTCCAATACGATTTTGGTATTGTCGATTACTCGACCACTAGTAGGGTTTAGGTCGCCCTACACCATTATTATAAATTATATACTACTTATCGGTTCCGATGATGGAATGGTTCTTTCTCCCACCTAAGTTACCACCGGAAACACGAAATCGACGATCCTTGATATCCTGTCACGAGTTACCAAAACCACCTTCAACCAAATCAACAAATTAATCAAACAAATCTAAATATGACCATATGGTGCTAGGTTCGGCCAAGTCATAAAAATAAGGCTAGGGTTATTTTCTTAATCCAATCTTTTAGATACTAATTCCCAAAGTATTAACTAGCATAGATTAAGTGTTAATAGTTAAGATTGTAAAACATAATCCTTTAACCAACTAGGTTGGGGTTTCGGCCTCAATGAGCAAAATAGGTTAGAAATTCCTTTTTCTCACAAACGCTTGAATCTATAACCTACACACCTTAGTTAGTTCATACAAATCATGATCTAGTTAAAGATTGAAGAAAACTTATTTTGCTCACATGAACACAAATTCGGTCAAGACTAGAAAATAGGGCTAGGAATTTCTTTTGATTTCAAGTTTCTAGTTATAACAACTATATGTATTAAAGAGTAAAGATCAAGTGTCATATTGCAAAAATTGAACAAAACTTCCTTTGCCTAAAAATATATAGATTCGGCCTTCAATAGATAAATAGGAAGAAAAATGATTTTGATTAAATACTCTAAGATGATGATAGTAGAGGACATATTAAGATCATAGAAATTGGTTTCACATTAAAATGATTTTTCTACAATTTTCTAGAAATATTTGAAATTCTAGATCTAAGAATGAAAAACTCATGAAAACTTGATGATCATGACTTGGAAACAAGAAAATCAATGAAGAACATGATGTTTATTTATCAAGAAGTGTAAGGTATACCTCTTAGATGTTGGAAAATTGAAAGGAATGGATCAAGTCCTTCACAAAATTGCTTGAAGTGTTCTTGAGAAAAGTGAGAGAAAATGAAGAAAATGAAGAAGATGAAGAGAATGAAGGTGTGAGTGAAGGGGCTGCGGTTTTGTGGTATATATAGGCTATATCTTAGGCCTTGTTTGGTTTATTAGATGTTGGATTAATAGCTTTTGTGATTATTTAATTAATATAAGCTTAACCATAGTTAATAATTAACTTAACTAGGGTTACTTTGCTAACTATGGTTAATAAATATGTGGCTCACATTTAATGGAGGGTGTGGCTGATTTTAGACCACATAAACTAACCATGGTTCCTTAACCATGGTTAAAACCTAACTTAACTTTGGTTAGGTTAAGCTAAAAGGGCATTTTGATCATTTCACCTAAATTTGCATTTAATGCTTCATAAATGCTTGGTGAGTCATGGTGGTGACTCACCCCATGACTCAGCTCCTCCGGTGGCCGTTTTTGTCTCTGCACCTCCCTTCTCGACTCCATCTGTTCCCCGGTTAGGGTTTTACGCCCGTAAAAAGCGTAATATTTCGATTTCGACTGAAAAATTTCAAACTAACCAAACTGGTTGAAAATATGATTTAAATATAAACCATTTCGTTCACGAGTCAGAATTAGGTTTTCTGATCATTAAAATCTTACTGTCAGTGAAAACACCGAATATTTTCCATTCAAACTTTTACCAAAATTCGTCCGAATAAACATAATATTTTGTTTCTGATCATAAATTTGGAAAGTAGACTTCCTCACGGATAAAATATAAAAAATCTACAAATTTCAGTTTTAGGGCCAAATTAGGGTTTTCTGTCAGTATAAAATTATATTGTCAGTTAAAAAAATGCAGACCGGTTTCCGTCTGAGTTTTAAACCCAAATTTTAACCAGAGCTTCCTACCGTAGAGTAAGTTCCACATATGATTTTGTTTTCTCCAAAAATCATTTCCTAAGTCTCAATTAAAAATATAAATAAATATATTTTTACTGTTAACAGCATAATTAAAAACAGACTGTTACAACTTATGTTGGACGTGCGCTTCAATTACTTCAGTGTTGGACGTGAGCTTCTATCACTTGTGTCGGACGTGAGCTTCTATCACTTGTGTTGGACGGATGATTCTATTATTTCAGTCTGTACACTAGATACACAGGTTAATAACTAATATGAATGTTAATTAAATCATTAACCAATGTTTAGTTCTCATCAAAACTTAGGGAAATGCACATCATAAATTTTAGAGACTTAACAACCTCCACCTCCGCCCCACACCTCGACGAGATCTCCATCGTCGACAACGCTTCCTCGTCGGCGGGTGCAGAGAGCTTGACGAATTTGTTGTTCCGGGAGGCGATTCCAGATTTATGGTTCTACTCTTCTAGATCTGAATTTGTTGATTTTTATGAAGGTCTGGAAAGATTGAGACACCCCGTTGTGCCTCGGTGTTTTATTAGAATAAAGCCTTCTTAATTAATTCCTTAATCGAACGCTTCGTGAAAAGACGTAAAAATTAAAAACTTAAATTAATGAGCATACAAACTTCAATTACTTAAAACTTCATACCATTATTATATTGTGAATACAGCCATATGTCTTATACATATTACAAAACACTGTTGAGGGTATCCTCTCAGTAGGATCCCTCATAGGCATAAACTTAAATAAAAGTCATACTTAGCTGAAACATATAAAAATACTTCTTAGACACACTGGCCATACTATTTATGCTCTAATCAACATGGGTCACAACTCGAACTCCCGCCTCTGGTTCGTAAGGAGTTCCATCCAACTCCTCAGCAACCTCCGTTTCTTACAGAGTTCCGTCCAGTTCCTCAACAACATAATTCTCCATCGGGTCTTCTAAAGTAAATAAAGTAAACACACAAAAATAAAGAAATATAGGGGATAAGAATCAATTCTATCATCAAAAAGTGGAACAGAGTCATAGTATATAATATAACAAAAGTCACAGACAAACATCACGCTAAATCAACCATCATCCATAATTCAATATATATCATCTTCTACTCTCAACTCATGCAATCTAACACTTTATGCTGACGTGGCCACTACCAATTCCTTCACACATTCCTCGTTGGGAATGTCAGTCAGTTGTTCAAGCGACATGTTCCAAATTCCCGGTGCACATTCTCTTCCATGGTGAGAATGCTCACGCAAAGCGATGACACTATAGCTGCACGATTATCCCGGTGCACACCCTGTCCACTCCCGAGGGTGCTCATGAAATTCAATGACACTATAGTTTCACAACCTATATCTAAGGTGGAACGGTCTAGCGAGAAATCCTGACCTCATGTATTCCAAATACACGGTTGTGAACAACAATGCAAACACATGAATCTCACCGACCCACATTAACAACATCCTAGTGCCTTAACCTTCCATCAAAGCCTCAACACATGTTCTATGTCACACCTCTTTAAAATAAATCATTTAGGTTAGGCACCTCTAAGTCACCATTATTCTCACACCCAAACCAACAAAACCCGAACTATACATATCTTCGCTTAACAATCAACTAAGCACCATATTAAAAACCAGGCAGATCATGCATAACACAATATCATGAAATATTCAAACACAAAAAATAATGTCACATGCAATGGAATACCTCAACCAGCGTATCACAATAAATTCAATAACATAAAGTCAGACATCATCGAATACTTAAAATCAATCTAATGTCGATAAATCTACAATCCCCGAATCACCATTGGTTTTACAGAAAAGGTTTCCAATATGATTTTGGTCTTGTCTATTACTCGACTACTAGTAGGGTTTAGGTTGCCGTACACAATTATTATATAATATACTACTTATCGATTCTGACGACAGAGTGATCCTTTCTCCCACCTGAGTTATCACCGGAATCCCGAATCTGACCTTCCTCGTTATCACGCCACAGTTTAACAGTTTCTCCTTCAACCAAACAACATAACTATAATTAATTAACAAAAATCACCCTTAATCCTAGAATAGCTAGGTTCGGCCATTCAACTCAAATTAGGACTAGGATCATTTTCTCATTCTAATCTTTTGGATGCTAGTTCTTAAGGAATTAGCTAACATAGATAAATTGCTATAATTCAAAAATATGAAACAAAATCCGCTAACCAAATAGGTTAGGGTTTCGGCCATGTATAGTGAAATTGGCTAGGATTTTCAAATTAACTTAATCTCTTAGATAAATGATCCTATAGTATTAAGTATACAAGATAAATTGTCGTAAGTTTAAGATTGAACAAAAATCATCCATTTCTCTTTCCCTAGGGTTTCGGCCTTCATGAAAAAGTTAGGCTAGAAAATTTAGTTGGACTTAAGCTCTTGGATTTAAATCATACAAGTACTAGTGAGCTTAAATCAAGTATTAGACTTTAAAAATTGAACAAAATCATCAAACTCATTTTTGAGAGGGTTTCGATCATCTATAGAACATAGGGAAGGAAAATGTTTTTGTTTACATGCTCTTGGATAATGAAAGTAGGGATCATAACTAGATCATAGAAATTGGTTTCACATTTTTATTATTTTTCTATAATTTTCTAAAATTATTTAAAATTCTGGATCTAGAAATGAAAAACTATGAAATAGAAAGATTAAGATCATAGGAATGGAAGAGATGATCATGTTACCTTAAGTTAGGAAAGTAGAAGAAGGAGATTGATGATCTTGGCAAGTTCTACTATGATAGCACTTGGAGCTCTTGAAGATTAACAATGGAGTTTAGTGTATTTTTAGGAAGAAAATGAAGAAGATGAAGAGAAGAAATGGGGAAGGGGGACTGCGGCCTCAAGGGGGTTTTATAGGGAAAATCTTAGGCCTTGTTTGGTTTGTTAGCTTTTAGATTAATGGGTTTTATGATTATTTAATTAATATATGATTAACCATAGTTAATAATTAACTTAACTAAGGTTAATTTGCTAACTATGGTTAATAAACATGTGGCTCACATTAAATGAGAGGTGTGGCTGCTTCTTGTCCACAAGAATTAACCATGGTTACTTAACCATGGTTAAAATTTAACTCAACGTCGGTTAGGTTAAGCCTAGGGGTATTTTGGTCAATTCACTTGAAAATTCCCGATCACTAAAATTGAAGGCCGGACTCCTTGCCCTCTCTGCTACATTAATCTCTCCTAATACCTCAGCTCCATATTCGACTCCGTCGTTTACCCGACTTATCCCCCAATTTAGGTTTTACGCATTTTCTTAATGATTACGTCCGAATAAAATAATATTAATTTCATTCCTAACGAATTTTTTCGAAACTTGGAAAATACTCCGGACCAAAATATAAAACCTAATGGTTTCATTCACGAGTTGAAATTAGGGTTTCTGCTCAGTAAAATCTTATTGTCAGTGAAAACGCAGACTGAGTTCTGTCTGAATTTTTAACCCAAATTTTCACCGTAACCTTCTACCATGAGATAGACTATGAATATGATTTTATTTTATTTAAAATCATTTTATAGCACTCAGATTAAAATATAAATAATTATATTTTTACCCGGTTAAACAGTGTAATTAAGATCAGACTGTTACAAAGATCAAAACCACTTGCTCGCCAAAAATGACACGGGCCAAATACACTTGCTTTCTTTCTTCAAATGCAAGGGACCTGCAGTGAGCTTTGAGAAGAAAGAGAACAGAGAACTCGATTCCCTGCAAGTCTTGGAAGCAATTGAGCACATGGGCATATAAACTTAACTGCGAAAAAAATTGTTGCTGCAGGGGCTGCACAGATTTGTGAAAAAAATTGTTCCTATTGTTATTAGACTCTATCTTCAATCGTGTTTTTGTGAAGGAGCATTGAAAGAAGGTGAGAGAGATAGATAGGATGCTGATTTGTGAAGGACAGAAGAGATAACCGAGGTCACGTGATTTTTTAATTAAAGAAATGCAAGTCGTTGGATTTTTTACAAATGAATGGACTTTTATATATATATATATATATATATATATATATATATATATAAGTGTGCGATATGGGGCGGAGGTATTAACCTACCTATATTATGTGTAATTTTTTGCATGTGCCCATTGGATCCAATACTCATTGCCTCGTCCCTAGTTATAATTTCTCATTTAGTTGCTTTCTGATAAATTTGGAGAACCATTACTGGGTTGCTGTTGATGCTGTGCATTTACCAATATTTGATACATTTACTTGACACCTTCCCTTTATGTTAATATTTGAAGACCAATAAGCCACAAAGAATACTTTACTGGTCACAATTGATGTAAACAAATTTCCATTTTGCACCACCCACAAAAAACTGTGGTTGGAAAAGAATCAAATTCTTGAAAGAAAAAAAATACAAAAAAATAAAACTAGAGCTTTCTGTTTTGACTTTGATCATTTGATGGGGCTGTCCAGTATTGCTTGACTGCTAATAGTATCTTTTCTCTCTGGTGAGGCCCTTTTTCATGGTCAGCAATTCTGGTATCCCATTGCATTGCATCTGCAAACCTCTTCACCTTCAACAACACATCCACGTCATCACGCAAAATGACACTACCTTGTGGCCTCAAAATCCGATCCATCTCAAGAAGAATGTCCTCCATATTACATCTGTAACACATATAGTTTGATAAATTATAAGGTTTTTATACAACAAAAATGTTTTTGTACATCTAACACTTGATTAATATCATACAAATTTTGATTGATGATGTCCTAGTATTCAAATAACAAGTTGGTTAGTGATGTTGAAATCAAAAAATTTGTAGTACAAATAACATTACTTTTTATACAACCACTGTAAATATAGTTATTTGTCAGTTTCCAAAATGTACCTTTTTTTTTTGGTGCTATCCAAAAATATATTTAAACAGGAGATGTGTCACTATAGTTTTTTAGCTAACCAAAATTGTCATTACCTGTTCTGGTATAGGCTGAAAACTGAATCACCGTGTATGAAGTCATAAGTTCGGGGGTAAGTGGACATTGCTTCACACCTGAGAGGAGACAAAAGCAGTTGGTTATAAATTTGAGTGAAAACACAAATTCATCTCTCAAAAAATGAGTAAATCTTGTATAGGAATGTGTCCCATGGGCACAACCAATCAAAATCTAGAGATAATTTTTCAAAAAAAAAAGAGTTGTGAAGGTTTTGTTATTTTTTGAATTGTTATTATAGTGATTATTGACAATATGATTGATTGTGTCCAATAGGTGTGTTCATGAAGACATTATTAAAAGAATAGGCACTCTAATTTAGTCTTTAAGAAATGAAAAATTATAAAAATTTGAATCAGATCATCAAAAACCTCAGGTGTCGATCAAATTAGTTATTTTTAGAACACGTTTTAGGGATACATCAATCTTTACTAGAGAGTTATTTGACTATTATTTAAAATTTTTGGGATCAAATTTGGATTTTTCATGTGTCTAAAATAAATAGGCAATTTTTTTTTTGTTGGGGATTAAATTGGGTGTTTTCTTTAAATTTTACTGACCACTCAACTTTTCCCTTGCATAGATCTCTCAGTCTCACCTCAAATTTACTCATTCAGCAAATGGAAGAAAGAAAGACATACCAATTCTGATAGGTTCCAATCAACCCACGTTCATAAATGGCACCAAGGGTGTTGATCTCAGCCTCAACAGGGACCATGTTCATGACCCACACTGGATCATCAACTAGTGCAGCTGCAAAGCCTCCCAAGTAAGCATTCATGTCAAGCAGATTTCGGTATCTACCCAGCTCTGCTAGCTGATAGTCCACTGTCTTGTAGTATGCCACTCTCTTCTTCCATAACTGGGTGTTTTCTTTGAACATCTCAGCTGTTATTCCTTTCAGATTTCCACTGCTGATTCTTGGGGGAATTGATGTTAGTCTCTCAGGCCAATTAGACAGTTTCCCACCACTTACATCTCCGATTTCATTTACCTCTGGCAGTGGAGTCAAGCAGGTATCCATTTTAGTGTACCTGCAATGAAAGAAGATGGTTGGAGAAAGCAACAAAAAAGCTGGTGTCTTCATTTTCTGTATTACACCGTGTCCTTCCCAATAATATTTTGTCACAATTCTATTTTTTTAAACATTACATTAAATTTCTGTTATGTGACGATATATTATCGGTAGGAATAAGGTGTACGAAAATGAGACAACAGATATTTATCCGCATATAAACATATAATAAGCAAAAAACAGGAGGCCCCCGACCTAGATGCTCTCACGAGTGGAATCTAGGGAGGATAGATATAAGTAACCTTATTCCCACAAGTGGGAGGTTGTTTTCAGGCATGAAACAAGCATACAAAAAATATTTCATTGGAGGGGGCCAATAAGAATATTCTCTTTTGAGCTGATCAACAAGATTCAGGAACCTAAAGGAATGGGATAAGAAATAAAGGTTTAAAATGCAACACAAGCTTAGGTGGCTAGAATCTAGATACTTAGATAGGTTAACTCATAACTGACAAAAGTTGTCATCTGACAGAACATATTATAACTATACTGATAAGTATCTTTATCATCCAACTGGTTTTGGTATCACTGCCAAACCCTCTTGGGCAGCAAGAATAATTTACTTTTGTCCTTTGAAAAGAGACACTGCAAAAGCTAGATCCAAAAGCAAAAATCAATAGCATAAGGAACTAACAGTGACAATGATTGCAAGTCAATCTTTCCTCAAATTTGGCAATAAAAGTTACATTATCTGAGAATTATCATCCCCAACATGTTAATAAAGTCAATCAGATTTTTACTGCTAATGAAATTAGGTTAAACTAACAAACGGTGAGAACCAAATTAAAATAATTGTATATGTAAGGATTAATTTTAAAAATGTTCATGGATTGGGATTAAAATATAAGTTTAACCATGAAGTTAAAACATTAACAGTAAAACCAAAAATGTGAAATTACCATGCTGTGTCTGGCTCCTGTTTCTGACAGAAGGGTCTATATTTGAAGACCTTTCGGGTTATTTTGCAATGTATATGATTGGTGGGCTTCTGCCATATTGCAAGGTCATCCTTTTGCACCAATTTTTTCCAGCATAGACTTTTTGCCACTTTCTCAATTCCATCCTGTTCATCTTTGAGACTTTCACGAGTCCTCTCCCATCCTTTCCAGTGGCTCTGCCAGTTTATTGGTGGCCCTGATAGAATCCAGTACCCACCAGGGCGTAGGACTCTATCAACTTCAGTCAAATAAATTCCATCTGCCAATCAGCATTGCAAAACCAGAAGCAATTTAGTCTAATCATGCACACAAACTGATCGACTTCCTAAAAATATGAAGGAAAATATTTGATCATCATCTATATAATTCTTGAAATAGATTTCGTGTAGTCATTTCTCCTTAATTTACTACATTCAATAAAACAGAAGCGTTGGATGAAGATTAGACGATTCATATTTCAAGTTTATCTTTAAATCCGATTTAATGAATCATCGGATCTTCATCCAAGGATTTCAATCTAATGATGAATGCAGTGAATATAGGAAAATTCGACTTATGTGTTGTACATGTAACATTACTCAAATATGAATATGATATATTGTTAAGAAGAATGGATGTACCATTCTGGCCCCAGGGAATGAGGCAACGGGAGCAGTGAGCCATGTCAAAGGCTCTTGAAGGGTAAGGAAGCCTAATTGAGGCAATAACTCCAATCAATGCAGGAACTCCTCTTTCAAGAGCAAATTGAACCTGAGCTTCATGGGTATCTCTTGGTGCCAATGACACTGCTAAAATGTCACGTGACAGAAGATAAGCTCCCCAACTTGCAACCTGAATATTAGTAAATTGTTATTTGTTAGAGGCCAAGTAAAAAAATTGTCATACACAGAGAATAAACTCCTGCTAATTAGTATTATTATGGTCCCTTTCTTAAAATTTGGGTTTGGGCCTAACTCAATCCAAAAACTAGTTTTTGTAAGGTGAGGGTTGCCCCTTAAGTTTGCAGGACTGAACATCTGCGGGTGGCCCAACGGATCTAGGATAGACTCTCATATCATCTTAGAATTTGGGTTTGGACCTAACTCAACCCCAAATGAAGGTTGCCCCTTACTTATAAACACTCAACAGACCATATCTCTATCCAATGTAAGACTTCAACACTCTTCGAATCAGCTCAATTGGTTGAATCACGTATTATGAGTGTCATAATTACGCAATACACTTTATCCCTTTCTCATTCACTTCTCTCCCTCCCTCATATAAGGCCTAACACGAGTCTCTCCCTCCATTGAAAAAAGAAAAAGAAACGTCTGTTGTCCTTAGTCGTGGCATCTCCCAATAGATGCACACATTCAATGTTAAAAAAATTGTGCCCTGCTGGTGTTAACGTGATGTTAGGAGATGTGACTGCACATATAGCCACAAAACGAAACAAACAACATCGTTGACATATACCATAACATAAGGAATTAAGATAAAGAAGTGGTCCAATCAAGATGCCTTTATAATAATTTTTTTCCCTGCTAAGGCTTTTTTTTTATATAAACAAAATGTATAGTATAATAAAATAGTACTAGGAATATTCAACCCATATACAAGGTAACACTAATTCTACAAAAGAATTAAAAGTGTTACATGGTATACCCAACCAACACCAAATCTATTATTATTATTATTATTAATTTATAATTATAATCAGGTAGGGAGAGGCATGAGTGAGGGGGTTGGGAAGTAATGAACATCTATACCTGTTATCTCGATCGTGCTTTCTACCAATTCGTCAACAAACATAACTTCTCTTCAAAGCAGATTATCATTATTATTGGCATTAAGTGAATTTAAAAAAAAAAAAATCGTTGCTAATTCAATGCTAAGTAGTCTAATCAATTTTTTTAGCAAAAATTATTCATGCTTTCAAATGAATAAGACAAAAAAGAAAATTAATTTCATCAGGTACTCTGTTCTTATTTTTATTTTTTTGGTCAAAACGACACTTTACTTCAGTTTGAAGAATTTAAGAAGATTGTTTTGCAAACTAGTTGGTGGTTGCTTTCTACCCTTCTCACTATATCTTCACAACAGGACAAATTCATAGAATCATAGCTCATGCTTCAGACTTTCATGTTACCAATATTCCTTCAAGACCTTATCTATAACTATATTTTCAAACTTCAATGTTCATCTAATTTCAGCAATATCCTTTGAGATTATATAATTCCAATGGAAATTTCGTCACACATTTAGTACTATTAGACAGCCAACTCAATGACAATGATATAATACAAAATTAGAAATAGAAAATTGGCATGACGTGCATGACGTATTCACAAAGGATTAGAAAAATTATAAGACTATATATTAATTATGAATGTCAACCGTAATTTTATTTTATTTTTAAAAAAGGAGAACATGATGAAACATGAAATTTGTGTGAGATTTAGCCGGATTATATCATATTCACACAACGATCAAAAGAAAAGGAAACATCAATTTTCATTTCCAATGCCCACTTGATTTCGCTAATAATATTTTCCCATAAGAATTAGGGGTGTCCATGGGTTCGGGTAAACCTACGAACCCGATCAACCCAACCCAATCCTGATTTTGTGGGTTCCTTTGGGTGATTGGGTTGGGTTGGGTAAAAACAAAGAGGACTCATAGAGTATGAGTTGGGTAGTGGGTTTCAAAATTACAAACACACTCAACCCAACCTAATCCATAGAACAATTTTGTGTTGATGACTTTTACTTTCTCATTATAATACTTTAGACTTTTAATTGATGATCTAGACTTTTAGATCATATTATCATAATTTGTTGATGTAATTTAAAGTTTTAAACAAGTTTATTTATGATTTTCGACACTTTTTTGTCTTGACAAACGTGCCGACCCAAACCAACACGATCCAAAGATGAAAAATATGTGTTTCTTATCAAACCCAACGACCCACCCAACCCAACCCAACCCAACCCAACCCAGAAGGTTTCAAGATTTTTTTTTTTTTACAAACCCAACCCAACCCACTCACCTTTGATTGGGTTGGATCCTAAAACCCACTAAACCCAACCCAAACTGACTCATTGACACCGCTAATAAGAATCCATTATCTCATAACATTAAAGGAAGAAAATATACAAGATTTAGAATTCCAATTAATTCACATTCTCTTTTTGAATTCTCAAACATTCCAAATCAGATAAAATTTCAAATTATTGCCAAAACAAAATCCACCTTAAAATGTTAAAATAATTTTATAAAAAAAATTCTCAATTGGTCAGGTACTGAGGTCCACCCTTCATAGGTGGCCCAACCACATTCCTGCTCATGGTTCATTATTCTTTGAGGTTGTTAAACTACCCATAGAGGGGAGGTGAACCACCCGGTTCACCAAAACCAACGTGACGGTTCAACGATCAAAAGTTTGAATAAAAAAATTGCAAAGCACTGAAAACAAAGATGCAAAAATTAAAAGGAATTCAAAATTTCAAAGAACCGAACTTGCAACCGGCTTAAGAAGAAAACGAACCGGGCAATCCGGTTCAAGAACACAACTTACCCCACAACCGGTGTCTAAGGCGGTTCTGATGGACCCATCTTTAAGGTTGATCAGCTCTCCGATTTCATCAATGTACGCACTCGCGCCACGTGGAAACATGGTCCCGCCACCGGGGAACCTGAACCGTTCCCCTTCGAACCGGACCCAATTCTGGTTCTTCTTCTCTATCGTCAGCTCCTTGTGCGGCACGTTCGCGTACCAAACCGAGTCGCGGCTCTCCGGCCACCGGAACGGGACTTTGTACCCGAACGGAGCAGGAATCCGGCACCGTAGAATCTCCTCCGGTGCCGGACAGTGCCTCTCCCGGTATATCAGCCTCTCCCGGGGGAACCCCAGCGACCTCTGCACGTCCTCGCAGGGCGTGTACTCGGAGAAGGAAGCGTTGCAGGGCGGCACGTGGGGTTCACGCGCCTCCGTGGGCGGTGGGTCTGGGGTGTAGTGGTGGGCGGAGAAGTCAAGGGTCGGTCGTTGTCGACGGGTTATTGGTGTCGAGGCGGAATTGAGATCGGGACATTGGCTGCCGCCTTCAGCGGCGGAGTAATAGTTTTGGGAGACGGCGGCGGTGGCGGGGGAGTGGTGCCAGTGGCCGAGGAGGTAGAAGACGGTGCAGAGGAAGGTGGTGAAGGTGAGGAAGTAGAGTTTAGTGAGAGGCTTGTTTGGTTTCTTGAATATGCAATTCCGAAAGAGAATTGCAAGGTTTGCCATTGGTGTAAAAGTGTTTGTTTCAGTTGATCATTCGAATAGAATAGAAGAGAGAGAGAGAGAGAAAATAAAGAGAGAGAGAAGGTGGCAAAGGTTGGAGTTACGAGTTATATTCAAGGCTTTTATAATTATGATGATACGTTATATTATATAGATAGATTTCATAGGGTGGAGGCGAGTGAGGAAGACGCGTTTGGAGAGAGTGGTGTTGTTGTTGTTGTTGAAGCGTTGTGAATGTTGGAAAAAATGGAAAAGAGTAGAGAGGTGGATATATGAGAAAGAAGGAGGGTCTTACGGTTCTTGTTTCTTGCTTCAACTGGTGTGTGCGGATCTGTCACTGTGTGTGTCTGAATAATATGAATACATGATAAGGTATATAGGCTGCTTGTGTTGTATTGTAATGCTTAGCAGTTAGCACATAGTTAAGAATTAGCTAGGAGTTGCGACTCTATGGAATTTGGATTCTCTCTTGACTTTTATTATTAGTAGTATTATTTTTTAAGATTAAATATCCTATTTGATTTTGATTTCTTGATTTGTTATAAAAATAAATTGAATTAATCCTTTAATTTTGATTTATACAATTAAATATATATATATATATATATATATATATATATATATATATATATATGTTCTTTGTATAATTGTGTATATGAAAGTAGAAACAAATCATGTAAAAAAAAAAAAAGTAGAAACAAATAATTTTTTGTTTGGAAAAAAAAAGAGTATTTAGAAAGAGAAAAGAGAATGTTTATTTATCATTTTTATCCTGATTACAACATGGAAAGCCCATATTTGTGACATTAATATGCAATTAATGTTGATTTAAATATGGGACGACTGTGGTTGAAGTTTTATGACTCTTAGTTAACGTTTAATTGTTTAGATAGTGTTGAAACTTGAAAGAAAATGAAGTTGATTTTGATATTCTTCTCCTGGATGTTGCTGCAGGCACGCATGGAATCATGAAAGAGTAAATAAGTGAGAATTTATTTGTATTAATAAAAAAAAACCATTTCCATGAATTAAAAAAATTTAGTTTTTTATTTAAAGATACGGTAATGATACTTGCATATCCATTTGGGACACCTGGTTAATCATGTATAAATATTTAGTTAATTCAGTTCATTATATGGTTAATGGGCTTATTTATCATAACCATATAAATATTTGGTTAATCACATGTAAATATCTGGTTAATTCAGTTCTTTATATGATTAATGAGTAATCATGAATTAACCAAATATTTGAACGTGATTAACCATATAATGAACTGAATTAACCAAATATTTATATGTGATTAATCAGGTATCCCAAATGAATGTCTCATTTGAATGTGCAAGTATCATTACTCTTAAAAATAATTACTCTTATATAATCAATTAAAAAATATAATGTTAATGGCCACTTGGCCAGGATGAACCCCACATGTCATGGACCTATTTGCTTTGTTTTCACTTTTCTGTTTTCGAAAATAATTATAAAATTGTTACTTTTTTTTATACAAAAAGTGTTAATTTTGTTTTTTCATTATGTTTCCTGTGTTTCAAAGATTTATAAAGGAAATAGCAAAAACAAGAAAAAATTATTTTATATGTTTCCTGTACATATTTCTGAAAACAGAAAGTATAATGAAAACAATGTGACAATTTTATAATTATTTTTTATAACAAGTAACTGAAAACACAACAAAGAAGAACTTTTTTGGGAGATGCTAACAAGTACCCTAAGGACATCAATTAATAAATCTAAAAAGGTACGCCATATGGACTCAATTATAAGCAAATTAACTAATTTCACACTTATTAAGGAAGTTAGTTAATTTAGTTTAATTGTCTTTGTTTATATAATAAAAAAATAAGTTATAATTACTAAACTACCATTTAATTGTCTCAGGAGTGTGCAATGCTCTTAAAAAAGTAAAAGGAGAAATGGTTTGATTGGTTAATTTTCTTGATTTTTGGAATACATACATTAAATAGAATTGAGTTGGTTGAATTTTGCTTATATTTGATTGCACAAAATATAGGTACTTTTTTTTCCTTATAATTGAGTCTAGTGGGAGTACCTACTAATGAGTATCTTAAGTGCATTGGTTAAGGAATCCAATAAAGGCAAATTTTCATTGGAATCTGTTTGCTTTGTTTCCACTTTCGTGTTTTCATTTTCTATTTTCAGAAATTATTACAAAATTGTCACGTTGTTTTTATTTTGTTTCTTGTTTCTAGAAATTTGTACAGGAAACAGCGAAAACAGAAAAAAGTTATTTTCGGGGTTTCCTATACAAATTTATGAAAAAGGAAATATAATGAAAATAAGGTGACAGTTTTGTAATTATTTCTGAAAACAGGAAATAGGAAACAAAGCAAACAGTCCCTAAAGATAACACTTCTCAAAATTTTGAATACATCACTTCAATAAAAACCTTCTTTTTTGTTTCATTATTAACTAATGCCTTTAGGGCACTAGTTACCATTCTCCATCTAAAAAAACTAAATTTCTATCGGAATTGGTGATTTATAATACATCGAGAAGAAATATACTTAGTTTTTCAATAAATAATTATCTTATTTGAATAATTAAACGATGTCCTTAAGACACTCGTTAGCGCAAAACCCAATTTTTTTTACTAACAACATGTATAGACACAACTATGTCTTGTATTTTTGGTCAATAACTAGGACCTTTTTTCAAGTAAAACATATATAATCGTATCTTATTTATTTAAAAATGATAATATATGATTGTATCTCCTTTTTTATTTGTATGTTAAAAAAGAGTAAATCGTCAATTTAGTCCTTGAAATTGCGAGGTAGTATCAACTTGGTCCATGAACTGATTGAAATAGCAATTTAGTCCCTGAAGTTGCAAACCATGATTTAAATCAGTCCCTCCTTTAACACATATATCTTAACGTCGTGAAGTGCGTTGAGGTGGCACATTAAGTGCCTTGCTAGATGCCCTCTCATCGTATACGTGGGTTCCACGTCAGATGACTAACTTACCTCACAATTTCAGGGACTAAAGTGATATTTCAAGGACTAAATTGAAACTCCTGAGGGTTTTAAATTCCTTTAATCTTCATCCCCTTCCTCAGCAGCTCTTTCTTTCTTCTCTCCACTCTCTCTGCTACCTCCTTCTCCGCATCTCTCTCTATCTCTTGCTGTAACCCTAAACCGAAAACGAAGTTGATGAAGAAGGGGGTAATGAGTCTTCGAATCGAAGTGGGTCTTCGAGCTCTAGGGTTGATGGGTCTGAAATTCAGAACCCATTTGCTCTATTTTGCACATGTCAGAGACGAGCAGTGTTACGGATTTCCAAAACTTCGAGGAACCCATTAGTCCTTGTAATTAACAACTCAGTATCAAACTAGTCCTTTAATTTAACAATGTAGTATCAAGTTAGTCCCTGCATACATACTCTTTGTGTTGCAATCTGCACTTGTAGTGCATTCCTCACTTGTCGTGATGCAGTCACTTGATCTGGTGCATTCACTTGTTGTGGTTGCTAATCAAACACAGCATAAAGTTAGCAATTTAGTCAATCATCAGGTACAACAATTTAAAACAACAACAATGATCTTGCCCTTATGGTTGCATCCTCCTCATTAGCTTAATCAGCAGCAGGTGCATATTGTGACAATGGTATCTCACTTAGTGATTCCTCTTGTTGTTGAGATGATTTCTTAGTCTTAGGTCTTAGGGCCACTCCTTGGTTCATGCAACCCTTGCTATTATGACCCCTCAAAACCACCTCTTGAGATTGTGACATGTGCAAAACATAGCAAATGAGTTCTGGATTTCAGACCTATTAACCCTAGAGATCGAAGACCCACTTCGATTCGATGACCCATTACCCACTCCTTCATCACCTTCATTTTCGATTTAGGGTTGTAGTAAGAGATAGAGAGAGATGCAGAGAAGGAGGTAGCAGATAGAGTGGGGGAGAAGGAAGAAAGGGCTGCTGAGGAAGGGGATGAAGATGAAAGGAATTTAAACCCTTGGGAGTTTCAATTTAGTCTTCGAAATATCACTTTAGCCCCTGAAATTGTGAGGTAAGTGAGTCATCTAACGTGGAACCCATGTGTATGATGAGAGGGCATCCAGCGGGGCACTTAACATGCCACCTCATCACATTTCACGATGTTAAGATATGGGCGTTAACGGAGGGACTGATTTGATTAACGGTTTGCAACTTCAGGGACTAAATTGCTATTTTGATTAGTCCAGGGACCAAGTTGATACTAATTCTCAATTTCAGGGACTAAATTGACAATTTACTCATGTTAAAAAGTATAAATTTGACATGAAATAAAATGAATAGATATAAAACATGAGAAGGGGGTTGGATTGTGTTTTATTTAACTTTTACAAAGATTGAAACTTTAGATAAGAGACACAACGATGCGTTTGATGAAACAGAAAACTTATCACTTTTCAACCGGTTTGCACAGTTAATATAAAGCAAACTGAAAAGATTAAGTTAGAGAGAGGAGCATAGAGATTTATACTGGTTCACCCCAAACTTTGGGCTATGTCCAGTCCTTGGTTTCACCAAGTATTATCACTATAACTAATCAGGTTACATAAGGTATTATTTGCACACCTAGCCTCCGCAGGCTCAAACAAGTATTGTTTGCACACCTAGCCTCTCCAAGCTCAAACAAGTATTCTTTCAGCAAGCCTCTTTAGGCTCTACAAATGGTGAGAGTTGAATAAAGCAGCAGCTTCACAGATTACAACTTTGCAGATCTACCAAGTAACTTCACAGATTTAAATCCAATGTTGCTTATTGCTTTTAGGTCATCTGAGCTAAGAAGGTCAGGGTTAATTTGATCTATAGGTAGTGGTTTAGAATAAGTGGATCGGAAGAAGGATTGTTGGATACGCTTCTTTGTGGTATGGTATGCATAGAGGGTGAAAGGTGAGAAAGAGGTGAGATAATGTAATCAAAAATTCTTGAAACAAGAATAAGAATTTGGTTTTCCTGAGTTGGTGAGGGAGAGAGTGGTGATGAAGGATTGGGTATGTGGTCAGGTGAGTTATGAAGAATAGGTTGTGGTGAGGGGTTATCTGGAGTGAGATTCAAGTTAAAATCTCGGACAGATAAAGCAAGCAAATTTTCAGCAATTGAAATTTGGTTGTGAAGAGGGGAGTTATAAGAGGAAGATGATGATTAAAAAATAGGTGAAGGAGGTGAGGGTTCAGATGACCTAACTGGTGAGACAACAGGCTGTAAAGTGACCTGTACATGCTCAGCTACCTTCAGCCTTGTAGATCTTCTAACCGGTGTAGCTGCTACAACAGTTTTCCTCTCGAGTTCCTTTCGAGGGGCAGCAGCAGGTTTTTGAACCATTTCCTTCTTCGGGACTTTGGAAATTGGTTGGTCGTCATCATCAGATGCTTCTGAGATGACCAGCTTCCTTTTTATTTGAAGCTTTGATCTGGCCTTGGGGTCCAAAGGTACAGACACATCTGTTGCTTCATAGTCATCAGACTCATTAGTTTCCTCTTCAGATTCTTCTGAAGATCTCTTCTTCTTATCATCTTCATCAAAATCAGGAATCCTTCCTGGTGGTCTTAGCTTCATCTGAGAAAAGATTCTTTCATTTATGGCAGTAGCCATATCAACCTTTCCAGTGAAGGGAATGCCCTTGATGTTCAGCAGTTTAGTAATCAACATCCCATAGGTGTAGGTAGGGGTGAGCATCGGGCGGTTTCGGGCGGGTTCGGGTGGGGACCATCGGGTTCGGGCGGGTTGGAGGTAAAAAAAACAGAAACCGAACCCGCCCATCTATACCATCGGGTTGGGCGGTTCGGGTTAGGGCGGGTTCGGTCGGGTTCGGGCGGGTTGAAACGGGTTTAGGCTTTTTAATTATTTAATTTTATTCCAAAAAATTAAAAAAAAAACCCAACGAGCCTAATTAAAATTTAAGGCTTTCAACCCAATTAAGTACCAAAAAAAAATATATATAACAGAAGAGGGGAAAAAAAAATCTAAGATCCAGTCTTGGCAGTCCATTCTCCATTAAATTTTTTTTTTTTTTTTTTGTTATGAGCGGGTCGGGTCGGGTTCCGATGGGTGAGTAACCAGCACCGAACCCGCCCGCTCCTATCCATCTGAAACCGCCGTTTCCACCCGCCCAACCCGCCAACCCGTTTCAACCCGCCCGAAACGCAAAAATTAGTGGCGGGTCGGGCGGTTTCGGGCGGGTTGAAACATTTTGCTCACCCCTAGGTGTAGGAGGTCCTGATTTGGGGTTTTACCATCCTCAGCATGTATTTGAAAATCAAATCATTGATATCAATCTTCATCATGCTTAAGAGATGGAATAGGGCAAACCTATCCATCTTGTTGACATTATCACGAGCGCTGGTTCTTGGCATTACACAGTTAATCAGCAAGACATGTGAGGACCTTTCTTTTGGAATCAGCTAAGAAGCAACTTTATTCCTAGGGTTGGTACCCCATACAAAACATAATGTACAGCTTCTTCTCCATACCGAGTTTCTCAGTCATCTGTGAAAGCAGCACCTTGCCTAGGGCAACCAGTTTCTTTCTGAATACTGTTGAGAGTGAACGAATAAGGTTTTCCGTTACACTTGGTTCGAAAGGAAATCTGGGTCTGAGACATCCTTTCTTCAGCATTTTCCCAGAATTCCTGAAGCAGTAATGGGTACACTGATTCATTCAAAGCGAAGAAATTGACCCATTGAGAAGTTTCTAGTTCCACCATTAAGTCCATCCCTCCTTTTATGATTTTGTTCATCTTTACAAATCTCTCAGCTACAATCATGGAGATGTCCTTGATACTCATTCCCAAGTGAGCAGCAACACGGACGAGTTTTTGTGGGGGTCCTTTGGGTGCTATGGATTTGGGTTTGAGAAGAAGGAGATGAAGGGTTTCGAAAAGGGTTTGTTCACGAGAGAGAGAGAGAGAGAGAGAGAGAGAGGGAGAGAGAGAGAGAGCTTTTTGAAACAGTAAAGTCTTTTTGAGAGAAAACTTTTGCTTTTTAAGAGAGATGTTTCAAAAAGAGCAGTTGAGAGTAAAAAAGACAAAAACGTTTTGAATTCAAAAATATTTTAGATAACTGCAATGTAAAGTCCCAGTCATTAATCCACGTTACCAAACGCTTTTACTTATATCAGACACATTCCATCTAACATTATTCATTTATGAAATGCATGTTCAGATTATCTCTAATATATACAAACCTATCTTCAGCTAAGGATTTTGTCAATATGTTAGCCCACTGATTTTCAGTTTTAACAAACTTAATATCGAAAACACCTTTTTGAACATAGTCTCTTATAAAGTGATATTTAATTTCTATGTGCTTAGCCTTAGAATGTTGTATGGGATTCTTAGATAAATAGATAGCACTGGAATTATCACACCAAACAAATATTATGTTTAAAGATAGAATAATCTTCAAGTTGATGTTTTACCCATAAAAGCTGTGAACAACAGCTTGCAGCAGAAATGTATTCTGCTTCTGCAGTAAATAGAGAAATTGTAGTTTGTCTTTTGCTTGTCCAAGAGACTAAGCTTGCTCCAATGAATTGACATTCTCCACTTGTGTTTTTCCTTTCTACTATGTCTCCAGCATAATCAGCATCACAGAATCCTACTAATCTGTATCGTTGTGTTCTTAAAAACATCAAACCAAGATTAGTGGTTCCAAGCAAATATCTAAATATTCTTTTAACCGCCTTGAGATGTGATTCTCTTGTATCAGATTGGAATCTTGCACACATACAGACATTGAATTGAATATCAGGTCTACTTGAGGTTAAGTACAGAAGAGAACCAATCATACCTCTGTAGATAGTTTGATCTACCTTTTAACCTTCTCCATCCTTGTTTAATTTTGCATTTACTTCCATAGGAGTTTTCATGGGTTTTATAGTATCAAGTTTGTACTTATTTAAGATTTCCGTGGTATATTTTTGTTGATGGATGTATATTCCATCATCTGTCTCTGTTATTTAAAGACACAGGAATAACTTAAATTCTCCCATCATGCTCATCTCAAATTCATTCTGTATAAGCTTGGAGAACTCTTTGCAGATTTTTTCATTAGTAGCACCAAATATAATATCATCAACATAGATTTGTACTATAATGAAATCCTTTTTAGAACTTTTCCTAAAGAGATTAGTATCAACTTTTCCTCTAATGAAATCATTTTTCATAAGAAAAGAACTAAGTTTATCATACCACGCTCTAGGTGCTTGTTTTAATCCATAAAGGGCTTTCTTAAGCTTATAAACATGATCTGGTTTGTCACTATCTTTAAAATCAGGTGGTTGTTTAACATATATATACTTCTTTAATTATTTCATTAAGAAATGCACTTTTAACATCCATTTGAAATAAAGTGATTTGATGTTGTGAAGCATATGACATAAGTATGCGAATTGCTTCTATTCTAGCTACTGGTGCAAACGTTTCGGTGTAGTCATTACCTTCTTGTTGATTATAGCCTTGAGCTACTAACATTGCTTTGTTTCAGACTACTTTACCATCTTCATTAAGCTTGTTTCTAAATACCCATCTTGTTCCAATAATTGATTTTCCTTTTTCATTTGGAACCAAGAACCAAACATCATTCCTTTTGAATAGGGGTGAGCAAAATGTTTCAACCCGCCCGAAACCGCCCGACCCGCCACTAATTTTTGCGTTTCGGGCGGGTTGAAACGGGTTGGCGGGTTGGGCGGGTGGAAACGGCGGTTTCAGATGGATAGGAGCGGGCGGGTTCGGGTCTGGGTTCTGTCACCCATCGGAACCCGACCCGACCCGCTCATAACAAAAAAAAAAAAAAAAAATTTAATGGAGAATGGACTGCCAAGACTGGAGCTTAGTGTTTTTTTTGCCCGGGTGGGTTATTTATTTTTTTTTTTGGTACTTAATTGGGTTGAAAGCCTTAAATTTTAATTAGGCTCGTTGGGTTTTTTTTTTAATTTTTTGGAATAAAATTAAATAATTAAAAAGCCTAAACCCGTTTCAACCCGCCCGAACCCGACCGAACCCGCCCTAACCCGAACCGCCCAACCCGATGGTATAGATGGGCGGGTTCGGTTTCTGTTTTTTTTACCTCCAACCCGCCCGAACCCGATGGTCCCCACCCGAACCCGCCCGAAACCGCCCGATGCTCACCCCTACTTTTGAACTGATTTAGCTCTTCTTGCATAGCTAAAATACAGCTTTCATATTCAAGAGCTTCTTTGATATTCTTTGGTTCAATCTCAGATAGGAATGCCATATTGTTTGAATCTCTGAAAGTTGATCTGGTTCTAACTCCTTGAGAGGGATTACCAATGATTCATTTTTCAGGATGATGAGTTTTGAACTTCCAGACTCGTCTGGATTCAGAGTCAGTTGATTGTTGAGCTGGTGGATCGGACGCTTGAGTAGGAACTTCTGAATCCTCATTCTTTATATTATCTTAGGTTTGATTGTCTTGTCTTCCAAGATCTAAACCTGCAAGATCATCTTCAAGATCTGATAGTTTCCTATCAGTCTTTAAACCATCATTAAATTCGACATGAATAGATTCCTCAACAACTTATGTTCTAGAGTTATAAATTCTGAAGGCTTTAGAAATGTTTGAATAACCAAGAAATATCGCCTTATCTACTTTTCAATCAAACTTTCCAAGTTGATCTCTAGTATTTAAGATAAAACATTCACATCCAAAAGCATGGAAATAAAAGATGTTGGGTTTTCTACCTTTCCATAATTCATAGGGAGTTTTGTTCAAAAAAGGTCTTATCAATATTTTGTCCTGTACATACCAAGCAGTGTTTACTGGCTCAGCCCAGAAGTACTTTGGGATTTTTCTTTCATTGAGCATCGTTCGAGCCATCTCTTGTAGAGATTTGTTCTTCCTTTCTACTACTCCATTCTGCTGAGGAGTTCTATGAGCAGAAAAGTTGTGAGAGATACCATTCTCTTCACAGAATGTATTGAAGTGCTCATTTTCAAACTCTCCCCCACGGTCACTTATGATAGCTGAGATACAGAATCCCTACTCATTCTGAACTTTCTTACAGAATATAGAAAACGTCTTGAATGAGTCATCCTTTTAGGTTAAGAAGAGTACCCATGTATATCTAGAATAATCATCGACTAAGACAAAACCATATTTCTTTCCTGCCTTACTAGCAACACTTACTGGACCAAACAGATCCATATGCAACAATTGTAGATGTCTAGAAGAAGATACCGGGTTCTTGGGTTTAAAGCTCGATTTAACTTGCTTTCCACATTGGCAAGAATCACATAAGACATCCTTTTTGAAACTTATATCAGGTAGAGATTTCACGAGTCTATACTTCTGAAGCTTACTAATCTATTTCATACTTGTATGTCCTAACTTCTTGTGCCATACCCATCTTTCATCTTCCTTTGACACAAAACAAGTCACATTTTGATCAGTCAATTCAGTTAGATCATTCTTATAAAGATTTTGTTGTCTGTTTGCTGAAAAAGAACTTTGCCATTAGTGTCTTTGACTATGCATGCATTCTTAGTAAAGAAAACATTATATCCATTATCACATAATTGACTTATACTTAATAGATTATGTCTTAATCCTTCAACTAAAAGAACGTTAGAGATAGATGGTAGATGTGATCTCCCACCAATTTTACCTATCTCGATAACCTTTCCTCTTTGACTTTCACCAAAGGTAACATGTCCACCTTCTTTAGGTTGGAGGTCTAGGAACATAGACTTTTCTCCTGTCATGTATCATGAACAACCACTGTCCAGGTAAAATGATAGGTATGCTTTTTGTCCTATTGAGGATATCTGCAACAGGAATAATCAAAGCTTTAGGTACTCATATTCTTTAGGGTCCTTTCTTGTTAGTTCTTGAAGTTTGTAACAACTTCTTTCTTATGTGAATAGGACGTGATATGTCCAGCTTTTCCACAGTTTTTACAGCTATCCTTATATGAATTAACTTTATCATAAAGAGCTCTAGGATTTTATCCTAAGATTTTGTTAGATACTTTATGATGTACCTGGTTAGTGAATCCTATACCAGTTTTATCAAGAGAGGGTTTCTGACTTACAAACAGTTTAGTCAGATTATCTCTACCATTGACAAAACAAGCAAGATCAGAGGTGAGCTCTTCTACCTTCTGTTGAAGTTTGATAACTTCTTCAGATTGTGGCGTCTCAACTATGATCTTAGCTTTAAGGTTTTCAACTTTAAGCTTGTTGTTTTCCTGAGACAGGTTGTCACACTCTTGAGTCTTATGTTCATGCTCTTTTAGGAGTTTCACATATTGTCTCTTAAGTGGTATGAACGCCTTAGTTAAACAGTTAGATTCCTCAATCAATTCATCATAGGCATCTTGCAATGCTATAATATCAGAAATTACCTAAGTCAGAATCAACATTTGCCATTAGACACAGATTTGCTTCCTTGCCTTTTGCATCCTCATCTAATGAACTTCCATCGAGATCTTCCCATGTTGCCATCATCCCTTTCTTTTTCTTTTTATAGAACTTTTTGAACGGTTTCTTTTATAAATGAGGACGTTCAGATTTGATATGTCCTAGTTTCTTACATTAATAGCACACGATAGGACTCTTGTCAGAACTGTTGTTTTCTTTGAAGTATTTTTTTTATTGAAATTCTTGAAAGGTTTATCCTTTCTGAAATCCTTCTTCTTCCATAACTTCCTCATTTTTCTAGTTAGTAATTGAAATGGCACAAAACAACACTAGAAGGGGGGTTGAATAGTGTTTTTGAAAATCAAAGTTTAAGAAGCACAAAACAAAATCAGTAAATGTGAGATGCTTAAAGACAGACGTCTTTCTCAACAAATTGATCAGCAACTGTTTAAGACACCCGAGTTAGTTACTTAAAACAGTTAAACAAACTGAATAATAAAGTAAAGGTTAGGGAAAGAGTATACTCAGATTTATCCTGGTTCACCCATAAAATTTAGGCTACATTCAGTCCTTAGTTTTAAAGTTTTAACACTATAACTGATCAAGGTTATAGACGAGTATTGTTTGCACACCTAGCCTCTTTAGGCTCAACCGCAAGTATTGTTTGCACACCTAACCTCTTCAGGCTCAATAAGTATTCTTGAAACAAGCCTTTTCAAGCTCAGAGTTTTGAGAATGTTTTGAAGCACAGCTTCAAAGTTACAGAGAAATTCAACCAATCTTTAACACTACAGAGAGTGAATATGAACTTCGAACTTGGCGAGTTGTAGATGAGTTCTTATTCAAATGATTTTCAGAGAGAGAAGAAGTTTAGCGAGTGATTGTTGCTATTAGCTATTAATTTCTAAGATGAATGCTGTTATTGAGTAATATAGCTTTTCATTGATGAGTAAATATAGGCTTGTTCTTAGTTTCTCATCACTGTATCACTTTTTTGTTCAGTCTTCGACTTCTTCTATTTATACTTAATCACATATATCCGTTGAGATGCATTCGAAAGTCTTCAGCTTCATTCTACAGAAAATAGTCGTTCTGACTTGATATTAAATACTTTTGAAGAACGTTGGAGATTCCTTGTTGACATCTGAGTATAGCAGACATGCTTTTCCAGCTTTGGGCAGCGTTCTTTCCTTATTTGGGCAACACTTGGAAAAGCTCAAATAAAGTAGTTTTTCTCTTACTTACATAAGGAATGTTTTTCTGTAGCCTTGATTTTTTGTATTTTTCTCCTTTCTCTAATCTTGATTAAAGATAAGAAATATATTAATAAACTTCTTTCATGTTTAATTACCTATATTTCAAAATACATTTGCTTTTGAATCAGAGATTAAGTGATTTCCTCATAGAGGGCTTTTCTCCTTGGCGCGTGCTTCAGTAACACACAAGGTGGCTTATCATTTTACATCTTCTATGCTTGTGGATGTTTGAATATCTTTTGAATTAAACAAGTTGTTCTGACATAAGAGTGGTTCTGATTTTGTCAGAAGCTTAGACGCATACTGAGAGAGACAGGCGCTTCTTTTTGAAGTGTGACTTCTTGATCATGTTCTATTCTGTAATCTTGATCCTTCTTCTTTCAACTTTATTCAGAAAATAGTGTTTGTATTCTTCGAATACTTGTTCACAAATTTGACAATGAACTATTTCAGGCTTCTTGGTCTTCTATAAGAGCATATAGTCTTCTATAATAGTATTGCTTGATGCTATCTCCCTTTCATTTACTTGTTGGATGGACAAGTCTTTTTTCTTTAGTTTCCAGTGAAGATGACAATTGTTGAATACTTTGCTTTTGCACTGCTAGCTGGTCTTTTTCACAGTTGATAAGTCTGAGAGATGTTGATGTAGGCTTCTATGTGAGTCAGACTTCAGACGCATTGTACTTAGTCAGCTTTGAATCAGACGCTTGTATTTAAGATTTTGATCCTTTCATAATCTTTTGTTGACTTGATCTTCTAAGAAAGAATTCTCTGGCTACACAACTCAAGTAGATGATTAGCAATATTCAAATGGTTCAATGTAAAAATCGATTGCTTAATGTTTGGGTTCATCAAAACACATAAGGGCAACAAGAGTGTGAGTCAGACGTATGACTAGTCAGATGCTTTATGACTTAACAATAGTGACATTTCATCATCACTATCTAAGACTTCTTCAGAAGCGTCTGATTCTGGATCTGATTCTTCAACCTTTAGAGCTTTTGAAGAACCTTTCTCTGCCTTGAGAGCAATGGACTTTCCTTTCTTATTTGAGCTGTCTTCATTTAGCTCTTGTTCATGAACTTGTAAAGTTCCAAGAAGATTACACATTTGAAGAGTTGTGAGAACTTTGGCTTGAGTTATTGCAGTAACTAGAGGTCTCCACTGTTTGGGTAGGCTTCTTAGAATTTTGCCAACTTTCTCAGCGTTTGTGTGGATTTTTCCCAGTGACTTCAGATTATTTGTGATAGTCTGAAATCTTCTTATAATTTGATCAATGCTTTCTCAGTCTTCCATGGTGAATAACTCATACTTTCGTACAAGCATATTTATCTTAGTTTCTTTCATCTTTGTCGTTCCTTCATGAGTTACTTCAAGAGTATCCCAGATTTTCTTAGCAGATCCACATGTATGGACCTTCTCAAATTCTTCCTGACTTAGGGCGCACATCAAGGAATACCTTGCTTTATGATTTAGATCCCACTTAGTCTTTTCTGAAGCAGTCCACTGAGCTTTAGGTTTATCAGTGTCATCATCATTCTTTGGAGTGTAGGGACCGTCAATAATAATATCCCATAAATCTGAGTTTGTTGACATGATGAACAATTGAAATCTTTCTTTATAATAGATGTAGTTTTCTCCATCAAAGAAGAGTGGTCTTGCCATAGATGCTCCTTCTCCAGAGTTGCTTCCGCTTGTGCTAAATCCAACATTCATGATTTCTGTTCAATAGGATCTTTCCTCAACACTGTTAAGTGCTCAACCTAGAGGTTAAGCTCTGGTACCAACTGAAATGAACAGATATAAAATACAATAAGGGAGTTGAAATGTGTTTTAATTAACTTTTGCAAAGATTGAAACTCTAGATAAGAGACACAAAGATGCGCCTGATGAAACAGAAAACTTATCACTTTTCAACCCGGTTAGCACAGTTAATATATAGCAAACTGAAAAGATTAAGTTAGAGAGAGTGGAGACACAGATTTATACTGGTTCACCCCAAACCTTGGGCTACGTCCAGTCCTTGATTTCACCAAGTATTATCACTATAACTAATTAGGTTAGAGAAGGTATTATTTGCACACCTAGCCTCGGTAGGCTCAAACAAGTATTGTTGGCACACATAGCCTCTCCAGGCTCAAACAAGTTTTCTTTCAGCAAGCCTCTTCAGGCTCTACAAATGGTGAGAGTTGAATGAAGCAACAGCTTCACAGATTACAACTTTGCAGATCTAACACTTCGATGAGTGGATAAATATTTAAGGTAGGTAAGATCGCAATAAAGACTTCTCAATAAATACAAATGATTTGAGCAGATAAGTGTTCTATGAAGAACTTAAGAGAGCTATGAATGCGAGTAGATAATTGAATGCTTGAATGAATGGATTCTAGTGTGTCTTAAATAGCCTTCAAAGTCTTCTATTTATACAAAAAAGAGATAAATCCGTTGAGGAGAGTTGTAACATCCCCCTTGGGCATTACTTTGTGAACACGTGCGGAAATAAATTAAAAAGAATTTTGCTGGTTACTTTCGAAAATTGATTTATTTTAAGTCAGAAAATTTGGGTGTAAAAAATTTCTTCTTAACACTTCGAAAAAATGTGATACACATAACAAAAACAGTACATTTACACCATACCCGACAACACACATATACCCATTTTATTTATAAACAAACTTTTCATAGCGTACAATCCTTTTCTTAAAAGTCTTTTCTTCTAAACTATAAGCAAAATATCAAAATACCCATACTAAACTTCTCAAAACACACCTCCTCAAACACAAACCTAAGCTGGTCATTCTACAAAACTTTCCATGGAAAGACCCCGTGATCATCCTTATGATCACACATCTCTTTCCGCAATCCGGACTTAAGTCTCCAAGTGACTTAAGGAACTCTTCTGCAACATTTACACTCGTGTACCAAGGTACAACAGCAAAGCCAGAAGAACATTTATATGCAAGGGTGAGTTCCAATATATGGATTTTAAAACGATAACCATATGCACGACACACAAAACAACACATAACATATATATATATATATATATATATATATATATATATATATATATATATTCAAAATAAACAATTATTTAACAAAGGATTTCATACCCAACAGTCGTCGTCATTTTTAAAAACAATGACACTTCAATATTCATCATCTAACATTTGTACTTAATCTCCGGAGCTCCAACCACCAAATAAATGAGCTGATCAAGCTCTCGTTGCCCAATAAGGCAGGTTTTAATCATTACCAATAAGGCAGGTTTTAATTGTTTCCAAATAAGGCAGGTTTTAAATTAACCATAGCACTGTCCAAAACGAGGCACAATGGATATGGTTTCATTGTCCATCAAGGCACAATGATGCAATATCATGAATACTTGCCATCAAGAATTCAATTTCAAATGCGTAGCCACGTCTGCCCCAAAAATGCATGTAAAACATTTTGTTCACGTCATTTTTCTTTGTGTTCATTCTTCCCTTGTCGAAGCTCAAAGGCTCACGACCAATACAATGTTTAAACACTTAAGTTTATCAATCGTTCCAATAAAACAGACTCCAAGTCAAAATGTGCAAATCACGAAATCTTGACCGATGACCAGTCGTAGATACGTAGATTTTAGCGCTCAAAAATCAATATAACATTTTATAGGACATATAGCCCATAACTTTACCGTTGGGACACCCGTCCACACTATAGAACTCTAGAACCCTGACGTCTCGGCCTCTAGGTTCGTTTTTCATCTTTAAAATCATTTTCGTTTTGTGAAACATAAATCAAAAACAAAATTTCCTCAAGTTGTTGGAAATAACCCGTTGTATAAAGCTACTTTACAGAAAATCACTTTACGTTGGAAATTCGTTTTATAAAATCATCAAAATCACTTAAAACTCATTTTCTTTTTTTAAAAAAAATCTATATTTTGGACCTGAAGATATCGTTTTGAGACTAATTCTCTGCTTTAACTATCATTACTATTTTTAAGAACACTTCTGTAATTATTGTCGGAATTGTCCGTCGCTTGACGTTTTAAAAACGTTTAAGTCCAAAATATGACTTTTTTAGTAAAATAATTTTCCCAACACCGTAATAAAATTATTTTTGAAACTTGTTTTTTTATAATAACATTTTCTAATATTTAGAAATTTCTTACGTATAAATTAGCAGTACTAAAATATTTTCACGGTTACATCCTCACTATGACTCATAAAACACTCTTACACCGTTAAATTATTAAAATAATCGCATTTTCGTTAGTTCCTCATTTCTAACCAATCAAATACTTAAGTAATATTATATTACTATTTCCTATCAATTAAAACTTATTATTCCATGAAAAGCTTTTTAAGGTTTTTAACCTCGTAATTAATTGAGCACTGACCACTGTCAAGCTTTTCAATCAACAAACAACATCAATAATAATTTCATGCCAATAATATAGTAAATAGTACAATTTATGACATGCAATAAAATACGATAATAATTAAATGCAAATAAATAATTAAAAGCATATAATTCTAATTACGTAAAATAACAAATACATCCAAATAAATCATACAGACCACAAACAAATTGCATACAGCTATTTGAAAAACCCCTCAGGTACTCCCCTTATCTCTTGAAGATTTTTCCTTCTGAAATTAAGTTCCGTCAAACGTCCGATTTCCTCAAAATACGTACTCGATTCTCACAACAATTTATCCTTCAACAAACCACAACAAATAATTATCAATCAAACAACAAAATCACTCCTAAACTACATGATATGTTCGACCTTCATGAGTTAAATTGGCTAGACATGATAAAATTTTGCAAGCTTTTGGATTAAGGATCCTTAAGCATTGGAGACACATAATCAATGATTATATTGCAAAAGTCAAAACAAAATCCTCTAACTCAACATAAAGCTAGGTTCGGCCTACTCATTTTAATTAGGCTAAAGATGTTAAAATTTTACCAACTCTTGGATCAATGATCCTTAAGCAAGTTTAAGACATAATCAAAGCTTACTTAACAAAAATTGAATCAAAACCATCTTAACCACAAAGTTAAGATTTTCGATCATATATAGAATTTTGGTTTAAAGTATGGTTTGATCTTCTAATCACTTGAATCAAAAAAATGAATTAGAGATCATGGATCAACACTTATTTAAAAAAGTTTGAAACAAAATCTTTCCTCACCCACTTATGTGTGGTTTCGGTCATACTAGGATAAAAGGGAAGGAAATTTTTGTTGATCACATGCTTTTGGATTTTAAATATAGAGATGATAATAAGATCTTAGAAATTGGTTTCATGATCATAGGATTTTTCTATGATTTTCTAGAGATTTTCAAACTTCTAGATCTAGGAATTGAAAAAGATAATCATGACCCTGAAACATGAAAATAATTGAAGACCATATAGCTTATTGATGATGAGGAACAAAGATTACCTCTAGGAATTAGAAAATGAGCAAGGAATCAAGTGGTTGCTTTACAAAAATGGCTATGGAAAACTTAGAGTTTTTGAGAAATAGATGAACAACTTCATGAAGAAGATGAAGTCAGGCTTTTATAGCAATGGGATGGGCTCAAAAAGGAGGGTTGGGCCGTGGGATTTGGGGGGTATAAGGGTCTAAGTCTTAAAATTTTAGGGACAAAGTTGCAATCTTACAAAATGGTAAATTTTGTGATTAAATGACAACTTAAGGACATAAAGGTAACTTCCCTCAAAAGTCATCATGGATGACTCATTGTCTTCATCCATTAGGTGTCGGATTTTGTCTCTGCACGTCCGTTCTCGACTCTGTCGATTACTCGATTTAGGTTTTTATGTCCGAATCAAGTATGATAACCTATTTATTTTGAAAATTTTCAAAATAGCCTATATCATTGGTTTAACCGTATACTTATGAAAATAAGCATAATATGAATATGACTTTGGTTTTCCAAAAATAATTTTCTAAGTTTCATATAAAAATATAAACGTTTATTTATATTTATACCAATATTAGAAAGCAGAAAAAATCGCGGTGTTACAAGAGTTCTACAGCTGAGTATTCTTTTGTTCTTCATTTTTAAATGCCAAAGAGTCGTTATGGTCTTGTATTTAATGTTTATGATCCTTGGTGAGCTTCAAGACAAGTTGAACGTATAGGTTGGCATAGCTTTATCAGAGTGAAGGTTGATTCAGAGCAGTGTTTGTTGCTTTTCAGACTTGGGCAACGCGACTTTCCTTATTTGTGCTAATTAGCGGGTCTGCGACCAAGTAAAATTCATTTTGTATTTTGCAACAAAAAGAATCTTCAAGCGCAAAATGATGCTTTGAGCTTTCTGATATCGAATTTCTTTAATACGAAATTATCAGGGAATATTCTTCCTATTTGAGTATAGTTGAAGTGAGGGACTTTCAGTCGCCTAAGCAAAATCAGTAGAGGCTGAGTCATTGTTCAAACGCATCATAACACAGACATATCATTAAGACTCTGTTTCTTTGTCATGAGACTCTTGCTTTATGATCTGCACACTTAATTCACATATTAGTATATCTCACAAGATTCACTTAAAATGATTCTTTGTTTGGATTCATCAAAATCAGAGATATCAAAAGATGTAGTCTTAACATGAAATGTTAGCCCGAATAAAATCAAGCTTTTTTTTGTCCAACTTAAAGAGCTCATAGCCCGATCAGGTTCAATCAAGTATGGCCGAGATAAGTTGTGGAACCACAGCCCTTTAGGGGTAGATTAAGGTTGTCATTTTGTGTCCCAAATAAAATTTGCTTTAATTGACCAACATTGATAAAACCTATGGACCAAGTTGTTCCAGGTCGGATAGTCCATTTTGTCACCTCTACTCCTTTTACAAGGACATCTCTATTTTCGCCCCTTATTTTTGTTGCACATTATTTCTTTTTTGCTTCACACACTATTTTTGCTATTTGCTCTCTCTGCCAAATGGCAAACAATGATAATTGACTTTGGAGGTATATATAAAATGAAAACAATATTATGACTAATTTGAAAAGGTAAATACTAACGAGTGTCCTAAGAGCATTGTTTTAGGATTTTAAAAAAGTAAGTTTCTATATGAAGTGGTGTAATCAATTCATTGGGAAGGGAAATACCTAGATTTTCAATGACGCCATATATGTTTATTTATATCTCTCACTTATTTTTTATCATCTTTTGTATACACGTATATCAAGAATACCCAAAAAAACAAAGGGACACCATATGGTGTCCCATTTTAGATGTACAAAAATCATTTCTCTTTTAAAATAATCAAATAACTTTTCAAATAATATTATAAGTTTCAATTTTATGACAATTGTCTTTCATAGAACAAAATATTTATTTACTTTGATTAGGTTTTTTTAATCCCATATTAAATCTAAAACATCTTTTATCTAATAAGAGCAATTTTTTTTTTCAAATTTAATATCTTCCAATTATGAACCAAGTTCGCTCCTAAATCAATCCTTCCATCAACTTTGTTCTCTTTAATTTAACAAAATTAATGGATGTTAAATGGTTAAGTGTCAATGTCTATGTGGTATGTTATATTTCACGTAAACATCAATTTGGTCTCCATTAAATTTTTCATCCGATGATATTAATCTTTGCAATGTTTCAAATCTCTAATTTCTCAATTTTCATTTATCTGCTGCTCTTTGTCTCTCCTATCTTCTGCATCTCTATCTCCGTGTACGAGTTTGAGTACCTCTTGTACTATCTGTTATACATTCTATTTATAAATAAAAAAATTAAAAATTACACAACAGATAATGAAGAAAAAACATACCATCTTATGAATCTTTAAAGAAAAAGGTACCATTGATTTTTCACACAGAAAGTGTTTGGTCTATTAAATGCAGGCATTAATGGTAATAGCTACAAGAGCAAGATGATCGATGATTCGATGGTCTATTTTCATTTTCCCACATTTAAAGTAATGATATATATGAAAGTAATATATACAGAGAGTAATTCAATCAAAAGGCATCAAATGACATTGATTTACAAATATGGAGAATGGCTACAAGAAGAAGATGGTGGATGGTCTATTTTCATTTTCCCACATTGAATGTGACAAGAGATGAGTGTAAGCAAACAAAATAATTGAAAAGGTATCATGTGACAAGAGATAAGAAAAACATTTAAATGAATATGGAGAATAATGCCTAGGTAGATTGATTTGTTTCTGACAACTGGTCTTATGTGATTCAATTCTAAAATGAAGGATATCATGCGCACACTCCATATATAAAAGCAATGCAAAAAAGACAATATTATATCTTAAAATAGGATCACCCCAACCAAAATGCATCTTACTTTTTATTTATAAAATGACGGCGAGTGAGCTACCACTTCGAGGCTGGAGTGACATGGGTACGGTCCCTTTCTAAAAAATTTATTTTTCGTCAGGATTCGAGCAGAGACCTTCCATATGAGAATATTCTTATATATATTTTTCTACTTAACGGACCTGACAAGCTTTCATTAGGTTCACCCCTTTGAATCCAAAATGCATCTTACTTGTATAGAATCAAACATCCAGGATGAAAATAATTACATGGATGAAAGGTATGCTGAGAGGTTGAAGCGATTTCTTTTTGTACAAACAACCGGCATGTAGAGTCAAAATAAAGTTGAAGCTTCTAGCTAGCGCATATGATCTACTATTACATGCATCTTGCAAAAGATTATATATATATATATATATATATATATATATATATATATATATATATATATATATATATATATATGTTTTGTACAATGATTTGCGTGTAGAATCAAAATTGCTATATGAAAGATTAAAACATAAAGTCATACCACTTTTTAAAGTGGTCATGTGATATTTTAAAAATATTAAATAATTTTTACTCTTAACCATCCATGTATGACTGTATGGCCAAAATTTATCCCTCTCAATTCTCACCCTTGTATAAGAAAAGCACTCTCACTAAATATGACCCCCCCTCCTCCTCCCTCCCCCACCACCAAAACACACACATATATTTAATTATTAAGTAGGTTCCTGAACTATTTTGGAATTTTCAAATAGGTCCCGATACTAAAAAAAATTTGTAATTGGGTCCTCGAACTTTTATAAAGTTTTCAATTGGGACCCTATACTAAAAAAGCTTATAATTAGGTCCCTGAACGTATGTAAAATTTTCAATGGAGTCCCTGGGGTAGGGTTCCATGGAGAGGTCTTTAAGTCTGCTGATGTGAAACGTGATCCGGAATTCCCCCAAATTTGTATTTAGGGATGCAAGAGATCAAAATGTTGATCCAGAAAACCAAAACGTGACTTGCGATTGCTTTTCCTCCTTCTGAACAAATAGTTCATTCCTACCCTGATTTATGTTTTATAGTTGTATATCTCTTTCATGAAATAATTTCGTCCAAAATAGTTCTCTCACTTGCAACTTACTAGATCTCACTTCATCTTGTTACATCTTGCTATATTTTGTTGTGACAATGTCTCAAGGTTTATCTTCCAGCCAAACTACTCATAAATGACCAGCTTGGACGAAATCAATCATATTCCGTCCAATTCAACATATCACTAACGAATTTTATAATTTAGAGACCACATTGAAAATTTTATATAAGTTCAGGGACCCAATTAAAAATTTTTTTAGCTCCGGAATCCAATTGAAAACTTTATAAAAGTTCGAGGACCCAAGTACAAATTTTTTTAGTATAGGAACCTATTTGAAAATTCTCAAATAGTTGAAGGACCTACTTAATAGTTAAATCATATATATATATATATATATATATATATATATATATATATATATATATATATATTGTATCAGAGAAGCTAACTCATTCAGGCTGCCTTGATCTCCACCATGTCAGCTATGATAGAAAGGTTGCTCCTCATTCACTCCAGACATGTCAAAATCACTGCGAAACTCATAACTTCCAGCAAGGTTAGGATAACATATGCATGGTGGTGGTTTACTAAAATCAGGATAATATATGCATGGCGGTGGCCTCTCAAAGTTAGGATAATATATGCATGGTTCATAATCAACATTAGGCATAAAATCTTGCATATAATTATCCATGGGAAGCACTAAGATTCACAACCAGATAAAGCAGCCGTAACTAATTCAGTAATGCAAAAGTTTTTTTTTTAAATCTTATTTTCTGTCAAAAACAACAAGAGTCCCCGGCAACGGCGCCAATTTTTGGACGCGCTGTCGCGCACGCACCAAAAAGCGAGCGATTTATAAAAATATGTAGTTAAGGGAGCGACAACTCGAGTATCGTCTCACAAGGACTATTGGGCTGTTGTTAACAGAAAAAGTCAGAATTGGGGGGTTTTGGATTTGAAATTAAACAAAGAAAACAGAGTAGAAAAGCAATGCAAATTAAATAATTACAAAATTACCTAAACGATCAACCTACTGCTTTCGGTTTCCCACGATCATCGGTTTATATAATTCCATGCCCTAAGCAGATTCTACACCCTTTTCGATTGTAACATCAATTAACAAGCGAAATCAATGCTACGAGACATATGTTCCTATTCCCGAATTAAGCAAACGGGGTGAAGCACTCATGAACTAAGCGAACATGAACGAACACACGTGAATTAAGCAAACGCGATTAAGTATAGGAACACACAATCATCGAAATAAATCAACACCTATTCTATACGATTCTGAATTAAGCAAATAGAACATACAGAACAAGTATTGAAAGAGAATAGCATAAAGTTCAGAAATTACAAAACCTCAAGTGACGGCGGAACCCGATTACAGTAGATTAATCAAGGAGACTAGTTCTCCATTACAAAAGAAACACAAATGCTAAACCTACTGTTGCAGCCGCAACTGTGAAAAGAAAAGAAAAGAGAAGAAGAGATAAAAAAAACTCCCTAGTTCTGACCTAAAACAGACTTAAATATAGATTCTGGATTCCGCGATCTCGCGAGGCGAGCATACCTTCGCGAGGCGAATATTATGAACAGTCTTCAGTGTTTGGCTTTTTCGCGGGGCGAGCTTGGTATTCGCGAGGCGAGGAATGGAAGAGTCTTCTTATTATGACCGTGATGAGTATCAGGGCCTAACTGTGATGGCTTCTGGTCTTCCAGGTTCGTGAGGCGAGACATGGTTCGAGATGCGACACAGAAAGGTTTGCATTTTTCTGGAACAGTCAGCCTTCAGGTTCGCGAGGCGAGTGCCCTCTCGCGAGGCGAAAAACTCCAGAACTGCTTCTTTTTATTACCTGGAAACAAGGATTAACAGTAAGTACTTTATTCGACTCTAAATCAACTAAATTAACCTCAAAATACTCTAGAGACTCAAAATGTTGCTTGACGACAATCAAGTCTAATTTGGGCGAAAACGTGATATAATTAGCACAAAACCACGGTCATACTAGTCATAAAACTAGATGAGCCAGAGGCTGATCAAAATACCCCAAACTTAAACTTTGCTTGTCCCCAAGCAAACTAAAACTCAAAAACTCAAAAAAGACTCAAGACATGGCAAGCTTAAAGAATTCAATCAACTTCGCACAAATTTCATGCAATTTCACCAAAATAATTTTTCCTTCAATGTCTTCCCCCTTTCAAACAAAGCAATCCCCATAATCATTTATTCTGAACATTTGAGAACTTCATCATTCAAGCAATCAGAAATCTAAGCAAGGGATCCAAGTTACACACAAAAGGGAGATCACCTTTCAAAAAAAATTTCAACCTAGGGGAAATCATCACATAAATTATGCAATCATGCAATCAATCTGTGCCGAATCAATCAAAACCAATCAAGTTCACCGACCAAAGACTCAACAACAAATACTCCTGATCTTCTCAAATTATTCAGGAGCTAAAAGAAAACAAAACAAAAACAAAGCAAGGCAAAGCAGAAACTGACAAGAAAATGAAAGTAAACTAAAGAGAAAGGGGTTTAAGAAAACTCATTTGGAGGGGGTTCCACCAGGATCCCACTGTCTGTGATATAGGGGCCACGGAATGCCCAAATTGCAGTATGATCCTCCCGGATCCCATGGCATGAAGCATAAGTCCCAAGTGATAGCCAAAGGACAGAAGCTTGTTCCATGGTCCCCTAACTTGCAGCCTTGATATGGGAGTGAGTGCTTGACAATTATTGTGACTCCTTCCAGTGCGGCGGACTTCTCACTCCCTCTTGGGTCAGAGATGACCTCTTTCTCAGCAAAGTTAACAAAATCCTCCCAATAAAATTGAGGTTCAACCTCTTGGACTGACCATATATATATATATATATATATATATACTAGTTGGCTACTAATCATTCAAGTTTTTGTAAATAAATAGCATTTAAAATTCTGAGTAGGTTTGTCGCCTTGTAAACTCTTCGATTTGCAATGTTACTTATTTTTTAATGAAATAAATAGTTAGAAAATGATAGGAGTAACAGCTTCTTCTTGGTTGATATCCTGCATCAGTTTCAGATGACGTATATAAAAAGAATAATATAATCAACCACATTAAAAGATATTACTTCGTTAGTTATGATATTTCAACATTCAATTTCAGACACCATATGTTATACTATATGTATTTATCTATATCTCTCACTTACTGTTTCATCTTCTTCATATATACGCATTCCAAAAATATACAAAAAAATCAAAAAGACACTTTATGGTGTCCCAAATTTGGTGTTCAAATATTATTTCTCTTACTTCATATAGTAAGTAACAATGCTTTAAATCAGGGTCCAAACTGCAATGACAGCCGCATTGACCGTATAAGTACTAAAACTTTGGATGCTCCGGATGACTACTTTCTCAGTTACTATACCGCTGTACAATAAGTTAATGAATTTAATTGATCAATATGATTGATAAAGTGAAGAATCTGTTCGATCCGCTCCCCCCTTCTTCTTCATTGTCACTGATTCGCACCGCGTTGTCGTGGAGTACGTGCATGGGCATCGCTCTTTCATCATATCTAGTTTCAATAGACAGTGGGCTAACCCACAAAACCGACAGCCCAGCCCCCAAAAAAAAACCTTGTGGGTTGGGGACTGAAATAATCCAAACAGGAGGGTGCTCTAAAATTAATGAGTTATGTATGGGGTGGGATGGGATGGATGGGCTGGGGCTTTAACCCATAATTAATGATAGCTCTAGCCAAAGCATTGAAAACATGCATGGGATACTTATGAAGACATTTCTATCTGGATGTTCCCGTCTTAGGCTTGACAATGATATTCAACATCTTTGATTGTATGATCGTAGGACGAGAAAAATCCAATTTGTCGGGTAAATAAATATCTATGCCTTAATATAATAAAGAGATTATTTATTTATTTTTGATAGAGATGACTACTAAATTTTTTAAGGCATTAGATGACTACCAAATCATGCTATTGAAAAATGTCAATGGTGGAAGACAAGAATCTTAATAGAAAAATACGCTCAATTTCACTAAAAAGGAGTATTTACAAGAGATTAAAAAAAATTTAACTCCCAAAATTTCTCAACTCAAGTTCTTTCGCTTAAACCTCACTCTTTGGTTATTCTCTTCCTTCTATTATCACTCTGTGGAGATTGATTTCACTTTCTGGTTGATTGAAGTCACTAAATTTGTATGACAAAGTATTATTAAAGATCTAACTCGTTTATTATAACAACGTAGGGACTGCGTGATTTATACTAGTAAGAGGAAATTAAAAATAAAGTATGGAATCTATCAGATTCTATTTCGACCCTCTAGTCGAGCCTACAACTCTTGTTAAATTCCGAGTCTATTAACTTTATGCTAGACGAGATCTTAAACTTAACCGAGGTAGACGAGTTACTAAGTCTAAAGAAAAATCAAGTAGACGAGACATTGAAATATAACAAGTCCAAAGACTTGATAGACGAGTAGTCTCACTAGATGCCACGTCAGCAGACGAGCTCTTAAGTATAGCACGTCCAAATCTTGGAACTAGACTAAAAGTCTGTAGACACATTATCAGTAGACGAGTCCGTCTTACTGATAAGTTAATCTAGCACGTCCAAAGGCCTGCATGTCCACTGGTTTTAAAACGTGAACCCGTCTAAGCTCAAGTGTACTTATTTCAAATGATTGCTTATTTAATTCAAAGAATATATAACTTTTTATCCTTGCTGCTTCTATTGTTAAAATCTTTATCTCTTGGATAAAAGAACTTCGTACCATCGAAACCATAAAGCTTTGTACTCTGTCAACTACATTGTTGTAAAAATCAAGTCAAGTACAAAGATGGAAAGTCAGAAAGCAACCTTTGGTACAACAGAGAAGTGACATCTCTACTTTGAGCATTCCTCTGATAATCAAAAACACTTCTCCAAGAAGCATATCAAGTTATCAGTCTCAACGGATCTAAGCGTTTAATGTTATGTCTAAATGGATATAATTTGAAGACCATCGATGAAGATCAAGACAGAGAAGCATTTCAGCTATTTATACTTGAAGAATTTCAAGAAGATACAGAGAATATATACAACAGATACAAGACACACACAAAGCTCTGATATCACAGTGCAAAAACTCTGTTGAATTTGTAAAACAAGTTTACTTGTAAATCTTGTTGATAGTAAACTTTCAAATCCTCATACATAGTGAGTTCTTAGATCAAATCAGTTAATCTATTTGTTAGCGTTAGAGCCTGAAGAGGCTTGATAGAGAAAGAATACTTGTAGCCTGAAGAGGTGTTGAATACTTGTAACCTATTTGGAGAATAATGGATAAAACCTTCAGGTAGAAGGGACTGGACGTAGCTCTTGGTTGGAAGAGAGTGAACCAGGATAAAACTCTCGTGTGATTCTTCTAACCCTTATCTTTTACAGTTTTTGGTTATACTAGCTGTGGGGTTTTGAATATGAGTTTGTTAACTCTTCAAAAACGTTTTCATGTTTGTGCGTTGTTTCTATTGTTTTTCTTGTAAAAGGTTTGAGAAAAGGCTTTTTCGAAAAACTGTTAAGAAAAACAATTCAAACCCCCCTTCTTGTGTTTCCCTGTGTCAACTTCAGTTGCTATCAAAGCTCAGCCTCGAAAGGGTTGAGCATCTAACACGTGCTGAGGGAGTACGATCCAACAAGCATGGATACAAAAGGACAAGCAATCAACAGACCTCCTCTCTTTGACGGTAGTGATTATGACTATTGGAAAAAAAGAATGATGGCTTTTCTTGATGCACAAAATGCGGACATCTGGGAGCTGATTGAAACTGGCTACACTAAGCCAAGAGGTGATGTTGGAGCTGCTATTCCAAGATCTCAATGGACTCAAGAGCAGAAAACTCAACATCAACTCAATCTGAAAGCTAAGCACTATTTGATGTGTGCTATCACCAGATCCGAGCATGATAAAGTCCATACCTATAACACTGCTAAGGAAATAAGGGATACTCTTGCCCTAGCTCATGAAGGGTCATCCCAAGTCAAGGAGTCAAAAATAAGCATGCTGTTTCATCTGTATGAATTATTTAAAATGGCTGAACATGAAACTATAGATCAAATGTTTGGAAGATTCCAAACTATCACCAAAAGTCTTAGATTTCTTGGAAAAACCTATGAGAATAGAGATCATGTCAGAAAAATTTTAAGGAGCTTACATAAACAGTGGAGACCCAAGGTCACTGCTATTCAGGAAGCAAAGAACCTCAATACTCTCACTTTGGAAGAACTTCTTGGATCTTTAAAAGTTCATGAGCTTGAGCTCAATGAAGAAAAAAGTTTCAGAAAAGGAAAATCTATTGCCGTAAAGGCAAAGAAGGCTAGCTCTTCCAAAGTTATTAAAGCTGAGGAATCCTCTGATGAAGCAGGCCCTTCTGACAGTGATGAAGGATCTGATGAGGATGAACTATCTTTCATCTCGAGAAAGATTCAACATATGTGAAGAAAGAAAGGTAGTTTCAAAAGGAAGCAGTTCAACAAAAAGTTCATCAAGGAGAAATCAGACTCTAAGGAAAAAGGTCCACCTCTGTGCTTCGAGTGCAAAAAGCCCGATCATTTCAAAGCTGACTGCCCAGATCTGAAGGACAAAAAAAAGTTCTTCAAAAAGAAGAAGGGCTTGATGGCTACTTGGGAGGATCTGGATCTGTCTTCATCTGATGAAGAAAATGAAGCAGAGAAAGAGGCAAATATCTGTCTCATGGCTGGTATATCATCAGAAAGTGAATACATTGATGCTGAGGTAATGGATTCTAACCCTTCCATTCTTCAAGATGCATTTGATGAATTATTGCACAACTCATCAATTCTGTCTCATGAATATAGAAGTTTCAAAAAGAAATTTTCAAAACTATCTAAAGAATTTGATAGGGTTTGCATGGAGAAAATAAGTGTTGTAAATGAAATGACAAACTAAAATCATAGAATGTCAGTCTAACTGACAAACTAAAGTGTGAGCAACCTATCTCTTGTGAAGTCACAAAACTGAAACAAGATGGGACATATATACCTGACAGACACTGTCTAAATTTGTAGGTGGCTCAGATAAACTAAGTTTAATTTTAAGGTACTCTAGGTCCCCGCATGATATATCTGGCCTTTGTTACGACAAAGAAAAGCATGAAACATCTTATAAAAAGTCAAAACCACATATGCATAGTAGAACTTCAAAAGCTCAAACACTGCATGTTAAAAATAAACTGAGCACGTCCAACACTTACTGTAAAGTGTGTGGAAAAGGTGGTCATATAACATCTAGATGCATACATCATAAGCATTTCAAACATACTTGTCCAGTGACTACTAACAAGAAAGGACCCAAGTTGTAACACCCTAGTTTTTACACCTAGGATTAATTATTTTATTTGGATGTTTATGTTTATTATGTTATGTGGTTTAGTTTGAGTAATCAAATTACTCTTTTCAAACTATTTTATTGGGTGTGTTAGCACTGACTTATTTCAGTGAATGCACGTTTAATAGACAATAATTTATGTTATTGTCACTATTATACCAGTACAGAAAAATATTTTAAATAATATGATTAAGAGAAAAGCATTTTCATATTCCTATTCTATTTAATTTTAGAGTTAAAAATATTCTGGTTTGACATCAATCGGAGATTAAATTTTGGACTGAGTATTTTCTTAGTTGATCAGTTCAATTATTAATCTTTACTCCAATTTGAATTTCGAAATTATATCTTTATCAATTTTTATTTTTAGATTCTAAAAAGTAAAAACATGTTTATTTTAGGTCTAATATTTATCACTCATTTTGTATCTATTACTAAATAATCAGTATAAAAACTTAAGTTCTCACTTCTTTCTCTCTCTCTTTCTCGACACTCTCTTTCTCTCTTTTTCTCTTTTCTTCTTTCTTCTCTACAACTTCTTTTCCTTTCTTCTTTCTTTCTTCTTTTTCTTTTCTTCTTCTTCCTTCTTCCTCTTACCATAGCAGCGCCGCCACCCCACAAGGACCGTCGCCGGCCGCCACTCAACGTAGGGAGGAGGAGATGCGATGGCACCACCGCCTGCACCGGTTGCTGCCGCGCGCTCGTCTCTCCGCCGCGGTAAGTCCGATCCGCCGCCTTCCATGGTGGTTTCGAACCCCACTTGTTGGTTAAGCTTCTCTCCTTTCTTTTATGCTTTCTTTCAACTCTGTTGCTCTTGTTCACTGTAGAACCGCCACTGCCACCTCGCTGGAAATCACGTCGCCGTCGCACCGGTCGTCTCAACAGTCACCACAACTTCATCTTCTTCCATGGGTGAGTTAAAACCCTCTCTTGTGTCTCAGATTTAAAACCCCAAATCTGATTTTTTTTTTGAAACCCTAACCCTAACCCTTTGATTTCAGATTTTAATCTTGAAATTTAAGGTTGTTTTATGAGATTAGGACTATGAGTTTGTGTTTTCCTAAACCAATTTCATTATTCTGAGTTTTCCCTAAATTTTAATAAGGAGCCCTAAAACCCCAATTTGATTTTATTTGAATTTGGGTATGTTTTTGTGAAATTAATTATGATTTAGTGCAATTAGGACTCTTAATGGATGATTTCCAAAGTTCTTTTTCATGATTTTTTAATCAAAACAAAGTTTCCTTAAAGGGTATTGGGAAGCGTGAGCTTCAAACATGATTTTCTTTAAAAATAACCTTGTTTGGTAATTAGATTAAGTGTTTAGATAAAGTTAGAATGTGTGTTTGATCATGTGAAATTGATTTCTTGATTTTTGGTTGTTGCGCGCTGTTGGATTTCCTCTCTGAGACGTTTGACACGGCTATGCTTGCTTGATGGAGTAGATAGTTACACTCTTGAAGCTAATGTGAGTATTAAGACGAGGATCATTTACTTGTCTTCAAAGGTAAGGGGAGTTTGCCTAGGGATATTCAATAACTGTATGCATGTGTGTATTTGATTAATTGTTTACTTGACTGTTATTGAGTTACTGGATTATCTGAAATGTTATGCTATTATATGAAGTTGAACTGTATCGTTATATATGTTGAGATGTATAATCGTGATGAATCGTGATATTGGCATTGAACCGTGAATATATATATGTGTACATACCTGCTGTTGTTGTTTGAAGTTTGCTAAGCCGGACGTGTGTCTGCGTGCTCAATCATTAATAAGGATTAAAAACCTTAATAAGCTTTGAAGATGAAAGGATGGGTGTTCTTTTCCAAAAAGCTTGAATGTTTAAAAGTACTTGTTTTATGTGACAATATAGTTTTAGTGATTTCTAGAATGCAAGAGAAAAACCCTTTTCGAACTATGTGTTTTAAGTGAAAACTTTCGAAAACATTTTACAATATCCTATTGGGGATTTTCAAAGTTAAAAGTGTTTCAAAAACGTTTTATAAAGGATTTTCAAAAGAAAAGGTTTTCTCCCAAATGATTTAGAAACTTTCCGATAGCCAGCATAGGTTATCGAGGCTTTCGATTTCGAAAATTGTTTTCGTCAAATGAAAGATAAGTACTAAAAGAATAGGAATCTAGACGTGAGACGTCGCCTCTAGTTTTCCATGCTTAGCACGTGATCTTGGATCAGTGTTAATTCGGGACCGTAAAGTCCTATTCGTAATGTTATGGACTTCAAGTCCAATTCGCGGAATCGAGGACAATTCGTTCTGATTTCCGTTGTTGTGGGCTATTGTCCTTAGCATGATAAGTAAAACATGACTAAAAGTATATTGATTTCCATTACCACAAACCTTGACTGCGGCCACGGTCTTGGGCATTGTGATTGAGCATTCAGACTGTGTGTCCTATGTTTCTAAGTTTTCAAGTGATGGGGAAATAATGTCAAGTCATTAGCTTTGAGCTTTGACAGTGAAATATTTACACAAAGAAAAACCTTAAAAGGAAAGTTTTTATTCATATGCATTTCCCCTGGCAGACGTGCCTTTGCTTATTGAGGATACCCATGGGGTATCTGAGAGTCGACCACATTGCTAGTTTGTTTCGTTAAGGGCATGTGGCGTTGTCCGCCAAGAGGCCTGGTGCATCGGATGCGGTGGCAACAGCCCGGTGGGCAGAGCTTGACCAACTCTATCTTCTCCAGTGATAACATGGTGTTGTGATCTCATGAGATTAGGATAGAGCCTGATATTGAAGTGTCATGCACATTTTCGAAAACTGATTGTACGGGCTTGAGGACCCTTTGATATAACACTGTTATGTTATGTATATGCATGATTTAACTGCTTATATGATTATGTGATGTATGTATCATGTATATGGTTGTTGTGTGATATATCCATTTGTCGGTATCTCACCCTTACAAACATATCAAGTTTCTTCTGGTATGCTATTGTACCCTGGGTATTTTAGTACAGATGTTGCAGAGGAGTCTTCCTAAGTCACTTAGAGACTTAGATCTAGCTGCTTGAAGAAGTATTTGATTGTGGAACGATCACGTGAGTTGTTCTCAGGAATAACTTTTAGAATGACCAGCTTAGGGTTTGAGACTGGGATTTTTGATAAGTATGTATGAGTATGACTCAGAGAGTCTATATTTTAAAACGGAATGTTTATGGCTCGGAGAGCGTCTCTTTTGAATGAAAACTTAAACTTTTCTTTTTGGTCATGTATAGCTAATTGATATAACTATCTTTAGCATATTACTTCCTGGTTGTATTTGGTGTAACTGGAATTCTGGAATGAAAATGTAATTATTTTAGCAGGTGTCCTTTTACCTGGGATGTCCGAATTACAGAGGAGACTCTGTCAAAATTTTTGTAAAAATACTATATTTTATTCAAGTATATTCTTTAAATTAAATAGGCTTGCCATACTATAATAGTAAGTCTGTGTGCCGATCAAGGCTTAGGAGTCGTGACAAAATTTTTATACCCAATTTCAGACACTTATGTACTTATATAAATTATTTTCCGAAAGCACCAGCAAATTATCTTTTAATTTAAATTCCGCATGTGTTACGTAAGTAATGCCCCAGGGGAAGGGGGGGGGGGGCGTTACAAGGTGGTATCAGAGCTGGTCGAGTCTTTCGGGATATTTGGGGAATAGGTCTGTTAAGTTTTGTTGTGTGATCTCTGGTTGGCTCTTGTTTGAATTGTTTCTTGTTGGAGCAATGTGTGTTGACACACAAGTATATGTTTCTTGATGGTTTCCAAGGGCTTCATGTCCTGGGAGACCTTAGATTTTGAATGTTACTTGGGTTCGAATATGACATTCGATTATCCTTGCGAATCGTGTCTGACATTCGAAACAAGGTGCTTGTGTAAAGGGTTTTTCCGGGAGTGTTCCCTGGAAATATTCTAGGTTTATGGTTAGCAAAGGACATTGATTTTTGATTGATCTAGTTTCTGGATTCGGTCAGATCTCTTTCGCTTTGTGTAGGATGTTGCCTACGAAGTTAAAACGAGTTAGATGACTCATTCATTTGAAAGATCGGTGGTCTGAACCGTTTGTTAGACCGAGTGTTTTCCTTGTGAAGCACCAATGTTGTGTGAAGGCTCGTGTCACCGTCTGGATTCCTGACAACTAAGTAAAGGACGAATTATGAACAAGTATTTTCTGACTTTAATTTGAAATCTGTCAGGACTCCTGAATTAGTTATGCTAATTCATTAATTTCCAGTTATTCATTTCTTTGTTTGTGAGAAGTCGTACTCACACTCCTAAATGATCCTCGATGTATTAGACATTTGAGTGAATTGGTTTAAAGGAATCGATTGGTATGGATACTTTCACATTTTGTTGAGAGAAGTGGTTATGACTATTTCTTGAGTTATAACACAAATAATTTCGTGATAGCAGAAGTTTCTTGGTGAAACTCAGTTTCGTCACTTCTATTTTTGATAGAGGTGAAAGTCATCATTTTGTAAATTCTTTGTATTAAGAATAAGAATTAATCCTCTTGGGATTAGACATTATTCACCCCTTGATTCTTTGAATCCGTTGGAAGATTCTTGTGGAAGAATGAACTTTATTAGATTCATGTTTGTAAATGTGTATTGATCATGCATTTTTACATCCACGAACCTGATGGAATGATCTTTTTCCATACTGGATGTTCCGATATCCTTCAAATTAATGAAGTTCTTTTCTATGCTTATGTGAAAGTGAAATCCCGAAAAAAATTTCTTTTCTTGAGAAATTCTTTTATGATCACCAAGGTCTTGTCTTATTGCGGTTCGATCGTACTTTTCGTCATTGATCATTTTAGTTCTACATATTTTTCCAAATGTTGTCGATGTGTGACCTATCTCATCAGTCGTGGGTTGGATATCTCCACATCAAGATGTACAATTGAGACCTTCCTTGTTGAGATGTTGACATTCCTTCAATCTTTGTTATAAGTTTTCTGAAGACCTGTATGGGTCTTGATCGAATTCAAGTGATCGTTGATCGACTGGTGAAGTCTACATCTTCTTATGAGTCAAGATCCACAAGCAGAGTAGTGAACCGAATAATGTATCAGAGGATTGTTCAGACTTCATGGAGTATCTTTAAGTGTTGTTTCAGATGAAAAACGGAAGTTTATCAATGTGTATCGGCTAAGTTTACTTTAAGTGTTAAGGACTAAGTTGAGACTAAGTCCAATTGATCATCCTCAGAGGGATGGATAAGTAAGGAGATGACCTATCCTTAGCAGGTTAGTTGGAAGATAGTGTGGTACCTAAGTTTTTGTCATTTCTATGGTAGGATAAACCAGAATTGATAGGAGCTTTGTTAATGTATAGATGTGAATGGTATTATGAGAACCCTTAAGTTCAACATCATTGAGCGAGATGATTACAATGGACCTTATCATGATCGAGGCAGATATATCATTAGAGGAATTTAGAGTAGTGATCAACGTATTGGTTAATGTTGACTTCGTGAGTCCGAGGATTAACAGAAAAATATCTATGGTAGTTTTCCTTAAGCTGAACGGAAATAGTAAAGAGGAGTTCTTGAGAAACTAAGTTGTGAGAGGAGTTTGAGAGCTCTGTTTTAGAGTTTGAAAGGTCTAACCGTGATGAAATTTGGAGTGGTGGAATATGTTCAAAGGAATGATTATGATATAATTTTGAGTTGAAGGTTGATGTATGATGGGGTAAAAAGTTAGTGTTGAACTTGATGTTCGTTGTGAGGATAAGGTGTTGAAGAAGTTTTGCTAGTAGACAAATTTGGAGGCAAGAAGTGATTAAGTTTTGATTGTGTCTTTCGAGTGTGATAAGCTATGATGAAATGTTTATAATCTTTGAGGTCTTATTTTGGTAAGTATATGGTTGATGATCCATAGTGGAAACTAGACATTTTAAATTCAAGATTTCCATTAGGGAGTGTCCACCTGGATTTCTTGGCTTTGTTTTGGTGCAGTTCCTAGGGGTTATGGCCTTAGAGAAACTCTGTTTTATAATCTCTTTTCTCGGCTGCAAATGAATAAGATAAGGGCATATACGATACAAGCATTTCCTTGCATAAGTAATGGAGCCCTGCCTTTAGATGAAAGAATTGTTAGGAGTTGTGTATTTTCTTTGGGCAATAAGGTAGATGTGCATGGGAAATTTCTTAAACCAGGGATACTAACGGGGCTTGAGAACCAAATTGAAAATGAGGGGCAAATGAAGGATATGAAATCGAAGTAGGTAAAAGATTCGAGAGGAATTAAGAAGAGAATGGACTATGTTGGATGTGGTAAGATTCAATTTTAATGAGATTGAATTTCTTAGGTTCTTGGAGCAAAGGTTATCATGTGCAACTCAGGAATGTTATGACGTTTTGATTGGAGATTTGAAAGTGTGAATTTGATATGACTAGAATAGTAGATTAAGCTTAAATGGACTAAGACTATGATCGCATCTCTTGAGTAGAAGGTTAATTGATGTTATGTAAAGTTAGTGTTGGTTTTGACGTTATCTATGAAAGTTAGATATTGGAGAAAGTTTTTCCTAATGGATTTGTATTGAGAAAGTTAATGAAAGAGATTAAGCGTTGATTTTGTTCTTTGAAGTGTAATAGACTAAGATGAAATATCAAGGTAGTGGAGAGAATGCGGTAGTGAAAAGTTTCGAGGATAAATAGAATGGCATAAGAATTGATTCTGTTATAGTGTTATAGATAAAAGGAATGAAGCGATGAGAATACAAAGCAAGATTTTAGAGTTAAGGTGTGATTATAACATCCTGTTTAGTTTTGAGCTACGAAATTTCGAGGACGAAATTTTTTTAAGAGGGTAGTAATGTAACACCCTAGTTTTTACACTTAGGATTAATTATTTTATTTGGATGTTTATGTTTATTATGTTATGTGGTTTAGTTTGAGTAATTAAATTACTCTTTTCAAACTATTTTATTGGGTGTGTTAGCACTGACTTATTTCAGTGAATGCACGTTTAATAGACAATAATTTATGTTATTGTCACTATTATACCAGTACAGAAAAATATTTTAAATAATATGATTAAGAGAAAAGCATTTTCATATTCCTATTCTATTTAATTTTAGAGTTAAAAATATTCTGGTTTGACATCAATCGGAGATTAAATTTTGGACTGAGTATTTTCTTAGTTGATCAGTTCAATTATTAATCTTTACTCTAATTTGAATTTCGAAATTATATCTTTATCAATTTTTATTTTTAGATTCTAAAAAGTAAAAACATGTTTATTTTAGGTCTAATATTTATCACTCATTTTGTATCTATTACTAAATAATCAGTATAAAAACTTAAGTTCTCACTTCTTTCTCTCTCTCTTTCTCGACACTCTCTTTCTCTCTTTTTCTCTTTTCTTCTTTCTTCTCTGCAACTTCTTTTCCTTTCTTCTTTCTTTCTTCTTTTTCTTTTCTTCTTCTTCCTTCTTCCTCTTACCATAGCAGCGCGCCACCCCACAAGGACCGTCGCCGGCCGCCGCTTAACGTAGGGAGGAGGAGATGCGATGGCGCCACCGCCTGCACCGGTTGCTGCCGCGCGCTCGTCTCTCCGCCGCGGTAAGTCCGATCCGCCGCCTTCCATGGTGGTTTCGAACCCCACTTGTTGGTTAAGCTTCTCTCCTTTCTTTTATGCTTTCTTTCAACTCTGTTGCTCTTGTTCACTGTAGAACCGCCACTGCCACCTCGCCGGAAATCGCGTCGCCGCCGCACCGGTCGTCTCAACAGCCACCACAACTTCATCTTCTTCCTTGGGTGAGTTAAAACCCTCTCTTGTGTCTCAGATTTAAAACCCCAAATCTGATTTTTTTGAAACCCTAACCCTAACCCTTTGATTTCAGATTTTAATCTTGAAATTTAAGGTTGTTTTATGAGATTAGGACTATGAGTTTGTGTTTCCCTAAACCAATTTCATTATTCTGAGTTTTCCCTAAATTTTAATAAGGAGCCCTGAAACCCCAATTTGATTTTATTTGAATTTGGGTATGTTTTTGTGAAATTAATTATGATTTAGTGCAATTAGGACTCTTAATGGATGATTTCCAAAGTTCTTTTTCATGATTTTTTTAATCAAAACAAAGTTTCCTTAAAGGGTATTGGGAAGCGTGAGCTTCAAACATGATTTTCTTTAAAAATAACCTTGTTTGGTAATTAGATTAAGTGTTTAGATAAAGTTAGAATGTGTGTTTGATCATGTGAAATTGATTTCTTGATTTTTGGTTGTTGCGCGTTGTTGGATTTCCTCTCTGAGACGTTTGACACGGCTATGCTTGCTTGATGGAGTAGATAGTTACACTCTTGGAGCTAATGTGAGTATTAAGACGAGGATCCTTTACTTGTCTTCAAAGGTAAGGGGAGTTTGCCTAGGGATATTCAATAACTGTATGCATGTGTGTATTTGATTAATTGTTTACTTGACTGTTATTGAGTTACTGGATTATCTGAAATGTTATGCTATTATATGAAGTTGAACTGTATCGTTATATATGTTGAGATGTATAACTGTTATGAACTCTGATATTGGCATTGAACTGTGAATATATATATGTGTGCATACTGCTGTTGTTGTTTGAAGTTTGCTAAGCCGGACGTGTGTCTGTGCTCAATCATTAATAAGGATTAAAAACCTTAATTAGCTTTGAAGATGAAAGGATGGGTGTTCTTTTCCAAAAAGCTTGAATGTTTAAAAGTACTTGTTTTATGTGACAATATAGTTTTAGTGATTTCTAGAATGCAAGAGAAAAACCCTTTTCGAACTATGTGTTTTAAGTGAAAACTTTCGAAAACATTTTACAATATCCTATTGGGGATTTTCAAAGTTAAAAGTGTTTCAAAAACGTTTTATAAAGGATTTTCAAAAGAAAAGGTTTTCTCCCAAATGATTTAGAAACTTTCCGATAGCCAAGATAGGTTATCGAGGCTTTCGATTTCGAAAATTGTTTTCGTCAAATGAAAGATAAGTACTAAAAGAATAGGAATCTAGACGTGAGACGTCGCCTCTAGTTTTCCATGCTTAGCACGTGATCTTGGATCAGTGTTAATTCGGGACCGTAAAGTCCTATTCGTAATGTTATGGACTTCAAGTCCAATTCGCGGAATCGAGGACAATTCGCTCCGATTTCCGTTATTGTGGGCTATTGTCCTTAGCATGATAAGTAAAACATGACTAAAAGTATATTGATTTCCATTACCACAAACCTTGACTGCGGCCACGGTCTTGGGCATTGTGATTGAGCATTCAGACTGTGTGTCCTATGTTTCTAAGTTTTCAAGTGATGGGGAAATAATGTCAAGTCATTAGCTTTGAGCTTTGACAGTGAAATATTTACACAAAGAAAAACCTTAAAAGGAAAGTTTTTATTCATATGCATTTCCCCTGGCAGACGTGCCTTTGCTTATTGAGGATACCCATGGGGTATCTGAGAGTCAGTCACATTGCTAGCTGTTTCGTTAAGGGCATGTGGCATTGTCTGACCAAGAGGCCTGGTGCATCAGGATGCGGTGGCAACAGCCCGGTGGGCAGAGCTTGACCAACTCTATCTTCTCCAGTGATAACATGGTGTTGTGATCTCATGAGATTAGGATAGAGCCTGATATTGAAGTGTCATGCACATTTTCGAAAACTGATTGTACGGGCTTGAGGACCCTTTGATATAACACTGTTATGTTATGTATATGCATGATTTAACTGCTTATATGATTATGTGATGTATGTATCATGTATATGGTTGTTGTGCGATATATCCATTTGTCGGTATCTCACCCTTACAAACATATCAGGTTTCTTCTGGTATGCTATTGTACCCTGGGTATTTTAGTACAGATGTTGCAGAGGAGTCTTCCTAAGTCACTTAGAGACTTAGATCTAGCTGCTTGAAGAAGTATTTGATTGTGGAACGATCACGTGAGTTGTTCTCAGGAATAACTTTTAGAATGACCAGCTTAGGGTTTGAGACTGGGATTTTTGATAAGTATGTATGAGTATGACTCAGAGAGTCTATATTTTAAAACGGAATGTTTATGGCTCGGAGAGCGTCTCTTTTGAATGAAAACTTAAACTTTTCTTTTTGGTCATGTATAGCTAATTGATATAACTATCTTTAGCATATTACTTCCTGGTTGTATTTGGTGTAACTGGAATTCTGGAATGAAAATGTAATTATTTTAGCAGGTGTCCTTTTACCTGGGATGTCCGAATTACAGAGGAGACTCCGTCAAAATTTTTATAAAAATACTAGATTTTATTCAAGTATATTCTTTAAATTAAATAGGCTTGCCATACTATGATAGTAAGTCTGTGTGCCGATCAAGGCTTAGGAGTCGTGACAAAATTTTTATACCCAATTTCAGACACTTATGTACTTATATAAATTATTTTCCGAAAGCACCAGCAAATTATCTTTTAATTTAAATTCCGCATGTGTTACGTAAGTAATGCCCCAAGAGGGGGGGGGGGGGGGGCGTTACACAAGTCAATTTGGGTACCTAAAGATAAGATTGTACCTGTTACAGACTTGCTTAACAATAGGAAAGAAACACATATCCTGGTACTTGGACAGTGGTTGCTTACGACACATGATGGGAGAAAGGTGTATGTTCCAATACCTTAAACATAGGGATGGTGGCTGGGTTACCTTTGGAGGTAATTAGAATGGGAAGATCATTGGAGTAGGTAAAATTGGTAAACATCATTTTCCCTCCATTGATAATGTTCGATTAGTTAATGGTTTAAAACACAATCTGCTAAGCATAAGTCAATTATGTGATAGTGGGTTTGCTGTTTTTTTTATAAGAACATGTGTAATGTCAAGAAACCTGACGGATCACTCTTATTCACTGCCAAGAGGCAAAACAATCTGTATAAGATTGACTTGGAGGATCTTACAAATCAAAGTGTCTCATGTCTAGTGTCCATTGAAGATAAGCGATGGATTTGGCATAAAAGACTAGGTCATCCAAGCTTGAATTTAATTTCAAAGCTAAATAAGGATAACCTCGTGAGAGGATTACCAAACCTTAAGTAACCTGACGGATCACTCCTATTCACTGCCAAGAGGCAAAACAATCTGTATAAGATTGACTTGGAGGATCTTACAAATCAAAGTGTCTCATGTCTAGTGTCCATTGAAGATAAGCGATGGATTTGGCATAAAAGACTAGGTCATCCAAGCTTGAATTTAATTTCAAAGCTAAATAAGGATAACCTCGTGAGAGGATTACCAAACCTTAAGTACAAATATGATGCTTTCTGTGATGCACGTCAAAAGGAAAAACAAGTCAAAGGTTCTTTTGAATCTAAGAATATTGTTAGTACCAATAGACCACTAGAGTTGCTACACCTTGATCTGTTTTGACTAACTAGGACTGCCTCTGTTAGTGGAAAGAAATATGGCCTAGTCATAGTAGACGACTACACTAGATGGACATGGGTTATGTTCCTAGCTCACAAGGATGATTCTTTTAGGGTCTTCTCTGTATTCTACAAATGTGTACAGAATGAAAAAGGCATGTGAATCACTTCAATCAGAAGTGACCATGGAGGAGAGTTTGAAAAAGAGCTACCTAGAACACCACAGCAAAATGGTGTGGTAGAGAGAAAGAACAGATCTCTTCAAGAGATGGCTAGAACAATGCTTAATGATAACTCTGTCCCTAGACACTTCTGGGCTAAAGCTATTAATACTGCCTGCTACATTCAGAACAGAATATACATTAGACCAATCTTGAATAAAACTCCTTATGAATTGTGGAAATGACGAAAACCCAACATATCATACTTTCATTCTTTTGGTTGTAAATGCTATATATTGAATACTAAAGATCAACTTGGTAAGTTTGAAACTAAAGTAGATAAAGGAATTCGGTTAGGGTATTCTGAATCATCAAAAGGGTTTAGAGTTTATAATTCTAGGACCTTAGTAGTAGAAGAATGTAAACATGTTAAGTTTGATGACAAACAGCCTGATAAGAAATTATCAGACCTTGATGAAGCTATTGCAGATTTGAATCTCAAGGATTCTGAAATTCAAACAAATGTCAAAACTGATGATCAAGTGGACGACCCTCAACAACATGAGTCAGAAACTTCAACTTCTCAACAAGAAAATGTTCAAAGATCTTGGTACTTCAGGAATTATCATCCTCAAGATCAAATCATTGGGAATCCCAATGATATGCTAAAAACCAGATCTACATTCAGAGAGCAAGATGATTCTGCGTTAGTCTGAGTTAGAACCAAAGACAGTAGACGAGGCTCTACTAGACGAGGACTGGATTCTTGCAATGTAGGAAGAACTGAACCAGTTTGAGAGAAGTGAAGTGTGGACTCTTGTGCCTTTACCAAAAGACAAACCAGTTATTATAACCAAATGGGTTTACAGAAACAAGCTAGATGAAAATGGTAAGGTGATAAGAAATAAAGCTAGACTTGTTGCACAAGGTTATTCACAGGAAGAAGGTATTGACTATACTGAAACTTTTGCACCAGTTGCTAGACTAGAAGCTATTCGCATCTTATTATTATTTGCTGCACATCATAGTATAATGTTATATCAAATGGACGTAAAAAGTTCCTTTCTAAATGGTGTTATTAGTGAGGAAGTGCATGTTCTGCAACCTCCGGGTTTTGAAAGTGAAACCCAACCTGAACACGTATATAAGCTAAAAATAGCTTTATATGGTCTTAAACAAGCTCCTAGAGCTTGGTATGAAAAGTTAAGTTCATTCTAATGGATAATAGATTCAGTAGAGGAAAGGTTGATACAACCTTATTTAGAAAATCCAATAAGTCCAGTTTCATTATTGTTCAAATATATGTTGATGACATAATCTTTGATGCTACTAATGAATCTCTATGTAAAGAATTCTCTAAGCTTATGCAAAAAGAGTTTGAAATGAGCATGATGGGAGAACTCAAGTTCTTTCTTGGACTTCAAGTTAAGCAAACAATGAACGAGGTGTACATCCATCAGACCAAGTACACAAAGGAATTGTTAAAGAAATTCAAGATGGATGATTGCAAACCTATGAACACCCATATGCATCCCACGTCCATACTGAACAAAGATGATAAAAATAAAAAGGGAGACCAAAAGGTATATAGAGGTATGATAGGATCTCTGGTATATCTTTCTGCGTCTAGGCCTGATATTATGTTCAGTGTATGCTTATGTGCTCGATTTCAATCTGATCCAAGAGAATCTCATTTATCAGCAGCTAAAAGAATATTTAGATATTTAAAAGGTATTACTAATCTGGGTTTGTACTTTAAGAAAAATGATGATTATAGATTAATTGGATTTTGAAGGAGATAGAATTGAAAGAAAAAGTACCAGTGGAGGATGTCACTTCATTGGAGCTAATCTAGTCTCATGGTCAGCAAAAGACAAATTATTATTGCCTTATCAACTGCTGAACCTGAGTATATTTCGACTGCTAGTTGCTGCTCACAACTTCTATGGATCAAACATCAATTGGAGGACAACAATGTGTTTGTAAGTAGTATTCCACTTATGTGTGATAATACTGCTGCAATAAATCTATCTAAGAATCCAATATTGCATTCAAGGGCTAAGCATATAGAGATTAAATCACTTTGTTAGAGATTATGTGCAAAAAGGCATTATTGATATACAATTTGTAGATACTGACCATCAATGGACAAATATCTTTACTAAACCTCTTGCAGATGACAGATTCATATTTATTAGAAAACATCTTAATATGATTTGTGTGGATTGATCGTGCGTCCAATGCTTGCATCTATTGCATGTGCATCTATTGCATGCGCGTCTATTGCTCAAATGCGTCCAATGCATGTTATATGTGCGTCCAATAGGGATTGCGCCCATTGACTGATTGCATGGTTTTATCAGACTCGTCTGTGCTATCTTTTATTAAATTTGCATTAATGTATGTCCAAGAAATATTTAATAATATCCTCATGCTGAGTCAGTTATTTCCATCAATCCCATCAATAGCTTTTCAAAGTTTCAAAAACCTGTGCCGTATCAGTACTCATTACTCCTTTCTTCACACGTTTTTATTTCTTTTATTTTTTATTTTTCCTTTGGGAAAACTCTTCAAATTCGAAACCTTTTTAAGAAAGGAACTTCCCTCTGAAAAACTTTTCACTATCCTTGTCTCTGAAACTTTCTTGCAAAAGAACTCTCTGTTTTCTTGCTACCAAACCCTAACCTTCAAACCTCAAAAATGGCTTCCTTTTCTGCTGAATAAGTACAAAATGGGTTTTTAGGAATAAACTAGATGAAAAAGGTATAATTGTAAAAAACAAGGCTAGATTGGTAGCCAAAGGGTATAACCAAAAAGAAGGCATAGATTATGATGAAACATATGCACCAGTAGCAAGATTAGAAGCTATAAGAATGCTACTTTCTTATGCTTGCATAATGGGATTTAAATTGTATCAAATGAATGTTAAGAGTGCTTTCTTAAATGGATTTATACAAGAGGAAGTGTATGTTGGTCAACCACCTGGTTTTGAGAATAATGAATTGCCTAACCATGTTTATAAACTGTCTAAAGCACTATATGGCTTAAAGCAAGCTCCTAGAGCTTGGTATGAAAGGTTAAGTAATTTTCTAATTGAAAAAGGATTTAAAAAAGGTAAAGTCGACACAACTTTGTTCACTAAGAAAAAGGCACACAACATTTTACTTGTACAAATATATGTGGATATTATAATTTTTGGTGCCACTAATGAGCATTTGTGCAATGAGTTTGCAAGTCTTATGCAGAGTGAGTTTGAAATGTCAATGATGGGTGAGCTGAACTTTTTCCTTGGACTGCAAATAAAATAAACTGAAAATGGAATCTTTGTTAGCCAAACCAAGTACTGCAATTAGTTGATCAAGAAGTTTGGCATGGAAAATGCTAAGGAGATGGCTACTCCAATGAGTACCTCCTATTATCTGGACAAAGACGAGCAAGGTAAACCTGTTGATGTTTCTAAATTCAGAGGTATGATAGGCTCACTACTATATCTTACTGCTAGTAGGCCAGATATCATGTTTAGTGTATGTACGTGTGCTAGGTATCAAGAAAATCCAAAAGAATCACACTTAGCATCAGTTAAAAGGATAATTAAGTATCTGTTAGGAACAAAAGACATGGGATTATGGTATCCCAAGGGAGCTACATGTACTTTAATTAGCCGTTCGGACTCTGATTTTGCTAGTTGTAAACTAGATAGAAAAAGTACTAGTGGAACTTGCCATTTACTAGGAAACTCATTAGTATCATGGTTCAGTAAGAAACAATCTAGTGTGGCTTTATCCACTATAGAGCCTGAATATGTAGCAGTTGGTAGCTGTTGTGCACAGATTTTATGGATGAAACAAAAATTAGTTGATTATGGTGTGCAACTAAACCAAGTTCCTATTAGATGTGACAATACAAGTGCAATTAACCTAACTAAGAATTCCATAGTACACTCTAGAACTAAACACATAGAAATCAGACATCATTTCATTAGAGATCATATACAAAGTAGAGAAAATGAGATTGAATATGTCGATACAACTAAACAACTTGCTGATATTTTTACCAAGCCCTTGAACAAGGAAAGCTTCTTTTTCATTAGAAGAGAATTAGGCATAATCGATCAATCCTATATCTAATCTCTAAAGAAACTATTTATATGACTGTATCTTTGTGTAAATATGCTTTGATTCTTGTATGATGTAATTTGGAATATCTATGAATGATTAGAAGAGAGTTTCAGAAGAAATAGATTTGATCAGGAATGGATCCCTTGTATTTTTAAGTCTTATAAACTCAAAGATAACACAGGAGTGGACTTTGATTTTCCTGCACCTATCCCTCTATCTTTAACAATTTTATATGCTATGTTTGAATGTTTAAATGCTTACCTTCTCTATTGCTTTGAATGTTTCTTTTCTTTACCTTTTTTATAGTGCCAAAAGGGGGAGAAAAAAGTATGATATAGAGAAAGGAGATAATAACAAATTATACACGAAAAAAAAAAGTATGATATAGATAAAAGAGATAATAACGAATTATACATGCATATGTTGAGGCGGAGCTTACAAGCTTACATGATTAATGGGGAGTAAACCAAATTTTGCTCTGATAATATTTTTTGCTCTGATATACTTCTGCTCTGACTGCTCTGATACCATGATATAAATCTGTCAAAAAACACTTAGCATCTGCTACACTTATACTCTGATCTTATAATTTGTTAAAAGGTTTGTCATAATCAAAAAGGGGGAGATTGTTAGACTCAATGACTTAGAGATTTTGATATATGACAAATACAACTTAATGTGTATGCAAGGGTTTTAGTATCAAATTGCAAAGACAGGTATCAAGCAGTGATCAATAAGTTCAGTGAGCAATTAAAGGAGAATATTCAAGGAAGAACTTGGAGGAATTAAAGAGCAAAGACAAAGATCAAGAAATCATCAAGACAAGAGCTTAAAGGAAAAATTAGATTTAAGTCGTAGATGATTTGTAAGAGAAATAAATCTCTTAGTCACAAAGAAGCTCAATTAAAAAGATGCATGAAGAAAATCAATTTTCATAACCTGCATTAAAAGGAATAAGTCTTCGTTAATGAAAATGATTTTTGGAAATAAGAAGTGCTCGTCCAAAGCGCTCGTCCAACACTGAAGTAATACAAGAGCTCGTCCAAACACAAGTGATAGAAGCGCTCGTCCAACAAGTGATTGAAGTGCTCGTCCAACATAAGTAACAGAAGCGCTCGTCCAACATAAGTAATAGAAGCGCTCGTCCAACAAGTGACAGAAGCGCTCGTCCAACAAGTGACAAAAGCACTCGTCCACTGAAGTGATACAAGCGCTCGTCCACTAAAGTGACAGAAGCGCTCGTCCACATAAGTCCTTGGACTTGCTAAGTCCTTAAGGAGTATCCGTCCAATGATGTGGCATATGGAGCTTGTCTACAAGCTCGTTCGAATGTAAAATCTTAAATTCAAAATGGCTAGATGGACACGGTTATTTTCAAGATAGACGCGGATGCTATAAGAACCTTATTTCAAGAACTAGAATCAAGAAAACAGATTCTGTTAATCAGATCCAAATCTGTTTTGATTTATCCCAGCGACTATAACTTGTTTTCTATATAAAGAGGGATCAAAAGAACACTTTTTACAATACATCAGAATGTCATAACAAATCATTCATCATTTTGCATGAGCTTATTGTGAATAGAGTGTTTCGTTATCATAAGTGCTTCAATTTGTTTATCTGACTATTGAGAGTTAGGAATCAACTTTTGTTTTACTTTTCGATTGTAAAGAGAGAGGGAGTCTCTCTAAGTGATTAGGGTGAGGTATCCCTAAGGTTGAACATTGAGGCTCTTCACAAGAGTGTGGTATCTCGAGGTGAAGGAGTGCTCTGTTGTGTAAAGGTTTTTCAAGCTACCTGGCAAAGCTTGTGTGTTAGTGTGTGAAATCCCACAGGTGGAGTGGGGACTCGATGTAGGTCATAATGGAGGTGACTGAACCTGGATAAATCTGGTTGTGTGGTATCTCTAAACTCAAACTCCTTTACTTTCTGTTTACGATCAAGAACCTGTAATTTTGATGTTTAAAGTTCAATATAATTTATGTTATTGTTCTGTATAAACTGTATTGAAACCGTAGTCTGATTGTAATCAAGTTTGTGTTATCTGCGTTCAAAATTGAGTTGATCAAAACCATTCTTGATTGCTGAAATTGAACCAATACTGAAACTGAAACCTGCAAGTTCGTTCTTAATTGTTAATGCTTATATATGAAACTTGCATAACTTGTTCTTAATCTTTAAAGGTTTAATCAGTTTCTGTATTTTGTTATTATTGAATCTTGAACCCGAACCTATTCTGAATTAATCTTTCTTATCTTCATCATCTTCCAATTCAAGATTTTATATAAACCCTTCATCGATTTTGTAAAAGATCCTAAGGCCACAAATCCGCAACTCTGATTTGAAAAGTTTTTAAGAGGGAAATATTTTTTGAAAACTCAATTCAGCCCCTCTCTTGAGTCGTTGAAGCCAAAACAACAATTGACATAAGAGCTAACCTCTTAAGTTTGGCTTAACAACTATAAGAGAATGGCTTCCAATATCTGTTTGAATGAAGGGGCTTCCCTTGCACACCCTCCTGCCTTCAATGGATCTGAGTATATCTATTAGAAGGAAAGAATGGTAATCTTTCTTGAGGCAGCAGGTGTTGAAATTTGGGATGCAGTAGAAAATGGACCATTTGTCCCCTCTACTGTAGATGCTAATGGTGCTCCAATAAATATGCCTAAAACTAAATGGAATGAGGATGATAAGAAAAGATTTCAATATAATGCACGTGCTAAGAATATTATAACATCTGCTTTAAGCTGTGATGAGTTTTTCAGGGTTTCAAATTACAAATCAGCAAAGGAGATGTGAGATACATTGCAAGTAACACATGAAGGAGACACAGATGTCAAAAGAGCAAGAATAAACACCCTCACACATGAGTATGAACTATTCAGAATGAATCGAGGAGAACCTATGACTGAAATGCAAAAGAGATTCACACACATTGTAAATCAATTGGCTGGTCTTGGAAAGACAATCTCAAATGAGGATCAAATTAACAAAGTGATGAGATGCTTGAGCAGAGAATGGCAACCTAAAGTAACTGCAATCTCAGAATCTAGAGATCTTTCATCAATGACCATTGCCACATTATTTGGAAAATTGCAAGAACATGAATTGGAGTTGAATAGACTGAATGAGAGTGAAGAAACTGATAAAAGAAAGAAGGGATTGGCTCTGAAATCACAAGTCAGAGAAGTAGAAGACAGTGATGATGATGATTCAGAACAAGAGGCAGAATCTGAAGAAGAGATGGGAATGCTAGTCAGAAAATTCAAGAACTTCCTAAAGAAGAAAGACAACTTCAAAAGAAAGTTATCCACTTTTCAAAGGAGAAGTTTCAACAAAAGTGACAACTCTTCCAACAACATCACATGCTATGAATGCGGAAAGATTGACCACATGAAGCTTGACTGTCCAAAGCTGCAAAAGAAGGACAAAACTGAAAAGTTTGACTAAAAGGACAAAAAGTGGAAAAAGCCAAGAAAGTCCTACATTGTTTGGGATGATAATGATCTTGAATCCACTGAAGAATCTGAATCTGAGGAGGCAAACTTGTGCTTGATGGCCAGCAATCATAGTGATTCAGAAAGTGGAGTAAGTTCTGATTATCAACCTTCTTATGATGAATTTCAAAATGCTTTTGAAGAACTTCATAAAGAATCCATTAGACTTGCTAGATTGCTAAATAAGTCTAAGAAAACCATCACATTCCTAGAAGAGATTTTTTTTTTAAAAACAAAGAGGTAGATCAATTAAAAATAGAAAATTGTGCTTTAAAATAAAAACTAGCTACTGTTTTAGATGCATCTATATTTGATAAATGTCCTAAGTTGGATAAACATATAAATCATTTGAATGGTGATCTATCTAGAATTACTAGTGATAAAGAAATCTTGAATGCATCTAGCTGTACATTGACTAAAGAGGTTGAAAAACTGAAAAATGACCTAGCAAGATTCACAAATGGTAGAGATAACTTGGATGCATTGTTAGGAAAGCAAAAATATGTTTATGATAAGGCTGGAATAGGCTATGAACCTAAGATATATGAGAAATCTTTCAAGAAATTTTTTGCTGCACCTAAGACATCAAACACCCCATTTGTTAAATGCAATTTTTTTGCTAGAAAAGGTCACACAGCTTCTACATGTCAATACAGAAAATCAGCATACAATAAATCTAAGTATATATGGGTTCCTAAAGGAACTATTGCTGCAACTAACTCAAAAGGACCCAAACAGATTTGGGTACCTATAGAAAAAACATGAAACTCTGTTTTGTAGGTGTGGTGGAAGGTCAAGAGCAAAAATTGGAATCATGACATAGAGCCTTCACCGAACACAAAATGGGTAACAATAAAGAAACAATACTGATTGAATATGTTTTCTGATTATCATTATTAATGAATGATTATGAATCTTTTTGTGTTGACTTATATATCATTGTATAATATGTCTACATTGTTCTATCAAAGTTATTTGATCTATCTTGGAATAATCATATGGCTTTTGTTTCACAAATTGAATCTACGAAAATTAATGAAGCCTTAAATGATTTGTTTTGCTTGCTATGCAACAATTAACTTTGAAGATAGATGATGATATAATTGATGAACATTGGATGATGGCTATGCTAGATGAGCTAAACCAATTTGAAAGAAACCAAGTTTGAAAACTAGTGCCTAAACCCAAGAACTGTCAAGTAATAGGTAAAAAATGGGTTTTTAGGAATAAACTACATGAAAAAGGTATAATTGTAAAAAAAAACAAGGCTAGATTGGTAGCCAAAGGGTATAACCAAGAAGAAGGCATAGATTATGAAGAAACATATTGACCAGTAGCAAGATTAGAAGCTATAAGAATGCTACTTGCTTATGCTTTCATAATGGGATTTAAATTGTATCAAATGGATGTTAAGAGTGCTTTCTTAAATGGATTTATAAAAGAGGAAGTGTATGTTGGTCAATCACCTGGTTTTGAGAAAAATGAATTGCCTAACCATGTTTATAAACTGTCTAAAGCACTATATGGCTTAAAGCAAGCTCCTAGAGCTTGGTATGAAAGGTTAAGTAATTTTCCCATTGAAAATGATTTAAAAGAGGTAAAGTTGACACAACTTTGTTCACTAAGAAAAAGGCACACAATATTTTACTTGTACAAATATATGTGGATGATATAATTTTTGGTGCCGGTAATGAACATTTGTCCAATGAGTTTGCAAGTCTTATGCAGAGTGAGTTTGAAATGTCAATGATGGGTGAGCTGAACTTTTTCCTTGGACTGCAAATAAAGCAAACTGAAAATGGAATCTTTGTTAGCCAAACCAAGTGCTGCAATGAGTTGATCAAGAAGTTTGGCATGGAAAATGCTAAGGAGATGGCTACTCCAATGAGTACCTCCTGTTATCTGGATAAGGATGAGCAAGGTAAACCTATTGATGTTTCTAAATTCAGAGGTATGATAGGCTCACCACTTTATCTTGCTGCTAGTAGGCCAGATATCATGTTTAGTGTATGCATGTGTGCTAGGTATCAAGCAAATCCAAAAGAATCACACTTAACAGCAGTTAAAAGGATAATTAAGTATCTGTTAGGAACAAAAGACATGGGATTATGGTATCCCAAGGGAGCTACATGTACTTTAATTAGCTATTCAGACTCTGATTTTGCTGGTTTTAAACTAGATAGAAAAAGTACTATGGAACTTGCCATTTACTAGGAAACACATTAGTATCATGGTTCAGTAAGAAACAATCTAGTGTGGCTTTATCCACTGCAGAGGCTGAATATGTAGCAGCTGGTAGCTGTTGTGCACAGATTTTATGGATGAAACAACAATTAGTTGATAATGGTGTGCAACTAAACCAAGTTCCTTTTAGATGTGACAATACAAGTGCAATTAACCTAACTAAGAATCCCATAATGCATTCTAGAACTAAACACATAGAAATCAGACATCATTTCATTAGAGATCATATACAAAGTAGAGAAATTGAGATTGAATATGTCGATACAACTAAACAACTTGCCGATATTTTTACCAAGCCCTTGAACAAGGAAAGCTTCTTTTTCATTAGAAGATAATCGGGCACAATCGATCAATCCTATATCTAATCTCTATAGAAACTATTTATATGACTGTATCTTTGTGTAAATATGTTCTTATTCTTGTATGATTTAGTTTGGAATATCTATGAATGATTAGAAGATAGTTTCAGAAGAAATAGATTTGATCAGGAATGGATCCCCTGTATTTTTAAGTCTGACAAACTCAAAGATAACACAGGAGTGGACTTTGATTTTCATGCACCTATCCCTCTACCTTGAACAATTTTATATGCTATGTTTGAATGTTTAAATGCTTACCTTCTCTATTACTTTGAATGTTTCTTTTCTTTACCTTTTTTATAATGCCAAAAGGGGGAGAAAAAAGTATGACATAGAGAAAAGAGATAATAACAAATTATACATGAAAAAAAAAGTATGATATAGAGAAAAGAGATAATAACGAATTATACATGCATATGTTGAGGGGGAGCTTACAAGCTTACATGATTAATGGGGGAGTAAATCAAATTCTGCTCTGATAATATTTTTTTTGCTCTAATATACTTCTGCTCTGATACCATGATATAAATCTGTCAAAAAACACTTAGCGTCTGCTACACTTATACTCTGATCTTATAATTTGTTAAAAGGTTTGTCATAATCAAAAAGGGGGAGATTGTTAGACTTAATGACTTAGATATATTGATATATAACAAATACAACTTAATGTGTATGCAAGTCTTTTAGTATCAAATTGCAAAGACAGGTATCAAGAAGTGATCAACAAGTTCAGTGAGTAATTAAAGGAGAATATTCAAGGAAGAACTTGGAGGAATCAAAGAGCAAAGACAAAGATCAAGGAATCTTCAAGACAAGAGCTTAAAGGAGAAATTAGATTTAAGTCTTAGATGATTTGTAAGAGAAAGAAATCTCTTAGTCACAAAGAAGCTCAATTAAAAAGATGCATGAAGAAAATCAATTTTCATAACCTGTATTAAAAGGAATAAGTTTTCATTAATGAAAATTATTTTTGGAAATAAGAAGTGCTCGTCCAAAGCGCTCGCCCAACACTAAAGTAATACAAGTGCTCGTCCAAACACAAGTCCTAGAAGCGCTCGTCCAACAAGTGATTGAAGCGCTCGTCCAACATAAGTATCAGAAGCGCTCGTCCAACATAAGTAATAGAAGCGCTCGTCCAACAAGTGATAGAAGCGCTCGTCCAACAAGTGACAGAAGCGCTCGTCCACTGAAGTGATACAAGTGCTCGTCCACTAAAGTGACAGAAGCACTCGTCCACATAAGTCCTTGGACTTGCTAAGTCCTTAAGGAGTATCCGTCCAATGACGTGGCATATGGAGCTTGTCTACTAGCCCGTTCGAATGTAAAATCTTAAATTCAAAATGGCTAGAGGGACGCGGTTATTTTCAAGATGGACGCGAATGCTATAAGAACCTTATTTCAAGAACGAGAATCAAGAAAACAGATTCTGTTAATCAGATCCAAATTTGTTTTGATTGATCCCAACGACTATAACTTGTTTTCTATATAAAGAGGGATCAAAGGAACACTTTTTACAATACATCAAAATATCATAACAAATCATTCATCATCTTTCTTGAGCTTATTGTGAAAAGAGTGTTTCGTTCTCATAAGTGCTTCAATTTTTTTATCTGACCATTGAGAGTTAGGAATCAACTTTTGTTTTACTTTTTGATTGTAAAGAGAGAGGGAGTCTCTCTGATTGATTAGGGAGAGGTATCCCTAAGGTTGAACATTGAGGCTTTTCACAAGAGTGTGGTATCTCGAGGTGAAGGAGTGCTCTGTGGTGTAAAGGTTTTTCAAGCTACCTGGCAAAACTTGTGTGTTAGTGTGTGAAATCCGACAGGTGGAGTGGGGACTGGATGTAGGTCACAGTGGAGGTGACTGAACCAGGATAAATCTGGTTGTTTGGTATCGCTAAACTCAAACTCCTTTACTTTCTGTTTATAATCAAGAACCTGTGATTTTGATGTTTAAAGTTCAATATAATTTATGTTCTTGATCTGTATAAACTGTATTGAAACCTAAGTATGATTGTAATCAAGTCTGTGTTATCTGCGTTCAAAACTGAGTTCATCAAAACCATTCTTGATTATTGAAACTAAACTAATACTGACTCTGAAACCTGCAAGTTCGTTCTTAATTGTTAATGCTTATATCTGAAACTTGCATAACTTGTTCTTAATCTTTGAAGGTTTAATCAGTTTCTGTATTTTGTTATTATTGAATCTTGAACCCGAACCTATTATGAATTAATCTTTCTTATCTTCATCATCTTCCAATTTCAAGATTTTATATAAACCCTTCATCGATTTTGTAAAAGATCCTGAGGCCACAAATCCTCAACTCTGATTTGAAAAGTTTTGTGAAAAGTTTTTAAGAGGGAAATATTTTTTGAAAACTCAATTCACCCCCGCTCTTGAGTCGTTGAAGCCAAAACTATGTCTGCAGCTGATTTTGGAAGGATGAACATAGCCAACATGAATCTCAGCACATACACTGCTGCTGCTATGGCTAAGGAAGAAGAGATGCTGAGGATTAAGGAAGAACAAATAGAGCTCAACAATGCTGAGACTCTAGGGCTCAAGAAAAAGGCAGTTAGAAGAAAAACTACTGCTGCAAGGAAACCAATTGCTAAAAAGCCTACTGCTGGCATTGTGATCCGGGAACAAGTTGTTGTTGCCCCTCAACCTGCCACATCTCACAAAAGGACAAGGAATCTAGTCCCGTCCCACAATGAAGATGAAGATGAAGATGAAGATGATGAGGACAATGTCCCCATTAGTGATGTGTTGAAGAAACAGAAAACTGCTACTGTTACTGCTATTGTTGCTGCTGTTCCAACAAGAAGAAGGCAACCCTCAAGGAAATCTAAGTCCATTGTGACTCCTGAGGTAAACATCCCTGCTAATGATCTTGTCCAATTAGCAGTAGATGCCTTGGTAGAAAGTTTAGAAAATAGGGTTAATGTTACTGCTGCACTTGATTCTGTGGTACCTTTTCACCATGTTGTTTAATTTTCCACACTTCCACCAACACAACCTGACACTGAACCACAAACCTTTTCACCACAAATAACCTCAACTGTCCACTCACATGTTCAAACCTCACTAAACAGACCACATTTCCAACCCATAATACCTATAAATGATCCCTGGTTCAATCAACCAGATGATGTAGGAATTAACCCTGGTGCTCCCTTTCCCAAAATGCCAAGAACCAAATTTCCTTACACTAATCCTTCAGTTCTCTATAATGGCAAAGCTGAAAGCTGGGTCAAACTCAAAAGAGACTGGAAAATACTCTTTCACAAACATGAACCTGAACCAGAATCAACTAGACCATTCTATCCACTGCCTGAGTATGAGTATGAACCTGAAGCTACATACACTTCATGGCATGCACCCATTCCCTATGTACAGACTCATCCACTCCTATCCGCCATGTACAATCATATTGGACCTACCCTTACTCATCTTCCACAAAAGAAATTTCCACCCAAAAAGATCTATCCAAACCTAATCAAATTCCCACCCTTCAAACCTTTCACAGATGGTGTCAACAGGCACATTATACATGATTGGACTAAGGACCCGTGAAAAGCCGAATTTGAAACAATTCTGACAAAAGGTCAAGAACATATGGTAGACCAAAGTTCATTCTGGATAGAGAGACATCATGGGTGACCTTTAGGCATCCAAGTGTATATGGTAAAGCTGCTGATGTTGTGGATCACCTCATGTATGCTTTCATGAAAGCTGAGTTTGAGCTGCCTAGACAGGTGAGAGCTGCCAATTTTGTTCCACCAATCTGGATGTTCCATACCCTGAAGAAGACAAAAATTGGAGTCAGACCTTACATGATTTGTCCAAGACTACCTATGATAGACTTGAACAAGGATCAGGATCTGAAGAAGCAAATGAGCACTGCAAAAAAGCCAGAAAACAACTCTTGCATGATCTCAGCTGATACTGATGTCTCTGTTGTTCAAAATATAATAGATTACTGGATTTCACAACCTATTGAAGTCATATCTGAAGATGCTGCAGTTGATATTTGGATAAGTCATATGATGACTTGTGCTAAGGAAGCTTCATCCTCTTGACTGAGAGATCAAGATAAAAGAAGCATTCCAAAAGTTAGAGGAAAGTATGGACTCTCCAATATCAGGTTCTACATTCATAAGGACACTCTCGGAATTCCATTCATAAGTCTTATCTACGAGGAAGATCCTGTTCACTTGGCCAAAGAGTTGCCTCCTCCCGTGGTCACTCTTGCTTCATCACCACCACTATCTCCTCTTTCTGAGCATACTAAAGAAGAGATCATTGTTGAAGGACCGGATTTGAATAGTGATATTGTTCTACCAGTAACTGGGAATGAGGAAGTTGCTGAGTCTGCTCCAAGACCAAGTACTTCTGAAAAGCACTCATCTCAGCCATTGGCTCTGGCAGTCATCCATCCACATGATCAACCTCAACATTCTAGATCTATAAGCACCTTTCAAGGTCAAGCACGTGCTCATGATAGTTCTGAAAGCTCAAGACCCTCTCTGCCACAGAATTTTGAAGAGATTATAGGAAAGATCATATAGGAGAGAGTAATAGTGGAAGGCAAAGAACAAGTCAAGGAGCAAGTTGCAGAAGCTTTGGCTCTAACAAATGTGATGATCAATCAGATGATGAGCATTCTTCAAAGCTTCCAACAGAGTCATAATCTTCCTGCTCAACCTCTTCCACCTCAAAACCCTCCTCCTCCACCTCCACCCTCTTCTTAGTTTTCTTTTTTATTCCTTAACTGACAATGATGGTCCACTCATGTTTCCTTTTTGTCTGATGACAAAAAAGAGGGAGAAATGATAGAATTAAATTTTATATACAAAGTCAATTTTTGGACATACATATCTGTTTCACATGCATACTATTTTGTTGCATACTTGCGCTTGATATGATCTAATATTTTATTGCTGCCTTTGATATATCTCTATGATTTGACTTCTAAGCTCTGATACTATGTTTTGAATATGACTAAACTGATCTAATAAGTTAAATCTGATATGTGTTGTTGCTTATCTGTTTTATCCTTTAAAATTGAATGCTTTGTCTTGGGGGGGGGGGGGGGGGGGCTCTGTAGCTCTCTTAGGCTTTGCTCACTCAAATTTAATTGGTTTTTGTCATCATCAAAAAGGGGGGAGATTGTTAGAACCAAAGTGGTTTTGGGCGTGATTTATACTAGTTAGAGGAAATTAAAAATAAAGTATGGAATCTATCAGATTCTATTACGATCCTCTAGACGAGTCTACAACTCTTGGTAAAATTCCGAGTCTATTAATTTTATGATAGACGAGATCTTAAAATTAAGAGGTAGACGAGTTACTAAGTCTAAAGAAAAATCAAGTAGACGACACATTGAAATATAACAAGTCCAAAGACTTGATAGACGAGTAGTCTCAATAGATGCCACGTCAGTAGACGAGCTCTTAAATAAAGCACGTCTAACTCTTGGAACTAGACTAAAAGTCTGTAGATGCATTATCAGTAGACGAGCCCGTCTCACTGATAAGTTAATCTTGCAAGTCCAAAGGCCTGCGCGTCCACTATTTTTAAAATGTGAACCTGTCTAAGCTTAAGTGTACTTATTTCAAATGATTCCTTATTTAATTCAAAGAATATATGTCTTTTTACCCTTGCTGCTTCTATTCTTAAAATCTTTATCTCTTGGATAAAAGAACTTCGTACCATCGAAACCATAAAGCTTTGTACTCTGTCAACTACATTGTTGTAAAAATCAAGTCAAGTACAAAGATGGAAAGTCGGAAAGCAACCTTTGGTACAATAGAGAAGTGACATCTCTACTTTGAGCATTCCTCTGATAATCAAAAACACTTCTCCAAGAAGCATATCAAGTTACCAGTCTCAACGGATCTAAGCATTTAATGTTATGTCTAAACGGATATAATTTGAAGACCGTTGATGAAGATCAAGACAGAGAAGCATTTCAGCTATTTATACTTGAAGAATTTCAAGAAGATACAGAGAATATATACAACAAATACAAGACACACACAAAGCTCTGATATCACAGTGCAAAAACTCTGTTGAATTTGTAAAACAAGTTTGGATGTAAATCTTGTTGATCTTAAACTTTCAAATCCTCACACATAGTGAGTACTTAGATCAAATCAGTTAATCTCTTTGTTAGAGTTAGAGCCTGAAGAGGCTTGTTAGAGAAAGAATACTTGTATCCTGAAGAGGTGTTGAATACTTGTAACCTATTCGAAGAAAAGTGGATAAAACCTTCAAGTAGAAGGGACTGGACGTAGCTCTTGGTTGGAAGAGAGTGAACCAGGATAAAACTCTCGTGTGATTCTTCTAACCCTTATCTTTTACAGTTTTTTGTTATACTAGCTGTGGGGTTTTGAATCTGAGTTTGTTAACTCTTCAAAAATGTTTTCTTGTTTGTGTGTTGTTTCTATTGTTTTACTTGTAAAACCTTTGAGTAAATGCTTTTTCGAAAAACTGTTAAGAAACACATAATTCAACCCCCTTCTTGTGTTTCCACTACAACAGATTAGACTTTAGATAGCGTTTCCGTATGCCTTTTAATAGCGTTTGTAACCGCTATCTATTCTACCGCTATTAAAACTCGTTAGCAAAGATAGCATTTAGGAACTGCTATTAATAGGTGACTTTAGATAGCGTTTGTACACGGAAACGCTATCTAAAGTCAGACTTTAGATAGCGTTTTCTTATACAAACGCTATCTAAAGTCTGACCAGATCTCCGACTTCGATCACCAAATTGCAGATCCGAGCTCCTCCCTCCATTACGCCTTTGCCGCTTCCAGTTGCCGCTTCCTCTGTTCTCTTCGCGAGACCGAACTGTGAAGGCGGCGGACTTGGAGGAAGGCACCGACGTCCATGGAGAACAAATATCTGCTCTTACACGTATACAAGGAAGATCCAAATAAGAGTTCAATCACCCATAAATATTGTAAAATTATGATGATGTTAGTTTGGGAATTTCATCAAACAGAAAATGGGCAAAACAATAAATTGAAAAGTGGAGTTTATATTATCATGATTCCACTTCAAATTTCATACAAATCTGGAATACAGAAGAATCCCTCACTTATTACAACAAAGAACCATCTTTTCTTAAAAAAAAAATCTTCCAGAAAAATTCCCAAGAAATTCAAATATCCCAATGGAGAAACATCCATGGAGCTTGAGACCGAGGTGTCGAACTTGGTAATCGTGGTAGGCCGAGGAATTCCTTGAATCGCTAACGTTTGAGTTTCTTCTCCCGCAACAACTCATTGAACTGCTCCCTTAGCTTTTCTCATCCACACTCCGACACCGACCCAACGAAGATTCGTGGGTGAGGAGAGGAAATGGTTGCAAAGACAAGCCGAAGACAAGAGGAACCACACAAAGACGAGCCAGAGTTGAGAGGGAGCGAACATGTGGCTGCCATGAAAACCTGGATCTGAAAGAAGGGCTTGTGGTGAGAGAGGGAATGCGTTTTGTGGTGCCAGATAAATTATACCTAAGATAGCGTTTCCCTTAGGGAAACGCTATCTTAGGTATCACCTAAGATAGCGTTTCCGTGTGGAACCGCTATCTTTTCCTAAGTGACACTTTTAATAGCGGTTCCACACGGAAACGCTATCTTAGGTTATACCTAAGATAGCGTTTCCCTTAGGGAAACGCTATTAAAAGTCCCCCATCACTTTTAATAGCATTTCCACACGGAAATGCTATTAAAGGTGCGTTATTAAAAGTCTATTTTGTTGTAGTGTTCCCAGTGTCAACTTCTAATATCTTGGTCGATTTGATTGTGGAGATGTTTGGACAATGGAGATGTTGCTGGATCATAGAATTATCTCTCTCTAGCTACATATAAAACATCATATGACATCTATTCTAACTATGTTTCTGCACAATTCTTGTTTCTCTCATGTAACTACCTTTGTTAACAATTCTGTTGGATTCTCCTTTGTATGGATCTTCACTAGTTTCAATAGTTGTTGATCAATAACTCATCGTCGTATCCAATGATAACGAACATTGATATGCTTTGTTTAGGAATGGTACATTGAATTTTTACTCTAGCTGAGAGCACTTTGATTGTCATAATTTACCTTAATCATTTTGTTTAATCCCATGTTCCTGAAGAAACCACTATAACCACAACATTTCTTTACCAGCTTCTGCTATTGTAATATACTCTGCTTCTATTGTGGATAGAGCTACACACTTCTACAGCCTTGACTGCCAAGACACGGCTCCCGTTGCAAAAGTGTATATGAATTTTGAAGTAGATTTTATACTATCAAGATCCATGACCATATATGCATATGTATAGTCTACAAATATTGGATCAGCTCCCTTGTAATACAAGAATATAGTTGACGTACCTTTGAGGTACTTTAGAATCCAGTTTGACAACCTCCCAGTGTTCTTTTCGAGGAATCCCACTTACCCCTTTACAACATGCACAATTGGTCATCACGCACTTGGTTGAAAGGTGTAAAACCCTCTCCTCGTACATAGGGTGATTAGTGTTTGATGTCTTTTACTCATGGTAAATTTAAAAAAAATTGTTAAAGGAATGATGGTTTTTAATGAGTTAAGGGACTAAAAAGTTTTGGCTTGGTTAGGAAGGAGCAATACCAAATAAAATAAGGGACTAAGTGGCAAAGTCTCCTTTTATTTAATTTAAGTTTAAAAATAAATAGAAGGGGAGGGAAGGGGATTGCCCTCACCATTCAAAATGCGAAATAGGAGAAATGAGAGTGAGGAAGTGAGCTCTTGGTGCTAAGGTTGTTGTTAAGATGGATTCATGGTAAGTTCCCTCACTTTCCTCCCTCCTTCTCTGTCTCCAAATCCTCATGATTCTTCTCTCCATATTCATCGTATAAAAGTGGGAGAGCAAAAGGGGATATCTCTCTCCCAAAACCTAGGGTTTGAGCCTCCTTAAAGTAAAGGCTCTAATCATTCTCTTACAAATTTTGTGGGTTTTATTTTGAATAATATTGAAGTTGTATCAATGCATGAATGGGTTCATGTTTATGGTGAAGGGTTTTGTGTGATTAACTTGACAAGCTGTGAAACCGTAAAGCCATTTTTGGTTGTAAAATTTAAAAAAAAAAGGTTAAAATTATGAATGTAAATAAATGAAGGAAGTTGGAAGTTGGAAGATAAAAAATTAAATGTAAAGTATGCAAAGGTTCTCTATATATAGAGACCTCATTTGCACTTTCATAACATCCCAGCCAAGAGGAAACATAGAGTGAGTGTGAGAGAAAAATTCAGAGATATATAGTTTCTCCTGTGAGGTTCTCTTATTGTGTGTACTCTCCTATTTTCAAGAGAGTGTTATTGTTCTCTCCTTGTATTTAGAGAGAGGTTTTGTAATTTCTTCCATTTAGTGAAAATCTTCTACAATCTTGTTGAGGATTTTTCATGTAAATATTATGTGTTCAGTTCCTCTTTTCTCATTTCTTATTTTAGTTGTGTGATATTATTTCATCACTCTGGTACCCAACACATGCTTGATTAATATAGTGGATGATTATTGTAGTATTCAATTTGTCTTAGTAACATCTTATTTTTCTATGCTTCATATTTACTAATATTATGTTAATCAAAAGGATTTATGATGCTTTTGTTTCAGCCTCCATACGAGACAACCAATTATGATTTATATGTTAGACTATTGAGTTGTTTGTTAAACTAAGTTATATGTGAATGGCCTATATCTAATAAGGGAAATTTTATGAAATTATTGGTCCCTTGGTTGAACTGTACCACATGGGTTACTGAATTAGAGTGTTTGTAAGCTATTTTATCCTATGATGAGGTGATCAAGTGATTCAATGTGTGCAGTTTGTATTGCATCGTGTAGGGATGTGTCTAGAGGAAACCATGAAGGAATAAAAGGATTTTCAATCGTGTTATGGAATCACATGACATGAATTGGATAACACACACACAAACACGCACATTTGTTGACTTGATTTGATTGACAAGTTACTTTCTTCTTTAGCACTTCAATCTCAAAGCATTGGTAATTGAGTATTGTGCATGGACTATAAAATATGCTATTACATATTATATTCAAAATTTTATTTTGGATCAATTCGTTGAAGGGTGGGCACGAACCTACACTTTGAACCTTACATTTTATAGGAAACATAATTTAGTTTAGGGACTGATGTTGTGTCTCTGTTTCGTTTGTAATGTATGAAAAAGTTGGATTACATGAATTAATGGTTTAGTGGCTTAGTTGTACTGGGAGGATCAACCTTGATCATTTTGTTTGTTGTTTGCGTGTTTGCCAGATCTTGAAGATTGGTGGACTAACAATTCTTTGTTAGTACAGATCTTGATCAAATATATGAAAGTACAGATGACACGTCCACTGTGGCAAGAGAAATTGAAACTATGGATGCATCCACTAGTGCACCAGACGCCATCATTATACAACCAAGGGGGGAGCAGATCATGACCTACCTGCTGAAGTTTTGGGAAGAGATCAACGTAGGAGGCTCCCATCCACTGACTGTAAATTAAGCCCCTCTCCAAGTTCATCCAACCTCTCGCATGCCTCGGGTATGCAATACCCAACAGCTAATTATGTGAACTGCACAAATTTTTCTGTAAACTATAGACAATTCTTGGCAGCTGTCACTACAGGCACAGATCCTCACACTTTTGCTGAAGCCGTGAAAGATAACAGGTGGCGTCAGGCAATGCAACAAGAGATTGAGGCACTAGAAAATAATGCTACTTGGACTGTTGAAACACTCCCACCAGACAAGAAAGTCATAGGTTACAAATGGGTTTATAAGATCAAGTATCACTCTGATGGATCCATTGAACGGTTCAAAGCCAGACTTGTGATTCTAGGTAACAATCAGGCAGAAGGCCTAGACTACAATGAAACCTTCGCACTAGTTGCAAAAATGGTCACTGTTCAGGTATTTCTTGCTGTTGCAGTAGCTAAGCAATGAGAATTGCATCAGATGGATGTGCATAATACTTTCTTGCATGGCGTTCTTGAGGAGGGAGTGTATATGAAGCTACCACCCGGTTTTCACTCTCCTACCTCTGGTCGTGTTTGTCGCCTTCACAAGTCTTTGTATAGACTAAAGCAACCACCTAGGTGTTGGTTTGCTAAACTTGTTGGTGCCCTTAAGCGATATTGTTTCAAGCAATCCTACTCTGATTACTCCTTGTTCACACTACATAGGGACCTCACGCAGCTCAATGTCCTCATTTATGTGGATGATCTTATTATTTCAGGTAATAACGGTGCCACAATACAAAACTTTAAACAATATTTGAGCGACACTTAAATATTTTCTGGGAATAGAGGTGGCCCGCAACCCTACAGGTGTATTTCTGTGTCAGCGGAAATATGCACTGGACATCACCTCCGAAGCAGGACTACTGGGTACCAAACCGGTTGACTTTCCTCTAGAATAATCATCGTCTTGCCTTGGCTGATGGACCACTTCTTTCCGACCCAGAGAGCTATCGCGGGTTGGTTGGTCGTCTCATCTATTTATCCGTCACACGACTTGAACTATCATATTGTGTCCACATACTTTTCCAATTCATGCAGCAACCACGACAGGAGCATTGGGATGCAACTCTTCGCGTCGTGCGCTACTTAAAGGGTAACCCAAGGCAAGGCATTTTTCTTAGTGCTGACTGTGACCTCCAACTATCTGCTTGGTGTGACCCTGATTGGGCTAGCTGTCTGTTGACTCGACGATCTCTCACTGGTTGGTTTGTGCTTCTTGGTCATTCTCCCATCTCTTGGAAAACCAAGAAACAACCTATTGTATTTCGTTCATATGTAGAAGCTGAATATCGTTCTATGGCTACAACTGCATGTGAATTGAAATGGTTGAAAGCCTTGTTATTAAGTCTCGGTGTTGCTCATACTCGTCCTATACCACTATATTGTGATAGTCAATCTGCCATACATATTGCAGCTAATACAGTTTTTCATGAGCGCACTAAACACATTGAAGTTGACTGTCACTTTGTGCATAATGAGATTATCAGTGGAAACATCACCACCAAGCACGTGTCCTCTCATACACAACTCGCGGTCATCTTCACCAAGGTCTTGGGAAGGAAGCAATTTGACTACTTTCTTCGCAAGTTAGGCATTCGCAATGGGGGGGGGTAGTCGACTAATCATATCTCCATCAGATTCGGAGATCATATGTTTAATGGGATAATATTTTGTTAGTTGTAAATATTGTAAATTGATTCTAATTAGCATATGTCTAGGAACGATTTATTAGGCAATACCCATAACTATAGGCAGCTGTGTTGTATAAATATCTTTTAAGAATGAATAGCAAATCAGTGATTGCTTTTCCTATCATCTTCTACAATGCACAATGCCTTGTCCTTACACTTCAAGTATGAGTTGACTTGGTCTTAATATAATGTATTGATTTGGGTTCTCTAAGCCAATTAGTTGTTCTCGTGGAATTGAATAATTTATGGGATATATATGAATTTTGAGATCTAATTTAATGTTCAGTTTGAAGGGAATTAAATTACTGCTTTGAGGATAAGGGGCAAGGGGTGTAAATGATTAGCTGGATTCGTTGTATGCTTACTCTTAATATTTAAAGTATACATAAACAGCTTGACATGAATCTCCTTCTTAAGTCGCTCATGTTTTAATTGAAATTCAAGGTGACATTTATTTGAAACACTTCAATATATCAAGAATGGTTTGCTGTATGATTTTTATTAGCATTGGCCATATTAAATTATTATGTTGCTCCTTGTTTAAACATGTTTGTTGCGAATCCGACAAGTGTACCGGTTCGTTGCAAGTAATAAAACACGATAAGAAATACCGAGGTCGAACACATGAATTGGGAGACCAATTTAACCAAGTCAATAGCAGTTGGTTGAGAAGAAGGAGAAAGTTCAAGTAATAAGAAATTATCTAAAACAATTATCAAAAATTGCTAACATAAACAACGAGATTCAAATTGATGATTAAGGCTTCTAAGGTCACAAATCTGCCTACCTAATCAGGCAAGATACCCAAGTGATGATCTTCTGTTTCCTAGGTTCAATTTCATGGTCAATTGGGACCCCAAGCTCTCCTAAAGACACTATCAATGCTCTAAATGACGTATCTAAAGCTGTAAATTAATTACCTTTCAAGTCTCGTAACCTACAGTTTGATTAGATTAAGTTCTTGTTCCCTATGTGGTTGCACCAATCTCATACCCACTATCAATGCAATATTCAACCGGTGTTCCTAATTCAAATCCTAAGCACGAATTACCTATCAAGTCTCATCACATTGACAAGTTAACTAAGGGCCCTTTTGATTAACACAACAAACGCAGAATTAAGAAACAAGAATTGAGTTAAGAAAAAGAATACATCACATTGAAATTCACTATGCCATCAAGGGTGGCTTCACCGTTCCCCTAGAATAGCGGATTAGTTCCTCATGGAGACGAAAACAACGATCAAAGAATTGATAGAATTCATCCTCAAAAACTGAAATACAGCACATTATACAGCTCTAAGAAAACTAGGATTGCAACCAAAAGCACAAGCTACCAATTTCTGACCTAAAACAAGCTATTTATAACGTTTGGGATCTGCGAGGCAAACCTTAAATTGGCGCAGTTCAAATTTAGCTTCTTCGCGAGGCGAAACAAAGCTCAGGGGGCGAGACTGAATGGTCTTCAATTCCCTGTGTCTGGCTCACGAGGCGAGCACTGCCTCGTGAGGCGAGGCTGAATGACTGCCTACTCCTACTTAATCTGCTCCTCTGGCTCGCCAGGCGAGTACCAGTTCATGAGGCGAATATGCCTTTTTGCCTTTATGCTTGTTTTCTTCAATTTTCCTAGCTTCCTCGAGCTTCACTTTTAACCTGAAATATAAAATTAGCATTTTAATGCTTTGTTGACTCAAAAAGACCAAAAATTCCTAAAAACTCTTCAAGAGACTAAAAATGTTGCTTAGGGACAAGAGAAGCCAAGTTCGGGTGATTAGCGAGGCTAAATCGCTCATTTAGCATAAAAACCTTAGCCTTTCTAGCTATAAAACTAGATAAACTAGAGGCTTATCAAAATACCCCAAACTTAAACTTTGCTTGTCCCCAAGTAAACTAAAAATCAAAAAGACTCAAGACAAGGTAAGATTCATGGATTCAATCAAATTTAACCGAGCTTCATGCATTTGTTTGTAATTTCTTTTTCAACTTGATGGCCCCCCTATAACAGCCTGATTTTTAATTACGTTGCTTAACCGGTTAAAATATAATTAGTTATATTTTAATCAGAGAGTTAGAAAGTGATTCTAAGTAAAATAAAATCATATTCATAGTATCTCTTATGGTAGACGGTTACGGTTAAATTTTGGGTTTAAAACTCAAACGGAAACCGGTGCGTTTTTAACCGACAAGTATAATTTTATACTGACAGAAAACCCTAATTTGGCCCAAAAACTGAAATTTGTAGATTTTTTATATTTTGTTCGTGAGGAAGTCTACTTTCTAAATTTCTGATCAGAAATAAAATATTATGTTTATTCGGAAGAATTTTGATAAAAGTTCGGACAGAAAACAGTCGGTGTTTTCACTGACAGTAAGATTTTAATGATCAGAAAACCTAATTTTGACTCGTGAAAGAAATGGTTTATATTTAAATCATATTTCCAACGAGTTTAGTTAGTTTGAAATTTTTCAGTCGAAAACGAAATATTTTATGCGGACGTAAAACCCTAATCGGGGAACCGATGGAGTCGAGAAGGGAGGTGCAGAGACAAAACCGGCTACCGGAGGAACTGAGTCATTGGGTGAGCCACCACCATGACTCACCAAGCATTTATGAAGCATTAAATGTAAATTTAGGTGAAATGACCAAAATGCCCTTTTAGCTTAACCTAACCAAAGTTAAGTTAGATTTTAAACCAAGGTTAAGGAACCATGATTAGTTTGTGTGGTCTAAAATCAGTCACACCCTCCACTAAATGTGAGCCACATATTAATTAACCTTAGTTAGCCAGGTAACCCTAGTTAAGTTAATTATTAACTATGGTTAAGCTTATATTAATTAAATATTCTTAAAAGCTATTAATCTAAGCTTAACAAACCAAACAAGGCATAAGATTACTCCTATATATACCCCCCCAAACCGTGGCCTCCCTCCCCTTTCACTCATATTCATTTATTCACTTTTCTCCAAAAACTCCATTTTCTCTCCAAGAGCTCAAGTTCACGCTTTAAGGGAAACTTGCCAAAATCATCATCTTTTCTTCATTTCTTCCACACACTTGAGGTACTATGATCATCACATCTCATCTTATGATCTTGTTCTTCCTATTTCAAGTCTTTTTCATTCTTAGATCTAGAACTTTAAATAATTGTAGAAAAATCATAAAAATGTGAAACCAATTGCTATAATCTTGTTATGTCTTCTACTATCATCATCTAAGAGCTTGTGAGCAAAATCATTTTCCTTCCTATTTTTATTTACAAGGCCAAATCTAGTCATAAGTGGGCTAGATGAATTTTCTTCAAAGTTTTGCATAAATGATGATGGGTCTAGGCTATCTAAGGTTTCTAGGTTTTAAATCTAAGAGTATGTAAAGAAAAAGAAACTTCTAACCCTATTTTTTATGTCTTGGTCGAATCCTATACTAAAGGGGTTAGATGAGTTTTATTCAATTTTAACTTGGATGATGACTTGAAATAAGCTACTTGAAATCCCTAGAGTGATAATCCAAGAGCTTGTAATCAAAAACAATTTCTAGCCTATTTTACTATACATGGACGAAATCCTAACCCTAAAGGTTAGAGGATTTTGTTTCAAATTTTAGTCTTGTAATAAGTAATCTATGTTAGTTAAGACTCTAGTAACTAGGATCCAAAAGATGGCATTCAGAAGATAACCCTAAACCTATTTTTTAGTCTTGGCCGAACCTAGCCCTAAAGTGTCATAGATGGTTTTTGTTTGATTAATTATAGTTATGTTGTTTGGTTCAAGGTAAAACTATTAAGATGTGGTGTGATAGCAAGGAACGTTGAGTTGGGATTTCGGTGCTAGCTCAGGTGGGGGAAAGAACCATTCCATCATCGGAAACGATAAGTAGTATATTATATAATGATTGTGTAGGGCGACCTAAACCCTACTAGTAGTCGAGTAATCGACAAGACCAAAATCACATTGGAAACCTTTTCTGTAAAACCAATGGTGATTCGGGGATTGTAGGTTTATAAGCATTAGGTTGATTATATGATATTGAGGATGTCTGACTTCATGTTGTTGAATTTACTGTGATACGCTGGTTGAGGTATTTCATCTGCATGTGACGTATTATTTTGGTGTTTGAATATTTATGATATTGAGGATGTTTGTTGCCTGTCACGACCGTGATGGTTGTCATGGCCAGGTCGTGACAGATTGTGTTGTAGAAATGCTTGCCTTTGATGCCTGTCACGACCGTGATGGCTGTCACGGCCAGGCCGTGACGGCTATCACGCTGCACGCGATGTGAGTCTGACTTTATGGTTTACTAGATTCGAATATTTTCTAATGTTATGTTATGCATGATCTACCTGGTTCTTAATATTGTGCTTAGTGGATTTTAAGCAAAGATATATATGTTGTTCGAGAGATAGTTGTTTGTTTTGGATGTGAGAATAAATGGTGACTTAGAGGTGCCTAGCCTAAACTAATTATTTCAAAGAGAAGTGGTGACGTAGAATATATGTTAAGGCTTTGACGGAAGGTTAAGGCACTAGGATATTATTAATATGGGTTAGTGATATTCATGTGTTTACGTTGTTGTTCACAACCGTATATTTGGAATATACGAGGTCAAGAGTTCTCGTTAGACCGTTCCATCTTAGAATTTAAGTTGTACAACTATAGTGTCATTGCTATGCATGAGCACCCTTGATAGAGATGAGAGAGAACTAGGGTATGCACCGATGGTACTGTGCTGCTATAGTGTCATTGCTTCATGAGCATTCTCACCATGGATGAGAATGTGCACCAGCATTGGGAACGTGTCATCTAGACGACTGACTAACATTCCTAATGAGGAATGTGTGACAGGATTAGTGGTGGCCACGTCAGTATAAAAGTGTAGTTGTGTGAGATTTGGGTAGAGGATGGCAAATTAATTTGAGGATGATTTGTTAGTTATGTATGTTGATTGTCTGTGACATTTATTGTATGATATGCTATGACTCTTTTCCGCTTTTGATGATAGAAATGTTTCGTATCCCCTATATCTTTCCGTATGTTGTATTTTATTTGACATGATCGTACGAGAAGACCCGATGGAGGAACCAGTTGCTGAGGAGTTAGACAGAACTCCGTATGAACCAGAGGCGGGAGGACGAGCCGTGGATTCCAGCAATGTAGTTTAGCATCTAGGGCCAGTGAGTCTTATAAGATGTTTTATTTTCTGCTGATTATAACTAGTTTGTATAACTAAATACATGTGCGGGATCCTATTGATAGGATACCCTAAACAATGTTTTGGTAATGTAATGAACAAACATGTGTGTATTTATATATTATAACTTTGGTGTGTTTTAATTTGCAGAAGTTATATGGTTAGTAAATAAGTTTTTAATTTTTTCCTATTTTCAACGATAAGTGCACGATTAAGTAAATAAATAATAAGGTTTTAAGCTAATAGTACAATGGGGCACAACGGTGCCCCCCCCCCAAACCCCCAATTATTCATGATGGTCACCCCCACATGCATATACTTTTGATCAAAAGAGAGATTCATCATCACAACAATCTTTACTCTAAGCAAGGGATCCAACATACACACATAAGAGAGATCATCAATTTCAAACAATTACCTTCCTCACAAAGGGCATTTAGTAATTCACTCATTCGCTCAATTTGTCTAGGCTGTCAATTTCACTCAATATCACATTTCAAGGGAACTTTCCATGAATTTGATTTTCATCTAAAACAAAGTTCCCACGAAAACATGCTTGCATCATCAAAAGGTCTTTCAAAGGTTGTAATGAGGCCTGGCTAAAGGTAGGATATACAAAGTGTTAGAATCAAAGTGGTTTTGGATTAAAATAATCTCTTAAGTTTTGATGTTAACAAAAAGGTTAAATTTGTATGGCAAAGTGTTGTCAAAGATCTAACTTGTTTGTTATAAGTATGCAGGGACTATTTTATTTATACGAGTTAGAGGAACTAAAAATTAAAGTACAGAATTTATCAGATTCTATTTCAATCCTCTAAACGAGTCTACAACTCTTGATCAAGTCAAGTACAAAGATGGAAAGTTAGAAAGCAACCCTTGGTACAACAGATAAGTGACAACTCTACCTTGAGCGTTCCTCTGATAATCAAAAGCGCTTCTCCAAGAAGCATATCAAGTTATCAGTCTCAACGGATCCAAGCATTTAATGTTATATCTAAACGGATATAATTTGAAGACCGTTGAAGAAGATCAAGATAGAGAAGCACTTCATCTATATATACTTGAAGAACTTCAAGAAGATATATATATATATATATATATATATATATATATATATATATATATATACAAAAATAGACAAGCTCTGATATCATAGTGAAGAAACTCTGTTGAAATTGTAAAACAAGTTTACGTGTAAATCTTGTTGATCTTAAAATTTCAAATCCTCACACATAGTGAGTTCTTAGATCAAAGTTGTAAACCTCTTTGTTAGAGTTAGAGCCTGAAGAGGCTTTGTAGAGAAAGAATACTTATAGCCTGAAGAGGTGTTGAATACTTGTAATCTATTTGGAAAATAGTGGAGAAAATCCTTCAGGTATAAGGGACTGGACATAGCTCTTGGTTGGAAGAGAGTGAACCAGGATAAAATACTTGTACGATTTCTCTAACCCTTATCTTTTACAGTTTTTGTTATACTAACTGTGGGGTTTTGAATCTGAGTTTGTTAACTCTTCAAAAACTTTTTCCTGTTTGTGTGCTGTTTATTTTGATTTGTTTGAAAAAGTGTTTGAGAAAAGACTTTTTCAAAAATCTTTTAAGAAACAAAATTAAACCCCCCCCCCCCCCCCCTTCTTGTGTTTCCCTGTCTCAACTTCAGTTGGTATCAGAGCTCAGCCTCGAAAGGGTTGAGCATCTAACAAGTGTTGAGGGAGTACGATCCAATAAGCATGGATACGGATGAAGCAGGGCAATCACCAGACCTCCTCTCTTTGATGGTAGTGATTATGACTACTGGAAAAAGAGAATGATGGCTTTTCTTGATGCACAAAATGTGGACATCTGGGAGCTGATTGAAACTGGCTACACTGAGACAATGGGTGATGCTGGAGCTGCTATTCCTAAAGCTCAATGGACTCAAGAGCAGAATAAGAGCTTGATGGCTACTTGGGAATATCTGGATCTGTCTTCATCTTATGAAGAAAATGAAATAGAGGAAGAGGCAAATATCTATCTCATGGCAAGTACATCATCAGAAAGTGAATACGCTGATGCAGAGGTAATGGATTCTAACCCTTCCATTCTTCAAGATACATTTGATGAATTATTGTACAATTCATCAATTCTATCTCATGAGTATAGAAGTCTCAAAAAGATATTTTCCAAACTATCTAAAGAATTTGATAGGGTTTGCATGGAGAAAATAAGCCTTGTAAATGAAAATGACAAACTAAAATCAGAGAATGTCAGTCTAACTGACAAACTCAAGTGTAAGCCAACTGTCTCTTGTGAAGTTGCAAAACTAAAATAAGATATGACATATCTGACAGACACTCTGTCTAAATTTGTAGGTGGCTCAGATAAACTAAGTTTAATTTTAAGGTACTCCAAGTCCCTCCCCTCATGATAAGTCCGGCCTTGGTTATGACAAAGAAAAGCATGAAGCGTCTCATAAAAAATCAAAACCACATATGCATAGTAGAACCTCAAAAGCTCAAACACCGCATGTTAAAACTAAACTGAGCTCGTCCAGCACTTACTGTAAAGTGTGTGGAAAAAGTAGTCATATAACATCTAGATGCATACATCATAAGCATACTAAACATGCTCATCCAGTGACTACTAACAAGAAAGGACCCAAATCAATATGGGTACCTAAAGATAAGATTGTACCTGTTGCAGACTTGCATAACAACAGGAAAGAAACACACATCATACTACTTGGTTAGTGGTTGCTCACGTCACATGACGGGAGAAAGGTGTATGTTCCAAGACCTTAAACATAGGGATGGTGGCTGGGTTACCTTTGGAGGTAATCAGAAAGGGAAGATCATTAGAGTAGGTAAAATTGGTAAACATCATTTTCCCTCCATTGATAATGTTCTATTAGTAAATGGTTTAAAACACAATCTGTTAAGCATAAGTCAATTGTGTGATAGTGGATTTGTTGTTTCTTTTGATAAGAACATGTGTAATGTCAAGAAACCTGATGGATCACTCTTATTCACTGCCAAGAGGTAAAACAATCTGTTTAAGATTGACTTGGAGGACCTTACAAATCAAAGTGTCTCATGTCTAGTGTCCATTGAAGATTAGTGATGGATTTGGCACAAAAGACTAGGTCATGCAAGCTTGAAGTTAATTTCAAAGCTAAATAAGCATAAACTCGTGAGACAATTACCAAACCTTAAGTTCAAATCTGATGCTCTCTGTAGAGTTGCTACACGAACTTTGAATCTAAGAATATCGTTAGTACCAATAGACCACTAGAGTTGCTACACCTTGATTTGTTTGGACCAACTAGGACTGCCTCTGTTAGTGGAAAGAAATATGGTCTAGTCATAGTAGACGACTACACTAGATGGACATGGGTTATGTTCCTAGCTCACAAGGATGAGTCTTTCAAGGTCTTCTCTGTATTCTGCAAACGTGTACAAAATGAAAAAGGCTTGTGTATCACTTCAATTAGAAGTGACCATGGGGGAAAGTTTGAAAATGAGCTATTTCATAAGTTCTATGAAGAAAGTGGTATACTTCACAACTTCTCAATACCTAGAACACCACAACAAAATGGTGTGGTAGAGAGAAAGAACAGATCTCTTCAAGAGATGGCTAGAACAATGCTCAATGATAACTCTACCCCTAGACACTTCTGGGTTGAAGCTGTTAATAATGCCTGCCACATTCAGAACATAATATACTTTAGACCAATTTTGAATAAGACTCCTTATGAATTGTGGAAAGGACGAAAACCCAACGTATCTTACTTTCATCCTTTTGGTCGTAAATGCTATATATTGAATACGAAAGATCAACTTGGTAAGTTTGAAGCTAAAGTAGATGATGGAAATCTGTTAAGATATTCGGAATCATCAAAAGGTTTTAGAGTTTATAATTCCAGAACTTTAGTAGTAGAAGAATGTATACATGTTAAGTTTGATAACAAACAGCCTGATAAGAAATTAACAAAGCTTTATGAAGCTAATGCAGATTTGAATCTCAAGGATTCTGAAATTCGACCAAATGTCAAACCTGATGATCAAGTGGACGACCTTCAACAACATGAGTCAGAAACTTCAACTTCTCAACAAGAAAATGTTCATAGAACTTGGTACTTCAGGAATTATCATCCACGAGATAAAATCATTCGGAATCCTAATGATAAGATAAGAACCAGATCTGCATTTAGAGAGCAAAATGATTCTGCCTTAGTCCCTGAGTTAGAACCTAAGACAGTAGACGAGGCCCTACTGGACGAGGGCTGGGTTCCTGCAATGAAGGAAGAGAACTGAATCAGTTTGAAAGAAGTGAACTGTGGACTCTTGAGCCTTTACCAAAAGGCAAATCGGTTATTGGAACCAGATGGGTTTACAGAAACAAGCTTGGTGAAAATGGTAAGGTGATAAGAAATAAAGGTAGACTTGTTGCACAAGGTTATTCTCAGGAAGAAGGTATAGACTACACTGAAACTTATGAACCAGTTGCTAGATTAGAGGCAATTAGCATCTTATTATCATTTGTTGTACATCATAGTATAATGCTATATCAAATGGATGTAAAAAGTACATTTCTAAATGGTGTTATTAGTGAGGTAATATATGTTATGCAACCTCCGGGTTTTGAAATTAAAACCCAACCTGAACACGTATATAAGCTAAAGAAAGCTTTATATGACTTTAAACAAGCTCCTAGAGCTTGGTATGAAAGGTTAAGTTCATTCTTAATGGACAATGGATTTAGTAGAGGAAAGGTTGATACAACCTTATTTAGAAAATCCAATAAGTCCAGTTTTATTATTGTTCAAATATATGTTGATGACATAAATTTTTGTGCTACTAATGAATCTCTATGTAAAGAATTCTCTAAGCTTATGCAGAAAGAGTTTGAAATGAGCATGATGAGAGAACTCAAGTTCTTTCTTGGACTTCAAGTTAAGCAAACAATTGACAATGTGTACATCCATCAAAGTAAGTATACAAAGGAATTGTTAAAGAAATTCAAGATGGATGATTGCAAGCCTATGACCACCCCTATGTATCCCACGTCCATACTGGACAAAGATGACAAAGATAAAAAGGTAGACCAAAAGATATATAGAGGTATGATAGGATCTCTGCTATATCTTACTACGTCTAGACCTGATATTATGTTCAGTGTATGCTTATGTGCTCGATTTCAATCTGATTCAAGAGAATCTCATTTATCAACAGTTAAAATAATATTTAGATATTTAAAAGGTACTACTAATCTGGGTTTGTGCTTTAATAAAATTGGTGATTACAGATTAGTTGGTTACTGACTATGCTGGAAATAGAATAGAAAGAAAAAGTACCAGTGGAGGATGTCACTTCATTGGAGCTAATCTAGTCTCATGGTCAAGCAAAAGACAAAGTATTATTGCCTTATCAACTGCTGAAGCTGAGTATATTTCAACTGCTGAAGCTGAGTATATTTCAAACATCAATTGGAGGACTACAATGTGTTTGTAAGTAGTATTCCACTTATGTATGATAATACTGCTGCAATAAATCTATCTAAGAATCCAATATTTCATTCAAGGGCTAAGCATATAGATATTAAACATCACTTTATTAGAGATTATGTGTAAAAAGGCATTATTAATATACAATTTGTAGATACTAACCATCAATGGGCAAATATCTTTACTAAACCTCATTCAGAGGACAGATTCATATTTATTAGAAAACATCTTAATATGATTTGTGTGGATTAACTATGCCTCCAATGCCTGCGTATATTGCATGCGCGTCTATTACTCAAATGCATCCAATGCATGCTACATGTGCGTCCAATAGGCATTGCATCCATTGACTGTTTACATAGTTTTATCAGACTCGTCTATGCTATCTATTATTATATTTGCATTAATTCATGTCCAAGACATATTTAATAATATCCTTATGTTGAGTCAGTTATTTCCATCAATCCCATCAATAGCTTTTTACGGTTTCAAAAACCCACGCCGCATCAATACTCATTACTCCTTTTCTCACACATTTTCATTTTTTATTTTCTTTGGGAAAATCGAAACCTTTTTAAGTAATTCTTTTTCCCACTGAAAAACCTTTCACAATCTTCTCTCTTTGAATCCTTGAGTACTCTGTTTTCTTGCCACTAAACCCTAAACTCTCAAACCTCATCAATGGCTTCTTCTTCTGTTGCTTTCAATGTGGACAAGCTGAACCTTGCTACTAAGAACCACTTCAACTTTGTAATCTTGGAAGAATATAACTTAGATGTGAGTAAGAACATCAATGCTGCTGGTTGGGAGGACTCTTCGTGGAAAAAATCTCTATCTACCCTAACCTAATTAGGGATTTTTGGAGAAACCTTCAGGTAACAATTGCTGAGATTTCTGCTAAGGTACTTGGAAAAAAAGTAGTGGTCTCTGAAAATACCATCTCTGATGCTTTCAATTACGCTAAAAAAGGAGTGGTTTTTGCTGATACATGGGAGAAGGACCTTGGTGGTTCTGAGGTAGTAGCTGCTTTCCTGATGAAAGAAGATATTGTGATAACTCATTCCTAGAAGTCAGTGGAGATAAAGGATGTGGTTCGCATTCTTCATCAGTTGTTGAACAAGGTTGTTTTGAACAAAACTGGGTCTAAGGACAACTTGTCAGCTCTGCACAAGTTCTGTCTCTGCCATCTCATCACCGAGACTAAAATCAACCTGCCCAGAATTCTCTCTGGAAGATTCAGGGATACTGTGGTTCACAAGAAGAAGCTCTCTGCAATTCCATATTGTCACCTTCTGTCAAAGATCTTCAAGTCTCAAGGAATCTACTACACTCTTGCTGCCAAGTCTTCTGAAGAGCAAGCAAGAATTCTAACTGAGAAGGGAATATCTGATGCTGAGTTTGGGAAGATGAACATAGCCAACATGAATCTCAGCACATACATTGTTGCTGCTATGGCTAAAGCAGAAGAGATGATGAAGATTAAGGAGGAACAGATTGAGCTGAACAATGCTGAAGCACTAGGTCCGAAAAAGTCAGTAAGAAGAAAAACAACTGTTGTAAGGAAACCAATTGCCAGAAAGCCTGCTGCTGGCATTATGATCAGGGAACAAGGTGATGTTGCCCCTCAACCTGTTCCATCTCATAAAAGGACAAGGAATCTAGTCATGTCCCATAATGAAGATGGAGATGATGAGGACAGTATCCCCATCAGAGCTATTATGAAGAAGAAGAAAACTACTGCTACTGCTGATGATGTTGTTGTTCCTACCACGAGCAGGCAACCCTCAAGAAAAGCCAAGTCCTCTGTGACTTCTGAGGTAAATATCTCTGCTAATGATCCTATTCAATTAGCAGTAGATGCCTTAGTAGAAAACTTAGAAAGTAGGGATAATGTTGCTGATGCACCTGACACTGATGTTTACATACCCACACTACCATCATCACAAACCTCTTCACCACAAACAGTCTCACCTGTCTACTCACCTGTACAGACCTCGCCAAATAGACCACTTTTTCAACCACTAATACCTGCAGATGATCCCTGATTCAATCAACCAGATGATGTAAGGATTAACCCTGGTGCCCTATTTCCCAAAATTCCAAGAACCAAATTCCCTTACACTAACCCTTCAGTTCTCTATGATGTCAAAGCTGAAAGCTGGGCCAAAGTCAAAAGAGACTAGAAAATACTCTATCACAAACATGAACTTGAACCAGAGTCCACCAGACCTTTCTACCCCTTGCCTGAATATGAATGTGAACCTGAATCTACCTACACCCCATGGCATGTACCCATTCCCTATGTGCCAAACAACAAAAATCCTCTTCCATCCACTCTGCACAACCACATTGGGCCTGCCCTTACTCACCTTCCACTACAAAAATTCCCACCTAGAAAAATCTACCCAAACCTCATCAGATCCCCTCCTTTCAAACCCTTCTCAGATGGTGTTAATAGGCACATCATACTTGTTTGGTCTACTGACCCTAGCAAAGCCAAAGCTCCAACAATTGTGCACAAAAGGTCAAGAACTAAAGGAAGACCAAAATTCATTCTGGACAGAGAAACATCTTGGGTAACCTTTAGGCATTCAAGTGTTTATGGCAAAGTTGTTAGTCTTGTGGACCACCTCTTATATGCTTTTCTGCAAAATGAATTTGAGCTGCCAAGATATGTTAGAGCTGCAACTTTATCCCTCCAACATGGTTGTTTCATACCAAGAAGGAGACAAAGATTGGTGTCAGACCATACATGATTGCTCCAATACTACCTATGATAGAGTTGAACAACGATAAGGATTTGAAGAAGCAAAGGAGCACTGCAAAGAAACCAGAAGACAATTCCTACATGATCAATCATGACACTGTTGAACCTATTGATCAGAATATGATTGATTTCTAGTTGCCACAGCCAGTTGAAGACATAGATGAAGATTCTGCAGTTGCTATTTGGTCAAATCACATGGTGGCTTGTGCTAAGGAAGCTTCATCCTCTGGTCTGAGTGAACATGAGAAGAGAAGTATTCCTAAAGTTAGAGGAAAATATGGACTCTCGAATGTCAGATTCTTCATTCACAAGGATACTCTTGGAATTCCTGTCATAAGTCTTGTCTATGAAGAAGACCCTGTCCACTGGACCAAAGAGCTGCCTCCTCCTGTACTCACTTTTGCTTCATCACCACCACCATCTCCTTCTTCTAAGCATACTGAAAAAGTGATCATAGTTGAAGATTTGAATGTTGATGTTGTTCAACCAGAAACTGGGAATGAGGAAGTTGCTGAGTCTGCTCCAAGACCAAGCACTTCTGAAAAGCACTCATCTCAGCCATTGGCTCTGACAGTCATCCATCCACATGATCAACCTCAAAATTCTAGAGCTATAAGTACTTTTCAAGGTCAAGCACATGCTCAAGACAATGCTGAAAGCTCAAGACCTTCTCTGCCTCAAAATTTTGAAGAAATTATTGGAAAGATCATAGAGGATAGAGTAAAAGTTGAGGTCATGGAGCAAGTCAAGGAGCAAGTTGTTGAAGCCTTGGCTCCAACGAATGTAATGATCAACCAAATGATGAGCATTTTACAGAGTTTCCAACAGAGTCACAATCTGCCAGTTCAACCTCCTCCACCTCCACCAAACCAGAACCGTCCTCCACCACCTCCACCCTCTTCTTAGCTTTCTTTTGTTTCTTTAAACTAACAATGATGGTCCACTCATGTTTCCTTTTTGTCTGATGACAAAAAAGGGGGAGAAAGGATAAAATTAAATTTTATATATATATAAAGTCAGTTTTTGGACATACATATCTGTTTTCACATGCATACTGTTTTATTGCATAATTCTGCTTGATATGATCCGATACTTTATTGCCTATTGTTGTCTTTGATAAATCTCTTTAGTTGGACTTATAAGCTCTGATAAAATGTTTAGCTCTGATACTATGTTTTTTGAATATGACCTGACTGATCTAATAAGTTAAAACTGATATGTATTGCTGCTTATTTGTTTTACTCCTTAAAGTTTGAATGCTTTGTCTTAGGGGGAGCTCTATAGCTCTCTTAGACTTTGCTCACTCAAATTTAATTGGTTTTTGTCATCATCAAAAAGGGGGAGATTGTTAGAACCAAAGTGGTTTTGGATTAAAACAATCTCTTAAGTTTTGATGTTAACAAAAAGGTTAAATTTGTATGGCAAAGTGTTGTCAAAGATCTAACTTGTTGGTTATGAGTATGCAGGGACTATTTGCTTTATACGAGTCAGAGGAACTTAAAATTAAAGTATAGAATTTATCAGATTCTATTTTAATCCTCTAGACGAGTCTACAACTCTTGATCAAGTCAAGTACAAAGATGGAAAGTCAGAAAGCAACCCTTGGTACAATAGAGAAGTGACAGCTCTACCTTGAGCATTCCTATGATAATCAAAAGCACTTCTCCAAGAAGCATATCAAGTTATCAGTCTCAACGGATCCAAGCATTCAATGCTATATCTAAATGGATATAATTTAAAGACCGTTGAAGAAGATCAAGACAGAGAAGCACTTCATCTATATATACTTGAAGAACTTCAAGAAGATATATTTATGCGCACACACACACACACACACACACACACACAAAGATAGACAAGCTCTGGTATCATAGAGCAGAAACTCTGTTGAAATTGTAAAAAAAGTTTACGTGTAAATCTTGTTGATCTTAAAATTTCAAATCCTCACACATAGTGGGTTCTTAGATCAAAGTTGTAAACCTCTTTGCTAGAGTTAGAGCCTGAAGAGGCTTGGTAGAGAAAGAATACTTGTAGCCTAAAGAGGTGTTGAATACTTGCAATCTATTTGGAAAATAGTAGAGAAAATCCTTCAGGTAGAAGGGACTGGACGTGGCTCTTGGTTGGAAGAGAGTGAACCAGGATAAATTACTTGTGTGATTTCTCTAACGCTTATCTTGTACAGTTTTTTGTTATACTAACTGCGGGGTTTTGAATCTTAGTTTGTTAACTCTTCAAAAACTTTTTCCTATTTGTATGCTGTTTATTTTGATTTGCTTGTAAAAGTGTTTGAGAAAATACTTTTTCGAAAATCTTTTAAGAAACACAATTCAACCCCCTTTCTTGTGTTTCCCCATGTCAACTTCACAAAGGTACTAGGCTAAGCCCCTAGGAATTAAGAGATCATGAAACTTTTTACATTTTTCTTTTAACTATAATTCCTTTTTCCATTTTTCTTTTTCATACTTGGGTGGCTACAACCTATTTCCTTTGACACCATTTTTTACTTTGCCCTTTTTGGCATTCTTTGTATTTTTCTTCGTTTTCTTTTTCACTTTTGCCTTTGGCTTCAACCTTTTTATTTTATTTTTTTCTCTTTCTTTTCTTTTTCTCAACCAAAACAACATAATAAACCCTTGTAGCCACCCCAAACTTAGTTCCCAAACAACACTTGCATTGCTAAGTTTCCATGCTCCCCTAAATCCTAAGGATTGGGTTAACATGGTTTTTCCGGATTTATGGCTTGTATTGTAAGGTTATTAATAACAATAGACTTTAAGGCTCAATGTGGCTAACTAGGGATCATGCGTCAAGGTTTGTTCATTTATGGTCAAGTAGCTAATTCAAAGAAAATTGCCTAAATCATATGATGCAACATGAAGACATGCAAGCCATGCAAAGATTCAAGCAAATCCGGGAAAGTGCAACTTAAAAGTGATTCACATAAATTAAGAACATGTTGGAGGCTCAAATTCCTCACCCGAACATTTTCGCAAATTGTTTGACCAAGATACATTCCTAATGTGTGCACTTTTTCACCCCCAAACTTATCATAAATCATGCAATCATAACAAAAATCCTCTAAGTTCTTATTTTTGATTTTTCACATGGGGATTTAACTTTCAAAACATCGTGGGGGGTTCATCAAAGTAGTTTTCACATGCACTCGTGCATTCAACCAAGTTGCATTCAATTTAAATCCACAAACTTACCAACTAGACTCGATAACACTATGGGTTTTTATTATTGACCAATTATTCACATGCAAACAAGAGTTTTAGGGAGAGAGAGAGAGATAAAGAAATGAAATGAAAAGAAAAGAGGGATTTAAGAAATGTTATCTCAAAGGGGTCCCTCTCTTTAGAATCTCCCGCTTCTTCTATTTCTCCTCTAGTCCTCTTTACTGCATGGCTAGATTCGGCTTCATCCAAGTTCTTGGCCCAAACGATATCTGGGCTTTCCATCGTGATCTCTTCCCATAGAACCTTCCCTTTCGGGATTCCTTCCTTAGCTTGCCTTATTGATTCCCTTTCCACCCATACACAATCGTTTGTCGCCCTAAATGTGAGTAACCATATCGGGTCCCATTTGAACTCTTCTTCCTTGCTCAAGTCTTCAACTTCTGGGAATGGGATCCGGTTGTTCTCTACCGCTTTCTTGACATTTTCATATAATGCGTGCTCGGTAGATATGTGCACTGGATAGTCTCGATGCCTTTCCTCAACTTCACGATCAATTTCCCTTCAAACATAATCATTCACACCTCTATCAAAACTCAAGTGAAACGGATCCATATGCTCCTCTGTTTCTTTTGTCAAATTTTCTACATGAGGGTTAGGGATCCATCTCTCTCCAATGCATAGATGAACATACTCATAATCGAGGTGGTTCGGAGTTATATCATTTTCATCGACTGGCATTCTCACCTTGCGTAAGTGACTCAAGTTAATCATCTACTTACTCACAAATAAAACATTGGTCAATATTATAATCAAAATTAAAGAAAACTAAAATGCAAATGAAAAACATGCACCAAAAATATATATCATCACAGTGTGTGCATCAAGTATCAAAATAAAAATGAGTTTCTAGCTATCTATCAATATACAACCATATCGAATAGCAACAAAAAATAGCTAGAACTCAATAAACTTGGGAATGGGTAATGGGAACTGAAAACTGGTAATGGTGGGGTTGCCTGATTTGTTGAGCCGGGTCACCCTGCTGAGCTGTTGTTGCCTGATCCTCAACTGGTACCTCGGGCACCCCCTATGGCATAGCATCCTGGTCCCCAGGATAATACTGCCACCCAAGCCGAGGTGCCAAATCCTCCTTGGAAGGGTAAAGGGGTACACGACCCTCCTGCTGAGCCAGGGACATCTCCCAGAAAAACTCTCTCAGCACCACCTGGTCCCTCTTCACAGCTTGTTGGTTTTGCAAAAGCAAAACCAAATCCGATGAGGGTGTGGCCTCTGAGGGGGCTGCCTTGCTGGCCTCGTAGGAGCTACTGGCTCCCCAAAATAGTGGCAGCGGATGTAGTCTCTATCAATAGGTTGTCGAGGGACCTTCTCAGTCTCCTCAGAAACAGCAATCTGTGCCCGCGCCATCATCTCCATGATGAGGAATCCATGAGCCAACACCTCCTTACTATTCTTGGAGTTGGCCTTCTGCTGGATGTCAGTGGCAATGACTGAGCCTGCATCAATGGTCATCTCCTTCATGATGGCATAGATGAGGTGGGCCCTCGTAGAAGTCATAGTGGACTCGTGAAAGCTCACTATGAGGTTGGCATGTACAAATGCTGACCAAATGCGGGCCACGAGATTCAGATCCTGCCTCTTTAGCCTCAGTAGGTTTCCAGAGGTCCCTATTTCCCATTGGGCCCTGGCCTACAACATGTCTCCAAAATTGACCCAGTCATGGCCTGAACTGCCGACAACTATGCGTGCTGGCTCTTATCTCCCCAGGTATTTTTAATACCTAGGCAGCTGTTAATATCCTTAGTCGTGAACGCTAAGTCCACACCCCTGACCATAGAAATACACCATAGGTCAGTGATGTCGGGGTTAAGGGCATTGGCATAAAATTCCTTGACGAGTTTAACCTCAACTCGTCGAGGAAGGTTAGCCAACATACCTCAACCCCTCCAGACTATCTGCTCAGAGATGGTGGAGTAGGTGTTCGCTACAAGGACCACCCTCCTGTCCAGGACAATCTACTTCTTCCGCATCAAATCCCAATGATGCTCATGAAGAGGAGATCGGAAGATGGGGGAAGATGGAGCAGCCCTGGAAGTGGAACCTGGTCCCTCAGAACAACTGCTCATCATCCTAAGCAGACTGGTGCTTCTTGCACTTAATTGGTTGTTTCTCCAAATTTTTGGGGGGAGCCATAACCTGAAAACCAGAAAATTTCCTAATACAGTTCTTAACAGAATTAAAGTGCAGAGTTCAGAGTTATATCCTACACTATCACAGTTATATCATAGGCAGTCCAATCAGCAATTAGAACACAAATTCGTTCTACAATTTTCAAAAATTCTACCCAAAACCAAACTTAGTCATGCACCATGTCTAATCACCTATACCCCAAACTTAGGTTTTCTAACACCACATCATTTATATAAGGGAAGTTAAATTATCATTCAACACTTATCCTCAATCATTCCTCATATCACTCACATGTTTATTCTTCTTTCAATCAAGAAAATTATGAATTCATCACATTGACAGACTTATGATATCATGACAGATTCATGATCATTCAAACATGTTTTGTTCATGTCAATACTCTCCCTTTGGTTTTCAAAAAATTTTACATAGAGATAGGGAGAGATTGATAAAGAATGCTCTCTTTATAAAGAAAAATAAATTTAAAACCACAAATCTTGATGATTAAGTATAGAAGTGATGAAAGAATTGAAGAAGGTTGTGTTTCCTTGCCCCTGTAGTTCGCGCGCACGAGAGAGAAGAAGAAGGAGTTTTTTAAATTTTTTGCCCAAGTGAGCCAAGAACTGCTCGCGGGGCTAGTTCTATTCTTCTCGCTCTTGAGGCGAACAAGGCTTCGTGGGGAGAAACTTAAAATTTCCCAATTTTAGAAACCCTAAATTCAGGGCTCGCAGGGTGAGTCAGGGTTCACGAGGCAAACCAGAGATTTTTCCACCTTTTCATCTTCCCAGATTCACGAGGCGATCAGAGTCTCACAAGCCGAATCTGGGTTCATCTATGGTGTTCATCTCTGCCCAGATTCGCGAGGCCAGTATTTACTCGCGATGCGAGGCAGAAAGATGGATTTATTCCTAAGATTCTTTCTTTCAGGCTCGCGGAGCGAATGCTGGTTTGCGAGGCGAGCCTGCATATAGTGCCTTTCTTGAGGTTCCAGGTCTCGCGAGGCAAGCCAGAGATAGGGATTTTGACATCCCTCTGGCTCGCGGGGTGAATCTCTGCTCGTGGGGAGAGCCAGAGACATATTTTGCACCCTTAATTCCTAAATGCAACTAAGTCCTACATGCTTCGTTAATGCAATTTTTTTAACTAAGGACCCTATATGCAGACACTTTTTATTATTTTTAAGACTCTGTAAATGCATAAAAAGGATATCTAACTTGGGTTGCCTCCCAAGTAACCCTTGTTTAACGTCCTGAGCCTGACGGAAATGGTCCCCCCTAAGGGCTAATTAAACAAGAGAACTTGGTTATTGGTTGGACCACGGTAGTGCTTGAGTCTATGCCTATTTACTTTGAATATTCCTCTAATCCCCTCTATCTCCACCGCTCCATGTGGAAATACCTTAACGACCTTGAAGGGTCCGGACCACCTTGATTTAAGTTTTCCCGAGAAGAGTCTCAACCTTGAGTTGTATAGGAGCACTAATTGTCCCGGTTCAAACTTCCTAGGCAAGATATGCTTATCGTGCCATGCCTTTGTCCGCTCTTTGTAGATTCTTGCATTCTCATATGCTTGCATGCGGATCTCAGACAATTCATTCAAGTCAATGAGCCTCTTCTCACCGACCTTCTTCAAATCATAATTGAGCTTTTTGATTTCCCAATAAGACTTTTGTTCCAATTCCACCAGCAAATGACACACCTTCCCAAACACTAAGTTGTAAGGAGACCTTCCAATCGGAGTCTTGAAGGCGTTCCTATAGGCCCACAAAGCATCATCTAACCTTTTTGACCAATCCTTTCGTGAGGAGTTGACAGTTTTCTCAAGAATACGCTTCAACTCACATTTGGATATTTCCATTTGCCCATTAGTTTGTGGATGGTAGGGTGTTGAAACTCTATGATTGACCCCATATCTTTCAAGTAGTTTGTTCAATTGTTTGTTGAAAAAGTGGGATCCACCATCGCTAATCAAGACTCTAGGGATCCCAGACCATGTGAAGATGTTGTGCCTTAAGAATTCCATGACTACCCGCGCATCATCCATTGTTGTTGGAATTGCCTCCACCCATTTTGATACATAATCTACCACTACCAAAATATATTGGTAGGAGAATGAGGGTGGGAATGGTCCCATGAAGTCTATCCCCCAAACATCAAAGAGTTATACTTCAAGCATGCAATTAAGAGGAAGTTCATGTCGCCTAGATATGTTTCCAATTCTTTGACAACGATCACAATTCTCAACAAAAGTGTGAACATCCTTGAAGAGTGTTGGCCAATAAAAATCGCTTTGGAGAACCTTTTCCGCAGTCTTCTTTCCCCCAAAGTGCCCACCATAATCCGAGCTATGGAAATGCCACAACACCTTTCCAATTTGGTCATGCGGAATGCACCTTCTCAGGATCCCATCCGAACATTGCTTCAAAATATAAGGGTCTTCCTAGACATAGTATTTTGCATCCGAGAAGAACTTCTTTCTTTGTTTGTTGCATAGTCCAACCTTGCGGAACCACATTCGAAGACTTGAAGTTGGCCATATCTGCGAACCAATGAGAAATGTTTTCAAAAATTGCAAATAGTTTCTCATCAAGAAATTCTTCCTTGATGTCTAGAAATTTCTCCTCTGTCGGGATTAACCAACCTTGACAAGTGGTCCGCCACACCATTTTCTGACCCTTTCCGGTCCCTAATCTCAAGATCAAACTCCTGCAAAAGAAGAATCCACCGAATTAATCTAGGTTTGGCCTCTTGTTTTGTCATCAAGTGTCTTATGGCCGCATAATCAGTGAAAATAATAATTTTAGACCCTACAACATAAGATCTAAATTTGTCCAAAGCAAAAACCACAGCTAGGAGTTCTTTTTCAGTGGTGGAATAGTTAGCTTGTGCCTCATTTAAAACTTTACTTGCATATTAAATCACATGAACTAACTTTTCCACCCTTTGGCCCAAAACCGCCCCCACCGCATAATCACTTGCATCACACATGATTTCAAAAGGTAATCCAATTAGGTGCGGTGATTATGGGTGCGGTGACAAGCATCTTTTTCAAATTATTGAATTAATTTAAACAAGAAACATTAAAATCCAAGGATACGTCCTTCACAAGAAGGTCACATAGTAGCTTTGCTATCTTGGAGAAGTCTTTAATGAACCTTCGATAGAAACAGGCATGTCCCAAGAAACTCCTCGCTCCCTTCACATTGGTTGGTGGGGGTATCTTTTGAATTAACTCAATCTTGGCTCTATCAACCTCAATCCCCCTCTGGGAGATTTTGTGACCCAAAACTATACCTTCCTTGACCATGAAATGACATTTTTCCCAATTGAGCAATAGGTTGGTTTCTTGGCATCTCTCAAGCACCAAAGCTAAGTTCTTCATCCAATTATCAAAAGAGGTCCCAAAGATCGAGAAGTCGTCCATGAATGCTTCAATGAATTTCTCCACCATGTCCGAGAAGATGGAAAGCATACACCTTTGGAAAGTAGCAGGAGCATTGCACAATCGAAAGGGCATCCTCCTATAAGCAAAAACTCCATATGGACATGTGAAGGCCGTCTTCTCTTGGTCTTGAGGATCCACCACAATTTGGTTGTAACCGGAGTAACCATCCAAGAAACAATAGTACTCATATCCGACCAACCTTTCAATCATTTGATCTATGAATGGAAGAGGGAAGTGATCTTTCTGTGTTGCATCATTTAGCTTCCTATAGTCAATGCAAACTCTCCACCCCGTGACGGTCCTTGTTGGGATCAATTCATTATTCTCATTGACCACCACGGTTGTGCCACCTTTCTTCGGGACCACATGAATTGGACTAACCCATTTGCTATCCGAGATTGGATAGATGATTCCGGCATCCAAAAACTTAGTTACGCACAGCTTCCTTCATAATGGGATTTAACCGTCATTGTGGTTGGACCACCGGTCTATAATCATCCTCCATCAAGATTTTGTCATGCATAAGGAAGGACTTATACCTTTTAAATCCAAAATCTTCCACCCAATGGCGGGTTTTTGTTCCCTAAGAACTCTCAAGTGTTTTTATTCTTAATCTTTTTTCAAAGCATTGCTAATGATGACCAGATGATGTCCCTCTTCACTCAAGAATGCATATCTCAAGTGTGTTGGGAGTTTCTTTAACTCCGATGTCTTGTTGTCCTCTTCCACCCTTTCCTTGTTAAGCTTTTCTTTTTTGCATTCATCCTTTAGGAGATCTGACAAGGCTTCCATGTTCTTTAAGCACTCAAGGTAATCCTCATCTCCCAAAATGTCTTCTTCTTCATCCTCATCATGGGATTTTACCAACACAATCAAGTGTAGAACCATAGGCTTAAAATGTGGCTATAGATCTCACTATTCACCATATCAATACTATATGCACATGATCTCTCAACGGGGTGCTTCATTGCTTCAAAGACATTGAAGACTGCATTTTCATCTTGTACCCTTAGTGTGAGCTTTCCTTGTTGCACATCTATCAAAGCACGTCCGGTGGCCAAGAAAGGTATACCCAATATGAGAGGGACCTCGGCATCTTCATCCATATCAAGCACCACAAAGTCCGTCGAAAATATGAATTTGTCCACCTTCACCAACAAATCCTCCACTGCCCCATAAGGGTATTTGATAGAACGATCCGCTAGTTGTAGTGACATTCTAGTCTTTTTAGCTTCCATTATGCCTAGCTTCCTCATCATAGATAGGGGCATCAAGTTGATGTTAGCCCCTAGATCACACAATGCTTTCCCAAGAGTTATCTCCCCAATGGTACATGGTATGCTAAAGGTACCGGGATCCTTCAACTTTGGAGGTAGTTTCCTTTGGAGAATCGCACTACACTCCTCGGTCAAAGCAACTGTTTCTTCATCCACTATCTTCCTCTTCTTGGAGAGAAGCTCCTTCATAAAACGGGCATAAGATGGCATTTTCTCCAAGACTTCCGCAAATGGAATGTTGATTTGAAGCTTACGAAAAACATCAAGGAATTTGTTAAATTATTTGTCTTGCAAAGGCTTCTTCAATCTCTCTGGATATGGTACCTTCATGAAAGGAGGAAGATCTTGGGGCTCAACCTACTTCTTCCTTCAGAATTCTTCATCTACTAGTTTCAACTTGCCCCTTTGCTCCGGTACATTTTCACTAGTTACCTCATCTTTCTCGGCTGGCTCCTCTTCTACTTGTGGTTATTCTGAAGTCTCAATTTCCTGAGAACTAGTTGCAGCCCCATTAGATTCCAACACCTTGCCGCTCCGAGTTATCACGACATTGCATTGGCTCTTGGGGTTGTTCTCTGTATTACCTGGGAAAGAGCCTGGAAAGCATTCATTCAGTTGTTTTGCCAGTTGGGCTACCTGAGTCTCGAGATTATGAATTGTTGCCCCTGTGTGAGTTGCCAACTTGTCTATGGCTGTGTTTGTATTCACTGACAATTTCTCAATGGCCGCACTAGTCTTCTCAATAGCCAACTCCCACGGTTGCATCCCACCATCTGTGATCTGTAACTGATTAGGCCCCGGGAGAGCTTGTTGAGTGTTGCGCTGTTGGATTCCATAGTTTGGCCTCTAATTATGTTGTTGTTGCCCAGCTAGACGACTACTTGTGTTGTTCCAGGAAAAACTCGGATGGTCTCTCCTAATGTACCCCCGACTTTGATTGTAGTCATTCTGCCTATTCCTTTGATAGTTGTTCTATGGCACTGTCATAAAAGTTTTGACTTGAGTCCACATGTTCCTAAGAAAAATTAATGGGGCAACTCTCACTATCGTGATCACTATTGCAAAAATCACCCCCCGAAGGCAAACCTTCTCGCACTACATTAACCTTCATCTTGCTAGTGAGTGCTTCACATTGCTTCTTCAAGAGAGTGTTCTCTTCAAGAATAGCCTCTAAAGATGTCGCACTGATTCCATAAGAAGTGACCATACTGCAATTGTAATCATTCATTGACATCTTCTTTAATAAAACCCAAGCGTCCTCTGCTGATTTGCAAGAGAAAGAACCCCCAGAGCATCACAATTCATCTATAATGGCCCTTCAACCCATTAAAGAAATGTTGCACTTTGGAGACTAAGTCAAAGTAGGTAGAAGGACATCTCCTCAAAAGCACATTGTACCTATCCCAAGCTTTATTGTAGGATTCATCATCATGTTGCTTGAAGGAAGTGACGGCTATCTTCAACTGTGCCGCTTTCTGAGGAGGAAATAATTTTGTGAGGAACTTCTGAGCCATTTGCTCCTAAGTGGTGACGCTAGCCCGATCTAAATTCAATTTGAACCAATTGCGTGCTCTATCCCGAAGAGAGAAAGGGAATAGTCTCAAACGATGGGCGTCCTCAGAAAATCCTGGAGCTTTGAACATGTCACATATCTCCAAGAAGTGAGCAATATGCCTGTGAGGATCTTGGTGTCCACTCCTGATATGAACATGGATCCACAAAGCAAAGGACCAAGCATTGAAGACTCACATGGACCCATGACAAGTTCAAGACTAAGAAGAGTCCAAAATACTCTAAAGAAGAGTCCAAGATACCTAGTTAGGGATAAGACTTAGGACCTTTGTATAGAGTAGAGTTCATAATAAAAGTAGGGATTAGGAACCTTGTATAGAGTAGAGTTCATGTAATAAAAGTGCTTATATGCTTATAAAAAACAACACTTGGGTAGTTTAGGCTTTTGGGCTTTTTCTTTGGGCTTAGGCTAATTGGGCCTCTTGTACCAATTAGGCCCAACATAGGAATCCTACATTGGGCCAAGAGAGGCCCACACTTGGGATTAAGAGTGAAGGAGGCTCAACTTGCACCATTAGGGAGGATGAGCACTTTTGCTCATCTATAAATAGGCTTCAAGTAACTCATTTTGCAAGTTTGAATTCATATGAAAGGTTTTCTCATACTTGAGATTTCTAGAAAGAGAGAGAGAGAGAGAGAGTTCTCCTCTTCTTGGTTCATGAGTTGAACCTTTGATTCTTATCTTGAACATCCTTATTCAAGTAGTGAATCTTCCTTGGCTTATCAAATTCAATCTTCTTCTCAAAGATGATTCAATTTGTGGTTCCTTCCCTTCAGCTTCTTCCTATTCCATTTTCTACTTTGTTTATTCTTTAATTCTTGCAATTTAAATTATGCGCTTTAATTCTTGTTCTTTTCATTTCAATTCATATATAATTATGCTCTTCTACTCCTTTTTTGTTTCTCTTGATTCTTCACTTGAAAAACAAGTTTCATATCAATTGTGCTACAATTGTGTTTGATCTCAAACTTTGAAACAATTAGATCAAAGAAGATCCTAAAATGCTTAGTGATCAATCCTTGGTCACATCATATGGTATCTAGAGCTAGTTCTTTAATCTTCAATTGTTTTGAATTTTTGATCAAAATTTTCAAATTCTATGACGATCTTTGAGTTGGAGTCATTTTCATGTTGAAAATTCACATGTAGTTGGCGCCATTAGTCATTGAAATTTGGATGATGAAATTCAATTTGAATCCAAATGTGATCATGGATCTAGATATTGAAATGAGTTTGAATTGATTTTACTTGAATTTTGGTGAAAAAATTTTCCCTCCACTTTTCACCTCTTGCTTTTAGGCTCCATTTTGTGAATGTATTCATAGATTACATTTGAATTTTGGTTTCTTCTTGAAAATTCAAGCATAAAACTCTTTTACTTACTTTGTGAATTTGAACAATTGCAAAATTCAAATTCAAATTTCAATTCACAATAGTAAGCTTGATTCAATTTTTAATCAAAAGTGCTTCAATGATTTCATATTATTAGAACCTCATAGATCTTCATGAAATTCAAATTGTGGAAATGATATGTTTATCATCCACTTTAATGAAATATCTAGGTCTCTAATCTCTTGATTTGTGTCATTCACTTGGAAATTATTTTACACTACTTGAATTGTTCATATTTCCAAGTATTACACCAATTATGTCCAAATTTGTTCATACTTGAAGGATCTTTTTGTAATTTCGAAATTTCATTGTAATTGCGGTGAAATTGAAATTATAAAAAGTCAAGTGACTGAAGTTTAAAAATATATATATCTAGTGTAAAAAGAAAAAGTGGGCCAAAACCGTAAATATACAAAGTTTTGGGGCAAAAGTACAAATTCTGGAAAATTCCAGTAAAAGGTAAAAGACTTGCCACCATTTCACATGCTTGTATTTTTATAGATCCTTCACAAATTGGTGTAGCACATTTCACATTAATCATTAATTTTTCACCAACACTTTGATTAAATTTGAATTACACTTTGTTGAACTCTTTCAACTTGTCTTCTTCATATCAATTTGAGTGTGCAATTATTCTTGAACCTTTTCTTGCTTATCTTCCAAACTCCATTAGTTTTGTATTAGTTGTTTTCAAATTTCTTGACCTCTTTGAATTGATTGCCTATTGGTTGATTTGTCATTTGTTTAATGGAGACTAATTGATTGAGAATCTTGTTTCAATTTGTAGATCCCTAGAAGAGGAAACTCTTGAGTGGAAAGAGACAAGAGAGAAAATCATCTTGTAAAAGTCTACATTGAGTGATATACACGAGTGAAAATCTTTGAGTGAATGGTGAGTGAGTGGTGAGGTCCTTGTTATATTCATTTTTGACTTGTAATCTTTTCTTTCACTTGTTCTTTAAGATTTGTTTCTTGTTGGATTGTACTTAATTCTTTTGATTTTTGGTGGTGTAATTGTTCTTGTTGGTGTAATCTTCATTTGATTTGTGTAATTTTAAATTTGCTGGAATTTGTATTGTAATTTCTCAAATTGTAAGCGCACCATGACTTCACAACATGAAGAAGATTATCCTCCATCATCACCAAGAACAAGGAACTTGCATAGGAAGTTGGATAGAATGACAAGGAACTTAGAGAGAGCATTTGAAAGATTAGAAGTGATTGAGAACAAAAAAGGATCAAGGCATGATAACTCACATAGATGATCATCAAATTTGGAAGACAACCATGAGGATAGACCTAGATTTGATAGATGGAGACCTAGACATGAGCATATAAGGAAAAGGCATGAGAAGGATGACAAGTTACATATTGTGAAGGTGAAGATCCCTAGCTTCCATGGGAAGAGCGATCCCGATGCTTACTTGGAATGGGAGATGAAATTGGAGCACATATACTCTTGCTACTACTATAGTGAAGAAAAGAAAGTAAAGGTAGCTAGTCTAGGATTTCATGATTATGCTTTAATTTGGTGGGGTCAGTTGTGTAAGGAGAGAAGAAGGTATGATGAGGAACCAATTAGTACTTGGAGATAAATGAAGAGGGCTTTAAGAAAAAGATATGTGCCTTCAAGCTACACTAGGAACCTACACCATGCAATCAAGGTTGAAGCACAAGTGAAGAGAGAGAAGTCCTTCAAGAAACCCTTCTTCAACAACAACAACTCATCTTGGAAGGATAATTCCAAGAATGAGGGTGACTCATCAAAACAACTTGAAGTTGTTGGTAAAAGTGGATCAAAGGCCATAATTCCTAACTCTAAACCTTCCACTTCTATCCCTTCTTCAAATACTCTTGTACCCCTCCCTCCTAAAGAAATTGGTGAGGATCAAACAAAAATGAGAGGGAAAAGGGAGCTTGAGGGAAAAGCCAAGAGTGACAAAGAAGAAAAAGAAATAAACGCAAAAGAAACGAATGTGCCACAAAATAATATGGAAAAAGCAAATGGCACAAGTGAGCAAAAGGTAAAGAACAAAGACAAAGAAGCAAGAAGAAAAAAAAAAAAACAAACACCCCCCCAACACACCCCACTACCCTACCTACATGGGACTTCAAAGAAACTAAAAAACAAGCAATACAAAAGCACACAAACAAAACACAAACCTAAATAATATGGAAAAAGCAAATGGCACAAGTGAGCAAAACTTTTGTGAAAACCATAAGGTTAAAGAACAAGATGACAAAGAATGCATAGTTTTAAAGGAAAAAGAAGTAAAGAAAATACTTTTGGAAACACCTCCATTGTGTTTTCTTTACTCCAACAATTTTTGTAACAAGTCTCTTCCATCTTTTTATTTACCTACTACCTTTGAGTTTCATTTGGATAAACTTCAAGTAACTTCTAAAGAAACTAAAGAAATTCAAAGGCTTGTGGTTATATACAAAGATGCTATCTTGGTACATAACAAAACACAAGAAAGTCTTCTTGAACAATTAAAATGTGTTTTGTTATTACTTATGAAAGAAAAACCTTTTGCTAATCTTGAAAAATACACTTTTTGCACCACCAAAATGGAATTTATGGGCTATGTTGAAAGTGCTAAAGGTGTGCATATTGATAAGGTTACATGAGAGGTAGATGAAGTTTTCTTAGTAGGGCAACCAATAAATGATTTTAAACATGATAATGTTTGCTTGCCTACTAATACTTCTACCTTACCTATGTGCATTGCACCTGTTTTGCAAACTCAAAAGAAACCAATGCACATCCATCAAGGTTCCCATTCATTAAGAGAACTAAACCACCTATTAAATATTTTTCCAACTATTTCTCTCAATGATGGACACACATTACCAAGAAACCTTCAAGAGATTACAACTTATTGAAGATATTTGAAAGGGTTGTTGGCAAAACTTGTTTTCAAAAGGGTGGTTTTTGACCCGGGAGGATGGGTTGAGAATTACAACAAAAATAAGGGAGTTGCCTTCCCAAATAAGGGAGTTTCCTTCCCAAAAACTTTTGTTCTTTTAGGAACTTAATCAAGAATAAACCTAAACATCTTCTATTTAACGTAGGATTAAAATTCGGGGACGAATTTCCTTAAGAAGGAGAGGATGATATGAACATGGATTCACAAAGCAAAGGACCAAGCATTGAAGACTCATATGGACCCATGACAAAGTCAAGGCTAATAAGAGTCCAAAATACTCTAAAGAAGAGTCCAAGATACCTAGTTAGGGATAGGACTTAGGACCTTTGTATAGAGTAGAGTTCATGTAATAAAAGTAGGGATTAGGAACCTTGTATAGAGTAGAGTTCATGTAATAAAAGTGCTTATATGCTTATAAAAAAAACAACACTTGGGTAGTTAAGGCTTTTGGGCTTCTTCTTTGGGCTTAGGCTAATTGGGCCTCTTGTACCAACTAGGCCCAACATAGGAATCCTACATTGGGCCAAGAGAGGCCCACACTTGGGATTAAGAGGGAAGGAGGCGCAACTTGCACCATTAGGGAGGATGAGCACTTTTGCTCATCTATAAATAGGCTTCATGTAACTCATTTTGCAAGCTTGAATTCATTTGAAAGTTTTTCTCATACTTGAGATTTCTATAGAGAGAGAGAGAGTTCTCATCTTCTTGGTTCATGAGTTGAACATTTGATTATTATCTTGAATATCCTTATTCAAGTGGTGAATCTTCCCTTGGCTTATCAAATTCAATCTTCTTCTCAAAGATGATTCAATTTGTGGTGCCTTCCCTTCATCTTCTTCCTATTCCATTTTCTACTTTGTTTATTCTTTAATTCTTGCAATTTAAATTCTGCACTTTAATTCTTGTTCTTGTCATTTAAATTCATAAATAATTGTGCTCTTCTACTCCTTTTTGTTTCTCTAGATTTTTCACTTGAAGAACAAGTTTCATATCGATTGTGCTACAATTGTGTTTGATCTCAAACTTTGAAACAATTAGATCAAAGAAGATCCTAAAATGCTTAGTGATCAATCCTTGGTCACATCAACTCCCATCAAATTGATCCCTATGCACTTGAGTAAGAGCAAATTTCTTCATCTCAAAATAATTGGTCGTGATAGGAGGCCTAACAACACTAGAAGCACAATCATCCAAGTGAGGAAGATTGTACTCATAAAAAGGCTTGTAGGGTGGAGGATCTCCTTCTGCCATCCCTTCAAGATTGATGGGTTGGATTGCTGCAAGCCTCTTTTTCACCCTTAATTCCTTCCTCAACCTCTTCTCGGTCCTGGTGATCTCTAGGTCGTATAACAAGTTTTCTTGTGGAATGGTACCTCACATACACAAGAAAAAAAGGCAACACCAAGTGGGATCAAAGAAGTTTAAATATTTAAAAGTGCAGAAATTTAAAATAAAAATTGCTTAATCAAAATATTTAAGTTTTCTAAAATTTAGGAAAATTGGTTGTGCCAATCCCCGGCAGCGACGCCAAAATCTTGTTGCGAATCCGGCAAGTGTTCCGGTTCATTGCAAGTAATAAAACACGGTAAGAAATATCAAGGTCGAACACAAGGATTGGGAGACCAATTTAACCAAGTCTTTAAAAGAAAATTCAAATCGTTTGACCAAGTCAATAGCAGTTGGTTGAGAAGAGAGAGAAAGTTCAAGTAACAAGAAATTATCTAAAACAATTATAAAAAATTGCTAATAGAAACAACGAGATTCAAAATGATGATTAAGGCTTCTAAGGTCACGAATCTGCCTACCCAATCATGCAAGCTACCCAAGTGATGATCTTCTGTTTCCTAGGTTCAATTTCATTGTCAATCGGGACCCCCAAGTTCTCCTAAAGACACTATCAATGCTCTAAAGGACGTATCTAAAGCTGTAAATTAATTACCTATCAAGTCTCATAACCTACAGTTAGATTATATTAAGTTCTTGTTCCCTATGTAGTTCCACCAATCTCCTACCCACCATCAATGCAATATTCAACTGGTATTCCTAATTCAAGTCCTAAGCACGAATTACCTATCAAGTCTCATCACACTGACAAGTTAACCAAGGGAACTTTTGATTAACACAACAAGCGCAGAATTAAGAAACAAGAATTGAGTTAAGGAAAAGAATACATCACATTGAAAGTCGCTATGCCATCAAGGGTGGTTTCATCGGTCCCCTAGAATAGATGATTAGTTCCTCATGGAGACGAAAACAACAATCAAAGAATTGATAGAATTCATCCTCAAAAACTAAAATACAGCACATTACACAGCTCTAAGAAAACTAGGATTGCAACCAAAAGCACAAGCTACCAATTTCTGACCTAAAACAAGCTATTTATAACGTTTGGGATCGGTGCGCGCACGCGGGGAGAGCAGGGACTCACGAGGCAAACCTTAAATTGGCGCCAGTTCAAATTTAGCTTCTTCGGGAGGCGAAACAAAGCTCGCAGGGAGAGACTGAATGGTCTTCAATTCCCTGTGTCTGGCTCGCCAGGCGAGGCTGAATGGCTGCCTGCTCCTGCTTAATCTGCTCCTCTGGCTCGCGAGGCGAGTACCAGTTCGTGAGGCGAATATGCCTTTTTGCCTTTATGCTTGTTTTCTTCAATTTTCCTAGCTTCCTCGAGCTTCACTTTTAACCTGAAATATAAAATTAGCATTTTAATGCTTTATTGACTCAAAAAGACCAAAAAATCCTAAACACTCTCTAAGAGACTAAAAATTTTGCTTAGGGACAAAAGAATCCAAGTTCGGGTGATTAGCGAGGTTAAATTGCTCAATTAGTATAAAAACCATAGCCTTTCTGGCTATACAACAAGATAAGCTAGAGGCGGACTACCTCGCGTGGCGAGGCAGAGAAGTTGTAAAATCTATGTGTTTGGTTCGCGAGGTGAACCTTTGCTCGCGGGGCGAGCCTGAATGTGTATACTTCCTGCTCAGTCTTGTATCTCTGGCTCGTGAGGTGAGCATTGTCTCGCGGGGCGAGACACTCTTCTTGGTCTTTAGCTTGTTTTCTTCAAGTTTCCTTATTCTCTTAAGCTTCACTTTTAACCTGAAATGTAAAAAATAGCATTTTAATGCTTTATTGACTTAAAATATCCAAAAACTCCAAAAAACTCTCTAAGAGACTAAAATTGTTTCTTAGGGACGAAAGAAGGCAAATTTGGGTGATTAGCGAGGTTAAATCGCTCAATTAGCATAAAAACCTTAGCCTTTCTGGCTATAAAACTAGATAAGCTAGAGGCTTATCACTCGCTTGAAAGGATCCCACGGTTAGACCATTATGTGTAGGGACAAATGTGAATGTGGAGATTTTAAGTTTTAGTCTTGCTTCATGACCTTGTTGGTGAAAGTTATTTTCAAACTTTATGGTCATGAAGATGTTTATTTTAATATGAGTTTATTGTTACTTAAGTTGGCTTGAGTGAGGTTGCTTTTTATGACTGTTGTGTTTAAATGAGAAGTTAAGTCAACTGTGGTTTGCATGCTATCATTAATTACTATAAGTGATAAGGACTTATAGAAGTGTTAAATGGTATATTATGTCTGACATATTTAAAGCATTGCATTCCTGATTTAATTTAATACGAATGCTCATTGTGATAGTTGGAGATATTATGAGACTCCCTTTAATACGAACATAGAATCTACTTGATGCTTGAATTGATATTGAAATCACACTGGGAACGGCGATACGTAACGTCCCATAGAGCTCAGATGATAACGAGATGACCATGTATGCGGGACGTGACACACAATGTCGGATGGTAATTCTCGGGGAACTACGATATGTAACGCAGAGTTATGGATGCCTGTCGGGGACGACAATATGTAACGCTCGATAGAGTGATGGAAACACTATTGTGGTAATGAAGAGACAATTCGAGCATCACGATATGATGACCCACGATTAGAAATCTCTTATAAGTATGGTTTATGATTTGACTAGTTTATTAATGAACAAACATTATGGTACATACTCTAATTTTAAATAACTTGCTACTTGTAGTTTTGTAAATCTCTTACTAAGTTTAGTTAACTCACTCCCTTTAGTGTCTCGGATACAGATGTTGAAGTTGTTGGATCATCCCGACCTACCCAACTCCTGGCATTGTGGTTGTAGTGCCATTTCGTGACCTTCAAAGATGAAATTTATTAATTATTTATTTATTCATTAATTTGTTTGATTAAAAAATGGTTTTTTTGTAAAACCTTAGAATTTTAATTATGAAAATTCATTGGTTGGTGTTTTCCTTTTAACCTAAAAAACTGGTCTCTTTCTCAAAAGAAGAATGGTTTAGTTATAAACCTTAGCTTTAATTATTCATCATTGGGATTGAATGTATTTTAGTTTATGTATTTGAAGTATTTTTTTTTTTAGTTTTAAATTCAATGAAGTATTGATTTGGGACAAGGTTTCAGATTAGGGGTCATCTCCCCTCTTCTGGCCGGTCATGGACACCGGTTTTGGGTCTTGACAAAAAGTCAATGGTGCAAAGCCATCGTGCATTGAAATATGACTGAATGCCTCTAAGTCATAATCCAAGCTAGAAGCGATGTGTGCGCCTGCCGCCTGTTTATCGACCAGCATTAGGGGGCCTAGGCCCCCCACAGGCGCATGCTGTTAATAAATCTCGCGGGTCCGGTGAGCCTGGTAGGCTATATTTAGCCTCGTAGGCACCATGACATATATCAAACTTCCAACCATTGAGGAATATGGAACTATTGCTATTTCCTCCATGTCTTTCTTGGATTAGGGACACGATTTCCTGCTCAGCTTGAAGTGATTTATCAAAGGTACACTGAGACACCCCGTTGTGCCATTAAATTAAAACATTATTAATTAATTATTTCATCGCGCTCTTAGCATTAAACGTGTATTCCGAAACACGTGAAAATTAAAACTTAACTTATAAACACACAGCAAAAGAAAAATTCAAAGCAACACACCATATATATAACATACATACCATAGGATCATGCATCAGAGTATTTAAAACACTGTCTAGGGTATCCCGTTAGTAGGATCTCTAACAGGCATCTTAAAACAACTATTAATAGCAGAAAACAAAACGTCTTATAAGACTCACTGGCCCTAGACACTAAACTACATTGCTGAAAACCACATCTCGTCCTCTCGCATCCGCTTCATACTAAGTTCCATTCGACGCCTCAGCATCAAGCTCAATCACAAGGTCTTCTCGTACGATCCCGTAAAAGATAAAATATAACACACAGAAAGAAATAGTGGATAAGAAACATTTATATCATCAAAAGCGGAAAAGAGTCATAGTATATCGTACAATAAATGTCATAGATAATCAACATACATAACTGACAAATCATTCTCAAATTAATGTATCATCCTCTACCCCAATCTCATACAACTAAACTTTTATACTGACGTGGCCACCATCAATTTCTTCACGCATTCCTTGTTGGGAATGTCAGTCAGTTTGTTCAAGCGACAGGTTCCAAATTCCCGGTGCACAATTCTCTTCCATGGTGAGAATGCTCACGCAAAGTAATGACACTATAGCTGCACAATGATCCCGGTGCACACCCATTCCACTCCCGGGGGTGCTCAATGAAATTCAATGACACTATAGCTGCACAACCTATTTCTAAGGTGGAACGGTCTAGCAAGAACTCTTAACCTCGTATATTCCAAATATATGGTTGTGAAAAACAATGCAAACACATGAATCTCACCAACCCACATTAATATCATCCTAGTGCCTTAACCTTCCATCAAAGCCTTAACACATATTCTATGTCAAACTTCCTCTTTAAAATAACTCATTTAGGTTAAACACATCTAAGTCACCATTATCCTCACACCTAAACCAACAATTATCTCTCGAACAACATACATCTTTGCTTAAAATCCACTATGCACAATATTAAAAAAAAAACCAGGCAGATCATGCATAACACAATATCAGAAAATATTCAAACACCAAAAATAAGACGTCACATGCAGGTGGAATGCCTCAACCAACGTATCACAGTAAATTCAATAACATAAAGTCAGATATCATCAAATACTTAAAATCAACCTAATGTTGATAAACCTACAATCCCTGAATCACCATTGGTTTTACAAAAAAAAAAATTCCAATGTGATTTTAGCCTTGTCGATTACTCGACTACTAGTAGGGTTTAGGTCGCCCTACACAATTATTATAGAATATATTACTTATCGATTTCGACGATAGAGTGATCCTTTCCCCCACCTGTGTTATCACTGGAATTCCAACTTCGACGATCCTCGTTATCACACCACAGTTTAACAGTTTCTCCTTCAACCAAACAACATAACTATAATTAATTGACAAAATCACCCTTAATCCTAGAATAGCTAGGTTCGGTCATTTAATTCAAATTAGGGCTAGGATCATTTTCTCATTCTAATCTTTTGGATGCTAGTTCCTAAGGTATTAACTAACATAGATAAATTGCTATAATTCAAAAATACGAATCAAAATCCTCTAACCAAATAGGTTAGGGTTTCGACCATGTATAGTGAATTGGCTAGGATTTTCAAATCAACTTACTCTCTTAGATAAATGATCCTAGAGTATTAAGTATGCAAGATAAATTGTCATAAGTTTAAGATTGAACAAAAATCATCCATTTCTCTTTCCCTAGGGTTTCGGCCTTCATGAAAAAGTTAGGCTAGAAAATTTAGTTGGACTTAAGCTCTTGGATTTAAATCATACAAGTACTAGTGGTTTAATCAAGTATTAGACTTTAAAAATTGAACAAAATCATCAAACTCATTTTTGAGAGGGTTTCGGCCATCTATAGAACATAGGGAAGGAAAATGTTTTTGATTACATTCTCTTGGATAATGAAAGTAGGGATCATAACTAGATCATAGAAATTGGTTTCACATTTTTATGATTTTCCTACAATTTTCTAGAATTATTTAAAGTTCGAGATCTAGAAATGGAAACTCATGAAATATGAAGAACAAAAGCTTAAGAATGGAAGGAGATGATCATGGATGATCCTATTACCTTAAGAGTGTGAAGAAGATGAAGAAATGTTGATGATCTTGGCAAGGCTTTCCTAAAGCATGAGCTTGAGCTCTTGAAGATGATAATGAAGTTTATGTGAAATAAGTGAAGAAAATGAAAGAGATGAAGAGTGAAATGGGGAGGAGAGGCTGCAGCCTTGGGGTTTAAATAGGGGGAGTCTTAGGCTTTGTTTGGTTCTTTAACTTTTAGATTAATGGGTTTTGTGATTATTTAATTAATATATGATTAACCATAGTTAATAATTAACTTAACTAAGGTTACTTTGCTAACCATGGTTAATACTTTTGTGGCTCAGATTAATTGAATGGTGTGTCTGCTCCTAGTTCACGCAAACTAACCATGGTTCCTTAACCATGGTTAAAATTAACTCGACGTCGGTTAGGTTAAGCTAAGGGGTATTTTGGTCATTTCACTTGAAAATTCCCGATTACTAAAATTTAAGGTCGGACTCCTTGTCCTCTCTGTTACATTAATCTCTCCTAATACCTCAGCTCCATAATCAACTTCGTTGTTTACCCAACTTATCCCCGGACTTAGGTTTTATGCGTTTTCTTAAATATTACGGCCGAATAAAATAATATTAATTTCATTCCTAACGAATTTTTTAGAAATTTGGAAAACTCTGGAACACAATATAAAACCTAATGATTTCGTTCACGAGTCAAAATTAGGGTTTCTACTCAGTAAAATCTTACTGTCAGTGAAAACGCAGACCGGGTTCCGTCTAAATTTTCAACCCAAACGTTCACCGTAATCTTCTACCATAAGAGAGACTATGAATATGATTTTATTTTATTTAAAATCACTTTCTAACTATCAGATTAAAATATAATTAACTATATTTTAACCGGTTAAACAACGTAATTAAAAATCAGGCTGTTACATACACTCACTGGCTTAGCATTCTCCATGTTGAACCTCTGAATTATTCGTACAACATATTTTTCGTGGGACAATCAATTGCCTATCCTAATGGATATGCATGCATACTAAGAATCTATTGAGTTGGATCTAAGTCTTTCATGTCAAAAGACTTAAAAGTTCCTTCTTTAATTGTCTTATCTTTATTACGTCTTAAGCGATGATCATCATGTTGTCCACATACGATAATAGTGCAACAAAGTCACCATTCGAGAACTTTTGAGCATATACACATTGGTTTGCGATAGTCATTTTGTATCCTTGGCTCATCATGAAAGTGTTAAACTTTTTAAGTATACCATTGTTCGGGAGCTTGTTTGAAGCCATACAAACTTTTCTTCAGCTTATACATGAGGTTTTCTTTCCCTAAAACCTTGAAACCCTCTAGTTGCACCATGTAAATCTGCACCGTGTAAATCTCTTCATGCTGATCACCATGAAGAAATGCAGTCTTCACATCCATTCGGTCAAACTCTAGATCCAAACTTGTTGTTAATCCGAGAATAATACGGATTGAAGCCATCTTCTCTAATGGCGATAAGATGTCATCAAAGTCAAATCCTTTCTTTTGAAGGAATCCTTTGACCACCAACAGGGCTTTGTGCTTCACGACCTTGTCGCCGCCATCCTTCTTGAGCTTGAACACGACTTGTTTCTCAGCACCTTCTTTCCTTTAAGGAGCTCGACCAACTCATAAGTCTTATATTTCTCTACGGAATCCTTCTCATCTTGCATAGCTTGCATCCCATTATTTTTATCTAAATGGGATGGCACTTCTTAAAATATTTCTATCTCCCCCTCTCAGTAAGCATAGTATATTCTGATTCCAGATATTTTCTCAATGGTATTTGACATCGCTCATGAAATTATATGTTTGCTTATGTTTTGATAAATGATAAACATTAACCCTAAGCATGCAAGACAAAAATAAAATATAAATAACAAGAATAAGGCTAGAAAATCAATAAATGAATAAGCTACAAGTATCAAAGCTCCAAAGACCTCAAACAAGATTGGGTAAATAGAGTAGGTCTTGGATGTAATGTAGGAGTATGTTGGAGTAAAACTTAATTTGGCTCATTTAATTAGTGTAACTAATACATTGCGCTATTTGAGAAAAAGGTCTTAATTAGAGCATTTGATTTGCAAAATGTTTTCCAAATTTATTTCAAATTAAAATTTGATTTAACATAAGAGAATAAGTTTTCACCAACGCCTATCGGTCCATGTGGTAAGGAGGTTGGTTCCCCTTAAGCAAAGTCTCGGGTTCGAGTCTTATGAATGGAGAAAAAATAGACGTTGAGAGAGCTTTGGCACAAAACAATACTAGAAGCGGCGAGGTTAAATAGTGCTTTCTCAAATATATTTCACATGCAAGTTTTCAAAACAGAACAAAAGAGAAGACGCTTGACATGCGTCTAAGCAGAGAATAAAACAAGAACTTTGAGTATATAGAGATTTATCCTGGTTCACCCTCAACACTTGGGTTACATCCAATCTGCTTCACCAACTTTTGTACTATAACTGATCAGGTTACAGACAAATATTCTTTTCACACCTAGCCTCTCAGGCTCACAACTCATAGTATTATATTCACACTTAGCCTCTCCAGATTCAACTAAGTATTCTTTTTCGCTAGCCTCTTTAGGCTTTACAAGAGAATGAGATTGTTTGAACAAGCAGCTTCACTTTACTTCAACTAGCAGGTCAACCGTATAACACTCAAACAGTTAATGATGAATAACAATAGGTTTGATTTCTTAAAACATACTTCTCTAAAGAATGTAATATGAAAATTTAAACTTATGAGAAGAGGAGTAAGAAGAATATAATACATCAGAGTAACTAAATAGCATAAATTACAAAGTCCTGTTGAAAACAAAATATACTTAAACTATGGGTATTGACCCATTAAAAGTTGTCCACATGGCATCCAAGGCTTTCGGCAACCTCGCAGATACCTGCATCTGAAATGTTAAACGTGGGGTGAGTCCATTGATTCAGTTAGGGAGTTTCCCCCAAACACATGCAATCACATAAAGTCACACACTCAAGCAAGCACTAGATCAAATAAATAGATAATCATTCTCAATCTACACATCATAAACGTCTTTACATATGGAAAAATGTCTCATAAACTAATAAGATGTGGTTTGGGCATCTTGTCCCTCAAGAGATTACTTGTGGAATGACTTGCACTACATTATTTTCTCATAACTCGTGTCCCGCTTATAAGAGGATACATATCATATACATCGAAACTTTAGGTCCACTTGGGGTTGTTAACTAAAGGTCCCCCACCCCAACGGATTTAATTTTGTACCCGGGAGATACCACACCCTCCAGAAAACATCAACATCCCTCCTCAACGCCCGAGGTATCTAATGAGGTCCCCTCATCCCCGGCGGTGATATTTATAGACCGGAGTCTCCCGCTCCCCGGTTGACCTACCCAAAGATTCATAATCATCCTTTGTCAATCCATTCCATCAAGTACTTTCCATAAGTTTCAACTGCATAATTCAATCATTCATTACAAACGAACATATTGAACAATCACATACTCAATCTATATCCTACTTAGCATTCATCGATAACATAATCAACTCATTCATTACTCAGTATTTTGAGTATATAAAATATCACAGCAGTTTAACATCTTATTCTCGCATTAGACATTTCATTTAGTGCATTCTCAAACAAAATATATGAACCTACTCAAAAAGGAACACTTTAACAATAATTTTAATAGTAATATTTCAACCATGAGATAACTAAATAATTTACCTCGTTTTCTTATCAACCTTGCACATCCAATAGCATTTATCACAATCATATAATAGAACTTATCAATAAAATTATCAACTCGGTCCATTACACAATACTTTCAATATATCATCTACAATTGAATATCTTAATCTCATAACAAATACTACAATAGTAATTTCTCATCATCATCATCATCATCATCATCATCATATATATATACACACACACATTAATCCACCTATAAATACTCACAATGCAAAACATACATCAAAGTATACAAAATGGTCTTTGAATACTTCAAAATGCCCAAAATAACATGTTTAAAATGTTAAAAGAGTGTAACCATCATAAACTATGATAAACCATCATTTTTGAAAAATATAACTATGACCTTTGATCACCATTTTTATCATAACTTTCAAAATACTTAGAATTTTAATCTGAAATTTATTTCATATGAAAGTAGAGTTAGATAGATTTCCAACAAAAGGTCATTTACCTAAAACGGATAAGAAATGAAAAAGTTATGAACGTTTAAAGTTGAGTTGTACCGCATCCAGTGCCCATCGCTGACCGAAAATTTCAAAAACGCAGCAAACGCTATTGTTACGAAGTTTCACCCCAAAACTCCATTTTTATGCTTCCAAACTCAAATCTAATCATCAAAATACACAAAATACCAACAAGGACAACATCCATGCAAAGATTTATAGAAACATTAGCTCACATCATTTTTATACACATTATACTCCTATTAAACCCTAACATTCAGCCCACAAAATCAACACAAAAAAACACAAAATCCCTCACAAAAATCAGAATTTATGTTCCCATTTGGCAAAGGAAAAGGGACAAGACATACCATTATCAAATAAAAATCAAACATGAACACACAAATTACTCAACTTATATGAAGATACTATGCTTTCAAGAATCAAAACATGAGATGAAGAAAGGAATTAGATGAACATCATCAAGCTTCTCCCTCTATTCTTCCTCCAAACCTCCAAGCTCTCTTCAATCTCTCCACTAGGGTTTAGAAGTTGGAAGCCAAAAATAATGAGGGGAATGGGAGGTTTCACCCTTTTAAAGATAAAGCCTAAAGTGTTTGGGACAAAAATGCCCCTCGCCAAAGAGCATATTGGGAAATGACCGATAAATTGTTATTAACTTATTAATTAAACTAATTAAATTGCTAAGGATGTGTCAAGGTATACACTACTTTAATGATATCTTATTATCATTAATTAATGGCTAAATATGGTCTAAAATTTTTTCAAATTATAGAAAAAATTATTTATTACAAACATATTTGTAACTTTCAAAATAAATAAATAAAATTGTCATATAAAATATTTTTATACATTTTTTAAAAATTAACTTCTTAATATCAATTAAAGCCTTTAACTAAATTACTTAAAATTTCAGGGTATTACAGACGCATTCTTTATTATGTCAGACAGTACATGTCACACTTCAGACGCTTGGTCATCTGACTTGTTGAACTTAGCTACTTTTGGTATATCTGATATTTGGTTTAACCTGATCTTCAGTTCTTCTTGATTTGGTCTTTAAAGAGAACTAAGCTTCAATCTCCACCAAAAAATTCAAATCCATTTAACTTGATTCGGTTCAAGTATTGGTTCTTCAGACGCTTGACCATACTTGACATAGCTTCTTCATTTCTTTAGATTCTGATCACTTCTTCAATATGTCTTTTTACTTTACGAAATGCCAAGGAGAAATCCTAACTTGATTCTTCTTGACGAATTGATGCTTTAGAGAATACCTAACTTGAAAGTGTTAGGTGAATTGCCTCATTTGACTTGGTTCAGAGAGATCTTCTTGACTTGATTTCTTTAAGAGGAGCTTTCTTCAACTTTGTGATTCTTTAGTCATATTGCTTCCTTATGTAACACCCCATTTTTTATTAAGTGTTGTTTGTCTGTTTGTTTGATTGTTTAAGTCTTAGGACTTAGCTTAGAATTGTTGTTAAGGGCTAAGTGGAATTTCTAGTCTTAAAATCCCTTTTTTAGGCTGGTGTCTTGTGACTATCTGAGTCACAAGCACGGCCGTACTCAATAAAGAGCACGACCATGCTCGTTGTGAGAGCGCGTCTCGCTGACGCTAAGTTGAGCCACCCGTGCTCAAAGGCAGACCGCGCCTCTTAGGTGCTAAGTTGAGCATGAAAGTGCTCAATGAGGAGCACGACCGTGCTCAGGTCTGAATCTATAAGTACGTTGCTAGCAGCGAGGTTTACGAGTTAAACCCTCAATTTGACACTTTTAGGCAACCCTAAGTGTGACGACAGCCTCTCTCGTTCGTCCCTGTAACACCCCCTTTGGGCATTACTCGTAACACATGCGGAAATAAACTAAAAAGATATTTGCTAGTTGCTTTCAGAACATTTATTTATTTCAAGCCAGAAAATTCGGGGGTAAAAAATTTCTTTTGTGAGAAAACTCTGGAAGACTAAGATACATACTTTAAACAGTAAAATCATATTGTACATCACCACACAAAGAGAAAATCATATTCATAATAAAGCCGCCAAGGCATACAACTTGTTTTTTCCGCATGTGTTACGAGTAATGTCCAAGGGGGTGTTACAGTCCCCTTCGAACCCAATCGTTGTTTGGTGTTCCGTTCATGTTAGAGAGTAGAATCACGCGTTAAGTGCCAATCTAAAGGTAATAGTTCTTCCCTTTTGGTTTCCTTTTTATTTTTCTTGATTCAAGAACTGATTTGGTTAACCCTTTCGTGTTGGCCAAGGCTTGGGATCATTCATCGAGCCGTTCGAACGAACCAGTTAGGATCTGCGTCTGTTAACGAGAATTCTTCGTACTGGGTATGAGGAGAAGGATAATGTATACATTAGGTAAGGGAGTAGCATAAGATGAGGGGTTCTCATAACCCCATTGTTGGTTAAACTGTTTGATTATGAGTATGCTTGTTATGTGTAGTTAATTGCCATAATTGTTATTTGTTATGAGTATGCCTGTCGTGTATTAGAATTTTGTTAATTGCCATGTTATTTTAGAATTTTTGCATAGCCTTTTATCCTATTATTATTTGGCTAAAAAGATTGTGGTGACCAAATGTTATTCGCCTTCTAGTTTGTTTAGGAAAAATTATATTGATCTCATTGTTGCTTTAAAATTAAAGAGGGTGTGTTTGTAAGGAGTAAGTAAGATCGTTTCCATGAGGATTAAAATGGTATGAAAATAGCAAAAACTTAAATCAATGATTTTATTAACCTAAGATCAAAAGGTAACCAAATAGTGTGTGTGACTGTTCAATATTTAATATTAAAAAGACAATATTAAAAAGGCAGTATTTAGAGAAGAAGATAATAAAAGGGTTGGTGAACAGATATGGTAAAACAACTACAAGTATGAATCCCTTGTAATTTCATATTAGTGTTAGTTATGCTCTGAGAAGCTAAAGCATTTAGCTCCATGAAATTAAATTTGTGTTTTCCAACACTTAAAAGACGGGTTCATTAAATGCATCATATTCCTAGGTTCATATTAATTACACCCTCTTCTTATGAAACATGTTCCAGCTAGCTTAAGGACTTTAACGATTATTCCCGATATATTCAACATCTACTGATTTTTTAATTAGAGATTTAACCATTATCTCTTAAACAATTCCACTTACTTAGCCTTTCCAAGTTCAGCAAGATAAACTTCTACTTAAGGTGATCAAGCTTAAATTAAACATCATTAAAGAGAAAAATAAGAGAAAATGCTTCACAAATCATCACATAACATCAAATAGGAATTCATTACAAGTTCAACACACCCATAGCTACAGCAAGTTTAGCTCATATTGAGCTTACAAAAACTAAAATTAAAATACAAAATGAGAGAATAAACCATTACAACGGTGGAAGAACAAATGGAGACTATGGAGGAGGAGGAGGAGTGTGCAGGTGCTACCGTCCTACGTCAGATATTTGTGTAATGATGTGTACAAGGTGTAAGGGAATGTCCCCTCTTTAGGGTTTTTACAAGGCCCCTATTCTTTTTCCTACTTTTGGGCCAACAAAATGAAAGTACAATTAAGGCATTGACCTATTTCCCTAAAGACAACAGCGCATAAACCAAGGGCACGTGCAGTTCCCTAAATACAACAACGCATAAACCAAGTGCATGTGCATAGGACACTCCCTCAACTTTAGGACACCTCAGCATGAGAGAGAATGTTGTAAGCTCTTGTCCTTTTCTGATCAATCTTCCAGGTCCAGTTGCTGTAGCACTCCAGAACATAAAATGCAATTTATCTACACTTCAACCAAAACCTATCATCAAAATAAAGAAAACACATTAAGTACATTCCTAAACAATCTCAAAAACATAAAATTACATGAAACTTATAGAATGACACGCAAGACACTAAACTAAGCTAAAACACATAAAACATACACAAAACACTCAAAGATTTACAAAAACCCAAGTTAAGAAAGTAAATAGCTCTCATTTCTGAGAGTTATCACACCCCTAAACTTGAATCATTGCTTGTCCTCAAGCGATGGAAAGAAAGACATGAAGGACAAAGACTTGTATCCAACAAAATTCTACACAAGCACACAAGATTGACATGCCACAAAATGCTTCTTCAAAACAACAATAAATACCACAAAGCAAAATCCCTTACTTCATCAACACTCATGCATCACAATCCAACAGGTTTTCATGACTTCATTTGTTTTCAACCCAAAACACATGCTACAACAATTTATACTCTCATAATAGTGTGTTCTTCTTCATTCACAATATGTAAATGGGTTCACTCAATCATCATCCACATGCAACCCTATCATAAGCTTGACAAGCTTCTAAACTCACTAGAACAATATCAAAACTTTACACTACCAGAGGACTTTTATTGTGTTGTAATGGGGCTTAGGTTAGAGGACTTTTATTGTGTTGTAATGGGGCTTAGGTTAGGGTATGATACAATTTGGGAAGTGGCTAACACTAGGTGGAGTTTAGAAATGTTTTTCCTACAATATGTTCCACACCAAATGTTTTCCACAAACCACAACAACAATCTTAGCACAAAGGAGGGGGTACTCTTTTCATCTTTTCTTTTCTTGTTTTCTTGTCCCTTCATTCCTTTCCTTATTACAATTTTATGAAAATAGAGAACATAATTCACCTTGTCCCTTCATTCCTTTCCTTATTTCTCTTTTATGAAAGCAGAGAACATATTTCACAATTTTAAGGCTTTTGTCCTATTTATGTTCTCTTTTGTGTGTTTTTTTAAATTTTTTTTAAGAGATACATATTCTCAGCAAAACTCATCCACTATACATTACACTACTTGCTATATCACTACTAGTTGTATAGGCGGTATAGCACCCCCAAACTTATATATTTGTGCTTGTCCTCAAGCCACTCTCAAACATATGTTACAAGTATGTATTAAGGTAAAGCATTCCCTAACTCCATCTAGTAAGGACAATTTGGTTTTTCTGGTCATAGGGGTTATGTTAAGTCTCTAAAATGTCTGTGTCTATTTCCCTAAGTTTTGATGAGAACTAAATATTGGTGAATGATGTAACTAACCTTCATATTGGTTGTTAACCTGTCTATCTAGTGTGCAGATTAAAACAGTAAGAATCATTTGTCTGCTCATAAGTGACTACCTGTCTGGATAAGCGAAAGTTAACCTGTCTGCTGACTAGGATTATTGACTTCTTTCAAGATACGTTTTCAACCTGTCTCTCCACGAGTTCCTACACTCGTCTGAGGTTACTCGTTGAAGAACCAAGGACCTAACAAGCTTTTGTTGGCTGTCCCATCAGAAAGAGACTTGAAGCCTTCTCTCCTACTCAGTCTCACGCTTATCAAGAAAAGTCAGAAACTACTCTCTCAAGCAACCTCGGTTATCAGAAGTTACACGAAAAGGGAATTGTACTCATCAAAGTACAAAAAACTCTCTGCATAACTCTGATATGGTTGTTTCACGATGCATAAAGCCACGATCCTTCAAGTTAGAGTACAACCAATGTTCCTATTGCATTAATGACTGCCCAGAACGACTCTATTGCATTTAATGAAGTTCTGCTTGAAGCCAACATCTGAGAGAATGTCTCTAACAGATCTTAAATACTTGAAGACTATAAATACAGAAGTCATTGAAGATGAAGACATAGAGAATACATATAGCATTAAAGAGCCATTACTCTGCGCATTAATATCTTCATTCTGTATTCTTCAATCATTTGAAGGTATTACACGAACTTTCCTAAGCTTTATATTTAAACCACTCTGTGAGTGTTAGTGAAAGACATGTCTGTCTGAAGTTGTATTTATTACAAACCAAATTTCTCAATCAAATCTGAGTGAGCCTGAAGAGGCTAGGTGTGCAAAGAATACTTGTCTTGAAGCCTGAAGAGGCTAGGTGTGCAAAGAATACTTGTAGTCTGTAACCTGATCAGTTATAGTGGATAAAACTTGGTGCTACCAAGGACTGGACGTAGCTTTTTGCTTTGAAGAGTGAACCAGGATAAATAATCGTGTCAATCTCTCTTTCCTTATAAAATCTTTAGTTGCTTCAGTTTTCTTATCCGTTTATTAAGTGATGTGTTTGCCTAGGTCACTGTTCAAATTTCATCAGATAGGTCACATGTCTGTCCTGTATCTTTCCACTCGTCTGAACCAAGATTCTATTTGCGAAAAGTTTTCAACTTTGTTTAAATTCTGATAAACACAATTCAACCCCCCTTCTCATGTTTATAGTTGTCTATTTCATTTGGTATCAGAGCTCAGTCTCTGGGTTGAGCATCTAATAGTGCGAGGTAAAAGGTCCTGAAGAATAGACATGACTGCTGGAGCTTGTTCAAGTGGAAGTCACCAGACTGAAGGAGCTTCCCTAACCAGACCTCCTTACTTCAATGGAGAAAACTACAACTATTGGAAAGATAGATTTCAATGGTTCATTCTGTCTACAAACTCTGATCTCTGGGATGTCATTACATATGGTCTATTCATTCCCAAGAATGATGATGACACTGACAAGACAAAAGCTCAGTGAACTACTGCAGAAAAGACAAAATGGGAGCTGAACCATAAAGCTAGATATAACATCATTTGTGCTCTTAGTCCTGAGGAGTTTGAGAAGGTATGTGCTTGTGACTCTGCCAAAGAAATATGGGACACTTTAGCTATCACACATGAAGGAACAACCAAAGTGAAAGAGCCAAATATTGTCATACTTGTCAGAAAGTATGAACTGTTTGTCATGGAGGAAGGAGAATCTGTTGCTCATATGATAGGAAGATTTCAAACTATAGTCAACAGTTTAAAATCTCTTGGCAAAGTCTACACCAATGCTGAGAAGGTTGGAAAGATTCTGAGAAGTCTACCTAAACAGTGGAGACATTTGGTCACTGCTATCTCTCAAGCCAAGGATCTCACTACCTTGACTATGGATGAACTTCTTGGAACACTCACTGTTCATGAGCAAGAACATAGAGACGAAGTTGCACCAAAGAAGGGCAAGTCAATTGCTCTGAAAGCTGATCAAAAGTCCGCAAAAGCTTCCAAGGCTATAAAGGCAGACGAGTCATCCAATGATGCCGACCTGTCTGAACACGAGGATTCTGAGAGTGATGAAGAATTGTCTCTCCTGACCAGGAAGATAAAGCTTCTCCTACAAAAGAAGAATTTCAAGAGGGACAAGCCATTCAGAAGGTTCAACAAGGACAAGAACTTCAAAGAATCCACTTCAACAGACAAAAGTTCAATTGTCTGCGATTAGTACAAGAAGCCTAGTCACATCAAGGCTGAATGTCCTCAACTTAAGAAGGCCCCTTTTAAGAAATTCTTCAAAAAGAAGAAGAAAGGAATGATGGCTACTTGGGAGGATCTGGAGCCAACATCTTCTGATGAAGAGACAAAGGAAGAAGCCAATCTCTGTTTGATGGCCAACACTAACTCAGACTCAGAAGATGAAGTACATCCTGACTATGAGGAATTACTTGATGCCTATGAGGAGTTGCTGGAGGAATCCAACTACTTATCTAAGGCCTTCAAATCCCTCAAGAGAGAGTATGTAAATCTCACCAGTGACCATAAACAGAAATCTCAAGAGTGTGAGAAGCTGGCTAAAGAGAACAGTAAGCTGAAGACTGAAAAATCTAATGAAGCTAAGATCTCAAGTGAAACATCACCATCTAAAGAAGTTGAAAAACTTCAACAGAAAGTGGAAGAGCTCACTTCTGATCTTGCCAAATTTGTTAATGGTAAAGACAATCTGACTAAGCTACTTGGCTGTCAGAGGCACTCTCTTAACAAAGGTGTTGGATGTGTCCATCAGACACAACATAAAGTATCAACTAAATCTTCTACGGTATCTGTTAAGTCAACTGTAACCAAGTCTGCACCTGTCTGAAACTTCTGTGGAAAAACTATACATGTTATGTCTAAGTGTATCCATAAGAAGAGAAGGAAGTCTTCACAGACTCCTAGAACTAACGGAAAAGGACCCAGAAAAATATGGGTACCTAAAAATCAAATAATTTTTGTTGCTGATGTCCTCAACAGGACAAAGAAAACACCATTGCCGGTACCTAGACAGTGGTTGCTCGCGTCATATGACAGGAGAAAGGTCTATGTTCCTAGACCTCCAACTTAAGAAAGGAGGACATGTTGCCTTTGGAGGGAATCAGAAAGGGAAAGTTATAGGAATTGGTACTATTGGTGGTAAACCCCCTCTTCCCTCTATATCTAATGTTCTTATGGTTAAAGGATTAAGACACAATTTGCTTAGCATAAGTCAATTATGTGATAGTAGATTTGATGTTTCCTTTACCAAGGATGTATGCATAGTTAAAGACTGTTGTGGCAAAACCCTCTTTTCATCTAAAAGAAAACAAAATCTTTATAAGATTGAACTGTCTGATCTCTCGGATCAAAGTGTAACCTGTCTGATGTCTACAGAGGATAAAAGATGGTTATGGCATAAGAAACTAGGACATGCTAGTATGAAACTAAATTATAAATTAAAAAGGAATAACCTTGTGAGAGGATTACCTGATATTAGTTTTAAGAAAGATGTCTTATGTGATGCATGTCAGAGAGGTAAGCAGATAAAATCAAGTTTCAAATCTAAAAACCAAGTATCAACCTCCAGACCTCTTCAGTTGTTACACATGGATCTGTTTGGACTAGTTAGTGTTACCAGCCTAGCTGGAAGAAAATATGGATTTGTCATAATTGATGACTATTCTAGATACACATGGGTACTTTTCTTAACCCACAAGGATGAGTCTTTTAAGGCTTTCTCAGTATTCTGCAAAAGATTACAAAATGAGCAAGGTTTCTGTATTTCTACCCTTAGAAGTGTCATGAGGGAGAATTTGAAAATGAGCAGTTTAGACAGTTCTGTGAGGAGAATGAGATCTCTCACAATTTCTCTGCACCTAGAACTCCACAGCAAAATGGAGTGGTTGAGAGAAAGAACAAATCTCTGCAAGTGATTTCTAGATCTATGCTCAATGAAAATAATCTCTCTAAGTACTTCCGGGAAGAAGCTGTAAATACTGCTTGCTATGTACAAAACAGAATACTTATTAGGCCTTTTCTAAAGAAGACTCCCTATGAATTGTGGAAAGGAAAAAACCCCCAACATATCCTATTTTCATGCTTTTGGATGTGAATGTTTTATTCTGAATACCAGATATAATCTTGGAAAGTTTGATTCTAAGGTAGATAAAGGTATTTTCGTAGGATATTCTGACATGTCTAAGGCTTTTAGAGTTTACAATTCAAGAACTTGTATTATTGAAGAACCTGTTCATGTTAAATTCAATGATGGATTAAAGACTGATAAAGAACTATCAGATCTAGAAGATGATCTTGCAGGTCTTGATATAAACAAGTCAGAAATTCAACAACCCGATCTGACCAAGACAGAACCTGTGCTTGAGGCTGACAGACAAGTTGAGCAGACGAGTCAGCAGACAAGTCAAGATCTTCATGATGATCTCAAAAGGGATTGGAAGTTCAACACTCATCATCCTAAGGATCCTATTATTGGAAATCCTTCTAAAGGAGTAAGAACCAGATCCATACTAAGAGAATCAAGCAATGTGGCTTTTATATCAGAATTGGAGCCAACACATTGAAGAAGCTCCTGAGGATGAAAGCTGGATTCTTGCTATGCAAGAAGAACTTAACCAGTTCACCAGAAATGATGTCTGGATTGTTGTCTCTAAGTCTAAAAACAAGTCGGTTATTGGAACAAGATGGATCTTCATAAACAAATTGGATGAAGATGGTAAAGTTGTCAGAAATAAGGCAAGGTTAGTAGCTCAAGGCTATAACCAACAAGAAGGTGTTGATTATACTGAAACCTTCTCACTTGTAGCTATAATAGAAGCCATACGCATTTTAATGTCATATACTGCACAACACTAAATCACCCTATTTCAAATGGATGTAAAAAGTGATTTTCTAAATGGAATAATTGAAGAAGAAGTGTATGTTAAACAACCCCCTGGTTTTGAGAATACTGATAAACCAGATCACGTTCGCAAACTTAAAAAGGCATTATATGGTTTGAAACAAGCACCTAGAGCATGGTATGATAGACTTAGTTCTTTTCTCATGAATAATGGTTTTACTAGAGGACAAGTAGACACTACTCTGTTCAAGAAATGCTATAAAGAGAACTTTATTATAGTTCAAATATATGTTGATGAAATTATTTTTGGAGCAACTAATGAAAAGCTGTGCAAGGAATTTTTAAATCTAATGCAAGCTGAATTTGAGATGAGCATGATGGGAGAATTGAAGTTCTTCCTTGGATTACAAATCAAGCAGACAAGTGATGGAATTTTCATTCATCAACAAAAGTATACCAAGGAGATACTCAAGAAATACAAAATGGGAAATTCAAAGCTCATGAAAACCTTATGCAACCTAATGCAAAACTAAGCAAAGATGATGAAGGTAAAAAGGTAGACCAAATTGTCTACAGAGGCATGGTTGGCTCTCTACTGTACTTAACTTCAAGCATACCTGACATTCAATTTAGTGTCTGTATATGCTAGATTCCAATCTGATCCTAGAGAATCTCATCTTAAGGCTGTTAAAAGAATATTTAGATATTTGCTTGGAAGTACTAATCTTGGTTTGCTATATTTAAGATCAAAAGAATGCAGATTAGTGGGATATTGTGATGCTGATTTTGCTGGAGACAGAATAGAAAGAAAAAGCACCAGTGGAGGATGTCACTTCATTGGAGCAAGTTTAGTCTCATGGTCAAGCAAGAGGCAGACCACTATTGCCCTGTCTACTGCTGAAGCAGAATACATCTCTGCTGCTAGTTGCTGCTCTCAACTATTATGAGTAAAACATCAACTTGAGGATTACTCTATTTATGAACATAACATATTTGTATGGTGTGATAATTCTAGTGCTATATGCTTAACTAAAAATCCAATTCAGCATTCTAAAGCTAAGCATATTGAAATCAAACATCATTTTGTTAGGGATTATGTTCAGAAAGGCATCTTTGATATTAAGTTTGTTAAAACTGAAAATCAATGGGCTGATATTTTCACTAAACCCTTAGCATAAGAAAGGTTTTTATTTATTAGAGATAATCTAAACATCCATTGTATTGTTGAATGACATGTCTGAGTGTTAACCTGTCTGTGCTTTATCACCTGTCTATGCTTACCTGTCTGACTCTGCTGAGTCACTATGCTAGAACTCGACAGTTTTGTTGAAATGGCTATTAAGTGTTTAATACAATTCCTTTATCTGAAGCTAATCATGTGCATGGTAGTTTATATATCTCAAAACCATGTTTTCATTATGTCTTAAGTGGTCATTGTGGTTCCCCATACAAATCGTGCCTTTTTGATTTAAAGATGTTGTTTTTTTTCTCTCCTACTTTTATGACTAAAAAAGACAATACATCAGAAAGGTTGAAATTTTACGTTTTCAAAATCCAAAATCTTTTTGTCTTCTCATCTTTCAAACCCTCTTCTCTCTCGAAACCCTAGAACCGTTTTCTCTCAAAAATGGCATCATCCAAGCATCTCTCTGCAAAAGAAATCGCTGAGAAATACAATCTCAAGGTTACTGAGATCGAGAAGATCATTCCGGGAAAGACTGTTGATCTTCAATAGATGAAGAAGCTAGGTATGGATGTCACTGAAGAGTTGGAGTATTCCAAATGGACTCATTTCTTCGACATCAAGGAGCTTGTTCACCCTAATCTCGTTCAAACATTCTGGAGAAATGATGTGGTTGTCACCAACCGACTCAACGGAACCAAGAGCTTTAAGGCTGAAATGGGGGATATAACCCTTCTCTTCCCCATTAGCTCTCTGGAACTTATCACAAAATGTCCGAGAATCGAAGCTGGCTTCACACCCAACTGGGAAGATGAAGTGGGAGTTGACAATGTCAACATTGCCATCTATGGTGTTCCCAAACTTGTGAACCCTAAGCCTGTTAACATGTTGGTCAAGTGCAGATTCCTGCACAAATTGCTGTTGGAGTGCGTGATGCCAAGGAAAGGCTCATGAGACAGTGTGACCAAGATGGACAGATTTGCTCTATACCACTTGATCCACAAAATCAAGGTTGACGTCAACGACCTTATCGTCATGTACCTTAAGACTCTGATTAAGAGAACCAACATGCAGACCTATCCTTATGGGATGTTGCTGACAAGGGTCTTCAGGAACAAGTTGTTAATTCCTAGTGATGTTCACTTTGTGGACATGTCACTGCCCATAGACGGGAAGATACTATTTATCATGGACATCAAGGGAATCCCTCTTGCTAATGAGGAGGCAGATGATAAGAAGAAGAAGAAGAAGAAGAAGAAGAAGAAGAAGCCTGTTGCTGAGCAGAAGGAGGAAGAACTAGTGGTTTCCTCTGATGAATCAGAAGTCCCCATTTCTGTGAGACTATTCAAATTGTATGGAAAGGTGGCCAAACAAGACCAAATTCCAGAGCTGCAACCTTCTGTGTCTGAAGATTCTACTGAGACAGTTGAGCCCTTGAGGTTCAGGATGAGGAGACCCTCTCCCAAGAGGAAGACTAGTGAAGCTGAGGAATTAGTGGATGCTCCTACTCATCCTGAGACACCCCGTTGTGCCCCATTGTATTATTACATTAAATCCTTAATTATTTATTTACTTAATCGCGCGCTTATCGTTGAAAATACGTAAAAATTAAAAACTTAATTAATAATCAGATAACTTCTACAAATATACAACACACCAAACTATTTTACATAAATACACACATAAGTATCCTTTATTTTACACAACACTGTTTAGGGTATCCTCTCGGTAGGATCCTACACAGGTACTTATTTACACAACTTGCTTATAACTAACGGAAAACAAAACATTTTATATGACTCACTGGCCCTAAAGCATGGTGCAACTGTTTCCAAAATCTAGATGTAAATCTAGGATCTCGGTCTGAGACAATGCTCGATGGCACACCATGCAACCTAACAACTTCTTTGATGTAGATTTGGGTCAACTTATCCAAACTATAGCTTCCCCCCATAGGTAAGAAGTGAGCACACTTCGTCAACCTATCAATGATAACCCAAATCGCATCATGTCTCTTAGGAGTTCGTGGTAATCCAACCACAAAATCCATAGCTATGCTATCCCATTTCCATTCTGGGATATCTAATGATTGCAATAAACCAGCTGGCTTTTGATGCTCTATCTTAGCCTTCTGACACACCAGGCAAGATAAAACATACTCTGCTACCTCTTTCTTCATCCTCGTCCACCAAAACAATTTCTTTAAATCCTGATACATTTTAGTAGATCTAGGATGAATACTCAACTTACTCTTATGTGCTTCTTCTAATATCAGCTTCCTAAATTCTAAATCCTCGGGCACACATATCCTATCCCTAAACCTCAGTACACCATTTGTTCCTCTACTAAACTCAGAATTTTTACCTTCATCTATACTTCTACTTATCTCCTGTAAATATGGATCCTGAGCCTGTTTATCCTTAAGATCTCTCATAAAATCACTACTGATAATGATCATACCTAAGCAAATTTTATCCTCAACCAACTCCATTCCTAAGTGGAACTGTTCTAGTCATTCCAACTCTTTAACCATCATTGCGGACACATGCAATGATTTCCTACTCAAGGCATCCGCTACTACATTCGCCTTCCCAGGATGGTATAGTAAATCAAACTCATAATCTTTGATAAACTCCATCCATCTTCGTTGTCTCATATTCAACTCCTTTTGGTCGAAAAGATAGTTCAGACTTTTATGGTCACTGTAAACATTAAATTTTGCTCCATATAGAAAGTGTCGCCATATTTTTAATGCGAACACTATGGCTGCTAATTCCAAATCATGAGTCGGATAGTTCCTCTCATGAATTCTCAATTGTCGGGAAGCATAAGCCACTACTCTTCCCTCTTGCATCAGAACACAACCTAAACCTTGGTATGACGCATCACAGTATACGTCAAACTGTCCTAATGGATCCGGTAAAGTCAACACAGGTGATGTAGTCAACCTTTCCTTCAGCTTTTGGAAACTCTGCTCACAGTTGTCCGTCCATACAAAAGCTGTATTTTTCCTTGTCAGTTGCGTCATAGACAACGCAATCTTCGAGAAACCCTCTATAAACCTCCGATAATATCCAGCTAACCCTAGAAAGCTTCGTACTTCACTTACTGTCTTTGCTGGATCTACTGTTATACCTTCCTTGTTGATCACATGTCCAAGAAATTGGACTTCTTCCATCCAAAACTCACACTTGGAAAGTTTAGCATAAAGCTGCCTATCCTTCAAAACTTGCAGCATTATCCTTAAATGTTTCTCATGATCTTCCCAGGTACGAGAATAAATAAGGATGTCGTCGATGAATACAACCACAAACTTATCAAGAAATGGTCTAAATATCCGATTCATATAATCCATGAACACTGCTGGCGCGTTAGTCACACCGAACGGCATAACTAAATACTCGTAATGTCCATACCTTGTTCTAAAAGCCGTCTTTAGTATATCTTCCTTCTTTACTCTAATCTGATGGTATCCAGATCTCAAATCAATCTTGGAAAATACTGCGTCTCCTTTCAATTGATCCATCAGATCATCTATCCTAGGCAACGGATATTTATTCCTAATTGTTACCTTGTTTAACTGTCTATAATCCGTGCACAACCTAGCACTTCCATCTTTCTTCTTAACAAACAACACTGGAGCTCCCCACGGTGAAACACTCGGCCTTATGAACTCTTTTCCCAACATATCATCCAACTGCTTCTTCAACTCCACCAATTCTATAGGTGACATCCGATAAGGCGCCATAGATATAGGTCTTGTCCCTAGTACAAGATCTATGGTGAATTCCACTTCTCGTTCTGGTGGTAAACCTGGAACGTCGGGAAGGAAAACTTCAGGAAACTCTCTCACAACAAGCATAGAATCTATACTGGGGGTTTCAATAGTTTCCACCGCGAACAGCATCACGTACTGCCGAGAATCGTCACCCCTCATGGTTACTCCCTCATTGGCAGAGACTATACTAGAAGACTGAAGAAATGATAAGGTCTTACTAGAACAGTCTAGCATTACATGGTTAGCCGAAAGTCAATCCATGCCAAGAATAACATCTATCTGTTGCATAGGCAAACAGACAAGGTCTACAATAAATGTCTTATTCTCAACAACTATAGGACACTGTAAACAAATAGACATAGTAGTCAAAGGATTACTAGTTGGAGTAGATATTGTAAGGGTATAAGGTAATTGAGAAACAGTTAATTTTAATTGATCCACACATTCATACGAAATAAATGAATGTGTAGCGCCTGAGTCAAATAACATGTATGAGAGTCTACCAGCTATCAAACACATACCTTGTATAAGATCAGCAGATTGAGAGGATTCAGCTCCCTTCACGGTAAACACTCTTCCAGTGGCCTGAGGTCTTGATCCCTGTTGCATTGCCGATATGACTCCTCTCCCAGCTCCACCCCTATTGCCTCCATTTCCTCTTCCTGCAGCTATCGGCGGTCTCCTAGCCTGCTGTCTGCAATCTCGGGCCATATGACCTATTTTCCCACAGTGAAAACAACTAGGTCGCTCCATGCAGTCTCTAAGATAATGCGGTCCTCCACATCTGAAACAAGATAAGCCTTGCTGCTGTTGACCAGCTCTAACCACTCGTGCCGGTGTCTTTGGTCGGGTGAGTCGACCGGTCGGGCATACGAGTCTGTCTTCATTGAGAGTTACTACCTCCTCGCCTCTAAAAACCCGGTTGAGTAGGACCCCACTCCTTAATCAAGTTTCGTTCATTAGCCAGCCTCTGATCTAGACTTTCGATCGCACTGCATCGTTCCACTAGCTCTGGAAAACTCTGGATATCAAGAGATACTATAGCCCTCTGGAGTTCATGTCGGAGTCCTTCCTCAAACCTTCTACATTGCCAATCTTCATCTGGGAATCTATGATAAAATTCGGAATACTTAATCAGAGCCTTGAATCGTGGTGCATAATCACCAACAGTCATGTTGCTCTGTTTGAGACTCATGAATTCCCTTTCTTTCTCGCGTCGAACTAGACGCGGAAAATACTTCTCAAAGAAGCAGTCACTAAACAGCTGCCAGTTAATAACTCTGCCTTCGGCATCCAGCAATCTTCGCTTGCCTCTCCACCAAGACTCTGCTCCTCCAGTTAGCATGAAGGCAGCATACGTCACTTTCCTATCCTCTCTGCAGCGCATGGTATCGAATATCTTCTCGATCTCTTGTATCCACCATTCTGCCTTCTCTGGATCATAATCTCCTCGGAATTGGGGTGGCTTCCCTTTCAGGAAAGTAGCCATTCCGGCATTTTCAGCTGCGGCAGCTCCCCTTTGAGTCTGTTGTTCCTGTTGTTCTTTGTTCATCTATAGCATCTCATCATTCTGCTGTGTTTGTAACAACAGAGCAGTAACTATGTTTTTCATGGTATCTTGAGTCTCAGATGACTCTCCTCCACTTCCGGTCTGATTATTTTCCACATTGTTATCTCCAACAATTCTTTCAGGAGTTCTGTCATCATTGACGATCGGACATCCTCTTCCACGAGCCATGATTCTGTAAAAGAAATCATTCGCTCTTATCAGTATGACATATAATACCACATAGACAAGTATATAAATACCATATGCCACACTAATGCTAATTATCACATCGGGTTCGGACACACTACCCAACTTCTAAGCATAGTTAAAATCCGATGTGGACTCAACTAGACACGGCCAGTAACAATATCCTAGACCTCACAGTCCGATTAGAATCGAACTGCTCTGATACCACCAAATGAGACACCCCGTTGTGCCCTATTGTATTATTACATTAAATCATTAATTATTTATTTACTTAATCACGCGCTTATCGTTGAAAATACGTAAAAATTAAAAACTTAATTAATAATCAGATAACTTCTACAAATATACAACACACCAAACTATTTTACATAAATACACACATAAGTATCCTTTATTTTACACAAAACTGTTTAGGGTATCCTCTCGGTAGGATCCCACACAGTTACTTATTTACACAACTTGCTTATAACTAACGGAAAACAAAACATCTTATGTGACTCACTGGCCCTAAACTTACTACGCTACATTATCAGGATCAGTAGGTGGTGTTGTGACTCCGGCAAGTGTACCGGGTCGTCGCAAGTAATAAAAATAAACACGGCAAGTAATTACCGAGGTCGAACTCAGGGATTGGGATACCAATTCGACTAATCCGCGGGAAATCGGATACGTTCGGTCAAGTTACGGAAGAAGGTGGTTGAGAGAGAGAGTATGGAATCGAAATTCAATTAACAATCTAATTAAATAATTAACTAAAAATATGAAAATTAAAATGTCCAAGGTCACAAATCCACCTACCCAACATGTATACCCAAGTGATGATGAATTCCTTCCTAGGTTCAATTACAATGTCAACCGGGACCCCTAAATTCTCCTAAATCCACTCTCGTGCTCATTAGGACGTATTCGACGATTGGATTAATTACTTACTAGGTCTCATAATCCTAATCTCGAATTTCGTTAATTCATGTTCCCTATAAGGTCGCACCGATCTCCTACTCACTCTCGTGCAATATTCGATCGATGATCCTAATTCAAGTTCTAAACGTGAATCGCTGACTAAGCCTCATCAACGTTAACAAGTCAATCACGCAACACATATGATTAACACAATCAAATCAGAATTAGAAAACAAGAATTGAATTAAAGGAGAAAGACATACATCAAATCGGATTTACATCGCCATGGGTGGCTTCATCGTTCCCTCGGACGAGGAGATTAGTTCTTCATGCTCATAGACAAACACTCGGACATAATCACCATCGTAAAATAAAAAGAAACCAGAAAAGGAGACGCAGCTCCAAGGAGAAATAAGGATTCGAAACTACTGCCCTAACCTAAGTGGAAAACTGGATCCTAAAGTTCCATTCCCGGTTCTGATATGCAACAGCCTTTAAATAGTAATCCTGATCTGCGCTCTCTCACGAGGCGAGCAGACTCTCGCGAGGCGAGAATTAAAATTGGCGCGCTTTCAATTTAAACTCTCGCGAGGCGAGCAGCCTCTCGCGGGGCGAGTCTTCAATTCTAGGCTGTGACCTTCATCACTACTGGGCCGTGATGGTCTCCGACTTCCAAGTCTTCATTCTCTCGCGGGCGAGCTTCTTCTCATGGGCGAGTCTTCAAACCTTAAACTGCCACGGGCGTGGTATTCATCACGGCTTGGCCGTGATGGTCTCTGTCTCTTCTTGGTCTTCGACTCTCGCGAGGCGAGAGTACACTCGCGGGGCGAGTGTCTCAGAATTTCAATTTCCACTATTTCTTTGCTTTCCTTGACTCCCGGAGCTTCACTTACTTAACCTGAAACAACAAAAGCACCCACAAGCGTAATTCTATTCAAAATAACCTAAAAACTACACAAAAGACGCAAAACGAGTCAAAGTCCAACTTAGGAACAAAACAAGGCAAATTTGGGTGAAAACGAGAGTGAACTCGAATAAATTGACACGTAAACCCTAGTTCATCTAGTCATAAAACTAGATAAGCCAGAGGCTTATCAAAATACCCCAAACTTAAACCTTGCTTGTCCCCAAGCAAGCTTAAAACTCAAAAACGACTCAAGACTTGGCAAGCCTAAAGGAATCAATCGATTTCGCACAAATTTAATGCAACTTTACAAAACAGTTTTGCTCCAATGATCTCCCCCCTACATCAATGTAATCCCCACATTCATTTACTTTAAACCATTGAGAACTCATCATTCATTCCATCATTACTCTAAGTTGAGGATCAGAGATACACACAAAGGAAGATCACCTATCTCAAACAATTGCCTTCCTCACAAGGGCATTTAAAATTTCACTCGTTCGCTCAAGTTTGTCAAGGTTATCCACTTTTCACTCAATTTCACATATCAAGAGCACTTCCCATGAATTTGATTTTCATCTCAAAAATGGTTCCCACGAAAACATGCATGCAACATCAGAAGGTCTTTTAAAGGTTGTAATGGGGCCTGGCTGAGGGTAGGATAGTCAAGGATATTTAGGCTTAAGTCCCTAGGAACTAAGAGAGCATGAGCATTTTGACACTTTTTCCACTCAAATTCCTTTTTCCATTTTCATTTGGGCTCGGGTGACTACAGCCTTTTCCTTGCTAATCTTTTTGTTCTCCCATTTTCCTTTGGCAAATTTTTTTTTGTTTTCTTCTTTTCTTTTCTTTTTTGTTTTTTTTTTTTTTACCTTGGGTTTCAACCTTTATTTTTCTTTTTCTCACCCCAAAATGACATACCTCCTTGTAGCCACCCCAAACTTAGTTTCTCACAACCTTTCTCTTGCTCATTTCCATGCTCTCCTAATCCTAAGATTGGGTTAACATGGTTTTTTTTTTTCAGATTTTGGCTCGTAATGTAGGGTCATCAAGAAACAATAAGTCAATTGGGCTCAATTTGGCTAACTAGGGAACATGCATGAGGGATGGTTCATTTTAGGCCAAGTAGTTAATTCAAAGAAAATTGCCTAAATCATTTGATGCAACACATAAACATGCAAACCATATAGAGATTCAAGCAAATTCGGGAAAGTGCAACTTAACAGTGATTCACACATTCAAAAACAGAGTTGGAGGCTCAAATCCTCACCTGGACATTTTGCAAATTGTTTGACCGAGATACGATTCCTAGTGTGTGCACCCCCTCACCCCAAACTTATCATAAATCAAGTAATCACAACAAAGTTCTCAAAGTTCAGTTTTCAATTTTTAAGTGGGGATAAACTTTTCTATTATTAGAACCTAGGGGAAATCATCAATGGTCAAATAATTCATGCAATCAATCTACGCTCAATCTAATCAAAATCCAACAAGCTTGCCGACACAACATTTCATACAAAAACTCTTGATCTTCTCAAATTATTCAAGAGCGACAAACAAAAACAGAACACAAAAAAACAAACACAAAAACAAAACAAAAGTTAGGAAAAGAGAGATACCTAGCTTGGGTTGCCTCCCAAGAAGCGCTTGTTTAACGTCCCGAGCCGACTTATTAAGAAGCATCCACCTGGATCCCATAGTCTGTGGTACAGAGGCCAAGAGATGCTCATCATGTGAGGTCTTCCACCAGGATCAAATGGTAATTGGAGTGGAGATCGTAGCAGTAATATGACTTCATCAACTCCACCCAGCCAGTGTATGAAAATTCCATTGACCTTTGTTATTATGAATTCACTTCCTCTCGGGTCAAATGGTGTCCTCACGAGGAAGTGTGCCAGACAAGTGGGAGTGTCTAATTTACCAATGTCCACACATGCATGCAAGCCAACATATTTATCCAATGCATTATTTTCAGGTTGCTTAGCAAGCATGGTGGAATCCTCTACCACTTTATCCGCATTTTGTTCTCTACCCCCTTGCTCCGGCGCCTTGTCCTTTGCCAACTCCTCTTCCTTAGGTTGCTCTTCCTCAACATGTGGTTGTTCCGGGGCCATGACACTTGCCAATTCCTTTTCCTCCGGTTGTTCTTCCTCAACATGTGGTAGTTCTTCCTCAACTCCCCGAGAACTAGTTACATCCCAGTCATATCCCAACACCCCACTGCTTCTAGTTGTTGTGGCATCGCATAGGTTCTTAGGGTGGTTCTCGATTTCACCTGGGTGAGTGTCTAGGAGAGGCTCATTTAGTTGTTTTGACAGCTGGGCAATCTGCATCTCTAGATTCTGAAGTGTCATCCCTGTATGAGTTTCCAACTTGTCAATGGCTGCGTTTGTATTGATTGACACTTTCTCAAGTGTCGCACTCAACTTCTCAAGAGCCAACTCCCAAGGTTGTGGTTGCCAACTCTGTTGAGGTTGTGGCTGCCAGGCTAGACCATCGTCAGTATTACTCCAAGCGAAATCCGGATGGTCTCTACTCATATCACCCCAATACTGATTCTGATTCTGATAGTTGTTCTGGGGCACGCTGTCATTATGCCATGGTTCCACATATACTTGAGGGAAGTAGAACGGACAACTCCAAGTGTCATGGTTCCCATCACAATACTCGCAACCCGGAAGCATTCCTTCGTGTACCTCGCATACAAAACAAGGCAAGACCAAGTGGAATCAAAGAAGTAGAGAGATAGTAGAAAATAAAAAGAAAATAATAAAAATAAAAATAAGAACAAAAATAACTTAACCAAATAATCAAACTCCCCTAGAATCAGAAAAATTGGTTGTGCCAATCCCCGGCAACATTGCCAAAAACTTGTTGTGACTCCGGCAAGTGTACCGGGTCGTCGCAAGTAATAAAAATAAACACGGCAAGTAATTACCGAGGTCGAACTCAGGGATTGGGATACCAATTCGACTAATCCGCGGGAAATCGGATACGTTCGGTCAAGTTACGGAAGAAGGTGGTTGAGAGAGAGAGTATGGAATCGAAATTCAATTAACAATCTAATTAAATAATTAACTAAAAATATGAAAATTAAAATGTCCAAGGTCACAAATCCACCTACCCAACATGTATACCCAAGTGATGATGAATTCCTTCCTAGGTTCAATAACAAGGGCAACAGGGACCCCTAAATTCTCCTAAATCCCACTCGTGCTCATTAGGACATATTCGACGATTGGATTAATTACTTACTAGGTCTCATAATCCTAATCTCGAATTCTGTTAATTCATGTTCCCTATAAGGTCGCACCGATCTCCTACTCACTCTCGTGCAATATTCGATCGATGATCCTAATTCAAGTTCTAAACGTGAATCGCTGACTAAGCCTCATCAACGTTAACAAGTCAATCACGCAACACATATGATTAACACAATCAAATCAGAATTAGAAAACAAGAATTGAATTAAAGGAGAAAGACATACATCAAATCGGATTTACATCGCCATGGGTGGCTTCATCGTTCCCTCGGACGAGGAGATTAGTTCCTCATGCTCATAGACAAACACTCGGACATAATCACCATCGTAAAATAAAAAGAAACCAGAAAAGGAGACGCAGCTCCAAGGAGAAATAAGGATTCGAAACTACCGCCCTAACCTAAGTGGAAAACTGGATCCTAAAGTTCCATTCCGGTTCTGATATGCAACAGCCTTTAAATAGTAATCCTGATCTGCGCTCTCTCGCGAGGCGAGCAGACTCTCGCGAGGCGAGAATTAAAATTGGCGCGCTTTCAATTTAAACTCTCGCGAGGAGAGCCTCTCGCGGGCGAGTCTTCAATTCTAGGTCTGTGACCTTCATCACGGCCTGGGCCGTGATGGTCTCCGACTTCCAAGTCTTCATTCTCTCGCAGGGCGAGCTTCTTCTCGCGGGCGAGTCTTCAAACCTTAAACCGCCACGGGCGTGGTATTCATCACGGCTTGGCCGTGATGGTCTCTATCTTCTTTGGTCTTCAGACTCTCGCGAGGCGAGAGTACACTCGCGGGGCGAGTGTCTCAGAATTTCAATTTCCACTATTTCTTTGCTTTGCTTGACTCCCGGAGCTTCACTTACTTAACCTGAAACAACAAAAGCACCCACAAGCGTAATTCTATTCAAAATAACCTAAAAACTACACAAAAGACGCAAAACGAGTCAAAGTCCAACTTAGGAACAAAACAAGGCAAATTTGGGTGAAAACGAGAGTGAACTCGAATAAATTGACACGTAAACCCTAGTTCATCTAGTCATAAAACTAGATAAGCCAGAGGCTTATCAGGTGGTTCTTCAGGGTCAACTTCATACGGAATGTCGTTCAACTCTTCAACAATCTCCGTCTCGTATGGGGTTCCATCCATCTCCTCCGTAACTTAGTCGTCCATATGGTCTTCTAACGTAACAAAGTAGACATACACCAAAAATACAGAAATGGGGAGATAAGAAACAGTTCTATCATCATAAGTGGAAAAGATTCATAGCATATAATACAATAACAATCCCAAACATGCATCACTCACAATTTACAATCATCCATGCTTTATAACATCATCCTCTACCCTTCAACTCATGCAACTAAACCTTTATACTGACATGGCCACTACTAATCCTGTCACACATCCCTCGTTATGTATGCCAGTCAGTCGTCCAAGTGACACGTTCCCAACGCCGGTGCACATTCTCATCCACGGTAAGAATGCTCATGCAAAGCAATGACACTATAGCTGCACAGTACCGTCGGTGCACACCCTGGTTCTCTCTCTCAACTCTATCAAGGGTGCTCATGCATAGCAATGACACTATAGTTGCACAACTTAAATTCTAATTTGGAACGGTCTATAAGAACTTCGGACCTCGTGTATCTCAAATACAAGGTTATGAACAACGATGCAACATATGATTCTCACTGACTTTTATCAATAGCAACCTAGTACCTCAAGCTTTTCCTCACAACCTCCACATACATTTTATATCACATCGCTTCATAGCGAGGCACCTCTAATTCATATTCAAAACTCTCACCCAAACAAAACACCTCCGAGCAAAATATATATCTTTCCTTAAAATCATCTAAGCATAGTATTAAACCCAGGCAGATCATGCATAACACATTATTAATCAACAGAATATTCCAACATCTTAATATCATATAAGGCAATTTATCACAACCAAATAATTAACAAAGTCAGACACTGTCACGGCCGTGACAGACAACAAAGGCAAGAATCCTACAAAACAAAACCTGTCACGGCCTGGCCATGACAACTATCACGGCCGTGATAGACAGCAACCATCCTCACTATCATAATTATTCAAACACCGAAACAATACGTCACATGCAGATGGAATACCTCAACCAGTGGATCACAAACAATCAAAATTACATAATTCAGACATCCTCAAATATGAATAATCAACCTAAGGCGATAAACCTACAATTCCCAAATCATCATTGGTATTACGGAAAAGTTTCCAATACGATTTTGGTATTGTCGATTACTCGACCACTAGTAGGGTTTAGGTCGCCCTACACCATTATTATAAATTATATACTACTTATCGGTTCCGACGATGGAATGGTTCTTTCTCCCACCTGAGTAATCACCGGAAACACGTACACGACGATCCTCGTTATCCCGCCACGAGTTAACACAATCACCTTCAACCAAATCAACAATAAAACAAGTCAAGAACTAAAAACATCCAGAATCCTACTACAAGGTCACGGCTTCTAGGGTTTTGGGTGACTACAATTCCTAATCATGATTAAGTCATGGATTTATGATCCTTGATTAACCTAAATCATGGATTAGTGACTAAACAACTAAAGTTGAAACTCAAAACTTCCTAACTTTTTTACACAAGGATTCGGTCTCAACATGTTCATAGGGTTAGGGTTCTTAGTTTAATAAACCAACTTGGATTTATTAAGCATACTTACTAATAGCTTGATTAACAAGATCATTAATGAAAACTATGAACAAAAACTTATCCAATCTCACCCATCTAGGGTTCGGACAACATAGAGATTTTTGAGTAAATATTTTCCTTTTAAGAAACTAACATGGATTAGAGTGTGTAGACATACATGCCATATAGAATACATGATCATACATGACAACACATGAACAAAACTCTACCAAACCTACTTTGATAGATTCGGCCAAGGCTAGGTTTTTAGGAAAGAAATTTTTGATTACATCATGCTCTTAGATTTAGATAATATGCATGATATCAAGAAGATAGAAAGTAGTTTCATCATCATAAGATTTTTCTAGAATTTATTATGATTTTTCAAAGTTCAAGACTTAGAAACTTGAAAATGATGAACACATATGAAACAAACTTTGAATCAAGAAACTTGCTAAAGAACATAGGCATGATTAAGGAAGAAGATTAGGATTTACCTCTTGAAGATCAATGACAAAGGAAATCCAAGAACTTGCTTTACAAATCTAACACTAAAGGACTTATGAACTTTAGGGTTTTTCAACACAAAGGCAATAGAAACTAAGTGAAAAGTGAGAGAAGGTATTTATAGAGATGGGTGGCGCCATCTTGGAAGGATATAGAGATGATGAGTTGTCTTGTTTAAAGGATTGAAATGCAAATAATTCCTAAGGACCAATTTGCAAAGATTCCAAAAGTATAAGGACTAGTTTGCAATTTGCCAATAAATTGTCATGATGACTCTTTGCCACATTTAATGTGAGCTTATCTTGACTAAATTTGGGCTGATTTTTGTCATAGATATTTTTAAGAAAATCAAGAAGGTTGAAGAAGGTTTAAGAATGTTGAAGAACAAAGTAGAAGAATGTAGAACATTCTAGAAAATCTTGGCTCATCCAAAAATAAATGAGGGAAGCCTTCAATCCCTCATGGGCTTGCGCATGGGCTTAGTAAATTTGGGCTTGAATTCTTTTTTGAGGGGCCCACTTAAAGATTTAAGCATTAAGCTTGACTTAGGAAACTTGTATAGTTTCGAATAGGCTTTATGGAATCAATCCATGAACTAGGAAATTTTGGGCGTCATAACCACGTCCATTAGAGATTGGTAACAAGGATTCTAGCCCAATTCACTTGAAAAAACTTAGAAACTAATTTAGGGACAAAAGGGTAATTAACAGAAAGTTCAGGGACTTAAGCGTAAAATTCCTAAATTTTCACTTTAACCCTGTAGAACCTTCTAGACTTAGAAATATGATTCATCCCCATGAATCATCTCAAAATACTAAGATAAACTCTTTATCGGCTATTAGAAACTCCAAAATCCCCTCCGTCGTCTACCCGATTACGTGTTTCGCCCGAAAAACATAAATTATTTTATTTTTTTCCAAAATAATTCTAAAAATACAGAATCATAGGAAATAAAATAATAATCTTAAGTCTTTCGTTCATGAATTAAAATTAGGTCTTTTGAGCAGTATAATTATACTGTCAATGGAATTCGCGGGCCGGGTTTCGCCTGACTTTCCAACATAAATTTTAATCGTAGCTTCCTACATTCAAGTAGGAATGAGTAGTAAACTCCGTTTATTTAAAATAATTTTCTAAAACTCAAATAAATTTATAAACATATTTATATGTATTACTGTTATTTAAAACAGTGAAATACAGGGTGTTACACATCCCAGCAAGAAAAGGAAGCTGGTGAAGACCTTTGCCAAGGTCAGACAAGTTGAGTCTGAGCCTAGCAAAGAGGAAGCATCTGCTCAGGGGGAGTAGACAGAGCAAGTCCTGAAAGAACCAAAGAAGACTTTCATTTTGGGAATTATTCCTAAAAGAGAAGATCTGGTTACCCAATACCTGCAAAGACTGAAGTGCCTGCAGAAGACCTGTCTGGAGGAGCTCATACAGTTGTACCCAAGGATGACCAAGTGTCTCCTTCTCACAAGAAGTTGAAGATATCTGAAGAGCAGACATCTCCTTCATTCCCTTCCTCTTCTCATCAAGGTATCATCACCCCATCTGTCTCTTCTCCATCTGCCCTTTTTGTTCAACCTCTCTTTGTTGCATCTCCTCTTTCTTCACCTGTCCACTCCTTTCAAACTCAAAAATCTTATTTCACTGTTGTACCTGATGACTGTCAGTACATGGTTGTTCACAGGGACTCTGTTCCCAAAGAACAAACTGGCATATCATCGAGACTCTTTGTGTCTGATCTGTAATCTCTTTTATTTGCAAGTATCTCACATGTCTCTTTCATCCCTTCTCCTCCACCTCATATTCTTAACCCCTGTAGGGAACTTTTCTTTTACCCACCTATTGCTGTCTTCATTAGAACAATAGTTGGAACTCACTATCCTACTTCTGTTATAATGCTACCTCGTAGGTCTAGGTATTTCTTTATGTTAATTATTGGATCAAATTCTTTCTTTTGTCATATTGATTCCTTATTACCTATCCCTCCCTCTGTTTTAGCTGAAACACCTCTTCCCCCACCTATCCAAATAACCATCACCAGACTGTCTCTATTCGAGAGACTTTCCTGTGTGTTTCCTTCACCTGATACTGACTTTCTCAGAATCAGTCTTATCTTCAAATTCATCTTTCTTCCGTTCTATGCTCTTCAAACTCTCCATGAACTTTTCTTCCTTTCCATCACCTCTTCTCTATCTCTGCCTAAGGCGCCCCCAGTTTTAGCCTTACCCTGACACTCTTCTCTGTCTGTCTCTTCCTCAAGCCTGTCTACAGAAGCCTCCACTTCTCAAACAGTGGTCTTACAAGACTTTCATCTGCTTCAAGGACAAGTAGAAGACTTAAGAAGACAGCTGGATGAAGAAAGGGGAGCTAGGCTGCTCTTAGAGCAAATGGTTGCTGCCTTATATTTGTTACTTAGTCAATCTAGGTAGTTTTGTTTCTCTGTTGTAAACTGCCATGTACTTATCAAAGCACATGATGAATAAAATATATTTCTTCCTTGCATTTCTTATTTCTTTATTTTTTTATGATTACTCCTTTTTGCCGTTGACAAAAGGGGGAGAATGAATATGATATAATCTTGATAAGAAAATAATACATGGACATGAGTATGTTCTGATAGTTGCTATAATTGCTCAGATAAATCTTAAGTAAGATTGCTCTGATAATAATTTCAAAGTAAAACAAGTCAAACTTATGTGTGACTAAGTTAATCGGATTACATGATTAATCTTAATGTCTGATCAAGCATCTGCATAACCTACCCGCTTAAGAAAATTTCAGCATGTCTGATATATGTTATTTTCTTTGTTGATATTTTCTAAGGTTCATTAAATCATCTCAGTGTTTGTCATCATCAAAAAGGGGGAGATTATTAAGTCTCTAAAATGTCTGTGTGCATTTCCCTAAGTTTTGATGAGAACTAAACATTGGTTAATGATTTAATTAACCTTCATATTGGTTGCTAACCTGTCTATATAGTGTGCATATTAAAACAGTAAGAATCATCTGTCTACTCATAAGTGACAACCTGTCTGGAAAAGCGAAAGTCAACCTGTCTGCTGACTAGGATTATTGACTTCTTTGAAGATACGTTTTCAACCTGTCTCTCCACGAGTTCCTACGCTCGTCTGAGGTTACTCGTTGAATAACCAAGGACCTAACAAGCTTTTGTTGGTTGTCCCATCAGAAAGAGACTTGAAGCCTTCTCTCCTACTCAGTCTCACGCTTATCAAGAAAAGTCAGAAGTTACTCTCTCAAGCAACCTCGGTTATCAGAACCAAAGACCAGTTAAAGAATGCTTCCAATGTGCTTTATTCCCTAGTACCTTTGGTCCTTTACACAAAAAGGGAATTGTACTCAGCAAAGTACAAAAAGTTCTCTGTATAACTCTAATATGATTGTTTCATGATACATAAAGCCATGATCTTTCAAGTTAGAGTACGACTAACATACCTATTGTATTAATGGCTGCCCATAACGACTCTATTGCATTTAATGAAGTTCTGCTTAAAACCAACATCTGAGGGAATGTCTCTAACGGATCTTAAATGCTTGAAGACTATAAATACAGAAGCCATTGAAGATGAAGACATAGAGAATACATATAGCATTAAAGAGCCATTACTCTGCGCATTAATATCTTCATTTTTCATTCTGTATTCTTCAATCATTTGAAGTTATTACACAGACTTTCCTAAGCTTTACATTTAAACCACTCTCTGAGTGTTAGTGAAAGATTTGTCTGTCTGAAGTTGTATTTATTACAAACCAAATTTATCAATCAAATCTGAGTGAACCTGAAGAGGCTAGGTGTGCAAAGAATACTTGTCTTGGAGCCTGAAGAGGCTAGGTGTGCAAAGAATACTTGTAGTCTGTAACCTGATCAACTATAGTGGATAAAACTTGGTGCTACCAAGGACTGGACGTAGTTCTTTGCTTTGAAGAGTGAACCATGATAAATAACTGTGTCAATCTCTCTTTCCTTATAAACTATTTAGTTGCTTCAGTTTTCTTATCCGTTTATTAAGTGGTGTGTTTGCCTAAGTCACTGTTTAAATTTCATCAGACAGGTCACCTGTCTGTCCTGTATCTTTCCACTCGTCTGAACCAAGCTTCTGTTTGCGAAAAGTTTTCAACTTTGTTTAAATTCTGATAAACACAATTCAACCCCCCTCGTGTTTATAGTTGTCTATTTCAGGTTGTAATGTAGCTAGTAACGGAAACAAGGGGCTCAAGCTCAAAAGGGTTCACACACAAAGTTAACACATAAGGGTAGGCTATTTTAGGCTAAAACTGTTACAGTTTTTTGAAATTGTACTTAAGGTTTGTCATTTTTTAAAAGTTTGCCTGTATGAGCTTAATTGGGTGGTAGATATGATATTTTAACAAAAAAAAAAATGTAAACTAGTGCCTTAAAAACACTGGTTAACGAATCAAGAAAAAAAAAAGATTTTATTAGAAAGTAATGTGTTTAATATTTTGATAAGTGATACTATTGGTTTTTCAATGAAATATTGTTCTTTTTTTTGTACTTCCTATGCAATGTCCTACATGGGCTGGAAAAATTCTTTAAAGCGAGCTTCTCTCATAATTGACTATTAATTAAGAGTGTGTTTAACTTTAATGAATTAAATCGTATTGAGATTTCAACTCACTAAATGAATTAAATCTGAATACATTCTTTCTTACACATTTTTCACAAACTTACTTTATATAAGTTTTGGAGATTAATTTCTATACACTGTCAGTATAAATGATTTTTACATAGATATCCAATAATATTTTGATAAATCTGCATTATTGTTATTTATTTCTTTTAGCTATTATAATAAAAGAACAAATATTAATGGATGTCAGTATAAATCTTTACAACTTTAATCCTAAGTGTTATCCATTATATTATAATTATAATATTTTTTAAAATTTGGTTTAGATACACTCGATGTTTTTTTGTCTAAAAGATTACACGAAGCTTTCTTAAAATTTATGTTATCATTACACTTATTAATTGAGGTTTACATTGTCATTACATTTATTTTATTGCTCCTTATAATATATATCCCAAGAAAGGTAAGTATAGTTTTTTTTTTCTATACACAAAGACCTAAACAAACCTAAACCTTATAAAACACTCTCAAGGAGTCTTCACGAAGTAGCAGCTGTAACAGAGGGCATGACCTCTCAACTATGGAAATAGCAAAGGAACCAGAATGTCCCATCTGAGCCAAGGCATCGGCACACTTGCTGGCCGATCTTAACACATGAACGACCTCCACCTCCACCTCCCCCTCCCAATGATCAGGGATGTCAACGGGGCGGGACGGGCACGGATACTGGTTACCCGCTATCCATCTCGTTAGATAAAAAATCTTTCCGTACCTGTCCCGTACCCGCACGGATACCCGCTTAACGGGTTTTTAACGGATTCGCGGGTTTTCACGGGTATCCGCGGATATCCATGGATAGTTATGAAAAACAAACAAATCTTTTTTTAAATTAAAAAAGATACACAAAACTTAAACAAACCACCACATTAATATCTTTCGATATTTGAACAAAATAGCACCTACAAATTAATACATCATACTTAAAATATCCATGAAACAACACAATAGATGAAAATTATCTATGAAATGATATAAGGACTTTGAGAATAGATATATATAATAAAGTGTATTATAGTAATTAAGTAACAGGTGCGGGTATCCGCGAGCACGGATAGTGTGATACCCTCCCCCGCCCCGTTTATAGACGAGTATTGGAATTACCCGTTTATTTTACCCGTGGGTACCCGTTTAACTACCCACCCCATACCCGTTACGGATTTTATCCGCGGGTACGGATAAAATTGCCATCCCTACCAATGATCCCAAGGTAGCAGGGGAAATATTTCTTCTATGAGGAAATGAATTGAGGATTTGCAGCTCGACCTTGGAATCAAATTCTAGAATGAGCTTCCGGATTCCAAGATATCGGGCTATCCTCAATCCTGAAAGCATTCCCCAGAGTTCTGCCTAAAGAGCATTGCTTTAGGAAACCTTGCAATGAAATCCTCTGATGAACCGCCCTGAAGCATCTCTAATCAACCCATCACAATCCTATCTTCCTCTACCAACCACGAGACCCACCTACATTTAGTTTGCAGCATCCTTGATGCGGCACCTTCCAACTCGAAGAAGGCAGTAAATAGTGACTATATAATTCTAAAATAAGTTTTGAAAATGATTTTAACTTTGATACACTTAACCAATTATAAGTATGACTTTTAAAATAAATACAACAAGAAGAGTAATTTTTTAAATTATATGATTGTTAATAATAATTGATTAAAAATAAATTTTTTGAGTCATACTAATCGGTGTCTTTAGGATACCGGTCAAAGAATACAAAAAAATATTTTCTTAAAAAATTAAATTAAATATATCATACTTTCAAATATGAAATACACAAGTTCCTAAAAAAAATTGTAACTTGTTAAGTTATGCCTTAAATATATTGATTAAGGAATAAAAAAAATTAGAAACTTTACCTTGATAATTGTAACTTTTATTCTTTGGAAAAATTGAATGCAACATTTCTTCATACATTTTGTATTTTTGTTTACTTAATCAATCCGTAGATTACTAATTAACATTTGCTTACAAAATTTTCTTTTTTTAAGTACCTTCTTTTGTCGATATCCTTTTTATTTCAAAAAAAAAAAACAGTATCCTTTTAACGTTAAGGTCAAAATTAATCATTGAAAAATTCTGAGGGCTCATTTTTAGTCCCTGAAAAAAATAAATTACTCATTTAGTTCCTCAAATTTTAAATGCGGGACACATTGGTTCCTAAGTTTAGTTCTGGCATCCATTTACTTGCCTACGTGCATCATTAACCATCTTACTTACCCGTTAGTGATCATGCATGGTCTATGACGAATTTCCACAGTGAAAAATTAATGAAAAGTAAAAAAAATGCATAATTTTCAAATATTTGAATTCTAAATTGTACACATTTTTTCACTTTTTATTCGTTTTCTATTGACGAAATTCATCATGCAGATCACTATCTGGCCAAGTAGGATAATTAATGGAACATATAGACAAATAAATGGATATGCGGACTAAACCTAGGGATCAATATATCCCACATTTAAAAATTTAAAAGATTAAATGAGTAATTTATTTTTTTTAAGAACTAAAAATGGAAATTTTCCTAACAAATTTGGGTCTTTACTCTGTGTTAAGAAATAATTAAATTTCGTCGAGTTATACGGCATATACGCCATTCCTTTCTTCTTTCTTCGTACCAACAGCTACCATTCTCTCTATCCATTTCTTCTTCAATTATCTCTCCCTTCCTTCTAGGGTTTTGCTTCTGCCACCGCTGCTCTGTCGTCGTCGTCTTCTTCTCTTCTCGTTATAGGTGAAATTCTTCGATCTTCACCTACTTTTATATGCGCACTGAATTTCCCCTCTGAATTTCTTTCCTTTTTTTTTCTTTCTCCTCTTTTTCTATTCATTTTGTTTAATTTCCACCGTTTCAATGTTTTTATTTGTATTGATTGCGTGGGATTTTATCCCCAAATTGTCTGAATTTCATTATCCATTACTCAATTATCCAACTCATATGATTTGATTAGCCCGAGTGGTGGAAACTTTTTCAATTTCTGCACCCAATTACTCTGTTGTATATATCAGGAAATAAGGAGAGCAAAAATTTCCCAGATTTTGAGATGTTAACTTTATGTCAATTTTTATAGCAAGCATATGCGCAGAAACCAATTTGACCAAAACAATATATATATATATATATATTAGTTTTATATTTTAGTATTTGATCCTATGCTTTACTTTGAAGCTAACAATGCTAACTGTTTCAGTTTTTCAGGTTTGAAAAGATAACTTAGTGTTGCTTATACACCAACTGTCTTGTCCACTATGGAAAGTCGTATAGATTTCCTCAATCGTCTGGATTCTGACACACCTATCAAGATCCTCATGTGTCTGGATGATCCTGCTGACTTGGTTCGTGTTTGTTGTGTCTCGCGGTCTTGGAGACACTATGGTGAGCTATACTAGTTCAAAGTTTGCATTTGCTTTTCAAATGATGGCTCAATTTCATGAGAAGTTTGATTTTAGTTCCCTGGTGGTATACATTTTACATTACTTTTCATATTTGATCTTTTGGTCCTTTTAGAATGATGTTTCCTGCTCCATTTTATTTGTTTCAGTTTCAGAGGTGTCCAACCTCATACTGATCATACATACCTTTACAATTGAGGTTTTATGCTGATAGAATTATGTTTGAGATTTGTTTCTTTTCCATTTTACACAAGTCATTTGCACATTCCTTAAAGAGTTTTTTGACAGTGCTGTGCTGAGTGATATTTTAGAGATGGTGTAGATACTAATTTCCTGCTGTGTAACTTAGGCCTTGCATGTATACCGACATCCCTTTATTGTGAAGGTCACATTAATATTGCCACTGTTTGTATGAAATTGCAACTAGCTCCATTTCTCCATTTGTAAAACATTAATAGAAATTCTTAAAAGAGAGGTGAAACTATAGTTATTGCTGGAAATAGTAATCTTGGAACCATTTCAATTAATGTAACTTGGGAAATAGCAAGAGCTAAATATAGTATAGGAAATGGTACAAGTCAGGAATTATTTTTTCATGTAAATTGGAGATGTATTTATTTACCTTTGTATATAAATATCAAAGCTTCCGAGTGCCGAATGACATTCAAACATTCACAAAACTCTCTTGAATTTGTCCACTAGTTTCTTAGTTTATCTTCAAGTTAGTATTAGAGCAGGCTCTGACCCGATTCTCTACTTAAAAATCTTTTGGTTCTGCCATATAGTCCATCAGAACCTTCAACAGTCTCAAAGTCCTTTGTGGTTCTGTTAGCAACCTCTTTTTTGGATAAAAGAACCCTAACAATAGCACTAAAGAGAGAGAACAGAGACTAGGGAAAGAACAAAGAAAATCTGAATATTCCAGTTTTAGTACAAACTACAAAGAACAGAAAATAATCGTGCAAGAAAGTAGGGAATGGAATAACAAAGTACAAAACTGTACCCAGAGGAGCACTCTCCTTTCATACTAGGAATAACCCAATCAAAACTCTGATTACAAAAGCTACCTCTCTCAATCTGGAGAGGTTTATTTATAGGACTTACATTCCACTAACGGCCTAATCTACTAACAGCAACTACTAACATAAATCTAGCTGACTCCTAAACTAAGTCCTAACAATACCACCCTCCTCGGAAACAACCTTGCCCTCAAGGTTGAAAACTGGGAACAAACTTCGGATGGTGGAGTTGTCCTTAAGGTGTAATCACCCCACGTCGTATTTGCTATCATCTTCTGACTCCTTTATCGTAATCTCCCCTTTATCATTAACTTGTTCGTCTTCAGCCAAAATAACCACTCGCAGGGTTTCTTTGGACACCTGTGATCTGGGCTAAATGTTAACCTACAATGGTAACAACGCCCTTTTTCCCTGCTCTTGATGAATTCTTGGTACGGAAGGGTTCGGCTGTTTTTGCTCCATGAACCTGAGATTCCACCTTCACCGGGTTTTGCCACTGATGCCATTGAAGTGACCTTACTCCCCGTCTATGAATCACGCCCTGACCCATTGGACACTTGGAGCTGTTCAGGCCACCATTCATTTCAACTCTTGACACAATTCCTCCTCCGCCTTGATACCTAAAACCTGAATTCGTGCTTCTCCCCTCTGAATTACAATAAATGTGCACCTGCTCAATCGCTTCTTCAACGTTGCAGGCTACCTCCGTGGCTCAAGTCAAATCCTTGGGGTCATGAGGTCGAACTTGGCCCCTAATATCTTGACGCAAACCTTCGAAGAAATACCCAAGCAATTGATCCTCCAAACTAGGCTTTGCTTGAGCAACCAGCAACTCGAATTCTTGGACATATTCCTCAACCCCACCTGTTTGCCTCAGTGCTGCCAAACGTTCATACACAGTCCCTCACCCATTTCCTCCATATCTTTGCATCAAGGCTTCTGAAAAATCTCCCTAAGACTGGTTCTTGGATTTCTGGCACCAAAATTGGAACCAGTGCACGACGTTACCTTCCATGCTAATGAAAGCCAACTGCAACTTTTATGAGGATTTGACTTGTTGCACCTCAAAGAATTTCTCTGCCCTTGCCAACCACCCAAGAGGGTCACTTCCTTCGAAAGTGGGTAATTCCACCTTCTTTACCCAAGAACGAAGTGGCATGTCCTCCTTCTCCTCAGAACCTTCGTTTTCAGCCTCTTCCTCCGAGGACTTATCCTTCTTGTTCACGGAGTTGTCCCTCAACAGAGGGCGTCTTCTCGGTTTTCATCTGCAGCAGCAAGTCTTTAATGTAGTCTATGTCAGTCTTTAACTCAGCCAACTTCAGTCCTTGTTCGTTGACCATCTTCTCCAATGTTCCAACCCGATTCTCCATCGTGTTTGGGATCCAGTGGTCGGACCAAACTTGTTAGGAACCTCTTTTTAGGAAGAAAGAACCCTAACAATAGTACTAAAGAGAGAGAACAGAGACTAGGGAAAGAACAATGAAAATCTGAATATACCAGTTTTATTACAAAGAACAGAAAATAATCGTGCAAGAAAGTAGGGAATGGAATAACGAAGTACAGAACTGTACCCAAAGGAGCACTCTCCTTTCACACTACTAGGAATAACCCAGTCAAAACTCAATGATTACAAAAGCTTACCTCTCACAATCTGAAGAGGTTTATTTATAGGACTTACATTCCAATAACTGCCTAATCTACTAACAGCAACTACTAACAGAAATCTAACTGACTACTAAACTAAGTCCTAACAGGTTCTGCCATCTGGTCCAGCAGAACATTCAAAAGTCAAAAAGTCCGCATTGGTCCTCTCAATAGCTGTAACAGAGAAGGCCTATCAACAAAAGAGGTCATCAGTCAACCCAAAAGTCATTGATTGGCTAGCCCACCAAGCATCATCGCTAAAAACTGCCTCATGTGACACCACTCGCAGATCTTCTTGTTGATGGCACATGTGATTCATGCACGACCTGTTAGGAATAACGCGGAGCAACAACCTACAGGGGGAAAGACCTTGCAGGTATACTAAAGGAAAAGGAAAGGGTCAAACTTGTAAAGGAAAGGGTCAATCTTGCAACAAACTATTAGTTGTTAGCTGAATTAGTTAGTTCTGTTAGTAGCTGTTAATAGGATGGATGATAACCCTATAAATAAGTCCTCTAATGATTAAGAGAGGCAACTATTGAATATTGTGATTTGACTGGGTTATTCCTAGTGTGAAAGGAGAGTATTCCTTTGGGGCTATTTTTCATTTGATCATCAATAAAGAATTATTTTAAGTCTTTCTTCTCCCTACCGGGTGCTATTTTACACTAGTTAGGTTCTTTTTTCATATCTTTGAAAGAGGATCCTAACACGACCTTCCTGTTGTTGGAACGCGTCATTGCCAGTCCTATCCCGCTTATCAGCACCTCCCTGGTCTATTCATTTGGATAGTGGGTTGTTCATCCTTGATGTCTTTCCTTTTTATGCCTGCCTCTCTGGCTGTCTCAACAATTCCTACTCAGGCTCAATGACTTCTGAATACCTCACTCAAGGCAGCTTGACAAACCTCATTTTCAGCCATTGAAGTCCATACTTGTAATTCTGTGATCTGCCTTTCTCCTTGTATGTGTCTTTTAGACCTTTGATATGTGATTGTGGCTAGGTTATCAACAGCGATGCTATAGCGGAAGAGCAGAGCGAAGCAGAGCGGTGGGTGGCCGCGATCTAAACTCCCATCCCGGTGCGGTTCTCTGATATTTTTTGTAAATATTGAAGTTTCCGAGTACCTAAAACACTCGAGCATTCACAAAAATTCTCTTGAATCTGTCCTCTTGTTTCTCAGTCCATTTTCACGTGTTATACAATCAATTCTGTTTAAATATTCATGTCTTTGTTAAAATTAGTGCCTAGATGGAAAAATATTAGGAATTTCGTGTTAACATGATTGGTTTTGAACTGGAAAAGTGGTTAACCTTGAGCATTAAGCATTAGTTTGGACAAGAATACGTACATATCATACTGAGGCACAAGTTGTTGTTAGAATCTTTGTTTTAACTACTCCATTAGAATAGAGAGTAAAGCACTGTTTTGGTCCCTAAGAGATGTATTCACTTTCACTCTAGGTCCTTGAAGTGATAGGATAGGGATTTCGCTCACATATTTGGAGGAACCAAAATGAAATCAAGAACAATTGTGATTGTGATGGACTGAAAGTTTGTGTGTGTGTCGTCTTGGTGACATACAATTGTTTACTGAAATCTAATATCTTGGCCACTTACTGTATTCGAATCTATTATGCCTAATTCAAAAAATAATTTACCCTAATTTGATGTATTACATAGGGACTTTGTTACAGTGATAACATATCATTAGCATATTTGGTTGGAAACCAATGATTGTTTTTTTCCCTTAGAAATGTGTGTTAGTAATAGGCCTTCAATTAGAAGGACCTATGTAAGGAATAAGCCCAAGGTAGATGGGCCAGCCTAGCCTAGCCTAGCAGTAGAAACTATTGTAACTAGTGTAACAGTCTGCAGATTAGTTATACATGAACACATGGTGGCTAATAAATAGATGAGGGAAAGAAAGGGTATTCGGTTATTTTGTTGGGATTAGGTTGAGGTGAGATTAACATCCTGAAGGTTCATTGTATCCGAACACTTTCTCTATCTTCTACCTCTGCTAGGGACCATTCTCCCTCAGATCTCTCAATAATATTACTTATACTATTCAGCAAATTCTTAGTCTAGTTTAACCAGTTCTAACAATGTGTCTATGCACTTGACATGGGATGGGATGTTTATTAACTCTTTGGTATATTTTTTTGAGGTGATCCTTGTTATACTTATGTGCATTCAGATTGGAGGGTTAGCTATATGTTGATGTCTTGTCCTCCTTTGTCTACTAGTCCTTTGTCTCCTTTCAATAAAATTACTCTTTGAAAGACAAACATCTTTTCATTGGATTTCATCACTACTGGACAATGCCATTGAAACTACAACTGTCATTCTCTCTCAACAAAGAAAATTTTCAGTTAAAATTATTAATTGCAATGATTAACTAGTATTATGATTTGCAGTGATTGCAAATGGTCTTTGTAAGCAGCTGTGCTTGAGAATGTTTCCTCAATTATTTAGAGTTGCTCGTGTTGTTGAACTGAATGAAGACACGGAGGTTGAATCTAGAGCAAAGGAACGCACAGAGGTTGGATCTAGCTATTCTATGGAACGACTAGCTCTAGAGAAAGATCATAGAATCTATGCCTATTTAGCTAGAGCTTCCACATCTTCTGTTGCTATGAATTGCATTATGAGGACAATTGGTGCTTCTAGCACTGATAATTTCCCTCAAGAGAGCATTGATAATACTCTAGAGCCAAGAGACAACTATGCTGGGAGATATTTCTACTGGTCAAGTAGTGGACAAAGTAATCCCAATGTGCCTGAGACACTAACATACAAGTTGATCTCTCAAATTTGTGTTATTACAGAAATCAATATCCAGCCTTTCCAAGGTGCTCTGATATCTCCAAAATTATAATATGACTGGCCCATTTACTCTACTTTTCAACTAACAATATTATGTGTTAACTGTCCAGCTCACTTTCAGAATGGGTCACCTATATATTCAGCAAAATCGGTTCGGTTTAAAATGGGTCATCCTAAAACCTCTTTAGATCATTCAGCTGATGAACAGTTTGTATGGACTTACACTTCACCGTTGTTCCCAATGGCTCAGGTGTGTAACTTTACTTCTTCTATGTTAGCTAATTTCAGTTGAATGATTTCTGTTTTGGTAATTTCCTTATGCTTGATATGAAACACAAGATATGCTTTGCTGTTGAAGGATGCATTGTTCTCCTTTCTAACTGTATGATGAAGGTTGTCCTAAATTTTAATAATTGTCTTCTATAACTAGTGAATTACCAGTGTTCAACTCCTTTTTCATCATTATATGATGCTTTTGATTGAAGAGAATATTGACAAAAGTCTTCAATGCAACTTAGGCTACATTTGTTGCATTGTGTACGAAAGGCCTAATTTTATACGTGAATAATATTAGATTTTAACAATTGTTTAGCACATGCACAATTATATAGTCAAATCAGGTCAAATAATTTTTCTCATTACAACCATATAACCCATCTCCCCCACCACATGATATGATAGAACACGGCCCCATAAGGGGAAACAATGTGTCACCATCACCCAATTTCCTTTCCCCTGCTAAAAGTGTTGTGAAATTCTTCTTAGATCCAGTATCTTTTGTTGGCTGACACCCTTTTCTTTTTGTCTGCTGAAGGTTGGACCAATCCGTCTGGCAGGTCCACATTTAATTCAAATCTCTTTAATCATTACAGTAGTTCTTTTTAATAAAAGAATATAACTCATGTCATCGGAAGAGTGTCAAATTGTACAATAACCGGAAAGGCTGTAATAAGAACTGGATATATTTGTATTAAAATTTAAAATTGATGAAAATGGAGCTCTGCTCCTTACAGTAATGAGGGATGTAGAAATGAAACTATTAACCAATATAAACCAATGACTGAAATCAGAGATGGAATTCTGTGTTACAGCTAGCCCAAAACCACCAAATTACAAAAATGATGACCCCCTAACCATTACGCTCTTTCCCTTAAGTAATTACATTCCCCCCTTCCCCCATCATTCCCTGACACTTGTCCAATCTGTTATGAATTTCTCTCTCTCCTCCAACTACTTCAGTTTCCCTTCCCCAACCATATTGTTTTCTTCTTTCATACACTCTTGGTCTCTGATTATTGGGCTTATCATCGAGCCCATCATATTCTTGCCCCTTATTCTCTTTTTTCTATAGACTTTAATAAAGGGCTTATCAGGCTGCAATACTTGGACAATATAACTAGAGGGCTATGAATTTCTTACCCACAAGTTGGCAAAAATGGTTGGAGTGAATAAATCATCAATAGTTACATTCATTTACAAGCAAGGAAACTTAGCTAATTAACTAGTTGAACTGTATTGTGATTTGGACGAAGTTATTTGGATAAAAAAGAGCACATGTGGGAGGAGGAACATGGAATCAAAATTATGTAATTCTCTGATATATTTCATGAGAATTTGTTAATAAGTGAAACCTCTGATTGGGGCTTTGTCCTCATGGTAAGTGCTTATGTGAGTTATGTCATTAGGCTTAGGTTTCTACAGGGCTTAGTGTTTGAACTTCAGCAGAACCTGCTATATGATTTTCCCTACCTCATGAAGAGACCCCTATTATGCTATCCTACTCCCTAGGTTTTAGACCTTCCTGTTCACCTTGTTCATCTTTCTATCCTACGCATTTTTAATTTTTTATTTTCATTGTGTGCATTTTCTTTTGGGTATTTTATTTGCTATTTTGGTGATTTGAGTAAGACGCTTATGTTTGGTTGGTTATTTTGGCAGTTTTATATTACATGTATGTTTGATTTGTTATTGGCAGTTTTGATTGGTTATTGACGGTTGGGGAGTGGCAATGGGTTTTTCTTTTTTTCTTTTTTGGTTGCCCAGGCAGTTTCTTTTTAATGTTTTTTAAATTGTAAGTTATTTTTTTGATCAATTTAAATTCTAAGTTATAAATATAAGTAAATAGTATTGGTAAAATATTAAAAAAAAAAATGACACCAAAATGAGAGGAGGAATCGCCTTTATTAATAGTATAGATTATTATTATTATTATTATTATTTGTGTTGAAGAGAAAATGTATACTTTTAGATATCTTTGGTTTAGACATATAGATCCCGCTCCAAGCCCCTAAAGCTAAGGGCGACATTCCTAAAAACTAATGAAATGAAAAGACTTCGTTTCTTCCTCAAATTGGATTAAGATTAATAGATCGTGCAACTGGAGTCCTCAAAAGATTTATTAAGATAAAAGAGTTTGGTCTCTTCATTCTATAGGAGTCCTTTCTTGTAAATCCTATTTTCAGCTCCCGATTAGATCCCCTAATAGAGAAAGATTCCTTGTGGAAATCCAAAGGTCCCTAAAGGTTAAATATTTTGTCTGGACTGTTAACAGGATTAACAATAACACATGTTACAAAAGTGCAGACCTCTCACTGCTTTATCCCCTTGTGTGATGTGTTCTAGTTTTCAAAACGGGGCTTATCTCTTTGCATTGTTTTGTAGTAAAATTTCTTTGGAATAAACTTTTTGTCATCTTTGAAGAAAACTTGGTCTGCCGCCCCAAGGATTTGCATCAATTTCTTATTAATTTTAGATTTTGTCTTCCGTAGTGATGCTAAGAATCTTTGGTTATGTGCTGTTTGCTGTGCCTTGGAGCCTTTGGTTGGAAAGGAATTCTAGAGTCTTCAACGGAACTTCCACTTTGGATTACATTTGGTATAGGGTTATTTTGCTGGCTTCGATGTGGTCTTCCTCACTTGGTTTTTTCAGATGAGTTTCTTTGTTAGATATGCAGAGAGATCGGCCTGCCTTGTTACTTGACCTAGTTTCTCATCTCTTAAGTGTTTCTTTTATGTTTTCTTTGGAGGATCTGCAGAGTTTGGGCTGCAATTGTGTATTTTTATCTTGAGTTTTATTTGATGGTTGCTTTGTAATTTTCTTTTGGTAGTCTTGTTGTAGAGAATTTCTTATACTCCCTTTTGTAATCCTATTCTTTCTTAATGAATTTCTTTTTCTATGAAAAAATGTTGGAGGATTGGAATTTTTTTTTACTTTCCTCCAAATTAGAATCACTTAGCATGATGTTGGGCAGAAAAATAATAAAAGCTTCACGAAAGAATATTAGCTCCAATTTTTTAATAATTTAGGGTAGCTCTATGAACATTTGTTTTTAACAGACAACTTCCTTAAATGTTCAAATTTCTGAGAACAATTTTTCATGGACAGGAAAACCAGTTACAGAAGTTCGAGCTTCCAGAACCTGTACTTTGTATTGGTGGTATCTTGCAAATTGAGCTTTTGGGAAGGGTACAGAGACAAGACATAGATGGCTTATTATATATTTGGTGCGTTCCTTCTCTCAATTTGTTTTTTCATTGACAAACTTATGTATTGTTGATGTTTTACTAAAGTTAGTGGCAGAGTAGCCTTGGTATTCTAAACAATTTCCTAATAGCACAAATAATGTGGCACATAAATAATGTGGCACATCGGGAAGTCTTCAGTATTGTCCAAAAGTTTGTGATTGTGTTGTTTGGATGAGTTAGTTCATATTTGTGTTGGTTTCTTTTTAATGCTAGTCCTTTTGTCAAGTTTGGAAATGATCATCAACGTCTAGGCCCCTTGGACTTGATCATCCATCAAATATCCTTGTCAGATGTGAATTTCAAATTGAAGAATTTTCTCATCATGGAAGTATCAAAATATTTATATATATATATGTATGTATATATATATATGTGTATGTGTATATATATATATACACATTGTTTAAACACTACTCATTCATGTTAATGGGTAAATATTGCAAAATTAGACGTGCTTAAACAAAATGTCAAAGCCAACCCGTCGCCTGGATAACTGAAGTACTGAACCCAAATGAGGTAAACAGATCAGGAATCCACCAATCTGACTCTGGGATCCATTTACATTCCTATTCACGAGAGAATTAGTGTATTATCCACTATGAACTCAAGTTGTTAGTCGTCCCTCTTCTTCCAGATACATTTGATATATGCTGGCAACAAGTTCTTCTAGGTTCAGACGTGCAATGTAGATGTTTTCTAGTTATGCTAACCAAAGTTTAATTATTCCTTCTTCCTTATAGGCATACGCTAATCAGGGATCCGCCAAACTTTTGTTACATGATTTTCTTTAAAAAGTTATTCCCTGTGCACTGAATAATGCTTTAGCCTTCTTGTAGTGTTCCAACATCCTTCATGTGCCCTCTCTTGTAGGAGTCCTTTGTGGGTTAGTCACCTAGAATTTCAACAAAAGATCCTAGTGGATGGTACACTTCAATTTTAAATTATTTTGTCAAGAGTTACTTCAGGTAGCCTGGCATGCTTATCCTCTCTCACACTGTCAGTAGACATTGATCTGTATACCATGATTTCCCGGTTTCCCCCATCCTCCTTCCTCGGATTTTCTTTATTTGTTTTATGTCCTTGCTGATTATTGCGTTTCACCTGACTGATGCATTCAATGAAATAAAAATTAGAAACTGAGTTTTGTCATCCACTTTTTGTCAGAGTAATCGCATGAGTTTTGCTAAAACTGTTTGAAACTTTATACCACAAACTTGGGAAGTTATGTGCATTATTATGATTTTTTCCCTGCCTCTTTCACCGGTTATGAGACTGAGTTTATGCATGCTACGTGACATGGTTGTTGCACTATCCGTTTCTTTTGTATGTATCCCTAAATATTTGCACAGATCATCTTGCATATGGTTGTGTGAAGTTCTTAACTTTGAAGAAAATTGTGATTGCAGTGTTTCCCATGTTCAAGTTATAGGCCGCTCATTGTCACCTGCATTTAACGTTGAAATTCTGGAGCCCTCTGGAAAGTTTGTGTTGAAGAGGGACCTGCTGGCTAGGTGTCAATTCCTACCTACCTCTGAAAATGATGTCCCGCAGATTGCGACTATATTGGGGGAAGAACATCTAGTAGGAGTTTTGGAACATGATTGGGATGAGGACGAATATGAAGTTGATGATTTTGAAGAAGGATATGCCCTGTGATCTTTTCTGTCGTAAAGTGCTTTTATAATCTCCTTCCAAAAAACAATAATAAAATAAAAAAAATTATATTCTCTATCTAGCGAGGAATGGTTTCGTTGAAATCGTTTTCTTGTTTCCCCCGTTGTGTAATGTATACCCTTTTAAGAGTTAAATATGTTAATTCCTAGAAAATGATTGGAGTTTGGTTTCGGTCCTTTTAAAACTTTTTCTTAGACAAAACTTACAATTCCATAAGTACATTAGGTATTGTTTTCCAACAGGATTATGACATATGTAATAACCCATTAATGAAAACATAACGTGTATGAGTTGTTACATATGTTATAATTCTATTGGAAAAGAGTACCTAATGTACGTATATGGAATTGTATCTAAGTTTTCTTTTTTCTTTGGTTTTCATTCCTCTAAAATATGAAATTATTTTGATTCTATAAAATGAGCAGATTTTGATTCCTATAAAATTTTATTTTTGTGGTTGTCTTCCCTCTAAAATTTAATATCACTGCTTTTAGTCTCTTACATTCATTTTAGGATAGATAAAGTTTATTTTAGGATTCAAGGAAAATTTTAGGGGAATCACTTGTTAATATGATACCACATATATTATTGGGTGTTACTTGAGATGATCGCGTGACTTTGTGTTAGACCTATCAGTAGGGATTAAAACTAGTGATTTCAGATTTTGGAGGGACAATCAAAGAAAAATTTTATAGAGATCGAAATCAAAATTTGCTCATTTTATAAGGATCAAAAACATATTTAACCTACCTTTTAATTTAAAAGTTCACATTTTCATGTGGTTTAACTATCAATTTATTTCCAAGCATTGATTTTTCCTGTTGATATTCTTGGAAGTGGGACAATTATCTACACGTTTTAAAACCCTAAATTCTGAGAAGATGCCACGTGGGCATGGCAAGTCGCCAAAATTGCATCGTTTTGTTCAGGTTAGCACCATATCAGGTACAAGTTGGACACTTCATGGACATGTAGGATCATTTGTAACGGTGTTGGATGGAAATTAATGTTTAGGTCATCATTGTTAATTGTGGTAAACATAATGGACTTATTTGTCACAAAAAGGTTAGGAATCAAGTTGAACAAAATGATTAAGATGAGGGATCAAAGACTAATTTTGCCTAATTAATAACATGAATACATATCAGTGTACAAACATGTAATAAAGTAATGAATTATTCATCAATATTCTCGTATATTGCCTCAATTATCACCTGAGGAGATCACGGCCTCAAGTGCGCTATCGAGTTAACGTTCATCATTTTTATCAGTTGTATTATATAATGTTGTGTCATTGAGTTGACATTCATCCTTTTTATCAGTTGTATTATATAACCCTGTAAACAATGTTGTGTTGTTGACGCTCATCCCTTTTATCAATTGCCTTTTATAACTTTGTATATAATGTCACGTCGTTGAGTTGACGCTCATCCTTTATACGAGTTACATCATATAACTCTGTACATAATGTTGCACCAGAGTTGAAGTCAACTTTTCTCATCAATTGCATTATTATATATAGTATATAACTTTGTACATAATGTTGCATCGTTGAGTTGACATCCATATTTAAGTGCCAGTTGCATTATATATTTCTATATACAATGTTGCGTCATCGAGTAGATGCCCATCTCAATAATCATCACAATACATTACTAATTCAGTATGCCATCCTAGCATCACAATATGGCCATTCACAATTACCCCAAAATGCTATATAGCCCCGTGCACTAAAAACAATGGTCATGCTCATGTCATAACATATCCAATTAAATCATCAATTTCATATTAATTCTTTTCATTCACCATGAAAAAACCCCAATTTTCAAAACAATGTTCATACCCACATGAACCCCAACATAATCAAAATCAATAAAAGAAATGCAATTGGCTTTATCAAATCATATTTACCATCAAGAAGAATAAAAAACTAATAAATACAAGCTTTTATAGTAAAATTGCATTATCAATTTCAAATATGAAGCAAAACCCAAAATTCCCCCTTTTTAATTAACCCCAAAATCACCATTTTCGAAACAAGAAATAAATTCACTTGAATTCATATAATAGAAGTTCGGGAAAAATGTGTGTACTCGCATCTTGAAGACCTCCAACAATATATGGTCTAAGAATATCATGTCTTGTTTTTATTCAACATCAATCAATTTATAAAGATCGTTGATTGGAAATTTCGCCCGAATCACATTAAACATACCGGTCAATCGAGTGACTCGACTCAAGAATATGTTTTAAAGAGCTTCAATCAATTGACTATGTGATACAATCGATTGACACGGAATAATTGTGAGCAACAAATGGGACAACAATTTTCAATAATTTGGATGGTTAACGTAGTCAAATACGTGGTTAATTACATTCAGTGGATGGTTAATAGATATAACAAGATATCGTAACTCATTAACCATCCACTGAACGTAATTAACCAGGATTTTGAACGTCATTAACCATAATTTTCAAGTGTTCAAATATACATGAACCCCATGCATATTTGAACACCTAAAAATCGTGATTAATGACGTTCAAAATCCTCGTTTACGTTCAATGGGTAGTTAAAATAATTAACCACGTATTTAAACCGCGTTAACCATCCAAATTGTTGTCTCGTTTTTGTGTTCAAATAACACAACTGCTTCTATTATTATCATTTCAACATTCTGATTGTGACTTTATTATAAAACAAGAATTTTGTATCAAACGAATAACAGAACATATTGAGAAAACATTCTTTCATGCTCCTAAAATCACTTGAACGAATCCTTGTTTACACTCTCATACTTATAAACATCAACTTGTAAAATTTGCACCAGCTACAGTGTTTTTACATCGTCAATATTCTTTATTGTTTGCGTCTTTGCGAAAGGGGGTGAGACATCTCTCAATTTGTGAGATCAGTGTATAGCGAGAGCATGGGCTGTGATGATTGTTCAAGCACCTTGAAAGCGTGATATTAGTGAAAATCTTGAAAATATATTCTAGGACTAGACATGTCACAAACAACGGATGTTTGAACCATAATAAAATTGATTTGCAAACTTCTCTCCTTATCCCTTTACATTTTTTGTTTGATTGTTCGTCATTCTCTTTAGAAATTCTTGCAGTTTTGACTTTTGAAAAACAGTTTTTGACGAAAATATAAAAAAACCCATTAAAGCACGTTAGTTAAAAACCAGTTCTTAAAAACAATTCCAATCGGGGACATATTTTCTACAAGGGAACTGTGTTATGATGACATTTCAAATACCTTAGGTCGGCAAGTCGATCAATGTTCACACTCCCCAACCAACATTTTCCGACATTCATATAATTATTTAACAACAATTTAAGCATCCACAAGAGCCAATCAGTTCCTTCATCTTCACGATGTTTTGGACTTGGCCGGGGCAGGAAGCAACTGCATTGCACAAACCAGAGATTCTTATCAGTGAAAAGTGAAAACTAAGGGCACATTTGCTTTGTTTCCGGTTTCTTGTTTTCAGATATAATTACAAAACTGACACTTTGTTTTCGTTTTCAGAAATTTGTACAGGAAACAGTGAAAACAGAAAAAAGTTGTTTTCGGTGTTCCTTTACAAATTTCTGAAAACAGAATGAAAACAACATGACAGTTTTGTAATTATTTATGAAAACAAGAAATTGGAAAGAAAGCAAACAGACCCTAATTCTCCTAACCATAACTGCAGCAAAATAAAAACACCATGACTCCTCCGATGATCTAGAGGAACACAAATTTCTATGCAAGGATTGCTGGCAACATTCTCTCTAACACTCGTTCAAACACACTTTCTTCTGTTGGTTAAAATTCAAATAGATCCCACTATTTTGGAAAAGGGTTCTATTAATTCATATGGATCACAATTGAATTCTGTAAGATCCATATGAATTTCAACCAATAGGAGAGTATCTATTGGAAAGAGTGTTAGAGAATATATTACTAGCATTTCTCTTTCTACACAAGTTTCATGGTAAATTGAATTAATTCAGTTCGTACTACACTTGACAGAAATTGTCAACATCTAGTTGTCACTAACACATGTACATGCAAAAGGCATGTGCAAAAATAGGGCATAGATGCAAAATTTCAGAAATTTCACTATACAAGGAAAACGGAAGCAGCACAGAGAAAGTATATTTAATTATACTAGCAAGCACCTGATAGCAGGATATTAGAGAAGAAACAAATCCAAACGCCCCGGTCACTCGCGGAGTTACTTTCTTGGGTGCCAGTTGAAGCAATCCAACTGCTACCACTATATCCATGCCGGCTTTGATAAGTGCCAGAGTCCTCTCATTTGAGGTTTTAAGTTTAGCGCGGTATTGCTCATTCTGAACCAGTAGTTAATGAGTATGCATAAACATAAAGGTAAGGCATTCACAGTAAACCAAAAACTGAAACACTGAGGAATGTGTACAAAAGTGTGGACAACATACATCATATTTATTACTGTTTTTGAGTTCTTTCTCTATCTTCTTCATTGATGCAGAAACTCTTCCAAGCTCCCCAAGCTAAGTGAATGAGTAAAACCAAAGTTTAAAAGCGAAGTACGGATAGCACATTAGTGATGCTCAATTGCTCACGTGTTAGCATAATGAAGTATTCAGTAAAGATGAGAGATGAGCCACAAACCTCAACCAAGGTGCTACACGCTGAGGAACCCAGCCAACAGAAAAGAGATATCCGGCCAATCAGTTCAGTACGTTCTTTATTCTGTGGTGGGACAACAAAATTTTCATATTACTGCGGGATGGTATTCCCACATATAGAAACAAACTGGGAGCTTGATTATTTCCTACCTGATAGATGCCCGATCTACCGAGCCAGACAAATTGATCGAGAAACAAGAAAGTGGACAGTAATGCATTCTTGGACTGAAAAAAAAATAAAAAATGTTATTAGGAAAATAAATGAAAGATGAAAAAAGAGGATAGTTCTTAGATTTATCATACCTTTCCCAACAAAATTAGGGGGAGGGGAGTACCCTGCGGTGTTGGACTTATCAAAGCATGCAGGTCATTGACAAACTGCATAATCAAGGGTGAAGCAGTAAGTATAAGAGTGATGGTTATTACATGAATTCATTAATTCACAACATCTGTTCTAAAGCCGGAATGTCTATTTGAATGTTATACAGGGCTAAAACTAAAGACAAAACGTTTGAGTTTCTTTCTTTAACATTTTCCAATTTTGTCCTTGAGAAACCAAACAAAGAAAATTATTCGTAGTACAGAAAGAAACCTTGTCTTCTTTATGAAAATCAAAGGGGTACACACACGTAAGGAAAATGATATAAAGAGAGAAATTCTCTGAAATAGCAAGCTAGCTGAATAGGAAAAATAAATAATTGAATGGATGAACTAGCAATTGTTTCAAAAATAGAAGATTTCAAATACAAAACCTTGAATAGACGGAAAACTTTCCGTGCCAGGCTGGTTGACTTGTCCACATTCTGGGCAGTGCCAGGTTGCCCATCACTCAAGAATTTGGAACCATATTGTATTGCCCTGCATATCTTGTCCCTTGTTTCAGCCTTGTTCAAATATAAAACTAAAAGAGCAAGTTCTGCCCTAGTTGCATCCAACGTACTCATTTTCTATGCTATTCCTGGTGTATAACAAAATCACAGACAGCACAGTTTATTTCATCTAAATTAGGAGGAAGGAGAAGGGACATCATTTTTCAAATAAGAAGATAATCTTTCAAGGAATGACAATTTAGCACTTCCATGAATAAACCACCAAGATCAAGAAAGCATGATAAGCTCAGCACTGGTAAGACAATCTAATAGACCTCCCACTCCCACCTATCCAAATTGCATAATGTGTCAGTCTCTTATTCTAGTGTTTAATGTATGCAAAGTTTGAAAATCTTGTCCTTCTTGCAACCATAAATCCAATGGTAATAATCCATTTGTATATCTTAAAAAGTGAAAAATACAAAGGAAACACATTGGATTTCTTAAGAATTCAACTAACAAGCACAGTGATTTTTATTTTATATTTTCATTTATTTTCTCAATCTTCATTCAAAGAACCAAACATAGTAAAAAGAAAAGAATAGTAAATTACAGTGTGCAGAAGGTAGAAGGTAGAAAATGGGGTGAAATTCATGATAGTAGGTTCTACATTTTGGTTACCTGCCTCACAAACACCCAGTAACATTCCCTCGAATTTGCATAGTTTATTCATCAGATCAAGTTAGGATAAGTTGATTTTTCAACAAGAGTTGGGAAAAGTTGATTCGGTCAGGAAATTGCAAAATATTCAGTTGAAGAGGAGTATCAATGCTTTACCCACTTTAGTTCCGCAGATCTTGTTGATGAGTTGATAGTTGATGGCAATTAAAACTCCCTCTCAGATTAATCAAGTTCATATGGCATTCCTGCAACAAATCACTACCCTTCACAGACATCACCTCCAAGTGGAAGATAAATGTCCATGATGTTTACATCAAACTGAGACAATGGAAAGCCTCATTTATTGCCCCTTTGCTCGAGCTCTCTCATCCGATATGCTTTGGACTTCACACTCAGGAAAGAATTTATCTAGCATCCTTCAATTCTCAATTGGTTAAGAGGATGACTGATGCAGGCTATATAATCTAATAGACATAAGCTTAAAGGTCCAATAATTTCCCTAATTTGGTTTATATTGATGTTGGGCCAGAGTTGCCAGGTTGTAATATCTCATTGCTCTACAATTTGAAGTTTAGGTCAAATAGTGTTAATGTAGTTAATAATACATTTTCAATCCTAGAGGCACTTCAGTATAATTTATCTTATAGTTGGATATTTTTGTTGAGTCACTTTATGGGCTTTGGTTACATGAGCTTTTCCTTAATTTTGTTATTTATGATTTTATTGATGTTTATTGGAGGCTGGTCATTTAACTTGGATCTTATGTTGTGGAATACCTTGTCCCCAGGTTTGACAAGTCCTATGTAAGTGATGTCACAAGCCAAAAAGCCATATGTTCTTGAAGGATTTTGGGTTCAGGCCTACCATGGTGATGGCTATGTTCACATCATTAGCTAACAACATAGCTTTTAGAAGGCTTATAAAAAGAGATCATATCTCTCTAAATTGGGCATTAAGGGATAAATCACCCTCAATCCCTAAATAATAGGGATCACGGCTTCTTAGGGTTGCCCCTCAATACTCAGATGTATTGATCTATCTTTATACACTTGCATACTGATGCCCCCTCTAACTTGAGCGTCAGAGTGACTTTTACATATAAGCCCCTACCATTTTACCGTCATACTGAGAGCAGCAGCATTCCACCTAGGGTTAGGTGTGTCCTACCTCCAATTCTGGGCTGAAAGATCATTAGAGGAACCAGTGGATGTAGAAAATGTTTTAAGGAAAACTCTTTTTGGCAGGCACGTCATGGGCCTCTTATGCCTAAGAATCCTTTGTGTATGATACCTAGGTTATTTTTCTTCTTTCATCTTCTACCATAATTTTACTAATTGCAACACCAACCCATATTTGATATGCATTGAAGAAAGCATTAAATTCCCACACATCAAAACCCTAATTGGTCCATGCCTGAATTTTCCCCTAATATGCATCAAACCTCAAATCAAATCTCGCAAGTACTGTTTACAAGACTCAAACAGCCACTAATTGGAATTTTAACCTGTATCCCAGGTTCTGTTTCAAAAATAATCACTTGGATGGAAAGTTAAGGAAGAATAGTCAAGTTCAGCTTTTTATCTAGAATCATTAAGCCATGATGTTCTTCACCTCATCAACAAATATGATCAATGATCATTTCAAGTCCTGCTTTACCTACAAGATTTAAAGGACTACAAGACTTCTCTAGTTCCCTATGGGGCAAGCTCAATTCTTGCAACCCTAGTTCATGTGATAGGCACCAGTTCGCCAACATGATCCAATTTTATCTAATAATAACAAAATTAGACTAGCTATAAATCCTTTGCCATTTGCCAATAACATATTTCAACAAATCAACCCCACAGTTTAATATTTCGAATAAGAAAGGTAGCAAAATAAATTTTAATTGATTAATCAGTATTAAAGTTCATACTGTCGAAACAATAAGCTAAACTCAATTATGCCATGTTTGGCACATAGTGTAACACAAAAGAGAGGAAGGGCATCAAACTATCTGGACTACCCCCAGTCCAGTTGCATCAATCTCCTTCCTATGTTACAACAACCACATCACATAACTGACAACCACAAAATCTTCCATTTCCCACTTCTTCTCTATCATTTTCGCAGACTACAAATTGTAATAATTATAATAATGAATAATTATAATAACAACAACCGACCCATCAAACCAAATCATAAATTCAAATGACCGAATTTCGCAACCTTATTTCATAGTGAAATTAAAACACCCTAAAACTGACCCCAAAAAAAAAAAAACACTAAAGCTGACCCAAATCGAAATTTGCAAACCCCGTTATCAAAGACTACACCTTTTTATATCTCAAGGTGTAAAAACAAAGGAACAAACAACCAAGGCACGTGTATTCACTACCTTATTTGCTGAGGTAAACATTAACAATAAGCCGCAAAAGAAAGGGGAAAAAAAAAGGAGAGAGAGAGAGAGAGAGAGTACCGAAATAAGTGTTCGATGACCAGAGAGTCCCGCCGTGTGAAGAGAGGCTTAGCTTCGGGTGTGTAATAATAAGATTAGATAAAGGTGTGATGATGATAAGGGCTTGTTTGGCCCTCTACTTCCCAAAACAAAAAAACAAAATGGATTATTTTGCTCTAGTTTTCGTCCCTGAGTATTCCCATGCCTGGAAGAATCTTCCACCGTTCGTTGATTACAATGTCAACAGGTCAGACGTTTGAACTTTGAACTCAAAAAAATCTGGGTCGTTTGATCAATGTTGTTGGAACTGTACGAGATTGAACAGCGTCGTTTGGGTAGCAAGTTGGAACACGCAGTTCAAGTGCATGGATAATGGAGAAAATCTATTTGTTTCTTTAATGGTTTAATTACAATTTTAGTCTTCTGCTATTTCTTATGTGGAATTTTTTGTCCATAAAGTTTTTTTACATTTGATCCTTTTTTTTTTTAATGTTATAAATTCAATTTTTTCGTCTAATGTGCATCAAATTTTTAATGAAAAAGAGAAATCATTACTCTAAGTACATAACATTATAGTTGAGCTTTTATAACAAGGGATCATGTGATGGAACTAAAAAACAATTCCAGAAAAGGAATGAGAAATTGGTAAATAGCAAAGAGAAACTAGGGGTGTAATCGGGTCGGGTTTGAGGTTTCATCTTTGATCGGTTCAGATTTGATCACTTTTTAACTACGGATCCAAACCGATCGGATCATCGGATAACTCATTAATTTTTTAATTTTTATTTAAACTTCAAAAATTAATAAAAAATAGAAAAAAGGAAAAAAAAAATACATATTTAATTATTAATTATATTAAATATATATATATAATAATATATTAACATTATATATATGTATATATAATAATTAAATAATAAATATTTATAGGGTTTGGTTCGGATCGATTAGATTTGTAGGATCCGAGACCCGAAACGACATCGTTCGGATTAGTGTTTTCGAATCCGATCCGATGATCCGAACGAATCCGCCAAAATCGGTTCAGATCCATCGGATTCGCGGATCGGATCGAATCCACTTACACCCCTGAGAGAAACCACTAAATTTTGTTAATTTGAGAGGCAAAGGAGGGAGAACCTCAACCAGAGGTTCTGTGCACTTAGAGGAGTGATTTCTCTATGTTGATCATTGAAAATTTGACATATATTGGACGAAATGATCAAATTTGTAACATTGAAAAAATATGAGGACCAAAAATGTATAAAAAAAATTGCATAGACCAAAATCACACATGATCAATATTAGGGAGATTAAAAGTTCAGTTAAGCCTTGTTTAATTTGAGAAATAAAATTAAAAGAAAAAGATAGAAGGTAAGTGATGACAACAAATGGAATTATATGTCTCGGTTTTTTTTATAATCAAATATGAGAAAATTACAAAATTATATTTCCTCTCATTTTCACCTAAACAAAGGTGGCGTTTGGAAGAGCTTATTTAAGCTCCTTTTGACTTATCTGATGACATAAGCTCTTATGCAGTGTGTTTGGCAGAGCTTATAAAAATAACTTATGTCATCCCATAAGGAGTTTTTAACTTATTTTCATAAGTCACTGGGAGAAGCTTATGAAATTATCATAAGAGCTTATGCACTAAACACCCTCTCCGTGTTTTTCACTATTCGAATCCTCTCATGCCCCTTTCTTTCTTTTTCTTTCTTTAAGCGCTTGTGGCATAAGCTCTCATGCGATAAGGTCTTATGTGATAAGCTCTTAATTAAGTTGTTTACCCAAATGCACCCAAAGTATAAAAGGTATTTCATAAAATTTCCTATTCATTTTGTAATATACTTTTGAAATATATATATATATATATAAGATCATAAATAAAAATCATAGAGAAGTTATTATGTTATCTTTCAGTACTTCATATTTATTTTACTCATTGATAATTTGTGAAAAATTAACAAGTTATATTTTCAGTACTTCACATTTATTTCACTTCATTGAGTAAAAATCATTAATTATCATAAATATGATAAATTCTTTAACAATATCTTTTTTGATGCAGACAACCATAACTTTTTTGTGTTTTTGAAAAAAGAGAAAATAGAAGTATTTGAAATTAAATCGATAGCAGTTTGTTGTCACTAATATGAAACTTGGGGTGGCATCCCTCTGCCCCTACCTAAATTTCCATTGAACTAATATGTCTTAACCTTTTGCCACCATCAAAATTGGTAATAGTAAACCACCCAAAAACCTAGGACTCCTTATCCAAAGCCATAATCCCAACAATAAGTACCTTTTCTCCTATCATGGAAAAGATTCTCCATATATCCAATTGCATGGCCCTACATTATAGAGAGACTTAGTAGATGATTGGTTCCACGGTGAAGAGTATTGGAATTGCGTTTGTCCCCTACCCTTAGTGACGTAGTTTTCATGAGTTACCCATCTCATCATTTCATTAGAAGCCATGGATGCTTCACTAGTTCTCTAAGAAGTCACCTGGATCCGAAGTATTCTCAATCCATTTCTCATTCATCTCACAAGTTTACGAAAACATTTCTATGTTTCTTTAATCGTCATTTTTCTCTCGCTGACTTCCTTTAAAACGGCACCAGAACAACTCTAACATTGGGTAGACCACTTTCATCACACTCAAAATTTTCAATCAGCACTCAATAAGGAAAGAAAAAAGGAAAATACACTGACTAAAGAATTAAAAAGATAATTCTTTTTATAAAAAAAAATGCTATAATCAATATGTCAAGAAGTGGGGTTTTTAGTTTTCTAATAAAACCTTACATTTTCTTGATTTTTTAATCAATACACTTAAGGGCATGGTTAACAAGACCTATAAATTTTTTTTATAGGAACTTCTTTTATGCAGAGGGATCTAAACCGAACTACGAAGCAAATTTAAAAAGATAATGTTTTTTTAAATAGATAAAGTGAACTACTAAGCCGGAAACAATAGTTTATCACTGCAATAGTGCAATATACCATTACCAGCTAGATTGTATATATTCACATAATGGGCAATTAATAAAAAACCAGTGCAGATTCACAAAAGGGAATCATCTAGCTTTGAACTTTTTCACATGTTTAGTGTTGACACTGCAAATAATAGCGTTAACACAAAGTTTAAACATTTATAATATAATCCAACATTGATTATAAATTTATAATACATAGAATAGCAAGCTTGCGCATCCCAGTTTGCAGTCTTTATTTTGCTTCATCGTGATACTACTAAAAGAAAGTTACAATTTTTCCCTCTATTTCTTGTTAAATAAACTTCTTAATTTCCCTCTTTCCAATCTCTCATGTAGCTTTTTAGCTCCTGGAATATCCATCTCTGTGAGCTTCTTCAGATACCCAATTGCTCCATATGAGATCATCAGCTTCTTACACTTCTTACTTGAAGAAAGTGATCCAAGGCATGAAACTGCATACTTTTTTGCAGTGTTCTGAGGACTTGGATCAAGCAATTGAACCAAGTTTGGGACACTTTTATCATCCTTCTTAACTTCTCTGCGATTCTGTGAAAGAATCACCAAACTAGCAATAGCTTGTGCACCAAGTTCTCTAGCACTGTTTGATTTAGACTCAAGCATCTTGACAAGGAGAGGGATGCATCCTGCTTCACCAACCATTTTCTTCATTGCTGTTGAGCTGCAAACGCGGCAGATCGCGGACGCGGCAGCTTGTTGAGCACCCGAGGATCCAGACTTTAGCACATGAACCAAACGCGGGAGGAAGCCAAGAGCAACCAAAGTATCCTCAGAAACTGATCCAACCAAATTTCGCAATGCTCCGACCGCGGATTCTTGAGGAAGTGGACCATCAAGATAAGCCAATAGACTTCTAACACCACCTTCTGATATAACACTCCTCCTTAGATTCTCATTGCTTGCAGTGAGGTTCTGCAAACACTCTGCAGCATACTCTTTCGAACCCAACAAAATTCCACAGTTAAGCAGATTGATCATAACCCTCACAATCCCTTCTTCAGCCAAAGCTTGTCTTACCTCAGGAACAGCTGATATATTCTTCAAAGTACAAGCAGCAGCAGCCTGTGACACAGAATCACCAGTTTGACAAAGATCAATCAGCGGACAAACGCCACCATGTCCGACGATTTCACGTGCTGTTTCTACCGACATTGACAACCTCTGAAGAGATATTGTTGCTTTCTCTTTACCAACAGCACTACCTGATTCAACAAGCCTTATAAGAGGTGGCAGAACTCCTTCAGAAACTAGCCAGTTCTCGCAGTTCCCGGATTCTGCGAGCGAGCATATAACAGTAACTGTCTTCTCTCTTATCCTGGGAGATGTAGCTGTAAGCAACTGAACTAAAGCAGCTATGTTGCTCCTACCAATAACAGCTAAAACATTCTTTTCATCTTCTTTCATAACTTCAGCTAAACTGTCTAAAGCTTTGTGCTTCGCTTCCAAGTGACCGATCTGAAGGCGCGCGAGTAATTCCCTTATGTTGCTGTGTGTTGCAACATCTGATTCTGCCACAGGACCAGACATAGCAGCCAATGGCAAAGTAGCCTCACCAAGGACACCAGTCTTGATCAATAGGCCACAATCCCTTAAATTCAAGTCGAGTTTCCCGGTTAATGCATCGAGATCACTCTGCATCCTAAGCTTACCCTCATTCTTCTCCTTCATACACAACTCAGCCAATTCAATTGCTTCTGTGAGTGTCTTTGACACAGCCTGCAATTGCTCCTTGCAAAGAGCATTCTTTGAGAAACAAGGGTGGCTTGACAAGTCTGATAAATGTGATGGGATCTGTTCTAATTTTGAAATGATCATCTTCCATCTACCAGGAAACCCTTTAACCTCTCTTGCTTTATCAAGAGCAATAGGAACAATTTCTTGTGCATGTAACAACCACTCTTCTGTGGAACCTTCATCAACTGCAACCTCATTTCCATCATCTTCCACCATGATTACTTCAATATGGTAGGAGTAGAATTGATGATTAATTGATTACCACCAAGAAGCTGCCACAAATGAAATAGAAGAGAACCAAACCTTAAAAAAAAAATGAACAAGATGCCAAATTTTATAAAGACAATAATAATATTAGCATTGAAAATTAAAAGGTTGTGGAGCAGTTGCAATCATAAAATGTGTAAATTATAAATTAAGACTCCAACAGAAAATTCCGAGGCACAAAACAACAAATAGTCCAAATCAACTGCTTCGAGAATCTTGTATGTATCACACAAATCTTGTTTACTGAAAGCATGACTCGACCAACAAAACTGAAGTAACTAAAACATGCCCCACTAGTCTTTTCTCTTACTTTAGCAAGTGATCATTTAATATCCTTGGAAAATAATAATCCTAAATTAACCTAAAAATTATTATATTAAACTATGGTTGATGATGAAAATGAAGGACAATGCTTTTAACGGCTAAAAATGCCATCCAATAAAGAAGCCGTGGCAGATATTTTAGTATTTTACTCATAAGTCCAAAAATACCCCTCCAAGTAAGGCCTAAAAGACACACCACCTAGACAGGGTAGAAATGTTAGTATGGTATCCTTTATTATGGGTATATTGGTCATTAAGAAACAAATGTCCAACTTTACCTTTCAATAATGAAAGTTGGTAGTGAGAGTGTGAAAGTTAAATCTATAGAGAGCTTTGTCAGTATGGTTCTGACACATATCAACGGTCAAGGATTCTTCTAAGAGGTTGAGGAAAATAGAACTCTTAGCTGTGTTTTCCAATCTTTCTCCCCTCATAAATAGGGCTATTTGGTGTGAGAAAGGGAGAGTCTTTCCTTTGAAGGGAAGACACAAGTCTCTATCTACAGTTGTATACATACTACTCCAAATGAATCATAACCAAGAAAAAAAGAAAGAAAATAACACAGAACTCAAAATATATAATAATTTTTTTTCAATGATATGTAGCTCAAATCAATTTGACTTGCTCAATATTCAAAGAATTTATCCTGTCAAGAGCCATGAGATCATGCCCAAAACTTTGTTGTTGTCCACTAAAGCCCAAAAAGAGTAGTATATTAGAGACAATTCTTAAATTCACAAAAACAAAAATAAAAAGAGGAAGCAAAAGAACAAACTTTCCTTACTAAATGTAGGAGATCCTAGCAAAGAACAAAAAATAAAACAAAATAAAATAAAAAATAAACCCTTCAAGGACCAACCAACCTTTGAGAATCTGCAACTGAGAAAGTCAGAAAACAATCCACTGTGGCTTAATCTTCAAACCTCTCTCTCTCTCTCTCTCTCAAGCACAAAATATTAAAATAATGATGTAGTGATCCAGAAATGCCTCAAAGGAGCTCCAACCAACCAAGACTTTGCTTTGACAACTCTTCACAACACAAAGTATTGCAATGCTTCAAGAATCAGCTATCAAGACACATCCTGGTCTTCAGCAAAACCATGTCTTTCATTTTCAAAAGACATTTTGGCAACAACCCAGAAACAGACATAAAATGCTCAAACATCTCCTTTACTAAGAAACAAAAACAAAACAGAAACACTGAAGAAATCAGAAGAAGCTTCCACCTTGAGTCAACGGTTATGATCAACTAACTTCAGAAAAAAAAGAACACAGCTTAAGTATTCAAGCTTTACTACAAAACGACACGCATGCAATATAAAACATGCGCAGTTTCACACTCCCCATTCAAATAACAAACTTTCAAGTTTCTTTCAACCATTTTCTGTCTCTACCTCTCTCTCTAGAAATGGAAGATAGTGTGTTGTGTCAGTCTCGCTGTCTCAAAGATTCTGTCTGTAAAAGGCATTATTTTACGCTGTGTCAATGGAGAACGAGAGCTTATGGTTCGAACGACTTAGCTTAAAGGTCGAGCAGCTGCAGTTTACGTGATCGGACGCTCACGGTCGATCTTTAGGACAGACATTGCGAACATTGAGATTGGGTAAAATTTGAACATGCTTTCGGATTATTTTAGGTTAACGAGGTGATGACGTGGATGTTATAGCCACGTGTTAAATGATGAATGGTCCTAACTTTCGAAGAGGTGCACACGGTTAAGTGGCACTCGTGTGAAGTAAACCTATTATTGGGACATGTATTTGGGCTTCAAAATTACGATTCCGTATCTTTTAGATTTGGATAGAAATGATTTTGATAGAATTTATTAAAATTAAAAATAATTAATTTATGTTTGATAATAATATTTTAAAAATAAATTTAGAAGAATTAATTTTATTTAGATGATAAAATAAAATTATTTTTGATGTATAAATATATAGAAATTTATATCAATTATTTTGAACTAGAAAAAGCTAAAAAAATTTGTTTTGGAACTCAATTTTGTGCATTAAGAATCAATTATTTCCGATTGCATCCATGTTTAGGTACACAGACGGAGTTTCAACAACGGACAATTCTTTAATACTCCATTAAGAGAGTTAGTTTCCATCCTCCATGTGTTTTGACCTTCTTTAGCTGGTTATTCGGTTGATGAAATTTAAAAATACTGAATTTAGAGCTGGTTATCCGCGGCCTGCCGGTTATAGTTGTGTGTCAGTGTTGGGAAGCATGTGAGTTACTGAAGGAAAAAAAAATCAAAAGTGAAAATAAGACATGAGCTGTGATTCCACAAACAAGAACAGAAGGTGCGATAGAACCACTAAACATTGTTGTGCGAAGTGTACCGACCGAGAATGTGAGACTGAGGACTTGTCTATATACGGGACTGACCGAGCTTACCCCTGTAAATGGGCCCTCGCCTGAACTCCTCCAAGGCCGAGGACATATCAGCACACCGGGCCAGCCGAGGATAAGTACTCGGACTCGCCCCGTCGGGGAAGTACATCCCGGTCCCTCGCGGATCAGTCATAAATGACTGATCCGAACATCACTCCGCATAATCAGGGACCTGATCCTAATATCTCTCCGTATATCTCGGAACCTGATCCTAATATCTCTCCGTATATCTCGGAGCTTGATCCTGAAAGATCTCTATAAATAGGGGGCTTACCCCCTCATTCAGAACTACGTTTGCTTTGATTCCCATTTGGATACGTAGGAGCAGAATTTCCATTCTGTCAAGCACATTCCAAAACACTCCCACTAAGCTGTCTTCTGTCGAGTATCTCTCATCCGAGATATTTGGACGGAACATTTGGCGCCGTCTGTGGGAATCGAAGCAAATATTTTCCCATACCACAAAAAATGGTAAGGACGAGGAGCGGGAACTGCAGGAGGGAGGAGCCAGGGAATGCCAACAACGGGGATAACAGAGAGCGATCCATAGGCCCAGCAGCAATGGCCGACAATCCCATGAGTTCGAGAGCCTTCGCGCAAATTGCAGCGCCGAGAAGGGAGAACGAAGAGATCCGCCGACTGAAACAGCCGTCGCGAAAGAGAGCGAGAGCGAGGAAAGGTCCATCTCTTCTCCCCACGAGAGAGCGCCGACCACCCGAGAATGAGGGGTCCGAAACTTGCACGGAGAAGGGGGCCCACAACTCCGGGCTTCCCATCATACCAACCGAAAGCAGAGGAGGAGAGATTTCCTAGGCAGGCCCTGAAATTTTCACCCGGACAAATAGACTTAATGACAGGCCAAGCATGCGAAGCCGAGGCATCCCTTCACAAACGCTATCATGGAGGTTCCCCTACCAGCCAACTACAAGCCGATCAAAGATTGACAAATATGATGGCACCTCGGACCGAGCGCCACTTGGACGCTTTCACCACTCGAGATGTACCTCTTTACCGATGACGACGCTGTCATGTGTAAAGTCTTTTCGACCACTCGAAGGATCTGCGTTGACTGGTACACCCAGCCTACCGGCGTCGGTAGACTCCTTTGATACATTCGTGGCTAAGTTCAGTGCTTAGTTTGCCACGAGCCGGGCCCATCAAAAAACCTCGGCCTCGTTGGTGAACTTCAGGCAAGAGAAGAATGAGTCCCTGCGCGACTTCATGACCAGATTCAACAAGGAGGCAGTCCTTATCCGGAATCTCAGTGCCGATGTTGCACTACACACCATCCTGACCGGGTTAAGGCCTGGCCCCTTCGCCAGACACTTGGCTCGGAAGCCACCAACCAGTATGGATGAGTTGAGGAGAAAAGCTGCGGGATTCATCAATATGGAGGAAGTTGAGGAGTCGAAGAAAAGGGAGAGAACTGATGATGCTGACAGACGAGAAGGAAGAGAGAAGAGGAGGGCCAGAGGTGATAAACCGAAATTCAAAGGCCCGTCCGAGCATTTCCAGAGGGGACCGAAGTATGAGCATTTTACTCCCCTCAACACAAACGGAGCTCGGGTGTTTGAAGAAGCATACAATGCAGAACTTTTGCAGCTCCCTAATCGTGGCCACACCCCCCAGAATGCTGACCGACAGAAACATTGTCGGTATCATCGTAATTTTGGCCATACCACCGAGGAGTGCTGGGTCCTACGAGATAAGATTGAAGAATTGGTTCAGGCTGGCCGCCTCAATAATTTTGTTCGGAGAAACCACAACAACGGTGAGAGGCGGGGCAAAAGCAGAAGGAGAGAAGGTGACCAAAGCCCGATGAGGGGTGGCGGTCAACGAAATAATGAACGAACAGAAACCAGAGAGGGCCAGAATGAAAGACGAGAATAGGATAATGTGATTCGAGGCGTGATAAACACCATTTCAGGTGGATTCGCGGGGGGAGGCACAACAAGTTCAGCTCGGAGAAAGCACCTGCGCGCTATTCGGGCTGTCCACTCGGTATCCGGCAAATCCCCGAGAAATTCCCCACCCATTATCTTTTCTGATGAAGACTTTGTAGGGGTAGATCCTAATCAAGATGACCCCATGGTAATTACCGTGCAGTTGGCTAATTTCTCGGTCAAAAGAACCCTTGTTGACCAGGGGAGCTCGGCAGATATCTTATATTACTCAACATTTCAGAAGCTCGGCATCCCAGAGAAGTCTATTCAACCGTACGATAGTAAGCTCGTCGACTTCGCAGGGGAACAAGTTGATACACGGGGATACATTGACCTCCTGACTACTTTTGGTGATGGCAGAGCATCCAAGACTATCATGGTCAGGTATGTGTTAATCAATGCAGTAACATCATATAATATCCTGATCGGAAGACCGTCTTTGAATGAGCTAGGGGCTGTGGTCTCTACTCCCCACCTCACGATGAAATTCCCTTCCAACTCGGGGGACATAGTTGTTATCCGGGCGGATCAGAAGATGGCCAGACAGTGCTATGCTGATAGTTTGCGTGTGAGCAAACTTAAACCTACACCAGCAGAGACCCTAGACAGAGGGAAAGACAAGTCGGTGAATTCCGTTAACTCCGTCGAACTGGATCCGAGGATGGACATGCAGGAACAACGTCCACAACCTATTGAGGAGTTAGAAAAGTTCCAGCTCGGTTCACAGCCTGATCAATGCACTAAACTCGGCGGTCACCTTGAGCCGAATTTGAAAGAGGAAATAAAGCAAGTGCTACGCAGCAATGCCGATTTGTTAGCCTGGACCACATCTGATATGCTGGGAATTGGTCCCAACTTCTTATGCCATAAACTGGCAATTTGTCCCGAGGCGAAGCCAGTGGCCCAAAGGAAAAGGAGACTTGGAGAAGAAAGGAGAAAAAGTTGTGGAAGAGGAAACAACGAAGTTGGTCAAGGCCAATTTTATCCGAGAAGTAGAGTACACTACCTGGCTGGCCAACGTTGTTCTGGTAAAAAAAGCAAACGGCAAGTGACGCATGTGCACCGATTACACAGATTTGAATAAAGCTTGCCCAAAGGACTCCTATCCTTTGCCGAGCATTGACAGACTGGTGGATGGAGCTTCCGGATACAAAATTCTGAGTTTCTTGGACGCATACTCGGGGTACAATCAGATCCGAATGTACCCCCCAGATGAGGAGAAGACAACTTTCATTACCGAGGGCTCGAATTACTCTTACCGGGTGATGCCGTTTGGACTGAAAAATGCTGGAGCTACATACCAAAGGCTCATGGACCGGGTATTTGAAAAACAAATCGGCAGAACCATGGAAGTTTATGTGGATGACATGGTGGTGAAATCCGATGACCCCAGCAACCACCCAAAAGATCTGGAGGAAATTTTTCAGCAGCTGAGGAAGTACAACATGAGATTGAATCCCAGGAGAAGTGTGTTTTTGAGTCCGGGTGGAAAATTTCTCGGCTTCATGCTTGACGCACCGGGAATCGAGGCCAATCCTGATAAGTGTCGGGCTGTGATTGAGATGAGAAGCCCACAGAACGTTAAAGAAGTGCAAAGACTTGCAGGACGGCTCGCATCATTATCTCGGTTCCTGCCCAAATCTGCAGAGAAAGCTCGGACTTTCTTTAGATTACTAAAGAAGCCCCAAACCTTCGCGTGGACCGAGGAATGCGAGAAGGCCTTCATCGATTTCAAGGCCTTTTTGTCTTCACCGCCGATATTAACTCGACCCATCCCAGGGAAAGAGTTATACCTATACTTGTCAGCCTCCGAGAATGCCATCAGCGCAGTCATTGTCCAGGAAATAGAGAAAGCTCAAATGCCGGTGTACTTCATCAGCAGGGTCCTTCATGATGCCGAAACTCGGTATCAAGTCATTGAGAAGCTGGTTTTAGCTCTGGTAACCGCAGCTCGGCGATTACGTCCATATTTCCAAAGTCACCAGGTGATTGTTAAGACTGATCACCTGATTAAGCAGATCCTCAAAAAGCCCGAATTGGCAGGACGTATGATTGCGTGGTCGGTAGAGTTATCCGAGTTCGGCCTAAGATACGAGTTGAGAGGTCCGCTGAAAGCTCAATGTCTCTCTGACTTTATAGCTGAGCTCCACCCGTAGCCGATATCCGAGGAGGTATGGTGGAATTTGTATGTTGATGGGTCCTCGAATGTCAGGGGCAGTGGAGCTGGGGTGATTCTGGAAGACCCGGGAGATCTGATCCTAGAGCAATCGCTAAAGTTTGAGTTCAAGACCTCAAATAATCAAGCCGAATATGAAGCTTTGATTGCAGGATTGATGCTGGCAAAAGAAATGGGGGCGAAGGTTGTTAGATGCCGGAGTGATTCACAGCTAGTCACTGGGTAAATATCTGGAGGGTATCAAACGAAAGAGCCTCAGCTCACCAAGTATTTATGCAAGGTCAACCAGTTAATTTCTAACTTCGAGAAATTCGCTATTGAGCACATTCCCCGAGAAGAAAACACTCGGGCTGATTTGTTGTCCAAGCTAGCCAGTACAAAGAAGCCGGGTCACCATAGAACGGTTATTCAAGAGACCCTCAATGAACCAAGCATCAGGTCAGAAGAGGTGACGGCCAGCGAGCTGGTTGACCGAGAGTGGATGACACCCATATGGGAATACTTATCCTCAGAAACTCTGCCCTCGGATCATGCCGAAGCCAGAAAAGTCAGGCTCAGGGCAAGTCACTTTGCTATCATCTCCGGAGAGTTGTATAAACGGGGGTTCTCGGTACCGTTGCTAAAATGTCTGACGAAGGCACAATCCAAGTACGTCATGGAAGAAGTTCACCGAGGAATCTGTGGTTTTCACTGCGGGGGCAGATCAATGGCCTCCAAGGTAGTCCGAGCATAGTACTATTGGCCTACCATCCGAGCTGATTGCATGGAATGGACGAAGCAATGTGACGAGTGCCAAAGATTTTCCAATATAAATCGTACCCCTCCTGAAGGACTTCACACATTAAACTCGCCTTGGCCGTTTGCTATGTGGGGAATGGATATACTGGGGCCGTTCCCTGTAGCCAAAGGTCAAGTCAAATTCCTGCTAGTAGCGGTGGACTACTTCACAAAATGGATTGAAGCGGAGCCTTTGGCGAAGATTATCGCCGAGAAGGTACAGAAGTTTGTGTGGAAGAACCTCATCTGTAGGCACGGGATTCCCTTCGCAATCATCACGGACAACGGAAGACAATTTGTAGATAAGACATTACGGGAATTCTATGAGAACCTCGGTATTAAACACCAAGTTACATCGGTTGAACACCCCCAAACCAATGGGCAAGCCGAAGCAGCTAACAAGGTCATCCTCGGAGAACTGAAGAAGAGGGTGGGAAGATCCAAAGGAGCTTGGGCAGAAGAGTTACCGAGCATCCTCTAGGCCTACCACTGCACGCCTCAATCTACCACTCAAGAAACACCCTTCAGGCTGACGTATGGAACAGACGCCATGATCCCAGTGGAAGTTGGTGAACCGTCTTTCCGACGTATGCAACATGAGCCGGACGATAATGAAAGCGATTTAAGGGTCGAACTTGACTTGGTAGAGGAAGTCAGGGAGGAGGCCAAAATCAGAGAAGAAGCCTGCAAACAGAGAGCAACTAGGAGGTATAATTCAAGAGTGAAGCCGAGGAGTTTTCTGCGTGGAGACTTGATACTGAGAATAAAAGGAGAGGCAAGGAAGGATCACACGGAAGGCAAGTTGGCAGCAAACTGGGGAGGGCCATTCCGAGTAGTAGAAAACCTGGGGAACGGGGCATATAGGTTAGAAGAATTGTCAGGGAAGCCTATCCCGAGGACTTGGAATGCTTCTCATTTAAAGTTTTATTACAGTTGATGTATATAGTCGGGTGATGCACTCTTTTTCCTACCTCGGTATTTTGTCCCAAAAAGGGTTTTGACCGGGGAGATTTTAACGAGGCACACCGCAGACTCCATCCAATAAAATAATTTATTATGAACATTGTTTTGTCTTTCTAATTAGCCGATGTATGTGCTCCATGAGCCAATGAAATTTTTTAAAGGCCAAGTTTGAGCCTGGTGGCCGAGTACGAGCCAATCAAATTTTTAAAGGCCAAGTTTGAGCCTGGTGGCCGAGTACGAGCCAATCAAATCTTTAAAGGCCAAGTTTGAGCCTGGTGACCGAATTCGAGCCAATCAAATTTTTAAAGGCCAAGTTTGAGCCCGGTGGCCGAGTTTGAGCCAATCAAATTTTTAAAGACCAAGTTTGAGCCTGGTGGCCGAGTACGAGCCATCAAATTTTTAAAGGCCAAGTTTGAGCCTGGTGGCCGAGTTCGAGCCAATCAAATTTTTAAAGGCCAAGTTTGAGCCTGGTGGCCGAGTATGAGCCAATCAAATTATTAAAGACCAAGTTTGAGCCTGGAGGCCGAGTTCGAGCTATCGAGTTATTAATGCCGAATTCAAGCCGCGAGATTATTGAAATCAAATACGAAAGAACAAAGTTCGATTTTAAAGGCCGAATATGAGCCATGATTCTATTAAGGAAACCGAGTACAATGTGTAAAACAAAAATAAGGCCGATTTTGACTCTTGAAAAGTACAAACAAGTGAAGACATTAAGGGAACCGAGCACAGCCCTGAAATTGAAAATAAGGGCCGCTCGGCGAGACTGTAGTTTCCCCGATTAGAGCAGGAACAAGCCCAGTCGGCCCCTAATCCCCCCTATTGAACGCCACGACTCTCTCTTAAGGGAGGATGTAGTCACTTCCTCCCGAGAAACTGGATGATGAGGTGCTCGGCTGGATCCGGGAGTAGACGGCCTCTACCCCTTTCTCCACTCCCGAAGCCTGTTTTTCTCCCAAGTAACATCCTTTTTGTCGGATTAAAGTGTGGAAGGAATTCTGGATCCCATCTCCCAATTACATCCTTTTTGGCAGCTATTGAGCTCAAAAAAGGATGTTAACTGGGAGATAGGAACGTAAACCCCTGGTGGCATTGTGGAAGTATTCGGGGTGAGGGTTACTCGGGTCACACAAGAACGAGCTTGGTAGATCAAGAGGATAAAGAATGAAGAAAGGAAACAAATGAGCAGTCCTATTTATAAGGAAAAAAGGACGTGAAAGGAATAATGGTGCGCGGAGAATAGATGTATGGAAAGAACGAATATTCATTGGAAAATGACACATTGAAAAGCATAAATCTTGGAACTCTACAAGAAGCAGTAAATGCGTGAGTTTTCCAAAGCGTATAATGCGTGAACGCATGCATAAGGCGTGAAACATGTGTTTCACCATCGTCCATTTTTAACATAGACGGTTGATTACCTCGGTCCTAACCGAGGATTTGCTTAAGCGGGCCAAACACAAGTGTTTCTCAGCCAAACAAGAGGCTACAAGACAACGGAAAGTCATCAAAACGGTAACAGTTTTCATTAAGTAAAGCCAAATTACAGGGGCACAAGCCTAGTACAAGGGATAAAGAAAAACGAAAAGCTAAGTTACTCGCCCATATGACTCTCCTCGGCCTCAATGTGACCCTCGGGAGAATCCCCCACCACGTCTACCTCTTCTTCCTCCTCAGGAATGATGGGGACAAGTTCCCCATTCACCACCTCCTTATTTACATCGGCTCCCAAAAGATCAACGCCAGGGGCTAGAACCTCAACTTAGGCAATGGCCTTGTCAAAACCTTTTCGATGCTCGATAATAATACATCTGGTGGCCTCTTTCACATCCTCCTCGAGCTCCATCTTGGCCTTGGTCTCAGCCTCCAGGGCGGCCTTAAGTCGCTCAATTTCAGCCCGAGCCTCTTTGAGCTTTTCCTCAGCGCGAGCCTTGTCCCCTTCAACCGAGCCTTGTCTTCCTCAGTCGATTTCGCTCGAGAATCCAGCTCGGAGTTCCGAGTATTAATCTCGGCAAGGGTGGCAGTCAGGCGTTCGTTACCGCGGGCCAGCTCCTCGCGCTCAGAGGAAATCCGGGTGAGATCCCCTTGACCTCTCAATTGCAACAAATTCGATTCCAACTCGCTGGGACTTCCTCTCGGTCTCTGTTAACTCTCGGCTACGTAAACGAGCCGAGGCGGCGGCCAAGGCGATAGACCGAGAGGGCCTCCATGCTAGATCGGGCCCCCTGCTGCTTAATTAGCCGGAGATCAGCGGGCTTTAAGAAGTTTGAATCGAAAGAAGGGAAGGGGTTGAAGTCTTCACCCCAGAGAGATGAAGTCCCTGCCTTCAGGGAAGTATTGTACCATTTCAGCTCGGTGGGGGGAGGAGGGGGTTGTTCTCGCCCTGCGATTCCTGTCTTCTAGGTAGTCGGGTGTGGGGAACTTGGGCGAGGAAGCGGAGAATCTTCGGTGTCTACTGCAACCTCCACCCTCTTCCTTTTTTGAGGGGCTGATGATGAAGCCCCCCCTTCGAGAGGCCTTGGTCAGCAGTGTGGTCTTTTCTTCTTCTCAGTTGAGGAGAGCCCCTGACCCTCTTTAGCAGCAGCCTTTACAAGCTTCGAGAAGTCAAATTTCCCCATAATGACTGCCAAAAAGAAAAAGTTGTTAGTACAGCAACACATACAGAAAATATTCAAAAAACTAAAAAGCCGAACACTTACTTTTAAGGTCGGCCCTTGGGGTGGAGGAGAAGGGGAGTTTCAGGAGACGTCCGCAAGGGAGAGGCCGAGGAAGTTTCTCTAGGATGTCTATATCCCTTTTCTCCTCGGCAGGAAGAGACTCATATTCAAAACCGACGAATTTGGTGGGAGAAGATTGCCAATACAAGGGGAACTTAGCACACCCATCCTCATCAAAAAAGTAAGAACGGTGAGAATCTGAGGGACGAACTCGGAAGAAACCAACCTTAAAGTCCTTGTACGAAGATTTAAACAAACTGAGCAACCCCCTTCGGTTCAGACCGTTGAGGGAGATCCACCCGGTTTTCTCGCCAAACCTTGTTTGATAAAAATACAAAAATTTGGGAGTAGTAGGCTCTATCCCGATGTATGCACACAAAACTTGAAAGGCTTTAAGGAAAGCCCAACTATTGGGGTGAAGCTGAGTAGGCGTGACGTTCATAGTCCTCAGAACGTCACACTCGAAGTCGGTAAAAGGAAGAGAGACACGCAGGTGAGAGACAAGTGCTTTGTACATATACGTAAAAGGAGGCTCGGAAGGACGAGCCCGGAGGAAAACATACTCGGTATCCGAGCATGGAGAACAGATGAACTCGGACTCGTCCCCAGAGGTCGAAATGGCAATCTGGGACCGAAGATGAGCGATTGAGTCCAAAGTTTGATAACTAGAAAGGTAAGCGCCAACTTCACCCTTGACCCAAGTGTACCCAGGGAGGGTAATATCGGGTACAGGATCTTTCGGAACCCGCAGGCGTCGTTTGCGCGTGGTGGGTTGGGAGATTTGTGGGGAAGGAAAACCAGACCTGGGAGACCCAGGCTCAGAATAACCAGACCCGGAGGAAGACGACCCGGAGGAGGATGACCCCACCGGACCAACGTTCGGCCCTTGGGGAGAAATAGGAGAGGCGGAAGGAGAGCCCCCAATGGGGGAAACCTCCCGTTCCACCAGAGGAGAGGTGTTTGATTCAGTGGAATCAGACGAACTCATGACCGGAATTCAAAGATAAACTTTAAAAGAAGGAAGGAGGCTGGGCGTACCTGGAGAGTGAGAGGCAGAAAGATAAGTCGCAGAGGCTGGAAAGACAAAGCTGAAGAGTGAAGGGAAGTAGGCGGAGATGGGGAATAAGGGGAGACTTGGGGATATTTATAGCTGTTGCGGTTGATGGCGCGATCAATGGCCCACGTCCCGTCCAACCCAAAGGACGCGACTTTTAATTTTACCCCCATTAATTGGGCGCGGAACTCTAGGGTTTCTTACCCGAAGCGTGCCGCAGAAGTACTAGGGGGAATGATTGCTTTCTCTGACAGAGAGAGAAGACTTGATTGAAATGACAGCTGGGAATGCGAATGCCTGTGTAGCCGAAGAATAAGCTTGGTTGCATGCTTATCAGCTCTATCGCTTATTCAAGCTCGGAGCTCGGGGGGCTTGTGTACCGGCCGAGAATGTGAGGCCGAGGACTTGTCTATATACGGGACTGACCGAGCTTACCCCTGTAAATGGTCCCTCGCCTGAACTCCTCCAAGGCCGAGGACATATCAGCACACCGGGCCAGCCGAGGATAAGTACTCGGACTCGCCCCGCCGGGGAAGTACATCCCGGTCCCTAGCGGATCTGTCATAAATGACTGATCCGAATATCACTCCGCATAATCAGGGACCTGATCCTAATATCTCTCTGTATATCTCGGAACCTGATCCTAATATCTCTCCGTATATCTCGGAGCTTGATCCTGAAAGATCTCTATAAATAGGGGGCTTACCCCCTCATTCAGAACTACGTTTGCTTTGATTCCCATTTGGATACGTAGGAGCAGAATTTCCATTCTGTTAAGCACATTCCAAAACACTCCCACTAAGCTGTCTTCGGCCGAGTATCTCTCATCCGAGGTATTTGGACGGAACACGAAGCAATCCCGCGTTGGGTTGCAGTCGTTGAGACATCGGTCGAAGTCGTAGCGGAGAGATGCCGAGAGGTCACAGAGATGTACTGCGTAGGTGACGCAACTGCAGCTCTGAAGCGTACCAGCATTTCGTTAGAATGGATTTTGGAAGAATTGATTTTGAAAAAATTAAGATTAAAAAAATTGATTGTGTTTAATAATAATATTTTATAAATGAATTTAGAAAAATTGATTTTGTTTGGATGATAAAGTAAAATTATTTTTGAAATATAAATATATAAAATTTTATGGGACCTATATCTAGAATCAATTATTTTTAACGAAAAAACTAAAACATTTTACTTCCACAAAATTCAATTTTGATCCACTAAGAATCAGTTATTTCTAATGAAATTTTATAAACAAACATATGAATACTATCTAAATACATGAATAATGATTTAAAACTGAAAAAAAATCTGGTTTGCGTTGAGAATAATCTCAACCAAACGGACACAAAGCAATGTTTTTACATTCTTTGGATTCAGAGATCTGCCGTTTTCGTCACCGACATGGGTTAATATTATTATTATAAAGTGCTAGAGAAGGTTATAATATAAAGTATGACTTCAGTTTATTGCAATAATTATTATTTTACACTTCGATCGGTCCAAACGAGTTTGTTGAGTATAATAAACAAAGTGTATGCCAGTGGAGAAAGGAAGAATTAAAAAAGAATAAACTTTAATACCAGTGGATAAGGATCAAACTTCAAAGAGAATTGTTTTCTTTGTTTTAAAGTAACTAGAGTTACACAACTAAGACAAGCCATGAGTCGAGAGTTCGGGGAGAAGCCGATGGAGGTAAATGTCAGCATGAAATTTTGGATTTCTAACTAATGTTTTGTTACCGGGATGATAAAGGAATTGGGAAAGTAATCAAAATTTTATTTTTTAAATATTGAACATATTTGATTTGACAAAAAAATATGATTCGATAGAGAAAAAGATTCGACAATCAAATTCCTGATAAAATAATAAAGAAGACTTAGTCGAAGGAAGAGTCGTCAAGAGAAATAGAAAAGTGGAGAAATTGGTTAAGTCCCCAATTCGACGAAAGATACCAATACAAGTTGTCAAGCAGATCAAACCGTCGAAGATAAGCAAATTGACACGGAGCGGTTCAAGACATTGAGCAGTTAGTGGGATTGCTTGGCAGAACAGTTTAGTATAAAACTTAACAGAACTGCCAAATACATCTGACAATCATTTAGATATGGAGTTATTTCTAGGTAGTTATTTTATTTGCCTATAAGTACTAGTAATCACAATATAATAAAGGTCGGTTACTTGATACACATCCTACACATCTCGATCACACAACAGATTGACGGATAGCATTCAAGTATTCCCTCCACCATTCTTATTTCAATTCAATATGAAAACCCAATACAATACTGGTTATGTCTTTCAAGTTCTTCACTTGTTCTTCATTATTTCCAGTATTCCTCTCAAATTATTCTTCTAATTTCTTTTACCTTTCGCAAGTAATTTTTATTCTTAGATTTTATTTTACTTAACCTTTCTCTTCCAGGCTTTTGTCTCTTGTTTGTTAGTTCAATTATGGAATTATTTTCTACCATAGAAACTACCTTCATCTTTTAAATTTCAAAGTTACCTTTCATTATTTACGATAATTTTAAACACCATTTTCAAACTCATATACTTGTCATAGCATCAAGTCATTCCCAGTATATTACTAGATTTGACTAACTTGTCAAATTCATACTTTGCAGACAGTTCATACCTATTCTTGATGAGATTACCATATAACTCATAGGTCTCACACTCATTTGATTTTTAATTATTTGCAACGAAGGAATTTTGCTCAGAAACCAAAAAAACCACGTTAACAATGTCTAGCTAAATTTAACGGGAGAGATTCACTATCTTGAAGACATCGTCTCAAACCAATTTTCGAGCTCGACAGCCAACACTCAACTAAGGAAAACTTATGCAAAGATGCCAAAACTAAATGCAATGAAATAGCAATGAAGCAAAGAATCGATGTTGTTCTTTGTTGAAGATGAATGTTTTGTAGGGATGCAGTAGGAGGCTGCTGCTGCTGTGGAACGTTTTCGACGGTTGAAGATTAATGTTTTGTTAAGATTACCTTCGAATGCACAAGTCCCTAGGTGTCGAAACGTTTACTTCTTGTTAATAGGAATTTAAAATTCTTGACGGAAACAGATCCGACAGGATGACGGAAAAAATTAAAGAGTCGTCAGATAACCACCATAAGGAATCGGATTCAGCAAAATTGACAGGTTGAAAAGTTGACAGAAATTAGCATGTCAGACAGATGAAGCCGTCAAGAAAGGAAAATACGTCAAATTTCCGACGAATATATCCAGCTGACTGACGGAGGAATAGAAGTAACAACCCAACTTTCGACAAAGTTGGTAATAAGAATTGTCAGACAAACAAAGTATAAGAATGGCTAAGTTTCCAGGGTTGACAGCATCAGCAAGATAAGTTGTCAAATAACCAAACTGTGGACGACAAGTGGACATAAAACCACTCGAAGGACTGAGCAGTTAGAGAAGTTTACTTGTCAGATAGTTTGAAACATAGCAAACCGCCATACAGTGTCAAATTTTAAGATAGGAAGTTTCTTTAGGCAGTTATTTTGTATGCTTATAAATACTATCAATCCCGATGTAATCAAGGAGGTTGTACTTGAAGCGATATCCTGCATATCTCGATCACACAGCAGATTAAAAGGATTGTACTCAAGTATTTCCTCCACCCCTTTTCATTTCGATTCAATTTATAATACAAAGACCGCTCATTTAATTTTACATGTTCGTCTTTACCTTCAGCATTGCCTTTCATGTTCTTCATTTAAGTTTGTTATTCAGTCCTTTATTTCTCCCCAGTTATTTTTTCAAGCCTTTTACAAGCTTTCAATTTAATTTCCTGCACTTTAAAAGCTTTCTTCTGCCCTTCACTCATTTAAATACTTTTCAATAACTTGCTTCTTTTCTTTAATTTACTGTCATTTACCTTTACTTATCATTTACAAGCTTTCAATTTAATTTCCTGCAACTTACATGCTTTCCTTTAATTTTCTCGTTGTTTACGTGCTTTCCTTTAAATTTCACGTTCTTTACTTTCCTCTAATTTCGCTGCAAGTCACGTCAGATCTTTTTGTATTTCTGTAAAAGTAAGAAGCCTTTCTTGTTTGAGCAGACATGCAAAACACCCATCCTTACGAGATTACCGCATAACTCGTCCGTCCCTACACTCATCTGATCTCAAAAATTATTTGTGACAAGAGGATTTTGGATACAAACCAAAAACCAGCGTCAACACTTCTTTGACTGGTTTCCCGTTGCAAAAGTTATTGCCCTACCAATTGTATCTCAATTAATCTCGTCCGTTAATATAAAATATTATTATATCTATTGATAAAGGATAGGAGGACGGAAACTTCGAGTTTGGCAGCGAGGATTTTAGCCTTTACCTTCAAGAACTCTGGAACGCTATAAAAAAGGCACCTTGTGAGGTATAAAATTTGAGAATAAAGCCCCAACTAAAATGAGAATTTTTTTTGACTTTAAAGTTTAAAGTAAAAATTGGAAGATATATTCATTTTTAATTAATTAAAATATATTGAGATGTTAAAATATTAAAAAAAATTTAAAGGTAAAATTATATTTATTTTTTCACGAAACACTCAAATTCATTTTAAAGAAACTAACCTCATGTTTGAAAGTTGATATTTTTAAATTGAGAGAAAGCCGGTAATGTAGAGCAGTATGCCTTTGTTAGTGAAAATTACGAGTGTGTTTGAGAAAGCTGGAAAAAAAGATTATGTTGATAATCTGTTTTGAAATAATCGATTATTGTGATAATCGATTATAATTAGAATCTGTTTTTGTTTGGGTATATTTACTGAAAAACGATTTTAAGATAATCTATTTTGATTAAGTGTTGCAAAAATAATCAATTTTGTATAATAAATTACGAAAAGGATATGAAATTATTTGTTTATAATATTTTATGGGAAAGTGAATAATATTTATTTTTTATAATCAGATTTATTCATTTTTAACATTTTTTTTTGTTTAACTTATTTTTTTGATATTTTAATATGTATAATATTTGACTCAGTTTTAACATTTAATTTTTTTTAAACTTATTTATAACTTGCCTTTTGGGGTGGGTGTATGTGCTGGGGTTAATGGGGTACAAGGATCAACATACTTAAGATGAAGAAAATAATCTGTTGGAATCAATCTACCAGTCCAGTTTTTATGATGCAAGGAAACAACTTATTTGAAGGAAAAAAGCTTTTTAAAAATTTAAGTTAGATATCAAAACATAACAAAATTTACCAATTAAGTTTTTTTTAAAAAAAAAAAACAGCTGAAACACATTTAATCAAGCATTCCCAAACATGCTTTATATATTGGATTGTTTATGGTAATTAAATTACTTGAGTTATCGTCGATTTAAATTTTGTAAGAGTTTAATGAATGTTCCCAACTTTTTAAGAGCATATAAGTTTTGTGTAAAATATGTTTTTAATATTGGTTCAAATATAATTAATATAAAAAAAAGAGGTGATGACAATTTTAAAATTAAAGAAAATACTTTTAATATCGATTCTCAATTTAATTGATGTTGAAAACTTTTAACATCGATTATTTATAAAAATCGATGTCTAAAAATAAAATAAAAACGTACCAAAAAAATCTCCCATTACTTTAGACATCGGTTTAATTATAATTGATGTAAAACGTATACAATTAACACCGGTTCTCTTTTGAACCGACTTCCTTTTTCACAACCCGCGCTTCGTCGCTTTTCTCTCTTCCCTCCTTCCTCGCTCATTTCTAAAGCTTTTCATTTTGGGGTTTAGGGTTTCATTTTGCTTCATATTTTTCCTCTTCGCGCTCTGTCTCTCTCTCTCTCATCACTCAGATCTCCGCAGTTTTCATCGTCGCCGCCATCCACCGCGCGTTCGCACCGCAGTCGTCTGGTCGTCCTCTACCCCCAGCACAGGTACGATTCATCTACTTGTCCTTCGATTTTCAGCTTTTGATTCCTAAAATCACTACAAGAAACTTACCATCTAGCTACAGACACATTTAGTGATGGACATCAAAAGGATCCCATCTGTTCGTGTATGTGATAGCGATTCCAGAGAGATGTTGATTATTATGGGAATATTCAAAATATTTTGTAGTTTGAATGCTGATTACGTTAATGCTGGTGGTTCTGAACTCGTTTTTGTTCAAATGCAGCAGAACAAGTCCATGGAAATGCAATCCAAGCTTGCGGATAAGGTTTCTGAAAATTGTGATCCTATATTCTGTTTTGTTGGATTTTAATTGTTGCTATGAAATTTCATTAGATTAACTATGATTAATTATGAAAGTTTCATGATTATTTTTTTTTGGTTGAAAATTAAAAGGAAAAGGTTTTTGGCTTTGTTTGGTGTTTTTGCTTTTAGGTTACTATATCTGTACTCTGTTGTTTGAATTGTCATCTGCAGAAGCTGCAGATAATATGACTTTTTTTTATATGACTTTTGTATATGCAATTACTATTTCTGTATATGCAATTACCTTTTTTTTTGTATATGCAATTACTATTTTTGGATATGATTAATATTCTTTGCTGTTGCTTCTCATTTGGCTAGATTCTTGTTTACCTCTCATTAGGCAATTGGTTTGCGTCAGTGGAACAATAAATAATGGGTGCACCTTGACCTTGACTTTTGTCTTCGATACATTGCACGAACCTGTTTGTGCATCCCAAATAACATATTGCTTTCCTAAAGGCTTTGGTAGAACTAAGGGTAAGACTTATGAGATTCTGGTATATATTCTGCTATAGGGTATAATTGGCTGAAGTAAAATGCTTATATATTGGTTTCTTCTAATCCTTAGATCGGACATATGACAACATCGTATTTATGGCATCTCTTTAGTGTTTGGTCCTAAATTACAGAGTGCTTCAAGGAGGTAATTGCATATTGCACCTGCATCAGAGGTGGATAGCATCAGAGGTGCCCAATTTCTCACTCTTCTCCATGCCACTTCACGATATTCCTTGTTAAAGCCATGTAATAGCAAGCCATCCTTCTACAACCCCTTTAAGGTATACTATATTTTTTTCCCTTTAATTTGTGTACCAATAATTCTATTAGCTTCATTGCTGTTGAGTTACTAATTTCTTTAAGCTACTTGCCGTGGAAATTTTTTTCTTGTATAAGAATGATCCCTTTAGGAAATTAAAATTGGAGAACTCCAAATGTGGGATTTTAATTAATCACCCGTTCCATAATAGTCCATACAAATGCGATGGAGTTTGATGTAATTACAGCTAGAACTTATTTACTTTTGCATAAGTCTTGTTATGTTATTGATTGCAGAAGGCCTGACAACAACTTTCACCATTGGAGTCTCTCTAAAAAAGAACCCCTCCTCCTATGGCTCTGCACACACTCTTCATCTTAGGCTGCACCATACCATGACTTCCGAATCCATCAATGATCCAAAATCAGTGTATGATTTTACTGTCAAGGTTAGTCATATATATATTTTTTACTTATTGCTATTTCTTCCTGATCGTGCCTTCTAGTAATTTAAAACCTTGATATTTCATCTTTTATATCTTAATATTATATCTATTTATTATCTTTTCAGCACAAAATTTTGTATTCTGCTGGGATATTTTTCCTAATGTCCAAAACTAATCTCAGCCATTTTTATAAATGTCGAGAATATTTTTAATTCTAGTTTGTTGTTTGGAACTGAGGCAGTGGCTTGACCAACTCAAATTATGCGGAGTTGAACCAATTATATGAGAAGTATAAAGACAAAGGTTTGTAATTTAGACCCTTATATTGTTTCATGTTTGTAATTTCAAACTGTAACAATCATAACCTTCAACATAAAGATTAATCTGTATTAATAGAAGTTGTACTTTTATGCAGGGGCGAATACAATGTCGAGCTCTATCTCTCATTTTTGCTCTTCAGGGACACACTAATGATTTCAATATCCAGTAGAGCAGTTTGGTTCACTTGTTTTTACTCCCTAAGGTTTATTTCCGGATCCTTTGCCTTCATTTCACCGATATTTGTTTTTGTATTAAGTAATTTAAGTTATATGTGAGTAATAGTTTAGTGCAACCAGGCAGTCATTACTTAAATTAATGTCTCTTCTTTATGGACCTATTTAGTATAATCAACTGACTCTGTGTATTCTCTCTGACTTACAGCCCCTCCTCACATTTATAAGTCACTCTTCTGTCTTTACATGCCTTGTTTCTTCTCATTCACTTTGAGCTTTGTCTTTGTTGTATCCCTACAGAGAACTGCATTATTGAAGCAAGCATGCTTAAGTTAAGCCTTAAATTGTTCTAACAAATTGTGGTCTATGTACTGAAAGATAGCAATTTCTAGGCTTCAATCAGATGTACCTGACATATAACGATGATAAATTGTTGCTTCTCTGTACATGATTTTGGCCCCTACCACATATGTTTTGCCTCTACAATACCTGTCATTTCATTCTAACTTCATTAGATTCTTATTTTTCTTGAGAGAAGTACGAAAGAGAGTGTCACATTCATGTTCCTTTACAATCATAATCCTTTTACTTTGAGAATGGTTTATTACTAATTTAATACTATTGAAGCTTAATGACATGTACCTGTTCTTTGCATATGGAGTTCTAACAGCTGTTCAAACTATGCCATCCACATCAATATGTGGCATTATACACTCTAATTGGAGGTCAATCTTTATTGATTCTAGGAGTTGCTGAGCTTATCGGGATCATGTACACATTCATGTTCAATTTCGCTAAAGAGAGACCAGATTTGGGTTGGAAATTGTTTCTGGCATGGAGTGAATGGTGAATAAGTGTTCCTTTTTTCAGATGTTTGCATAAGTACTTGTAGTTTTCCAGAAGTTAGATGATAGGGTCCTTGTCTATATTGTAGGCCCAATTGATCAAGGCCCACTGGTTCTATTAGAGTAAGAGAGAGAAAGATGTTTATGTTATATAGGGAAGGGGGAGAACAATGGGGTATCTTTTTGGAAAATCAGTTTTTGTTATGGATAGAGAGCACTAGGCTCTGTGGCAGTAGGAATCACTTCCTCTGTAATTCCCTCATTTTTTTCTACTGTTTCATTGATCTGTGGCTACTTGGGTTCGTATCATTAGAGTACAGGTTTATGGTAGTTTAGAGATGTTGTGTAACTTGAAATTTGTATTTAGCAATGACATTGTAAGTTGAAGTTTGTATATGATAATGAATTAATATTACGGGGAACATGTTTAAGCTTATCTTGTTTTCATTTGAAGTTTATTTTGTTAAATATGTGACCAAACTGATATAATAAACCAATTTTTTTATTATAAAAAAGAAGACTTTTTACATCGGTTCTTGTAGAAACCGATGTTAAAAGTGCATTTTAAACATCGGTTTTATCTCAGAATCGATGTCTAAAGTGTTGTTCTTTAAAAAAATTGTTAAACAAAACTTTAGACATCGGTTGTTGAAAGAGAGCTTTAGACATCGGTTTTTTCTAAGAACCGATGTCTAAAGTGTACATTAGACATCGGTTTCCAACCGATGTCTAAAGTGCCCACTTTCAACATCGCCTCCAACCAATGTCTAAAATGCCCACTTTCAATATCGCCTGTATAGACATTGGTTCAAAAACTGATGTTAAAAGTCAAATTTAACCGATGTTAAAAGTGTGTTTTGCACTAATGACGGTTAAGTGTCACACTAACTAGACATATTATGGTTCCGTTTGGTAAAAATAGCTGATAAGCTAGCTTATAGCTAATAAGTTAGTTGATAGCCGATAAGCTAATTTTTAGTTGATAGCTGATAGCTGAAAAACTAGCTGATTGAATTTGAGGTATTTGGTAAAATTAGCGGTTGAATTGTATTATAAATGGAAAATGACATGAAATGACATTTATGATAGACATGGTAAAGTGAGAATTTCATTAAGTGAAGGGGTAAAAATGAGAGAAAAGTCAATAGATATGAGCTATAAGTCATAAACTAATTAAATTAGTTTACGAAGAAAATCTATAAGCTAATGAGATAAGCTTATTTACTAAATACCTCTATTTCAATCAAACATACTTATAAGCTAGTCAAATAAACTATATGCTAATTTATTAGACTTGCCAAACAGAGGCTACATATATTGGGGCTTTCGAATTTACATTTCTAACCTTCTTGTGGGGTTGAAAATTTGATAATAAGCCTCCTCATCTAAAAAGAGAATAAGTTTAAACTTTAAAGTAAAAAACTATCGTATATTTATCCTTGATTATTTAAAATATATTGAGATGTCAAATCACTAAATAAACTAACCTCATATATGAATGTTGACATTTTAAAATTGAGAGACAATTTCTATGATAAAGGATCCTGTGGTGAAACCAAAAAAAGTCCCAGAAAAGAAAGGCAAAACCAGTAAATAATAAAGAGGAATCATTAAATCGTGTTGATTCGGAGAGAGAGGGGAAGGAGAACCTCAATCAAAGGTTCAATATGCTTAATACTACAAGAATTTTTGCTATAACAAATCCGTAGGAAAATGCATATTTCCCATGGATCCAGATCTGTCGGTTTTCAGGGTGTCGGAAACGTTTCTCACGGATAAGCCCTTGGAAATTTCCCTCAGTCTCTTCCTTAGGAAATTTCCCACGACATTATCCCTAAAGCCCTGGGAAACATTTCCAAGCCCTGGGAAACATTTCCCACGACTTTAGCCCTGGGAAACCATAGTTTTTATAATAATAAAAAATTTATAGCTTAATAAGTCAATTAATTATAATTAAACTAGATAAATAAATAATATTTTTTTATATGGATGCATCAACAAAGAAATTAACATCATAATTCAAACCACTTAAGTAATTCAAACAATTTGTTAACTTGAGAACCTTTTCACACCAACAATATCTATAGCCTCATTATCGGCCATGGATGGCAAAAAGAGCATGCCAGCAATTAATTCTGGACTGACCATAAAGCGGATTTCTTCCTATATCAGATGATTAGAAGCAAATTTATTAAACATCAGTAGGCCAAAAGTTCAGGTGAGAAAGAAACATAATCTCAACATACAAAATCTACAAATAGACGAACAGTGCTAATACAAAATGTATACTAGACAACATGCATCCAATTATAAAATATATTCAGAACTATGGTATAAAAATGCTATCAAATAAAACGACATACATGGAAATATAAACATATTGTACATGTACACAGCCCCTACGAAGAGCACCACCCCCAAGATACTCATTAGCAAAATCCACTTCAACAGCTCCACTTGACCGATCTTCTATGAGGCCTGAACTGTGAACCTATTAAAATACCAAGTATTACCTATTAGAAACCAAAAGCAGCATTTAAAAATAATTAAAAGAAATTATTTTTGCTATCAATTCTATATAAATTTCCAGCAAATTTGCATAGTGGTATAACAGAAGTGCTCCAAAAGTTAGCATTTGGGTGAGACATGTGTACAGGATCGCCTTCAAAGGGAAGTACTTTTTGCTCAAATGAGACAACACCCTTAGCCATATCATGACTTATCCTTTGAAAATAGTGAACAATGCACCGAATCAACTCCTGAAAAGTAAACAATGGATAATGTAAATTATGACCATCCTCAGCATGTAAATCATAATTATAATTATATCATACAATTACAACTTGACTGTCACAATAACAAATACGATGACATAAGTCCACTATAACTCATATCTATCAAGAATAAAGATAAGTAGAATTTGGTTATCAAACCAACCTTTGACCATAAAGTAAAAAACTATAAGTTGAAGAGGAAAAGCGGAGTAGTAGAAGTACATAAAACTCTATTTCTATTACAAGCAAACCTGGCTAAGGAATGTTAAATTTTAATATATGTATAACAGTGGATTAGCATTAATTAGTTATTAAATTATAATTAAATTATAATATATCAGTTATAATATTAATTCCTAATTACGTAACCAATTGATAAAATAATTGTTGGGTATTTATTAAAGAATGACCCTATGATGGGATGGGTCATATCTAATATTAACCCATTGAGAGGTCCTCTCTCTTTGGTAGGTTATAAGAATAGCCTCCCCATTAGGCATTCTCACAGTCAGTAACACAACCAAAAACCTACCAGAAAGAGAGGAGTAACCCTCTCATCTTCTCCAATCTTGTGAAACCGTTCATCTTCTCATCCTTTGATCTGCTGTGATGGATTCTGCAAATCTCCAAGGTATGAACATTCTTCTCTTACTTTGAATAACATGAGAATCACATGCTATGATTTGTATCTGTATGGTATTTAGATTGTATGTTTTCCTTCAATTGGTATCAGAGCCTTGTTAGATACATGTTATAGCTGTTCTGAAAATTGTTAGGAATTTTCATATCATGTTATATCAATATGAAAATTGTAAGTTTTCCTTCAACAACTTTCGTTTTCATACTTGTTGTTTTCCTTCAACAACTTTCGTTTTCATACTTGTTCTTCAAAATTCGAAACTATGATTCTGGCCAATGATTTCGAAAATTGTTTAAGGGCTTTTCTTCTCACATGTTATTCGAGTAACATACTCGAAAATCGTTGGATTTCATTAAATAAAACGTGAGAAATCGTTGTTTTTCGTTTCCCTTTTGCGTGAAACTGGTTCAATCGCCCCGCGAGTTTTGCTCGCCTCGCGATTCTGGGTTGGAATTCCAGATTCGCCTCGCGAGATTATTCTCGCCTCGCGAACCTGAAAGCCGAAGAACAGGTGAAATTGTCATCCTCTCTCGGGTCGCCCCGACATGCGTTTCTCGCCTCGCGACCCGAAGGCCGATTGTTCTAGGAAAATGAAAGGTTTCAGGGTCGCCTCGCGAACACTTTACTCGCCTCGCGAGTACCCGCGAGAAGACCAAACGTTGCTGACTTTTCACAAGTTTCGCCTCGCGAGATACCTCTCGCCTCGCGAATATTTTATATGGTTAAAACCGAAAAAAATATATTGTATTTTTTAATACTGTACTCTAAGGTTTTGATCTAAAATTTTTGGATTGTTCTCTACCTTTTTTTTGTGACACTATGATATGTTATACTCTCTTTGATCATGTGTCATATAGATGGAATTAATTTTAGAGCCTTATGTGAATTAAGTTGTGTGTTCTATGCTGCATTTGTTATACAAATTAATTATTCTAATGTATAATTGTAGCATGACTGTTAATATTTTGTATAGTTATGAACTCACCTATCGTGGGTATAATTATACAAAATTTGTGTTGTTATACAAATTAATTATTCTGATGTATAATTGTAGCATGACTGTTAATATTTTGTATAGTTATGAACTCACCTATCGTGGGTATAATTATACAAAATTTGTGTTGTTAAAAAAATTAATTATTCTAATGTATAATTGTAGCATGACTGTTGATATTTTGTATAGTTATGAACTCACCTATCGTGGGTATAATTATACAAAATTTGTGTTGTTAAACGGTTAATTATTCTAATGTATAATTGTAGCATGACTGTTGATATTTTGTATAATTATGAACTCACCTATCGTGGGTATAATTATACAAAATTTGTGTTGTTAAATAATTAATTATTCTAATGTGTTATATTTGTATTATATTAATAATAATTATACCCTATCGGTGTACTATTATTAATGTAATTCGTTATTATACATTGTACTATTGTCTTAAAGCTTATGTCAATTATGGTTTCAAGTACCCTATCGGTATTAGAAATTTTGGTGATGTAAGTTTTGTACATTGTATTATTCTTCTTATTGTATTTCTTATTTATTATGATTCGGGACCCTTAGGCGGAATTATAATGAATAAGAAATTTGTATTATGGGCAAGATTGGCTGAACATATATATGGAATCATATTACCCTTCAATTCTTAATGATTCCTTATTCTATGTTTTATGTCGACCTCCTTCCCAAATTCTGTCAAAACTCTAAATGGGACAAAATATGAGGACTGGAAAGAGACTCTAAATCTCTACTTAACCATTGCCGACTTGGATCCGGCCTTGAGGGAAGACAAGCCACCTGCTCTCATAAATGAGTCTACTTGCAGCCACAGAGGATTGCTTATGAGAAATGGGAATACTCTAATAGAGTGTGCCGAAAGTGATGAAGTATACTATGGAAAAAAATCCATCAAGGTGAGTATCTTAGAGACCGATAATGCTAAAGAATATCAGAAAGCTGTTGGGGAGAAATTTATGACTTTTGAGAAGGCTCTAACATGCTTTGAATCCAATGTCATTGATGTTCCTCCAAATACTTGGTGGTTAGATTCAGGTGCAACCATTCATGTTGTGAATTCCTTGCAGGGGTTCACAAGCCTGAGGAAACCAAGTGATGCTGAGTCTAAGATTATTATGGGAGATGGAGCTGGAGTTTCTGTTATTGACATTGGAATTGTTTCTTTACTTTTGCCTTCTGGGCACAATTTACTTTTAAGAGATCTTTGTGTATGCACCTTCTATGAGAAGGAACTTGATTTCTTTTCGCTTTGGATAAATGTGGTTATACCTTTAAGTTTGGTAGTGGAAAACTGATTGTTTATTCAGATTCTATTTCCGTTGGTTCAGGAGTTTTACGTGATGGCCTTTATATGTTAGATCTGCATGACATGTCTGTTAATTCTGCTGTTGGAAACAAACGCAGTAGGATTAATGAACAATCTTCTATGTTATGGCATCGACGTTTGGGGCATATTTCTAGGCCCCGTATTGAGAGGCTAGTCAAGGAAGGTATTCTTCATGATCTAGACTTCTCCGATTTTGATACATGTGTTGATTGCATCAAGGGCAAATTTACTGCCAAGGTTAGGAATAAAGCCGCAAATAGGTGTGACGATGTGTTACAGTTGATTCACACCGACCTGTGTGGACCTATTACACCCACTGCCATGGGTGGATATGGGTATTTTATTACCTTTATAGATGATTTCTCGAGATATGGATGGATAGATCTTCTGCAAGAAAAGTCTAGTTCTCTAGATGCTTTCAAATCCTTTAAGGCTGCTGTTGAGTTGAAAACTGGTAGGAAAATAAAATGTGTAAGATCTGACAGAGGTGGAGAATTCTATGGTAGATATAATGAGACGGGTAGAAACCCAGGACCTTTTGCCAGATTTCTTGAGGAATGCGGTATTGAAGCTCAATACACTATGCCCGGTACTCCGAGCAAAATGGAGTTGCGAGAGAGGCGTAACCGCACACTTATGGAGATGGTAAGATGTATGTTGAGCCATTCATCATTGCGGACTTTCTTTGGGGAGATGCCTTAAAAACTGCTGTCTACATTCTAAATCAAGTACCCAGCAAGTCTGTACCAAAAACTCCATATGAGCTCATGAGTGGAAAGAAGCCGAGTTTGAAACATTTTCATGTATGGGGTTGTAAGGCAGAAGTTAGACCTTATAATCCTCAGTCTAAGAAGCTTGATCTTAAGACTGTTAGTGGCTTCTTTATTGGCTATTGTGTGGGTTCCAGAGGTAGCAGATTCTATTGTCCATCTCATTCTATGCGAGTCGTCGAACTCGATCGAGCGGTTTTCTTTGAGGATGACTTGGATAGTGGGAGTGATATACCCACGACCAGTTACTCTTAAAGAAGATCGCACCATTGTTCCTATACCAGCTGTTCCTTTTCCTACGAAGTTTTGATTCCAGCTGATGATGTTGATCAGAATCTTCAACATGAAGATGGTGTGGCAGCACCGCTTGTAGATGAACAAGAACATGATCTTATTGTTGATGAAATTCCACTGAGACGATTATGTTGTATATCTTCAGGAACATGAGTTTGACCTCAATGATGATGATGATCCTATTACCTTTGAGGAGGCAATTTCTAACTCTTATGCTTCTGATTGGCTGAATGCTATGCATGATGAGTTATCTTCTATGTCTCATAATGGTGTTTGGAGTCTGGAGGAATTGCCAATAGGTTGTAAACCTGTTGGATGCAAATGGGTTTTCAAAACCAAACGTACTCCAGATGGTAAAGTTGAAAGGTACAAAGCCAGATTAGTAGCTAAAGGCTATAACCAAAGAGAAGGCATTGACTATAAGGAGACCTTCTCACCAGTCTCTACGAAAGATTCATTTCGAGTTGTTATGGCTTTGGTAGCTCATTTTGATCTAGAACTTCACCAGATGGATGTGAAGACGGCATTTCTGAATGGAGACCTTAATGAAGATGTTTACATGGTTCAGCCTGAAGGTTTTACTGAAACAGGGCAAAGAGCACTTGGTTTGCAAGCTGAATAAGTCTATTTATGGATCAAACAGCCTCCGGACAATGGTATTTGAAGTTTGATCAGGTTGTCACTTCTCTTGGCTTCAAAGAAAATGCCTCGATCGGTGTGTTTACTTGAAGACTTGTGAGGGTGGATTCATCATTCTCGTTCTATATGTTGATGATATACTTCTTGCTAGCGATTGTGTTAAAAATCCCTGACCGAGACAAAACTCATGTTGAGCAGCCACTTTGATATGAAAGACCTTGGTGATGCTTCGTTGTTTTAGGCATCCAGATTTATCGTGATAGGTCACGTGGTGTTCTTGGATTGTCTCAAAGAGGATATATTGAAAAGGTCCTCAAAAGGTTTAACATGCATTCTTGCTCCCCATGTGCTGCACTGTTCAAAAGGGTGAAGAAAAATTCTCTAAATCTCAATGTCCTCAAAATGATGTAGAAATAAATGAAATGGAAAAGGTCCCATATGCTTCCATTGTTGGCAGTTTAATGTATGCTCAAGTTTGTACTCGTCCCGACATTGCTTTTCTTTGTAAATGCTTTAGGGAGATACTTGAGCAACCCACGTTTGGGTCAATTGAAAGCCGTAAAAAGGTCATGAGATATTTGCGAGGAACCAAAGATTATATGTTGACCTATAAGAAGTCTCGATCAACTTCAGGTCACTGGTTATTCCGATTCTCGATTTCGCAGTTGCTCGACGACCCAAAATCTACTTCTGGCTTTATCTTTATGATGGCAGGAGGAGCTATTTCTTGGAAAAGCGTCAAACAGACGCTTACAGCTACTTCTACCATGGAAGCAGAGTATGTTGCTTGCTATGAGGCTACTTGTCAAGCCATGTGGCTGAAAAATTTGATTTCGGCTTTCATATTGTTGAAAGCATATCTAGGCCACTTGTGATATATTGTGACAATATCTGCTTTGTGAACTTCTCTCATAACAATAGAAGCTCTTCTCGCATTAAGCATTTTGATGTGAAATATTTGTTCGTTAGAGAGAAGATTCAGGAGTTTCAGACTCGTATTGAGCATATTGATACAGGAAACATGCTTGCTGATCCACTAACCAAAGGCTTAACTGTTGGAATATTCCGGAATCATGTAATTCATATGGGCTTAGTTAAGTCTTTTGATGTATTGGATTAGTGGGAGTCTGAAACCATTATTTGCCCATTATCGTTTTTATGAGATATGTAAATTGACGTCATTCTTGGTTTCATATCTCTTATAGCATTTTAAGATGCTTGGACCATCTTTTGAATTGCATATTTCTCTTTATTAATTATATGCAATTTTATATTCATCAATCTTTATGTGAAGTATGAGTCTTTAGCATGTATGATTTACTTCCCTATCGGATACTATTTCTGCATTGCTAAAGCTTGTATTTCTTATCTTTTTTGGTTAACGTGTGTTTAGATCGTGAATCGGTATTTCTCTTTAATAATTGATTAATGCTATCCAAGTGGGAGAATGTTAAATTTTAATATATGTATAACAGTGGATTAGCATTAATTAGTTATTAAATTATAATTAAATTATAATATATCAGTTATAATATTAATTCCTAATTACGTAACCAATTGATAAAATAATTGTTGGGTATTTACTAAAGAATGACCCTATGATGGGATGGGTCATATCTAATATTAACCCATTGAGAGGTCCCTACTCTCTGCTGGTAGGTTATAAGAATAGCCTCCCCATTAGGCATTCTCACAGTCAGTAACACAACCAAAAACCTACCAGAAAGAGAGGAGTAACCCTCTCATCTTCTCCAATCTTGTGAAACCGTTCATATTCTCATCCTTTGATCTGCTGTGATGGATTCTGCAAATCTCCAAGGTATGAACATTCTTCTCTTACTTTGAATAACATGAGAATCACATGCTATGATTTGTATCTGTATGGTATTTAGATTGTATGTTTTCCTTCAAGGAACACTATCCCTGCTACAGGATAAAGCAATTGCTCAAATCCTTTCACTTTAGCAATATAGATAAAGTTTATAAGTGGCTAATCAAATTGACAAACAAGTCATATCATAATTAACTATTCTAAACAAGTATAGAAAGAGAAATGGGTGTAATATTGTTGCATCATTCATAGCTAGAACCTACTCGAAGAAATATATGCAGTAATCTCAAAATTTCCATGTTGCACTGCCCAACAGTTAACAAAAGTAGCATGTCTTGTACTATTCGTTCATCAAATTAGATATTGACATGATCAAAGATTCAAAATGTCAAACAAGCCTTAGTTTTTGTTTCAAATTGGCTATCACTTGAACATTCTAAAATCTGTTTGCACGTTTGTTTTCTAATCTACATGCACCGAATAACCACTAAAATTTGGAAAATAATATTCAGATGTGCATAATCAAATAAAATCCATGTCATAATCCGAATATCAGTTCCAGAAGTTATAATCAAGCAAAAACAAATAGCAGGACAACCATGAAGACTATAAGGGTTCGGTTCTTAGTTTGAAAAAAAGGAGCAGTTCTGAGTTTGTTCTACTTTGCAAAATCATGAGGCATTGTTCATATTTCCAACTGATAAACAATATTTCCAATTCCTCGTATTTGAACAAAAAACTTTTTTGTTCTTTTCTAATAACAAAACACCTAACATAAATGAAAACTAAATAACACAAAATGGGTTATTTGAAAACGAAGGGACTTTGCAACTTGAGAGGCAACAGTTGCTGCGGAGATGGTTCTGCAACCGTGTGTGGATAAAAAATGAGGAGCGAAAATGAAAGGGGAAAGGTGGAGAGCTTACCTGTGGCACGGCGGAGGTTCAAAACTGGAGGGAACTGACTGATGATCGAAGGAAGATGAGAGGAGATAGCTAGATATTTAACAATTTCCTGCGGGCGTCCATCCGTGGGAAATGTCGTGTTTGTTCAATCCATGTATAAATGATATGTGCATTTTGTGGACACATTGATCTTGATGGAATAGCTGCAATAATCTTCAACTAGTACACACACATATACACAAAATATGTGATGGGGAACAACAATGTACCAGTATAATACAATGACAAAACAATATGCAGCGAAAATAAATCCTCCCAAACTTGCAAGAATCTGTGAGGAGCAACAACAAATATATGAAAGCAAATAGAACAACACAAACACAAAAGAGACACCAAGATTTTAACTGAAAACCTCCTTAAAACAAGGGTAAAAACCACGGGTCGTCCAGATAAAAGAAATAGCTCCACTGTGATCAAATAAGGGTACAAAAGAGTCTCCAACAAGTGCACAAACCGTTTTAACAATCAACCAAAACAACCAAGTACCAATGCTTACAAATGAGAAACAAGAAGATGAAATTTACCCCAAACATAGAGCTACCGTACGAAGCCAATATCTCTCACTTCAGACCTTGTCTTGAAAATCTGAACGGTGAGAATGAATCATCACACGTCCTGAACCTTTTGCAGAAATTTCAACCCGATCCAACGGTGAACGAATCCTCTATCGCAATTTTACGATGACTGTCTGGTGGGTATGCGGGTTGGCTTTATCTCCTCTCTTTTTTCTTGTTGGCTGTTATATTCTTACTAAAATGAGACCTCTCTACAACCCTAATCTGACCTCTCTCCACTTAAACAAGTGAGACAAAATGGGCTTACACATTTGGACCTTTCTCCACATAGGAAGGGAGCCAAAAATCCAACAAATCTCCCCCTCACAACTATGTAGAGATAACCGCCAAATCGGTGATATCACAACAAGTTTCAAATTTCCCTCTTGGTAGTGCTTTAGTCATCATATAAGCACCATTATCATCAGTATGAACTTTAGCCAACTCCAACAGCTTAGCATCCAAAGCATCACGTATCCAATGATACCTCACATCAATATGTTTGGACCTAGAATGAAAAGTTGGATTCTTACCAAGATGAATAGCACTCTGACTATCAACAAACAAAAAATATTTTTCTTGAACAAAACCAAGCTCCTGCAAGAATTTCTTCAACCATAGCAACTCCTTGCATGCTTCGGTAATGGCAACGAACTCTGCTTCAGTAGTGGACAATGCCACATACTTCTGCAACTTAGACTGCCAAGCCACAAATCCCCCTGCAAATCTAATCATATAGTGCGAAGTGGACTTCCTGGAATCAATGTCTCCAGCCATATCCGAGTCTGAGTACCCCACCAAAGTAGGCTTATCACCTCCAAAGCAAAGCTTCATACTAGCGGTACCACACAGATATCTCAAAGTCCATTTCACAACATTCCAATGCTCTCTACCTGGATTAGACAAAAATCTACTGACTGTACCAACAGCATGTGCTATATCTGGTCTTGTACATACCATTGTATACATCAAACTACCCACAGCAGATGCATAAGGAACCCGTTCCATATCTAATTTCTCTGCTTCATTTGAAGGACTTTGTTTAGCACCCAGCTTGAAATGAGTAGCAAGAGGAGTGCTTACCGTCTTGGCATTTTCCATCTGGAAACTCTGCAACACTCTTTTAACATAGTGTTCTTGTGATAGCCATAGCTTCTTCTCCTTTCTGTCACACATGATTCTTATACCAAGAATCTGTTTAGCAGCTCCTATGTCTTTCATGGAAAATGACTCTCCCAATTACTTCTTTAACCTGTCAATCCTGGAAATATTTTCCCCAACAATAAGCATGTCATCAACATATAATAATAGGATAATGAAGTCATCATTAGAAAACTCTCTAACAAAGACACAATGGTCAGAAGTAGTCTTCTTATATCCTTGGTTACACATAACAGACTCAAACTTCTTATACCACTGCCTCGGAGCCTGCTTCAAACCATACATGCTTTTTCTCAACCTACACACATAGTCTTCCTTGCCTTCAACTTGAAAACCATTAGGTTGCTTCATGTAAATCTCTTCCTCCAAATTACCATGAAGAAAAGTTGTTTTCACATCCATTTGCTCTACCTCCAAATCAAGAGTAGCGGCCAAACTCAACACGATTCTAATGGATGACATCTTTACCACAAGTGAGAAAATCTCATTAAAATCAACACCCTTTCTTTGACGGAAGCCCTTCACCACTAATATGGCTTTATACCTCGGAGACGTAGAGTTACTCTCATGTTTCACCCTATAAATCCACCTGTTTTCCAAGGCCCTCTTGCCTTTAGGCAACTTCGCCAAATCATAAGTGTGATTATCATACAAGGATTTCATTTCATCCTGCATTGCATCCAGCCACTTTTGTTTGTATTCACTCTCCATGGCCTCTCCAAAACACTCAGGTTCTCCCTCATCAGTCAAGGTTACACACTCATCAGAATGATACCTTGTAGATGGTTGTCTCTGTCCGTTAGATCTCCTGAGTTGGATTTGAGGTGGTTCGGAAGCATCACCAAGATTCTCATCCCGTAACATCTCATGTTCCTCCTCCTCATCATCACCTAGAACATCTAACTCATCTCCAAGATGCTGATCATCAACATAATCATGTGGCTCGCCATTCTGAACATTACCATCAACAGTATCCGGATTATACACAGGCAACCGAACTGGATCAACATCAAACAAGTTGCTATCATTCTTGGGTGTAGTCTTCTCCACCTTATCAATGTCTTCAATGGTTTGATCTTCCATGAACTCTACATCATGACTTCTGACAAGCTTTTTCTCAACAGGATCATACAACCTGTAACCTAATTCATCCTGACCATAACCGATGAAGATACACTGCTTTGTCTTTGCATCCAACTTGGATCTTTCATCCTTTGGAACATGCACAAAAGCCTTGCAACCAAAGACTCTCAAGTGATCATACCTGACATTCTTGCCAAACCAAATTTTATCTGGCACCTCACTGTTCAAAGCAACTGTAGGACTGAGATTAATAACATGTACCATTGTGTACAATGCCTCAACCCAGTAATGCTTGGGCAATTTATCTTCAGAAAGCATACATCTCACTCTCTCAATCAATGTCATGTTCATCCTCTTTGCTAAACCATTCAGCTGAGCAGTTTTAGGAGGAGTCTTTTCATGTGCAATACCTTGCTGCTTGCAATAGACATCAAAGGGTCCACAATACTCACCACCATTGTCAGTACGAATGCATTTCAGCTTCTTGCCTGACTGTCTCTCAACCAAAGCCTGAAACTGTTTGAACTTCTCCAGCACTTGGTCTTTTGTCTTCAAAGTATAGACCCATAGTTTCCTGGAACAATCATCAATAAATGTAATAAAGTAGAGGGCCCACTAAAGGATTTTACCTTCAATGGGCCACACACATCAGAATGCACCAACTGAAGCAACTCTGACTTCCTTGAAGGAGGATGCTTCTTGAAGGATACTCTAGTTTGTTTACCAGCCATGCAATGAGAACACTTCTCCAACTCTGCACTCTTCAATACCGGAAGCACATCCTTTTTGGCTAAGCAATTTAACCCTTTTTCACTGATATGACTAAGCCTTCGGTGCCACAAAGATGCCTCCATATCCACAACATTCACACCGTCTTTACCAACCAAAGCTTTTGTCCAATACAGTTTAGAAATTTTCTCCCCCTAGCCACAACCAAGTTACTTTTGCTGAGTTTCCACTTTCTAGAACCAAAGTGATTATCATAACCACCCTCATCAAGCAATTGCACAGAGATCAAATTAAAGCGGACATCCGGAGCATGTTTGACTCCTTTAAGCAACAACTGCATTCCCATGTTGGTTTACAAGCAAACACCACCAAAACCACTTACCTTTGACACACCATCATTACCCATCTTCAACACTCCAAAGTCACCTGAAGTATAAGATGTGAAGAACTCCGTCCTTGGTGTAACATGCAATGCAGCACCACTATCAATTATCCACATGCTCTCATCTGATACAAGATTAATCAACTCATGGTCACGGAGAATAACAAGATCATCACCAGTAGTGACATGGTCATCATCATCATGATCCCTCTCTTTTTGCTTACCCTTCTTGTCTTTGTTCTCATTTTTCCACAGAAAACAATTCTTATGTATGTGCCATGTTTTGTGACAATAATGACACTCCACATTCTTGTATCGAGACTTGGACTTGCTCCTGCTTTTCTCTCTACCACCCTTCGGTTCTTTTCTCTGACTTCTCCCCTTATTTTCAGTGACAAGTACCTCAGACTGAGAAGAAGTACCCCTATACCTTCCTTCTCATCTCCTCATTAAGAACACTACCCTTTGCCATTTCCAAAGAAACAACACCATTAGGGGCTGAACTTGTGATAGAAACCCGAAATGTCTCCCAAGATTCTGGTAGAGATAACAATAGAAATAGTCCCAAAAGCTCAACATCAAACTTGATACCCATTCCTGACATCTGATCAAGGAGCCCTTGAAATTTATTCAGGTGATCTGAAATGGAAGTCCCCTCCTTGTACCTCAACTAGTAAAGTTCTTCAGCAAGTACAATTTATTATTCCCTGATTTAGAGGCATAAAATCCACTAGGCATAATAATGAAAACCAGGCAATCATGCATAACACAATAATGAAAACCAGGCAATCATGCATAACACAATATCAATCAAAATATTACAATATCACCAACATAGCACAAAATCAATTCAATCATGGTAATAAGCTCAAAGCAACCATCAATAATATAAAATCAACATAATGTCGATAAACCTACAATCCCCGAATCACCATTGGTTTTTCAGAAAAGGTTTCCAATGTGATTTTGGTATTATCAATTACTCGACTACTAGTAGGGTTTAGGTCTCCCTACACAATTATTATATAATCTACTACTTATCCATTCCGACGATAGGTTGGTTCTTTCTCCCACCCGAGTTATCACCGAACTCCCGAACTCGAAGCTCCTCGTTGTCACACCACAAAGTACTAACTCCACCTTCAACCAATCAACATAATAACCAATAAATCAAACAAACTCGTCTATGTTCTCTTTAGGCTAGGTTTGACCATTTAATTCAAATTAGAGTTATGATTCTTTTCTCAACATAAGCCTTTGGATACTTATCACTTAGATTCTAGGTAACTTAGATAAATTGCTATAACTTGAAAATATGGAATAAAAATCAGCCAACTTTTCAATCACTTAGACTTAGTATCCAAATGTATTAAGGAGCTCAAGTCCATGATCATATTGGAAAATGAAAACAAAACATCCTAGGTTCAAAACCATCATAGGTTCGGCCATCATAGGATAAATAGGCTAGAAATATTTAAACTTTCCAATCTCTTAGACTTAGCATCCAAATGTATTAAGGATCTCAAGCCCATAATCATATTGGAAAATGAAAACAAAACATTTTAGGTTCACAACCATCATAGGTTCGGTCATCATAGGATAAATAGGCTAGAAATCTTTAAACTTTCCAATCTCTTAGACTTAGCATCCAAATTTATTAAGGAGCTAAAGTCCATGGTAATATTGGAAAATGAAAACAAAACATCCTAGGTTCACAACCATCATAGGTTCGATCATCATAGGATAAAAAGGCTAGAAATCTTTAAACTTTCCAATCACTTAGACTTAGCATCCAAATGTATTAAGGAGCTCAAGTCCATAATCATATTGGAAAATGAAAACAAAACATCCTAGGTTCACAACCATCATAGGTTAGACCATCATAGGATAAATAGGCTAGAAATATTTAAAATTTCCAATACTTTAGATTTAAGATCAAGAGGTATCTAGAAGCAGTTTACATGATCATCTTTCAAAAAGTTGAAACAAAACTTCCTAGGCCACTAATACATAGTTTCGGTCATCCTTGGAAAAATAGGTTAGAGATGTTTGTTTGATACAAACTCTTAGAATATGAAAGTAGATATTAATAGAAGTCCACAAAAATTGGTTTCAACTCAAACGAAGTTTTATACTATTTTCTAGAGATTTTAGAAGTTAAAAGAGCTCTAAGAACATTTTAAGAAGACATAAAGTAAACCCATGAAATAAGTGTAAATGTTGAAATTTATGAGTATGAGAGGGTTACCCTTGAAACTACAAAGAAAAAGTATGAAGAACTTGAAGCTAGAAACTAAGTAAAAATCGAAACTTTAAGTATTAGAAACTTAAAAAATGAGAAAGTGAAGAAGTAGGAAAGTGATGAAGAGAAAATGAAATGGGTATTTATAGAGGGAGGGATGAGAGTGGCATGAAAGAGAGAGGGAGAAGCAAGTCTTGATGACCAAGTTTTGGCTTATGCCTTGTTTGGTTGAAGAAGATAGAGAAAAATGAGTTTTTAGCATATAATATGTTATAATTCAAAAAGTGTCATCATGACCACTTTTTAAGATGTGACTTAGGCCATCCCCTAGTAAGTCACCTCACTCTCACATGTCACCTCATCACTTTTGTGCTCCCTACTCTGCTCCATTACGTATCCGGTTCAAGTTTCCGATCGTATTTCGCCCGGAATAAATATTATATTTTATTTCCGAACTCAAATTTTTGAAAATTTCCAATATCATACAAAACATCACAAAAACACTAACCATTTTGTTCACGGTTCAAAATTAGGTTTTCTGCTCAGTAAACTTTTACTGTAAGTGATAACGCAGATCGGGTTTCGTCAGAATTTTCAACCCAAAATTTTACCGTAACCCTCTACCATAAAGTATACTATGAATATGATTTTGTTTTATTAAAAAACACTTTCTAACTCTCAGGTTAAAATATAATTAATTATATTTTAACCGATTGAACAGCATAATTAAAATCAGGCTGTTACATTACTACCCATCTTAAAAGAAAATTCCGTCCTCGGAATTTCTCAACTCAAAAGTGGGTAACATCTTACCAATGCTTCTTAATCTAATGATCATTCCTCGTATTTTTCATCGCTGTCTTACCTTAATTAACAATGGTAACTTCGTAACAGAATTCATTCTTATAACATGTTATTTATCCTCGAACTTATCCATCACTACTTTCTGTTCACTGTCCTTTAAATTTTTGATTTAAATCTATCGCCTTGAAGGGCATAATACAAACTTACTCCTTTCTCTCTTCTTAATATTGGCCCACTAGAAGACTCGATTACAACATCTGACTCTTACATTTGGCACCAGGATCAATACCGCCATGACTGCCTACTCCATATACCCAATCACAATCTTAGTTCCTTAGAGTGTATTCCACGATTCCAGATTATATCAAGTACTTAAAATGAATTATCTTAATAACCCCTTCTTTCAATAACCAATTTCTCACTACACCTCATCCCTAAGAACTAATCTTTCTAGTAAGCTTCTTGTCTAACATGCTACGTAGATAAACAAACAAGGTCTACCAGATATCCAATACATACCTTGTATAAGATTCATGGGTTGAGGGGACTCAGCTCCCCTCACGGTGAACACTCTTCCAGTGGCCTGAGGTCTAGCCACCTGTGGTTCTGCTGTTGGGACTCCACTTCCAGCTCCACCTCTTGGCACACTAGTTCCTCTGCCAACAACTACAGGTTGTTGCATATCCTGCTGCCTACAATCACGAGCCAAGTGATCTGGTTCACCACATATATAACAAACACGTATCTCTCGACAATCTCTCACATAATACGGTCCCCCGCATCTGAAACAAGCTAAGCCCTTCTGCTGTTGTTGACCTGCTCCACCCACTGGTGCTGTAGGAACTGATACTGGTACATCAGTCTGCACTGGTCTAGTATATGGTTCTCGTCTCCTCTGATAACCACTATCTACTCTCCTTTGAGTATCCGATCGAATAGGGCCTCAACTCCTTAATTATTTATGCTCATTGTCCATCCTCAGATCTATACTTTCAATGGCACTGCATCTATCAACTAGTTCCTGGAAATATTGAAAGTCGAGAGACACTACATCCCTCTGTAGCTCATCCCTAAGTCCTTCCTCAAATCTTCTACACTGCCAGTCTTCACTTGAAAATCATTGATAGAATTCCGAGAACTTGATCAGAGCCTCAAAACGTGATGCATACTCACCAACAGGCATGTTACCTTGTTTGAGGTTTGTGGATTCCTTTTCCTTCTCGCGTCGGACTAGACACGGAAAATACTATACGAAAAAGCAATCAGTGAATAACTTCCAGTTAATGTTCCTATCCTCAGCTTCCAACAGTCTTTTCTTTCCCTTCCACCAGAATTCTGCTCCTTCGGTTAACATGAAGGCAGCATAGTTCACTTTCTTCTCCTCACTGCAGTGCATAGTCGTAAATATCTTTTCGATCCCTTATATCCACCATTCTGCCTTCTCTGGGTCATACTCTCCTCGGAATTGAGGTGTCTTTTCGTTCATAAAATTAGTCAATCCGACATCTTCAGCTGCTACCGCCCTTCTCTGATTCTTAATTTCTAGCTGCTCTTTGTTCATCTGCAGCATCTCAGCATTCTGCTGGGTTTGCAATAGCATAGCATCAGCTAGGGTTTCCATTGCATTTGGAGTCTAAGATGATCCTCCTCCATTCTCAGTATTGTCAGCATTACCATTGACGGCTCCGATAATCCTTTCTGGAGTTCCGTCACCACTGTTAGTTGGACGTCCTCTTCCGCGAGCCATGATTCTGTTAAAAGAAATCACCCGCTCTCATTAGTATGGCATATAATACTACATAGACCAGTATATAAATACCATATGCCATACTAATATTAACCTCTCATATCAGATTCGGACACACTACCCAACTTCTAAGCATAGTCAAAATCTGATGTGGATTTAACTAGACACGAACAGTAACAACATCCTAAACCTCGCAGTCCTTGATTCTGATCGGACATAACCCACAGTTCGTTTTAGAACCAAACTGCTCTGATACCAAAATGATACACCCCGATGTGCCCCTTTGTGTCATTAGATTAAAACCTCGTTATTTAATTACTTAATCGCACGCTTAACGTAAAAAAATACGTAAAAATTAAAAACTTAACTTATAAAGTATACAACTTCATATAGAATGACATATCACAATATAAGTATATTATGCATATTACAAAACACTGTTGGGGATATCCTATCAGTAGGATCCCTTACAGGCATATACTTAGACAAAGTGTTAAACAACGGAAAACATAATAAAAATACGCCTCACGAGATGTACTGGCCATAACTAACTAGACCATAATCACCATGTATCACAACTCGTCCTCCAGCCTTCGGTTCGTAGGGAGTTCCATCCAACTCCTCTTGGTTATGCTCATCCACAGGGTCTTCTCGTACGATTCCATAAGGAGATAAAATACAATATACCAAAACATACAGGGGATAAAAAATGGTTCTATCATCAAAATGCGGAAAAGAGTCATAGTAAATTATACAGTAATTGTCACAGACAATCAACACACATAACTAACGAATCATCCTCAAGTTAATATATATCATCCTCTACCCTTACTCTCAAGCAATCTAACACTTTATTTTGATGTAACTTCTCTAATCCTGTTACCATGTCTTTACATTATCGTGACCACTACCACTCCTGTCACCATCCCTCATTTGCATCGGGGCACACACTCATTCCCGTTAGGATGTTGCACCTAGTGCACACCTCCATTCCCGTTAAGGTGTTCCACCCCTATTCCCGTTAAGGTGTTCCACCCCCATTCCTTAAGGTGGAAGTGGTCTCGTGAGAACTCTTGATTTTACGTGTATTATATTACCAATACACGGTGTATTATATTACCAGTACACAGAAGTGTTTTACGTGTATTATATTACCAATACACGGTGTATTATATTACCAATACACAGATGTCCTTGTGTATTATATTACCAATACACTTTTGTCCTTGTGTATTATATTACCAATACACGGTTGTGGACAACAATACCTATACTTGAATCTCACCAACCCGTTTTAACAACATCCTAGTGCCTTAACCTTCCATTAGAACTTGACACATATTCTATGCCATAACACCTCTTTAACATTCCTCATCTAAGTTAGGCATTTCTAAATCATCACTATCCTCACACCCAAAACAACCATCTCTTAGAAAACATATATATCTTTGCTTAAAATCCACTTGGCATAATAATGAAAACCAGGCAATCATGCGTAACACAATGTCAATCAAAATATTCCAATATCACCAACATAGCACAAAATCAATTCAATCAAGGTAATAAGCTCAAATCAACCATCAATAATATAAAATCAACCTAATGTCGATAAACCTACAATCCTCGAATCACCATTGGTTTTTCAGAAAAGGTTTCCAATGTGATTTTGGTCTTGTCGATTACTCGACTACTAGCAGGGTTTAGGTCGCCCTACACAATTATTATATAATCTACTACTTATCCATTCCGATGATAGGTTGGTTCTTTCCCCCACCCGGGTTATCACCGAACTCCACCTTCAACCAATTAACATAATAACCAATAAATCAAACAAACTCATCTATGTTCTCTTTAGGCTAGGTTTGGCCATTTAATTCAAATTAGAGTTAGGATTCTTTTCTCAACAAAAGCCTTTGGATACTTATCACTCAGGTTCTAGGTAACTTGGATAAATTGCTATAACTTGAAAATATGGAATAAAAATCATCCAACTTTCCAATCACTTAGACTTAGCATCCAAATGTATTAAGGATCTTAAGTCCATGATCATACTGGAAAATGAAAACAAAACATCCTAGGTTCACAACCATCATAGGTTCAGCCATCATAAGATAAATAGGCTAGAAATCTTTAAACTTTCCAATATCTTAGACTTTGCATCCAAATGTATTAAGGACTCAAGTCCATAATCATATTGGAAAATGAAAAAAAAAAACATCCTAGGTTCACAACCATCATAGGTTCGGCCATCATAGGATAAATAGGCTAGAAATCTTTAAACCTTCCAATCTCTTAGACTTAGCATCCAAATGTATTAAGGAGATCAAGTCCATGATCATATTGGAAAATGGAAACAAAACATCTTAGGTTCAAAACCATCATAGGTTCGACCATCATAGGATAAATAGGCTAGAAATCTTTAAACTTTCCAATACTTTAGATTTAAGATCAAGAGGTATCTAGAAGCAGTTTACATGATCATCTTTCAAAAAGTTGAAACAAAACTTCCTAGGCCACTAATACATAGTTTTGGCCATCCTTGGAAATACAGGTTAGAGATGTTTGTTTGATACAAACTCGTAGAATATGAAAGTAGAGATTAATAGAAGTCCATAGAAATTGGTTTCAACTCAAACGGAGTTTTCTACCATTTTCTAGAGATTTTAGAAGTTAAAAGAGCTTTAAGAACATTTTAAGAAGACATAAAGTAAGCTCATGGAAATAAGTGTAAAACCTGAAATTGAAGAGTATGAGAGGGTTACCCTTGAAACTACAAAGAAAAAGTATGAAGAACTTGAAGTTTGAAACTAAGTAAAAATGGAACCTTTAAGTGTTAGAAACTTTAAAAATGAGAAAGTGAAGAAGTAGGAGAGTGATGAAGAGAAAATGAAATGGGTATTTATAGAGGGATGGGTCAGAGTGGCATGAAAGAGAGAGGGAGAAGCAAGTCTTGATGGCCAAGTATTGGCTTATGCCTTGTTTGGATGAAGAAGATAGAGAAAAATGGGTTTTTAGCATATAGTATTTTATAATTCAAAAAGTGTCATCATGATCACTTTTTAGGATGTGACTTAGGTCATCCCCCTAGTAAGTCACCTCACTCTCACATGTCACCTCATCACTTTTGTGCTTCCTACTCTGCTCCATTGCATATCCTGTTCAAGTTTCCGATCGTATTTCACCCGAAATAAATATTATATTTTATTTCCGAACTCAAATTTTCGAAAATGTCCAATATCATACAAAACATCACAAAAACACTAACCGTTTTGTTCACGTTTCAAAATTAGGTTTTCTGCTCAGTAAACTTTTATTGTCAGTGGAAACACGGATCGAGTTTCGTCTGAATTTTCAACCCAAAATTTTACCGTAACCCTCTACCATAAAGTAGACTATGAATATGATTTTTGTTTTATTCAACAACACTTTCTTACTCTCAGATTAAAATATAATTAATTATATTTTAACCGGTTGAACAACATAATTAAAATCAGGCTGTTACAAGTGTAGCTAGCCTAGGTGGAAAGAAATATGGTTCTGTCATAGTTGATGACTATTCTAGATTTACATGGGTACTCTTATTAACCCACAAGGATGAGTCTTATAAGATCTTTACAGTATTTTGTAAAAGAGTACAGAATGAGTAGGGTTTATGTATCTTTGCTATCAGAAGTGACCATGGGGGAAAATTTGAAAATGAGCGGTTCAAACTGTTATGTGACGAAAATGGTATTTCTCACAATTTCTCTGCACCTAGAACTCCATAGCAAAATTGAGTGGTTGAGAGAAATAACAGATCTTTTCAAGAGATGGGAAGAACAATGCTTAATGAAATTAATCTTCCTAAGTACTTCTGGGCAGAAGCCATTAACACTGCTTGTTATGTACAAAACAGAATACTGATTAGACCTATCCTAAATAAGACTCCTTTTGAATTGTGTAAAGGTAGAAAACCTAACATATCATATTTTCTTGCATTTGGATGTGAATGTTATATTCTTAATACAAAAGACCATCTTGGTAAATTTGACTCTAAAGTAGATAAAGGTTGCAGGTATTGAACTTAATCCTGCCGTGGAAAAATCTTAAGACAAGTCAAAAGTAGACATGTTTGAAATTCAGACAAGTGCTGATATGTATGAAACTCAGAATTTGAAGAAAGATTGGAAATTCAAGACCTATCATCCAGAAGATCTAATTATTGGAAGTCCATCTCAAGGAGTTAGAACCAGTTCCACTATCAATGAAAACAACAACATGACCTTCATATCAGATTTGGAACCCAAAAAGATTGAAGAAGCCTTGCAAGATGAAATCTGGATTCTAGCAATGCAAGAAGAACTAAATCAGTTTAAGAGAAATGATGTTTAGACTCTAGTTTCTAAACCCAAAGAGAAAACTGTTATTGGAACCGGATGGGTGTTTAGAAACAAACTGGATGAAGATGGAAAAGTGGTAAGAAACAAAGCAAGACTAGTTTCTCAAGGGTATAATCAATAGGAAGGTATGGATTTCACAGAAACCTTTGCACCTGCAGCTAGATTAGAAGCAATTAGAATTCTCATGTCATATGTTGTACAACATGATATAACTCTTTATCAAATGGATGTTAAAAGTACATTTCTAAATGGAATAATTGAGGAGGAAGTTTATGTCAAGCAACCTCCTGGGTTTGAGGATTATGAAAATCCTCACCATGTCTATAAGCTTAAGAAAGCTTTATATGGACTCAAACAAGCTCCTAGAGCTGGGTATGATAGGCTAAGCACATATCTAATGGAAAATAATTTCATTAGAGGAAAATTAGACACTACACTTTTCAAGAAATGTTCAAAGAAAGATTTCATAGTAGTACAGATTTATGTTGATGATATTATATTTGGCGCTACTAATGAAAAGCTCTGCAAAGAGTTCTGAGTTGATGCAGAAAGAATTTGAGATGAGCATGATGGGAGAATTGAAGTTCTTCCTTGGTCTTCAAATAAAACAGTCAAGTGATGAAATCTATATCCATCAACAGAAGTACGCCAAGGAGATTCTGAAAAAGTATAAAATGGAAAATTCAATGCCTGAGTACTCATATGCATCCATCAGTTATTCTAAACAAGGATGAGGAAGGTAAAATGGTAGATCAAACCGTCTACCGAGGTATGATTGGATCTCTTCTATACTTAACTGCTAGCAGACCTGATATTCAATTCAGTGTTTGCCTTTGTGCTAAATTTCAATCAGATCCTAAAGAATCTCATCATAAGGCTGTTAAAAGAATTTTCAGATATTTAATTGGAACTACTAACCTTGGTTTATTATATAAGAAAACTGAAGATTTCAGGTTAGATGGACTTTGTGATGCTGATTTTGCTGGAGATAGAATTGATAGAAAAAGCACCAATGGAGGATATCACTTCATTAGAGCAAATATGATTTCTTGGTCAAGCAAAAGGCAAAGTACCATTGTTCTATCAACTGCTGAAGCTGAGTATATATCTGCAGCTAGTTGTTGTTCACAACTGCTTTGGGTAAAATATCAACTTGAAGATTATTCAATGTTTGAGCATAATATACCTGTTTGGTGTGATTATACTAGTGCTATTAATCTGTTTAAGAATCCCATACAACATTCTAGAGCAAAGCATATAGAAATAAAGCATCATTTTATTAGAGATTATGTTCAAAAAGGTGTTTTTGAAATTAAGTTTGTAAACACTGATTATCAGTGGGCAGACATCTTTACTAAACCTCTAAGTGAAGATCAATTTGTTTTTATTAAAAGGAATCTTAATATGCATAATGTGCCTGAATGAGTGTTTGTTGCTATGTTTGAAAATTTACTTGTCTAAATTTTATATTTGTGCTACTCGTCTATTTTCCCTATACTTCACTCGTCTACTTTAGCCAAGCGTCTGATGACGTTGCTAAAAGCACTCAGTGCTGAACCCTGACTGAGACATGTGTACATTGCATTTTCCCTCCTTTTCTAAAAAACATTTCATTATATGAACAACTGTCTTTCCAAAATTGATTGTTATTTATGACAACACTCTCTTTCCTTGTTCCCAATGTAAAAAACACTCAAGCGTTTTAACAAAAGCAACCCGTGTCTTTTCAAAACTACCCACTCACAATCTCCCGCTCTCAATCTCTCTCTGAATTCTCTCCGTCTTCATTCTCTCGAAACTATTTCTCTCCAAACCCTAAAAACCTTCTCTTCTGAAACGATGGCACCCAAAAGCTTTCTTGAAGAAGTTGCTGAAAAATCTGGACTTTCTCTAACAGAACTGAAAAAAGTGTACCCTGGAAGGGTCCCTAATTTCACTGAGCTAAAGAACAAAGGACTGGATGTTAAGCCTGAAATTACTCATGCTGGGTGGCTACCATTCTTCCAAATTATGGAAGATGTCTTTCCGTCCTTGGTTAGGGATTTCTGGAAAAACTCTATAGTCACCAAGGACAGCACAACCTTCATGATTTCTGGAGATGTAGATGAGGACCACGTCTTCATTACTCACGAGTCACTCGCTGAAGTGATCAAGTGCCCTAGAGAAGGAGCGGGGTACGACAAGAGCTGGATGAAAAATCAAGGTGGCGAGATGACTGTAAACCTTGTACTGTATGGAGTTCCTAAGCCAAAGGACTTTGATTCAAAATACCTAACTCCTAAGGCAAGATTTCTTCATGTACTTTTAATTAACTGTGTGATACCTAAAATGGCTCTAGGGATCATGTGAGTAAGATAGAAAAATTTGCTATCTATCACTTTGTCCAAAGAATCAAAATAGATATCATAGATTTAATTTTTGGACACATGGAGAAGACTGTGAAAGGAAAATGCAAGGATGGATATCCCTATGGCATGCTTATGACAAGAGTCTTCAGGGCTAATTCTTTGAAAAATATGACAAAAGCCTTCCATGCTGATCTCTACACAGAGATAACTTCAAAGACACTGTCATTGATGAAGGTACAACTTGAACCTATAGTTGAACCCTCTTCTGCTGAAGCATCATCATCTATTGCTGCTGAACTTGCTCAAGAATCCCTCTCTATTCCAACTGTTACCACTTAACCTTTTATGGAGCCTGTTGAAGAGGAAAGGCCTCAACTGTAGAGGAAAAAGAGAAAGATTGCTAAGTCATCTGCTCAAGCAACTATTGGAACTTTTGTTTCTCAAGTTGCTGCTGAAGCTTCTATGTTTCAAAATGTTGTTGAAAATCCTGCTCAGGTTGTTGAACCTGTTACTGAATCTGCTGATCAAGCTGCTGCCTCTGTTCCTAATGTACCTACTGTAGCTAAAGTTTTCAAGAGGAAGAGAGCTGTGCAAGCTGAGGGGGAGTCTCAACCAGAAGAGATTGTGATCCCTAAGAAAAAGAGGACTACCGTGGCAAAGAGGAAGATTGTCTTACTTCCTACTCCCTCACCATCACCATCACCTCAAAGAGAATCATCTTTTCAACCTCAACAAACAGCCACAACAACTTCCATTCCACAACCTTCATCACCATTACCTGCTATGTCACCACAGAGAGCACCAAAACCACCACTACAAAGAACACCATCACCGCAACCACAACAAAAAATCCCCACTCCACCTACTTCACCAAAAATTCCAACTCCATTATACACATCACGTATCCATCAAACTTCTGTTTCTAACCCTATCCATCACACTTCTGAACCCAACCCTACCATATCAGAAACTCACATATCTGAAACTCACTCATCAAAACCTTCCACACCACAAACATCTCACCATACTGACACTCTTCTCTCTGAGGATGTCAATGACTTCGCATATTTTGATAATCCGACTCCCTCCTAACTTTCACCCAAAATACTAACCCCTGATCACATCAGAAACCAGTGTCAAGTCCCTCTGTGAGTAGTCTTTCCAGACTTATTCTCTGAAACCAGACATAACCCTATCCCCTTAGCCACTATATCTCCCTGACGCGCTGTTGCGCACGCGTCAAAAAGCGAGCGGTTTACAAAAACATGTAGATAGGGAGCGACAACTCGAGTATCGTCTCACAAGGACTATTGGGTTGCTATTATCAGAAAAGTCAGTTTTGGGGGGGGGTTTGGATTTGGAATTGAATCAAGAAAACAAAACAGAAAAACAATGCAAACTAAATAATTATCAAATAGCTAAAAAACGATTAACCTACTGTTCTCGGTTTCCCACTATCTTTGGTTTACATAATTCCATGCCCTAAGCAGATTCTAAACCCTTTTCGATTGTAGCATCAATTAACAAGCGAAATCAACGCTACGAGAAATATGTTCCTATTCCCGAATTAAGCAAACGGGGTGAAGCACTCATGAACTAAGCGAACATGAATGAACACACGCGAATTAAGCAAACGCGATTAAGTATAGGAACACACAATCATCGAAACAAATCAACACAAATTCTATACACTCCTGAATTAAGCAAACAGAAATATATAAAACAAGTATTGAAAGAGAGTAGTATTAAGTTTAGGAATTACAAAACCTCAAGTGGCATTGCAAACCTGTTACAGTATATTAATCAAGGAGACTAGTTCTCCATTACAAACATAAACCTAAACCTAATTTCGCAGCCGCCTAAACTAAAGAGAATAAAGATGAGAAGCCCTCAGTTCTGCCCTAAAACATATATAAATACAGATACTGGATTCCGCACGCTCGCGAGGCGAGAAGACTTTCACGAGGCGAATATTATGAACAGTCTTCAGTGTTTGGCTCTCTCGCGAGGCGAGCTTATTATTCGCGAGGCGTGACTCTTCAAATTCCAAACTGTCACAGCCGTGACCTTCAGCACGGGTAGACCGTGATGGTCTCTGTCTTTCAGGGTTGGATTTCTCGCGAGGCGAGACAATGATTCGCGGGGCGAGACAGAGAGGATGGCATTTCTGGCACAGTCAGCCTTCAGGTTCGCGTGGCGAGTAACCTCTCGCGGGGCGAAGAACTCCAGAATTGCTTCTCTTTATTACCTGAAAACAAGGATTAACAGTAAGTACTTTATTCGACTCTAAATCAGCTAAATTAACCTAAAAATACTCTAGAGACTCAAAATGCTGCTTGAAGACAATCAAGTCTAATTTGGGCGAAAACGATATATAATTAGCACAAAACCACGATCATACTAGTCATAAAACTAGATGAGCCAGAGGCTGATCAAAATACCCCAAACATAAACTTTGCTTGTCCCCAAGCAAACTAAAACTCAAAAAAAAAAAACTCAAAAAGACTCAAGACATGGCAAGCTTAAAGGATTCAATCAATTTCGCATAAATTTCAAGCAATTTCAACAAAACAATTTTTCCTTAGTGATTCCCCCTTGCAACAATATACTTCCCACATTCATTTACTTTGAACATTGAGAATTTCATCATTCAAGCAATCATTAATCTAAGCAAGGGATCCAAGTTACACACAAAAAGGAGATCACCAAATTCAAACAATCGCCTTCCTCACAAGGGCATTTAGTGTTTCACTCATTCGCTCAATTTTTGTCTAGGTTATCAACATTTCACTCAATTTCACTTTTAAGAGCACTTCCCATGAATTTGATTTTCATCTCAAACAAGGTTCCCACGGAAAACATGCATGCAACATCAAAAGGTCTTTAAAGGTTGTAATGGGGCCTGGCTAAGGGTCGGATATACAAAGGTACTAGGCTTAAGTCCCTAGGAACTAAGAGAGCATGAAACTTTTCAACATACCGAATTTCCACTCAGATTCCTTTTTCCATTTTTCTTTATGCTTTGGGTGACTACAACCTTTTCCTTTAATTACCTTTTTTTTTCTTTTTCTTTTTGCCCTTCGGCTCCAACCTTTTTATTATATTGTTTTTTTTCTTTTTCTCACCCCAGAATGACATGTCACATCCTTGTAGCCACCCCAAACTTAGTTTCTTACAAACCTTCTCTTTGCTAAGCTTCCATGCTCTCCTAATCCTAAGATCGGGTTAACATGGTTTTTTTTTTTCCAGATTTTGGCTCATAACATGAGGTTATCAAGAATTAATAGGCTAGTTAGGCTCAAAGGGGCTAACTAGGGAACATGCATTAGGGACTGGTTCAATTTAGGCCAAGTGGTTATTTACAAAGAAAATTGCCTCAATCATTTGATGCAAACACATAAACATGCAAACCAAGAAGAGATTCAAGCAAATTCGGGAAAGTGCAGCTCAAAAATGATTCACACAGTTAAAAACGTGTTGGAGGCTCAATTCCTCACCTGGACAATTTCGCAATTTGTTTGAATGAGATTCAATCCCTAGTGTGTGCACCCTATCACCCCAAACTTATCATAAATCATGCAATCATACAGAATATCTCAAAGTTCTATTTTCAATTTTCCATATGGGGATCAATTTTCAATTTCAAAACCTAGGGGGAAAACAGTCAACACATAACATGCAATCCATCTATGCAAAATTCAATCATAACCCAATCAAACTTGCCGACACAGGACTCAACACACATACTCCTGATCTTCTCAAATTATTCAAGAGCTAAAAGAAAACAAAACAAAAATAGAGCAAGGCAAAGCAATTAAAAAGAGTAAGGTTCAGAGAAAACTCATGGGGCGGTTCCACCGGGATCCCACTGTCTGTGATATAGCGGTCACGAAATGCTCAAATTGCAATATGATCCTCCCGGATCCCATGGCATGCAGCATAAGTATGGGAGTGGGCACTTGACAATTATGGTGACCTCGCCAAGTGCGGCGGACTTCTCACCCCCTCTTGGGTCAAAGATGACCTCTTTCTCAACAAAGTCCTCCCAATAAAATTGGGGTTCAACCTCTTGGACTGGCCACAGTGTCTTCATATCCAAGGGTGCAAAATCCAGAGGATTGAACTCCATCACTGGTGGTTCTACAGGGGAGGTGGCAAATAGGCAGAGAGGGTCTCTGGTGCTGCTTCATTTTCTGCACATTTTTCATCCACTGCATTACCAGATTCATCACCTGTTATACATGCAGAATTCTCAGCACACACCACACAAAGGTTAGTGTTAGTACGGTCAGTACATATGGTACAATAAACATAATCAGAAAAGGCTTGAATGTTTGGAAATTCAGCACACAGTTCATCCATCCCATCACTTTCAACACATGCATATGAATTCATAGAATCATCTAATTCCAAAGGTTCTTCATTATCCTCAAGCATGGTGAAGCAGATGTCCTCCCGATCCTCATTTTCTATGTTTCCTGGCCGAACAGGGCCCTCAACCTCATATGTCTCATGTTCCATACGGACGTTTTGCTCCTCACACCCTGAAAAGAATGAGCTTTCGAAACATGCTACACACGAAGCAAAGTCAGTACAATCAGCACATGAAGTATAATAGATAGAATCAGAGGAGGTGTGAATATCTGGAGATTCAACACACAGTTCATCAATAGAAGTATTCTTGACATCATTATCAAAATTATCCTCAGAAGTATTGTCAAGAATAACTACTTGTGAATCTGTATGTTCTTCAAGGGGATGTGGAGTTTGCAGTGTAGCTAAGGAGGAAACGATGTGAGCATTTTGAGTGGCAAAATCCTGACGACTTGCCTCCATCCTCTGTTGGAATTCAAGATTATTCCTTGCCATTTGTTGTACCATTTCTTCCAGACTGAGTTGGCATATTGTGAGGTCAGGCTGATATTGTAGCTCGCGTGTCGTTTGATTCACCAAAGATGCTATCTCATCCAAGATGCCCTATCCTCCATGTTGGCTATGATAGTTGCACCTCATTCACTCCAATCATGTCAAAACCACTGCTAAACTCATAACTTCCAGCAAAGTTAGGATAATATATGCATGGTGGTGGCTTATAATCAACATTAGGCATATAACCATACATGTAATTATCCATGGGAAGTACTAACATTTCACAACCAGACAAAGCAGCCAAAACTAATTCACTAATGCAAAAGTTATTTATTTATCTTCTTTTTTTTTAATTTAATTTTCTGTTAATAACAACAAGAGTCCCCGGCAACGGCGTCAATTTTTGACGTGCTGTCGCGCACGCGTCAAAAAGCGAGCAGTTTACAAAAACATGTAGATAGTGAGCGACAACTCGAGTATCGTCTCACAAGGACTCTTGGGTTGCTATTATCAGAAAAGTCAGTTTTGGGGGGGTTTTGGATTTGGAATTGAATTAAGAAAACAAAGCAGAAAAACAATGCAAACTAAATAATTATCAAATAGCTAAAAAACGATTAACCTACTGTTCTCGGTTTCCCACTATCATTGGTTTACATAATTCCATGCCCTAAGCAGATTCTAAACCCTTTTCGATTGTACCATCAATTAACAAGCGAAATCAACGCTACGAGACATATGTTCCTATTCCCGAATTAAGCAAACGGGGTAAAGCACTCATAAACTAAGCGAACATGAACGAACACACGCGAATTAAGCAAACGCGATTAAGTATAGGAACACACAATCATCGAAACAAATCAACACAAATTCTATACACTCCTGAATTAAGCAAACAGAAATATATAAAACAAGTATTGAAAGAGAGTAGCATTAAGTTTAGGAATTACAAAACCTCAAGTGACGTTGCAAACCGGTTACAGTAGATTAATCAAGGAGACTAGTTCTCCATTACAAACATAAACCTAAACCTAATTTTGCAGCCGCCTAAACTAAAGAGAAGAAAGATGAGAAGCCCTCAGTTCTGCCCTAAAACAGATATAAATACAGATACTGGATTCCGCGCGCTCGCGAGGCGAGAAGACTTTCGCGAGGCGAATATTATGAACAGTCTTCAGTGTTTGGCTCTCTCGCAAGGCGAGCTTATTATTCGCGAGGCGATACTGTGATTCGCGGGGCGAGACAGAGAGGATGGCATTTCTGGCACAGTCAGCCTTCAGGTTCGCGTGGCGAGTAGCCTCTCGCGGGGCGAAGAACTCTAGAATTGCTTCTCTTTATTACCTGAAAACAAGGATTAACAGTAAGTACTTTATTCGACTCTAAATCAGCTAAATTAACCTAAAAATACTCTAGAGACTCAAAATGCTGCTTGAAGACAATCAAGTCTAATTTGGGCGAAAACGATATATAATTAGCACAAAACCACAATCGTACTAGTCATAAAACTAGCTGAGCCAGAGGCTGATCACTCCCTATCACCTATCATCCAGAACCACTCCATTCTCCGTCACAGATGAATCTTGCTCCAACTACCTAAATGGCAAAGACTTGGAAGTGATTGCCTCACTTGAAGCTGAAAGGCAGCTTGTAAAGCTAGATAGAAAACATAAGCCTGTAGAAAAATGGCTTTTCAATCCACATGTCTTCATGAAGCCTTCAACTGAAATCAAAGTAATGCCCGACTCCATGACTTTGACAAGAAAGCAAAAGATCATCGACTTGCCTGGAGATAAACAATTTTGTCTCATCAAGATCAATGACACAAATGCAAGTACAGGAAGAAGCTTCTCACCACTGAGACTCATCATCAGTTTCTGAAAGTCAGAGGCATCTACTGGAGATGTGGCTCTAGCTCAGGGTTGAAGGAAGAAGACACAGTATCCATTCCAACCAGAGGTAGCCAAGCCTATGCTCTTTACCCTTTTTCACCTTCCATTTACATAATCCCTCCCTTTTTCATGGTTTTCCCCTTCTTTTTGCTAAACTTACGTGAATCCACTCCTCTTACTCACGTAAATCTCATTAGGAGATCTTATGATTTTCTTCTTTCTGTAGTAGATTCTCCTCTTCATCATGAACAAATTCATGCTTTTCTAGAGGAATTCTATCCAAATAATGATTTTGTAACAACTCTCTCAACCTGTGTTTTCCTAGACCCTCAGTCTGAGGATGACATTCTTGTTGAAGAGTTACCCATACCCCTCCTCCTTGTCCACCTCCTCCATCAATATCTGCAACTACACTGGCCACAACATAATCTACTGCTCCAGTAGTTTCTTATGATTCTGCTGCCTATCAGAGACTAGATGAAATGTCTTTGAGTTTGTAGACTGTCATCCAAAGACAGGATGAAGCAATTGCTCAGCAAGCTGCTTTTCAAGCTCAGATGCTAGCTCAACAGGAAGCAATGCAGAAGATGATGGAAGCTTTCTTCAAAAGCCAATGAGGCCCTAGTTCTTACTTTTTAGGTCTTAGTCTTTTTCATTTCCTTCTTGAGTCATGCAATGTATTAGTCAGTGATGTCTATCACTTGTAACATTTCAGACTCTGTTTATATGAAATGAATTGATATTGTTTTGGTATTTCTTTTGTCTCTCTGTAATATTTGTTTTACTTACTTTTTGACTGATGCCAAAAGAGGGATGAAATATAATAGAAAATAAGAAAAATTATTTCTGACTTTGTGACTTTTTGTCCCAAAAGTTATGTTTGCTCTGATATAATTTGATTAAATCTATTTATCTGCTCTGGTACCTTGTTTTTGTGCTAAATAAACTTTTATCGGATGCATAAACTAAGGGGGATTATAGCATACTGTGAGCAATTATATCTGTTTGGAAATTTCTCTTATTATTATTATTTTTGATGTTCAATAAAATAAGAAAAGTTACTTGTCATCATCAAAAAGGGGGAGAATGTTGAGACCTCATAAATCTGAGACGCATTCCATGTGTAGATTCTCTAAGTTTTGATGATTCCAAATATATTAAATATGGTAATATTGAACCATGTAAAATTACTGACATATCTGATAAGTGTGCAGGAAAATAGACTTAAGGTCACTCGTCTATTTTATGACTCGTCTACCTTTTTATAGAGCTCAGTTTTTAAACTCGTCTAAAAATCACTCATCTGAAATTTAGTCAAAGACCAAGTAAACGCTCAGTCAAGATCTGAATATACTCGATGATGTGGCAAGAAGCATCTGTCTGGAAAAGACTCAGTGGATCACTCGTCTAGTTTTTGGAATACACTAGCATACGTCTAGTTTTGGACTGCATGACCACCTGTCTAATTTTTGGATTTCTTTTCACCCGTCTAAAGTTCCAATACTGCTATGATATCAGTTTGTCAGAAATGAAGTCCAAGTCACCTTATTCAAATTAGATGTCTTCCTTAAGGATCTTGAAGACCTCTAGGCAATAGCACAAAGGATAAAGAATAAAGAACGTTTTTTTCAAGGTTTTAAGGAATAAACACGCAATCTCTGTACCACAGCAGTAACTTTTTAGCTATTTTAGTACAAAGTAAAAAGTGTTTTCTGATAGTGAACTGAGTATTGCACTGAAAGAGGAAAGCTCTCTGCTACAAGTATAAGAAGCCTGCTGTTGCATACTCTGAAACAACAGTTGCTCGGAATAAAGTGTACTCTTGGACAACCTTGTCAAAGCTCAACGTTCCCAAACATTTAATGTTTATACAGAACGACTCTTTGGCATTAATGGTGTCTTAGAAGCTCAAATCAGAAGAACACACTTTCTGAAGCTGTGTGTAAACTGATCTTTTGATTGATGTATTTAAATAGTTCAAACAATGAAGATGAAGACAAGAAGTTGAATATCATTAAGAACACTGCATAGAAGCATTTACTCTCTTCATTAACTTCTTCATTCTTTCATTGAATACACTTTCAATCATTTGATATTAATTTGTAGTCTTTCATACTTCATATTTATTCCACTCTTTGAGTGTGATCTGAAAGACTTGCAAGTTGTATTAATTACACAAAACATTTTCATTCCTTACTGTGTTGAGCCTGAAGAGGCTAGGTGAGGAATGAATACTTGTTTGAGTGCTGAGCCTGAAGAGACTAGGTGTGCAAAGAATACATGTACTGCAATTTACTCAGTTATAGTGGAAACTTGGTGCTGCCAAGAAACTGGACGTAGCCCCGTGGATTTTGGGGTGAACCAGTATAAAACTCTTGAGTGATATTCCTCTTCCCGTATCTCTTTAATTTGCTTACGTATTGTTATGTTTAAGATTTTAACTTGGGGAGTTAATATGAACATCAAACTCTGTTTTACCCATTCTTTGTCTGCTCGTGTATTCTGCCTTAATATTAGACATATTACTTGTCTAATTTTCTATTATCTAAGTTCTGTTTGTTGTGCCCGCGATAATCTTTTTAAAGTAACCGAAAAAGTTGGTAAACATAATTCAATCCCCCTTCTTGTGTTAACTTTGGTTATTTCAGGGACCATAACCCCTTTATTGTAACTTCTGACACTTACATCCTTAGTTTTAATATTTCTAATTTGGCCCATCATCAAATTAGAATATTATGGTATCTACACAATAACCTTTCATGACAATTATGCCCTTAGCCATAAACTTTATATTATATAGCCCACTTTAATATTGGCTAATTAAAATAATAGTCCTAACACATTTAAATATTATATGTGTGATCCAAAATTTGCTAACACACAAGAGTATATACTTTACCTAATTAGTAATTCAGTTTATGTCATTGTGTATCTATTCTGGTTTGCTTTTTTAGATTTTGTATTTTCATTGTTTACCAATGGCCAAAATATCATGTTAATGACCTGAATATCAACCAAAAGGCTTTCAGATCCATTGAGGACACATCGTTAAGTTTAGTCCCTCAATTGTCGGTCATAGAGTTCCTCATATTTTCCTTGGCAATAGATATTAACTTTTTACTATTGACTTACAAAGTAATTTACTTAGTGCTAATAATGTTCTTTAACTTTTGTTACTAACATAAGAGCACATAATAAAATACGAAAAAACACTTCACGGATTGAAAGTAAGCTCATGCAAGGAGGACTCCATGAATTGATAAATAATTTAGTTTTCTTCCATAGGTGTGTAATATGCAATGTTTTAAAAATCAGACCGGTCGTTGAACCGATGAAGGCATTGGTTCAAGGTTCAACGATTCAACCGTAATTGAAATTACTCGTATTAATTAAATATACAATTTTAATATCATATATTATATATTAAGTAATAAACTTAAGACAAATCAAGTTTAAAATTAAAATAAAATAATGATATTAAATATTTCATAAGATAAAAAAATTAAGGGTGTCCATGGGTTCAGGTCAACCCGATGAAGCCGACAAACCCTAAACAAATGTAATGGGTTTGGGTATTTTCATAATTTGGACCCAACCCGTCCAAAATCGTCCAGGTTTGGTTCGAGAAAAAGGTTTAATGTTTATGGACCTGAGACCCGATCCGTAGACCCACACATATTTTTTTTGAAAATAAAAGCTTTACCTATTATTGAGTATCAGCCCATTTTTGTTCGCATTTTGATTTTCTGTTACCCAGACCCTCTGTCGTCGATTCGCCCCTTGTCGTCCACTCATCGTAGCGCCGACCACTCATCTCAACCTCGCCCGCATGTCTCAGAGTTGTCATCCACTCGTCCAATCTGTTAGTTTGTTCGTTCTTTAGTCATTCACCTTCATTCGATCTACTATGTTCTGTTCTTTGTTCGTTCTCCTTTTGTCCCTCGCGGTTCGGTTCGACGTTCATCTCGACGTCGTCGCACCATCTCCATTCATCTCGGTGGCCCCTCCACCTCGAGCTTGTCTTTACTGGTGAGTGCCATAGTGGTGACTTTCTTCTCTGTAAAACCTATTTTTTCTCCTTTCTCTGTCAGGTCTTGGTATCACAGTGAGATAATGGATTCTCATACGCAGACCTCACATGGCAATACATAAGTGTATATTTTCTTTTTTATTATCCCCTTCATCCCCTGATGTGTATAATTTACAAAGAGAGGGATGTCTATGTATGTGAAAGTTGTGTCGTCTTGGCTTCTATAAAAGCGCAACCCGATTAACCCGACCCGAAACTAACCGTTTTTGGTTGGATTGATTTATTTCGTGTTTGCCAAAAAAATTGAGGAACCCGACCCAAACTAACCTGCAAAGAAGTGATTGGTTCGAGTAATGGGTTAGGTCAAAACTGCCCCAACCCGACACGTGAACGTGGAAAATGACCGATTCAAACCGGTTCTCCCCACCGGTTGTCAGCGATTCTGAATCCAGCCCTTTTTTTTTGCTGAATGGACTGGACACCTGACCGATCCCCGGTCAAACAGGTCGGTTCAATCTTATTTTTAAACTATGGTAATGTGTTTGGTAAATTACAAAGAAAGTGAAGTAATGCACATCATGCCCAAATATGGCCACGTTTTTCATCTTTATTGCATTGATATATGGCTGAGAGAACAACCTACATGTCTGCCATTGAAAATTCTTTTGAAACAAAACATGTGAGACATGTGACATTTACCATGGGCCAACCTCCTACGAGTCTCACACATTAGAAGGGGACGAAGTCAATGAGAGGCATGTTGAACCTACTGCTAGTAACTCCTTACAACCAACAACTAGAGAACAAGAAGCAAGGCAATAATCTAAGAGAGCTAAAGGGGTTGTTCCATATAAAAGAGAGTAGTATACAATTTCTCATTCTATAGAGGAATGATTCTAGTTAGATTGGATTCAGATTCTGTCTTTAACATGACCTTCATATTCACTTGATGGTGCAAAAGTAGCCAAGGCAACAATGATTTATGCGTATGCTCACATAGACACAGATAGAATCACAGCAAATAAAGATAGAATCAGAACTAACACATACAAACACACAAAGAATCAGAACAAATAGAGATAGAATCAAATCAAACAGAGATATAATCATAACACGCGCGCGCACACACACACACATAGAAAGACTCAGAACAAATAGAGATAGAATCATATAATCATATCAAATAGAGATAGAATCATTACACACACACATATTGACTTCAAGAAAATTATATCTTTATTATTTTTGGTCTGCCCCCTTTTTTTGGGTTTTAATCTACCTCGGTCTTGGTTCTAATTTTGGCTTTGCTGGCTACTCACTCATTTGCTTTAGGCTTTAGTATGAATGGGTGGAGGTGGCGGGTGGGGTGGTAGAGGGGTCGATATAGGGACGCGGTGGTGGTGGTCAGTGGGTGGTGATGAAGGGTGGGGATAGAAATGAAATTGAGAAATAAGTTTTTTATTTTATTTTATAAGAACCAATTATTTTACTTGAATAACAATTTATATTTGTGGTTCACCAATGAACCACCTATTAAATGGCCCACCCTAAAAAGTCACCTTATATTTGAGGTATAAAAATATTTATTATTTTATATGGGCCACTTGCACTTACAAGTTACAAGGGCCCAAACACCTTCTAAATGAGAAAAGATTCAACAATTCACGTCTCCGGGCATTAGTGTCTGTAACGTCCAAATAAAACATCATCAACCTGTAGTATGCAACTGCTTCCTGACGTGTAGGACCAATTTGAAAAAAATAAAACTTATTGAATCAATGTGAAAAGTAAAAAAAAAAAAAAAAAGTATAAAATCCATCTACCTATTTTGCCATATTGTTAATTTAACATGGCGGAGATCAAAAACACAAAAAAATAAATAATTAATAATATTTGGCATTTTATAAATTACTTTAATATTATGCAATTGGCCAAATTTTTATTTGTTTATTTTATACAAATAAAATGCGCGCAAATCTCACGTGATTTTTTCTACAACACATGAATTTGCTTTGACTTATAGTTATTGTTTTTATGAACTAAATTAAAGTGACCTATCTTAAAATTTACATTACACTTTTTTTTTTTGTTATTCTCATGCTCTTTACTTATTTTTTAAATGTTCATTTAGTTGGACTTCTAATTTTGAGTCTTGGTTTCTTTTGTTTGATCTTCCTTCATGTAAAAACATCTAGTACTTATTTTTATCATATTGATTTCCTTTATTTATTGTTTTGAACCGAGTTAACAACATGATATCTCAATAAGAGCATTCCAACAGCCGAGCATCCGGGCTAGTGTTGTAATGGATTCAACAATCGTCAACTGCAATTCTCGAGATCACCCCAATTTGTGTCTGATGCATAACTGCTTGTCAGGGCATCACGTAATCCTCGCAATCAAAGCCCAAATCGTCCCTTGATTCACTCAACAGAAAAGACATCTCGAGGTATTCTCTCTCTGATAAATAATAAGAAATGTTATTTTGACACCAATTTTTAATACCATCAATCATGATGAGTTTAGAAAATAAAAGGATGAAAGATTAGAGAAAAATAATGAATAAATATATGAAAAAAACATAAAAGTAGATATTGGTATTTAATTTTGATATCAAAATAACACTCCTCACAAATAATAGACTCCTTCACTAAGTTAAACAAACTAATCCATCACTATTCAACTCTTCTTTTCATTGTTTAACTTGGGCTTTTTTTTTTTATCCAGGTAGTGCAATGTTGTTGCATAATTACGTGAATTATATACTTTTTAAAATATTTACGTAAATAGAATAAGTCATAATCGGAAGAACGACATCAGATATTAAAGTCGTATGCTCCATTTATAATTCTTTTTTATATAGGGAGTTATATACCTCACATATGACTTACATTTTTTATTAATCTTTCCTTATAAGTCGTATATAAAAAACACGACTTCAATCTTATATAACTTTTTATTTATTTATTACAAGTCGTATCCAATAGATACCACTTCATCACCAATGAATACAGAAAGGCAAGGCAGAATGTTAGTATAAAAATGACTCATTTACTGATTTTACAATTAGAAAATAAAAATTGACCCAAAAAGTAAAACGTGTGAGCCCTCAAGTAAAATTGACAATATTCTAATTAGGAGTAATAATGTTACTAATACACTCTTTACCATACTCCAAGAAGGATCTTCACGGTTCGGTTTGGATCAGTTTTAAGACAAAAAGTCATTCGATCCAAAGATTAAAACAACACGCAGTTCGATTCAGTTTAGATTGATTCCTTAAAAAAAATTCGATCCGATCCGATTAAATGTGGTTTGGATTGATTCGGTTGATAAAATGCCGTTTAAATTTTAAAAGTATTAAATATGTAACAGTCTGATTTTTTTAGTTATGCTGTTTAACCGGTTTAAATATATTTAACTATATTTTAATCTGAGAGTTATAAAGTGATTTTAAATAAAATTAAATTATATTCATAGTATCTCTTATGGTCGAAGGTTATGTTGAAATTTTGGGTTTAAAACTCAGACGGAAACCGGTATGCGTTTTTTTACTGACAGTATAATTTTATACCGGTAAAAAACCCTAATTTGACCCGAAACAAAAATTTGTAAATTTTTTATATTTTGTCCATGAGGAATTCTACTTTCCAAATTTATGATCAGAATTAAAATATTATATTGATTCGGACGAATTTTGGTAAAAGTTCAGACGGAAAACAGTCAGTGTTTTCACTGACAGTAAGATTTTAATGATCAGAAAACCTAATTTTGACTCGTGAATGAAATGATTTATATTCAAATCATATTTCTAATGAGTTTGGTTGTTTTGAAAATTTTCAACCGAAAACGAAATATTACGCTTTTACACGGGCGTAAAACCCTAATCGGGAACCGACATAGTCGAAAACGGAACTGCAGAGACCCGTCAAGGGATCGGGACAAAGAGTCATACATGATGACTCATGGAGGATGATTCACCTAGCATTTATGAGCATTAAATGCTAGTAATCATGACTCTTGGGTAAAAAGACCAAAATAACCCCAAGCTTTCGCGGGTATTAACAAGACACATCTACGCACTCTTAACCACTCATTTTACATGGTTGTAAACCTCCCACATCTCTTCAATTTCGTGCATCCACCTCCAATAAACCATACCTATTTCATTTTGCTTTCGTTTCATTATTTTCCTCTCAAAAACCAAAATCGGGTAAACGACGGAGCTGCGTACGAAATTTCCGGGAACCGCTGAAGGATATGATCGGTGGTTCATTGGTGAGTCACTATATGTGGCCCAAAATCAGTCACACCTCCATCAAATGTGAGCCACATATTATTTACCATGATTAACCAAAATAACCTTAGTTAAGTTAACTATTAACTATGGTTGATCATATATTAATTTAATATTCACAAAACCCATTATTTGGACTCTAAGGAACCAAACAAAGCCTAAATATAAGCCTATATAAAGGCTCAATACAGCAGCTGCCCTCTCCCCACTTCTCTTCATCTTCCTCACCAAGTTTTCTCTATTTTCTCTAAGTTACAAAACTCATAAGAATGCCGAATCTCCACCGAAAATATGACCCTCTTCCTTTCTGAAACTCGAAAAACTCTCAACATAAAAGTTTTCCCTCTTTCTCTTTTCTTTCCAACAATCTAAATATCATCAAAATCGGATGAGTGGATTGGGTGATAGGCTCAAAATACCGAAACTGCCCAGAATTCCTAGCAACCCACGAAACAACAGAAAGAAGGCCCTTTTCACCCATGTTATGATCCGAACCAAATGAAACATTAAACACCAAAGTTGTTCCTTTTCTTCTTATAGTTCTAATAAGCCAAAGTTCGTGATTTTTGGACGAGTATATTGTGAGATACACACACAATACCATCACACCCTCAAGCTGTCCAGTTTTCAACTTAGAGATGGTTGATCATTTTCTTCATTACTTAAATATTCAAGAGGTAAAAGCTCTTCTCCTTAAACATCCAAGTCTTCTACTTCATTTATTTTGTAAGATCAAGCCATGATGATCAAGTTTTCATAAATTTCCTTTCCTAGATCTAGAACTTCAAATAATTCTAGAAAATTGTAAAAAAATCCTTTTAATGTGAAACAAATTTCTATGATCTTGTGATGTCTTCTACTTTCATTATCCAAGAGCATGTAATCAAAAAAAATTTCCTTGCCTATTTTCTTTAAGTGGCTTAATCTCACTCAAAGGAGGGTTTGATGATTTTGTTTTCATTTTTGAAATCTAATGCTTGATTTGAGCTCTCTAGTACCTATATGATATAAATCCAAGAGATTGAATGCAACTAAATTTCCTAGCCTATTTTCTAATATGGGTCGAAACCCTAACCTTTGGTGTTAGAGGATTTTGTTTCAATTCTTTTAGTTATGATCATTGGTTTTATAATTATAAATGCTTAAGGATCATTGATCTAAGAGTTTGTGAAGTTTTGAAAATCCTAACCCTATTTTGAATTAGGAGGCCGAAACCTAGCTAGTTAGGTTAAGAGTGATTTTGTTGATTAATTATAGTTGTATTGTTTGGTTGAAGGAGAAACTGTTAAACTGTGGTGTGATAACGAGGATCGTCGAAGCCGGAATTCCGGTGCTAACTCAGGTGGGAGAAAGAATCAACCTATTGTTCGAATCGATAAGTAGTAGATTATATGATAATTGTGTAGGGCGACCTAAACTCTACTAGTAGTCGAGTAATTATCGACAAGACCAAAATCCCATTGGAAACCTTTTCTGTTAAACCAATGGTGATTCGAGGATTGTAGGTTTATCGACGTTAGAATGATTTTATCTTATCTAAGGTTGATTGAATTTATGATTATAATTGAATTGCTTTTGTGATATATTGTGGTGTTGGAATATTTTATGATGTTATTTTCGAGAGATAGTTGTTTGTTTTGGGTGTGAGAATAATGGTGACTTAGAGGTGCCTAACCTAGATGATGTATTTTAATGCGGTATGGTGACCTAGAATATGTGTTGAGTTCTAGTGGAAGGTTAAGGCACTAGGATGTTGTTAAAATGGGTTGGTGAGATTCACGTGTATTGGTAATATAATACACAAAGTCGGTATTGTTGTTCACAACCGTGTATTGGTAATATAATACACGAGGTCAAGAGTTCTCGCTAGACCGTTCCACCTTAGAAATAGGTTGTGCAGCTATAGTGTCATTGAATTTCATTGAGCACCCCCGGGAGTGGACGGGGTGTGCACCAGGAGCATCATGCAGCTATAGTGTCATGCTTTGCATGAGCGTTCTCACCATGGAAGAGAATGTGCACCGGGAATTTGGAACATGTCGCTTGAACAATTGACTGACATTCCCCGAGAGGAATGCGTGAAAGAAATCCATGGTGGCCACGTCAGTATGAAAGTCTAGTTGTACGAGTTTAGGGTAGAGGATGATACATTAAATTGAGGATGCTTTGTTAGTAGGGGTGTTCGCGGATTGAATTGGATCGGTTTTGAGCTAAAAAGTCATCTGATCCAATGGTGAAAATATTGTGTGGTTTGGATTGGATCGGTTTGCTTTCCTGAAAAAATCCGATCCAATCAAATGCGGTTTGGATTGGATTGAATAATTCGGTTTTTGTCATACTTTTTTTTTTTCCGAATGTCAAGTGTCATTTCTACTTATTTAATAGTGGATAAAAGATAATCTTCGTTTTAACTTGAGAGTTTGAGAAGAAAAAATTGTTGATATTTTTTAACACGTTCTTTTATATTAATTATCTATATCTACTTTCACTTATCCTAATTTTTCCTTGAATCGGCTACAAATAAATTATAGCTAATTATTTTTCAAATTTACTTATTTGATTTCCTATTTTTCATGTTTACTCAATCAAATATATATATGCTATGCATCAAAACTTTTTGCAAATTATAACTTCAAGGCATTAATATTTATTCTAAATAGTCTCATATATGTCATTCCAACAAAAATATTAAAAAGAATGATGGACATAGAAGTATGAAGAATAATGTTTAAATATGAGTAATACTATAATTTCAAAAGTAATAGTATATGTATATAATAGATCGGTTTGGATTGGATTTCACTAGAGGATCCGAAATCCGATCCAATCCAATAAAAAATTGCGGTTTTTTTTGGTTTGTTCGGTTTTCGGTTTTTCGGTTCGGTTTTTACGGTTTGAATTGTTTTGGATTGGCTGATAAACACCCCTATTTGTTAGTTAGGTTTTGGATGATGTTATGTCTATGACAATTACTGTATAATTTACTATTACTCTTTTCCGCTTTTGATGATAGAACTGCTTCTTATCCCCTATGTTTCTGTATTCTTGTGGGTTACTTTACTTACATTAGAAGACCCGATGGAGGATTATGTTGCTGAGGAGCTGGACGAAGCTCTATATGAAACGGAGGTTGTTGAGGAGTTGGATGGAACTCCTTACGAACCAGATGCTGGAGGTCGAGCCGTAATCCAGGACGATTAGGGTATAAATAGTATGGCCAGTGTGTCTAAGAAGGAGTATTTTTTTATATGTCTCCGCTAAGTATGACTTTTATTTTAAGTTTATGCCTGTGAGGGATCCTATTGAGAGGATACCTCAACAGTGTTCTGGTAATGTAATAAATAAACCAGTGTGTATTTATATATTATAACCTTGGTGTGTTTAATTTGCAGAAGTTATATGATTGTTTAAATAAAGTTTTAATTTTTATACACTTTTCACACTAAGCGCGCGATTAAGGAATTAATTAATAAGGTTTTAAGCTAATAAAATACCGGGGCACAACGGGTGTCTCAAAATACATCATTTTCCAAGGCAAAGTTTTTATTTCTAATTCCTTGATCAATGCCCAAGGGCACTGGTTAGCATTTGCCAATAAATAAATATCATCATCATCTAGTTTCAAAATATCTTTTATTTATGTTTGGATCATTAGAAATAATAAAAAATTACACAAAATACAACTAGTAAAGTATTATTAGAAATTTTTATAAATAAAAAAGTATTATTAGAAAAAACCAAAAAAAATAGTGCAAAAAATAGAATAAATATATATTAAATTTTATATATGCGGTTTGGTTTGGATTGGTTCGGTTTAAAAAAAAAGATCCAAAATCTGATCCGAGCGGTTTTCACAAAACAATATCCAAAAAAATTCAATAGACATCATTTTATTCGGTTTTCGATTTTTTGGATTGATTTTCGATTTTCTTTTGGATCTGTTTGGATATGAATGCTCCTAAATTACTCCCTCCAACACCACTCTATTATTAGATGATTAAATAATCATATTAATAATTATTTTAATATGTTTAATAATTATTTAATAATTAATAAATGAATAAAAATAATAATAAATTAAAAATATTCAGGATGGGAATAGGTACACTGCATATACTGAAATCAGGAGGTCTAATAAAAAAAATATTGAAGTTGTATTTATTAGATACAACTTGTAGTAAAAATAAATAAATTATATAAGATTGAAGTCGTATTCTTTACATACGACTTATAATGAATATAAGCGTATGTAAGGTATACGACTCTCTTATTTATTTATTTATTTTTTATGAATATAAAAATGAATCTTGAATGAGGGATACAACTTTTATATCTGATGTCGTGTCCCTAATACGACTTACTCTACTTATGTAAATATTTTAAAAAGTACACCATTCACGTAAGAGCATAGATCCACCACTTTTAACCCATCATAGCATGATCAGGTAAATCTATAATCTCAACTCTGGGTAATTTATTATAGTTATCGGATGGTTGATGAGAAACTAAATCATAAAAGTAAAATGTTCATAAAAAAATTATCAAGTAATCTTATCTTTGTAAACCCAAAAAAGAAGAAGTTAATTTTCTTGTGAAAATGAATGAATTCATATAGACTACTACATAAAGATTGCAAATTATCCCTTCAATTCTTTTAGTTATGTTATTTTATTACTTAAAATACGACACCCAAATAAAATTTCATTCAACACGGCATTCTTTACATCTCACATTGAATTTTACTTGGTTTCCGGATATTATATTTGGCCATTTGGGGTATAAAAAAGTAATGTTTCTTGATTAGTTGGGGACATTATATGGTATGGTATCTGTTTCATTATTTATTTATTTATTTTTATTTTTTAAAATACTTGTATAAAGAAAAGTGAGATATGAAAAAATAATACTTAAATTAGATATTTGATATTTAAATAATAGATATAAAAAAAAAATATTTTTCTTATGGGCCACTAACACTTTCACTCACAGGGCACAAAACTGCAGTTGAATGAACACAATTGGTGTCTCCACAGACAACAATGTCAGTAACGCCCAAAAAAAACATCATCAACCTCTGCTAACCCTACTACTACTACTTCCCAACACTACCTAGTACACTATTTATTTAACTTCCCAGGCAGAACCAAACACACCCTCTGTTCTATTCCATCAAAATCACCCAAAAAACAAAAAGCACTTTTTTTTAATGGATTATTCCATTACCGACCCTCCACCACCATCACCACCATTATCAGACCTCATTCTCTCTCTTGAACAAGCCACCCTCATGGCAAAACAACTTCCATCCGCCACCAATCCAACCCATCTCTTCCAAATCCACTCTTCCCTCCACCATGCCCATCAAAATCTCTCCACCTTCCTCTCCACCGTCCAATTCCACTCTCCGCCGGTGGCGGTGGCGGCTGAGAATTCCTTCTCCTCCGCCAACGGTGCCGCCGCCGGCGGCGAGCCGATGCAGGTGGGGGAAGACGGCGATGATTTTGAGGCAGAAGAAGAGACTTCCAAGTGCACAATTGATAAAGTTGAAGAGAAGATGAGGGAATGCTTCATCAAGAATAAGAGGCCAAAACGGCCATTGTCACCTTCTGCAGCTGCTTATGTTGAGGAGAAGCGTTTATCTGATGATGGGTTTGTTGGAAGAGTGAAGGATTATGATCCACATGCAACGAGGTTGAGGGCTTTGGAGCTTGTGTATCAGTTTCATGGGTGAAGGAAACATGGGATTGATTGAAGAAATGGTGGGGTGGTACTCTAAATTGTCTATTCACATTTTCTATTGAGCAATTATAGTTTTAATTTTTGATTTATAACATTATCATTTGTTAATAAGAAATGTAAATAGGGAATGACAAGTTTGAATCCTTACCCCCTTTTTAAAAAAATGAGTCTATTTCATGAGATATATGATATAGAAGCAGAGCAGACTTGGCTGTTTTTTCATCTAGGTATTGTGTCATATTGCAGATATCAGATACAATTTTAATTTGCTCAATTTCTTCTTGTTTCAGTTTTGGTTTTTCATCTTGCACATGAATTTATACTAATTTTAGGAAATTGATTTGGCAACTCAATTTATTGATGATGGTTCTTGGTAGCAGAAATAGCATTGACCTGCGAAATTTAGTAAGGCTATGCGAAATTTAGTAAGGCTATGTTGGAGAGTTTTGATGGAGATGGATAGTGTGTTGCAAACCATGTGCACATCCATAGTAATTGTGTTTCAAATGCAAAAGCTACTCTTTTTGTAGTTTTTCAAAATGCACATCAATCAAGGTTGCAATGCGTTTCCAAACATACTAATAATACGTTTGGATCTACCATCATCTACCCTTAAAAACACGTTCACGAAGCAACTATTTTTAGCTTCTTGGATGTGCGTTGTATCCTCATGACCACTTTTCCAAACATGCTATAAGAGTGCAATGATTAATAACGAAGTAATTTAGAATGAAGTGCAATGAAAATGTAAGAATATATCACTCTATTATTTGAGAGTTTTAATTAGGGAATCAAGGAAGATTGCACTCAATTGTTTGAAACTACAATGATAATTAACAGAGTGAAGTGAATTACAAAGAGTATGAAATAATTTACACTTCACTCCATCTTAAACCCCCAAATTGAAAGATGTGGAAATTTGAGAGTTTGAGTGTTATGGAGTGTGATGAGTTCCCATCTTTAACCGTTCCACCTCATTTCTTAAAAAACTTCTCAAACAATGAGTCAAGATTTTTTTACCACTTCACTCCATTCATCCAGACATATGTTATGGAAGTTATTCAGACTTTCTGATAGCATATTAAAAATAGCATTGACTTGTCCAAGTAGATTTATCCAAATTGCATTCATGGTTTCTTTTAAAAAAGAAAATAATTAACCGCGCTACCTTATAAGTTATATGAGTTTGGTACGGTTAATCATTATACGAACTAAAATGACAAATATCTTCACAAGCTGCACTAATGATCATTTTCCTTTTATGATATGGGATAATGGGAGGCACCTCTTTCAGCTTCAGGAATAGATTGCTATTTATTTACAATTTGGTGCAATTGAACCTACCTACCTACCTACACCGCCTCTGATAGCAGTGAAACTTACAAAATAATACATTGCAGAGTGTAATTTTATTCACTGAGTGAACATCGGTAGAAGAAAACTGCTGGGAATCCTTATCTAATAGTAATTCAGATTGCTACTCTTTGGCAATCAAGTTATGCAACTTTACAAAATCATCCAATGTCAGTTCTTCAGGTCTTGACTGTATACATTTGAAGCACGGAAAGGTCAGCAGAAACATTGAGAAATAGAAACACAATATCGGAACAGTTGAGGTTTAGTGAGCGCAGAGCGCGTGAAAATAAGTAAAAGAGGAGCAGCACAGACTCATCACTTACTGTAGCTAGAAGACCTATGCTTTTTAAAGCTTCTTCAATCTCAAGGGATGTGCATATGTGCTGAAGTGACTTGCGCAGCATCTTACGCTTCTCATTGAACGCAGAATGAACCTGCAAAGAACTATAGTGTCATTTAAATGGCGAAAGCAGTGTATTTTAATAACATTGTCTTGGTTTACAGTAGCCAAGAAGGAAGCATTTGCAAACGGGAATCTTCAGTAGTTAATGCATCATTGGACATTTCAGTGCAATATATCAAATATGAAAAGACACAAGTATTTATGAATAGCTTGGGTGAGTAATGCACTCGGCAAAAGATATATTTATAGAGCTGATTTACATAGGAAATAACATGCTAAATCCAATTTACAAGGTAAATAACTAAGCTAGAATTAATCTGGACGGTGAATTGTATCTATTCTACTTCTATACAATGAATCTAACTACTTGGGAAGAGAAGTCATAAGTATTGCTATTTCCAACACTCCCCCTCAAGCTGGTGAATAGGTGTTCTCCATTCCCAGCTTGGATATAATTTGTTCAAAAAATGAACTGCTCAACCCTTTGATGAGAATATCCGCAAGTTGCCCTTGTGAGGGCACATATGGAATGCAAATTAATCCACTATCCAGCTTCTCCTTAATGAAATGCCTATCAACCTCTATATGTTTAGTCCGATCATGCTGAACAGGATTATGTGCTATGTTGATTGCAGACTTATTATCACAATAGAGCTTCATAGGTCCTTCCCATTTAATCTTCAAGTCTTCTAAAATAATTTTCAGCCAAAGTAATTCACAAATGCCTTGAGCCATGGCTCGAAATTCAGCTTCAACACTAGAATGAGCTACTACACTTTGCTTTTTACTTCTCCAAGACACAAGAGTTCCTCCAAGAAAGGTGCAATAACCTATAGTAGATCTTCTATCAACGATCGATCCCGCATAGTCAGCATCAGTGTATGCCTCAAGTGTTATATTCCCATTTCTTTTGAATAGAAGTCCTCTTCCAGGAGTCCCCTTGAGATACTGCAGGATCCTATGAGCTGCATGTAGATGAACCTCTCTCGAACTATGCATGAATTGGCTAACCAAACTTACTGCATATGCAATATCTGGCCTAGTGTGAGACAAGTAAATTAATCTCCCAACCAAGCATTGATACATTTCTCTGTCCGCCATAGCATCTTCTGCATTTCCTAATTTCAAATTTGGATCCACAGGAGCACTTCGGGTTTGCATGCAGTTTTCCTTGTATCCTCGAGCAAATCTGTAATGTATTTTTGCTGGGATATAAAAATCCCTTTCCTTGAGTGTGCCACCTCAATTCCTAGAAAATACTTTAGCTTTCCTAGAGTTTTTATTTCAAACTCCTTGGCCAAACACTGGCTCAAGATTTGTTGCTCTATCAAATTATCTTCGGATACTATGATGTCATCCACATATACTATCAACACTGTTACTCCCCCTATTGTCGAGTGTTTGATGAACAAAGTATGATCTCCTTGACTTTGCTTGTACCCCAAGGTTGTCATAACCTTAGTGAATCATCCGAACCATGCTCGGGGTGATTGTTTCAGCCCATATAATGCCTTTTTCAACCTGCACACTGTATTGGCAGCAACCATTCTATCATACCCTGGTGGCACTTGCATGTAAATTTCTTCCTCAAGTTCCTCATGTAAGAATGCATTCTTTGCATCAAATTGCTGCAATTCCCAACCATAATTGGCAGCAAGGGACAAAATTACACGAACTGTATTCAATTTGGCAACAGGAGCAAATGTCTCTGAATAAGCAATCCCATAGGTTTGTGTGAACCCTTTGGCAACCAATCTAGTTTTGTATCTCTCAATCGATCCATCGGCCTTATATTTTACCGTGTACACCCATTTGCACCCAATTGGCCTCTTTCCTTTTGGTAAAGAAACTAACTCCCATGTTCCATTCTTCCTTAATGCTTCCATTTCTGCATTCATGGCTTGCTTCCATTTTTCATCGGATAATGCCTCAGAAACAGTAGTGGGTATGGAAGTAGTGTTTAGGTTTGTAAGGAAGGCTCTATGGGTTGGTGAGAATTTTTTAAATGAGAGATAGTTTGAGAGGGGATATAAAGGCTGTTTGGTGCATTTTCTGGTTCCTTTTCTAATGGCAATTGGGAAATCTAGGTCATCATGTGCTGTTTGGGCTTCCATTTCATCCTGTAATGCTGGAGAATTAAAATTAATTACCTCATTCGAAGGAGTTAAGTCGGGCTCTCGAACATGTGTTGATCCAGGAATGGCCTTTGACCTTCTTAAATACACCAGATTCTTTCCATATCTTACATCCACTTTAGGTCCAGGTTCATCTGTAGGTGAATTTGGTTGATCGGACTCAACTTCAGGTCTAGATGGATTTGACACAGGTGTGTTTGACTCAAGACCAGAAAGATCGAGTGTTTCAAGCTTATCTTCCCTAAAATCCTCCCCCTGAAGATAAGGTTGTGTGAAATAGGCTTCCCTTTCATGAAATGTGACATCTCGTGACACTAAAGAATTTTTTGGACGGGGGATGGTAACACTTGTATCCTTTCTGCGTGGAGGAATACCCAACAAGTTTTCCCCTTTCGTGACTATGAACATGGACAAAGGACACACCCAAAGATTCAAGGTTTAAGATTATTAGTGACTGACACATTGGGGTAGAAGGAAGGAAGAACATCCATAGGACTCTTGAATCCTAAGATTCTAAAAGGCAAACGATTAATGAGATATGTGGCTATGAGAACGGCTGCCCCCCATAAATTTTTGGGAACATTTTTTTTGGAACAATAGTGCTCTGGTTTGATCTAAAAGGTGGCCATTTTTTCTTTCTGCAGTCCCATTTTGTTGTGGTGTTTTAACACATCTTCATGGACAATTCCCTCCTTTTGACAGAATGATGTGAGGACATGATTGAAGTACTCTTTTGCATTATCAGACCTAAGCCTTTTGATGTTCACACCAAATTGATTTTTAATCATGTAGAAAAAATTTGGGAAAATAGTACTTACATCAGACTTGTTTTTGAGTAAGAAAATCCAAGTAACCCGAGTACAATCATCTATAAACGTCACAAACCATCTAGCACCAGTCACATTTGGAACAATAGAGGGACCCCAAACATCTGTATGGATAAGATAGAAAGGAGAGGTGCTTCTTTTGCTGCTTACTGGGAAAGGTATATGCTTGTGTTTAGCAAACTCACACATCACAATGAAGACTCTCAATATCTATCTTAGTAAACAGAGGTTGAAACAAAACTTTAATGATTCCAAAAGAAGGATGACCCAATCGACAATGAAAAAGAGATATTTTTTCTTTATTAGAAAGTACCGACTCTGACATGAATGAGTGAGACAAGTGGTTTTTTGTAAATGAACCTGGTTCTTCAAGATAGTAAAGACCATTCCCTTCTCTAGCACGTCCAATCGTCCTCCTCGACTCCTTGTCCTGAAATACGCAACAATCACTGTTAAAAATACACTACAGGATAAGTCTTTTGTAAGTTTTTGTATAGAGACAAGGTGTATGGATAGCTTTGGAACATGGAGGACATTTTTTAAGGTTATAGAAGGGTTTATTTGGATGTCTCCAATGCCAGCTACAGTTACAAGTGTACCATCTGCAGTGACGATTTTCCTATTGCTAGGACAAGGAGAATATGTGGAGAAATGTTTAGAAGAGGGAGTCATGGTCTGTGGCTCCTGAATCTAATACCCAGAAGAGGCTAGGTGTTTTTGAGACATTAAATCCAAATGAAAGTGAAAGCTCACCTGAATACGCTACAGTACAGTTACCTGAATCAACTGATGAATTCTCCATACTGTTGAGGAAAACAATTTCCTCACTATTTGACATAAGGAATTAGAAAAACAGCAACAAAGCAAGCAAGTGCAACAAACGAGGCAGAGATGGAGGGCCAACAAAAGGGGCTGCAAAATGCTCACCAAATAAAGACCCACGGATCGGTGTCTCTCGGGAGAAGTACAAAGTGCAGAAAGCGGATGGTTCAAGTCAGAAAACATAGGAACAGTGGTTCAATCAAAAGTTCGAATCTGGACCCACAAAAACAAGTGGCCAAAACACAAAACGGATGCTCAAAACAGGTTTAGGAGAAGCCGACGGTCTGAACGAAGCAATCGGGCAGCACGTGCGGTGGCTGGAAAGTGGCGCGTGAAGCACACGCGCCAGAAAGTGGACTTGTGTGTGGCGGCGCGTGTGGGTGCGTGTGGAGGTATTTGGCGGCGAGATTCTGGGTTCTGGTCGATCAGAGGACGGTGGTTCTGATGGTATGGTCGGTGATCTGAAAGGCTATGGTCAACGGAGGATTGCGGTGGTCAACGGCGATTCTGATGGTCGGAAAAGTATGGGTGTCGTTGGTTCTGGACAGTTGCAGATTTCTGAGAGGGTTGGTGTTTGGTATTTGGTGAAAAATTGAGTTAAAATCTGGGTTGGTGTTTGAAGGGTGTGTTGGGACAAAAAACACAACAAGGGAGGCTCTTGATAAAGTTGAGAAGAGGTTGAATGTGCAATGAAGGCACAAGAAAACAACAGGTCCTGCAATGAAGGCAAGGTACCTAAGGAAACTCAGCAATGAAGGCGGAGGCAGCGAAAAGAAACAGAGACACCTAGGGTCGGGAGCTCTGATACCATATCAAATATGAAAAGCAAGGTTTACAAAACCTGACCGGCCGGTCCAACCGGTTTAACCGGGACCCGGGACCTAGGCCGGTTCGGTTGGCCCCCAGAACTGGTCTTACTTGAAACCAGTCTCAGACCGTCAAACCGGTTCAAAACCAGTAAAACCGGTCATAACCGGTTGTGGACCGGCCTAGACCAGTTTCCTAACAAAAAAAAAAATTTAGTATAAAAGGATTTGGTTCATCCTAGCCAAAACCCAATTCTTTTGTTTTCTAACATATGTGGGCAGGTTGTAGATTTTGGGTTGGCTTTCCCTATGAAGACGATTTTAACATATATCTTTACATTTATTTAGTTTAATTTCAAAATAAAAAAAATTGTGCTTAATAATTTTAGTTGTTATGTTGTTTTTTTGTTTAATATTGTTACAAATATAATATTAAAAATTAAAATAATATTATTTAATTATAACCGGTTCAACCTCGGTTGGACCATTGAACCTTAACCTTGAACCGCTGCCTTCACCGGTTCGATGGCCGGTCCGATTTTGTAAACCTCGATGAAAAAACACAAGTATTTCTGAATAGCTTGAGTGAGTAATGCACCCAGCAAAAGATATATTTATAGAGCTGATTTACATAGGAAATAACATGCTAAATCCAATTTATAAGGTAAATAACTAAGCTAGAATTAATGTGGACGGTGCATATTAATGTGGACGGTGCATTGTATCTATTCTACTTCTATACAATGAATCTAACTACTTGGGAAAGAGAAGTCATAAATATTGCTATTTCCAACACAATAAGACTTGCAATGAAATTAAAGATGAGGTCATTGGAAACTCAAAGCATGACAGTATATGTTGGAGAAAAGGCTACCATTGAGAAGAAGCTTTTACTGGAAGAAACTTGGGGATATTCTGTTGGTAGCTTCAGCTTGAATGAGACAACGGCGGCATCAACCTACACAAACATGAAAACAAATCAGATTGATTTATCGTCCTGCCCCCAAAATGTCAAAAATCTTTTGTTATGTACAACGTAAATGGGGATGACCATATGTCCTGTCTCAGCAACATTTGCTAAAAAACAATTGACAGTTTCTTCCATGACATACTTCCATATGAACTAAACAGACTATGCTAATAAGCAGGAAGTCACAACAAAGACTAAAATTCTCCAACCATACTACACCTACTGTATTGACATTTTTCCTTTCATTGTTTTTGGTTGGTTATAAAGTATGCTTTTGTTCACTGTCATTTATAGTAATGTCTTTCACTTTCTTGCAAACGAGTTGCTTCACTGGACATCATCACCCACTTCATCTCTTGTCAAAAGACTCATATATACAATCAGTGGCTCTCATATCTCACTATACAATAAATTATGCTAAGCTAATCACATTGTGATTAGGATTTAGGACCAGCGAAGCTTTAGTAGGATAAATTTTATAGTTTACCTGTTCTCACATGCATTAAAACAAAATGCTATAATCAACGTCATACAGGCACATTTAAATAAGATGACTTACATTAGGCTGAGGGAAAAAATTGGTTCTTGGGACCTTAAATTTGTACTCAGGATCTGCAAAGGAAAGTCAGAACTTCACCATAAAATTAACCAAATACTGGGTAATGGATAGCAAAAGTTGCAATATGATGTAGAAGTAATTTATTGAGAAACCACGTGCACAGCAGCAAAACCCACATTTTTACAAGCATTTCCTTGATTTACAGCTCCTTGTATCATAAATGCCCACAAAGACCAGAAGAGGAAATTATAATACATTCAATGTTAAGGACAGGTCCCAGTTCAATCATAAACCTTTTTTTATCCCGGTAATTGGATGCCTTCTACAGGTTTTATTTGATTTACCATTTATAAGAACAATTGGATCCTTGATTGTAAAAGGATAACAGCTGTCGACCAATGTCTATTAACATAAATTCAACTATTATGTACTGCATATGTACCTGAGTAGAAATTAACAAATATATTGATGGGACGATACTCGGAGGTCCGGAGTGATGATACTACCAAGCGCAAGGCAGTCTCCTCCTGCATTGATTCAACCTGTTTAGTAAATAATTGTTATTACATTAAGATTCCTTTATTATTGGAATTTCTAATCTCATTCCATTCAGTTTAAAGTCTTCTCATTTTTCAAAGTGGTGTAAAATTTAAAGAAAAGATCAAAACAATCAAGACAGTAAAAATTAAAAAGGGAGGCCAAGTACAGATGGCTCCCATCGTTGTGAGGTCTAGGGAGGGTGAGATAGACACAGCCTAAACCGTTAATGAGAGAGGCTATTTCTAGGTCCCAAAGCAACAGCCTTATCGTTTTGCCATGGTTCAGTCTCTTAAGACCAGAAATTTACCTTAAAAAAATAAAAAACAGTGGAGGAGGAAAACATAAGATGGCCATTGCATATTTTTAACACTTAGGGTACTTTTAAGTATTACATTACATAAGTTTTACAAAGGAATTTTGAAAAACATGGTTCTCCTGCAATATCACGTCCAGTTCTCGCCAACGTGTCTATCATTTCATAAACAATTCAGCCTTACCTTCAGCTTTCTATAATTTCTCTCTCCATTCTAATAAGTCATCCATGCTTCATACTAGCAATGCTGATAAAGATGTTAAAATAATGAATATGAGATGTGTTTGAACTTTTGGATCAGGTAAAGGGGGTTGAATGATAGGGATGGAAACACTAGAGATTAGGTAAATGAGAAACAAATTCTGAAATTAAAAGTAGACAAGAAATGATATATACTAGAGAGCTATATATATTCTAACCTGGAGAAGTAGAACCACCTCTGAGAATATGTCCCCCATTGGAAGTAATAGTTTGATCACATCTGTACTGATATTAAATGGAATGTTGGCAACCACCTGCAAACAATATACCCAAAACAGACCAATTCAGGATTTATAAAAAGTTATATATTTTCAGGCATAATCTCGCAAAGTTTATTGGAAAAGCATAACACCAAAACCTTGAGGTTGTTAGAGATATAAAATCATCTATCTGTCTTCATTCAACAACATAAACTTTTAGGACCGTTGGTTCTTGACATGCTATCTTTAGTCTCAATAAGCAAGTGGTCAAGAGTTCATCCTAGCCGACATCATTCTTCTATATAAAGTAAATTTCAGGACATAGTAAAAATAAGCCTGTGCATGATAACACTTCAAGCCCAAAGCGCTCATGCATACAGGGGTTTGTTAGAGATAGAAAACCATTATGCCCTCAACAACAAAACTTGAGCTTTTGGAGAGTTGGCCCTCGACAGTGGTAAATATATTTCCCACAAGTTTGGGATCCATGAAGTTAAGCTGTCAAATGGATTTACACAGACAGAAAAGTTTGACAGAATAGTCAAGATCCAAGAGTAAGTCATCCAATGAGTCAAAATAATAGAGACCATTCATCCATCCAAAGGTCAATATCGAAGCCAACTCATTCTAGGAAAAAAATTATCAAGAAAGTTCTAGTTATCTACTATTTTCCTAGTTAGTTTTGTAATATCAATAGTGGGTGAGTTGTGACGGACATACATTTACCAGCACAGATAAAGCACAAACGCATAAAGTGAGAAGGCGCGTCAAAATGGGTTGAGTCCAGTTGGCAGGCTGGATAGGCAAACAAAATTTTAAGAATAGGATATTAAGCATGTGCTAAAAGTGTTACCAGTATTTACGTCTCTAGTACTTATTTATATGCAGATAGGGCTGGTTGTCGTGTGGATCGGAAACCAACTTCTACCTATTGCATATTGCTTGGAGGTAATCTGATTTCTTGGAGGAGCAAGAAACAAAATGTGGTAGCTAGGTTTCTCTTCCTACGAAGCTATGGTGTGACAATCAGGGTGCCACTCAGATTGCCTCAAACCCAGTATTTCAAAAAAGGACGAAGCACATAGAAGCAAATTGTCATGTCATTCAAGAGAAGATCCAACAGGCAGTTGTATCTACAAGACATGTTAGGTCTGGAGAACAGTAGTTGATATACTCACAAAGGCACTTAATGGGAGTAGAATGAACTATCGGTGTAACAAGTTGGACATGATTAATAATTGTGACCCAACATGAGGGGGAGTGTTGAGAATATGATATTAAGCATATGCTAATGTGCATAAGGGTATTTATGTCTCAAGTATTAGTTTGTACTGAATCTGCAATTCTGCAAACTTATTTACTGTATATAAATACAAAACCTAAACCAACAATGGGTATGTTCTGATGTTTTACACAAAATATAAGGGCTAGGCCAGCATTTTACTAGCCCTGCATAATTGTGGCCCAAGAAGGCCTGAATATAAGCTTTTTTTCTGAACTGGGTTGACCTGAATCGGTCTGGGTCAGCCCAAATGGATGTTAGTTGTCACATTTGATTGGGTCAGTAGCTAGTGGGCTGTTTCTGGAAAATGTATCAACTCAATATGCAAAACTACCAAAGAAAGGCCCAAGTGGACCAACAATAATTGGCCCATTACATCAACCAAATTTGCCTCTGTTACCCGTGCAAAGAGCAAGCTATGATTTCCATTTCATTCAGTGATGCATGGAATAAAATGTTAGGTAGTGTTTGGCACATGGACAAAGCAGAATGGAACGAAATGGAATAGAAAGGGACATGATAGTAATAGAATGGTTCCAATGTTATTTTTGGTTCCACCCCTTTCAGTCAAACCAAAATGTCCTACTTTTAACCCCATGTCCTGTTCTATTCTATTTATAAAATGCACCAAACATGGAATAGAGCCCATATATTACGTTCCGTCCCATTTTAACATGCCTACCAAACGTTACTTTAGGGTCAAGTCATCCACCTTTATCATGTGGCAAGGCTATATTTATTTTGAAACAATTTGTTCTGATTCCAAAGGTACATAAAGAGTTTTCTACAATGGAAAACATTTTCTAACAGTGATGCATGGAACAATATGTTAGGGTCAAGTCATCCTCCTTTATCATGTGGCAAGGCAGTATATATTTGAAACAATTTGTTCTGATTCCAAAGATACAAAAAAAAATTTCGACAATGGAAAAAACTTCAGTACTGTGTCGAGGAAGAAAGTCACGAATTTTTTTTAAGTTGATGCACCAGGCCAGAGGGTTGCATGCAGCCTGCATTAAATCTGGACCAGCGTGAAATTTGTGTGGCACGTAGCAGGCCAGCCAAAACTGATACCCCTACAGGTGACTCGAGAATCATGTTCATGGTTTTCATTAAAATTATTATATCTATGCAGTTATAAGTTTTGAGCTTCAAACACAATTTGAACTATGGACTTAAATGACAAAATCAAAGCATTACAAATTCTTATTCAAAAAAGAAAATTAATCAGATATAGTATGCATGAAATTACTTCTTCTAAAATTTGAAAAATGATAAAATAATATTGTTTGCTAGTTTAAGAAGTGAAGTACTCACTTTTGCATTTCTAGTTTCTGGATCCAGTTGCTTTAAGCTTTCAAGTAATGATGACATATGAGAGCGCACATGACATCTGACAATATCCTCAGTCAAAACCTACAGGTATTTATTCAAAAGGTCAGTATTAATCATTACTGTTGGAATTAACACTTGTTGGAATTAGTAGCAATTAATTTAGATTCATGAAGCTAACAGTTCATGTACCTAGTTTGTATCTATGCATGTTCTTAGGAAATAGCTATCATTATTATCATTGTAAACATAAGTTGTATTTATGATCAAGTGTATATAAATATATGTGTGCTGAGTGGGTTTTCACTGAAGCATTTCACAAATCCCTTAGTCTAAAATTAATTTCAAGTCTTTCAACATGGTATCAAGAGCAGGTTCATTTGTCATTTGAAGGTGTTTGCTTCTGGTCCAGCAAAACCCTCAAAATCCCAACTTATGTCCTCTGTTTTGACCCAAACAGCCACTGTCCAAGTTCAAACCTCACTGTCGCCAGCCACCCACTGTCCACCGTCGCCGGAAAATGCATCAGAAGTCGCCAACTGTCCAGATCCAGAAGTTTCGTCACCGGAATCTTCCTGATGCGCCGCTTCACGCGCCTCCACCCGCTGGCATGTGTAACTCACGCACTGCCCTCCTGCCGTCAGAAAAACACCGCGACCACCCAGAACCGTTCTCCACGACCTCCTCTGTCTGTCTAGCTGGTCAAAATCCACTTTTTGGGTTGTTTGGAAAGTGGGTCTCTTGCCTTTAGTCTCCTCTGATTTTTGGTTTCCATTTCTGGTTGTTGCTTGCTGGTCTCCTTGCAATCTTAGGTGTTAAGCCAGCCTCTCTGTCTATTTTGGTCAAAATGGGTCGTCCTCAATGCACTTATTGTAAGAGAATGGGTCACACTCAAAAGACTTGTTTCTCTCTTCATGGTTTTCCCGTAAAGTCAGAAAATACCTTCAAAGGTGAAATGTTCAAGAAATTTTTTTCCGAAACTGAGTACCAAGAGTATCTTCAATTGAAAGCTGCCCATCAATCTCATGGGACTACTGCCACTGGTGTTCATGACTCTGTAGCTTTCATATCTCAATCTGGTAACAATCAAAATCTTTGGATAATTGATTCAGGTGCCTCTGATCATATTGCTGGTAATTGTTCTTTATTCTCCTCCATATCTTCTCCTAAATTTCCTCACTTCATAACTCTTGCGGATGGTTCTAAGGTCACTGCCAAAGGAATCAGTCATGTTTCGGTCACTCCTTCTATAACTTTAAAATCTATTTTGTTTATACCTGGTTGCCCTTTTAATTTGATCTCTCTTAGTCAACTTACTTGCTCTCTAAACTGCTCGGTAACTTTTGATGTTGGTTCTTTTACTATACAAGAACGTGGTACGGGTTGGATGATTGGCGTAGGACATGAATCACATGGTCTTTATTACCTCCAATAAGCTCCCTCTGTAAGTTGTACTGCAGTCGAGTCTCCAAATCTTCTTCATGAATGATTGGGCCATCCAAGTTTGTCAAAATTGAAGCAAATGGTTCCGAATTTTGCAAAATATCATCGTTGAACTGTGAGTCATATCAACTAGGCAAGCATGTTCGCTCTTCCTTTCCCAGTAAAGTTGAAAGCCAAGTTGATTCTCCCTTTTCAGTTATCCATTCAGATATATGGGGATCTAGTCATGTGTCTTCTAATGGCTTCCGATATTTTGTTACCTTTATTGATGGATTCTCTCGATGCACTTGGGTTTTCTTAATGAAAGAACGATCTGAACTTTTGTCTATTCTCACCACTTTTGTTAATGAGGTCAAAACCCAATTTGGTAAGACAATCAAAATCCTTAGAAGTGATAATGTAAAGAAATACTTTTCTTCTGTTCTTTCATCTTTTTTGTCATCACAGGGTATTATCCACCAATCCAGTTGTCCTCACACCCCTCAACAGAATGGCATAACTGAAAGGAAGAATAGACATCTTGTTGAACAGCTCGGACCTTGTTACTTCATGCGAATGTACCTGTCCGACATTGGGGTGATGCAGTTTCGATAGTCTGTTATTTAATTAATCGGATGCCTTCGTCCTCTCTTGATCATAAAATACCACATTCCATTTTATTCCCTAAAGAGTCACTATTTCATGTTGCTCCACGGATATTTGGATGCACTTGTTTTATTCATGACTTGTCTCCAAGTCTTGATAAGCTTGCTGCCCGAGCCATCAAATGTGTCTTTTTGGGATATTCCAGGTTACAGAAGGGTTACAAGTGTTACTCCCCTGTGCAGAATCGTTATTACATTTGTGCAGATGTAACGTTCTTCGAAGAAAAGTTTTACTTCTCACCATCCACAGTTGAGTCTCATACTATTCAAGAAGTCTTTCCGATTCCGTATCTTGGTCCATCACCTTCTCCTCTGTCGGAATCAATTTCGACTACAGAAATTACTGACAATCCCCCACTCGAGCAATCTCAAAGGTCACCCATCATATATCGTCGTCGTCCACGTGTTGTTAATACAAAATTGGAAGGCACTGAAAGACCAGCTGAATCATGTTCTGCTCTAGCAGACGACCCTACTATAGACCCACCTCTTGACTTGCCCATTGCTCTTAGGAAAGGTACTAGGTCTACTCGGAATCCTCATCCTATTTATAACTTCTTAAGTTACCATCGTCTCTCTCCTTCTTATTATTCTTTTGTGTCATCTATATCTTCTGTTTCCATTCCTAAAAATGTTTGTGAGGCACTTGATCATCCAGGATGGCGACAAGCCATGATTGATGAAATGCAGGCTTTGGAGCATAATGGTACTTGGGACTTAACTCCTCTTCCTCCAGGAAAGAAACCCGTTGGCTGTCGATGGGTATATGCTATTAAAGTTGGGGCCAGTGGACAAATTGATCGTCTCAAAGCTCGGCTTGTAGCCAAAGGTTACTCTCAAATTTATGGACTTGATTATGGAGATACTTTCTCCCCTGTGGCCAAAATCACTTCTGTTCGATTATTTCTTGCCATGGCTGCCATTCGTTGTTGGTCGTTATATCGGTTGGATATTAAAAATGCATTTCTTCATGGAGAGTTAGAAGAGGAGATTTATATGGAGCAACCTCCTGGATTTGTTTCTTAAGGGGAGTCTGGTTTGGTTTGCAGGCTATGACGATCTCTCTATGGGCTGAAACAGTCTCCATGAGCTTGGTTTGGGAAGTTCAGCTCAGTTATTCAAGCTTTTGGAATGAAACGTAGTGAAGCAGATCATTCGGTCTTCTATTGTCATACCTCTCCAAATAGATGTGTTTACTTGGTGGTTTATGTAGATGATATAGTGATCACAGGAAATGATCAGGAGAAAATTTCTCAGTTGAAGGAACATTTATGTAGCCATTTTCAGACCAAGGACTTGGGGAAATTAAAATATTTTCTTAGAATTGAAGTTGCTCAGTCAAAGAATGGGATTGTCATCTCACAGAGGAAGTATGCATTAAACATACTTAAAGAAACTGGTATGTTGGACTGTAAACCAGTTGACAGTCCCATGGATCCGAATTTAAAATTATTTCCTAGTCAGGGGTAGCCTTATTATGATCCTGAAAGATATCGGAGATTGGTTGAAAAACTTATCTACCTCACTATTACAAGACCAGATATCTCCTGTAATGATCATTGGGATGCAGTGATTCGAATTTTGAAGTACAATAAAAAGGCACCAGGACAAGGACTGCTGTATGAAGACAAAGGAAACACTGAAATAGTTGGTTTTTGCGATGCAGATTGGGCAGGTTCTCCCATTGATAGGCATTCCACTACAGGGTATTGTGTTTCTAATGGTGGAAATCTTGTCTCTTGGAAGAGTAAGAAGCAAAATATGGTCGCAAGGTCTAGTAAAAGACTGAATACAGAGCTATGGCTACAACCACTTGTGAACTCATTTGGATTAAACAACTTCTTCAGGAATTGAAGTTTGGAGATACTCAACAAATGAAGCTATGTTGTGATAACCAGGCAGCCCTACATATAGCTTCCAATCCAGTTTTCCATGAAAGAACTAAACACATCGAAATTGATTGTCATTTTGCCCGAGAGAAAGTCCTTTCTAAATAAGTCATCACCGAATCTGTTAGTTCTAATGGTCAACTAGCAGACATCCTTACAAAATCTCTTAGGGGACCGAGAATTCAGAGTATTTGTTCCAAGCTTGGAGCATTTGACTTATATGCTCCAGCTTGAGGGGGAGTGTTGGAATTAACACTTGTTGGAATTAGTAGCAATTAATTTAGATTCATGAAGCTAACAATTCATGTACCTAGTTTGTATCTATGCATGTTCTTAGGAAATAGCTATCATTATTATCATTGTAAACATAAGTTGTATTTATGATCAAGTGTATATAAATATATGTGTACTGAATGGGTTTTCACTCAAGCATTTCACAAATCCCTTAGTCTAAAATTAATTTCAAGTCTTTCAACAATTACTTATACAGAAAAACTGGTCCTAAATGATCGTAAATTTCGAATAAAAATCAGACATGTGGAGCATTGGAGGATGAAATACTGTCAGGCAATACAATTAACAAACAAAAGTAACAAATGAACTGAAATATCATGAAATATGGAAAAATAAGGTGTTGGTTGCATAAGATAACTCTTAAATGCAAGAAGAAACTGAGGAAAAACTATAAAACAATCATCAAAGGGGAGCCAACATGACACTCCTATACCAAAGTAAATGTAATTCCAGACTCTGACTCCAACAATGAAGGCCAGACAAGGAGTATTAGTAATCCTGATCATGTAATGAATGTAAGAAAAAGAGATAGTTTTGGTTGGCACTATATGTAACTAGATTTCAATGTTAAACAATATTGACTAGCAAAACTATAGTGCACTTCCAGTAGAAGAAAGAGTCATTAATAACATACATGAAATGATCAGAGAGAAAATAAATTACTATAATATGAGTTACTCACACTTAGTATCAAACTATATAAACTAAGCTAAATCATTTCAGTAGGACACTTGAAATAGGATTGATTTATAAATGAAAAGGAAAATCATTAAGCTCTTCCAAATGCTGCCATGCTACCATATTGCTCAAGTTCTGCAATTCAAAAACAGCATAAATACTTTCATTTTGATAATTAGATGGTGCATATCCAACTTCTTGTCTAAAATATAGCAAATGAATAATATCTTAATACTCGAGAAACCTAATTTGCGTTCTAATCAACAAGAATACTACAAGCATGGAATATAAAGTTCAAATCCACCATGAGCTGTACCTTCAACTTTCCTGTACTTGAAAATCTTTCACTCACGAGTGCAGCCATGTGTTTATCCTGAATCCCATCAAAGAAACAAAAGCATAAATTTGAGTAGAAGTACAAGAGAGAGACAGGGATTCAACACTCCAACTTACAACAAAGTTTTAAGTTTATACAACCTACAGTGCAATAAGTAACTTGTAAATGTAATATAGATACACACAGCACGTAAGCATAGACAAACACAACGGACACAAATAAACTCATATTTACATGCATTCACATAAGAAAACATATACAACTAACTATATCCATGTAGACAAACTGCAAAAATTTAACAAGTCATGGAAAGCATGAAGATGTGTATCTCTGTATCAGGATTAGTTCACTAATGAAAAACAGCAAACCTTCTCAACTGCAAGAACAAATGCGCCCGAATTTATTAGAACATTAGTCAAGGAACCTGTTCCGGGCCCAATCTCCAACACCACATCACCTTGTTCAATACAGGCCACACCAGCAAGCTGCTCATTTATGTCAGAGTTCAACATATAATGCTGCAAATCACATCACCACCCAAACAAAGAATATTTCAGAAGCAAATTCAGTTCATACCTAGCGACCCTCCCAATGAAGACCCCAAACAATTTCCAGGAAAATCAGCTCCAAACAAGAAAAAAATTGGGTTTTGGAGTGCTATAACACAAAATTCAGGTCAGTCACCTTCTGTTCGATAAAACATCTCAATGAAGGACCAAAACAATCTCTTAAAAATATCACTTCCAAATAACAAAACCAAAGGACAAAAATCAGATTTTTGGTGCGCTGACACACAAATTTGATCCAACACTAACACACCCACTATCTACTAGATGAAAAACTTTTGAAATAAGGAACCAAAACAATTTCCCCAAAAATTCACCTCCAAACACTAAAAAAAAAAAAAAGATTTTGGAAATTTCTCGAGAAACAAACAGAATGAAGAATGAGGGAAACCTGGCCAAGAGATTTTCTGGGGAATCTGCCTTTGGAGTTGAGAGCTCTGAGTGTTGCATAGTAGTCGTCGTCGGTGGTTGGCCTCGTAGTTTTGCTGCCTCCTTCAGCGCAAGATATATATAGCGCTCGCCGCCGTGAGCCGGCGGTGCTAGCGTGTGCCGGTGGCGGTGGTTTTGGGCGGTTATTAAGAGATATTGGCGGGAGGGTTGGAAGATTGGAAAGCGATGAAGGAGACATGATTTACCGTTGTTCGTTATACCCGTTGTAATGTGTTTTGAAACTTCTTCGTTTCCGGTTATTGAATTATCTTTGGAATCTTAGCTCGAAATTGTTCTTAAAAATAGTCGTTTAGAACAATTTTTAGAGACATTTTAGTTTCTATTATGGATTATGTTGATCCAAATTTTATATTTTTAAGGATGAAATTGATATTTTTTTTTTATTTTTTAGGGATCAAAATATCACTTTTTTTGTTTTTTTTGTCAATGACCAATTTGGACATTTATTTTATTTTTTGGTGAGAAAAAAAATATAAAATGAGAATCTAAATAAAATATCCTATTAACTAAATGTTACTAGTAACATCGTATCAATACCAAAAAAAAAAAAAAAATTTGACTACTAACTTTTTTGGAAGTCAATAGTCTTTGTCATACATAATGTTAGTATGTGTTTGGTTTCACAATAGAAAGCTGTAGAGTTATTTTGGCCACTGTCAAGAGCTTATTTAAGCTCTTTTGAGTTTATCATATGACATAAGCACTTATGCAGAGCGTTTGACAGAGATTATAAAAAAAACTTACATCAAACTTGGTTTCAAATTAAAAGGCATCCAAATATAGATCACTTCATTTCAAACTCAATTACAACTAAATCAATTTTAAAAGATCAATTTCATTCAAATTCATATTTATCAAACACTTATCCAAACACACTCATTTGTGTTTGAGAAACCCTAAACCGACAACTTGATTAATGATATACACAATCTTTGTTAATAAAAAGCTCCATGGATGGTTAATTAGTTACCCATCTTGATATATCGATTAACCAAGTTCAACACGACATTAACCACAAGTTTAACATCATTAACTAGGTGTCACAGATGTCGAATTTTCACATATTCAAATAGCATTACTAAAACAAAAATTGGCAACTACAACTTTACACTAGATTGATTGAGGCCAAATTGTACCAATCAAATAAAACGCGAGAATAAGATTATGTATAAAACTCAACAATGTAAGATAAAAGTAACTCGGAAAATTTTCACCTTAGGTATCTGCTTCACCGCATTAGATATCAGTACTACGGCTTTCAATTTAAATGGTCTCAATTTCAACCAATCTACAGTTGATAGTCAAGGTCGAGTAATTAATACCTAGCTGATATTATTAATCAGGCTAACCTTGGTATAGAAGTTATGCATCAATGTAATGTTCATAACCTCTACCGCCACTCCGTCGTCGGTTGTGTGGAGACCAGCCAAGACGCCGAGTGCCTCCTTATATCTCCACGGGAGGAAGAACGAAACGATAAGCCATCTGAGAGAAACGACGAGGGGTTATGGGAATGGGTGGTGTTGGTGTCGCCATTCTTCTTTTGGGGAAGAAGCATGAATGCCAACAAGCAGAGTTGAGGGAAAACGAAATGCGAAAAAAAAAAATGGTGTAAGATGTACATGATAAAATCATGTGAGACACTATTAAGGCCTGTAAGGCCTCTCATCAGCCCTTGATCCATATCCTAATGGAAACTATACACATATGTACTACTAGCTTTTGTTCAACTACACCAAAAATATAAGGTTTGCATGCAGGGTCTCTATACAACTTCATTGTCTCACTGCTTCCACATTCTCCCAACAGTGCAAGGAGGTCAAAATCTCAAAACATAACACTAGTCAAATAAAAGGCGACGCCTCACAGATTTTGGAAGATTAGGACTCGACTCATTCCTTTTCTTTTTTGAGGCTCCACTCCCTTGGCTATCAAATTTCTTGGATGACTCTTCGTGTTTAACTTTGGTTGATGGGTAGAACTCTGTAATGTTTCGTTGGATAATTCTGGAGTCTGGTGATGCTGATCTTTCATTTTCTTGAGATCTTGAAGTTGAACTCTTTCTTCTTTTCAAACCCTTCAGTGCCTGCAAATTACAACCACCAAGATGTAATCTCTAGACTCAAACTTTGCAACAACACAAAGTATAGCATAACCAGGATAGTAGAAGTAACTAGACAAAAAATCTTAATCTCAGTAGGAGAGAAAACAGTTGATAATCTTCTGTCACAAATATATATAATCATCTTTACTATATTGCCCTCAACATCATTTCACTAAAATGATGTATCGATATGTGGTTAACAACTCTTACATTCTCATACTATGTATAAATATGTGGTTAACGGTATATTGATTGGTTAACCATTAACCACAAATGTATCCATTAACCATCCAATGCACGTGATTATATACAAATTTATACATCATTAACCAGGTGTTAAAAATGGTGTAAAAAAAGTAGTGTGAAATGATAATTTTTGTTTCACTAGCTACTTCTCTGTAAAGACATCTATCGATGTAAACCAGATTTAGATCTAAGCTAAATGAAAGCATAAATCAGGTAATGCCCTTAACAAAAAAATATTTTGCTCATTTTTCATCCTAATCAGCACTCAACCTTTTAACATTTGATGATTAGTTATCTAAATATAAGAGAAACTTTTAAGAAAATGACATTCTAAAAGTAAAAAAATTCACAACTTAGAAACAAGTAACAACTTAAGTGATTAATTATCAGCCACTCCTTCAGCATCCATAACCAGCAAAGTAGCTAATTGATCCTAAAAATAATTTTACCAGGAAATCCTTATCTGAAATCTCCTTATATTAAATCCCCAGAATGTTTTACAGGCATCATATTTGAATCTATCAAATGCAAAAATTATTAAACTAATAAATTACAGAGAAAACCAGGAATTGTCAATAATTAACTCGATTTTATTAGGTTGACCTCCAAAATTTCTAATTCTAAGACTCAATTTAAAATTCTTAATATGAACCATGAGTCCATGACAGATCCAGAAAAAGACTGTATTAATATGAATACTAATGATCCAAGAAAAAGATAAACCATAGGCTAGTTGGAAAATAATAAACACCTGTTCCTGCCAAAATCTTTCAACTTCTGCCGGAAAAGCAGCCCCTACAAGGTCCATATTTTCATCTGTCAACAAAAAACTGCACCCATCATCCTCATGAATCTCAGGACCATCACAGTCATCCAGTAGATCCACTGTTTCATCAAGTTCTATAACATCTTGTTGCATGCCAGATTCATTTGAATGATCTATAACATCTTGTTGCATGCCAGATTCATTTGAACGAATTGCATAGGTGATGTTTCCAACTGCACGTTTCCACTTTACCACATAAAATTGATATCCATATCTAATCTTCACACGTTGTAATGAATCAAACTCATATTGCCCAAATAACAAACTTTCTATTGTAGTAGTAGCAGCCATGTCTCTCAAAAAAACGGTGGACATCATAGGAACCATCAACCGCCGGATGTAGGCAGGATCCCAATGTTGATGGAAGTTTAAAAAATCAATCAACATCTCAATATCGGGTCTCCCCCATACGATGTGAGGGCCATCTTTTGCTGCAAAATAGAGGTAAACGGCAGATTCAATAACACATAAACAACCCTAACCGAGAGCAATCATATCCAATCCAAATGTCATTGATAACACCCGTGATAGCTGAATAGCTTGAGAGAAACTCTCCCGGCCTCCTGAATTTATATATTAATGATAATGATTTACAAGCATGCAATATCAAATCCCTTGATTTAAGGATTGACCATATCTCCTATTTACAACTAGTTTAAGGAAAATAGGAAACTAAATCAGACTATATCAAGTTATCAACAACATATCAGAAACAAATCAAATAATATCAACAACAACATTCAATTTATGAATTATAGAGAGACTCACAGTTTAACATACCAGAAAAGTAGCCATTGTCACTGCATAAATACATATCAATGATTTCATCATTGGGAAAATTTGGCTCCCCTGCAATCTTGTGACAAATTTTTGTGTGCCAATTCTCCAGCCTTTTCTGCTCCTTATGTTTCCTATTCTGCCAATCAAATAACATTTACATAAGTGCTATACAAAATTACAAAGAGAAATGAATTTGCATGAAACTTATATTCTTTGAGCTACAAAATGTCAACATATTTTAACTCAATTAAAACTTAAAATTACAAAAAACAATTATTTAAAACCCAAAACAGTGACATGGAATTCCGAAATACTTTAACAAATTGCATAGTGACTAAACTGACTGCGAGGCCGTACCATACCACAGGAGGAGCAATCACATTTAAAACCCTCCGGTTTTCTTATGCAACCTTCACCATCATTTGCGATACAATATTCACAAGGAAACTTTATATGGTCTCTTTTGCTGCCTGGATGCCCACAGAATGAGCAGTGAGGTTGTTTTGTATTTGGGGAGTTCCCATCCATATCCATATTGTCCTCAGATTTAAAGCTGATGGGAACTTGTAAAGCATTCCCTTTGCCTATCTCATGTAATCTGCATTAAAGATCATTCTCAATCCAATCTGCCAAGGCAGAAAAAAATATCCAGTCCATATAATTTTCAGTTTATGACCACTGTTTTACACCTAAAGCTAAAAGCTAAGATGTACCTCCCCTGAGGTTTTGAAATATTAAATCAAAATGCAGATTCCTGTAAGGGAATTTGTCATGTAAAAATTCTTATATAAAGAGGAATCTGTTATATTAAAATTTTCAACAGGGGATTCTTATAATTTGTCCCATCTCAAGGGGATGTTCTGTAATATGTAGAAATATAGGGTGATAGTATGTATTGAGCTCATACAGATTTATACCTATTCAATATATCATCTTCATTAAAAGCTTGAACAAAATGAAGAGCGGTATCAATCCCAACTCCTCGAACACCATTCATATCATGATCATTTCCAACTAAAAGAGAGATAGCTATTAAATGTTTCCTCTTCAACCCAAGGCCAGCTTCAATATCTGACATATAGTAGCATTCAAATGGTTCCTGCATGCAGTTAATTTCTCAAACTTGCTAAACAAAATGAAAGAAAGATAAATCATATTACCACTTCCAAAACAGAAAAAAGGGGGTTGGGGGAAGAGTAGTTTGATACAACTTATAAACAAAACAAAACAAAAAAAAAGGAAAAAGAAAAAAGAAAAGAAAAGCTAGTACTTTTAGAAGATCATTTTGTTCTTTGTGAGTCACCTATAGCCCCTCAAATTATAAAAGCTCACCAAATCTTTTCTTATCAGTCAACCTACCAACTACAATTATTTACTTAAATTTATCATGGTTTTATGCTAAAATGTTTCTTAAACACTATATATCTTCAGAAAATATCAACAAAAAGTTACAAGCTTAAATAAAGGAGGAAAGTTTGAGCAGATACTGATACAGAAGTGTATTGCATCTTTCATAAATGTCAATACTTTAACAAGTGTCCTCAAGAAAATCCTATGAGCAGAAAAGGTGCATCTGCCAGTCTATAAATGTTGAGACAGTTAAGCAGACATTATAATTATAATTTAAATATACAAGTGATGATTTCAAGCAAATGTGGGATATCATCAAATTCTAGATATTGCTAAGTTATGGGGATATCAAATAGATAAAATATTACAAATTAATATTATGTGTTTCATAAACTACCATGAAATGAAAGACCAAATGAGGAACTCCTTTCATGATAGGACAGATGACGAAGAAGGCAGGGGTATACTACCTTTGATAGATATCATAACTTTGAACTAAATATGGCCAAATAAATAATTGTAAGTTTGTAACTTGTATGTTAAAAACACTCAAAACTCAAGCGATCAGCTAATATTAGTAACAAGATTCATGACACCATTAGGAAAAGCCATCTGACATAAATCCCATGCAGTAAACAAAGATAAAAGCAAGTGCTATCAAACAGATAAATCATAGGCTATATTATAAATTGCCAAGGGATGGAATGAAGTATAAAGATAACACAATCGAGATGGCTACTTACTTTGGAATTGGGGCGGAAACATTTTATAATGCATTTGGCCCCAAAGAGGAATGCATCACTGTCACACGTAATGCAAGCATCTACATGACCTTCACTATTTAATTGGGCACAGAGTGCTTCAGCCTCTCCTTTAGCCTTTAATACAGGCATTCCAAGTAGTTCAACAAGTTCCTACCACCAAACAACATGCAATTAACAGGTTAGATCTTCTGAAAGAACAACTAACAAAACAAACACAAAAAACCTACATCCATATCTGGCAATTAACTAAAGACGTGTATATAAGATATGGAAGGAACTTTTGGGAAGAAAATTTGGATGAATGCACATGTGTAGCAGCTAAATGCCAAAATAGATTCTGCAGAATATTTTTAAGTTGATGGAAATGTGGTCAAGGGAAGAGAATTATCGCACCACACATTCTTGGACACAACTTGAAAATGAACGGTTCCTCTCAGCTGAAACACCTTCTTCAGGCACAGGCAAACTAGTCAATTCAATGCCAGAAGACCGGAAAAATCTGGCAATCCTAGCCTGTGATTTCAGCGGCGATGGAGTCCCATCAACTACAAACACTGGAAATGCTCCAAACTACAAAAGCCATTAAGTCATCATCAAAATCACTTCCACGCCCTGTTTGACGGTTCTATGTTAACTTAGCATACAAGACTGTGTCTTTAACTGTGTTTGTGTGCAAAATAACAATAACCCCCATCTCAATGGTACTCTTTTTTTTCTTTGTAATGATGTTATAGGTACGAAGTATCCACCATCGTTAGTAGTGACTAATCTCCATCGTCGGGAAACCTATTGGGCACACAAGGTGGGTTCTCCCCTCCCAACCAGGTTTTCTTCATACATAAGAGTCAGGATTCGAAGCCATGACCACTTGCATAAGATGCCCGAGTCCCTTACCACTCAAACCAATCACATACATGTTGGTATCTCAATGACACTCTCTTAAAGTACAACCAATAAGAACTTTAAATTTCATGTAAAACAAAAAATAAAAAAGACAACATCAACAATAATAATAAGGACTATAAATTTAAATCGTTAAGCCTCAATTGGTGTTATAAAAAGAACTATACACATGCAAAACCAAAAAGTGAATAACACAATTAAACTAACCCGTTAATCTCATTATTTTCTTATTCAGTCAAAAGGGTCGTAAAAAAAACCAATTTCCCCCCAAGAAAACAAAAAATTCTCTAACTTTCCATCACATTCTCTACTATGAAGCAAAAGTGTATCAAGTGAAAGAGAAACAGAGAGAGAAAAAAGGGTACACCTTAGAGAAGAGATTGATGGTTCGAAAGAAAGTGAGTCTGAGGTGGGGTTTCCTGACACGGGTCTTAATGGCATTCTCGTGCTGGACGATCCAGAAAGAGAGGTCCACAGCAACTCGCTTGTTCCTCAAGAAATCAAAACCTTCGTTGCGTGCATAGGGCTTCAGCAGGTCCCAGAAACTACCACCAACCCCCATCGTTTTCTGATTAATTACGAAAATGGGTATGCGAAAACATCATCAAAATAATTTTTTTTCCTGCAACTGAGGGGGCGTGCTGTGTGTTAGGTTTCGGTTTCGAAAGGAGAAGAGTAGAAGACGAAGTGTACGATGTTGGTTTTTGTTTTTTTGTTTTTTTAAGGTTTCAAATTATAGCCGTTTGATATTTATACCGTTACAATGAAGGGTTGAAATTTCGAAAGCCCATTTAGCATATTGGGCTGAACATTTTCCGTTTTGTGGAGTAAAGGATCGTTGGTAGTAGGGGTCTACGTAAGATTTGTTGGAACGGATTATGTTTGTTCCTTATCGGCCCTAAACATCGATAGGGGTCAAATCTTTGAACCTGAACCCATCCCTACACTCGAAGGAATCTGATTATATGCACGTTGGTTTAAAACCGGGTCAAAATAGGACGGGACCGGATTGACCCGAATTTAAATAACTTCTTTGTAAACAAAATTTCTATGAGTGGGAAAATGTTATTTTTTTATAAGGCAAAATATCAACAAACGTTACCTAAAAGCCACCAATTGATCTCGTGTCAACAAAATGATCCAAAATTAGATGTTACAAAATATCAACAAATAGATCATTTTGTTAGATGCTTCCATGATGCTTATGTTACCAAAGTCACATTTTTAAAAACAAAATACTCTCATCAAACAAGATACTTTCAATGTCACAAAAGCCACAAAATGCTCCACAAAAGCCACAAAATACTTTCAATGTCACAAATAGATTTTTATTATATGGGACGGGTTGGGTAACCCAAAAGTCAACTCGAACCCGTCCCTAAGCTGGTGCCGGGTCGCAAAATGGGATGCGGATTTGTCCCTTCTTTTCTGCGGGTTAGGGTCAGACCCGATCTAAATGTTGGAGATAATCCAAATTAGTTAGTTGTTAGAAGTATGTTAAGATGTGATTAGTTTGTTGTAACCAAAGTGATTAGTTAGAGAGTTATTAGGAGAGTTAGTTAGTGAATATAGTGTATGTGTAACTCTATAAATAGACTTAGTGCTATAGTGTAAATGTGGAGAGAAAGTGCAAGTGTGTAGAAGTGTATGTATGCAAGTGTTATGTGCAAATTTTTCTGATTTCTCTCTCTCTATTCCCTCTCAATTTCTCTATTGTGTTAGTGTGAGTGTGTGAAGCATTGTGAGCTTCTTGCCCCAACACTAAATACCATGGGTTGGGACGGGTCTTAGAACAGGGCCGGGTTTTGCACACCCCTAATTGGTATGTTTATTATTCGGATTTGGATCTTGTGGGGTTAGTATCTTTTTTGTTTGGGAAGATGAGGGTTTAGATGTGTGGGTTTTCTGGGTACCAGAAATGACTTGTGCCCAACTCTTTGCACCGTGCATTTTTCTTTAGTACCTGGTTCCTTTTCTTTTTATCTTCTTTTATTCCAAAATCACCCTTTTACTTATACATCTATTACTCTTCCCACTGAACCCTCCACACCCGAATGGTTTCAACCCCAACCTACTGTTGTTGTGCACCTCAGCACCATGTCCATTGGCACCCATTTCGTTGCTGCAAAACGTGTGTTGTTGCGGTGTACCTCGAGGAAGCACGGTGGTCCACGAATCTCCACCATTTCAAGCTGCCATTTTCTGCGTCAAGTTATGTGTCGTCTGTCTGGTTTATCATTTTCTCGAAACCATCCGGAATTTGATTTGCGATAGTTATATATGCATGGACGCCCGAATTTTATTTTCTGATAATTGATTGGGAACGTTCAGATTTGTATTTCCGGAACCTGACCGGAATTTAATTTCCAAATGTAGAAGTGGGTATCCGGATTTTAAGATCCGGATATTTACGGAAATAATTTTCCGGACACATCGAAACATATTATTATTTAATATGTTGGTGTCATATATGGTTGGTTTATGGTTTTATTTTCATTATAATTGTTTCTCAATTGAAAACAGGGGGAAACGAAAACGATAGTATTCACTAATACATGTGTACTGAACGTTCATTACTTTTAGAGATTATGATTACTGTGTAGCACGATTCTATATTTGAAACTCATCTGGTTTTTAAATGTCCAACTATGCAGCACCAAATAAGGAATGGTGAAGCGTTATTGAGAATGTAAGAATGATGGAGGAGGTGAGAATGGTAAAGAGGTATGAGAAATAGGGATTGAGGTGTGAAAAAGGTGTTGATGAGAGGTGCAGAAATGGTGTTTTTTCGTGAGATGTTAAGGTGAGTGAAAATGGCATTTTTAGAAAAGAAATGTAAAAAAAAAAAAACTATGCAAGATGTGTGAAGCAAAATACAAGGTGTCAAAAATAAGCTCCTTGTCTAAATACTTCACAAGTCATCTTGAAGAATTTAGAATTGTTTTCTTCCAAAGGATATGAATGGATTGGTGAACAAAGGGATGATAACTTGGGAGGATATACCATAGGGTAAGTATCATACACTTTTGGTTTTTTCTGATCATATCTCTCTCGATCTGGTTTATTTAATCTTGGAGTACTAATTTCTCTTTTTTTATCAAATTCTGGGCAACATGCCCAGTTTTTAGGGAGTGTCTCAGATCTACATCAAGAATGGCTATTCTTCTTTTGAGATCGTCTTATATATAACTATACTACAATTAACATTTTTTTATTGTCTCCAATTAAGTATTTCTACACCATTCATAAAGTTGTCCCATACAAAGTTCTTTTTGACAAATAAAGAATGGATCACCATTTTAATTCCTAAATTATAGAGCAGTGACAAGTTGATCACTCATATTAAAGCATGGGCAAAAATGTCCCTTAAATTGAAAAACATTCGTTAAAATATGATCCTCCAAATTGACAAACATGACAAAATTAGACTAACTTATGGACTTTTTTTTTTTTCAATTTGAGGACATTTTTATCTATTTCTTAATGTGAGGGATCAACTTGCATGTTCTGTAATTTCAAAAATCAAAATCATGATTCACTCACAAATGAATGAAGCCACACATCATGTCATGGGAAGTTTTATTTATCTTGAAAAGGGTTTGTCTTGCAACAATGTGAACCACACATAATCATAAAACTCTTTTTACACATTTTTTATAGGTCTACAATTACATAAAAAAATCTCAAAATATCATAATTAACTCTAAAACCGTCAACTTTCTCTCTCTCTCTCTCTTTTTTTTAAGTTTACTCAAATGTCATTTTAAAAACAAACATGCATCTATTTTAAGTAACGATTAATTCTAAATATTTTAATAAAAACTTAATTTAAGTTATTTAATATAAACTAATCAAATAAACTATTTAAAATTAATATTTGTATTTGTTATCTGGTGAAGTAAAATTAGCCATGACCTCGACCAACTTCGAATAACAATGATTCCCTTATCAGTCGATGACGTTAGAAGGAGGATTCTGCCTTCTAACTTGTGGGTTCCTACGCTACTCCAAAGAGTGTTTAGTGTGAAAGGTGAGAAATACCTAAGCTAAAATACACGAAAGTAAATTGAAAGCAATAGAAAATGAGCATAAAAATGTGTTTGATACAATATTTACAATTGATATTTATAAGCTACAACTCGAACACTATGCAAAACTGTCCCTATTGGCCACATTCTCCTACATTTTAACATTATGCGCTTAGTGGCCAACGTTAACCAACTAGATTACAATGGCTAACCATGTCTAACTAAAATCCTTATATTTTAGGAACGTCTTCAATGATCATCTGCCATTAATCGTTTGAGCTCGTTATCTTCATTCTCCAACGTCTCTTTACTTCCTAAAATCAAGCTAAACAGCTTGAAAACTGTTTCCCCCTTATCTCGGAAGGTTGTTAGCACATGCAACGGCTATGATGCTCAATGCTCCTATTTGACTACTTTAGCTATCACCTCCACTTTGAATATCAACGGATTACTTCGAAGCATTATCCTTTAACCCGTATTATTTGCTTAACCGTTTTCAATTAATAATCGTTCTTCATCAGCTACCAGTACACCATTCGACTGGATTCCGAGTCGGCTAATTTCCAACGGCTAGTTTATCAACGGCTAAGTTACATTCCGTTAATTTAGGTGATAACATTTGCCCCCTTATATCTTCTATCAAATTGGAATGAAGATAGAATGATATAACCGACTTACCTTGAGCACCGCAATATATCTACTTATCTTGGTTTGCACGTTTGCCGTCTCAACTCCTTATCCCTCTTTTATTGCTAACGGCTAGTTTTCACTATCGTTTTCATTCCCTTATAAAATCTAGCCGACTGCTTCTTCTCATCCTTTACTTTACTTTCTCTCCATTTTCCTCGAGTTCTTCTGCTTTCCAACCTTCTTGAATTTCCTTTAACCGAATATATCTTCTGCATCCGATTCCCAAAATCTCGATAACATCTCCTATGGCCACAACGCTTCGGATGACTCAGCTTCTATTGGTCCTAACTGATCCTCATCTTCTTCATCTGAGGCTGAACAAACCACGGGCACTCTTTACCGTGTTGATCACTCCATTACCTTAAACCCTTCCACTGAAAATCAAGACGAAGGCAAGCTGTTTCTTGATAACGTCTTGTACCCTAGCTTGTTTGTCTTGCCCATCGCTTCGGATTGGTTCACCCTCGATCAAAGGACCTCAAGCTTCAGAACTTGGCCAAACGGCACCACTGCTTACAACAAATGGCTCCAACGTGTAGCCTCGACCAAAAGTAAATATTGGAAATCTTGGGGAATTTTTAACCTAATTATGCTCTCTTGTCACGAAATCCCCGTCAATGTTGACATCCTCTTCGGCTTTTGCGGCTTCTGGAATACTTCTAACAACAGCTTCATTTTTCCTTTCGGCATGATGAGCCCTACCTTACTCGATGTTGCGACTATTACTGGGCTTCCCCTTCACGGCGATGAAGTTCTTGCTTTCTCAGAAGCAATCGAACCAATGGCTGGCATCAAATGTTCTAAGCCACATTGCTATTATAGCAATTTCATCACTGCTAATTCGAATTTGACTGGGAAAGTCACTGACCTCGAGCATCATGCCTTCCTGTTGTACTGGATGTGCATATATTTTATCTGTACCAATTCGGTTCAAATTGTAGTCGAAATCCTCAACTATGTTCAACTCATCACTTCTGGACGAGCCCTGGCTCTTGGCCTTCTATTTCTCTGTCTTCTCTATCGGAGCCTGTTCGTATATGTGGAACGACTGAGAAATCAAGAGAAAACCGACAACATCCCTACTCCACTTTGGTTCTTGCACCTCTGGATTCTCCATTATTTCCCAGAGTTTGTGTCGAAAGTCGAGAACTCGGTTCCTCCTCCTCGCAATCCGCCAATCTTGGGAGAACGATTGGTCACTCTCACGCCTCTGGAATGCTCGACTATAGGGGTAGTGAACATTCTTCTGTCCCTTACTCGACTTTCTGCAGAATTTCACCCTACCATCTCGGCTGGAATTGGCCCATCCCGAATCTTTACATCCTTTGAAAGTACAGCTAGTCAAAGCACCCGCCGAGCCATTGTGCTTGGTTGGGCTAGTGTTTTAACGGCTCGGAACCTCCTCACTGGCATCAAACCTAAGTCGAGGAACAACAAGTTCTCTTCAGAATACTACAAACCTCAATGCCTCACAAGACAATTTGGCTTGCTACAACATATCCCCATATCATTTTCAGAACCAGCGTCCCCCTCTTTCAGGCCAACTTACACCGAAGATGAAGTCGCGGAGCAATTTGCTGTGATTGTTGGTCGACTATCTTTCTTCCGATATAAAAGCTTCATTTGGCAACCAGGAACAACCTCGGCTTTCCTCAATTGGTGGCCGTCTGTAGTTGACAAGATCTTCAATGATTCAGCTGCTGATTGGTCCATCTCCTCCTTTGAATATCCAACCCATTTCGTCATGCCATCCTCCTTCATCTTCACAAACTAAAGGTAAGGCGATGCTTCTTGAGTTATTCTAATTAATCTTTCATTTTAACAACTCCTAATCATCGACTATACTTTATTGCAGGCAAAGGAATTATCGACCTGGATGATGAACCTGACAACGTCCCTCTTTCCTCTGTTAAGAAAAGAACGCGATCCTAAGGAGTGATCATTAAAGAACCATCAGAGACTGTCTCCAAAAAAGCCAAGAAAGGAGTTGAAGGTTCATCCAAGGTATATCCTTTACTTGAACTATTGTTAAGCTCCTTTTCTTTAAAAAATAGCATTCTAACGACTGCTCCATCCTTTTTAGAAAAGCAAGAAGCAAACTCCCGAAGTGTCACCCTTAATACACAGCCAGCCGAGGAAAAGGACTCCAATATTTACTGTTGAGGTATATTCCTCTCACCATCTTCTTGTCTTATCCCTTTTTCTTTTTATAAACCTTCCACGGCTAATGTATATTTCACTCTTTCCAGCCAATCATTCCAGAAGTTACTCCTCACCCACTGCCTCAGGAACTTACGGCTGACGCTCCAAATATTCCAACAACATCAGCGGTTCCTCCAATTCTTCAACCAGCCGAGGGCCAAGTTCAAGAAACCCTTCGTCCTCTTACTCCAGAGAATATTGTGGCATCCCCTGAATGCCTGATTCCAGATGACGTGCTCCTCCAGTACTTCGAAGCTTCTATCACTTCAACGGACACCCCTCATTCTTCCCCATTGGACGAACATTTGTCCTTTATTGAAGAGCAATAGGGGAATGAAGTGCCTTCCGATGAAGCGGTTATCACCAAGCTACAACTACCATTGTCCAAGGTGGCCCAAAGCCCAGATTTATCAGAAAGTCAGAAAGCCATTTTTGACCATATCTCGGTCAAAATTGGGGATTTTCATTATGACCATTCGGCCCATGTCAAGCGGCACGAAAAGCTTCTAGCACCCTTCATCATCTTTCTGATCTTGAGGCTTGAAAACTTCAATTGCTGACTACTTTTCGAGCCGTTCAAACTGAAAGAGAATCTGATACGGCTTAAAACAAGAATCTGACTGATCGCCTTGTATATTTAAAAGCTGAGCAAGAAAGGATAAATAAGGAGATAGCTGAGACTATGCCTCGATTGAAAATTGTGGAAGAAAAACTCAAATCGAGTGCCAAGATCAGAGTCCAGTTGTATCAACAATCCACCGTCCTTGATAAGGAGATCAGTCCTCTTGCTCAGCAACGCACCGCCTTAGAGGGAGACCTGGCTACAACAGAACATGGGCTCTCAGCTGCCAAGGCTTCTTGGGAAGAATTGAAGACCTTGTTCTTAGAAGGAAAAGCAACAGCAGCCCCTACGGTCGTGGAATCGACTATTCTTGTCCCCATGCCCAGCATATCGACTTTGGAGCCTATCGCTACCATGCCCACATCAGCTGAAACCATCATAGCCGCGATCGTGAGTGATATCGCGACCAGCGAAGCACCTAGTGCGGCTGAAGAAAGTCTCGTGGCTGAAGGTAATGAAGAGGCAAAAACAACTGACGAGGGATATATTTCTATCGAAGATGTGGCACTGACTGCCTCGGATGAAGCTCTTCCTACTGGGTAGATCGAAGATAAAGATGGATCTGCAATCACTCCAAATCCTTCGGCCAACTCAATTAACTAGGACAATATTTTAGCAGCCGATGTTGATTCCCTTTTGTAGTTTTTACTTTAATGGTTTTAAGAAGCTACTTGGCCGGATGTGGCCATCATTTTGAAATTACTCCTTCCCAGATCGAAGGATAATATGACTTTAAGTACTTGCCGTTTATGCTGCGATTTAACTTTTTCCTTTGCATGTTAACTAACCGATAAGCACCTCCAAAAATAACTTGACTAACAATAAACGGCCCTTCCCAATTTGGGAACCATTTCCCATATTTCTGATCCTTACTCCTAATTGGTAAAATAGTCTTCCAAACCAAGTCACCCTCGGCAAACTGCTTGTTTTTAACATGTTTGTTGTAAGCCTTCGCAACCTTCTGCTTGTTTTGCCGAATGTTATCGAAAGCCATCAATCTATCCTCATCGACTGATTCTAACTCCATCAACATGGCTTGTTGATAGTCATCTAAAATTAATCCATGTTGCCTGGCTACCCTTAAGGATTTTACATTAATCTCCAAAGGCAGCACAACATCTTGACCAAAAGTTAGTCGATAAGGTGTCAAGCCTGTAGCCATGGACATAGAGTTCCTATAGGCCCATAATACTTCAGATAATGCTTCATGCCACTTCCTGGGTTTATCCTCCAAGGTCTTCTTAATCATGGCAATCAACACTTTATTGGTAGCCTCGACCTGCCCATTGGCTTGGGCATAATATGGGGAAGAATGAAGTAACTTGATCCCATATTCCCGAGCGAAGGCCACCATCTTTTCACCGGTGAACATAGTTCCTTGATCAGTGGTGATTGTCTAGGGTATGCCATATCGATGGATTATATGCTGCTTGATGAAGTTAATGACATCCTGTTGAGTGACATTGACCATTGTTGAGACGAATCTAGGAAAGTATACCTAGTCGTACAAGTAATACGGTGGTGAGACCGATATCGTTCCCACGAGGATCAATTGCCAATTACCAATTCACAACTCAAACAACTATCTAGACTAAACTATGGTGTGAAGAGAAATCAAAACATAAAATAAAGCAATAAAATATTTTTGGTCTTTTGGGAATTTTATCAAACACCTGGAATGCGAAAAGAGGTGTTGGGATTAAACTTCACCAAACCTTAGTCTCATGTAATACCAAGACCACCAATCCAGCTTATGCTTCAAATATCAAAATCAACCCACAAGATTACTCAAGCCCTAATTCCTTAGACGACAAGAGCCTAAATCCACTAATTAAACCCTAATTCCTTAGGTGGCCTAATTAGGAATTTGCATTAAGAGTAAGGATTACACGATTACTAATAAACCAAAATCCATTCCTAGATGCAAGGTTTACTAGGTGATTAATTTCAGATCAAGAATTGATAAGAACTCCCCCATTGCAAATCAAATCTCAATCAATTCATGAATGGCCAAACCACAAAAAGCATTAAGCATAGGAATTAAACACTAATACGAAGGCATAAACATAGATTAATCAATCAAAGCAAATACATGAGGTTCAGATTAGCTACATCTAATCCCAACAAAAAGGGAATTTATCTACTCATGGTAATAGAAATTACAAAAGAGAAAGAGAGAAGGGATGAAGAAAACTCCATGAAGAATCCTCCAATCTTCTTCCAATCCAAGAGCAGAGAAAAACCACTTTTTAGGGTTAGATCCTTCCCCCAGCCGCAGCCTCTAAGTCTTCCTAGGGTGAAAGTGCTCCTAGGGTTCCAGGTCTGATCAAAAGTCCTTTTTCTGTTCAGTGCTGCTCTATTTATAGATTAGGCACTCGTCACGGCAGTGATGGCCATCACGGCCAGGCCGTGACGTGTTCTGCCAAGGGCGCGCTTTCAAATTTTGGAGCATCACGGCCGTGATCAGTTCTGACTGTTGAGGATCCATGTCATGGCCGTGATGGGTATCATGGCTAGGCCGTGACCAGCTTTGACTTTTGCCTTCTTTCTTTCCAGCTCTGCTTGATCATGGCCGTGATGGGCTCTGTTTGGCTCATTTTCTTCACTTTTCAAGCTTTATCTTCATCCAAGCTCCATCATGGTCAATCTTGAGCATTTTACCCTTAATTCTTGCAAAACAACACCACGAAACCACCTTACCCGTTCCAAGGTAAAAACTAACAAAATCAAACTAAATATGCCTAAACTATATGAAAATGCATGCAGAAATGTACATGAAATATGAGGTGAAATCACACTCATCAACCATCGACTATGCCTCCCCCTATTTGGTAAAGTAATCCGTTGCCACAATGGTAAAGCCATGCCATTTAGTCGATAGGGGATATAGTTTCCCAATCAAGTCCATTGCCCATCCTCGGAAAGGCCATCTCCAAATCATGCAGGTGTGCTTCAAAATCTGTAGATTTAACCATTACATCATCAATGTACACATCCATGTTTTTCCCAATTAAATCATGAAATATGGTATTCATAGCTCTCTGATAAGTAGCTCCAGCATTCTTCAACCCAAACGGCATGACCACCCACTTGAATATCCCAATCGAACCTGCGCATCTGAAAGCAGTCTTATGAACGTCCTCCTCGACTATATAAATCTGATTATAGTCCGAGTGCCCATCCATTACTATAAGGATCCCATTGCTCACCACAACATCGACTAACATATCTGCTATGGGCATGACATATTCATCCTTAGGTGTCGCCAAGTTTAAATTCCGGTAATCAGTGCAAATTCTCAATTTACCATTCTTTTTTAACACTGGGACGATGGTAGAGAGCCTTTCAGTGTACCTAACCGTCCGAATAAACCCAGCTTTGAGAAATCTCTCCATTTCTGCCTTAATTTTGGGAAGCAAATCTGGATTGAACCTCCGAGCTGGCTGTTTATACGACTTAAATCCTTCCTTAATCGGTAGCCAATGCTCTACTAAATGCCTAGACAATCCAGGCATCTCACTATAATCCTATGCTAGACAATCTTTGTATCGCTTGATGGGCTCGACGAACCTTATCCTATCAGATCCGGCTAACAAGCCACCGACCTTAGTTGTTCTTGGCTCGTCATCCGAACCCAAGTTTACTGTTATCATTGGATCTTGCACTTCGAAAGTTGGTAACTTCTTATGCACTAAGGGCGGTATGTCTTTATCATTATAATCCTGCCCCTTAGTTTCTTCCTCCAACCCATTCTTCATCTCCCCCTCGACTGACCCTGGCTCAATGATTTTACTTTCAGCCGTAAACATAGTCAGTCATTGGGGAAGATTTTTAATGACTTGGGGCTTACTGATCGTTAAAAATGTCTAAAGGTCGTGGTTCGGCCAACATTTTCACTTCAAAACCCTTTGCGGTCAAGTCACATGATTCCCAAGCCCCTTATTCATAATCTTCATGTATCATGATAGGTTCCATATGAGGTGAATAGAATAGGGCTTTCGTTGCTCTCACCTCCGCTGTAAATGGATTCTTGTTTGCCAAAACTACCTCTTCCTTTCCATCATTCCGCATAATCAATCGTTGATGTAAAGCCGAAGGCACACACTTACTTGAATGGATCCAGTCTCTGCCCTAATAATATTGAATAAGTGGTCTTGGCGTCTACCACAAAGAAAACAGAACTAATAGTTTTTTACCCTACTGTAACATCAGCTACCAGAACTCCCAAGGCAGTCGTTGCCTCACCAGTGAAGTTGGCCATCTTCATGTTAGTCGATACAAGATCTTCTTTAATATTTCCCAATTTCCGTAAAGTAGTAACAGGCATCATATTTAGCATTGCCTCTCCATCCACAAATACTCAGCTAGCCTCTTTGCCATTCAACCGCGCCTTGATGTATAGGGGCTTCAAATGCTTGGACATTTCATCTGTAGGCTTGTCAAATGTCATCCCCATAGGTCTCAAGAAAGCTTCATCAGAAAGAACGACCCACCCTACTTCTTCTGCACATACATCTCCCTCCAACATACTCGGCTGTTCCTCACCTGCCCAAAACTCACTAGGCAAGATGCTCACGACATCCACCTCGACTGATGGTGAGGTCTCATCCGCTAGAAAGGTGTCTAGCAAGGATTCTTCGAAGAATGACATCATGTCCATTTCTTCCTTGGCCGTTACGTCTCCGACATTTCCATTTTCTCCAAAATGACTATCACCCTTTTCTAGTTCAGGGCTTTTCATCAGGCTAACTTCGTCCAAAGACTCTATATCATTACCCTGTTCAACCCGTTCATCCTGCTCAGTGAACGGGTGAACTTCCGGTTCTCTGATTTATGTCCCCACTTTCTTCAAGTCTTACATTGATAACTTTTTAATTTGAGGGAGGCAAAAAGCTTTTTCCAAAGCCCTGTCGACTTAACTGGACAAAATTTCTTTCTTATCATTGTCTTTGGCCTGGGCTAACATTTTCAAAGTCATCTTCATTGTTTACACATACTTCTTTCTCTGCTGCCTCCTCTTTTGAGTGCGTGTCAATTGATGATGCACTGGACTCGCAGGTTTATTCATATGGACGTGCTTATTCACCTGCCATTTTCCTTCCTCTACCTTAGCCAAAGGTATGAGCTTCCTCTGAGGCTTCATGTCTTCCTTATTTCTAACAACTATTCTCAGAGATGTCATTCCTCCCCTTGTGTTGACTTCGGCTACATGTCGTTTACCTTCTGGAATTGGGCTTTCATCAATCATTGGCAATCTTCTTATGACGTTTGATGTGCCTATGTTAGCCGTTTTGCCCCTAGACCTATGTTGGTGATATCTCCGGGGTTGGATAGTATGAACTTCGAATTGTTTTCTCAGACCTTCAACACTACCATTCCCATTTGGTTGAACCAACCTACTGAACACACTAGATCTTTGAGGCTGTGCATTCCCTGATACCTTCTGAGGAACCGATTTCTTCACGGCTATTACACTAGGAGTTCCTAGTCTTTCGAACACACTCGGCTTCTGATTGCCACTGCTGACTTCGGTGGGAGCTCTTTCATCCCCCCGTGTTTCAGCCATGTTCTTTACTCTCCACTGCTGATGGATCGGTTGCTTCCGTTTCTTGTATGGTGAGCCAGGTCCTCCAGAAAAGGAGACCATGCCAATGACTATATTAGGAAACTGATCTACATCCACGCCCATTTTCGCCATTGTTTTGTCAGATAACTTAAACCCGGTGTCTTTTACTGCCTTTTGGATGGCCTTCCTGAAAACGACGCAATTCATTGTAGCATGGCTGTAGGAGTTATGCCATTTATAGTATTTCTTACCATTCAATTCCTCGGCCGATGGAATTTTATGACCCTCGGCTAAAAGAATCTGTTTGTCCTTCAACAAGTAATCGAAAATTTGGTCAGCCTTTGAAATATCGAAAGAATCTCTGTCTTATGTTCCGGAGTATCTACTTCCTTGCCTTTAGCAGCTCTTAGAGCATGACAAGAGTAAGACTTCCCCCTAAGGATCTCGGCTGCCATAATGTCAGCTGTGGAATCGACTGGTATCTCCATTACGTCGTCCGAGCCTTCAGTATCCACGATGGATATCAAGTGAGTCCCCCTATTTCTGATGGACCTTCTCTACTCTTTTTCAACGATGAACTGTTCCACCTGGGTTGCTACAATAGCTAACTGACCCAAATCTTGGAAACACTAAACCACCAACTTCTCCCTCAGCTGAGGGTGCATGTTGCTTATGGCCATAGAGGCATATTCAGATTCTGGGAATTGGACACTGCACCGGCTTCCCAACTTCCTGAGCCTCTCAATGAACTCTGCGACTGGCTCATCAAATTGTTGTTTTAAATTCATAACATTAGCCGCGGTTACTTCTGGCTGAGGTCTAAAGAACCTATCATGGAAACATCTCTCCATATCTGTCCAATTCTGGACATAATTAGGAGGCAAGGAGGAGTACCATGTAAAAGCAGTTCCTGTCAGGGAAAGGGGGAACAACTGTAATTTAAAGTACTCATTCTGATTTGCCTCCCCACACTGAGCCGTGAACCTGCCAATATGCTCCATTGTAGACTTTCCATCATCACCTGAAAATGTGGTAAAATCTGGAGTCTTGAAGCCCCTCGACAAGGACATCATCTTATCTACCCATTCGGGGTAGGGATTCTTGTAAACAGGCCTGTCTAACGGCTTCATTTGAACACCAAATACTTTTTGATAGTCTCAGCAATCATATCGGGATCGATTAGCTGAGGTCTGAGAGGCCTGCCATCGGCTGCCATTCCTTGGGGGAATTTCCTCCAACGACTGGCTGGCCAAAAGGTATGGATGCCCCCTAGTATGGGTTTTGGTAACCATACTCGTTGAGGAATTGAACCCAAATGACCATAAGGAGTCTGTTCTGGCACAGTCTGACCGAATGGCAAACCAGTCGAGGAAGGTGGAATAGAATTCCATGGCTGCTCCCCTATGTAGTTCCCAAACGGCTTAGTCTGTGTTGCTCCATAGCCCGTGGCTGGACATGCGGTTTGAACTGGAGTGGCTGTCTAAAAACCGGTTCCATGAGCCGAAGCTTTTGGTCCCAGGTAAGGCATTCCCAACGATCCAATAGTTCAAGGTGGCCTCATATCCATTGATACATGTCCAAGTTCTAGGTTAGAATGGAAATCATCACGTCCCATAGGTAGTACCATGAGATTAGCAGTAGGCATTGTTATGTTAGAATATAAAGGATCAGGAGATGGTACCTGCTGCACTACATTCGGCTGTACCATACTTGATGGTCCTGCCTAAACTTGTGGCATACCATAACCAGTGTGTCCCCCTGGTGGAGGATTCATCTGTGGTGGGTTTGGCTGCCCTGCAGTAACCGAGGTAGCCGAACTATGGGCGAGTTTGAGGCCAAGTTCTGTCATTTGGATCTCATTCCTAACCATGGACTGAACAATTTCAGCCAGCTGCTTTGACTTCTGGAACATAAGTTCATTGAGCCCAGAGTCAACCTGCTCCTTGATAAAAGTGGCAGTAACCACCATTGGCTGACTTGGATCAGCCCCTTCTACCCCTACTTACGTCCCTGCTTAGTGCTAACAGGTGTGCTACTCGATGCAGGAGTGTCGGGTGATGATTGAAAGGATGCTGGCACCCCTAAAGTAGGTTGTACCTCAATATGTTTCTTTGCTTCATTCTTCTGTTTCAGTTGTGGCTCCATGCTGTTCAGTTGTTTCCCAGAACGCAAGTGTATGCGCCAATTGAAATCTTGACTAGGAGAGGCAAACTTTCCAATATCCTCACCTTCACTGGTCCCACCAGGCGTGCCAAAATTGTTATCTGGTGAAGTAAAATTAGTCGTGACCTCGACCAACTTCGAATAACAATATTCCCTTATCAGTCGATGACGTTAGAAGGGGGATTGTGCCTTCTAACTTGTGGGTTCCTAAACTACTCCAAAAAGTGTTTAGTGTGAAAGGTGAAAATAAATAAGCTAAAATGCACGAAAGTAAATTGAAAGCAATAGAAAATGAGCATAAAAATGTGTTTGATTGTATTTATGTGTCTGATACAATATTTACAATTGGTATTTATAGGCTACAACTCAAACACTATGTAAAACCGTCCCTATTGGCCACATTCTCCTACATTTTAGCATTATGCGCTTAGTTGCCAACGTGAACCAACTAGATTACAACGGCTAACCATGTCTAACTAAAATCCCTATATTTTAGGAACGTCTTCAATGATCATCCGCCAATAACCGTTTGAGCTTGTTATCTTCATTCTTCAACGTCTATTTGCTTCCTAAAATTAAGCAAAACAGCTTGAAAACCGTTTCCCCCTTATCTCACATGGTTGCTAGCACGTGCAACGGCTATGATGCTCAATGCTCCTATTTGACTGCTTTAGCTATCACCTCCAATTTGAATACCAACGGATTACTTCGAAGCATCATCCTTTAGCCCGTATTATTTGCTTAATCGTTTTCAATTAATAATCGTTCTTCATCAGCTACCAGTACACCATTCGACTGGCTTTCGAGTCAGCTAATTTCCAATGGCTAGTTTATCAACGGCTAAGTTACATTCCGTTAATTTAGGTGATAAAAGTATTCTAATTGCATTAATAGCTTATAAAAAAAATCAAGTCATAATAATTGTCCAAATAGCCAACAACCACATAGGGTTGAGTTAGACCAATACTTTGTTATCTCAAGCTATACTTGACTTGATTTAAGTTGGTCCGAGTTGACATTCCTATGTGCTTATATTTTTTTCTTTTATTTCAGCTAGGTGCTCACATGTTAATTTGTTAATTTTTTTTCTTTTGACAAAGATATAGTTTTTTATAGACCAATATTAGTAAGTTAAATATAATGTTAATTAATTTTTTCCTTTGTCAGGGTTTGAACCCTGGACCTCCTACTTCGTAACCCCTTATACCATTGGCTCAAAAAGAACAAGTTGGAAATCAATAGCTTGGGGATTTAATGGGTACCCTTTTTATAATCACTTACATTTTAGGAGTGTAGCAATTGATGGATCTCAGACCTAACTCATACCTATTTTTGTAAGTGAAGTATTTAATTATTCCATGTATTAGTAATGAAGCTGATGACTCAAAATTTTCGGCACATTCTTAACTAATGTTAGAAGTTCATATGTTCAACGGGATGACTTTGTACAAGCAATAAACTAAAAATAAATTAAAAAGAAAATTAGAATACACATCTAGACGAAGGAGAGTTGACTTAGGAAAACTTTAAACTTTCAATACTTGGCATAACTTACACACAGGCATTATTGATATT